>CM060354.1:160177340-163000993 GCA_030545235.1 Helianthus tuberosus | reverse complement strand
TCCTCAAAACCCATTAAATATTACATTTTAACAAAATATATTAATTATAAGGATATGAATCTTTAAAGGGTAAATTACACTTTTCGTCCTTTATGTTTGTAGCGGGTTGCAATGGATGACCTTTAACTTTAATAATTACAGTCACAGTCCTTTATTTGGAACACTCCGTTGCATATTTCATCCTTTACCCCAAACCAGGTTAGAAATTTAAGTTAAATCTCATCATGTGCTTAGCACATGAGGGCATTTATGTCCTTTTACCCCTAATTTCTCTCAACTTATATATAAACCCCTCTTTCACCCTCATCCCCAAATTAGGGTTCCATACTTCATACCTGCTATCCAAGCACACCACCACCATATCCCAGCAACCACAATCATCAAATCCGTCCACCAAGTCCCACCGCCACTGGAGGCGGTCTTCATCCGATTACTAGATATGTCATGAATTACCTTCGGGCTGCTTGTTCTCGACCGACATTGAAACAAGTGTTTGACGACGATGTTATTTGAAGCTCGACAAGAACAATAGTAGCTCGTCTTCAAATCTTGCTTCGAAAGCTTTGAAAGATAAACTGGATCTGTTTAATCGGGAAGAAGAGAACGAATGTGAACCTGGATCTGTTTAATCGGGATCTGAATCTGTGCACCAAAGTTTTTGAATCTGGATTCATTTGAATTGATTTATCTTGTGTTTCAAATCTGGATCTAAGTTGAACCATGAACCAACTGAAGAATAGCCAGTTTGAAACTGTGAAGATAAGTGGACCAAGCAGCTTTTGGGTTCAAGAAATCCTGACGCGAGTTGCTGTTCGATGTGATTTTTGTTAAGCAAAATGATTTCTTCAATGCCATTGGTAAGACCTTGTTGTTGATGTTGCTCTTGAATTCACATTGGTTGGCAGAGAGTTATGCTTTTTATTTTTTAAAATACTTTTTGTTTTTTTATGTATGAATGGGTAAAATAACTAAAAGTGCCCTCATGTGCAAGGCACATGCTATACTTAACTGAAAATTTTAACTAGGTTAGGACTAAAGGACGTAGAGTGTAATGGGTTTTACAAATAAAGGACTGTGACTGTAATTATTGAAGTTAAAGGTCATCCATTGCAACCCGTTACAAAAAATAAAGGACGAAAAGTGTAATTTTTCCATCTTTAAATCACCCGCCTTTAAAAACAAAAGATAGTCCTGTTTTTAAGAGTGGGTGCTTTATAATTGATTTATATATTTATTAGGAAAACAAAGGTTTATTATACCAGGTTAGGATATAATAGGAAATTTTTTTGGCTAGAAAGCTAGGAAGTAATCTTGATTATCAATTGATTTAATCAATGACTAAGATTAAAAGAGTGAAATATCGGGATTAAGTTTGTTGGCCGTTCAAAAAAAAAACAACAGAGGTGCGTGGATTTTTGTAAGGACATTTGAAGAAACACTAACTAAATGGTCGGAACCGAGATAGTTAGGGGGTTTGAATCCGCATAAAAGGGTTAGCTCTCTCTCGGTTGATTCAGTTGCAGCTGAACTTCTTCTCCGGTGATTCTGCAAAAAAGAACACCGTTAGTCTCGCCAAGGAGAGAAGAGGGTTCTCTCCTTGACCCGACTCCGGTGTGAGAATAAGTATTGGTAACGGAGAAGAGAAAGTATTTGATAAGTGAGTGTGATCTGAGTTTATACCTGAACAGTTCTCTTATTTATAACCGGGAGTTTGGGAGGGAAAACCTGTTATTGAAAAGATCACGGAATATGCTAACGCCGTAGCGGTTATATTTTCTTCCGTTAAGTTCTTTGATCCAATCGTCGAGTTGTCTCGATCCGATGTGAATGCACACGGATCGTGGTTTGATCTACGGCTAGGGGATTGCCACGTGGAAAGTTATTAAGTGGAGATTACTCTCCAATTGCATGCCTTCGTTGTGATTCCAGGGTTGCTTGTGGTGATGACACGTGTCCAGACGGCTATAACCGTCTGGGTGGTGCACGATTGTATTTTCCTTCTAGAAGACTACTGCTGTAATCTGGTGTGACACTTTGCTGTGTGGACACAGATGAATAAATCCCAAGTCTGGGTAAAATTATACCCAAGTCTGGATATTTGGGCGGAGGTATTGGTCAAAGGATTTTGATCCTTTGTTAAATGGGAGAAGGCGCAAGGATTTATGTTTTCCTTTGGGCGCACGACTATAGATTACTGATTGCTTTTTTCCTTTTGTAGGACCAATGCGCAGCCGCGCAAGGTCAAAAGGCTAAAAAAGGTTGGTTTGTGGTATGGTCTCAATCCTTTTTATGAGGTTTTTGGGACCTTACCCCTTCAAGTCCCCCCAGTCTAGTGTTGTACTTATGCAAATAAGTGGAGCACTGGACTTATGAGAGAGCAATGTTTTTGGGCGCGAAAAGATAAGAAAGCTTCTATGAGAAGATTTGAATTTGCTGAGTTTGTAAAGATTTTTTGTAAAAAATCTTTGACTTGAAGTTATTGCAGTAAATTGATTTTGACAACCTGTCATTGTCAGTTGTTTTTTACTATCCGTGTTGTACACGCGCGCGTGTAAACGCGTGTATGTTCTGACATCTTCTTTTTCTGTTGCTTGGGGAACTGTGATACCCGGAACAGTGCTGTGACGGTTACCGATGCTATTTATTGCGATGGGTATATAATCGTTTGGGTAACCTCTTCTGTGCAATCATTGCTTTGTTTGAAAACTTTCCCCATTCCTTGTTCTTAAGAAAATTTTCCGTCATCCTTTTGCTTATGTCAACCGGAGAACGTCAAGAGGATCTTGTTGAAGATATGTCGACTGATCTTCCACCATTGAAGTGGCCTAGGGTGTCGTTTGAGGGTTTGATTCAGAATCTTAAATTTCCGGAGAACTGGGGTGCCTTGTATCCCGAAGATGGGCAAACGGCAGCAGATGCTCCGGCCGGGTATATTACCCTCTTTTGGGATTTTTTCTGTGACGGTAACTTTCGCTTGCCTGTTACCAGATTTTTTCTTGAAATTCTTGGATTCTATAATCTGCACATCTCCCAACTTCACCCTATTGGTATGGTTAGGGTTTGACATTTCGAATTTGTATGTCGGACGATGCATGTGGAGCCAACCGTTCCCCGATTTAGGGTTTTTTATCAGATGCACTGTACCCAAGGGTTTTACTCATTCGTTCAGAGGGCTTCTGCAAAGAAGATTCTTCATCAGCCCCCAAAGTCTTTTCATGATTGGAAACAGAAATTCTTTTTTATCAAGGCTGGAGTGATTCCGGTGAAGATGGTTTTAAGAGGAAAAGATGACATTCCGATTGAATCGCTTCAGACTCCTGTTGATGAGAACTGGTACCAAGATCTGAAAGATGTGCCTAATATTGCGTTACCGGAGAAAGCTCTTGTCGGAGCCGGCATGAGTTTGAACTGGAAGATGGAACGTGATGATAAGCCCGTGTATACAGAGGATGGTCATAGTAAGTTTGGGGCTTTTTCACTGTTTTTTTTTTTTTTTTTGACCTGTTTTCTGTTGGAATGTAGTTGTCTCTTTGTATGTTGTTGCCTTCAAAAGGGAAGGTGGAAGAATGGGTACCATCAAAAAGAAGCCTGAAGAGGAGCTTTGGTACCATCGTATTGTGAAGAATTTTGTGCTTCCGCGGGATGCGGACCTATCTGTTCAACCGGCAGCTGGTGCTGGTGAGTTTATATTCGTTTTTCCTTTCTTTGTTGCTTTGAGTAATTTTTCTGTCTTGCGCTTTTCGTAGGTGAGTTGTTGAATTTGGGCGTAGGCCCTGAAAAGAAAAAAACGCGCAACTACATCCACTTCCGCGCCGAAGAGAAGTGAGACTATTAAGACTCAACCTTTGAAGGCGAAAAATGTGGAGAGAAGAAAGGTACGCGCCGTTCTTCTGTCTCCAGGTGTGATTATGTGGTGGTTTCTGACTCTTTGGAGGGTCTTACTCCTGTAGTGACTATGCGGGAACCGAAGCCGGAACCGAAGGATTCTGCAGATATTCCTTCTTCTAACCGAATGAGCCTATTGATCTGGATTCCCAGTCCCGAACATTTGGTTCACAGGAAGGCTGGTAAAAGAAAACAAGCTGATGCTGATGCGGAGGGTCAGCCTCCCAAGAAAGTGCAGAGGAAGAAAATTACCAGAAAAGGAAACCTTGATGCTTTTGTTTCAGAATCTGTTCCTGGTAAGTATTGCTTTTCTTTGTTTTCTTTGAGCGTATTGGATTTTTACAGACTTTTATTTGTCCAGAAGTTCCTGTTTCCCCTGTTCCTGCAGCAGTATCATCTGTGGTTGATAAAGAACTTCCCCCTTCCCCGCCGCGCGCTGCCATTGCCGACCCGTTAGAATCTTCAGAGATAGCTGGGGAAGGTGTTGAGAAAACTATTGAGGCTGAGGAGCCTGTTGGTGCTAATTACAGAGACTGAACAGATTGTTGAACCGGGTGTGGTAAATGATGCTGATAATCCACCGACACCGGAAAATGAGACTGCTGAGAAAACTCAATCTTCTCCCCCTAGACCTTCTGAAACTATACCTGAGTATACTGAGAAGGCCGCCACTGAGGAGGCAGGTTCATCTGCTGGTGTTGAGAAGCAATCTCCAATTCGCCCAGAAGATCTGGGAGAATATTATTACCGGACTTATACGGAGAAAGATGCTTCTGATCCTCATGCCCCTGTTTGGAATGTGAAAAAAGGTGATACCTTCTCGGATTGGCGTGTATGCCAGGATTGGTTGCAGGGGATACTTCCGCCTGGTGAGATTAAGTTTCAGGAAAATCAGCCTTATGAGCAGACCTACCAGTCTTATCTTGCAGAAACTGCTTCTCATGTTTCCACTTCTCACCGTATAGTGCGTGAGTGGTACAGTATGCATAAGGAGCGAGCATCTTTTATGGCATCGCAAAAGAAGTTTGCTAAAGATGAGAAACATGTGGCTTATTTGAAGGCTAAATTAGAAGCTGAGCAAGCCAAGTTTGAAGCTGAGCGCAAGACTGAGGAATGGTCCTGTCGCTGGTTGGAAAAGAAAAACTGAAGTTGAAGCTGCTCTTCTGTCTGAAGAACGCAAAAATTGGAGGAGAATCTGTGAAAAGGATAATGCTGAGAAAGCAAACCTTCGCAATATTATAAATAACCTCAAGGCTAAAGTTGAAAATCTGAAGAACCAAGATGCGGAGGTAGAAAGATTGAAGAAAGAAAAAGCTGATATGGAAGCTATGTTGGTGGAAGCGCGTTCTCATAGGGAACGAAGCGAGCAACGGGAGGTACAAGCTTTAGCTACTCTTGCCGTTAGAGATAAAGAATTAGAGGAACTTACCGCTTTGGTTTCTGACCAGGAACAATTGAAGAAGGATCTAGAACTTGCGCATGCTGAGAACACTGAAACCTCCCGCCGTTTATCTGAGGTTGAAGATAAACTGGAGAATTCAGAAATGGCGCGAGTTTCAGCGGAAAGCGAGCTTGAACCTTTAAAGAATGATATGGCCTGGTTGAAAGATCGCGGGATCACTTGTGTAAGTTCCTTTTTTTTTTGTTCATATATGCTTTTTGATGCTTTATCCTTGCTTGATTGTATAGGTTGCTGAATCTGTATTAAACGCTGAAGAACTGGATAAAACTGTTGCTAATTTGATGGTTGCTGCGCGACGAGATGGTTACGCGCAAGGTTATGCGAAATGTACTCAACACGTGAATAGCGCTTTAAAGGTTAACTGGGATGATAGCAAGTCTGCTACCTTTGGCGTTAATACTGCCAGCACGCTTGCTTCTATGAAGACAGAGTTTAATAACTTGCAACTTCCAGTGATGGAGTTGATAAATGTGGCGCTGCAATCGGATGATCACGTTGGGCAACTTAAAAAATCTTTCCGGATGGGGGTGAAGATTTAGAGTAGGATGAAATTGTATTGAACAACAAAATTTTTTTTTGTAGGATATTGATCCTTGTTTTGACGGTGCGCTGTTGCGCAAGGATTTTAAACACTGCTGTGTCTAAACTCTTTAGGGCGTATTTGTACGCTAAAAATAGTATGTTTCTATTTGTTTTGTTAAATGTCTTTACAATATTTTGCATGAGGACAATTACTTTTGCTTTGAGTAAGGCGAATAAGGTTGGTATGAAGCTCATGTGTGAGTTTATGGTCGTTTGTGACGTGATCACTGACCGCGCATGGAGCTTTGTGATATACTACCATAATGTTTTTGCACTTACTAAAAAGAAATTGCATGCACTTTGTAAACACAAAAAATAATAGAAACTTTGTAATTTTATTCATGGATAATGCTCAGAGGCGTTACAAAGTTTTTCGGATAATTAAATGGAACTTAACTTACTCCTTGATAGTTCCGCCGCTTTTGATAAGTCATGTCTTTTCTGCGGAAAACTTATAGAGTCCTTTTAAGTTTTAGCCCGTTTGCTTGAGCTTTCTTCTCCCAGGGTAATCTGCTTAATCTCCTTGCGCATGTTCTGGAGTAAATGCGTAAGTTCTCCATTTTTGAGGGCCTTTTCTATTTCCGTGCGCAGAGATATGCAGTTGTTCGTGGTATGCCCGTTATCCTTATGATATTCGCAGTACTGCGTCGGGTCTTGTCCATGTTTACTCTTCATCGGAATCGGAGGTTTGAATTGGTGATCCTCAGTACTTAGTACCTCCGCCGGGGTTTTTGTTAGGGGAGTCCACTGCCTCTCCCTATTTTCGTGCTTGTTCTCTCTTTGTGCAGAGAACTTGTTGGTTGTTGTGCGGGCATCTTCAGAGGATCGACTTCCTGATGCCTCGCGCCATGACTTTTTGTACCTTCTTTCACCAGTTGCGCTTAAGTCTGCGGGCCTGTTGTGTGGTGGTGGTGGCCTGTTTGTAGTAAGGTTTTTCTCGGTCTGCGCATAAACCTTGGCCGCCGCCATTATCTTTTCCCAACTCGTGGGGAGGCCCTCTGTTCCCGATAACACCTTGACCATGTCGTCACACCTAACCGCGTACTTAAACTGAGCACGGATTAGTTGTTCGTTAACACCTCCAATCTCTAACACTTCTTTATTGTACCTGGTGATAAAATCCTCCAGATTCTCGTCATCGCGACGCCAGATGTTCATGACGTCGGATGTATCGCGCATTGATCGCCTTTGTTGGCTGAAGTGTGTTAAAAACTTCCTACGCAGATCTTTCCACGACTCAATCTGTCCCGTTGGTAGGTTATCAAACCAGATTCGCGCTGGGCCGGTTAGTGTTTGCACAAACAAGTGACACCATAGCGGAAGAGTCCAACCGCCAACCAACCCTGCGCTGGTGAATACTCTTAGATGATCATCAGGGTCAGTTAACCCATTGAATTTCCCAACGTTATATGGTAATTTGGCCCTTTCCAACGGAGCCAGAGCTATCTCCAATATGAACTTCGAGTTTTCCGCCGCTTCAGCCGGGCGATAAACTAAGTCATAGTTATGCTCGGCCTCGGGGTTATAAACCGCTCGAGGCCTGCATTTGTTATAGTTTGGCTGTAGTCTGTTGAATACGCTGGTGTTTGCACTCAAACGATATGTTTGATCGGATTCATCAGTATGAGTGTCCAGTTGGGAACCCAACCTGTCATGAACCGATTGTCTTCGACGAGGGTGTGGTTCATCATGGTGTTGTCTCCAGTAACTGCCTGTATCATCATAAGTTGATTCTTCTCGCTGAGAGGCATGAGCTCTTGATCCCGGCCTCCGGGATTGGGTCACGGGAGCAGTTTGAGCACACAATTGTGTGTATACTGCGTTTAATGCCCCTTGGGACCGGACATACCATGATATCGGAGTTTCTCCTGGTGGTAAGATTGATTGTGTAGGATTTGCTGGTAACATTCCTGGAGTGACAGGATCATTTGCTCGATTAGATTGAACCTCGTTATCGTCCGAGGCCTCTTCTACGATCCCTTCTACTGGTAAATTGTTTCCGACGTTTGGTCGAGGACAAGGTTGCCGGTGAGATGACGAATTCTCTGCCATGTGCAAAAACAGAAAACGGAATGGACTGAATCGAAACGAGGTAGAAACTAGAAAAACTGAGAAAACGGTGGGCGCCAATGAAGAAACACTAACTAAATGGTCGGAACCGAGATAGTTAGGGGGTTTGAATCCGCATAAAAGGGTTAGCTCTCTCTCGGTTGATTCAGTTGCAGCTGAACTTCTTCTCCAGTGATTCTGCAAAAAAGAACACCGTTAGTCTCGCCAAGGGGAGAAGAGGGTTCTCTCCTTGACCCGACTCCGGTGTGAGAATAAGTATTGGTAACGGAGAAGAGAAAGTATTTGATAAGTGAGTGTGATCTGAGTTTATACCTGAACAGTTCTCTTATTTATAACCGGGAGTTTGGGAGGGAAAACCTGTTATTGAAAAGATCACGGAAGATGCTAACGCCGTAGCGGTTATATTTTCTTCCGTTAAGTTCTTTGATCCAATCGTCGAGTTGTCTCGATCCGATGTGAATGCACACGGATCGTGGTTTGATCTACGGCTAGGGGATTGCCACGTGGAAAGTTATTAAGTGGAGATTACTCTCCAATTGCATGCCTTCGTTGTGATTCCAGGGTTGCTTGTGGTGATGACACGTGTCCAGACGGTTATAACCGTCTGGGTGGTGCACGATTGTATTTTCCTTCTAGAAGACTACTGCTGTAATCTGGTGTGACACTTTGCTGTGTGGACACAGATGAATAAATCCCAAGTCTGGGTAAAATTATACCCAAGTCTGGATATTTGGGCGGAGGTATTGGTCAAAGGATTTTGATCCTTTGTTAAATGGGAGAAGGCGCAAGGATTTATGTTTTCCTTTGGGCGCGCGACTATAGATTACTGATTGCTTTTTTCCTTTTGTAGGACCAATGCGCAGCCGCGCAAGGTCAAAAGGCTAAAAAAGGTTGGTTTGTGGTATGGTCTCAATCTTTTTTATGAGGTTTTTGGGACCTTACCCCTTCAACATTATAGTCAATTCAATACAATAGTTTATCTCTCCTCCAACCTCCCCCCCAAATTTTTTAAACGTTAATAACTTTTTCATACGACATTATTTTTTTATAAAAATTGCACAAAAAAAAACGAGCTTTTTTTTATCTTTAAAACGAGTATACTATTGCTATATTTTCGATTTTTTTTTCAAAAATACAGTTGCATAAAACGCAATGGAAAAAACGTAAAAAATGATTTTTTTTCTAAAACGCAATGCACAAAAAACACAAAGAAATGTCTTATTTCTAAAATGCAATGGCCAGAAAACACTTAAAAATGTCTTAATTCTAAAACGCAATGGCCTAAAAACACAAAAGAAAATGTACTTTCTAAAACGCAATGGCCAGAAAACACTTTAAAATGTCTTTTTTCTAAAAGGCAATGAACTGAAAACACATAAAAATGTGTTTTACCTAAAACGCAATGGACTAAAAAACACTTTAAAAATGTGTTTTTCTAAAACGCAATGGTCAGAAAACACATAAAAATATCTTATTTCTAAAACGCAATGGCCTAAAAACAGAAAAGAAAGTGTTATCTCTAAAACACAATTACTGAAAACACATAAAAATGTGTTTTTCTAAAACGTAATGGCCATAAAACGCATAAAAATGTCTCATTTCTAAAATGCAATGGCCTAAAAACACAAAAGAAAGTGTTCTCTTTGAACCAGGAAGTAGGAGATCAAAAACTGTCTACGAAAATGAGGCAATTTCCAGAAAATTAAATTTTCGACCCCAGCCAGGGGCTCTGCCCCTTGGACCCTGCTCTCAGGGCGCTGCCCCCGGATCCCCGCCAAGATCGTAAAACGCAATGACTCAATTCAAAAACCTGATCGTAAAAATGCAATTCAAAAATTTCTTACATAGATCAAAGCCGATTTCTTCACCGATTGACGAAATTTGAATGCTAGAAACACTTATCAGCGATCGAGTCGAGTGATTCGCTTCAAAATCACAGGGAAAAAATGAGATATTGTAGGAAATTAAACTGGGTTTCTTCAAAAAAGTTGAAGAACACGTTGATTGGGTGTTTGAATTATTGATTGATGACAAAAATCGCACTATAATGTAGTGATTATTGAGATAAAACGTGAAGAAAAGGTTGAAGATGATATGTTTTGAAAATGGTGGGTTTTGAAGTTACAGAGAGAAGAAGAAGGGAAAAGATTGGGTAAATTGACTAAAATACCTTTTCTCTTTATTTTAAATTTTGACACATGTAAAAATACTATTGCTTCTTATCCCTCCTAACCAAAATAAACTTTCTATTTAATCCTTACCCTTATTATACCAGCTAAAAAAATTAAACATGAATTAATTCCTTGTAATACACTCTATTTATATTTAAATTAAATTAACGTAAAAAGAGTTGTTTATTTTAAATTGACATAAAAAGAGTTATGTAATACTTTGTATTTGTATGTTATGATGTATAATCTTGTGAGATTTAAGTTAGAATGAAACTAATATAATTTAAATATTTCAAGCATTTTTAGGTTGATGATCATATCTAGGGTAAATTACACTTTTCGTCCTTTATGTTTGTATCGGATTGCAATAGGTGTCCTTTAACTTTAATAATTACAGTCACAATCCTTTATTTGTAAAACTCATTACACTATATGTCCTTTAGCATTAACTTGGTTAAAATTTTCAATTAAATCTAGATACATAATAGCAGTTTAGTAAAGTATATAAAAACTATTTAATAATTTAATAGATATAACAAAAACAAAATTTTACCACCATCATCGTCATCAATTCATCATGATATTCAAACTGTAGTGACAACGAACTCAACTCAATGAAATTTTCATGATATTCAACTGCAGTGACAGAGAACTCATATACATAAACAATTTTCGAACATACTACAATGAAATTTAATTTGCAATCTAACATTTTTAAAACCTACTAACCAAACAAATCAAACATAAACAAATAAAAATTCAACCCTTATTAAAACACAATAATCTCGCAACAAATCAATCACCACTGTGTTCTTCAGCTTCGACCACATCTTAAACCCTCTACACTATCATCGTCTGCTTCAGTTATGAGGGTTTCAATGGTGTTTAGAGGGGTGCTTCAGATTAAAGGGTTTCCGGGGTGTTTAAAGGATTTCAGATCTGAGGTTTTTAGAGTGCCGTCTGACCTAACCAGCACCATTGCTGCCTATAAATCCCCAACCCGAATCGCGTCAAACGCCGGATCTAGTGGTTCAGGCGTCGGTTATGAAATTTAAGGTTTGCTTTCAATTTGTAGAGAGAGCGGTTTCAAGCGCCAGGATGCTTATGGTGGTAGTTCTGGTGTTAGAGAGGGTGAGAGACAGAGAGATCGAAGTGGTGAAGGTTTTGATATGCAGATCGAAATTTGGGGGTTTGTTTAACATTTTATAAGTTGAGTAAAATGCACGGATAGTCCCTGTGGTTTTGCAAAGTTTCAGCTATAGTCCCCAGATTTTGGAAATTACACTCATAGTCCCTGTGGTTTGACAGTTTGTTTCGCTGATAGTCCCTGGAGTGGATGTGGGTTAGTTTTCTCAGTTAAGTCCATGTGAAATTACAAAATTACCCTTGCTTTTATTATATTCATCAACATCATCATCATCATCATCATTCATCAGTTCTACTCTCTCTCTCTCTCTCTCACTAAAAACCACCACCACCGTCACCTCCCCTGCCGCCATCACCACTCCCCACCACCGCCATCCCCTTCCACCACAACACCTCCGCCTCCTAAACCCATACCCGCCTCCACCATCCCCCAGTGATAGGACTTGGGACGTGTACATGCTGATTATACTGCTTTCTTTCTGCAACTTTTCCATCTTCATTCATTCTCCCTCTACTGTTCACAAGCCCTAAATCCCATTTCATCAATCTCATCTCATCTCATCAATCAACTTGCATATGAACATGAACATCAATTAGGGCTCAAAATCGACCACAAAGATGTCCACCGTTGCAGAGCTTAAAGAGAGGCACATAGCTGCAACTGAAACTCTCAATTCTCTCAGAGAACGGTTGAAGGAACGACGGCTTCAGTTGTTAGATACAGACGGTATACGTAGTTGTTTGGATTTGGATTTGAATTTGTGTGTTAAATGTACTTAGATCTCTTTGTTTTTGTGATTGAGTTTGACAGTTGCGAGTTATGCGAGAGCGCAGGGGAAGACTCCGGTTAGTTTTGGCCCCACGGATCTGGTTTGTTGCCGGATTTTGAAGGGGCATACTGGCAAGGTAGGGTTTCAGTTTTGTGTTATTTGTTACAATACTTGTCATCTTATTGTTTGCGTTGACCTAATTTGGGGATGGGGGGTTGATGGTGGAGGCGGGTATGGGTTTAGGAGGCGGAGGTGTGGTGGTGGAAGGGGATGGCGGTGGTGGGGAGTGGTGATGGCGGCAGGGGAGGTGACGGTGGTGGTGGTTTTTAGTGAGAGAGAGAGAGAGAGAGTAGAACTGATGAATGATGATGATGATGATGATGAATATAATAAAAGCAAGGGTAATTTTGTAATTTCACATGGACTTAACTGAGAAAACTAACCCACATCCACTCCAGGGACTATCAGCGAAACAAACTGTCAAACCACAGGGACTATGAGTGTAATTTCCAAAATCTGGGGACTATAGCTGAAACTTTGCAAAACCACAGGGACTATCCGTGCATTTTACTCTTATAAGTTTTAAAATGTTAAGTCTTTTTTATTAAATACTTGAAATATTATTAGGTAAAAGGACTAACTTACCCTTATATAACTAGACTTAACTGAAAATTTTAACTAGGTTAGTGCTAAATGACCTAGGTTGTGATGGGTTTTACAAATAAAGGATTGTGACTGTAATTATTGAAGTTAAAGGACATCAATTGCAATTCGATACAAACATAAAGGACGAAAAGTGTAATTTACCCTCATATCTATGTAATTTAATTATATTTTAAATTATAATTATACAAATTTGATCATATTTTGAAATATAATTATACAAAAATAGAATGGTAAAATAAAAATGTCTATCGAAAAATGAGAAACTTTTTTTAATAAACTAACTAACGAGCATATTCGATATCCGTATTTACACCTGATACAAAACAAATAAATTTCTAATAATTCTTAACAAATAACTTTCTAATAAATACCCGGGGTGTAACGGGCTGAATAATAAACATGGTTTTTGGTAGGGATAAGCTCAATACCGGTACATAAAATACCGTACTGAAATTCGCCAAATATAAGTACCGGTATCAAAAACGTTTTGTACAATATAAAATCAGTATTTGTGTATAAATTTTGGTAAAATACCATACCAAATCTGAAATGCTCGTCCATAATTTTAACTAGTATGGTGCCCGCGCGATGCGGCGGGGGCGACACTTTGCATTAAAATATTTTTGTTTTCCTTTTTTATAACCAAACCACTAAAAGTTTATTTTTACAAAAGTTTATTATGTTTTTAAGGTCTTAGGTTAGTAGCATCATTGTGGTGGATATACATGATACGTTACACATTTCTAGTAAGTAATAGATTTAACATTTAAATTATCAAGTTACTCAAGAAATCATGGATGCAATACAATAACACACAAATAAGGAAAAATACGCAACTCTATATGAATTACTTAGGTATTGGGGTGTTAATAGAGACATGGCATGTTAATCAACAGGATGTTAAAAGATCAAATTAATTTGTTTTCCTTTTTTATAACCAAACCACTAAAAGAATAGAAAGATCAAATTAATTTGTTTTCCTTTTTTATAACCAAACCACTAAAAGAACAGACTTACGTGGAGTTAATGGGATTAAACCATTTTTTAAGGTGAGGTAAAGTGAAATAGGAAAAAGGGAGTAATGTAGCAAAGAGATGAAGTTGTGAAGGGTTAAAGACTTTTTTGAAGATAATATTTAAACAACTCTATATTTAAAATCAACAAACCACAAAATATGAATTCCTTCTGTGCAATTGAAGCAATTCTACACTAAACTCATTTGATTCTTTGGGTTTTTAAACGCATTATTATATTAACATAGCTTATGAATTACTTGCTTTTCATGACTTTTATAGTATAAACATGTGTTAGTTTTCACATAAGTACGTGTGTGATTATTTAAAATATTAACATAACATTTATATATTTACTAAATAACTTTTTTATTTACTATTCTTTTATAGTATAAACATGTGTTAGTTTTCACATACATTCAACACACGTTGCGGTGGATAAATGTGGAGGTTGGATAACACGTCATAAAGTTAACTTTCTTGCTATGGGTCAAAATAGGGCGAGTCATTTTTGACCAATTTTTTGAACTTTTTTAAATAACTAAATGTTTCAAACACCATTACTTATATAATTTAAATAAACTTTTGGACAATTTTGACCGGGACTCCTTTCATTTGATTCTTTTAAACCCTCATTTGCCTTGTCCGAGATGATATATAACTGAATCCACCCATTCACAAGTAAATTGGTTATCTATACATACAAATAATAAAAACTTGAAAAATAATGAAGTAGAAATATAGCACCTTGTTCTTGATGTCCAAAGTTCCAAACTCCTACACTAAATTTCTTAAAACAAAATTTTAAAAACTGATCACAAAACAGTCTCTTAAACACTACATCTAAATTTCTTAAACCAAAATTTTAAAAACTCATCACAAAACGGTCTCTTAAACACTGCAAAAAAATAAAGTAGTCAAGCTAGCAATTAGTTGAGTCACAAAGTGTACAAGAATTTCAGATGATTAGTAATCAAAATTCAAATCTTAACAATCTAGACTGCTTTCAATGCTATTACAGTATCTAATTTACTTTGTTTAAGCATTTTACTTCAAGGAAACCATCTTCACAGTATTTTCTTTTAAATCTCCTACACTTAAAGCAAATAATATAAAGTTAAATCAAATAAACATTTTTAATGTTACTTCAAAACTGAATAATACCAAAATAAAAACAATCCACTTAAGATAAATCATACAAAAGATCAGCCCACATTATTTTTGTTTTGTTCTGGAAAATTCTAAACACACATGATCAACAATATTTCAGATAAATGATTAATGGTTAACAAATCTGCATTTTATATCAGTTCATTTGTAAACAAACTACTGGTATCTATATAATTACATTTCTCATAAAGCGTACGGCCGAAACCAGACAACATTGTCTGTTTAACCTTTTTATTGATTTGGTTTAGCGTGCTTTTGCCTACAACCAGTTTAGCTTAGTTCAAAAGAAAAAAAGTAAAAAATAAATAAGGCCATATCACATACCTACAACCACCTTTTTTCCTACTTCTCGAGTCAACTAACGGCAGTCGAAATCCGCAAGAATCTGTTAAAAACATCATGCAACTCAGATTAATCTTAAACCAACCCACCCTATATAAGTCCGGTCTTCGGTTTCAGTTTTCTAGATATTTTGGGTTTAGATTCAGTTTTGACTTTTGATTAACCCAAGTACCGACCTTGGACCAACCTGGGACCAACCTGGGACGGGAGATTATGCATATTTGCTTCGTTTCTCGGTCTTAGATTTGGGGTGAATTCAGTGTGGGTAAAACCCAATACATGAAACATCATAGCCTAAAACATTCATATTTAGTCCTGACCCGACCCAACTTGAAAAGACTAAGACCACCATAAGGGGGTTAATGACTAACGAGAGTTACACAACAACGTCCAATTTGTAGTATGTTTTTTTATCTTGATGCCCATTATGCACCACCCAAAAAAGATTATCTCTCCTAAAAAGTAGATTACCTTCTCTTTCTCAATATTTAAGGTGCTCATGTGGTCCAGAACCTTTTTAAGTCGATCACTCTGGATATGTAAAAGACAACTAACAAGTAATTAGTAACCGTTTAAAAACAAGCTCATGCAGCATTAAAGTTTATAATAAAGCTAAACAGTAGATTATCTTCTCCTTCTCGAATGCATGTAGATGCACATGAAGTTCTTCAAGTTTTCTCAATGATAAAAAGTTTCATCCAATACTGTCTTACAAGAGGTTGCATAACGGTGTTCTCCATTCTGAAAAATATCAAATTGTAGACGTTAATGATTAGAACGATCATTAAAAAGATATTTAAAACTAAATATTAAGTGTTTAGATACATACTTCTCTAGCAACTTGTACATTCTTCAAAGTAGATTCCTAGGAGAGATTGGAATCATCAACAAAGTTAGTTACATGTTATTAAGTTGCATCAGGTCTTGATATTCAAAGCTTGTTTTTCTTAGTGCATCTGCTTTCCCTTCTGGTCAGTCAAAGTGCTTCAATTTTGCCCTCTCATCAACCTTTCTAAACATCACAAGATAGCTCAAATTATAAACAAAAAAACTTCATATGGATTATACACATTAACACACAAATTATAAACAATAAAAAAAGCTAAAAGCAGTAGATTTCGAAATACAGACCACATATCAACTTCAGTGGAGTGGATCCCAACGGAACCTACAGAGCTCTGTACCAAAAACGTAAAAATCTGTAATTTATAGCATATTACTGATCAAATTTTTTATTTTTAATTATCATCTCTGGAAAATAATAATAACAATAACAACAAAAATAACATAACCATAATAGTATGGCTTTTAAGAGGAACAATAAACGCCCTTCCAAGCCCAATATCTACAGTAAAGAAAATCATGTAACCGAAAATTCAGAATTTGAACATCCATAACATATTGATTGAAGAAATTAAATGTATTCTCTTATTAGGGTTCTTGTAAAAATAAGACATACCTTTGTATCTTCAAAATCTTAAAACAGAAGGAAGGAAGGAAGGTCCAATGATAACAAAAACGGGAAGCATCTGCGGAAGGTTAGATTCCGGTGACCACCACTTCTATAAACAGCCACCGAAGCTTTGCCAAAACCACCGTGAACCACCACCATGGCGTTAAGCAAGAAGACGACCACTTTAACCATTTTAATCGACGGTAACACAAATCAAAACAAGTTACCGATTTACAAATCATTTATCGATTTGTTGTAGCTAGTGAACTTAGAGAGAGAATGGGCAGAAGACTTTAGAGTTTCATCCAAATCCTTTCTGGAATTTTATGTAATCCCATATATATGAATACAGAGAACGAATTCAAATTTGAGTACTCCCGCTCATGTTTCCCGTTTAAGTGCCTTGGTTGTTAGAGTTGGGAAGGTTGTTAGAGTTGGGAGACAATTCAGATCAAAGGTTAAAATATAATTAATGTTAAAAAAAGTCTAATTTACAAGTTATACATTATGCATTAAAATAAAAAAAAACTTATTTTTTGGATATCTAAAAATGTTCCTCCGTCATGTATTATAATATACTGTATATAGATAATTTTGCAAAACAATATTATTAATTTAATAATAATGATGATAACAACATAGAGAGTCTCGAACATGTTGAAATGTGATAGAACACATTGTTTTAGTCACTTGTACACTAATGTATTGTCTACTTGTACATTTTAATCCACACATCAATACTAACCAAGACAACTATTGAAACGTCGACAAAAATGTGTAGGTCGTCATGCTATCTTTGGATTTTCTTTTAAACAGTATAGTTTATAAGATATGTCAAGAATACGTAAAAAAATATAAGTTTGTTGTGGAGTGGTGAATTGTAACTAATTATCTATAATTTTGTTAAAACATTAGGGATTTAAGTGTAATAAGTTTAGGGGCTAAAAAATAAATAGTGTTTAAAAGACCAAACTACCCTCATTTTAGGGGTCTTTCTATAAATAAAGGTGGGGAAAAGTTCTTATTTTTTGGGTATCTTAAAATACCCCTCCCTCATGCATTATAATATAGTATAGATTTAGGTGGGGATTTAAGTTACGGAACCTATTTTGTTATCTCTACTTTGAAAATAATAAGTGGGACCAATGGATCATTAATTTCATTTGAATCTTTTGGCCTACGCATTAAGATTCCTTTTTATCATCACATTATGATTAATCAAGTAGTGGAGGGCTTAACCATGGTGCGCTTAACTATCACTAGTCCTCTAGTGGTGGCCACATGTATTTAACTTCCACCTATAGTGAGTTTGGGTGAGTTTTCTCCTCCATGTCTCAAGTTCGAGTCTGGGTTATAGGGGTTTTCCATTGAGAGGTTTAAATTGGGGATCTATTGTGCGAGGAGGCTTTCTAGCGCGAACCCGGTTAAGACAACGTATGCTAGACCTCCCGACATTCGCGAATAATTCACACCTTTCAAAAATAAAAAATAAAAAAAAGTAGTGGAGGACTTGTATTTCTTTTGAGAGATGCAGATTCAACTTGTACTTGGTGCAGAGTGAGATACTGTTAGGCAATGATATGAGATTCAGGAAAACATGGGTTAGATCCTTGAGCAAAACGGGTTTTACTGGTAATTTCACTGTCGTGCCTACGGGTAGGTGGGTTACCGGGTTTTCCTCGGAATTTGTGGTGAACTCGGGTTACTTTCAGAGTACTCCGTTTGTTCAGTGGATGCCCAAAAAATGCTCGTGATTGATTCTGTTGGCAGTTAAAAAAAAGTCCTAAAAAAATAAAAAGAAATAAAGACTAATAAGTCAAACCATCCTTTTGAAAGCAGTTGCTTACTTTCACTCTTTAGCGGCTCTACCCAACTAAAATACCCATTATTCCAGGTACCCCATCTCCCCCATGAATATTCACTCTAAATTTCTTATTTTTCTTGTTTAATTTTTTGTTCTTGAAAAGGGTTGTTGATTTAAAACTCTGGGTGTTCATAAAAACCAATACCTTTCAGCAATTTCAAGATTTTTCTGGGTATGATTCTGTTTCTTTTAACGTTTGTATAATAATAATAATAATCTGGTTTTCTCAATCCTCAATTCTATTATGATTATCAATTTATCATCAAGGTTCAGATTTACAGAAAATATTGTTCATTTTTAATAATTTTATTGCAAAACTGCAACACTTTTCAAGTTTCTTTGACAAGAATTGCAGGTAAGAATTATTAATACTTTTTTATTTATCTTGGTTTCATTAAAGCTGACTGGGATTAATTATGATTACAAGATTCGTTTTTTTATTATTTTAAGGGCTAATTTAGTGGGTTGTTGGACCGAATATTCATTTGTCTGGAAAGTGATTATTTGGGATTAGTCAAATGTTTTACACAAACTATAAATCAAAATTCAAGATTGATATTTTTGCTGTTTTTTTTATGAAAGATTTGTTCTTTGAAATTTAGTTGCTAATTCTTGTAATATTTCTCCATAAATGTAAAATGTGCAGCATTTATTAATTTTTATTTTTATTAATTAATTAATTTTTTTTTGCAGCAATTGATGGTATAATGGCAGAAATTGTAAATACAACAACTAAGGTTGATACAGAAGAAGATACATACACTAAAGATGGAACTGTTGATTACAAAAACAACCCTGCTAACAGGAACACTACAGGAACCTGGAAGGCCTGCCCTTTTATTCTTGGTAAATTCTGAACTTTTGACTTTTAGAAAGTCAAACATGTTAATTCTCATATCTCAATTTGATGCACATAGAGTAGTTTTGTCATCTTTTAAATTAGGTATTCTATCCTAACAGTTTTGTTACAGTGGTTACTAATAATCAATTTTTTGTGTGATGAGTTATTTAATGTCAATTTTGAAGTTAAAAAGCAACTCATTTGACTCTTAAAAGTCAAAAACTGAGTTATTCAATTTTTTTTAACAGGAAACGAGTGTTGTGAACGATTGGCATACTATGGAATGAGTACAAATCTGGTACTTTATTTCAAAAACAACCTCCATGAGCATAGTGCTACTGCCTCAAGAAACGTCTCAAATTGGCAGGGAACGTGTTATTTCACACCGTTAATTGGGGCGTTTCTTGCTGATGCTTATCTAGGCAGATACTGGACCATTGCTATGTTCTCAATCATCTATGTAATGGTACGTTTATAGATATATTTATATATACATACATACACATTTCATTATATTTTTTAAGCATATAGTTGTTTGATACTTGAATGCTTGTTTTTACTTGTCAATGGGTCAAAATTCAAACAGTTAACACGTTAAAACTTTGCTAAAAAATGGTCAAACGGGTTAAAAAGTTGCCCAAAGCGTTTTCAAAAGCTTAGGGTGTGTTTGGTTGCGGAAAAGCGTCCATTTTTCTTGAAAATGATTCTATGTTCAAGATAAAAGTGTTAAACGGGCTGCCTAATGTGACCCATCACATGTTGGGCCCGAATGAAAAATTAACGTCTTTTAGTGGATTTTCTAATTGCACCCCCTGTTCTTTACTATATTTACTGTACAACCCCTCAACCCTTTCATAATATACATGTTTAGTCCCTCCACTTTTATTCATTTTTCGTATTTTGCTCTTTAGTGTTTTTCCTTTGCTAACGTGACGAGCCAAACTGACAATATCGTTATCCGCATCCGTATTATCGGAACCTGCATTTTTTCCTTTTACTCTTTCGTCTTTTAGTGAAATTTCCGAATATGTACGTTGACGTTTCGATGTTCTTTTCCTCATTGTTTTACATTATCACTTTCGGTTGCTACACCCAGTGTCGGTATTGTACTGATAATCAAACTCCCGCCGAAACGTGGGGTTAAATTTCTAGTTCCCAACATTTGTGATTTTGACTTTATTATGTAGGGTATGACTTTATTGACAATAGCCGCAGCTGTTCCTGGATTAAAGCCAACTTGCGTGTCAGAAGAGGATTGCCATCCGACCGGTACAAGCATTGCAGTCACATTTTTAGCGCTTTATCTAGTGGCCCTCGGAACCGGTGGGATCAAACCATGTGTCTCATCCTACGGTGCAGATCAGTTTGATGACGCCGATGAGGAGGAGAAGAAGCACAAGAGTTCTTTCTTCAATTGGTTTTATTTCTCAATCAATATTGGTGCATTGATTGCTTCATCTCTTCTTGTTTGGATCCAAGATAATGTGGGTTGGGGTTGGGGGTTTGGTATCCCGGCTGTAGCCATGGCTGTAGCGGTGGTATCGTTCTTTTCAGGAACCCGGTTGTACCGGAATCAGAAACCGGGTGGGAGCCCGTTGACCCGTATTTTCCAGGTTGTTGTCGCTTCATGGAGAAAACGTAGGGTTCGCGTGCCTGATGATAAGTCTCTTTTGTATGAGACTGCGGATACTAAGTCTACGATTGAGGGAAGCCGCAAACTTGATCACACCAAAGATTTTAGGTAAACAAACTAAAATGATTTTGGTAATTTGATCTTTTTATATAAAAATGGGTCAATTCATGTTATATATGTTTGATAACGGGTCAAATGGGTTAAACAACGTTTCTGAAATGTTTTTATTGAGTAAAATGCCATTTTCGTCCCTGAGGTTTAGTTAGTTTTGCGACTGTTGTCCAAAGGTCTGTTTTTCCGCATCTGGATCCAAAGAGTTTGAAATCTTGCCATTTTCATCCGGCTCGTTAACTCCATCCAGTTTTCTCCGTTAAGTCAGGGATATCTCCGTCTTTTTTGTTAACTTAAAGGGCAATTCGGTCTAACGGATTCGGTCAAGGGTATTCTATATGCTTGTACGTAAAGTGAAAAAGACTGAATTGCCCCTTTAAGTAAACAAAAAAGACAAAAAACACCCCTGACTTAACGGAGAAAAATGGATGGAGTTATTGAGTTAACGAGCCAGATGAAAATGACAAGATTTCAAACCTTTTGGATCCAGATGCGGAAAAACAAACCTTTGACGAAAGTCGCAAAATTGGCGAAACCTCAGGGACGAAAATGGCATTTTACTATGTTTTTATTTACAATAGAGTAAAATGCACGGATAGTCCCTGTGGTTTTGCAAAGTTTCAGCTATAGTCCCCAGATTTTGGAAATTACACTCATAGTCCCTGTGGTTTGACAGTTTGTTACGCTGATAGTCCCTGGAGTGAATGTGGGTTAGTTTTCTCAGTTAAGTCCATGTGAAATTACAAAATTACCCTTGCTTTTATTATATTCATCAACATCATCATCATTCATCAGACTCTTTCTACTCTCTCTCTCTCTCTCTCACTAAAAACCACCACCACCGTCACCTCCCCTGCCGCCATCACCACTCCCCACCACCGCCATCCCCTTCCACCACCACACCTCCGCCTCCTAAACCCATACCCGCCTCCACCATCAACCACCCATCCCCAAATCAACCAACACAGATCTGGAGTTTGTACCCAACCATCCTCTCGGCTCTCCCTCTCTCCCTCTCAACGATTCAACATGCAACATGCTTATGCATCTTCCAGAATAACAGTAAAACCTAATTGAAAATAAGAGCAATCAGCAGGATCTAACGGCTAACAAACATCGAGATTGAACTACAATCAACAACAATTTCAAACTTCTACTGTTATACGCCTTAGATGACAACAATAACAACTCATTTTTAGGCCTCGATTGTATCGATAATTTCAGTTCTAGGGTTCTGAGTTGAAAACTGAAGAATAAGATCATTACAGAGGTGACAATAGTGAATCAAATGAAGTACGTACCCATGGAGAAGAGTTGAAGCTCCGATTTGATGATCGATTTGTTGAAAGAGGAAACAGAGTGCGATCTGGGGCAAGGCAAGAATGTTCTTGAAAGGTGGGCGTGTGATGGTATGTATACATATACAAGATTAGTATTTATTGTTATTATTCTTTGGTGGGAAGTAAAGGAAAATAATTGGAAAATGAGTGAATGCTAGTAAAAGTGCGATCTGTGTTAGTGTGAGAGAGAGAGAGTAGAAAGAGTGTGTTGAATGATGATGATGTTGATGAATATAATAAAAGCAAGGGTAATTTTGTAATTTCACATGGACTTAACTGAGAAAACTAACCCACATCCACTCCAGGGACTATCAGCGTAACAAACTGTCAAACCACAGGGACTATGAGTGTAATTTCCAAAATCTGGGGACTATAGCTGAAACTTTGCAAAACCACAGGGACTATCCGTGCATTTTACTCTTTACAATAAGTTATATTATTACAAAGTCCAAAGAAATGGACAAACATGTTTTAACCTGCACATAAAAATTACTCATTTCATTCAGAACCTGTTTTTACCAACACATAGAAGTACTCATTTTGATTTGCACCTATTTTGACCCGTAGCCCAAGCGGGCCTGTTTTTCCCCTCGCTTTTAACCTGAAACGTGTTTTCTTGTAGCTTCTTGGACAAAGCAGCTATGGAGTTGCAATCGGATCATGCGAAGGGATCCATCAACCCATGGCGGCTTTGCACGGTAACCCAGGTGGAGGAACTCAAATCCATCATCAAACTACTTCCGATATGGGCCACCGGTATCATCTTCAGCGCCGTCTACAGTCAAATGAGCTCCCTATTCGTTCTTCAAGGAGCTACCATGGACGTAACAATCAACAAGTTTGAAATCCCTCCAGCGTCACTCAGCATTTTCGACACACTTAGTGTAATCTTCTGGGTCCCAGTCTACGACCGGGCCATTGTACCCCTGGCCCGGAAATACACGGGCCACAAATCGGGTCTCACCCAGCTCCAACGAATGGGTGTAGGTTTAGTCATCTCAATATTTGCAATGCTATCAGCCGGGATTCTAGAAGTCGTCAGGCTCGGGATTGTTAAAAGAAACAATTATTATGATGTGGAGCACATTCCAATGTCGGTTTTATGGCAGGTCCCGCAGTATTTCTTGATTGGTTGTGCTGAAGTCTTTACATTTATTGGACAACTGGAGTTCTTTTATGATCAAGCACCGGATTCTATGAGGAGTTTGTGTTCGGCTTTATCGCTTACAACCAATGCTTTCGGGAATTACTTGAGTTCGTTGTTGGTGACAATCGTGACGGCGACTAGTACTAAGGGAGGCAAACCTGGGTGGATACCGGATAATTTGAACCGCGGGCAACTGCAGAACTTTTTCTGGCTTTTGAGTGCTTTAAGTGTTGTTAATTTCGGGGTTTATCTTGTTGTGGCCAAGTGGTACACTTATAAGCGCGCTGTCGGGACTCTTCGTTAGGAGGCGTAACGTGCAAAGATTGTTCGAGTTCATAGAAATGGTTTGATGTTTGTTTTAAGTTTATGAAAATTCTGTTTGTGTCAATTGGTAAGTTTAAAGTTATAATTATGAAAGATGGATTTGGTGGTTTATGCTTAATGGATGAAACCAAGTGCTGGAATGGTCTTTTGTTAACATTTGTAGTATTATTAAAAATGAGCCGAGCCGAGCCCAATTTTCCAGCTTGTTAAGAAAAATGAGCCGGCTCGGTTCGATTCGATTTTTAAATGAGCCGAGCTTGAGCCCACCCAGGTTCGGTTCGGCTCGTTTACAGCCCTACTTGTACCGTGATTAAACTCTTTTTCTACTCTTTTACATATCGTGGGTGAATTATGTTGATCGGTTCTGTTTAAACATAAGGGAAAACATGAATAACATACCTTTGATTGCATCAGCACAGGCCAGCGGAGAATCCAGATGGAGACGCAGCAACAGTGTTTGACATGATTGTCAGCTTGGTCTGGTTCCTCCTTAGGGTGCAATCTTATGATGGTGATGAAGAAACCGAATAGGGTGTTCGGTTGGGAGAAAGAGAGGTCGATAGATGTTATGAACTAATAAGGTTGTCTAATTGTCTAACCTTTAAACCCCTACATTAGTCTCCTTATATATGCACCCAGGAGGAAACCCTAATTAGTTAATAAGGGTAATTAGGCCCATCAACAATTACCAACTAATTATTTAATAGGATTGTTATATATTTTGATCCATATAATGTAAATGATTATAATGACTACTAGATTTTTTTTTTGCCTGCAACAACAACAACAACAACAACAACCATACCCAGTAAATCCTACAAATAGCCAAGCTACTTATAGGGTCTGGGGAGGGTGGGATGTAGACAGACCTTGCCTCTATCCATAGGGATAGAGAGGCTGCTTCCAGAGAGACCCTCGACTCGAAAACGAATAGCAAACCAACACACCAAGTTGAAGACTATAGCAATAAAGAAATAAGAAGTCGACCATACTAAGAAAGTGAACAGAGTGGCACAATATATTGTAAATCATGTAAAAAGCAAACAACATCATTTGTGCATAAACATAAGAAGGCAATCACCGGAAAAGTCACTTAAAGAATAAGAAAAACCTACGACCCTGAAATACACCTAGGGCATACTGCCATATCCTCTAGAGGTCCTTAACCCTAATCCTACGCCTCCACGAAGTCCTATCTTGGACCATGTCCTCAGAAAGATGCAACTCTAGTAAATCGTGCCTGATCTGCTCATCCCATGTCAGTTTGGATCTGCCTCTTCCTCTCCTCCCCTCCACAGTAAGAGTTTCCACTACTCTAACTGGTGCCGTCGTTTCCCTCCGCTTCACATGCCCAAACCATCTCAATCTCCCCTCCTTAATCTTCTCCGATATACTAGCTACTCCTAATCTTACCCTAAAAACCACATTCCTTATCCGATCTAACCTCGTGTGTCCACACATCCACCTCAGCATCCTCATCTCTGCTACCTCCATCTTGCGCGCTTGTGTCTTCTTGATAGCCCAACAGTCTGTACCATAAAGCATAGCTGGCCTAACTGCTACCCGGTAAAATTTCCCTTTTAGTTTAGTTGGGAACCTCCTATCGCATAAAACCCCACTAGCTGCCCTCCATCTACACCAGCCAGCCTGTATGCGATGGGTTACATCACTATCTATGTCACCATCTCTTTGTACAAACGACCCCAGATACTTAAATCTAGTTACCTGCGGGACCAATTGATCCTCAATGGTGATTTGGGTGTCATCGTCCACGGCTACACCGCTGAAATCACAGTGTAGATACTCAGTCTTAGATCGACTAATCCTTAGGCCCTTGCCCTCTAAAGCTACTCACCACTCCTCTACCCTCGCGTTCAGGCACTGTTTAGTCTCTGCAATCAACACAATATCGTCTGCAAAAAGCATGCACCACGGAACTGTCTCCTGAATCAAGTTGGACAACTCATCCAAGACAACCGCAAAAAGAAAAGGGCTCAACGCTGACCCCTGGTGGAGTCCTACCTCCACAGGAAAGAAGTTTGTATCTCCTACAGGCGCGCGAACACTAGTTTTCGTTCTATCATATGTATCCTTAATTACGTCTATATACTTCCCCGGTATCCCCCGACCCTCCAAACTATCCCAAATCAGTTGGCGTGGGACAGTGTCATATGCTTTTTCCAGGTCGATAAACACCATATGTAAATCTTGCTTCTTCGCTTTATATTTTTCCATCAGCCTCCTTAAAATATGTATCGCTTCTGTAGTTGACCTCCCTTTCATGAATCCAAATTGATTTACTGAAACCTGAGTTTCTCTTCTAATTCTAGTTTCGATTACCCTCTCCCAGAGCTTCATAGTGTGACTTAGCAGTTTGATTCCTCTGTAGTTCCCACAACATTGAGCGTCTCCTTTATTCTTGTATAAAGGCACCACGACACTATTCCTCCACTGATCTGGCATTTTTCCAGTCTTGAAAATGCAATTGAACAAAAGCGTTAACCATCGGACTCCTTCTTCCCCCAAACACTTCCACACCTCAATCGGTATGTTATCCAAACCCACTGCCTTACCTCTACCCATCTTCCTAAGTGCCTTCCTCACCTCGTCATGTGTGATCCTCCTGCAGTAACAATTATTCTGTTGTCGCCTTTGAATCCTGGGATTGCTGCTATCATGTTGGTATGCCCTACCGTGGTTGAAAAGATTATGGAAGTAAGTTTGCCATCTCAACTTAATGTCTTGTGCCTTGACTAAAACACGCCCATCGTCTCCTTTGATAAACTTTACAACTCCTAAATCTTGTCTTCTTCGCTCCCTAGCTTTGGAAATCTTGAACATATCATGCTCCCCCTCTTTCGATATCGCAGTAACATTATCCAATAAAATAGTTTTTTTGCCTGCAAAAATAACTATTTTATTGGATAATAAGATTCTAAATATTTTCCAACTAAGTGCACTTTACATCAATATCGCAGTGTCTTTTAATAAAGAACTATGTCATGTAATGTTAGCCAACAGTTACATTTATACACGGGAATTGATCTGTTGTGGCTAGAAAAGTAGTTGAGAAATGCCTAAAAGACGATATTTACCGGTTAATGAATACTCTTGTAACTAAAGTATTATCAAATTTCAAAACATGTGTAGGATAACGTTTGATAACGAGGGTAGACGATCACCTTAGAAAGGTTAACTTTGGTGAACCAACCTCATATGTGCGTCGTCACACTCACCGACACATTAACCCTTTTAGTTATGTCATTTGTGGAATCACGGGTCTCGGATTTAGATACGAGTAGGGATGTAAACGAACTGAACGAACACGAAGTTAAAGAAATAAATGTGTTCATGAACGGTTCATGAACACTTACCGAACGAGATTTTATGTTCATGTTCGTTCATTAAGGAAATGAGAGTGTTCACGAACAGTTCATGAACAAAAATAAATTTGGCCAACGCGACAAAGGATAAAGGTGGATGGCCCATAGAGTAGCGATGGAACTTGAATCCCTTATTGTGGAACGAAGGTCGATCGTATTCGTCGATGTAAATGATGAGAAAGGAAAAGGAAATAATACATAAACAAAGTGAAATAAGGTTTCCTAGTTTAATTGTTATGGTAATAAAATAAATAAAAGTTTAATAATATAAAAAGTATAAATAATATATATGAAAGTACAAAAATCTTTAATTAAAACACAAAGATACGAACATAATTGAACACATATAAAATGAACGAAAGTTCACGAACACCTTACCGAACGTTCATGAACACAATTGAACGAACGAGACCTCTGTTCATGTTCGTTCATTTAACTAATCGAATGTAATTTCTTGTTCATGTTCATTCGTTTATTAAATGAATGAACATAAACGAACTTCTCGCCGAACGGTTCACGAACTGTTCGCTGAACGTTCGGTTCGTTACAGCCCTAGATACGAGTGTGTAATGCACCTCCTGTAACCACTATTATTATAGTATGATTGAAATTCCTTTAGGGGGCGTTTGGTTCACGGAATGTTTTGAAATTGGAATTGGAATTTGTTTAAGAATTAGAATTTGAAGGAATTGGATTTCGAATTTAAACATTCCAATTGGAATTGGAAATTGTTGGAATTGAAATCTCAATTCCATTTTTGTTGTGTTTAGTTGTCAAATGAATTGGAATCCATTATCCCGGCACCCACAACCCCGGTTCGGGTCGAAACGCTACGGGTGGAAACGGTACGGGTCGGAACGGTTCGAGTCGAAACAGTTCAGGTGGAAACGATAGGGTCAAAACGGTTCTCGTCTAAACAGTTCGGGTCGAAATGGTTCGCGTAGAAAAAGTACGGGTCGAAACGGTTCGCATCGATATGCTTCGGGTCAAAACGGTACGGGTCGAAAGGAGTTGCGTCGAAACGGTTCGGGTAAAAACGATACGGGTCGTAACGATTCGAGTCGAAACGGTATGGGTCAAAACGATTCGCATCTAAACAGTTCGGGTAGAAACGGTACGCGTTGAAATGATTCACGTAGAAATGGTACGGGTTGTAACGGTTCGCGTCGTAATGGTTCGAGTCGAAATGGTACGAGTCGAAACGGTTCGCCTCTAAACGGTATGGGTCGAAACGGTACGGGTCGAACGGTTTGGTTCGAAACGGTACGGGTCGAAACGATTCGACGATGTACGGGTCGAAACGGTTCGTATCAAAATGGTACGGGTCGAAACGGTGCTGGTCAAAAAGATGCGGGTCGAAATGGTCAAAGATTCTAATGAATTTACTTTAATTCCTTCACATATAGACAGGATTTTGAATTTCTTTAGTTAAAAGAAATTTGAAGGAATTCATGTCAAATTCCAATTCCATTGTCAACCAAACACGTAAAGATTAGAATTGAGATTCTAATTTCATCAAATTCTGTGAACCAAACATCTTAAGAGATGAAATTCAGATTCCAATTCCCTTAAATTCCATTAAATTCCTTCGAACCAAACGCACCCTTAGTCTCACTAGTAAATTCCACCCGTGGTAAAATGGTTTACTAACACTAAATTCAACAACATATATCTCTAATTTTAATTATAATCTTCAACACCATCCATTGATATAAATGTCTTGTTACAAAACTAAGTATTAATCATAGTTCTTTACTTTATAATGAACACATCACATGACAAAATTTCATATGACATGTTACCATATCAACTTCTTTCCATCATAGAATCATTATAGTTATACTAAATTTGGGTAAGATGAAAGACACCTAACGAAGCAATCCTAGGGCCAACACCCCCAACAACCGCCCCAGTTAGTAGAGCTCTCAGGATATTCTGTCCTTTGTGAATCCACAACTGCACACATACAACAAATTTCATTATCATTTAAAAGTCCATCAAACTTATTGTTTGCATATAAATCAACATACCAGATATTATTATTGATGGTTGAACTCAATTACAATCACAATCACTAGGGCTAACATTTTATGACATGATATGACTCGACACGTGGTTAAACAGCTCTGGGGCATAAATGGGTCGATACATTAATGGCATGAATAAAATATGTTTAAATGTATGGGTTCAACCTGCCTAACACGTTTATGACATGAATAACAATGTCAAACTAATCGTGTTAATGGGTTAATAGTTGATATGACACGTTTTAGACCCGCTAGTCAAAACGATGTAGATGTATGATTTTATAGAAAAAAAAATATATCATGTATAGATTCCCTCCCCTAACCCGTTAATGTAGTTCGTTAAGGATTGTGTGAATTGTAGTATATGGTAACTTTACATATATTGTGTTAGTTATCCCTTATTAATTTTTTTAAGTGAGTTGTGTCAATAATTGTTTTAGATTTGTCGTGTCATTCATGTTATTGAAGCAATTATAATTGATAATGTTAAAGTGTCATGTAACACTCTTAATAAATATAATTTTGTAAGTGTTTAAGTAAACAACACGTTAAATAGTCATGCTAAACACAATGTTATTAAAGCAGTTATATTTGATAGTGTTAAAGTGTCATGTAACACTCTTAATTAACATAATTTTGTGTGTTTAAGTAAACAACGTTAAATATTCATACATAATTTCGTGAGTGTTTAAGTAAACAATACGTTAAATAGTCATGCTAAACACATGGTATTGAAGACGAGCCATTTAACGCAAGATGGCAAAGTTTTGTGTCTCTAACAACCACTTAAGTTTGAAACCACATCTTTTTACCGAAGAAGTAAATTCAAATTTGACAGTAATAAAAATATCGAATAAATTGTTTTTCAAATTACAACGAATTGAAAAAAAATCGATAAAATTCGTCAAAATGGGCTTTTTCTTTCTTCCTAAAAGAGAAACATAAATGCACTAGCAATGATGAAAAACAGATTTGGCCCAATAATAAAAAAAGAGAGTTTTTTCTCAATAAAATCTTGTGTCACTTTATTAGTTAGCCTCTTGTTTCAAAGTTTTTATTACAAAAAATATATAGAATTTGATATGATTTAATATAACTGCTTTTAGGTGATTTACTTTCGATCCCCACAAATTATAGCTAAGCACACAAACTAGCCAATAATCTTATTTGAAAACAAAATAAAATTAAATCTAATGTATTTAAATTTTCATTTTTTTATTTTGATATTTCTCACTTTATAAAGATCACCCGTAAAAGTAGAATAACGTAAAATATTTTTTTAAATATTACAAACTTACATGCATACATACGTTCACTAGTATAATTTTCTTTTTATCTACGAATAACCATCAAAAGTGTTTGTTGGTGACGAATTACCAACGATTGATCATCGATGGATCTTACCATCAATAAAAGATATATAGTGATTACGTACGTACATACATATATGTATGGATATGCTTGTATCAACCTATATTGTATATATAATCATGTATTATACCTTTTGAATTCTGAGTTTGAAAGAAAGAAGTTCTTCCCGCATAAGAAATGAGAATAAACGCAAAAAGAGGGATGACGAAGAAAGTAAACGCATATGACCTCATTTTCTGATAACTACAAATTAATATTCTTCTATTTATATAGAAAAAAAAACATATGATAATTCAATGGATCTACGTATGTATGATGTGGAAATTTTAGTCACGGACGATACGTAAAAGGTTATAATGTACGTGGCCTAGCAGACAGATCGACACCACGAGTCCAATATGAAAAAGGCAGTTATAGTTTACAAGAAAGTGAGATATTTAATAGAAAATAAACTATAAGTATAATAGATTTTTATACGACTTCTTTTCTTGAATGGAGACGATTTATACACGACTAAAATTTGTATCTCCAGTGTTATTGATACTATATTATATTATTAATAGATTTTATTTTTATATGAACTACATAATGGTTTTTGAAGATAATTTTATTTCTATCTTATAAACCATGTTAAATTTAAAATAAAAGAAAGTGAATATAGTGATACTAGAGCACTCATATCTCACTCTCAATATCAACCCTCTCTTGAGTTAAAAACTAGCAGGATTCCCGTGCGTTTTGCTACGGGCCTTTGGTCATTATCGGTCTGGTTCGTTACAGTACCAGTATTAGTACGATACCGACAATCGGCATAGTAATCGTTGCCAATTGACACGTTTTTACATTGATTGAAAACTAAAAAAACGAATACCTGTACCTGTCACACCCCAACCGATGGCGGAAACATTGGAGTGAGACGAAAACGAGATTGCAAGAGACTTCATAACACTACTTATGACAATATTTAATAAATCAATATTTCATTTCATTACTAAATCAAGTACATGGTTCGAAATCAAATTACAACAATTTCAACAAAACAAAATACAACGTACGGACTAAATTTAAAATGGGTTTCTAGTTTATCCTACTAGATTCCGTTCATCATCATCATCATCAAATTCCTGCAACACGTATTAAGGTATAGATCAATACAAAAGTATTGGCGAGTATACAAGTTTGATTACTAGCATAAGTATAAGAGTTTAAACGAATCCACATGACATAATTGTTATCTAGAATTAACGTACAATACTAGCATCCAACTATAAATGTCAACCCAAATATTTCCGCTAGCGTAATCTTATCGTAGCAACGATAAGACCGTTTTGTTTAACTTAACATGACCTCAAGAATACGGGCGATGCGTTACTCCTACAGCGCTATACATGTTAAGGGAGGCTTGTACGAAGTTAATGACAAGTATAAAGCATAAGAATAGTCTAGCATATACGAATTCAAGCATAACGTATTAAGCATGTATATTGGATTGTTTGTTTGTGTTTTAAGCATAAAGTATGTGATTGATCAGAGTGTCGCGCTCCGGCCAAAGATAATATTTATAAACCCGATTTACCCTTAACTATGAGTTAGTGGTAGTACGGGGTCGATCCATGAAGAGTTTATGGTTTGTGCACGGACAAGATTGATTTTAAAGAATGTCACACTGATGAAGCTTGCTATGGTTTAATTTGAATTTTTGTTTGATTGAAAGAGATGTCGGATTACACCGACGAATTTGTTTTAAATAATTAACTACGAAAAACTAGAATGATTGCCCGGAAACTTGATTAAAAGATTTTAAACAATAATGGAGAACAAGGTTCACACCCAGTTCGACAATTGTAGGACCTAGGGTTACTACACGTTTTAACTTGGTTTAGATGAATTAGTTCATTAACGGTTTTAGAATCACAAGGCTTAGGTACCAATTGCTATCAACGTTCAAGACGGACCACAATGCACTTCGTTACCTCGGACAAGTAAATCCTATCACAAGACAATGCATAATTACGCATATTCATTTCACGAATTCAAATTTCATAACACACTCGACAATTCGTAAATTCAATACTAACGTATGACAATTATCTAATGATTCAAATGCAATTCAATTGTCACAAATAAAATGTTAAACCAGTAGCAAACCCTAGAAAATCCTTACAAAAGTCTACACTGGGGTGAAACCCTAAGAGACTAGCCGCTCATGGTGAACGGAACTTGAGCACCGGATGATGAGAGCTTGAACATTGACATCTCGAAGTTTGATGATGAAGATGGATAATAGTTATGATTTAGGGTTTATGGTGATGGTGAATGAATCGGTTAAATGATGGTGGATTAGGTTTAGGATGGATGATGGAATTATTGAGATTCCAGGATTCGGCAGGTTTGACGGAGTTTTGGCCCCGAGATAACCGGTTCGGTAGAATATTATTGAGAAGAAAGGAGTAGAAGCAGAATATACACCGAACAAGTTAATTTAAACTGGTTTCTATTCAATGATTTGAAGTTACATACCCGCGAAACCAATTGGACAGAGTTTCCCCTCTGGGAACCAAAACTTTTCCAAATGAGGAGACCTAATCCCTATTTATAGGCATAGTCCATCCGCATGTATCAATAATCACGGATGGACTTTATCTGCGGATGAGCACCTGGAACGGATCAGCTCATCCGTGCGAATGAGCCACGGACACTTTGATGTCCATTCGTGCGAACCTGTGCATTCGTACGAATGTACATTTACATGACAAAAATCGGTCTGTTTTCACACTAATCTATACAATATTCAACACACGCTCTATCTAGCCTATTCGCACAGTGGCAGACATACAAAATATGCATCAACAGATCCCCCCTTGGCCGTTACTGTCGAATCGTGGACTTTGAAAATAAAAGTCGTGTTTTGAATATTCTGCAACTTCAATCAGGCATCTTGAAATCTTCAATTGATTCCCCTTTGATTGATGATCCAGGCTGCATTATCTTCATTATGCACAAATTCCCCCTAAAATGAATCTTCAGGTCTTTGTTTGCATAATTCACGACTCCTCATCTGATTTGCTGTACTGCAATTTTCATGAATAATCACCAACTTGAAATTAATCAATGCAACATCTCTATTTCAACTTTAACCACATCCACGTTCGGTTTTTGATTTAACATTTCAGCTCAATCTTGCATTCCCCCTGCTCGATCATCTTATCTTCAAAAACCCAACCGACAATTGATAGAAACTTCGAACACTACGCCGATCAACCTCAAGTCTATGAATATCCACGAAGATCTGAAATCCTGTTTTTCGTGATCAACTTTAAGCACCTTCCTGAATGATAGATCCGTATAAACGGTATTCTCCACAATCAGTAAATCTTCATCGGATAACAAATCATCTGGCAACACATTCAGATCTCAGAAACTCTCATCCATGATCAGACTCACATTCTTCCTCTTCAGTCATGATAACAGATGTATAGTCTTCTCCGCTAGTTCCGGCAGCAACTTAATCAACAAACATCATCATTCCCCAGCGGTTAGTCCGAAAAACAATTCTTCTGCTCAAAGATTAACCATTCTGACACTTTAGACTATACAGTTGCATCTCCTGACACTAATCCTTCTGACCGGCTTGACGAAGACCCGTGACTCAAACCCTAAGACGTCAATCTGACCCTCATCTATAGAGTCTGAACTTCCTATGATTACGAATCCAAATCCAATGCATCCCCAGGCAATCTGAAGTCGGAACCACCCGAATACAGTTGCATCGTCACGAATTTCAAAAATGCTGGAATTTCAATATGAAATTTTTATTCCCCCTCATTTTTGCAAATTCTGACGTCTTATCACTGAATCCCCCCCCCTCAAATTAGCAATGCAGACTCCTCTTATCTCTGAAAAACTTGACTATACCGAAAATATGACATTTTTACCTCCAGAAGTCAATTTTTCATCATAATGGATTTTATGTTAAGGGCCATTAATAGTTAGATAACCCGGATGATAAACATTTTGTACCAATATTATGACTACCCCACTAATTTCCACAATCTGTGATCGCATCATCATATCTGTTCTCTGAAGCGCCAGGCGGTGTTCCCGAACAATCCAGCTTGGTCGTTAAAAACTCGAAAAAAAATTCAATCACCAATTTTTTTCTGGAGACTTATCACGTTATTGCGATAAAAAATGCCTTTTTAGGCATTTGCTCATTCGTGCGAACGGAGTAGGTTCATCCATGCGAATGAACTGATTTTGAATCAAATGACATTTTAATCCAAATGTCCGATTCGTGCGAATCGAGAGGTCGATCTGTGCAAATGTACACATCCACATTCATTCTGTCACACCCCAACCGATGGCGGAAACATCGGGGTGCGAGCACTAAGCGTTCAGATTGCTCATGAGAATTCCATAACACTAAAGTTTCAATATTGATTAATAGATTTCATGCAAAATTTGTCTAATAGCACAACCATATTAAAATAACCACAAGTTTCGACCAACATCAAGTATCAAATTTTGTTCATAGACTAAGTTAACTAGGTGAGTTTCTAAGCTTCATCCTTGCTTGATTCCATGTTCTCAGCATCCTATCAGCCTGCAACATGTATTAAAATAGAGTCAGTACAAAATGTACCGGCGAGTATACAAGTTTGAATAATAGCATAATATGTTAAAACAACTCATATCCACAGTGTAAGAATAAAATAGTTTCAGTCGTGCTAGTGTCACAGTCCACGCAGTGATAGCCCAAGTATCCCGATGCTTTAGTGTTTACCCAAGACTCAAGGTAAACTAGAATCCTCCTAACAATACCCCCCGAGAATAATGGGAGAGGTGCACCTCCTATAGCGCTACTATTGTTAAGGTGGACCTACACACCCTAGATTAAACGTCACATAGCACAAAATAGAATACTAGAATGCACAAGTTTCACATACACATAGGATAGAGTAAAGTTTGCAAAAGTATCAAGTCTCTTAGTTTAAAGAACACATGTTACATCCCAAAGTTTAAAGCAAAAATGGATCGAGTATACTCACAGTGATTGCTTAACGGTATAGACCGTTATTGGATCAAAGGGAGCTCTTTTAGAATTAGCCTGATTAGATTACAACAGATAAGAGTCGGGCAGAGTAACGAGATTACGCAAAGTGTCGAAACAGTCACTGGATCGGATGGATGTCCGATCGGATGGCTATCCGATCGGATCGCCAGTCGATCGAGTGCCAAGTGTGTGAGGGGCGGATGGCTGCCCGATCGGATGGCTATCCGATCGGGTTGCCACTTGATTCAAATTCCAAAAAGCGATGAGGGATCGGATGGCTGTCCGATGGGATGGCTATCCGATCGGATCACCACTCGACCCAAGTATTGAGTTTAGTGTTAGTCACCTCTATCGGATGGCTGCCCGATCGGATGGCTATCCGATCGGGTTGCCACTCGATTGAGATTCCCAAGTTCCAAGTTTTCTAGAAAAGTTCTAAGTGTTGAAAGGTTTCAAGGCTAAAGGACAATTGTCTCCTGATCGAGTGGTTGCCCGATCGGGTGGCTATCCGATCGGGTTGCCATTCGATCGGGCGGTCCTTGTCCCGTTCACCTTTTTGTAAAATTTCTAAGTTTCTAAACTGATGACGACGATACGGAACACATTGAGACAACGGTAAACTCATCGTCTCTCAGTCGTTCTAATCGGGTGGGAATCACCCCTGCCCGGTCAGTCGTCTGTTTTCAATCAGTTCATGTCGGAATTCGTTCCATGGTCGTCTCTTCCGGCCTCCATCCGTTTCCAAACCTACTCTAGACTATCCATCAAGTCTACAGTCCGTTTATGCCCGGATTTCACCGATTAAAGTGAAAGGTTAAAGAAAAGATGAAGAAAACTTAAGTTTTATTATGAGAAATCTTAGATCTAGCTTGGATTTGATGCAAAACACCCGAAATTCCTTAGATCCGAGCTAGATCTTACCAGAAATGACATCACATAGCAGTTTGTACAAACCATCATGATGACATCACCCTCAAGACCTCAGATCCGAGAGATTTCACGGTGAAAAGTGTGATTTCAAAGGTGAATCACGTAGAGAATGAAGTTAGGATCAAGAAAGTACAAGGATCTAGTGTGAAACGTACCGAAATCATCAAGAAAATGAAGGAATACGATATTCGTGTGTCTGAGTCGAGCAGGGCTGTCACATCAGTGAAGGACTGATGTGACAGCTCCTATTTATAGTGTTAAGGAGGGTGAAGAGGTCAGTGTGCATGGATCGGGTGGCAACTCGATCGAGTGGCCACTCGATCGGGTGGTCGTCCGATCGGGTGGTCATCCGATCGGATTGCCACTCGGCCAATCCATCCTTCCCGTGTTTTCGTTTTCGCGTGTAAGATCAAGCGTTGCGTTGCGTATTTATTGGATAATAACATAAATAATATAATTTAGGTAATAGAACCAAAGTTTTCAAAGTCTCATAGTTTCCGCCAGTGACAAGACTCCAGTCCCTCGTTCAACCAAGTCTCAAGTTTCACGAGCCTCAAGAGTCAAGCACCAAAGCATATAGATTTAGACATTTCAAGCATGTAGAATTAGACATTCCAAACATAGATTTAGACATTCCAATCATAGATTTAGACATTCCAATTATAGATTTAGACATTCCAAGCATATAGATTTAAGTATCACACATCATATAGTTCAGGGGCTAGACTTGCCAATAGCTAAGGTTCAGGGACTAAATCGGACAAAAGTCTAAAGTTTAGGGACGCTGGGCGTTACAGTCTCCCCTCCTTTAGGAGATTTCGTCCCCGGAATCTTAGAAGAAGACTGCTCGAAGAGCTGCGGGTACTTGGCCTTCATATCACTTTTCAACTCCCAAGTGAATTCGGCGCCACGCTTTCCTTCCCATCGAACCTTAACAATGGGAATTTTGCTACGCCTCAGACGCTTGACAGCTTGATCCATGATTTCGACCGGTTTCTCCACAAATTGTACAACTTCATTTATTTGCAAGTCCTCAAGGGGAACCTGAAGTTCCTCGTCGGCTAGGCATTTACGTAGATTAGATACGTGGAACACTGGATGCACATTGTTTAGTTCTTGTGGCAAGTTGAGTCTGTACGCCACCTTGCCAATCCTTTCGAGTATCTTGAAAGGACCCACATAGCGAGGAGCGAGCTTTCCCTTCTTTCCAAAGCGAACTACTCCCTTCCAGGGAGATACCTTGAGAAGAACTCAGTCACCAACATCAAATTCCAGAGGCCTACGCCTAACATCAGCATAGCTCTTTTGTCTGCTCCTAGCCTTGATCAAGTTATCACGGATCTAAAGAATCTTGTCCTTTGTCTCTTGAATGATTTAATGGCCAGTAAACTGCTTGTCACCATTCTCATGCCAGCTGAGAGGAGATCGGCACTTGCGGCCATACAAAGCTTCGAAAGGAGCCATCTGAATACTGGAATGATAGCTGTTGTTGTACGAGAACTCAATCAATGGTAAATGTACATCCCAGTTACCACCAAAGTTGATGACACAAGAGCGGAGCATATCCTCTAGGGTCTGAATAGTACGCTCGGTCTGTCCATCTGTTTGAGGATGAAAGGTCGTGCTAGGATTCAAATAAGTACCCATAGCGGATTGGAAGGTTTGCCAAAGACGTGAAGTAAAACGACCATCACGGTCCGAGATTATGTCAAGAGGTATGCCATGACGGCATATAATCTCATCAGTATAGATTCGAGCAAGTTTCTCCACCCTGTAATATTCACGAATAGGAAGAAAGTGGGCGGATTTGGTTAAACGATCGATTATCACCCAGATACTATCGTGACCAGCAGGTGTTCGAGGTAACCTAGTAATAAAGTCCATAGCGATACCATCCCATTTCCAGACTGGGATTTTGGGTTGTTCTAAGAGTCCTGAAGGGCGTTGATGTTCAGCCTTTACTTTCGTACAAGTAAGGCATTTAGAAACATATACGGCAATGTCCCTTTTCATGCCAGGCCACCAATAAGTTGTACGCAGATCATGGTACATCTTATCGGCGCCCGGATGAATGGAGTAATGAGATTTGTGAGCCTCCCTCATAATAAGCTCATGGAGATTATCGCGATCCGGCACCCAGATGCGATTGAGGTAATATTGCAGTCCGTTAGGTTTAGTTTCAAGCTGATCAATTCTAGCGCCGTGGATTTCTTCTTCTAGACTTCCTTCATTTGCTGATGAATACTGGGCGTCACCCAATGTTGTCGTTAAGCAATTCCACCCAACGTCTCTGTTGCATGTTCAGCTCTTTTTGGTCAAATATATGTTGAAGACTTCTATGGTCAGTGAAAACCACGCACTTAGTACCATACAAGTAATGTCGCCATATTTTTAACGCAAACACAACTGCACCAAGCTCCAGATCGTGAGTAGTATAGTTTTTCTCATGCACTTTGAGTTGACGAGAAGCATAAGCAATAACCTTGTCCCGCTGCATGAGCACACAGCCCAATCCACGGTTCGAGGCGTCGCAATATACCACGAAATCGTCATTCCCATCATGGAGAGTAAGAACAGGGGCATTACACAAAAGAGTCTTAAGAGTTTGGAAAGATTTCTCTTGTTCGGGACCCCAAGCAAAAGGTTTCTCTTTCTGAGTTAGCGAAGTAAGAGGTACAACAATTTTAGAAAAGTCCGAAATGAATCGGCGGTAATACCCCGCCAATCCTAAGAAGGAACAAATCTCAGATGCAGATTTAGGCGTACTCCAATTCTTCACAGCTTCGATTTTAGACGGGTCGACGTGAATACCTTGCTTACTAATGACGTGGCCAAGAAATTGTACTTCATCAATCCAAAACTCACACTTAGAAAATTTAGCATACAGACGTTCACCACGTAAGAGTTCAAGCATCAAGCGTAAGTGTCGAGCATGATTAGCTTTTGTTTTAGAATAAATTAGAATATCATCAATAAAGACTATCACAAAACGATCTAGATAAGGCTTACAAACACGATTCATGATGTCCATGAACACAGCGGGTGCGTTGGTCAATCCAAAAGGCATGACCACGAACTCGTAGTCTCCGTAGCGAGTACGAAATGCGGTTTTGGGTACATCATCTTCGAGAACTCGAAGCTGATGGTAACCAGAACGAAGATCGATTTTCAAGAAACAGGACGCGCCTTGTAGTTGGTCAAATAAATCATTGATACGAGGTAGCGGGTAACGGTTCTTAATGGTAAGCTTATTAAGTTCACGGTAGTCGATACACATACGAAACGAACCATCTTTCTTCTTGACGAATAACACGGGAGCACCCCACGGGGAGGTACTGGGACGAATAAATCCCTTGTCGAGTAGCTCTTGCAGCTGACTAGATAACTCTTGTATCTCAGAAGGTGCAAGATGATACAGAGCCCTGGCGACAGGAGTCGCACCAGGTACAAGATCAATACGAAAATCAACAGATCTAGGAGGAGGAAGACCGGGAAGATCTTCGGGAATGACATCGGGGAAATCACACACCACGGGGACATCGCTTATGTTCTTCCCCTTGCTCTTTTGTTCCACCACGTGGGCCAAGAAAGCAAGGTTCTGTTTACGTAAGCACCAGCTCGCTTCCGTGCATGACATCAGCCTCAGTCCTTTCGAAGGTCGGTCTCCATAAACATGCAAGACATCACCAGATGGTAAGGGTAAACAAACAAACTTCTCGTTACAAGCAATCTCGGCATGGTTCTTACGCAACCAATCCATACCGATAATGACATCAAAACTACCCAGTTGCATGGGTATTAGATCAATAGTAAACACGTGGTCATTAAGAATCAAGGAACAATCACAGAGAATAGAATCAACTAGAATAGACTTCCCATTGGCAATTTCCACCGAAAACGACTTAGGTAGCATAGAGCGTGCACAGTTTAGCAGAGATTCAAATTCCACGGACACAAAACTTCTATCGGCACCAGTATCAAATAGGATCAAAGCATAAAGGTTATTCATAAGAAACGTACCATTCACGACGTCATTATCATTACGAGCCTGATTAGCATTGAGATTGAACGCTCGTCCACGAGCGGCTGGTTGGTCCTGGTCCTGGTTCAGCTGAGGACACTGGTTGCGGAGGTGAGTAGTATCCCCACACTTGTAGCATGCACGAACAACATTGACTGGCTTTGGATTCTGTGGAGGAGCTGGAAGAGCTGGTAGGGCTGCCTGAGCTGGGGCTTGCTGGGGTTGCTGAGCTGGGTTAGCTTGACGATAGTAGGGAGTCGTGTGACCATAGCGGTTGCAGTTGGTACACAAATGACATGCAAAAGCAGCAGGATGATGAAAATTACAAGTGGTACACTTGGGGTAAGAACCAGTGTATTGCTTCTTAGCTTCAGGGGCAGCAGTGTTCTGAACGGCAACAGCAGGAACAGGCTTAGCAGCAAGGTTCACAGCAGGAACAATAGCATTGCATCATGTACCCTGAGACTTTTGCCTCTTATTCTTGCTGCCACTCGGCTGCTGGGTAACTTGATGTGCGGACTTGGCGGGAATAGGGTTAGCAAACTGCTTATCACGAACACGATTGTTGTTGAGACTGGCGGCCAGACGATAGACTTCCTCGATATTCCCGAGTTGAGCTGCTTTAATAGAATCATGCATAGCAGGAGGTAGACCATTGAGATACTTGGTTATCATTCGCTTAGGAGTAGAGACCAAGTGAGGAACAATCAAGCTGAGCTGCTTGAAGCGGGTAGTGTAAGCCAGATTATCATCACCAATCTGTTTTAAGTGCCAGAACTCTTCTTCAAGCTTCAGTTGTTCATGAGGAGGGCAGAATTCAAGCATAATTATTTCTCGCACCTCAGCCCATGGAAGTGCATAGGCTTCTTCATTTGACCGGATGTTTCTCTCGTTTGTCCACCACTCCATTGCTCGACCTTGAAACATTTCGGTCGCACTCCTAGTCTTTAAATGATCTGGGCATTCGCTGTTGATGAAAGTAACCTCGATGCTGTCGAACCACTCGAGCATAGCAGTCACCCCATCACTGCCTGTGAAAGACTTAGGGTTGCAAGAGATGAAATGTTTATAGGTGAACTTGGTAGACTTTTCCTTCTCCGTTTTAGAATCAACAGATGAGGGCGGTGTGTTCTATCCTTGGATCTCAGAGACAATCTTTGGCACGACTCGAGTAATCTGGTCGGCCATGAAGGACATCATCTTTTTCTGATACTTTTCCCTGGATCTCTTGAGGGTGTCGGAGAGCTTTCGAGAAGACATCCTAAAGATCCAACAAGAGGATCATTAAGTCTAGATTAATTTAGATTCACACACGATAGACTAAGACTCAAGATTCACATAGATACCGCAACCCACGACCTTTGCATGGCACGTTGTACGAAGTTTGGCGACATGTCAGAAACGCTTATATATAGGAAGTACCAGCGGCGTATCCACCATGCTTCGGGCATAATCGCTTCGACCTCGTACTCGGGGTCATGTTACGTGTCGCAAAGCACACTCATCATCATAGATTCACATAGACTACTCCAATAGTTTCTCATAGATTCCAATAGATTCCATAGATTCAATAGAATCAATAGACTCATAGACTCCAATAGATTCAATAGTTTCCAATAGATCCAATAGTTTACCATAGACAATCCACCATCAACAAAATACCGCATGGCACGTGCTACAAAAGTTCGTCAACATGATGGAAGCACTTATATATAGGAAGTACCAACGGCGTATCCACCATGCTTCAATCATGCCACGTCCCCCTCGTCATCGGTGCCACGCTTCGTTAACCACAACATTAGATTCCACCACTTTTCACAAGAAAGATTACTTAAATAGATTCAACATAGACTAACCAAATGGATTCAACATAGATTAACCAGATAGATTCAAGATAGATTAACCAAATAGATTCCATAACTCATATCCGAGCCTACAAAACTACGAACTTCGCTTAGCGCGTGGTACGAAGACTTGGTAACATGCCAGAAACACTTATATATAGGAAGTACCAGTGGCGTATCCACCATGCTTCTGACATGTCACGCCATCCTCGTCTTCGGCGCTAGGCTACGTTTCGCATTTTGTTTCTCAAAACAACACATACTTAGATTACACGTAGATTACGCTAGAGTACACATATATTACACATAGATACCTCATAGATTACTCAAGTAGTTTCTCATAGATTAGATTTCAACAACTCATCACCGGTCTGCAAACACTAAGTTTCGCATGGCACTTAGTACGAAACTTGGTAACACGTCTGAAACACTTATATATAGGAAGTACCAGCGGCGTATCCACCATGCTTCAGACACGTCACGTTTCCCTCGTATTTCTATGCCATGTTACATTTAGTGTCTTACAACCACATCAACACATAGATTCATTAGATAGATTCACATAGTATCATAGTCGATCAAGATTCACACATAGGATATCATGATAGAATAAAGTTTCACAAATTTAGTTGATCCTGAGATTAGAGTTAATGTTTTAGATTGCGGACATATGTGCGATTCGTGTAAAAGTCTCAAAATAACGAAGAATCCAGATAAACAAGGAATTAAGTCTAAAACCACATGCAAAAATCGAGATAACATAAAAGATAGGCTCATAAAACATAGAGTGTTCCGGGTAGAGGAACGATGACTAACCAGAGTGATTCGAACCCCTTTCGAATTGAGATAGCGTGTCTTGACTTACTTAGACAAATACATCATCGATGTTAGGCCCACGATATTCGTCCTTTTGGTCATTTCACGTATCTAATTGAATGGAAGTTTCGAGACTTTAGCGAGACATGAAAACATCAAGGAGTGGGACTAGTTACCAAGGTCTGAGTTTCACCTCTAACTTGTCAACATCGCACCCTAGTAGTGTTGGTACTTATCCGCAGACAAGACCTACTAGAATAGTATGGAGATTTTCCATCAAGGTTCGGATGTCACTCCTGCTTGAGGGTAAATCTCGTGCAAAATAAAAACACTGGTTAACAGTGTCTTCGAAGTATCAAGTGTATATTATGTCAGCCTTAGGAAAGGCATGTAAGTTTAGCAGGAGGATGTGCTGCTAGGAAGCAGATACGGTAGAATGCATAAGTCTTAAACAACAGATAAGATTCAAGATTCCTAGAACTATAGACTAGGGCAAGTATTCCTACTTATCCTAATTCCCTATAGTTATGGCTCTGATACCAATCTGTCACACCCCAACCGATGGCGGAAACATCGGGGTGCGAGCACTAAGCGTTCAGATTGCTCATGAGAATTCCATAACACTAAAGTTTCCATATTGATTAATAGATTTCATGCAAAATTTGTCTACTAGCACAACCATATTAAAATAACCACAAGTTTCGACCAACATCAAGTATCAAATTTTGTTCATAAACCAAGTTAACTAGGTGAGTTTCTAAGCTTCATCCTAGCTTGATTCCATGTTATTAGCATCCTATTAGCATGCAACATGTATTAAAATAGAGTCAGTACAAAATGTACCGGCGAGTATACACGTTTGAATAATAGCATAATAGATTAAAACAACTCATATCCACAGTGTAAGAATAAAATAGTTTCAGCCGTGCTAGTGTCGCAGTCCACGCAGTGATAGCCCAAGTATCCCGATGCTTTAGTGTTTACCCAAGACTCAAGGTAAACTAGAATCCTCCTAACAATACCCCCCCCCCCCCCCCGAGAATAATGGGAGAGGTGCACCTCCTATAGCGCTACTATTGTTAAGGCGGAACTACACACCCTGGATTAAACGTCACATAGCACAAAATAGAATACTAGAATGCACAAGTTTCACATATACGTAGGATAGAGTATAGTTTTCAAAAGTATCCAGTCTCTTAGTTTATAGAACACATGTTACATCCCAAAGTTTAAATAAAAAAGGGATCGAGTATACTCACAGTGATTGCTTAACGGTATAGACCGTTATTGGATCAAAGGGAACTCTTTTAGAATTAGCCTGATTAGATTACAACAGATAAGAGTCGGGCAGAGTAACGAGATTACGCAATGTGTTGAAACAGTCACTGGATCGGATGGCTGTCTGATCGGATGGCTATCCGATCGGATCGCTAGTCGATCGAGTGCCAAGTGTGTGAGGGGCGGATGGCTGCCCGATCGGATGGCTATCCGAACGGGTTGCCACCTGATTCAAATTCCAAAAAGCGAGGAGGGATCGGATGGCTGTCTGATCGGATGGCTATCCGATCGGATCACCACTCGACCCAAGTATTGAGTTTAGTGTTAGTCACCTCTATCGGATGGCTGTCCGATTGGATGGTTGTCCGATCGAGTTGCCACTCGATTGAGATTCCCAAGTTCCAAGTTTTCTAGAAAAGTTCTAAGTGTTGAAAGGTTTCAAGGGTAAAGGACAAGTGTCTCCTGGTCGAGTGGTTGCCCGATCGGGTGGCTATCCGATCGGGTTGCCGTTCGATCGGGCGGTCCTTGTCCCGTTCACCTTTTTTGTAGAATTTCTAAGTTTCTAAACTGATGACGACGATACGGAACGCATTGAGACAACGGTAAACTCATCGTCTCTCATTCGTTTTGATCGGGTGGGAATCACCCCTGCCCGGTCAGTCGTCTGTTTTCAATCAGTTCATGTCGGAATCCGTTCCATGGTCGTCTCTTCCGGCCTCCATCCGTTTCCAAACCTACTCTAGACTATCCATCAAGTCTACAGTCCGTTTATGCCCGGATTTCACCGATTAAAGTGAAAGGTTGAAGAAAACTTAAGTTTTATTATGAGAAATCTTAGATCTAGCTTAGATTTGATGCAAAACACCCGAAATTCCTTAGATCCGAGCTAGATCTTACCAGAAATGACATCACATAGCAGTTTGTACAAACCATCATGATGACATCACCCTCAAGACCTCAGATCCGAGAGATTTCACGGTGAAAAGTGTGATTTCAAAGGTGAATCACGTAGAGAATGAAGTTAGGATCAAGAAAGTACAAGGATCTAGTGTGAAACGTACCGAAATCATCAAGAAAATGAAGGAATACGGTATTCGTGTGTCTGAGTCGAGCAGGGCTGTCACATCTGTGAAGGACTGATGTGACAGCTCCTATTTATAGTGTGAAGGAGGGTGAAGAGGTCAGTGTGCATGGATCGGGTGGCAACTCGATCGAGTGGCAACTCGATCGGGTGGCCACTCGATCGGGTGGTCGTCCGATCGGGTGGTCGTCCGATCGGGTGGTCATCCGATCGGATTGCCACTCGGCCAATCCACCCTTCCTGTGTTTCCGTTTTCGCGTGTAAGATCAAGCGCTGTGTTGCGTATTTATTGGGAAATAGCATAAATAGTATAATTTAGGTAATAGGACCAAAGTTTTCAAAGTCTCATAGTTTCCGCCAGTGACAAGACTCCAGTCCCTCGTTCAACCAAGTCTCAAGTTTCACGAGCCTCAAGAGTCAAGCACCAAAGCATATCGATTTTGACATTTCAAGCATGTTGAATTAGACATTCCAAACATATATTTAGACATTCCAATCGTAGATTTAGACATTCCAATCATAGATTTAGACATTCCAAGCATATAGATTTAAGTATCACACATCATATAGTTCAGGGGCTAGACTTGCCAATAGCTAAGGTTCAGGGACTAAATCGGACAAAAGTATAAAGTTTAGGGATGCTGGGCATTACACATTCTACTTGACATACCCAATCCGTGTGAACCTGCACATCCAATCGAAAAGTCTGACCTTCTCAAGAACAATCTTAATCGAATTTTTCGATCCAAAATCTTTATTTCTAAGAATTTCATGATGAAACTTCACAGGATTGTGCAAAAATCAATCACGAACATAATTATGTCTTCCATTTCAAATTCCATCCGTGAATTGACCTTCAATTTGTTGTTTATTTGATGTTTAACGTCAAAACCTCCAAAAAAATCCAAAATTTATGAGCGTAGGTGATTCAATCAACTGTTAGATCGATTGAATTGGTATCGTAGCTATGATACCAATTGAGATTCCAGGATCTGACAGGTATGACGATGTTTTGGCCCAGAGATAACCGGTTCGGTAGAATATTATTGAGAAGAAAGGAGTAGAAGCAAAATATACACCGAACAAGTTAATCTAAACTGGTTTCTATTCAATGATTTGAAGTTACATACCCGCGAAACCAATTGGACGGAGTTTCCCCTCTGGGAACCAAAATTTGTCCATATGAAGAGATCTCATCCCTATTTATAGGCATAGTCCATCCGCACATATCAGTAATCATGGATGGACTTTATCTGAGGATGAGCACCTGGGACGGATCAGCTCATTCGTGCGAATGAGCCACGGACACTTTGATGTCCATTCGTGCGAACATGCGCATTCGTATGAATGTACATTTACATTACAAAACCCGGTCCGTTTTCACACTAATCTATACAATATTCAAGACACACTCTATCTAGCATATTCGCACAGTGGCGGACATACAAAATATGCACCAGCAATTGTGATTATGGATGATTCGGATGAATTCTATGGATTGGTAGAGGTAAACGATGATGTTGGGGATGGTTGTGGCTCAGAGATGGTTTTTCAAACTTCAAAATTGCGTAACTCCTCGAAAATAGTCCAAAACCAAACATATAACCCGTCCTCAAACATTGAAAACCAAAAATTTGTGTACTGGTGTAGAAGAGGGCGTCGACGACGGCTCAATAGGGCGTCGGCGACGGCCTGTGGTTTTTTCCATATTTCTTCGACGCTCTAAACCACTACCTATGCTTGAATTTGGCAGACTGGAATATAGTAAGGCGTCGCCGATGCCCCAAGAGGGCTTTGGCGATGATGCCGACATTTGTTGATTTCTATTTTGTCTATTTCTCGCTCCCGGTTGACCCGTTTTCCGTCCCGATGCTCCGTATAGCTCTTTAAACTCCGTTAGACCTGCAAAACACAATTCCAATCAAAAGTAGGCTATTTGAAACTAAAAGTTATGTAAAAACATGAGCTTAAACATAGGAGAAAATCGGTTTTTGACCACGCATCACATCCCCACACTTGTCTTTTGCTTGCCCTCAAGCAAATATGTTTTTCACTTTCACGTGGGTTGAACGAAAAACACACTTTCCATTCTCGAAATTCAAGTTAAGGTCCAATGTCATGCCCAGTTCACAATTTTTGCAATTCTAGGAATTTTTAGCGGTAAAGCGATTAATCACATAAAGATGATTACCCTAGATTAACCCGCCCTTGAAACTAATATATCATACACATCCCTTACAATGTTCTCTCCACTCGGTTTGAAATTTAACTAATTATGATGCCTTAGCATGTTTTAATTGATCGCTCAAACCGATTAGAACACGTACCCGCATAGGCTTGCAACTCAATCATTCTCCACCACCGAACGCAAATTTTATGCACAAGTCAAAAGGTCTTTAAGGGTTGTAACGGGGCTAGGTTAAAGGTGTGGAATAGGATGTTTTAAAAGTGGCTAAGGTGATGAAAATTCGATTGTTATTACAAAGACTACTAAACAAACTAACTACGAATGTCAAACTACAAGGCAAGATTTTCACCTTTTATTCAACAAACTATCAACACATATTTTTGTGATTTTTCACCACAATTTTCTGCTATTTTTTCATGATATTTTCTGAAAATTTTCATTTTTTTCGCGAATATAAACAAAACTATACAATAAACTAGTCCTAAATCGAATTTTCATCACACGGGTTAAAAATAAAAGGTTTAATGGTCATAAGCTAGATGGGTTGGTCAAACGAAAGGTTTAGGCTCAAAGTTGGCAACTAAGGGATTGATTTGGGTAAGGATAAGATAAATGGTGTAACAGAAAAGGTTTACCTAATGCCTTAATCATTCTTGAGCTCGTATTCGGTCTATGGTCTCAAACGCATCAAAAGTTGCAAGTTCTACAATATGCTACTAATGGCACACTCAAACAATAAATATATATATCTATAATGTGTAAAAGTGGCTCAAAATCTCACGTAAAAGGGTAGGATATGTGATATGCACAATGTATTAGTTTCTTAAGCGGATTATTCCCAAATAACCACCCACTAAATACCCGTCATGTTAATAATTCGAACTTGGCCATGACAAAAGACCAAATGGGTTGTGTCATCACTCATTGACTTAGTTACTTGTGCTTTTTAGATTGCCCAAACAAAGTCATTTTGAAAAGTTTTTGAAATTTTCCCCAATCCCCACACTTGAGGTCAACATTGTCCTCAATGTGTAGTGTTTAAATGAAAGGGTAAAAATCGAAAACTTTTTCTCCTCATCCCCACACTTGAGGTCAACTGTCCTCAATGTGTAAGAATGCGGCTTTTAAAAATGCACAAGGGATGTGACACGACCAACTTTCCAATTTTCACCCCGATTAAATGAAATATATACAATACAATCTACTTATTAAACTAACTAACAATCAAAGCTAAAAAGAAACATATGCACCTAGTTTTGCTCATTTCTCATATGCTCTTCATTTTTCAATAAAAATGGCCATCCTCAACGAACATAGATGTACCTACAAGTCTCAACACTCGTGTTGAAGCAAGATTCTCACAATAATCAAAACTCATTAGTTAAACTATTTTTACCATTTTTATAAAGAATTTTACCAAGTCATGTGTTATTCAACTTTGATTTTGTGGAAAAAGAAAGGGAAATTGGCCTGTAATAATCCCACCTAGACCTTATTGGCCATTAATAATCCCACCTCAGAATATTCCCCCCACCAGTCCCACCTTTCACCTATTTTTCCTACAATGGTCCCCCGTTAAAAAAACTTAACAGAGTTAAGCTTTTTTCCAAATTACAAACAATTTTTTTAGGGCTTTTGAATAGAACGACGATACGAGTCCATTGATGTAAAACTTGCCTCGAAAGGGTGCTCCAAACGATGAAAACGACGCTTCAATTCGGGTGTTTAAATTTCCAATTAACTAAAATCAAGTCACTTGGAGCACCATTGCGAAGTAAGTTTTACATCAATGGACTCGTATCATCGTTCTGATCAAAAGCCCTAAAAAATCTGTTTGTAAATTGGAAAAAAACTTAACTCCGTTAAGTTTTTTTAACGGGGGACCATTGTAGGAAAAATAGGTGAAAGGTGGGACTGGTGGGGGGAATATTCTGAGGTGGGATTATTAATGGCCAATAAGGTCTAGGTGGGATTATTACAGGCCAATTCCCCAAAAAGAAAAAGTTTACAACAACAACAATCCTAACTCACTTTCGTAGGAATCACAGCGGCATTTAGCATATGCACGCAAGCCCTTTAAACCTCTCGATAGCTCGGGAGGACGAGTAGGTCTCGTGAGGGTTATATAGGGAATATACCCACGAAGTTCATTTAGCTACTAAACAAAAACACAAAAGGATGAAAATAGATTAAAGCTAAAAAATAAAAGAAATAAACAACTAAAGCAAAGAAAGTATACAACAACAACAACAGAAAACATATCACGTACTATCTCTGGTAGCGCTCGTTCGGGTCAACTGGCGGGTATGGTTGGAACGGAAATCCGGTAAGGGCCGACATCATATCATGGAAGTCATCAAGGGGACCCATTTCACCTTTGGTCGATGGCTGAAATTGAACCGGGACATAACTTGAAGTGACTCCTTAAGGCCAATGAGGAGACAAATCTGAAGGCCCGGTGGGCACAGGAAGGTTCTCATAACATGTCCAGGGAGTGTGCTCTTGGTACGGTCGACCCACCTCAAAATCTCGCTGGTGACGTTCTTGGTCGTGGAGGTGATGCGCATTGTTGATTGCAATTTGTTGAGCTATAGCTGTTGTCCTCCATCGACTTTCTTCCAACGTGTTTTGTTCAATCCAGAGACGTTCCTCTTCTTGTTCCCATGCTTGTCTCCGGGAAAACTCTTGCACCGGGTGCAATTCTTGTTGATCCCAATGGGATTGTGGCAAAGCCCAGTATTCCTGTTGTTGATCCCAATACTCTTGTTCTTTAACTCGGTGAGCGGCTTCGTCGACCCATTGAGCCTGTTGTTGAGCTTACCAGTCTTGCTCCCATTGCCTTCTTCTTTCTTCGTACTCCCTATTTTCCCCAATACCCTTGGAGACATTGTCATACACGTCTTGCTGACCCCGGTTATAATTACAATGGCCCGGTCTGTGCCGGTTGACCACAAAATTAGCCACGCCCATAGAGACTTCCCGATGTGGTCGGGCTTACCTTTGCCGTATAACAACCCTCCTAAAATTTTCGACACCCTAAAAATAATTAGAATATCTCAATATGCCCTAAAATACACCCCATATATGAAAACAGGCCCCGAATACCTTTATTTTTATTAAAATTAATTAAAAATCAGATTTTTGGAGCTATGGCGGGCCGCGAAGACCTTACCCTGGTTTTACGCGGGCCGCGACCGAGTGGACATGAGGCGCAGCACGGTGCTGCCACGTGTCAACCACACGTCAAGTCTACACCAGTGAATGGGCCAGGCTAGGGCCTACCCTAGTCACCCTCGCGGGCCGCGTAGCCCTTGGCTACCTCCTACGCGGGGCGCGATGAAGTCCGAGATCAGCACTATAAATAGGAGGCTTCGGCTGTTCATTCAAATCGTTCACAGTTTCTTTCCTCTCTTAAATTTTCACATAGTTAAAGTGATTCTCGGGTATAATACCCCCCTAAATAACGAAGTTCTACCTCGTTGTAAGTATCATAACCCCGGTTACGTATTAGATACGCTGCCCGATTGATCCAGGGTTCCGTAACGGCTATCGAGGTTCTGCCCGACGTAGTCGTTGGAATGCCGTCTCGGGGAGGGTATTACTAATGTAAATATTGGGTTATTATACTAACACGTGTGCCTTTGTGTAGTTAATAGATAATCACCAGGAAATCCTTAAGGAAAACCCTAAGACAACAATGTTAGTAATCTCCTTTTTGTAAATTGTTTTTTACAAAACCTCACTTAACTAATACTATATTAAACAGTTATTGAGTATTTGTATTCTACAATTATCGTCGGTATGTTGGGGTTTTGTATACAAAATTTGTTACTAAATTGTGAGTAGTAACATGACCACAAGTCGGGTTGACAGTACCGTGGGTGGTAATTAAAGTAGATGGAAACAAATGTAATTGCGCGACCACCCTCAATACTGTACAATAGTTTTTACTTAACTTGATTAAACTGGGATTCACTCACCAGTATTTCCCACTGACAAAATGTTTTTAAACGTGTTTCAGGTAACAAAATGTGAAAGCCAAATAGAAGCCAACTGGACAGCACTGAAGGCTTGGAAAAGTGGCTATAAAGTTACCTAAAATAAAGAGATGTTTTTATTAAATAAAATAGGGTATATCCCTATGAAAATGTGTGTACTTAAAACTTGTGATTTTTCCCACGTATTTAATATTATGAAAGTGTGGTATTTTACTCTGATAAAATATTTCCTAACTACGATCCTGATGTGATTCCGCTGCCAAAATGAAAAACCTAGATACCACCGAAACTGGCCGCGGCCGCCCGTTCCCGGGTAGTATAGGGAACGGGGGTTGCGACAGAAGGTGGTATCAGAGCTAAGCCACTGATTCAGCCACATAAGTGTTCTGCTGACACCAAAATATTATATGTTAGGAAATTAATTACGGAAATACGCGCATATCTGTATTTTATTGTTTTGTGTTATTTGACTATTTGTTAAATTACAGTATGAGCGATCAAGGACCCTCCGACGCCTATCGTCAGTTGTCCGGCTCGCCTAGGAGCGAAGGCACCTCTTCACAGCCTGCCCTCTCAGGGTATTCAGCTGACAATGAAGATGGGATATTCGTATTTAAGGCTCAGTAGGGGAGCACATGAGCGTAGGAAGAGAATGAAAAAGTTACAACAGTAGCGAGTTCTAGCAGCCGCTAAGAGAGAAACAGATGCTCACACCCAAGATATGCTTAATAGGAGTCTAGCAAATTTCCATATCTTAGTAACCACAGCTGCAGAACTAAACCTGGAGCAACTCATAGCACCTCAACCATTACCCTTGTTTCCCACACAACCAATAGAGATTGAAAATAACCTGGAACACCAAATCCCAGCACCAGTCTTTGACCCGACTGAGATACCTAGAATACCAGCACCCAATCCCTTAAACACAGACTACGACCCGTGGTTCGATGATCATAGGGATTATCAGCAACGTTACCCAATATCAGACGAACCCATGCCGAACCTAGCAGCCTACCCAGGTCTGGACCCTCTAGATCCCTATTATGATAATGATGAATACATTAGGGAAATCCTAGAGAATCCATACCCACAGGAAGAACCCATGCCACAGTACCCAGATCCCATACCAGCACCTGCACCCCCAATGAGTGCAGAAAATGTGCAAGAACTCCGAACCTTCGGTGAAGAGATTTTAGAAAATAGCGAGAGAAGGAGGCAAGTTGGAAAACGACTCGTCTAGAAGCATGACGAGCGTAATATGGAGTTCTGGATGAACCCATATCAGTGATGGTGGAGGTAGCAATAATATATATATATATATATATATATATAATATGTGTGTATATTTGAAAAAAAATCTAGACGATAGCTATGAATGCATAGTAGTATTGTAATTTTTAAATTCCGGTCTCAATTTGTATTAGATGCATACTATATATAAGAAAGAGTAAGTTGCAATGCTCGACGATTTTGATCAATATGCGTGTTGTGTGATTGTTTGCATTAAATGTTATCTTGTGATATTAATAATTGGCAAATATTTAAAATTCAGATGGACAACGAAGTGAACCAGGAAAACCAGAATGACAATAACCTGAATAACGATAACCAGAATAACAACGACAACCCGAACAATGATAATAATGGAAACCCAGTGGATAATAGTGCCATCCAACACATAGTGGCACAAGGGATAATAGATGCAATGCCATATATTATCAAAACAGTTAGGGAAGCCGATAATAAAAGTAACAATGGTAGTAAACGACCAACTGAACCAGAGCACAGCGTAAACAATGGACCTATACTTCAAGTGCCCATTCCCAAAAAGAAGAAGAACCATATCTTATGGTTGTTCTTATAAAGAATTCTGGTCTTGTAAACCAATAGAATTCTCGGGCAATGATGGGGCCGTTGCAGCTCTACGCTGAATAGAAAAGACTGAGGCTGTCTTAAAAATAAGCAAATGTGCGGAAGAGGATAAGAAAATGTTTGCTTCCAATCTGTTTAAAAATTCAGCCTTAGAATGGTGGAACACTATCCTCCAGTCTAGGGGAAGTGACAAGGTTTACAATATGGAATTGGAGGAATTTAAGAACATGGTAGAAAGGAAATTCTGCCCTCCCAATGAAAAAGAACAGATAGCAAATAAGTTTTTAAACCTTAGAATGACTGGAGTGGATAGTAAGGGTTATACTACTACTTTCTTTGAATATGCTAGAATAGTACCGACCCTTGCATCACCAGAACCAGTATTAATCTCCCGTTACATTTAGGGACTAATCGGTGAGATTAGGCATGTAGTTAAGGCAACTAGACCTCAAACTATAGAAGAAGCTGTAGAACTAGCAAACACCTTGATAGATGAGTTGGTACGTACACGAGAGGAGGACCAAAGAAGGAACCTAGCTCAAAGGCTTGCCCAAGAATTTCGTTATGGAAATTCCAACCATGGAAAAAATGTAGGTTCTACCTCGACACCCTACTGCAATGCCTGCAAGAAAAAGCATTCAGGAAAATGCTCTACCTACTGCAATTTCTGCAAGATACCAGGGCACAAGGAAGAAGATTGTAGGAAGAAATCAAATAATGGAATGTGCTTCAACTGTGGGGAAAAATGTCACATCAAGCCAAACTGTCCAAAGCTAGTTCCAGCCATGAACAACAAGACTACTAAGAATGCTAGGGCTTTTGTTCTGACTGCAGAAGAAGCAAAGATGATCCCGGACGTGATAGCCGGTACGTTTTTAGTTAATGATGTTTTTGCTAAAGTATTATTTGACTCTGGTGCAAACCAAAGTTTTATTAATACTTCATTTTGCAAACTTCTCAATCAACCATTAACTAAACTCCCACAAGAATGTCTAGTAGAGACAACAAATGAGGAAACCATTGAGATTACCGAAATCTTACAGGGAGCAAGAATAGAATTTCTAAATCAAGAATTTATTGCAAACCTTTACCCAATGAATCTGGAAGGATTCGATGTTGTATTAGGAATGGATTGGTTAATAGCCAATAAAGCCAGTATTTTATGTGATCAAAAGTCAATCCAAGTAAATTCATCAAAGGGTGAAAAGATCACAATTAAAGGAGATAAACCCTCTAGATCCACAAAATTCATCTCTGTAATGAGAACAGCCAGTTATGTAAGAAAAAGGATCATTAGTGTATTTGATTTCCATAATCATTAACACTAAAGGAAAAGAATTAACAGATATCCCTGTAGTATCTCAATTTTCAGATGTATTTCCAGAAGAGTTACCAGGGCAACCTCCAGACAGAGAAGTTGAATTCAGAATCCACTTGATACCAGGAACAACACCAATTGCCAAAGCACCTTACCATTTGGCACCCGCAGAAATGCAGGAACTGAAGAAACAGCTAGACGAATTGTTGGAAAAGGGATTCATACAGCCAAGCTCATCGCCATGGGGAGCACCGATTTTATTCGTTAAGAAGAAGGACAGAGCAATGCGTATGTGCATTGACTACCGTGAATTGAACAAAGTCACGATTAAGAATCGGTATCCATTACCGAGAATCGATGATCTGTTCGATCAATTGCAAGGAGCTCGATTTTTCTCTAAAATCGATTTACGATCAGGATATCATCAATTAAAGGTACAGGAAGAGGACATTCCTAAGACCTCTTTTAGAACCAGGTATGGCCATTATGAATTTACTGTCATGCCATTTGGTTTAACCAATGCCCCAGCTGCATTTATGGACATGATGAACCGAATATGTAAGCCATATTTGGATAAATTTATAATTGTCTTTATAGATGATATTCTTATTTATTCTAAGAGCAAAGAGGAACATGCAGCGCATTTGCACGCACTTCTAAGTTTATTAAGGAAAGAAAAGCTTTATGCAAAATTTCCAAAGTGTGAATTTTGGTTAGAACAAGTACAGTTTCTTGGGCATTTAGTCAATCATGAAGGAATTCATGTGGATCCCACCAAGATCGAGGCGATTACCAAGTGGAAAACCCCTGAGTCACCAACCGACGTTAGAAGTTTCTTAGGATTGGCCGGTTATTATAGAAGATTTATTCAAGATTTGTCTAGAATAGCCATTCACTTAACTAAGCTAACCTGTATATCTGTTAAGTTTGAATGGGGACCAAAACAAGAAGAGGCTTTTAGAATTCTTAAGCAAAGACTAACCAATGCACCCATACTAGCTTTACCAGAAGGAACTGAAGACTTTGTAGTCTATTGTGACACTTCTAAGTTAGGTTATGGATGTGTATTGATGCAACGTCAAAAGGTTATAGCTTATGCCTCTAGACAACTTAAGAATCATGAAGAGAATTATTCAACCCATGATTTGGAATTAGGAGCTATAATTTTTGCCCTTAAGATTTGAAGACATTACCTTTACGGTAATAAGTTTACCATTTTCACCGACCATAAGAGTTTAAGGTATGTTTTTGGGCAAAAAGAATTGAATATGAGACAAAGACGCTGGATGGAAATTCTTGGTGATTATGATTGTAATATCCAGTATCATGCAGGAAAAGCAAACGTAGTGGCTGATGCTTTAAGTCGAAAGTATTATGAAAAGCCGAAAAGAGTACGTTCTCTTAAATTAAATCTACAAGTAGATTTAAATGAGCAGATTAGAAAAGCACAAGAATCAGTAATCAAGGATGATACTAAAAAGTTAAGAGGAATGATCAAGGAATTAGAACAAGGAACAAATGGAATTTGGAGATTCCATAAGAAGAGAATGTGGGCACCTAAATTAGGAAACCTACGCCACTTTATATTAGAAGAAGCCCATAAGTCTAAATATACGATGCATCCTGGAAATGATAAAATGTATCAGGACTTAAGAAAGAATTTATGGTGGATAGGAATGAAAAAGGATATAGCAGCTTATGTTTCTAAGTGTTTAACATGTTCATAAGTTAAAGCTGAACATCAGAAACCCTCAAGTTTATTGCAGCAGTTAGAACTGCTAGTGTGGAAATGGGAATTGATAGCAATGGATTTTGTTACCAAATTAACCAAAACAAGGAAAGGTAATGATACAATTTGGGTAATTGTAGACAGGCTAACCAAGTCAGCTCATTTCCTACCAATGAAAGAAACTTTCAGTATGGAACAATTAGCTAAGTTATATGTAAATGAGATAGTTTCATTACATGGAATTCCTTTATCAATTGTTTCTGATAGAGATAGCCATTTTACCTCTCATTTTTGGACAAGTTTCCAAAAAGCAATGGGAACTAAGTTGAATCTAAGCACCGCTTATCATCCTCAAACAGTCGGACAAAGTGAAAGGACAATTCAGACAATGGAGGACATGCTTAGAGCTTGTGTAATTGATTTCGGAGGTAATTGGGACGATCACTTACCATTGATAGAATTTTCTTATAATAACAGTTATCACACAAGTATCAATGCTGCACCATTCGAAGCACTTTATGGACGAAAGTGCCGAACTCCAGTCTGTTGGGCAGAAATTGGAGAAAAGCAACTATCTGCACCAGAGATAGTACAAGAAACAACTGACAAGATCATCCAAGTTAAGGAACGATTGAAAGTAACACGTGATCGGCAAAAGAGTTATGCTGATACCAGACGAAAACCATTGGAATTTCAAGTAGGAGACAAAGTGTTGTTGAAAGTCTCTCCTTGGAAAGGAGTGGTAAGATTCATCAAAAGGGGAAAGCTAAGCCCCAGATATTTTGTACCTTTTGAGATTATTAGAAGCATAGGACCTATAGCCTATCAGCTACAACTGCCAGAGGAAATGGCAGGAATACATGATGTATTTCATGTATCTAATCTCAAGAAATGCTTAGCTAATGAATCACTAGTAGTACCTCTTAATGACATAAAGGTAAATGAACAGTTAAAATTTGTAGAAAGACCTCTACAGATTGAAGACAGGAAAGTTAAGAATCTCAAACACAAGAGATTAGTTCTGGTCAAAGTGAATTGGGATTCCAAAAGAGGACCATAATACACATGGGAGCTTGAGTCAAGAATGCAAAGGATATATCCACACCTGTTCCAGTAGATCTCGAGGACGAGTTCTAAAACAAGGTGGGGAGGATATAACAACCCTCCTAAATTTTTCGACACCCTAAAAATAATTAGAATATCTCAATATGCCCTAAAATACACCCCATATACGAAAACAGGCCCCGAATAACTTTATTTTTATTAAAATTAATTAAAAATCAGATTTTTGGAGCTGTGGCGGGCCGCGAAGACCTTACCCTGGTCTTACGCGGGCCGTGACCGAGTGGACATAAGGCGCCGCCCGGTGCTGCCACGTGTCAACCACATGTCGAGTCTACACCAGTGACTGGGCTAGCCTAGTCACCCTCGCGGGCCACGTAGCCCTTGGCTACCTCCTAGGCGGGGCGCGACGAAGTCCGAGATCAGCACTATAAATAGGCGGCTTCGGCTGTTCATTCAAATCGTTCAAAGTTTCTTTCCTCTCTCAAATTTTCACATAGTTAAAGTGATTCTCGGGTATAATACCCCCCTAAATAACGAAGTTCTGCCTCATTGTAAGTATCATAACCCCGGTTACGTATTAGATACACTGCCCGATTGATCCAGGGTTCCGTAACGGCTGTCGAGGTTCTGCCCGACGTAGTCGTTGGAATGCCGTCTCGGGGAGGGTATTACTAATGTAAATATTGGGTTATTATACTAACACGTGTGCCTTTGTGTAATTAATAGATAATCACCAGGAAATCCTTAAGGAAAACCCTAAGACAGCAATGTTAGTAATCTCCTTTTTGTAAACTGTTTTTTACAAAACCTCACTTAATTAATACTATATTAAACAATTATTGAGTATTTGTATTCTACAATTATCGTCGGTATGTTGGGGTTTTGTATACAAAATTTGTTACTACATTGTGAGTAGTAACATGACCACAAGTTGGGTTGACAGTACCGTGGGTGGTAATTAAAGTAGATGGAAAAAAATGTAATTGCGCGACCGCCCTCAATACTGTACAATGGTTTTTACTTAACTTGATTAAACTGGGATTCACTCACCAGTATTTCCCACTAACAATATGTTTTTAAACGCGTTTCAGGTAACAAAATGTGAAAGCCAAATAGAAGCCAGCTGGACAGCACTGAAGGCTTGAAAAAGTGGCTATAAAGTTACCTAAAATAAAGAGATGTTTTTATTAAATAAAATAGGGTATATCCCTTTGAAAATGTGTGACCTTAAAACTTGGGATTTTTCCCACGTATTTAATATTATGAATGTGTGGTATTTTACTCTGATAAAATATTTACTAACTATGATCCTGATGTGATTCCGCTGCCAAAATGAAAAACCTAGATACCACCAAAACTGGTCGTGGCCGCCCATTCCCGGGTAGTATAGGGAACGGGGGTTGCGACATGCCGAGGTCCCCCTGGACAGGGAGGCTCATCTTCATTCTCATCGTCCACCATTTCTTCTTCTTGTGCGGCTTCTTGTGCAACAGTCAGATAAGTATATTGGAATTGATGTCCTTGGTCATCGGACACGGTGTACTGATGACCAAAAACTTGAATTGTTATTTTCCAATGTTGTTTCATCGAGTCAAAGCAAATCTGATCCACGGGTTTTGAAACCCACAATGCTTCCGATGGTAAACGATGTTGTTGCACAATCATTGCACTGATCAGCCGAACATATGGCATCATTCTTCGAGCATACGATTCACGGGTATCCCAAGTGTTTATCATGAAAATATGTCACCATGATAATTTCGGTGATCCGAACAACAACGAATAAAGCACCCGACAATCCGGCGCTTTTACCTTCCCCCGGTCTCTGAACCGAACCATGATATCTTCTAAAGAAATGTTTTGGAGAATTTTCCCTTCAACAGATAAACGACTCTTCAAAGCGGCCCCACCGTCGTTGTTTGGTAGAGTTGCTTGACCCATACTGTCCGGCTCCGCGGTGTTTGGTTTATTATCAAGGAATTGGTCTAAGGTGTAATAAAAGTACTGTCATCCCTCAACGAGTCAAACAATGCAATGTTATTCATTGTCTCGAAAGACATCACCATTTGGCCCCTTCCCGTATCACCAACCAATTGCCACGTGTGTGGTGGGCCATCCTTGTTGTTAAACCTCAACGATGCCAACCATTCACAGACTGCTGTCAAATATATCAGTGGTGTGATATCCTCACACCAATCCAAGACCCTTTCCCATCCGAGTCTCTCAAACATTTGGATGATCCCAATTGTCCGAAATTCTTCCACATTCACCGTTCGTTCCGGCACAACCACTCTCCGGAATACTAGTTTTTTCGTTTGCCATCTTCCACTTCCATAATTTAATTTCAGTGTGTTTGTCATTAAACCTTGAAAGTGGTCTCTTTTTATTTTCTTCCCATGTATCGCCAACACTACTCTCTTTGATCTTCTCCCAAACCCAATCTTGACGGTATAGCCTCCCATCATTCTCTTCTACAGTGCTTTGTTGTTCCTGTTTTTTCTGAAAGAGTCCGGAATACGAACTGGCTCCTGAAGATGAGCCTTCACCCGAAGTCTTGCTTCTATTTCGGCTTGCGATGGCTACAAACAGCAACACAAAGAGTACAATCAACACAACTTCAAACTTCAAACAACTCAAACTTTAAGCATAACTCATAATGTTGAACCTCAATTAACCTTTAGATATAATTTAGCCAATTTTAAACTTCCAAAGTAGCCAAATTTAACATCTAACAATCAATTTTCTTTATGCTTAATCCTAAGTTCATGAGATTTCAACAATGTTCAACATCATGTTCATGCTTAATCATGCCAACAAGTGGGTGTAATCACATCCCCATACTTTTTCCATGTTCAATACCCACCCAAATCAAAGCTTTACCCACAAATTCACGCTAACACATCATATATTGTCATAAACAACCTACTCTTAAACAAACAAGTTCAAAATTTTGGAAGAAACTAACAAACTGTATGATAATCATTTTCAAATTTAAGTAAAGTTCATACCTTTTATGTTGTAGAAGATGAGAAACTAGTAAAAGATGAAAATCAAGTAACTTGAAGAACACCCTTCCAAAAACCCGAAAATTACAACTCAAATTTTTTTTAAACGAGCAAGAATTGATGAAAACTATTATGGGGGTTTTGTAGCTCTCGAAAAACTACACAAAATAGTCTCAATAATCGTCTGATTTGGTGAAATATTGAAGAAGTTATGAGTAGAAGAAGATTTAGGGTTCTTGAAGGATTTGGGGAAGAAGATGAAGTAGGTAGGAGGGTTGGAAGGTTGTGAATGCAGAGTTTTAATGTTTGGAAAGCTTTTGTGGATCATGTTTGGTGGTACCCGACTCAAATTTGTGGCTAAAACACTCTCGGGTCACATAAAAAACAGGTTTTGGAGTGCTCGGGTTCAAATATATGAGCTAGATTTAAATCAGCGTCGGCTACACATCAAGAAGCCATCGGCGACGATTTGGGACCCCAACACCGACACCACTTTGTTTTGCCCTAAACCCCCGACGTACTAATCCACTGTCTAGGATGAAATACACCCGACGCCCCTTATCCCGGGTCGTCGGCGACGGCTTGGTGCCCCGTTGCCTACGCCCTCTCCGTCTTCCAGTTATTATTTTTCAACCTTTTTTTCAAGAAAAATATGGACAAATTTAAGAACTTTTTATAAAAGGACCCTATACTAGAAAAAATACTAAAAATTATTGAAAATCGTTTTGTAAATTTTTATTGGTTTTATATTAAAAACAAGCAATCATTCAATGAATCCTACCACCCCCCGAAAAGTCGTGTATTTTCCACAATACGCATAACAAGCCTAAGACATACCTTATATCTTCATGACTCATTTGTGATGTCCGGAACTTCACACATCAAACAAGTTAGTATGAAATGAGAGAACGATAAACATGAAAAGCAACAACAAACAAACAAATAAAATGTACAAAACTCTACAAAAATGTTACTGGTCCTTAGATGACCTCATATGTCAGAATGCTTGCCAAGAAACTAACCGACTCCTTGTTCGTGTCCCTTTCGTCGCTACCATCAAGAAACGGTTTAAGGCGATGGCCATTCACCGTTTGTTTCGACCCATCCTTCGGGTCTTCAATGGTAACATCTCCCAACTTCCCGACCCGTGTAACCACATATGGGCCCATCCATTTGCTCTTGAGCTTCCTAGGGAAGAACTTGAGCCTTGATTTGTAGAGCCAAACCTTTTGGCCCACAACGAACTCCTTCGTCTTCAACTTGGCATCGTGTGCTCGCTTCATGCCATCCTTGTACTTCGAAGCACACTCATATGCCACTTCCTGAAGCTCCTCCAATTCACACAACTTCAACTTCCGCTCTTTACCTGCATCATCATACTTCACATTAACTTACTTAATAGCCCAAAATGCATGATGTACAAGTTCAACTGTTAAGTGGCAATTTTTACCGTAAACTAAGCGGTAAGGTGTAGTGCCGATGGTTTTATGCGCCGTTTGGTAGGCCCATAAGGTATCGTTCAACTTCGTTGACCAATCCTTACGGTCCAGTCGAACGGTCTTTTGCAAAATCTCTTTGATTTGCCTATTCGACACTTCCACTTGACCACTCATTTTCGGATGGTAGGGTAGCTATCCGATGGTCAACACCATATTGTTTTAATAGTTTGCCAAAATTAAGATTCTTGAAATGAGATCCCCCATCACTAATGATAACTCGGGGAATCCCAAATCTTGAAATAATATTAGTTTGAACAAAGTTACAAACCATGGTTTGATCATTTGTTTTGGTGGTAATCGCTTCGACCCATTTGGATACGTAGTCGACCGCTACCAAAATGTACATGTTACCATGCGAATTTGGGAATGGGCCCACGAAATCGATCCTTCACACGTCAAAGATATCAACAATGAGGATTGATTGCATGGGCATCTCATCCAGCTTAGATATACCTCCCAACTTTTGACACTCAATACAACTTTTCACGAAGTTAAAGCATCCTTAAATATAGATGGCTAATAAAGACCACTATTTAGCACTTTGTGCCCAGTTTTGGGACCACTGAAATGGCCCCCACAAGAAAATGAATGCAAATGCAGCAAAACACTCGGGATTTTGTCATTTGGCACACATCTTCTCACGACTTGATCCGCACATGTCTTGAATAAATCCGCTTCTTCCAACGTGTAATACTTAATTTGAGAGAGAAAATGTAATCTTCTCCTCTGAAGGGGTAAGGTCCCAAAAACCTCGTTCAGAGCGTTTGGACCATACCACAACCTCGATTTCTCAACCTTCTTTAGACCTTGCGTGGCTGCACACTGGTCCAATAAAGAAGAGAAAAACCACAACTTCATCTTTAATCCTCTTTAGACCTTGCGCGACCGCGCACTGGTCCAACAAAGAGGACACAGAAGAAAGACGATAAACAACACCTGCGCGCCAAAAGGAGATTTATAAATCCTTGCGCCTCTCTCATAACAGACAAGGATAAAAAATCCCAATCAGCACTCCCGCTTAAATAATATCCAGACTTGGATATTATTTACTTGACTGATGCCACACGATAAAGAGTCACACCAGATTACAGCAGTAATCTTCTAGAAAGAATTCAATCGTGCACCACTAAGACGATTATAACCGTCTGGACACGTGTCATCACCTCAGGCATCCCTGAAAACACAACAATAGCATGTAATTGGAGAGAAACCTCCACTTGATCACTTTCCACGTGGCAAACCCCCAGCCATAGATCTAAATAGCGATCCGTGTGCACTCACATCGGATCAAGAAGCTTAACGGAAGGAAATGTAACCGCTTACGGGGTTAGCATCTTCCGTCAACATTTCACCAACAAGTTTTCCCGCCCAAACTCCCAGTTATAAATATAAGAAACAACTCAGGTATGAATTCAAGTTACACACACTTCACCAATACTTCTTCTTCTCCATAAACACATGCTTATTCTCACGCCGGAGTCGGGTCAAGGGGAGAACCCCCCTTCTCCCCTTGACGAGGCTAACGGTGTTTTGTTTTGTAGAGTTTACCGGAGAGGAAGGACCGTTCCATCGGATCAAATGAGAGGAAACCAACCCTTTATGCGGATTCAAACCCCCTAGATAATTCGATTCTGGTCAATTATCCAGTGTTTCTTCATTGGCGCCCACCGGTTTCTCTGTTTTTTCAGTTTTGTCTCGTTTCGATCCAGTTTCCCTCATTTCTCTGTTTTCACATGGCAGAGAATTCATCACCTCACCCATCAGGTCCTCGGTCTGAATTCAAGGGTTCTACAACCCCAAATACTCAGATCGACGGAATCATGGGAATCAATACAAGTAACAATCACTCAGACAAAAAGGACTCCTCAGATCAACTCATAGAGAGAGCTCCAGAATACTGGATCGGCAGATTCCAGAAAGCTTTGAACCAAAATTTCACAAAAATTATCAGACCTGAGTCCCCAAACATCAGATCTGATATTCGGCAAGAAAGTAACAACAGTCATTCGGGAGGAATTACTTCCCTAATGCAAACGGGAGTTCATAACCGTTTAGATCTATTCATGGAGAAAAACTCCAAAGTACTGGTTCAACAGGTTCCAGATCGCCTTGAAACAAATTTTGCACAAACACTCCAGATTTGGGGGTTTTCATTTAAGCTCTATAATCAACGAGCTGCAGATCTGAGGTCGCACAACGCATAACTTCCGGAGCTTTGCTTCTTGGGGCTATAAGCCTTGACTAATACGGTTTTCGTCAAAACCTAGGTACTACAAATTCCTCTAAAAGATCCTTTTGATTTTTCCTTAAACAAAATGAGGGAAAGAGAACAAATCCCCGAATTCTTTTACATAACCTGAACACCTTCTAGTATACACTAAACAGTTGGTGCTATCACTTATAAACATTTAAACTGGCACTTATGCTAATTCAAGTGCCATGACTTTTCAACATGAAAGTGTTACAACCTGACACTTATCTAAGCTATAACGAATATGTATGCACAAGCATTTATATTGACTAGCATAATTAGAGCGTCTATATCTGTACAACTGGTACTAAAAATTTGATGGATGAAAGAAATCATTAAAAAAAGACATACGCTGTCCGTTATCTTTTCAAGATGATGGGAACAATATAAATACTATTGTTGCGATATAATACCACCGATTAAAAAATCACATCAAAAACTTTGGTAAAACTTATACTCCTTATTTAAGGATAAGAGCACGTTGGTCTCCATACGAGTTTGCTGCTCTAGATACAAGCATCTCAGTCTCCACGCGAATCATATGAGCACGTAAGTCGCCATCCGCGCTTGCTCCTTTACATACAAGCACGTAAGTCGCCATACGCGCATGCTTCTTTACATTTGAGCACGTAAGTCGCCATCCGCGCTTGCTCCTTTACATACAAGCACGTAAGTCGCCATACGCGCATGCTTCTTTACATTTGAGCACGTAAGTCGCCATACGCGCATGCTTCTTTACATTTGAGCACGTAAGTCGCCATCCGCGCTTGCTCCTTTACATACAAGCATGTAAATCGCCATACGCGCATGCTTCTTTACATTTGAGCACGTAAGTCGCCATCCACGCTTGCTCCTTTACATACAAGCACGTAAGTCGCCATCCGCGCATGCTCCTTTACATACAAGCACGTAAGTCGCCATACGCGCATGCTTCTTTACATTTGAGCACGTAAGTCGCCATCCGCGCTTGCTCCTTTGCATACAAGCACGTAAGTCGCCATATGCATGTTTCTTTACATTTGAGCACGTAAGTCGCCATCCGCGCTTGCTCCATTACATACAAGCATGTAAGTCGCCATACGCGTATGCTTCTTTACATTTGAGCACGTAAGTCGCCATCCGCGCTTGCTCCTTTACATACAAGCACGTAAGTCGCCATCCGCGCATGCTCCTTTACATACAAGCACGTAAGTCGCCATACGCGCATGCTTCTTTACATTTGAGCACGTAAGTCGCCATCCGCGTTTGCTCCTTTGCATACAAGCACGTAAGTCGCCATATGCATGCTTCTTTACATTTGAGCACGTAAGTCGCCATCCGCGCTTGCTCCTTTACATACAAGCATGTAAGTCGCCATACGCACATGCTTCTTTACATTTAAGCACGTAAGTCGCCATCCGCGTTTGCTCCTTTGCATACAAGCACGTAAGTCGCCATATGCATGCTTCTTTACATTTGAGCACGTAAGTCGCCATCCGCGCTTGCTCCTTTACATACAAGCATGTAAGTCGCCATACGCACATGCTTCTTTACATTTAAGCACGTAAGTCGCCAGTCGCCATCCGTGCTTACTCCTTTACATACAAGCACGTAAGTCGCTATCCGCGCATACTCCTTTAAGTCGCTATACGCGTATACTCCTTTACTTACGAGCGAACACACATACACTTGCTCCTTCACAAACGCGCAACCCTGACAATCCATGGAAATACGCTAGTACAACCAATCAACACCAAGTTAAACGGACACAACTAGCAACTATTCCTCACACCGGGAACGCGCAGCAACTAGCCAAGCTATTCAACAAGTCAAACTTATACAGGCCAGGTATTTTTTCACTTTATTGGGCCCATGCCCTATTAAAAAAATTATCTTTACATGTTATTGTTTGTTACAAATTGCATGTAATTTCTTTGGTATACGCAAAAACAGTATGGTGAACATTGTAAGCCTCACGAACGGCCTAAAAAATAGCAAGCCCCGTGCACAGTCTAGACTTACGTTCGCACATGAGCACAATACCATTTTCATTCGCTATACCTAAACAAAGTAATTATACACATGCAACATATTGTAATTCAAACATAAACACAAAACATGAATGGTAAGTTACTAGTGCAGCAAGGCACCTTTAGCAGCATTTACAGCAGCAGAACATCAAAATGTTCTTTACAAAATAAACTCCAAAAAACATAACAGAAGCCTCATCAGAGGTATACAATACTTCCCCGAACACCCTAACAAGGGGGAACAACAGCCAGCTCAATCTCCCCATCAACAACTGGTATCCCTTCATTCCCAAAGGAAGGATTAGAATAACACCTGTTTCGATGCCGCCGGTACACAAGCAAAGGCTGATCTTTCCAGTTAACCGGAAGATACTCCTTCAAGCATCGACAAGAGAGGACAACAGAACCCGTAAAGATTAACTATCAGATCATCTTCCTCTAAAACGACGTTACCAGAAACACGTCATATCTCATTAAATGAATTATGACAACGTCTGCACATATTCCAAAAAAGAAAAGATGAAAAGGTGCTACATGTATTTACGTTTTATTTTCAAATAACGTCATGAACGCCAGATCATGATGAAGCAGGTCAGAACAAAGAAGAAAACTCAAGTTTTCTCCAAAGATTTATCGAAAAAACAAAAGATAATGCGCAAGAAGTATTTTCTCATAAAAAATTCTCCACTTTCGCGCCAAAAACCCCGCAGCAAAAAGCATTTCTCTCTCATAGTCCAGTGCTCCACTTATTTGCATAAGAGCAACACTAGACTGGGGGGGACTTGAAGGGGTAAGGTCCCAAAAACCTCGTTCAGAGCGTTTGGACCATACCACAACCTCGATTTCCCAACCTTCTTTAGACCTTGCGTGGCTGCACACTGGTCCAATAAAGAAGAGAAAAACCACAACTTCATCTTTAATCCTCTTTAGACCTTGCGCGACCGCGCACTGGTCCAACAAAGAGGACACAGAAGAAAGACGATAAACAACACCTGCGCGCCAAAAGGAGATTTATAAATCCTTGCGCCTCTCTTATAACAGACAAGGATAAAAAATCCCAATCAGCACTCCCGCTTAAATAATATCCAAACTTGGATATTATTTACTTGACTGATGCCACACGATAAAGAGTCACACCAGATTACAGCAGTAATCTTCTAGAAAGAATTCAATCGTGCACCACTAAGACGGTTATAACCGTCTGGACACGTGTCATCACCTCAGGCATCCCTGAAAACACAACAATAGCATGTAATTGGAGAGAAACCTCCACTTGATCACTTTCCACGTGGCAAACCCCCAGCCATAGATCTAAATAGCAATCCGTGTGCACTCACGTCGGATCAAGAAGCTTAACGGAAGGAAATGTAACCGCTTACGGGGTTAGCATCTTCCGTCAACATTTCACCAACAAGTTTTCCCGCCCAAACTCCCGGTTATAAATATGAGAAACAACTCAGGTATGAATTCAAGTTACACACACTTCACCAATACTTCTTCTTCTCCATAAACACATGCTTATTCTCACACCGGAGTCGGGTCAAGGGGAGAACCCCCCTTCTCCCCTTGACGAGGCTAACGGTGTTTTGTTTTGCAGAGTTTAACGGAGAGGAAGGACCGTTCCATCGGATCAAACGAGAGGAAACCAACCCTTTATGCAGATTCAAACCCCCTAGATAATTCGATTCCGGTCAATTATCCAGTGTTTCTTCATCCTCCTATCCCAATGAGCCGGCAAATCACCTGTAACCAAATAGTTAACATTAGCAAACCACGGTAATACCGAAATTTTTAAAATATGATCATCTGGGAAGGTTTCATTGATCTCCTCACATGAAGAACCCTCATCTACCATCAACCGGGACAAGTGGTCAGCAACCACAATCTCACTACCCTTTTTGTCCCGCATCTCTAGGTCAAACTCTTGTAGTAAAAGAACCCATCGAATCAACTGTGGCTTAACATCCTTCTTTTCCATGAGGTATCTAACAGCAGTATGGTCAGAATAGATTATCACTTTGTTACCCCATATGTATGCTCGAAACTTATCTAATGCATAAACCACCGCTTTCTCGGTAGTTGTGTAATTCAATTGAGCACCCGAAAGAGTCTTACTCGCGTAGTATATAGCAACCGGTTTCTTTTCTACCCTTTGACCCAACATGGCCCCCACCGCATAGTCACTTGCATCACACATAATTTCGAGTGGTAAAGACCAATTCAGTGATTGCAAGATTGGGGCTTCAACCAATTTTTCTTTCAAAACATTAAGGGCGTTTTTACAATCTTTATTAAAATCAAACGGTTGATCTTTTAGCAACAAATTACACAATGGTTTTGTTATGTCACTAAATCCTTTTATAAACCTTCTATAAAAACCCGCATGACCTAGAAATGACCTAACACCCTTAACCCTCGTGGGATAAGGTAAAGTAGAGATGACTTGCACCTTTGCACGGTCAGCCTCTATCCACGGCTCGACACGACGTGTCCCAACACAATCCCCTCCTGAGCCATAAAATGGCTCTTTTCCTGATGTGTGCAAAATGCAACATATAAATTACATCAATTGAGGCATAAAACTAACCCTTTTTAGTACTAATGTTGGAAAAAAGTGTGCTTTTGTCTTCCTTTTGTATTTTCAGGGTTAAAAGAGCTTAAATGAACAAAAGAAGCAAAAATGCAGCCAAATCCTACAATAATACAAGAAAAGGAATAAACGTGGCATGCCCGACCCCTCGACAGTATCTCCCAAGCAAAAACAAGAGAACATAAGACTGAACACGCCCCGTGCTCACCGAGCACGGGGGCGTGCCCAAGTGTCTGCAGAAAAGACAAAGTTGTAGAAGCTTCTATTGTCACACCCCCACAAATCCACACGCGTAGTATCACCGCTTGGAGGCGTGACAGACCAGGATCAAGCCACCAATCATATTGAACAAGCATGTAAGTAGTATATATAATCAAACACAATACAATTGGTGTCTAATCAAACATAGTTTAAGTTGCAAACGGAAGCAAAATGTTAAAACCAAATCATAAGTTTAAACGTTTCAAATGTTTAGCATGGCACAGAGCTGTCCATGTCCCACAACGACTCTTCACACTCCGTTGCAAGCTCCATAGATACCTAACGACCTGCAAGGCATGTAACAACGAGTCAACAGCAAAGTTGAGCGAGTTCACAGTTGATTGTTCAATTATTGAGTTCGTTTCAGAAATCATAAGTTCGTTTCATAACCATGTATTACCCAGTATCATTAATTTCCCAAAACCTTTTCACGATATTTAGTGGGGGCTTCCCATGTTGTATGTTACTAGACTAGTCGTATCCATAAGTGTCATTCCTAATCCGAGGACAATGTTAAGTATGAGTGTACGTAGGTTTTACGTACGTGCCCTTCCCAATCCGAGGACAGTAGTAAGTATGAGTGTACGTAGGTTTTACGTACGTGCCCTTCTCAATCCGAGGACAATAGCAAGTATGAGTGTACGTAGGTTTTACGTATGTGCCCTTCTCAATCCGAGGACAGTAGCAAGTATGAGTGTAAGTAGGTTTTACGTACGTGCCCTTCCCAATCCGAGGACAGTAGTAAGTAGTCTAGTAGTGTTGATAATATAAATAGTTATTCAATCCCATCCCCAACCCACCGGGAATCCCATGCCTTAGGAGTGTGAACTCACCTTGGTTTGCTCGGTATGCTAACTATGTGCTCGTAAGTAATCAATCAAGTCCTATAGTTATGCACGTATTCACAGTCAGTTTATGTCCACATAGTTCACGTATCATTCATGATCATACAATATCGATTAAGTAACAAACGACTCATAGCATTAAGCAGTTAATCGCGAATGCACATGAGTTACATTTAACGACATATAACTAACCCCGTTAACTTCTAACAGAATTAAACTATGTTACTGTACTATTTAACCCTTGACAAAACATACTTGTTTCGTCGTACACCCTCATGTTTCGTCGTGATTGTCCTCGGCAAAACACCCTTCTGTTTCGTCGTCCTTCATTTCGTCGACGTCTAGGTTTCGCCGCATACCGAACAGTTACAGGAATTTTCACAGAAACCCTAATCATTGCTAACAGTCGTTTCACTCTATTATCGATCAAACAGTTAATATGCAGCGCCAAGATCATTGGTCATCATATAGCAATCATATAACAAATAATCAGTTGCACGAACAAGTTTATAACTCTACACTCATGCAACATCCGAATAACGTGATCAATAGCATCCAGTCGAATCTAAACAGTGGCCTGAACATCAGATATATTCATTAACAACACTACGCACAGAATTACAGATCTAATCATTTAACACTAATGAATCCCTTCACACGGTTTCAATCCAACAGATTCGTTCAATAATGTTACAACCCTAATACATGATTTTTGATTCAAGCATAACATAATCGTTTAACAAGCAATTTATTAGACACCAATACATAGCATAGCGAGTGACTAGAATTGATTATCAAGACTAACCATTTGAGAGAGAGGAAAACGCCAAGAACTTTGAGTGTATGAGGGCAGCCGTCTGTTGGCAGAGAGAGCTCTAGGGTTTCGGTTTTGGTGATTTGTTTTCACAAATGAAACTGTTTTTGTGAGATATAACTCACGTAACAGAGCTGGGCCTTTAACTGGGCTTCGGCGTAATACTGGGCCGGTGAAACACTCCATTTCGTTGGAGTGTTGATGGCGAAACACTCATGTTTCATCGAAGTGGTTCATGGCGAAACATAATTGTTTCGTCGGGTATAGTTCCGAATCTCAAACATTTTATAAATTCATGAACCAAACACTTTAATCACATAACATAACAACCAAACATCTCAACATATAATCCAACGCGTACAATTACAAGGCAAACAAGTCATGTAAGCAAACAACTTAAACAATCAACGTGCAATTAATGCGAAGGTGGAAACTTGGAAACTCGAGTTGTCACATTATCCCCAACTTGAAAGAAATTTCGTCCCGAAATTTAGCATGCGGTTACTGAGGAAGCTAGTTAAGTTTGCATGGTTTACTGGTTTTCCTGGGGTGTCACATCATCCCCCCGTTGATTTGGAATTTCGTTCCGAAATTCTGTAGTAGCTTCAGCCTCAGTAGTGGTTGCATTGTTCTTGAACAACTGGGGATACTTGAGTTTCATTTGGTCTTCTCGTTCCCAGGTGAACTCTGGGCCACGACGGGAGTTCCAACGAACTCGAACAAGGGGTATTCTGGTGTGCTTGAGAACCTTAACGTTTCGGTCCGTGATTTCAACTGGTTCCTCGATGAATCGCAACTGATCGTCGATGGTGAGCTCCTTCAGAGGAACTATGAGGGTCTCATCTGACAGACACTTCTTCAGATTCGACACATGAAATACGTTGTGAACTCCACTGAGTTCTGCTGGTAAGTTCAGTTTGTAAGCCACTTTACCTATCTTCTCAATGACTTTGAACGGTTCGACGTAACGCGGATTAAGTTTGCCCCTTTTTCCAAAGCGAACCACACCCTTCCAGGGTGAAACTTTGAGTAGCACTCGATCCCCAACTTGGAACTCGAGTGGTTTCCTGCGCTTATCAGCGTAGCTTTTCTGACGGTCACGAGCTGCCGCCATGCGTTGTCTTATCAGAGCAATCCTTTCTGTAGTATCAACTACGAGTTCTGGCCCAGTGATTTGGCTGTCGCCAACTTCTGCCCAGCAAAGAGGTGATCGGCACTTACGCCCGTACAGTGCCTCAAACGGAGCAGCTTTAATGCTAGTGTGGTAACTGTTATTATACGAAAACTCCACTAGAGGGAGATGTTTTTGCCAGCCATTGCCAAAATCGATTACACATGCACGAAGCATGTCTTCAAGAGTTTGGATGGTGCGTTCAGACTGCCCATCCGTTTACGGGTGATAAGCTGTGCTCATGTTTAATCGAGAGCCAAAAGATTTGTGCATTGCTTGCCACAGTTCTGAAGTAAAACGTGCATCATGATCAGAGATAATAGAGGTCGGCACTCCGTGCCTCGAAACCACTTCCTTTAAGTAAACGTCCGCTAGGGTGGAGAACTTATCCGTTTCCTTGATAGCCAAAAAGTGTGCAGACGTTGTGAGTCGATCCACGATCACCCAAATTGTATCATTTCCATGTTGAGACCTAGGCAGGCCAGTAACAAAATCCATGGAAATTTGCTCCCATTTCCATTGTGGTATCTCTGGTTGTTGGAGTAGGCTCGATGGTTTCTGATATTCAGTCTTGACTCTCGCACAAGTCAAACATTTGCTAACGTAAGTTGCTATGTGAGCTTTCATGCTAGGCCACCAATACGTAGATCTAAGATCGTGGTACATCTTATCCGAACCAGGATGTAATGAGTAGCGAGACTTATGTGCTTCATCCATTACGAGTTCTCGTAAATTGCCAAAGAGTGGGACCCAAATGCATCCTGTTACGTAGTAGGCGCCGTCTTCCTTTTGTTCTAACCGTTGCCTTGAGCCGCGTAGGGCTTCAGCCCTGACGTTTTCTGGTTTCAATGCATCTACCTGAGCATCTCGTATCTGTGCAGGAAGACTAGATTGGATAGTGAGTTGTAAAGCACGTACGCGTCTAGGTGTAGTATCCTTTCGACTGAGGGCGTCGGCCACAACATTGGCTTTGCCCGGATGGTACTTGATGGCACATTCGTAATCATTCAATAGCTCGACCCATCGACGTTGTCGCATGTTCAACTCCTTTTGCTTGAAGATATGCTTAAGACTCCTGTGATCGGTGTAGATGGTGCATTTGGTACCGTACAGGTAATGTCTCCATATCTTGAGTGCGAAAACAACAGCTCCTAGCTCCAGATCGTGTGTAGTGTAATTTCTTTCGTGAATCTTAAGTTGGCGCGAGGCGTAAGCAATGACTTTATCCCGTTGCATCAATACACAGCCAAGACCCTGGATTGACGCGTCACAATAAACCACGAAATCGTCTGTGCCCTCTGGCAATGAGAGAATAGGTGCGCTACAAAGTCTATTCTTTAAATGTTGGAACACTGATTCTTGAGCATCACCCCAACGATAGGTGACACCCTTCTCAGTTAGCAAAGTAAGCGGCTGCGCAATCTTGGAAAAGTCTTTGATGAACCTTCTGTAGTAGCCCGCCAAACCCAAGAATTGGCAGATTTCTGTTGGTGTACGGGGTGCAGCAGGCCAATTCTTGATTGAGTTTACCTTGGATGGATCAACATGAATCCCATCCTTGTTTACCACATGGCCTAGGAAATGGACTTCACGAAGCCAGAAGTCGCATTTTGAAAACTTAGCATAAGGTTGCTCTGTTCGAAGCAGTTCCAAAATAATCCGCAGATGCTGCTCGTGTTCCTCCTGACTCTTAGAATAGATCAGGATGTCGTCGATGAAAACAATAATAAACTTATCCAGGTAAGGTTTGCACACTCTATTCATAAGATCCATGAAGACTGCAGGTGCGTTTGTTAACCCGAATGGCATGACCAGAAACTCGTAGTGGCCATAGCGAGTTCTGAATGCTGTCTTAGAGATATCCTCGTCTCGGACTCTCAGTTGATGGTAGCCTGACCTCAGATCAATCATTGAGTAGTAGCTCGACCCTTGCAGCTGGTCGAATAAGTCATCAACGCGTGGAAGAGGATAGCGATTCTTCACGGTCACCTTGTTTAGTTCGCGGTAATCTATGCACATCCTGAAGGTACCGTCTTTCTTCTTCACAAATAATACTGGAGCTCCCCAGGGCGAAGAGCTAGGACGAATGAAACCCTTGTCCAAGAGTTCTTGCAATTGTTTGGATAGTTCTTCCAGTTCGGTTGGAGCTAAGCGATAAGGTGCTCGAGCTATAGGCGCTGCTCTAGGAGCTAGCTCGATTTGAAATTCGACCTGGCGATGAGGCGGTAGACCAGGTAATTCCTTAGGAAACACTTGAGGAAAGTCGCGTACAACTGGAATATCCTCTATTTTCTTCTCTTTCGATGGTGCATCAGTAACAAGTGCTAAAATAGCAATGTGGCCCTTTCGCAACCACTTCTGGGCCTTAAGGAAAAAGATGATACCTACAACTGCACCACTCTTTTCACCGTGAATCACTAAAGGTTCTTCACCAGAACGAGGAATACGAACAATCTTCTCTTTGCATAGGATCTCTGCTTGCTGTTGGGATAACTAATCCATCCCAATGACAACGTCGAAACTACCCAGAACTATAGGGATGAGATCGATAGAGAAGGTCTGACCAGCGAGGACAAGATTACAACCCTGAACTATGTGTGTGGCCTCTAGACTTTTACCATTTGCTAACTCTACGACATGCTTGGTGTTCAAAAGTGTTGGGGTACGTTTAAGCATTTGACTAACTTTTAAGGACACATAACTGGTATCGGCACCCGAATCAAATAAAACAGTAACATAAAAGTCGTCGAGAAGGAACTTACCCATCACTACGTTAGGATCATTCCTTGCGTCACCCTGACCAATCACGAACACACGACCCCGGGCGCCATTGTGTCCATTGTTTCCCCCGTTGTTACCCCCATTGTTGTTTCCGTTATTGTTCCCGTTTCCTTGGTTGTGCTTCTGATTCTGATTTAACTGCGGGCATTGTCTCTTGAAGTGACCTTCAGCGCCACACTGATAGTATCCCCTGTTGCCCTGTTGTTGTTGCTGATTCTGCGGTGCTTGCTGTTGCTGCTGACGATTCTGATTTGCAGGTCGTGAGCTCCTGCAATCCTTGGCTTCATGAACCATCTTGAGACACCTCTGACAACGTCCCTTGTTGCACTGACCACTGTGGTGTCTGTTGCATTTGTTGCATTTTGGGTGGTTTCCCCGATATCCACCCTGCCCTTGACTACCATATGATTCCTGACCAGGACTCTGGTAGTCATCAGTCTTTCGCTGCTGTGCCTGGGACTGAACTGTAGTTGAACCCTTGCTGGAGGCTCCATCCCATTTTCGCTTGTTGTCACTGGGAGTAGCAGAAGTAGTAGTAGTAGCAGTAGCACCGATACGCTTAGGCAGCTTGTTCTGTTCCACTGATCGTACCAGAGACGATGAGCAAGACGAGTAACATCCTGGATAGTAGCAAGGTTAGCAGTAGTCACATGGCTTTGAATCTCTGGTACTAAGCCTTTGAGGTACAGTTCGATGCGCTTGATGGGAGGATCTACCATAGTGGGACACAATATTTCCAGCTCGTTGGATCACTTCGTATACGCCTCTATCTCTGACCCCGACATCTTCAGGTTAAAGAACTCCACTTCCAGCTTGTGGATGTCATCAAGATTATAGTATTCTCGCTTGATCAGTTCCTTGAAGTCATTCCATGGGGTGGCGTTTGCAACGGCCAGCCCTAACATTTGAACTTGCGCGTTCCACCAAGTTAACGCAACGCCTTCGAGAGTACCAGTGGCATACTTCACCCTACGAGCCTCAGGGCATTCACACATTTCGAAGACCGATTCGAGCTTCTCGAACCAGTGGAGGAGTCCTACGGCTCCTTCAGTGCCACTGAAAGTACTAGGACGACAGTCCATAAAAGTCTTGAACGTGCATACAGGTGGCTGAGCGTTCTGACCTGTTGTGTATAAGAACAGGACAAGGTTAAACACAAGAGTTGGTTTATGAGGGTAGGATCTAAAGATCCTAGAGTGAGTTGTGACTGCAGGGTATACCTCCTACTTGAGTGGCTGCTAGTGCCGCAGCAACTTATTGGTTAATCAAAGCCGTCAACTGGGCTTGAGTCATGTTAACGCGTCCACTCATGATCTTCATATCAAAGGAAACATGGGTGAGAAAGGTTCGCGAAAATGCGATGACAGAAGAGAGTAAGCACACAAGTGTTTTCAAACAATAGTTGTTACGTTTATCTAAGCATACTATGAACAATGTACTATGTAACTAGCAAGTAGGCAATATAAGCATAAATCATATCACCTATAGTGTTGAGTCTTGCACATGGAGCGAAGCGTCGTTGTGGATCGTTGAGCACTGTACAGGTTAAAGTCTGGTTTTACCAAAAAGTTTTTCCCCTTTTTAAAACCAAGTTCACTCTAACCAATGGCTCTGATACCAATCTATCACACCCCCACAAATCCACACGCGGAGTATCACCGCTTGGAGGCGTGACTGGCCAGGATCAAGCCACCAATCATATTGAACAAGCATGTAAGTAGTATATATAATCAAACACAATACAATTGGTGTCTAATCAAAACATAGTTTAAGTTGCAAGCGGAAGCAAAATGTTAAAACCAAATCATAAGTTTAAACGTTTCAAATGTTTAGCATGGCACACAGCTGTCCATGTCCCACAACGACTCTTCCCACTCCGTTGCAAGCTCCATAGATACCTAACGACCTGCAAGGCATGTAACAACGAGTCAACAACAAAGTTGAGCGAGTTCACAGTTGATTGTTCAGTTATTGAGTTCGTTTCAGAAATCATAAGTTCGTTTCATAACCATGTATTACCCAGTATCATTAATTTCTCAAAACCTTTTCACGATATTTAGTGGGGGCTTCCCATGTTGTATGTTACTAGACTAGTCATATCCATAAGTGTCCTTCCCAATCCGAGGACAGTGTTAAGTATGAGTGTACGAAGGTTTTACGTACGTGCCCTTCCCAATCCGAGGACAGTAGTAAGTATGAGTGTACGTAGGTTTTACGTACGTGCCCTTCTCAATCCGAGGACAGTAGCAAGTATGAGTGTACGTAGGTTTTACGTACATGCCCTTCTCAATCCGAGGACAGTAGCAAGTGTGAGTGTACGTAGGTTTTACGTATGTGCCCTTCCCAATCCGAGGACAGTAGTAAGTAGTCTAGTAGTGTTGATAATATGAATAGTTATTCAATCCCATTCCCAACCCACCGGGAATCCCATGCCTTAGGAGTGTGAACTCACCTTGGTTTGCTCGGTATGCTAACTATGTGCTCGTAAGTAATCAATCAAGTCCTATAGTTATGCACGTATTCACAGTCAGTTTATGTCCACATAGTTCACGTATCATTCATGATCATACAGTATCGATTAAGTAACAAACGACTCATAGCATTAAGCAGTTAATCGCGAATGCACATGAGTTACATTTAACGACATATAACTAACCCCGTTAACTTCTAACAGAATTAAACTCTGTTACTGTACTATTTAACCCTTGACGAAACATACTTGTTTCGTCGTGATCCCATCGGCGAAACACCCTTCTGTTTCGTCGTCCTTCATTTCGTCGACGTCTAGGTTTCGCCACATACCGAACAGTTACAGAAATTTCACAGAAACCCTAATCATTGCTAACAGCCGTTTCACTCTATTATCGATCAAAAGTTAATATGCAGCGCCAAGATCATCGGTCATCATATAGCAATCATATAACAAATAATCAGTTACAAGAAGAAGTTTATAACTCTACACTCATGCAACATCTGAATAACGTGATCAATAGCATCCAGTCGAATCTAAACAGTGGCCTGAACATCAGATATATTCATTAACAACACTACGCACAGAATTACGGATCTAATCATTTAACACTAATGAATCCCTTCACATGGTTTCAATCCAACAGATTCGTTCAATAATGTTACAACCCTAATACATGATTTTTGATTCAAGCATAACATAATCGTTTAACAAGCAATTTATTAGACACCAATACATAGCATAGCGAGTGACTAGGATTGATTATCAAGACTAACCGTTTGAGAGAGAGGAAAACGCCAAGAACTTCGAGTGAATGAGGGCAGTCGTCTGTTGGCAGAGAGAGCTCTAGGGTTTCGGTTTTGGTGATTTGTTTTCACAAATGAAACTGTTTTTGTGAGATATAACTCACGTAACAGAGCTGGGCCCTTAACTGGGCTTTGGCGTAATGCTGGGCCAGCGAAACACTCTATTTCGTCGGAGTGTTGATGGCGAAACACTCATGTTTCGTTGAAGTGGTTCATGGCGAAACACAAAGTGTGAACTCACCTTGGTTTGCTCGGTATGCTAACTATGTGCTCGTAAGTAATCAATCAAGTCCTATAGTTATGCACGTATTCACAGTCAGTTTATGTCCACATAGTTCACGTATCATTCATGATCATACAGTATCGATTAAGTAACAAACGACTCATAGCATTAAGCAGTTAATCGCGAATGCACATGAGTTGCATTTAACGACATATAACTAACCCCGTTAACTTCTAACAGAATTAAACTCTGTTACTGTACTATTTAACCCTTGACAAAACATACTTGTTTCATCGTACACCCTCCTGTTTCGTCGTGATTGTCCTCGGCGAAACACCCTTCTGTTTCGTCGTCCTTCATTTCGTCGACGTCTAGGTTTCGCCGCATACCGAACAGTTACAGAAATTTCACAGAAACCCTAATCATTGCTAACAGCCGTTTCACTCTATTATCGATCAAACAGTTAATATGCAGCGCCAAGATCATCGGTCATCATATAGCAATCATATAACAAATAATCAGTTACACGAACAAGTTTATAACTTTACACTCATGCAACATCCGAATAACGTGATCAATAGCATCCAGACGAATCTAAACAGTGGCCTGAACATCATATATATTCATTAATAACACTACGCACAGAATTACGGATCAATCATTTAACACTAATGAATCCCTTCACACGGTTTCAATCCAACAGATTCGTTCAAAAATGTTACAACCCTAATACATGATTTTTGATTCAAGCATAACATAATCGTTTAACAAGCAATTTCTTAGACACCAATACTTAGCATAGCGAGTGACTAGGATTGATTATCAAGACTAACCGTTTGAGAGAGAGTAAAACGCCAAGAACTTCGAGTGAATGAGGGCAGCCGTCTGTTGGCAGAGAGAGCTCTAGGGTTTCGGTTTTGGTGATTTGTTTTCACAAATGAAACTGTTTTTGTGAGATATAACTCACGTAACAGAGCTGGGCCCTTAACTGGGCTTCGGCGTAATACTGGGCTGGCGAAACACTCTATTTCGTCGGAGTGTTGATGGCGAAACACTCATGTTTCGTCGAAGTGGTTCATGGCGAAACACAATTGTTTCGTCGGGTATAGTTCCGAATCTCAAACAGTTTATAAATTCATGAACCAAACACTTTAATCACATAACAACCAAACATCAAAACATATAATCCAACGCATACAATTACAAGGCAAACAAGTCGTGTAAGCAAACAACTTAAACAATCAACGTGCAATTAATGCGAAGGTGGAAACTTGGAAACTCGAGTTGTCACATCTATCACCCACCACGGGGGCGTGTCCAGCGGACACGGGGCCGTGGTCAACTCTAAGATTCGCAGAATCCAGGAAAATCTTGATAGTACAGACACGGTTCTGCACACGGTGTTAGTGCATTATCTGTCTATCGCCTTCGTCAATCTAGTACGTAGCAGAAACCGAAGAAGACTAAGCTTTTATTGTAATATTTAGATAAAAGGGCAAGGTGGCAAACTTGTTAATAAGGAGAAATCCTTATATTCCTTGTGCCTATAAATAGAGAGTTATATCATAGTTTAGAGGGCTTTGCTCATTTGGAGATTTAGAAGATTAGATTTTAGAGAGAGAAAGTCTAGAGAGAGAAAGTCTCTCCATGTGATTCTCGGCTATTGTACACGACATATTATTCTATAGAATCACGTCATTTGTACGTTTTTGTGTGTTCGGTCACGTACGTTCACGGATTCCGCACGTTGAACGTTCGTTACGCAATCGTACGGTGTCAAAACCGATCCTACAAGTGGTATCAGAGCTTCAGGACGAGGAGTTCATACTACTACAGCCGAATCTACAAAAATCTCTCATTTCTACTCACTTTCTTTGATACTTTTTCGATTTGAGATAGTTCCTACGGTTAAAATTGTCTAAAATTCAAGTATAACGTGTAAAACCAATTAATAACAAACCCTTGAAAGTATCAGATTGTAATTCGGACTAAAACATGGTGAAAATTGGTTAAAAGCTGATTTCGCTTTTACGAACATCACCTGATTTCGCTTTAACGGACATTATCAATCTAATTTTGCTCATACGAACAGGTTAATTTCGCTCCAAGAGACAAAAGTTAATTTCGCTCCAAGAGACAAAAGTTAATTTCGCTCCAAGAGACAAAATTTAATTTCGCTCCAAAGGACAAAGTCTGATTTCGCTTATACAGACATTGTGATTTCGATTATAGTGACATCCTGATTTCGCTTATACGGACAAATCAGATTTCGTTTTTGTGTCACTTTAAGTGATTTCGCTTATCAGTCAATCTGACTGATTTCGCTTCCGTGTCAGTATTTTGTCAAAAATTTCAAAATTTGTCTAAGTGTTTGATAATCTTGCAGGTACATTCAAGATGGATGATCTTTTCATGAACCCGTTCAGTGACATGTACGCGTTTGCTGGAAACTCGGGAGATGTTTCATCTACAAGCAATGAGAACGAGAATCCACCGAAAGAGAGGAAAAAGGAAGCTTGGGAATCTGAAAGTGCTTTTGGAACATTCAATAAACCCCCAAAGCTAATGGCTATCGAGGAGTACAGTCGTTGGTCCAGAAAGTTTGAAGATTGGATGATGGCATTCGCATTTCCAAGTTGGAAAAGTCTGAAGAACGGTTATGATCAAGGAAACAAGAATGGTGAAGTCTTAACAGCATCTGATGAGATTGATTCATTCGTAGCCGAACAAAAGTGTGTGGCGTTGTTATTTCAGTCTGTTCGGGAGGATATCATCTCACTGATAGACTATACAAATGCTAAAGATCTTTGGGCAAAGTTAGAAAAGAAATGTTTAGGAAGTACTGAAATCGTGAAAAACAAAAAGAAACTTCTTAGGAAAAAGTTTGATATGTTTGGTTGTCTTAAGAATGAATCAGTGTGTAAAATGATAGAGAGGTTCGGTCATCTGAAGCTGGAATTAGCAAGACATGATATCAAGTATTCTGATGATGAGCAAGTAGACAAGTTGTTCGATTCATTGCCAGACGAGATGGAGTGGAGATATTATGCTCTCATGCTTAAGAACACTATTCCTTCTGAATTGTTGAAACCAGATTTGGTGATTGAGAGACTTGAAAGTCATGAACTGGAGTTGAAGAAGACGTACAAAGTTAATCATTCATCTTATCAGCAGAATTTGGATTTGTACTATCCAAAAAGCATGATGCCAAAAGCAACTTCTCCAAAAACTGCGTTTTCTGCTGAAAATGTGTCGACAACTGGCAAAGAAAGTCTAAGTGGTCAAAGCAGTGGAAGTCACAGTGGTTATCACAATGGATCTTCATCTTCTGGAAGTCATTCTGATGCAAAGAATCGTTTTCAATGCAACATTGCAATAGACTTGAAGAATGCTCAGAACTTTGATGAGGAATCGGCCAAGCAGCAGATGATCTTTCTAGCATCGGTGTTGGAATCGTATGAAGGATTAGTAGCTGGGAAGATAGGTAACACAAATCTGACGAAAGAAGATTACGATCAGATTGATCCGGAGGAAATGGAACTGATCGATATTCGTTGGGCTATGGCAAGTGATGTTCGTCGTGCACAAAGATTCATGGAAATCACTGGAAGAAAGACAATTGGTGGTGCTTCTACTAAGTTGGGATTCGATAAATCGAAGGTGACTTGCTTCAAGTGTAAGCAGAAGGGTCATTTCAAACGAGAATGCCGAAACGCTTATGCTGATGAATCGGAGAATCCTTTCAGAGATGATTACTACAAGAAGGCAATTTATCACCAGAATAAATATGAGCCGCCTAGATTGAAGCAGGTTGAAGACAACAAAGAGAAATCTAGAGCTCTTGCAGTGATTTACGATGATGAGGGGTATGATTGGAGTCAAGAGGTTCTACCAGAAGAAGATGCGGTTGGTTACGCATTCATGGCAAAAAATGAACATATTCCATGGAAAGATGAGAGAACTGAAGAGCAGAAGTATAAATACAGAAAAATGATTTCGGAAAACAAAATTACTAGACTTTCTAGTATCTATTTGGATGCAAAGAGAGCCAACAGATGGGATCCAGACAGAGAGTGTTATCTTGATGAGTATGGAAATATTGCGATTGATCACAAAACTCTTGATCTGGAAGTCTTAATCAAGGAAATGAAAGAAAATGATGAATATTGGCAACACAAATGGTGGGGAACTCCAACTTCGAAAATGATTGAAGAAGAGAAAGAGAAAGAGAGAAAAGAGAAAGAAGGAAAAGAATCCAAGAAGATTGATGCTGGTATTATCGACACTACACAAGAGTTGAATGCTGAGAACTTAGGAAAAATGGCTGACAAAGTGCTAGCTGCCAAGGCACTTGAGGTAGACTCTAACTCCGTGTCTGAGTCAAAAAGCCAGGTCAGTTCAAACGTGTCAACCAATGCATCAGGTAAGAAAATTGAAGGAAATGCTGATTGCAAAAATTGCAATAAAGATTGCAAATTTTGTAGCACAGTCACGTATCTCAACATTAAGAAAGTTGAAGATCTGACAGCAAAGGTCAGAAGCGTTGAGAATCAGATTCTTGGTCGTGACAAAACAGTTAAAGCTTCAACTGAACGGATAAAAGAATTAACTGCTCAAATTGAAACTGATAAAATTGATCATGACAAAATTAAACAAGAAAATGAAAAGTTGATTCTTGAAAACCGTCAGATTTCTGAAAAATTTGAAAAACTCAAAAGCACAATGAAAGATTGTGATGATCGAAATGGTAAAACTTTTAAAGAAAATGAACATTTAAAAGCAGTGCTTAGAGTTAAAGAAGAATCAATCAATCAACAACTGGATGAAATCGCTAAATTGAAACTTAAAGTTCAAGAGGCTGTAATTGAAAACGAGCGAATCCAGTTGAAGCTTAACAGTTATAGCTCCGCAAGCTTTGTTTTGAAACATATCATTCCCAAACCCATTGGGAAAGACAAAGCGGGCGAAGATGTGTATTCTGATGGAACCGGGGTGGGTTTTCATCAAGTTCCACCACCTGTTCTGGCTAACTACACGAAAAAGCAATCTGGTTTGGTTGAAATTGAGGAAGAAAGTGTAGTTAAACTTCCTGAAAACATTGATGTTACTTTTACATCATCTGATGATAGTGTTCAGACAGAGATTGTGAAGAGCACAGCTGAAAGTGTTTTGATGTCTGATTCACCTGAAGATGATGGGTGTTTCTTGGACAAATACATTCAGAAATCAAAGTCCAAAAACAACTTAAGTGATGAACCGGGTCTTGTGATGTACAAGATGGATGGATCTGATAAGTTGTATTCGGATTCTGAATTTCCCATTGAGAATGTTAATGTGAAAAAGTTGACAAATGTTTTCAAATTGGTTGAAGTTGAGTTGTCGGAAGTGAACAGTTTGAAACAAACAAAACGGCAAATGAATTTTGAGAAAGATAAAGCTTACTACAAAAAGCCTGTTGTTCCACCAAGGTTTTATAATAACAATCGAAACAATTGGTCGGGTGGTTATAGGGATGGTAAGAGTTATCAGAAAAAGAGTTTTCAAAACAAAAGGTTTGCTGAAAAGAAGGTGTTTGTGAACAGTTCGAGTTCACTTTCTGATGAGGAAAATGAATTTTTTTCAAAATCAAATAAAGAGTTCTTTGAGAAAAGAGCTTCACATTATCAGTTTGAAGGCACAAGTCGAGGTCTTGATACTCGAACATGTTTTAGATGTAATCAAGTTGGTCACATTGCACGGAAGTGTACCAATGTGAAGCCTAAGACTGAAAATGTGAAGATTCAACAAAAGAAAGTTGATGTGAAGGGTAAAGCACAAATTGTTGTTGAGAAAAAGAATGTGAAAAATGAACCCGTAATGAAAGTGGTAACTAAAAATGAAAAATTTTATAAGCGGGTTGCATTATCTCAACAAGTTTGGAAACCAAAAACTGAAATGAAAATTTCAACTTCTGAAGTGAAAAAAGGCTGAAGAATCAATTTCAGTTGATTATGATGCAAATTTTCCACCTTTGAAGGCTGAAAATTTCAAAATTCAAATTGCTAGAGTCAAGGTTACACCTAAGGCTGATGAGGCCTGGGTGGATACCATGTTCGAATAAGCAGTTTGAATTGCCGGAGCTTCCTTGTTCGCGAAGCATGAATCGGCATTTTTATTGTAGTTGATTAAATTGAAGTATGTTTTGTGCAGGATCATCCACAACTGGTATCCAGATGGATTATGGATAGTGGTGCATCTCGACATATGACAGGAAAAACCGCGTTGCTGTATGATGTGAGAAACATTAATGGTGGTTATGTGGGATTTACTGGTCATGAAGGAGGTAGAATTGTTGGTGAAGGAACGTTATCCAATGGGATGGTGACGTTTGAGAGAGTTAACTACATCACTGAGCTGGAGAACAATCTGCTTAGTATCTCGCAGATTTGTGACAATAAGTATACTACTCACTTCACTGATAAAGAATGTTTGATTCTGAAACCTGGTTTTGTTATCCCTGAAGAATGGATTATCATGAGGGCACCTAGAGTGAATGATTTATATGTGTTAGATATGTCTGTAGCAACTACAACTACTGGTCAAGCACATTGTTTTGTGTCTAGAGCAACTGAGAAAGAATCAAGATTGTGGCACCGAAAGATGGGGCATATACATCTTAGAAAAATGAATCACTTGGTGCACAATGATTTGGTATTGGGAGTTAATATCAAAGGTTTTCATCTGGAAGGGGAGTGCATTAGCTGCATCAAAGGCAAGCAGAAGAAAAAGTCACACCCTACAAAGCAAGTCAATTCAGTTTCGAGACCGTTGGAAAGACTTCACATGGATTTGTTTGGTCCTGTGAATGTCAAAAGTATTACAGGAGATTACTATTGTTTGGTCGTTACTGATGATTATTCCAGATTTTCGTGGGTTTCTTTCTTGAAGACGAAAGATGAAACATTTGACAGTTTGATGGGGCTGTTCAGGAAGATTGAGAATTTATACCAAAGGCGTATTAAGAGAATTCGAAGTGATAATGGTACTGAATTCAAGAACAGCAGGATGGAAGAATTTTGTGATGAAAGAGGTATTTTGCATGAGTTTAGTGCTCCGTACACTCCGCAGCAGAATGGAGTCACAGAACGTAAAAACCGGACACTAATCGAGACGGCTAGAACTATGCTCGCAGATTCAAAGTTACCGATTAATTTTTGGGCTGAAGCTGTTTCTGCTGCATGTTATACGCTCAACAGGGTTCTCACTGTCAAGAAGTTCAACAAAACGTGTTTTGAGCTAATCAATAACCGCAAACCGAATTTGAAGTATCTAGAACCGTTCGGGTCACCCTGTACGGTTATAGAGCCTTTTGGAAAGTTTGGTCCGAAGTGCATTGAGGGAATATTTGTTGGTTATGCAAATCCGTTGCGACGTGTCTTCGTTCCAAGTGAGAAGCGGATTATTGAAGTTGCAAATGTTGAATGTCAAGGTTATACTATGCCGCCGCAGAATCCTGGTGATTCATGGCGTTATCATTATGACAAACTTTGGGATTCGTTTGATATGAGAGAAGAATCAGAGGAAGATGAAGATTTCTTTGATGAGTTGGATATTTTGCGTGAATATGAGTCACAGCTAAGGTTCCCAGCTGAGTATTCGAGGAGACCACAGGAAACTTCAAATGATGATGAAGCAGGTCCAAGTAATGCTGGTGAACATGATGATGTCCAACAGAATGAAGTTGCTCAAGATAATCAATCGGCTCAGAATGATAATCTAGAAGCTGAAAACATGCCAGTATTTGATCATGGTGACTCAGATTCAGATTCTGAGGGGGAGCAAATTCAGATTTCAGGTCAAACAAACCAAGTTGGTGAACAAGATGCAGAGCAGAATGTTACTAATCTGGAGGGAAATGTAGAGGTTCCGAGTGAAGTGATGCCGCGAACTTTTTCATATCATCCAGAGGAGTTGATCATAGGAGAATTGCAAGCTGGTGTTCGCACTCGAAATCAGATTGATAAAGGGCTTACATGTTTTTATACAAAAGTTGCTCCTTTGCAAACTGAATTCTCATTAAGTTGTTTTATCTCGCAGGTTGAGCCAAGAACTTACAAAGAGGCGCTTACTAAAGACTCTTGGGTCAATGCAATGCAGGAGGAACTTAGTCAATTTGAGAAATTGGAAGTGTGGAAGTTAGTTGATTTGCCGGATGGTCAAAGAAAGATTAACACTAAGTGGGTGTTTAAGTGTAAGAGGGACGATAGAGGAGTTGTTGTAAGGAACAAAGCTCGACTCGTTGTTCAGGGATTTAGTCAACAGGAGGGAATTGATTTTACCGAAGTTTATGCTCCTGTAGCACGACTAGAGGCAATCAGAATTTTCCTAGCATTTGCGTCTTGGAAGAACTTTAAAGTTTATCAGTTGGATGTTAAATCGGCGTTTCTTTATGGGAAGGTTAAAGAGGAGGTTTATGTCGGTCAGCCACTGGGCTTCACCGATCCAATCCACAAAAACAAGGTCTACTTATTGGATAAAGCGCTGTATGGTTTACACCAGGCCCCGAGAGCTTGGTATGAGACTTTGTCTCAACACCTACTAGCCAACAAGTTCATTCGTGGAAAAGTGGATGCCACTCTCTTCACTAAGGAGGTCGATGGTCATCTTCTGATAGTTCAGATTTATGTGGACGATATAATCTTTGGGTCGACAAATGAAAATCTATGCAAAGATTTTGAATCAGTGATGAAGCAAAAGTTTGAAATGTCATCAATGGGGGAGATGAAATTCTTTCTGGGATTACAAGTTGAACAACTTCCGGAGGGAATTTTCATTCATCAGTCAAAGTACGTTCATGATATTCTAGAGAAATTTGGGATGTCAAGTTCTACTCCAGCTGCTACCCCACTTGCAACAAATCATGGGATTCACTCAGATCTCACCGGAGACAGGGCTGATGAAACATTTTACCGTTCCATGATAGGTTCTTTAATGTACCTAACTGCTTCACGTCCTGATATCATGTACCCAACGTGCCTCGCAGCAAGATTTCAGTCTAACCCGAGAGCATCGCATATGATCATTGTGAAGAGGATATTGCGCTACCTGAAAGGAACTCCTTCATTGGGGTTGTGGTATCCTAGAAAAGGCGATTTTACGCTCGAAGGGTATTCCGATTCAGATTTCGGATGCTGCAAAGTCAATTCAAAATCAACAACTGCAGGATGCCAGTTCTTTGGTCCTAGATTGGTTACCTGGCAGTGTAAGAAACAAACGTCTGTAGCGTTATCTACATGTGAAGCGGAGTACGTTTCTGCTAGCAGTTGCTGCTCTCAGATCTTGTGGATACAGCAACAGATGCGCGACTACGGTTTGCAGTTTCTTAACACACCTCTTTTTGTTGATAATGAGGCCCCAATAAATATAACAAAAAATCCAGTACATCACGCTAAAACTAAACACATAGAAATTCGTCATCACTTTATTCGTGATTGCTTTGAGAAAAAGTTGATACGAATTGAGAAAATCCACACTGACGAACAGAAAGCTGATTTACATACCAAAGCTTTTGATAAAAATCGGTTTAAATATTTGTTAAAACTGAACGGTATGAAGCTTCTGTCGGTGTCGGATGGCATAATTGGCGTTGATGAGTGTACTGTTGCGGATGAAGACGAGAAACAATCTGCAATGGTTTGTCGAATTTTTACTTGTTTTGGTATTTAGAGGGAGTAGATGTTTGTACATAGTTATTTTTTAGAAAATACAAAAACAGTAAAAATGATAAAATACAAAAACATGATAAAATGAAAAAGAGCTTGTGTATATAGGGAAAATGATAGCACATCGGCTAGACGATCACAGTATGCTAAAGATTTGTAAAGTATAAAAGAGTTAAACAATCTCACTGATGATGTGTCGATAGGTTTTCACACATTTAGTAGATTTATTCGGGATATAAACCTAAAATTAAAACTTGTGAATTCGTGGGGAACACTACTTGGATATATAGGTAACCCCTGAAATCTCGTTTGAAAGGTCTCTTAATCTGATATACTAGGTCTTAATACTCAATGATGTCTGGGGTATTATTCCGGGACTTCTGCTGAACGGTGGTTCTGACCTAGTCCTTGGCTAATACTTGCTTCAATGCTTGAAACACAACATTAAACCCTTAGCATGCTGAAACAATAAAATTGATAAATGCTGCTGTTGTAAGCAAAAAGATCCTCTAAAGGGGACATACCGAAAAGTCGAAGCTGATATCTCTCTGCGTATACGGAAGTATCGACCTGAGATCCCTCGGCCCTCGCATACCTAATTTATATACAGATATCATTGTAGTATTCTCACCTGTAAGACTGATTATTGGGATTCTGAATACGGGAGTATATTCAAGAGGTGGGACACATGAATGATCTAAGTTCATAATTCATCTAAATCGTATCCTGAGTAGATTGAAATTTGTATGAGAATTTAAGATGGATCAGTATATCGACAATCGAGGTGAATTGTTTAAATATGAATATGAAATGTAGCTTAACGGTACTTGTGATTTGTCTGAAAAGCTGATATGATTCTCTGACACGCTCACCAAAAATATGTTTGTAAATAGTTTATTTTGTTTACTTTCTGCAATTTAAGTTTTCTGTATTTCGTTTCTTAGTTTAGAACACTTTATAAAATCCAAAAAGATTTTATTCCTGCTTTATTTTCCGACAAACCAAAGTGGAGAGTTGATTGTTGGATTCTCAGATGTTGAAGCAGATGCAGGAAATTCTGGACTGAAGAATGAGGAGAGCTTATATTTGATGAAGTCTAAATTGTTTGAAAAGTCAAAAACAAGTTCATTAATTTGATACTTGTTAATTTTCAGAAAATGTTTGAAATTGTTGTTTTAAAATCAGTTTGATTCGTCAAATGATCATCCAGGGTCATTAATTTGGACTTGGTAGATTAATCAAGTAATCAGGGTCATTAACTTGGACCTGAATACTTGAGTGAATTTCTAAAACTGATTAAGTTTGTGGGTTATGTTTGAAAGATAGAATTGTAATGTTTATTGTTTGAGTAACAGGTTTGGATTTCATAATTCCCAATGGAAGCTAATTGTCAAAGATTGAACCAGATATCTCAGATTCTAGCATATCGAGAGGGGGAATCTGTGAAAGGGGGAGTCTGGATCAACATTCAAAGGGAAGAAAGAAGTTAGAGCCAGGAGGACAAGATCCTGAAACCTGTGAAGATAGAGTGCTTATAATGAGACGACAGAGAGTTAGAGAAAAGACTAAGACTGAAGACTCAGGATCTGAAGACTACGTCAACATCCAAGGGGGAGTCTGTTGATGCACAAGAATGTCTGTTGACTGCATCTTCATCAAGTCTTAAATCAAGAAAGTCAAGATTGGATCTTAAAAGTCAAGATTAGGGTTTTAATTGTTAATTTCGCTTGAATGAACATGTTTTATAGTTGATTTCGCTTATAAGGTCATATGTTAGTGTAGATTTCGCTTCAATGGTCATCAGGTGATTTCGCTTTAATGGTCACATGGGATTTCGCTTCAGTGTCACTGACACATAAGCGAAATCAGGTCAAGTATAAATAGTTGAACATGTGATTCATTCTAAGGACATTGGAGCGAGACCTGGTCATTGTTGCTGTAACGAAACTCTGTCAAATTGATCTCAGAAAGCAATAAAAGTGAAGGAATTGAATAGGAAAGCTGTTGTTACGTTGCGTATACTGATTCCGCCTTTATACGTGATGATGAACTGCCTTGACTGATCGTTTAGGGTCACGACCTGGTCATGCCCAGCGGACACGGGGGCGTGGTCAACTAATGCAGACAAACTGCATTTAATGAAGAAAGAGAAGATGGGTGGACACGGGGCCGTGTCCGGGCTTCTGTACAGGCTATAAATAGGGGTGCTTGGCTCACTTGCAAACCATCCCTTGGCAAACCACCTCTCTCACACTTCACCCACCCACCACCACCATCACAACCCACATCCACCACCATCATCCATCATAGAGTGTGTGAGTAGTCTTGGGATCCAAGATTGATCGTAAGAGTTCTTGACAATCAAAGGCCATGTTTGCCTAAGTCTCTTACATCACTTGGTGAAGACAAGTGTTTGGTGTAATACTTTTTATTTTTAATCTTTTCGCACTTTTTATTTGGTTATGTATTAATGACTTTAATAACTAGTTTCTTATGTTGAAGATGAGTCTTCCTTATCGTTTTTCCGTGGTGTCTTGGCATTATTTTATTTTTCTATATAAAATAAAAGATTTTCACCATTCATATCTCCACGGTCTATATGGAGGTATGTTGGCTACCTGGTCGGGGGTTAAGGGAACGGTTTGGTAAGAGTCTTGCCTTGTTCAGTGTATAGATCCTGCAAGGACCTGGGTCAACTTTAGTAGGACCTCCTTCAATACCCACTGGTATTGGATGGCGGGGGTCCGAACTCCTTGATCCCCTCATATGTAAACTACTATTAATACTTTAACCCGGCTACTTAGGACTGTATCCTTGCTGACTCAGACTACTTAGCCGAGGGTAACGTCACCTTCAGAAGAGGGGCCTACCATAATATGCATTAATAACTTAATTAATTATCTTTCAATAATCCAACCCTTTAGGATTGTATCCTTGCTGACTCAAACTACGGGGTTGAGGGTAACGTCATCTTCAGAAGAGGGGCCTACTACAATAACTAAGATAATCTCTTAAAAAGTGAAAAAGGGCGGAAATAATCAAAGGTTACACTAAATACGAGTCGGATCCAAGTGATTCATCTTGTCTATCTGTTTTTATTTTATTTTTCAGCATTTTAGTTAGTTCTATTTTTCTTGTTTAAACACCTTTTTCTAAACTTTTGATTTGATTAGACGTTGAGGATAAACCGGTACTAAAAGCTCTTGTGTCCTTGGACGACCTCGGTATCCTACCAACACTATACTACCCTCACGATGGGTGCACTTGCCCATATGTGTGTTTAGTGTTAGTAAATATCGTGTTTTATAAATTTAAAACTTGGCTAGAAAGTGTTAAAGGGCTTAAAATATACAAAAAAATCTATAACACCACACGCACATCAAGTTTTTGGCGCCGTTGCCGGGGACACAAGGATTTTAAGAAAGCTTAAAATCGACGGCCTAATCAGTTTTTCAAAACCTTTTTAAAACGCGCGCATTTTTCTGCATTTTAGTTAGATTTTGCATTTACAGTAGCCTGAACACGGGGCCGTGCTCACTGAACATGCCCCGTGCTCAACGAAACCAGTAACTTTAATTCAAACGCCCAGATACAGAATCTGAACACGGGGCCATGCTCACTGAACACGGGGCCGTGTCCAGCCTCTGTTTCCGTTTTTATTTTTGTTTGCTGGTCTCGAGACTTTGTTGTGGTCTGCTGAGTGATTCTCATGGATCAATACTCAGGAGGTTACAACTACACCTATGAGGAGGATGATTATAGGGAAGACTATTGCACCATTTGTGGTGACCCGCACTCGGTTCAATATTGTGACTTATTTCAAACATCCACTTCATACACCTACTATGAGGAGCCCAGGTACGAGCCATCAACTTCATTCACATCCTATGAAGACCCAAGGTATGAACCTCCTCCCTCATATTTTGAAGAACCAAGGTATGAGCCATCATACTCATACTTTGAGGAACCAAGATATGAGCCACCACCTTCATATGCCTATTATAAGGAACCATGGCGTGAACAACCACCCTCATATGAGTATTATGAAGAACAAAATTTCGACCCTTATCCATCATATACTTACAATGAAGGACAATGGTGTGAACCAACTACTTCCTATGAGTATTATGAGGAACAAAGGATCGAACAACCGGATTCGAGCTTTGAGGATCCCGATCCTTACTCTATCACCGACATAGCCGATATGATAATAGAAAAAATTAAAACTATCGAACGTTGCATATTAGAATCTCGCGTAAGGGAAGAGGAGTCCCGCGCAAGAGACGAATTAAATAAAAAAGAGATAGTTGAAAATGTAAAAATGGAAGAACAAATAAGTGAAAAACCGACAGATGAGTTAAACAACGAAAAGGGTGAGTCCGATAACGTTAAAATTCAAGAAGAGTCTAAATTTGAAGAAATTAATCTCTTGTCACCTTCTTTCGAAAATCATTGTTTAGTTCCCACTCATGCTAAGTTTTTAAAAGAGTTAAACACTAACACTAAAATTGACGAAACGGTAAGCATTAAGTTAACTAATGATCAAACTTCGCTAATAAAAGAAGATCCATTTGAAATTAACATTACACCGGTTCCATGTTTTTTTCAAATTTACTTTATTAGTAATATTACTATTGATAAAGATCTTTGTGTTAATATAATGCCAAACTACATTTTCGAAAAAGAGTTAATTGCCATTTTAGTCCCTGTGGTTTGGGCCATTTTGCCAGTTTAGTCCAAAGGTTTCATTTTTAACATCTGGATCCAAAAAGGTTTCATCGTTGCCATTTTGGTCCAACTGACTTAACCCCATCCATTCACCTCTGTTAAGTCAAGGGCATTTTAGTCATTTCCCAAACTATTTTAATTAACCCTTTAATATTACCCTTCCTATTGATAAATAATGAATAAAGAAATACATAAATTATATATACGTAAGTTATAACACACACCTGCATCACATTCAGTATTCACCCTCCATCTTCACAATAGCCTCACCACCACCACCACTAACACCATCACCACCACAGCCTTACCACCACTAGTCAATAGTCGGAGTCGGAGCTGGAAAGCTGGTACCACCTCTGAACACCTGCCTGCTGCCATTCATCTTTCAAACCACCGTCGTATCACCCCCGTCGTCCCACGACACCACCGCTGCAACACCACCGAATCCACCCTACACTCCATCATAGCCCCCCTCTGGAACAACCACCACCATATTCTTCGGCAACGGTTACTTCACCGGTGGAAAAACACCACCACCAAAGAACCTCCACCACTACTGTCAACACCACCAATCGGAAGATTTTCAACAGATTTGATAAAATTTTAACAGATCTGGAAGCCACTGATGCTGTGACAATGGTGATGGTGACCATGGTGGTTAATGCTGGAGGTGCACGGTAGAAAGAAGATGATGACGGTGAGTAGTGGTGTTGGTTCCGGTCCTTACGGTCAGATCTTCCGACCACCATCCGATCGTCTTCTCCGGCCACCATCTTTTCTTCAACAAAACACCATGTGTTTTAAAAACCCAAACACCACTACCACCATACCATTGACACCACCGTTACCAGCCACCAGACACTTTAGGCGTTTAGGGGTTTCGATTCGGTTTTGGGGTTCTTGTCACTTTTGATGATTATTCACTTGTGTTTTGCTGATTATTCAATTGGGGTTTCGAAACATAGTTCAATCACATTTAGGGGTTTCGATTTGGTTTTGGGGTTCTTGTCACTTGAGTTTTGCTGTAAAGTTGGGTGTTTCGTTGTAGAGTTGTAGGGTTTATATCGCTGGAGTTTCAGCTGCGGGGTTCTTATCAGATTTGGGGGTTACGGGATGCTGGTGGGGTTAAGGTGGTGGCCGACTGAGATGTGTTGATGGTGGGGTTGGAGGTGATATGATGATGATGATGATAGAACAGGGATAATAAATAACAAAACCCTAAAATGGCACTTTAAGAAAAGCCTTAATTAAAATAATAGGGGAAATGACAAAAATGCCCCTTGACTAACTTAGGAGTATGGATGGGGTTAAGTCAGTTGGACCAAAATGGCAACGATAAAACCTTTTTGGATCCAGATGTTAAAAATGAAACCTTTGGACCAAACTGGCAAAATGGCTGATGTGCGGTAAAGTGTTATATTTATTAGGTGTATATTTTAAGCCCCTTTAACACTTATTTTTAGCCAAGTTTTAAATTTATAAAACACGATATTTTACTAACACTAAACACACATATGGGCAAGCGCACCCATCGTGAGCGTAGTATAGCGTTGGTAAGATACCGAGGTCGTCCAAGGACACAAGAGCTTTTAGTACCGGTTTATCCTCAACGTCTAATCAAAATAAAAAATTTAGAAAAAGGTTTTAAACTAAAAAATAAAACTAACTAAAATGCTGAAAATAAAAATAAAAGAAAAACAGATAGACAAGATGAATCACTTGGTTCCGACTCGTATCTAGTATAACCTTTGATTATTTCCGCACTTTTGCACATAATTAAGAGATTATCTTAGTTATTGTAGTAGGCCCCTCTTTTGAAGGTGACGTTACCCTCACCCCAGTAGTTTGAGTCAGCAAGGATACAATCCTAAAAGGGTGGATTATTGGAAGATAATGAATTAAGTTATTAATGCAAATTATGGTAGGCCCCGCTTTTGGCGGTGACGTTACCCTCGACTAAGTAGTCTGAGTCAGCAGGGATACAGTCCTAAATAGCCGGGTTATAGTATTAATAGTAGTTAACTTATGAGGGGATCAAAGAGTTTGGACCCCCGCCATCCAATACCGTGAAGCATTGAAGGAGGTCCTACTAAATTTGACCCAGTTCCATTGCAGGACCTCTAAACGCTGAACAATGGCAAGACCTTTACCAAACCGTTCCCTTAACCCCCGACCAGGTAGCCAACATACCTCCATATAGACCGTGGAGATATGAATGGTGAAAATCTTTTATTTTATATAGACAGTAAAATAATGCCAAGACACCACGGACAAACGATAAGGAAAGATCACCTTCAACATAAGCAACTAGTTATTAAAGTCATTAATACAAAACCAAATAAAAAGTGCAAAAGATTAGAAATAAAAAGTATTATACTAGACACTTTGTCTTCACCAAGTGATGTAAGAGACTTAGGCAAACATGGCCTTGATTGTCAAGAACTCTTACGATCAATCTTGGATCCCGAGACGACTCACACACTCTACGATGGACAATGGATGATGGTGGTGGATGATGGTGTTATGGTGGTGGTGGGTGGTGGGTGAAGTGTGAGAGAGGTGGTGTGCCAAGGGATGAGTTGAAATGAAACCAAGCACTCCTATTTATAGGCTGAACAGAAGGCTGGGCACGGCCCCGTGTCCGCTGGACACGCCCCCGTGCCTGTCTGACACTCTCTCTCTTCATTAATTGTAATTCGCAATTACAATTAATGCGCCTGCTGTACTTTCGCCACGCCCCCGTGTTCACTGGGCACGGCCCGTGGTGGGCAATAGAAGCTTCTATAGGTTTGTCTTTTCTGCTGCTTGTTGGGCACGTCCCCGTGCTGGCTGAGCACGGGGCGTGTTCAGTCTTCTGTCTTCTCTATTTTGCTTGGGAAGATGCCGTTGAGGGCTCGGGCAGTCCACTTATGTTCCTTTTCTTGTATTTATGTTAGATTTAGCTGTCTTTTTGCTTCTTTTGTGAATTTGAGCTCATTTAATCCTGAAAATACAAAAGGAAGACAAAAACACTCTTTTTCCAACATTAGTACTTAAAAAGGGTTAGTTTTATGCCTCATTTGATGTAATTTATATGTTGCATTTTACACACATCAAATACCCCCACACATGAACTTTTGTTTGTCCTCAAGCAAAACTCTTTAATATGTGGCTTACACTCCCAAATGGAATAGGTAGAAGAGAAGGTTTTGGGCTTGTCGTAGAGTGTCGGGATTTCCAAGATTTTTTATGTAGTTTTATTTTTATTTATTTACAATCCTATTCGTCATGATTTATTTAAAACTTTTCATAAGAAAAATTACTTATTTGGACATAACATGCCTTTTTTAAAATTCCATTTATATACAAGTTCACATACCTCACGGGAGAAATCACTCACACTCGGCCGAAGGTGTATTTTTAGTGAATCACTCGAGAGCGGCATGGAACTTATTCCTACCATAGGCTTGCCAAGCAATCAATCCTCCTCCTTTTTAACTTTTATACCTTTGTAAATATCAAGAGGACTTTGTGGGTGAAGGGTTAGGCTTGGGTTAAAGGTAGGTGGTTGGGTTAGTGGTTAGTGGTTAGTAGAAAAAGGGTGAAAAAGCGTAACAAGTGTCGGTTTTCGGAGGATTTTCTATTTTTGTAACTTTTATTCTGATGAAGCTTTTATTCAAACAAAGTTATTTTTGATGAACTTGTTTGTTTATTTTCTTTTGCTTCATCACATTTTTTTTTCAATCATACGAAAAACCAAACTTGTTACTAAAACAAAGGGTTAAAAATGAAAAAGGTTTTGGTGGGTGAAAGGGTGTTGGGTTATGAAATGAAAAGGTTTAGGCTCAAAGGGGCTAACTAGGGGGATTTTGGGTAGGTGGTAAAAAAAGAAAAATAAATGGTGTAGAAGAAAAAAAAAAGGGTTAGTCCTAATGCCTCCATCATTTACTTACTCGGGTTTACGTTGATAAGGACCGGGAATGTATCGTCATGGCAAGTTCTGGAGTCGTAAGAACCAAGCGGCTATTCACACAAGAAACGAAAAATGAGCATTTATTCTAAAGATGTAAATTTGTATGCTCAATAAAGGCTCAAAACTCACTTTTGTGGGAATGGGTTTTTATGTGATCAAGTATATAATCAAATTTTAACTAAGTTTGCTATGCCTTTTCATAATTTTCTTATGTTGGTTCTTTTTATCACGACGCTATCGGTTGTAAATTCGTAAAAATATAACCTTTTTGAGAACTTGAATTTCCCGAGTTAAACCTAGACAAGTAAAAAAAATGAAATTTTTTGAAAAAAATTTTGGGGTGATTAGCGGTTCCAATAGAGTTTTGTGTAAGGCTTGTATTTAGGACTTGCAAAATTTCAAGGTTTTAGCATTCCCCCCACACTTAAATTACACATTGTCCTCAATGTGTCCCAAAAATAAATTTTTAGGTTGATTAGATGTGTAAAATGGTGTTAAAAGCAAAGATTTATGTTACTGGCAGTCTGGACACGGCCCCGTGGGGACCGGACACGGCCCCGTGTTCAGGTGCCAGTAACAAAATTAAAGAAAAGAAACAGAAGCCTGGACACGGGGGCGTGTCTGGTGAACACGGCCCGTGTCCAGTTACCTGAACTGGGCATTTTTCTGCAGGGGGTTCAGCACGGGGCCATGTTGGTTGGACACGGCCCGTGTTGAACCTTCTGTAATGGAGAGAATTGTCGGGTTGCCTTGTTCTTGTGCATGAGGTCATTTTTCTCGTTCCCCTTTTCATCCCTTACCACCATGAGTGTGTTTTATTCCTTATGAACCTTCCAAACTTTAAAAACCATCATTTCATTGCATCATAGAGAGACCTTACATAGTCCTAAATTAAGATAAAACAAAAACTTAACTAAATAGGTCAGGAGGTACACGAGGTTATCATAAAGAGTTCTACTATTTTAAGAAAATTTCGAGAATAGTTTCCCGATATAGTAGGACTTTTAGCCGAAGGATTTCTTCCCTAAACGTTGTTTAAAGCCATTCTTCGATCTCCATAGGAAGGAAGAATGCGGCTTCATTTTCCTCAGCAACTGGTGGCTGAGGGGGAACATTCACCGGGACTCCTTGCACCACTCTTCGCGGAGGCTCTTGGTGCATGGCGTACCATTCGGCCGGAATGACAACTTCGGGCACCACGTTCCACGCCCTTTGGGTTATTATAGGTACCAAAGGCGGGGAGGCGAGAAGGTTTAACCTCTGGTGCAAGAGGTTTACCTCTTGGAGACAGCCCTCCAGCCCCACTGTTAGGTGGTTGATACGGTCGACCAATGCTTCCTCCACTCCCGTCATTTCGTCAATAGCTTCCCTTAGGGGGTAAACATAGTTTACAAGAGAGTCTTCTGCTGTCGATGATCTCCTCCCTTGTCGGTTACTTCTTGAAGATGATCCGCTTGTTCTGCTTGCCATTTTCTGTGAAAGAAACCGAAGAAAGCTAAATTTTTACAAAACAGTGCCTCGGACACGGCCCCGTGCTCGCTGAGCATGGCCCCGTGTCCATTTGTCTGCAGGATTTTAGGCTAAGGAGTCTTGGAGTTTTAAATTATTTTCATGATTTTTATCTGGGTTTCAAGCTTAGATAATTTAAAATAAAGTTATACAACTAACTTTAAACAAGAATCCTTAGCAAATAATCTTACAAACTTCACATAGAGAGTTGGAATCATGGGATTTCCAAGCTTCCATGGAGGAAATGTTGAAAAATTTTGAAAGAAGAGGAAATGAATAAAAGTGGAAGGGACAAGATGGTCCTTGGTAACCTTCTTTTAGCACTTACCTAGGATGGTATGAGTGAAGATCCCAGGAATCTCTGTCTATTGAAGTGGTAAAAAATGAGCAGGAATCAGGCTGCATTTAAAGAAAACGACAGCGCACTGGACACGGCCCCGTGTTGGCTGGACACGGCCTCGTGTGCAGAGGAAATCTTGACACATTTTGTCCGTATTCTGACAAAATCAGCAGAGAATCTTTTAGGTGAGCACGGGGCCGTGTTGACCTGGACACGGCCCCGTGTCTGGAGGCTGTCTTATGGAGTTTTGTTACTTCTAAGGATCTCGTCGATATCGGGTGGTTCCTTACTGGTTGGAACAACCCCAAAGTGCCTAAGATACCTTAATTGTCCTAGACTAAGGCGAGAACGCAAGAGGTTGTCGGTGAGGGTAATTCCTATTTTCATTCTAGGTGGACAAGTCCAACCCTTTTCCGGGCTCTCGTTAAAGAAGGTGTATGCCGAATCGCTCAGGTCTATGTATGCACCGAACGAAGTCGATGGGGAGTCCTTCACGGCACAATCGGCACAGGGACGACTATCGTCCACGTCTTTGCTAGGTATGAAGGTATTTTTAGGAGCAACGAGGTTGTCGGAATGCGGTTCCAACATTTCTTCATGGTCATCGTCTTGGGTCGGATCAATGAAATCCTCCCTAAGCTCTTTTAACCAATTCAGAATTAGCTATTCTAGTTGAAATAACTCGTCAAGGAGCATTTCTCCTAGAATGTCTGGCTGGGCGCATTCGAGGGAGAAATAGTGCTTATTTTTACTTTCGCCCCTCTTAAGGTTATAAGGAATTGGTGGGTCTATGTAGTGGGGCCTATAATTTAGAAAGTAACATTCTAATTCTTTATGTTTGCCTCCACATAATTGACACCACGTACCATAAGAGTGCCGAAAGTAAAAACAATCACTATCACTCATGTTTATGTCAGAAATTACCAACCGCCGGGATCTAACGGTTCTGTTTTCAGTAAGTGAATCTTGGGCACGGGGGCGTGTTGAGTGAGCACGGCCCCGTGTTCAGCTTACTGTCTGACTTAAAACAGGATTGCCAGTTCCAATGATTTAGCACGGGGGCGTGTTCAGCGGGCACGGCCCGTGCTGAGCTCTGCAGAAGCTGAAAAACTAAGAAAATCCTAAAAATTAAAAAGAAAAATAAAAAATGATTAGGCCGTTGATTCCTAACTTTCTTAAAATCCTTGTGTCCCCGGCAACGGCGCCAAAAACTTGATGTGCGGTAAAGTGTTATATTTATTAGGTGTATATTTTAAGCCCCTTTAACACTTATTTTTAGCCAAGTTTTAAATTTATAAAACACGATATTTTACTAACACTAAACACACATATGGGCAAGCGCACCCATCGTGAGCGTAGTATAGCGTTGGTAAGATACCGAGGTCGTCCAAGGACACAAGAGCTTTTAGTACCGGTTTATCCTCAACGTCTAATCAAAATAAAAAGTTTAGAAAAAGGTTTTAAACTAAAAAATAAAACTAACTAAAATGCTGAAAATAAAAATAAAAGAAAAACAGATAGACAAGATGAATCACTTGGTTCCGACTCGTATCTAGTATAACCTTTGATTATTTCCGCACTTTTGCACATAATTAAGAGATTATCTTAGTTATTGTAGTAGGCCCCTCTTTTGAAGGTGACGTTACCCTCACCCCAGTAGTTTGAGTCAGCAAGGATACAATCCTAAAAGGGTGGATTATTGGAAGATAATGAATTAAGTTATTAATGCAAATTATGGTAGGCCCCGCTTTTGGCGGTGACGTTACCCTCGACTAAGTAGTCTGAGTCAGCAGGGATACAGTCCTAAATAGCCGGGTTATAGTATTAATAGTAGTTAACTTATGAGGGGATCAAAGAGTTTGGACCCCCGCCATCCAATACCGTGAAGCATTGAAGGAGGTCCTACTAAATTTGACCCAGTTCCATTGCAGGACCTCTAAACGCTGAACAATGGCAAGACCTTTACCAAACCGTTCCCTTAACCCCCGACCAGGTAGCCAACATACCTCCATATAGACCGTGGAGATATGAATGGTGAAAATCTTTTATTTTATATAGACAGTAAAATAATGCCAAGACACCACGGACAAACGATAAGGAAAGATCACCTTCAACATAAGCAACTAGTTATTAAAGTCATTAATACAAAACCAAATAAAAAGTGCAAAAGATTAGAAATAAAAAGTATTATACTAGACACTTTGTCTTCACCAAGTGATGTAAGAGACTTAGGCAAACATGGCCTTGATTGTCAAGAACTCTTACGATCAATCTTGGATCCCGAGACGACTCACACACTCTACGATGGACAATGGATGATGGTGGTGGATGATGGTGTTATGGTGGTGGTGGGTGGTGGGTGAAGTGTGAGAGAGGTGGTGTGCCAAGGGATGAGTTGAAATGAAACCAAGCACTCCTATTTATAGGCTGAACAGAAGGCTGGGCACGGCCCCGTGTCCGCTGGACACGCCCCCGTGCCTGTCTGACACTCTCTCTCTTCATTAATTGTAATTCGCAATTACAATTAATGCGCCTGCTGTACTTTCGCCACGCCCCCGTGTTCACTGGGCACGGCCCGTGGTGGGCAATAGAAGCTTCTATAGGTTTGTCTTTTCTGCTGCTTCTTGGGCACAACCCCGTGCTGGCTGAGTACGGGGCGTGTTCAGTCTTCTGTCTTCTCTATTTTGCTTGGGAAGATGCCGTTGAGGGGTCGGGCAGTCCACTTATGTTCCTTTTCTTGTATTTATGTTAGATTTAGCTGTCTTTTTGCTTCTTTTGTGAATTTGAGCTCATTTAATCCTGAAAATACAAAAGGAAGACAAAAACACTCTTTTTCCAACATTAGTACTTAAAAAGGGTTAGTTTTATGCCTCATTTGATGTAATTTATATGTTGCATTTTACACACATCAATGGCCAAAACCACAGGGACTAAAATGGCAATTAACTCTTCGAAAAATTAAGTATTGGTGATTTTTCTCCACTTCAAATACCCATTTTTCTATCCAATCGGAAAGTAATAAAATCAATCGGTGTAGTTGAGGATGTCTTGGTTCAAACAAATCAAATGGTAATCCCAACCGACTTTGTCATCCTTGATGACGCTCCTCTAGTGTTGGGACGACCCTTTGTAAAAACCCACGAAGCTTTGAAAAATCGGAAGTATAACAATCTACCCATTCAATTAGGGGCATTCAAAAGATGTGTCGATCTTGAACGATCAACGAAATATCCAATCGGCAATGACGACCCCCTAATTGAAGATGAGCCAGAACCACCCGATAAGGTGGGTCTAGCCAAGGACCCTTATAAACGTGGCGCACCACGGAGGCATTCCGTGGAACTATCCTTAGTTTTAGATTAGTTTAACTTTTATGTTTTCTAGTTTAGTTTTAATTTTCAGGAATAAAGTACACTCGAAATGGTGGAGGTTACTAAGGGAAACTTGAACCCACACCCCATGCACAAAAACAGAGCCTCCCGGCAATTTTTCTTCATTACAGCAAGTTCAGCACGGGGCCGTGCTCACCCCAACACGCCCCGTGCCTGAGGTTCTGCAGAAAATGCCCAGTTCAGGTAACTGGATACGGGGCCGTGCTCACTGAACACGCCCCCGTGCCCAGCCTTCTGTTTAAATTTGATACTGGCAGTCTGACCACGGGGCCGTGCTCAGCCAACACACCCCGTGTTCAGCTACCCAGTAACATAAAATCTTGTTTTTAACCCACTTTTACACATTTCAATCAACCTAAAAACTTATTTTTGGGACACATTGAGGACAATGTGTATTTTAAGTGTGTGGGGGGGGGGGGGATGCTAAAACCTTGAATTTTGCAAGTCCTAATTACAAGACTTACACAAAACTCTATTGGAACCGCTAAACACCCCAATTTTTTTTTAAATCTTTTCATTTTTTTTACTTGTCTTGGTTTAATTTGAGAATTACAAGTTCTAAAAAGGTTATATTTTTACAAATTTACAACCGATCGCGTCGTGATAAAAAGAACCAACATAAGAAAATTATGAAACGGCATGACAAATCTAGTTAAAATTTGATTATATATACTTGATCACATTAAAAACCCATTCCCACAAAAAGTGAGATTTGAGCCTTTATTGAGCATACAAATACACATCTTTAGATTAAATGCTCATCTTTCGTTTCTTGTGTGAATAGCCGCTTGGTTTCTTACGACTCTAGAACTTGCCATGACGATACATTCCCGGTCCTTACCAACTTAACCCCGAGTAAGTAAATGATGGAGGTATTAGGACTAACCCTTTTTCTTTCAACAACATTATTTTTTTTACCACCTACCCAAAATCCCTCTAGTTAATCCCTTTGAGCCTAAACCTTTTCATTTCTAAACCCAAAACAAACACCCTTTACCCACCAAAACCCTTTTTCATTTTAACCCTTTATTGTACAAAGCTCGATTTTTCTTATCACTTCCTTATCAAAAAAAAATATTTTGATGATGAAGCCAAAAGAAATAAACAAACAAGTTTATCCAAAAGAATTTTGTTTGAAGAATTGCTTCATCAAAATAAAAAGTTACAAAAATAAAAAGTCTTATGAAAACCGAAGTTTTTTACGCCTTTCGCCCTTTTCTACTAACCACTAACCCAACCACCTACCTTTAACCCAAGCCTAACCCTTCCCCCAAAAAGTCCTCTTGATATTTACAAAGGTTTTTAGTTAAAAAGGAAGAGGATTGATTACTTGGCAAGCTTATGGTAGGAGTAAGTTCCATGCCGCTCTCGAGTGTTTCACAAAAATACATCTTTGGCCGAGTGTTGAGTGATCCCCCGTGAGATATGTGAACTTGTATATAAATGGAATTTTAAAGAGGCATGTTATGCCCTAATAAATAATTTCTCTTATGAAAAGTTTTAAATAAATCATAACGAATAGGATTGTAAATAAATAAAAATAAAACCTAATAAAGAATCTTGGAAATCCCGACACTCTATGACAAGCCCAAAACCTTCTCTTCTACCCATTCCATTTGGGTGTGTAAGCCACAAAATAAAGAGTTTTGCTTGAGGACAAGCAAAGATTCAAGTGTGGGGGTATTTGATGTGTGCAAAATGCAACATATAAATTACATCAATTGAGGCATAAAACTAACCATTTTTTAGTACTAATGTTGGAAAAAAGTGTGCTTTTGTCTTCCTTTTGTATTTTCAGGGTTAAAAGAGCTTAAATGAACAAAAGAAGCAAAAATGCAGCCAAATCCTACAACAATACAAGAAAAGGAATAAACGTGGCATGCCAGACCCCTCGACAGCGTCTCCCAAGCAAAAACAAGAGAACAGAAGACTAAACACGCCCCGTGCTCACTGAGCACGGGGGCGTGCCCAAGTGTCTGCAGAAAAGACAAAGTTGTAGAAGCTTCTATCACCCACCACGGGGGCGTGTCCAGCAGACACGGGGCCGTTGTCAACTCTAAGATTCGCAGAATCTAGGAAAATCTTGATAGTACAGATACGCTTCTGCACACGGGGTCGTGCCCAGCGGACACGGGGGCGTGGTAAACTAATGCAGACAAACTGCATTTAATGAAGAAAGAGAAGATGGGTGGACTCGGGGCCGTGCCCAATGGACACGGGGCCGTGTCCCGGCTTCTGTACAAGCTATAAATAGGGGTGCTTGGCTCACTTGCAAACCATCTCTTAGCAAACCACCTCTCTCACACTTCACCCACCCATCACCACCATCACAACCCACATCCACTACCATCACCCATCATCCATCATTGAGTGTGTGAGTAGTCTCAGGATCCAAGATTGATCGTAAGAGTTCTTGACAATCAAAGGCCATGTTTGCCTAAGTCTCTTACATCACTTGGTGAAGACAAGTGTTTAGTGTAATACTTTTTATTTTTAATCTTTTCGCACTTTTTATTTGGTTATGTATTAATGACTTTAATAACTAGTTTCTTATGTTGAAGGTGAGTCTTCCTTATCGTTTGTATGTGGTGTCTTGGCATTATTTTATTGTCTATATAAAATAAAAGATTTTCACCATTCATATCTCCACGGTCTATATGGAGGTATGTTGGCTACCTGGTCGGGGGTTAAGGGAACGGTTTGGTAAGAGTCTTGCCTTGTTCAGTGTATAGATCCTGCAAGGACCTGGGTCAACTTTAGTAGGACCTCCTTCAATACCCACTGGTATTGGATGGCGGGGGTCCGAACTCCTTGATCCCCTCACATGTAAACTACTATTAATACTTTAACCCGGCTACTTAGGATTGTATCCTTGCTGACTCAGACTACTTAGCTGAGGGTAACGTCACCTTCAGAAGAGGGGCCTACCATAATATGCATTAATAACTTAATTAATTATCTTTCAATAATCCAACCCTTTAGGAGTGTATCCTTGCTGACTCAAACTACTGGGTTGAGGGTAACGTCACCTTCAGAAGAGGGGCCTACTACAATAACTAAGATATTCTCTTAAAAAGTGCAAAAGTGCGGAAATAATCAAAGGTTACACTAAATACGAGTCGGATCCAAGTGATTCATCTTTTCTATCTGTTTTTATTTTATTTTTCAGCATTTTAGTTAGTTCTATCTTTCTTGTTTAAAAACCTTTTTCTAAACTTTTGATTTGATTAGACGTTGAGGATAAACCGGTACTAAAAGCTCTTGTGTCCTTGGACGACCTCGGTATCTTACCAACACTATACTACGTTCACGATGGGTGCACTTGCCCATATGTGTGTTTAGTGTTAGTAAATATCGTGTTTTATAAATTTAAAACTTGGCTAAAAAGTGTTAAAGGGCTTAAAATATACAAAAAAATCTATAACACCACACGCACATCATTTCCCAACTCAAGACCAAATTAGTTTCAACACATCTTTTTAAAACTTTTTTCTAATTGGTCTAAACAAGCGTCAAATGACGACCCAAAAATCAAGAAATCATCCATGAAGAACTCTAAGGACTCCCCCACCATATCTAAGAAGATACTCATCATGCACATTTGGAAGGTGGCGGGGGCATTAAATAACCCGAATGGCATTCACCTAAATGCGAAAGTGCCATATGGGCAAGTAAACATGGTCTTAGCTTGATCCTTGGGATGAATAGCAATTTGATTGTAACCCGAGTACCCATCCAAGAAACAATAAAAATTTTGACCCGCTAATTTCTCAACAATTTGGTCAATAAATGGTAAAGGGAAATGATCTTTGGTAGTTGCGGAATTCAACTTCTTATAGTCAATGAAAATACGCCACCCTGTTACCGGCCGAGTGGCGACCTCTTCACCTGCGTCATTAGTGACGACTTGAGTGCCCTCCTTTTTGGGAATGGTCTATGTGGGGCTCACTCATTGGCTATCCGAAATGGGGTAAATGATACCCGCATCTAGCCATTTCAATACCTCCTTCTTGACCACTTCACGCATGTTCAGATTTAACCTTCTTTGTGCGTCACGAGAAGGAGTTGCATCATCTTCTGTGATGATCTTGTGCATCACCACCGAGGGACTAATTCCCTTCAAATCCACTATGGTCCACCCAGTAGCAGCCCTATTGGTGACCAACACCGCCATCAACTTCTCCTCTTGTTCCTCGGTTTAGTTTGATGCAATAATGATCGGAAGCGTGTTGCCCTCACCCACATAAGCATACTTGAGATGCTTTGGCAACACCTCCAATTCCACTACCGGCGGCTCTTCTAGTGATGGTTTAATTTTGTATCGATTTTTCTCTGGAAGACTTTCCACTTGGTGTGTCTAAGGAGGTCTTCCTTCCTTCACCGCCATCACTTCCATCTTCCTTTCCTCCTCATCCATGTTCCAATTCATCTTTGTTTGTAACCTGTCAAACATAAAAGACTCCTCTATTGTGTTTTCCTCAACGACACCCATGTAGCATAGAGGTATACACTCGTCAACAATGTCCGCCATATAAGATTCATCATTTACTAGAGGATTCGTCAATCCGAAAAACATTTAACCGTAACCGACGGTTACCAAAAGTCATGTCGACCGTGCCCGATTTGCAATTGATTTGGGCATTTGATGTTGCCAAAAATGGTCGACCAAGGATAACTGTTGGTTGCTTGGTTCAGTCTAGAGAGAAATAATCAAGTACAAGAAAGTCCACCGGATAGTAAAAATCCTCAACCTTGACAATTACATTCATGACTATCCCACGGGGTAGTTTGGGTGTGAAGTCGGCTAACACCACGGTGCTGTTTGACGCTTGAAGTGGACCAAATTCATACTGGTCATACAAACTACCCGGTAAGATACACACACTAGCACCAAGATCTAGAAGTTCCCGGGTCACTTTAAATTCACCCACTTGTATTGAAATAATGGGCACCCCCGGATCTTGGAGCTTTGGTGGAAGTGCACCTGAAAGAATCGAACTCACATTTTCAGTCAAATCAAGTTTCTTAGGAAACTTGTGAGTTCTCTTTTGGGTGCAAAAATCGTTCAAATACTTAGCATAAGAGGGCACTTGTTTGATGGCATCTAAGAGTAGTAAATTAATTTTTACTTGTTTAAAAATTTCCTACATTTCCTCTTGTTGTGGGCCACGTTTCGTTGCCATCTTCTTAGATGGTCCCAACAAAGCTTCGGGATAAGGGGCGGTATTAACCTCCACACCCTTTTTCTTAGCCTTTGGGACAGGGACGATCACAACAGGGGTACTTTTGTCAGTTTTAGAAGAATTTTTATTTTAACCCGTTTGACGGTCATCAACCTCCTCATCACTAACATCTTCCACCACCCCTTCAACAAACTGGGGTGATGGTGACTCAACACCACTATCAACGACTCGACCACTACGTAAAGAAATTTTATTAATTGGTGCCTCACGTGTGTTTCTCGAGTTCGACCCTTGATTTTCGCAACCCCGGACCCTGCCCGGGAGCCGGTGTCGCGAGCCAGTCAGATGGTATCAGTGTTTATTAATTTGGCAGCGGAATACATCAGGACCGTAGTTAGGAAATATTTTTTTCATAGTTAAACACCAAACTTTTATAATAATAAATGGGATAAAACCCAAGTTTCCATTAAAATATATTTATAGGGATAACCTCTAGTTTGTTGAAAACAAAACTCCTTTTTAATTAGGTAAATTTTATTGCCACTTTTCCAAGCCTTCAGTGCTCTCCAGCTGGCTTCTATTGGCTTTCACATTTTGTTACCTGAAACGCGTTTTAAAAAGGTTTTATCAGCAAGAAATATTGGCGAGTGCATCCCAGTTTAATCAAAACAGTTTTACAACTTCACGGTATTGAGGGCATCCACAATTACATTTGTTTATATCTACTCAATTACTCATTCAGTACTGTCAACACCTGACTTGTGGGTCATATTACTCATTGGCTAACTCTTTGTCCAATGGTAACGTCTTTCACATTTTGTATACAAAACCCCAACATACCGGCAGTAATTGTAGAATCACAAATACTCAATTACTGTTAAGTGCTTATTTCAAAAATTTGAGGTTTTGGTAAATATTTGACTCGTGAAGTAATTTACAAAAAGGTGGCAAAAAGCAGATGTACTCACATTGTTTACTTAGGTAAAACTAAAGCTTCCTGGTGAATCTCCTGGTTATAATCTATTAAAATTAAATAATGCACAAGTGTTAGTAAAATAACCCAAATCATATTAACCCTACAACTCGGGACAGAACTCCAATGACTGAGTCAGGCAGAGCCTTAACATGCATTATGGAGTCCTAGATCAATCGGGTGTAACACGAGACAGAACTCCAATGACTGAGTCAGGCAGAGCCTTGACATGCGTTACGGAGCCCTAGATCGATCGTGTAGGGTAACAAATAGGGTTATAATACTTACAACGAGGTAGAGCTTCGCTTTATAGGGGTATTATATCCCGAGTATTTATACTAACAGAAAGCTTGAGAGAATATCAGAATTTTGAACGATGAACTAATGAGCCTCGACCTCCTATTTATAGGCTTGTCGGAGGTCGGCTCGGGGCCCACGAGGGCCTCCTCTTATTCTTTCGCGACCCGTGACAAGGGTAGATTAGGCCCTAGCCTTGTCGAGTCAAAGGTGTAGGCTTGCAACGTAACCGGACACGTGGCGCAATGCCTTATCCAGCAATCCAAGCCAGTCGCGGCCCACGACACATGAGGCTAAGGGGGCGTGCCCCGCGAGCGACTCTCAGATCTTGTTTTTTTTTATAAATATTAGGTATTTCGGGCTCGTTTCTCGTATACGGGGTATATAAGGAATGTTTAGGGTCATGTTCAGGGTTCTAGGAGGGTTGTTATATCCTCCCCACCTTGTTTTAGATCTCGTCCTCGAGGTCTACTGGAATAGGTGTGGGTATTTCCTTTGTATTTCTGATTCGAGCTCCCAAGTGTATTCTGGTCCGCTCTTGGAATCCCATTTTACTTTTACCAGAACTAATCTCTTGTGTTTAAGATTCTTGATCTTTCTATCTTCAATCTGAATGGGTTTCTCTACAAATTCAAGTTTCTCATTTACCTCTATGTCCTTAAGAGGTATCACTAATGATTCGTCTGCTAAACACTTTTTGAGATTGCAAACATGAAACACATCATGTATTCCTGCCATTTCCTCTGGCAATTGCAGCTGATAAGCTACAGGTCCTATTCTTCTAATAATCTCAAAAGGTCCAACGTACCTGGGGCTTAGCTTTCCTCTTTTAATGAATCTGACTACTCCTTTCCATGGAGGGACTTTTAACAATACCTTATCTCCTACTTGAAATTCTAAAGGTTTTCGCCTGTTATCTTCATAACTCTTTTGACGATCTCATGCTGCTGTTAGTCTTTCCTTGACATGAATTATCTTATCTGTTGTTTCTTGCACTATCTCTGGTCCAGATAGTTGCTTTTCTCCAATTTCTACCCAACAGACTGGAGTTCGGCACTTTCGTCCATAAAGTGCTTCAAAAGGTGCAACATTAATGCTAGTATGATGCCTGTTATTGTAGGAGAATTCTATTAATGGTAAATGATGGTCCCAATTTCCTTCGAAATCAATTACACAGGCTCTAAGCATATCTTCCATTGTCTGAATTGTCCTTTCGCTTTGTCCGTCCGTTTGAGGACGATAAGTTATGGTTAGATTTAACCTGGTTCTCATTGCTTTTTGGAAACTTGTCCAAAAATGAGAAGTAAAACGGCTATCTCTATCAGATACAATAGATAAAGGAATTCCATGTAATGAAACTATTTCATTTACATATAGCTTGGCTAACTGTTCCATACTGAAAGTTTCCTTCACTGGTAAGAAATGAGCAGATTTGGTCAATCTGTTAACAATCACCCAAATTGTATCATTACCTTTTCGTGTCTTGGGTAATTTGGTAACAAAGTCCATTGTTATCAATTCCCATTTCCATATTAGCATTTCTAATTGTTGCAATAACCCTGAGGGTTTCTGATGCTTAGCTTTAACCTGTGAACAGGTTAGACATTTAGCAACATAGTTTGCTATATCCTTTTTCATTCATATCCACCAGAAATTCTTTCTTAGATCTTGATACATCTTATCACTTCCGGGATGTATCGTATACTTAGACTTACGAGCTTCTTCTAGAATTTTGTGGTGTAGGTTTCCTTGTTTAGGTATCCAGATCCTTTTTCTTATGGAACTTCCAATTCCATATGTCCTTGTTCTAACTCCTTAATCATTCCTTTTAAACTTTCAGCATCGTCCTTGATTGCTGTTTCCTATACCTCTCTAATTTGATCATTTAAATCTACTAGTAGATTTAATCTGAGAGAACGTACTCGTTTCGGCTTTTCATGATACTTTCGACTTAAAGCATCAGCTACTATATTAGCTTTCCCAGCATGGTACTGAATATCACAATCATAATCACTAAGAATTTCCATCCAGCTTCTCTGTCTCATATTTAATTCTTTTTGCCCAAAAATATACCTTAAACTCTTATGATCGGTGTAGACAACAAATTTATTTCCATATAAATAGTGTCTCCAAATCTTAAGGGCAAAACCTATGGCTCCTAACTCTAGATCATGGGTCGTATAATTCTCTTCATGTTTCTTAAGTTGTCTAGAAGCATATGCTATAACCTTTTGGCGTTGCATCAACACACATCCATATCCTAACTTAGACGCATCACAATAGACTATAAAGTCTTCAGTTCCTTCTGGTAATGCGAGTATAGGTGCGTTGGTTAACCTTTGCTTAAGAATCTTAAAAGCTTCTTCCTGTTTTGGTCCCCATTCAAACGTAACTGATTTGTAGGCCAGTTTGGTTAATGGAATGGCTATTTGTGACACTCTAGGTTTTCCGAGCAAACACCTTGTAATTACGTTGTGCGTATATATGTGTTATTAAATGAAAGTTGTGATTTCTTTTTGTGCTATGTGTCGATAACGTGTATGTAATATATATATATATATATATGGGTATATAAAGATACTCGTGAACTGAAACCACCACTCGAGACCACCCGGTCTCGAGTAAATAAGTGAACGGTTGGGCCGCTTGGGCCGCACCTCCCTTAGCCCACTCGGAAACCCACTCAAGGTGCACCACCCTCTTATAATAACCCAAAACCCTCACACACACTCCCCTTTACACTCTCTCACTTCATCCTCACTCCCTCTCTCTAGAAACCCTAACAAATCAAGCTCACCTCCTCCACTCTCTCTCTCTCGGATTCAATCAACAACAACAAGGAGGATCGGTCAAGCTCATCATCACCCGAACACTTCATTCTCTCACCTTCTCCCTTGACTCGATACCCTTTACATCAACCGGTTAGTATTCTAAGGTCTTGATGTATGATTCTAGCATGATTAGTGAGCTTGTGATATGATAAATATCGTGTGTGAGCTATGGTATAATAATGTCTTGCTAAGGTGTTCTTGTAGGGTAAATGGTTATGTTATCCGATTATGTTAGATGAATTGTTAAATGGTTATGTTATCCGATTATGTTAGATGTTTTGTTGGATGGTTTTGTTAATCCGATCTATGTTATATGACTTGTTATCCGATCTATGATTAGATGTTTTGAGACAAATGTGTGATCTTTGATCCTAATATTCCATATGATGAACAATGTTGAATGACCTTATGAAGAACTTTATGAGTATGTGTTTAAAGTGATATGAACATATGATGAACAATGTTGAATGTGAGATGAACATTTGAATATGCCTTGTTTGATCTATTTTGTTTTGCATTTAGACAAAGAAACATGTTTAATGGGATAGTACACAAATTGCATGAAATCTCAATTCCATTGGATAGTACATAAGGCAGGTTCTAGAAGGTTCGGACATCAGATGTGCGACTCGAGACCGAGTGATTGCGACTCGAGACCATATGTGACAACTCGAGACCGGACAAAGCAGACATCAGGGACTTGAAATCAGCAAGGTCTCGACTCGAGATCTCACGATCCCGACTCGAGACTGGACTCGAGACCTTCTAGATTGCGACTCACACCAGCATTACTCGAGATCTCATGGTTGCGACTCGAGACCGCACGTTCTCGAGTCGAGACCATCTTGTCTCGGATGGGCCGATTGTCACCGATTATTGGGCCAAACATGTGTGGACTATGCATACCGTTCTATTTAGATTTCCGTGATTCTGTTAACTGCTAGTATGATCGGATAAGGCCCATTAACACTTATGATTTGTATGAAAGGTGTAGACGTTTACTGTTTAACTGCTACATATTAGAATAGGCCCGATAACTTGCTGGATGATCATGTGTTATGTATGCTATGTGTTAGTTATGTGTAGATTATACGTGAATACTCGTACCCCAACTTGACCTATATTGGTAACCATGCTAGGACGTGGTGACCAACGTGATTGACCAAGTAAATAATCTACCGAGCAACCCAAGGTGAGTTCACAACTAATAAAGCATGCGTTCCCGGTGGTTGGGAAACGGAAACTTACAACAACGCTATCCCCTCGTAAGGGATACAAACCTACTTCTCTCCCCTTAAATGGGACCTTTGGTTAATTACTGTTTATACTGGATGCAACAAGCAACACTAAACAAAACTCTATCACTCAAGTCCTCACTTCTTAATACCGATTAGTCGCCGGGGTCAGGCGAACGGGTTATTAGTTGATAGCGCTATTTAGGTCTCACCAACCTCACACCGTGCCCGCGTATGGGATCGGGCGTGAACTAATGTACTCTGGCAACCGTCAATGATGATAGAACATTGACAAACGGGGCACTCTACGGAAACGTACGGATGAATAGTATTCGGTATTGTAAAAACAGTTTAGTCGCTTACTTATGGGGTAGCTCCCCATCGCAAGTATAAACGGAATAATTAACTGGTGAAACAAGTTTTTGGTAAATAAAACTGGACAACTCGTGGACTCGCCAACATTTCTGTTGATACCCTACTGCATGCTTTGCAGGTACCCAGTGACTCAGGAGCTTGCAGCTTGGGAATGTGTAGTGGTCGTCTAACCCACGTGTTGGGTTCTAAATAATCTTGAACTATGAACTTTGTTTTGAAACTGTTTGGTTTATGCTTCCGCTGTTTGTTTAAACTATTAATCAACTTAATTCTTAGAACTTTAAAATATGGTGCTTACTAACTATTGTGGTTGGTGAATACCTTTACTATTAATCGATGCTCAGTATAATTGGTGGCTAGATCCTGGTCAGTCACGCCTCCAAGCGGTGGTACTCCGCGAGTGGATTTTGGGGGTGTGACACTATTCTAGAGAAATACTTCTGTTGGCGACTCAGGGACTTTCCACTTAGTAATTGCCTCGATCTTTGTAGGATCCACATGAATTCCTTCATGATTAACCAGATGTCCAAGGAATTGAATTTCTTGTAACCAAAATTCACATTTTGAGAATCTAGCATAAAGCTTCTCTTTTCTCAATAATGTCAGAAGTGTATGCAGATGCGCTGCATGTTCCTCTTTACTCTTAGAGTAAATTAGAATATCATCTATAAACACAATTATGAATTTATCCAGGTATGGTTTACATATCCTGGTCATCATATCCATAAATGCGGCTGGGGCATTGCTTAAACCGAATGGCATGACGGTAAATTCATAATGACTGTACCTTGTTCAGAAAGCAGTTTTAGGAATGTCCTCTTCCTGTACTTTCAGTTGATGATATCCGGAGCGTAAACCAGTCTTAGAAAAGAATCGAGCTACTTGAAGTTGATCGAACAGATCATCAATTCTTGGTAGTGGGTACCGATTCTTAATCGTAACCCTGTTTAATTCTCGGTAATCAATGCACATACGCATCGATCCATCCTTTTTAACAAACAACACCGGTGCTCCCCACGCTGATGAACTTGGTTGTATAAAACCTTTTTCAAGAAGTTCGTCTAATTGTTTCTTCAGTTCCTGCATCTCAGTTGGTGCTAATCGATATGGTGCTTTGGCAATCGGTGTCATTCCTGGTATTAGGTGAATCCTAAATTCAACTTCTCTATCAGGCGGTAATCCAGGTAACTCTTCTGGAAAGACGTCTGAAAATTTAGATATCACAGGGATATCTTTTAATTCTTTTCCTTTAATATTAATGATTACGGAAATCATTGTACTACTCCTCCTTTCCTTTCATAACTTGCAGCTTTCATCACAGAGATGAATTTTGTCGATCTGGTTGGCTTATCTCCTTTAATTGTGATCTTTTCACCTGTTGTTATACTTACTTGTACTGACTTTTGATCACATAAAATACTGGCATGATTGGATACCAACCAATCCATTCCTAATACAACATCGATTCCGGCTATATTCATTAGGTAAAGGTTAGCTGAAAAGTTATGATTCAAAATTTCTATTCTTGCTCCCTGCAAGATTTCACTAATCTTAATGGATTCTCCGTTTGCTGTCTCTACCAGACAATCTTGTTGAAGTTTGGTTAAGGGTTGGTCGAGAAGTTTGTAGAAAGAAGTATTGATAAAACTTTGGTTTGCACCAGAGTCAAATAATACTTTGGCAAATATATTATTAACTAAGAACGTACCGGCAATCACATCCGGAATCATCTTGGCTTCCTCAGCTGTTAGAACAAACACTCTGGCATTCTTCTTAGGTCCTTCAGTTTTCTTAGCCTTGTTGGTTGTTGCTAGAGCTAGTTTTGGACAGTTCGGTCTAATGTGCCCCGTTTCTCCACAATTGAAGCATATCTTATTGCTAGGTTTCTTCCTACAATCTTCTTCCTTGTGTCCAGACATTTTGCAAAAGTTGCAGTACATGGAACATCTTCTAGAGTGCTTTCTTTTGCAATACTTACAGTAGGGTGTAGAGGAAGAACCTGTACCTTTCCCACGGTTGGAATTACTGTAGCGAAATTCCTTGGTAAGCTTTTGTGCTACATTCTTTCTCTGGTTTTCTTCTTATGTGCGTACCAGTTCATCAGTCAGGGTGTTGGCTATTTCTACTGCTTCTTCTATGGTTTGTGGCCTAGCTGCCTTGACTACGTGTCTAATCTCACTAATTAATCCCCAAACATAACGGGAGATTAACACTGGTTCAGGTGAGGCTAAGGTTGGCACTATCCTAGCACATTCAAAGAATATGGTAGTGTAACCTTTGCAGTCTATTCCAGTCATTTTAAGATTTAGGAACTTATTGGCGATTTGTTCCTTTTCATTAGGAGGACAGAATTTTCTTTCGACTATCTCCTTAAAGTTAGTCCATTCCATATTATAAACTCTGTCACTTCCTCTAGACTGGAGAATAGTATTCCACCATTCTAAGGCTGCATTTTTGAAAAGATTAGAAGCAAACATAATCTTATCTTCATCTGCACATTTACTTATTTTTATGACTGCTTATGTCTTTTCTATCCAATGTAAGGCTGCAATGGCTCCTTCATTGCCTGAGAATTCTATTGGTTTGCAGGCCAGGAATTCTTTATAAGAACAACCGTAAGAAACAGTTCTTCTTCTTTTAGGAATTGGAGCTTGGATTATTGGTCCGTTATTATCGTTTACACTGTGACTTGGTTCAGTGTGTTGGCGTTTACTTCCATTTACAAATTTATTATTTTCTGCTTCTTTAACAGTCTTGATAATATAGGGCATAGCATCTATAATTCTATGTGCTACTATATGTTGGATGGCACTATTATCTATTTGGTTTCCGTTATTCTCATTATTCTGATTTTCCTGATTTACTTCGTTGTCCATCTGGATTGGAAACATTTATCAGGTATTAATTATCACAGAATAAAATTTAATACAAACAATCACATCAACAGATTGATCAAAAACGTCGAACATTGCGACTTTTACTCTTTCTATATATATATATGCATCGGTTACATACTACAACTGGAATTAAAATATACTAGTAGTTATGCATCCGTATCTATTTTAGTCTTATTGGTTTTATATATATATATATATATATATATATATTACCGTTTTTATTATTTTTTATCAAAATACAAAATTGCACATATATCTATGCATTTTCTAAGTGCCGTTCATCTAGTACTGCATTTCATTCTCATCATATTTCCAAACTAGTTTCTCCCCTATATGTCGAATTCTATTCCCTTCATCCACTAAACTTTCTCCGTACTGACGGAGTTCCTGCACATATTCTCGACTCATTGGTGGGTTTACTGGGGCAGGGTAATGAGGTATGGGTTCCTCGTAAGGGTCTGCATTATTCATTTCATGAAATGTTCTATCGTCATCTGACCATGGATCACGTTCTAAAGGGATTGGTGTTGGGACTCTAGGTAACTCATTGGGGTCAAATGCAGGTATCGGGAATTGGTTTTCCTGGTTGGGTTCTAGCATTTGTTGGTCTGGGAATAAAGGTAATAGTGGTGGTTCAGCTATTTGGTTTAAGTTAGAGTCTACTGCTATAGTGGCTAGCATATGGAAATCTGCCAACTGTCTATCTAGTTCCTCTTCCCAAGGTGGCCTATTGACTGTTTCCTGAGTTTGTGCATTCGCTTCCCTATTAGCTCTGACTAATGCTCTCTGTTGTTGTAATTTCTTCATCCTCTTTCTTCTCTCATGTGCTCCCCTATTAAACCATCATCTCTTTTTAGAAGGGAATGGTTCCTCAGACTGTGCCTTAAAAATAAATATCCCTTCCTCAGTATCAGCTGAGTATCCTGAGGGATTTGGTTGAGATGATGTTCCTTCATCTTTTGGTGAACTAGCTAAGTGACGATAAGCATCCGATGTACCTAGCTCACTCATACTGTAAACTAACAAATAGTCAAATAACACAAAACAATATTTACACGTAATCACATAAATTATTTCCTAACACAGAATTTAAGTGTCAGCAGAACACTTCTTTGGCTTAAACTGTAACAACCCGACTTTCCGAGTAAAGTCAAACTCAAGGTCAAGGCATGTCATTACTTAGATCTGACTTTTCTTGCTTAATTATTTCTTATTTACCTTGTACTCTCGAGATTCCATAAATGGTTTAACTCGTTGCGATAATCGATATATTGCTTGACGATATTTTAAAATTATGTTTTACAATGCATGCACAATGATTACTCAAAACGCAGTTATCACATTTAACGCAGTTTACAACGCATACTATTTAACGCATTTTTATCGCATATTACATCGCATGTTTATACTAAATGCTATCACATCGCTATCGCATCGCAACTCAAAACGCAGATTTACTTTTATGCATTTTACGTGGTATGTGTTAATTGTGTGATTACTTGTTTAATGTTATGTGGTTATCTCATCGCAACACTTACTCGTAACTCGCTTAAACACAATGCTTAACGCACGAAACGAAAGTCGGAAAACTAACTCGCACCAGTCGCCTGATCGAATGACCGTTCGGTCGAATGATCATCCGTCCGGATGGCCATCCGACCGGATGGCCATCCGACCGGATGGCCATCCGATCGGCTGACCATCTGACCCACGCACTTGCACCGCCTTTCTCCCTCTCTCACACTATAAATACCCACCTGTCACATCACTGTTCACTATGTGATAGCTCTATCCGACGAACTCGCTCCCAGCTCGTTCTCAAGCACATTTCACTCGATCCAAGGCTATTCCATAAGTATTTCATCCTAAATCTTGTACTTCCATCATCACTACACACTTTCTCATCATCTTCTCCATTAAAATCTTACTTTTTCACCATGAAATCACCTGATTTGGACTACTTGAAGGTGACGTCATCACGGTTTCTTATGCAAACTGTTGTATGGCATCATCTCATCAAGATTAGTCCATATCTAAAGGATTTCTACACTATTTAACACGAATCTTCACGACATCTAAACATTTTTCAACTTTTTTCATACTTTTCTTCAACTTTCTTCACTTTTTACTCAAAACCATTGGAATCTGGACTCGTTCAGGCTCTCTACTAATCCTCCAGTAGAGAACCTGTCTGAGAACGGATTTCCACCGAAGAGATAACCGACTCACGGGTTGAACATGGAACTCCGTCAAGAACAGTTAGCCTAATCGAATGGGGTGATTCCCATCTGATCGACTGAGCCGGACTTGGTGTGGTTTCCGTTGTTTGACACGCCGTCACGCCGTCTCCGTTAAAACTCAAACTTTTTAACTTAGAAAATTTTACAAAATTTTCAAACAAAGGATCACCTAATCGAATAGCCATCTGATCGGATGACCATCCGATCGAATGCCTATTCGACCAGGTGACTTGTCCTTTATAAGTTCAACACTTAAACAATTTGACAAAACTTCAAAGAATATCACACTTTCAATCGAATAGCCATCCGATCGAATGGCCATCCATCTGGATGACCATCCGATCGAATGACTTGATTTATACTACAATGAAAACTTCAAAAGTTTCAAAACGAATTACAAACACACTCAGTCATTCGAATGATCAGCCGTTCGAATGGTCATCCGTCCGGATGGCCATCCGTCCGGATGACCATCCGATCGACTCACCATCCGACACTTATCTCGTTCGACGCACTGTTTACACGCTGTTCAACGCTTATGCTATCGTTCTATGATCAGGCTAATCTCCACGTTCCCTTCAATCCAAATACTATGTTTACTAACTAAACACGCTCTGTGAGTATACTCGAACCCTTTTTCGCTTAACACACTTTTTGGGTGTTACATACGTTCTCTATATCAAATCACATCAACACACAACTCAAACACTTTTAAATGCTAACAGCTCTCGCATGTTATACGTGTCTTGATGAATGATTGTATGTTATGTTTACACAGTGATTGTTGCCTGACACCTTAGCAACGATAGTACTATAGCTTGGACTCAGCACATGTCGTGGACAGGGGTTGTTAAGGGCTTTACTTCACATGGTCACAGTGGTGATAATGTGTTGTGCATTCTACAACTTGCACTCATGTCAGTTGCATATGTCATGGTCGATAGCTTACTTGCTTCACATTTCTACGTATTACATGTTGGTTATGCGTAAACGCTTTCGCTATACTATATGCTATTAAACTTGTGTACTCACCTTTACACTCGATGTATTGACTTTATTTTAACGTATGTAACTAATGTTTAGGATGCTATACTTTGCTTGGTAAATCGAAGTAGGAGGTCTGGAAACAAACTAAATAAATCTGAGTTGTCGGAACAGTTTACTTGTTTTTGAGAAACTCTGTCTGTAATAACTGTTTTTGCCTTATATGTTATTGGTATGGTACTTTAACATTAAATATATCGTAATTAATAGTTGTTATGGATTCTCTTGGACAACCTGTTTCGATCAGTGCCACGCCCGGATGTTTCCGCCATCGGTTGGGGTGTGACAGATTGGTATCAGAGCCATAACTAGGGAATTAGGAAAGACTCGACCTAGTCCAGGTCGATGTCTTAGTGTTGACCTAGTCTATAGTCTAAGTACCAACAGACCGCCTTGCGCGAACCCAATAGGGGTCTTGCGCGAGCCTACTATTGTTACTCTTTCTCGAAACTCACTGAAACTAAAACTTTGCGCGAACACCACATACTACAGCTTCGTGCAAAGACGACCTTCCCTAAGGTCGAACACTACTACATGCTTTTATTAAAGCTAACACAACACATACGTTTTCAAAAACACTCTCATAACACAAACGAGTGATTGAATCGAGATTAGGTGTGAAAACCATAAACTCTCGATTAGATCACTCACTTTACGCGAAATTTTTACTCTCCGCATGAGAATCTTTCGTTGAGTCATGAGTGAAATCCACAACTCGACGAAATTCTCCCTCTCTATCTATTGGAACTCTCAAATCAATTTAATAACGGAGTGTCTTGGGCCAAGTTGTTAAGTTAGGGGTGAAACCTGTATCTTAATAACGCGTTCCACTCCTCGATTTTTACAAAACGCTCACCAAAGTCTCGATGGATTCCAACGACACGAGTCACGTAGTAGCCAAAAGGATGCGTGTCGTTCGCCATATTGTGGCGAGAGCACAGTCTCTTATCGAGGTCTTTGTGAATAGTCGGATCACTTTGGGTAGTCAATGCCCTAACACCCAGGGCACACTCTGTTTCGATTCTGAGCTCGCAGTCGCTGATTCTTTGATTTTATGTGCTTTTATGTGTTTAAATATTTATATGTCTCGGTTTTGGAGGTTTTATACGCTTTATCCGCTCTTCGCTTCACTAAACGCGCATGACTCGCACAGCACTCTTAGCTCAAAATGCTAACAAATAGCAAACAAACTAAGCACTCTCGCTACGCTACACTACTCTCTATCGCTACTCGCACTCGCTATTCTTGAACGCGCTCACAAAACTTGAAAGATAGGTGAATACGTGCAAAATATGTAGGTGAATACGTGCAAAATATGTGCTTACGTGGGCTACGTGCTTTCGTGCTTATGTGCCTACGTGACTATGTGCCTACGTGTTGGACGTGTTCCTGTGCTTTATGAAGTAATAATAATATTATGGTGGTTAAAACGTTGAAACTTTTCAAGATGTAACCCGATATAATCGAATCTCTTCTAAATCATATGACGATGTATGTTGCAGACAATATCTTCCCTTAGTTCTCACACTCGCCTAAATGCTCAGAGAAGCAGAGATGACAAGCGCATCGCTTTTCTCGTCGCCAAGGAAATGGCTAAAGTCATACCTCAGATCTTCAGTGAGATCAATGAGGTCAGCAGCAAGTCGTCTGTCGAATCTAAGAGCGGCTCCCCGAAAGCTCCCTTCAGCTTTAAACAATTCAAGGCCTGTGGTCCTAAAGACTTCACTGGTGAAGATAGGCCCAGCGCCATGTTTCAATGGTTTGACTCGATTGAAGTCACTCTTCGTCAAAGCGGATGCCCAGACAACCTCCGCACTGTGAATGCTACTGAGGTCTTCCAGTCTAGGGCGCTTGATTGGTGGACTGCTGAGCGCAACAGGAGCAGAAACGACGCAGCCTATGGACTTTCTTGAGAGGAACTGAAGGAAGTCATGATGAAAGAATTATGTCCCCCACATGAACTCCAGAAGCTGGAAAACGAGTTCTGGGGTATCAAGCAAGAAGGAGGTGATAATGTTGGTCTCACTGCTCGCTTCAAACAGCTCAGTATCATCTGTCCTGGTCAAGTGTCAACACCGAATATCACAATCAAGAAATACATCCGTACTCTACCCGATTGTGTTGCCGCTCCTCTCAACGCTGTACCCGTCCAACCCAACACTAACCAGAACCGCCAAGTGGCAGCCCCTGTGACCAACGCACCGCCTGCTAAGCATGCGTACACTGGTCCTCATGCACTGTGCCCTACTTGCACCTATCATCACCCAGCTGGGATAGCTTGCCGTTTCTGTGTCCACTGCAATCTCTACGGACACTTCACAGCGAACTGTCACACTAGCCCTCGTCAGCAAGCTCAAGCTCAAGTCCCTCCTACACTACCAGCTCCACTCCCCGCTCCTCAGGGTAACCAAGCAGCTACTGCTCCCGCTGCTCATGCACGAGCCTGCTTCTCTTGTGGTAACCCTAACCACTTCGCTAACGTCTGTCCGAACCGTGTGGTGAAACAAGAGCCGCAACAACAACATCAACATCAACAGCAGCAGCCCCAGCAGCAGCAGCAGCCAGCGCAACAAGCAGCCCGTGGAAGAGCATTCAACATCAATGTCCGTAGGCTCAAACCGACAACAATGTTATCAATGGTACGTTTCTCGTTAACGGTATTTATGCTTCGTGTTTATTTGATACTGGAGCCGATAACTGTTTTGTGTCATTTGAATTCGAAAAGCTCCTAAACCATAAACTTGCTAACCTCCCAACAACGTTCAACGTAGAAATTACCACCGGAAGAACCATCACCGTTAGTTCTGTTCTTCGTGATTGTACTCTTGAACTCAACAATCACGTTTTCCCGATTGATCTCATTACGATGCAACTTGGTAGCTTTGATATCATAGTAGGCATGGATTTTCTTCATGAAAATCGTATTGAAGTTGTTTGTTTCAAAAAGATGATTCGTTTTTCTCTCGCTAATGGCGACCAACTCTGTGTTTATGGTGAAGTATCTTCGAAGGAACTGAAACTCACTTCGTGCATTCAAGCAAGCATCTCTGAAAGGAATACAAGGCTTTCTTGGCGCACATCGTAGTAGCAGAGAAGGAAAAAAAGCCGATGGAAAAGGTACTTGTGGTTCGTGATTTTCCTGCTGTCTTTCCTGACGAATTACCTGGTCTACCCCCGAGTCGTGATATTGATTTTCGTATCGACCTCATTCCTGGAGCTAACCCTGTCGCTAAAGCTCCTTATCGTCTCGCTCCGTCCGAAATGCGTGAACTTTCGAGTCAACTCCAGGAATTACTTGATAAAGGCTTCATACGCCCTAGCACATCTCCATGGGGCGAACCTGTCCTTTTCATTAAAAAGAAGGATGGATCGTTCCGAATGTGCATCGATTATAGGGAACTCAATAAGCTAACTATCAAGAATCGCTATCCCTTACCTCGAATCGATGATTTATTAGATTAACTGTAAGGCGCTACGTGTTTTCTAAGATCGATTTACGCTCCGGTTATCATCAATTACGAATTCAGGAGGAAGATATCCCTAAAACCGCTTTTCAAAGCCGCTACAGCCATTATGAATTCGTCATTATGCCCTTTGGTCTTACCAACGCACCCGCAGTTTTCATGGATTTGATGAATCGTGTGTGTAAACCCTTTCTCGACCGCTTCGTCCTCGTGTTTATTGACGATATCCTTATCTATTCGAATTCGGGAACTGAACACGTGCAACATCTTCGATTGGTACTCGAACTTCTCCAAGGGAATCGCCTCTACGCCAAGTTCTCTAAGTGTGAATTTTGGCTTGAGGAGGTTTAATTTCTCGGTCACATCGTCAACAGTCAAGGTATTCACGTCGATCCCGCGAAGATTGAAGTAGTTAAGAGTTGGATTACACCAAAAACCCCGTCCGAAGTTCGTTCTTTTCTTGGATTGGTGGGTTATTACCGTCGATTTATCGTTGATTTCTCTAAAATCGCCGTTCCTCTTACCTCTCTGACGCATTAAGACACGCCTTTTGTTTGGTGTATATAATGGTGTATATACAATATACACATACGTTTGAAAATACGAGTTTCATAAAACATCTTGAAATTTAAAACATTTCAACATAATATCGTCGTTTAATCACGTAACGACGAAGCGTAGTGCGGAAGCTTAATTTTGGACGTGTTCGGTTCTTTATTGAGCTTGATCATCAACCGGTGCTTCAAGGTATACCTACATTTCATAAATCATGAAATGTGTTAGTTATTTGGAGTTTATAACATGTCTAGACAAGTCCGTAAGACAAAACACGCAAAATAACCATTTTTGCCAGTTCTGTAGCCTGTCGCGGGCCGCGACAGGATTGAACCAAGTCTTCGCGGGGCTCGAAAGCCCATGGCAGGGCACGGCCGTAATGGGTCGTTACCATCGCGGGGAGCGAGATGCCTTTTTCTGTGAGTGCGTAATGTCTATCACTTTCGTCAATCACGTAGCGTAGCTTAAACAGATGATTCAAGACTTGTGCTGAATAGAGCAAAGTATGAAGTCCATATGAGATTAACCAACTTCGTACGAAGGAAGCTTTAGTGGCTTCGTACAAAGTGACCAGCTTCGTACGAAGGGAGTCATGATGGCTTCGTACGAAGCCAGGACTAGTATATATATGAGTGTAGGTCTTGGTCATTTGTAACTTTGTAGACTTTGAGGCGAAGCTCTGCTCGTTTGTTTTCACAGTTTTGTACTGTCAAAGTATCAATAGAAAACAACTTATAATTACATCCGAGTGTCTGATCCACACACGTATTTGGATTCTGCACATTATACGTGTTCATACGCATTCATCGGTGAAGGAATCGATCCTCGGAGCGAATTCACAAGTGGTATCAGAGCGGGTGATTGTTTGCACGGATTGAAGACACATAGATTGAACTTGTTTCATCATCATCAGAGCCTATTTCATCTTTTTCTACACACATCTTCTTTTACTCATCTTCTACACTTTCTTTTTGAACTAAAATTCAGATCTACAGCGTTCCCACAGTTAAAATTGGCTAAATATTGGATATGTTGTGTGAAAAACGTTTTTGAACAATCCTACAAAGTTTCAGATCAAAATTCGAACAAAATCGTACTCAAATCAGTGAAAACCCATGAAAACGTGACTTTGTTCTTCGCAGCGTTGCTTCGTACGAAGGCAGACTGCAGCTTCATACGAACCCACGTCCTTAGTTGAGATTTTTACAGAATCAGATTTTACGAAGCTACTGCTGCAGCTTCGTACGAACCAAGAAAACAAGTTTTTGAAAATTTAAGTATCATCGTACGAAGCCACATCTAGCTTCGTACGAACGCACAACTTGTTTGAACATCTTATTTTTGCGACTTCGTACGATGGCATCATTCCAGCTTCGTACGAACTGACTGTCTTGGTTATTTTCACTTCTGAATTGTCTAAATGTTTGTGTGTTTGCAGGAATCATGGCTGGAGAATTTTACAACACGTTTTACAATGCGTTTATAATTGAAGAAACCCCAGTAACAACAAAGACTGTTTCAAGTGCTATTTCTGAGAGTTTGAAGTATGATAGTGTGTACGGAAATCATCAACGACCACCGAAGCTAATGAACATAGAAGATTATCATTGGTGGAGCACTAGATTTGAGAACTAGGTGAAGGCGTATGCTTATAAGAGTTGGATAATGTTGACTTTCGGATATGAAAAACCAGTGAATGATCAAAATGAATTACTTACAATTAAAAAAATTTCAGAGATAGATAAATATAACCACTCTAATGAACTAAAAATGGTAACATTATTGCAACAATCTGTTAGAGAGGATATCTTGTTTTTACTTCAACATGGTGAAACATCTAAGTCGATGTGGAAAGCTTTGAAGCTGAAAGCCGAATGAGGCATAGATATCAAGAAAAACAAAATATCTCTACTGAAAAAGGAATTTGATCTATTCGGTTGTATGAAAGGCGAAACTGTTCGGCAAATGATAGAAAGATTCTGTCACTTGAAGATCGAGCTGGAAAGGTTTGGAATTATGAAGGACAGAGAAGAGATTATTGATAAGCTGGTTGAAGCTTTGCCGCATGTTGAAGACTGGAATACATTTATGATAGTGTTGAAGAATGATGCTAAGTTTGATGAGATCACATTGGACAATTTGATTGAAAAACTCGAAGGTCATGATTTAGTGTTGCAGAAACATAACAAAATGACCAGTTCAAGTTATCAGCAGAATGTAGATTTGTACTACCGAAGAAGTATGCTGCTGAACAATCAGTCACCAAAGAATAGTACAATATTCAGTGCAAATAATTCTGGTGATTCATCGAAAAGCAAGTCTCCAAGTTATGATTATGGATATCATTCATCATCTACATCATCTAAATCCAGCCCGAATCAAAACTGGAAAGACTCTCCTAACCTGAACACTGATTTCGCGAGACAGCACATGAGTTTCTTGGCTTCTGTTCTGGAGTCTTATGAAGGTTTAATTGTAGGAAAGATCGGCAATCCAAATATGACAAAGGAGGATTACGATCAAGTAGACCCAGAAGAAATGGAGCTCATGGATATTCGCTGGTGTATGGCAAGCGTCATCAGGAGGGCTCAACGGTTCATGGAGATCACTGGTAGGAAGTGTCTGGAAGGCCCTGATATGAAGATAGGTTTTGATAAAACTAAAGTTACTTGCTTTAAGTGTAAACAAAAGGGGCACTTCAAAAGAGAATGCACAAACAACAAAGTAGATGATAGTGTGAATCCTTTTCACGAAGACTACTACAAGAAAGCTATCTATCATCGTAACAATGAGCAACCGTCAAGAAAGCAGATTGAGGAAGGGTCATCTGTAACACCCCAAAAATAATTAATTGTTAAAAATACCAAATATTAAAGATATAAAGGAAAGATGATAGTTTAATTGACACTAGTCTAATAAAGAAAACTAGAGGGACTGATTTTGTAAGAATGGAAACTTGATTTTAATAAAATCAATTAAATTAAAACCACACACACACATACGTGCGTGTGGGTGTGTGCAACCAGAAGGGGGAAGCAAGAGCCAAGCCCTAGTTCATGTTCTTGTTCACCAAATCCATCAAAATCAGCCATAAATCAAGATGGATTTAATGCATGTTTAGTGAATTAGAGTCTATAACATCATCTCTTCATAAGGTATGTTGAGAATTTGATGTATGTTTATGTATTGAGTTCTTGATGAAATCTATGATGCTCAATTAGGGTAAAATTATGATAAATATAATGAAATCTACATGATTCTAAACAAGTTTGATAAACACAAGTAGAATAAATGCCATGATTAGGTATTTAGTTGAATGCACAAGTATGAACACATGGGTTTTGATGTGTAAGATCGGAACTCATGAAATGTGGAAGTTTATGATGATGTTTGAACTCATAATAATCAGAAATTTGATAGAAAAATGGTATAATAGATATGTCTGCTTGTTAAGTGGGAGTTTTGTTGGCTAGAAACTTCAATAACTTGAGGGACATGGCTAATTATAAAATGTGCATATTGTGAATTTGAGAAAAAAGGAATATTAACAATTGGGTTGCACGTTATAGGCAACTCGGGTGAAGCTTCGGGGAGTCAAGCCGGGGCAAACACAAAGTTGAAGGAAAAGCAATAAGGTACGTGGCTAAATGCTTCGTTAATATGGTTATTTAGTCTTTTGTCATTCGTAATAGTTGATATAATAGAATATGAGATTTTTGTGGTTTAGCTTGCTTAAATGATGGAGTTCATAAGGGCAAACCAAACGGGTTAGAAAGGGTAGGTGCAAATCGGGTGACGGGAGTACCTTATTCGTAGACGATAAGCCCGGGTGACGGGTAGTGATGTATTAAACATGCAAACCGGTAATAGGAGCGTGAGTGTTGAACATAATGAACCCGGGAATGGGTAGAAGGGATGGATGTATCCCAAGTCATATTTCACAAGTAGTTTAAGTCTATGCACTTAGATCACTAACAGGTCGAATAATGAAAAGCGTAAACCCGGTAATGGGGAACGTGAGATAAGTAAGATAAGGAACCCGGTAATGGGTCACCATATTACGAAATAATATTATGTCCGTATGGTCTCTGGTAGAATGAACTAAAGGGTAAAGTTGGTTGATATGTTGAATAAGTGTATGTAGGTATGATTACATAATTCAATAATGCAATAGTTGTTACAAATCATACTATAAAAATGTTAGTAGTTGGAAAATAGAAAGATCATAAGCTTCACTAGTAATTTTTGAATGTTCCGTGTCTTGTTTTGATGATTAAAATAAGCGAAATGGAACAAACAGGTCAAAACGGTAAAACAGCAAAGATTTTGCTGCAGATGGGTCCCTGGCGGGCCGCGATAGCTCGGCCTGGTCTTACGCGGGGAGCGAGAGAGCTACCGTAGCTTACGGTGCTGAGTAAAATTGTTACGCTGATTATCTACTGCCTTACGACAGTCATAAATGTTCAGAGGCTACCGTAGCTTACGGTGGCTAACGTAAGCTACGGTAGTGTCCAACCATTTTGTTGAGTTTTGCATATTTTAGCTAATCGAATCCGTTTTCGAGCATAGTTTTTTATTATGCTAATTCCTAAGAAATCTATTACTAATGTTTATTAAAATTTTCAGCTTTTAGGATAATGCAAGCATGTGGATGATGATCAAGTCAATGCTACCGAACCGAACACTATCAAGATCTTGTTCCGCAACTTTTGTTATTATATGTAGTTAATCAAACTTGTGTAGTCATGGGAATATTTGTGTATTCTAACTATGTTTTGAATGTTGTTAATTTAGTAACTACCAAGATAAATGTTAATGTAAATGTTTTGGCTTAACGCTTATAATGATTAGTTCTATTTTGTCGGTGAAAATAAAAAAAAAATATTTTGAGTGTTACATCATCTAAAGAGAAGAAACAAGCTATGTTGAAAATTCGTGATGATAATACTGGACCCAGTACGTTTCATCGTAATGAAGGGTTTAATTAGGGTAAATATATTAAAGACGAGAGAACAGAAAAATGGGTGTTGGTTGCTGAGTTCAAAGAGAGTCGAGAAGAAAATCATGCATGAGCATATTTGAGTGATGTATACAAGGCTTACAAAGAAGCAAGGTGGGCAAATAGATGGAGTCAAGAGAAAGAATGTTTTGTTGATCCTAAAGGAAACCCAACAGTTGATCCTGACAAGGTAGATATTGAAGCACTTGTTGCTGCTATTCCAACTGTGGGAGTGTGGTGTAAAGGGCTTGAAGAGATTCCTAGACACAGAGAAAAGGTAGAGGAAGGCATAAAGAAGGTGATCTATGCCAGTCTAGAGAAAAAGAAGAAGACAGTGGAGGAAATTGTTGATGAAATCCAGAAAATGGAGGATGAGGTGAAGAAAGAAAAAGTAGCTGATGAAAAGCTGTTGAAGCCGGTTGATGAAGCTGTTGCTGAAGAACAGTAGGTGAAGGAAGAAAGTCATAAGCAAACGGCAAAAGAAGCCAAGGTGTCAACCATAGAGGTAATAATTCAAACTGGATCTTCTGATTCATCAATTAAAATTGATAATAAAACTGAACAACAGTGCAAGAAATGCATGGAAACGTGCAGTGCTTGTACTGAAAAAGATGAAAATTTTAAAATCAGGGACACTGAGTTTACTAAAATAAAAAAGATTTTCAAAGAAAAATGTAATGAAATGCTTGAAAATGAAAGGTTTTTGAAAGAAAAAGAAAAAGAGCTAACACAAAAAAAGTGAAAATCTTGAAAAAGAAAACAAAATTTTAAAACAAAAGTGTTCAGCTGGTTGCAACGAATGTGGTCAAAAAGATAAAAATATTCATGAGTTGCAAAAAGAGTATGATGGAATGAAATTGTCATACTATACAGTAAAAGAAGCTTATGAAACTTTGAAGAGTAGAGTCAAAAGTTTAGATGATAGATTGTCAGCATGTCAAAAGACAACTAAATTTCTTGAAGCCAGATATGAAGGAAAACAAATGGTTTTAAATAATTATATTGATGATGTTGCCAAACTTAAACAAGAACTGGCTGAAAAAGAAAAGTTGGTCAATAAACTTCAAACTTATCATGCTTCTTCATACATTCTGGAATGTATGTTCAACATCACACCAGATGGTAAAGATTCTGAAAAGAACAAAAATGGAATTGGGTCAGAATACCATCAGGTTCCACCACCGTTGGAGAATAATTATACATTCTATGATGGGGAAAAGGTGGAAAAAGCTATAAACATGGTTGACTAATTACCTGACAATATCGATGTGACTTACACCAAATCTGATGATCTTGGTGATTCAGAGGTGGTAGGTAAGGTTGTTGAAAGCGTTCTGACAAAGGAGTCTACCAAAACAGATAAGTCTGAATCACATGATGAAAATGAGGAAAGTTTTCACAAAAATTATCTTAAAATTCAAAATCTGAGAAAGATGCGAATGATAATCCAACAGGATTGGCATATACCATGATTGGATTGGACAAATTATTCTCAGATATTGAATTTCTGATTTAAAAAGTGATTTCAGAAAAGATTGACAAAGTGTTCAAATTGGTAGAAATTGAGAAGTCAGAAATTGCAACATTTGCTTGAAAGGGCAAGAAAACTTTTTTATAAGAAACCTAGTTACAAAAAGAAAAACATGAAGGCTGGATTGGGTTATAAAAAGAAACAAAAACAAAATAAACGTTTTGAAAAGACAAATTATCAAAAAAAGACAAACTTTGTTCATGGAACAAGTTCTGAGGAAGAAAAAGAACTCAAATTTAGGCGACAGTCTAATGAAGAGTTCTATGCTCAGAAAAAACAACAACAACAAGCTAAAGATGTTTCAAAGAAAACTTGCTTTAAATGTGATCAAATTGGACATGTTGGTCGCAAATGTCCAAATTTGAAGCCTGTTGATGTTGAAAAGAAAAGGAATGTTGAGGTTAATAAACAGAAGTCAAACAAGTTTGATTCTCAACAAATTTGGAAACTAAAAACACCCACATTTAGGACAACACAAAGCTGGAAAACAACGGTTTATGCAACAAAACCAAACGAGTTTTGGAAACCAAAAGTTGTTATACCAAATCAAAACATTCAAAATGAATCAATATTTTATAAAAGAAAGGTTTTAAAAGGTCAAATTTGGGTGGTCAAACAACAAAAAGCTTCCGTTGATGAGAAAAATAAAGAAAATATTTTTGAGAAAAATGATAGAAATTATCCAGTTTTACCTAGAAAGATACATATTAAGCTACCTGAATCGAAGCAGGCTTGGGTTGCTTTGTTCAAGTAATTGAGTTGGGTGAATGTGCAGGTGCTCCAGATGATGATTGTTTGTCAAGATGAAGAGCGGAGCAGCCTGACACGAGAGGAGGCTGAACCCTGCAACTGAAAAACAGGGAGTTTATGTGTTTTTGTACATAAATAAACCATAATCGAAAACCCTAAAAATAGAAAAATTTAAAAACCAAAAAATTGTTTTTAGTTTGTCAAAAACTGAAAAATGAAAAAATGTGTTTGTTTTTAAATTTGTTAAAAATAAAAATTTGAAAAATATGTTGATTGAATACGCCGAAACCTTCACGGCTGAACAAACATGATTATTTCACAAATAATTAAATGGTTTTAACATTGTTAAAAATCAGTGTGCTGTAAATCATGGCGGTATTTTCTGCAAAACAGAGCTTGTGAAGCAGAAAATGGAGGGCGAGACAAAGCTATCTGCATCGGGTTGTCAATTTTTCTTTAAATGTTTTGCATTTTAGGGGGAGTAAATATTTCAGAAAATAGAAAAACATTTGAAAATTTGAAAAAGCCAAAAACATGATAAAATACAAAATGAGTTTTTGTGTAAAAAGAGGAAATGATAGTACATCAGTAGACAATCACAGTACGCTAAAGAAATGGAAAGTTAAATGTGATAAACGGTCTCACTGATGATATGCCAGTAGGTTTTTACATGCTTAGTAGATTGATTTCGAGATATAAACCTAAATATCAATACTTTTTTTATCTCGTGGGTAACATCTCTCGGATATATGGATAACCTCCGAAATCTCATTTGAGAGGTTGCCTGATTCTGAGATACTAGGTCTTTATACTGTTTGATATCTGGGGTATTATACCTGGTCTTCTGATTTTGCGCCAGCAATGGCCTAGACCTCGTATAATATACTTTGCATGCTTAAAAAGCTTTCCCTCTACATAAAAATTGAGAAAATATCGAAAGATATAAATCAAGTGCAGTTGTAAAGAAGATATATCAATATAGTATATTCACCTTTAAGTGGGACACACCTAAAGTCGAGCCTTCATCTCTTTGACTGAACGGAAGTTCATACTTGAGCTCTCAAGGTCTCACACTAACCCAGAGTACATATATCAATATAGTATATTCGCCTGTAAGACTGAATCTAGGGTATCTTGATACGGGAGTATATTCTGAGGTGGGACACGCGAATAAGTTAAGTTCTTAAAACATTAATCTCGTATCTCGAATCAGTTGAACTTTGTGTGAGAAATTAAGTGGATCAGTATACTGACAATCTAAGTGAACTATTTAGAACTTAAAGTGTCTATAGCTCAATGGTGCTAGTGATTTGTCATAAACTAATATGATCCTCTGACACAAACTCAAACAAAAGTATTGTCTGTAAATATTTGTTTACTGCTTTATGTTAAAGAAAAAGTACAAAAAAAAATTCAGTGTGTTTTAGCATAAACTTTGAAAAATTCAAAAGATTTTGTTTCTACTTTATTTTCGACAACCGATGTTCGAAAGCTGAGTTTCAAATTCTAAGTATGCTGAACATGTTTCTGAAAATAAACAACTTCATTAATTTGAAACTTCAGGTTTTTAAAATGAAAAATTTCAAAAACAGTTTGTAAAAATCTCCAAGGTCATTAATTTGGACTTGGATGATTATTTGAGAAAGGTTTTGGATGCTTTCACTATCATATATATAGCTGTTTGATAGGGGGGAAAGAGCCAAGTTATTCCTGGGAAATTACATACTGAGCCAGGTTCTCGATATTAGGAAATTTTGAGCCAGGTCATCGATTCTGGAAGTCCAAAAAACTTTCACTATTAGATTTAAAATCTAGATTTCTGTAAACAAACGATGTCTTGTGCTGTCACATATTTGAAATGCTCCACCTTATCTATGTTAAATGTTTAGAGCTAGGTTTTTTATCTTGATCTTAAATTGTTAAATATCTTACAAATGGTTTGAGATATGCAGATATTCCAGATTATGATCCCGATAGCCGAGACTAAGGGGGGTCTGAAGACGAGCTCAAAGCAAGGGGAGCTTGCAAACAATGAGCCAGGTATCTATCCTGAAGGAGCTTGTAGAGAAAGAACCAGGTGTCGATCCTTAAAAGCACGGAATCTTAAAGAAAGGGGGAGCCTGAATATAAAGTTAACCGAAAGGCGGAGCAGCTGAAGCTGTAAGCAGATTCACAGGGAGTCTGTTAGAGAATAAGGGAGAGTCTGTGTTGCTGAAAATGTCAACGTTACTGGAAGACTCAGAGAGAGACAAAAAGCTACGAGACTGATTGCAGTAATATCCAATGGGGAGTCGTGAGTGCATAATGTCTGTCACTTCCGTCAATCACGTATCATAGCTTAAACAGATGATTCAAGACTGGTGCTGAATAGAGCAAAGTATGAAGTCTATATGAGATTAACCAGCTTCGTACGAAGGAAGCTTTAGTGGCTTCGTACAAAGTGACCAGCTTCCTACAAAGGGAGTCATGATGGCTTCGTATGAAGCCAGGACTAGTATATATATGAGTGTAGGTCTTGGTCATTTGTAACTTTGCAGACTTTGAGGCGAAGCTCTACTCGTTTGTTTTCACGGTTTTGTACTGTCAAAGTATCAATAGAAAACAACTTATCATTTATCCGTTTTACCTCCCGTTTCTTCCTACGTGATCGTAATTTGATTCTCTATCATATAGAGTTCAAATCCGACATCCGGATTAACAATTTTCTAGATTTTAAGCCCTCGACTTTATATTCAATTATTAAACTTTTGACCCGTTCATGATTTATCGAACAATCTTGTTTCTAAATGATCATAAAGCCATGGCCTACATATTTAACCCAAAATCCTTAACTCGGGTTCATAACTTTTATGAATTACGCAGCCATTACCCAAGTTATGCGCATAATTCATTTTGACCCGTTAAGAGAATTTAAGCATTTAAGCTTAAATCTCGCTCCTTCTTTCTTACCACCTATTTCCATACTAAGACTTCTTTTATTTTCCACCACAACGATATTTGTGGTGGATTTCATAAGGTAAAATCATATTTTCCGAATTGTACCCTTTGGTTTAGTAATTTTACGAAAAGACTCGTTTTAAGGCATTTGACCAAAAAGCTTATACCTTTCACTTTTATACTTATCCAAAGGATTTACTCGATCGTAAAACTTATTTTCAAACTACCCTTAGGGGTCGTTTGCCCGGTTTATCATTCAAGGGCGTTTTAGTCAACTTTAGTCCCTTCTTTTACGACGAAAGGCTTTCAATAACCTGTTGACCAATATCACCTATTTTAGCTTTAATCTTATTTAAAACCATTATGTTTCGAAGAGCGCAATGACTCCAATTCAGTTTATTAGGTTTACCTATTAAGGTAACCCAATGTTCATCCTTGACTTCATTTAACTCTCATCGAACCTTAAGTTCTCAATGAGAGTTTGACCCGTTACACATACCTGGCTCGGGTCAAAGCATGGACCCGTTTTAATACCTTGCCTTAATAATTGCTAATTAATAGTAACGCAAATACCATACGCTATTCACTCCTGTGAGCATAAGACTCGACAAACAATCGTTAGTCGTTATCATCAAATGGTGATATCATCACCATTTGACCCCTTTGGTCTGAACGACCAAACATTTGTATTTATAGAAGAATGATATTTATTTACCATTTCACTCATTTGACTAGTTTCGGATTTTCACCATAAGGTCATATTTCTTAAATCTTTTTCTTACGTATTTAACCCATCATGGCTTACGCCATAGGATATCTTTTAAACTTCAACTTGCATTCGTCAATACGTGACTGAATTACCATTTTACCCTTTTACTCAATATGAGTTATACCATAAGGTAACATTTCAAAAAAAAAAAAAACTCATTGTATGTTCGTCATTTCATGACTAAATTACCGTTTTACCCCTTTTTACTATCAATTATAGTTTTTCATCATTTTCACTTGTTCCGACCCGTATCATTTCGCGTCAAAACATCATATTTCAAATATTAATTTATCTTATTCATAACCATTACAATAAATAGGTTTATTTATTTAAATCCTAATATTTACCTGATTAATTTTTACCGCTAACGGTATTTTACCCGTTCATTAATATTAACCGGGTTTAAATTACCAAATCCGTTTTCGGGGTATTACATTACAAAAGATATATTTAGAGATGGAGAATGAGATGTTTGCGGTTTTAGAATATAAAAATAATTTAGAGATATATTTATGAAATGATTAGTTTTAGCTTAATTATAGGGATAAGGATTGAGAATGAGAGCATTCACATCCCAGTTCTTATCATTGTCCTTATAATTTAACTAAAAACACATTTACCTTATCAATTTAAAGATTTTTCAAAAATCAACAAACATCTGATTCCTTATATCTATTCATGTTCAATTAAATAACGCAAAATTATAAGGGATGACTAGTGAGTTGGTAAATATATGGATTGACTGTAGCTTTTCTTAAAATTCTATGGATGAGGGATAAAGATAAGGAATCTGATATAGAAGTAAAAGTAAACAATTTTTTTATATTTTGGTTAAAATTTTAGGATAAGGATAAAAATAAAGACTCAAATGTGAATGCTTCACTCATTTTATCTATAAAATTTAAGAAAACTATCAAAAAAAACACCACTCCATCCATTTTTTATCATTATCCTTTATCCATATATTTTAAGGAAAACTATAGAGAGTTCTTATATTTATGGAAAACTATAGTAAATCATTATATGTTATGGAAAACTATAGAGTTCTTATATTTATTGAAAACTAAAGTAAATCTTTATATGTTTATGGATAAGAAATGGGATGTGGGAGGGATAAATATATGGAATAGTGGCCTCAGTTAAATTATATGAACAAGGATAAACTATGGAATGTAAGCATTCACATTGAAATCTTTAAAACATGTTTCATCTTTAAAATTTAGAGCAAAATATAGAGAATGATAAAAAAACTACTACATCCTTCTTCTTCTAATATCTAAATATCAATTAAAAAAAACCCTTAAATGGGTAAATAAGTCAACTCGCTTATTAAACGAGTCGCGATAGGGTTAACCCGTTTTTTAAATGGATGGTGTTCGAGTTAACCAATAAATATGTTGAGACGAACATTTTTTACCCAAACTCGTAACTGTACCGATACCGACCGTACAACATTGGTAAATGTACCAATATTCATTTTTATGGTTTTCGGTTTTGGTATATTTCCAGTATGTTTGCACTATTGGTACCGAAATGGTACCATACCATTACAAGCATTACATTATTAGGTTTGTGTTTTAACTCATTTTTAGTACTTGTACCGCCACAATACCAATCTCATCCATTAAATAATTCGTGTGAGTCGACCCAAAACCTTTAATTTGTCGTCATAAAAATAGAAGGTGCCTATAATCTTGAGTTTTTCCCTTTGCAACCTAGCTTTTTTATACCATTTAATGGACAATAAAAATGAGAATTGATAGTGATAATATTCCTACGCCGCTTAGATTGTCCATCCTCACCACCAACGGTCGTCCGACTTCTTGATCTTCTTATCTTCCTCTCTCACATCATCATTGTCGTCGTCAACATCATCATCGTCATTTGCACGTAAATCTCCTCTCTATTTAAAGATCCAAAATTATATCTCATATCATGTTGAATACACATCAAATAAAAAATGTCTTTGTGATACACGATGAACGAATTTTGTGACTGCATTATAACAAGATACCAATTCTTAGCCGAAAGGATTTGAATTCGATATTTAGAGTCCGATTCGCTTTTGAAGGACATATTTTGCGACACACGAATCCATTGTTAAGGTGATTTAAATCTTTCTTCTCAATTAAGATAAAATCCTTTTGAATATATGATATGCAAGATAAAGAGCCATTCAAGAAGTGATTGGACTTTTTGTTTAATTGATTATATTGATATTCAAGAAATTGGTCATGACAAGATGATCAAAGCTAGAGATATTTCATTTTGAAATCTGATTATTTAGGCCCTAAAATTTCAAAATAAAAAAATAAAATAAAACACAATCAAGTTTGCATCCTGCAACCATATTTGGTGTAAGAGGCAATAATAAGTGTGAAAACACATCCAAACATCATTTTAGTGGTTCATTGGCCTATAGTGTGGGTTAATAAGTAAATATGACAAAGATGGTATTCTATAATTAAAATGTTTAAAAAATTTGGTGTGTTTTTTAAGTTTTTTTAGGGGATTTTTCTAGTTTATCAAATTTAAGTGGTGGTGGACGGTGGTGGTGATGATGGACGGTGGTGGTGATGATGGACGGTAGTGGGTCGTGGACGGTGGTGGTGAACTATGGTGGTGGTGGTGATGGGTGGTGGTGGTGAGTGGTGGTCTTTAACTCTCTGCAGACCTTAGAAGATCTTAGAAGTGGTTGGGCCAACTCTGCACCAATAAGAGCTCGCGTAGACTTTTTTTAATAAAACATCTTCGAAAAAACAAACAGTCTGCGCGACGCAGACAGAAGAGCTTGCGCAAAGTTTTTCAGAAAAAACAAACAACACCTAAGTCTGAATGGTTAAGATCTCTAATCTGAATTGGTCAGACATTTTGCCTCTAGACAGTTAAGCATTATATTAACTCTTAATGGTTCAGACCTCTTGCTGGTTCATTAGGGGCTGTTTGTTTAGCTCTTAATGGTTCAGACCTCTTTCTGGTTCATTACTTAATGGTTCAGACTGTTTCTTTCTTGAACAGATGTCTGAATGGTTCAGACATTTGCCTCTGAATGGTTAAACATTATACAAAGTCTAAATAATTAAGACCTCTAATCTGAAATGGTCAGACATTTGCCTCTGAACGATTAAGCATTATACCGGCTCTTAATGGTTCAGATCTCTTATTGGTTCAACACTTAATGGTTCAAAGCTTTTACTGGTTCAGCACTTAACTATTCAGATGTTGCCAAATAGCCGCTTAATCATTCAGAAAGTTGCCAAATATCCCCTTACTATACTACTATGTTAGCAGCCCAGCCCAATTAATAAGGCCCACTCCAAACCGACTCTTGAGTTTTGTGTTTATCATCCACTACAAATGATCGATCTGACAAAGAAACCCTAAATTGCTTCACCACTTTTAAAATCAGGAACGGAAGACGAAATTTGCTGGAGCAGAAGTCGATTTGAAGAGAAAAGCAGGAAGCTTTAGACGAAAGCCCACTTTTCTGCTCGTTTTCTTGAATCAGCAGAACCCTAAATCGATCTTCATCGTTATTCCGATCTGTAAGTCACTTTTCTTTGACAGATCATGTGCATAAGGTCAAAGTTGAATCGCTTGAATACGTTTTGATATGGTTTAATTTCATTATTAGTTATAAAATCATGTGGGTGCTTAGGATTAGATAATTTCAGAAACTAACCCTAAAAGCAAGTGCAAATCTGAATATATGAAAAATAACTGGAATAATTTTTATTTAAATCGGTTGAAATTGGTTTATTTGGTTATCAATCTAAACCACGGTTACGCAATTTTTTAAATTCTCATAAGTTTCAGATCTTAGAGACTTGTTGAAAACGTATGTTCTTTAGTCTTTCAGCTTCAATCATGGTGTAGGCATCCACTAAGAATTGTTGAAAAAGCCGTCTAGAATTATGGATTAGTGAGAAAACACCAACCCTATCTTGGGTCCTGTAAGCAAAGAACTCGCGCATGCTACAAGTTTTTCGTTTATTTGTTGTGGAAGCGATAAGACCCTTATGAAGGATGTCAACTCTATAACAATCTTCACCGTAAGGAAACAACAAAGGATATTGAAGAGCAAGATAAGAAGGATGTAGCTCACTAATATGTTTTAGATTACCTTCCTTAGTTTCTACAACAATATCTCGGTTTTCAATTGAATGACCAATATCACCAACAATTAAAGCAGCTACTTCTGAAGCGGTTGGTAAATTGTATGTCCTCCCATCTTTTTCTCTCTTTCCATTGAGACGTAACCTTAAATTCAAATGAGGATTTTCTTTGAAAGAATCTCTTACCATACGGTAATTTTTCACCCAAACATTCTCTAAAACATTCTCTGAATCTAACATTTTCTTTAGATATTCAATAATTTGAAGGTCAACTTGATAGGTGGTTGATGAAGAAGCTTTGTTAGTATCACTGTACAAGTAAGAAAATATAAACTGATTGTTAGTCTTTTAGTTTTATAATAGTATAACAATGTTATAAATAACATATAAGCATACAATTAAATACATACCCAAGAACCGCTTGTCTATTAGAAAGTTCGTTATCAGTATCATATATATATATATATATAGGTAAAGAGTATAGTACAAATATGGTTATTGTACATTACATACGCGAGTTTTTGAGCCATACACCTGTCCTGATTCAGTTTTTCTTTAATAAGGTTAAATCAGACAATTAATTCAATCATCTGAGGGCAAATTCGTCTCTTCATTCAATCAGCGAGATGTTCGTTACACTAATATCCCGGTAATTATCATTCGAATCAGTTTCAAATTTTTCATAATTCTCAAATTGCAGTTTTCGTTCGTTTGTGTTAGGGTTTTCATTCAATTGTTTTTTTTCGATGGATCCACAGAGCAGCACTGGACGAACAGAGGTTGATATTGAAGAAACTCGACCGATCGGTGATCATGCTCAATTATCTGCATATCAGAGAGTTTCGATTGAGGATGTATTAAATCCGCCACCTGAAAATCCAAATCCAATTGCAAGTACAAGTGCTGTAAACGAGTTGTTTAATGGTAATTATGTTAATTCAGATCTATAAATTGTTCGTATACTTGTTTTTTTGTTTAATCGTAGCAATGATTTTATATTGTTATAGCCTGTTTTTTTGAAGTTTGAATGTTGATTAAATTTTTGATATGAAAGCAAAATGCACAAATTCGCATGTTACTACTATTACAATTCGCATTTGATTTTTTGCTTTACGCATTTTCGCATGTTATGGCATTATAAATCGCATATGTAAAAACAAATTAATCAAAATTATCATTTTCGCATGTGATTGTTTATACAATTCGCATTTGATAGTTTTTATGATGAAATTATGCTGTTATTAAGATTTCGCATGTAACTAGTCCCATAATTCGCACGTTTTTTGTTTTCTCATTATGTAGATGAAAGGGTTTACACTCCGGAGGTTCAAGTATCAGCTACACCTGTTGTTGGAATGCAATTTATCTCTATCGAACAAGCATATGCGTTTTACCAATCATATGCTAAGTTAGCGGGGTTTTCTACTCGTAAAGGTGGTGAAGTACACAGTGGTGGTATAATCAAAACTAAGTATTTTGTTTGCTCTAAAGAGGGACATAAGCCACTGTGTATTGATGATCGTTCGAAGTCAAAAAAGCAATTCAAAACAAGGAACAGGGGGACTATTAGAACTGGATGCAAAGCTCAACTTATGATTTGCACTGTGGATGGTGGATTATATACAGTAAAGAGATTTGTTGATGGCCATAATCATAAGTTTGTATATCAAGATGATATTCACATGTTGCCAGCTTACAGACAGTTGTCAGATGTCCAGGAGGAGTTGGTTTGGGAACTAGGCACTTTAAACCTTGGTCCCGTCAAAGCTTTCCATATAATGAGGAAACGTTATGGTGGTTTCGAGAACGTTGGTGCCACGGTTGATGATTGTAAAAATTTTAGGAACCGAATTAACAGCTATATAGGAGAATATGATGCTGACATGGTGATTAATAGGATGACTGACAAAAAACAGTTAACTGGTTTGTTCTGGGCTGATGGTTTATGCAAGCTTAACTATATGGAATTTGGGGATGTGATATCGTTCGATGCAACTTTCAAGACAAACATGTAATGTTTTTTTACTAATTTTCGCATGTTATATGTCTTCATGAGCTTTGTAATATCGCATGTGCAGACATGTGGAAGAAGTGATGTTGAGTATATCGCATATTATACTTTTTGTTTTCGCATGTGATATCTGTCTATTTCGCATGTTTTCAATGTGTAATTCGCATGTGTTTGTTCAGGTACAAGATGGTGTTTGTTCCGTTCACTGGCATTGACAACCACTGTCGAAATGTAACCCTTGGAGCTGGGTTGTTGGCATCGGAGAGCATTGAATCATATAAATGGCTTCTGAATTCATTCTTAAAGTCATTTGGCCGGCAGCCAAAGGTTGTAGTGACTGATCAAGACCCTGCTATGAAACAGGCTATTGAGGAGGTTTTCCATACCAGCAGACACAGATTGTGCATGTGGCACATAATGAAAAAAGTGGCAGATAAGGTATAGCATGATATATTCTCTTTCGTTAGCGTTATGTTTTTTATATTATAGATTTAAAAAACATTTATTGTTATAGGTTGGACATGAGTTGTGCAATAACGATGAGTTTAAAAGGAGGATGTGCGATATTGTATGGACTGATTCAATTGAGCCCGAAGAATTTGAGAGACAGTGGAAGTTGGTGATGATTGAGTTCGGTCTCACAGAAAACAAATGGATTGATGATATGTTTGTGATGAGATCCATGTGGATTCCGGCTTTTTACCGGCACGAGCCAATGTCAGGACTTATGAGAACAACTTCAAGATCTGAGAGTGAGAACCATTTTTTCTGCCAGGTGGCTAATTCACAACTCACCCTCGTAGAGTTTATGAATCATTTTGATGGTGCAATGGATATCCAAAGGTTTAATCATAGAAAGAATGATCATATTTCAAGATATACTGAGCCTGCTGATTGGAGCGAAACTTCTTTGGAAAAAGATGCTGCTAAGAGATTCACCAGGTCTATATTCTTTGACTAGCAAGTAGAGATTTATGGTACAATTTCTGAATGTCTGCCGATGGACACCAAAATAGAGGGTCCACAGATCAGGATATTGTTGAAGGACTTTAAAGCCCATGGAAATGGCTTACTGGAGGTATTATAGCATATTTATTTCTAACATGTTTTTACACATGCGATTTTAATAGTTATTCATTTACATGTTTTTTAAGTCGTGCGAAATTGATATCTTACACATGCGATTTTAATTTTTAATATATATATATATTTTTTTGTTGGTTTTTCCTAGGTGTGGTTCAAGAACCTTGAAAATGATGTAACTGTACAATGTAGCTGTTTGCGTTTTGAGCAGTATGGGCTGCTTTGCAAACACATCTATTTCCTTTTTAAGATGTTTGGTGTTAAAGAAATACCAAACAAGTATGTTATGAAGAGATGGGCGAAGGATGTGGTGCCGAATGAGTTAAATGTGAAGTACAATTTAAATGTGGGTGGCAAGGATGTGCAACATAAGGCTAAACGGATTGCTCGTGAAATCATCCACAAAGGGGAGTATTTGGTTAGCAATTTGATTTCTGACCTCGATCAACTTGTTTTAGTGAGGGATCAAATGATGCAGCTCAAAGAGAGAGTGGATCAGAGTCGTATAACCAAGCAACTTGATCCAAAATTTGACCGATTTTCAAAGTTGATTGGTTATCAACAACCGGTAACTAATGCTCCTCCTACTGTGCGTGTGCCAGCTGGTATAAGAAACAAAGGTCGCGGATCGCATAAAAGGATTAAATCTAAGAAGGAACAAATGATCAGCCGGATAGGGAAAAGGTCAAGGACATGTAGCGTATGCAACGTTAAAGGTCATGACATTCGGACTTGCGAGATTCTTAAAGCCAAACTACAAGGTAAACAGCAAAAAAAGAAGATGAAGGGCGTCCAGATTGAAAATGTCCCCAGAGACAAAGAGAATGAGGTTGAAGATGAAGAAGAAGAAGATGAGTTTGAAGATTACAGTAGTGATGATGGATCTGAAGAAGAAGATCAGTGGGAGGAGGTTTCAGAAGATGATGAGGATGAGTAGTTTTTTATATATAGACATGCGAATTATACGTAACACATGCGATTTATATTCTTCTGTTTATATCTTTTTCACATGCGATTTTTAGTGTATACACATGCGATTTTATATGATTCATTTTATAGGAATTCTTACATGCGATTTCTCTTTTATTACATGCGATTTTTTGAGTTATATTGTTTTTTCTGTGACAAACAGGGCAATATCATTCATGCGATTTAATATTTTTATAAGCAAGCATAATATGTGTTTGTTCTAAATTCATACCTAAATACATACCCAAAATATAAAATAATTGTTATTGTCTAACACTGCCACAACCACAAAAGGATTAAAAAGATAATTTAGTTACTTGAAGAAAAGATTTTATCACGTTCAGAAGAGCTAAACTCCATCTTCTCCTTCACAGTGTTTAGAGCATCTGTCAGGAAAGAGAAGGCTAAGTCATCAGCTCTAGATTGCTCCTTTATGTGCTCCAAAGTTCTGTCCTTGAAGTAGGCGTTCCATAAATCTTGATTTTTCTTGATTTGTTCAAGAATTTTACCCTGCACATCAAGAACCAGATGAGAAGAGTTGACATCAGTGCTTAGTTCTGTCAACGTGCGAGTTGACAATAGCTCTTTGATTGCAATGTTTTTTATTTGTTCTGAATCATCAGATGCCATTTTTGTTTGTCTGTTTTGTGTGTGTTTTTTTTCTTCTTCTATGTATTACTTAATATGGAAGGTAGTTATATCTAGGTGTTTTATATTAATATAGTTAATTTATTATCTAGGTAGGGTGGTAAGTTTCAGTAGTAATTATTGTAAAATTGATCATTACATGTCAATTTACAGTCACATCGGTAATAAATTAAGTTTTTTTTATATAAAATACTACTATTTTAGTTTTTAAGATTCGATTTTTTTTTTGCATTTTTATGATAGTAATTTGAAAGTTTTTGTTAGTGTTTTATTCATAATCGGATGTGTAACATAACAATTTTCGCCTGTCTTGAAAAACATGCGAAATCGCATGTATTTAAAGCATGAATTCGCACATTATATGAAATTTCAAAGATTGTTAACTCTTATCGAAATCACATGTGTATTGATATGAATTCGCATATTATATTAAACCTTAAGTGTTTTCGCATATATGTTACATGAATTCGCATACTTTACAAAAAACAGACCCTTTCTTTTTGTCTGAATTGTCTTTTCGCATGTTTTGTTATGTATTTCGCATATTCTTATTTGATTTTCACACTGCATCATCTTCTTCGATTGTCGGTCTATCGATTTGTTTCAGGTCTGAATTTCCAAATTCATCAGAAGTTCAATTCGCAGCAGGATATGGTGAATAGGAATCGATAGATTTTTGAGTAATTGTTATTTTTTCGATTACCGTTTTGATTAAGATTCTTACGTTTTGATTTCGAGGTTTTGTTTGCTGATTATTAGGGTTTTTTATTTCGTAATTGACGATTTTAACCTTGGCGGTTACATATATATATATCTTTATTTGATTAATTTAATAGGTAAACACGGGGGGTGATTTGAGATGATCCGACGGCCATGGTTATAGCGTACGTAATGTAGGATTAGGAATATTGTATGATAACCGGCCTCTCTCTCTCTATATATATATATATAACTGATAGAACTTTGGTTTAGATCCATCTTCAGGTAAAAGACTTCCAATATAATGGGAATTTTGACCACCAAGTCTAAATACAAAAGGACCTTTTCCTTTATTAACATAATGATCAACCTTTCCACCCATGGACGTAAATGAAAACATCGAGTTATAACGTCTAATGTTCTTCAAAAAATACTTGCTTTTAGAATCCAACCCGTTATAAAGATTCTTATATTGTTGTGGGGGTTCCTTAAATGGAGGAAGCTCTACTTTACCATTTCCACATCATACTGAATAACTTGTGTTAACACGATCTTTTGATTTCCCTCTAGCAGCCTCATCTTTCCATAATATTGCATGACATATCTTACATATAACATTCTGATCACCGTGATCAAGGTAATCTATTTAAAAAATATATAAAAAAAGTGAATATTAATAAGTATAATTTGATAACATTACAAAATGAAGTAGATACGGAAACAATATAGATAATGCTATAAGACTTAAACCTTTTGATACGCCTGCAAATTCATTTGTTATAACTTCCGGTTGACGAAGTTCAGGAAAGCACAAATCCTTATACTTTCTAGTATCCAAATAATTTTTTCTATATAGTCTACGTTGTGAAGCCATGGAATGGTCCATGTCCTTATTTAAAACTGCAGAAAAAATTTAATTAGCATCGAAACTTATGCTTATAAATAATACAACTTCTTAATAGGTACTTGTTAATGGTAATTATTTACCATTAGGAGTTTGATGAGATGACAAACATGTACGGTTGATGGTGATCGAAGTAGACCGGGTAGACATTCTTCTTGTATTTGATGACGATCGAGTATTGTTTTTGTTGTAATTAGGCGTCTCTACAAATAAGAAACAAAATCAGCATTATGAAGTCAAATAAATCGGGAACTCAATTTAAAAGTAGGGTTTTTCAGTTATAAAATATACCCCTCATAATGTCCGTTGGACTTATAATTCTTTGATTGGTAGAAACAACTTGTGTAGGTGTTTTAGGGCTTGGATAACATCTATCTTGGATGATATTTTCTTTAAATTTAGAAACATGTCTAGTATTTGATGACGGTGTAGTATTATTATTAGTGTTGTTAGACATATCTGCAAAAAAAATCTAATTATATATTGATTACGTATATGGAAGGTTGTAGGGATAGGGTTTTGAGTTATAAAAGTAGACCTTTTGTAATATCCGACAATGGACTTCTAACCACTGCATTAGTGGCAACAACTTGTGAATGTGTTTCAAGACATGAATAAGATGTATCTTTTATGTTATTTTCTTTGCATTTAGAAACATGTCTTGAGCTAATTGATGATTAAATGTTTCCGCTACCAATTGCAAAGAAAAAATAAAAATGTTAATCATTTATTTAAGTTTATAATGTGTGAGTTCATAAAAATAGCAGTTAAAACACAATTATTACGATTTGAGTTTCCAGCGAGTATGCGAGATGAATTAATAGTTGAAACATCAACGGGTTGTGCGATAGAAAAATTCTTAGATCTTTTGTTATCTAGATAAATTTTCCTCAATTGACGCATTTGTTTACTATGTGCACTGGCAATGTCCGTATTTGAAACTGCAACAAAATAAATAAAGTAAAAAAAATAGTAATGTATATCAATAAAATTGTTAAGTAATTAATTTTAGTAGATACATGAAGATATTTTTTTATGAAGTGCACCTTTTCTTATGTCAGCCAATGGACTTGGAAATGTTTCATTAGTACAAATAGCAGGTGAAGGTACATGATTCGTGATATTTACTTTGCAATTCGAACCATTTCTAGAATGTGTTGTTGATTGTAAAATACTCTGTTTAACTGCAAAAAAAAAATGATAGATGCAGGGGTTGCTGAAACATTTAATTGTAAAAGAGTAGTATAAATGTCATACTCACAATTATTGTTTTCAGTTATTTGAACAAATCCAGAGGTTGCTGAAATATGAAAACTTTGCGAAAAAGAAGTCTTCTTGGATCTCTTGCTATCCAAATAGGTTTTCTTTATCTTTCGCCTCTCTTTAGAAATGCTAGCGGCCATTGCTTTATTAAAAAATGCATAAACAATTGATTAATATGGTATATCTATTGTTATACAGTAGTACAATTTACATTCTTACATTTACTATTTTCAGGCATTGTAACAGATGTAAAGCTTTGTGCAATATGGACGGGTTCCGCAAGCGAAAGGTCCCTTGATCTTTTTCTATCCAGATAAAGTTTCCTCATTTTTCGCCTCTCTTTACAAAAGATATAGGCATCCATCATTTTTGGAGCTGTAATAAGGTTTTAAAATGAAATTGATAGTAAGTCTAATAAATAAAATGATTTATATTAAACGCCATTGTTATCCATTTTGGTAGTCAAATGTCTAAAATCTAGTAAAAGTTTAACAAATGCCAATAATTAACATTTAATTAATTTAAAAGTGTATATGAAATAAACAAACGTATACTCAATTTATGCTAATGTTGATAACTTTAAATGGTAAATAATCATACTTTTATTGATTGGTAAATAGTTAGTGTTTTCAAAACTCTTGACAAAAAATGGGTCGACTTAAAATATTTTTAGTTACAAAACATGCAATTATATTTACATTTGTAATATTAAAATAACAATAAATAGTTGATAAGTAATGATAGAATCTCGTTTTGTAAATTCATAAATATTTACTTAAGTACAATTATATAATATATAAAATTAGAAAAAATCCAACATGTACTTGATAATAAAATAAGATGTTCAACCAAAAAAAACTTATGTTCAAACCAAGGAAATAACATTAAACCAAGCAAATCCAAATAGTCAAGTTCTTAGTTCTTAATGATAATAAAATACCAAATCCAAATAAATAAATAGTTTTTAAAAAGACTAAAAGATGATTCTTTCAAATTCGGATAAATATCATTATTTTTCCTTCTTTGGAATCAGGAGGGTTGCATTGGCAGTTCCTTTCGCACCTTCAACAAATTTAGGAAGGGGTTTAGTTGCCGACTGTTTAGGAGAATCGTCAATATCATAAACCTTAGCCAGATTACGCTTCAATTCAGAGTGAGTGGTGTTTTTCCCAACACCTCTATCATCCAACAAAGTTCTCGCATTACTTGTAACAATAAGTGACATGGGAGTAACATTGTCGCTCGTGGATGATGTAGTATCCTAAATAAAGAAACGAAAGAAATTTTGTTACAATAAAGGATTAATTTAAAAAAATTGAAAGATACCTATTATTTATCCGATAAAAGACAATACCTTGAAGTTGACAGTATCTTGGAATTCATGGAGTCTGATGGGTTAACCTAAATTGTATATAAAAACCTAAATGTTAAATAATTAAAATAGATCATTAACAAACTGTTAAATATAATTAGGTCATTTACAATACCTGATAAACCTCTAGATTTGCTTCAAGCTTTGATATGATGGAGGGATCATCAGTGAAGTTGCTAACAGTGAAAGACTTGTAGTTGTTTGTGACATTAAAGTTGGAAATGTCAATTTTAAATGCATACTTTTTTCCAACCAAATCAGCAATTTCATCAGGAATCATGCTGAGACTATCATCCTGTTATATAATTAAACTAAAAGTATAAATATATGTCTAAAACAGAAATTCATGAAAATGAATTATTGTGAATTTTAGAAAATAAATATATGTCTAAAACAGCATTATCCCATCAAGCAAATCTTTGGCGCTTTTTTCAGCATTTTTCTAGCCTCGCGATCCAACACAATTAGGGAAACAACACCAGCATTATCTTGCAACCTTAATGGAATTTTGTACCTTGAATATATAAAAGTAAGAAATATTGTAAGTTTAAAAGTAATTAAAAGATAAATAGTTTACATAATGCACATATAATTATACGGAATAACTCAAAATATTATAAGAAAGTGATTTAATAAACATTACTAACCTCGGAACAATTAAAATTACTTTTTTGTTGCAACTTGCAGTAGGGCATTGAATAATCTTTTTATGTTCCACCAGTGCAGATCCGTCAACTCCGTCAACCGGGTCAGTTATAACATAAGCAGTTGTAACCTTCTTGTTACAAGCTTTACACGCATTGTAGTACCACTCGAAACCAGGAAAAAAACTGATGAGAGTACCCGTGACAATTACCGACATCTCCTAAGATGTGAGTTGATACTTTGTTGTTAAGTTGTGAATAGGTTATTTTAAAATTTTGAAAAATAAATTTTATAAATAAATTTACCTTAGCTGTTTTGTTAACTTCTTCTATGCTGTTGAAAGGTGTCTTGCTTAAGAACTCTTCTTGTAAACTGATAACAGATTGTGACGACACCAAACGACGGCTTGAAACGGAGTCGTCAGATTCTCTCTAGTAAACTATTTAGAAACAAATATATTATTAGTTATATAGAACATAAAAGTATTTAATAATAGATGTAGTAAATAACTATGTCAAAAAACATATCAAACCTGTGTTTGAAAGCAATGAATTCCTCAATGTCATCGTTAATGAATAGTGTACTTCCATGGAAAGCTAATGAAACATATGCCTTCCCTAAAAGATACATAAATAGAAAAAATGATAATAGACAATCAATATAAGTGTAATTAATGGATACTTAATATAAACTCGTTATTCTAAAAATAATGAAAACATTAAAAATACACATTATACCGTCTGAAAAAGGTGAATTTCCCAGTTTGCAATATCAAAACAGTAACACCATTGGGTTTTTTATCTACGAACTTCTGCATCTTCTCAGCATATGATTCCCACAGTTGAACATAAATATTACGACCCCTACAAAATTTTAATACACAAAATGTTGAAAAGCGTATTGTATGCAAATACAATAAGACATTTAGATATCTCAAAAATTGTGGAAGTTGAAAAGATCTTACTGAGCATCACGAACTTGAAGGTTCATTTTCTTTTTGAATTGCCCACTTTGCGTTTTGTGATCATACATATCGAAATACGTATACAAATAACCAATTATATCTATAAAGAAGACAAATAGAAAATTTTATGCTTAAAAAGAGAAAAGAAGAAAAAAGAAACATTTTAGCAACGTATAGAATAAAAATTATTATGACTACTTACCAACAACGAAATTAGTTGGGAGAGCATTGTTAAGAAAGAGATCAAATTCAGTAAATGAGAAGCCATGAGGAGATCCAACAGCATCATTACATTTCGTCATGTTGGTATCATAATAGAAAAAGAGTATATGTTTATGATTTGTCAACCGATATTGTGAGACATTGTCACCATCTTCAAATTTCTTAATGAGGACACATTCTCTCTCCACGAGGAATTTCCCATGTTTGCTTAGATAGTGTAGGATCGTTTGCGGACCCGAACGAGTCGTTCAGAAGAGTTTATCTCAGTTTCAGAGGCGGAAACTAAGAAACCGAGGTCAATTCAGCGATTATACACTTTAAACTGTTGTTTCTATTGATTTGTATGACATTTACAACCTGACAACACTTCGGCAGCACTTCGTTGCAAACCGGAAGAATCTCTGAAAATTGTTACAAAAGAAATGACATGCTAGCCTATATATAGAGGATAGGTTTCGCTTGAAACCTGACATATTTGTTCAAGCGAAATCCTCAAACTACTATTCAAGCGAAATTCATGTCTTCAACCTTCTGATTTCAATTTAATCTACCATGTATTTTGTCTTCTAGTGTAATGATGTCATAGATGATATCATCTTGATGATGTCATCATAACATCATGCTGAATCATATCCGCAACGAGACTGAAACTCGATGTAAGACGTAGTCGACAGACGTAGTGCACCAACAAACTCCCCCTCGGATGTTGACGGAGTCTTCAGTGTCGAGTCTTCAATTGTCAATCTACAATCTTTATCGATCTTTGATCTTTCTCTGAAGTATTTGTCATTGCAAGAATCCTCAATCAATCTCTTACTCTTTCTCGTAATCTTCAAAATCTGAGTCTGGCTCTACTATCTTCAGACTCCCTCTCGATGTCCTCAGACTCCCCCTTTTGCTAAGCTGGGATCGCAGTCTGGAATTCACTTTCCACAGATTCTTAGATTGTAATCTGGCACTCTATCAAACTCAGGTTTTGGAACCTGGTTAACCTGCAAAACTCTACCCAAAAATAAGTTTTCTGATAACAATTCGTGGATAAAATTTTCAAATCTAATCAATCACTTGCAGGAATAATATTTATATATCAAAACCTTTTCTCATTTCATTTCAATATTCTTCAAACACTTTCACCCAAACCATTTGTTCATCATGTTTAGCACTCAGAATTTTGAAAATCAGCTTTCCAAAATCAGTTGTCGAAAATCTTTTTGAATTTTTCAAAATTTATGCTAAAACACACTAAAATCTTTTTGGATTTTTTAAAGAAAATAAATGCAGAAATAAAATATTTACAGACAATATTTTTTGTGAGTCCGTGCAAGAGGATCATATCAGTTTTTGAGACCAATCACCAACACCGTTAAGCTTCATTTCATTTTAAGCTCTAAACGATTCACTTAGATTGTCAGTATACTTGTCCACTTAAATTTTCACACAAAGTTCAACTGCTTCGAGATATGCAATTAGTGTCTTAAGAACTTAAACTCAATCGCGTGTCCCACCTCAGAATATACTCCCGTATCCAGATCCCAATATTCAGTCTTACAGGTAATTATGACACAAATGATATCTGTAGGGGTTAATAAATTATGAAGAATCATGAGAGCTCAGGTCAGAACTATCGTTCAGCAGAGAGATCATGACTCAACTTTAGGGTGTGTCCCCTTTAGAGGATCTTTTTTACAACAGCATTGCTAAGCAATTTTATTGTCTTATCATATATGCTGAGGGTGATGCTATGTTTCAAGCATTTGCAGAAAGTATTATTCGAGGACTAGGTCAGAACCATCGTTCAGCAGAAGTCCCGGAATAATACCCCAGACATCATTGAGTATAAAGACCTAGTATATCAGAATACGAGACCTTTCAAACGAGATTTCGGGGGTTACCCATATATCCGAGAGATGTATCCCCACGATATAAGCAAGTTTGAAATTTAGGTTTATATCTCGTCACAATCTACTAAATGTGCAAACACCTACTGGCACATCATCAGTGAGACCGTTTATTACTTTTTAACTTTCCAATTCTTTAGCATGTTGTGATCGTCCACTGATGTACTATCATTTCCTCTTTTATGCAACAAAAACTCATTTTTCATTTTATCATGTTTTTGACTTTTTCAAATTTTCAAATGTTTTTGAATTTTCTAAAAAATCTTACTCCCCCTAAAATGCAAACACATTTTAGGAAATTTGAAAACAAACTATACAACAACGTGACAACTGATATCGAATCACTTCAATTCGCCATCCACTTGGCATAAACAATCAGAACTCCCCCTCACAACAAACTATTTTCCCATTGATTTCAAAACACTTAAGTTTGTTTTAATCAAATGGTTTTTCCGGAAAATAAGTTTTGTTGATTTTACCACTTGTAAAATTGGGGATTAAATCATCACATTGTTTTTCAACCACTTGTAGAAAATCAGATACAACTTAATGTCCCTCATTTACCACTTTTAAGATCAATCCAATCAAACATTTTCAACCAAACATCATCTGTTAGTTGAATTCTCAAGGTGCCGATTACTACTCCTCGCTTACAAACCTGGGAGTTCCGGCAATTCCTGCAATATAAATTTCCAAAAATTTTCAATTTTCAAACAAACAACATAAGAATGATGCCGATTCATGCTCCACGATTACCAACTTGGGAGCTCCGGCAAGTCAGGTTTTTACTCTTTGAAGAATATGTCCACCCAAGCCTGACCTTCCTTGGGTGTTACCGAGTCATCATCACTCGGTTTCTTACCTCCCCTCTTCTTCTCGTAGAACTCTTTAACCCCTTTAACTTTTCGATCAATCATTTTTCCAAAAATATATTTTACAGTAGGGTTAAAGGCCTTGTCAACATCAAAAACCTTTTTGTCATTATAAAATTGATTTGATATCTCAACTTTACTAACTTTCCTTTTGAAATTTTCAGCACGCAAAGGTGGAAAATTTTCATCGTTCATAGTTGGAACTGATTTTTCAACTTTTTCTATAACAACCTTTGGCTCCTCTGATTTTGTGGAATCAGATTCATCACCAGAATTGTTACCTGAACCTTTCACAACCCATTTTTGATTTATTACATTTTCTTTTCCTTTCAAAACACTCTTTGAACATTCTCCCTTCTCAAAGATTGAATTTTCAAAGCCTGTAAATGTTTTGGTTATAAGTTCAGTTTTCTCCACAACTTTCTCTTTCAATTTACCAGAGACTTCCTGTTTTGGTTTGAATATCTTCGGACAGTCCCTAGCAACATGACCAACAGTTTTACACTGAAAACATGTTCTCTTTTCAATCTTCTTTGGAACAACATTCTTCTTCAGTTCTTCTTGCTTCTTGTCAAGGAATTCTTGATTTGTCTGTTTTCTGAATACTTGTTCTTTCTCAGCCTCTGTCGTTTTCCCTGAAACAAACACAGTTTTTGGTTTATACATTTTTTCATTTTTATAGTTTTTCGGTTGATTAAATCCAAGACCTTTCTTTTTGAAATTACAATTATGGTTTGGTTTCTTTTGGAAACTGTAACCACAATTGTAACCCATTTTCTTGTTAATTCTTTGTTGATCTCTTGAAGTGTATTGTTTAGGTTTTCCAATAAGATTTAAATCTTTTATTTCAGAAATATTAATTTCTGCAATTTTGAAAACCTTTTGAATCATTTCAAATCTGACACTTCTTATTGGAAAAGTCTCATCAGAATATAATTTGTCAGAATCTTTCAAAGTATATGCCACTTTGAATGATTCATCATTCAAATTAGATTTTGATATCAAAAACTCTTTATCATAAACCCGTTTTTCCTTTTTGACTGTTGACTTTGACGCATCTGACTTAGACTTTGACTTGGATTTGGACTCCGGTTTTGACTCCTCTATGTCATCTTTATCTAACACTTGATCGACCACACTTTTTATCAACTTTGACTCATGATCAGTGTCGGATGACGTGTATGTGACATCAATATTTTCTGGCAAGTTATCCGACGGCCCAGACTCCCATTGTAAGTTTATTGCCTTTTCGACTCTTTCGGAATTTGGATTTCGAGGTAAAAATCCATTTTCGACCGGGGGCGGACACTTATTGTAAACCACACTTGGTTTCTTACCAGAAGTCTTCCCTTCATCTTTTGTCACAGATTTCTTTTCTTCGGACGTCTTCACTTCTTCAAACGTCTTCAAATTCTCCACAACCGGATAAATCCTGTCAACAACAAAAGTAGAACATGAGTAACTTTCTAATAATTTGTTGACTCTTTCAGTTTCTATCTTTTGTGTTGCCAACTTCAACTCCAGATCAGCACATTTCTTTATGTGAAAGTTGACCTCATCCAGCTGTCTCAGGTATGCTATCTTCAGCGTATTCATTGCCACAGCTTGTTCACCATTTGAATCAGTATACTTGTTGATTTCTCTGTTCATTGTATCATATGATTCTTTCAATCTGTTTATGTTATGCAGTAACTCATTGTTCTGCTTGATTAAAGAATCATAATTCATGCACTTTTCAGGAACTTTAACAGGTTCAGAATCAACTTTGACTTCAAATTCAGGAATCTCTTTGACTGTTCGGTTTGATTGTAAAAATTCAAAAGATTGCCCAATGAGATCAAAAGATTTGACTGTTCGGTTTAATCTCCATCATTCCATGTGCAGTTTGTGCCTGATGCAGTGCTGGTGTTATTTGATGATAAATCGCCTTTTTGTGATAATCGTTGTTTCCAAAAGGATTCTGAGCTCCAGTAGCTTCACGATTTTTGCACTCTCTCTTGAAATGCCCCTTTTCCCTGCAACGAAAACATGTAACTTTGGACTTATCAAAGCCTAAATTTGAAACACTTGCATCAAGAAAATCATTTCTTCCCGTAATTTGTTTAAACTTCTCAGCTCTTCTCATTACACTGGCCATGCACCATTTAATATCCATCAATTCCATTTCCTCAGCATCGATTTGATCGTAATCCTCTTTCGTGAGCATTGGATTACCGATCTTTCCGGCCACAAAACTACTATATGACTCTAACACCATTCCCAACAAAGACATTTGATTTTTGGCAACTTCTTCAGAATAATCTTGATCACTTTCAAGATTTAATACAATATTGCACTGAAGTTTTCTTCCATTCTTTGTTGCAGAAATGTTTGGATCAAATGATGAAAATCTTGTGCTGCTTGATCCCTGGGATGATTTCTTTTCAGAAGAATCTTTCACACTGTAAGCAGTTTCAATTTTTGGAGAATAATTTGACTTTTCGTTGACACCACCTTTGTAATACAAGCTGATATCTTGTTCTCCATCGTAGTTTTTCATCCTGGCAATCTTCCTCTGTTCCATCTCTTGAGCTTCCAGGTGTTTGATAAAATCTCCCAGTGTCATATTTTTGTAATCTTTTCTGTTGGATCTCAGCATCATCAGAAACGTTCCCCAAGTTTCATGAGGTAGTGCATCTGCAAGTTTTTCAATCAATTCATCGGTATCTTTCTTAATTCCAAGTTTTTTCATATTTCTCACCAAGTTACAATATCTATCAATTATTTGCTTGGTGTTTTCAGATCTCAAACCACGGAACAAATCGAATTCTTTCTTCATGAGAGACATTTTGTTTTTGAGCATATCATCACTTCCAACAAATTTTGCTTCCAATTTTGTCCAAATTGAATAAGCAGTTCCATCATGTTGAAGCAGTATCAAGATATCTTCTTTTATCGCTTGCTGAAGCAAACTCACCATCAATTTTTCATCTCGATATTTCTTTTTATCTTCCGTACTCATTTCTCGAATTGTTTGCTGCACACCATTTGTTGTGGGTTTAACATATGGTTCTTCAGTGTGTTCCCAAGCATCCAAATGATACGCCTCAACCCAATTTCCAAACCGTTCGGACCATACATTGTAATCATCAATATCCACGAGTTTAGGCGGTTTCTGAGACGTCCCCGTTTCATTCTCAAGCAATGTACTCTAAGTAATTGTAATAGGACTAGCAAAAGCATTGTAGAACTCGTTCTCCATGTTTCGAATTTTCAAATAAGCTGTACCACCTTGGAAAATACCTGACAAACCTGACAACACAACAGAACAAACACAATCAGTTAAATCACTTATCAATTAACTGAATAATACTGATACTCGAACTGATGATTTTCTGTGCGGACTGAACGTTGACCAATTGTGCGGACTGCTCTGACTCAAATCGAATTCAAACAATTTGACCCTTTTAATCCTTTGAACTCCAAATTATACGAACTGGACTTTATTACTCAATTTGACCACACTATACGACTTGACTGACAAACGTACTGAACCAACCGTGCGAACCGACCAAACTCCAAATCTTGTGACCTGACAACCCATACACACTTGCATACAGATACAATATCACATGAAACGATAACTATAACACTTTCTATTAGGCCATTTATCTAAACTGATCACATGTGTTTTTAATATATTGTATATGGCTGACACATTCACATGCAATCACAACAAATTTCAATGTTTCTTGGAAATTACATTCATATGCAAAACAAATCAGTCACGTGAAACCATATTTAATATCCATCAAATATTCAAACTTTAATATGGAAGAACATTTGCCAGCAACATATCAACAATTAATGTGACCACTTAAATTTGATTTTGCCGACGACAATTTCCAATTCAGATCAAAATTAATTTGTCCTCAAAATCCACTAACTCTACAACAACAAGTAACAAGATAAGATGATTGGACCAATTTTTTTTTAAATTGCCGACAACTAATAAAATGTGTTAATCAATTAAATGTGTCACCTGCAAATTTAACACATGAAATCTGAATATGACCAACAATCACTGTCACATGCAATAAAAAAATCACAAAACCCGATGTATTCACATGAATCCTGTCAAATTTTCATGCAATATTATCTATTACTTCAACTTCAATATCACATACAATATCTCGGTACTTGAACACAATGGCAGACAAAGACTTTTAACACAAATAAAACTTGAACCGATTAATACTAATCTCAAGAATCACTTTCAAGCTAATACAAACATGTGATTTCAATTCTCAATTTACTGACAACTTTTGATCAAATCAATTTTGTGATTGGGCCTATATCTATTAGAGGCTGACACAAATAGAACTACCAGCTATAACACGTGACCTTCAAATGTATCAAATACTATCACATGAAACTGCAGTGATTCACACGTGTTTGTTTATGCGCGACTAACAAACTCTTGTTTCAATGCATACTTGTTATCGAACAACTGAATTAATCACGTGAACACAGTTCTGATGTAATTAGAAAACAATCACTTCAAGCTAGATTACGTGTATTGATTCAAGCGAAATCATGATATTTGTGAATACAAGCGAAATCAACAAGTAAGTTTCAAGCTAAATCTGATTAAAATGTCAACACTCAAGCGAAATCTACATGAACTTCAAGCAAAAACCATGTTTTTCAAGCGGAATCTATGATGAAATGTGAACTCTCAAGCGAAATCTAACACAAATTTCAAGCGAAATCTATGACATCAGCAATAACGAACTGATTTAGGTCCGATTGAACGAGTAAATGATCGAAATACGTTCTGAAACTTTCAAGGCTTTGTTAAAACATGTTTTCGCACAATATGTGAGAATTTGAACTGATTTTATCCGTAAAAAGTTGATTAATTTTGAAAGAAGGTGTAGAAAATCAGAAATAATGGCTGAATTGGTATGAACTCTTCCTCCTGTGCTCTGATACCACTTGTAGGATCGTTTGCGGACCCGAACGAGTCGTTCAGAAGAGTTTATCTCAGTTTCAGAGGCGGAAACTAAGAAACCGAGGTCAATTCAGCGAGTATACACTTTAAACTGTTGTTTCTATTGATTTGTATGACATTTACAACCTGACAACACTTCGGCAGCACTTCGTTGCAAACCGGAAGAATCTCTGAAAATTGTTACAAAAGAAATGACATGCTAGCCTATATATAGAGGATAGGTTTCGCTTGAAACCTGACATATTTGTTCAAGCGAAATCCTCAAACTACTATTCAAGCGAAATTCATGTCTTCAACCTTCTGATTTCAATTTAATCTACCATGTATTTTGTCTTCTAGTGTAATGATGTCATAGATGATATCATCTTGATGATGTCATCTTAACATCATGCTGAATCATATCCGCAACGAGACTGAAACTCGATGTAAGACGTAGTCGACAGACGTAGTGCACCAACAGATAGTTACCCATAATAGTGGCTTGAATCTTTGTACCCTAAAATGAATGAAATAAATGGTGAGAATAGTTGCAAAAAAATCTAATATAAATTAAAATAGTTAATGAGATAGTATAAAGTACCTCTTCATCCATAAGTATTACATCAATTGAATGTGTAGCACCATTTATCTTGAAAGAAGGTAGCTTCCAAAGCTTAATTATACGGACCTTAATTGTGACATCAACCTTTGAATTTGAAGCATTAACTTGGTTGAGCAAAGTGATTTCAACATTCTCCAATGATCTATTACACGTTAATAAGAATGGTTAGGGGCCGTTAAATCTATAATTAAAAACGACACAGAAAGATATACATATAGCAAAAGAAAAGGTGAAACTTAATTTTGGTTTTAGAAAACATATAAATTTAGTGCCACATGTGACTTGATAAGAAAATCACAATTGTGAAGCTACTTGACTCTTAAATATAGTAAAATATAACCTCAGACACTACAGTCTCATTTTAAGTTACTATATATTTTATAGTATAGTAAAGTAATATATATGTTGATGCAACAAATAATAGACCAAGGATAGTAGTTGGGCTGGTTAGGCAAAAGGATTGAAGGGTTCAACTTTGCCTAACGCAGGTCGTGGGGTCCCCCCACGTTTGCAAGACGTGGAGAGAGGTTCACTAGATTGTTTTGTAATTTGCTAAAGATCCTCCTCTGAAATGTGTTCAGATTCGGATGTATGAGCAAAAGGAATGTGTGTGTTGAATGTGAAATAAAGTAACTTGCATAGAGCAAGTACTCGAAGTGAATGACCAGAGATTTCAGGAATCAGGGCTGGCCAGGAATGTCCTCTTCAGTAAATGAAGTGTCTAATTTATAGGAAAAGACATTGCTCAAAGAGGAATGTGTTGACTAGTGAACATGCTTGCAGTGGGGGGTTTTGCCCTTTTTGGGGGTTGAAGGCTTTGACCTGCGGGTAAAAGAGTGTATTCTGTGGATCTGTGTTGCTTTTGCGGCTGGTGAGTTGGTCAAGCAATCTAGAGACGTGACCATTTACTGTTCTCGTATTGCTTTACTTCATCTCCAAGCTTTTCAACCTTTGAACCATTTAACCTTTTGAGCATCTATGTATTTAAGTCATTTTTATTTGGTCTTGGGCTACCCCCGTCATCAGTCCCCCAAGGCAGAGGTTTTTGGGAAATGAGCTCAAAGACTTCTGACTTTTATACATGTGTTTTACTGTCTAAAGGCTTCAAGGGTTCAAAGCTTGGAGGCTTAAAGGGTTGAAGTCAGTTAATTTTTTGAATTTTAAAAAACTGACAACTGATTTGATTGATGTATGGCAGTTCATAGGGCGGCGGTTTTGCAGAGAGTAACTGTTTGCAATTATAACCTCTATTTTGGGTATTATTTTATTGAAGATAACATTCAATCTTTCATTATCTCTTCAAGTTTCCTCTGGAATTCCTTTCCTCTTTTCAAGGTTAGTTCCGGCTTCTTTCTTATTTCCTTACTTTCTTCATATTTTCTTGTAAAAAATGGGTGCTCGTAAGGATTTGGCAAAATCCTTCTCTCGATTAACCCAAGAAGAGGTAGAACTGTTTTGTATGGAAAATGGTATTGGGACGAAATTTAAACCAACTGCTCCTGCTTACGACGTTCCTATTGATAAATGTCCGGCCGGTTCGATTGCTCTTTATTGTCATCATTTTGAGTTTTCGAACCTCCGTCATCCCTTTTCTGTCTTTGTTTTAAATCTGTTGGAGTATTACCGAGTCTCCTTTGGTCAGATTCACCCAAAGGGTATGGCTAGGGTTTTGCACTTCGAGGTTTTGTGTCGTGCCCTTGGTTATGATCCTTCATTGTTGCTTTTTCGCCGGTTTTTTCGTTTGGCAAAAAACAGTGATTGGTTCACCTTTGAAACATCCAAGGTTGATGCTTGTCTTATTTCGTCTATGGTTACTACACTCGGTACTTGGAAGGATCGCTTTTTCTGGGTTTCTGATTTACATGTCCCATTCAAAATGGTGTGGAGGCATCCGGATGCTGTTCTCAATGAACCGGAACCCTCTGAATCTGATTTGAATGACACTTTTCTTAAAGCCATCCGGGAGTGCCCTTCAAGGGTTCGTCCATTCCCTGAACATTTGCTAGTTATTTTTGGGGTTAGTAAATTATGGGAAAAGGCCAATCGGGATCCGGTTCTAATGAGGAATGGCACGGGTATGCATTTTTTCTTTTTTGTTCCCTTTGTGTTTTCTTAATTTATGTCTTATGTGCTTTTGTTTTATGGTTATTTGCAGTTATGTCTGCACTCGATTTCATCAAAAGCGACGATACTTCTGATGTTGCGTTTGAGGATGCCCCATCTGTCCCTGGTGAAAATGTTGTAGTTAGAAGTGCTGAGCAAAGGTTCGAGGGTTCGGGTTATGCTAGTGTTTCCAACGTCAAAGGTTTTTCTAAATCTCATGCTCCCAAGGCTTCAACCCGTCGATCTACCCGTCGTTTGTTGAAGGGTGCTCCTTAATCCACTTCTTCTGAACCGGTGGATTTAAGTGAGGACATTGAGGCTTCTGAAGATCAAGGGGTTGAAGCTGGTGTTGAGAAGGAACAGAAGTTGGTTGTTCATGGCAAGAAGACTCCAGCCAAGAAGGTTATTGCTACTCCTCTTCAAGGTTCTTCAAGCAGAGATGTTGAAGGGTTGGATCCAGATGAGGTTTATGTGCCTGGTTGGTCAGTTAAAGTTGATGACAGTTTCAAGGATGCTGTTGTTTGTGAGGATGCGTTAAGCCACATTGCCCCTCCTTCGGTTCATAACACTATTGCTGATATGGATGATGACATGATGCTGTCCCACATGATTTTGAGTAGCTGCAACCTTGCTGCCATGCTTCCTCAGGGAGTTGCTCGTTTTCGTAAGAGGATGCATGAATATGAAGAATTTTCTAAGAAGAAAGATAAGATGAAATCTTCCATAGCTGCAATGAAGAAGGAGATAAGTGGGTTTGCTGAGAAAGAACAGGCTTGGGCTAAAAAGGTTGGTGAACTGACTAGGAGATATGAGATTGCAATGGGTGATCTCAAGAAAAGCTTCGAGGCTGATCGATTGAAGCTTAAGGCTGATAGGGAGGCTTTTTCTGTTCAACATAAAGCTTTCGATGAAGAGAAGGAAGGCCTAAAGGCTTTGGTTGCTCAAACCAACAGTGATAATCAATGGTTAATTGAGCAAGGTTTCCAGCAGGTTGTTACTTATCTCCTTCACTCCAAGGAGTTCAATTCCGCTCTTGGTGAAGTCTACACGAAATTGCTCAACTTGGGGAAACATCAAGGTCTGATTGCTGGTTACAAGCTTCATGAATCTGGCCATCCTTTAGAAAAGTCTCCCTTATTTCGTCCTGAAGCTTCTGAGGTCTTCAAGGGTTCTGTTGAACAGATGGAGAGGCTGACCTACCCCTATGTCAATCAAGTTTCTACTTGTTTTGGTAAGCCCCTTACTGTCTTGCAGGAGTTGAAACCGGAGGGCCTCAATGAAAAAGTATGTGCTGAAGTCCTGGGTTCTCTTTCAAGAAAAAGATCTTACTCGGGAGATAGCGATGACACCCTTTCAGGAGGACCAGATGCTTCAAAGGATGCAATCTTGGAGGCTTCAGTAGTAGGTGGTGATGGTGGTGTGAAGGCTAAGAAGTCAAAGAAAGCAAAGAAGGTTAAAGGTGAAGGTTCCGGGGCTTCCAGGCCTCCTGCTGATGCTTGATGGATATTCATAGCTTTCTTAGTACTCTTTGAAAACAATTTGTGGTGTATGTTAACTAAAACAATGTTAGGTTTCACAAGGACCCTTAAGGTTCTTGTTATGTGGTTGTGGTGAGGCCTGTATGGCCGTTTGAACAATTTCTCAACTTGCAAGCTGTTAGGGCTTGCTTTTAACTTTGTTAGGAAGTCTCTCAGACTTTCTTTGATATGCTATTATGTTTAACTATTTGTATTGTGTTGTGTTGTTTATACTTGTGTTTATTTTGCTAAGGCAGCTTGTTTGGTTTTAAACGTTCAAGCTTTTTGGCTATCCCGTATGTAGGTTGAAGCCTTTAAGGCTTTGAGTTGTCACGTATGTAGCTTGGAGCCTTGAAGGCTTCTTAGTTTTGTGACTTGGCTTGGTTTGGTTTGTATCTTTGAATTTTTTATAACTTTTTGTTCAAGTTGTTGCATTATTCCTTAGGTTATTTCTGTTTCTTGTGACTTTGTCTTTGTCAAGTTTGTGTTGCCTTTATGTTTTTTATACCTTAAAGGGTTCAGTGCTGCAGTCACTTAGCCTTGGTATTCTTAACAAGAAGACATAGCACCTATCCTATTTATTTTCTTGTTTTCATTTGATTTCGTAAGCCTGTTTGTTGATTATTTTTCTAAGGCTTAAGGAACATTTGGTGTAGGTTGTTCAAACCCGTCTATGAGACAACTTTGTTTTCAATAATAAGTCCCACGGAGTTGTATTGATTTAGGAACTCACCCCTTATATAGGTTCATTCAACCCTTGAACCTATTGAGTGATATGGCCTGGGAGCTCATCCCCTTACATGGCCCTTGCCATGGAGTTTTTTTGCTAGGTTCTCAACCTGATCTTAGGATAGAAAGACAAATTTGATAAAACAACTTCATTCATTCAAGAGATACTTATTTTTACAAAAGGTATTCATAGTGCTACTCTTGAAATACAACTTGTGAAATACAAACCAATCTTTCCTGTTTAGACATGGAACCTTTTCAGGGTTTTTCCATTCCAGTGCCTTGGAAGCCTTTTACCTTCTGAGTCTGCTAGCTTGTAAGATCCACCCTTATGTGCTTCGAGGATGGTATACGGGCCCTCCCATTTTTGGCCAAGCTTTCCTTGATTCTATTTTTTGCTTGCTTCATTGTTTCTAAGCACCAGGTCTCCTGGCCTGAAGCGTTCATTCTTGACTCTCTTGTTATAGTAGGCTTCCATTCGTTGTTTGTACTTGGCCTCTTGAATTGCGGCTTGGTCTCGTGCTTCCTCTAGGAGTTGTAAGTTCAACATGGTCCCTTTTTGGTTTGTTTCGGGATCCATGTTGACAATTCGTTGTGTTACAACTCCTACTTCAGCTGGGATCACGGCTTCGGATCCAAATACCAAGCTATAGGGTGTTCTTTTGTGGCTTGTTTTTTCGGTTGTTCTTATGGCCCATAGAACACTCGGCAATTCTTCAAGCCAGTTGCTTTCGTACCTTCCCAATCTGGTTTTGATACCTTCCACTATGCTTCGATTCGTTCTTTCAACTTGACCGTTTGATTGTGGGTAAGCCACTGAGCTGAAAACCTGATTGATTCTGTATTCTTTGCACCAAACGCTGAAAGGCTTTTCAGCAAATTGCTTTCCATTGTCAGTGACAAGTACTCCCGGCAATCCATAACGGCAAATAATGTTTTCCCAAACAAAGTCAATGACCTGTTTGCCCGTGATCTTTGCAAGTGGTTTAACCTCAGGCCACTTGGTGAAATAATCTATGGCCACCAACAAGAATTTTACTCCACCTTTGCTTGGGGGAAATGGACCGACAATGTCCATCCCTCATTTATAGAATGGCCATGCTGAGGTTATTGGAACCAGATCATGCTTGGGACTTTTTGGGATTGGTGCATGAATTTGGCAGGCATCACATTTCCTTAATTGCTCAGTGGTATCCCGGTGCATTGAGGGCCAAAAATACCCAAGGTTCATAAGTTTGGCAACCACCGACCTAGCTCCAAAATGAGCTCCGCATATACCTTCGTGAATCTCTTTGATCAAATACTGACTTTGCTCGGGACCAACACATCTTAGCAAGGGCGCAAGATAACCCTTTTTGTAGAGGGTTTCACCTTTTAGTATATACTGCATTGCCTTGATCTTAACCCTTTCAGCTTCTATTTGATCACTAGGCAATTCACCGTTTTTAAGGAATTTCTTGATTGGAGTCATCCAATTTGGATCTTCTTCGGTGATTACATCTTGAACTTCCAACTCATCGATTGATGCAGCCTTTAGCACCTCTACCAATACCTTCTTGGTAAGGTGGGCAAAAGTGAGAGATGTAAGCTTACTCAAGGCATCCGCTTTCTTGTTTTGGGACCTGGGAATTTGCTTGATGGTGCATGTTTGGAAGGTATTCATTAGCTCTTTGGATTTTTCTTTGTATCTTTTCATGTTGGGCTCCTTTGCAACGTAGCTATCATTCACTTGGCTTGAGACCAGCAACGAATCTGTGAACACTTCAAGCTTTTGGACCTTCATTTCTTTAGCCAGTCTTAGGCCGGCGATCAGTGCTTCGTATTCAGCTTTGTTTTTGGTGGTCTGAAAATCAAAAGGTAGAGCATATGTGAATTCTAACCCTTCCGGGTTGATCAGAATGAGCCCAGCCCCTGACCCTTCAATGCTTGAAGCCCCATCGGTGAAAAGCTTCCAGGCTTCAAGGTCTGAGGGTTCAGTGGCAGCTGTGTTCACTTCAGTGACTGTTTGCTTTGGGACTTCTACGATGAAATCAGCCAAGACTTGGGCCTTGATGGCTTTTCTTGGGACGTAGGTGATATTATGCTCACCTAGTTCCACTGCCCATTTGGCTAGTCGTCCTGAGTTTTCTGGTTTTTCAAGCACACTCCTAATAGGCTGGTCGGTGACCACTTGTATAGGGTGTGCTTGGAAATACCTTCGAAGCCTTTTAGCTGTTTAGACTAGGGCTAGAGCAAGTTTTTCTAGGGGAGGATATTTGATTTCAGCCAATTTTAGAGTTTTGCTGAAGAAATAAACGGGTACCTGAACCTTGTCTCGTTCAATGGTGAGCACCGCGCTTATGGCCTCTTCAGCAACTGAAAGGTATACCGAGATTAATTCTCCCGTTTCTGGGGCTGCAATGTCAGGTAGGGAAGCTAGGTGTTGCTTCATCTGGTTGAAGGCTTCTTCGGCCTCCTCAGTCCATTTGAAGTCCTTCTTATCGGAGCAACCTTTGAGCGTTTTGAAAAAAGGTAAAGACCTTTCAGCCAATTTGGAGGTAAAACGCTTCAAGGCTGAAAGCTTCCCGTTTAAGCTTTCAACCTCCTTCTTGCTTCTCAGTGGTTTGGTTTCTAGAACAGCGTTCACCTTGTTTGGATTGGCTTTAATGCTTTGTTTTCCCACAATATGCCCAAGGAATTTACCTTCCTCAAACCCAAAGGAGCACTTCTCGGGGTTGAGTTTCATGTTGACCTTTCTTAGGTTCTTGAAAGTTTCTTGGACGTCATCGAGCATTTGATATTCCGTTTTACTTTTAATCACCAAGTCTTCGACGTATGCCTCCATGTTTCTACCAATTTGATTTGAAAAGGCCTTGTCAACTAGGCGTTGGTAGGTTGCTCCAACGTTTTTGAGGCCAAAAGGCATCTTTTGGTAACAAAAGATCCCTTTGTCGGTGTGAAAGACGGTCTTCACTTCATCCTCTTCCTTCATGAGGATTTGATGATAACCTTTGTAGGCATCCAAAAAGCATTTGAACGGGTAACCGGTGAGGGAGTCAACCTTGAGATCAATTTCCGGCAACGGGTAACAATCTTTAGGACAAGCCTTGTTAAGATCCTTGAAATCTATGCACATTCTCCAAGAATTATCTGGCTTCTGAACCATCACCGGGTTTGCAACCCAGGATTGATATTTGACTTCTCGTAGAATGCCAGCTGACACAAGCTTTTCAACCTCTTGGCACGCAGCCAAGCTTCTTTCGGGTGCTAAGCTTCATTTCTTTTGAACAACAGGCTTGACACCAGGTGGTATTTTCAATTCATGTTCAGCAATGCTTCGAGGGATGCCTGTCATATCCTCCGGGCACCAGGCAAAGACATCTCTATAATGTGTCAACAATTTTTCAAGATATGAGAGGGTTTCTTGTGAAAGGCTTGGATTGACCCTTATCTTCTGCTCGGGGTACTTAGGATTTATGATTATCCTCTGCTTGTCTTCTTCACTTTTGGAGCTTTCACCTTCAACCATGTAGGCCTCTTGTGAAGGTTGAAGGGTTGTTATTCCCCTCTCGGTGGGAAATTTAACAGTGCCATGGCCAACAGACACATCCATATAAAATGCACACTGTCCCGGCCTTCCGATGATCACATCATGGTTTGAAGGTATATTGATAACCACAAAGGTGAGTGGTTAGACTCTCTCCTTCTGACCTTCACTGAAACGAACATCAAGTGTCAGTTGCCCCAAAGGCTTGAGGGGTATATCGGCAATACCTTTTATGGAGGTCCCGGAGGGTTGAAGCCTTGCACGTTCTTCATTGCTCAAACGGTTGAAGAACTTCTCAAACATAATTTCGGTGGCAACACCAGTGTCTATGTATGCCCTGCTCGTTTGTAATGTTCCCACAGTAGTCTCAACCATAAGAGGGTTTGAGATAGGGTCTTTCTCTGTTGGAGGAAAGCAAACACATTGGAGCTCCCAAGCTTCCAACCGCTGCCTTTTGTGTGGAACGCTTCCATCAAAATCTACCATATTGACTTCCTTGTGCTTTCCTTCAGCCATTTTCTCCCTTACTCCCTTTACCAAGTGAGCAAGTTCCCCGGATTTAACGGCCTCTTCGATTCTCTTTTTAAGCTGGAAGCAATCATTTGTATGATGTCCCTTTTCTTCGTGAAATTCACAGTATTGTGTGGAATTTTCGTTCTTTCTGCTTTTGGGGAGAGGCCTAGGGGGCCGGAAGTTTTGCTTGACTTCTTCTGTTGCGAGGATTTCTTGAGGGGTCTTGGTAAGGGGTGTGAATGTAGGATCGTGTTTCGACCCGAATGAGTCGTTCAGAGGCGTTCAACTACGTTTCAGGTGCGGAATAACAAGAAACGAAGGTAGAAACAGCTTACAATTCACTTAATCTACTGATTTTATTAATCTGACAACGTTTACAGCTCGATCTTCACACCGGCAGCACCTCGGTATGGAATTTGACAAAGTTACAAATGAGTTCGCTTATGTGGTATATATAGTGCAGGTAGGTTCGCTTATACGGACATGTACGAATAAGCGGACCTGACACATAAGCGGACCTCCTAGTGACGTATAAGCAGACCTGAACAGGTAGGTTCCCATATACGGACATGACACAAAAGCGGACCTCCTATGTCCATATAAGCGGACCTCCTAGTTTAGACTTATACGATATCCTATTTTCTCGTAAAACGTGCCCTAATCTAATAATCTAAAACTAAGACTCGATACAAGACGAAGTCGACAGATGTAGTGCACCAACAGACTCCCCCTCAGATGTTGACGAGTCGACTATCGAGTCACGACAATGCTGTATCTTCACATCTTCAGTCTTGATCAGTCTCTGGGCGTTTCTCTCTCTTTATCTTCATCAACAGACTCCTCTTTAACAGTATCTGCTTGAATATCATCAGACTTTCCCTCTCGATTTGCTGGCATTTCTTTGTTCTTCAGCAACATCTACTTCAGGATCTTTGTCTGACTTTCACAGCAATTCATTTCCAGAGTCGAAACTTGGCTATTCCTGCACATTCTTAACCCAGAAATGAATTTCTAAATTTAAAAATTTAAATGCACCAACATTCTGATATAATCAGATGACTCCCTCTCATAAACATAAGCAACAACAATCACTCTCCCTCAGATCACAAACTCATGATGAACCACTTGATGATTTAGAAAATACAATTTGACATTTTAAAACACACTCCCCCTCACAACAATGTCATCATGTTTAGCACTCGGAATTTTGAAAATCAACTTTTCAACATCAGTTGTCTAAAATCTTTTTGACTTTTTCAAAAGTTTATGCTAAAACACACCGAAAATCTTTTTGTATTTTTGAATGTAAAGAAATGCAGTAAAGAAATATTTACAAACAATATATTTGTGAGTTTTGTATAAGAGGATCATATCAGATTTTGACAAGTCACAAGTACCGTTGAGCTTAGTTACACATTAAGAATTAAACAATTCACTTAGATTGCCAATATACTGATCCATTTAAATTTTCACACAAATTTCAACTGATTCAGGATATGAGTTAGGTGTTTTAAGAACTTAAACTCATTCATGTGTCCCACCTCTTGAATATACTCCCGTATCCAGATCCCAATATTCAGTCTTACAGGTGAGTATACCACAGATGATATCTGTCAGGGGAATAAATTATAGTACGAGGGCCGTGAGAGCTCAGGTCGATCTTTCGATACGCAGAGAGATGACGGCTTCGATTTTTGGTGTGTCCCCTTTAGAGGATCTTTTGCATTACAACAGCAATGACTATCAATTTTATTGTTTCATCAATTTGCTGAGGGCTGCGCTATGTTTCAAGCATGCGGAAAGTATTCTCCGGGGACTAGGCCATTGCTTCCGCAAAATCAGAAGTCCCGGGATAATACCCCAGATATCACTGAGCATAAAGACCTAGTATCTCAGAAAGAGGGACCTTTCAAACGAGATTTCAGGGGTTACCTATATATCCAAGTAGTGTTCCCCACGAAATAAGCAAGTTTGAATTTATGTTTATATCCCGAAAAAGTTTACTAAATGTGTAAAAACCTATCGGCATATCATCAGTGAGACTGTTTAACACTATTTAAACAATACAAATCTTTAGCATACTGTGACTGTCTACTGATGTACTATCATTTCCTCTTCTTTGACACAAAAACTCATTTTTGATTTTATCATGTTTTTGACATTTTCAAATTTTCAAATGTTTTTGGATTTTCTGAAATTTTCTACTCCCCCTAAAATGCAAACATATTTAAAGGAAATTTGAAAATAAACTGTACAAAAACTTGACAACCGATATCGAATCGCTTCAAATCGCCATCCACTTGGCTTAAACAATCAGAACTCCCCCTTACATAAAACTATTTTCTCATAATGATTTCAAAACACTTAAGTTTGTTTTAATCAGAATGATTTTTCCAAAAAATAAGTTTTGTTGGTTTTACCACTTGTAAAGTTAGGGGTTTGGTTCATCATATTGTCCAATCAATGACTTGTATGAGGATTACATCAAGTTCAAACTAATGACCTTGAGTAATCACTTTATCAGAATCAACCTCTTACCACTTGTAAGAATATCCAAAACATATAACCACATGTAGGAATAAAACATCTACACAAACCATTTTACCAATCAAGATGCCGATTCCTGCTTCGCACTTACCAACCTGGAAGCTCCGGTAAGTCACACTTAACCTGTAAAAACTAAACTCATTTAAAAATCTTTCACAAAATCTAAAATAACAAGAATGATGCCGATTCCTGATCCACGATTACAAACTTGGGATCTCCGGCATAGTCCTAAGACTTCAAGGGAAACAAACTTCCATCCAAGTCTTTTCAGACTTGATGGCTTTCAACTCTTGCGCAGTGGGGTTGTATGTTGCCTTTTTAGTTGCATAAAAATCTTTAACCCCCTTTACTTTCCCATTCAACATTTTTCCAAAAACTTTCTTAACACTCCCATTGAATGTTTTCTCGACATCAAACTTAGTATTCTCGTTGTAAAACTGATTCGAGATATCAACCTTACCAACTTTCTGTTTAACTTCTTCAAATTTCAGTGATGGAAACTCATCATCATTTACTGAAATTTTCATCTCGACCTGTGGCTCTTCTGGCTTTGTGGAACCAGATTCATCGCCGACTTTCACATCATCTTTCTTAACAACCCACACTTGGTTGTCATTCTCTTTCTTTTTATAAAAATTCTTTTTAGAACACTCACCAACCTCATAAGTTGAATTTTCAAAAATTTTAAGTCTGTCGGTTGGTGGTTCAACATCAACAACCTTTTCTTTCAATTTGTGAGAAACTCCCTGTTTTGTTTTGACAATTTTCTGACAGTTCCACGCAATGTGACCAGCTTCATTGCATTTGTAACAGGTTCTAGTTTCTTTTGAGTGACAAACTTCAGTTCCATTCTTCTTCTTTTCAGCAAGAAACTCTTGATTTGACTGTCTCCAGAATGGTTTCTTCTGTTCCTCTTCTGCAAGTCCACCTGACACAAATTCTGTTTTTGTTTTAGAATTTTTCAATTTTTTATGAATTTCTGGTGGAATAAATCCAAGACCTTTCTTTTTGTAGCTACGATTTTGGTTAGGTTTCTTTTGAAAACCAGAACCAGAATTACAGCCCTTTTTCTTGTTTAACCGTTGTAGAACTCTTGAAGTGTACTTTTTAGGTTTTTCAGTAATATTTAAATCTTTTATTTCAGAAATATTAATTTCTGTCATTTTGAAAACCTTTTTTATCATATCAAAACGAACACTTCTTATTGGAAACTCTTTGTCAGAGTATAATTTGTCCGAATCATTTAAAGTGTATGCAACTTCAAATGTTTCATCATCCAAATTTGCTTTCGATAACAAAAATTCTTTACAATAAGACCGTTTGACCGACGACTTTGGAATGTTTACTGACGAATTTGACCCTCCAGACTCAGACTTTGACTCGGATTCCTCCTCAGTATCCAACACCTGATCGACCATTTTTTTATTAACTCAGACTCATGATCAGTATCGGACGAGGTAAACGTGACATCAATGTTATCTGGTAAAACGTCAGTTGTGTCGGTTTTTAGCTTTATATTGATTGCTTTTTCAAGTTGCTCCTCGTTTGGTTTTCTAGGAGAATACCCTTCCCAAATTGGAGGCGGACACTTGTTATATCTAACAGTCGGTTTCTTACCACAATCTCTCTTTTTCTTCGGCTTCTCGTCTTGAAAAGCTTCCATACCTGCAACAGTTGGGTAAATACGATCAATGAGATAACCAGAACTAGAATAACTTTGCAACAAACGTCTAATTCTCTCATTCTCGATCTCTTCTGTCTCCAACTCTTGCTTCCATTTAGCACTTTCTTCGATGTAAAAGTTGATGGCTTTCTGCTTTGTCATCATCACAGCATTCATCATCGTCAGTGCTTGTTCTCTTTCTGAATTTGTCTTTTGGAGACCAGTTACTGTTTTGTTCAAGACATCATAAGATTCTTTCACATAGTTGAGGTTGAACAGTAACTGTTCTTTCTTCTTTTCATACTCAGCAATTATCTCATCTTTTGCTGCACAACCCTTGCATGCTTCCAAACACTTCTCACAAGGCTTTACAACTTCAACAATCTTCTCAATCTCGATTGTCTTTACCACTTCAACCACCTTTTCTTCTTCAATCACCTTCTCTTCTATCTTCACTCGCTCACTTTCAACATTCTTTTTCTGAACAACATCTTCAGTTTTCATTTGTTGTTGTTTTTTAGCAGCTCGTTTCTCTTTTAGTTTCTCCATGCGATCTGCAAAATAAAAATGAAAACTTTCATGAGAAAGATGAGTTTTAGCAACATTGATATGTTTTTCTTCCTCATCATCACTATTGCTATCATCAACTGGTGACTGATCAAACTGTACAGATTTTTCAGAATCAGCATCTGATACACCAGAATCAGACGGTGTTTGATCAAATACAACTTCTTTTTCTGAAGTAACAACATTTTGAACACTCTCTTCTGAACTTAGTGAATCTTCATCAGCACTTTCTGAGCTTTCTTCAGATGTAACAGACTATTCCTTCACACTTTTCACTGTCTCTCCAATAGATTTCATCCATGTAGCAAACATATCTGGTTCTCTGACAATCTTAGCGATGAAAGCTTTAAAATTCCCATTCTCATCTGCAAACATATTCCAGCTGAAACCTTCAGGTAGTCTCTCATCATCTTGATCGACTATGCAGGCTTTGCTATCAGGAGATATGTAATTGTTCCAGTTGAAGTCTACCAAACATCCACTTTTTGAATCCTCAATCTTCCTACCATGAGCCGTCTGTGAATCTTGTGATTGACCGGCCTGCTGATAAATGGCTTTCCGGTAGTAGTCATCTTTTCCAAACGGATTCTGAGCGCCACTAGCTTCTCTGTTCTTGCACTCCCGCTTGAAATGGCCTTTCTCCCTGCAACGAAAACAAGTAACTTTAGATTTGTCAAAACCTAAAGTAGATACATGAGCATCAAGAAAGTCATTTCTCCCGGTAATCGTTTTGAACTTTTCAGCACGTCTTAGAACGCTAGCTAGACACCATTTGATGTCCATCAGTTCCATCTCTTCGGCGTCTATCTGATCGTAATCCTCCTTTGTGAGCATAGGATTTCCGATCCGACCAGCCACTAGACCGTCATACGATAACAACACAGAACCAAGTAGAGCCATGTGGTCTTTAGCAGTGTCTTCTGAAAAACTCTGACCTTCTGGAAGATTTAGAGCGATGTTGCACTGAATCACATAACCATTTCTTGTCTTGGTGCTTTGAGACTGAAAGCTTTCTGATGAACTCTTTGGATTGACACTTGGATATAATGAGAAACCACTGCTGCTTTTGTTTGAACTTTGAACAATCTTTTCTGTAGAATCCCCAGCACTAAACGCAGTCTGAATTTTCGGACTTCTCTCAGCTTCTGTAACCGGAATACTACCTTTGTAGTACATCTTTACATCCTGTTGACCACTTGGACTGTTCATCCTTGCGATCTTCTGCTGTTCCAAATCTTGACCCTCAATCTTTTCAATAAATTCACCAATTGATAACCCATCATAAACCCCTGTGTTTTTCAGGATCATCAAATAAGTTCCCCACTCTTTTTGCGGTAACGCATCAGCTAATTTGTCTACCCACTCTTCAGACTCCTTTTTTATACTAAGCATTGACATAGATCGCACAAGGTGACAGTATCTTTCAATCAGCTTCTTTGTGTCTTCACCCGGTAGACTGCTGAACAGATCAAACTCTTTCTTTAACAGTGCCTTCTTGCTTTTAATCATTTTCTCGCTACCCTCAAATTTGACTTTAAGTGCATCCCAGATTGACTTTGCAGTTTTGTCATGCTGTAGCAGAATGAAAATGTCTTCTTTGATAGCTTGTTGAAGCAGACTGATCATCATCTTTTCAGATCTATACATATCCCGTTCTTCATTAGTAAATTCAGATATTTTTTTATCAACTTTCATATCATTCTGTGGTAAAACATATTTCTTCAAAATACATTCCCATGATCTCAGATGGTTAGCCTGAACCCAATTCTCGAATCTGTCTTTCCACCCGTAGTATTCTTCGATACTCATCAATTTCGGGGGCTTTTGGGTGGTTCCCGTTTCGTTCTCCAAATTCATGTTCTGAGCAATGGAAGCCGGGGTAGACGAAGATGTAGCGAACGCGTTGTAGAAATCGTTATCCATTTTAGATTTCAAATGAACTGGTTCTCCTCGTAACACACCTTTATCACCTTAAAAACAAACAAACAAACACTTATCAGTTTAAATGCTATTAAACAACTGAAACAAAACTGATACTCGGACTAGTGAATATTTTGTGCGAACTGAATTTGTGCGAACTGAATTTGATGTCAAACCGTGCGAACTGCTATGACCCGGATAAAAAACAAACGATCTGACTCACTATGTGTGAACTGATAGACTTTCAAACAATGTGATAATCCTTTGAAAATTTTGAACTCCAAACTAGAACCGGAACTAACTTTCAATGTATTATCAGGTTGGGCCGAACTCTTCTTGTTTTAATGAGCCAACAATAGTGATTGTTCAACACCAACAAGATAATTCTGATTGGACTGACAACAATTGACTTTACAACATTTGCCGACAATGTTAATCACTATTTAAATCCCATTGGACCTCAAATCCACTAAATCGACACTTTTATCTTTTGCATGCAAACCAATTCATGATAACATGTGCCGACAACAATCTTAAAAGAATACTTTGATATCAGCAATCACATGCAACCGATTTAAACCACATTATCTCATATTCCCGATGTACTGACACTATGTCGAAGATTTAACCGAGTATGATTGGACCAAAAGAGCGGAACCAATGAACTGACTAATAAGCTGAACCAAGATGTTCAGAAAAGCGGATCTAATGATGACCGAATAAGCGGATCTACTGATATTGTCACTAAAAGCGGATCTATGAAGCAGACTTGATTGATCAGAAAAGCGGATCTATGAACCGGATCTAATTGAAATCTGTTACTAAAAGCGGATCTATGAAGAACACTTGAAGCGGACCTTATGAGCGGACTTGACTGAACTTTTGAGCGGATCTATATGCAATTTGGAGCGGACCTATTGCAGTTTGGAGCGGACCTACTACATGTTCGAAAAAGCGGACCATATTCGGAGACTAATTTGACCCATTTTTTCTTTGAATTTCAATGTCAAATTTTCAAGGGTTTAACTATGATCAATTACCTACAACCTGTGAAATTTTGAGCGGATTCCGACCGTTAAATCTTGTTCTGATGAAGAAAGAAGGTGTAGAAGTAAGAAATGATGATAAATTCCAGCTATTCTCTGCAGAACTCCTCCTCCCGAGCTCTGATACCAATTGTAGGATCGTGTTTCGACCCGAATGAGTCGTTCAGAGGCGTTCAACTTCGTTTCAGGTGCGGAATAACAAGAAACGAAAGTAGAAACAACTTACAATTCACTTAATCTACTGATTTTATTAATCTGACAACGTTTACAGCTCGATCTTCACACCGGCAGCACCTCGGTATGGAATTTGACAAAGTTACAAATGAGTTCGCTTATGTGGTATATATAGTGCAGGTAGGTTCGCTTATACGGACATGTACGAATAAGCGGACCTGACACATAAGCGGACCTCCTAGTGACGTATAAGCGGACCTGAACAGGTAGGTTCCCATATACGGACATGACACAAAAGCGGACCTCCTATGTCCATATAAGCGGACCTCCTAGTTTAGACTTATACGCTATCCTATTTTCTCGTAAAACGTGCCCTGATCTAACAATCTAAAACTAAGACTCGATACAAGACGAAGTCGACAGATGTAGTGCACCAACAGTGAAGCTTATGCCTTTCTCCCTGCTGGAAGAGTTTCGACCTTCAGGCCTTCGATGGTCTGAACCCTTTTGGCGTCTGTCATAGGAGTTAAAGTTCCCCCTTTTCCTGGCTGGGCTGTTACCTCCCCAGCTTGATCCTCTTTTTCTTTGTTCTTTAATGTCTACTGCCTCCTCTCCCCAGATATGGGCTTCTGCCCTTTCGAGAGCTTCCTCCAAGGTCTTGGGCAGGGATTTGTTGAAATCTCTTGTGAGATATTTGGACGTGATGGCGTTCATAAAACCTGCCACCCGCATCTTTTCGTCTGCCCCAACATATGTTAGACCTTCCTTCTTGTATCTTTCTATGAACTCTCGAAGACTTTCATCATCTCTTTGTTTTATCTGAAAGATCACTGTTGCATCTTTAACGTACCGCCTTTGTTGAGAGAAATTGGCCAGGAAACCCTTGCTGAGGTCGTCGAAGCTTCGAACGCTTCGAGCAGGTAAATCATTGAACCAGATTCTCGCTGATCCGACAAGGGTCTGCATGAACATTAGGCAACATTCAGCGTTTGACCATTTATCAATCCTTGCAGCACCAGTGAAGATGGTCTTCAGGATCTTCAGTCCCATCATATGTTTTGATGTGGGATGGCATCTTAATCTTTGTCTGAAAATCATAATTGATTATTTGCTGTGAAAAACATGAGAGGTTACTCGGCTTATAAGGCTTGGCCAAATCTTCTTCAGCCCTTGTACCCGCGTTGTTGCTGTTGCTGTTGTTCCCTTGAGTGGCCAGCACCTGATTGATAAAGTGCTGCCACGGGAAGTTGGCCATCATCTGGGGCATAAGGTTGAAGCCTTGAAGGCTTCCGGGTGCAACTGGGCAACTAACTCCCAAGGGAGTGCTCATAACAGCACTCCGTGCCAACGGGAGTACGGACAAAGCTTGCTCCCATGAAGTTGTTGTTGAGGGTGAAAAACTTGTTACTGGGGATTGTAGGAGCTGGTCAAGGGTCAGCTCATGGCCCAAGGGAGCACCGTTTGTAGCTGGCTGAGACGAAAAAAGAGGATATGCTGTGGGATTCGGCCTCGCGGATAAATAAGGGTTAGGGTTTGGAGGAGGATTACTGGGCCCGGCCTCATCCCTGGACACTAAAGGTTGTGAGTTTGCAAAAGGAGGGATAGGTGGTCCAGGAGATAGTGTTGGTTCTGGCTCGTCGTAGTCCAAATGAATCCTCACTCCCTTGTCCCTTTCCCTACTCACATATTGGTTGAGGAGAGACCTCAACTCAAGGAAATTGTTGGCAACCCCCTCTGGGGTAAGTTCAACACGTGGTGGGGTGCCAGAGACACCAACATTAGGGGAAGGGACTCCGGACCTGGATGGGGTTGGAGTGTTGAAAGTGAGAAACTCGGGAGTGCTTCCCGGAGTCGAGAAAGAAGTTGGTATAGCCACATGAGTTTGGCTAGTACCTAGGGTAGAGGTGTTTGGAACCTGATTTACTTCTCCCGAGGATCCACTTTCTGACATGGCAGTTTCAAGAGAAAGGAGCTACACTACTAGGTCTTTTGAGGGAAAATAGTGGCGTAGCCCCACGGTGGGCGCCAACTTGTTGATGCAACAAATAATAGACCAAGGATAGTAGCTGGGCTGGTTAGGCAAAAGGGTTGAAGGGTTCAACTTTGCCTAACGCAGGTCGTGGGGTCCCCCCACGTTTGCAAGATGTGGAGAGAGGTTCACTAGATTGGTTTTGTAATTTGCTAAATATCCTCCTCTGAAATGTGTTCAGATTCGGATGTATGAGCAAAAGGAATGTGTGTGTTGAATGTGAAACAAAGTAACTTACATAGAGCAAGTACTCGAAGTGAATAACCAGAGATTTCAGGAATCAGGGCTGGCCAGGAATGTCCTCTTCAGTAAATGAAGTTTCTAATTTATAGGAAAAGACATTGCTCAAAGAGGAATGTGTTGACTAGTGAACATGCTTGCAGTGGGGGTTTTGCCCTTTTTGGGGGTTGAAGGCTTTGACCTGCGGGTAAAAGAGTGTATTCTGTGGATCTGTGTTGCTTTTTCGGCTGGTGAGTTGGTGAAGCAATCCAGAGACGTGACCATTTACTGTTCCCGTATTGCTTTACTTCATCTCCCAGCTTTTCAACCTTTGAACCGTTTAACCTTTTGAGCATCCATGTATTTAAGTCATTTTTATTTGGTCTTGGGCTACCCCCGTCATCAATATACATTACCCTCACTTACTAAACTCAATTGACGTAAAAGATACGCACGCACGAGCGAATCAATTCAAATCTTGAAGGAAAAAGATTTGACAAAGAAGAAGAAAAAGAGTATTTTTTAAACAAAGAGCAGTATTTCCGATTAATTAATTTTAAATTACTACATAACTTTAAAACTAAGTTTATACAAAATTCAAAGAAGATATGTATAAAAATCAGGACAGTACTCCGATTGGATGGCAATCCGATCGAGTGCCCGGTCAATCGGGTGACAATCCGTTCGGATGGTCATCCGATCGGGTGACCATTCGATTGGATTGCTACCTCGTTAGGAAAGATGTGTTTGTGTATGATGGTTTGCCTTTTGAAGTTTTCGTTGTAGCATTTTGAAAACAGAGAAGTATCTCTACCTTTCAGGTCGGTCGATCGAACGGCCGGTCGATCGGGTGGCAACTCGATCGGGTGGCTGTTCGATCGGACGGTGATCCGATTGGCAAGGCACTTTGGTTGATGATAAGCTCACAACAGACTGCTCACTCGATCGGGTGGCAGTCCGATCGGGTGACAATCCGTTGAAACTGATGTGCAATGAAGATTTGTAAAACGTTTAAGTGTTGAGGATCCGAAAGTCAGCTGATCGGATGGTCGTTCGATCGGACGGTAATCCGATCGGACGGCAATCCGTTCGTCGTTCAGATCTTTGAATGTTTGAAAATTGTTTAAGTCTTGATTCCAAGTGCAATCCGATCGGTTTGCGGGTCGATCGGGTGGCAGTCCGATCGGACGGCAATCCGTCCCGCGGCCTGATCATTTCACAACTTGTTTATTTTGTTCAGTTTCTGCGATTTGATCGAGACGGTATGACTACGAGCTAAACAATGGAAACCCCATCGAGTCCAAGTCATTGGATCGGATGGGAATCACCCCGTCCGATCAGTTAACTGTTCTCGATGGTTGTTCATGTTCAACACGATAAGCCGGTCATCTCGTTGATAGGAATCAGTTCTCAAACGGACACATCACTAACGAATGAGTAGAAGATCTGAATGAGCCCTGGTTCTATCGGTTTTTGAGTAAAAAGTTAAGAAAGTTTGAAGAAAACCTTGAAAAACTTAGGTTCGGCTTAGATCTAGGTGAGATTTGTGTTTATACACCGTGGAATCTATCAGATCTGGACTGTTCTTGATGAGATGAGGTCACACTTCATTGTTCCTAAGAACTCCATGAAGAGATCACCTTGGAACGGCTCAAATCCGAGGATTTAACGGTGAAAAAGTGAGATTTGATGGTGAAAAAGATGAAGGAGTGCGTGTTGATCGTAGAAGTACAAGATTTAGAGTGGAAACTTACAAGTATCGCGAGAAATCGGGCGAAAATGGCGAGAGAGCGTCTGGTCGAGAGAGAGCAGTCACATCAACTGTTGTTGATGTGAAAAGTGGGGTATTTATAGGCAAAGGAGGACAAAGGTGGTGCAGTGCATCGGATCGGAGGGCTGTCCGATCGGTTGGCTGTCCGATCGGATGGCTGTCCGATCGGAGGGCCGTTCGATCGAAGTGCCATTCGATCAAACGCCTCCGGCGAGCTGAGTTTTGGCGTTCCGTTTCGATTGTTAAGCGTTGCGATAGTTTGGTTACACATTCTCATCCACATTTTCATATGTTTATTATAATTAGCCACGTTGGGTCGTATATACATATCCATATTTCAAAGTTGCGATACCATAAACTGGTTTCGTTTCGAATATGCGTTACTTTGCGACGCTTCACGGTCATCGAGGAGGGTAGAATAGGTCCTCACTCAACGTCATCGTGAACGTTAATGTGTGTGATGCGATGTGCGTTTTGAGTAATGAGTTGCACTGCGATACATCACGGCTATCAAGGAGGGTAGAATTGGTCCTCACTCGACGTCTTCGTGGTTGTCAGCAAGTACAATGTGATGCGATAGTGATAAAGTACGCGAAATTATGCGAAAATACTTCAATATAGCGATATATGCGATATAGGTACATTATGATCCGAATCTCTGGTGCTAGGCATAATGAGTATTACGAGTAGTAACAACGCACGAACGTGCGGGTTGTTACAGTCTCCCCTGCTTTTAGGAAATTTCGTCCCGAAATTAATCCACAAGAAGGGTCGCGAGAGTTGTTGCGATTGAGAGTATCGATTAAAAGTGTCAAAATAAACGAGCGATTAATTGAAATTCGACAAGCGAGAGTGGGAGATCGATTGAGGATTGATGAGAGAGAGCGTTGCAAGGTCTCGGCGATGGCGGTGAGTAAGACGATTCGTATGACAAAAGATGGCAACACACGAAAAGCGATCCAAAGTGTTTTGGTATACTCGAAAAGTTGTTGAATTCGAAAAATCTTCCCACAGTGCGGTGTGAAACTGTGTCGATGTTTGCACCAGCGCTACGAGAGGAGTTTTATTAGGTTACTAAAAGATTAAAACTCGTCTTATGAAATTTTCTCGTCACGTGGCATTAACTTGAGTCGATTGTCACACCAACGTTACAAGAAAATCTCGTTTTATACAAGGATTTTGATTAGTTTTTAGAAAAAAGTTTTGTAAGAAAAGCTCAGTTTAAAATTTGTGTAGACAAAGCCTTTTAATAATGCCAAAAATTTAAATTTAAAGTCGGCCCCGCATGGCACTTTTCCACGAAAGTTCGACAATATGGTTAAAACACTTATGTATAGGAAGTACCTACGGCGTATCCACCATGTTTTAACCATATGGCTTCCGTCTCGTGAGGCAGTGTCATACGTGCCGACATAGTTCAGACAGATTTTCGATGACTCGATCTAAACGAGGAGGGGTTGGATCAAGTCTCGAGAGGCGAACCGAGTGATGAAGGCGTTTTCAAACTCAGTTTAGTGACACGAGCGAGTGCGATAGGCGGTAAGCGGGATGCGAAAGTTCGATAGCATAACACCAACATAGTAAGCGAAGACGACGGCGTTAAGCGTAAAGCGATGAGCGACGAGCGATAGCGACAATCGTCGAGCGATAGGCGACGATCGATGCATTGCAAACGATGGGAATATGTGCGATTGATGCGATTCGATTGGATTGGATTGATTAACACCACAAAATTTAACTAACATTAGACCCCACATGGCCTTTTTCCACGAAAGTTTGCTGATATGGCTAAAACACTTATATATAGGAAGTTCCAGCGGCGTATCCACCATGCTTTAACCCTATCAGTTTCGTTTTGTGAAGCGAGGTCATGTGTGCTAACATATCAAAGATAACACAAATGACGGTAAGCGATAGCGATGGCGATTAAGCGATACACGATGAGCGATGGAGCAATACACAAGCGATAGGGCGATACCCACGATACACATAATAAGCGATTGAGCGAATACACAATAAGCGATTGAGATTGCGAAAATACCCATAATAAGCGATAGCGAGGTAGATTCTAGTGATAATGCGATTGCGAGCGTGTTGACTTATGAAAAGTCTTGCGATCACACTCTTGAGTTGCGATTGAGATTGTTACGCCTTGCGATGTAGTATAGTGTGTCGAAAATAACCACAATAGTATAATAGGTCTACGTTCCAACTCCACATGGCACTTTCTTCACAAAACTTCGGTTAGCATGGCGAAACACCATCATGTTTCAACCATACGCCTTTGTTCCGTGAATAGGTGTCACACTTCGTCAGACATGGTCAAGACGCTTATATATAGGAAGTACCAGTGGCATATCCACCACGCTTAACCATGCCCTGAACGTCAAGGCATTATTGAAACTCACTACGATCTCCGTGCACTAACAAAAATAATCCCGTGTGCATCCGTGATTAATCTGATCCTTGCACGTTTATCGTACCTTATCTCAAGAATGCATAGTAGGGGTAAAATACATTATATAGTACATGGTGCCAGCATATAGCTTGTGCTCGAGTTTAAGAGAGAAATAGAATCCACGTGCGTCGAGAGATAGAACAAGTTCAACATATAAGGGAAATTAACAGCGAAAATAGTATCATTACAACAACATTGTAAGCATAATTAATGTTGTTGTGGGGGGCTTCTGCGGTGACTGTGATTGTTGATGAAAATCCTCAAGGATACGGTCATGTGCGGCAGTTCTAGGTAAAATGACCATACCAATTGCAATTGTCGCAATAAATACAGTTAGTTCCTGGTGGGTGATGATACGTACACATGAGACACAGGGGATGGCTTCCGGTGTAGGGGCGCTTCACAAGAACGGGAACAAACCGTAGCGGTGTGGGGTTTGGAATTTCATCCACGCTTGGTTCCTTTCGCTTATGGCTGAGCTCATTGCGATCCTGAGATGATGCAGTGTCGTTGGCGGATTCGTCTGATGATTCGCTGGAGATATCATCGGAGGAATCTTCAGAAGAATCGTCGGTAGAATCGTTAGAAGAATCATCGGATGAATCGATGACGATTGCTTGGTGAGCCTGCTTGACAGGATTCTTGGAGAAAAATCCGTCCAAGACTCGTTTGTCATTGATTTCTGCGGCCAGGCGATAGGTTTCTTCGATGGTAGCGGGCCTTATAGCTTCGACAAAATCGCCCACACCTTCAGGCAAGCCACGAATGTACTTCGTGATGGCTTTCACTAAAGTGTTGACTTGACTTGGGCAGATTATGCTAAGCTGTTTGAACCTTGCGGTATAGCCCTTATTGTCACCTTCAACTTGCTTGATTTCCCAAAATTCGTCTTCTAGTTTCTGAACTTCATGGGGAGGGCAATACTCTTTCTTCATGAGCTCTTTCAGCTCATCCCAAAAGAGAGCGTAAGCTGCGGAGATCCCACGTTTGTTACGTTCGGCTGTCCACCAGTCGAGTGCTCGCGATTGAAATACTCCGGTAGCGCAAGTAGTACGAAAACCATCGGGACACCCACTCTGACGAAGGGTAACTTCGATAGAATCGAACCACTGGAGTAGTTGGGACACACCTCCTTCACCCGTGAACTCCATTGGGTCACAGGCTTTGAAGTGTTTCTAGAGGAAAGCAGATTGCGGCGCTTCTGTCTTGAAGTCTTCCGAGGTTCGAGAGTTGCTGAGAGAGTGCACTTGAGCGACAATTTGAGGAATTACTTTGGCCACTTCCTTGGCCACAAGCGAGGCAATCCTCTTATCGGCGCTTCGTTTGGCTCTTCTCTTAGCTGTTCGTCTCAAGGTAGAGTTGTTGGAAGGCATCTAGACAGAGAGAGAGATTTGGAATGAGATTCGACCATAATGATTTTGAGTTTTATGATGCGATTGAGTGCGATCAAAACTTGTTGCGATTAATATAATAAACTTCGCATAGGAGCCACATAGGAGACACGAGATTCCTAAATTCCCACACAATTGATTCGTTTGTATACATAATTAGTTGCAGCTTATACTTGTACACGCACATGTCGGTATAGAATACGCGAGGACGCGTTGAAGAGGGAGAGAGTGAGAGCGTAAGCGAGTAATTAGACATTAGTTTTGTTGCAAACATTCGGTTTTCGTTTTAGATTGCGATGGCTGTGCGACTTGTGTGTTTGCAAAAAGCAGGGAGCGGAAATCGATAAATCAAGAAAACGATAAAGCGTAAAGTTTTAAATCGTAAACACATAAGTGTAAATAGGTTCCATAAAGCAAAAAAAAATCGGCGAGTCGTACGCTAGAGAAATAGATAGAGTGCCTCGGGTGTTTAGGCGTCGACTGCCCAAGGTAACCCAACTATTCCCAATAAGTTCGTGCACGCGCGTTGCCCTAGAAGACATGTGCTTCCACTGGGATGCAGCTCATGGCATTCGTCTTCCTAGTCATCGCGTGGCTCGAGTTATCGTTATAGTCGAATCCTTGGTGAGAGCTTTTGAAAACCATTTATAAAGAGTAGAATGATTTATTAAGATACGGGTTTCACCCCTGACTTAATAACTTCGTTCCTAGCTGTGGTTGTGCTCTTCGAATAAATTCGGGAGTTCTACTAGACTTTGAGATCAAGACTTTCGTTGAGTTATGGGTGTCACTCCTAGCTCGACGAAAAGTTCTCGTGCTAGAAAAATGTGCTGAGTGAGCGATCTTATCGAGAGTTATTGGTTTTCACGTCTGATCTCGACTGGACCACTCGGTTGTGTTATGCGAATATTTTCGAAAACGTGTGTATTGTGTCAGCCTTAAGGAAGGCCAAATAGTATTACAGCCTTAGGAAAGGCTCTTGGTGTGAAGCTGTAGTATGCGGTGTCCACACAAGGTTGTAATTTTAGCGATTTTGATCGAGAGTATCGAGCAGGCCCGTACAAATCCTACTGGATTCACACGAGTCGGCCTGTTGGTACTTAGACTATAGACTAGGTCGTTTCTAAGACAATGACCCAGAATAGATCGTGTCTTTCCTAATTCCTTATAGTTATGGCTCTGATACCAATCTGTCACACCCCAACCGATGGCAGAATCATCGGGGCGCGGCACTAGGCGAATCAGATTGCTCAAGAAAATCCATAACAACTAAATTGCGACAGTATTTATTACACTTGTTATCCCATACTAACAAATAATACAATCACATAAGTCATCACAGATTTCTTGTCCTCTCGAACAATATAAATCCGACAACATAGATTTTAAGTGAGTTTCTAGACTTCCTAGCTTGATTTGATGTAGACTGCGACTAAACCTGCAACATACATTAAAATAATGTCAATACAAAAGTATTGGCGAGCATACAGGTTTGATATGTAATAGTGTAATAGGTAAAAACTGCGAATTTCCACATACATAAATGTAATACAAGACATATATACTCACAAAACGGATACTACCAGCTAAGTCCTCGAGCTGCGATTGCGATTGCTAAACTAGACCCCGTCGGGCGCAATAGTACTATACTAGTCATGGTGGGACGTCGCGAGTATAAGTCCTAGCACATATGTAACTAGCATCACGTATAACTATGCACGTAAGTCATTCGCAAGTGATAAGTAGTTTAAGCATTTGATGTAATTCGATTTGATAGCAACGTATGTTACACCCAAAGGTGCAAAAGCAAAAAGGGTTCAAGTATGCTCACAGTCGGTGCTCAACAAGCAGCAACTTGGTTGGATTGAAGGGAGAGCGTGTGAGATTATCCTAATTACAGATCAATAGCGTAAGCGTTGAATAGTGCGTGAAACGGAGCAAGGTATCAAAGGATCGGACAGTACTCTGATCGGATGGCAATCCGATTGAGTGGCCGGTCGATCGGGTGACAATCCGTTCGGATGGTCATCCGATCGGGTGACCATTCGATTGGATTGCTACCTCGTTGGGAAAGATGTGTTTGTGTATGATGGTTTGCCTTTTGAAGTTTTCGTTGTAGCATTTTGAAAATAGAGAAGTATCTCTACCTTTCAGGTCGGTCGATCGGGTGGCTGTTCGATCGGACGGTGATCCGATTGGCAAGGCACTTTGGTTGATGATAAGCTCACAGCAGACTGGTCACTCGATCGGGTGGCAGTCCGATCGGGTGACAATCCATTGAAACTGATGTGCAATGAAGATTTGTAAAACGTTTAAGTGTTGAGGATCCGAAAGTCAGCCGATCGGATGGTTGTTCGATCGGACGGCAATCCGTTCGTCGTTTAGATCTTTGAATGTTTGAAAATTGTTTAAGTCTTGATTCAAAGTGCAATCCGATCGGTTTGCGGGTCGATCGGGTGGCATTCCGATCGGACGGTAATCCGATCGGACGGCAATCCGTCCCGCAGCCTGATCATTTCACAACTTGTTTATTTCGTCAAGTTTCTGCGATTTGATCGAGACGGTATGACTACGAGCTAAACAATGGAAACTCCACCGAGTCCAAGTCATTGGATCGGATGTGAATCACCCCGTCTGATCAGTTAACTGTTCTCGACGGTTGTTCGTGTTCAACACGATAAGCCGATCATCTCGTTAATAGGAATCGGTTCTTAAACCGACACATCACTAACGAACGAGTAGAAGATCTGAATGAGCCCTGGTTCTATCGGTTTTTGAGTAAAAAGTTAAGAAAGTTTGAAGAAAACCTTGAAAAACTTAGGTTCGGCTTAGATCTAGGTGAGATTTGTGTTTATACACCGTGGAATCTATCAGATCTGGACTGTTCTTGATGAGATGAGGTCACACTTCATTGTTCCTAAGAACTCCATGAAGAGATCACCTTGGAACGGCTCAAATCCGAGGATTTAACGATGAAAAAGTGAGATTTGATGGTGAAAAAGATGAAGGAGTGCGTGTTGATCGTAGAAGTACAAGATTTAGGGTGGAAACTTACAAGTATCGCGAGAAATCGGGCGAAAATGGCGAGAGAGCGTCTGGTCGAGAGAGAGCAGTCACATCAACTGTTGTAGATGTGACAAGTGGGGTATTTATAGGCTAAGGAGGAGAAAGGCGGTGCAGTGCATCGGATCAGATGGCTATCCTATCGGTTGGCTGTCCGATCGGATGGTCATTCGATCGAAGTGCCATTCGATCAAACGCCTCCGGCGAGCTGAGTTTTGGCGTTCCGTTTCGATTGTTAAGTGTTGCGATAGTTTGGTTACACATTCTCATCCACATTTTCATATATTTATTATAATTAGCCACGTTGGGTCGTATATACATATCCATATTTCAAAGTTGCGATACCATAACCGGGTTTCGTTTCGAATATGCGTTACTTTGCGACGCTTCACGGTCATCGAGGAGGGTAGAATAGGTCCTCACTCAACGTCATCATGAACGTTAATGTGTATGATGCGATGTGCGTTTTGAGTAATGAGTTGCACTGCGATACATCACGGCTATCAAGGAGGGTAGAATTGGTCCTCACTCAACATCTTCGTGGTTGTCAGCAAGTACAATATGATGCGATTGTGATAAAGTACGCGAAATTATGCGAAAATACTGCAATATAGCGATATATGCGATATAGGTACATTATGATCCGAATCTCTGGTGCTAGGCGTAACGAGTATTACGAGTAGTAACAACGCACGAACGTGCAGGTTGTTACACCACACATCTCAGTGATCATAATTGTCAACTTCAGAAATCCAAGACCTTTCTATGATGAAGTACCTTACAAGTTCGACGGTTCGCTAACTGTAATCCCTCTTTTCCGCTTAGCGTTCTGCAGTGGATTCTCTGGATATTATGAAAAGAAGTTTAAAACCACTAAATCATATTATTACTACCCAACAAAGTATGACAACTTCAAATACATGGGCTAAAATAGTTTAAAACCACTAAATCATATTATTACTAATCAATCAATCCCTTGGATTATATTGGATTTTGGTTGGATTGAAGATGAAAATTTGAAGTTAAATGATACGATGCTTGCTGTTGAACCAATCGAGTAGGTGGATCATAGTCTCTTATCATAAAAATGGTTGTTCCTTTTGTTAAACACAACTTATATGAAGTTCATAAATCTCTCCCTACCCTGTTAGCTTAATTAAAAATAAAAATATTATAATTTTTGATAGCTTACAACTTGCAGGTTTAGTTAGTGAGATATAAGATGCCATTAAAGGGATTTGAGTTATCATGTGAGAATAACATGTATGAAGTATAAACTTAGGGAACATGACATTTACCTGGTACAACGGTTCCCGTGCGTTTCAAACTTGGTAGTGACGTCGTCGCTGGTTGCCGAGAAGAAGGTTGGTTTCGGAGGTTGAAAACAATGGTGAGAGCGTAAGGCTGGTGAATGGTTTGGAACGAATTGAAGTTGTACGTATATTTATAGAGACGATTACAGGGGTCTTAATTCTTGATGTAGATCATGACTCAAATTCGAACCTGAACCGTAATTAAAACCAAAAGAAATGACGTTAACAATTAATAAATTAAAGACTTAAAAAAGCTAATTACACGTATGAAGTTACGACTTACTTCACCGGATATTTTTAGGATTTCACGAAGAATACAAGAAACAAAGCTCGATTTCCCGGACCCCACGCTGCCACAAACTCCTTTTGAATCCTCTTTGAAGCCATCACAAGATTTTGAACTTTCAGTAAACGACAAATAACTACATCTGCAGCTTAAAGAGTTCTGATCCAGAGTGTGCATCCACAACACTAAACGGATCATCAAGTAGATAGATGTCAGCATCTTGATAAAGTGCCATTGTTAACTGCACCCTTTTTTTTGGCCCCCACTCAAGTTTATACCACGTTCACCGATAATCGTTTGATCTCCATGTGAAAAAAGCTCCAAATCTTTTTTCAACGAACATGCTTGAAGTGTTCTTTTGTATGTAGACACCATTGGATTACCGAATAAAATATTTTCTTCAATGTTTTCGGACTGTATCCATGCGGACTGCGATACATAAGCTGCTGACCCACAAATTTGAACCTGAATCGTAATTAAAACCAAAAGAAATGACGTTAACAATTAATAAATTGAAGACTTAAAAAAGTTAATTACACGTATGAAGTTACGACTTACTTCACCGGATATTTTCGGGATTTCACCAAGAATACAAGAAATAAAGCTCGATTTCCCAGACCCCACGCTACCACAAACTCCTCGTGATATCCTCTTTGAAGCCATCACAAGATTTTGATCACTCTGCCTGCAGAAACAGTTTGTTATGAAAACTTTCTATTAAACATGATTGAATGAAGACTATTATATATCTTGCCATCACATTACAAACAGTCGGTTTTATAAGTATTTCGAATTCAGTGCGTTTAAGACTGACTTGAATGACCAGTCAATCTGTTAACTCAACATGTCAACATATTGATCATGCCTATACAGAATGCTTGAATGCACATTATTGCTCATAGTAAGCCAATCATGCTAAACATCCATCTCTAGTGGCCCCAACTAATAGCATTAATGGTGATTTCACACAACTTTTAGAGGCATATGGATTAAAATTAGCAATTTCCAGCAACCACAGATCAAATAGAAAAGCTAAATTGCAAAAAAAAAATGTCCCCTATAATTTCACATGTTGATTTAGGTGAAACAACTCCGGTGTTGGGACGAACTCATGGGTTGGTCAATTTCCAAAGCTTAATGTGTTTAATTATATCAACTTGTGTGAAATTGAGGTTTAGAATACCCTACTTTGAGATGGTTTGTATTTTGCATGCCTTGATAGGTTTAAGGTGTATTTTGGAAGCTTTACGAGCTTTGGAATGAAGGTGACAAGAAAATGATGCATTTAGGACTTACCGGAGCTTAAAAAGTGCATTTCGGTAGCTAACCGAGAAATGGGAAGCACATGGAAGTAATCAAGAGTGGTTTTGAGAAGAAAGGAGAAAACATGGGATGAGAACGAAAGTTACTTCATTTGGGACGCAATAGAGGGCACATGAAAGTGTGGATTTCAGAGCAGGGACACATAATGTGTCCCTGAGGACACATAATGCGTCCCTCCTCAGTTACAAAATCGTAAAAATGCCCTTTTTGACTAAGGAAAAGTATCATTCATGTTAGTCTTGACACATACGACTTAGGGGGTTTTGCTAGGCGATTTTGGGAGCTTTTGGGAGATTCTTGAAGATTCAATCCATCCATTATCACATTCCATCATGTTTTGAAGATCAATCATAAACCATGAGTGGCTAATTTCCCCAAGATCATCCCCGGGTGAAAGATTGTGAGTTTCTAGGGTTTGCTTTTTCATGTTTTGGTTTGATACAAACATTTGTTAATCTTTGATTGAAATTGTGTGAATCATTTGTTGGTATTGCTTTGAACTCGAAATTGTTAACTTTTCTTGCAACATTGACGTTGAGAGATGATTGCTACCATTAAGTTGTGATTTATGCTAGGGTTTGGTTTTGTTCTTGATTAATAAAGCATACTATTGTCTCATATTGTGATGGTTATCTTGCACTGGTGGTGTATAATAGACGATTATTGATGTCTAAGATTAGGATTTCAAATTAACAAACTTAAGAAATCATTGGTGTTCATAAAATAATCAAACCATTCATGTTAAATAACTCTAGATACTTATTAATCCGAAACCCGGGCGTGATTCATTTTCTCATATAGTATTTTTTAACTAATCAATTAAGTTTTGCAATTTTAGTTAATAAGTAGTAATATCAATTTGTCGGTTCACTCCGATTTCTTTTCAAAATCAAATACACTTATAAAAATTAGCAAACTTCATAATCACATTGTACATTTTTTTGTAAATAGTCTAACTAATCGAACAGGTCGTGCGATAGTGACCACATGCTCTTCGTGGATACGATACCCGACTTACCCTAGCTACCTAGGTTAATTGGGTTTTTGACTGATCGGGACGACACGGTCACGTCAAAATGGCGTCGTTGCCGGGGAGCTAGTGCGCTTAGTATTTCATTGCTTGTTCAATTTTAGTTTAGTTTTTTTTTCTTTCTTGTATATTCGTGATTTTACTTTGGGTGGTCGAGCTTGTATGTGCAGGTACATGTTTTGCAGGAATTACTTTTCAATATGAATTGGGTGGATGATGATCCATGTGAGTGTTGCGGAAGCGGAGAGCATTATTTAGAGGATTGCTCTGTTTTCTATGAAAAAGTTCAAGCTTACAAGGATCGGGAAGACTACCTCAGCGGGTTGTACAGATATGGGAGGACAGATTATGAAGATTTCAATGGTCCATCCTCATATTATCCATACGGTAATCCACCACCACCACATTATCAAGAATACTACTATGAACCCGAATTGCCACATTTCTCAAGTTACAGGAGGAGTATGATGATTATTATAATGAATACCCTCAACCGGCATCCGAGGAACCTCAAGATTCAATGCATTCCAAGCTTGATGCTCTCATAAACATGGTGAAAGGATATCATGAAGATATCAAAGATATGAAGAAAGCGAATGAAGTGAGAGATAAAGCCCATAAAGTATTGGTGATGCAAGTGGGTCAATTAGTGGAGGAAATAGCCCAAATTAAACGCGACCAAGAGGTTTTGGCTAATGGTGCAATGGTGGATAGTGATGTGGTGGAAGAGGTTATGGAACTTCCAAAGCAAGTAATTGAACGTTAGAACCGAGCGGAAGACGTAACACCACAAGACGGGTCAGAGTCAAAAGAAGCTCAAAGTCATATCTCTCTTTCTCCCAAACTTATCACTCCAACCAACAAAGTTGGGGATGCGGGTTCGGGTATAAGGATTCGAAGGGTGGCCTTGAAAGACATTGTACAATTCGTCAAGAAACGACCCCAAAGTAGTTTAATACGCATGCCGTGTAAAATAAAAAGAGAATGGATCTGGCATGCCAACTACCGAGCGTATGTTGGAAACTCAGTAGGCAAATGTGCACTTTGACCACCATGAGAGGAAAATCAGGTATGATTGTTGTAGAGTTGGTATTATTTTCGTTTTATTTTATTTTCTTAGTTAAATGAACGTTGTGGGTGTGTTCCTATATAACCCTCACGAGACCTACTCGTCCTCCTGAGCTATCGGGTGGTTTAAAAGGGCTTGTTGCATAAGCTAAATGCAACCGTGATTCCTACGAAAGTGAGTTAGGTTTGTTGTTATTGTAAATTATTTTTCCACATAAATCAAAGTGCATTAACGTATGACTTGGTAATATTTTCCTAAAAGTTGTAGAACTAGGTAGCAAATAAATTTTAATGGTTGTGAGAAGCATGCCTCTACACAAGGGTTAAGATTTGTAGGTACATTATGTTTGTGGGACGACCGCTTTCTTGAAGAGAAGAAGAGCACACGAGGAATGAGCTCAAAAATCTGGTGCATACGTTTTTTTTTTACTTTTGATTTTTAGTTAGCAAATAAGTGGATTGCAAATTGTATTTTATTTTCCGGGGTGAAATTTTGGGGAGGTTAGCCGTGTCACATCCCTTGTGCATTTTAAAAACTCTAGTTCTTACACATTGAGGACAATGTTTACCTCAAGTGTGGGGATGGGGGAGTAAAAGTTTTCGATTTTTAACCCGTTCATTTAAACACTACACATTGAGGACAATGTTTACCTCAAGTGTGGGGATGGGGGAAAATTTTCAAAAAAATTTCAAAATGTTTTTGTTTGAAGCGATCTAAAAAGCACAAGTAACTAAGTTAACGAGGGATGACACAACCCATTTGGTCTTTTGTCGTGGTCAAGTTCAAGTTAATTAGCATGACATGTATTTAGCGGGTGGTTATTTGGGAATAATCCACCTAAGAAACTAGCACATCATGCATGTCACATACCATACCCTTTATATGTGAGGTTTTGAGCCACTTTTACATCATAGAATTACATATTTATGTTTTCTTTGTTTGAGTGGACCATTAGTCACGTATTGTAGAACTTGCGACTTTTGATACGTTTGAGACCATAGACCGAATACAAGGACGAGAATGATTAAGGCATTAGGTAAACCTTTTCCCTTTACACCATTTGCTTACCTTCACCCAAATAAATCCCCTAGTCGCCCACTTTAAGCCTAAACCTTTCGTTTGATCAACCCGTTTAGCCCACAACCGTTAACCCTTTTTCTTTTAAACCCGTGTGATGAAAATTCGATTGTAGGTCTATTTGTTTGTATAGTTGTGCTTTACATTTGCGAAAAAAAATTGAAAAATTCAGAAAAGTTGTGAAAAAGAAGAGAAAAGTTGTTGAGAAAAAATACAAAAATATGAGTAGTAGTTATTGAATAAAAGGCGAAACTCGTTGCCTCTTAGCTTGATGTTTATAGTTAATCATGTTAGATTAGTTGTTTTGTAATAAAAAATCGAGTTGTCATCACCTTCGCCACTTAAAAACATCCTATTCCATACCCTTAACCTAGCCCCGTTACAACCCTTCAAAGCCCTTTTGACTTATGCTTAGTATTCGTGTTCGGTGGTGGAGAATGTTTGAGTTGCAAGCCTATGCGGGTAGGTGTTCTAATCGGTTTTGAGTGATTACTTAGAAAGTGCTAATTCATTATCTAATTAGCCAAATTTTAAACCGAGTGGAGAGAACATTGTGAGGGATATGTATAATTTGTAAGTTTCAAGGGCGGGTTAATCTTGGATAACCATTTTTATATGATTAATCTTTTATTGCTAAATATGTTGAAAATTGTAAAAAGTTTGAACCGGGTATGACATCAGACCTTAACCTTAGTCTCGGGAATGGGGCATGTGTTTCTCGTTCGACTCACGTGAAAGTGAAAAACAGATTTGCTTGAGGGCAAGCAAATGATAAGTGTGGGGATGTGATAGGTTGGTAAATTTGCAAAGCTTAATGTGTTTAATTATATCAACTTGTGTGAAATTGAGGTTTAGAATACCCTACTTTGAGATGGTTTGTATTGCAGGCCTTGATAGGTTTAAGGTGTGTTTTGGAAGCTTTACGAGCTTTGGAATGAAGGTGACAAGAAAATGATGCATTTAGGACTTACCGGAGCTTAAAAAGTGCATTTCGGTAGCTAACTAAGAAATGGGAAGCATATGGAAGTAATCAAGAGTGGTTTTGAGAAGAAAGGAGAAAACATGGGATGAGAACGCAAGTTATTTCATTTGGGACGTAATAGAGGGCACATGAAAGTGTGGATTTCAGAGCAGGGACACATAATGTGTCCCTGAGGACACATAATGCGTCCCTCCTCAGTTACAAAATCGTAAAAATGCCATTTTTGACTAAGGAAAAGTATCATTCATGTTAGTCTTGACACATACGACTTAGGGGGTTTTGCTAGGCGATTTTGGGAGCTTTTGGGAGATTCTTGAAGATTCAATCCATCCATTATCACATTCCATCACGTTTTGAAGATCAATCATAAACCATGAGTGGCTAATTTCCCCAAGATCATCCCCGGGTGAAAGATTGTGAGTTTCTAGGGTTTGCTTTTTCATGTTTTGGTTTGATACAAACATTTGTTAATCTTTGATTGAAATTGTGTGAATCATTTTTTGGTATTGCTTTAAACTCGAAATTATTAAGTTTTCTTGCAACATTGACGTTGAGAGATGATTGCTACCACTAAGTTGTGATTTATGCTAGGGTTTGGTTTTGTTCTTGATTAATAAAGCATACTATTGTCTCATATTGTGATGGTTATCTTGCACTGGTTGCGTATGATAGACGATTGTTGATGTCTAAGATTAGGATTTCAAATTAACAAACTTAAGAAATTATTGGTGTTTATAAAATAATCAAACCATTCATGTTAAATAACTCTAGATACATATTAATCCGAAACCCGGGCGTGATTCGTTTTCTCATATAGTATTTTTAACTAATCAATTAAGTTTTGCAATTTTAGTTAATAAGTAGTAATATCAATTTGTCGGTTCACTCCGATTTCTTTTCAAAATCAAATACACTTATAAAAATTAGCAAACTTCATAATCACATTGTACATTTGTTGTAAATAGTCTAATTAATCGAACAGGTCGTGCGATAGTGACCACATGCTCTTCGTGGATACGATACCCGACTTACCCTAGCTACCTAGGTTAATTGGGTTTTTGACTGATCGGGACGACACGGTCACGTCAAAATGATTTTGATTTTGACGTGACCGTGTCGTCCCGATCAGTTAAAAACCCAATTAACCTAGGTAGCTAGGGTAAGTCGGGTATCGTATCCACGAAGAGCATGTGGTCACTATCGCACGACCTGTTCGACTAGTTTAGACTATTTACAAAAATGTATAAAGTGATTATGAAGCTTGCTAATTTTTAGTTGTTTGTTTGGTTTGAAAAGAAATCGAAGTGAACTGACAGATTGATATTATTTAAACAACGTTAGATTAACTAATATTGCAAACTAAACTAAATGATTGAAACAAGAAATTAGAAACAAGTTTCACACCCGGTTCGATAGTTGTAATCCTAGGATTCCTACATGTTTTAACTTGATTCAATTGCATATAGTGATTAACAGATTACTATCACAAAGCCAATTGCTATCGATGTCATAGACAACGGACCGTAATGCACTTCATTACCTTGGACATGTAAATCCTAACCTACGATAAGGCATAAGTGCACAAATTCATTTCGCAAAGTCAAATTTTATAATCATTCGACAATTTACAAATTCAATTCAAATGCACGACAATTATCATAGGTTTCAAATACTAAACAATTTGTCACAAAATCAAATCAAAATACAAATGCATAAACCCTAGAAAATCTTACAACATCTACATCGCGGTGAAACCGAAGAGACTAGCCACTCATGGTTGAGTGGATGTGATCACCGGCCGACGAGCACGAACACGGAGCCATGACCTTGAGTCTTAGGGAGTGGTGGAGGTTAGGGTTTGAAGGTTTGATGGAGAATGATTGAAGATGATAGAGATGGTGATTGTGGAGTGGATTAGGGTTCTAGGTTAGAGGTGAATGGTAGGTGGTGTTAGAGATGGATTAGGTGTGATTAGATAGGTTGGGGGTGTGTTAGATGATGATGAATGGTTCCAAGGAGGTGTTTTATCCTCACACAACTCGTAACCCCCGTTTCTTGGTCAAACTTGATGATATAACTCGTTTCCATGCTCCAAAACTTAAAATCCGCACATTGAAACTGTGAGGGGCGTCCCCGACGGCCTTTTGGGACGTCCCCGACGCTGCCTGGTTTTGCCGGTTTCGTCCGAAACTGTTTTCTTCCTAACTTCTTCGTTATAGCTCCGTTTTACTCACCGTTTTCACCCACGTACTCGTAATTCAGCCCTCTATCATGCCATCTTCAAATATATTCATTTTAAATCCATTAAAATTCCCCAAAACAAATCCAATCTTCGTGATTAACCCGGTTTTGTTCATTTCACATCCCCGGTTGATCCGATTCGTGTCCCGGTGCTCCGTTTAGCTCCCGATTAGCTCTTTAAACTCTTTTAGACCTGTAAAACACAAATCCCATTAAAAGTAGGCTATTCAAGATTAAAAGCTGCGTAAAAACATCAACTTAAGCACAAACGATCACCGGTTTTCGACCACGTATCACATCCCCACACTTGTCGTTTGCTTGCCCTCAAGGAAAATCTGTTTTTCACTTTCACGTGGGTTGAACGAAAAACACACGTCCCATTCCCGAGACTAAGGTTAAGGTCTAAAGTCATACCCGATTCAAGCTTTTTACAATTTTCGACATATTTAGCAATAAATAATTAGTCATGTAAAAGTGGTTATCCAAGATTAACCCGCCCTTGAAACTAATAAATCATGCACATCCCTCACAATGTTCTCTCCACTCGGTTTAAAATTGGCTAATAATTGATGCATTAGCGCTTTTGAAATAATCACTCAAACCGATTAGAACACGTACCCGCATAGGCTTGTAACTCAATCATTCTCCTCCACCGAACACAAATACTAAGCACAAGTCAAAAGGGCTTCGAAGGGTTGTAACGGGGCTAGGTTGAGGGTAGGAAATAGGATATTTTTGAAGTAGCTAAGGTGATGAAAACTCGATTCTTATTACAAAATCACTATGCCAAACACGACTATCTACAAACACCGAGCTAGAAGGCAACACTTTTCGCCTTTTATTCAACAAACTAAAGCACGTATTTTTGTTCTTTTCTCAATGATTTTCTATTATTTTTTGCAACATTTTCTGATGTAATTTTTGCTTCTTTTTTTTCACAAACAAACGATTCACAACCAAACAAACTTAACTCCTATAATCGAATTTTCATCACACGGGTTTAAAAGAAAAGGTTTAAGGTTATGGCTAAATGGGTTGTCAAACGAAAGGATTAGGCTCAAAGTGGGCGACTAGGGGATTTGTTTGGGTAAGGATAGATAAATGGTTTTAAAGGAAAAGGTTCACCTAATGCCTTAATCATTCTCGTGCTTGTATTCTGTCTATGGTCTCAAACGTATCAAAAGTCGCAAGTTCTATAATACGTGACTAATGGTCCAGTCAAACAAAGAAACATAAATATGTAATTCTATGATGTAAAAGTGGCTCAAAACCTCACATATATAAAGGGTATGGTATGTGACATGCATGCTGTGCTAGTTTTTTAGGCGAATTATTTCCAAATAACCACCCGCTAAATACCCATCATGCTATTAGTTTGAACTTTACCATGACAAAAGACCAAATGGGTTGTGCCATCCCTGGTTGACTTAGTTACTTGTTATTTTGAGATCGCTTTCGAAACAAGACATTTTTGATTTTTTTTTTTTTGAAATTTTCCCCCATCCCCACACTTGAGGTAAACATTGTACTCAATGTGTAGTGTTTAAACGAACGTGTTAAAATTGAAAAACTTTTACTACTCCCCCATCCCCACACTTGAGGTAAACATTGTCCTCAATGTGTAAGAACTAGAGTTTTTAAATCGCACAAGGGATGTGACATGACTAATTTCCCAAAAATTCTAGCTCGAAAACTAAAATACAATTACAATCCACTTATTACTAACTAAGAATCAAAGTAAAAGGAAACGCAAGCACCTGATTTTTCTCGCTAGATGCTCATGTCTTCTTCTTCTCTTCACAAAAATAGTCGTCCCTCGAACACAATGTACCTACAAATCTTAACCCTTGTGTAGAAGCATGCTTCTCACAACAATTGAAATTTGTTAGCTACTTAGTTCTACCATGAAAGTATTACCAAGTCATGCGTTAATTTACCTTGATTTATGTGGAAAAATAATTTACAATAACAACAAACCTAACTCACTTTCGTTGGAATCACGGTTGCATTTAGCTTATGCAACAAGCCCTTTTAAACCACCCGATAGCTCGAGAGGACGAGTAGGTCTTGTGAGGGTTATATAGGGAACACACCTACAACATTCATTTAACTAAGAAAATAAAATAAAACGAAAATAATACAAACTCTACAACAATTATACCTGATTTGCCTCTCATGGTGGTCGAAATGCACATTTGCCTACCGAGTTTCCAACATACGCTCGGTAGTTGGCATGCCGGATCCATTCTCTTTTTATTTTACGCGGCATGCATAGTAAGCTACTTTGGGGTCGTTTCTTGACGAATTGTCCAATGTCTTGCAAGACTACCCTTCGAATCCTTATACCCGAACCCGCATCCCCAACTTTGTTGGTTGGGGTGATAAGTATGGGAGAAGGATGAATATGAACGTAGGTTTCTTTCGGATCCGAATCGTCTTGCGGTGTCATGTCTTCCGCTCGGTTCAAACACTCAACTTCTTGCTCAGGAAGATCTATAACCTCTTCCACCACATCACCATCAACCATGGTACCATTAGCCAATACCTCTTGGTCTTGTCTAAGTTGATCCAGTTCTTCTGCGAGTTGACCCACTTTCTTTGCCAAGGTTTCATGAGCTTTATCACTCACCTCAAATTCCTTTTTCAGTTCCATTTGAATCTCTTGATTTGAAGTGATGATGGCAGTCATGATTGCATCGAGCTTGGAACTTATTAAATCTTGAGGTTCCTCGGATGCCGGTTGAGGGTATTCATTATAATAATCATCATACTCCTCCCGGTAACTTGAGAAATTTGGCAATTCGGGTTCATAGTTGTTATAACCCCGCTCTTGCTCATAATGGTAATCCATCTCTGAATAGTAATAGTCTTTATAATTTGGTGGTGGTGGTGGTCTAGTGTATGGATAATGTGAGGATGGACCATTGAAATCTTCATACAATCCGCTGAGGTAGTCTTCCCGATCCTTGTAGGCTTGAACTTTTTCGTAGAAAACAGAGCAATCCTCTAAATAATGCTTTCCGCTTCCGCAACACTCACACGGATCATCATCTACCCAATTCATATTGAAAGATGATACCTGCAAAACATGTACCTGCACAAACAAGCTCGACCACCCAAAGTAAAATCATGAATATACAAGAAAGAAAAACTAAACTAAAATTGAACAAGCAATGAAATACTAAGCGCACTAGCTCCCCGGCAACGGCGCCATTTTGACGTGATCGTGTTGTCCCGATCAGTCAAAAACCCAATTAAACCTAGGTAGCTAGGGTAAGTCGGGTATCGAATCCACGAAGAGAGCAGGTGGTCAGTATCGCACGACCTGTTCGACTACTTAGACTATTTACAAAAATGTACAAAGTGATTATGAAGCTTGCTAATTTTTAGTTGTTTGTTTGGTTTGAAAAGAAATCAAAGTGAACTGACAGATTGATATTATTTAAACAACGTTAGATTAACTAATATTGCAAACTAAACTAAATGATTGAAACAAGAAATTAGAAACAAGTTCCACACCCGGTTCGATAGTTGTAATCCTAGGGTTCCTACATGTTTTAACTTAATTCAATTGCATATAGTGATTAACGGATTACTATTACAAAGCCAATTGCTATCGACGTCATAGACAACGGACCGTAATGCACTTTATAACAACTCTAAATTAAACCGGCACTCTCCCGAATATTTTTTCCGAAACCTTAATATATTTTAAAATATCCCAATATGTCCTAAAATACACCCCATACGTGAAAACGGGCCCCAAATACCTTAAATGTTATTAAAAATAATCAAAAATCAAGTTTTTAGGGTTGAGGCGGGTCGCGTAGCCCTTGGGTTAAACCTTACGCGGGCCGCGTGAAGGTGAAAGTTGGCTGAACCCTGGGACGCCACGTGGCCCAACACATGTCGAGCCTATTAGCTGATCCGGATCGCCTATGCCGTTGACCAGAGTTGACGCGGGCCGCGTAGGCCTTTGCCTACTCTTACGCGGGCCGCGTAAAAGTCGAATTCAGGCCCTATAAATTGATTTGCTCGGATCTTCAGTCAGTTCGTCCCAAAACTTTCTTTCTCACTTAATTTCTAAATAGTAGGCATTATACTCGTGTCTAATACCCCCCTAAATAACGAAGTTCTGCTCCGTTGTAAGTATCATAACCCCTGGATACGTATTAGATACTCTGCTCGATTGATCTAGGGTTCCGTAACGGCTGTCGTGGTTTTGCCCAACGTAGTCGTTGGAATGTCGTCTCGGGGAGGGTATTACTAATGTTAAAATGGGTTATTATACTAACACGTGTGCATTTGTGTAAATTATATATAATTCTCAGGAAACCCTAAAGGATAATCTAAGACAGCAATGTGAGTTGATCCGCTTTTTGTAAACTTTTTGTTAACTGTTTTTACAAAACCTCATACAATTAATTATATATTAAACAGTTATTGAGTATTCGTAAGGATACAATTATCGTGGGTATGTTGGGGTTTTGTATATAAAATTTGTTACTGGAGGGGTAACATTTCCACAAGTCGGGTCTGACAATACCACGGGTGATAATTGATATGACTTGGAAACAAATATAATTTCGAGATCGCCCTCAATACTGTACAATGGTTTTTATTTAAGCTTGATTAAACTGTGATTCACTCACCAGTATTTCCCACTGACAAATGTTTTTAAAACGCGTTTCAGGTAACAAACTGTGAAAGCCAAATAGAAGCCAGCTGGACAGCACTGAAGCCTTGGAAAAGTGGCAATAAAGTTACCTAAATTAAAATAGATGTTTTTATTAAATAAAAATAGGATTTATTCCTATGGAAATGTGTGTATTGCAAACTTGGGTTTTATCCCATGTGTTTAATATTATGAAAATGTGGTATTTTACTCTGATAAAATATTTCCTAACTACGGTCCTGATGAAAATTCCGCTGCCAAATTAGACAATACGCGATACCACCGAAACTGGCTCGCGGCCGCCCGTTCCCGTATTTGTATAGGGGATCGGGGGTTGCGACAGAAGGTGGTATTGGAGCTAAGCCACTGATTCAGCCACAGAAGTGTTATGCTGACATCAAAATTCAAATTGTTAGGAAATAAATTATGGAAATACATGCATAATTGTATTTTATTGTTATGTGTTATTTGACTATTTGTTAGTTTACAGTATGAGCGACCAAGGACCATCTGACGCGTACCGTCAATTATCTGGTTCGCCTAGAAGCAAAGGTGCCTCTTCTCAGCCTGCCCTCTCAGGGTACTCTGCTGATATGGAAGAAGGAATATTCGTGTTTAAGGCTCAGTCCGAGGAGCCATTCCCTCAGAAAAAGAGAGGATGGTTCAGTCGAGGGGCACATGAGCGTAGGAAGCGTATGAAAAAGTTACAAGACCAGAGAGTACTAGCCGCAGCCAAAAGAGAAACCGATGCCTATGCCCAGGATATGGTTAATAGGGGTATAGCCAACATCCACATCCTAGCAACCACTATAGCTGACCCTAACCTGGAACAAATGATAGCACCCCAACCACAACCACCGATTCCTGACCAACCAATGGAAATAGAAAACCCCGAAAATCAAGTAGAAATGCATGACTTCAATCCGGAAGAAATACCTAGGGTACCTGAACCAAACCCCTTAGACCCAAATTACGACCCCTGGTGGGATGACAATAGGGACTATATGCAACGTTACCCGATACATGAAGACATGCACATGCCAAACATAGGAGCCTACCCAGGTTTGGATCCTTTAGATCCCTATTACCACGATGTATTCAAGGGAGATTTTAGAGAATCCTTACCAATTCCAGGCACCTACACCTCCATACCAGGAACCCGCACCCCAGATTCCAAACCCAGTCCTAGAACCTGCACCCCCATTGAGTGCAGAAAACGTACAAGAACTTAGGACATTTGGTGAGGAAATTTTTGAAAGTAGTGAAAGACTGCGACAGGTGGGAGAGCGACTCGTCTGGAAGTACGACGAGCGCAATATGGATTTCTGGATGAATCCATATCAATGAATGTGATGGTGGAGACAGTAGTAGTAATAATAATAATAATAATAAAATAATATAATATGTGTGTATGAGTATAAAAAAAAACTACGGATGCCTATTATTAGTAATGTAACTTTAAATTTCAGTTAGTATTGTAATTTTTATTTCAGTACTAGTGTGTAATAGATGCATAGTATATGAAAATAGAGTAAGTCGCAATGGTCGACGCTTTTGACCAAAATACGTGTCATGTGATTGGCTATATTAAATATTATTTTGTGATATTAATACGTGGTAAATGTTTAAAATTCAGATGACCGACGAAGGAAATCAAGAAAATCTGAATAATGATAACCAGAGTAATATTAACTTGGTTAATGAGAATCCGAGCATCAATAACAATGGAAACCAAATGGATAATAGTGTTATCCAACACATATTGACACAAGGAATTATAGATGCAATGTCATTTATTCTTCAAACTGTTAAGGATGCTGATAATAAAAGTAAACATAGCAGTAAGTGATGCGTGCGAAGTGTTATATTTATTAGGTGTATATTTTAAGCCCCTTTAACACTTATTTAGCCAAGTTTTAAATTTATAAAACACGATATTTACTAACACTAGACACACATATGGGCAGGTGCACCCATCGTGAGCGTAGTATAGCGTTGGTAAGATACCGAGGTCGTCCAAGGACACAAGAGCTTTTAGTACCGGTTTATCCTCAACGTCTAATCAAAATAAAAAGTTTAGAAAAATGTTTTTAAACTAAGAAAAATAAAAACTAACTAAAATGCTGAAAATAAAAATAAAAGAAAAACATATAGACAAGATGAATCACTTGGTTCCGACTCGTATCTAGTATAACCTTTGATTATTTCCGCATTTTTGCACATAATTAAGAGATTATCTTTGTTATTGTAGTAGGCCCCTCTTTTGAAGGTGACGTTACCCTCACCCCAGTAGTTTGAGTCAGCAAGGATACAATCCTAAAAGGGTGGATTATTGGAAGATTATGAATTAAGTTATTAATGCAAATTATGGTAGGCCCCGCTTTTGGCGGTGACGTTACCCTCGACTAAGTAGTCTGAGTCAGCAGGGATACAGTCCTAAATAGCCGGGTTATAGTATTAATAGTAGTTAACTTATGAGGGGATCAAAGAGTTTGGACCCCCGCCATCCAATACCGTGAAGCATTGAAGGAGGTCCTACTAAATTTGACCCAGGTCCATTGCAGGACCTCTAAACGCTGAACAATGGCAAGACCTTTACCAAACCGTTCCCTTAACCCCCGACCAGGTAGCCAACATACCTCCATATAGACCGTGGAGATATGAATGGTGAAAATCTTTTATTTTATATAGACAGTAAAATAATGCCAAGACACCATGGACAAACGATAAGGAAAGATCACCTTCAACATAAGCAACTAGTTATTAAAGTCATTAATACAAAACCAAATAAAAAGTGCAAAAGATTAGAAATAAAAAGTATTATACTAGACACTTTGTCTTCACCAAGTGATGTAAGAGACTTAGGCAAACATGGCCTTGATTGTCAAGAACTCTTACGATCAATCTTGGATCCCGAGACGACTCACACACTCTACGATGGACAATGGATGATGGTGGTGGATGATGGTGTTATGGTGGTGGTGGGTGGTGGATGAAGTGTGAGAGTGGTGGTGTGCCAAGGGATGAGTTTAAATGAAACCAAACACTCCTATTTATAGGCTGAACAGAAGGCTGGGCACGGCCCCGTGTCCGCTGGACACGCCCCCGTGCCTGTCTGACACTCTCTCTCTCTTCATTAATTGTAATTCGCAATTACAATTAATGCGCCTGCTGTACTTTCGCCACGCCCCCGTGTTCACTGGACACGGCCCGTGGTGGGCAATAGAAGCTTCTATAGGTTTGTCTTTTCTGCTGCTTCTTGGGCACGGCCCCGTGCTGGCTGAGCACGGGGCGTGTTCAGTCTTCTGTCTTCTCTATTTTGCTTGGGAAGATGCCGTTGAGGGGTCGGGCAGTCCACTTATGTTCCTTTTCTTGTATTTATGTTAGATTTAGCTGTCTTTTTGCTTCTTTTGTGAATTTGAGCTCATTTAATCCTGAAAATACAAAAGGAAGACAAAAACACTCTTTTTCCAACATTAGTACTTAAAAAGGGTTAGTTTTATGCCTCATTTGATGTAATTTATATGTTGCATTTTACACATATCAAATACCCCCACACTTGAACTTTTGCTTGTCTTCAAGCAAAACTCTTTAATATGTGGCTTACACTCCCAAATGGAATAGGTAGAAGAGAAGGTTTTGGGCTTGTCGTAGAGTGTCGGGATTTCCAAGATTCTTTATGTAGTTTTATTTTTTATTTATTTACAATCCTATTCGTCATGATTTATTTAAAACTTTTCATAAGAAAAATTACTTAATTGGGCATAACATGCCTTTTTTAAAATTCCATTTATATACAAGTTCACATACCTCACGGGAGAAATCACTCACACTCGGCCGAAGGTGTATTTTTAGTGAATCACTCGAGAGCGGCATGGAACTTACTCCTACCATAGGCTTGCCAAGCAATCAATCCTCCTCCTTTTAACTTTTATACCTTTGTAAATATCAAGAGGACTTTGTGGGTGAAGGGTTAGGCTTGGGTTAAAGATAGGTGGTTGGGTTAGTGGTTAGTAGAAAAAGGGTGAAAAAGCGTAACAAGTGTCGGTTTTCAGAGGATTTTCTATTTTTGTAACTTTTATTCTGATGAAGCTTTTATTCAAACAAAGTTATTTTTGATGAACTTGTTTGTTTATTTTCTTTTGCTTCATCACATTTTTTTTTCAATCATACGAAAAACCGAACTTGTTACTAAAACAAAGGGTTAAAAATTGAAAAAGGTTTTGGTGGGTGAAAGGGTGTTGGGTTATGAAATGAAAAGGTTTAGGCTCAAAGGGGCTAACTAGGGGGATTTTTTGGTAGGTGGTAAAAAAAAATGGTGTAGAAGAAAAAAAATAGTTAGTCCTAATGCCTCCATCATTTACTTACTCGGGTTTAAGTTGATAAGGACCGGGAATGTATCGTCATGGCAAGTTCTAGAGTCGTAAGAACCAAGCGGCTATTCACACAAGAAACAAAAAATGAGCATTTAGTCTAAAGATGTAAATTTGTATGCTCAATAAAGGCTCAAAACTCACTTTTGTGGGAATGGGTTTTTATGTGATCAAGTATATATAATCAAATTTTAACTAGGTTTGCTATGCCTTTTCATAATTTTCTTATGTTGGTTCTTTTTATCACGACTCTATCGGTTGTAAATTCGTAAAAATATAACCTTTTTGAGAACTTGAATTTCCCGAGTTAAACCTAGACAAGTAAAAAAAATGAAATTTTTGAAAAAATGAAATTTTTGAAAAATTTTTTGGGGTGATTAGCGGTTCCAATAGAGTTTTGTGTAAGGCTTGTATTTAGGACTTGCAAAATTTCAAGGTTTTAGCATCCCCCCCCCCCCCCCCCCACACTTAAATTACACATTGTCCTCAATGTGTCCCAAAAATAAATTTTTAGGTTGATTAGATGTGTAAAATGGTGTTAAAAGCAAAGATTTATGTTACTGGCAGTCTGGACACGGCCCCGTGGGGACCGGACACGGCCCCGTGTTCAGGTGCCAGTAACAAAATTAAAGAAAAGAAACAGAAGCCTGGACACGGGGGCGTGTCTGGTGAACACGGCCCGTGTCCAGTTACCTGAACTGGGCATTTTTCTGCAGGGGGTTCAGCACGGGGCCGTGTTGGTTGGACACGGCCCGTGTTGAACCTTCTGTAATGGAGAAAATTGTCAGACGGTTCTGTTTTCCTGCATGGGGTGCTGGTTCAAGTTTCCCTTGTATCCTTGCCATCTCAAGTGTGTTTTATTCCTGAAAACTAAAACTAACTAGAAAACGAGAAAATTAATCTAAACTAAACTAAGGATAGTTCCGTGGAATGCCTCCATGGTGCGCCACGTTTATAAGGGTCCTTGGCTAGACCCAAAGCCTGGTCATATGTTACCCAAGTGGGATGTATTGCATCCCATGTTACACCGTCGGAGAGCGTCATCCAAGCTTGAGTCTATGACCTTGATGTAGTTGACCGGATCTTCTTCCTCTACTTTCTTTCCACATTCAAATTTTACTTCCTCATCCCCAAACTTCAATGTTAGAGTTCCGTCATTCATATCCACCACTGCTTGGGCGGTGGCTAGAAATGGCCTCCCGAGGATGAGAGGGACATCCGTGTCTTCTTCCATGTCTAGGATGACAAAGTCGGTTGGAAAGACGAAATTGTCAACCTTGACTAGCAGATTTTCAGCGACACCTTGTGGAAATTTGACGGACCTGTCGGAGAGTTGTATGCTCATCTTTGTAGGGCTTGTTGTTCCTAAGCCGAGTCGCTTGAACATTGACGTGGGCATGAGGTTGATGCTAGCCCCAAGATTGGCTAAGGCATTACGGACGGGGGACTTCCCAATCGAGCAAGGGATTGTGAAGCTCCTGGGGTCGATTTTCTTTTGTGGAAGTTTGTTGAGTACTAAAGCTGAACATTCTTCACCTAAGTTAACTAATTGCAATGATTCAATTTTCCTTTTGTGAGTGAGGAAATCCCTCATGAATTTTGCATATTTAGGCATTTGGGTTAGGACCTCAATAAAAGGAATATTAACATGCAATTGTTTTAGTAAACTTTCGAACTTTGCGAATTGCTCATCGGTCTTTTGACGATTTAACCTACCGGGGTACGGAATCGGATGAGTCTTGGTGGGTTCTTGATTTGTTGAAGGAGCCTTTTCTGGTTGTGGCGTGGGTGAAGTAGTGTTTTGGCGTTGACTTCCTTCAATTGGTTGTAAGGGCTCATCCTTGGGACCCACGGTTCGGTTTCTCAATGTGATGAGGTGTACTTGCGCCTTTGGGTTGGTTTCGGTATTACTTGGTAACGCGCCTTGTGGTCTCTCGGAGAAATTTTGAGCTAGTTGATTTAATTGTTTTTCAACGTTTTGAATGCTAGCTTGTTGATTTCTAAAATTCGATTCCAATTGTTGAAATCGATCCGAGTTTTTCTTTTAGGTGTCGGAGATGAGGCGAGATAGGGTATCTTCAAGCCTTTCTCTTCCACCTTGTTCTTGAGAGAAATTTTGTGGTTGTTGAAAATTTGTTCGTTGGTTTTGTTGGTTACTACTATTGCCGGGATCTCTCCAACCAAGATTTGGGTGGTTACGCCATCCTTGGTTGTAGGTACCCGTTGGAGGACCCGACGGCCTAGGTCTATTATCAATGTAGTTTACCGTTTCCGTTTGTTCATCTAATTCTTTCATACAACTCCAATTTTCATGTGGCCCACCACACCCTTCACAAGCCATAACCGAGGCCGTTTTTGTCATTTCTAGCCTTTTGATTTTAGAAAGAGGGCCTCGATTTGGGCTTGTAAAGAGGTGCTTTCATCAACCTTATGGGCGCCCGGGGCAATAAATTTATTACCTCGGGGAGTGTGCCATTGAAAATTGGTTTGAGCAATTTCCTCAATTTGATTATATATTTCATTTGGGCGACGATTACCTAAAAGTCCCCCGGAGCTTGAATCAAGTGTTTGTCTTGTGTGTGGCAACAACCCATTGTAGAAAGTGGATACTTGTTGCCATACCGCTAGACCGTGATGAGGACACTTTCTTAGAAGCTCCTTGAACCTTTCCCAAGTTTCATATAAGGTTTCCCCATCCTCTTGTGAATATGTATTAATTTCAGTCATTAATTTAGCCGTTTTAGCAGGAGGGAAATACTTATATAGAAACTTTTGGGCTAGTTCATCCCAGGTGTTTACCGAGCCAACTGGGAGGGTGTTAAGCCAAGCCTTAGCTCGGTCTTTTAGTGAAAATGGAAACATCCTAAGGCGAATGGCGTCGTTTGATGCTCCATTGATCCGAAAAGTGTCACATATTTCCAAGAAATTAGTAATATGTAGATGGGGATCCTCGTCCGCAAGCCCATGAAAAGTTGCGGTGTTTTGGAGCATTTGTATCAAATGCGGCCGAAGTTCGAAGTTGTTGGCTTCGACATTTGGTGCATTGATAGCGGCGCCGAGATTGCCAACGGTGGGCCGTAGGTAATCCATGAGGGTACGTTGGTCCGCCATTGGAAGTGGGTCCCCCGAAGCTTTCTCTTGATTTTTAGCTTTAAGTCTTTTTCTGAGAAAGCGTTCGGGTTCTTCTAGGGGTTCTTTTATGTCTCTACTAGAACTGGAGCTCATGCACTACGTAGGAGGTTCAAATGTGGCGCCTGGGTTCCAAGTCCTGCAATAAAAACAGAAAAGAATGTTGGTCAGAATGTTCACCACGGCCCCGTGTTCAATGAACACGGCCCGTGGTCAGAGGTACAGTAATTATTTTCTGTATCCCAGTTACTGGGAGTTGGACACGACCCCGTGTTGCACCGACACGGCCCCGTGCTCAGCTCTCTGTAACTCAGAAAATAAAAACTGCCAGTGATGATGCTGGGCACGGCCCGTGTCTGACCAGGCACGGCCCTTGCTGAGCTCTGCAGAAGCTGAGAAATTAAGAAAATCCTAAAAATTAAAAAGAAAAATAAAAAAATGATTAGGCCGTTGATTCCTAACTTTCTTAAAATCCTTGTGTCCCCGGCAACGGCGCCAAAAACTTGATGCGTGTGAAGTGTTATATTTATTAGGTGTATATTTTAAGCCCCTTTAACACTTATTTAGCCAAGTTTTAAATTTATAAAACACGATATTTACTAACACTAGACACACATATGGGCAAGTGCACCCATCGTGAGCGTAGTATAGCGTTGGTAAGATACCGAGGTCGTCCAAGGACACAAGAGCTTTTAGTACCGGTTTATCCTCAACGTCTAATCAAAATAAAAAGTTTAGAAAAATGTTTTTAAACTAAGAAAAATAAAAACTAACTAAAATGCTGAAAATAAAAATAAAAGAAAAACAGATAGACAAGATGAATCACTTGGTTCCGACTCGTATCTAGTATAGCCTTTGATTATTTCCGCACTTTTGCACATAATTAAGAGATTATCTTAGTTATTGTAGTAGGCCCCTCTTTTGAAGGTGATGTTACCCTCACCCCAGTAGTTTGAGTCAGCAAGGATACAATCCTAAAAGGGTGGATTATTGGAAGATAATGAATTAAGTTATTAATGCAAATTATGGTAGGCCCCGCTTTTGGCGGTGACGTTACCCTCGACTAAGTAGTCTGAGTCAGCAGGGATACAGTCCTAAATAGCCGGGTTATAGTATTAATAGTAGTTAACTTATGAGGGGATCAAAGAGTTTGGACCCCCGCCATCCAATACCGTGAAGCATTGAAGGAGGTCCTAGTAAATTTGACCCAGGTCCATTGCAGGACCTCTAAACGCTGAACAATGGCAAGACCTTTACCAAACCGTTCCCTTAACCCCCGACCAGGTAGCCAACATACCTCCATATAGACCGTGGAGATATGAATGGTGAAAATCTTTTATTTTATATAGGCAGTAAAATAATGCCAAGACACCACGGACAAACGATAAGGAAAGATCACCTTCAACATAAGCAACTGGTTATTAAAGTCATTAATACAAAACCAAATAAAAAGTGCAAAAGATTAGAAATAAAAAGTATTATACTAGACACTTTGTCTTCACCAAGTGATGTAAGAGACTTAGGCAAACATGGCCTTGATTGTCAAGAACTCTTACGATCAATCTTGGATCCCGAGACGACTCACACACTCTACGATGGACAATGGATGATGGTGGTGGATGATGGTGTTATGGTGGTGGTGGGTGGTGGATGAAGTGTGAGAGAGGTGGTGTGCCAAGGGATGAGTTGAAATGAAACCAAGCACTCCTATTTATAGGCTGAACAGAAGGCTGGGCACGGCCCCGTGTCCGTTGGACACGCCCCCGTGCCTGTCTGACACTCTCTCTCTTCATTAATTGTAATTCGCAATTACAATTAATGTGCCTGCTGTACTTTCGCCACGCCCCCGTGTTCACTGGACACGGCCCGTGGTGGGCAATAGAAGCTTCTATAGGTTTGTCTTTTCTGCTGCTTCTTGGGCACGGCCCCGTGCTGGCTGAGCACGGGGCGTGTTCAGTCTTCTGTCTTCTCTATTTTGCTTGGGAAGATGCCGTTGAGGGGTCGGGCAGTCCACTTATGTTCCTTTTCTTGTATTTATGTTAGATTTAGCTGTCTTTTTGCTTCTTTTGTGAATTTGAGCTCATTTAATCCTGAAAATACAAAAGGAAGACAAAAACACTCTTTTTCCAACATTAGTACTTAAAAAGGGTTAGTTTTATGCCTCATTTGATGTAATTTATATGTTGCATTTTACACATATCAGTAAGCGACCAATTGAACCAGAACACAGCGTGAACAATGGACCCGTACTTCAAGTGCCCATTCCCAAAAGAAGAAGAACCATGCCTTATGGTTGTTCTTACAAAGAATTCTGGTCCTGCAAACCAATAGAATTCTCGGGCAATGAAGGACCCATTGCAGCTCTACGCTGGATAGAAAAGACTGAGGTTGTTTTAAAAATAAGCAAGTGTGCTGAAGAAGATAAGATAATGTTTGCTTCTAATCTATTTAAGAACTCAGTATTAGAATGGTGGAACACTATCCTCCAGTCTAGAGGAAGTGATAGGGTTTATAATATGGAATGGGAGGAATTTAAGAATATGGTAGAAAGGAAATTCTGCCCTCCCAATGAAAAGGAACAGATAGCAAATAAGTTTCTGAACTTAAGAATGACCGGGGTAGATAGTAAGGGTTATACTACCACATTCTTTGAATATGCTAGAATAGTACCAACCCTTGCATCACCTGGACCAGTATTAATCTCCCGTTACATCTGGGGATTAATTGGAGAGATTAGACATGTAGTCAAGGCAGCTAGACCCCAAACTATAGAAGAAGCTGTAGAACTAGCAAATACCTTAACAGATGAGTTAATCCGTACTAGAGAAGAAGTCCAGAGGAGAAACCTAGCTCAAAGGCTTACCCAAGAATTCCGTTCTGGGAATTTTAACCGTAGGAATATAGGTTCTACCTCTGCACCATACTGCAAGGTCTGCAAGAAAAAGCATTCGGGAAAATGCTCCACTCAGTGCAATTTCTGCAAGGCACCAGGACACAAGGAAGAAGATTGCAAGAGAAAATCCAGTAATGGACTATGCTTCAACTGTGGAGAAAAAGGTTACATCAAGCCAAACTGTCCGAAATTGGCTCCAGCTGTGAAAAACAAGAACACTAAAAATGCTAGAGCATTTGTTCTGACTGCAGATGAAGCCAAAATGATTTCGGATGTCATAGCCGGTACGTTTTTAGTTAATGATATTTTTGCTAAAGTATTATTTGACTCTGGTGCAAACCAAAGTTTTATTAATACTTCATTTTGCAAACTTCTTAATCAACCATTAACTAAACTCTCACAAGAATGTCTAGTTGAGACGGCAAATGGAGAAACGGTTAGGATTTCTGAAATCTTGTAGGGAGCAAGAATAGAATTTTTAAACCAAAAGTATATTGCAAATCTTTACCCAATGAATCTGGCATGATTTGATATTGTATTAGGAATGGACTGGCTAATAGCCAATAAAGCTAATATTTTATGTGATCAAAAGTCAATTCAAGTAAATTCACCAAAGGCTGAAAAGATCACAATTAAAGGTGATAAACCATCTAAATCCACGAAATTCATCTCTGTGATGAAAACTGCAAGCTATATAAGAAAAGGGTCTATAGTGTATTTGATTTCTATAATCACTAACACTGAAGGAAAAGAACTAAAAGACATTCTAGTAGTGTCTCAGTTTTCAGATGTATTTCCAGAAGAATTACCAGGACTATCGCCAGACAGAGAAGTCGAATTCAGAATCTATCTGCTACCCGAAACAACACCAATTGCCAAAGCACCTTACCGTTTGGCACCAGCAGAGATGCAGGAACTAAAGAAACAATTCGACGAATTGCTGGAAAAAGGATTCATACAACCAAGCTCATCGCCGTGGGGAGCACCGATTTTATTCGTTAAAAAGAAGGACGGATCAATGTGTATGTGCATTGACTACCGTGAATTAAACAAGGTCACGATTAAGAACCGGTACCCATTACCAAGAATCAATGATCTGTTCGATCAACTTCAAGGAGCTCGATTTTTCTCTAAAATCGATTTAAGGTCAGGATATCATCAATTAAAGGTACAGGAGGAGGACATTCCTAAAATCGCGTTTAGAACAAGGTATGGTCATTATGAATTTACTGTCATGCCATTTGGTTTAACCAATGCCCCAGCCGCATTTATGGACATGATGAACCGAATATGTAAGCCATATTTGGATAAAGTCATAATTGTCTTTATAGATGATATTCTTATTTACTCTAAAAGTAAAGAGGAACATGCAAAGCATTTGCACGCACTTTTAAGTCTATTAAGAAAAGAAAAGCTTTATGCTAACTTTTCAAAGTGTGAGTTTTGGTTAGAGCAAGTACAGTTTCTTGGACACTTAGTTAATCATGAAGGAATTCATGTGGATCCAACAAAAATCGAGGCAATTACTAAATGGAAAACCCCTGAATCACCAACCGAGGTTAGAAGTTTCTTAGGATTGGCCGGATATTATAGAAGATTTATTCAAGATTTTTCTAGAATAGCCATTCCTTTAACTAAGTTAACCTATAAATCCATTAAGTTTGAATGGGGACCAAAACATGAAGAAGCATTTAGAATTCTTAAGCATAGATTAACCCATGCACCCATACTAGCGTTACCAGAAGGAACTGAAGATTTTGTAGTATATTATGACGCTTCTAAGTTAGGTTATGGATGTGTGTTGATGCAACGCCAAAAGGTTATAGCGTACGCATCTAGAAAACTTAAGAATCATGAAGAGAATTACTCAACCCATGATCTAGAATTAGGAGCTATATTTTTTGCCCTTAAAATTTGGAGGCATTATCTTTATGGTAGTAAGTTTACTATATTCACAGATCATAAAAGTTTAAGGTATGTTTTCGGGCAAAAAGAATTAAATATGAGACAAAGACGCTGGATGGAAATGCTTAGTGATTATGATTGTAATATTCAGTATCATGAAGGAAAAGCAAATGTAGTTGCTGATGCTTTAAGCCGAAAGTATCACGAAAAGCCAAAAACGGTACGTTCTCTTAAATTATATCTACAAGTAGATTTAAATGATCAGATAAGAGAAGCACAAGAATCAGTAATCAAGGAGGATACTGAAAAATTAAAAGGTATGATTAAGGAATTAAAACAAGGAACAGATGGAATTTGGAGATTCCATAAGAAGAGAATGTGGATAGCTAAATTAGGAAACTTTTACGTCATCATATATTAGAAGAAGCCCATAAGTCTAAGTATACGATGCATCCCGGAAGTAATAAAATGTACCAGGATTTAAGAAAGAATTTATGGTGGATAGGTGATGTGCGTGAAAGTGTTATATATATTAGGTGTATATTTTAAGCCCCTTTAACACTTATTTTAGCCAAGTTTTAAATTTATAAAACACGATATTTTACTAACACTAAACACACATATGGGCAAGTGCACCCATCGTGGGCGTAGTATAGCGTTGGTAAGATACCGAGGTCGTCCAAGGACACAAGAGCTTTTAGTACCGGTTTATCCTCAACGTCTAATCAAAATAAAAAGTTTAGAAAAAGATTTTTAAACTAAGAAAAATAAAAGCTAACTAAAATGCTGAAAATAAAAATAAAAGAAAAACAGATAGACAAGATGAATCACTTGGTTCCGACTCGTATCTAGTATAACCTTTGATTATTTCCGCACTTTTGCACATAATTAAGAGATTATCTTAGTTATTGTAGTAGGCCTCTCTTTTGAAGGTGACGTTACCCTCACCCCAGTAGTTTGAGTCAGCAAGGATACAATCCTAAAAGGGAGGATTATTGGAAGATAATGAATTAAGTTATTAATGCAATATTATGGTAGGCCCCGCTTTTGGCGGTGACGTTACCCTCGGCTAAGTAGTCTGAGTCAGCAGGGATACAGTCCTAAGTAGCCGGGTTATAGTATTAATAGTAGTTAACCTATGAGGGGGTCAAAGAGTTTGGACCCCCGCCATCCAATACCGTGAAGCATTGAAGGAGGTCCTACTAAATTTGACCCAGGTCCATTGCAGGACCTCTAAACGCTGAACAATGGCAAGACCTTTACCAAACCGTTCCCTTAACCCCCGACCAAGTAGCCAACATACCTCCATATAGACCGTGGAGATATGAATGGTGAAAATATTTTATTTTATATAGACAGTAAAATAATGCCAAGACACCACGGACAAACGATAAGGAAAGATCACCTTCAACATAAGTAACTAGTTATTAAAGTCATTAATACAAAACCAAATAAAAAGTGCAAAAGATTAGAAATAAAAAGTATTATACTAGACACTTTGTCTTCACCAAGTGATGTAAGAGACTTAGGCAAACATGGCCTTGATTGTCAAGAACTCTTACGATCAATCTTGGATCCCGAGACGACCCACACACTCTACGATGGACAATGGATGATGGTGATGGATGATGGTGTTATGGTGGTGGTGGGTGGTGGGTGAAGTGTGAGAGAGGTGGTGTGCCAAGGGATGAGTTGAAATGAAACCAAGCACTCCTATTTATAGGCTGAACAGAAGGCTGGGCACGGCCCCGTGTCCGCTGGACACGCCCCCGTACCCGTCTGACATTCTCTCTCTTCATTAATTGTAATTCGCAATTACAATTAATGCGCCTGCTGTACTTTCGCCACGCCCCCGTGTTCACTGGACACGGCCCCGTGGTGGGCAATAGAAGCTTCTACAGGTTTGTCTTTAGTGCCAGGGTTGTCCATCCTGAGCACTGCCCCTTGCTGAGCTGGGCACAGCCCCATGCTCAGCTTTCTTCTTGTTTTTGCTTTGGGAGATGCTGTTGAGGGGAGTCGGGCATGCCACGTTTGTTCCTTTTCTTGTATTTATGCTAGATTTAGCTGCCTTTTTGCTTCTTTTGTTAATTTGAGCTCATTTAATCCTGAAAATACAAAAGGAAGACAAAAGCACACTTTTTCCAACATTAGTACTAAAAAAGGGTTAGTTTTATGCCGCATTTGATGAAATTTATATGTTATATTTTGAACACGTCAAATACCCCCACACTTGAATCTTTGCTTGTCCTCAAGCAAAACTCTTTAATATGTGGCTATTTACACTCCCAAATGGAATGGGTAGAAAAGAAGGTTTTGGTCTTGTCGTTGAGTGTCGGGATTACCAAGATTCTTTATTTAATTTTATTTTTATTTATTTACAATCCTATTCGTCATGATTTATTTAAAACTTTTCATAAGATAAATTACTTATTAGGGCATAACATGCCTCTTTAAAATTCTATTTCTATATGAGTTCACATACCTCACGGGGATCACTCAACACTCGGCCGAAGATGTATTTTAGTGAATCACTCGAGAGCGGCATGGAACTTACTCCTACCATAGGCTTGCCAAGCAATCAATCCTCCTCCTTTTTAACTATATACCTTTGTAAACATCAAGAGGACTTTTTGGGTAAAGGGTTAGGCTTGGGTTAAAGGTAGGTGGTTGGGTTAGTGGTTAGTGGTTAGTAGAAAGGGCGAAAAAGCGTAACAAGCGTCGGTTTTCGAAAGACTTTTTATTTTTGCAATTTTTTTTTATCTTGATGAAGCCAGTATTCAAACAAAGTTATTTTTGATGAACTTGCTTGTTTATTTATTTTGCTTCATCATCAACACATTTTTTTTTTTGAAAAGTCATACGAAAAACCGAGCTTGTTACTAAAACAAAGGGTGAAAAATAAAAAGGGTTTCGGTGGGTGAAAAGGTGTTTGGTTTGGGTTAAGAAATGAAAAGGTTTAGGCTCAAAGGGGCTAACTAGGGGGATTTTTGGGTAGGTGGTAAAAAAAAGAAAAAATAGTGGTGTAGAAATAAAAAGGTTAGTCCTAATGCCTCCATCATTTACTTACTCGGGTTTAAGTTGGTAAGGACCGGGAATGTATCGTCATGGCAAGTTCTAGAGTCGTAAGAACCAAGCGGCTATTCACACAAGAAACGAAAAATGAGCATTTAGTCAAATGATATGTAAGTGTATGCTCAATAAAGGCTCAAAACTCACTTTTGTGGGAATGGGTTTTTATGTGATCAAGTATATATAATCAAATTTTAACTAAGCTTGTCATGCCTTTTCATAATTTTCTTATGTTGGTTCTTTTTGTCACGACGCTATCAGTTGTAAATTTGTAAAAATATAACCTTTTTAGAATTTTGAAATTCCCAAATTAAACCTAGACAAGTAAAAAAAATTGAAAATTTTTGAAAAAATTTTGGGGTGATTAGCGGTTCCAATAGAGTTTTGTGTAAGGCTTGTATTTAGGACTTGCAAGATTCAAGGTTTTAGCATCCCCCCACACTTAAATTACACATTGTCCTTAATGTGTCCCAAAAATAAGTTTTTAGGTTGATTGAATGTGTAAAAGTGGGTTAAAAACAAGATTTTATGGTACTGGGTGGCTGAACACGGGGTGGTGTTGGCTGAGCACGGCCTAGTGTCCAGACTGCCAGTACCAAAAGTAAACAGAAGGTTGGGCACGGGGGCGTGTCCAGTGAGCACGGCCCCGTGTCCAGGTACCTGAACTGGGCATTTTCTACAGAACCTTGGGCACGGGGCGTGTTGGGGTGAGCACGGCCCCGTGCTGAACTTGCTGTAATGAAGAAAAATCATCGGGAGGCTCTGTTTTTGTGTATGGGGTGTTGGTTCAAGCTTCCCTTATCATCCTTCACCATCCCGAGTGTGTTTTATTCCTGAAAATTAAAAACTAAACTAGAAAACATAAAGGTTAATCTAAACTAAACTACGGATAGTTCCGCGGAATGCCTCAGTGGTGCGCCACGTTTATAAGGGTCCTTGGCTAGACCCACTTTATCAGGTGGTTCTGGCTCATCTTCAATTAGGGGGTCGTCATTGCCGAATGGATATTTCATTGATCGCTCAAGATCGACACTCTTTTTAAATGCCCCTAATTGAAGAGGTAGATTGTTGAACTTCCGGTTTTTCAAAGCTTCGTGAGTTTTTACAAATGGTCGCCCCAACACTAGAGGAACGTCATCGAGGATGACAAAGTCAGTCGGGATTACCATTTGATTTGTTTGAACAAAGACATCTTCAACTATACCGATTGATTTTATTACTTGCCGATTGGATAGAAAAATGGGTATTTGAAGTGGAGAAAAATCACTAATACTTAATTTTTCGAAAATGTAGTTAGGCATTATGTTAACACAAAGATCTTTATCGATTGTGACATTACTAATAAACAAATTTTGAAAGAAACATGGAACCGGTGTAATGTTAATTTCAAATGGGTCTTCTTTTATTAGTGAGGTTTGATCATTAGTTAACTTAACACTTACCATTTCGTCAATTTTAGTGTTAGTGTTTAACTCTTTTAAAAACTTAGCATGAGTGGGTACTAAACAATGATTTTCAAAAGAAGGTGACAAGAGATTAATTTCTTCAAAATTAGACTCTTCTTGAATTTTAACGTTGTCGGGCTCACCTTTTTTGTTGTTTAACTCATGTGTCGGTTTTTCACTTATTTGTTCTTCCATTTTTACACTTTCGGTTATCTCTTCCTTTTTTAACTCTTCTCTTGCGCGGGACTCCTCTTCCCTTGCGCGAGCTTCTTTTATACATCGATCGATAACTCTAATGTGTTCTAATATCCTATCGGTCACTTCGGTTATAGAAAAAGAATCGGGATTTTCAAAGCTTGAATCCGGTTGTTCGATCCTTTGTTCCTCATAATACCCATATGAAGTAGATGGTTCATACCATTGTTCTTCATTGTAAGCATATGATGGATAAGGTTCATAATTTTGTTCTTCATAATACTCATATGAGGTGGGTTGTTCACGCCATGGTTCCTCATAGTAAGTATACGAAGGTGGTGGCTCATATCTTGGTTCCTCAAAGTATGAGTATGAAGGCTCATACCTTGGTTCATCAAAATATGAGTATGAGGGAGGAGGTTCATACCTTTGGTCTTCATAGGATGTGTATGAAGTTGATGGCTCGTACCTGGGCTCCTCATAGTAGGTGTATGAATTGGATGGTTGATATGAGCGATTATTTTGAACCGATCGTGAGTTACGACAATTAGTGCAATAATTACCCCTATAATCATCCTCCTCCTCATAGGTGTAGTTGTAACCTCCTGAGTATTGATCCATAAGAATCACTCAGCAGACCACAACCGAGTCTCGAGATAAGAAAACAAAAAGAAAAACGGAAACAGAGGCTGGACACGGCCCCGTTGTTCAGTGGACACGGCCCCGTGTTTAGAATCTGTATCTGGGCGTTTTAATTAAATTTACTGATTTCGTTGAGCACGGGGCGTGTTCGGTGAGCACGGCCCGTGTTCAAGCTTCTGTTACTGGGTGTTTTATGAAAAATATGCAGCACGGCCCCGTGTTCAGTGAGCACGGCCCGTGTTCAACCTACTGTAAATGCAAAACTAAACTAAAATGCAGAAAAATGTGGGCCCGTTTTGAAAAGGTTTTGAAAAACTGATTAGGCCGTCGATTTTAAGCTTTCCTAAAATCCTTGTGTCCCCGGCAACGGCGCCAAAAACTTGATGTGCGTGAAAGTGTTATATATATTAGGTGTATATTTTAAGCCCCTTTAACACTTATTTTAGCCAAGTTTTAAATTTATAAAACACGATATTTTACTAACACTAAACACACATATGGGCAAGTGCACCCATCGTGGGCGTAGTATAGCGTTGGTAAGATACCGAGGTCGTCCAAGGACACAAGAGCTTTTAGTACCGGTTTATCCTCAACATCTAATCAAAATAAAAAGTTTAGAAAAAGATTTTTAAACTAAGAAAAATAAAAGCTAACTAAAATGCTGAAAATAAAAATAAAAGAAAAACAGATAGACAAGATGAATCACTTGGTTCCGACTCGTATCTAGTATAACCTTTGATTATTTCCGCACTTTTGCACATAATTAAGAGATTATCTTAGTTATTGTAGTAGACCCCTCTTTTGAAGGTGACGTTACCCTCACCCCAGTAGTTTGAGTCAGCAAGGATACAATCCTAAAAGGGTGGATTATTGGAAGATAATGAATTAAGTTATTAATGCAATATTATGGTAGGCCCCGCTTTTGGCGGTGACGTTACCCTCGGCTAAGTAGTCTGAGTCAGCAGGGATACAGTCCTAAGTAGCCGGGTTATAGTATTAATAGTAGTTAACTTATGAGGGGGTCAAAGAGTTTGGACCCCCGCCATCCAATACCGTGAAGCATTGAAGAGGTCCTACTAAATTTGACCCAGGTCCATTGCAGGACCTCTAAACGCTGAACAATGGCAAGACCTTTACCAAACCGTTCCCTTAACCCCCGACCAGGTAGCCAACATACCTCCATATAGACCGTGGAGATATGAATGGTGAAAATCTTTTATTTTATATAGACAGTAAAATAATGCCAAGACACCACGGACAAACGATAAGGAAAGATCACCTTCAACATAAGTAACTAGTTATTAAAGTCATTAATACAAAACCAAATAAAAAGTGCAAAAGATTAGAAATAAAAAGTATTATACTAGACACGTTGTCTTCACCAAGTGATGTAAGAGACTTAGGCAAACATGGCCTTGATTGTCAAGAACTCTTACGATCAATCTTGGACCCCGAGACGACCCACACACTCTACGATGGACAATGGATGATGGTGATGGATGATGGTGTTATGGTGGTGGTGGGTGGTGGGTGAAGTGTGAGAGAGGTGGTGTGCCAAGGGATGAGTTGAAATGAAACCAAGCACTCCTATTTATAGGCTGAACAGAAGGCTGGGCACGGCCCCGTGTCCGCTGGACACGCCCCCATGCCCGTCTGACATTCTCTCTCTTCATTAATTGTAATTCGCAATTACAATTAATGCGCCTGCTGTACTTTCGCCATGCCCCCGTGTTCACTGGACACGGCCCCGTGGTGGGCAATAGAAGCTTCTACAGGTTTGTCTTTAGTGCCAGGGTTGTCCATCCTGAGCACTGCCCCGTGCTGAGCTGGGCACGCCCCGTGCTCAGCTGGGCACAGCCCCATGCTCAGCTTTCTTCTTGTTTTTGCTTTGGGAGATGCTGTTGAGGGGGGTCGGGCATGCCACGTTTGTTCCTTTTCTTGTATTTATGCTAGATTTAGCTTCCTTTTTGCTTCTTTTGTTAATTTGAGCTCATTTAATCCTGAAAATACAAAAGGAAGACAAAAGCACACTTTTTCCAACATTAGTACTAAAAAAGGGTTAGTTTTATGCCTCATTTGATGAAATTTATATGTTATATTTTGAACACATCAATAGGAATGAAAAAGGACATAGCAACCTATGTTTCTAAATGTTTAACTTGTTCACAAGTTAAAGCTGAACATCAGAAACCCTCAGGTTTATTACAACAGTTAGAAATGCCCGTATGGAAATGGGAATTGATTACAATGGATTTTGTTACCAAATTACCCAAAACAAGGAAAGGTAGTGATACAATCTGGGTGATTGTAGATAGGCTAACCAAGTCAGCTCATTTCCTACCAATGAAAGAAACTTTCAGTATGGAACAGTTAGCTAAATTGTATGTAAATGAAATCGTTTCTTTACATGGAATACCTTTATCAATTGTTTCTGATAGAGATAGCCGTTTTACCTCTCATTTTTGGTCAAGTTTCCAAAAAGCAATGGGAACTAAGTTAAATCTAAGCACCGCTTATCATCCTCAAACGGACGGACAAAGCGAAAGGATAATTCAGACGATGGAAGACATGCTTAGAGCTTGTGTAATTGATTTCGGAGGTAACTGGGACGATCACTTACCTTTAATATAATTTCTTATAATAATAGTTATCACACAAGTATCAATGCTGCACCATTCGAAGCACTTTATGGACGAAAGTGCCGAACCCCAGTCTGTTGGGCAGAAATTGGGGAAAAGCAACTATCTGGACCTGAGATAGTACAAGAAACAACTAACAAGATTATTCAAGTCAAGGAACGACTGAAAGCAGCACGTGATTGACAGAAGAGCTATGCTGATAATCGACGCAAACCATTGGAATTTCAAGTAGGAGATAAAGTATTGTTAAAAGTCTCTCCTTGGAAAGGAGGGGTAAGATTTATCAAAAGAGGAAAGCTAAGTCCCAGGTATGTTGGACCTTTTGAGATTATTAGAAGAATAGGACCTGTAGCCTATCAGCTACAACTGCCAAAGGAAATGGCAGGAATACATGATGTATTTCATGTATCTAAACTCAAGAAATGCTTAGCCGATGAATCGCTGATGATACCTCTTAAGGATATAGAGGTAAATGAACAACTCAAGTTTGTAGAAAGGCCGCTACAGATTGAAGACAGGAAAGTCAAGAACCTCAAGCATAAGAGATTAGTTCTGGTCAAAGTGAAGTGGGACTCCAAAAGAGGACCTGAGTACACATGGGAGCTTGAATCAGAAATGCAACAAAAATATCCACACTTATTCTAGTAGATCTCGAGGACGAGCTCTAAAACAAGGTGGGGAGGATATAACAACTCTAAATTAAACCGGCACTCTCCCGAATATTTTTTTCCGACACCTTAATATATTTTAAAATATCCCAATATGTCCTAAAATACACCCCATACGTGAAAACGGGCCCCGAATACCTTAAATATTATTAAAAATAATCAAAAATCAAGTTTTTAGGGTTGAGGCGGGCCGCGTAGCCCTTGGGTTAAACCTTACGAGGGCCGCATGAAGGTGAAAGCTGGCTGAACCCTGGGCCGCCACGTGGCCCAACACATGTCGAGCCTATTAGCTGATCCGGATCGTCTATGCCGTTGACCAGAGTTGACGCGGGCCGCGTAGGCCTTTGCCTACTCTTACGCGGGCCGCGTAAAAGTCGAATTCAGGCCCTATAAATTGATTTGCTCGGATCTTCAGTCAGTTCGTCCCAAAACTTTCTTTCTCACTTAATTTCTAAATAGTAGGCATTATACTCGGGTCTAATACCCCCCTAAATAACGAAGTTCTGCTCCGTTGTAAGTATCATAACCCTTGGATACGTATTAAATACTCTGCCCGATTAATCTAGGGTTCCGTAACGGCTATCGTGGTTCTGCCCGACGTAGTCGTTGGAATGTCGTCTCGGGGAGGGTATTATTAATGTTAAAATGGGTTATTATACTAACACGTGTGCATTTGTGTAAATTATAGATAATTCTCAGGAAACCCTAAAGAATAATCTAAGACAGCAATGTGAGTTGATCCGCTTTTTGTAAACTTTTTGTTAACTGTTTTTACAAAACCTCATACAATTAATTATATATTAAACAGTTATTGAGTATTTGTAAGGATACAATTATCATGGGTATGTTGGGGTTTTGTATACAAAATTTGTTACTAGAGGGGTAACATTTCCACAAGTCGGGTCTGGCAGTACCACAGGTGATAATTGATATGACTTGGAAACAAATATACTTGCGAGATCACCCTCAATACTGTACAATGGTTTTTATTTAAACTTGATTAAACTGGGATTCACTCACCAGTATTTCCCACTGACAAATGTTTTTAAAACGCGTTTCAGGTAACAAACTGTGAAAGCCAACTACGGTCCTGATGAAAATTCCGCTGCCAAATTAGACAATACGCGATACCATCGAAACTGGCTCGCGGCCGCCCGTTCCCGTATTTGTATAGGGGATCGAGGGTTGCGACACACTTCATTACCTTTGACATGTAAATCCTAACCTACGATAAGGCATAAGTGCACATATTCATTTCGCAAAGTCAAATTTTATAATCATTCGACAATTCACAAATTCAATTCAAATGCATGACAATTATCATAGGTTTCAAATACTAAACAATTTGTCACAAAATCAAATCAAAATACAAATGCATAAACCCTAGAAAATCTTACAACATCTACACCGGGGTGAAACCGAAGAGACTAGCCGCTCATGGTTGAGTGGACGCGATCACCGGCCGACGAGCACGAACACGGAGCCATGACCTTGAGTCTTGAGGAGTGGTGGAGATTAGGGTTTGAAGGTTTGATGGAGAATGGTTGAAGATGATGGAGATGGTGATTGTGGAGTGGATTAGGGTTCTAGGTTAGAGGTGAATGGTAAGTGGTGTTAGAGATGGATTAAGTGTGATTAGATAGGTTGGGGATGTGTTAGATGATGATGAATGGTTCCAAGGTGGTGTTTTATCCTCACACAACTCGTAACCCCCGTTTCTTGGTCAAACTTGATGATATAACTCGTTTCCATGCTCCAAAACTTAAAATTCGCGCATTGAAGCTGTGAGGGGCGTCCCCGACGCTGCCTGGTTTTGCCGGTTTCGTCCGAAACTGTTTTCTTCATAACTTCTTCGTTATAGCTCCGTTTTACTCACCGTTTTCGCCCACGTACTCGTAATTCAGCCCTCTATCATGCCATCTTCCAATATATTCATTTTAAATCCATTAAAATTCCCCAAAACACATCCAATCTTCGTGATTAACCCGGTTTTGTTCATTTCACATCTTCGGTTGATCCGATTCGCGTCCTGGTGCTCCGCTTAGCTCCCGGTTAGCTCCTTAAACTCTTTTAGACCTGTAAAACACAAATCCCATTAAAAGTAGGCTATTCAAGATTAAAAGCTACGTAAAAACATCAACTTAAGCACAAACGATCGCCGGTTTTCGACCACGTATCACGGACACAATACTTCTTCGGATTCGTAGTCTTAACCTGAACAATAATATGCATTATAAAAAAAAACTGATCATATATTCATCACACTAAAGATTCAGGAACTGCTCCTCACAAGTCAACTCTTCTGGTCAATGAACATCCACCAATCACCCAAACCCCGTCGTAGTTCGTTCTCTTCATCTCAATTCTCGCATGGAGGACGATAGCGAAACCCTAGAAGTCAAAGATTCACCGTCAGTTTCACCATCTGTAAGCATCTATTTCCTCAATTTGAGTCATTACGATTTGATTCGAATCAATCTGCACTCGTAGTATTTATTACAAACTTCTTACAGTACCTGGAGGTGAGTTGCACAAGTTCAAGCAAGATCATACGATTTTCAGTCGGTACAGAGGCCGGATTTGCGTTGAATTTGATCAACAAAAAGCTCGATGATGGATTGCCGGTAGCTTCGAGAATCAGGAACTTCTTGGACGGCGATGGAGAAGATTATAAGATCTTGCGAAGATGATTAGGCATGAATAAATGGATAGATTAGGAACGTATGAAGACGTAGAAGTGAATATGGTTTGGAAAGAACTGTGGGGATCCTGATGAAAATCTCGCAAGGTTAAGAAAGACACGTGTCAGATGTAAACTTTATAAATAATGAAAGAAGAAAAAGCCACTTGTCAAAATAGTGGGGTGGTTTTATGTATAGATGACACATAAGTCAAAACCACTTTATTATATTAGAATAGATAGATTTTCTTTATAGTGCATTGGATAAAGTGACAGTGAGCAGGGCCAGCCCTAAGAATTCGTGTGCCCTGTTCAAGCTTGAAAAAATGTGTCATTCGGCTTTAACGAAATATATAAATGTAAACTAGTTTTTTATATAACTGTTCACGAAATCATAGTATTCGCTCAGACCAAACATAGATACTACGACCATGTGTTTCGGGTTTCGGGTCGCTTCAACGATTCAGGCCAAATAAGATTTATCACATAATAAAAAACACGATACAATAAGAAAAAATGAAAGTAGCAAACACATTTCCTATTTCTCTAAATGTGGTTTACTTTTGTCAGCACAATCCACACCAAAATCAATTCACATATCAAAACTAATATTAGATTTTAAAAAAACCTTCAAAAAATATAACAACAAGCATGACTCGACCCCAGGCTTTCAAGTTTGGAAGTGGGGAACTTAACCACTAAGCCATTCATCCAATTACACTGGTATACTCTTAAAAAAGAATTATAACATATATAAGATTTTTTTTTTAAAATCGTGCCCTTCGGAATCTCGGGCCCTGGCCGGTGGTCCTCCCCGCCCACCTCCAGGGCCGCCCCGGACAGTGAGGATTGAGAAAGAGGTTGGATTTAAACTTAACTGTGATTTGATAAACTAATGGTGAAGATGAGTGGATTCACAGAATGTTAATTTTAAAATAATCACCTTCTGTTATATTTGTATTTTCAAATTTGTTTCGTATTAATACTATTTAAATTTTATTATATTTTTTTAGTTTATACCTATTTAAATAGGATGTTAGATAAAGTTTTGAGTATGTTGTTGCGAAACGTCTGTTTTTAGTTACGTCTACATTTAAATATAACTCAAAACCGAGTTGTAAGTGACAATGTATAAGTGGCCAAAGCACAAACATACATGTACCGAGTTTTTGTTTTAGAAACGTAATAATAACATTTTTATAACATTCAGAATATACTGTTGTGACGTGTTTATATTTATCTACAATTGAATAAATGTTCTATTTTTACTAATGTAATACGACGTTTTATAAAATTCCAGCTATACTGTTGCGTTGTGCCTATTTTTACTACGATTCGATGAAAGTTCTATTCTAACAGGTCAATATAGTTAACTTTTTAGGTTCTTTACCATGACGATCCGCCAATTCCGGATATACCGTTTTTTAAATGGATGGTGTTCGAGTTAACCAATAAATATGTTGAGACGAACAATTTTTACCCAAACTCATAACTGTACCGATACCGACTGTACAACATTGGTAAATGTACCGATATTCATTTTTATGGTTTTCGGTTTTGGTATATTTCCGGTATGTTTGCACTATTGGTACCGAAATGGTACCATACCATTATAAGCATTACATTATTCGGTTTGTGTTTTAACTCATTTTTAGTACTTGTACCGCCACGATACCAATCTCATCCATTAAATAATTCGCGTGAGTCGACCCAAAACCTTTAATTTGTCGTCATAAAAATAGAAGGTGCCTATAATCATGAGTTTTTCCCTTTGCAACCTAGCTTTTTTATACCATTTAATGGACAATAAAAATGAGAATAAATAGTGATAATATTCCTACGCCGCTTAGATTGTCCATCCTCACCAACGGTCGTCCGACTTCTTGATCTTCTTATCTTCCTCTCTCACATCATCATTGTCGTCGTCAACATCATCATCGTCATTTGCACGTAAATCTCCTCTCTATTTAAAGATCCAAAATTATATCTCAGATCATGTTGAATACACATCAAATAAAAAATGTCTTTGTGATACACGATGAACGAATTTTGTGACTGCATTATAACAAGATACCAATTCTTAGCCGAAAGGATTTGAATTCGATATTTAGAGTCTGATTCGCTTTTGAAGGACATATTTTGCGACGCACTAATCCATTGTTAGGTGATTTTAATCTTTCTTCTCAATTAAGATAAAATCCTTTTGAATATATGATATGCAAGATAAAGAGCCATTCAAGAGGTGATTGTACTTTTGTTTAATTGATTATATTGATATTCAAGAAATTGGTCATGACAAGATGATCAGCTAGAGATATTTCATTTTGAAATCCGATTATTTAGGCCCTAAAATTTCAAAAAGAAAAAAAAACAATCAAATTTGCATCCTGCAACCATATTTGGTGTAAGAGGCAATAATAAGTGTGAAAACACATCCAAACATCATTTTAGTGGTTCATTGGCCTATAGTTTGGGTTAATCAGTATATATGATAAAAATGGTATTCTATAATTAAAATAGGTAATAATTTATATGTGAATAGATCATGAGAACACTTAAATGAGAAAACTAAAAAGCTCTTTAAAAAAGTTTAAAAAAAACACACCATTTTTTAAAACATTTTGGCTGTAAATCTACTTTTTTAAAATACAAAAAAATTGAAAAAAATATTGTATTACACATGTGCAACACTACAACAAAACCTAAACATCCTAACCCTAACCCCCACCCCCCCCCCCCCCCCCCAAAAAAAAAAAAACCCTAACCCACCCACAAAAAGAAACCTAAAAACTAAATTCTAAACAAATTAACCCAAAATCCTAACCCTAAAAGCTAAATTAAACTGAAAATCTAAACCCTAAAGCTAAATTGCATGTGCAACATATGTTGCACATGTGTAATACGGTAGAGGATCCTGTAAAAAGTGGGACTTTTGTGAGAAGTGTGAGAAATAATTTGGGAATGACAAGTGTCCTTTATCCTAATTAATTCAAAAGGGTATATTAGTAATTTGACATTTTTATCATTTAATTGATTTCCAAGAATAACTGCCAAAAAAAAAACTGCCGATGAGTTTTTTAAGGTTTGAATCGAATTTGAATTAGGAGAAATTTTAGGAAACATTATACATCTGATTGTTTTATATTCTTCATCATCTTTTAATCGCAACATCTTTTAATCATACATTGTTCATGGCGTGGTGTTTTAAAAAACTGGAGACATTGACTATGATTCAAGTCATGGTGTTTTATCTGGAGACATTGTTCATGGCGTGGTGTTTTATCTGGGAATGTTTTGTTTTGATAAAACACCACGCCATGAACAATGTCTCCAGATAAAACACCATGACTTGAATCATAGTCATGGTGTTTTAAAATCTGGGAATGTTTTTTTTTGATAAAACACCACGCCATGAACAATGTCTCCAGATAAAACACCATGACTTGAATCATAGATGTTTAAAACACCACGCCATGAACAATGTCTCCAGATAAAACACCATGACTTGAATCATAGATGTTTAAAACACCACGCCATGAACAATGTCTCCAAATAAAACACCATGACTTGAATCATAGTCAATTTTATCCAATTGTTTAAAACACCACGCCATAAATCTGATTACAGTTCTCTTTATGATAATGTATGATGAATATGTAACCAAAGACCTCCTACAATTAAGGTGAATCATTAATTCATATATTTAAGGAAAAAAGAGTGAATGTAGGAGGTTTTGGTCGTGTATGATATGGTTACCATATTTCAAACATTGAAAAAGACACTATTGCCCTTCAATTTTACATAAGGTCCCTCTAATTAAAACACAATTTACATTTTTATACCCTATTGATCTCAACCATTAGATCAAATATCCAATGGTTTAAAACACTTCTTACCCTTCTTACATTTTAGACACTTTTTACCATATCCATACCCTGTGTAATACTAATTTGTTTTTTTTTACTAAAAAAATTCTCTTAAAAATGCTAGACTTACAACCAAAAAAATGTTTAAAAAAATTGGTGTGTTTTTTAAGTTTTTTAGAGGATTTTTCTAGTTTATCACATTGAAGTGGTGGTGGTGATGAGGAACGGTAGTGAGTCGTGGACGGTGGTGGTGAACTATGGTGGTGGTGGTGATGGGCGGTGGTGGTGAGTGGTGGTCTTTAACTCTCTGCAGACCTTAGAAGATCTTAGAAGTGGTTGGGCCAACTCTGCACCAAGAAGAGCTCGCGTAGATGTTTTTTAATAAAACATCTTCGAAAAAACAAACAGTCTGCGTGGCGCAGACAGAAGAGCTTGCGCAGAGTTTTTTCAGAAAAAACAAACAGCACCTAAGTCTGAATGGTTAAGATCACTAATCTGAATTGGTCAGACATTTTGCCTCTAGACAGTTAAGCATTATATTGACTCTTAATGGTTCAGATCTCTTGCTGGTTCATTAGGGGCTGTTTGTTTAGCTCTTAATGGTTCAGACCTCTTTCTGGTTCATTACTTAATGGTTCAGACTGTTTGTTTCACGAACAGATGTCTGAATGGTTCAGACATTTGCCTCTGAATAGTTAAGCATTATACCAAGTCTGAATGATTAAGACCTCTAATCTGAAATGATTAGACATTTGCCTCTGAACGATTAAGCATTATACTGGCTCTTAATGGTTCAGATCTCTTATTGGTTCAACACTTAATGGTTCAGAGCTCTTACTAGTTCAGCACTTAACTATTTAGATGTTGCCAAACAACCCCCAAATTATTCTGAAAGTTGACAAACATCCCCTTACTATACTACTATGTTAGTAGCCCAGCCCAATTAACAAGGCCCACTCCAAACCGACTCTTGAGTTTTGTGTTTATCATCCACTACAAATAGTCGATCTAACAAAAAAAACCCTAAATTGCTCCACCACTTTTAAAATCAGGAACGGAAGACAAAATTTACTGGAGCAGAAGTCGATTTGAAGAGAAAACCAGGAAGCTTTAGACGAAAGCCCACTTTTCTGCTCGTTTTCTTGAATCAGCAGAACCCTAAATCGATCTTCATCGTTATTCCGATCTGTAAGTCACTTTTCTTTGACAGATCATGTGAATAAGGTCAAAGTTGAATCGCTAGAATACGTTTTGATATGGTTTAATTTCATTATTAGTTATAAAATCATGTGGGTGCTTAGGATTAGATAAATTCAGAAACCAACCCTAAAAGCAAGTGTAAATCTGAATATTTGAAAAATAACTGGAATATTTTTTATTTAAATCGGTTTATTTGGTTATCAATCAAAACCTAACCCAACCCAACCCAACCCAACCGAACTCTTGTTCGGTATGGTTAAATGTTTTACCTGTTTGGTTACCCGACCTGACTCGAAAATTTTAACGTCAAGCTAGTAGACATTTAATAACCAAAAACATCCAACCGGTTTTTGTTTATTACTTTAAAAATAAAATATCAAACTAGAAGAGTTTTTAAAATTCAACAAAGACTCTCTTAGGCGTGCGCGTAGGCTCGTTTTTTAGGCCCAAGAAACCTTTTTCGTTTCGCTCTAAAAGCTCCACTTTCAGGCCCTTTGGTACATTTTTTAGGTGAAGTCTTGATGAAATTTTGGCCAAAATCGTTTAAAGCATCTTGCGCTATGAGTAAATGTGTTTCAAACAATTATACCAACCCTAAACAAGCCTTAGATCTACTTAAAACAACCTAAACTAACCCTTAATAAGCCTAAAACATGTCTAAAGCGTCTAAAATTTGTATATTTTACCATATGCCTTGTCTAAAAAGGTCTTTACCATTTAAGCGCAAATCAACCTTTACGTCTTGAGTACGCCTTGCATCTTCAACAACTATGGAATGCTCTCGCATCTCACACTCTATATTCTTCATTCTACTCTTAGAGCATTCATATCTCATCCCTTATCCCAAGCCATACAATCATATTTTTCTTAATTTGTTTTTCACCTTTTTAAAACCTCTTGCATCATATCTACATATTTATATATTTTTCAATTAAATAATATAACTTTAATTTTATTTTAATTATTTTTCCCTTTCTTCCATTTACATACATCAATAAAAAAATAAAAAATAAAGATATGGGATATGAAAGATGAGAATCAAATTTGGGGGCTTGGATTGTTTTCTCACAAAATATGGGGATGGAGATGGAGATGGAGATGAGGTTGAGGGAAGAGATGTAGAGGTGTTTTATATTTTTTTAGCCATTTTGGGGCTTGTTACGGGGGATGAGATGTGAATGTTGTTAATCACTAAAATATATGGTAGAGAATAATAGTCACAAAACTTGGAGAATCGAATAACATGTTTTAAGACAATGAGGTAGTGATGGAGTGGTTGGGGAAAGACTTAGTGTTCCTTGTGACCCAGGTTCGACTCCCACTCTCCCCATTATTTTCTGCGGTATCCAGGTGAAAGACGAATACAGGTGGCGCCGATTCGTCTTAGATGGGATAAGAGGGTTTACCGATTATTCCACTATCGTGCCTTCGGGTGGGTGGAGGTCGGGTTTTCGCGCATCTGGGAGACACAAGGGGCTGTCGGCGGTCGAGTAGTCGACCTTGACTACAACGCCCGTTGTTACGGTGGTTGACACGTCATTCCTTGCCATTAAAAAAAGAGTAACATGTTTTAAAATTATTAACAAAATTTAGAGTGAATAATAATTTTTAGTTAAATTATATAGACAAAGATACAAAAGAATATGAATGCTCTGATCACAAGCATTTATCCAATTCTCTCAATTGTCAATTTAAAATTTGGTTGGGCATTAAACATGTCCCTTGTTCTTATATGATCTTTATTTAGCTATGAAAAACCTATATGCTTGAGTTATTTGTTGTACTTGTTTAAAGAGTTTTTTTATGAACAATAATGAATGTTGATAAGATATATGCTCAATCAGGTTATTTATTTTTCGAAAACGATGAAAATAATAACAGCAATTGAGAACTAGAGAAATTTATTCATGAATCAACGTTCGTTAATCTCGACTTGTTATATTTTGTTTTTCTCTCCCTTTCAACATATTTTTTTTGACAACCAACATTAGACTTTGTATAAGAACTATTACATATAAAGTAGCAATGTTGAGTTAAATCCTCTTTAGGGTAACTAATAGATGTAGAGAAGTTTTTGCGAGTTACCTTTTTCGCTCAAACTTGTTTAGGTTGCAAGTTTTGTTGAGTAGGCTATGAGATGGCTACAAAGTCTAAATTTCCTAAAAAGTGTAAAAAGTCATAAAACACACCCAAAACCTACAAATAACAAAATGAAGATTACTAATAAGACTCTAATTATGGAATGACAAAAATTATTGTGTTTATGTTGATTTACATGTGTTTTATATGCATAGTTCTACGATTATGTGTTTAAAGTTTTTATGGACCATTTATGGTTTGAATATGGTGTTTGAGTAGTTTTCACTTTGTTATTTGTGGGTTTTAGGTGTGTTTTATGGCTGAAATTATAGTGTTTTATAATTTTTTATATTTTTAGAAAATTTGGACATTTCTAGCCGAACCCTACCCTTGTTGAGTATACATTACAAGTGTTTGGTCTTTTTTATGAGTGAAGACAAAGATAGTTACCTAAACACGATTAGGACCAACGATAGTTACCTTTAGATGAAATAGTATAATCTTACGGTCATATCTTTCATTGGTTAGTGTATTAACTCTCGCTATATTAACTAATTAGTTATACACCCGCTTATTACCACTCTAATTTTGAATTCTTCAATATCCAAATTCCATATATATTAATTTCAGAAAATTCAAGAAGAATCATTCACCCTGTTGTGCTGGAAGTTTGTATTTCATCAACAAAGCAAATTTGTTACAATATATAAGGTGCTATAAATATTTAAACACATTAACCATGAAGTCAACTCGAAAGGACTGGTTCAACTATATCAATGATGATGAACCAAAACTGGTAATTCCAATTGGCCCGCGTTTTCAAGCTAATGTGCCTGAGTGGACCGGCCCACCTCGTAAAAACAAGGGTTCCCTTTCTGAATTAGACTCTTCTAAATGGTTAGGCACTGTGATATGGCCGATAAAAAATCCGACCCCAGGAATTGAAGGGTGTGCCATAGGGAAAGGAAGACCGAAATCTTGCGGCTGTATGACCCCTGGTTCCGTATTATGTGTTAAGCGCCACATCATCGAAAAAACAAACCACCTACAAACGGTCTTGGGGCCCGCTTTTCAGAAATGGAAGTTTGATCTAATGGGAGAAGCGGTTGCCAAATTATGGAAGCAACAAGAAGAGCAAAGGCTAACCCATCTTATAAAAAATAATCGATTTTTAGAAGGTCAGGATTTCATTAAACTTGCTTTGAGATGTTTTCCGTTAAAATCGAAGAAAGATATAGTTAACTTTTACTTCAATGTATACATCCCTAGACAAATGAGTATACAAACAAGATTGGGATGCAAGATGGTTAATACTGACGATGATGAAGAAGAGAAGCCAAAGAATCCTTATAAGGGTTCTAGAAAGAAGGCTCGAGTTGATTGTGTAACCGTGTATGGTCCTAAACTTGTGAAGGCGAGGTATTTGACCGGAAGAAGATGATCTTATATTGGAAATGGAAATACTTTAGGTGAAATTTGGAACATATACTACTACTAATGTTTGAAGAACAAAAAAAGTGAGTCTTTTGTCGCTCGCAATGTTCGTCTTTTCATTTCCCTCACACTTGAGTTAATTTGGGAATATATATATCGAAGAAGGGAGGGGATGGAATTTTGCCTTAAAAGATTGACATACTCAACTTTTTTTCTTTTCGTGTGATTTTTCTAGATATGCTTTATGGCCATATAAATATTATTCTTGCTCGTGCTAATTGTAGGTTTTCTTTTGACAGTTTTTCCTAAACACGGTTTTACTTTTTTTTTTTGAAGTATTTTGTGGGTTATTTAAATTTCAATTTGATAATTTAGATATATCAAGAACCAAAATAGTGTATCAATATAGTTGAAATGACACCATGTTGCATGAAATAGTGTATTAATTAGTAGGTAATTTGCTTGGACCCTTAAGGGGAGTGTTTCCATCGCGACCCTCTTTGGTCTAGTTATTAATTTAACAACTCTTAGCACAATTAGGTGTGTTAACTTAATAACTTTTACACGATTTTATCTAGATTTAAATTTATAAGAAGCTGGGTTATAAAAAGCGCACCTGAGGCGTGCCTAGGCACGAGGCGCAAGCCTTGGCGCCTTAGGTAGCCCGAGGCGTGCTTTTTACAAAAAGCCCCGAAAAGCGCAAATTTTGGGGTTTTTTCTGGCCTGAGGCGCGCGCCTCATGTCCATAAAGTGTTTTTATGTTGTTTTTAAGCATCAAACTGTGGTATAATAGGTTTTTTGGCTTGTACTTGTAGGTAAAATCATATATAAACCATATTTATAACTATATTTTGGATAAGTGATGCTAAAAACCTATGGGATATATAAAAAAATTATATAATCGTTTTGCGCCTCGAGTACGAAAAGCCCACTACTTTTGCGATTTGCGCCTCGGTTTTAGATCCCGTCGCTTTTGTGCGCCTATCTTTTTTAAAACCAAGGTAAGAAATGATTATTATTTCGACTAAACATGAAAATAAAAGCAAGTAATAGAGAATTAGTAGAGAATATCAAGAGCATGAACAGTGTTTTGCATTTTCGAATCCACTTGGGACGAATTATAATTAACTTATTGGCAAATGGTGAGGTTAGTCAACTAAAAAACCCGGCTCCTAGCTAAGGTTACCGACGAATGTGACTTTAAGGTTAAAATAGAATTAGAGTCGGTTAAATATAATTTGTTGCCCAACCTTTAGAAGAAGACTCCTTTTAAGGAGCAATCCCTTAATTTTGGGTTAGTTACATTCAATTACTCTTCTTTCCTCTACATTTTCCCCATGGTTTGCTATCCTTTAAAGGGCACATCTCTCTCAATTCAAAGATAGCTAATGACACTTTCAATTAGGTGATTGATCTTTATTTAACAGGTGGCATTAATATATATATATATATATATATATGTGTGTGTGTGTGTGTGTGTGTATAGGATCAGGTGAAAACGGCTGGAAGTGTGAAAACGGTGAGAACGATTTTCAGCCACAAGATCTTTGTGATTTGTGGCAGAGTTTGATGCGGTGGCGTTTTTGTAAATATTAGGAACCTTACAAATACCAGGAGGGGTAAATTGGGAAGATCCAAATAATGGTGCACATGTTAATCACATGCCATTTTCCCCATCATATTTAAACTTCCATAACTTTTTTTATACATGATTATTTTTAGAAAAAAAAAATTACACCATAAAATAAAATCCAGTATTTTAATCTTTCTAACGAGTATACTATTGATATACTTTTCAGAAAAAAAAAAAAAAAAAAACGAACTGGGTTTTTAGGCGTTTTCAACCTTTTGTTTTTATGGCGTTTTCACCTGACTTTTTTTGGTGTTTTTCTGAACTTTGTGTTTTTATGACATTTTTAACTAAGTTTTTTATGGCGTTTTTCTGAAATGTGTGTTTTATGGCGCTTTTAACTAGGTTTTTTATAGTGTTTTTTTTTTGAATTAGGTGTTTTATGGCATTTTCAACTGAGTTTTTATGAATTTGTGTTTTTATTTGAACACTCAATTCTTGTTATTTTTTTTAATTTCAAAAGTATAGCAATAGTATACTTGTTGGAAAGATAATAAAACCCTCGATTTTATGGTGTAATTTAAAAAAAAAAAATCATGTATAAAAAGTTACGGGAGTTTAAAAAAAATGGTGGAAAATGCATGTAACTGCATGTGCATGGTCTTTGGCATTTGAGTGACATGTGCATGGGTTTTTTTTGACAATATTACCCTTAGTGTAAGTTAGCATTAACGCCACAAGTTAACACTAAAATCGTTCTCACCGTTTTCACATTTTTAGGTGTTTTCTCCCGATCCTACCTCTATATATATGGTATGGTTCATTTGAGAATCACTCTTATTGCGAGAATCACGAGAACCAATGTGAACACAAAAAATACCTAAAAAACATACAATTTTTTAAAAGAATCGCTATATTTCGTTTTTTAATATTTAAAAAAAACCGCTATATTTCGTTTCTAAAAAAATTTTGAGTAACAATTATCGTTGCACATGTGCATATCTATCATTTCTTTGACAAATTCCGTAATACATTACCAGTTTTATACAATTGCACTTTCATTTACACTATCATCTATAATACACTACTTTTTACCTTAGCAATATATAAAATGCACATGTACATCTATATGTATAAACATGATATAACGTGTTTTCTTACAAAAAAGTTTGTGATTTTGAATGATGAAGTAAGCCCATATACATGTTTTTGGTTAGTTATATCTAGTGGTTGATGGTTTGGTTACATTTGTCACTTATGATGTAATATGTTGTTTGATATGGTACGAAGGGTGTTGATGTACATATGCATAAAGTGAAAATATTATACATATTGGTAATGGTAGTGTATTATGGATAGTATGAGGTAATGGTATTGTATTATGGATGGTATGATAGATGAAAAGGAAAGTGTATTTAAAGTAGTGTACCAAAACACGTTATATCATGTTCATACATATAGATGCACATGAGCAATTCTAATATTAGTAATGTAAAAAGTAGTGTGTTATGGATGATAGTGTAAATGAAAGTGGAATTGTTTAATACTGGTAATGTAATACAAAATTTGTCAAAGAAATGATACATACATGTGCATCGATAATTGTTACTCGAAATTTTTTTAGAGACGAAATATAGCGATTTTTTTAATATTAAAAAAAATTGTGTGTTTTTTATGTATTTTTGGTTGTGTTCATATTGGTTCTCGCAATAAAGGGTGGTTACTAACGGATCCTTATCATATATATATATATATAGGATTAGGTTCAAACGTGAACATTTTCTCCAGCGTGAACTGATCTGGGCCCTTGATTTTTATGATCTTGAGATTTTAAGTCAATGGCATGATGGTAATTATTTGATTAATTGTTACTATTTAATTAAATCAATAAGGGTAAATGTGTAATTTCCTTTTTACACTAATTCCATAAATCTCGTTCTCTCTCCTATTCAATCTTTCTTTATCATCAAACTCTCTCTCACCTTCATTGACCAGATCTAAGAAAATACATTCAATCTTTCTCTCATCTTCATCGCTCAGATCCAAATTTCTCTCTCACGTTCATCGCCCAGATAGAAAAGTATCGCCGGATGGTTTTTCAGATCCAAATCAAAGGAAAACGGGACATCGTCGTTTCATCGCCAACATTGATCTTCGCCGGATCGTTTTTCAGATCCGAACCGAAGAAAAACGATTCATCGCGTCTGTTTCATCGCCGGATCGTATTATTCAGATAAGGTAATTCTAATCCGATTATTGTTATTTATACGTAATTGTATTATATAGCTTTTTAGTTTTATTCAGATGGATTTTATTAATTTTGGAACATTGCTGTCGTTTAAGTTGTTTCTCAAAAAAAAAAAAGTTTTTCTTTGTTTGATTTAAGCTTGTCTAGATGATAAAGTTGTTTTTCTTTGTTTTTAATTTTGGAACATTGCTGTCATTTAAGTTGTTTCTCTAAAAAAAAAGAGGCACAACAACAGGAAAAAGTAAGGAGGCACACCAACAGTTCGATGAAATGTTCCTGTGAATAATTTAACTTTTTGTGTTGAACTTGCTTAGGTTTTTATGGGTTGTTTGTTGTTTGATAATGGGTCAATTTCTTTACAAGAAAGTTGTTTGATTTCACTTCTTTTCTTGTTTTCTAAATCTTGGTTGATGTCAGTAATAAAAAGGACTTTTTTTTTATAAAAATGTGATTAAAACTTAACAATTGTATAAATTACGGTGAAAATTTTGTGGGCATTTAATGAATAAAAAACTTTAGTTTAACTCTGTTTCTGTGAATAAATTTAGCCTTTTGTTTTAATGTGATGTACACATGTGTATTTTGATTTTGCTCTGGTTTTACTGCGATGTACACATGTGTATTCTGGTTTTGCTCTGTTTTTAATGCGATGTACACATGTGTATTTTGATCTTAACGCGATGTACACATGTGTATTGCGTCTGTTTTTGTTATATCTCAGTTTTTTTTTTTGTATTGAATGTGTAAGGTTGTTGATGTACACTTGTGAATTATGCAAAGTATTAGTTGCTGAGTTTTTTTGTGCTATTATAGGAGATGTCGTTAACGAGAAAAGTGGAGATGGAAGGTCGATAAGGATGATTCACGTATGAGATCGATAAGGATGATTCACATATGTTTTTTTGCTTGGTCGACAAGGATGATTCAGCATACAACGTTGCGAATAGTTGTAAAAGATTATGTTTTTTGTTTTTTCGATTATGTTGGGTTTATTGTTTTTACGAAACTGGAACTTGTAATTATATGTTTTTTTGTTTGGTTTGGAAAACATTATGGAACTTGTAATTTGTTAAATGTAAAATAGTTTTACAGGTATTGTTTCTATGTACGTATTATGTAGCTAATTACACATATGTACGATGCTGAGTACACATGTGTACTGTTCTATTTACATCCAAGTACACATGTGTATACTGTTGAAATATGAAGGTTACGTGGATCTTAAAAATCAAAATTTGAATTCTGGTGATGAAATCTTAAATAAAAATTAAAATTGAAATAAAACATTATGTGGATAATGAATTTAAAAAAGGAAAGATGTAACTTAATTCAATATTTAAATAATGATTTAAATCTAATTTTTTATACAATTACAATCCTACCCTTAACAACTAAAAAGGAAATCAAGGGTCCAGATCTGTTCACGCAGTTCACTCTTGGGAGGTTGTTCACGCTGGAACCCTACCCTATATATATATATATATATATATAGTAATAGTAATTTAACATGGGTTCACTAACTTTTGGTTCGCAACAAACCTAACATATAGATCGCGCATGCCAACAATGATATTCTTGTTAAACAAGGGTTGATCACAATATATGTTTCCATAAATGGGTCACCTACGTGTATTACAAAGTTATCAAGAACTCCCACAAGATCAAAGTTATTTACAAGCTCATTACGGAAGAAGAAGAAGAAACGTTGAAGGAATTAAAGACACAACACACCACTTTGCTAAAGATTAAACATTTAATTCATACCATGTTTCATCTTCAACTCAAACAACACAAAAGGGTTTAGCTAAGAATGATCATAATTTGTCCACAAACAATGATCATAGAGTGGATCATGATGGATCAAGTGTAATAAGATCAAACAACTTGAAGAAGGATTGTTGATTACAAGTTCTCTCTCAAAGTAAGATATTACAAGTGTTTTCTTAAAGTGATCCCAAACTCCTTTGTGACCTCTCAAGATTAGAGAGTATATGTGTGAAATGTGGAAGAGGTGATGAATTGGGATGGTCAAAATAGGCACAATGGTCTCTATTTATAGGCTGGAGTGGAGCAGGTGAGCATGGGCGTGCTTAAGGGGGCATGGTCGTGCCTAATGCTAGTCTTCGACACTGGCTTGCCTTTTCCCAATACAACCATTGCGAATCAGTTATAGGCATGACTGTGCTTGGACAAGTGATCCGACAGGGTACGAACAAGCGGCATTCTTGTTGGTTCCAGAAACTTCCAATCTTTGTCCTTAGTTGAGCACGGACGTGTACATGGGTGCACGAGTGTGCTTCCTCGTCTCGTGGAATTTTGTTGACCATTCTTGGGTTGACTTGTTGAATTCATGCTTCTGGGTGTTGTGCACAGCCGTGCCCATGGCCTGGCATGGTTGTACCTATCTGGCTACTTGTTGATTTCCTTAGAATTTTGGGTTTTTACTTCTTTTATGCTCGTTTTTCACTTCTCTTTATCTCGAGACTTTGAAACCTGCATTTGTCAAATATGAACGATTTATGCAGTATTTGCAGCTAAAAATCATTAAAGTATTTAGAATTAGGGGTAATTATGCACAAAAAATTTGTATAATTGATGGAACATCAGTTATCTGCTTTTTTTGTACCCTTGGTAATCAAAATTAACCAAACTGAAATATTTGTATTTTCATATATTTCATGTTTTATACCTTTGTTTCATCTATTTCTCGTTTTATATATCCATTTCATGTATTTATCTATTTTTGTATTTCTAAGCAATAATATTAGCCTAAGTTTGGTTTTGTTTATTAACTGAAATAAACTCGACCCAACCGAATCGAAAACCGACAATCTAACCGAATAAACCAAACTGTTTAACCAAAAACGGATTGGTTAATAAAATAAATAAACTGATGACTTTCGTTTCGCTGGCTAATAACCGAACCGTTTACACCAAAAATTAAGTTCAATAATTTTTTGATAAATTTGAGAGATAAACCAAGGCAAATGGCCACATATAACATGACATCTATAGTATAACTAGTAGACGTGAACATGTGCAATGTTGATTTGGTGGAAAATTTTGTAAGACTCGATTCTGAATAAAAATTATGTGGAAACGTAAATACACTAAGCATGTCACAATGTTATATTTGAATTTGAATAAAATTGACATTTAACCTTTGGAAATAATAAGCATCTAGCATCAAATTTTAAAAGTATTATATGATGTTACATAGTGTTATACGGTGTTTATATGGTGTTATATATAGTGTTATAGGACACTTCTCACGCTTCTTACACTTCTGGATTAATGTACACTATCCCTGCCCTATTATATTAATCGTATTATAGTATTTATTTGTATTATTGGTATCATCGTAAGGTGAGCAGTGAACTACTGCACCAAAAGGTGACCACTAAACCACTAATTGTAAACTTCTAAACGTGAACCACTTAATATTATACATGAACCACTGATTGTGAACTACTAAATTTGCTACTACTGAATATATGTAATGTGCTTTATAGATATTGTTAGGAATTGCATTTCTTATAATTGTTGTCATACATCTCTCTTTTATGTACGTTAGATTACAGGTTTATCTGGGAAGATTTAGAAGTGGGCTCAAGGAATTCAAGACTCATAGGATTTTATGAAGTTAATAACATTTATAGTTAAAAATTTTTTTTTAACATTTTGTAATGAATTTTGTAATTTAACGGAAAAAATTGTAATTATTTAATGGAATTATGTTTGATTCTGATTACTATATAAGTGACACGTCAGCTCTATCACAGGTGGGGTGTTACAGTTATGGTATCAGAGCTCAGGCTCTTTCCTATCAAAAAAGCTTTTTCTTGAAAACAAAATATGTGAGATAATGGATAGAGGTTCAATTACGAGATCTGTACAAGTATTGCTAATTAGGAGTCATTTTTAATACTTACGCTTCCCCAATAAAAATATAACTCTAAACTTCGTATTGGCCTTTGAGTAACTAGGTTTCTTTTGTTGCGTTATGTTACTATTTATGTAACTAGAAATTTTGAGGACGAATTTGTTTTAAGAATGGTAGTGTTGTAACATACTGGTATTTCAAGTATTTATATTAAAATAAAAAATGATAACAATTAATTTTTATTTATAATATAGTTTAATTAGATGAACACTTACTAGTTTTAAAATTATATATAGTTTAATTCGATTTTATTCCATAATTTTAAACAAATTATATATAACTTTCAGTATTACTTTATATATAAAATTAGGTTTATTACGAGTTCTTTAAATATAATTTATATCTTATAACTTATATGGCTGCTTATTTGCTTCTTGAATAATATGTTTGACCACTGTATTTTCTTTTCAATAATCATCTTTGCAATCACCATATCTATCGCGTACCAAGTAGGGGTGTTCACGATCCGATCCGATCCGATCGAGGGTCTGCTCATGCTCGGATTGAATTACAACCGATCTGATCCGAGCGGATCAAATTTGTAAAACCGATCGCAAAAGTGATGCTCATGCTCGGATTGAATTTGAATCGAACCGATCCGATCGGCTCGGTTTCGCTCGGTTTTTAGAGGGTCGGAGACGGAGACTGTGAGTCTGTGACTGTGGAGACCGGAGAGTGAGACCGAGATTAGAGCGGCAATTTGAATACGACTGATTAGGGAAGAATAGATTTAGGGTTAGATACTTAGATTTATATATTAAATATTAAGTTGGGTTGAATGTTATTTGGGCTTTTAGTTTTTTTTGGGCTATTATATTTTTTTGGGTTTTTATCTATAAAATCTATATTATAAATATATATATTAATTATTAATAAAAATAATTCGAGCGAAACCGAGCGATCGACGAGCGAGCGGAGCTATGCTCATGCTCGGATTGAATTTGAATCGAACCGATCCGATCGACTCATTTACAAACTGAGCGGGAATCGAACGAGCATTTTTCGAGCATTTTTCGAGCGATCGTCGAGCAGTTTGGACAGCCCTAGTACCAAGTATATCCATTAGTTTTTTTATATATATTTTTCTTATTATTTGGTATATAAAATCTTATTTATTTAACCTGTGTTACCGAAAATAATTTGAATCCAAAAAATATTCACATAATTCGTAAATATCTATATATTTATTTGTAGACAACACTATATCTTTTATTCATAACTTTACCATCTGTATCTATAATTAGTAGTTTTACTTTTACCCGGTCTCTAGTTTTAATTTTTGATAATGCCACATACAATTGACCATGAGTGAATCCAGTAGTGTTAAAAACAAACTAGCCTTGGATAGTGACTGGCCTTAACTTATATTAATTGTTATTGCAAAACAGACAGATAATGGAAATGGAAATATGTGGATAGTAAAAACAACCACTGCTTACACTCACTCCTAGACCGGCCCGTAGATTTTTCTGGTAGCCTGATTAAAATCTCATACACAAATATATCAATATAAGAAAGGTACAACAACGATAACAAATAACAATAATAATAATGGTAGCAATCATAAATAATAAAAATAGCAGTGATAACAATGATATTAATAAAACAATAATACTTTTTGTCATATATATATATTAATAATTATATAAAAATATAATATTTATGTATAACAACATTAATAAAATGTAATCAATTAGAAATTACAAACATAAATATAGAGTTACATTGGGTATTGAGATGCTATAATCAATATGGAACAGTGAGATTAAAATAAAGATGAGATAAAATAAAAATAGATAAATGGGAACATGTGATTTAAAAAGAATGTATTATTAATGACAAAAAAAAAAAAAAGAAACTATGAGTGATAATATCCTTTTATTGCAGTTGGCAATTAACATGATGTAAATTATAAAGACGTTCAATGTTTATTTTTTATGCAAATCATTTGAACAGGAAATGAAGGAAAGAAATTGTATAACTATTAAAAGATAATTTTTGTGTAAGTTACTATAAAATCAAATTGATATTTATTATCGCTATACGGGTTTTACAATATTTTTATAATACTTGATTTCTCTTATTAATTAATTAGGCTATAGGGTGTGGTCATGACCCTCATGATCACCATGACCCTCCATATCAGCGCCATGTCACCTACTTCTAATCCATCATCCAAAACCACTACCCTAAGGGTGTGGTTATGACTCAAACCACTATTATCTTACTTTAATTTATTTTTGTGAAAAGGAAAGAAAATATTAAATATGGAAAGTAGGCTCATGGTTTCCATGGTTTAATCATGGGAATCATGGTGGATGAGACAAGGGGGCGGTGTAGCAATCCATTAATGGTCCTACGTGGCGATTAATGACCCAACCATGCCCCTCACACCCTATAGCCACCTTATGAAATTAAATATACTCATCGTATTAACTTGAATATGAAAATTAAGATTGGGATAAAAATATTAAGTAGGGATTATTTTTTTACCGAGATTTAAGAATTATTTTTAAATTTAGGATTAACTATGAAACTAAAAGGATTATGTTTTAGGCGGGAAAATAAAATTCTAGATAGCCTCGATAATTGCCATGTGTTTCAAATTGATTTACTTTATTATAGGGATGGGCAAATCCCGATACCATACCGTCCCGATACCGACAAATCCCGATCCCGAATTTTGTGAAAACTAGGTACCGATACCGAAATACGTCGGTTCGGTATCGGTACGGTGTCGGTATTTTGAGGGTAAAATTCGGTATTATACCTATACCATACCGTACCGATACCGAAAAAACCTAAAAGTGGATACCGAAACCGGTACCGAAACTGCTTCGGTATGGTATTATCGGGATCGGGATCGGGATAGGATCGGGATGGGATTGGTATTTGATACCACTTGCTCATCCCTACTTTATTATATGTATATAGATATAGATTGGATGAACCACTTACTAGTTTTAAAATTATATTTAATAAATAAATGAGAAAAGTTCCCGGATAATCCCTATGGTTTGCCTGGATTTCACCTTTAGTCCCTAACTTTCTAAAATTACAGCTATAGTCCCCAACTTTTGCATTTTCGTTCCCGGATAGTCCCTGGCGTGGATGGGGGTTAGTTTTCTCAGTTAAGTGGGTGTAAAATTACAAAAATACCCTTAGTATTAAAAATCTGATAAATAAAATAATTTAATTAAATAAAGCCTTGGCCCCACACCCACTTCTTCTTCTTCTTCATAAAACCTGCAATCTTCGACCTTCTTCCCTAACCTCCTCCATATCTCCAGTCACCTCCGACCTCCTCCATTGTTCCCCACCATCCTTCCACCGTCACCTTTCACCTCCGTTGTATACCATCCACCTTTCACCTTCCGTCCAAAGCCCCTCACCGTTATACCACCACCACGACACCACTCCACCTTTATCATCCTTCACTTGCAACTCACCACATCACCATCTCCTTCCGTCACCACCAACATCAAACACCACCGTCTACCTCCCACTGACCACACCGTTGCAACCAACTTCTACCACCAGGGCTGGCTAAAGGGTGAGAAGTTGCATTCGAATAAATGTTTTCTACTTTTCGCTTCAACTGATTTAAGCTAATTTGGTTATAAATTAGAATCGATAATGAGTTTGCGGGCGGCATGGTAGCGTCTGTCAGGTTTAGACGTTCAGTATGATTTTTTATTATTTAGAAAAATTCATTGTAGGAATCTAAAGTATAACACCATGAATCAAGACCTGTTGTGCAAAATCACTAAATTCATATTTGCCCCAAGTTAATTCCGTTAATTTGCCGTAGCTTGATAGATAATTTGCTGATATGTTAATTTCCAAAATCACTAATTTGCCTAATTTGTGCCAAGTTAATATGTTAGTTAAACTTCTAAATTGTCAGCAAGAATTCGAATTTGATGAAGGCGGCACCAAAATTACATTGTTTGTTCTGACGGATGACGGTTTGATATCCTTTGTTATCTTTGACTTGTGAACAGACCATCGGTTATCGGGGAATGCTTACGTGTGGGTGATGAGATACGGTAGTGGAGATGATGGTTGTTGCAGCTGTTGAAGAGTGGTGTAAGGTAGTTCCGGTGGGACGACATACACATATTACTAAGAAGAAGAGGACGTTACAGTGGGGGAGGGTGGGGTTAGTTTTTATTATTATTTAATATAAATAAATGGTGAGGCCTACTAACACAAAATAATAAATTAATTTTTAATACTAAGGGTATTTTTGTAATTTCACACCCACTTAACTGAGAAAACTAACTGATGTTAGGCCTAGGGACTATCCGAGAACGAATTTGCAAAACTTGGGGACTATAGCTGTAATTTTAGAAAGTTAGAGACTAAAAGTGAAATCTAGGCAAACCACAGGGACTATCCGGACACTTTTCTCTAAATAAATAAATGTGGTTCTTGATTTTATAGTATTTGAATTTGAATATTTATAATTCAAAGGTTTTTTTTCTCAATAACGATTTGATAATAAGTATATACAAGGTAAGTGAATATATGAAATTATTATATTAATACTAAATTAATTTAAAGTTATGAATATGAAGAGAAGAGTTTTTTAGATTGTTTTATCTGAAGTGTCAAAATATAATCATACTTATGTTTGTATATTAATTAAAGACTAAATTACAAGTTTTGTCCTTTATCTATATATCAAATTGCAGGCGGTGTCTTTTAGCGCAAAACTTGACGAGTTATGTACTTAATGTTTTAAAAACTTGCACGGTATGTCCTTTGAAGCTAATCCAGTTACTTTTTTGGTTAAATCTAGACATATACAAGGCACATGAGGTGTAATTGTCTTTTTTACCCCTATTATTTTAAAAAACATCTTAAAAGAAAAAATATATACCATCTTCTTCCACTGCCACCACTGCAACAAAATTTGGGCAAAAAAACCACCACAACTAAACCCGGTCAGAAAACCACCACAACCTCCTTCGCATATCTAAACCCTAGGCGGCGACTAGGGTTTGGTTGAATCTCAAAGTTTCAAAGTAATATCAAGGGTGGCGGTTGAATCTCTAACCGGTGGTCGAGCCATACTTGAACCACCAACATTATTAATTTACATGAAGCTTCCTGGCTAACACATTTGGGGTTCATCTACCTCCATGAACATTGGTAACGGAACATAGGTTTGGTCGAATCTTGATCCACCTGTCATGGTGTAAAAGCTCGTTTGTTGAGATACAACCCGCCATTGATGCAGTGACCCGTGGGTTGCCGCTTATCGTCACTGCGGAACCCTAGCCGCCGCCTAGGGTTTAGATATGCGAAGGAAGCTGTGGTGGTTCTTTGGCCGGATTTGGTTGTGGTGGTTTTTTGGCCGGATTTGGTTGCAGTGGTGGTGGTGGAAGAAGATTGTGGTGGAACTACAGAGCGAGAGAGATATAGTAGAAAGTGAGGGGTTTAGAGAGAGAAAGACATTGAACGAGTGTATATATATTTTTTCTCTTAAGATATATTTTTTTTTAAAATAATAGGGGTAAAAAGACAATTATACCCTCATGTGCCATGCACATTTCCAGATTTAACCAAAAAGATTAACTGGGTTAGGCTAAAAGGAAATACCGTGCAAGTTTTTAAAACATTAAGTACCTAACTCGTCAAGTTTTGCGTTAAAGGACACCGTCTGCAATTTGGTATATAGATAAAGGACAAAGTAATTTACTCTTAATTAAACTAGATCGAGTCATGGAGTTGCAAGGGCTCGATTGTCAGATGAGGGACTGTGTATGGAAATGCATATTATTGTGTAGTATTTTGGTCGGAATCCAAACACACTCGATCCTTTCGCTTTGAATCAGCAGGGAAACGCCACTCGAGGCCAGGATATAGTATTAATTAATTAAATAGTCCAAGGGATATATATATATATATATATATATATATATATTAGTTTCTATTAGTCTGTCGGTGAATCGTAAATTCCCCTAAGGTATTTACTTTTATGTATATCAAGTCCTTTACACTTTGGTGTTATCTCCACGCAAAGGCAAGAGTTACTAACCCGAAGACTCATCCAAAACCTTTAACATCCGTTAAGAGCATCAACATGTTTTAACTCTACATAGACATAGAAAACATGAACGACGCAAGTTAGTGGCGTCGCGAGATTGTTAGTATATTTTATGGATCAGGCGGAAACTCTAATGACCCAAGTTAATGGTGATACTATTATTTCACTCACTTTCAATAAACTATCTTTAATTAATTATAGTCATTAACACACACACACACACACCTTGCTTACCCATGATCTTCCTTAGCTAGCTTGACATCAAGGGAGTAAGTTTTCCCCCAAACACCTCACGAATCTAGCCAAGAATGGTCTGGGCCCACATAGCCTTAGGCGCTGTCGACAAGGCCCACTCGGTATGAGACAACCTCGTCTTGGGCTTCCTTTTTTGTCGGGCTTGCTAACAGGCCTAAAGATGATTATCCCTTATGATAAAGAGTTAGGAAAAAGGCGGGAAGAAAAGGGTCACGTCTTTAGCAGAGAGCATTAAATAACTGTCAACAAAAGAGAGACTTCGCCGGAAAGGTACGAGGTAGGAGTTGGCTTCATTAAATGATAAGGCATCGAGCCGGTGGGGATCAGACATGTGTCTGAGTCTCCCCAAGACCTTACAATGCCGTTAGATGGCATCGGAGCTCTCACCAAGGAGATAAGCCACCTCTGCTATATAAGGCAAGACCAATATCATCTTAAGTAAGCATTCAATTCCGATTTCATTGATTACACTCACACTTGACATTTAATCCAAACATTCTTTGGATCACATTTAAGGCTCTTCCCCTAGGGTTCACACCAAAGAGGATATTCCGGCGACTGCATACTCATCGAAATAAGCTCCTTTTTCTCCTGCAAGCTTTCTTATTCTCACGTCGGATTTTGGTCACAAATCCCTCCTCCGGGCCCCTCCGTGGCGAGGCTAACGGTATTCTTTTTTGTAAGAAGACAAGATCGATCTGTTACAACGTGGACGAGCCTAGTTGACTTCATACCGGAATTCAGGGACTCAACATTGGCGCCATCTGTGGGACACTGTTCACATAGTAGTCTCATCAAGAACCTAGACGTTGTAAGGGATTTCTTCTCTAAGAAGCAGCATGGCTGCACCACCACCTCCTAACTCTCAAGTTACAAAGGTGGTCCAGGCCACCGACGAGCTGGTGACCATCGAGGACGTCACCAACGAGGTTGAAACTAGTGACAGGACTGGGCCGTCAGTGAAGAAGGGTGCTATCACTCCAGACTTCATGTCTATGTACAGAGACGAACTACGAAAACAGTTGCAAGATCTTGAGAAACGAGAAAGACTTGAGAGTCTCCAGTCCAGACTCTCCTTTGACACACCACCGGACAAAAGCAACACCAGTCTTCATGAAGGTAACACTGATTCAGACCCGTTAGCAGCATTCATGATTGCCTTAAGGCAGATGACACCCGAAGAAAGAGAGGGGTTGGTGAAAGGAAAGGGAGATGCAGAAAGAGAAGGTAAAAACAAAAACGACCAAGATGATGGCATGTTAAACAAACCCTATATACCCAAGGACCTAGCAAGGTCTCAGAGTTTACCAAGAGAATTGCTGAGGCTCCTCTACCACCAAAACTCAAGCCTCCAGTCAACCTAGACAGGTACAATGGAACCAAGGACCCAGAGGATCATCTCCATGCCTTCTGAGGTGCCGAGCAGGTGGGAAGGTGGTCCATGCCCACATGGTGCCACATGTTTGTACAAACACTCACCGAGGGAGCTCGACTTTGGTTCGATAGCCTCTCGGCCGGGAGCATTGATAGTTATGAGGAGTTGAGCGAAAAGTTTCTCAGGAATTTCAGTCAGCAGGGGAAAGTGATAATAAAAACCCTAACGAGATCATGCACATCCGTCAGAAAGACAACGAGTGGGTAGATCAATACATGGAAAGGTTTATCAAGAAAAGCATGAACATCAAGGGTGTCCCGGAAGTGATGAAAATAAGCAGCTTCATTAACGGGCTAAAACACACCCAACTGTGCGAGAAGTTGGGGAAGAGTTCCCCGAGACCTTCGATAACCACATGGACAAAGTTAGAGTTTTTGTCAGGGGAAAAGACACCGGCAACAAGGCTAAGGAACTAGACGTTGCTCCCAGAAGGATCACTCAAGCCCCCAAGCCTCAAGAAAAAGGTACTCTCTATCCCAGAAAGCCTCTATATGATAAAATGCAACATGACAGGTTAAGGCCCGCTTACTCTCCCTACAAGCCTCGAGGAAGAGGGCTAGCCCCCTGCTATGACAGCTTTACCCCCTTGACCAAGACCCCAAGTGAAATATTGGCTACAGAAAGAGTTAAAAACTCCTTTCCCAAACCCCTCCTATCAAGTCGGGGCCAAAGGCTTATCCAAGTGAATATTGTGAGTTTCGCAAGGGCTTCAGCCATAAGATAGATGGCTGTATCTGAAAAGGGAAATTGAGTCAGAAGTTAACACCAAAAAGTTGTCTCACTTGATAAAAGAAATAAAGGAAGGAAGGGACATCAAGAGGGGGGAGGGGGAGCCTGAAAAGGGATACGTAGATATGATCAGAAGATGGGAGGAGTATGATCCAACCCGGAGTGTCAAGGCACGAGTACTAGTACCTTCAAGCTGCATGAGAGCTCCAATACTAATGCCACATCTCGAAGAACACGAGGTTCAAAGACTCCCTCTCAACATCTCTGCTATAATAGCTGGGCACATAGTTGCCCGGATACATGTGGACGGGGGGAGTGGTGTAGAATTAATCTACGAGCACTGTTTATTGAGGTTCAAAAGAGACGTACGGGATAGGCTGGAGGAAGACAGGGAACGAACCATAGAGCTAACATTTCACACCCCTTAGGAAAGATTAGACTCCCATTCACGGTGGGGGTAGGTGTCACGACCCCCGACCACACCCTGGACGGGAGCCGCGAGCAGTCAAGTGGTACCGGTGGTTATTTTAAAAAGTATTGCAGCGGAAATGTTCACCCAGATCGTGAGTTAGGAAAAATATCAGAGTTTAGAAAACTCCGGATTTTATTTATTAAATAGATGGGATAAAACCCATGTTTTACAGAGGTAGCTTTAATAAGGGATAAACCCGAATATATGAAACCATGTTTTCTTAATTTAATTCAATTGATAAAATTAGCCACTTCTTTAAGCCTTTCGGTGCTGTATCATCACTCTTATTCCAATCTACTGTCATTACCTGAAACGCGTTTTAAAAGGATTTGGTCAGCAGGAAATACTGGTGAGTTCATTCATTTTTGGTACAAAAACATATTTGTCATAATTCACAGCATTAAGAGTTTTTCATTTGCTTCTTCAAGATTGACAAAGACTTAATCACTGCAATTACAACTTTGTTATAACTTACAGTATTAAGGGTGATTACAATGTTTCTATCAACCAATTACCCCAAATCGGTATTTGTCACTAAACTGTATCTGTGACTATGGTCAGATTACCCATTGGCTAACTCGTTGTCCAATGGTGACGGGTATCAAGTAATGTATACAAAACCCCACATACCGGCAGTAATTGAAGATTACAAAGACTTAATCCCTGTAATTATAACTTTGAAAATAAATAGGGTTTTGGAAAACAATTTGATAAAAAGAGAATGACTCACCTTGTTAGCATATAGTCTTGATTAAACAAGCATCTTGATTCTAAGCATCTACTTTATAGTTCTGAATCCTCTGATGATTAAGCATCCATTTTGATTGTAAGTGTATGGGGTAGAGTTTCGAGTAGTTAAACATTTAGTTTAACAGAATGGAATACGTATTAGTGTTAAACCTAATCAAACCTAACGATGGTCACGAGATCCGAACCTTAACGAAATTCACAAAGTATAGTCTTGTTTAGACAGCACTTTGGCATTCGTTTAACGAAATTCACAAAGTACAACACTTTGGCATCCGTTTAACGAAATTCACAAAGTACAACACTTTGGCATTCATTAGTTGGTTCCTGAATCGATCGGACAGAATATCGCATCGGTGATTATTGGTTAGAACACCAACGTATAGAGAGAAGAAGAGAAGAAATGAGCAAAGAAAAATGAATCCTAAGCTTCCTATTTATAGGTAGGAAATATGAAATTTCTAGGAAGTTTCCTATATACTTTCTAGGAAATTTCATATACATTTTCTAGGAAGTTACCTATACATTTTCTAGGAAGCTTCCTACCCACATATATATATCCTCTTACACCATCCTAGCACATTCCTTTGCTATTATCTATTTCATATATATTTATTTTCATGTATATCTATCTAGGTGTTTAATTTACTTAATTAATCTTGCTTAGCTTAATTAATCTTGCTTAGCTTAATTAATCTTGCCTAACTTAATTAATCTTGTTTACTGATTAATTAATCTTACTTAACTGATTAATTTTCCTTAATGGTTTAATCAAGTAATTTACTTAGCCGATTAATTAGATAACGTAATTAGCTGATTAATTAACTTACTTAGCTTGCTTAATTGCTAAGTTTCCTTTCCTGTTAAGTTTCCTTAGCTATTAAGTTTACTTAATTACTAAGTTTACTTAACTGTTAAGTTATTTTAACTACGATGTTTACTTAATCGCTTAGTATTCTAGTTTAACAGCCTCCTAGTTACGAATTCTAATTTCTAGATACAATGGAACTCGTATTAGTGTATTAACTTAATTCAACTTTAACGATAATCACGAGATCGAAACCCTCACAACGAATGACAAAGTATAGCCAGATATTGGCAGCACTTAAACATCCATTGGATCGGTTTTAATCGATCGGATAAAGTATCGTACCAGTGATTAAAGTTGTTACCCTAATAACGGGCAGAGTTTCGGGATTTAGAAGGTATAATCCCGAGCTACTATTTACTATAATAAAAGCTGAAGGAAAGAAAAGAATTGAGCAGTTTGAAACGTAGCAGTGATCGAGCTAATACCCTGGATTCGTAGCAGCGTCTTGACACCGTAAAACTCGTTTTTAGCAGATTTGGGACGTTTTGAAACTGAAATTTCAAATACAGAAGCAAGTCCCATGCACAGGCTACTTATAGCAACTTTTTAGGTTTTACGCGACTCGCGTAAGCCTTAATAAGATCTTACGCGGCCCGCGAGGCCATAAAGGCGGCAGTAGGGTTTGCTGAGTCATCGGTAGTCTTGACACGTGGACGACACGTGTCCCTTAAGCTTATCCGGAGATTTTCAAGTTGTCGTGGCCCGCGTAGCCTTACCTTATGGCTTACGCGGCCCGCGTGAAATCCAATTTTCTTGATTTCTTGATTTTTCATGCACATTAGGGTTTCAGGGGTCCGGGTTTCCACTTACGGAGTGTTGTGGGACATTTTTGCAGGTCCTTACATCTTCCCGACCTTAATTAAAATCTCGTCCTCGAGATTTACTGAAATAAGTAAGGATACTTCCGTCTTATTTTCGATACCCAAGTATATTCTTGTTCACGCTTTAAGTCCTACTTTACCCTGACCAGAACTAATCTTGCATGTTTTTGGAATTCTCATGATTGACTGATACGGTCTTGCATTTACTTCTATATTTTGAGGAGGTATAACTAAAGATTTCTAAGTATTTCATGAAATGTATCATGTATACTTGCCATTTTAGCTGATAGGCTACTGGTCCACTTTGCTTAGTTACTTTAATGGTTGGACATTCCTCGGACTTAACCTTCCTTTCCAAATACAGAAAGACTTTTAGTGATATCCTTTCTCTGATTTAAATTTCAATGGTTTGCCGATCTCATGGCCTGATAGTTGCTTTTCTCATATGTATGTTTAACATACTGGATGATACCATCATCCATAAAGTGTTTTAAACGGTTAACACTAGTACTTGTAGACCGATTATTGGAGAATCTTATGAGTGATAAATGATAGTTCTATTTATCGCCCATGCACTTAGCATGTCTTTCTATGTTTGTAGTGTTCCTTTATACTGCTCAAAATAGGTCGTGTTAAAATTTTCCCAAAAATGAGAAGTGAAATGACTATCTCGATTTAGTACAATAGATGATAGAATTCAATGTAATGAGACTATTTTGCTCCCACACCACTTAACTAAGCCCGTTTTATGCTAAAGGGTTTTCTTCATTGGTAGTAATTGAGCTAACTTGGTTAGTTGATCTACAATCACCCAGATTGTGTTGTTACAACTTATCGTTTTTGGGGAATTTGGTAATAACATTCATTTGTTATCAATCCTATTTCCATACTGGCATTTCTAATCATTGAAGTCAACCTAAAGGTTTCTAACGTTCAGCTTTAACTTGCTAACAGATTAAATACTTAGAGGCATAACTTGCTATCTATCAGTAATTCTTATAAAACTCTTGATACCTCATATCACTTACACGATGCAACAACTACTTAGTTTTATGAGCTTCTTTGAGAATCCTTTCTTGCAGGTTTCCTTGAATAGATACCCGAATTCTTTACGGTATCACTAATTTTCATTAGTTCCTTTTTCTGATTCCTTCATTATTTCTTTATAATCTTTCAGCATCATCCTTGATTGTTGTTTCTTGGGTACTCTTTAATTATTTCATTAAATCTATCCGCAATTTAATCTAAGAGCACGTACTTGATTCGGCTTCCTATGAGACTTATGACTTAAAGCATTAACTACTACATTAGTTTTAACTTTGTGATATAACAATCCGTGTTGTTCCTAGTCTCGGATGAATTCTAAGTTTCTTCTCACGATCGGGTGATAGTCTAAGTAGATTCTCTGGGAAACGTCGTTCGGAATTTCTTTCAGTTCCATGCCTCTAGTGTTAATGAACTCCGAGACCATATACGCTATGTCTTACTTCCATGCATAACTCGCAGCTTTCCTCACAGAGCCGAACTTTGTCGGCTGGTCTGTCTTGCCTCCTTGTGGTCACTTCTCCGGTTGGCTTGCAAACCTAAACCTAAGTCAGCAATCACCTCTGGAATCATTGTTTCCATGTTATTTATTTTTATGAAGCAGACAAGATTTCCTTTCTGTCAGTTCTTTTCATTCTTTCTATTTCATGGCATATGTCTTGATCCTGTGTTTCGAAGATCAGGTTTCACTATCTAAATGTCTAAATTTTGAAGCATACCTTACTTCATTTTTCTTAAAATATATACTGATGGTTTGGACAACTTTAGTCCTTTGAAGTCTATGTATTTCGTAACAGCTTCTTTATTACTGGAAATCTTTATAGGTGAAGAGAGTCTTTGTAGTTGCATCTAGTCGCGGTTACTCTTATCTTCGCAAGAGTTCTTAAGGAAAGTAAAATTATTCTCATTAGCGTAGGTTTTGAGACGTTTTGTACCTAGCACAACTTTTCCTAATGCGTTAATAATCTAAGGTAACGCAAAGGGAATTCTTATACATTTGATGGCGTCCCAACTTAAAGGGTTCACATCGTTCATCTTGTCGCACGAGTTACGAGACGGGTGATCAAATGTATACGAGAGATTCCTGATAAAAATTCTAGAATTATTATTGACACCCAGGCTCGTGATGTATTTTAAATTATCAATCCTTATGGTTTTTGAATTTCCTTATATATAATCATATACTGTAATATACATACCATTCATAAGGACAATGTATTTAACAGATTCATAATTCCAAAGACAAGTCAGACATCAGGTCATGATACTATTTAGGGAATTCTGTCACTTGTTTGACATATTATATACCCCATCTTACCCGGTTCTTGCTGGAGAGGTAATTTGTATTTCCCATAAATAGAATCTTCTTAATTCATGATTAAAAATGAATCTTTTATTAGAGCTTTTATCAAAGAACAAGGTAATTAGTATTCACATGATGGATCATATTCTAGAACCCAGTAGTACCAATAAACAAGAAATAACAGTGGCCAAGTGTTATCACTTATTTACCATACTTGCAACGTTCTAGTCATCATCCTCATGGCATGCTAACACCCATCACATTTTATCTACGCAAGTAATTAGCTTATCTCGAAGGTTATACTAAGGCATCTTTCTTAAGTTCAAGTCTAAATACTATCTTTATTGCTACCAGTTAATAACAATTTCCTAACTCTTTCGTTTAAGCTTAGGTATTATTACAACACCCAATTGCTTTAACAAGTGGCTCTGATACCACCTTCTGTCACGACCCCCGACCACACCCTGGACGGGAGCCGCGAGCAGTCAAGTGGTACCGGTGGTTATTTTAAAAAGTATTGCAGCGAAAATGTTCATCCAAATCGTGAGTTAGGAAAAATATCAGAGTTTAGAAAACACCGGATTTTATTTATTAAATAGATGGGATAAAACCCATGTTTTACAGAGGTAGCTTTAATAAGGGATAAACCCGAATATATGCAACCATGTTTTCTTAATTTAATTCAATTGATAAAATTAGCCACTTCTTTAAGCCTTTCGGTGCCGTATCATCACTCTTATTCCAATCTACTGTCATTGCCTGAAACGCGTTTTAAAAAGATTTGGTCAGCAGGAAATACTAGTGAGTTCATTCATTTTTGGTACAAAAACATATTTGTCATAATTCACAGCATTAAGAGTTTTTAAATTTGCTTCTTCAAGATTGGCAAAGACTTAATCACTGCAATTACAACTTTGTTATAACTTACAGTATTAAGGGTGATTACAATGTTTCTATCAACCAATTACCCCAAATCGGTATTTGTCACTAGACTGTATCTGTGACTATGATCAGATCACCCGTTGGCTAACTCGTTGTCCAATAGTGACGGGTATCAATTAATGTATACAAAATCCCACATACCGGCAGTAATTAAAGATTACAAAGACTTAATCCCTGTAATTATAACTTTGAAAATAAATAGGGTTTTGGAAAACAATTTGATAAAAAGAGAATGACTCACCTTGTTAGCATATAGTCTTGATTAAACAAGCATCTTGATTCTAAGCATCTACTTTATAGTTCTGAATCCTCTGATGATTAAGCATCCATTTTGATTGTAAGTGTATGGGGTAGAGTTTCGAGTAGTTAAACATTTAGTTTAACAGAATGGAATACGTATTAGTGTTAAACCTAATCAAACCTAACGATGGTCACGAGATCCGAACCTTAACGAAATTCACAAAGTATAGTCTTGTTTAGACAACACTTTGGCATTCGTTTAACGAAATTCACAAAGTACAGCACTGTCACACCCCTATTTTCCACGTGTCACCGGTGGGCCCGGTGGGGAGTATAGTGACGTAGTTGATATCATCATAGACAAACAACACAATATATAAATGCACAACGGAAGCAAAGATAGATTCATTTCAACTTTAAATAAATGTAATATTAAATATCACGAGTAGTTGAAACGGATCCACAGGCGGATCAAAATAAAAGAAGATATTGTTCAGCAGTTTTATTAACATCCAAGCTTGCGAGACTTATTGCGGACGCTAGAAGATAGCCAGCCTAGTACGAGTAGTACCTGCACTTAACCTTTTGGAAAATACGTCAGTTTACACTGGTAAATACAATTTAACTAACTCATTTTAAAAAGGTTGAAAATTGATTTGAATGCACGTGGCACAAAACATTTTATAACTTGGGATAATTATATGAATATAATACTTGTAAACGAATTACATGTTACTTATGCGTTCAGTAGCCCGATCCGTAGACCGGGTTAAAGATTAATAGACACACCACATTATTTGGTTAGGCACTGACGAGTGTACGCCTACACTCCGTGCTATGGTCGTGGCCATCTCGTAAGATGATGCCAAGGATATTCGGGACATGGTCATTAACCCCCCAAAGGCTTTAAGCAAACAAAACATTTCAAAACGTAGCATATCAAGGATTTAACCACTATTCGATTAAAGATTCAATGCCGGACCAAGCGGTATTTTATATACCGTACCCCAAGCCCGTATAAGGGAAAATAAGTTAAAAGTATTTACCTTTGTAAGTATAAATCACAATTAGCGAGTGCGGGTAGCTTTTACTGGTTCTTCTATTCTGGAACAAAGGTTTATAATAACCTATTAGATTTCTAACGGGTCTTTATTTAAGCCTAAGCTTAGACCGATTAGTTTTAAAGGACGCTACGGTTCAAACGCACGATTAAGCGAAGACCGGATAGAATGTGATTTAGACCCGACAAGTTTGAATACTTGTATAATATGGGTATACTAAACACATTCTAGATTTTGAGACAAAGATGATAAGGTTTGACCCGTTTCGGTCAATTTATGCAAACTAGTTACATAAATCGAACCGAACGCGAAAAGGGCGTCACGAGTAACCATAAGAGTCATATGAAAGTTCCCTGAGTTAATATGCCTTAAACATGTTATAATATCAGTAAGATATCTTCTATTATGCCAAAAAACGGATTTAAACACAAATTATGCCTCATAAGGGCATTTTGGTCATTTAAAAGATTATTAAAGAGTTTGATTAGTAATCTGAGTTACAGGTCTGATTTATACAGAAAATATACTTAATTTAATAAGTTATAACAGTAGGGTATGACCTATATGTGAAATTTATCATTTAAAACCAAACTATGCACCTTAGGGTTATTTTGGTAATTTCACTTAGGCTAAAAAGGTCAAAACTGGAAACCTGAGTTTATAAACTTTTACTTACTGTTATTATATAGAAATATACTAAAAATATCAGTAGGTATTAACCTTATATGTTTAATATAGTTTTAGTACATACTATGCGTTAAAACGCTTAAAAAGGCGATTTGGAGCCATTTTCGGGTTTTTAAAGGAAAGCTGATATTTTTATAATTCTAGAAGGCTCAAAATATTTTATTTAACAAATAAAATCAGTAGAAAAAGGTTTGGGGTCAAAAGGTTTTGTAAAACTCATTTTATGGCTTAAAAGGGCAAAACCGGCATTAACCGAATCAAACTTAGAGACCTATGTTATGATCAGCCAAAAATTAAATAAAAATCTTTAAAAATCCCAAAATATTATATTACATCAGTGGGTAAAAAGTTTGATATCAAAAAGTGGGTTTAACTAGGCTATACGCTAATTTCGCCGTTTAATTAACATAAAGCTTTCAATTTACGCTAATGAGCATATCTCTTACTCTAGACCTCAAACTGATGTCAAATTTTAGGTGCAAGTTTATAAATCAGTAACTAAGGTTTCTACTCTTTTATTTTTTCAAAAATCACGTTTTATAGTCAAAAGGGCATAATAGTCAACAATTAGGCGTTTAATGGAAACATGCATATGAATCGGATAACTAATGAACCAAGTTGTGTGACCTCAGGGGGTTACACTAATATGAAACCTGGTTCAATTAAGGCTCTAAGGCATTTCTAAACAATGCTTAAACGGGTCAGAACTGAAAGTCAAAGCAGAGGTCAAACTATGCGACTTTCGGGTCCAAACCGAGCCTAAACTGAAAATTGTCGAGTTGAACATGTTGGAACATGTTCTTATATTAATTACCAAGTTATATTAATGATCAAACAGGTTGCAAGTATCCCACATTGCTAATTATGCTTTAATTTGAAATTAATCATTCTGTTGACTTTTTAAAGTAAGCTTTGACTCGACAATTAACATAGTTAGAGTGGGAATCTGGAAGTACCCTTTTAAGGTTTTATTATCCACATAAATACCTACTTAAAGGTACTTTTAATTTGTGATTAGACTAAGCACATTTTAATTAATCACAAAGTCAAACCTTAATTACGACGGTTTGACTTGTAACTAATTAACTAAGCTAAAACGAATTTAGAAAGGTTAAGTATACTTACAAGAGTCCTAATTATGCTTAGTGATCACTAGGAAAGTTGCTTGCAGACCAGAGAGCTCCAGAAGTAAGTTGCAAATGCAAATGCCCAAAAAGTTGCAACTTGATTTTCTTATATAGTGAGTCCAAGAGCTTAGGATCATCACACATAAGTCTAGGAAGGTTACAAGATGTCCCCAGGTGTCCTATAATGCTAAAAACCAGATATAGGAGCCCCTGAATTCGAAAACCACCTAAAAGAGGCGGTGTAACCGTTTTAACAGGCAGCTGTCAGCAATTTCGCCCAGATACATACCTTGCGCACCGTAATGTTCTGGTTGTTGCGGTGCGCAAGACTGCTTACGCACCGTAAGACTTCCGGTGTTGCGGTGCGCAAGCTATCGCCAGGAACAAAAGTTTGTTTTTATTCAAGCTATGATCATGCAACCTTTTCACCTCCGAATCTCTTGTACTTTAATCAGAATAGGGACCATGTTTTCAGCCATTGCATGTCTAGGCATGCTCTTACACACTTTGGCACATTGTGGGAAGTTTAAATTGACGGAAACACCAAGAATTTGCATAGGATCCATGTCTAGAGTTTATAAAATAAATTCATTATTTTAAATGGCCAGATTTATACCCATAATTCAGATGTTGATAAAATATATCCTGGTTAGGGATTTATTAATAGGTCGCTCAGAGGTATAAATTAACATGTCGACGTTTTTAAATCCTACCGTACATCTTTATCTAGATCCGTATTTTTAACACGTTTGCATAGCATGACACGTGTCTTTATTTTACTGGACATGAATTTTCGAGGTGTTACATCCTCACCCCTTAATAGAAATCTCGACCTCGAGATTTACTGGAACAAATGAGGGTATTTTTCCTTCATGGTAGACTCCACCTCCCAAGTATATTCGGGACCTCTACGGGCATCCCATTTGACCTTAACAATAGGCACATGCTTCCTTCGAAGCTTCTTTACCTGTCGATCCTCAATCGACAATGGTTTTTCCACAAATTTCAAACTCTCATCTATGTGCACATCCGTATGCGGTATGACCAGCGAGTCATCAGCTAGACATCTCTTCAGATTACAGATGTGAAAAACATTGTGGATAGCACTGAGCTCTTCAGGCAAATTTAACTTATAGCCAACTGACCCGATGCGTTCGATAACCTCGAAAGGTCCTATGTATCTCGGGCTTAACTTGCCTTTCTTACCAAATCGCATCACTCCCTTCCAGGGTGATACTTTAAGCAACACCTTGTCACCTACTTCGAAGTGAAAAGATTTACGCTTTGGATCCGCATAGCTTTTCTGCCTATCCCTGGCAGCTTTCAAACGATCGCGAATCTGGACAATCTTGTCCGTCGTTTCAAAGACCAATTCTGGTCCTGACAATTGAACGTCTCCTACTTCCGCCCAACAAATAGGTGTTCTGCATTTTCTACCATATAATGCCTCAAAGGGCGCAACCTTAATACTAGTATGGTAGCTATTGTTATAGGAGAACTCGACCAATGGCAGATGCTTATCCCAACTGCCACCTAAATCAATCACACATGCACGAAGCATGTCTTCCAATGTTTGGATGGTACGCTCACTCTGTCCGTCTGTCTGTGGATGGTAAGCCGTACTAAAATTTAAGCGCGTACCCAAAGACTGTTGGAAACTTTTCCAAAAATGAGAGGTGTATCTCGTATCTCTATCAGAGATAATTGACAATGGCACGCCATGCAGAGCTACAATTTTATCTACGTACAATTGGGCTAACATGTCTGAGCTGTAAGTTTCCTTAATGGGTAGGAAATGTGCTGACTTTGTCAGTCTATCCACTATGACCCATATAGTATCATTTCCCTTCCTCGTCTTTGGCAACTTGGTGATGAAATCCATCGTCACCATCTCCCACTTCCATGTGGGAATTTCAGGCTGTTGTAGCAAACCTGACGGCTTTTGATGCTCAGCTTTGACTTGCGCACAAGTCAAACATTTAGCTACATAGGCAGCTACAGACTTTTTCAAACCAATCCACCAGTAGTTTGCCTTTAAATCTTGGTACATCTTATCAGCTCCAGGATGAACGGAATATTTGGAACTGTGGGCTTCCTGGAGGATAACATCCCGAAGTCCTCCATAAACTGGAACCCATATTCATCCATTTAATCTTAGCATTCCGTCCTTGTCATAGGATAACTGCTCCTCAGTTACTCCTAGCTTTTCCTCAGGATAGTTAGCTTCCAACACAGCTTCCTTCTGTGCAGCTAACACCCTTTCGTTCAAACTATTCCTTATTTCAATGCGCTTGGCATTGATTCTTATCGGCTTTACTCTTTCTTTTCTGCTTAAGGCGTCAGTAACTACATTTGCTTTGCCTGGATGGTATCTTATCTCACAGTCGTAATCATTTAAAGTTTCCATCCAGCGTCGCTGCCTCATGTTCAAGTCCTTCTGATTGAACAAGTGTTGAAGGCTCTTGTGATCTGAATATATCACACACTTAGTTCCATACAAGTAGTGTCTCCAAAGTTTTAATGCAAATACAACGGCACCCAACTCCAAATCATGGGTGGTGTAATTTTTCTCGTGTACATTTAATTGTCGTGAAGCGTAGGCAATAACCTTGCCTTTCTGCATGAGCACATAGCCCATACCAGTGTGTGATGCATCACAGTACACCACAAATTCTTCTATACCATCGGGCAATGTTAGTACTGGTGCATTGCTCAACTTTTTCTTCAGAATGTCAAAGGATTCCTGCTGCTTAGGGCCCCAATCAAACTTAACCTTCTTACGTGTCAACGAAGTTAGGGGCGCAGCAATCCTTGAAAAGTTTTCGATAAAGCGCCTATAATATCCTGCTAAACCCAGGAAGCTACGAATCTCAGTAGGTGTCTTCGGCTCTTGCCAATTCATAACTGCTTCTACCTTAGCGGGATCCACTTGGATACCACGCTCACTAACCATATGTCCAAGGAATTGGACTTCTCGAAGCCAAAATTCGCACTTCGAAAATTTGGCGTAGAGTTTCTCATGACGTAGAAGTTTAAGAATACAACGAAGGTGTTTCTCGTGGTCAGCTTGGCTCTTCGAATAGATGAGAATGTCGTCAATGAAGACGGTGACAAATTTATCTAAGTAAGGCTTGCAGACGCGATTCATGAGATCCATGAATGCGGCCGGTGCATTAGTGAGCCCAAAAGGCATCACTAGGAACTCGTAATGACCATAACGAGTCCTAAATGCAGTTTTGTGCACATCTTCATCCTTGACCTTCAACTGATGATAGCCTGACCTCAAGTCGATCTTGGAGAAGTAGCTTGCCCCTTGCAATTGATCGAACAGATCGTCGATCCTGGGCAAAGGATACCTATTCTTGATAGTGACTTTATTAAGCTCACGGTAATCGATGCACAGACGCATCAATCCATCCTTCTTCTTGACAAACAAGATCGGCGCTCCCCAAGGAGACGAACTAGGTCTAATAAAACCTTTGGCTAGCAGATCATCCAATTGCGTCCTTAACTCCTTCATCTCCGTAGGTGCCAACATATAAGGTGCTCCCGCTACTGGTGCTACACCCGGGATGATGTCAATTCGGAATACCACTTGCCTATCTGGTGGTAAACCAGGTAGTTCTTCGGGAAAAACTTCAGGATATTCTGAAATGACTGGAATATCTTCTATTTTAGGCTTTGGCTCATCAATAGTAACGTGTGCCATATAAATAACACAACCCTTCCTCAAGCATCTAGATGCTTTGAGCATGGACACTTGCTTAGGCAATCCATGCTGGGTATCCCCCTGTATGGTAAGTGACTCACCAGACGGAGTTTTGACTACCACTTGTTTTCTGTTGCACACAATCTGGGCTTGGTTATGCGATAACCAATCCATACCTATAACTATATCAAAACCGGCTAGCTTAAAGGGAAGTAAGGATAAAGGAAAAGAGTGGTTCCTAATGGATATAACACATCCATCTAAAACAGTTGAGGCTGTTTCTATGGTTCCATCAGCTAATTCCACCTCATATTTCACACTTAAGGCTTTAACAGGTAATTTCAACAACTCACAAAACTTATTATCCACAAAAGACTTATCTGATCCAGAATCAAACAATACTCTAGCATAAACATCATTTACGAGAAAAGTACCTGTAATCACGTTGTCATCTTGAACCGCTTCCTTAGCATCCATCTTGAAGACCCTTGCATTGGGCTTTTTCCCATCCTCGGTTTTCTTGGTGTTCTTTGGGCAATTGGACTTAATGTGCCCCTTTTCATTGCAACCGTAGCAGGTTGCATCCTTTAGCTTCTTGCACTCCAGAGTCTTATGTTCTGAAGATTTGCAAATCCCACAGGGTCTCGGCTGAGACTGGGATTTCGACTCAAGTCGACACCTCCCAAAATGGTTTTTCTTACAAGTTTTACATTTGGGCTTATCTCCCGATTGTTGCCCATCCTTCTTAGACCCCGACCCTTTCTTGTGGTCGTTATTCCCTCAGTGTTTCTTATCTGATCTTCGTGAGGTATCGTCCTCACGCTTCCTCTTACCTTCTTCCGAATTCCTGAGTGATCTCAACCTTACTACATCCAAGGTAAGAGATAGAGATAGATCAGCTGCTGATCTAAAGGTAGCAGGCCTTGATGCCTTAACACTAGCTTTAATTTCTGGGGCTAAACCCCCGATGAAGCGAGCGATCCTTTTTGGTTCCGGGGTTACCAAGTATGGAACCAACCTAGATAAGGTATTGAAAGTGGTGAGGTAAGCCTAACAGTCCAAATTCTTCATCACCAATGACAGGAAATCTGATTCGATTCTCTCGACTTCGTGCTGCGGGCAATAATTCTCTTTAATAAGAGCAACGAACTGATCCCATGACAAGTTGTAGAGTGGGATCTTTCCAGCAGCTTGGATGAGAGACTTCCACCATGCCAGTGCCTCTCCTTTAAACGATTGGGATACATATTTCACTACGTCCCTTTCAGCACACCCGCTGATGTCTACAACCGTGTCCATTTCGTCCAACCAAGTCATACAATCTATTGCTCCTTTCTCCCCGGTGAAGTCCCGGGGTTTGCAAGAAACAAAGTACTTGTAAGTACAGGACTTGGTGTGTGGTTTGGCATCATACACCATCCTCTTTGAGGGAACACTGTCGTGATTAGATGAATGTTGATCATCATCCTTCTTGAGCTCATCTTTCTTAGGTTCATCTTTCTTAGGGGGCGGTTTGCTATGAGCCTCCGAGTGAACTTTTGGCTTGGAATGTGGTGCGGATCGGGTCCTACTTCGGGTCCCGCTTGATTCACTATATTGCCTTTCAATGGCTTTGGTAACAGCATTTTCTACTAATGCTTGAAGCTCCGCACCAGTTACAAGTATTTTAGTGTTATCAGGGTTTTCCACTGGATGACTGTTTATTTCTTCTGACTTGGCCATGTATTTTAATTTCTACATAAAGAAATAAGGACAAGGTCTATTTAGAAGCCTAAACAGTATTATCGTTCTTGACGATTTATTAACCATGGTTTTAATAGCCATTTTAGTTAATTTATTCAATAATTTCATTCAGGATTTTTACTAGTAATCTTTTAGAATGAAATATAATATTGGTATAATAGGCCTAGTCACGTAGACAAATTTCTAAATTATAAATTTAGATCTTATAGGATTAAAGTTTGAATAAAATATCAATCAATCCCTTTATTGGCAGGGAGTCTATAACTACGACTGCCTTTTGTTTTATATGACATTAGTTATAGCCCGTAAGCATTATGTCATAATCAGATATATATAAAAATATAAATTTGGTTAATTTATTTAAAAGGGTGACATGTGTGATTTTGCGGATCACATTAGTCGAGAATGTTAACATGTTTGCAGATGTTAACAGAGATTTGAATCTTTTTAAAACAGGTTCTACCATATTGGCCAGGTCTTTAATATGACATTCAAGCTAGGTTTTACCTTTTTAAGATTCTTATTATTTTATTAAAATGGTAAAAATATTATTTTTCATTTATTCGTACATTATATTTAAGCATATAATTTAAAATGAAAAACCTGAACTAACCATTCCAATTAAAATTAAACTAGTACGCGTTTGCCCTAAATGGGACTTTTACATAAACAACATGCCCACGCAGGGGCCAAACTAACAATCAAACCCACACAGGGGTCAATAGAAAAACATGCCCTCGCAGGGGCAGAGTACAGAAATAAATGTCCTCGCAGGGACATGATTACAACACTAAAACAAACAAACAAACAAAGGATTTAGTGATCCTTCTTGCTTTTTCCCTTGATCAAATCCACCATCTTCTTGAACATCCCCCGGTTGTGCCTACGTTCTTCCCGCAATTCATGCCGCACCTCTTGTCGCACTTCATTTATCCCTTGAAGGATTTCTTGAAATTGTGGCGGTGACATCACTGGCGCCTGAGGGGGTTGCTGATATTGCGGAGGTCGAGGAGGCGGTTGTTGATATCCATATGGTAGGTATCCATAGGTCGAGTGTCCCGTAGCCCAGGGACCTCCGTAGGGACCTTCCGGATGGAGAGTGTTGGAGTTTGCTGCTATCCAGTAGGGATCCTCTGCAAAGTTGTAATTTGTGTGGATCGGCTGCTCGAAGGGATTGTACGCCGCCGCACCAGTGTAAGTAGGAATTGGGTCTCCAAAACCCATTGGAGGTGGTGGCGCGACTGGCGCAGAGACTACTTCTGAGACGGGGTGTGAGGATTCTCCCATCTCTGGTTCTTCATGGACTGGCGAGTATCGGCTGCCACTAGAAAGTGGAGGGGTGCTGATGTTCGCAAGGTCGTTCTCCTTCGCCTCGGGGGCGAGGGAGGCTGAAGCTGAGGTGGTGGTGGCGGCGGAGTGACCGCGACAAGTCGGGAATCCTCAGAAGGATTCTGCTGCTGCTGGTGGTGCAGGGGAGAGTTGTGGTAACTGGGGGTAAACGCCCAGTCAATCCGTCGGAATCTCTCCTCGTAGCTGTCGGGACCATTATGGGGTGGTTCGGAGTTCCGGATGGCGGCATCGAAGGATCGGTATCTTCATCTATATTCATCGCGTTGCCACCGGAAAAGTGATCTACGGGTCCAAGTGGGTTGAAACCCACTGGTTCGCCAAGGTAGTCGGCAGGGTTGAACTGGCCCTAGAAAACAGGTGATAGGTGGTCGAAGGGTGAGTTATGTCCTTGAAGAGGTATGTAGGATTAGTGAGAGTTGTGGGGCTCATTTTGAGAATGAGGCCCAAAAGAGTGTGGAATAGAAGGGGAGGTACTCAGTGAAACTGAGCGCCTAGCTGGTTCAGTCAAAGCCCTCCAGAGATCTTGAGGATCTGTGTTATAGGGATCTGAAGGTGTTCGCCGGTGCGATGGTCCGGCTTCATGGTCATTTGGGGCGACGAATGGCCCTTTTCCTCTTCCTCTCATCCGTGGTGGCATTTTGTCGACCTGTCAAAAACAAACGAGTGATACAACAAGAAAATATATATAAGACAAAGTTAGAAGTAAAACAAATTTGGGTAATTCCTAAGTTCTTTGTCTAGACTCGAGAATCGAGGAATGTGCAATTGTGTAACTGAGATTAAACACAAAAGGCTAGTGTTTAATTCACTCAGTGTTGGCTCTGATACCAACCTGTCACACCCCTATTTTCCACGTGTCACCGGTGGGCCCGGTGGGGAGTATAGTGACGTAGTTGATATCATCATAGACAAACAACACAATATATAAATGCGCAGCGGAAGCAAAGATAGATTCATTTCAACTTTAAATAAATGTAATATTAAATATCACGAGTAGTTGAAACGGATCCACAGGCGGATCAAAATAAAAGAAGATATTGTTCAACAGTTTTATTAACATCCAAGCTTGCGAGACTTATTGCGGACGCTAGAAGACAGCCAGCCTAGTACGAGTAGTACCTGCACTTAACCTTTTGGAAAATACGTCAGTTTACACTGGTAAATACAATTTAACTGACTCATTTTAAAAAGGTTGAAAATTGATTTGAATGCACGTGGCACAAAACATTTTATAACTTGGGATAATTATATGAATATAATACTTGTAAACGAATTACATGTTACTTATGCGTTCAGTAGCCCGATCCGTAGACCGGGTTAAAGATTAATAGACACACCACATTATTTGGTTAGGCACTGACGAGTGTACGCCTACACTCCGTGCTATGGTCGTGGCCATCTCGTAAGATGATGCCAAGGATATCCGGGACATGGTCATTAACCCCCCAAAGGCTTTAAGCAAACAAAACATTTCAAAACGTAGCATATCAAGGATTTAACCACTATTCGATTAAAGATTCAATGCCAGACCAAGCGGTATTTTATATACCGTACCCCAAGCCCGTATAAGGGAAAATAAGTTAAAAGTATTTACCTTTGTAAGTATAAATCACAATTAGCGAGTGCGGGTAGCTTTAACTGGTTCTTCTATTCTGGAACAAAGGTTTATAATAACCTATTAGACTTCTAACGGGTCTTTATTTAAGCCTAAGCTTAGACCGATTAGTTTTAAAGGACGCTACGGTTCAAACGCACGATTAAGCGAAGACCGGATAGAATGTGATTTAGACCCGACAAGTTTGAAGACTTGTATAATATGGGTATACTAAACACATTCTGGATTTTGAGACAAAGATGATAAGGTTTGACCCGTTTCGGTCAATTTATGCAAACTAGTTACATAAATCGAACCGAACGCGAAAAGGGCGTCACGGGTAACCATAAGAGTCATATGCAAGTTCCCTGAGTTAATATGCCTTAAACATGTTATAATATCAGTAAGATATCTTCTATTATGCCAAAAACGGATTTAAACACAAATTATGCCAGGGCATTTTGGTCATTTAAAAGATTATAAAAGAGTTTGATTAGTAATCTGAGTTACAGGTCTGATTTATACAGCAAATATACTTAATTTAATAAGTTATAACAGTAGGGTATGACCTATATGTGAAATTTATCATTTAAAACCAAACTATGCATCTTAGGGGTATTTTGGTAATTTCACTTAGGCTAAAAAGGTCAAAACTGGAAACCTGAGTTTATAAACTTTTACTTATTGTTATTATATAAAAATATACTAAAAATATCAGTAGGTATTAACCTTATATGTTTAATATAGTTTTAGTACATACTATGCGTTAAAACGCTTAAAAAGGCGATTTGGAGCCATTTCCGGATTTTTAAAGGAAAGCTGATATTTTTATAATTCCAGAAGGCTCAAAATATTTTATTTAACAAATAAAATCAGTAGAAAAAGGTTTGGGGTCAAAAGGTTTTGTAAAACTCATTTTATGGCTTAAAAGGGCAAAACCGGCATTAACCGAATCAAACTTAGAGACCTATGTTATGATCAGCCAAAAATTAAATAAAAATCTTTAAAAATCCCAAAATATTATATTACATCAGTGGGTAAAAAGTTTGATATCAAAAAGTGGGTTTAACTAGGCTATACGCTAATTTCGCCGTTTAATTAACATAAAGCTTTCAATTTACGCTAATGAGCATATCTCTTACTCTAGACCTCTAACTGATGTCAAATTTTAGGTGCAAGTTTATAAATCAGTAACTAAGGTTTCTACTCTTTTATTTTTTCAAAAATCACGTTTTATAGTCAAAAGGGCATAATAGTCAACAATTAGGCGTTTAATGGAAACATGCATATGAATCGGATAACTAATGAACCAAGTTGTGTGACCTCAGGGGGTTACACTATTATGAAACCTGGTTCAATTAAGGCTCTAAGGCATTTCTAAACAATGCTTAAACGGGTCAGAACTGAAAGTCAAAGCAAAGGTCAAACTATGCGACTTTCGGGTCCAAACCGAGCCTAAACTGAAAATTGTCGAGTTGAACATGTTGGAACATGTTCTTATATTAATTACCAAGTTATATTAATGATCAAACAGGTTGCAAGTATCCTACATTGCTAATTATGCTTTAATTTGAAATTAATCATTCTGTTGACTTTTTAAAGTAAGCTTTGACTCGACAATTAACATAGTTAGAGTGAGAATCTGGAAGTACCCTTTTAAGGTTTTATTATCCACATAAATACCTACTTAAAGGTACTTTTAATTCGTGATTAGACTAAGCACATTTTAATTAATCATAAAGTCAAACCTTAATTACGACGGTTTGACTTTTAACTAATTAACTAAGCTAAAACGAATTTAGAAAGGTTAAGTATACTTACAAGAGTCCTAATTATGCTTAGTGATCACTAGGAAAGTTGCTTGCAGACCAGAGAGCTCCAGAAGTAAGTTGCAAATGCAAATGCCCAAAAAGTTGCAACTTGATTTTCTTATATAGTGAGTCCAAGAGCTTAGGATCACACACATAAGTCTAGGAAGGTTACAAGATGTCCCCAGGTGTCCTATAATGCTAAAAACCAGATATAGGAGCCCCTGATTTCGAAAACCACCTAAAAGAGGCGGTGTAACCGTTTTAACAGGCAGCTGTCAGCAATTTCGCCCAGATACATACCTTGCGCACCGTAATGTTCTGGTTGTTGCGGTGCGCAAGACTGCTTACGCACCGTAAGACTTCCGGTGTTACGGTGCGCAAGCTATCGCCAGGAACAAAAGTTTGTTTTTATTCAAGCTATGATCATGCAACATTTTCACCTCCGAATCTCTTGTACTTTAATCATAATAGGGACCATGTTTTCAGCCATTGCATGTCTAGGCATGCTCTTACACACTTTGGCACATTGTGGGAAGTTTAAATTGACGGAAACACCAAGAATTTGCATAGGATCCATGTCTAGAGTTTATAAAATAAATTCATTATTTTAAATGGCCAGATTTATACCCATAATTCAGATGTTGATAAAATATATTCTGGTTAGGGATTTATTAATAGGTCGCTAAGAGGTATAAATTAACATGTCGACGTTTTTAAATCCTACCGTACATCTTTATCTGGATCCGTATTTTTAACACGTTTGCATAGCATGACACGTGTCTTTATTTTACTGGACATGAATTTTCGAGGTGTTACAAGCACTTTGGCATCCGTTTAACGAAATTCACAAAGTACAGCACTTTGGCATTCATTAGTTGGTTCCTGAATCGATCGGACAGAATATCGCATCGGTGATTATTGGTTAGAACACCAACGTATAGAGAGAATAATAGAAGAAATGAGCAAAGACAAATGAATCCTAAGCTTCCTATTTATAGGTAGGAAATATGAAATTTCTAGGAAGTTTCCTATATACTTTCTAGGAAATTTCATATACCTTTTCTAGGAAGTTACCTATACATTTTCTAGGAAGCTTCCTACCCACATATATATATCCTCTTACACCTTCCTAGCACATTCCTTTGATATTATCTATTTCATATATATTTATTTTCATGTATAGAAATCTATCTAGGTGTTTAATTTACTTAATTAATCTTACTTAGCTTAATTAATCTTGCTTAGCTTAATTAATCTTGCCTAGCTTAATTAATCTTGTTTACTGATTAATTAATCTTACTTAACTGATTAATTTTCCTTAATGGTTTAATCAAGTAATTTACTTAGCCGATTAATTAGATAACGTAATTAGCTGATTAATTAACTTACTTAGCTTGCTTAATTGCTAAGTTTCCTTTCCTGTTAAGTTTCCTTAGCTATTAAGTTTACTTAACTGTTAAGTTATTTTAACTACTATGTTTACTTAATCGCTTAGATTCTAGTTTAACAGCTTCCTAGTTACGAATTCTAATTTCTAGATACAATGAAACTTGTATTAGTGTATTAACTTAATTCAACTTTAACGATAATCACGAGATCGAAACCCTCACAACGAATGACAAAGTATAGCCAGATATTGGCAGCACTTAAACATCCATTGGATCGGTTTTAATCGATCGGATAAAGTATCGTACCAGTGATTAAAGTTATTACCCTAATAACGGGTAGAGTTTCAGGATTTAGAAGGTATAATCCCGAGCTACTATTTACTATAATAAAAGCTGAAGGAAAGAAAAGAATTGAGCAGTTTGAAACGTAGCAGTGATCGAGCTAATACCCTGGATTCGTAGCAGCGTCTTGACACCGTAACACTCGTTTTTTAGCAGAATTGGGACGTTTTGAAACTAAAATTTCGAATACAGAAGCAAGTCCCATGCACAGGCTACTTATAGCAACTTTTTAGGTTTTACGCGGCCCGCGTAAGCCTTAATAAGATCTTACGCGGCCCGCGAGGCCATAAAGGCGGCAATAGGGTTTGCTGAGTCATCGGTGGTCTTGACACGTGGACGACACGTGTCCCTTAAGCTTATCCGGAGATTTTCAAGTTCTCGCGGCCCACGTAGCCTTACCTTATGGCTTATGCGGCCCGCGTGAAATCCAATTTTCTTGATTTCTTGATTTTTCATGCACATTAGGGTTTCAGGGGTCCGGGTTTCCACTTACGGAGTGTTGTGGGACATTTTTGCAGGTCCTTACAGTAGGAGACAGGATACGAACCACAGAGCTAACATTCACCGTGGTTAGAGGCCCATCTAAGTATAATGCGATTCTGGGAAGAACAGGGATTGGAGATTTCCAAGCACAAGCCTCTACTTCTCACGGGGCGTTAGTGTTCCAGACTCCTTGAGTCTTGGCCTGGGTAAAGTCTTCATATGAAGTGGTATCATCGATCTCGAAGGAAGAAGCCGGGAGGGAGACCCGAGAAGAGGGAATAGAGGAATGGGTCCTTAATGAGAGGTTCCCAGAACAAATGATAAAGATAGGAAAGAACTTGAGTGATAAATGCAAAAGTGCACTCAAGGAACTGCTACTTTTCAACATAGACGTCTTTACATTTCAGCATGGGGACATGTGTAAAATCCTCTAAAGCTTAATAGAACATAGGCTTAATACCCACAACTGTGTGAGGCCTGTTAAACAGAAGAAGCGAAGTATGGGACCTAACAAAAGGAGGGCTGCTTGTGAAGAAACAAGAAAGCTCCTCAGAGCTGGAATAGTTAGAGAAGTCAGATACCCTTCATGGATTGCTAATCCGGTCATGGTCAGCAAGAAAGACGGGGGATGGAGGATGTGTATAGATTACAAGGATTTAAACGAAGTTTGTCCTAAGGACTGCTACCCCCTCCCTGAAATAAACGTCTAAGTAGACTCCCTGGCCTAGTACCCCCTAAAGTGTCTTTTGGACGCATACAAGGGCTATCACCAAATCCAGATGTCCCTAGAATATAAGGAGAAGACGACCTTTGTAACAGACGAAGGGATCTTCAGCTACACTAAGATGCGCTTCGGACTCAAGAATGCAGGGCCTACCTATAAGAGATTTATGAATACCTTATTCAAGGACCGACAGGGAAGGAATCTGGAAGTATACGTGAACGACATCTTCGTTAAGAGTCTCACCGAGACAACCATGTTAGGGGACATTGCGGAGACAGTTAGGACCACGTAGGAGGTCAACAAGAAGTTAAACCCCGGGAAATGTTACTTTGGGGTAGAAGAAGGAAAGTTCCTGAGAGTGGTGGTAACAAAATGGGGGATCAGGGCAAACCCTGAGAAAACACAGGCGGTGGCTGAGATGCGGTCCCCCAGGACCCTCAAGGACGTCCAACAGTTAAATGGTAGGTTAATAGCACTTAACCATTTTTTTGTCGAAGGTTACAGACAGGACTCTGCCCTTCATGAAGGTTTTGAGAGATTGTCTCCAAACAAACAAGTTCAACTGGACCTTTGACGCCGAAGCCGCCTTCCACGAGATGAAGGAGCTCATGTTTAAGTGATGTGTGTAAAATGCAACATATAAATTACATCAAATGAGGCATAAAACTAACCCCCTTATAGTACTAATGTTGGAAAAAGTGTGCTTTTGTCTTCCTTTTGTATTTTCAGGACCAAATGAGCTTAATTGAACAAAAGGAACAAATATGCAGCCAAATCTAACATAAATACAAAGAAAAGGAATAAACGTGGCATGCCCGATGTAAGGACCTGTAGGATCGTTGTTGGACTCGAACGAGTCAATCAGAAGAGTCTTTTCTCTGTATCAGAGGCGGAATCAAAGATACAGACGCTCAAACTAATTATAATGCTTCTTTGATTGATTTAACAACGTTTACAACCTGAAAGCAATCTGGCAGCACTTTGTTACAATTTTCAGAACCGTTACCAAATGAACAACATGTGCACTATATATAGGTGAGGTAGGTTCGCTTATATGGACGTCCGTATAAGCGGACCTATTAGTTAGAGGTTCGCTTTTATGGACAATGTCCATATAAGCGGACCTATTAGCTTATGGTTCGCTTTTATGGACAATGTCCATATAAGCGGACCTACTTGCTAAATCCACCAACTTTCAATTCTCGAACCTCATGCACTAGTTATTCTAACCTATACTATAACATAACATGATACAAGATGAAGTCAATAGACGTAATGCACTAACAGACTCCCCCTCGGATATTGACGAAGTCTTCAGTGACCGTTCTCTGTTATGACACCTTCTTCAGTCTTGATCATTCTGCATCATCACTCAGATTGTAACATTGTAAGCATCCATCACTTCTCTTGATCAGCTTCTCTCTTTGACTTTTACACCAGGATCTCATCACTGGTTCTATCATCAACAGCTTTATCATCAGCAGGCTCCCCCTTTCGTCAAGCTTCCGTGCTTTTAGGGATCGACACCTAGCTTTCCTGCTACAAGCTTCCCCTTCTAACTTTCAGCTTGTCTTCAGACTCCCCCTTAGACTCAGCTCTCGGGATCGTAGTCTGGACTTTTCCTGCAACCACTCATACATCTATAAGTAATAACATTTTAAACTTCCAGATATCGTAATCTGACAATTCAATCTCCTCAAAATCACTTCTCATGAATTTGGCAGTTTCATCGAATCGTATCGAAAACTAGCTCTATAACAATATAAGCATCCAAATCCCCCACAGTTAATCATCCAAGTCCAAATTAATGACCTTGGAGATATCACAAACTATTTTTGATTTTTGATTTTAAAACGTCAAGTTTCAAATTAATGAACTTGTTTTATTTTCAGAAACACGATCAGCTTACTTAAATTTTGAAACTCAGCACTCAGACATCGGTTGTCGAAAATAAAGCAGAAATCAAAATCTTTTTGTATTTTCTGAAAATATAAAGCAGTAAAGAAATATGTACAAACATATTTACAGACACTATTTTTGTTTTGAGTATGCGACAGAGGATCATATCAGTTTATGACAAGTTACAAGTACCGTTGAGCTTAGTTACACAGTAAGTATTAAACAATTCACTTAGATTGTCGATATACTGATCCACTTAAATTTTCACACAAATTTCAATTGATTCAGGATATGAATTAGATGTATTAAGAAATTAAACCCATTCATGTGTCCCACCTCTTGAATATACTCCCGTATCCAGATCCCAATATTCAGTCTTACAGGTAATTATAACACAAATGATATCTGTAAGGGGTTAATAAATTATGAAGAATCATGAGAGCTCAGGTTAGAACTACCGTTCAGCAGAGAGATCATGACTCAACTTATGGGTGTGTCCCCTTTAGAGGATCTTTTTTACAACAGCATTGCTAAGCAATTTTATTGTCTTATCATATATGCTGAGGGTGATGCTGTGTTTCAAGCATTTGCGGAAAGTATTATTCGGGGACTAGGTCAGAACTTCCATTCAGCAGAAGTCCCGGAATAATACCCCAGACATCATTGAGTATAAAAACCTGTATATCAGAATACGAAACCTTTCAAACGAGATTTCAGGGGTTACCTATATATCCAAGTAGTGTTCCCCACGAAATAAGCAAGTGTTTGAATTTAGGTTTATATCCCGAAAAAGTTTACTAAGTGTATAAAAATCTACCGACACATCCACAGTGAGATCGTTTAACACATTTAAACTTTCCATTTCTTTAGCGTACTGTAACTGTCAACTGATGTACTATCATTTCCTCATTTTACGCAAAACTCAATTTTTTGAATTTTATCATGTTTTTGACTTTTTCAAAATTTTCAAATGTTTTTGGATTTTCTAACAATATTTCTCCCCCTAAAATGCAAAACCATTTAAAGAAAATTTGACAACCAATACTGATAGCTTTGTCTCGCCATCCATTTTCTGCTTCACATGCTCTGATTTGCAGAAAATATAACGTACCCCCATGATTTACAACCCATTGATCTTAACAGTTTGAAAACCGTTTTTCAATCTGATGAAAGTAATCATGTTTGTTCAGCCGTGAGGGTTTCGGCATATTCAATCAACATTTATTCAACAAAATTAAAAACAAACATATTTTTGGTTTTTCAAATTTTAACAAACTAAAAACATATTTTTGGTTTTTAATTTTTCCATTTTTAGGATTTTGAAAATATTGTTTATTTATGTACAAACATCACTCAAACTAAAACTCCCTGTTCAACCAAACCAGGGTCCTGCACCCTCTTGCTGTGCCAGGCTGCTCCAACTTCCCTTTTCACAATCTTCACCTTCGTTGAGCACCTGCACATTCAAACTTTATCAATCATTTGAACAATTTAGCCCAGGTCTGTTGGACCTTAGGCATTTCAACACAATAATGTTCATTCAATTTTGGAAACTCTTTGTCACTTAAAACGTTTTCAATTTTGACTTCAACTTTCTCATCTTTTACCGACGTCACTTGTTTCTTAATACTCCACATTTGACCTTCCGGAGTACCTCTTTTGTAAAAGTTTGTCTCTTTTTGAACCTTTTGATTTTGAATAACATTTTTAGGTTTCCAAAACTCTTGAGGTTTTGTCATATCAACAGATGTTCTCCAGCTCTGTGTTGTTCTGAATCTGGGTGTGTGAGAATTCCAGGTCTGTCTTGAATCGAACCTGTTCGGGTTTGATTTCCAATTTTGATTTGAAGCAAACTTGTTTGTATTGTACCTCCAAGTTTGTTTCGAATCAAATCTGGTTGACCTTGATTTCACATCCTCAGATTTCTGTTTTTCAACATCAACAGGCTTTGGATTTGGACACTTTCGTGCAACATGTCCAATTTGATCACATTTAAAACACACTTTCTTTGAAACATCCTTGGCCTGTTGTTGTTTCTTTTTCATAGTCTCAAACTCCTCATTAGACTGTTGTCCAAATTTGAGTTTTTCCTCTTCTTTCAAGCTTTTCCCTTGAACAAAACTCATCTTTTGTTGCAAATTTGGTTTTTCACTTTGATTCCAATTCTGTTTCTTTTTATAACCCAAACCAGCCTTCATGTTTTTCTTCTTAAAACCAGGTTTGTTATAAAATGATTTATGACCTTTACCAGCAAACTTTGGAATCTCAGACTTCTTAATCTCAACCATTTTGAAAACTTTATCGACCTTTTCTGAAATCACATTCTGAATCGGGAATACAACATCTAAGAATAATTTGTCCGATCCAATCATGGTATAAACCAATCCTTTTGAATCATCATTCAAATTTTTCTCGGATTTTGTGTTTTTCAGATAACCATCATAAAGATTTCCTTCATCTTCATCCTGTGATTCAGACTTACCTTTTGTAGACTCATCTTTCAAAACACTTTCAACAACCTTACTTACCACCTCTGAATCATTAGCATCATCAGATTTGGAGTAAGTCACATCGATACTTTCAGGTAACTGGTCAGCTATGTTCAAACCCTTTGCCACCTTTTCCTCATCATAAAAAGTATAATTGTTTCTCAATGGTGGTGGTACCTGATGAAATTCTGAACCAATACCCTTTTTGCAATTTTCAGTATCTTTGTCATCTGGTGTGATGTTGAAAATGCGTTCGAGAATGTACGAAGAGTTATGATAACTTTGAAGTTTGGTAACAACCTTTTCTTTTTCAGCCAAGACTTGTTTAAGATTTGCAATTTCATCAACACATTTGTTTAATTCAATTTGCTTTTCTTTAAACTTTCTTTCATACATTTCTTTAGTAACTAATGTTTCTGACAATCTTTGATCAAAACTTTTGACTTGGCTCTTCAAAGTATCATAAGCTTCTTGTACTCTCTGACTCGACCACTTTAAAGAATCATACTGTTTTTGTAAATCTTGAAATTTAGATTCTTTTTCAACACAATCAACACATTTTGTAGAACACATTTGTCTATACACATCATTATCTTTTTCAAGATCCTGACATTTCTGTGTTAGCTTTTCAACCTTTAGTTTCAAAATTTCTTCTTTGTCAACCATTTCTTTACATTTTATTTTGAAAACATTTTCAAATTTGGTTGCTTCAATTTCTTTTGCTTTTATTATGTCATCTTTTTGAGTACATGCTTTGCACATTTCTATACAATTCCTGCACTTGTTTTCATTGTTATCAACCAATTCAACATTCGATAGATCAGAAGATTTTCTAACCTCAGTCTCTTTCAGCACCGGTTCTTCTGACTCAACTTTCTGATCTTCCTTCTTTTCTTCTTTCTGATCTTCTTCACTCTTTTGTTCTTCTTCAGCTTTCTGATCTTCTTCAGCAGCAATCTTCATAACATTCTTTACTTCTTCAATCATCTTCTTCAATTCTTCTTCTTTTCTCTTCTTCATCTCTACCACCTTCGGTAGACTTGCTTCACAAACTTCTCTAATCTTCTTCTCCAAATCAGGCAGATATGCTTTATCAGATAACCTTCGTGTGTTGAAAGTAGCCTGCCTTGGAACCAAATTTATTACAGCTTCAAAATCCACTTTTGATGGATCAACAACTGGATTACCCCGTGGATCCATGTAACATTCCAACTCTTCATTCCATCTTTTTGCTCTCTGGGCTTCTTTGAATGGTTCATTTAATTTTCCGATTTCCCATCTTGATTAGTCTGCTTTCCAATATCTATCAGGATCAGCATTAGCCACAAATGCATATCCAACTGCATCTTCTTCAGGGCATACTTGACTCCAGTCGTAACCTTCATCATCATATATAACTGCAAGAGCCCTTGATTTTTCTTCAGACTGTTTCAATCTTGGTGGCTCAGACTTGTTCTGATGGTAAATCGCTTTCCTGTAGTAATCTTCATTGAATGGATTTTCAGAATCATCAGCAGCATACGCATTTCTGCACTCGCGCTTAAAGTGACCTTTTTGTTTACATTTGAAACATGTCACCTTTGATTTATCAAATCCCAATTTGGTAGATGATCCACCAATTGACTTTCTCCCCGTAATCTCCATGAACCGCTGTGCCCGACGAACAGCACTGGCCGTGCACCATCTTATATCCATTAGTTCCATCTCCTCGGGGTCTAATTGATCATAATCTTCTTTTGTCAAATTGGTATTGCCAATCTTCCCTGCAACGAGGCTTTCATACGATTCAAGTACAGATGCCAAGAAAACCATCTGTTGTTTTGCCGACTCTTCGCTGAAATTCTGCCCATTCTTCAGATCCACTGCGATATTACATTGAAACAAATTCCTGGAAGCAGATTGACTTGAAGTGTTTGAAGAAGATCCACTGTGAAAACCACTTTGAAGACTTTCATTGTTCACTGAGTTTGAACTTTCTGCAGAAAATACTGTTCTTGGAGACCCAGCCTGTGGTACATTTCCACTGTAGTAAAGCTCTACATTCTGCTGATAAGCCGGATTGTTGACTTTAGATCTCTTTATCTCCAACTCATGGCTTTCAAGTCTTTCAATCAGCAAATCCACTTTCAAATCTTCAGGCTTGATAGTGTTCTTCAACATTAAAGCGAAGTATTGCCACTCTTGATCATTTGGCAATGAATCAAACAGTTTATCCACCAGCTCCTCTTCAGAAGGTAAAATTTCATGTCTGATCAGCTCCATTTTCAAATATCCGAATCTCTCGATCATTTTACAAACAGATTCATTTTTCATATAACTGAATAAATCAAACTCTTTACGCAACAGTTTCTTTTTGTTTTTAACAATTTCATTACTTCCTACACACTTTTTCCCTAACGCTTCCCACAAACTCTTTGAAGTTTTCTCTTGTTCAAGTAACGAAATAATATCCTCTCTCACTGACTGTTTGATTAATGTGATCATTTTAGATTCAGCCACAACATTTTTTATATCTATGTCTGAGAAATCCTTCGCATCTATTAACTCTCCTCCCTCTTTTACTGGTTCAGTGTATCCATCTGTCATTTTTATCCAACTTTCAGGAGCGAAAGCTTTTACCCAACCCTCAAATCTGTTTTTCCACCAGTGATAATCTTCCACTTTCATTAGCTTTGGTGGCTTCTGTTGGCTTCCGTACATGTTCTCAAACTTCAAATTCTCCGAAATCTCTCTTGAATATTCTTTCATCTCAGATCTTCTATCTGACGATTCGGAAGTGAACGCGTGGTAGAATGTGTTGTAAAATTCTTCGCCGTTGCTTGACATCTTGAATCACCTGAAAGCAAACAAAACAAACAAACTATCAGTTTTAAATGGATTGAATACGTGAAAGTATGTATTTGTGAAATCAATATTCGCGGATTCGTTCAATGTAGTTCAAGTGAGATCAGTGAATGAATGAGCAAAAAAAATATATATATATGGATCCAATTTCTGAATTAGACTTGGGCCGAACAATATATGCAATCCGAAATGATTGAGCTTCAAAAGACAAATGCTTGTTCACGTGATATTGATGTTGAGACTTGGGCCATTGAATAACTTGGGCTGATAACGATTTGGCCGTAAATGAGCTGACACACACTTTATTCTGATTTGACCGAACTTTATAACCTTTGAATCTACTAATACCGACAATATAATCTTTCTTTTTAATAAAGAATCATATGCACACTTTAAACTGATTGGACCGTAAACTCCACCAAACCAACAAACACAAATGTTAAACTCTGGTTGGGCCGATTGGAATCAAAGTCACATGGGCCGTTCACTGGATTGTATTATACTAGCCGACACACTTTATCAAATGTGTAATCCAAATTCACATGCAACTGACACAACTTAATTGAATTCACATGTAACCCAACAACCCTTTAAATGAGTTTACAATTTCGAACCACTAACCACCAAGCCGACAACTATTAGTGTGCTGACACCTTTAATACATCACTCAATGTAATTGGACCTCAAACTTAATCACATGTAATCACATGCACATCTTTTCTTTTGATTAAAAGACCCGACAAATTTCACAAATTCCCACTAACTTTAATAACCAACAAACTTGTATAATGTTTCACATATAACTGATGTATTCACATGATCACATATTCCAACCACTAACCACCTCGATTAAAGTATCACACAATTCGATTAACTTTTCAAACAGTTCACGCAATTCGATGTTACACAAAATCGAAACTTTGATTTGTTCAAATGAGCGGACCACCAATGTTCAAATAAGCGAACCCTTTGAGCGGACCTATGTATTGTTCACAAAAACGGACCTAACAGATTGTTACAATAAGCGGACCTCCTAAAATGTCATATAAGCGGACCTCCTAATGTCACTATGAGCGGACCTCTGAAGCGGATCTAGGTATTTTTGAGCGGAACTATCGTCACACAAGCGGACCTATGTAACTTTCAAGCGAACCTCAAAAGCGGACCTCAACTAAATGTTTCTAAAAGCGGACCTATCCACTATCCGAATAAGCGGAACCACATCCGAAGGTTATTTTGTCCATTTTTAGGTTGAATTTTGACATGAAACTCTCAAGGGTTTATTATTATCCACTAATACACATTTTATGAAAAATTTGGCCGATTTTAACCGTGGAAACTTGTCCAGATCGAAAAAGAATGTGTAGAAGACAGAAAACAGATCCAATTGAGCTAAACTCTTCCTCCTGAGCTCTGATACCACTTGTAGGATCGTTGTTGGACTCGAACGAGTCAATCAGAAGAGTCTTTTCTCTGTATCAGAGGCGGAATCAAAGATACAGACGCTCAAACTAATTATAATGCTTCTTTGATTGATTTAACAACGTTTACAACCTGAAAGCAATCTGGCAGCACTTCGTTACAATTTTCAGAACCGTTACCAAATGAACAACATGTGCACTATATATAGGTGAGGTAGGTTCGCTTATATGGACATCCGTATAAGCGGACCTATTAGTTAGAGGTTCGCTTTTATGGACAATGTCCATATAAGCGGACCTACTTGCTAAATCCACCAACTTTCAATTCTCGAACCTCATGCACTAGTTATTCTAACCTATACTATAACATAACATGATACAAGACGAAGTCAATAGACGTAATGCACTAACAGGACCTGCAAAAATGCCCCACAACACTCTTGTAAGTGAAAACCCGGACCCCTAAAACCCTAATCCTTGTGAAAAATCAAGAAATTCAAATTTGTTGATCTGTCGCGGGCCGCGTAAGACTTAAAGGAAGCTTACACGGGGCGCGACAGCTTGAAAGTTCTCCGAATAAGCTTTAGGCCACGTGTCAGACACGTGGCAAGCCTACCCCGTGACATGGCAGCCCTAGCCGTAGCTAGGGTGGCCCTCGCGGGCCGCGTAGGCCGTTCTTCAAAGTTTACGCGGGCCGCGTAAAACCCAATTTTCAGCTATAAAAGGGATGTTGCATGGCATTGCTTCTGTGTTAGAAAAAATCAATTTAAAAACGTCCATATTCTGCTTAAATCGAGTGTTTAGGTATCGAAACGTTGCTACGATTACAGGGTAATAACTCGATCACTGCTAAGATACAATGTCCGATCGATTGAAATCGATCCGATGGATGTTTAAGTGCTGCCCAAATTCGGGCTATACTTTGTCATTCGTCGTGAGGGTTTTGATTTCGTGAGCTTATCGTAAATGTTGTATTAAGTTACTAACCTAGTTTCATGTGCATTGTTATTTAACTCTGTCAAACTAAACTTGCAATATGAGTCATTCTCTTTTTATCAAAAGTGCTTTACAATACCTAAATGTTTTCCAGTTATATGTTACAGGGATTAAGTCTTTGTTATCTTAAATTACTGGCAGTAAGTGGGGTATTGTGCACAATGACTACTGTTTTATCACTTTTAGGTGAAAGGACCTAAATAGTGATCCACGTCACTTTTGGGTGAAAGGACCCAATAGTGATATGACCACCGTCATAGATCCGATCGAGTGACAACTGAACCAGCTAATTATAAGATAGGAGCAATTGTAATCGCTCTTAATACTGTAATTTATAACAATGTGTGGTTTTATGCAAAATGAATGACTCGCCAATATTTCCCCGCTGATAAAATCTTTTTAAACATGTTTCAGGTGATTTACTGTGAACAAGGAAAAGTGCCTCGTAGCACTACCAGCTTGGATAAAGTGGCTCAGTAAATAAATAAACATGTTTTTTTGTAAAAAGGGAGTTTCCCCGAGAAATTCCTTTATTGTAAATTACGGGGTTTGTCCCGAAAGTTGAAATGAAATAAATGGGTGTTTTCAGTTTAAATGATCCTGTTAAATTTTCCGCAGCTTAATTAAACACCAATACCACGGGTTTCTGTCCCGTGGCTTCTGCACCGGGTAAAACCGGTCGGGGGCCGTGACAGAAAAAGGTGGTATCAGAGCCAATGATTTAAGCTAATTAAGTATTTAGAAATACTTAATTTTTCAGATTGCCATTTTGTGATTATGTGAAAATTTAATTTAATATATAAAATTTTAACTTAAAATTTTGTGTGTTTCTTCATGTGTGCCAACAGCATGAATGAGCTGTCGGAGGCACTCCGAAACTTTACTATCCATACCACCGATATGGATACAACAGGAACCCAAGCAGGCTATCAAGCGGATACTGAGGAGCCACTAGTATTCCAGGCCCAGCCTCAAGAGAAACCCAAGCCTAAAAAGAGGAGGAGAATCCTGGACTGGAAACGTGGACGAAGGAAGAAGCCAGCTGCTCAAAAGGTGAAAAAGACGGAGGATCCAAAAGACAAAGGAAAGGGAAAGGAGATAGGGGAAAGCACGGGTCAGGCCCAGGAAATGGAGATGCCACCTTGGGAGGAACTTGATCGAAAACTTGCAAATTGTGACCTCATCGGACCTGCCGATGAAAACCTTTTCAATTTCCCAGCCCAATCACAACTTCCAATTAATTTGGAACCTGCTATCCCATACCCTATTGTCAACCCCCAACCTTTTACAGGACAGTTAGAAGAGTGGTGGACGAGCGACTGGCACTTTCAGAACTTCATGAATAACCCTAATGTTTATTTTCCCCTGTTTGATCCTGAACCTGCACCATTCCACCTATGAACGCAGAAAACGTTGCTGAATTACGCCATTACGGCGAGGAACTGGTAGAGGCGGGAAACCGGATTCGAGAAGTGGGGGAAAACATCACATGGAAGTACGACGAGAGGGAGCGTCGTTTCTGAGGAGCCGGTCGATTGTCGTTAAAACGTTTTGTATAATAATAATATGTGAAAAGAAAAAAAATTATATATATATATATAATAACTAATAATATAATATTGTATAATAATAACTAAAATAAAACATCTGTAAATATGTGGTGTGTATGGAAGCATAATATTATAAAAATATATGAAAGTTGCAAGGTCGACAATTTTGGCTATACGTGTTGACTTAATTGTGTTGTGATTACTCTATTGTGATTGATTGCTATCCATTATGTGACAATAATATATATATATATATATATATATATATATATATATATATATATATATATATATATATATATATATATATATATATATATGTTAAATGATTAAGATGGAAAACGCGAAAACCAACCGGTAAACGAAGTTAACCAATCTGAACAAAATAATGACGACCATTTCCTCAATAGGCAAGATATAGAAAATATCGTTGCCCAGGGAATAGCCAACGCTATCCCTGCAATCGTCGCTGCTGTTAAGAACCCCGTTGAACCTTCACAAGTCAACCATAGCAAACGTACTCACGACGATAATTTTAGTAACAGTGTGAATGGAGACGGCAATAACGACAATAATGTGGTTCAAGCCCCAATACTTAAGAAAATGAAAGTTGCAACACCTGGTTGCACTTATAAAGAATTCCTTATCTGTAAGCCGGTCGAGTTTGCGGGCAATGAAGGGGCAACTGCTGCACTACGCTGGTTAGAAAAGACCGAAGCAGTAATTAAAATCAGTAAATGTGCAGAGGAAGACAAGGTTATGTATGCATCCCACCTTTTCAAAGAGGAGGCGTTAGAATGGTGGAACACGGTGCTACAAGCAAAAGGAAGTGACGTGGCTTATGCCATGAGCTGGGAGGAATTTAGGGAATTGATGGAAAGAAAATTTTGTCCCACTTACGAAAAGGAACAAATGACAAATAAGTTCCTGAATCACCGGATGGTAGATGTTTACTGTCGGGGGTATACTTCGAAATTTTTTGAATATGCTAGAATTGTACCAACTCTGGCCTCACCAGAACCGGTGCTTATTTCTCGCTATATCTGGGGACTAATTAGCGAGATTCGCGACATAGTCAAAGCTGTGAGACCCCGCACAATTGACGATGCAATTGAATTGGCCAACACCTTGACTTACGGACTGGTGTGCACGAGGGATGAGAATAGGGAAAAGGAATTGGCCCAAAAGATTACTCAAGGTTTTCATGGGGTTAGTAATGCTAGTAACTTCAAGAGGAAAGGAGCTGTGCAATCCTCCACCGCTCCATTCTGCAGTACCTGTAAGAGAAAACATCTTGAAAAATGTAAGGGGTACTGTAATTTCTGTAAAATCCCGGGGCACCAAGAGGAGAATTGCAGGAAGAAATCCATGATCTGCTTCAATTACGGAGAAACGGGGCACTTCAGGCCAGAATGCCCAAAATTGGTCAAACCAGCTGATAACAAGGCCAAACCTGTAGAAGGAACTACCAAGAAGAATGCCAGAGCCTTCCAACTGTCAACACAAGAAGCAGATCTGATCCCCGATGTGATAGCTGGTACGTTTCTGGTATATGACGTTTATGCAAAAGTATTATTTGACTCTGGTGCAAACCAAAGTTTTATAAATACTTCATTCTACCAAGCTCTTAAGCAACCTTTAACCAAACTTAAGCAGATTTATACGGTAGAAACGGCAGATGGGAATTATGTTAACATAGATAAGGTTCTTCAAGAAGGAAAGATAGAACTTTCAGGCCACAAATTTTCTGCAAACCTGCTGCCTATGAATTTAGCTGGATTCGATGTGGTATTAGGAATGGATTGGCTAGTAGCCAACCATGCTCGAATCCTCTGTGATAAGAATTCCATAGAAATTCATACACCCACAGGAGAAGTAATTTTGATTTCAGGAGATAAACCGTGTAAACCAGTGAAGTTTATTTCAGTAATGAAAGTTGCTAGTTATGAACGAAAACAAGAAATAGTGTATATGATTTCGGTAATCATTAACACTAAAAGTAAGGAACTTAAGGAAATCCCAGTAGTATCAGAATACCCAGATGTATTCCCAGAAGAACTACCTGGATTACCACTAGATAGGGAAGTGGAGTTTAGAATTCATCTAATTCCTGGAACTACACCAATAGCCAACGCACCCTATCGGTTAGCACCCACTGAAATGTTAGAACTGAAAAAGCAGTTAGATGAATTGCTAGGTAAAGGATTTATACAACCTAGTTCATCCCCTTGGGGAGCACCAGTGTTGTTCGTGAAAAAGAAGGATGGATCGATTCGGATGTGTATCAATTATAGGGAATTGAATAAAGTTACAATTAAGAATCAATACCCATTACCTAGGATTGATGATCTTTTTTATCAACTTCAGGGAGCTAGATATTTCTCTAAGATAGACTTGCGCTCCGGATATCATCAACTGAAGGTACAAGAAGAAGACATACCTAAAACTGCTTTCAGGACTAGGTATGGTCACTACGAGTTTACAGTCATGCCCTTTGGGTTAACGAATGTCCCTACAACATTCATGGACATGATGAATAGGATCTGTAAACCGTATTTGGATAAATTCGTAATTGTCTTCATCGACGATATACTTATTTATTCCAAAAGCCAGGGCGAGCATTGTAAGCACCTGCATGCACTTTTAACTTTATTAAGGAAGGAAAAGCTTTACGCCAAATTCTCGAAGTGTGAATTTTGGCTACAGGAGGTGCAATTTTTAGGACACATGGTGAATCACGAAGGTATTCACGTAGATCCCTCAAAGATAGAAGCAATCATAAATTGGAAGGTCCCACAATCAGCTACGGAAGTTAGAAGTTTTCTAGGATTAGCTGGATATTATAGGCGTTTTATCAAAGACTTTTCTAAAATAGTTGTTCCATTAACTAAGCTAACCTGTAAAACTGTTAAGTTTGAATGGGGACCCAAGCAAGAAGAGGCCTTTAGGATCTTAAAGCAAAGATTAACAAATGCCCCAATTCTAGCCTTGCCTGACGGAACTGAAGATTTTGAAGTCTTTTGTGATGCTTCTAAGTTGGGATTAGGATGTGTGCTAATGCAACGCAAAAAGGTAATTGCGTATGCCTCAAGGCAGTTGAAGAAGCACGAGGAAAATTTTACGACTCATGACTTAGAGTTAGGAGCAATAATTTTTTCCCTTAAGATTTGGAGACATTATCTTTACGGAAGTAAGTTTACTGTCTATACAGATCATAAAAGTTTAAGGTACATATTTGGGCAAAAAGAATTAAACATGAGGCAAAGGAGATGGATGGAAATTCTAAGTGACTACGACTGTGATATTCAATATCACGAAGGAAAGGCAAATGTAGTAGCAGATGCCTTGAGTCGTAAGTATCATGAAAAACAAAGACGAGTCCGTGCTCTTAGATTAAATCTCCAATTAGATTTAATAGAACAACTAAAGAACGTTCAAGACACAACAATCAAGGATGATGCTGAAGGAATGAAAGGAAGGATAAAGGAATTAGAGCAAGGGACTGATGGAATTTGGAGATTCCATAAGAAAAGGATTTGGGTACCTAAGCAAGGAAATTTAAGAAATAAAATTTTAGAGGAAGCCCATAAATCTAGGTATACCATGCACCCTGGTAATAATAAGATGTACCAAGATCTAAGAAGTAACTTTTGGTGGATAGGAATGAAAAAGGACATAGCTAGGCATGTTTCTAAGTGTCTAACTTGTTCGCAAGTTAAGGCAGAACACCAGAAACCTTCAGGTTTACTTCAGCAGTTAGAAATGCCTGTATGGAAATGGGAACTAATAACAATGGACTTTGTTACTAAATTGACCAAGACCAGGAAAGGTAACGACGCAATCTGGGTGATTGTGGATCGATTCACCAAATCAGCTCATTTCCTGCCAATGAAGGAAACCTTTAGCATGGAAAGATTGGCTAAGCTGTACGTAGACGAGGTAGTATCCTTACATGGAGTTCCACTCTCCATTGTATCAGATAGAGATAGTTGTTTCACTTCACATTTCTGGACAAGTTTCCAAGAAGCTATGGGGACACGCTTAAATCTAAGTACTGCATACCATCCCCAAACCGATGGACAAAGTGAAAGGACGATCCAAACCCTTGAAGACATGCTCAGAGCATGTGTGATCGACTTCGGTGGAAATTGGGATGACCATTTACCATTAATTGAATTCTCCTATAACAATAGTTACCATACAAGTATCAATGTTGCCCCGTTCGAAGCATTGTACGGACGAAAGTGCCGAACCCCAGTTTGCTGGGCAGAAATATGAGAAAGTCAATTATCAGGACCCGAGATTATACAGGAAACTACCGACAAGATAACTCAAATCAAGGAAAGACTGAAAATGGCTCGAGACCGCCAGAAGAGTTATGCAGACAATCGACGCAAGCCATTAGAGTTTCAAGTTGGAGACAAAGTACTCTTGAAAGTTTCTCCTTGGAAAGGAGTAGTTCGATTCGGTAAGAAAGGGAAGCTAAGTCCAAGGTACATAGGACCATTCACCATTACCCAACGGATAGGACCAGTTGCCTATCCCTTACAACTACCAGAAGAATTAGCCGGGGTACATAATGTATTTCATGTATCCAATCTTAAGATATGTTTATCGGATGAGTCTCTGGTAGTACCTCTTCAAGACATAGAGGTAAATGAAAAATTGAAATTTATTGAGAAACCGCTCCAACTAGAAGACAGAAAGATTAAGTTCCTCAAACACAAAAGATTGGTGCTGGTTAAAGTAAAGTGGGATTCAAAAAGAGGACCTGAGTATACATGGGAACTAGAATCAGAAATGAAGCGAAAATACCCTTACCTATTTCAGTAAATCTCAAGGACGAGATTTTAAATAAGGTGGGGAGGATGTAAGGACCTGCAAAAATGCCCCACAACACTTCGTAAGTGAAAACCCGGACCCCTAAAACCCTAATCCTTGTGAAAAATCAAGAAATTCAAATTTGTTGATCTGTCGCGGGCCGCGTAAGACTTAAGGGAAGCTTACGCGGGGCGCGACAGCTTGAAAGTTCTCTGGATAAGCTTTAGGCCATGTGTTAGACACATGGCAAGCCTACCCCGTGACACGGCAGCCCTAGCCGTAGCTAGGGTGGCCCTCGCGGGCCGCGTAGGCCATTCTTAGAAGTTTACGCGGGCCGCGTAAAACCCAATTTTCAGCTATAAAAGGGACGTTGCATGGCATTGATTCTGTGTTCAAAAAATCAATTTAAAAACGTCCATATTCTGCTTAAATCGAGTATTTAGGTATCAAAACGCTGCTACGATTATAGGGTAATAACTCGATCACTGCTACGATACAATGTCCGATCGATTGAAACCGATCCGATGGATGTTTAAGTGCTGCCCAAATTCGGGCTATACTTTGTCATTCGTCGTGAGGGTTTTGATTTCGTGAGCTTATCGTAAATGCTGTATTAAGTTACTAACCTAGTTTCGTGTGCATTGTTATTTAACTAGGTTACCAAGCTAAATCTGTCACACCCTGACTTTTTGCGGAAGCGTGATTATGGTGTGACTTTCTTAATACCATTGCATTCAATCATAACAACAAGTAAATGATTAAAAACATAACATCAACATTGTTTTAAAACATAAAAGTCAAACTCGAGTACAAACCATGAAACCTGTTTAAGAGTTCACAAAGACTCGACAAAAGACATTAAATAAAACCAGGATTTGGAAGACGTGTCTCATCCAGGAATAAGACACACTGGCCAAAACCTAAGATCATGGATGACATCTTTTATTTTTAACCAACTTGAAACATCCAACGCCCGCTAGATCCACTTTTAATTCCCTGAAATACATGTATTTTGAAAACATCAACAAAAGTTGAGCGAGTTCATGAGTTTGTTTGTGTGTATGAATAAAACCTTTGATAACATTGTATGTATGTAAGTTTTGTAAATCCAGGTATGAAAGCAAAACAAGGAAACATATCGATTAATGGTTTGCAAGGCCATTAACATGCGTGCAACGGCGTAGGAAGGCTCAAACCTAGCAGATTTGTACCGGGCCTCCGGCTGTAAGACATAGTCACCTCATGGGCCACCCTGGTCCACATGGGTGTGAGCTCGCTACACCCAAATAGATCTATCACTCATGCCCCTCGGTCCTAACACGAGAATTAATGGTCTTAAGAGTGCGCCTACCCATTCACATGATCTACTGTACTTTCCAAAGCTAACCATACCATTTATAATTGTTTGTAAACATTTAGTAACATGTACTTCACCCCCGAAGTTATAAAACAAAAACAGTTTAAAGAAAAAGGGGACATGAACTCACAGTCTTGCGTCTTCAATAATCGTAACTCAAGCTCCTTCGGCGATCACGACTACCTACAACGTACTAACCTATTAGATGAACGGGTCGTGCCTTGACTTTGTATTATTGTCTTTGAGTTACGTTTCTTTTGTGTCTTTGTCATTATTCCAAGTTATATAATTATTTGTTAAATAATTAATATTTCAACTTAAATTATATTTATAAATTTTGGAATAATATATTTTTGACTTGATACTCTTCGGGTGTTTATACATGTATTTCCTTCCCAAGGATGGGTGTATTCGTATTTGCATTATTATACTTGTATATTTTTGCCATGTATCGGGGTTGTACTCCGGTGTGTATTTATACGTATAGGAATACGTATCTTCTTGTAATTTGTTAAGTATTCTCATACTAAATTTTGCATTAATTCTCCGGAATATTATTTTAATAAAAGTCCACCAATATATATTTTCAAAATATATATTGTAATAAATATTATTTAGAAAAATGATTTATAATTTTTCTTTTGGCAAAAATATTTGTGTTTCCTTTATAAGTTTCAAAAATTATATATTTTCATATCCAACATAGAAAATATATATATATAAACTCATTTTTCTTCCAAAAAAGATATGTTTCATATTTATTTGAGAAAATATATTTTTCTCCTCAAAATATTGTACTTCATGTTTTTAAGAAAATATATATTTCTTAAAAATAATACATCTTCTAAAAATCTCAAGAAAAATATATATTTCATACTTGTCAAAAATAATATATTTTTCCCTGTAAAAAATATGATATATTTTTGTAGTAATTGTAAAAATCATATTTTTGTTTCCTTGGTGTCAAAAATATTATTTACCAAAATATACTTTGTGAATAAATTCCGGAATATTTTTGTAAGTCTTATTCCATAGTTCGGTTTCTCCAATATTTTGTTATAAATGTGTATATTTATTCTTTGGAATATTGGTATTATTTTGGATTGTGATTCTTGATATTTTAATGAGTTATATTATTCATCTTCTAAAATAATATAACTAATACACAAAGTATACAAATAATCACACACATGGTGTCTTCTAAATATATATTTCCTAAATACATATTTAGTCATTTTTATTTATGAAAATCAACCTCCAATAATTATATTTTTGTAACAAAAATTATGGCAAAGTTTTTGTAGAAAACTCATGGTTAAAATACACTTGTAAATATTTGTTTAAAAATATTTTTCTAAGTGCTTATATTTTTAGAAAATTTTGCCATAGTTTCCCCTAAAAATGGAGGTTTCCATGGTTACAAGCATATCATTTTCTTTTGTAAAAATCAACACAATCAATTCATAATCATCAACAAACAACCCTTACTTACCAATTTGCCAAAAATCATGCATTTTCTACTACTTCATGAACTTAAATATTTGTAAAAATTTGTAGGATCTTACTAATGTTATTAGTAAGTCTTGTTACCCTTTAAAATGTGATTAGTTCTTTAAAAACTTCATTTTTAAAGAAGTTAGATGTTTACAACTTCAAATCACATTTTCTAAAAAAAAAAATTCTTTATGAAATCTTCTTGTTACACAAGTGTTTCTACACTTGTTTAACCACCAAAAATAGGGTTTGTTTATGTAAGAACCAAAGTTTAATAAAACTTATATTTTTAACTTGGTTTCTTTGAAAAACCATTCATAAATCTTTAGATCTATATGATTAATAACTCACTTTGGTCATTATTTTTCAAGAAATCAAAGCATTCTTTCAAGTTCATTATTCATGTGTGGATGATCTATCATCCTACAACATTTCTAGTTTCTCATCTTGCTTGATTATGTTTTTAATCATGATCTAGCAAGATCTTATGATGCTCAACATCATTTCAACAAACAATCAATGATCAACAAGCATAACAACACATATTTATCAAGATTACTTCATCAAACAAGCTTATGTTCAAGTTTACTTCTTATGTTCTTTAGTGTTCTTCAAGTTTTTGATTATGATTCTTCTTTAACCACTAACAATGGAAGTAAAATGGAGTGTACAAGGTTCTTACCACTAGCTCAAGGCTAGTGATGATTCAAGTGAAGAAATGAGATGGACAAAAGCAAACAAGAGAGGTCCTTCAAGCTTCAAGGCCACCAAGCTCCTTAGTCTTGCTTCTAGCACCTTTGTGTGTATGTGAAATGAATGAAGAATGTTGAATGATGGTGGTGATTGTTGTGGTGTCTCATGGCCGAGAACAAGGAGATGGAGAGAGGAAGATGAGTATGTGTTTTAGTGTGTGTAAGTTATGAAGTTAGAACCCTCATGTTATACTTATAACCATATTCTCCATCTAACTCTTGTATAATATGTTGCACAAATCACAAACATAATCCAATTAAATAATGAAATAAAATCTATTTGGTGGGGGCCATGTTGACCATGAACTTGGTGGGGGGGGGGGGGGGGTTTAGAGTTGGTTTTAACTAGTTTAGTTACAATCTAGTTTAAATCCAAGTATTAGTTACATGTTCTAGTTATTAGATATTTTTAGGAGGTGTTATGATGTTCGGGGACCATAACTTGCTTGGAAATGTTAAAACAGTGCTTCTAGTGTAAATTTGATGTTTCGGGTAGTGTCTGGTTGTTCGGTTGGTTATTGGTTCGTTAAAGTGCTAAACTTTGCAATTTAGTGTGCTTTATGTATCTTTTCGTGACACTTTTGATTCCCGACACTTAGGAAAGCATTCAGGACCATTTAATCATATTTCTGGATAATATTCGTGTGTTAAATTGCTGATTTTTGTTGAATTTTGCTGAATTTAGCACTTTGGGTGAGTTTTAGGTACATTCCGGCACTTAAACTATCACTAGAAAGGCAGTTTTGTGATCCTTACTTTCCTACACACTATACTAGTGTAATACTTAGTTTCTGGCTCATTCTGTGTCTCTATGCACTGTCTGTCTATGTGCTGAGTTCTGTCAGCATTTTCCTGATTTATCAGATAACTATGCTAACTGTACTTAATGCATCATTTAAGGCAGTATAGCTTTTATGCAGTAATGATATGACATTAAGCAATGTATGATGCACATGTATGTATATGGTAGTAATCAGAAAGCAATTAATTGTAATTCAGTACAGTCATTAGGCACTAATCATGGTTAATTAATTGTACGGATACCTGGATTTTTGACAGTTGTCAGATTCTCCCCCTGTTAAGAAAATTTCGTTGTAATACCTCGTAAAGTCACGTCCAATGATGTATTGAAACGTGTAATAAACCCTAATAAAGTCAAACGTTGAATTTAAGGGACTAATTTTTTGAAAAGTGGAAAACTTTGATTATGGAAGGACTGGAAGTGTTAACATGCTTAAAATAAGTTTCTGAATAACCTCTTACGGTATTCATATTCACAAATGAGCTGCTTGATTGATCGAGAGTAGCCGTTTGCGTGATTAATTGAAAGTTTGCGCGATGAAGGGTTAAAAGCATCAACATGTTAATTTTTACCTCTGAGTGACCTTTTAACAAACCGGGAGCTTCATGATATTTGATTATACTCTCGGGAATGCCAATTATTGGCCGTCTAAGGCTTTTATGCCTTTAAGTGACGTTACGCGTAACTTTGCAAGTTTAAGGGGTTAAAAGCGTCAATATGTTTAATCATACCTCTGAATGACCTTTTTACTAACCTGAGGCATCATGATGTTTAATAATACTCTCAAGAATGGCTAATATGGATTAGATAAGGCTTTGATGCTATTAAACGATGATATGCGCAAGTTTGCGCATTAGAGGGACTATTTGCGTCAAACTGCAAAAGTTTGTCGATTCGTATGGTATCGAACCTTCCGGAATATGATCATAAGTTAAAAATGCCCTAAATATCATTTACATAGCTTAGAAATAGGCTTAGAGGTGTTTGGTGCACAAAAATAAACTTATTTGATCAACAGGGACTAAAAGCGTAAAAAAGTGCATAAGTTTGCATTTTCGCGCATATCTTACGTTCTGAATATATCCGGACATCCAAAAATTTATGTAATCATTAAAATATTTTATTTTAGTGATTGGCATGATAAAATTCCATTCGTCGTGTAATTTGGATCGTTTTTCGCGTCCGTTCATGTTTCGTCGTAAATAGCCGATCAACGCAATCGTACGACCAAACGAACTGACATCCGATATATTTTTGAGCATGTTTTATGTTCCCTATGTTTAGGAATCATTTTAGAGCGTTGAAAATGGCTTAACGAGCCTTAAATGTGTCAGAAATGCATTTACATGAAGACAGGGACCATTTCGGCAATTCTGCCAAACTTGTGGCTGGGCCTGATGCTTAGGCGGGCCGCGTAAGCCCACCTGTACTTCCTACGCGGGCCGCGAAGACAGATCAGCTTCATATTGTTTTGTTTTGTTGCTGGTTTTCGTCAATTCTGGTTTCCATACACACATATTTCAATATAGGGGCTTGCTACCTGATTTATAAAACCAGATTACACTTGTTTTAATCTTGTTATCCCTTTCAACACTTGGCATTCATCCGTGGCTTCCCGAAAACTATAAATAGAGGTGGATTTCATTTGTTCAAATCACACCATCTTTCCAAATATGCTATATCTCTGATTTCAAGAGGATCCTGATCAAATTGGGAACCACCTTCAGTCCTAAGGACCACTTGTAAGTGTTCCTTTCGTGCTTAGTTAAGTTGTTCGACCCTTAAAGCCGAAAAGTCAAGCGTTCACGATAAACGCTTTGACTTTTAAATGATCGAGCCATTGTTCGCAACGAACATGGCTACGTGATCGTAATTAGGTAGGTATTAAACCCTCAAAAAGGGCACCTCCTAATTACCACGTTTGCTTAGTTAATTGTCGGGTCAAAGTAATTAAAATAAAAGTCAAACAAGTCGGTTTTTAAATAAAATTCATAACTAATGATGTAAGGGCAATAAAATCAGTTTTGTCACTTTAATAACTTGGTAAATATTAATTGAACATGTCTAGGTATGTTCAACCCGACAATTCTGAGTTTAGGCTCGGTTCGGAACCGAAAGTCGCGAAAGTAGACTTTTGCTTTGACTTTCAGTTCTGACCCGATTTAGCTTAGTTTAGATATGCCTTAGGGTTCCATCAGGACCATATTACATGTTAGTATAACCCTCTGAGATTATACAATATGGTTCCTTTGAAATCCGAATCATTTGCGTGTATCCGTTAATTGCTTAAAAGTTGACCATTATGCCCTTTTGATATAAAAATGAGATTTTTTGAGAATGTGATAGGATAAAACCCTTTATTACTGATTTATAAACATGTCCTAAAAATTTGACATCAGTTTAAGGTATAAATTAAGAGTTATGCTCGATATCGTAAATTGAAAGCTTTTTATTAATTAAACGGCACTTTCGGCATAAAGCCTATTTAAACCCAAATTTTGACACCAAACTTTCTAACCACTGATGTAATATAATATTTAGGGATTTTTGGAAATTTTTATTAAATTTTTAACTGATCATAACATAGAGTTCTTGCATAGACTCGGTAATTGACGATAATGCCCTTTTCGCTAATAAAATGAGTTTTACACATCCTTTGCATACCAAACCTTTTTCTACTAATTTTATATATTAAATAAGTTATTTTAAACAGTAAAGGCTGAACAAAATCTCAGATTTCCTTAATCAACCCGAATATCGTCAAATACCGACTTTTATGCGATTTAGGCGCATAGTATGGTTTAAAACCATATTTGGCACCTAAGGCTTGTTACCTACTGATGTTATGAATAAATTTTTATACCTTAATAGTAAGTCAAAGTTTTGAACTCAGATTTCCAAATTTGACCCTTAAGGCTTATGTGAAATGACCAAAATGCCCCTACGGTGCATAGCTTGGCCATAAATGATAAATTTCACGTATATGCAATATCTTACTGATATAACATGTAAAAATAAATATTTTTACTGATCATTTTAGACCAGAACCTCAGATTACTATTTAACCTCTTTTATAATCTTTAAAATGACCAAAATACCCCTACGGGGCTTAAATTGATTTTAAATATGTTTTTGGGCATAATGGAAGATATCCTACTGATATCACAACATATTTAAGGCATATTAACTTGTGGAACATGTTCATGACTCATTTGGTTACCCGTTATGTATTTTTCACGTTCGGTACGGTTTATGTAACTAGTTTGCATAAATTAACCGAAACGGGTCAAACCTTATCATTTTCACTTCAAAATTCAGAATGTGTTTAGTTTACCCATATTATACAAGTCTCCATACTTGTCGGGTCTAAAGAACATTCTAATCCGATCTTCGCTTAATCTTGCGATTTCAAACTGTAAACCTTTCCTTAAAACTAACCGGTTTAAGTTACAACTTAAATAAGACCCGTTAGGAATCTAATAGGTTAATAAAACCGTCGTTCTAGATTGAGAGCCCCAGTAGAGGTACTTGTGCTTGCTGATTTGAATATACGGCTGAGAATAAAATTTCATTTTAGCTCAGGTAAATACTTTTAACTTATTTTCCCTATACGGGCTTGGGATACGGTATTATAATAATGCCGCTTGGTCAGGTATTGAATATTTAATCGATTAGTGGTTAAATTATTGAGGTAACCCGTTTTAATCTGTCTTATTTGAAATAAAGCCTTTGGGGGTTAATGACCATGTCCCGGATATCCTTGGCATCATTTATTAAGAAATGACCACGTCTTAAGCACGGGGTGTAGGCATACACCTGACGGTTGCGTAGAAAAATCGGTATCTCACTCTCTTGTGGGCCTATACTTGTGGTGTGTCTATTAATCTTGACTCGGTTTCTATATCGGGCCCTGAATGTATTACAAACATATAAATCTGTATACAAGATTATTTTTATATAATTGTCCCAACTTATAAAAGGATATTTGTACCTTGTGCATTTAAATCAATTTTCATAAATGTTTTCAAAAGAGTCAGTTAATTGTATTTACCAGTGTAAACTGACGTATAAAAGATTAAGTGACAGGTACTGTACGTAATTGGCTGGGAGCTCAGGGCATTAATAAGGAATCTTGCAAGTTCTAAACGTCTAAAGTCTGTTGAACAGTGTTTATTTTTCTGTTTTAAGATCCGCCTGTGGTCCATATGCAACCATTGTGTAATACTTTATTATACTTTCGAATCGGTTTGTATTATTATTACTTTAGACTTCCGCTGTGCATTGAACTGTGATTATTTGACTATGATGATATCAACTACGTGACGATACTTCCCACCTGGCCCACCGGTAATACATGGAAATATCGGGGTGTGACAGGTTGGTATCAGAGCCAACATTGAGTGAATTAAACACTAGCCTTTTGTGTTTAATCTCAATGACACAGTAGCACATTCCTTGACTTCTGAGTCTAGACTTGAACTAGGAATGATCTCATCCCTGTTATATGTATGCATTGTTTTCGATATTTCTGTATCTCACGATCGTGTCGCCGAGCAAAGCTACCATTGGTGGAAGCTCTCAAGACCCGAAGTCTAAAGAATGTAAGCTTCGTACCACAGCTCGAGTTAGCATACGACCAGTATGGAGAAAGGACCTTTTGAACCCATTAACCATATTTCAAATTCTATACCCAAGACTTTTGAAACTTCAAATGAGAAGCTAACATCGGAGGAGTTCATACCAGCTGTCCCTGAAGCTCCCGCTCCAAAGATAATACCTATGGACCCAAAGGACTCATATTTCTTACCTCCAAGTCTTGGAATCCCAAACTTGGATTATACCTGTCCTGATCTTATTCATGATTCATATTATTCATTAACCATAAAATCCTTGGATTCCACGTTTGCAAAGATTCCTAATATAGAAGATTTGGACTACCCATAAAAACCTTCAGTATTCGTACCGCACACAGAGAACCAAGGAGAAAATTTTCAGAAATAAAGTAAAGAATAAACTCTTTTTGTTGCATTTCATTTCTTTATTAGTCCTTATAAGGACATATTTATCTTTTAGTCCCTATGTGGACAAATTTTTGTTTAAAAGTCCCGTTTAGGGCATCTATGTACTTTTTCCATTTAATGAAATGTTTTAATTTAAAAGTTTCATTTGTCCTTATATGTATGAATATAACATATAAAATAAATCAAAATATCATTCCTTTTTGTAATTGATCTGCCATTGAATATTGAAAGAAAATCTTGAAGGTATAACCTAGCCTATATGTCATTTTAGACATGGCCTAGATGGTAAAACCTTTTTAAGATTTAAATCCTTGTTAACATCTGAAAACATGTTAGCACTCATGGCAAATGTGATTCGATAAAATCACACAAGTCATCCTTATATTGGATTCTTCTAATTCCTTTTCTCATTTAATTTAAACATCCCTTAGTGATGTAGTGCCTACAGGCCATACATATTGTCCTTTGAGACGAAAGACAGTTGTAGTCTATGACTCACTGTCAAGAAAAGGTGATGAACTATGTTCAAGCCTTGATGCCTCGATCCTATAAGATCATGGCTCATAATTTAAAATTGTCCTTGTGACTAGGCCTTTTGTATGCCACCCTATTATCCTTAATAGTTTATAACTGGGATAAAATATAATAAAAATTTAAATAAACTAAATTAACCAATATGGCTTAAAATTTCCATGGTTAATGAATTGCCATAAATGACAATTCCATAATAGACTTCTAAATAAATCATTGGCAATATTTATGTAGCAATCTAGCTACATGGCTGGGTCAGATGAGGATAACAGCCACCCGAGGGAGAATAATGATACTACCAGAGTTAATATAGCTGGAGCAGAACTGCAGGCATTAATAGATAATGCCGTTACTCGAGCTCTTAACAGACAGTATAATGAATCAAGTGGTACACGCACCAAGACCCAGTATGTACCTCATACAAAACCACCTTCCCAAACGCATGTATTTCATAAGGACGATTCTCATCACTCATCAAATTAGAGGAGTGTTCCGTCTGGACAGGTTGTGCTTAATCAAGAGCCACGTGTTAAAACATGTTCATATAAATATTTTGTCTCCTGCAAGCCCAGAGACTTCACAGGAGAAAAGGGAGCCATTGATTGCATGACGTGGCTCGATGAGATGGACACTGTTGTTGATATTAGTGGATGTGCAGAGCAAGACATTGTGAAGTTTGTTTCATAATCTTTTAAAGGAGAAGCTCTAGCTTGGTGGAGGTCACTAATCCAAGCTACAGGGAAGATCCCGTTGTACAACTTGACTTGGGATCAGTTTGTTGCTCTTATCAAAGAAAATTTATGTCCTCAACATGAAGTTAAGAAAATCGAAACTGATTTCTTGACATTGGTCATGAAGAACTTAGATTGTCAGGCATATCTTACAAGTTTCAATACCATGTCTCGATTTGTTTCTTACTTGATCACACCGGAACCGAAGCGTATAGCTCGGTTTATTGGGGGTCTAGCCCCAGAAATCAAGGCAAGTGTGAAAGCATCGAGACCTACCACATTCAGGTCAGCGACAGATCTATCACTATCTCTCACACTTGATGTGGTCAGAAGCAATGCTGCCAAACCTTTTGATGATGGAAAGCGGAAACGGGAGGATGAGAATTCTCATCGCTCCGATAAGAAGAAAAAGGGGAACTCTGATCATAAGAAGAGTTCCGGGTTTAAGAAGGACAACCAGCAGTCGGGCGAAAAGACCAGGTGCAAAACCTGTAGGAAATACCACCTCAGGAAATGCAGATTTGAATCTCAGCCTCTACCTTGTGGGATCTGCAAGTCTAAGGAACATAAAACCTTGGATTGCAAGAAATTGAAAGATGCAACCTGTTATGGTTGCAACGAGAAGGGGCATATCAAGACTAACTGCCCTAAGAATCAGAAGAAGCTTGAAGAGGCTAAGAAGACCAATGCTTGGGTCTTTCAAATGAATGCTCAGGAAGCCATTCAGAATGACAATGTGATAACAGGTACATTCCTTATCAATGATGTTTATGCGGGAATTTGTTTGATACTGGCGCAGATAAGTCTATTGTGGACAATAAATGTCGTAAACTGTTGTATCCGCCTGTTAGGACTCTAGACATAAAACATGAGGTAGAATTGGCCGACGATACTTTAGAGACTGCTTCAACAATTTTAGATGGATGCTTTATATCCATTAGGAATCACTCTTTTCCAATATCCTTGTGGCAAGCTTTCAAGTTATCCAAAATCACCAATATGATCAAGACAGATGCGACATTTTGATCCCCTGTCAAAAAGGTGATGGACTAGATCCAAACCTTAAATGCCATTGATGGTCTTCTTATGGCCAAGGCTAAATATAATTGATATATATTTAAATAATGTTCATTCGGAATGTTCGTACTATATTAACCTGTATGATTTAATGATACCATGGTTAGTATATGTTAGGTCATCAGGATGATGAATAGCTGTTGTAGTGCAACTAAGTAATTGTTTCATTGGTGTTAGGGACCAAGTCTCGAGTATGAAAAACTCGGATAAGACAACCGTCGATCGCGTCATTGATGATGCGACACATGCTAATGATGCTACAATTGTGAACCTCAAAATTAACAAAGATGTTCTCCAAACTATGATTGACGCAGCTGTTGGAAAGGCTGTGAGAAAGGTCGTGAAAAAGTTCAAAGAGCCCAATGCTACTTGCTCTAAATCCCATTTAAAACCACACTTCCTTACTCACGAGAAGGATCTTGTTCATGCCGCAGATGCAAAGAACGAACTAAAAAGGAAAAGGGAGGAAGATAACTCCCAGAATTCTAAGAAAAAGGGTAAGCTTGAGTTCAATAAGAACAAACAAAAGTCCAACAAGAAACCTGTATGCAAAACCTGTAAGAAGCGCCATCTAGGGAAGTGCAGGTTCGAACCAAAATCCCAATCGCAGCCTAGGGCTTGTGGGATCTGCAAATCAAGTGAGCATAAAATGTTGGATTGCAAGGACATAAAGGATGCAGTCTGCTTCGGCTGTAATGAGAAAGGTCACGTCAAGACTACGTGCCCTAAATCTGTCAAGGGAGGTGCGGCTAAGGATAGAAAGCCTAAGAATGAAAGCGCTTAAACTCTCCTGGTGGATGCCAGAGGTAGTCCATATCAATAATGACACCAGGTACATTCCTTATCATTTATCAGTAATATAAATGCTAAGAGTTCTGTTTTGATTTGGGTACCAATAAATCCTTCATAAATTATAAGTATAGCAAACTTTTAAAATCTTCCATAAAAACCCCAGAGATTAAGTGTAAGGTAAAACTTACAGGTGAAAATCGTAGGAACCATTTCTTCTGTTCCTGTCAGAAATCTTCATTCGTAAAGTTCTAGAGTACTCTCTCTCCAGATGGAGTACGTCAGTATATGTTAGTATTGTTATCCCATTGATTTCTATCAACTGCGAATACCAGATTGTATGATAAAAGCGCCATATGAGGATTGGTGTATCTTGATATGTTCCATAGATTGCTTCCATGCCTGATCAGTATGGAGGTTTAATGCATGGAACCACTAAGATATCCCAATGGTCATGTGGTACTAAAGTCAGCTAATGGTATTCAAAGAAGATATACAGAATGGAATTGTCCAAGTAAGTGTCTCTGATTAAGGAATCCGTGGATTCTTAAAGAAAGTGTGTCATTTATCTGACACGGGCAATGATAGATGAACCGAAGTTTGAGATTTAGAATATCTCTGTAATCTCCTTGTGTCTTGATTGTCTTCTCCAAAGACTACCCTGTTTACCTCCTAAGACAAGTAGAGTTAAGATTAATACCTCGCTTAGAGTTGCATCTATTGAAAAGCCCCATATCGGTTAGTACCAACGAAATGGAATAACTAAGAGTCAATCGGAAAAGCTTTTAGAGAGGATTTCATAAAAGCCTAAATCAAAATTCTGGGAGCTCCAGTATTATTAATTAAGAAAGACGGTTCATTATGCTTATGCATTGATTACCGCAACCCTACTTAGGCAACAATTAAGAATCGCCATCAGCTGCCCAGGATCGTCGATTTGTTCGACTAACTGTAAGGATTAGCTTTTCCTTAAGATTGGTTTTAGGCAGTAGTTGGAATAACCATCTCACCTTAAATAAGCTATTCTATAACTAATAGTCGATATATAAGTACTAAGGCTGCTCCTTTGGAGACCTTGTATAGATGGGATGTTAGACATCTGTTATTGGACAGAAGTTTGGTAAGTCCAATTATCAGGATCTGAAAGTTGCCTTGGAAACAACAAATAAGATCATACAAATCCGTAATCGTCTGAAAGTTTCCAGTAATCCTTGGAAAATCAAGGATTGATGAAAGTCGCAACCCTCTTAAGTCCTTAATAAGGAATAAGGTTCAATTGAAGGTATCACCCTAAGAAGGGTGTGCTGAATTTTTAATTTATCGGGCTAGTTAAGCTCTGATATATAGAATCATCTGAGGAAATCGAATATATCAAGATTGGTAACCTATAAGCTAAAACTTACCTGAGGAGCTTGATGGAAATCAATGTGTCCCACACTAGTGATTTAAGGATATGTTTCGCCGATAAGACAAGAAGCATTATCACATAATGATATGCAGACTAATGAAAATTTATGGTTTGATGAGAAACCTGTATAGATAAAGGATCGACAGGTTAAGAAGCTCCGAAAGAAAGTATGTACCTAATGTATAGGTCAACTGAGATGCCCTTAGAGGCCCAAATATGCTATGGAGGTTAAGTCCATGATACGTCAGAAAGTACTTCCATTATTTAGCAAATCTCGAGGTTGAGATTTCTTTTAAGGGGGTGAGGATGTAACACCTCGTAAAGTCACATCCAAAGATGTATTGACATGTGTAATAAACCCTAATAAAGTCAAACGTTGAATTTAAGGGACTAATTTTTCGAAAAGTCAAAAAATTTGATTATGGAAGGACTGGAAGTGTTAACATGCTTAAAATAAGTTTCTGAATAACCTCTTACAGTATTCATATTCACAAATGAGCCGCTTGATTGATCGAGAGTAGCCGTTTGCGTGATTAATTGAAAGCTTGCGCGATGAAAGGTTAAAAGCGTCAACATGTTAATTTTTACCTCTGAGTGACCTTTTAACAAACCGGGAGCTTCATGATATTTGATTATACTCTCGGGAATGCCAATTATTGGCCGTCTAAGGCTTTTATTCCTTTAAGTGACGTTACGCGCAACTTTGCAAGTTTAAGGGGTTAAAAGCGTCAATATGTTTAATCATACCTCTGAATGACCTTTTTACGAACCCGAGGCATCGTGATGTTTAATAATACTCTCAATAATGCCTAATATGGATTAGATAAGGCTTCGATGCTATTAAACGATGATATGCGCAAGTTTGCGCATTAGAGGGACTATTTGCGTCAAACTGCAAAAGTCTGTCGATTCGTATGGTATCGAACCTTCCAGAATATGATCATAAGTTAAACATGCCCTAAATATCCTTTACATATCTTAGAAATAGGCTTAGAGGTGTTTGGTGCGCAAAAATAAACTTATTTGATCAACAGGGACTAAAAGCGTCAAAAAGTGCATAAGTTTGCATTTTCGCGCATATCTTACGTTTTGAATATATCCAGACATCCAAAAATTTATGTAATCATTAAAATATTTTATTTTAGTGATTGGCATGATAAAATTCCATTCGTCGTGTAATTTGTATAGTTTTTCGCGTCCGTTCGTGTTTCGTCGTAATTAGCCGATCAACGCAACCGTACGACCAAACGAACTGACATACGACATATTTTTTAGCATGTTTTATGTTCCCTATGTTTAGGCATCATTGTAGAGCCTTGAAAATGGCTTAACGAGCCTTAAATGTGTCAGAAATGCATTTACATGAAGACAGGGACCATTTCGGCAATTCTGCCAAACTTGTGGCTGGGCCTGATGCTTAGGCGGGCCGTGTAAGCCCACCTGGACTTCCTACGCGGGCCGCAAAGATTGATCAGTTGCAGATTGTTTTGTTTTGTTGCTGGTTTTCGTCAATTCTGGTTTCCATACACACATATCTCAATATAGGGGCTTGCTACCTGATTTATAAAACCAGATTACACTTGTTTTAATCTTGTTATCCCTTTCAACACTTGGCATTCATCCGTGGCTTCCCAAAAACTATAAATAGAGGTGGATTTCATTTGTTTAAATCACACCATCTTTCCAAATCTGCTATATCTCTGATTTCAAGAGGATCCTGATCAAATTGGGAACCTCCTTCAGTCCTAAGGACCACTTGTAAGTGTTCCTTTCGTGCTTAGTTAAGTTGTTCGGCTCTTAAAGCCGAAAAGTCAAGCGTTCACGATAAACGCTTTGACTTTTAAATGATCGAGCCATTGTTCTCAACGAACATGGCTACGTGATCGTAATTAGGTAGGTATTAAACCCTCAAAAAGGCACCTCCTAATTACCACGTTTGCTTAGTTAATTGTCGGGTCAAACTAATTAAAATAAAAGTCAAACAAGTCGGTTTTTAAATAAAATTCATAACTAATGATGTAAGGGCAATAAAATCAGTTTTGTCACTTTAATAACTTGGTAAATATTAATTGAACATGTCTAGGCATGTTCAACCCGACAATTCTGAGTTTAGGCTCGGTTCGGAACCGAAAGTCGCGAAAGTAGACTTTTGCTTTGACTTTCAGTTCTGACCCGATTTAGCTTAGTTTAGATATGCCTTAGGGTTCCATTAGGACCATATTACATGTTAGTATAACCCTCTGAGATTATACAATATGGTTCCTTTGAAATCCGAATCATTTGCGTGTATCCGTTAATTGCTTAAAAGTTGACCATTATGCCCTTTTGATATAAAAATGAGTTTTTTTGAGAATGTGAGTGGATAAAACCCTTTATTACTGATTTATAAACATGTCCTAAAAATTTGACATCAGTTTAAGGTATAAATTAAGAGTTATGCTCGATATCGTAAATTGAAAGCTTTTTATTAATTTAACGGCACTTTCGGCATAAAGCCTATTTAAACCCAAATTTTGACACCAAACTTTCTAACCACTGATGTAATATAATATTTAGGGATTTTTGGAAATTTTTATTAAATTTTTAACTGATCATAACATAGAGTTCTTGCATAGACTCGGTAATTGACGATAATGCCCTTTTTGCTAATAAAATGAGTTTTACACATCCTTTGCATACCAAACCTTTTTCTACTAATTTTATAAATTAAATAAGTTATTTTAAACAGTAAAGGCTGAACAAAATCTCAGATTTCCTTAATCAACCCGAATATCGTCAAATACCGAATTTTATGCAATTTAGGCGCATAGTATGGTTTAAAACCATATTTGGCACCTAAGGCTTGTTACCTACTGATGTTATGAATAAATTTTTATACCTTAACAGTAAGTAAAAGTTTTGAACTCAGATTTCCAAATTTGACCCTTAAGGCTTATGTGAAATGACCAAAATGCCCCTACGGTGTATAGTTTGGCCATAAATGATAAATTTCACATATATGCAATATCTTACTGATATAACCTGTAAAAATAAATATTTTTACTGATCATTTTAGACCAGAACCTCATATTACTATTTAACCTCTTTTATAATCTTTAAAATGACCAAAATACCCCTACGGGGCTTAAATTGATTTTAAATCCGTTTTGGGCATAATGGAAGATATCCTACTGATATCACAACATATTTAAGGCATATTGTCACACCCCGACCACGTAAAAAACAAAACATGGCGGAAACGTCGGGGAGTGTTGTAACAGAATCATTGTTTCATAACACGTGGAAACTGAAATATTGTTTTATTGATTAAAAGAGTTACAATGTCTTGACAATCAAAGAAACATAACATAAATAACTAGTCTTGCATATTTTATTGTCGCTAAGGCCCAAGTCCGCCTAAGTGTATCTTGATAAATCCTAAGCATCATATCCTGAAACACATGTGAAAATAGGTACGTCAGCATAAAAATGCCTGTGAGATACATAGGTTTTGTGAAAATAGAATTCATGACTTATGTTTATGAAAATGTTTAGTCATGAACCTTGTAATTTGCTTTGTCTTGTAAATCATTTGAAAAGTGATAAATAAATCAAATGATATATATGTATAAAAGAATAATACATGGTTAAGTAAATAACCAAGTAAAATGAGTTTATATCAGATTAGTTGTTTGTAAAACAATGTATTGTGAAAAGTATGTTATTTGTATAAAATGTTATATGTCTAAATTGAAATAATTCAAATAATGCTACGATATGTAATACCATATAAACACTTATATATAGGAAGTACCAGCGGCGTATCCACCATGCTTGTATCATATTACACACGCCACGTTACTTAAATCACTTACTCAAACCAAACCACCAAAGTAAAATGTTTATGTATAATCAAATGTCAAAATGTTTGTGTGAAAACCATGTCTAATGTCTATGTCTAATGTAAATCATGAATTGTGTATATCAATGTCAAAATGTTTAAGTCTAATGTAAATCATGAATTGTGTATATCAATGTCAAAATGTTTATGTCTAATGTAAATCATGAATTGTGTATCTCAATGTCAAAATGTTTATGTCTAATGTAAATCATGAATTGTGTATCCAAAATATCGTGTATGGTAAGTGAAATATATCAACTAAACCATATGTAAAATGCACAAAAACAAGGTATTGAAGTAAAACATGGTTTAAATCAAAGTTATGTTTTGTGGAATAAATGCATGCTATACTGATATAAACATCTATGCGGTATTGTGAAAATGCATACATCCAAGCCTCGTGACTGTGGCGATAAACCCCTAAACGAATTTAAAGGTCTATCTGTGTTATGTTTATCGAATTCGGTCATTCCTTCCATCCAAACATACCTAGGATGTCAGGAACGGGAGTTGTCAATTCCTATGGTACCACTACCTACTAACGAATGGCGTGATCAATGTTAATGAATGTATATTGTCCCATTTAAACAAACCAAATGTCATACCAAAATGTACGTATGTGATAAATAACAAATGTACTAAGTATGCAACAAATGAACATACATAGCATGTGATGTGAAATGTATTGTAAAACAATGTACTAAGTATGCACACAATGGACATACATAGCATAAAATATAATGTAAAACGATGTACTAAGTATGCAACAAAGGACATACATAGCAAAAACATAATGAAATCATGTACTATATATGTACTAATGAACATAACAAGCATATGATATGAAAACATGAAAGGCACGAAAGTAACAAGTAGGCGCATGTGTTTCACCCCAAAATGTTTGGAAAACAGTAAAAGAGGGGTCTATGTACTCACTTGAGATTGCTCAATAGTCCTAGGATAACCAGCAAGCAAAGCTAGAAGATCACGGAATCAAACGGTACCTAATATAGGTAACTACATTAATAAACCGGACTTAATTCGGAGGATCGGATAGAATGAGGGCTCGTAAACCAAATGAGTATGGGAACTCATGTAATATGGTTTAACAAAGCCCACACACTAAAATGAAACCTAACCTAAGTGCTTACGACCCATTACGACCCGTTTAGGTAGCTTATGCTACTTTAATGCGTCGTTCGCGTAAAACACGTTCGGAACGCCTAACTAGTCCTATGACAAGTAAAATATGCCTTAACATGTCTAGTATTGTTGCCAAATCAGTTTAGATGTTAAAAGTTATGTTACATATGCTTAAAAATGAATTTTGGCGTAAAAAGGGCGTTTTGGTAATTTACCTAAGGCATATAAACTAACTATCATACAACTACTTAACGAAGCGACCATAAGGTATAACCTCGGAAGGTTATTCCCTATATACTATGGTCACCTAATGAGTTTGGTCGGATCCTAATGATCGACCAAACGGGTCGGGTTCGAAAGTATAAGCGATTGTTTAGATCGCTTACCTTACGACCCTATATAAGCACTAAACTAAAAGTGACGAGCTAAGCATGTTAAAACATGCTTAACTAAGTTTAGAAAATAGGTTTGGTATCAAAACAAAAGGTTTTGATACCTAAGAGTAGTTTGGTTACAAAATACGCAAGAATACGCATTTTGGCCAAAACTACGACTCGTCACTGAGCCTAGATAACGTGGTAATCAGTAGGTATAGCCACTAGGGACTATAACCATCGTGATTACGCTCACGTTAGGAAGTTCAAACGAACTTCGCGTTGACCATAAACTGGTCAATGCAGAAAGTCAAACATAGTTTGACTTTAATGCTAAAACAAATGAAAAGAACGAAAGAACACTTACAAAGGGTCCCCGCAAGTTTGATCTTCCAAGTAATCTCAGGTAGGAAGTGTATTAACACAACCACTTAGAGAAAAACTCAGAATTCAAGTGGGTTTTGAGTTGGGAACTTGGGGGTATTTATAGGATTCCTTGAACCGTTAAGATCGTTTATCGTAAAACGTGATTCAATCTCATCCCTACACTTGTTGTAACACTAAGGTACTTCAAAATTGCCCCCCATGATCAGGTATTAACATGTGGAATTGAGTTTATGGTTGCTTAACACAGCTGTTAAACACATTCTGATGTTCTGGGAGGTCCTTACGGACCGTAAAGATGAGGGCTTATGGTCCGTAAGCCAGCAACTTTGCAGAATTGACAGTTTTGGTCCCTGTTAATGTTTAAGCTCATTTCCGACACTTCTAAGGCCCGTCAAGCCAACTTTAAGGCCCTAAAATGATGCCTAAACACTTTGGACATGAAACATGCTCAAAAATATGTCGGGTGTCGGTTCGTTTGGCCGTACGGTTGCGTTGTTCGGTTAATTACGACGGAAGTCGTAACGGACGCAAAAACGGTCCAAATTGCGCGACGAATGAATTTTTTTCTTATGCCAAACACTAAAATAAAATATTTTAGTGCTTACATAAAATTTTGGATGTCCGGATGTATTCAGAACGCAAGTTATGCGCGAAAATGCAAACTTGTGCACTTTTTGACGCTTTTAGTCCCTGAATGACCCAAAAGTTTATTTTAGCACACCGAACCCCTCAAAGCCTATTTCTAAGTTATGTAAAGTTTATTTAAGGTATGTGAAGCCTATTTCACTAATCCGGAGTGTTCGTTGCATTAAACTGGTTATATTTACGCATCAGTGCGCGTATAACCTTCCAGAAAGCGATTTAGAGCCCGAAATCGAACAAGAATTGATATGTGCAAATGATACACATATTTGTACAAATCCCAAGTATGAAATACAATATTTCATTGGTTTAGTATTTGTTTGATGGTCGCAGTGACCCAGGTGTCACAGTCTCCCCTACTTTTGGAAATTCCGTCCCGAAATTTATTCAGATGAAACTTGTGAGAGCTTGAAACATGAAGTTGAAAAGATCAAACAACACTGGTTAGAGTCCTGAACTTCTAGTTACTTTACAATAACATCATGCTTGCAATGTGAGAGGGACACTTATATACAAGTATATAAAGCGTCATTGGTGCGTCCACCGTACCTCTATTACATTGTTCACATTTCGTTATGGTTGTCACTATCGGTTCTTACACATAATAAGTCTTACCGAGGTTTCCGTGCACTGAACTTCGCAATTATGTATGCATCCATAATTATGTAATTCCTTGCATAGTCACGTAGTGCATCTTATAATGTGTAGGGGAAGAAAGCAATGAACGAGCTTGTGATGATTGTGACTAGACCACCATAGGGTCCTTTTAATTAAATCAATAAATGATTTAAATAGACTACCAAGGAGTCTGTTTAGCTACATCAGCGCATGTCATTTTTAACCAGATTCTGATTCAATCTTTTTTACTAGACCACTAGGAGGGTCTCTTATGAATCATGGAGTGGTACTATATAATCCAAGGGTCTTAACTAACACGTAGAAGCCCAATAAGGATTTAGGGTAGTACCTTTTTGAATATCCTTCTACGAATCCCTCATATGAAGATACGAAAGGTTCTACGAGGATTTGGATAACGAATATCCAGAGTATACAAAAACACAAAAATGCATAAAAGAAAACACAAAATGCATAAACACATAATCACATAATTGTTTAACTTGATTTTAGATTTGTTATCATTTTGTTAATTTGTTCTGCTAACTGTGCACATATATTCAAAGCACACCAGGTATCCAATCAGTGGATTTTGATTGGTGCTTTAAATATTTCTAAGAATCTAACTATAAAGATAGAAAGATCTTTTAAAGGGAAAATTCGATTTCGATTTTAAGGAACCGAGATGTTCGAATTAAGGTACACAAGGAATCCAACTAAGGATTCTGATTTGTATGATAATCATCCACAAAGGTCTAATTGTGGAGATAAAAAGATCCCATAAGGATTTTAGAAGTTGAAGATGTTTTGAAACCTTGCACTGGATGTGTTTAAGTCAAAACATGAAGTAAAATGCTTATGAGGTTGAGATGCTCGATATGCCAAGGCGACATATGAAGCGGAATTTGAAAGTTAAGTCAATGTATGAGGACAAATATTTTTGAAAACTATGCATGGGGTTCTAAAAAAATGTGTTCAATGTTTCTGAAACCTTATGTATAATACTTTTGAAATCATAAAGTAGGTGTACTAGGTAGGTATATTTATAAAATGTTTTAAAATCATGAGTTGAATTTTGAAAGTATGTATAAGGTTTTTGGAAAACATGAATGATGCTTTTCGAAATCATGCACTTGATAAGAAAATGTACTGTGTTAATATTGTTTTCAGACTATATGAAACATTTTGAAATTATGAAGGTTGTTTTTTGAAAACATAGCCAATGTTTTTGAAATAACATAGACAATGCATTTGAAAAAAATTGTTTTCAAACTATATGAAATGTTTTGAGATCATGAAGATTGTTTTTGAAATACTTGTACTGTGTATGTTGAAAAATCAAAACGTAATGGGTATGAGATTTGAAAATACCCTTAGTTATCTAACCAAGGATTTAAAGGCACAGATGTGCAGAAGCATGATTACTCATAATGTCACTTTATTTTCTGTACTTCGTATCTTAGAATGAAACGAGTACTTAGAATTTTCTATGGGAATCATGAGTAAACACAAGAATGGGAAATATTCACAAGAGTAGTTTGTAAGGAACATAGTTCCTTAATGTAGGTATTATAGGGAAATGCCATACGCACATGTAACTACGCTTGTATATCAGAATTTGTGATCAACGATTTATTTATAAACAAAACTGAGTGTTTCACATTACAAGAAAAACAAAGAAATAAAAGCATAAGATTTAAAACAGTAACATCTTATACTCAGCCAAATGCTCATCCGTGGGTCAGATTTGCATTGACAATCTTTGTTCACTTGTTCCTGAAATAACTCGTCTCGCCGTAGTTGTACCAAGTACCAGATGGTAAACGAGCTGGAGCAGGGTTGACTTGGGGTTGGTTTGGACCACCTTGGATTGGGTTGAATTGACAAGCATTTGCCAGGTGACCGAGTCGTCCACATGATGCACACAGACGACACTGCAGGTAAGCTCGGTGAGGTGCATTACACTTGTTGCACATCAGTGCAGTACCGGCATAAGGTTTCCTAGCAGGAAGTTGAGCAGCAGCAAGGTTTATAACAACTTTGTTTTGGATAGCAAAGCGGCATATGTTAACCAAATGTCCCCGCCGTCCACAGTAGGTACATTTGAAGCAGGGTATGAGGTTTGAATGATGACGGTTGCATCGTTTGCACCATGGGGCAGTCCCAATGTACGGTTTCCTAGCTGGTGGCGCTGCCATCTGGCTAGGTCCCGCTTGATTAGGTGTAACTGCTGCGGGTTTCTTTGAAGCCTTACGCTTCCTTGATTTTGGTGCAGGCTTGACTTCTGCTTCCTTTGGTGACTCTTGAGTGGCTTCATTGTTGAGACGAGACATGGCAATGCCTAAATCCACCGTCTTCAGAATCACTTCGCCTATTTGCTGAGAAAATTTGGCAGTTTGCTCGGACATTTGACCGTTGCTGGGAGGAAGAGACATTCTAGAAGGAAATGAAAGACATAGGAAGAAACAAGTGAAATGTTATCGAAAAATCAAAACAAAATGGAAAAGCATAAAATTGCGATCATTTGTTTGTTACCTAAGGCAAACAAATGAGACGGTGACTAATCAAAGTAAACAGGTCATATTAATGTATTACTGAAGACATGCTCGCCTATAAGTGAACACTCACCCCAAGAGTTCCCAGGTAAGAGTGACTGGTCCGATTCTGCGGATTTGTACGAACACTCTAGCCTTAGACAGAAAACTCAGAGTACAGGTATTCACCCTTCCAGTTTGCACGTATTCACATTAAAAGACCCAAACTTTGACGAGATTTTAAAAACTTTGAAGGTTCAAAACCTTACAATAAATCATCCTAGAACAGTTGATCGATTTTCAAAGCGGTTTTGAAATTTGTGTTCTAGTTGTGGTTGTCGCCTAAGGACAGGTGACGGTATTATTTTATGACTAAACGCAAGTAAACTCGCGTTAGGGTCCTAGGAAGGTTATAGACTACGTCAAAGCATTACTAATAACCTAATTCCCTATAACCATGAGCTCTTATACCAACTTTTCTGTCACACCCCGACCACGTAAAACAACAAAACGTGGCGGAAACGTCGGGGAGTGTTGTAACAGAATCATTGTTTCATAACACATGGAAACTGAAATATTTTTTTATTGATTAAAAGAGTTACAATGTCTTGACAATCAAAGAAACATAACATAAATAACTAGTCTTGCATCTTTTATTGTCGCTAAGGCCCAAGTCCGCCTAAGTGTATCTTGATAAATCCTAAGCATCACATCCTGAAACACATGTGAAAATAGGTACGTCAGCATAAAAATGCCTGTGAGATACATAGGTTTTGTGAAAATAGAATTCATGACTTATGTTTATGAAAATGTTTAGTCATGAACCTTGTAATTTGCTTTGTCTTGTAAATCATTTGAAAAGTGATAAATAAACCAAATGATATATATGTATAAAAGAATAATACATGGTTAAGTAAATAACCAAGTAAAATGAGTTTATATCAGATAAGTTGTTTGTAAAACAATGTATTATGAAAAGTATGTTATTTGTATAAAATGTTATATGTCTAAATTGAAATAATTCAAATAACGCTACGATATGTAATACCATACAAACACTTATATATAGGAAGTACCAGCGGCGTATCCACCATGCTTGTATCATATTACACACGCCTCGTTACTTAAATCACTTACTCAAACCAAACCACCAAAGTAAAATGTTTATGTATAATCAAATGTCAAAATGTTTGTGTGAAAACCATGTCTAATGTCTATGTCTAATGTAAATCATGAATTGTGTATATCAATGTCAAGATGTTTAAGTCTAATGTAAATCATGAATTGTGTATATCAATGTCAAAATGTTTATGTCTAATGTAAATCATGAATTGTGTATATCAATGTCAAAATGTTTATGTCTAATGTAAATCATGAATTGTGTATCCAAAATATCGTGTATGGTAAGTGAAATATATCAACTAAACCATATATAAAATGCACAAAAACAAGGAATTGAAGTAAAACATGGTTTAAATCAAAGTTATGTTTTGTGGAATAAATGCATGCTATACTGATATAAACATCTATGCGGTATTGTGAAAATGCATACATCCAAGCCTCGTGACTGTGGCGATAAACCCCTAAACGAATTTAAAGGTCTATCTGTGTTATGTTTATCTAATTCGGTCATTCCTTCCATCCAAACATACCTAGGATGTCAGGAACGGGAGTTGTCAATTCCTATGGTACCACTACCTACTAACGAATAGCGTGATCAATGTTAATGAATGTATATTGTCCCATTTAAACAAACCAAATGTCATACCAAAATGTACGTAGGTGATAAATAACAAATGTACTAAGTATGCAACAAATGAACATACATAGGATGTGATGTGAAATGTATTGTAAAACAATGTACTAAGTATGCACACAATGGACATACATAGCATAAAATATAATGTAAAACGATGTACTAAGTATGCAACAAAGGACATACATAGCAAAAACATAATGAAATCATGTACTATATATGTACTAATGAACATAACAAGCATATGATATGAAAACATGAAAGGCACGAAAGTAACAAGTAGGCACATGTGTTTCACCCAAAAATGTTTGGAAAACAGTAAAAGAGGGGTCTATGTACTCACTTGAGATTGCTCAATAGTCCTAGGATAACCACCAAGCAAAGCTAGAAGACCACGGAATCAAACGGTACCTAATATAGGTAACTACATTAATAAACCGGACTTAAATCGGAGGATCGGATAGAATGAGGGCTCGTAAACCAAATGAGTATGGGAACTCATGTAATATGGTTTAACAAAGCCCACATACTAAAATGAAACCTAAACTAAGTGCTTACGACCCATTACGACCCGTTTAGGTAGCTTATGCTACTTTAATGCGTCGTTCACGTAAAACACGTTCGGAACACCTAACTAGTCCTATGACAAGTAAAATATGCCTTAACATGTCTAGTATTGTTGCCAAATCAGTTTAGATGTTAAAAGTTATGTTACATATGCTTAAAAATGAATTTTGGCGTAAAAAGGGCATTTTGGTAATTTACCTAAGGCATATAAACTACCTATCATACAACTACTTAACGAAGCGACCATAAGGTATAACCTCGGAAGGTTATTCCCTATATACTATGGTCACCTAATGAGTTTGGTCGGATCCTAATGATCGACCAAACGGGTCGGGTTCGAAAGTATAAGTGATTTAAGGTATGTGAAGCCTATTTCACTAATCCGGAGTGTTCGTTGCATTAAACTGGTTATATTTACGCATCAGTGCGCGTATAACCTTCCAGAAAGCGATTTAGAGCCCGAAATCGAACAAGAATTGATATATGCAAATGATACACATATTTGTACAAATCCCAAGTATGAAATACAATATTTCATTGGTTTGGTATTTGTTTGATGGTCGCAGTGACCCAGGTGTCACACATATTAACCTGTGGAACATGTTCATGACTCATTTGGTTACCCGTTATGCATTTTTCGCGTTCGGTACGGTTTATGTAACTAGTTTGCATAAATTAACCGAAACGGGTCAAACCTTATCATTTTCACTTCAAAATTCAGAATGTGTTTAGTTTACCCATATTATACAAGTCTCCATACTTGTCGGGTCTAAATCACATTCTAATCCGATCTTCGCTTAATCTTGCGATTTCAAACTGTAAACCTTTCCTTAAAACTAACCGGTTTAAGCTACAACTTAAATAAGACCCGTTAGGAATCTAATAGGTTAATAAAACCGTCGTTCTAGATTGAGAGCCCCAGTAGAGGTACTTGTGCTTGCTGATTTGAATATACGACTGAGAATAAAATTTCATTTTAGCTCAGGTAAATACTTTTAACTTATTTTCCCTATACGGGCTTGGGATACAGTATTATAATAATGCCACTTGGTCGGGTATTGAATATTTAATCGATTAGTGGTTAAATTATTGAGGTAACTCGTTTTAATCTGTCTTGTTTGAAACAAAGCCTTTGGGGGTTAATGACCATGTCCCGGATATCCTTGGCATCATTTATTAAGAAATGACTACGTCTTAAGCACGGGGTGTAGGCATACACCTGACGGTTGTGTAGAAAAATCGGTATCTCACTCTCTTGTGGGCCTATACTTGTGGTGTGTCTATTAATCTTGACTCGGTTTCTATATCGGGCCCTGAATGTATTACAAAGATATAAATCTGTATACAAGATTATTTTTATATAATTGTCCCAAGTTTTAAAAGGATATTTGTGCCTTGTGCATTTAAATCAATTTTCATAAATGTTTTCAAAAGAGTCAGTTAATTGTATTTACCAGTGTAAACTGACGTATTTTCCAAAAAGATTAAGTGACATGTACTGTACGTAATTGGTTGGGAGCTCAGGGCGTTAATAAGGAATCTTGCAAGTTCTAAACGTCTAAAGTCTGTTGAACAGTGTTTATTTTCCTGTTTTAAGATCACCGTTGTGTAATACTTTATTATACTTTCAAATCGGTTTGTATTATTATTACTTTAGACTTCCGCTGTGGATTGAACTGTGATTATTTGACTATGATGATATCAACTACGTCACGATACTCCCCACCGGGCCACCGGTAATACGTGGAAATATCGGGGTGTGACATTTCATCCCGAAATTTTAAGTCCTTCTACTAGTTGTAGGGGAGTTAGGGAACAAATGCGGATATTTTGCTTTCATGCGGTCCTCACGCTCCCAAGTAAACTCTAGGCCGTGACGCGCATTCCAGCGAACCTTAACAAGCTTAACACTACTCCTCCGAGTTTTGTTAACCTTCCAATCGGTAACCTCTACAGGTTCTTCGGTAAAGTGGAGTGTGTCGTCAATGTGAACTTCGTCAGCAGGAATGACCACTGTTTCTTGTGTTGGACTCTTCTTCAGATTAGATACATGGAATGTATCATGAACACCATTAAGTTCCGCAGGTAGTTCAACTTATAAGCTACAAGGCCAATCCTTTCCAGGATTTCGAACGGTCCAATGAATCGTGGGTTTAACTTACCACGCTTCCCAAAGCGTGCCACACCTTTCCATGGTGAAACTTTCAACAAAACCATATCTCCCACTTCAAATTCCAAATGTTTCCTTCTTTGGTCCGCATAGCTCTTTTGTCGATCACGAGCCGCCTTGATGCGTTCTCGAATCTGCATGATCTTATCTGTCGTCTCTTGGACCAATTCGGGACCAACAAGCTGTCTATCGCCTACATCTGCCCAGCATAACAGCGATCGACTCTTTCTTCCATAGAGAGCTTCAAACGGTGCAGCTTGAATGCTTGTATGGTAGCTGTTATTATAGGAGAACTCAACCAAAGGTAGGTGAGTGTCCCAACTGCCACCCAAGTCCATTACGCAAGCTTGTAACATATCTTCAAGCGTTTGAATCGTTCTCTCACTTTGGTCGTCCGTCTGTGGATGAAATGCGGTGCTCAAATTCAATTGAGAACCAAACGCTTCTTGAAAAGATTGCCAAATCCTTGACACAAATCTCCCATCTCTATCAGAAATGATTGAGATAGGAACTCCGTAACGTGTGACTATCTCCCTCAGGTACAGCTCAGCTATCTTACCTGTGCTATCCATTTCCCTGATTGGCAAGAAGTGAGCAGATTTTGTCAGACGGTCTATGATTACCCAAATCGTGTCATGACCTCTGGTTGTCTTTGGCAACTTTGTTATGAAGTCCATCGAGATCTGCTCCCACTTCCACATGGGTATCTTGGGTTGTTGCAGAAGACCTGAAGGCTTCTGATACTCGGCCTTCACTTTGGCACAAGTCAAGCATTTTCCAACGTAAGTAGCAACATCACCCTTCAGTCTTGGCCACCAGTAGAAAAATGCTTCAAATCTTGGTACATCTTATCCGATCCTAGGTGGATCGAGTACCTTGATTTATGAGCTTCATCGGAAATAACGTCTCTAAGACCTCCAAAAAGAGGAACCCAAATTCGTTCCATAAAACACAAGGTTCCTTCCTTGTTGGGTACCAACTTCTTCTCTATCCCACGGAGGTATTCATCCTCAAGATTATCCTTCTTAAGAGCTTCTCTCTGTGCGGCATGAATGCGCAATGAGAGGCATGTTTGAATGATCATCTCCAAAGCCCTAACCCTTATGGGCTTAATCCTCTCTTTTTGACTTAAGGCGTCTGCCACCACATTCGCCTTTCCTGGGTGATATTTGATTTCACAATCATAATCATTTAACAGCTCCACCCATTGGCGCTATCTCATATTGAGCTCTTTCTAATCGAATATGTGCTGGAGGCTCTTGTGATCTGTAAAGATCGTACAGCGCGTACCATACAAATAATGTCGCTAGATCTTCAAAGCAAACACCACTGCGCCTAACTCCAAGTCATGCGTGGTGTAGTTCTTCTCATGAACTTTCAACTGGCGCGATGCATAAGCGATAACCTTCTGTCGCTGTATAAGCACACAACCCAATCCCTGACGCGAGGCGTCACACTATACCACGAAGTCGTCGGTGCCTTTGGGTAGGGATAATATAGGTGCATCGCAAAGCTTATTCTTGAGCAACTGAAAAGCTTCTTCTTGCTTATCTCCCCACTCGTACTTCTTGTCCTTTTGGGTAAGGGAGGTCAGCGGTTGAGCGATTTTCGAAAAATCCTCAATGAATCTGCGATAATACCCAGCTAAACCTAGAAACTGACGGATCTCGGTCGGTGTCTTTGGAGTTTCCCAGTTCTTAATTGCTTCGATCTTGGCGGGGTCCACATGAATCCCATCTTCATTCACTACATGACCGAGGAATTGTACCTCACGCAACCAGAACTCACACTTTGAGAATTTTGCGTACAATTTCTCCTTCTTGAGCAGCTCTAAAATAGCTCTAAGGTGTTGCTCATGCTCTTCCTTCGTCCTTGAATAGATCAAAATATCATCGATAAATACAATCACGAACTTATCGAGATACGGCTTGCAGACTCAGTTCATTAGATCCATAAACATTGCTGGCGCGTTTGTCAGACCAAACTGCATCACTAGAAACTCATAATGTCCGTAACGAGTTCTAAAGGCAGTTTTCGAAATACTCTCTTCCTGGATCCTTAGCTGGTGATAACCTGATCAAAGATCAATCTTGGAGTAATAACTCGAACCTTGAAGTTGATCGAAGAGATCATCAATCCTCGGCAAGGGGTACCGATTCTTGATAGTCAACTTGTTCAACTCTCGGTAGTCAATGCACATGCGAAAACTACCGTCCTTCTTCTTGAAAAACAGTACTGGAGCTCCCCAAGGCGAGAAGCTTGGTCTAATAAATCTTTTGTCCAAAAGCTCTTAAAGTTGCATTGACAACTCTTGCATCTCGGAAGGCGCAAGTCGATAAGGTGCCTTGGCTACAGGTGCGGCGCCTGGAACCAAGTCAATATGGAATTCGACTTGTCGCTGGGGCGGTAATCCTGGCAAGTCTTCGGGGAAGACTTCAGGATATTCCCTCACCACATGGATATCTTCTAGCTTTGGCTCTTCGGCTTCTATGTCCACAATGTGTGCCAAGAAGGTAACACATCCTTTCTGCAAAAACTTTCGGGCCTTCAAATAGCTGATAATCCTTAGAGGAGTAACATGTTTCTCTCCATGCACTACAATCGTCTCTCCATTCGCCACCGGAATGCGAATGATCTTCTCGTGGCATACGATCTCAGCTCGGTTGCTCGACAACCAATCCATTCCGACTACCACGTCAAAGCTTCCCAACTCGACTGGCAGAAGATCAAGCGTAAACTCATGCTCTCCTAGCTCTATTACACAACCTCTAATCACTTCGTTTGCCTCTACTAGCTTTCCATTAGCTATAATCGGCACCGGTATCAAACAGTACATATGCAAAGTGTTGGTTGATAGGGAACGTACCCGTGACTACGTTCGGATCCTGGCGAGCTTCCCTAGCTCCAATGTTGAAGACTCTTCCTTGGGCTTGATTGTTCTTTGGGCAATCTCGCTTGAAATGCCCGACATCTCCACAACCAAAGCATCCTTGCTTATTTCCAGTACCACCCTGGTTGTTGTTTTGGTTGCGGTTTCCATTACCAGCCTGGTTTCCAGAACCACCACGATTCGCATTACCGCCATTTCCTCCTTGATTGTGGTTTCCATAACCGTTTCCACGACGGTTTCCACTGCCATTACCACTACCTCTCTGGCCACCATTATTCCCATTACCGGCTCCATACCAGCATGTCTCTTGGGTATGGCCAACTTTTCCGCACGTTTCACATTTTCCAACTCTGCATCGACCAGTGTGACGGAACTAACACGCATCACATTTGGGCAGAGTGCCCATATATCCTTTTCCTCTATTCTCAGCACCAGAAGTAGCAGTACCAGTCTTAACCTCGGCTGGCGGATTCGTATCCCTCTTCTTGTTACCACTATTGTTCCTTTGGGTACCCTTCTTGAAATTGGAGAACTTCCTCTTGTTCTCTCCTAATGACTCGACGTGAGTCTCCTTCTTCTTTCCATCAGAGATCGAAAACTTGTCCAGCCTAATCGCTTCTTCAGTCAACGCTACGCTCAAATCAATGGCTTCAGTGATCGTTGGGGGCTTGGATGTCGTCACCATGCTCATGATTTGGGGCACCAATCCCCAAATGAAACGTTCGATTCGCTTGAACTCCGGTTCTACCATGTAGGGGACAACGCGAGACAAGTCGTGGAATCTCTGCACATACTCAGCAATCTTCGGACCATCCATCTTTAGATTCCAGAACTTGGTTTCCAGCTTCTGAATCTCAGCTCTCGAGCAGTACTTCTTGCACATCAGCTCTTTCATCTCAGCGTATGCAGCCTCTTCTCCCAGAGTCTGAACCTGAAGGTTCCACCAGGATAGAGCTCCGTCTAGGAAAAGTCCAGAAATGTAGGTGACCTGGTGCTCTGGCGCACACTTGCTCATACGCAGCACAGAATCGGTTTTCTCCGCCCATCTAACGAAGGCTACAGCACCTCCAGTGCCGTCAAAGTTCAGAGGCTTACAGTCAAGGAACTGCTTGTAAGTACAACCTGTACAAGCAACATCATTCACAGAAAGCATTAGCAACGCACATGGAATGTCCAAACGTATCATAATGTGTCTTAAGTGACTTAACATTACTGTGAGGTGGGTTATTTCCTGAGGTACCTCCGCTGTGTTCAGAGCATAAGGCCTCATGTTATGCGATTGCTTGTGAAATCCGTTCATGCAGTTTTGCCTCTGTTGTGGGCACTTGATTGTTCCTTCTAGGAGGCATCTTCTAAAAGAAGATTGTATAGGTCAGGTCTTATGTATATAATAAGTATATAGTATGTATACGTAGCAGCAATTATTTTAGCAAGCAATCAGGTAACAAACACAATTATAATGTGAGCATGTAACTTAACAATGTATTTAATGAGAACATTACGATTGAGCTTTCATTAATCATCGACCACAAATGCAGTTACATGTTTTACATAAATATCGTATCAAAAGGGAACACAGGGTCACACTACCCTTGTCCAAAATGTCTATCAATCTACCATAAGTCATACAGTTAAAAGGTGGTCTCCAAAAGGCTTCACTAGCTAGGCTCAATAGCGGTGCTCTCATCAAAAGTAAGCTACCTACATAAAACCAAAAACCGTCTATGCTGATGGTGGTGGAGGAGGAGGTGGAGGAACAAAAAGTAAGCTGCGCACATGTGCAAGCTCCTCCTCAAGATCGTAAACATGATGCAACAGATAACTGATCTGCTGCTCAACAGTAAGAAAGCGAGTGTCAAACTCGGGAAATGGAGTAAGTGGTGCAGGAGGTTGCGAAAACGGGGATGGTGATGAACGAGGGGGAACAAAAGATGGCTGACATGGACATGGCAAAGGTCGCGGTGTCATCTCAAGCTCTAGGATCCTGCGACTCATGATCTCAAACTGAAGCTGCAATGATAGTAGTAACTCATCCTGGGTATAACCAGTAAAGTGCGGGGGATGGTAGGGATCAAAAATCGGCATGGTGTAAGATGGGAACTATCTAAGTGGCTCATCTAGTGGTGAAGAAGTAAAATGAGCAGTAGGTATATACTGAGGCATGTGAGGAAATGAGGCTGAAACATGAGGATCACGGTCAGGCTGCTGGCCAGAAGGGCCTTCCTCTGGACGGGGTGCAGGTATGTCCTGCAAGAAAGTGATAGGTAAGTCAGTGCGGTGAACATCGGACTCAATCAGGTGAAAAGGGGCAACATCAACAGGTGCAGGTGCATGTGGGGAACTAACTGACTCAACAACAGGAGGGTCAACGGGTGCAAGAACTTGATCTGGTATAAGTGGTGCAATGTCAGGTAAGCCGAATGGGATAGGATCAAAGTCAGGCAAAGGCTCAGGTGCTGGCATCGGCTCAGGATCAGCAGGTGCATCAACAGGCTGATCATCAGGAATGAAATCAGGCTCAACATCATGTGGAGGTAACGGTGTAGCTGACATAGCTGTATCATCATCAGAATCAGTAGCGTATCATCGCAAACCAACTGCCTGTAAGGCGGATGATGAAACAGACTCAAAAGAATCGGGGACATAATGCAAACTAGAATCAGAAGAAATCTCGATAATAGGAATCCCCAGAAGTGGAATAGCAACAACGTCCTCATCGAGCTCTCCGTCACCATGAGCACCATCGGGAGGACCATCGACAAACAGGTCAACATCATCATCAAAAAGATTGTCAAAAGGCCAATCCTCAGGGGGAATGACCATGAGAGGTACATGAGTGAGGATCGGTGCTATGACATGCTCACCATCGGGGTGACCGATGATAAGATGATCGTGAATAGGAATAGCAAAAGGATCCTCGTCTGGGATACCATCAGCGAGCGGTAAATCAACTCCGAAATCAGGCAGTGCAAAGGGCTGAAAGTAGTCATCATCGTCGAACATCATCTCCGGGTCACTCTCGGTGTCGGAAGTAAAGATCTCTGGCTCATGGGCAATCTCATCATCTGAGACTACAGCCATGGGGTCATCGGTATCGGACAAACCACTCTCGGAAGATGACATAGTGTCTGTAACAAAACAATCACAACATATGCACATATATCAACATCTAACATTAAACATGCAATCAATAACAATGTAATCACGTATCCTTCTTAGTCTCCCAGACTAAGCCACCTAGTCTCTCAGACTAAACTACCTAGTCTCCCAGACTAACCACCTAGTCTCCCAGACTAGACCTCCCATTCTCTCAGACTGAACCACCCAGTCTCTCAGACTGAACCATAAACATAAACCTTGAAATGTGTTTCGTGTCTTTTTATTTTGTAAAAATGTTTGTTTTTCCTGGGATCTGCGCGGGTTTGTGTATGCAATGAAAACATGTTGTAAAAATATTTTTGTGAGAGCCCTAATGATTGTATTCTAGACTCGAGAAGGAATTCTAGTTCGCTACAATCGAAGCTCTGATACCAAGCTGTCACACCCTGACTTTTTGCGGAAGCGTGATTATGGTGAAACTTTCTTAATACCATTGGATTCAATCATAACAACAACTAAATGATAAAAACCATAGATGGTCATCCATTAATTAAGTCTTAAAAACATAACATCAACATTGTTTTAAAACATAAAAGTCAAACCATGAAACTTGTTTAAGAGTTCACAAAGACTCGACAAAAGACATTAAATAAAACCAGGATTTGGAAGACATGTCTCGTCCTGGAATAAGACACACTGGCCCAAACCTAAGATCATGGATGACATCTTTTATTCTTAACAAACTTGAAACATCCAACGCCCGCTAGATCCACTTTTAATTCCCTGAAATACATGTATTTTGAAAGCATCAACAAAAGTTGAGCGAGTTCATTAGTTTGTTTGTGTGTATGAATAAAACCTTTGATAACATTGTATGTATGTAAGTTTTGTAAATCCCGGTATGAAAGCAAAACAAGGAAACAGATCGATTAATGGTTTGCAAGGCCATTAACATGCGTGCAACGGCGTAGGAAGGCTCAAACCTAGCAGATTTGTACCGGGCCTCCGGCTGTAAGACATAGTCACCTCATGGGCCACCCTGGTCCACATGGGTGCGGGCTCGCTACACCCAAATAGATCTATCACTCATGCCCCTCGGTCCTAACATGAGAATTAATGGTCTTAAGAGTGCGCCTACCCATTCACATGATCTACTGTACTTTCCAAAGCTAACCATACCATTTATAATTGTTTGTAAACATTTAGTAACATGTACTTCACCCCCGAAATTATAAAACAAAAACAGTTTAAAGAAAAGGGGGACATGAACTCACAGTCTTGCGTCTTCAATAATCGTAACTCAAGCTCCTTCGGCGATCACGACTACCTACAACGTACTAACCTATTAGACGAACGGGTCGTGCCTTGACTTAGTATTATTGTCTTTGAGTTACGTTTCTTTTGTGTCTTCTTCATTATTCCAAGTTATATAATTATTTGTTAAATAATTCATATTTCAACTTAAATTATATTTATAAATTTTGGAATAATATATTTTTGACTTGATACTCTTCGGGTGTTTATACATGTATTTCCTTCCCAATGATGGGTGTATTCGTATTTGCATTATTATACTTGTATATTTTTGCCATGTATCGGGGTTGTACTCCGGTGTGTATTTATACGTATAGGAATACGTATCTTCTTGTAATTTGTTAAGTATTCTCATACTAAATTTTGCATTAATTCTCCGGAATATTATTTTTAATAAAAGTCCACCAATATATATTTCCATAATATATATTGTAATAAATATTATTTAGAGAAATGATTTATAATTTTTCTTTTGGCAAAAATATTTGTGTTTCCTTTATAAGTTTCAAAAATTATATATTTTCATGTCCAACATAGAATATATATATATATATATATATATATATATATAAACTCATTTTTCTTCCAAAAATGATATATTTCATATTTATTTGAGAAAATATATTTTTCTCCTCAAAATATTGTACTTCATGTTTGTAAGAAAATATATATTTCTTAAAAATAATACATCTTCTAAAAATCTCAAGAAAAATATATATTTCATACTTGTCAAAAATAATATATTTTTCCCTGTAAAAAATATGATATATTTTTGTAGTAATTGTAACAATCATATTTTTGTTTCCTTGGTGTCCAAAATATTATTTACCAAAATATACTTTGTGAATAAATTCCGGAATATTTTTGTAAGTCTTATTCCATAGTTCGGTTTCTCCAATATTTTTGTGTAAATGTGTATATTTATTCTTTGGAATTTTGGTATTATTTTGGATTGTGATTCTTGGTATTTTAATGAGTTATATTATTTCATGTCCTAAAATAATATAACTAATACACAAAGTATACAAATAATCACACACATGGTGTCTTCTAAATATATATTTCCTAAATACATATTTAGTCATTTTTATTTATGAAAATCAACCTTCAATAATTATATTTTTGTAACAAAAATTATGGCAAAGTTTTTGTAGAAAACTCATGGTTAAAATACACTTGTAAATATTTGTTTAAAAATATTTTTCTAAGTGTTTATATTTTTAGAAAATTTTGCCATAGTTTCCTCTAAAAATGGAGGTTTCCATGCTTTCAAGCATATCATTTTCTTTTGTAAAAATCAACACAATCAATTCATAATCATCAACAAACAACCCTTACTTACCAATTTGCCAAAAATCATGCATTTTCTACTACTTCATGAACTTGAATATTTGTAAAAATTTGTAGGATCTTACTAATGTTATTAGTAAGTCTTGTTACCCTTTAAAATGTGATTAGTTCTTTAAAAACTTCATTTTTAAAGAAGTTAGATGTTTACAACTTCAAATCACATTTTCTAAAAATATTTTTTTATGAAATCTTCTTGTTACACAAGTGTTTCTACACTTGTTTAACCACCAAAAATAGGGTTTGTTTATGTAAGAACCAAAGTTTAATAAAACTTATATTTTTAACTTGGTTTCTTTGAAAAACCATTCATAAATCTTTAGATCTATATGATTAATAACTCACTTTGGTCATTATTTTTCAAGAAATCAAAGCATTCTTTCAAGTTCATGATTCATGTGTGGATGATCTATCATCCTACAACATTTCTACTTTCTCATCTTGCTAGATTATGTTTTTAATCATGATCTACCAAGATCTTATGATGATCAACATCATTTCAACAAACAATCAATGATCAACAAGCATAACAACTCATATTCATCAAGATTACTTCATTAAACAAGCTTATGTTCATGTTTACTTCTTATGTTCTTTAGTGTTCTTCAAGTTTTTGATTATTATTCTTCTTTAACCACTAACAATGGAAGTAAAATGGAGTGTACAAGGTTCTTACCACTAGTTCAAGGCTAGGGATGATTCAAGTGAAGAAATGAGATGGATAAAAGCAAACAAGAGAGGTCCTTCAAGCTTCAAGGCCACCAAGCTCCTTAGTCTTGCTTCTAGCACCTTTGTGTGTATGTGAAATGAATGAAGAAGGTTGAATGATGGTGGTGATGGTTGTGGTGGCTCACGGCCGAGAACAAGGAGAGGGAGAGAGGAAGATGAGTATGTGTTTTAGTGTGTGTAAGTTGTGAAGTTAGAACCCTCATGTTATACTTATAACCATATTCTCCATCTAACTCTTGTATAATATGTTGCACAAAGCACAAACATAATCCAATTAAATAATGAAATAAAATCTATTTGGTGGGGGCCATGTTGGCCGTGAACTAGGTGGGGGGGGGGGGGGTTAGAGTAGGTTTTAACTAGTTTAGTTACATTCTAGTTTAAATCCAAGTATTAGTTACATGTTCTAGTTATTAGATATTTTTAGGAGGTGTTATGATGTTTGGGGACCATAACTAGCTTGGAAATGTTAAAACAGTGCTTCTAGTGTAAATTTGATGTTTCGGGTAGTGTCCAGTTATTCGGTTGGTTATTGGTTCGTTAAAGTGCTAAACTTTGCAGTTTAGTGTGCTTTATGTATCTTTTTGTGACACTTTTGATTCCCGAAACTTAGGAAAGCATTCAGGACCATTTAATTATATTTCTGCATAATATTAGTGTGTTAAATTGCTGATTTTTGCTGAATTTTGCTGAATTTAGCACTTTGGGTGAGTTTTAGGCACATTCCGGCACTTAAACTATCACTAGAAAGGCAGTTTTGTGATCCTTACTTTCCTACACACTATACTAGTGTAATACTTAGTTTCTGGCTCATTTTGTGTCTCTATGCACTGTCTGTCTATGTGCTGAGTTCTGTCAGCATTTTCCTGATTTATCAGATAACTATGCTAACTGTACTTAATGCATCATTTAAGGCAGTATAGCTTTTATGCAGTAATGATATGACATTAAGCAATGTATGATGCACATGTATGTAAATGGAAGTAATCAGAAAGCAGTTAATTGTAATTCAGTACAGTTATTAGGCACTAATCATGGTTAATTAATTGTACGGATACCTGGATTTTTGACAGTTGTCACAAAATCAGTAGGCAAAACTCTGTCCAACTAAACTTGCAATGTGGGTCATTCTCTTTTTATCAAAAGTGCTTTAAAATACCTAAATGTTTTCCAGTTATATGTTACAGGGATTAAGTCTTTGTTATCTTAAATTACTGGCAGTAAGTGGGGTATTGTGCACAATGACTACTGTTTTATCACTTTTAGGTTAAAGGACCTAAATAGTGATCCACGTCACTTTTGGGTGAAATGACCCAATAGTGATATGACCACAGTCATAGATCCGGTCGAGTGACAACTGAACCAACTAATTATAAGATTGGGGCAATTGTAATCGCTCTTAATACTGTAATTTATAACAATATGTCGTTTTGTGCAAAATGAATGACTCGCCTGTATTTCCCCGCTGATAAAATATTTTTAAACATGTTTCAGGTGATTTACTATGAACAAGGAAAAGTGCCGCTTAGCACTACCAGCTTGGATAAAGTGGCTCAGTAAATAAATAAACATGTTTTTGTAAAAAGGGAGTTTCCCCGAGAAATTCCTTTATTGTAAATTACGGGGTTTGTCCCGAAAGTTGAAATGAAATAAATGGGTGTTTTCAGTTTAAATGATCCTGTTAAATTTTCCGCTACCCTAATTAAACACCGATACCACGGGTTTCTGTCCCGCGGCTTCTACATCGGGTAAAACCGGGTTGGGGGCCGTGACACCCGACCCCTCGACATCATCTTCCCAAGCAAAAACAAGAAAACAGAAGCCTGACCACGGCCCCGTGCCCAGCGGACACGGGGGCGTGGCCAGATGTCTGCAGAAAAGACAAAGCAATGGAAGCTTCTGTTCCCAGCACGGGGGCGTGCCCAGCTCAACACGGGCCGTGGTCAATGCTAAGATTCTCAAAATCTTGCAAATCTTGATAGTACAGATACGCTTCTGCACACGGGGACGGGCCCAACGGACACGGGGGCGTGTGGAGCTAATGCAGACAAACTGCAATTAATGAAGAAAAAGAAAAAGGATGGACATAGGGCCGTGTCCAGTGGACACGGGGCCGTGTTCGGGCTTCTGTGCAGGATATAAATAGGGGTGCTTAGTTCACTTCAAAGGCATCCCTTAGCAAACCACCTCTCTCCCACTTCACCCACACTCCATCACCTTCACAACACCCACATCCACCACCATCATCCATCATCCACCTAGAGTGTGTGGTGTAGTCTTGGGATCTAAGATTGATCGTAAGAGTTCTTGACAATCAAAGGCCATGTTTGCCTAAGTCTCTTACATCACTTGGTGAAGACAAACATTTAATGTAATACTTTTGATTTTTAATCTTTTCGCACTTTTTATTTGGTTTTGTATTAATGACTTTAATAACTAGTTTCTTATGTTGAAGGTGAAACTTCCTTACCATTTGTCCGTGGTGTCTTGGCATTATTTTACTGTCTATATAAAATAAAAGATTTTCACCATTCATATCTCTACGGTCTATATAGAGATATGTTGGCTACCTGGTCGGGGGTTAAAGGAATGGTTTGGTAAGGTTCTTGCCTTGTTCAGTATATAGATCCTGCAAGGACCTGGGTCAAGCTTACTAGGACCTCCTTCAATACCCACTGATATTGGATGGCGGGGGTGCGAATGGTTTGATCCCCTCATATGTAAACTACTATTAACACATTAAACCGGCTACTTGGGATTGTATCCCTGCTAACTCAAACCACTTAGCCGAGGGTAACGTCACCTTCAAAAGAGGGGCCTACCATATTACGCACTAATAACGTAATTAATTATCTTCCAATATTTCGACCCTTTGTGATTGTATCCTTGCTGACTCAAACCACTGGGTTGAGGGTAACGTCACCTTCAAAAGAGGGGCCTACTACTATAACTAAGATAATCTTTTAAAAAGTGCAAAAGTGCGGAAATCATCAAAGGTTACATTAAAGGCGAGTCGGATCCAAGTGATTCATCTTGTCTATCTGTTTTTATTTTAGTTTTATTTTCAGCATTTTAGTTTTTATTTTTCATGTTTAAAAATCTTTTCTAAAACTTTTGATTTGATTAGACGTTGAGGATAAACCGGTATTAAAAGCTCTTGTGTCCTTGGACGACCTCGGTATCTTACCAACGCTATACTACGCTCACGATGGGTGCACTTGCCCATGTGTGTGTTTAGTGTTAGTAAAATATCGTGCTTTATAAATTTAAAACTTGACTAACGTGTTAAAAAGGGCTTAAAATATAAAGAAAAACATAATACACCCGACACACACCAAGTTTTTGGCGCCGTTGCCGGGGACACAAGGATTTTAAGAAAGTTAGGAATCAACGGCCTAATCATTTTTCTTATTTTTCTGTTTTTCTTAGGATTTTTTTTTAATTTTTCAGCTTCTACAGAGCTCAGCACGGGGCCGTGCTCGCTGAACACGTCCCCGTGCCCAATCTTTGGTACTGGCAATCCTGTTTTAAGTCAGACAGTAGCTGAACACGCCCCCGTGCCCAAGTTTTAGTTACTGAAACCAGAACCGTAAGATCCTAACGGTTGGTAATTTCTTGCATAAACATGAGTGATACTGATCATTTTTACTTTCGCTCCTCTTATGGTGCGTGGTGTCAAATATGTGGCCGTTCTCATAAAGATTTAGAATGTTATCTTTTAAATTACACTCCCCATTATATAGACCCATTGTTTTCCTGTAGCCTTAAGATGGGCGAAAGTAAAAACAATCCCTATCTCTCCCTCGAATGCTCTCAATCATCTCTTTTAGATGATATGATTCTCGAAGAATTATTTCAAATGGAAGAAATAATTCTCCAATTGATAAGAGAACTTGAGACGGAAATAACTAATCCATCTCAAGACGACGATCAAGGAGAATTATTGAGATCGCATTCGGATTACGACAACATCGTGGCTTCCGAAAGCACCTCTAACTCTTGTGAGGACTTGAGAGATAGTCGTCCCTGTGTCGATTGTGCCGTGAAGGACTCCCCATCGGTCTCCACTGATGCATACATAGACCTGAGCGATTGGACATATACCTTCTTTAACGAGAGCCCGGATAAGGAAAATAAAGGTTGGTTTCTCCCACCGGTATTTAGCTTAGGATTCACCCTTTCCGATAACCTCTTACGTTCTTGTCTAAAACTAGGGAAATTAAGGTACCTCAGGCACTTCGGTGTTGTTCCATCCAGTAAGGAACCACCCGATCCGGATAAATTCCTTAAAAATAGACGAAACTTCATAAAAACCTCTGGCCACGGGGCCGTGTCCAGGTCAACACGCCCCCGTGTCCACCTGAAGATTCTCGTCTGACTTTAGGTCAGAATACGGACAAAAAGTGTCAGAAACCTGTCTGCACACGGGGCCGTGTCCAGCCGACACGGGGCCGTGTCCAGCATGCTGTCGTTTTCTATAAATGCAGCAAGATTCCTACACACTTGGACTCATTCCAAAGACAAAGATCTGGTGGGATCTTCACATATACCCTACAAGGTATATTCTAAAGAAGGTTCTCAACAACCATCTTGTCTTTTCTACTTTTGTTTATTGCCTTCTTCTTCATTCTCTACTCAAAACCTCCATTAAAACTTGAAATCTCCATGATTTCAAGCTTTATTGTTTTAATTGTTAGGTTTTTATTTGTAACACCTCATAAAAATCACGTCCAACGATGTATTGACACGTGTAATAAACCCTAATAAAGTCAACGTTGACTGTGAGGGACTAATTTTGTGAAAGATCAAAAACTTTGATTATGGAAGGACTGAAAGTGTTAACATGCTTAAAATAAGTCTCTGAGTAACCTCTCACGATATTCGTATTCTCATGTTAAGCCACTTGTTGGATAATCGAAACCGTTTGCATAAATTGAACGTTTGCACGGTAAAAGGGTTAGAAGCGTCAACATGTTTAAATATTACCTCTGCGTGACCTTTTAACAAACCTGGAGCATCGTAATGTTCGATAATACTCTCAGGAATGCTCAATATGGATTACATAGGACTTTGACGCAATAAAACGATAATACGCGCAGGTTCGCGCGTTAAAAGGACCAAAAGCGCCAATATTTAAAACTGCACCGTATACCCTTGGGAATGATTGTTATTAACTTCGTAAGGCTTTTACGCCATTTCGCGTTAATACGCGCAAGTTCATAAATTAGAGGGTTAAAAGCATAGGCCTTTGACTGACTCTCTTAACATATCAAGAAGTTTATAATGCTTGGTTATACTCTTGGATGTGCCTAATATTGGAAATATGAGGCCTCGTGTGCTAAAAACATCGATTCGGAAGAGTTCGGAAGTGGAGGGGCCAAACTTGTCAACAGATGAAACTTGGTGTGAGCTGGTCTGGTCCTTACGGACTGTATACCTGGACCCTTACGGTCCGTATACCATGCCCAGTAACAAAATATTCAAAAAACCAACTTTGGTTTGCCTCCTTGTCTCACATGTTTGATTCTATGGATCATTTGATGGTTTGGAAAGATGGTATTACACCTGTAATCATCTTGTAACTTCTCATAACACTTGTTGATCATCTAAAGACCCTCCAAACACTATAAATAGAGGTGAAATCCTTCATTTCATTTCACCCATTTCTTGAAGTTCTTGCTCTCCTACTCAAATCTGAGGGTCCTGATCATTTGGAACCTCCTTTTGAGTTATCTTCTGCCCTAAGGACCACTTGTAAGTGTTCCTTTCATGCTTAGTTATTTTTGTTTGGCTCGTAAAGCCGAAAAGTCAAGCGTTTGCGATAAACGCTTTGACTTTTAGCTAGATCTTGTATGGTCAAGCCATGGTTCGCAACGAACATGGCTACGTGATCGTAATTAGGTAGGTGTTAAACCCTCATAAGGGCACCTCCTAATTACCACGTTTACTTAGTTAATTGTCGGGTCAAAGTAATTAAAATAAAAGTCAAACGGGTCAGTTTTTAAATAAAATTCATAACTGATAATATAGAGGCTATAAAATCAGTTTGGTCACTTTAATAACTTGGTAAATATTAATTGAACATGCCTAAGCATGTTCAACCCGACAATTCTAAGTTTAGAATCGGTTTGCAACCGAAAGTCGCAAAAGTTGACTTTTGCTTTGACTTTCAGTTCTGACCCAAACTAGCTTAGTTTAATTATTCCTTAGGGTTCCTTTGTGACCATATTATATGTTAGTATAACCCCCTGAAGTTATACTACTTGGTCCTTTAGAATTAGAGTTCATATGCATGTTTCCGTTATATGCTTAAAAGTTGACCGTTATGCCCTTTTGATATTAAAACAAGATTTTTGAATATATGAGAGGACAAAAACCTTTATTTCTGACTTATAAACATGTCCTAAAAATTTGACATCAGTTTAAGGTCTAAATTAAGAGTTATGCTCAATATCGTAAATTGAAGCCTTTTTATTAATTAAACGGCATTTTCGGCATAAAACCTATTTAAACCCAAATTTTGACACCAAGCCTTTTGCCCACTGATGTAATATAATATTTTGGGATTTTTGAAGATTTTTGTTGAATTTTAAACTGATCATAACATAGGGTTCTTGCATTGACTCGGTAATTGACGGTTATACCCTTTTTGCTAATAAAATGAGTTTTACACATCCTTTACATATCAAACCTTTTTCTACTGATTTTATATATTAAATAAATTATTTTAAACAGTAGAGGCTGTTCAAAATCTCAGATTTACTTATTTAACCCGAATACCGTCAAATACCGACTTTTATGCGATTTAGGCGCATAGTATGGTTTAAAACCATATTTGGCACCTAAAGCTTTTTACCTACTGATGTTATGAATAAATTTGTATACTTTAACAGTAAGTAAAAGTTTTGAACTCAGATTTCCAAATTTGACCCTTAAAGCCTATGTGAAATGACCAAAATGCCCCTACGGTGCATAGTATGGTCATAAAAGATAAATTTCACATATATATGATATCTTACTGATATAACTTATTAAAATAAAATATTTTTACTGACCATTTTAGATCAGAACCTCAGAATGCTATTTAACCTCTTTTATAATCTTTAAAATGACCAAAATACCCCTACGGGGCTTAAATTGGTTTTAAACTCGTTTTGGGTATAATGGAAGATATCCTACTGATATCACAACATATTAAAAGCATATTAACTTATGGAACCTATTCATGACTCTTTTCGTTACCCGTTATGCATTTTCCCGTTCGGTACGGTTTATGTGACTAGTTTGCATAAATTGACCGAAATGGGTCAAACCTTATCATTTTTGCTTCAAAATCCAGAATGTGTTTAGTTTACCCATAATATACAAGTCTTCATACGTGTCGGGTCTAAATCACATTCTAATCCGGTCTTCGCTTAATCTTGCATTTTGAACCGTAAACCTTTCGTTAAAACTAACCGGTCTAAGTTTAAACTTAAGTAAGACCCGTTAGAGGAATCTAATAGGTTAATAAAACCTTCGTTCCAGATTGAGAGCCCCAGTAGAGGTACTTGTGCTTGCTGATTTGAATATACGGCTGAGAATAAAATTACAGTTTAGCTCAGGTAAATACTTTTAACTTATTTTCCCTACACGGGCTTGGGATACGGTATTATAATAATACCGCTTGGTCGGGTATTGAATGTTTAATCGAATAGTGGTTAAATTATTGAGGTAACCCGTTTTAATCTGTCTTGTTTGAAATAAAGCCTTTGGGGGTTAATGACCATGTCCCGGATATCCTTGGCATCATTATTAAGAAATGGCAACTTCTTAAGCACGGGGTGTAGGCATACACCTGACAGTTGCGTAGGAAAAATGGTATCTCACTCACTTGTGGGCCTATACTTGTGGTGTGTCTGTTAATCTTGACTCGGTTTCTACATCGGGCCCTGAATGTATAACGAACATGTAAATCTGTATACAAGATTATTTTTATATAATTGTCCCAAGTTATAAAAGATTATTTGTGCCTCGTGCATTTAAATAAATTTTATAAACACTTTTCAAAAGGGTCAGTTAATTGTATTTACCAGTGTAAACTGACATATTTTCCAAAAAGGTTAAGTGACAGGTGCTGTACGTAAGTTGGCTGGGAGCTCAGGGCGTTAATAGGGAATCTTGCAAGTTCTAGACGTCTAAAGTCTGTTGAACAGTGTTTATCTTTCTGTTTTAAGATCCGCCTGTGGATCCATCTTACATTTCGTTTGTAATTTTGATGTTACTTTCGAATTTGTTTGTAATGTATTTACTTTAGACTTCCGCTGTGCATTGAACTGTGATTATTTGACTTTGATGATATCAACTACGTCACGATACTCCCCACCGGGCCCACCGGTAATATCTGGAAATATCGGGGTGTGACAGGTTGGTATCAGAGCCAGGTTGAGTGAATTAAACACTAGCCTTTTTGTGTTTAATCTCAATGACACAGTAGCACATTCCTTGACTTCAGAGTCTAGACATGAACTAGGAATGATCACATCCCTGTTATATGTATACATTGTTTTCGATATTTGTGTACTTCAGGAACATGTCACCGAGCAAAGCTACCATTAGTGGAGGCTCTCCAAATCCGAAGTTTAAGAATGTAAAGCTTTGCACTACAGCTCGAATTAGCATACGACCAGTATGGAGAAAGGACCTTTTTGAACCCATTAACCATATTTCAAATTCTACACCCAAGACTTTTGAAACTTCAAATGAGAAGCTAGCATCAGAGGAGTTCATACTAGCTGTCCCTGAAACTCCCGCTCCAAAGATGATACGTATGGACCCAAAGGACTCATATTTCTTACCTCCAAGTCTTGGAATCCCAAACTTGGTTTACACCAGTCCTGACCTTATTCGTAGTCCGTATTATTCATTAACCATAGAATCATTGGATTCCACTTTTGCAAAGATTCCTAAAATAGAAGATTTCGACTGCACACCAAAACCTTCAGTATTCGTACCACACGCAGAGAACCAAGGAGAAAATTTCCAGAAATAAAGTGAAGAAGAAACTCTTTTTGTTGCACTTCATTTCTTTATTAGTCCCTATAAGGACATATTTATCTTTTAGTCCCTGTGGACAAATTTCTTGTTTAAAAGTCCCGTTTAGGGCATCTATGTACTTTTTCCACTTAAGGGAATGTTATAATTTAAGGTTTCATTTGTCCTTATATGTATAAATATAAAATAAATTAAAATATCATTCCTTTTGTATTGATCTGCCTTTGAATATTGAAAGAAAATCTTGGAGGTATAACCTAGCCTATATGTCATTTAGACATGGCCTAGATGGTAAAACCTTTTTAAGATTTAAACCCTTGTTAACATCTGAAAACATGTTAGCACTCCTGGCAAATGTGATTCGATAAAATCACACAAGTCATCCTTATATCGGATTCTTCCAATTTCTTATCTAGCCTAGTGATTTAGAAATCATGGCTCAAATCATCAGATAAGATGATTATATCATTAACATCCCTTAGTGATGAAATGCCTACGAGCTATATCTATTGTCTTAAAAGATAAAAGACAGTTGTAGTCTTTGACTCTCTGTCAAGAAAGGTAATGAACTATGTTCAAACCTTAATGCCTCGATCCTATAAGGTAATGGCCTATAAATTCAAAACTGTCCTCGTGACAAGGCCTTTTGTGCCATTTCAAATATCCTTAATAGTTTATAACCGAGATAAAATATAATAAAAGATTATCCAATATGGCTTAAAGTTTCCATGGTTAATGAATTGCCATAAGTGACAATTCCATAATAGACTTCTGAATAAATCATTGTCAATATTTATGTAGCAATCAAGCTACATGGCTGGATCAGATGAGGTTAACAGCCACCCGAGGGAGAATAATGATACTACCAGAGTTAATATAGTTGGTTCAGAACTACGGCCATTAATAGATAATGCCATTACTCGAGCTCTTGACAGACAGTATAATGAATCAAGTGGTGCACGCACCAAGACCCAGTCTGTACCTCATACAAAACCACCTTCCCAAATGCATGTATCTCATAAGGACGATTCTCATCACTCATCGAATCAGAGGAGTGTCCCGTCTAGACAGGTTGTGCTTAATCAAGAGCCACGTGTTAAAACCTGTTCATATAAATATTTTGTCTCCTGCAAGCCCAGAGACTTCACAGGAGAAAAGGGAGCCATCGACTGCATGACGTGGCTCGATGAGATGGATACCATTGTTGATATTAGTGGATGTGCAGAGCAAGACATTGTGAAGTTTGTTTCACAATCTTTTAAAGGAGTAGCTCTAGCTTGGTGGAGGTCACTAATCCAAGCTACAGGGAAAATCCCATTGTACAACTTGACTTGGGATTAGTTTGTTGCTCTTATCAAAGAAAATTACTGTCCTCAACATGAAGTTGAGAAAATTGAGACTGATTTCTTGACATTGGTCATGAAGAACTTAGATTGTCAGGCATATCTTACAAGTTTCAATTCCATGTCTCGATTGGTTCCTTACTTGATCACACCAGAACCGAAGCGTATAGCTCGTTTTATCGGGGGTCTAGCCCCAGAAATCAAGGCAAGTGTGAAAGCATCGAGACCTACTACGTTCAGGTCAGCGGCAGATCTGTCACTATCTCTCACACTTGATGTGGTCAGAAACAAGGCTGCCAAAGCTTCCGATGATGGAAAGCGTAAAAGGGAGGATGAGAATTATCATCTCTCCGATAAGAAGAAAAAGGGGAACTCTGATCAAAAGAAGAGTTCTGGGTTTAAGAAGGACAACCAGCAGTCGGGTGAAAAGACCAGGTGCAAAACCTGTAGGAAATACCACCTCGGGAAATGCAAATTTGAATCTCAGCCTCTACCGTGTGGGATCTGCAAGTCTAAGGAACATAAAACCTTGGATTGCAAGAAGTTGAAAGATGCAACCTGTTATGGTTGCAACGAGAAGGGGCATATCAAGACAAACTGCCCTAAGAATCAGAAGAAGCCCGAAGAGGTCAAGAAAACAAACGCGTGAGTCTTCCAGATGAACACCCAGGAGGCAGTACAAAAAGATAACATCATAACAGGTACCTTCCTTATCAGTGATGTATATGCGGGAGTTTGTTTGATTATGGCGTAGAAAAGTCTATTGTGGACAATAAATGCTGTAAGTTGTTGTATCCGCCTGTTAGGACTCTAGACTTATAACGCGGGGTAGAGTTGGCCGATGATACTTTAGAGACTACTTCAACAATTTTAGATTGATGCTTTATATCCATTAGGAATCGCTCTTCTCCATTATCCTCTTGACAAGCTTTCAAGCTATCCAAAATCATCATTATGATCAAGTCAGATGTGACAAGTTTGATCCCCTATCAAAAAGGTGATGGACTAGGTCCAAACCTTAAATGCCATTGATGGTCTTTTATGGCCTAGGCTAAATATAATTGATATATATATATATATATATATATATATTAAAAAAACATTCATTAAGAACGTTCGTACTATATTAGCCTGTATGGTTTAATGATACCATGGTTAGTATATGTTAGGTCATCAGAATGATGAATAGCGGTTGTTGGATTGCAACTAAGTAATTGTTTCATTTGGTGTTAGGAACCAAGTCTCGAGTATGATAAACTCGGATAAGACAACCGTCGATCGTGTCCTTGATGACGCGACACATGTTAATGATGCTACAATTGTGAACCTCAGAATTAACAAAGATGTTCTCCAAGCTATGATAGACGCACTTGTTGGAAAGGCTGTGAGGAAGGCCGTGAAAAAGTTCAAGGAGCCCAATGCTACTTGCTCCAAATCTCATCTAAGACCACACTTCCTTACTCACGAGAAGGATCTTGTTCATGCCTCAATTGCAAAGGATGAACTAAAAAGGAAAAGGGAGGAAGATAACTCCCAGAGTTCTAAGAAAAAGGGTAAGCAAGAGTCCAATAAGAAACCTGTATGCAAGACCTGCAAAAAGCGCCATCTAGGGAGGTGCAGGTTCGAATCAAAATCCCAATCACAGCCTAGGGCTTGTGGGATCTGCAAATCAATAGAGCATAGGACATTGGATTGCAAGGACATGAAGAATGCAGTCTGTTTCGGCTGTAACGAGAAGGGCCACATCAAGACTACGTGCCCTAAATATGTCAAGGGAAGTGCGGCTAAGGATGGAAAGCCTAAAAAAATGAAAGCGCTTAAACCCTCCTGATGGATGCCAGAGGTAGTTCATATTAATAATGACATCAGGTACATTCTTTAACATTTATTGGAATATAAATGCTAGGAGTTCTGTTTTGATTCGGATACCAATAAATCCTTCATAAATTGTAAGTATAGCAAACTCTTAAAGTCTTCCACAAGAACCCCCAGGGATTAAGTGTAAGGTAAAACTTACAGACGAAAATCATAGGAACCATTTCTTATGTTCCTGTCAGATATCTTCAGTCGTAAAATTCTAGAGTACCCTCTCTCCAGATAAAGTACGCCAGTATATGTTAGTTTGATATCTCTTTGATTTCTATCAATTGCAAATACCAGACTGTATGATGAAAGTGCCATATGAGGATTTGTGTATCTTAATATGTTCCATAGATTGCTTCCATGCCTGATCAGTATGGAGGTTTAATGCATGGAACCACAAAGATATTCCAATGGTCATATGGTACTAAAGTCAGCTAATGGTATTCAAAGAAGATATCTAGAATAGAATTGTCCAAGTAAGTATCTCTGATTAAGGAATCTGTGGACTCATAACATAAAATGTGTCACTTATCTGACACAGGCAATGATAGATGAACTGGAGCCTGAGATTTGGAAAATCTCTGTAACCTCCTTGTGTCTTGATTATCTTCTCCAAAGACTACCATGTTTACCTCCTGAAAGGCAAGTAGAGTTAAGATATACATCCCACTTAGGGCTGCATTATTATGAAATCTCCAGGACGGCTAGTACCATCATTGGAAGAATCGAAACCCTGATTAAGTGAGTTTTAAGATAGAGGTTCATAAAGCCTAACTCAATATTCTGAGAATTCGGTATTGTTAATTAAGAAAGACGGTTCATTTTGCTTATGCATTGATTACCGCAACCCTATTTAGGCAACAATTAAGAATCGCCATCAGCTGCCCAGGATCGTCGATTTGTTCGACTAGCTGTAAGGATTAGCTATTCCTTAGGATTGGTTTTAAGCAGTGGTTGGAATAACCATCTCTCCTTAAATAAACTTTTCAATAATAGTTGTTATGTAAGTATCAAGGCTGCTCCTTTGGGGACATTGTATAGATGGAATGTTAAACATCTATTGTTAAAACAGAAGATTGGTAAGTCCAATTATCAGGTTCTGAAAGTTGCCTTGGAAACAACAAATAAGATCATACAAATCCATAATCATCTGAAAGTTGCCAGTAATTGGCGGAAAATTTAGGATTGATGAAAGTCGCAACCCTCTTAAGTCCGTAATAAGGAATAAGGATCAATTGAAAGTATCGCCCTAAGAAGGGTGTGCTGAAATTTTTTTTATATACAACGGGCTAGTTAAGCTCTGGATATATAGGATCATTCGAGAAAATCGAATACATCAAAGGTCAATAGCTTATAAACTAAAACCTATTTAAGGAGCTTGGTGGAGCTCGCAATGTGACCCACACTAGTGATTTAAGGATATGTTTTGCCGATAAGTCGAAACGCATTATCACATAACGATGTGCAGATTAATGAAACTTTATGGTTTGATGAGAAACCAGTATCAAATAAGGATCGGCATGATTAGAAGCTAAGAAAGAAAACATGAACCTATTATAAAGGTCATTTGGGATGCCCTTAAAGGCCCAAATATGCTATGGAAGATTAAGTCCATTATACGACAGAAAGTACTTCCATTATTTTAGCAAATCTTGAGGTCAAGATTTCTTTTAAGTGGATGAGGATGTAACACCTCGTAAAAATCACGTCCAATGATGTATTGACACGTGTAATAAACCCTAATAAAGTCAACGTTGACTGTGAGGGACTAATTTTGCGAAAGATCAAAAACTTTGATTTTGGAAGGACTTGAAGTGTTAACATGCTTAAAATAAGTCTCTGAGTAACGTCTCATGATATTCGTATTCTCATGTTAAGCCACGTGTTGGATAATCGAAACTGTTTGCATAAATTGAACGTTTGCACGGTAAAAGGGTTAGAAGCGTCAACATGTTTAAATCTTACATCTGAGTGACCTTTTAACAAACCCAGAGCATGGTAATGTTCAATAATACTCCCGGGATTGCTCAATATGGATTACATAGGGCTTTGACGCAATAAAACGATAATACACGCAAGTTCGCGCGTTAAAAGGACCAAAAGCGCCAATATTTAAAACTGCACCGTTGAGCGACCATTTAAGCGAACTGGTGTGAACTGGAGTGTCGTAATACTCCATTATACTCCATTATACCCTTGGGAATGATTGTTATTAACTTCATAAGGCTTTTACGCCATTTCGCGTTAATACGCGCAAGTTCGCAAATTAGATGGTTAAAAGCGTCAATATGTCAAACTAGGCCTTTGACTGACTCTCTTAACATATCAAGAAGTTTATGATGCTTGGTTATACTCTTGGATGTGCCTAATATTGGAAATATGAGGCCTCGTGTGCTAAAAACATCGATTCGGAAGAGTTCAGAAGTGCAGGGGCCAAACTTGTCAACAGATGAAACTTTGTGTGAGCTGGTCTGGTCCTTACGGACCGTATACCTAGACCCTTACGGTCCGTATACCATGCCCAGTAACAGAATATTCAAAAAACCAGCTTTGGTTTGCCTCCTTGTCTCACATGTTTGATTCTATGGATCATTTGATGGTTTGGAAAGATGGTATTACACCTGTAATCATCTTGTAACTTCTCATAACACTTGTTGATCATCTAAAGACCCTCCAAACACTATAAATAGAGGTGAAATCCTTCATTTCATTTCACCCATTTCTTGAAGTTCTTGCTCTCCTACTCAAATCTGAGGGTCCTGATCATTTGGAACCTCCTTTTGAGTTATCTTCTGTCCTAAGGACCACTTGTAAGTGTTCCTTTCATGCTTAGTTATTTTTGTTTGGCTCTTAAAGCCGAAAAGTCAAGCGTTTGCGATAAACGCTTTGACTTTTAGCTAGATCTTGTATGGTCAAGCCATGGTTCGCAACGAACATGGCTACGTGATCGTAATTAGGTAGGTGTTAAACCCTCATAAGGGCACCTCCTAATTACCACGTTTACTTAGTTAATTGTCGGGTCAAAGTAATTAAAATAAAAGTCAAACGGGTCAGTTTTTAAATAAAATTCATAACTGATAATATAGAGGCTATAAAATCAGTTTGGTCACTTTAATAACTTGGTAAATGTTAATTGAACATGCCTAAGCATGTTCAACCCGACAATTCTAAGTTTAGAATCGGTTCGCAACCGAAAGTCGCAAAAGTTGACTTTTTCTTTGACTTTCAGTTCTGACCCAAACTAGCTTAGTTTAATTATTCCTTAGGGTTCCTTTGTGACCATATTATATGTTAGTATAACCCCCTGAAGTTATACTACTTGGTCCTTTAGAATTAGAGTTCATATGCATGTTTCCGTTATATGCTTAAAAGTTGACCGTTATGCCCTTTTGATATTAAAACAATATTTTTGAAAATATGAGAGGACAAAAACCTTTATTTCTGACTTATAAACATGTCCTAAAAATTTGACATCTGTTTAAGGTCTAAATTAAGAGTTATGCTCAATATCGTAAATTGAAGCCTTTTTATTAATTAAACGGCATTTTCGGCATAAAACCTATTTAAACCCAAATTTTGACACCAAACCTTTTGCCCACTGATGTAATATAATATTTTGGGATTTTTGAAGATTTTTGTTGAATTTTAAACTGATCATAACATAGGGTTCTTGCATTGACTCGGTAATTGACGGTTATACCCTTTTTGCTAATAAAATGAGTTTTACACATCCTTTACATATCAAACCTTTTTCTACTGATTTTATATATTAAATAAATTATTTTAAACAGTAGAGGCTGTTCAAAATCTCAGATTTACTTATTTAACCCGAATACCGTCAAATACCGACTTTTATGCGATTTAGGCGCATAGTATGGTTTAAAACCATATTTGGCACCTAAAGCTTTTTACCTACTGATGTTATGAATAAATTTGTATACTTTAACAGTAAGTAAAAGTTTTGAACTCAGATTTCCAAATTTGACCCTTAAAGCCTATGTGAAATGACCAAAATGCCCCTACGGTGCATAGTATGGTCATAAAAGATAAATTTCACATATATATGATATCTTACTGATATAACTTATTAAAATAAAATATTTTTACTGACCATTTTAGATCAGAACCTCAGAATGCTATTTAACCTCTTTTATAATCTTTAAAATGACCAAAATACCCCTACGGGGCTTAAATTGGTTTTAAACTCGTTTTGGGCATAATCGAAGATATCCTACTGATATCACAACATATTAAAAGCATATTAACTTGTGGAACCTATTCATGACTCTTTTGGTTACCCGTTATGCATTTTCGCATTCGGTAACGGTTTATGTGACTAGTTTGCATAAATTGACCGAAACGGGTTAAACCTTATCATTTTTGCTTCAAAATCCAGAATGTGTGTAGTTTACCCATATTATACAAGTCTTCATACTTGTCAGTTCTAAATCACATTCTAATCCGGTCTTAGCTTAATCTTGCGTTTTGAACCGTAAACCTTTCGTTAAAACTAACCGGTCTAAATTTAAACTTAAGTAAGACCCGTTAGGAATCTAATAGGTTAATAAAACCTTCGTTCCAGATTGAGAGCCCCAGTAGAGGTACTTGTGCTTGCTGATTTGAATATACGACTGAAAATAAAATTACATTTTAGCTCAGGTAAATACTTTTAACTTATTTTCCCTATACGGGCTTGGGATACGGTATTATAATAATACCACTTGGTAGGGTATTGAATGTTTAATCGAATAGTGGTTAAATTATTGAGGTAACCCCTTTTAATCTGTCTTGTTTGAAATAAAGCCTTTGGGGTTAATGACCATGTCCTGGATATCCTTGGCATCATTATTAAGAAATGGCCACGTCTTAAGCACGAGGTGTAGGCATACACCTGACAGTTGCTTAGGAAAAACGGTATCTCACTCACTTGTGGGCCTATACTTGTGGTGTGGCTGTTAATCTTGACTCGGTTTCTACATCGGGCCTTGAATGTATAACGAACATGTAAATCTGTATACAAGATTATTTTTATATAATTGTCCCAAGTTATAAAAGATTATTTGTGCCTCGTGCATTTAAATCAATTTTATAAACACTTTTCAAAAGAGTCAGTTAATTGTATTTACCAGTGTAAACTGACGCATTTTCCAAAAAGGTTAAGTGACAGGTGCTGTACGTAAATTGGCTGGGAGCTCAGGGCGTTAATAGGGAATCTTGCAAGTTCTAGACGTCTAAAGTCTGTTGAACAGTGTTTATCTTTCTGTTTTAAGATCCGTATGTGGATCCATCTTACATTCCGTTTGTAATTTTGATGTTACTTTCGAATCAGTTTGTAATGTATTTACTTTAGACTTCCGTTGTGCATTGAACTGTGATTATTTGACTATGATGATATCAACTACGTCACGATACTCCCCACCGGGCCCACCGGTAATATGTGGAAATATCGGGGTGTGACATTATTCAAGGAATCTTATCAAAAATAAGTTTTACAACACTGTTTTAAGTTATTTCTGCTTAAAAATGCTTCAAAGGTCAGAAAAATAATTTAAAACTATAAGATTCCTTGTTTCAAAAATCTGTAGAGATGTGGCCACGGGGCCGTAGCCGGAGCACTGTTTCATTAATTTGAAATTTTTCGGCTGTTTTATTAGAATGTCGAGCAGAAATAGCGGAACATTTTCAACCCATTCCGGGAACGACCGACGAGGAAGAAGATCATCAGTGGAAGACTCTCTAGTCAACTACGTTTACGCCTTGAGGGAGGCCATTGATGAAATGACAGGAGTAGAGGAAGCTTGTGACAACCCGCACTAAACCAGGTATCCGTACGACTTAATTAGTAATTAATTACTGCTGAATTACTGTGCTTACTTGAACTTGTGAATAAACTGCTACTCGAATACTGATACATGTACTTACTTGCATCATACTTGCTTGCTGTCACTACATTATTTACGTGCTGAACCTTAGTGACAAACATGATGCACAAAGAGCACAGTAGCACTATAACGGATAACCTATTGAACATGCTGATAAAGCCAGCATCAGGCAAACACTGCCTCTAAGGCCTGTAAGAGCCTGAGATATTTTGCTACACTAGTGGTGAGTGTAGGGATACAAGGGTGGTAGAACTGCGTCTCTAGGAATAAGTCACAATGACTGGATGTGCCTAAAACGTTCTCTAAGTACAAAACTCAGCACTTTACATAACAATTCAGCTTTTAGCTAACTAATAAAGTGCCAAAACTTGAGAAAAATATTACTAGACACTTTCCAAAGTGTCAGGAATGAGTTGTGTCACTAAAAGGGGTAATAACGACACTTTAAAGCTTTGTTAACGCTTTAACGGATTACTATCCAACCGAACAACCGGACTATACCCGGGACATGAAAATATTGTTATTTTCATTATTTATCTTTTTCTGAGCCAGTTAGGGTCCCTGAACACCCTAACACCCACTGTAACGCGTGACACACTAATAACTGGGTTAAACACTTAACTAACTTGGTTTAACCTAACTAATACCTAACTAACTAGTTGGAATCGGACCAAGACCCCCCCCCTCTAACCGGCCCCAACTAGAAGGGGACACCCTTGGTACTTGCTTGATTATTTAAATCTTTCTTGTCTAATATCAATTAGACATTGGGACCATTGGATAATACTCTTGTTAATTGTCTATAAGTAACTTGGTATTGCACATAAGAATAAACAACACAAGACACCACACAAAAACTCTCTCTCTTGCCCTCTAAGGCTTCGGCCGAGATCCCCTTGCCCATCCATCATATTTTTCGGCTTCCATCTTCACATTACAAGATCATACAAGCTTCAAGGATCACGTATTAGGAGGCTTGGTGCACTCGGAGCTCGAAGGACCTCTTTCTCTAGCTTTTATCCACCTCATTTGCGCTTAGATTCTTCCCTAGCCTCGAGCTAGTGGTATGTTGCTTAGAACACCTTCTTAATCTATTCTAAAGTGGTTAAAAGGATTTGTATCGGTTAAAACTCGTTAACATGCAAGATGATACTTTAAAGTTTACTAAAAACACTAAAATTGGTGGTTAATAGCTCATATGTTGTGTAAATGCTGTAGTAATTAAAATTTATGGTTATTTAGGCCCGATCTATGATGTGGTAGCTCGGAACATTGTTTAACCCGGTATGGTAAGGTCATGGATCTTAACATAAGCATGTTTTGAATGATACAAGGGTTAAAAGGTGAAACTCTACCACACGCGAATCATGAACTTGTGTAAAAGAGTTTTACTTGTAAAATTGTGTTTAAAACTAGCAGATCTACGCATCTGCAAGTGGTATTTTCAAAGAACCACGTATCAAAGAAATCATGTATTTAAAAGATGGATTTTACACTAACAAGCATGATTTTTATAAAACCACAAGTGTGTAAACACTTGTGAAATGAAAAGATCCGACAAAATAACAGTTTTTGTAAAAGATGACGGGAAGTTGTAAAGATAGATTTTCTCTAAAAACGAGGTTTTTACAAGATCAAATTACCTTATATGAAGATCTACTAAATTTAAGGGGATTTACACCACAGTTTTGGGAAAACTACAAGTTCATGTAATTTTTGGCAATTTACACATATGTTGATTAGTTGTTGTGAGAAAAGTTGTTCTGATCCAATAAAGAAAATTGTTGAGTTGATTTGTTAAAGAAAATGATACGCTTGAAAGCGTGGCCACCTCCAGTTACAGAGGAAACTCTGGCGAAATTTTTCTAAAAACCTAACACTTAGAACCACTTACACTACAAGTGTTAGAATTATTTTTGACATGTTTTCGAAACATAAATTTCGCCATGACTTTATTTACTAAATATTCGGAGGTGGGATTTTCACAAAATTTAACGTGATAAATATATATTTTCACACACTGTTTATGATTATTTTGTGAAAATACATAGATATTATTTTTAGAGTAAAAATAATATTTACGAACGTTAACGATTCCAAAATAATACGAATGCTTTCACCATAAATATATAAGATACACCGGTGATTATATTACCACTCGATTATTAAACGTAACTTACGCACTTACGGAAATATTTATGAACGCGTATTTTAACAACGTATTATTGGAGAAAAAATATGTGAAATTGGAAATATATACATATATTAAGTGAGACTTCATGATATAATTTGAACGCACATGTATTGAATCCCCCATCCTTGGGAAGGAAAATAATTACCAAGTATTTACAAAATGTAAACACGAAATAGTTGTCTAACTATTTCCCAAAAACATAAACCATGAAGCTAAGGCACGGCCGTCCGTCTAATAGAATTAGTACGTGTAGGTCGTCACACAGCTGCGTGAGCAGGAGATACTTGGTAGAGACGCTTCACTGTGAGTTCATGTCCCTCTTTTCTCTAACTGTTTTCAGTTTTCTTAACTGCGGGGGTGAAATACATGTTACTTTGATTACAAGTACTTTATACACGGTATGGTTAGCGTAAGGAGGTTTACTACTTAGATCATGTGAGTGGGTAGGAGCAATATGAGGCCATTAGTCCTCATAACGGGACCGAGGGACAGGAGCGGTAGATCTATCTGGGTGTAGCGAGCCCAGCCCCAGGCCAAACTAGAAACGGACCTCGGGGTGACTTTGTCCACATACTATTGCCGTGGCGAAATCTGCTAGGTTTGAGTCTCCCTATTTGCACTTCACATATATCAGTGGCCTTGCAAACCATTGATGATCTCAATTCCCTTATTTGCTACATACCAAGACTATTTTTATACTCACAAAGGTTTACTTACTCACTTACACATGAACTCGCTCAACATTATTGTTGATTTTTCAACTTACATGTATTTCAGGAAATTAAAGATCTGGCGCGGTATGTTATGTTTTCCCGCTGCATAAGGGTTCCAAGGTCATCCGAGTTTAGGAAATGTGACTCTTTCCTGGACAAGTCACAAATCTTAAACCGCGTTCATTTCATGTTGATGTTTATGTTTTTCAAGACAATGTTTTACGTTATGATGTTGTAAGTCTATAAGACAATGGTATGTTACTCTGGTTTTAAAACTTAATCAAATGGATGATCTTGCATGGTTTTATTTCATATAGCTTTGTTAGGATTAAGCTATGGTATTAAGAAGTCACACCAAAATAACCACGCTTCCGCAAAGCCAGGGTGTGACAGCTTGGTATCAGAGCTCTGATCATAGCGAACTAGGATTCTTTCTCGAGTCTAGACTATGACCACTAGGGCTCTCACGAAAACATTTTACTGCATACCACTTAAGTCCAGATCCAAAACTTTTTACAAACAAATGTTGAGCACGTTGATTTATTATAGGCTCAGCCTGGAGGGCTGAGGCTCGGTCTGGAGGATCGAGGCTCGGTCTAGGTGACCGAGGTAGTTGGCTAGTGAGGCTAGGAAGAGTAGGCTCAGTCATGAAGGTTGAGGCTCGGTCAAGGGGACCGAGGCTCGATCTAAGAGGTCGAGGTGGAGGATAGAGCAGTCTTAGAGACTGGGAGGAATTTGGCCAGTGGGACTAGGAGAATTATTTGATTGACTATCATGTTTATATGATCATATGATTGATTATTATACGTATATGTGTTTGTGTTACAAACGTCATGCTTTCATCATGTACTAGAAAGATGGGCACTACGAATCCCATGGCCATAGTATCAGACGACATAGTTTCATCAAAGCACGAGGTGTACATTTCCGATACTACCGGCACAGACAATGACGACTTTCAGCCCTTTTGCGCTGCCTGAAGTCGTAGCAGAGCCTACTGATGGCCTTCTTGTTGGGAATTTGCCCCCTTGCCGCTTATCATGTAGTTGATATGCCCCCCTCCCGACGTGGCCTCTGACGACGATAACGATCTACTAGAGGAGGACCCATTCGAGGGCAGGGCCCTATTGCTGCTGGTATTAGACTACTGCATGCGGACGCTCCTGTAGGGGAAACTCATGTCCATTCCCCTATCCCAGACTCATTTGAGTTTCTGACATCCGCATCTTCGCACATACAGGGAATGCAGCACCACTCACACGACGCCGACCCTGATATGGCATCATCAGCTGCACCGGATCCCGCCCACAGCTTTGAGTTTGATCACGATATTGAGGTTGATCCTGCTTTTCCACCTGGTTTTGATCCAGACCATGACCTTGAGTTCATACACTTAGACCAGCCCTTGGAGGATCCTGTAACCCCCTGTGTTTGTTGATCCAGCTGATCTTGAGATGGAGTTTTTGATCCGGAGCCGGCCGTGGCCCCTGAGCCAGGCGCTGCTCCTGACCCCGCATTGGAGCATGACCCTGTTCATGCCAATGCACCTACTGTTGCTCCTTGATTGATCATCTGCTTGTACGAGTGAAAATTTGGGGTAACTGTGCAAGACAATTTATTATTACGGGGGCCCACGTAATAACGATTTGTAGTGCACAGGAATCCTGGTGGACTCTGCGGGTCAAGCTAATGATAACCAATGCAGCAGGAAATAACTTAAACACGAATGACCAAGGCGACGTAGCCTCGAGTTCATTCTATTACGAGCGACAAGCCAAATTGGCAAGCCTATGTGAAGGCTCAGAAATTTACTTCCCCACTCATACAGTGAGTATATTTGCGTGTGAAATTGGGTGATTACATGATGGCTTATGTTGCTATATACACCTCATAGACAATTGAAACGTTGTCTAACCCGCTTCACACCACTTCGACAAAAGGGAATGTCACCCAGACGTGACACAAACGCCAGTACGTTGCCAAGAACAGAAGCCGAGCTGCAAGAACGCATCTCACAGATAAATGCACGACATGAAGCCCTCCGCTCTAAGTACAACGATGGCATTACTGGAAATAACCCTCCAACTGGCTGCACCTATAAACAGTTCCTGAACTGCAAGCCTTTGAACTTTGACGGAACAGGAGGCGCCGTTGCATTTGTTCGTTGGTCCGAAAAGACCGACTCCATTCTAAGAATGAGTAACTGTTCGCCCCAACAGAGTGTTACCTATATCTCGGGGATATTTCTAGATGGCACACTCTCTTAATGGAACCTCCAGGTTCAGACCCTTGGCACAGACGCTGCTTATGCACTGAGCTGGGACGAGCTCAAGGAAACGATTGAGAAGAAATGTTGTTTTAGGACTGGAATTTAGAAGCTTGAGGTGGAGTTCAGGAATTTGAAAATGGACGAACCAGAAATTCCTGAACTTATCCAGCGATCGCACGACTTATCTAGGGTCGCCCCCCTACTTAGTCAAACCGGAGTTCAAAAGGATTGAACGATTCATTTGGACACTTGCACCCCAGATCAGGGGTATGGTTACTACCTCAAAGCCCTCAACCATTGCAGAAGCTATCAATATGGGTGATCTATTTATAACATGAGATGTTATGTGATTGATAACATGAGATGTTATGTGTTGATATTGTTGTATACTTACGTACACTCTACTTATTATGACCTAACCTACGTGAAACATCTTTTAGAAGATGCCTTCATCTGCTTTACCCCTGAAACTTTTGAACGTGTTCCATGACTTATCGCATGTGGTACCCTACATGGTCACTCCTGAGTTCAAGAGAATTGAACGCTTCATTTGGGGACTAGCTCCTCAAATCATAAGCATGGTAACCTCATCCAAGCCTGCGACCATTACTGAGGCGATTGATTTGAGCGTGGCTCTCACAGAGGAGGCCATTCGCCTGAACAAGTTTGATGATGCTGAGCATAAGAAGAAAGAGACTCACGTCGAGTCGTCAGGAGGTAACAAACGGAAGTTCTCAAACTTCAAGCAGGGCGCCAGTGTGGCGGTTAAGAAAGGAGGATCAGGCACGCCAGCTCAGGTTACAGCTGGTAGTGGAAAGAAAGGAAAAGGATATCAGGGCACCCAGCCCAAGTGTAATAACTGTCAACGCCATCATACTGGCCATTGTAGTGTGAAAGTATGCGAAGCATGTGGAAAGTCGGGCCACTTGAAGGATTCTTGTTGGGCTAGTGCTGGCTGGGGAGGCCAGGGAGGATTTGGGAATAGGAATAATAATCGTGGTGGTAATCGCTCACAAGGAAACTATGGAGGAAATGGGAATCGAGGCAACTTTGCGAACCAAGCTGGCAATGCAAACCAAAACAACAACCAAGCTGGAAATGGAGGTGGAAATGGGCAAAGACTTGGATGCTATAACTGCGGTGATATCGGGCATTTTAAGAAGAACTGCCCAGAGTTAAACCAAGCCCGTGGAAGAGTGTTCCAAATCGAAGCTAGGGAAGCGCGTCAGGACCCCAATGTCGTTACTGGTACGTTCCCTGTAAATCAACGCTATGCATCCGTTTTATTTGATACTGGTGCCGATTATAGCTTCGTGTCGTTAGAATTTAAGAATATGCTTGGTTTAGCCGCTAATAAGTTAGATATTCCCTACTCAATCGAATTGGCCAATGGGAAGTTAGTAGAAGCCAATGAAGTTATCAGAGGTTGTGTGATCGAATTAGGAGAGCGTGAGTTTGCTTTAGATCTACTACCAGTACAGTTGGGAAGCTTCGACGTGGTGGTAGCAATGGATTGGTTATCAGGCAACAAGGCAGACATAGTTTGTCATGAAAAGATTGTTCGTATCCCAACCGAAGATGGCGAGACAATTTTGGTTCACGGAGAGAAGCGTGATACGCCATTAAGAATTATCAGCTGCCTGAAAGCGCGAAAGTGTTTACAGAAGGGATGTGTTGCCTTCCTGGCACACATTGTGGATAAGAAGGCTGCTGAGCCAAGAATCGAAGACATCCCTGTCGTGAGGGAATATCCAGAAGTCTTCCCAGAGGACTTACCTGGACTGCCACCTCAGAGACAAGTAGGGTTCCGCATTGACTTAGTTCCAGGCGCCGCGCCTGTGGCTAAGGCACCGTATAGACTTGCTCCGTCTGAGATGCAGGAACTGTCGACACAACTTCAAGAGTTGTTAGACAAGGGATTTATCCGACCAAGCTTCTCGCCTTGGGGAGCTCCGGTCCTGTTTGTCAAAAGAAGGACGGTAGTTTTCGAATGTGCATCGACTACCGGGAATTGAACAAGCTGACGATCAAGAATAGGTATCCTCTGCCAAGAATTGATGATCTGTTCGACCAACTTCAAGGTTCAAGCTTTTATTCAAAGATCGATATTCGATCTGGATACCATCAGTTAAGGATACAAGAGGAGAGTATCCCAAAGACAGCCTTCAGAACTCGTTATGGACACTACGAGTTCCTTGTTATGCCGTTTGGTTTGACAAACGCACCTGCAGTCTTTATGGACTTGATGAATAGAGTTTGCAAGCCGTACTTGGACAAGTTCGTGATTGTGTTTATCGACGACATCTTGATCTATTCAAGAACAAAGGCTGAGCACCAACAGCATCTAAGAGCTATTTTGGAGCTGCTGAAGAAAGAACAGCTGTATGCCAAATTCTCCAAGTGCGAGTTTTGGCTACGCGAAGTCCAATTCCTTGGGCACATGGTTAATGGAAATGGAATCCACGTAGATCCAACCAAGATCGAAGCGATCAAGAATTGGGAAACGCCAAAGACGCCAACCGAGATTCGACAATTCTTGGGTTTGGCTGGCTACTATCGAAGGTTCATTGAGGATTTTTCAAAAATCGCTCAACCATTGACGCTCCTCACCCAGAAAGATAAGAAGTTTGATTGGGGAATCAAACAGGAAGAAGCGTTCCAGATACTGAAGGATAAGCTCTGCAATGCGCCAATCTTAGCACTACCGGAAGGTACAGATGATTTTGTGGTATACTGTGATGCTTCGCGTCAAGGATTAGGTTGTGTGTTGATGCAACGCCAAAAGGTTATTGCTTACGCATCGCGTCAACTGAAAGTGCACGAGAAGAACTATTCCACACATGATTTGGAACTTGGCGCAGTTGTATTTGCACTAAAGATCTGGAGACACTACCTTTATGGTACGAAGTGTACAATCTTTACAGATCACAAGAGCCTACAACATATATTCAACCAGAAGGAGTTGAATATGAGGCAGAGACGATGGGTTGAGTTGCTGAACGATTACGACTGCGAGATAAAGTATCATCCAGGGAAGGCGAATGTGGTCGCCAATGCCCTAAGTCGGAAGGAGGGGATCAAGCCCATAAGGGTTAGGGCTTTAGAAATGATTATCCGAACCGATCTTTCCTTGCGCATTCGTGCCACGCAGAAAGAAGCTCTCAAGGAAGGAAACCTTGAAGAAGAATATCTCCGTGGGATGGAGAAGCTACTGGTACCAAACGAGGAAGGAACGTTATGCTTCGAGAAAAGGATTTGGGTTCCTCTGTTTGGTGGTTTAAGGAAAGTTATTTTTGATGAAGCTCACAAATCACGGTACTCTATCCATCCTAGAGCGGATAAGATGTACCAGGATCTCAAAGATTACTATTGGTGGCCTAGGATGAAAGGCGATGTTGCTGTTTATGTGAGCAAATGTTTAACGTGCGCTAAGGTTAAAGCGGAATACCAGAAGCCTTCAGGACTTCTGCAACAACCTGAGATTCCCAAGTGGAAATGGGAACAAATCTCAATGGATTTTGTTACAAAATTGCCAAGAACGCCAAAAGGCCATGACACTATCTGGGTGATAGTGAATCGATTAACGAAGTCAGCACACTTCTTACCTATCAGAGAGAAGGATACTACGAGCAAATTGGCCGAAATATACATGAGAGAGATCGTCGCACGTCATGGAGTGCCTCTCTCAATCATTTCTGATAGAGACGGAAGGTTTGTGTCAAGGATATGGCAATCCTTCCAAGAAGCTTTTGGCTCACAATTAAATCTGAGCACTGCGTTCCATCCGCAAACCGACGGGCAGAGCGAGCGAACGATACAGACTTTGGAAGACATGCTGAGAGCGTGTGTTATGGACTTGGGCGGTAGCTGGGATAAACATTTGCCTTTGGTCGAATTTTCATACAACAACAGCTACCACACCAGTATTGGTGTCGCGCCATTTGAAGCCCTTTACGGACGCAAGTGCCGATCACCCTTATGTTGGACTGACGCAGGTGATAGGCAGCTTGCTGGTCCCGAAATCGTCCAAGAGACGACAGACAAGATTGCGCAAATTCTTAAACGCATCGAAGCAGCTCGCCACAGACAAAAGGCCTATGCGGATCCAAACCGGAAACATGTGGAATTCCAAGTTGGAGAAATGGTGTTATTGAAAGTATCACCCTGGAAGGGGGTGGCACGCTTTGGAAAGCGTGGGAAGTTAAATCCGCGCTACATTGGTCCTTTCAGAGTTTTGGAAAGAATAGGACTAGTAGCATACAAGTTGGACCTACCTGCTGAACTGAATGGTGTTCACGACACCTTTCATGTATCCAATCTAAAGAAAAGTCCAACTCAAGTCACCATTGCCATTCCCACCGACGAGATTCATGTCGACGACACGCTCCACTTCGTTGAAGAACCTGTTGAGGTCACGGATTGGAAAGTTAACAAGACCCGCCGGAGCAGTGTCAAGCTCGTCAAAGTTCGTTGGAATGCCAGACATGGTCCTGAGTACACCTGGGAGCGTGAGGACCGGATGAAAGAGAAATACCCCCACCTTTTTCCTAAGAACCCTGCATCTACAAGCAGAACTTAAATTTCGGGACGAAATTTATTTAACGGGGGGAGAATGTGACAACCCGCACTAAACCAGGTATCCGTACGACTTAATTAGTAATTAATTACTGCTGAATTACTGTGCTTACTTGAACTTGTGAATAAACTGCTACTCGAATACTGATACATGTACTTACTTGCATCATACTTGCTTGCTGTCACTACATTATTTACGTGCTGAACCTTAGTGACAAACATGATGCACAAAGAGCACAGTAGCACTATAACGGATAACCTATTGAACATGCTGATAAAGCTAGCATCAGGCAAACACTGCCTCTAAGGCCTGTAAGAGCCTGAGATATTTTGCTACACTAGTGGTGAGTGTAGGGATACAAGGGTGGTAGAACTGCGTCTCTAGGAATAAGTCACAATGACTGGATGTGCCTAAAACGTACTCTAAGTACAAAACTCAGCACTTTACATAACAATTCAGCTTTTAGCTAACTAATAAAGTGCCAAAACTTGAGAAAAATAATACTAGACACTTTCCAAAGTGTCAGGAATGAGTTGTGTCACTAAAAGGGGTAATAACGACACTTTAAAGCTTTGTTAACGCTTTAACGGATTACTATCCAACCGAACAACCGGACTATACCTGGGACATGAAAATATTGTTATTTTCATTATTTATCTTTTTCTGAGCCAGTTAGGGTCCCTGAACACCCTAACACCCACTGTAACGCGTGACACACTAATAACTGGGTTAAACACTTAACTAACTTGGTTTAACCTAACTAATACCTAACTAACTAGTTGGAATCGGACCAAGACCCCCCCCCCCTCTCTAACCGGCCCCAACTAGAAGGGGACACCCTTGGTACTTGCTTGATTATTTAAATCTTTCTTGTCTAATATCAATTAGACATTGGGACCATTGGATAATACTCTTGTTAATTGTCTATAAGTAACTTGGTATTGCACATAAGAATAAACAACACAAGACACCACACAAAAACTCTCTCTCTCTTGCCCTCTAAGGCTTCGGCCGAGATCCCCTTGCCCATCCATCATATTTTTCGGCTTCCATCTTCACATTACAAGATCATACAAGCTTCAAGGATCACGTATTAGGAGGCTTGGTGCACTCGGAGCTCGAAGGACCTCTTTCTCTAGCTTTTATCCACCTCATTTGCGCTTAGATTCTTCCCTAGCCTCGAGCTAGTGGTATGTTGCTTAGAACACCTTCTTAATCTATTCTAAAGTGGTTAAAAGGATTTGTATCGGTTAAAACTCGTTAACATGCAAGATGATACTTTAAAGTTTACTAAAAACACTAAAATTGGTGGTTAATAGCTCATATGTTGTGTAAATGCTGTAGTAATTAAAATTTATGGTTATTTAGGCCCGATCTATGATGTGGTAGCTCGGAACATCGTTTAACCCGGTATGGTAAGGTCATGGATCTTAACATAAGCATGTTTTGAATGATACAAGGGTTAAAAGGTGAAACTCTACCACACGCGAATCATGAACTTGTGTAAAAGAGTTTTACTTGTAAAATTGTGTTTAAAACTAGCAGATCTACGCATCTGCAAGTGGTATTTTCAAAGAACCACGTATCAAAGAAATCATGTATTTAAAAGATGGATTTTACACTAACAAGCATGATTTTTATAAAACCACAAGTGTGTAAACACTTGTGAAATGAAAAGATCCGACAAAATAACAGTTTTTGTAAAAGATGACGGGAAGTTGTAAAGATAGATTTTCTCTAAAAACGAGGTTTTTACAAGATCAAATTACCTTATATGAAGATCTACTAAATTTAAGGGGATTTACACCACAGTTTTGGGAAAACTACAAGTTCATGTAATTTTTGGCAATTTACACATATGTTGATTAGTTGTTGTGAGAAAAGTTGTTCTGATCCAATAAAGAAAATTGTTGAGTTGATTTGTTAAAGAAAATGATACGCTTGAAAGCGTGGCCACCTCCAGTTACAGAGGAAACTCTGGCGAAATTTTTCTAAAAACCTAACACTTAGAACCACTTACACTACAAGTGTTAGAATTATTTTTGACATGTTTTCGAAACATAAATTTCGCCATGACTTTATTTACTAAATATTCGGAGGTGGGATTTTCACAAAATTTAACGTGATAAATATATATTTTCACACACTGTTTATGATTATTTTGTGAAAATACATAGATATTATTTTTAGAGTAAAAATAATATTTACGAACGTTAACGATTCCAAAATAATACGAACGCTTTCACCATAAATATATAAGTTACACCGGTGATTATATTACCACTCGATTATTAAACGTAACTTACGCACTTACGGAAATATTTATGAACGCGTATTTTAACAACGTATTATTGGAGAAAAATTATGTGAAATTGGAAATATATACATATATTAAGTGAGACTTCATGATATAATTTGAACGCACATGTATTGAATCCCCCATCCTTGGGAAGGAAAATAATTACCAAGTATTTACAAAATGTAAACACGAAATAGTTGTCTAACTATTTCCCAAAAACATAAACCATGAAGCTAAGGCACGGCCGTCCGTCTAATAGAATTAGTACGTGTAGGTCGTCACACAGCTGCGTGAGCAGGAGATACTTGGTAGAGACGCTTCACTGTGAGTTCATGTCCCCCTTTTCTCTAACTTTTTTCAGTTTTCTTAACTGCGGGGGTGAAATACATGTTACTTTGATTACAAGTACTTTATACACGGTATGGTTAGCGTAAGGAGGCTTACTACTTAGATCATGTGAGTGGGTAGGAGCAATATGAGGCCATTAGTCCTCATAACGGGACCGAGGGACAGGAGCGGTAGATCTATCTGGGTGTAGCGAGCCCAGCCCCAGGCCAAACTAGAAACGGACCTCGGGGTGACTTTGTCCACATACTATTGCCGTGGCGAAATCTGCTAGGTTTGAGTCTCCCTATTTGCACTTCACATATATCAGTGGCCTTGCAAACCATTGGTGATCTCAATTCCCTTATTTGCTACATACCAAGACTATTTTTATACTCACAAAGGTTTACTTACTCACTTACACATGAACTCGCTCAACATTATTGTTGATTTTTCAACTTACATGTATTTCAGGAAATTAAAGATCTGGCGCGGTATGTTATGTTTTCCCGCTGCATAAGGGTTCCAAGGTCATCCCAGTTTAGGAAATGTGACTCTTTCCTGGACAAGTCACAAATCTTAAACTGCGTTCATTTCATGTTGATGTTTATGTTTTTCAAGACAATGTTTTACGTTATGATGTTGTAAGTCTATAAGACAATGGTATGTTACTCTGGTTTTAAAACTTAATCAAATGGATGATCTTGCATGATTTTATTTCATATAGCTTTGTTATGATTAAGCTATGGTATTAAGAAGTCACACCAAAATAACCACGCTTCCGCAAAGCCAGGGTGTGACAGCTTGGTATCAGAGCTCTGATCATAGCGAACTAGGATTCTTTCTCGAGTCTAGACTATGACCACTAGGGCTCTCACGAAAACATTTTACTGCATACCACTTAAGTCCAGATCCAAAACTTTTTACAAACAAATGTTGAGCACGTTGATTTATTATAGGCTCAGCCTGGAGGGCTGAGGCTCGGTCTGGAGGATCGAGGCTCGGTCTAGGTGACTGAGGTAGTTGGCTAGTGAGGCTAGGAAGAGTAGGCTCAGTCATGAAGGCTGAGGCTCGGTCAAGGGGACCGAGGCTCGATCTAAGAGGTCGAGGTGGAGGATAGAGCAGTCTTAGAGACTGGGAGGAATTTGGCCAGTGGGACTAGGAGAATTATTTGATTGACTATCATGTTTATATGATCATATGATTGATTATTATACGTATATGTGTTTGTGTTACAAACGTCATGCTTTCATCATGTACTAGAAAGATGGGCACTACGAATCCCATGGCCATAGTATCAGACGACATAGTTTCATCGAAGCACGAGGTGTACATTTCCGATACTACCGGCACAGACAATGACGACTTTCAGCCCTTTTGCGCTGCCTGAAGTCGTAGCAGAGCCTACTGATGGCCATCTTGTTGGGAATTTGCCCCCTTGCCGCTTATCCTGTTGTTGATATGCCCCCCTCCCGACGTGGCCTCTGACGACGATAACGATCTACTAGAGGAGGACCCATTCGAGGGCAGGGCCCTATTGCTGCTGGTATTAGACTACTGCATGCGGACGCTCCTGTAGGGGAAACTCATGTCCATTCCCCTATCCCAGACTCATTTGAGTTTCTGACATCCGCATCTTCGCACATACAGGGAATGCAGCACCACTCACACGACGCCGACCCTGATATGGCATCATCAGCTGCACCGGATCCCGCCCACAGCTTTGAGTTTGATCACGATATTGAGTTTGATCCTGCTTTTCCACCTGGTTTTAATCCAGACCATGACCTTGAGTTCATACACTTAGACCAGCCCTTGGAGGATCCTGTAACCCCCTGTGTTTGTTGATCCAGCTGATCTTGAGATGGAGTTTTTGATCCGGAGCCGGCCGTGGCCCCTGAGCCAGGCGCTGCTCCTGACCCCGCATTGGAGCATGACCCTGTTCATGCCAATGCACCTACAGTTGCTCCTTGATTGATCATCTGCTTGGACGAGAGAAAATTTGGCGTAACTGTGCAAGACAATTTATTATTACGGGGGCCCACGTAATAACGATTTGTAGTGCACAGGAATCCTGGTGGACTCTGCAGGTCAAGCTAATGATAACCAATGCAGCAGGAAATAACTTAAACACGAATGACCAAGGCGACGTAGCCTCGAGTTCATTCTATTACGAGCGACAAGCCAAATTGGCAAGCCTATGTGAAGGCTCAGAAATTTACTTCCCCACTTATACAGTGAGTATATTTGCGTGTGAAATTGGGTGATTACATGATGGCTTATGTTGCTATATACACCTCATAGACAATTGAAACGTTGTCTAACCCGCTTCACACCACTTCGACAAAAGGGAATGTCACCCAGACGTGACACAAACGCCAGTACGTTGCCAAGAACAGAAGCCGAGCTGCAAGAACGCATCTCACAGATAAATGCACGACATGAAGCCCTCCGCTCTAAGTACAACGATGGCATTACTGGAAATAACCCTCCAACTGGCTGCACCTATAAACAGTTCCTGAACTGCAAGCCTTTGAACTTTGACGGAACAGGAGGCGCCGTTGCATTTGTTCGTTGGTCCGAAAAGACCGACTCCATTCTAAGAATGAGTAACTGTTCGCCCCAACAGAGTGTTACCTATATCTAGGGGATATTTCTAGATGGCACACTCTCTTAATGGAACCTCCAGGTTCAGACCCTTGGCACAGACGCTGCTTATGCACTGAGCTGGGACGAGCTCAAGGAAACGATTGAGAAGAAATGTTGTTTTAGGACTGGAATTTAGAAGCTTGAGGTGGAGTTCAGGAATTTGAAAATGGACGAACCAGAAATTCCTGAACTTATCCAGCGATCGCACGACTTATCTAGGGTCGCCCCCCTACTTAGTCAAACCGGAGTTCAAAAGGATTGAACGATTCATTTGGACACTTGCACCCCAGATCAGGGGTATGGTTACTACCTCAAAGCCCTCAACCATTGCAGAAGCTATCAATATGGGTGATCTATTTATAACATGAGATGTTATGTGATTGATAACATGAGATGTTATGTGTTGATATTGTTGTATACTTACGTACACTCTACTTATTATGACCTAACCTACGTGAAACATCTTTTAGAAGATGCCTTCATCTGCTTTACCCCTGAAACCTTTGAACGTGTTCCATGACTTATCGCATGTGGTACCCTACATGGTCACTCCTGAGTTCAAGAGAATTGAACGCTTCATTTGGGGACTAGCTCCTCAAATCATAAGCATGGTAACCTCATCCAAGCCTGCGACCATTACTGAGGCGATTGATTTGAGCGTGGCTCTCACAGAGGAGGCCGTTCGCCTGAACAAGTTTGATGATGCTGAGCATAAGAAGAAAGAGACTCACGTCGAGTCGTCAGGAGGTAACAAAAGGAAGTTCTCAAACTTCAAGCAGGGCGCCAGTGTGGCGGTTAAGAAAGGAGGATCAGGCACGCCAGCTCAGGTTACAGCTGGTAGTGGAAAGAAAGGAAAAGGATATCAGGGCACCCAGCCCAAGTGTAATACCTGTCAACGCCATCATACTGGCCATTGTAGTGTGAAAGTATGCGAAGCATGTGGAAAGTCGGGCCACTTAAAGGATTCTTGTTGGGCTAGTGCTGGCCGGGGAGGCCAGGGAGGATTTGGGAATAGGAATAATAATCGTGGTGGTAATCGCTCACAAGGAAAATATGGAGGAAACGGGAATCGAGGCAACTTTGCGAACCAAGCTGGCAATGCAAACCAAAACAACAACCAAGCTGGAAATGGAGGTGGAAACGGGCAAAGACTTGGATGCTATAACTGCGGTGATATCGGGCATTTTAAGAAGAACTGCCCAGAGTTAAACCAAGCCCGTGGAAGAGTGTTCCAAATCGAAGCTAGGGAAGCGCGCCAGGACCCCAATGTCGTTACTGGTACGTTCCCTGTAAATCAACGCTATGCATCCGTTTTATTTGATACCGGTGCCGATTATAGCTTCGTGTCGTTAGAATTTAAGAATATGCTTGGTTTCGCCGCTAATAAGTTAGATATTCCCTACTCAATCGAATTGGCCAATGGGAAGTTAGTAGAAGCCAATGAAGTTATCAGAGTTTGTGTGATCGAATTAGGAGAGCGTGAGTTTGCTTTAGATCTACTACCAGTACAGTTGGGAAGCTTCGACGTGGTGGTAGGAATGGATTGGTTATCAGGCAACAAGGCAGAGATAGTTTGTCATGAAAAGATTGTTCGTATCCCAACCGAAGATGGCGAGACAATTGTGGTTCACGGAGAGAAGCGTGATACGCCATTAAGAATTATCAGCTACCTGAAAGCGCGAAAGTGTTTACAGAAGGGATGTGTTGCCTTCCTGGCACACATTGTGGATAAGAAGGCTGCTGAGCCAAGAATCGAAGACATCCCTGTCGTGAGGGAATATCCAGAAGTCTTCCCAGAGGACTTACCTGGACTGCCACCTCAGAGACAAGTAGGGTTTCGCATTGACTTAGTTCCAGGCGCCGCGCCTGTGGCTAAGGCACCGTATAGACTTGCTCCGTCTGAGATGCAGGAACTGTCGACACAACTTCAAGAGTTGTTAGACAAGGGATTTATCCGACCAAGCTTCTCGCCTTGGGGAGCTCCGGTCCTGTTTGTCAAAAGAAGGACGGTAGTTTTCGAATGTGCATCGACTACCGGGAATTGAACAAGCTGACGATCAAGAATAGGTATCCTCTGCCAAGAATTGATGATCTGTTCGACCAACTTCAAGGTTCAAGCTTTTATTCAAAGATCGATCTTCGATCTGGATACCATCAGTTAAGGATACAAGAGGAGAGTATCCCAAAGACAGCCTTCAGAACTCGTTATAGACACTACGAGTTCCTTGTTATGCCGTTTGGTTTGACAAACGCACCTGCAGTCTTTATGGACTTGATGAATAGAGTTTGTAAGCCGTACTTGGACAAGTTCGTGATTGTGTTTATCGACGACATCTTGATCTATTCAAGAACAAAGGCTGAGCACGAACAGCATCTAAGAGCTATTTTGGAGCTACTGAAGAAAGAACAGTTGTATGCCAAATTCTCCAAGTGCGAGTTTTGGCTACGCGAAGTCCAATTCCTTGGGCACATGGTTAATGGAAATGGAAATGGAATCCACGTAGATCCAACCAAGATCGAAGCGATCAAGAATTGGGAAACGCCAAAGACGCCAACCGAGATTCGACAATTCTTGGGTTTGGCTGGCTACTATCGAAGGTTCATTGAGGATTTTTCAAAAATCGCTCAACCATTGACGCTCCTCACCCAGAAAGATAAGAAGTTTTATTGGGGAATCAAACAGGAAGAAGCGTTCCAGATACTGAAGGATAAGCTCTGCAATGCGCCAATCTTAGCACTACCGAAAGGTACAGATGATTTTGTGGTATACTGTGATGCTTCGCGTCAAGGATTAGGTTGTGTGTTGATGCAACGCCAAAAGGTTATTGCTTACGCATCGCGTCAACTGAAAGTGCACGAGAAGAACTATACCACACATGATTTGGAACTTGGAGTAGTGGTATTTGCACTAAAGATCTGGAGACACTACCTTTATGGTACGAAGTGTACAATCTTTACAGATCACAAGAGCCTACAACATATATTCAACCAGAAGGAGTTGAATATGAGGCAGAGACGATGGGTTGAGTTGCTGAACGATTACGACTGCGAGATAAAGTATCATCCAGGGAAGGCGAATGTGGTCGCCAATGCCCTAAGTCGGAAGGAGAGGATCAAGCCCATAAGGGTTAGGGCTTTAGAAATGATTATCCGAACCGATCTTTCCTTGCGCATTCATGCCACGCAGAAAGAAGCTCTCAAGGAAGGAAACCTTGAAGAAGAATATCTCCGTGGGATGGAGAAGCTACTGGTACCAAACGAGGAAGGAACATTATGCTTCGAGAAAAGGATTTGGGTTCCTCTGTTTGGTGGTTTAAGGAAAGTTATTTTTGATGAAGCTCACAAATCACGGTACTCTATCCATCCTGGAGCGGATAAGATGTACCAGGATCTCAAAGATTACTATTGGTGGCCTAGGATGAAAGGCGATGTTGTTGTTTATGTGAGCAAATGTTTAACGTGCGCTAAGGTTAAAGCGGAATACCAGAAGCCTTCAGGACTTCTGCAACAACCTGAGATTCCCAAGTGGAAATGGGAACAAATCTCAATGGATTTTGTTACAAAATTGCCAAGAACGCCAAAAGGCCATGACACTATCTGGGTGATAGTGAATCGATTAACGAAGTCAGCACACTTCTTACCTATCAGAGAGAAGGATACTACGAGCAAATTGGCCGAAATATACATGAGAGAGATCGTCGCACGTCATGGAGTGCCTCTCTCAATCATTTCTGATAGAGACGGAAGGTTTGTGTCAAGGATATGGCAATCCTTCCAAGAAGCTTTTGGCTCACAATTAAATCTGAGCACTGCGTTCCATCCGCAAACCGACGGGCAGAGCGAGCGAACGATACAGACTTTGGAAGACATGCTGAGAGCGTGTGTTATGGACTTGGGCGGTAGCTGGGATAAACATTTGCCTTTGGTCGAATTTTCATACAACAACAGCTACCACACCAGTATTGGTGTCGCGCCATTTGAAGCCCTTTACGGACGCAAGTGCCGATCACCCTTATGTTGGACTGACGCAGGTGATAGGCAGCTTGCTGGTCCCGAAATCGTCCAAGAGACGACAGACAAGATTGCGCAAATTCTTAAACGCATCGAAGCAGCTCGCCACAGACAAAAGGCCTATGCGGATCCAAACCGGAAACATGTGGAATTCCAAGTTGGAGAAATGGTGTTATTGAAAGTATCACCCTGGAAGGGGGTGGCACGCTTTGGAAAGCGTGGGAAGTTAAATCCGCGCTACATTGGTCCTTTCAGAGTTTTGGAAAGAATAGGACTAGTAGCATACAAGTTGGACCTACCTGCTGAACTGAATGGTGTTCACGACACCTTTCATGTATCCAATCTAAAGAAAAGTCCAACTCAAGTCACCATTGCCATTCCCACCGACGAGATTCATGTCGACGACACGCTCCACTTCATTGAAGAACCTGTTGAGGTCACGGATTGGAAAGTTAACAAGACCCGCCGGAGCAGTGTCAAGCTCGTCAAAGTTCGTTGGAATGCCAGACATGGTCCTGAGTACACCTGGGAGCGTGAGGACCGGATGAAAGAGAAATACCCCCACCTTTTTCCTAAGAACCCTGCATCTACAAGCAGAACTTAAATTTCGGGACGAAATTTATTTAACGGGGGGAGAATGTGACAACCCGCACTAAACCAGGTATCCGTACGACTTAATTAGTAATTAATTACTGCTGAATTACTGTGCTTACTTGAACTTGTGAATAAACTGCTACTCGAATACTGATACATGTACTTACTTGCATCATACTTGCTTGCTGTCACTACATTATTTACGTGCTGAACCTTAGTGACAAACATGATGCACAAAGAGCACAGTAGCACTATAACGGATAACCTATTGAACATGCTGATAAAGCCAGCATCAGGCAAACACTGCCTCTAAGGCCTGTAAGAGCCTGAGATATTTTGCTACACTAGTGGTGAGTGTAGGGATACAAGGGTGGTAGAACTGCGTCTCTAGGAATAAGTCACAATGACTGGATGTGCCTAAAACGTACTCTAAGTACAAAACTCAGCACTTTACATAACAATTCAGCTTTTAGCTAACTAATAAAGTGCCAAAACTTGAGAAAAATATTACTAGACACTTTCCAAAGTGTCAGGAATGAGTTGTGTCACTAAAAGGGGTAATAACGACACTTTAAAGCTTTGTTAACGCTTTAACGGATTACTATCCAACCGAACAACCGGACTATACCCGGGACATGAAAATATTGTTATTTTCATTATTTATCTTTTTCTGAGCCAGTTAGGGTCCCTGAACACCCTAACACCCACTGTAACGCGTGACACACTAATAACTGGGTTAAACACTTAACTAACTTGGTTTAACCTAACTAATACCTAACTAACTAGTTGGAATCGGACCAAGACCCCCCCCCCTCTCTAACCGGCCCCAACTAGAAGGGGACACCCTTGGTACTTGCTTGATTATTTAAATCTTTCTTGTCTAATATCAATTAGACATTGGGACCATTGGATAATACTCTTGTTAATTGTCTATAAGTAACTTGGTATTGCACATAAGAATAAACAACACAAGACACCACACAAAAACTCTCTCTCTCTTGCCCTCTAAGGCTTCGGCCGAGATCCCCTTGCCCATCCATCATATTTTTCGGCTTCCATCTTCACATTACAAGATCATACAAGCTTCAAGGATCACGTATTAGGAGGCTTGGTGCACTCGGAGCTCGAAGGACCTCTTTCTCTAGCTTTTATCCACCTCATTTGCGCTTAGATTCTTCCCTAGCCTCGAGCTAGTGGTATGTTGCTTAGAACACCTTCTTAATCTATTCTAAAGTGGTTAAAAGGATTTGTATCGGTTAAAACTCGTTAACATGCAAGATGATACTTTAAAGTTTACTAAAAACACTAAAATTGGTGGTTAATAGCTCATATGTTGTGTAAATGTTGTAGTAATTAAAATTTATGGTTATTTAGGCCCGATCTATGATGTGGTAGCTCGGAACATCGTTTAACCCGGTATGGTAAGGTCATGGATCTTAACATAAGCATGTTTTGAATGATACAAGGGTTAAAAGGTGAAACTCTACCACACGCGAATCATGAACTTGTGTAAAAGAGTTTTACTTGTAAAATTGTGTTTAAAACTAGCAGATCTACGCATCTGCAAGTGGTATTTTCAAAGAACCACGTATCAAAGAAATCATGTATTTAAAAGATGGATTTTACACTAACAAGCATGATTTTTATAAAACCACAAGTGTGTAAACACTTGTGAAATGAAAAGATCCGACAAAATAACAGTTTTTGTAAAAGATGACGGGAAGTTGTAAAGATAGATTTTCTCTAAAAATGAGGTTTTTACAAGATCAAATTACCTTATATGAAGATCTACTAAATTTAAGGGGATTTACACCACAGTTTTGGGAAAACTACAAGTTCATGTAATTTTTGGCAATTTACACATATGTTGATTAGTTGTTGTGAGAAAAGTTGTTCTGATCCAATAAAGAAAATTGTTGAGTTGATTTGTTAAAGAAAATGATACGCTTGAAAGCGTGGCCACCTCCAGTTACAGAGGAAACTCTGGCGAAATTTTTCTAAAAACCTAACACTTAGAACCACTTACACTACAAGTGTTAGAATTATTTTTGACATGTTTTCGAAACATAAATTTCGCCATGACTTTATTTACTAAATATTCGGAGGTGGGATTTTCACAAAATTTAACGTGATAAATATATATTTTCACACACTGTTTATGATTATTTTGTGAAAATACATAGATATTATTTTTAGAGTAAAAATAATATTTACGAACGTTAACGATTCCAAAATAATACGAACGCTTTCACCATAAATATATAAGTTACACCGGTGATTATATTACCACTCGATTATTAAACGTAACTTACGCACTTACGGAAATATTTATGAACGCGTATTTTAACAACGTATTATTGGAGAAAAATTATGTGAAATTGGAAATATATACATATATTAAGTGAGACTTCATGATATAATTTGAACGCACATGTATTGAATCCCCCATCCTTGGGAAGGAAAATAATTACCAAGTATTTACAAAATGTAAACACGAAATAGTTGTCTAACTATTTCCCAAAAACATAAACCATGAAGCTAAGGCACGGCCGTCCGTCTAATAGAATTAGTACGTGTAGGTCGTCACACAGCTGCGTGAGCAGGAGATACTTGGTAGAGACGCTTCACTGTGAGTTCATGTCCCCCTTTTCTCTAACTGTTTTCAGTTTTCTTAACTGCGGGGGTGAAATACATGTTACTTTGATTACAAGTACTTTATACACGGTATGGTTAGCGTAAGGAGGTTTACTACTTAGATCATGTGAGTGGGTAGGAGCAATATGAGGCCATTAGTCCTCATAACGGGACCGAGGGACAGGAGCGGTAGATCTATCTGGGTGTAGCGAGCCCAGCCCCAGGCCAAACTAGAAACGGACCTCGGGGTGACTTTGTCCACATACTATTGCCGTGGCGAAATCTGCTAGGTTTGAGTCTCCCTATTTGCACTTCACATATATCAGTGGCCTTGCAAACCATTGGTGATCTCAATTCCCTTATTTGCTACATACCAAGACTATTTTTATACTCACAAAGGTTTACTTACTCACTTACACATGAACTCGCTCAACATTATTGTTGATTTTTCAACTTACATGTATTTCAGGAAATTAAAGATCTGGCGCAGTATGTTATGTTTTCCCGCTGCATAAGGGTTCCAAGGTCATCCCAGTTTAGGAAATGTGACTCTTTCCTGGACAAGTCACAAATCTTAAACTGCGTTCATTTCATGTTGATGTTTATGTTTTTCAAGACAATGTTTTACGTTATGATGTTGTAAGTCTATAAGACAATGGTATGTTACTCTGGTTTTAAAACTTAATCAAATGGATGATCTTGCATGATTTTATTTCATATAGCTTTGTTATGATTAAGCTATGGTATTAAGAAGTCACACCAAAATAACCACGCTTCCGCAAAGCCAGGGTGTGACAAAGCTTTGGTTGACCGTATAAATCACTTGACGGTGGGGTTAGAGGGGTGCCTTCGAGAAGTCAACCTTTTGCAGCAAAGGTTGAATATTCTTGCTTCTCCTCCTATGGTGCCAATCATTGCACAAAGGGAGTGGAATGTTGTACCGGAGGTCATGCCGAATGGTATGTCATACACCCGGAACCCCCTCAAGACATTTTACACGGGGTCCCGGTTGCCATCGCACCTCCTCGACAAGACATTGTGGAGAATGAGCCCGCCTTCTTCCTCCCTAGGGAGATAGAGGAATGGCTCAACGACATCTAAAGAGACATCCCTCAGTTCCGAGTTATACAACACCCTTAAGTACCGGAAAGCTATTTCCGGGTTTTTCACAATCCTACAATAAGGGTAGAACTCCTTAGAATGATTCTCTACGTTACTTGACCTATCTATCCTAGGAGTTTGTAGTTTTTCATTTCTATCTTTATTTTTATTTTCTAGGATCTTTGTAATTGTTAAATTTTAATGAATAATGGTTTTTAATGGTGTTTGGATGATGTTGTAATGGTTGAATACACTCGAAATGGTGAAGGTTATTAAGGGAAAATTGAACCCACATCCCATGCACAAAAACAGAGCCTCCCGACAATTTTTCTTCATTACAGCAAGTTCAGCACGGGGTCGTGCTCAGCCCAACACGCCCCGCGCCCAAGGATCTGCAGAAAACGCCCAGTTCAGGTAACAGGACACGGGTCGTGCTCACTGAACACAACCCCGTGCCCAGCCTTCTGCTAAATATGATAATGGCAATCTGAACACGGGGCCATGCCCGGACCAACACGGGCCCGTGTCCAGGCGCCCAGTAACATAAAATTTTGTTTTTGAACACTTTTTTACACATTCAATCAAACTAAAACTTATTTTTGGGACACATTGACGACAATGTGTAAATTAAGTGTGGGGGGGGATGCTAAAACCTTGAATTTTGCAAGTCCTAATAACAAGCCTTACACAAAACTCTATTGGAACCGCTAATCACCCCAAATTTTATCAAAAACTTTTTTTTTCTTGTCTTGGTTTAATTTGGGAATAATAAGTTCTAAAAATGTTATATTTTTTTACAAATTTACAACCGATAGCGTCGTGATAAAAAGAACCAACATAAGAAAATTATGAAACGGCAGGACAAATCTAGTTAAAATTTGATTATATATACTTGATCACATTATAAACCCATTCCCACAAAAAGTGAGTTTTGAGCCTTTATTGAGCATACAAGCATACATCTTTAAACTAAATGCTCATTTTTCGTTTCTTGTGTGAATAGCCGCTTGGTTTCTTACGACTCTAGAACTTGCCACGACAATACATTCCCGATCCTTACCAACTTAAACCCAAGTATGTAAATGATGGAGGCATTAGGACTAACCCATTTTCTTTTCAACACCATTATTTTCTTTTTCTTTAACCTACCCAAAATCCCCCTAGTTAACCCCTTTGAGCCTAAACCTTTTCATTTCTAAACCCACAAAACAAACACCCTTTACCCACCAAAACCCTTTTTCATTTTAACCCTTTGTTTTAGTAAAAAGCTCGGTTTTCTTGTAACATTCCTTATCATCAAAAAAAATTAATTCTAGAAATAAACAAACAAGTTCCTCAAAAAACTTTGTTTGAAAGTGTTTAGTTTGAATAAAAGTCACAAAAAACAAAAAATTTTACGGCGACCGACGCTTTTTATGCTTTTAACCCTTTTTACTAACCACTAACCCAAAACCACCTGTGACAACTGTCTTCTGTAATCGATGTACAATGTAAAACAATGTTAATTATCAATAAAGCAATGTGTTTTGGTGTTATTATGTGTGTATTTGTGTTTGATGATTTTACGATTTGATTCGATTCTGATTTCAAGCTTTAAATCGCTTTCTTGAAGGTTATACGCAAACTGGTGCGTGAACGCAGTCAGTTTAACGCAACGAACACTCCGGAATAGTGACATAGGCTTAACATACCTTAAATGACCTCCACATAACTTAGAAATAAGCTTTGGATGGTTTGGTGTGTTGAAATCAAGTTTGTTCGATCGCAGGGACTATTTGTGTCAAACTGTGAAACTATATCGATTTGTATAGTAACGAACATTTTGGAACTTGATCATAAGTTAAACATACCCTAAATATCCTTTACATAGCTTAGAAATAGGCTTTGAGGGGTTCGGTATGCTAAAACAAACTTTATTGGTCATTCAGGGACTAAAAGCGTCAAAAAGTGCATAAGTTTGCATTTTCGCGCATATCTTACGTTCTGAATATATCCGGACATCCAAAAATTTATGTAATCATTAAAATATTTTATTTTAGTGATTGGAATGATAAAATTCCATTCCTCGCTTAATTTGGATCGTTTTTGCGTCCGTTATGACTTTCGTCGTAATTAACCGAACAACGCAACCGTACGACCAAACGAGCCGACATCCGAGATGTTTTTGAGCATGTTTTGAGTTCCCTATACTTTAACTTCATTTTAGAGCCTTGAAATGGGGTTAACGGGGTTTAAACGCATCGAAAAAGTCCTTAAACATGTGCAGGGACCAAAACTGTAAATATGTGAAACTTTCTGGAACTAGGCACCTGCTGGCGTCGCGCCACCACTATGTGGGTTGGACGTCGCACAGCGTGAGCACCAGATCTGGACAGAAACTTGAATTTTAGCTTTTTTCAGCAATAAGATTGAACTTGGGGGGTCTTTTTTGTAACTTTTTCAATACCATTTGCTGGTTTTGGGGGCACCCCTAGTATTACAAATCAATGGGCATGAGGTGTATGGCCATGATCAAAGCTCATTTCACGATAAGCGATCCTAACGGTTCTAGTTTCCCTATAAATACCCCCACAATTTCTTTGCAAAACCCACTTGATTTTTCTGAGATTTCTCTAAGTTGAAGTGTTAACCACTTCATACCTGAGAATACTTGGAAAATCAAACTTTCTTGGACCCTTTGTAAGTATTCTTTCGTTCTTGTTTCGTTTTTCAAGCATGAAAGTCAAACAGAGTTTGACTTTCAGCTTTGACCAGTCAATGGTCAACACAAAGTTCATTTGAACTTTGCAACGTGAGCGTAATCACGATGGTTATAGTCCCTCGTGACTATACCTACTGATTACCTAGTTGACTAGGCGTAGTGACGAGTCGTAGTTTCGGCCAAAATGCGCATTTGTGCGTATTTTGTAACCAAACTACTCTTGGGTATCAAAACCGTTTGTTTTGATACCAAAACCTGTTTTCTAACTTAACTAAACAGGTTTTAGCATGTTTAGCTCGTCACTTTTAGTTTAGTGCTTGTGTAGAGTCATAAGTTGTAACGCCCCGAAATTCGAATTTTCTAAGTTTGCTAGTGTGACCCCATGTTTAATATAATGGAGTGTTATAACTAGATGATTATACCTGGTCAAATGTTTAGCAAAACAAACAAGGGTACAAACTAGAGGGACCAAAGATGAATAAGGGAAAGTTATGTTTATTTATTAAACACACACACACAAACACACACATCTTGTGTGTGTTCTGGACGATTCGAGCAGGGGCTCTCAAGAGCCCCAAAAACCCTAGTTCATCAAAGCTTCAAATTAAAGAACGAATCAAGGCCCAAATTCACAACCGAGCATGAATTAGTGATCACCTTTACAAAGGGATCGTAAGGTATGTCTTAAATCAAAGATTGGTGATCATGTGTGAAGTGGGTTATGTTCTAATCCGTAAGATAATGTGAAATTTATCATGTATAAGTGTTAGAATCATCATATAGAACATAGGTTATGTATGGTTTGTGTTAATTTGATGTTTAGAGGTGAAACCCGCTTGTTTTGGTAAGGATGATGACTTGAATGATCATCCATGCTCAATTCTTGTTGATTGTTGATGAATTAGGATGGATATCATGAATTCGTGTGAGTTGAATTGAGAGAAATGTGATGGTGTTATGTTGATGTTTATGTGTGAATGTTATATGTTGATTAGTAGTAGAATTTGATGAACTACATATGAACTTAGAAGATTTATGCATAAAATAGTTGTACGTTATGCTTAGAAAGTAGTACGCACACCAAGTGTTCGATGAAATGTCTAAATGACAATACTATGTGAAATTGTATGCAATTAATGGTTAAACATGTATTGAATGTGGTAATAATGAAATTGATAGTAAACCAACATGAGGAATGCATTTTAGATATAATTCATGAGAAGGTTATGTTAGGTTGATGTTGAGTATGCTTTATGCTTGTTGAATTGACTAATGAAAGTCATACATGAGATATGAATTTGATATGATCGTTCATACGTACAATCATATATGCTAACAAGAATGTGAATGTAATGACATGTACGGATAGGAGTCATGTCAACGCGGACACAAGCATGGAAGGACAACGGGCCAAAGGATAAACACGGAAGCTATGCTTGAACTCGGACGCACGAGGTAAGTGAACTCCGAACTTACTCTTTTGTTTATTAAGGTATTTATGATATATGGTAATTATTGAAGGTAACGTAAGAAGATAGGAATCGATGTTATTACTAAGTTAAGTTTTAATGACGAATGGGTCGGAAGTGGTTAATAAAGAGATTTGATTAAGTTCGGATAAGAAAGGGAATGTAAATAATGAATTATGCATAAAGATGAGTTATGTGTATTCGAGATCATGTTCATATGAAAAGACGCTTATGATACTAATCGTTTTCTATTGAGAGTTAATGTAAAGTATAGGCATGTTAACAATGAAAGTGAAGGTTAGATGCGCAATCCAATGCTAGTGAAGGAATGGATGCATGAAGGGGCTGGTATAAGAGAAAGCAGGATATGTTGACGCCTTACTATGCATGTGTTAAGATTTATTTTTATTATGTCACCTGTTGCTATTTGATTTGATTGAATGTGGTGACTGCAGGCCGTACAGGGTTTTGGACGTTTCATCAAGAAGTGTACGCGGTTGAAGATCGAGTCAATACATGGATTGTACGTGGGTGCGTTGTTGTCACTTAAATTGATATAAGTATGTTAGTTTGTGATTAATTTATAGAAAGGGATTAATGTATTTAATTGAAAGAAAGAATATTATGAAAGAAATTTTAGGTATGTACTTTCCGCTGCGATAAATTGGGTTAAAACGTTTTAGGGCGTCACATAAGTCAAGCGGACTAAACACCCGCTTAGACTTTCGAACTCGACCCGTTTGGTCGATCATTAGGATCCGACCAAACATGTTTAGTGACCATAGTTGCATAGGGAATAACCTTCCGAGGTTATACCTTATGGTCACTTAGGTTTAATTAGTTGTATGATAGGTAATTTATATGCCTTAGGTAATTGACCAAAATGCCCTTTTCATGCATAATTGGTAATTAAGCATATGTAACATAAACTTTTGTCACGTAACTGATTATACAACATATTTAAACATGTTTAGGCATATAATACTTATCATAGGACTAGCTAGACGTCTCAAACGCGCTTATGCACGCACGACGCGTTAAAGTAGCGTAAGCTACCTTAATGGGTCATGACGGGTCGAAAGCACTTAGGTTAGGTCCCAATTTAGAATGTAGGCTTTGTTAAACCATATCATATGAGTTCCAACACTCATTTGGTTTACAAGACCTCATTCTGTCTGATCTTCCGATTTAGGCGTCTATTGTTTGACTAGTGATTCGATTACTAGGTGCTGCTTGATTTCTCTGGTTTACTTGAGTTGTTGAAGTTCTATTGATTGGGGATACTTTGCACTTCATGTGAGTACATAGTTCCCCTATTTTACTGTTTTCAATTGTTTTGGGGTGATTCATATGTATCAAAACGATTTTCGATATTATAACGATGATTTCAAAAATGATTATGATGGTTTATACTAAACTAATAACAATTTAGATAAAGTGAACGAACTTGTTGGTTGTAGTTACATAACGAATTACATTCATTAGCATTGATCAAGCCGGCCAGTATTAGGTTATGGTACCATATGTCACACCCCGACCACGTAGAACATACAAAACGTGGCGGAAACGTCGGGGAGTGTTGTAACAGAATTAATTGTTTCAAATCCATGGCAATTAAAGTTTCGTTTTATTAATCAAACAAGAGAGTTACATTGTTTTAAACAAGAAACAAAGAGTAAATAACAAAAATTAACTAGTTCTTGTCTCATTTTAAGTCACTAAGGCACAGGTCCGCCTAAGTATGTCTTGATAAGTCCTATGCATCATCTCCTGAAAACACATGTGAAAATAGGTACGTCAGCATAAAAATGCCTGTGAGATACATAGGTTTTGTGAAAACAGAATTTATGACTTATGTTTGAGAAAATGTTTAGTCATGAACCTTGTAATTTGCTTTGTCTTGTAAATCATTTGAAAAACAATAAGATCAGATGTTATGTATAAATAAGAGAAGAATGTATGGTTAAATGAATAACCATATAAAATGAGTTTGTAAAAGATAAGTTGTTTGTAAAACAATGTCGTGTGAAAAGTATGTTAATTGTATAAAATGTTATATGTCTCAAATTGAAATGATTCAAACAACGCTACAATATGTGATACCATACAAACACTTATATATAGGAAGTACCAGCGGCGTATCCACCGTGCTTGTATCATATTACATACGCCTCGTTACTTAAATCACTTACTCAAACCAAACCATCAAGATGAAATGTTTAACAATTGTAGAAATGTTTATGTATAGTCAAATGTCTATTGTCAAATGTAAACCATGTCAAACAGATACAACTGGTTCACACGGTTCAATAGTTACAAACGGTTCATATAATCAAAGGGTTACGACGGTTCACATAGTCAAATGGTTACAACGGTTCAAAATGTAGTATAATGTGTTCATATGCTGGATGAGCATATGCAACAGAAATGCAATGTAAAACAATGTACTAAGTATGCACACAATGGACATACATAGCATGAAATGTAATGTAGAACGATGTACTAAGTATGTACTAACGAACATAGCAGGTATATGATGTGAAAGCATGGAAAGCATGAAAGTAACAAGTAGGCACATGTGTTTCACCCCAAAACAGTTTGGAAACAGTAAAAGAGGGGTCTATGTACTCACTTGAGATTGCTCAGAAGTCCTAAGATAACCACCAAGCAATGCTAGAGATCACGGAATCAAACGACACCTAATATAGGTAACTATGTTAATAAACCGGACCTATATCGGAGGATTTAGATAGATTGAGGGTTCGTAAACCAAACGAGTATGGAAACTCGTGTAATATGGTTTAACAAAGCCTACATACTATTTGAAACCTAACATAAGTGCTTACGACCCATTACGACCCGTTTAGGTAGCTTACGCTACTTTAACGCGTCGTGCACGCAAAAGCGCATACGAGACGTCTAACTAGCCCTATGACAAGTGTTATATGCCTAAACATGTTACATAATCAGTTATGTGACAAAAGTTTAGGTTACATATGCTTAATTACCAATTATACATGAAAAGGGTATTCTGGTAATTTACCTAAGGCATATAAACTACCTATCATACAACTACTTAACGATGTGACCATAGGGTATAACCTCGGAAGGTTATTCCCTATACACTATGGTCACCTAAGGTATTTGGTCGGATCCTAATGATCGACCAAATGGGTCGGGTTCGAAGGTATAAGCGATTTATTAGATCGCTTACCCTTACGACCCTAGACAACGTGGTAATCAGTAGGCATAGTCCCAAGGGACTATAACCATCGTGATTACAATCACGTTGCGAAGTTCAAACGAACTTCGCATTGACCATAAGCTGGTCAATGCAGAAAGTCAAACAAAGTTTGGCTTTCAGACTCGAAAAGCAATAAAAGAACGAAGGAATACTTACGAAGGGTCCCCGAATGCTAATTGAGATTCAAGTAGCTCAGGTATGAAACAAAGGTTTCAACTTAGAGCTCCTCAAATCAGATTCTAGTGGGTTTTAGTTATGGAATGGGTTGGGTATTTATAGTGTTCGGACTACCGTTAAGATCATTTCTTGGAAAAGGGGGCACGATCTAAGCCGTACACATGTTGGAATGTTGTGGTACTAGAATTGGCCACCCACCATAAGGTATCAACACTTGGAAGTGAGATTAGTAGTGGGTTGCAGCTGTTAACAGGCTGTAAATTCAGTTAATCTGGTCTGGGAGGCTGACGCGGCCAGCGTCAGGATACACACAAAACTTAGGCGGGCCGCCTGGCCTTGTCTGATCAGAAATAAGTTTGAAAAATGACAGTTTCAGTCCCTGTTGGTGTTTAAGGCTCATTTCGACCCGTTTAAGGCCCGTTAAGCCAATGTTAAGGCCCTAAAATGATGCCTAAACATTGTGGACATGAAACATGCTCAAAAATATGTCGGATGTTGGTTCGTTTGGTCGTACGAACGCGATGTTCGCTTAATTACGACGGAATGCGCACAAGCGCGAAAAACGATCCAAAATGCGTGACGAATGGATTCTTCTTATGCCAAACACTAAAATAAAATATATTAGTGCTTACATAAATTTTTGGATGTCCGGATGTATTCAGAACATAAGTTATGCGCGAAAGTGCAAACTTGTGCACTTTTTGACGCTTTTAGTCCCTGAATGACCCAAAAGTTTATTTTAGCACACCGAACCCCTCAAAGCCTATTTCTAAGCTATATAAAGGATATTTAAGGTGTGTTTAACTTATGGTCATGTTCTGGAAAGTCTGTTACAGTTCAAATTGGCATACTTTTGCAGTTTGTCAACTTTAGTCCCTGTAAGCGATTTAACTTGATTTTGCCATACCAAAGCCTTCAAAACTTATTTCTAAGTTATGTAAAGGTTATTTAAGGTATGTTAAGCCTATTTCACTATTCCGGAGTGTTTGTTGCGTTAAACTGGTTATATTTACGCATCAGTGCGCGTATAACCTTCCAGAAAGCGATTTAGAGCTTGAAATCGAACAAGAAATTGATATGTGCAAAAGATACACATATTTATACAGATCCCAAGTATGAAATACAATATTTCATTGGCTTGGTATTTGTTTGATGGTCGAAGTGACCCAAGTGTCACACCATAGGATCTGACAAATCCCGTTATCGTACTGCACCCATGGTTATGTGTGGGTTAGGTGGGTAACGACTGAATCTGATTATTAAATTACCCTTTGGTTGTTTGTTAATGCGAGAAGCGAGATAGTCGAGTCACGAAGGTTTGAATGTTATTAGCGAGACGACCAAAAATAGTTTTCACAATTAAAACGAGGATGACTTAAACAACTTAAACGAGTTAAACGATTTGGAAACGATTTAAACGAGTTAACGATTTGGAAACGATTTGAACAAGAGAATTGGACAAACGATTGGTTTTTGGTTAATTGTTTAGATAACGGGACGGGTGTAATATGGTGAAAACATGGTAGATACGCTGCTGGTACTTCTTATATATAATTGTTTTCAACATATTACATACCGTGGTGTTATTTAGTTCACTTAGGTAAACGATTTTGAAACGATGTCATATAACGATGTTTTCGAAAGGATATAAACCATACGAGTTTTATTAACGATTTAATACGAGATGTTTTACAATTTGGTTTACTAAAACAAATGTTTTTGGGTTAAGAATCATGGCTACGAGGTTTTATAAATAATAACCCACTTGATTTGAGTTGGTTAAATTATGCTGCAATACTATGTACTTTTCAAAACAAGGTTTTTAATAAGATATTGCAACATGTAAACTAGCCATGAATCCGACACTCCTATAAAACCTATGTGTTCGCCAGCATTTCTTTGCTGACTTTGTTTTTACATATGTTTCAGGTGATGTTGCTTGATGTTGATTACTAGGATGCATGAGTCACATAGGATCTGGATGAGGCCTTAGTGACATAATAACAGTGATAGTCGATATGTAACTCGTTTGTTTTGTGTTAAAACAATGTAAATTACTTAATGAATAAATAAAAGGAAACTCTTTTTGTATCCATGGTTGTGAAACAATAATTCTGTTACAACACTCCCCGACGTTTCCGCCACGATTTGTTGTTTTACGTGGTCGGGGTGTGACACAAGAGTTGGTATCAGAGCCAATGGTTATAGGGAATTAGGTTATTAGTAATGCTTTGACCTAGACTATAACTTTCTAGGACCCCAACGCAAGTTTTCTTGCGTTTAGATTTTTAAAACAAAATCGTCACCTACCCTTAGGTGATAACCACAACGAGAACACAAATTTCGAATCTACTTCGAAGGTTAATCATCTGTTCTAGGATGATTGATTACTAGGTTTTGAACCCTCTGTTATAAGGTTTTGAACCCTTTGAGTTTTCAAAATCTCGTCAAAGTTTGGGTCTAAATAATGTGAACACGTGCAAACTGGAAGAGTGATTGCCTGTACCCTGAGTTTTCTGTCTAAGGCTAGAGTGTTCATACAAATCCGCAGTATCGGACCAGTCACTCTTACCTGGGAACTCTTGGGGTGAGTGTTCACTTATAGGCGAGCATGTCTTCAGTGATACATTATTATGACCCGTTTACTTTGATTAGTCATTGCGTGTCGTTTATTTGTTCGAGGTAACAAACGAATGATCGCCTTCCTTGTGTTTTGTCGATGTTTTCAATGCCTCTTCTGTTCTTCCAATTGTCAACCTCCCTCGTTTCTCATGTTTCCTTGTTAGAAAATGCCTCCTCGACGTGATGCTCAAACTTTTACTGCTGAAGAAGTCGCAGCCCTTGTCTCTCAGCAAATGGTTGCTGTGCTTCCAGGCGTTGTGACCCAAATCCATGAGTTATACAACAACAATAATAATAACAATGCTCAGTGTAATTTTAAGAATTTCAATTCTGCTAAGCCGCTAAAGTTTTCTGGGTCGCAAGGAGCAACTGCGCTCCTTCAATGGTTCGAAAGTATCGAGAGCACATTCAGACATGTGCAATGTCCGAATGGGCGTAATGTTGAATTTGCATCAAGTGTGTTTGAGAAACGTGCTCTTACGTGGTGGAACGGGGTGATGCACGATAGGGGTGCCGAAGTGGCATTAGCACAAACATGGGAAGAGCTTCAAGCTCTCATTATGAAAGAGTTTTGTCCCCGTCACAAAATTCGAGCTTTGGAACGAGAGTTTGACGATCTAAAGCAAGATAGGGGAGAACACCGTGTGTATACGGATCGTTTTGAGGAACTCAGTCTTTTGTGTCCTACTATGGTTACCCCGTTGGAGAAAGCGATAGAGAGGTATATCGATGGTTTACCCGATTCCATACAGGATATTGTGACTAGCATTAATCCTACTACTGTTCGTCACACGATCGAGTTGTCTGCTACCCTGACTGAGTCTCAAGTCAGGAAGGGTAAACTTACCCGCAAGGGTGATAAGAAGAAGTCGACCGATTCTATCAAGGAAAAGGGTAAGAGTAAGAAAGGTGAGTCGTCAAAGAAGATGAGAAAGCGAAAGGGTGCTCAGAATTTTGCAGTAACAGCTCAGAACCCACCGGCTCAACCGCCTGCGAAGAAAGTGTATGCTGGTATCGCACCTCATTGTGCTCGCAGCAACGGTCATCATGTTGCACATCAAGCTTGCAAGTAATGCACTACGTGTGGTAAGCTTGGGCATCTGGCCAACATCTGTCGCTTGGGCCAGAATCAAGCCGCTCAGAATCCAGCACATGTTCAGGGGAATGCTGCGAGATTCCCACCTGGTTCATGTTATAATTGCGGTGAAATGGGTCATTTCCGCAACAACTGCCCGAGGTTGGTGAACGCGAATGCAAATGCGAATGTGAATCCCGCTAGTGGACGAGCATTCAATATGAACGCTAATGAGGCTCGAGCTGACAACCTCGTTGTCAATGGTACGTTTCTTGTTAACAATCGACCTGCATCTATTCTTTTTTATTCTGGGGCCGATAGAAGTTTTGTTTCGTTATCTTTTGAGCCTTTACTTGCGATACCTAGAACTAAACTGAGGAAACCCTTGTCTGTCGAAGTTGCTACTGGTAAACCTCTTGTTCTCGATTCTGTTATTCGTGATTGTCAGTTGAACCTTGATGACCATCTTTTTCCTATTGACCTCACACCGATGCAACTTGGGAGTTTCGATATTATCGTTGGGATGGATTGGTTAACCAAACACCATGCTGAGGTGACTTGTTTCGATAAGATCATTCATTTTCCTCTTTCGTCTGGCGATGTTCTGGAAGTTCGTGGCGAGAAACCATCTGGTGGATTGAAACTTATGTCGTGTACGAAAGCCCAAAGTTATTTACGAAAATGATATGTTGCTTTTCTGGCACATGTCACCGAGGAGAAAAGCAAGAGCAAGAATATTCAGGATATTCCGATTGTTCGGGATTATCCAGAGGTGTTTCCTGATGAACTGCCTGGTTTGCCCCCAGTTCGTCAAGTCGAGTTTCATATTGACCTTGTACCCAATGCCAACCCGATTGCGAAACCACCTTATCGTCTTGCACCGTCTGAGATGCAAGAGTTATCGAAACAGCTTCAAGAGTTATCTGATAAAGTATTCATCCGTCCGAGCTTTTCGCCTTGGGGAGCTCTTGTCCTCTTTGTGAAAAAGAAAGATGGATCTTTTCGAATGTGTATCGAATATCTTGAGCTTAATAAGCTTACCATCAAGAATCGATATCCCCTACCTTGAATTGATGATCTCTTTGACCAGCTGCAAGGTGCTTCACGCTTTTCCAAGATCGATCTGCGTTCTAGGTATCATCAACTTCGTGTTCTCGAAGAAGATATTCCCAAAACTGCCTTCCGCACAAGATATGGGCATTACGAGTTCACTGTCATGCCTTTTGGTTTGACGAATGCCCCAGCTATCTTTATGGACTTAATGAATAGGGTCTGTAAACCTTATTTAGACAAGTTCATCATTGTGTTCATCGACGATATTCTCATTTATTCGAAGTCTCGAGCCGATCATGAGCAACACCTTCGTTTGACATTGGAACTCCTAAAGAAGGAACAACTTTTTGCTAAATTCTCCAAGTGTGAATTCTGGCTTAAAGAAGTTCAGTTTTTGGGTCATATTGTCAACGAGCAGGGTATTCATGTAGATCCATCCAAGATAGCAGCTATTAAGGATTGGAATACACCGACGACACCTACAGAGATTCGATCATTTCTTGGTCTTGCTGGTTATTATCGTCGATTCATTTCTAATTTCTCAAAGATCGCGGTTCCACTCACTGCTTTGACTCAGAAAAAAAGCCTTTTGAGTGGGGACCTAAGCAAGAAGAAGCATTCCAAACGCTGAAACGGAAGCTCTATGATGCTCCTGTTTTATCTCTGCCTGAAGGAAACGATGATTTTGTTGTCTACTGTGATGCGTCGAATCTAGGACTTGGTTGCGTTCTTATGCAACGAGGTAAAGTCATAGCTTATGCGTCTAGACAGTTGAAAGTTCACGAGAAGAACTATACGACTCATGATCTTGAGTTAGGAGCTGTGGTTTTCGCGCTTAAAATCTGGAGACATTATCTTTATGGCACAAAGTGTGTGGTTTTCACAGACCACAAAAGTCTCCAGCATATTCTTAATCAGAAGGAGCTGAACATGAGGCAACGACGTTGGGTTGAGCTCTTAAGTGATTATGATTGCGAGATTCGCTACCATCCTGGTAAGGCAAATGTCGTAGCTGATGCGGTTAGTCGAAAAGAGCGAGTTAAGCTTCATTCTGTTCGCACTCTATCTGATCTTCAAACTCGTGCCCATTAAGCTCAACAATTTTGTGTTACACAAAATTTGATAGGTAAGGAATTACCACATCAGCTTGAGCTTAAGCTCGAAAGAAAAGGCTATGGTTTGCTTTATTTCAAGGATCGTTTGTGGATTCCGAAACAAGACAATCTTCGCACCTTGGTAATGGATGAATCTCATAAATCTCGATATTCTATCCATCCTGGTGATGATAAAATGTACAAGGATCTTCGTACTCAGTACTGGTGGCCTGGTATGAAAAAGGATGTTGCCTTGTATGTATCGAAATGCCTAACTTGTCTCAAAGTCAAGGCTGAACATCAACGACCTTCTGGTTTGCTTGTACAACCAGAGATACCAGTTTGGAAGTGGGAGAACATTGCTATGGATCTCATCACTAAGTTACCGCGTACGTCTAAAGGTCATGATGCTATTTGGGTTGTTATCGATCGTTTAACGAAATCAGCTCATTTTATTCTGATTCGCGGGGATCTATCTGCTGATAAACTTGCAAAGATTTATGTTGATGAGATTGTATCACGACATGGTGTTCCTTTGGATATCATTTCCGATCATGATGCTCGGTTTTCATCTCAGTTTTGGAAGACCATGCAATCTGCTTTGGGAACCCAACTGAATCTAAGCACTGCTTATCATCCCCAAACAGATGGTCAATCTGAGAGAACGATTCAAACTTTGGAGGATATGCTTAGAGCATGCATAATAGACTTTGGTGGTAATTGGGATTCTCATCTTCCACTGATCGAGTTCTCTTACAACAATAGTTATCATGCTAGTATTAATATGGTACCATTCGAAGCTCTCTACGGTCGAAAATGTCGTTCACCTGTCTGTTGGAATGAGATCGGTGAAGCTCAGCTTACTGGACCTGAGCTCATTCTAGAAACAACAGACAAAATCAATAAAATCCGTGATAATCTTGTGACAGCTCGAAGCCGTCAAAAGAGTTATGCAGATATGCGACGCTGATGTGTGTAAAATGCAACATATAAATTACATCAAATGAGGCATAAAACTAACCCTTTTTAAGTACTAATATTGGAAAAAGAGTGTTTTTGTCTTCCTTTTGTATTTTCAGGATTAAATGAGCTCAAAAACACAAAAGAAGCAAAAAGACAGCTAATTCCAACATAAATACAAGGAAAGGAACATTAGTGGACTGCCCGACCCCTCAACGGCACCTTCCAAAGCAAAATAGAGAAGTCAGAAGACTGAACACGCCCCGTGCTCAGCCAGCACGGGGCCGTGCCCAAGAAGCAGCAGAAAAGACAAACCTATAGAAGCTTCTATTGCCCACCACGGGCCGTGCCCAGCGGACACGGGGGCGTGTCGAAAGTACAGCAGGCGCATTAATTGTATTTGCGAATTACAATTAATGAAGAGAGAGAGTGTCAGACGGGCACGGGGCCGTGCCCAGCTCTCTGTTCAGCCTATAAATAGGAGTGCTTGGATTCATTTCAACTCATCCCTTGGCACACCACCTCTCTCACACTTCATCCACCACCCACCACCATCACAACACCATCATCCACCACCATCATCCATTGTCCATCGTAGAGTGTGTGAGTCGTCTCGGGATCCAAGATTGATCGTAAGAGTTCTTGACAATCAAGGCCATGTTTGCCTAAGTCTCTTACATCACTTGGTGAAGACAAAGTGTCTAGTATAATACTTTTTATTTCTAATCTTTTTCACTTTTTATTTGGTTTTGTATTAATGACTTTAATAACTAGTTACTTATGTTGAAGGTGATCTTTCCTTATCGTTTGTCCGTGGTGTCTTGGCATTATTTTACTGTCTATATAAAATAAAGGATTTTCACCATTCATATCTCCACGGTCTATATGGAGGTATGTTGGCTACCTGGTCGGGGGTTAAGGGAACGGTTTGGTAAAGGTCTTGCCATTGTTCAGCGTTTAGAGGTCCTGCAATGGACCTGGGTCAAATTTAGTAGGACCTCCTTCAATACTTCACGGTATTGGATGGCGGGGGTCCAAACTCTTTGACCCCCTCATAAGTTAACTACTATTAATACTATAACCCGGCTATTTAGGACTGTATCCCTGCTGACTCAGACTACTTAGCCGAGGGTAACGTCACCGCCAAAAGCGGGGCCTACCACAATACTGCATTAATAACTTAATTCATTATCTTCCAATAATCCACCCTTTTAGGATTGTATCCTTGCTGACTCAAACTACTGGGGTGAGGGTAACGTCACCTTCAAAAGAGGGGCCTACTATAATAACTAAGATAATCTCTTAATTATGTGCAAAAGTGCGGAAATAATCAAAGGTTATACTAGATACGAGTCGGAACCAAGTGATTCATCTTGTCTATCTGTTTTTATTTTATTTTTATTTTTCAGCATTTTAGTTAATTTTTATTTTTCTTAGCTTAAAACATTTTTTCTAAACTTTTTATTTTGGTTAGACGTTGAGGATAAACCGGTATTAAAAGCTCTTGTGTCCTTGGACGACCTCGGTATCTTACCAACACTATACTACGCTCAACGATGGGTGCACTTGCCCATATGTGTGTTTAGTGTTAGTGAAATATCGTGTTTTATAAATTTAAAACTTAGCTAAAATAAGTGTTAAAAAGGGCTTAAAATATACACCTAATATATACGACACTTCACACGCATCAGACGCAAGCCCTTAGAATTTCAAGTCGGCGACCGTGTCCTACTCAAGGTGTCACCTTGGAAAGGAGTGGTGAGATTTGGAAATAAAGGAAAACTTGCACCCCGATATGTTGGACCATTTAAGATTGTTGAAAGAATTGGAAAGGTTGCCTATCGACTAGAGCTACCTCCAGAGCTTGGAAATATTCACCCGACTTTTCACGTGTCCAATTTGCGAAAGTGTTTAGCTGATGTTGATCTTCACATTCCTCTCGACGAGATTCAAATCAATGAAACGATGCACTTTGTCGAGAAACCTGTGGAGATAACGGATCGTGCATTCAAACAGTTGAAGAACAAACAGATTTGATTAGTCAAAGTTCGCTGGGAATCCAAACGTGACCCAGAGTTCACTTGGGAACGTGAGGACCAAATGAAGACGAAATATCCGCATTTTTTTTCACAAGCTTCCTCTAGTTAAAATTTCGGGACGAAATTTCCTGAAGTAGGGGAGACTGTGACAACTGTCTTCTGTAATCGATGTACAATGTAAAACAATGTTAATTATCAATAAAATAATGTATTTTGGTGTTATTATGTGTGTATTTGTGTTTGATGATTTTACGATTTGATTCGATTCCGATTTCAAGCTTTAAATCGCTTTCTGGAAGGTTATACGCAAACTGGTGCGTGAACGCAGTCAGTTTAACGCAACGAACACTCCGGAATAGTGACATAGGCTTAACATACCTTAAACGACCTCCACATAACTTAGAAATAAGCTTTGGATGGTTTGGTGTGTTGAAATCAAGTTTGTTCAATCGCATGGACTATTTGTGTCAAACTGTGAAACTATATCGATTTGTATAGTAACGAACATTCTGGAACTTGATCATAAGTTAAACATACCCTAAATATCCTTTACATAGCTTAGAAATAGGCTTTGATGGGTTCGGTATGCTAAAACAAACTTTATTGGTCATTCAGGGACTAAAGCGTCAAAAAGTGCATAAGTTTGCATTTTCGCGCATATCTTACGTTCTGAATATATCCGGACATCCAAAAATTTATGTAATCATTAAAATATTTTATTTTAGTGATTGGCATGATAAAATTCCATTCGTCGCTTAATTTGGATCGTTTTTGCGTCCGTTACGACTTTCGTCGTAATTACCCGAACAACGCAACCGTACGACCAAATGAGCCGACATCCGAGATGTTTTTGAGCCTGTTTTGAGTTCCCTAGACTTTAACTTCATTTTAGAGCCTTGAAATGGGGTTAACGGGGTTTAAACGCATCGAAAAAGGCCTTAAACATGTGCAGGGACCAAAATTGTAAATATGTGAAACTTTCTAGAACTGGGCACCTGCTGGCGTCGCGCCACCACTATGTGGGTTGGTCGTCGCACAGCGCGAGCACCTGATCTGGACAGAAACTTGAATTTTAGCATTTTTCAGCAATAGGATTGAACTTGGGGGTCTTTTTTGTAACTTTTTCAATACCATTTGCTGGTTTTGGGGGCACCCCTAGTATTACAAATCAATGGGCATGAGGTGTACGGCCATGATCGAAGCTCATTTCCCGATAAGCGATCCTAACGGTTCTAGTTTCCCTATAAATACCCCCACCATTTCTTTGCAAAACCCACTTGATTTTTCTGAGATTTCTCTAAGTTGAAGTGTTAACCACTTCATACCTAAGAATACTTGGAAAATCAAACTTGCTTGGACCCTTTGTAAGTATTCTTTCGTTCTTGTTTCGTTTTTCAAGCATGAAAGTCAAACAGAGTTTGACTTTCAGCTTTGACCAGTCAATGGTCAACACAAAGTTCATTTGAACTTTGCAACGTGAGCGTAATCATGATGGTTATAGTCCCTCGTGACTATACGTAGCGACGAGTCGTAGTTTCGGCCAAAATGCGCATTTGTGCGTATTTTGTAACCAAACTACTCTTGGGTATCAAAACCGTTTGTTTTGATACCAAAACCTGTTTTCTAACTTAACTAAACATGTTTTAGCATGTTTAGCTCGTCACTTTTAGTTTAGTGCTTGTGTAGAGTCGTAAGTCAAGCGGACTAAACACCTGCTTAGACTTTCGAACTCGACCCGTTTGGTCGATCATTAGGATCCGACCAAACATGTTTAGTGACAATAGTTGCATAGGGAATAACCTTCCGAGGTTATACCTTATGGTCACTTAGGTTTAATTAGTTGTATGATTGGTAATTTATATGCCTTAGGTAATTGACCAAAATGCCCTTTTCATGCATAATTGGTAATTAAGCATATGTAACATAAACTTTTGTCACGTAACTGATTATGCAACATATTTAAACATGTTTAGGCATATAATACTTGTCATAGGACTAGCTAGACGTCTCGAACGCGCTTATGCACGCACGACGCGTTAAAGTGGCGTAAGCTACCTTAATGGGTCGTGACGGGTCGAAAGCACTTAGGTTAGGTCCCGATTTAGAATGTAGGCTTTGTTAAACCATATCACATGAGTTCCAACACTCATTTGGTTTACAAGACCTCATTCTGTCCGATCTTCCGATTTAGGCGTCTATTGTTTGCTAGTGATTCGATTACAAGGTGCTGTTTGATTTCTCTGGTTTACTTGAGTTGTTGAAGTTCTATTGATTGAGGATACTTTGCACTTCATGTGAGTACATAGTTCCCCTATTTTACTGTAACACCCATCCATTTATTTCATTTATTTAATCATATGAAATGTGGAATTAATAAACAAAAAATTTGACTAACAAAAAACTTAGTAAGTAAACTAAGTTACACTTCCCCATAGAAATTAACATAGTCAATTAACTAGTTTCAAACCTAAATCATTCAGTAGTGTTTACAAAACTACATAATTTAACTAGATCAGATTAGTGCGGAAGCGTCCAAAAGTTTCGTGTTCGGTTCTTGAAGCATCAACTTGATCGTCATCCACACACTTGCAATACCTAGAAAACTGGAAATTTTGACAAATATTAGTATTTGAAATCTTAGAAAATTTGTAAAATCGAACTACGCCTAAAAACGGATTCGATTATCTAAGTTATACAAAATTCAACATTCATGGCAGGGCTCTACCGTAACTTACGGTAGCCACCGTAAGTTACGGTAGCTCCTGGAATGTTGTGTTTTGACTGATTTGTTTATCTCACCCAAACCCAAATCTCGGATTTCTCATTTTCAACACCCACGCTTCTCCCATCACCGGTTTGCGTGTTTAGTAATTCGCTACCCGTCACTCGGGCTCAAAATCTACAAGTAAGGTACTACCGTTATTCTATTCATACCCTCTCTTAATGACCCGTTTAGTTTACCCGTACGGACTTCATTATTCTAACAAACCAACACGCTGAATTCTCGTATTCTAATATGTCATTTATTAATATTAACAAAAGACCAATTAACCATATGACGAAGCATTAGCCACGCATTAATTGATTATTCGACCCGTTTGGCTCATCTACGGAATCCTCCATTATGATGACTACCAACGTGATCTAACCAATTCCGGACGATCAATCAAGCTTGAACCGAACACTTTGTTGACAACCTTAAGCTCTGATTACAAACTTGTAACACCCATCCATTTATTTCATTTATTTAATCGTATGAAATGTGGAATTAATAAACGAAAAATTTGACTAACAAAAAACTTAGTAAGTAAACTAAGTTACACTTCACCATAGAAATTAACATAGTCAATTAACTAGTTTCAAACCTAAATCATTCAGTAGTGTTTACAAAACTACATAATTTAACTAGATCAGATTAGTGCGGAAGCGTCCAAAAGTTTCGTGTTCGGTTCTTGAAGCATCAACTTGATCGTCATCCAGACACTTGCAATACCTAGAAAACTGGAAATTTTGACAAATATTAGTATTAGAAATCTTAGAAAATTTGTAAAATCGAACTACGCCCAAAAACGGATTCTATTATCTAAGTTATACAAAATTCAACATTCATGGCAGAGCTCTACCGTAACTTACGGTAGCCACCGTAAGTTACGGTAGCTCCTGGACAACTCTGACCTACCGTAAGACAGTAGGAATCTGCCGTAACAGTTTAGCCTCTACCGTAACTTACGGTAGCCACCGTAAGTTACGGTAGCTCCTAGAATGTTATGTTTTGACTGATTTGTTTATCTCACCCAAACCCAAATCTCGGATTTCTCATTTTCAACACCCACGCTCCCATCACCGGCTTGCGTGTTTAGTAATTCGCTACCCGTCACTCGGGCTCAAAATCTACAAGTAAGGTACTACCGTTATTCTATTCATACCCTCTCTTAATGACCCGTTTAGTTTACCCGTACGGACTTCATTATTCTAACAAACCAACACGCTGAATTCTCGTATTCTAATATGTCATTTATTAATATTAACAAAAGACCAATTAACCATATGATGAAGCATTAGCCATGCATTAATTGATTATTCGACCCGTTTGGCTCATCAACGGAATCCTCCATTATGATGACTACCAACGTGATCTAACCAATTCTTGACCTATTATTCAATATAGCGAACATTATCGCTTTAAATCAACACAATCTTTATTCTACAAATCAACTACACATATGCTAATTATCAAAATTACCCAATGTAACGAATCAAGTTACATACCTTCAATGCACTCCTTTCAAACGCAAGTCACCACCGGCTTGTCCGCTCGACGCTCCAGTATCCTTTCCTATAGAGTTCAACCATAGCATGTTTAGAACTCCTTTTCAATTATACATTACATAATCCGCCCAAACATCACAATACGCGTTTTTTTTAACTAAATTTGCAGTTTTGAGCCTTCTTTGAGGCATTTCTACAAACACCTATAGGGCAGAATTTTATATCATTTATATTCTAGTTCATGGCTTGTCTCTTGGCCTCGATTAACATTAATTTAGCTACCACATATAGAATTAAGCATGAAATTTTCATAAATCAGTTTCTATGAATCAATTTACACTAGGATAACCTTATAAACTCTAGTGTTCATCATTTTCTCACAAAACCCATGAATCACCTTCAATGTGTTCATGAAATTTTCAGAATTTAGGCATGATTTCACATATTGTTGTCTAGGTTTTACTCCTAGACACTATATCATTCCTATTCTACCCAAATAACAAACATGCATCATCAAATTTCAGATTTCCCAAATTCATGAGAATTTCAAGTAGAGAATTCTCATCAAATTTTACATACCTTATAACCCTCTTGCGATGAGGATCACAAATCTCAGCTTGGATTTCGTTTTGGGTCAGATTTGAACCTTTAATTTAGGTGTTTTATGGATGTTAGGGTTTTGACAAGCTTGGTCGCCCTTCCCCCTGTTTGATCGATCCCAGCACCCTCACAAGGGGTGTTTGTGTTTTATTAAAATGTTTTTATTAAAACTATTTTCAAGTTTAACACTTTTGGTCCCTCTAGTTTCTTTTATTTTATTTCTATGTCTTTAACTACTCATAAGTAATAAACTAACTAGGTTAGTGTCATTACTAGTTAGTTTATTTTACTAATTTATTTGCAACTTAATTGCAAATTTAAGAATTTGTATTTTCGGGATGTTACATTTACTGTTTTCAATTGTTTCGGGGTGATTCATATGTATCAAAACGATTTTCGATATTATAACGATGATTTCAAAAACGATTATGATGGTTTATACTAAACTAATAACGATTTCGATAAAGTGAACGAACTTGTTGGTTGTAGTTACATAACGAATTGCATTCATTAGCATTGATCAAGCCGACCAGTATTAGGTTATGGTACCATAGGATCTGACAAATCCCGTTATCGTACTGCACCCCTGGTTATGTGTGGGTTAGGTGGGTAACGACTGAATCTGATTATTAACTTACCCTTTGGTGGTTTGTTAATGCGAGAAGCGAGATAGTCGAGTCACGAAGGTTTGAATGTTATTAGCGAGACGACCAAAAATAGTTTTCACAATTAAAATGAGGATGATTTAAACGAGTTAAACGAGTTAACGATTTAGAAACGATTTGAACAAGATTAAACGAATTGGATAAACGATTGGTTTTTGGTTAAGTGTTTAGATAACGGGACGGGTGTAATATGGTGAAAACATGGTAGATACGCCACTGGTACTTCTTATATATAAGTGTTTTCAACATATTACATACGTGGCGTTATTTAGTTCACTTGAGTAAACGATTTTGAAACGATGTCACATAACGATGTTTTCGAAAGGATATAAACCATACGAGTTTTATTAACGAGTTAATACGAGATGTTTTACAATTTGGTTTACTAAAACAAATGTTTTTGGGTTAAGAATCATGGCTACGAGGTTTTATAAATAATAACCCACTTGATTTGAGTTGGTTAAATTATGCTGCAATACTATGTACTTTTCAAAACAAGGTTTTTAATAAGATATTGCAACATGTAAACTAGCCATGTATCCGACACTCCTATAAAACCAAAGAGCTCGCCAGCATTTCTTTGCTGACTTTGTTTTTACATATGTTTCAGGTGATGTTGCTTGATGTTGAATACTAGGATGCATGAGTCACATAAGATCTGGACGAGGCCTTAGTGACATAATAACAGTGATAGTCGATATGTAACTCGTTTGTTTTGTGTTAAAACAATGTAAACTACTTAATGAATAAATAAAACGAAACTCTTTCTTGTATCCATGGTTGTGAAACAATAATTCTGTTACAACACTCCCTGACGTTTCCGCCACGATTTGTTGTTTTATGTGGTCAGGGTGTGACACCACCTACCTTTAACCCAAGCCTAACCCTTCCCCAAGTCCTTTTCATATTTACAAAGGTTTATAGTTAAAAAGGAGGATGATTGATTGCTTGGCAAGCATATGGTAGAAGTAAGTTCCATGCCAGTCTCGAGTGTTTCACAAAAATACATCTTCGGCCGAGTGTTGAGTGATCTCCCGTGAGGTATGTGAACTTGGATATAAATGGAATTTTAAAGAGGCATGTTATGCCCAAATAAGTAATTTCTCTTATGAAACATTCTAAATAAATCATGACGAATAGGATTGTAAATAGTATAAAAATAAAACCCAATAAAGATCTTGGATTCCCGACACTCAATACAAGCCCAAAACTTCTCTTCTACCCATTCCATTTGGGTGTGTAAGCCACATAATAAAGAGTTTTGCTTGAGGACAAGCAAAGATTCAAGTGTGGGGGTATTTGATGTGTGTAAAATGCAACAAATAAATTACATCAAATGAGGCATAAAACTAACCCTTTTTTAGTACTAATGTTGGAAAAAGTGTGCTTTTGTCTTCCTTTTGTATTTTTAGGACCAAATGAGCTTAATTGAACAAAAGGAACAAATATGCAGCCAAATCTAACATAAATACAAAGAAAAGGAATAAACGTGGCATGCCCAACCCCTCGACAGCATCTTCCCAAGCAAAAACAAGAAAACAGAAGGCTGACCACGGCCCCGTGCCCAGCGGACACGGGGGCGTGGCCAGATGTCTGCAGAAAAGACAAAGCAATGGAAGCTTCTATTCCCATCACGGGGGCCTGCCCAGCTCAACACGGGTCGTGGTCAACACTAAGATACGCAAAATCTTGCAAATCTTGATAGTACAGATACGCTTCTACACACGGGGCCGTGCCCAGCGGACACGGGGGCGTGTGGAGCTAATGCAGACAAATTGCAAATAATGAAGAAAGAGAAAAAGGATGGACACGGGGCCATGTCCAGTGGACACAGGGCCGTGTCCGGGCTTCTGTGCAGGCTATAAATAGGGGTGCTTGGTTCACTTCAAAGGTATCCCTTGGCAAACCACCTCTCTCCCACTTCACCCATACTCCACCACCATCACAACACCCACATCTACCACCATCATCCATCATCCACCTAGAGTGTGTGTAGTAGTCTCGGGATCCAAGATTGATCGTAAGAGTTCTTGACAATCAAAGGCCATGGTTTGCCTAAGTCTCTTACATCACTTGGTGAAGACAAGCATTTAATGTAAAACTTTGATTTTTAATCTTTTCGCACTTTATATTTGGTTTTGTATTAATGACTTTAATAACTAGTTTCTTATGTTGAAGGTGAAACTTCCTTACCATTTGTCCATGGTGTCTTGGCATTATTTTACTATCTATATAAAATAAAAGATTTTAACCATTCATATCTCTACGGTCTATATAGAGATATGTTGGCTACCTGGTCGGGGGTTAAAGGAATGGTTTGGTAAGGTTCTTGCCTTGTTTAGTGTATAGATCCTGCAAGGACCTGGGTCAAGCTTACTAGGACCTCCTTCAATACCCACTTGTATTGGATGGCGGGGGTGCGAATGGCTTGATCCCCTCATATTTAAACTACTATTAATACATTAAACCGGCTACTTGGGATTGTATCCCTGCTGACTCAAACCACTTAGCCGAGGGTAAAGTCACTTTCAAAAGAGGGGTCTACCACATTACGCATTAATAACTTAATTAATTATCTTCCAATATTCCGACCCTTTGGGATTGTATCCTTGCTGACTTAATCCACTGGATTGAGGGTAACGTCACCTTCAAAAGAGGGGCCTACTACTATAACTAAGATAACCTCTTAAAAAGTGCAAAAGTGCGGAAATCATCAAAGGTTACATTAAAGGCGAGTCGGATCCAAGTGATTCATCTTGTCTATCTGTTTTATTTTATTTTTATTTTTCAGCATTTTAGTTTTTATTTTTCATGTTTAAAAATCTTTTCTAAAACTTTTGATTTGATTAGACGTTGAGGATAAACCGGTATTAAAAGCTCTTGTGTCCTTGGACGACCTCGGTATCTTACCAACGCTATACTACGCTCGCGATGGGTGTACTTGTCCATGTGTGTGTTTAGTGTTAGTAAAATATCGTGTTTTATAAATTTAAAACTTGACTAGCGTGTTAAAAAGGGCTTAAAATATAAAGAAAAACATAATACACCCGACACACACCAGTAAGCTACCAACCCTGGCACTCCCATACCTTGGGAAGATCTATTTCTATACTTGTAGGCATTTAAGACAACCATTAGCGTCGTGATGTTGGTAGAAAGAGAAGGAAAGTAGATCCCCATATACTTCATCAGCCGAACACTTAAGGGACTGGAAGAACGATATTTACCCATGGAGAAGCTGACGTTAGCTCTGGTCTTTGCTTCAAGAAGGCTAAGGAGGTATTTCCATTCCCATAAGGTTGTCCTGCTCACGAACCAGCCCCTCCAAAAGGTATTGAGGAGGCCGGAACTCCCCGGCCGCCTCGCCAATTGGCCAATCGAGTTGAGGAGCATGCTTAAAATACAGAGAAAGAACTTCAGTGAAAGGGCAGGTCCTAGCGGACTTCCTAGCTGAAGACCCGGAGGAGGAAGAAACAGAATTCCTCAAATGGAAAAAGATTGAGCAACAGGAGAAAAAGAAGAACGAGGAAGCAGTGTGGAAGCTGTACACTGACGAAGCATCCAGTGAAAAGGGAAATGGAGCGGGAATCACTCGCGTGAGTCCCGAATGAATTGAGCTGACTTATGCTATCCGATTGGATTTTGATAACACCAATAACACAGCTGAATACGAGGCACTCCTCGCAGGGCTGAGGATGGCTAGAAAGATGAAAGCCAGGCATGTGGAAGCCAACACGGATTCACAACTAGTAGTAAAGCAATACAATGGAGAGTATGATGCAAAGGATAGCACGATGGCTCAGTATGTGGCCAAGGTGAAGGAGCTGGCCAAAACCTTCAATAGCTTCAGACTGGAATACGTCCCTCGAGGGAGGAACCGGAAGGATGACGCTCTCAGCAAGCTAGTTTCAGTGGCATTCGACCACCTGGCCAGGAAAGTAAAGGTGGTCTTGACTTCCCCTTCCATTTCATACGAGGAAGTTGCAGCTGTCGAAAAAACCGAGGAATCCTAGATGACCCCCATCATAGAATTCCTAAAGGACGGGACCCTCCCGGAGGATGAGGCACCAACTCAGAAGATAAGAGTAAAGGCTCTCCAATACGAGATTATTGATGGAGACCTCTATCGAAGGTCATATCTGGGACACTCCTTGAAGTGTTTAGACAAGGAGGAGGAAAAGTATGTGATACGAGAAATACACGAAATGATTTGTGGAATGCACTCAGGACCCAAGACAGTCGTAGCCAAGGCCATGAATGTGGGGTTTTATTGGCATTGCATATATGAAACTGGCATGTAGGAAATCAAGAGGTGTGATAGTTGTCAAATTCATGCTCCCATGACTCATCACCACAAGCACCCCATGGTCCCGGTTTCGACGTCATGGCCATTCCGGAAGTGGGCCATTAACATCATTGGACCATTCCCGTAAGGCCCGGGTGGGGTAAAGTTTGTTGTAGTGGCCATTGATTATTTCACCAAATGGGTTGAAGCCAAGCCTTTGGCAAAAATCACAGGAGAACAATTGAAAAGATTCGTCCTGGATAACATCATCTGTCGGTTCGGGATACCTTTAGAGCTGGTCAGCGACAATGGTGTTCAGTTTGCAGGATGGCCTTTCAGACCTTGGTGTGAGCAGATGCAAATACGTCAGATCTTCACATCGGTCACTCATCCTCAAAGTAACGGGTTAGTGGAAAGGGCAAATCAGAATGTGATCAAGGGAATGAAAGGAAGGTTGGGACAAAAACAGAAAGGTTAACTGGAAGAACTACCGATTGTCCTCTTGGCTTACAGGACAACCCCCAAAGCTTCCAATGGGGAAACACTCTTTAGTCTGACCTTTGGGATGGAGGCAGTTATCCCATCGAAATAGGTTCACCCACAACAAGGATGAGGCTACGGGATGCAGAAAACGAACAAGACCTTAGAACATACCTCAACCTCTTGGAAGAGAGACGGGAAATCACAGCGGTCAGTACAAAAAAGCAAATGGAAAAATACTACAACACAAGGATGAAGAAGCTTAACCTGGTCCCGGGAGACCTGGTCCTTCGAGCCAACGAAGCCAGCTTACAAGAGAACACCGGAAAGTTAGGGCCCAAGTGGGAAGGACCCTACAGGGTTTTATGGGCCAACGGTAAAGGGACATGCAAGCTAGAGACGCTCCAGGGGAAAGGGATCCTGAGAACTTGGAACCTGATGCAACTCAGGAAGTACTATGTGTGAGGATCAACCCTCAAGGTAGAAGGACATGAGAGAAGGCCTAAGTGTCGCTTTTGTAATACAACTTGTGATCAAGTTCTCTCTTTCTAATAACAATATATACTGGGGAATCCCCCCAACACTTTGGTAATGAATGATTTATTTTGCAAATTGTTCAAACACCCAAAGACTATTAAAACATGGCCCAGTAGCGGGGTAACATACTAAGGTACACGTGTCTAATGACTGTGAATCCCAAAAGATAAATAACATAAATAATATACACACGTGTACATGAGCATAAAAAACATGCTAATTAAAAAGCCCGGTCGTGGGGCAGGACGAGGTCGACTAGTCCAAAAAAGACAAACAACAGTTTATTGCTACAAACAACGATCACAAACTAGTTCAAACTATCTTTTTACAAACACTAAACAATTTGTAAACAAACTACAAATAAAGTGTACTCAAACACACCATATAAGCAAACAAGAGGCAACAACATCTCGTCCTTTGCAACTTGCAACAAGGAACAATCCAGGGAGAAAAGGCCCAAGGAACCAGCAACGCTTAACTCCCCCTGAGACATGTGAGCTGGGCCAAAGTTGCAAATAACCCTGCAAAAAAAACAACAAACAAAGAGGGTATACAAACACCCCCAAACCCAAATAGCAATAAGAAACGGTAATCACAAGCATCAGATTAGTCAAGCAAAACATGGGAAGACCCCTAGATAAAGGCCCTCCGATACGAGCATTAAGTATCCAAAGCACAGCAAGTTAAGTGTTAGATTACAACCATATCGAAAGTATATTATTTTGAAATAACTACGGAGAACCATCTCCAGACGGGGACTTGGCGGAAATAGGGTTGGCAGAATCAAGCAATGATTTAAGTTCATCCAGGGAAATTAAAGAATTATCAGCAATTTTGGCAACAAGAGCAGGAGTTTTACCACTGAATTCCTCATCCAGTTTGGCCAAATGATTCTTGTCCTTAGAATTGTAGTGGGGGTTTCTTTCCTCTTCAGACCCTGAGAAGAGTAAGAATACCCATCTTTTAAACCCGCCTGATAGCCCACATCCTTGTAGGCCCTATAAATCCTCTCCAGACTGCCTTTGAACTCCTCAGATTTAGAAAAATGCAGAGAGGAAAAGCCCAAACCCCTGGGATAATAGCCAATGATGTTCTGCGGCTAACTTTTGACTGTCCTCCTGGGCGATCCCTAGATCAGCATATAAAACGTCAACATTCGCGGGGAGAAACGGAAGCAGCCTCCTTGTAGTGCTTTATATCCGCGAGCAGCCTCTCCCTCTCAACTAGCCATCCAGCTTGCTCCCTCTCCAAGGTTTTCTCCATCTGCTCCAACATGGCTCCATCGTTCTAAAAAGAAAAGCAGCAAGAAAGTTTAAGTATATAAAGGGGGAGGGAGGAAAAGGAACACACCTCCTTTCCAGAAGCTTCTTTTCAGCATCCACAACCCGTCACCTAAGCTCAACAGCAACGGTCTGGGAAATATTCAGTTCACTCATTAGCCCCTCATTCTTGCCCCTCAAAGCATTGACCTTCTGCAGCATGCCAGCACCCCTGAAAAACCCTTCGCAAATAAAAGAACAATATTGGTCGTAAAAAATATCGGGGTCCAGTGCGGAATTCATAAAACGATATGTAGAGGGGAGAGCATGAGCCATGAAATCCCAAGTGATCTCAGGGGGACCGACGACGGTGGAAGGGGTTATCTTCCATCGAGGTATATACGCAGCAGGGAGACCTTCGGCAAACAAAGGTGCCAGAGGGGTACGAACACGAAATCATTCCGGTAACTTGAATCTGCTTTCACCGGTAACCTGAAAGAGGGAGGTCCCAAAAACTGGGTCAACAGGGGCCGCGCTTATTTCCAGACCCTTCTCTTTAGCTTGTGACAAAGCAGGAGCTGTCGGGATCAAAATGGGAGCCTTGGAACTCCCCTGACAAAGAGGAAGGGGGAAAGGAGATAAGAAAAACAAGAAACCGAGAACTGCAAAGAAAAGGCAAGGCAAGGGAACGTGGTTAACTTACAAGAAAAGGTCCACTAACGAGACTGGAAGACGGTCGCAAAATCTTCAAATGTTTTGACAAAGAGCCCTTGGTGTTGACTGGAGGGGCCTCAGACGTAGCCCGAGAAGCTGGTTGGGATTTTTGGCTGCTTGCACTATGAAGTCTCTGACGGATACTCCGAGGCTCTGGAATGGCGACATTAACATCAACCATTGGATCAGGTTTGCGTTTCCGGGATAAACTCGTGGCCAAATCCTCATCCCCTCTGTTGACTTCCTCCTTTGGAGGGGAACTCTGGGAGCCCTCCGACCCCTTGGAGGAACATTCCTTGGCAGAGGGAGTCCCATCTATCACCCCAGCAGTAGAACCACCAACGTCTTGAGTGTTTCCACCAAGAACACCACCCATCTCTGGGTTCACCACAACTTCAACCACAAATGATATCCCCTTACAATCAGCTTGCAGCAGGCTCCACAAAGTCATCTCTGCATAAACAAACAAACACAGGAGATGACTAGGCAAACAAAAACAAAAGTTTTAGATTCAGACATAATCAAGGTCATCGTTAAAGCAAGGACTCACCTCTGTTTTCATGAAAGGCCGTAGGACGGATCGGATAGAAAGGGCTCAGACCTCCCGTGGCAAAGATCCCTTCAGGAAAATTGAAAGCCCTGGTAGGATGCTCATACATTTTCGTCACAAAACATCCTCGGCCGCTGAGAGGGCGCGAATGCCGTCATCAATAGCTACAGCAGGGTCCCTTAGAGGAATGGACTCAGGGATCATAGAAGGGGAGACAAAGATAAACCTATTCTTTCATTCTTTTGGGTATGTAGAGGTAGGCATGAAAGAATAGTAGGGAAGGGAAACACTATCATTCCTCTTCTCGAATGTGAACCAGTCACCATATGAACTAAGTCGGTAAAACCAACGAAACAACGGCAGCGAAGGTTCACCGGAAAAAGCGGCACAAGAGAGCTCAAAGTGTACGATCCTCATAAAATCTAAAGGGTGCAACTGGGAGAAATGAATACCATAATGTTTCAGAAGGGCCATTTAAAGGGTGAAAGGGGATACCGAATGCCAGAAAGAAAAAGACAAGGTGTAAACAACGATCCTCTCTGGCGAACAGAAGACCGGATCATTCGGACCAGGAAGACTTGGGGTGAACTCCGACGGGATCTTATAGGCGGTGACAAAGGACTCCAGTTCCTCTTTGGTAACAATAGAGCGAATCAATGACCGGCCTATTCTACTCATGGTTGGAACAGGGTTAAAGTGATCAGAGAAAAAGCGATGAAAGGAAGAGAAAACGATATAATGGTAAAATAGAAAACCATATAGGGGTTTTAAAGGGTCTTTCTGATAAAGGCGGTAACCATCAAATCAACATTTTAAACACAACCCTTGATCTGGAACTTAGATTAGAAACCATGTCGTTGGATTGAAGGGTTTTCCCGATGCTAGGAATCTTCAGGTACTTCGATCATTATGAAGGACCCCACTCCTACAGTTGAAGCGTCGCGGTACTACGGTCCAGGCCCACACGTCTCGAGCCCTGTAGCCCAGGACTAGAGATGACTTGTCGACGAGGCCCACTCGGTATGAGACCGCCTCGTCTTGGGCTTCCTTTTTTGTTGGGCTTGCTAACAGGCTGAAAGACGATTATCCCTTATGATAAAGAGTTAGGATAAAGGTGGGAAGAAAAGGGTCACGTCTCTAGCAGAGAGCATTAAATGACTGTCAACAAAAGAGAGATTTCGCTAGAAAGGTACGAGTTAGGAGCTGGCTTCATTAAAGGATCAAGGCATCGAGCCGGTGGGGATCAGACACATGTCTGAGTCTCCCCAAGACCTTACAATGCCGTTAGATGGCATCGGAGCTCTCACCAAGGAGATAAGCCACCTTTGCTATATAAGGCAAGACCAATATCATCTTAAGTAAGCATTCAATTCCAATTTCATTGATTACACTCACACTTCACATTTAATCCAAACATTCTTTGGATCACATTTAAGGTTCTTCACCTAGGGTTCACACCAAAGAGGATATTCCGGCGACTGCATACTCGTCGGAATAAGTTCCTTTTTCTCCGAAAAGCTTTCTTATTCTCACGCCGGAGCTTGGTCACGGATCCCCCTCTGGGGCCCTCCATGGCGAGGCTAACGATGTTCTTTTTTGTAGGAAGACAAGATCGATCTATTACAACGTTGATGAGCCTCGTTGACTTCATATCGGAATTCAGGGACTCGACAGGCGCGACCCCCATTAACCTGTTTCACCTACACTAAACTACTGTTGGACCAAAGTAAGAGTAAAGCTAAATATAAGACCTTAACCGACAGCTTGGCATAAATTCTGGTAACAAGGCTTCATTTTGACAATTGTTTAACCCAGTTTGTCAGTTTGTGTCATTTTATCGTTATTGTTTCAAACCTGACGATTTTGGGTCCTGTTATGGTAGCAAGATTTCATTTTGATGACTGTTTAATGTGACAACTGGCACGAAACCGGTAATTTATGTACTTTTTTAATAACTATTTATTTCCTGCATTTATGTGTTTAAACGTCATCATTACATGCTTGCATATTACACATTTGAAATCATGCATGTTACATATTTCACTTATCGCATTGTGCAATACATTAAGCGTTGCGTCGAAACGATTAGTAAACTCACCGGTTAGACAAGCTGTGTTAGCATAGCTTCAGTATTCAGTTAATCGATAGATTTAGGACTTAGAAGTAGGTCCAACATCAAAAGTACGTTAAAACCTAAGTGGGTGAACAAGGGTTTGCATTAACACTTTCTGAAAGCTAAAACAAGCACTAAAAATTGTCCGAAACGCACTTTAAACGCATAATTCTGCATTTTCAGCAAAATTTAGCACTTAAACACTAAAATAACTTGCAGGAAGTAGTATAAAACATCCAGAATAACTTGCAAAGTGTTGGGAATGAAAACATGTCACAAAAGGTACTTCATACCTTGTAAATTTCACAACTTAGCACTTTAACGAAGTGACAACCCAACAATTAGCCGGACACTACCCAAAACACCAAAAATAGACTACAAACGTAGTTTTGATGTTTTAAAGCTAGTTAAGGCCATTCGACATCCCGAAACACTTAGAAACCACTAAACACAATTAACACTTAACTAAACACTTGAATCCTAACTAAATCAACAAACCACCATTGAAACCCAACTAGACCCCCCCCCCCCTTCAACTTACGGTCAACATGGGGGCTCCACATGCCCCCATGTGTTAGACATAAACTACCTTGAATTATGTTGCACATTAGAGTTGTATGATGGAAAGGAAGACTATAAGAAAGCATATAACATAACCTTATCAAAACCTAAACCTCATTTCTACTAACAAAATTCAAACACTCCTTTCTCCTCTCCCTCCCTTCTACTCTCGGCCACACCCACCTCCCACAACACCACTATTTTTCCTTCATAATCAAGAAGATCCTTGGATACTCAAAGGTGCTAGATAGTGTTCAAGGAAGGTTTCGAGCAATTTTGGAGCTTTTAACCACCACTTCTTCATCAATCTTCTTCTTCATCTTGTTCTTGCCACATCCCTAGCCATAAGAGCTAGTGGTAAGCTTCATAAACTCACTTTTACTTCATGTTAGTGATACGTACAAGTCACGCCATCTAAGAATCAAAACTTTAAAAGATGAAGACATGAGGATCTAACATAATCTAAGGAAAAACAAGTGATTTTAGTGTTGTTTGATGTATGTCATGAAGTTGTTGATGTTGGTCTTGTGTATTTAGTTAGATACATCATGTGTAAGGTTGTTAGAAGCTTAGATCTAACAAGTTTAAGCATGGATCTTGAAAGATCCATGAAGAAACTTGATGATGAACTCGAAGGTCTTCAAAGTAAGCATGAAAATGGTTTTAAAATATGTTTTCATGATCTTGAAACCACTAAAACATATGGATGATTTGTTTTATAAAATAGAGTTTCATTAAAGTTTATAAAAGTTTAACAAGAAGCTTGATTTTGGAAGATCTAAGTGTGTAAAGTATGGATTTAAAAGACTATACATTTTTAAGAATATTCAAGTTCATTACATGAATAAACATGATGATTTTAGTAGACTTTACTTGTTAAATTTGTTGAAACTTGAATTTGCTGATTTAAAAGAAAATAAACACATGTTAATAAACATGGGAAACCTCCATTTTTATGGGAAACTATGTCAAAATTTTTATAAAATTTTGACACTTAGAAAAATATAATGTTTGGTGAAAATTTTCTACAAAAATTGTTCAAAAATAATCACCAAAGGTTTCCCTAATTTTTATACCAAATTACAAGTTAAGAAAATAAAGTTTTCTTCAAAAATAAAAACAATTATAAGTATGTATATATATATTTAGTGGTCATAAAAATTATGTGTATATTATGTGTAGTATATATTAGTGTTGTTAAGAACTTGAAAATACACTAAATACTCCCAAGGAGTATAAACAACAAGATACACATAAAAATACATAAGGAAATATTTAAGAATATATATATATATACACACAAAAATTACTCATAAATTGGTATATGGACAAATACTAGAATATATATTTACATAAATATATTCCTCACAAATACATGGACTTGGACAACATTTGGACCATATTGGACATATATATATATATATATATAATTACTACCATTTAATGGGAATTATACAAAATCGGACAAGTGACAAAAATAAATAAATAAATATATATATATTATAAACAAACCTTAAAAGTATATTACTTTTAAGAAATATAATTCCGCAAAGTACTAAAAATCAAAAGAATTAATTTTTGGCAAATAATGTAAAATACACAAGTATTTACACCTTAATACAAGTATACTTTCTTAAGTATGCTTATACTAAAATAATGTTGAAAATATTATTTAACAAATTACTTATATTTATTTTGGAAAATAATACAAGTATCATATATTTGGATAAGTTAAAAATATATATTATTTTTAACATATATCGTTTACAAGTACTACATATACAAATATATATTTTGGGAATAAAATATATATAATCACAAGTGAAAAAATACAATTTAGATTAACAATAATGCGACGAACGGGCAAAACCCGACCATCATGGGCACGACCCACACATGTGACGAACATATACGATTAAAACAAAACAAATACATAACTCAAGATGGTAACTTGTACTTAGTGAGTTACAAGTTTAGGACATTAACATACGTAGAACATTTATAGCTCACTTCGCATACAAGATAAACACTGGTGGAGTTTAGATGCTGAAGACGCAAAATAGTGAGTTCATGTCCCCACTTTTAAATATTTTCTTGCTTTTAAAACTTTGGGGAAAATACATGTACTATGGTATGTTGAAACATAACTAAGGAATAATACATAGATCATGTTACGAATATGATGAAACTTAAGCACCATTAATCACGTATACATTTAGACCAGGGAGCGAAAGGTTAGATCTAATGGGTTTTAGGCAACCTCACACTTGGCCCCTACATTTTCCTAAGAATGCTTTTGGGTCTCAGTCGTGAATCGACAGAAAAATGCCTAGGGTTGGATGTTTCCTAAGTCGTCACACATGTTAATGTCCTCGCGGAACATTAGTGATCTCGATTTCCTTACATTTACAGAATACATTTTACAAATACGTTTTACAATTACATACCATGTTTCATTCAATTACAACTCATAAATTCTATACAAAACTGCATGAATTCACACCATGGTTTTATTGACAATTTTCAAAACTACATGTATTTTAGGAAACTAGTGGATGCTCGTGGCCTTTTTGTTCAAGAAGTTAGTTCATGTCAAGATGTTGTGTATCCATGCTCCATTTCCACCTTTTGTTGGATTTGTTTGTTATATCTCGCCTCCTTGCGGTGATATAGGAAACAAAACCTTGATCTCTAATTTAAAATGATGTTGTAAACTTTTAAACAATTATCTGTTGTTGAGATGTAAACTCTAAACTTAACATGTACATTGGATGTTTAAAATTTGAATGGCAAATTGGAGTTTGTTTTTATATCATATAGTATGTTTACTTATCGTATGCAATGAGAATCAATCACGATCACACCTCGTGCTTCCGCCTCCGAAAGGGGTGTGACATTTAATTTGACATGGGTTTTGTAGGATATAACATTAGCATGATTCCTGTAATTGGGTTTTTTAATTCAGAAGATAGAGTGAGAAAATCAAGAAAATGTGAAGTTAACGTGGTAGATTGTAGATAATGGTGGTGGTAGAAGATGGTAGCCAATGTACACCTTTCTTCGTCATGCACAATGGATATGACATTTACCATATATATGAAACATTAAAACCTATAAATAATCCACTTAAGCCCCCATTGTGAAATGCAGGTAATAATACCGGCATAATAACTCAAATGTAATAGAAGACTACACAAAAATATCATGTTAGTATCCAATTGCGATGCCATAACTTAGTTATCCAATCATGAAACTAAGTTGAAAAGGAATTTTTAAGAGCATCTATAACTTTCCGTATAATTAATTAGGAGTGGTTAATGATACCAATAAATAAGCCTATGTGTTATATATTATCTAACATTCATTTTGTATATATCATATATTCATATTTATGTATCCACTATTCTTATGGGATCTCACATAATATTATTGAGATCACCGTAAGGTGACCACTAAACCACTGGATATGAACTTCTGAATGTGAACCACTAAATGTAAACTACTAAATATATGTATTGTATTTTATAGATATTGTTAGGAACTGCATTTTGTATAGTTGTTGTCCCATTGTGTAATTTGGTGTGTGTATGTTTTTTATGTACGTTTATCTGGAAATTCTAGAAGTGGGCTAAATGGATTCAAGACTCACAGAATTTTATAAAGTTAATAACGTTTTGTAATGAATTTTGTAATTTAATTGCAAAAATTGTAATTATTAATGTTTTATTCGAATTATGTTTGATTCTGATTAATGTATAAGTAACACGTCAGCCCTACCACAGGGGAGGGGGTACTACAAAAATAGTGTGAAAGAAGTTCTAAGCTCAACAAGCAGATAAGGCATGAGGTCTTGTAATTATTAAAGTTTTATTTGAATTATGTTTGATTCTGATTAATGTATAATATTATTAAGCAGATAAGTAACTATTTATATTTGTAATTGCTTGCCTATTATGAACTGACTTGTGCTCTAAAGTTGTCTTTTGAGAAAACCTTGAGATAACCTTTTATCGCAGCGGTTCTTCGCACTCTTTGTTTGCTTAATACCTTCTATTGAATCGGTTGGTTTGAATCTCTTTAGATGCCAACTTGAAAAGACGGGCAAGCGGATCCTGTGTGAAATCAAGAAAGAGTGCCATTACAGGATTTTTCGTTGAATTTTCAATAAACACATTATCCCAAATTTATGGCCTTTGAGATGTACTTTTTTTTCCATTTTCACCTTCTCTTATTTTGAAATCTCAACGATTTAATCAACTATGTTTCTAATGTAGGTTCTGGGGTTCTGACATTTTTTGAATTTCTCTTACATTCTACTTTCATTCAGATTGATGCCAATTTATGAAAACTTAATTGATTTTTAATATTAATTAGTGAAAAGGAACAAACTTGTTACAACTGAGTGAAGAGTGAGGGGGTGTTTGTTTTTTGTGAAAAGCTCTTCAGGACCTCTTATGTCTGCCCCACGCAGACCACGCGCAGACGTTTTAGTCTGCATTGTGTTTGTTTTCTCAAGACCTTTCATTAAAAAAAGGTCTGCATAACCTCTTTTTGGTGTAGACATGGATCAAGGTCTTCTTGGATCTGAAGACTCTCTTCTCCTCCACAAAACCCTAGCACCTCTCCACCCTTCTCCTACACCCCATCTTCTCAACCGCCGCCACCCACCCTCCCACTGACGACACCCTCCCACCGTCTGCCACCACCTCGTCACCCTCCCACCGTCCGTCACCACCCACCCACCCACCGTCCGCCACCACCTAGTCACCATCCCACCTAAAAGTCGTCAATATGCATTTCTCTTCCTTCTCAAATCAAACCCTAACAATTAAACAGTTCCTCATTTTCACCTTCATCTTCACCAAACCTCACTTTCTCTCTCTAAATTAATCGTTCCTTCATGGCAGTTCTCCTTGATTCCACACCACCAGCGCCTCCCGCCGCTTCTTCTCTCGCTCATGGCTTCAGATTTCACCCCACCGATGAAGAACTCGTTCGGTATTATCTCCGTCCTAAGATTTACGGCAAACCGTTCCAATTTGACGTTATTTTGGACGTTGATGTCTACAAAGTTGAGCCCTAGGATCTTCCAGGTCAGTTCGGTTGTTTTTGTGTCAATTGTGTGAGTTTTGTGGTTTTAATTTTTTTTAGATTTTGGTGCTAGTTTTCAGATTGTGGTGTTAATTTGCTGAATTTTGGAGTTAATTTTCAAAATTATGGTGTTAATTTTGGTGTTACTCATGCCTGTTATGTTGTTTGATTATCATATTCATTGTGATAAAATGGTAATCAGAATTTGTATGTTGTTCAGCAGTTTGCAGAAGTAAAAAACAAACAGTTTTCTTTTGGCAGACTGAAGAGGTTTGGTCCACCTCTTCTACTGCAGATGTCTGCAGATGTGGTCCGCAAACTGCATACATTTTACCTCTGAAAAAACAAACACCACCTAAGACGTAAGTGTAATATTTTTTCAAGAGTTTATACCCTATCATGTTAAAAGGTAACCGATGTATGAAATTCATATTTAAGCTAAACTCAAACATGCAAATTTCGTGATGCATTCATATCGTGTTGAGATCACATCCATATATCTATTGAAACGCCCCAAACTAAGGAGTCTCAACAGTTGGATTTGTTCTTTAGTAGATAGTACTTAAACCGTAGAATTGAATTAATATAAGCAGTAGAAACTTAAGCATAAGCCAATAACCAATCCAGTTACAAAAGTATACACCTATCTTTATCTAAATGGGACAACTTATGGGTTATCATTTAAAGAAATAAGACCAAGAGAGTATTTAAGCAACTTCTTTTTTTTAACGGCAGGAGAAAATAAATATTGATATAAATCTTCTAGCAAGGTGCTAGAAGAAACACCAAGACAATACATACATATTCCAAATTAGGAAAAACTAGAATTGTCAATTACACCATATGAACCAACAAGTCTTACTGTATTATAAACTATTGGAATTTTGTCCTTGAAAATCATCTAGTTACCATATGAACCAACAACTGCATAGAAAAATCGCCGAGGTTAACCTCTGGTGAGTTGGTGGCACCGGCAATGAGCTAGGAAAAGTAAGTATATCTCTAGCCGACGATCCCACACCACCAAATTTTGACCAAATTTCCCAAATAAATATGGGAGAAGTAAGCATATTTTTGGCCGACTATCCACACGGAGGTGAGAGTGTGGGACTTTGCACCATACGCCAAATTTTGACAAAATATCCCTAGCAAATTTGCATGTATGTTCACTGATGTGCGCAAAATGCAACATATAAATTACATCAAATGTGGCATAAAACTAACCCTTTTTTAGTACTAATGTTGGAAAAAGTCTGTTTTTGTCTTCCTTTTGTATTCTCAGGATTAAAAGAGCTTAAATGAACAAAAGAAGCAAAAATGCAGCTAAATCTAACAATAATACAAGAAAAGGGAAGAAACGTGGCATGCCCGACCCCTCGACAGCATGTGTCTGCAGAAAAGACAAAGTTGTAGAAGCTTCTATTCCCGACACGGGGGCGTGCCCAGCTCAACACGGGGCTGTGGTCAACGCTAAGATTCGCAGAATCCAAGCAAATCTTGATAGTACAGATACGCTTCTGCACACGGGGCCGTGCCCAGCGGACACGGGGGCGTGGTCAACTAATGTAGACAAACTGCAATTAATGAAAAAAGAGAAGAAGGGTGGACACGGGGCCGTGTCCAGCGGACACGGGGCCGTGTCCAGGCTTCTGTGCAGGCTATAAATAGGGGTGCTTGGTTCACTTCAAAGGCATCCCTTGGCACACCACCTCTCTCACACTTCATCCACCACCCACCACCATCACAACACCATCATCCACCACCATCATCCATTGTCCATCATAGAGTGTGTGAGTCATCTCGGGATCCAAGATTGATCGTAAGAGTTCTTGACAATCAAAGGCCATGTTTGCCTAAGTCTCTTACATCACTTGGTGAAGACAAGTGTCTAGTGTAATACTTTTTATTTTTAATCTTTTCGCACTTTTTATTTAGTTATGTATTAATGACTTTAATAACTAGTTTCTTATGTTGAAGGTGATTCTTCCTTATCGTTTGTCCGTGGTGTCTTGGCATTATTTTACTGTCTATATAAAATAAAAGATTTTCACCATTCATATCTCCACGGTCTATATGGAGGTATGTTGGCTACCTGGTCGGGGGTTAAGGGAACGGTTTGGTAAGAGTCTTGCCATTATTCAGTGTATAGATCCTGCAAGGGACCTGGGTCAAATTTAGTAGGACCTCCTTCAATACCCATCGGTATTGGATGGCGGGGGTCCAAATTCTTTGATCCCCTCATAAGTAAGCTACTATTAATACTTTAACCCAGCTATTTAGGACTGTATCCCTGCTGACTCAGACTACTTAGCCGAGGGTAATGTCACCTTCAAAAGAGGGGCCTACCATAATATGCATTAATAACTTAATTAATTATCTTTCAACAATCCGACCCTTTAGGATTGTATCATTGCTGACTCAAACTACTGGGTTGAGGGTAACGTCACCTTCAAAAGAGGGGCCTACTACAATAACTAAGATAATCTCTTAAAAAATGCAAAAGTGCGGAAATAATCAAAGGTTACACTATACACGAGTCGGATCCCAGTGATTCATCTTATCTATCTGTTTTTCATTTTATTTTATTTTTCAGCATTTTAGTTAGTTTTATTTTTCTCGTTTAAAAACCTTTTCTAACTTTTGATTTGATTAGACGTTGAGGATAAGCCGGTATTAAAAGCTCTTGTGTCCTTGGACGACCTCGGTATCTTACCAACACTATACTACACTCACGATGGGTGCACTTGCCCATATGTGTGTTTAGTGTTAGTAAATATCGTGTTTTATAAATTTAAAACTTGGCTAAAAAGTGTAAAAGGGCTTAAAAATATACACTAAAAACTATACACACTTACGCACGCATCAAGTTTTTGGCGCCGCTGCCAGGGACACAAGGATTTTAAGAAAGCTTAAAATCGACGGTCTAATCAGTTTTTCAAAACCTTTTTAAAACGCGCGCATTTTTCTGCATTTTAGTTAGATTTTTGCATTTACAGTAGCCTGAACACGGGGCCGTGCTCACTGAACACGCCCCGTGCTCAACGAAATCAGTAACTTTAATTAAAACGCCCAGATACAGATTCTGTACACGGGGCCGTGTCCACTGAACACGGGGCCGTGTCCAGCCTCTGTTTCCGTTTTTATTTTTGTTTTCTGGTCTCGAGACTTTGTTGTGGTCTGCTGAGTGATTCTTATGGATCAATACTCAGGAAGTTACAACTACACCTATGAGGAGGATGATTATAGGGAGGACTATTGCACTAATTGTGGAAACCCGCACTCGGTGCAATATTGTAACTTATTTCAACCGTCCACTTCATACACCTACTATGAGGAGCCAAGGTACGAGCCATCGACTTCATACACATCCTATGAAGACCAAAGGTATGAACCTTCTCCCTCATACTCATATTTTGATGAACCAAGGTATGAGCCTTCATACTCATACTTTGAGGAACCAAGATATGAGCCTCCACCTTCATATGCTTACTATGAGGAACCATGGCATGAACAACCCACCTCATATGAGTATTATGAATAACAAAATTATGACCCTTATCCATCATATGCTTACAATGAAGAACAATGGTGCGAACCATCTACTTCATATGAGTATTATGAGGAACAAAGGATCGAACATCCGGATTCAAGCTTTGAAAATCCCGATCCTTACTCTATCGCCGACGTAACCGATAGGATATTAGAACACCTTAAAACTATCGAGCGCTATATAAAAGAATCTCGCGCAAGGGAAGAGGAGTCCCGCGCAAGAGAAGAATTAAATAAAAAAGAGATAGTTGAAAGTGTAAAAATGGAAGAACAAATAAGTGAAAAACCAACACATGAGTTACACAATGAAAAAGGTGAGTCCGTTAACGTTAAATTTCAAGAAGAGTCTAATTTTGAAGAAATTAATCTCTTGTCACCTTCTTTTGAAAATCATTGTTTAGTTCCCACTCATGCTAAGTTTTTAAAAGAGTTAAACACTAACACTAAAATTGACGAAACGGTAAGCATTAAGTTAACTAATGATCAAACCTCGCTAATAAAAGAAGTCCCATTTGAAATTAACATTACACCGGTTCCATGTTTTTTTCAAAATTCCTTTATTAGTAATATCACAATTGATAAAGATCATTGCGTTAATATAATGCCTAACTACATTTTCGAAAAATTAAGTATTAGTGATTTTTCTCCACTTCAAATACCCATTTTTCTATCCAATCGGAAAGTAATAAAATCAATCGGTATAGTTGAGGATATCTTGGTTCAAACAAATCAAATGGTAATCCCAACTGACTTTGTCATCCTCGATGACGCTCCTCTAGTGTTGGGATGACCTTTTGTAAAAACCCACGAAGCTTTGAAAAACCGGAAGTACAACAATCTATCTATTCAATTAGGGGCATTTAAAAGAAGTATCGATCTTGAGCGATCAATGAAATATCCAATCGGCAATGACGACCCCCTAATTGAAGATGAGCCAGAACCACCCGATAAGGTGGGTCTAGCCAAGGACCCTTATAAACGTGGCGCACCACGGAGGCATTCCTCGGAACTATCCTTAGTTTAATTTTAACTTTTATATTTTCTAGTTTAGTTTTAATTTTCAGGAATAAAACACACTCGGGATGGTGAAGGATACTAAGGGAAGCTTGAACCAACACCCCATGCACAAAAACAGAGCCTCCCGACAATTTTTCTTCATTACAGCAAGTTTAGCACGGGGTCGTGCTCACCCTAACACGCCCCGTGCCCGAGGTTCTGCAGAAAATGCCCAGTTCAGGTAACTGGACACGGGGTCGTGCTCACTGAACACGCCCCCGTGCCCAGCCTTCTGTTTAAATTTGATAATGGCAGTCTGACCACGGGGCCGTGCTCAGCCAACACACCCCGTGTTCAGCTACCCAGTAACATAAAATCTTGTTTTTAACACACTTTTACACATTTTATTCAACCGAAAAACTTATTTTTGGGACACATTGAGGACAATGTGTAATTTAAGTGTGGGGGGGATGCTAAAACCTTGAATCTTGCAAGTCCTAAAAACAAGTCTTACACAAAACTCTATTGGAACTGCTAATCACCCCAAATTTTTTTCAAAAATTTTCATTTTTTTTACTTGTCTTAGTTTAATTTGGGAATTACAAGTTTTAAAAAGGTTATGTTTTTACAAATTTACAACCGATAGCGTCGTGATAAAAAGAACCAACATAAGAAAAGTATGAAACGAAATGACAAATCTAGTTAAAATTTGATTATATATACTTGATCACATAAAAACCCATTCCCACAAAAAGTGAGTTTTGAGCCTTTATTGAGCATACAAATACATATCTTTAAACTAAATGCTCATTTTTCGTTTCTTGTGTGAATAGCCGCTTGGTTCTTACGACTCTAGAACTTGCCACGACGATACATTCCCGGTCCTTACCAACTTAAACCCGAGTAAGTAAATGATGGAGGCATTAGGACTAACCCTTTTTATTTCTACACCATTATTTTTCTTTTTTTTACCACCTACCCAAAATCCCCCTAGTTAACCCCTTTGAGCCTAAACCTTTTCATTTCTTCACCCATAACAAACACCCTTTTTACCCACCAAAAACCTTTTTCATTTTAAACCATTTATTTTAGTAACAAAGCTCGGTTTTTTTATGACTTCCTTAAAAAAAATGATAATGATGAAGCCAAAAGAAATAAACAAACAAGTTTATCAAAAACAAATTTGTTTGAAGAATTGCTTCATCAAAATAATAAAAATTATGAAAAATAGAAAGTCTTACGAAAACCGACGCTTTTTACGCCTTTCGCCCTTTTACTAACCACTAACCCAACCACCTACCTTTAACCCAAGCCTAACCCTTCACCCCAAAAGTCCTCTTGATATTTACGAAGGTGTATAGTTAAAAAGGAGGAGGATTGATTGCTTGGCAAGCTTATGGTAGGAGTAAGTTCCATGCCGCTCTCGAGTGATTCACTAAAATACATCTTCGGCCGAGTGTTGAGTGATCCCCCGTGAGGTATGTGAACTTGTATATAAATAGAATTTTAAAAAGACATGTTATGCCCTAATAAGTAATTTATTTTATGTAATGTTCTATATAAATCATGACGAATAGGATTGTAAATAAATAAAAATAAAACCTAATAGAGAATCTTGGAAATCCCGACACTCTATGACAAGCCCTAAAACCTTCTCTTCTACCCATTCCATTTGGGAGTGTAAGCCACATTATAAAGAGTTTTGCTTGAGGACAAGCAAAGATTCAAGTGTGGGGGTATTTGATGTGCGCAAAATGCAACATATAAATTACATCAAATGTGGCATAAAACTAACCCTTTTTAGTACTAATGTTGGAAAAAGTGTGTTTTTGTCTTCCTTTTGTATTTTCAGGATTAAAAGAGCTTAAATGAACAAAAGAAGTAAAAATGCAGCTAAATCTAATAATAATACAAGAAAAGGGAAGAAACGTGGCATGCCCGACCCCTCGACAGCATCTCCCAAAGCAAAAAAACAAGAAGAAAGATGAGCATGGGGCTGTGCCCAGCTCAACACGGGGCGTGCCCAGCGGACACGGGGGCGTGTTCAGGTGTCTGTAGAAAAGACAAAGTTGTAGAAGCTTCTATTCCCGACACGGGGGCGTGCCCAGCTCAACACGGGGCCGTGGTCAAGGCTAAGATTCACAGAATCCAAGCAAATCTTGATAGTACAGATACGCTTCTGCACACGGGACCGTCCCCAGCGGACACGAGGGCATGGTCAACTAATGCAGACAAACTGCAATTAATGAAGAAAGAGAATAAGGGTGGACACGGGGCCGTGTCCAGGCTTCTGCGCAGGCTATAAATAGGGGTGCTTGGTTCACTTCAAAGGCATCCCTTGGCACACCACCTCTCTCACACTTCATCCACCACCCACCACCATCACAACACCATCATCCACCACCATCATCCATTGTCCATCATAGAGTGTGTGAGTCGTCTCGGGATCCAAGATTGATCGTAAGAGTTCTTGACAATCAAAGGCCATGTTTGCCTAAGTCTCTTACATCACTTGGTGAAGACAAGTGTCTAGTGTAATACTTTTTATTTTTAATCTTTTCGCACTTTTTATTTGGTTATGTATTAATGACTTTAATAACTAGTTTCTTATGTTGAAGGTGATTCTTCCTTATCGTTTGTCCGTGGTGTCTTGGCATTATTTTACTGTCTATATAAAATAAAAGATTTTCACCATTCATATCTCCACGGTCTATATGGAGGTATGTTGGCTACCTGGTCGGGGGTTAAGGGAACGGTTTGGTAAGAGTCTTGCCATTGTTCAGTGTATAGATCCTGCAAGGGACCTGGGTCAAATTTAGTAGGACCTCCTTCAATACCCACCGGTATTGGATGGCGGGGGTCTAAATTCTTTGATCCCCTCATAAGTAAGCTACTATTAATACTTTAACCCAGCTATTTAGGACTGTATCCCTGCTGACTCAGACTACTTAGCCGAGGGTAACGTCACCTTCAAAAGAGGGGCCTACCATAATATGCATTAATAACTTAATTAATTATCTTTCAATAATCCGACCCTTTAGGATTGTATCCTTGCTGACTCAAACTACTGGGTTGAGGGTAACGTCACATTCAAAAGAGGGGCCTACTACAATAACTAAGATAATCTCTTAAAAAATGCAAAAGTGCGGAAATAATTAAAGGTTACACTATACACGAGTCGGATCCAAGTGATTCATCTTGTCTATCTGTTTTTCATTTTATTTTATTTTTCTGCATTTTAGTTAGTTTTATTTTTCTCGTTTAAAAACCTTTTCTAACTTTTGATTTGATTAGACGTTGAGGATAAACTGGTATTAAAAGCTCTTGTGTCCTTGGACGACCTCGGTATCTTACCAACACTATACTACGCTCACGATGGGTGCACTTGCCCATATGTGTGTTTAGTGTTAGTAAATATCGTGTTTTATAAATTTAAAATTTGGCTAAAAAGTGTAAAAGGGCTTAAAAATATACATTAAAAACTATACACACTTACGCACGCATCATTCACACTCACGGAACCAGGATTTTTTACCTGGAGGGTCAAGGTATAAATACATATACATACATATAGGGGTTGGTTAACGTGCAATATTTCTTAATGTACGATGTGTACGAGATGAAATTACGCACGTTATAAAATTCAAAAACCCTAATCACGCATATCGAAAACCATAATCATGCATGAACATAATCACGCATGTACAAAATCAGAAATTACGCATGGGGTAAAAAACCTAATCACGCATGTTATATTTTCACAGCGTACGTATCGTGCGTTAAGCAAAATTGTACAATACACTTTTATTATATATATATATATATATATATATGTGTGTGTGTGTGTGTGTGTGTGTGTTTTTAAATTATAATATTTATTTTTACCAATTTATGAACTAATAAAATTAAAATATGAAAAATCATACATACATGGATATATATATATATATATATATATAGGGTCAGGATTTAGAGAGAACGGTGAAAAGTGTGAGAACGATTTTGGTGGTGACATGTGACACTGATGTTAAATTATACTAAGGGGTAATATTGTCAAAAAAATCCACTCACATGAACTGGGTGTTCAAATAAAACGCCATAAAAACACCCAATTTAGAAAAATGCCAAACACTCAAAAGCTATTTTTAAGCTATAATTTACAACAGCTCAAAAAAAATCATTTTTTTGAACGCCATAAAACACTCAAAAGCTTTTTTTTTAGCTATAATTTACAACAGCTCAAAAAAAACCATTTTTTTGAACCAGCTCCTAGTTAAAACACCATAACAAAAAAGCTATATTTTCAGGGTCCAAATTGTAACTTATAGTGTGAACAAGTGTGAACACAAGTATTTAATTAGTTTCATCATACAAAACGCCATAACAAATACAAAACGCCATAAAAAACTATATTTTCAGGGTCTAAAGTGTAACTTATAGTGTGAACAAGTGTGAACACAAGTATTTAATTAGTTTCCATACAAAACACCATAACAAATACAAGCTATATTTTCAGGGACAAAAGTGTAACTTATAGTGTGAACAAGTGTGAACACAAGTATTTAATTAGTTTCATCATACAAAACGCCATAACAAATACAAAACGCCATAACAAAAAAGCTATATTTTCAGGGTCTAAAGTGTAACTTATAGTGTGAACAAGTGTAAACAAGTGTGAACACAAGTATTTAATTAGTTCAGAAGAAAAACGCCATAAAAATACCTAGTCTAAAACGCCATAAAACACTCAGTTCAGAAAAACGCCATAAAACCCAGTTAATTTTTTTTTCGAAAAGTATATCAATAGTATACTCATTGGAAAGATAAAAAAACGCTGAGTTTTATGGTGTAATTTTTTTGGAAAATAATCACGTATAAAAAAGTTATTGTTGTTTAAATATGATGGGGGAAAATGGCATGTGATTAGCATGTGCACCTTTGATTGGAGCTTCATATTTTACCCTTCCTGGTAGTTCCAAGACCCCTATTATTTACAAAAATGTCACCGCATCAATCTCAGCCACAAACCACTAAGATCTTGTGGCTAAGAATCGTTCTCACCGTTCTCACACTTTGAGGCGTTCTCTCCTGATCATGTTCCTATATATATGTATATGTGTGTGTTTTTAAATTATAATATTTATTATTACCAATCTATGAACTAATAAACTTAAAATATGAAAAATCAAATCAAATATAAACATTCTTTTTAACGAAATTAAATAACTAAATATTACCATACTACAAATTCGTAACATTGTAATGCTTTATAGTATTGTAATTCATGCATAGGGAGTTCTTCAAAAAAAATTATGATTTTTCACTTCAAACCTAAAGGTTTTCATCTTTTATATTTTAATCCCTTTGATTGTTTAACTTATGACCCAAAGCTTTTTAATTTTTGCAATATAACCCAACACTTTTTTATTTTCAAATTTAGTCACCAATTGCACTAATTTTAACGTTATTTTACTAATATCATGAAAATAACGTTAAAAGCGGCAGACGGTTAATCATGCATCATGTGATTGCTTTGATAGCCAAAAGACAAAAGGGTACATGCACTAATTGACCTTTGTCTCGATTGTTGAGAGTGTTATGTGATAGCGGTCAGGGAACCCAGAAAATTACCGACTTTACCGTTGGGATTTTGAAAGAATTGACGCTTAAAATATTGAAGTTTGGACCAGCAGCTCTAATTGGGTCATTCACAACAAACGGGTCAGCTGAACCTGGGCCCGAATCGGATCATATAGGGACCCATGGAGGTGGTTGATAAAACTAGCTTAACACCCCACGTTCACCACCTCTTTTTATTTATTTCTGCATGTTTTATTTTCAGTTTCTTTTGATGCTTTATTTAATTGTACTTGTTGCTTATTAGGTAGTACTTTATCTTAGTGTTTAAACGTGGGGGTAGTGCATGAAATCTATATGTATCGAACTTTGTAATGAATGGAAGGTGGTGGTTTTATGTTTGAAATTTCTCTGTGTTTCTCTTCTTCGAGCAACCAGTTTTATTATCTTCCATTGCTAATCCAAGGTAGCATCTTGGGTGGTGTTCTTTGGAACCTATACTTGAGTTTTAGGTGGTGAATCTGTATCCTTTTACTCAGTTTAGGAAGCTCTTCGGTTTGAATCGGGTGGTGTTTCTATATCTCATTCGATCGTTGCTTGTTCGTTTTGTTTGAATTCTATGATTACTAGCCGTTTGATACTTTGATTCCTATCATTATGTGCCTTATGTCCAAGGCTTCATGCAAAACTACTATCGAGCCGGGGGTCTCACTGGAAGCAGCCTCTCTATTCCTACGGGGTAGAAGTAAGGTTGTCTACATCTTACCCTCCTCAGATCCTACCTTAGCTTTGCTATTGATGGGATTTACTGAGTATGATGATGATGATGATAATGATGATGATGATGAGTCACCAAACTTTTCATCTTTCGCAAGTTTTTTCGTTTTACGTTTCTTTTTAAATTTTACTAGTTAACATGCCACAATGCACGTGTGGGGTTCAATTTTTTTTACATTGATTTTTCCCGTTTGACAGGCACGTCGCAACGCGTCTATTTTTTCTCGTTTGATAGATTCGTAGCAACGTGCGGGTCGTAGATCGACTTTGTTATTTTTTTCTATGTTTTTACGTTTCGGTCTAATTTCTTCGCATTAACACGCCGCACCAAGCGTGCGTGGTTCAACGTTTTTACGTCTGCTTTTCGTTCGGTGTTATTTTTCTTTTTTATTTATTTTATTTTTACGAGCTTTTCTGATGTTGATGGTCGTTGGCAGTGGTGTGACATTGGTGCTATTTGGCACGGTTTTACGGGCGTTTTTAACATATTAAGTTTTCACTAATAATTTTTTTCGAGTTTACCCTATACTTCCTTTACTTAAAAAACAAATTGTTTATGTACATATTTTTATATACGTGTCGGTATAAATTTGATTTGCTCTACGTTTTGACGCAAGTTTTTCCGGAAACGAGTCAGCTCAAGTATAACAATGCTTATATAGGTTACATTGAGTTCAATTGGATACGTCGAAACACGTGTTTTCATATGGTTAACGTATCGCATAACGTTTGGACTAAGCGATTTGATGTTTATGATGTACCCCCGCCGCAACGCGCGCGGGCCTTATCCTTGTTAAAACAAAAAAGTAAACTTCGAAAAGAATTAAAAAGAAAGGTCATCTAAAAAAATCTAAACTTATATCTTGAAACACTTCAGTGCGTAGAGAAATGAAGAGTATAAAATGGTTTAAAACAAAGTTGGAGCTTTTATTATAATTTTTTCCTCTCCGGTCATCTTTTTGCTACTACCGAAATGTTGGACCTTCTACAAACGGAAAATTTTCAAATCTGCACTTTGTTCACCTTTCTCACTTTACTTTAGCTGCCTTACCGACAATTTAGAGGGTCAACGAACCCCTCTCTGGTTCGGCCCATATATGTTCAACTCATTTCAAGTTGTATTTTAAAGCTCGAGTTTAACTCGTTTATCATTTAAATTTATTCTTATTTAATTAATATACATACATAATAATATGAGTAAACTGCAATTTTACCCCCTGGGGTTTAGGCCAATTGGCACTCTGACCCATCTAACGAAATAATTGCAATTTTACCCCCCAACGTTGGGGTTATGTCGCACATTTACCCCCCGGCGTCAATTTTGTTAACAGGTCTGTTAACTTTAATATGAAATGACTATCTTACCCTTTACTATTACCCCCCAACGTTCCTGTTATGTCGCATAATTACCCCCTCACTGGTAAATTACTAAATTGTCCTTTGTTATTACCCCCTATACTTTGTGTTAAGAAACAATATTACCCCCCTGCAACTTCCAAAACCCTTCCCGCCAAGAAAGTTTGACCACCCAAAGTCAACTACACATGGAAATTCACAAGAAATCTGATTTAAACTTAATAAACACTTGTATTCAAACCTGTTCTATGTTTGTATACTCAAAATCAGAAACCTATAGGTATACTCAAAATCAATTCTGTTCAAACCTGTTCAATGTTGGAAATTCACTTACCAATATGTTGTATGTTACTAGAATCTGACCACAAACTAATCAAGATTTTCAGGCAGTACCCATGATCCCATTTCCAACAGCAGCAGGTTTTAGGGTTGCAAATGCACATGAATCTGAATGGACATGAAACAGCAGAGGATATGAGGAAAGACTGTTGGGAATTTGAACACATCAGTTATAGATAGATGAGTATAATGCAATGCAATTGATATTTCTCAGAGAATACAAGTATGCAACTAAAAAATGGATATATATTTTAGAGTCAAATATGTTGATGTATAATGATATAACATTTGCTGATATCATCATCTCCTGTAAATTTTATAGATTTACACCTAAACCCTGAAGATCATGTTATGTAAGGTAGATGTTATGACCTTCAAATTACATTGAGCTGGATTTGATTGATTCATATGGTGACATCCTCAGGGTAACTGCCTAGCACACTCAAGAAAGTAGCAAACTCCTGAAAACACAGTAACAACATGAGTAGCTGACTTAGATGCTAGCTAAACAAGTTAAGTACCTTAAGATGGGAAAGAGCATTTTGGGCCCTTTGGTCTCCCATTGGTACTTTCAGTATGTGCAGGTAAAGCCTGCCTTTGCAAACACTGCAAGTGCCTTGAAAAGAAACCTGCATTGGTTAGGTTTATTTGTCTCATAGCAAACACTGCAAGTGCCTTGAGATGAACCTGATGCACATAAACAACTAAACCTACTGCACATAATCAACTAAACCTGCTGCACATAAACAACTAAACCTGCTGCCTATAACCTGTTGCACATAAACAACATTTTGATCCATAAAACCTGCTGAGGGGGAAGTTCAAACATACATGTTGATCAATCTGTTGTTCTTATAACTAGGCACATTATAGGCACATCAATCTGCTGATCAAGCATATATTATTGTTTGGCAAAGCACATCAAAATGGCTGATCTAGCTACCAACATTGACCTAGATTAGCTAAGTACTTGGTAACCAAGCTAACAATATACCTAAAATCATCATTTATACAAAATGCATAAAGGATTCCAACAACACTGCATAAAGGTAACCAAGCTAACAACATACCCAAAATCATCATCATCGTTTTAGACAAAATGCATGTTTAACCTACATATACATAAAGGCTTTGATTAAGTTAAGTTAACCTACATATTACACAAAAGCTAAATAACTACTAGAGTAAACATCCGCTCAACTCTCCGGTGGATAATGGAAGTTGAGGATAGGCCTACCAAACATGGAGACCACCAGGTGGACCACCACTGATGAGCTTGATAGGCTCATCGTCAGGTCAACTGTAAAAAAAACCAAACATCACAAAATTAACATGTAAATCAGATTCAATCAAACTAATTGTTAATACCCTGTTTAACATGAGACTCAATCAGACACAAATCCCACCCTAACCCTGTTTATAACATGATAATAACTAACAGTGACACAAATCCGACCCTGATTAACTAACATTGGGCGATTGTACCTGCGGTGTGGCGGATGACATAGCGGATCAGCCAACAAACAAGCGGCATTGTAGCGGAAGGTCTGAACGTGGTGTCGCCGGAGGAGGTGGTGTCGCCGGAGAAGGTGGTGTCGCTGGAGAAGGTGTGTCGCCGGAGGTTGATGATTGTAGGAGGAGTGGAGGATCGGTGGGAAGGTGGGGGGTAAATGTGCTATCATATGTTACTTATAGGGTCTTGTATTGAAGAAGCTACACAATGGTTTGGCAAAATTACCTTTTTACCCTTTGACTTTCACATTGTTATGTTGACTGTTAAGCAAAATTGACGTCGGGGGGTAAATGTGCGACCTAACCCCAACGTTGGGGGTAAAATTGCAATTATTTCGTTAGGGGATCAGAGCGCCAATTGGTCTAAACCTCAAGGGGTAAAATTGCAGTTTACTCTAATAATATATTTAGTTACTTTTGTCATATAAGTTATATGTATACATAATAAATATTGTTATACATTTTTGACCAATAACCTTGTTTTGTTGGTAAAAAATGTATAATAATATTTATAACGTACATATATATTTATTATAAGATAAAAAAAAAGTTGTATTCGTATAAATGGGCAATTTAATAATAACCAAGTATCCCACTAAAGTCACTAAAAAGTTTATTTTTATTCATCTAAAGTTATTTAACTTTGATTAGATATTCTACTCTTGTTAATTAAAAAAAAAAGAAGCTTTAAAATTAAGTGGTGCAAAAAAACATATACAAACATTGGTTTCTACTTACTGAATATTTCTTTTTTTCCATTTGACTTGAGTTGAAATATCATGAAACATGTTTATTATCTCGTGAACTTCAGTATTGCCTCATACTTCAAGTTAAGTAGAAAAAAGAAATTCACACTAAATTGTAATCAAAATTTCATTATATTATATTATAAAATCTATAATATTATAACTCTATAAATAACCAACATGTTTATGATTAAGGTTGTTGTATTCTTGGCTTTGAGAGTTTTTTCAAAAAAAAAAAAAAAAATTGGAATTTTCATTTCCAACTCTAAAGTTTCAATCTTTGACAATTTAAGTCTAAAGTTTCAATCTTTAGTAATTTAACCCCTTTAATTAATTTGATTTTTCACTTGTAATTCAAAAGTTTCCATCTTTTGCAATTTAACCCCTTTTGATTTTTTTGCTTAAAACCCAAAGCTTTTCATCTTTTGCAATTTAACCCCAACACTTTTTTACTTTCAATTTTGATCCCTTATACTTTCATCTTTCGTAAATATATGTTTAACGTTTCGTTCTAAATTTTCCGAGTTAACACGCCGCAACGTGCGTGTGGGGTTCAACGTTTTTTCATCTACTTTTCCCCTTTGACAAACCCATCGCAGCGCGTCTATTGTTTCACGTTTGATAGGTATGTCGCAACTCGCGAGTCTGAGATCGACCTAGTTATTCTTTTCTATGTTTTACACACAGGTTCGTGGTCATGTAAGAAATATTTGCATTTCATCTAAATATGATATATGACTAATGAATCCCCGCCGCATTGGGCGGGTGGTAATTCTAGTTAATGTATAATTTTTATAATATAAGTTTAAAATAAGACTAAATTACTTTTTGAGTCCCTGTGTTTTAGTGGTTTTAACCACTTGAGTCCAAAATCAAAAAAGTTTAACGCTCTGAGTCCCTAGCCATTTATTTTATAACATTTTGAGTCCAATTTTGTTCATTTTATAACGGTTTGAGTCCAATTTTGTTAAAAAAATTAGACTCAACAGGTTTAAAATTTGGACTCAAAAGGACTCAAATGGTTATAAAAAAAGTGTCTAGGGACTCAATACGTTAAAAATTTTGATTTTATAATCAAATAGTTAAAACCACTAAAATACAAAGACTCAAAAAGTAATTTAGTCTTGAAATAATTACATTTATAAAAGAGTTTCACCTGATTGGAACAAAAGACTTGAGTGCCTTTACTTTTTACATTTAACAATTGAGAAACTTAGTTAATATTTGATAAAATTTTCCATTATATAAATAATAAGCCCATTTAGGCAAATGGGCCAAATCAAGTTCAGTATATGAAGCTTGGCTCGTGCTCTTTCACTAAATGAGCCTTAAATTATGCACGAGTTCATTTAAGCTTGTCTTGATTCATTCTTTAACGAGCTGTTTATCGAGTAGCTCACGAGCGGTTTGGCCCATTTACACCCCTACTAAGTACTAATAGCCAATGTTGTAAAACAAGGTCTCGGAGGCCGAGTACTCCCGAGTAATCGCTACAAGGTAGACTGCCGAGGCCCGAGTACTCCTCGGGTACTCTCAACTCTGACTAGGGAGCTCCTAACAACTTTTGCAACCATAGTAATAGCTTTTAATGCCCAACATCTCTATTTTGAAAAAGCTATTCCGAGTTGAACTTGACCTGTCCATTTTCAGGGGCGGATCTAGCCATAATTAACAGGTTCCCAGGAACCCACTCGGTTTGGAATTTTTTAGTGAGATCCTATATAGAATTTATAGAATTTTTAGTGAACCTATACAAAAACCACTGGAAATATTCCTGGATCTGCCACTGCCTATTTTTGCAACAGATAAAAAAACCAGAAAATTTTTGGTATTAATGAAACTTCAATCTGCAAGAAATGGCATCCATCTTTGGTGAAGCAATAAAAAGTAAAAATCATTATGACATTGAAGATTCATTTACACAAGTGATATGCTGCAAGTTCTTGTATGGCATCATACTTTTGCCCAAGAAAGAAAAACTAGGTGTATAAAAAAAGGTCAGATGTATCACTTCACAAAGGGAATCCCAGACGGAACTCGTTCCATATACGCATCATATTCCAACCCGAAAAACTGTTTCAAGAAGAACTCCTCATACGGGATTCTATTGTAGAAAAAACACCAAGTGATTATTGCAAACGCAACGGTTGACACAGGGTTACACAGCATTATTTGAGTACCTACAGCCCAAATGAAGAAACCAGTATACCCTGGATGTCGGACGATACCATAAATACCAGTAGTAATTAACTTATGATGTTCTTCATGATATCTCTGGATGATATGAGTAAAAGCCTTTTTAGCAGTAAGAATCGCGACCTTCCTAACTGTTTCTCCAAAAATCACCATGTAAAGACCCAAGTTGCTTATTGACCGATTTTGTTTTAACGTGGGGAAATAGTACAGTTCGATTAAATATTCTGTAACTGAGAATGTCATTGCCAGGATATAATCTTTGCTGATTAAAAGAGACTCGGTAGTTACTTTAGATTTCCCATGACACGCGATTGCTAGAAGGTATTCGGAAATATGAAAGAAGAGTAAAGTGTAGAACATTTGTGACAATTGTCTGTGAGCAGAATCACTGAATGTTTCCATCATTTTGAACACTTCTTTCAAACAGATGGAAGGTTGAACCCAAGTTGATCCAGGCCGCGGTTTATTTCAAACCTGAAAAAGATAACATGTTGTTCATACTTCATATCAAGTAATAGAGTTCAAATCACACGTAAGGTATTTATGTTTTTCCACATAACTGAGATTATCTAACCACCATACTCAATTGGATTCCAAAGAGAATGAAGTATGAACAAATATTTAGTTGCGAAGCAAGGAATTAATTTTTTTATGCACCAACAATAACCGAAATTTAATTAAATTAATCATTACTACTATTCCTGAGATTTCGAAGGACACATGTGACAAGTAAAAAATCAAGGCCCTTAACATGAAATTTATACCCACTTTATAATTTTTTTTTAAAATATGTTATTGGCGTACGGTACCTAATGAGAAAAAAAATTTGGGCCCCGTCTTGAACATGGGCGCTATGGAGTCGTCCGCTAAGACAACCTAAGTAATATGATTGTAACAATAAAACCTAATTCAAATATTTAATCTGCACAAATTAGTATACCATAACGACATAGTGTTGCTATATGTACAACTTGTATACTGGCCGTATACATTCACATCACACGACAAAGAATCAAAGATGACATACCTGACATGCAGACATGTATACGATCTGTATAGGTGTATAAGGGTCGTATAGTTGACATTCCCTTGAAAAACACAACTCGTATAAGTGTATATGGGTCGTATATATAAGAGTATAAGAGGCTCGTATAAGTGTAAGTGTATACGTTCGTATACATGTCAGGGAGTCGATAAGACCACCCGTAGTGGTGAAGAAAAATAATGCCCCCACCATGGGGCATTATCCGACACGTGTCATCCCAGTCAGCATGGGGCGTTATTGCAAAAGTGGTGTAGTGGGAATAATGCCTAATAATGCCACCTTCCAATCATTAAACAAAAAAAAAAGCAAACACTCTAATTGGCTGGTCAAATAAGCTGACACATGCAAAAGAAAAAGCACACTCTCCCATTGGCCACTTCCTTTTCATTTCAGCGTTTTAATAATAACGCCAAAGTTCAATTTCTGATTTTTTTTTTAAAATAACGCCTACCGTAATGGGGTGGGGGGCGTTTCCGGGCGTTTTTTTTTTTAATTTTTTTTTTTAAAAACGCCCCACTACGGATGGTCTAAGTTTTAAGGTGTGTGAATAGCTTGAGCTAACAACTACTACAAAATGAACAGATCCAATCCAATCCAATCAAATCAAATCAAATCTAATAGGGCAAGGGTCCTATAACCAATTAACCAGAACATATTTAATTTTTTATCATTGTAATCTAAGAAACAGGTATACGCAATCGCACATTGGCATTTGGGTTATGAAAAAAGAAGAGAAAACATACAGAAAAGACGTCAGAGATGGAATGAAATGAGAAGAGATCCAGTGCATTACTTAGAGAATGCGTCACCGGTGCTCTGAGTGGCCGCCGTTGAGAGCCTGACGCGCCACCGTGGCGGGCGTCCGTTGATGGAGAGAGGGGCTGAAATTGTGAAATTAGATGTGGGAGAAACTAAAATTCAGTTTTTGCCATATTACAAGTTCTATAAATGCATATTGCAATACTGTGTATACTATCATGTTTGTTATGAGTTTTAATATAATTATAACTAGGGTTAAGAACCGCCCGCTTAGCGGCGCGGGTACATCGTAAACATTGAATTAATTAGTCCAAACGTTATATGATGCATTAACCATATGAAAACACACATTTTGATTTATCCAGTTGAACTTAGTGTAACCTGTATAAGCATTGTGATTGGATCAAACGTAAAGTAAATGGAATTCATATCAAACAATCATAACGTATTATATGTGACCCAGCTTATACAAAGAAAACGTAACGGGTATGAAGGAAAATATGCACATGTAATCGAAAGGGATTAATTAGAGCTTTCGAAAAAAGGGAAGAAAATGAAACCAAAATTTGACTTCACTCGGTTCGAAACAAACTTTATGAAACGTACATAAAATAAACACGAAAACATATTATATTTGACCTGAATCATTTTCCAAAAAAGTTTACGTCGAAACGTAGAACAACTTGAATTTATACGAAAACGTACATAGAAATATGCACGTAAAAATGGCTTCTTTAAACGAAAACGTATTATATTTGACCTGACTCGTCTATAAAAAAAGTTTACGTCAGAATGTAGAAGAAATCATATTTACACATACCCGTACATAAAATATGCACGTAAAAAATAGTTTTTAAGTAAAGGAAGTATAGGGGTAAACCGAAACAAAAAATTTAATAGGGTAAAAACGTTCGTAAAACCGTGCCAAGTAGCACCAATGCCACAACCACATCGACTCTCAACATCGTAAAAATAAAATAGATAAAATGGTAAAAATTACACTGAACAAAAAGCAGACTAAAATCGTTGAACCACACACACCCGTTACAGTGTCTTAATACGAAGAAATTAACCAGAAACGTAAAACGTAGAAAATAATAACTTAGTCGATCTACGACCCGCCCGTTGCGGCAAACGTTTCAAAAGGGGAAAAATGGACGCGTTGCGACGGGTCTGTCAAATATGAAAAAATAGAGCAAAAACGTTGAACCTCACATGCACGCTACGACATGTTAACTCGCAAAATTTAGAACAAAAAATAAAACGAAAAACTTGCGAAAGATAAAAAGTATGGGGTACGAAAGTTGTATATAATAAAGTGTTGTGTTAAATTATAAAAGATGGAAAAGTTTGGGTTAAAAGTAAAAAATGAAAAGTGGTTAAAATGTAAAATATGAAATGTTTGGGTTAGAAGTGAATTTTTTTTAAACACTCCCTAAGCATAAGGTACAAGTCATGATACATGTAGAAGTTGCTTATTAATATATGGAATAATATAATATAATAATACTTTTATTTTTGTTATTATTAGTTTTGAAATATGAAATAAAAAGGTTCAAACCGTTTTAAGGTTTTAAGCAAATTGCAGCTTAAGTAACAAACCGTTTTAAGGTTTTAAGCAAATTGCAGCTTAAGTAACATTTTACTTTTTTTATTCAAATAATTATCGTAATATAATTATTATAGTTATTTATTAGTATTGAAATTACAAAAAACTAAGTTAAACAATATAAATTTATCTGAATATATATAAGTTTGGTTGATGTGAGCTTGATTACACCGCGACATTTACATACATTTTTATAGAAATTTATAAATTTAAATATATAATTGATTCAATTATATTGTAAATATAAGATTGGTTAAATGGTTGGTTTTTGCTAGTCGTGACACTAGTACGCCAATTAGTTAGGCTTAGTATTATGAGTGAAGGGTGGAGCGCGGGATGGTGGTGTCGTATTGGGGATGGAAATGGTACATCACAACTCTCCCCTCATCTCACATGATTTTGTGAAGGGGAGGACCCCCCTACCCCGGTCATCGTCAACTTTCTCTCTCTCTCATAATACATATATATATATATAGGTAAAGAGTATGGTACAAATCTCTTTATCGTACATTATGTACGCGCTACCCACAGCCATACACGTGTCCTGATTCAATTTAATCAAATAAGGGTATATCAGACATTTCATTCGATCATCTTAGGGGAATTCCGGCAATTAGGAAGCAGATATGGATTTCGTTTCGTAACCGTCCAATTAATTATTATTTGTATCAATTCGATTTGTAGGGTTTTTGATTTGATTCTTTGATTGAAACTGGATTCGTCATTTAGGATTCGTCAATAGTTTAATTATGTTTGAGTTTTGGGTTTTAATTGATCTGAAGGCTTTTTTTCATTTTATTAGATTGTAACGAGGTTGAAGATAAGCTGTTTATGGTTTTCTTTGTTTGGTTACCATATCGCATGTGTTGTTTGGTTATATCGCATGTGTTAACATAATACAGGTAGTTAAGAAGGGATCTTTTGTATAACTTCGCAAGTTTTAAATTAGACAATTCGCAAACAATGAAATTTAATATTTTGTAATTTCGCATGTTTTAAGTCTGTGATTTCGCAAATCTTAAAGTATTTATAAAATATAGCTTTTAATTTCGCAAGTTTTAGTTATAATTTTTTTTATTTTCGCACAGTGTGTTTCATATTTCAGCTTAATAATTGAAATCAAATAATTCAGTTCAATAATTGAGTTCAATAATTCATATCAATAATTTTTATCATATATTTTATATTTTTAACACTCTTTTCAAACATCCTATTAAGAATGGCAGATCTACCAACATCATCTTCTTCTGAACCAAGTATCAAGCAGGATTTGAGGAAAAGGATTGAGCAACAAATTCAAGAGGATCGATCATGTCAAGAGATGTTGGAGGCCAACATTTCTCGTGTAACAGAAAACATGAAGAGAAGACAAGAAATTTTGGACTTGCTATCTCAGATGCAAGTGAGTAGTCTTAAAGAAATTGCTGTTATGTTTATGGTGGATTTGGGTGAGAGGGATGAGAAACAGTTGAAAGAGTTGGCTGATGCAATAACTGTCTTAAGATGCTCGATGAAGATGAAAATGGAGTTTCTTTCATCTTTTGAATGAACTTTTGTTTTTTTTGGTGCATGTTTAAATAAATTTGCATTTTGTGTTGTATGATGGAATTGTATTCGCATTTTAATAGCCACATATTTACTTCAAATTTCAATAATTCATTGTCAAATGCGAAATTAAAATACAACTGCGAAATTAAAAATACTGATATTTGCAAAATTAAAAAACACTAACAAGTTTAAATATTCAACATAAATCCATCATCAAAGAAGTTTACTTTTTTTCCTTCCCAAAATACACACTCATCCTTTCTGGGATTATCTTATCCAAATCTTTCATATATCTTTGTTTGTCTGGCCTTTTATCGAAAGCATTTGCCTTTTTAATTATTTTTTGACGGTGGATATTGTGTTCGGATAGAATGATTTTGCTGAGATATCTGTGCCTTAGGAGATGTAGTTGTGCTTGCTGTCTGTTGTTTACTTCATCTTCTTTCACAAATCCGGTCATCCATGGTATTGTGTCTCCTTTGTATGTTTCCATGTGACGCATCGTAAACACTCCACAGTCGACGCCGTTATTCTTTGTCCTCCAATCCATAACTTTTCTTTCGATAACCAAGGTTGCAAGTTCTTCGATAGCCGGTGTTGGTTTTAAAGCCTTTCGTAGGTATAAAACCAATACCCTTCTCTGTAACATAGCAACATTGTGTTAGTAGCTTTTACATAATATATAACATTTATATGTATAAGTTGTTGTATTACCAGTGTGTCTAGAAGGCCCTTGTATCTTTCTTTAAACTCTTGTTCAGCTGCTGAATTGTCAATCAGCTCAATTTTGCCGGTTTTCAAGAAGAAGCACAAGACATAGAAGTGGTCACCTTGAAGTACCGGAATAAACACCAAGTCAACCGAATCAAGTTTTTTAACCTCATATTTTTGTATGATGTCTTCAAAAGTTGAGGCAAATATGGTTAGTCATCGGTTGTCTGTGTATTTCTCTTCGTCGTAAAAGATATCCGGCTGTATGTTATGTAAATAGAATCAATGTTATGCAAACAATGTATTTTAATTTTAACATGCGAATAGTGTATATAACACATGCGAAATTATAACATTATGAGAAATGCAAACAAAGGATTTTTTTTCACATGCGAATAGTACATATAACAAATGCGAAATTAAATCAGTATGAGAAATGTTTCACAGAGAAATTTCTTCTATAATACATGCGATTTTAGTTATAATTAGTGTGCGAAATCATTTAATATGCATTTACTTTTAGAATTTTCAAATGACAAAATGTATATGAAAACATACCATCATTGTGCTAAACAAGAAGAGTCTGTATGGTGATGATTTCTTATCCCTTTTCTTCTCTTCAAGGTTTAGAATATCTACAAATGCATCTATTCCGTTCGATGCTATGTATTGTTCCCTATAGAAGCTTTCAAATACAGCTTTGAATGTTGCAACTTCAGTTTTTGATCGGTAAAATTCTTCTCTGCCAGTCATAAAATATATAATTAGTTTTTTGTTGTGTGTATATATTTTTAGATGTTTGTTATTTGATATAAGTATTTTACTTACTGTAAGTCTTCAAATGTTGCAAATGTATACCGAATCACACTCAATTCTTGAGTCAATAGTGCTTCGTGCAAGTTTACCACCCTGTTGCAATAAGGGGAACAAAATTTTTCTCCAAGCTCTTTACATCTTTTCTCAGCTCGAATTTTGGCTTGTTCTATTGTCTTATAAAGCAGTTCGTTTAACCCTTTTGGTATTGTTTGTTTTGGAACTGGCTTTGGGTTTGTGTTTTTTCTCCCCTTAGTTGTTTTTTTTTTGTTTGTTTTCTTCCATGGTGGGACCCAGGCTCAAAAGCAACTCAACTTCATTCAATTCCTCAGCTGTTACCTGAGGGCATTCAACTTCCGGTTCCTTCTCAACGACCGGTTCCTTCTCAACTTCAATTCCTGTATCGGTATGTGGAGGGTCTTTTTGTGTTGTTTCTTTTAAAGAAACTGTTTCCATTTCTGTCACTTTTTCTTGAACTTTTTGTTGAATGTCTTGGGTAGATTCTGAAAGGTTAACTGTTTCTTCGATAACATTTTTGTTTTCACCAATTTCTGCAGGCCAGAGTAATTTAAGAAATACAATAAATTGTGCTTTTTAATTTTTTTCATAATATAAAGTGTCTTTTTTACCTTTGGCAGGTTGTTGGTAAGTGTATACACCCGGTTCCACAGTTTGAATGTTTGCAAGAAGGGTGTCTGTGACTCCTCCATCATCTGGTTGCAGTACACCTGTAGATACAAATTATTTAATGTTAATACATTATAATCAAAATCGCAGGGTATACATTACATCGCGTGCAAAATCAAATTTGAAGTGTTGTTGACATAAATCGCATGTGTTTTTATTGGTTTCGCATATGCATAAAAATAGTATTTTTTTTAAATAATTTCGCATGTGTTAATATTTGAGTTCGCATGTTTTACCTGATGATGCCATTTCTACCAAAACACTGGATATTACTTGTTGAGCTTCATCATCCTTTCTACCTTCTTCGGTTGTAGTAACTTCTTGATGAACTTCTGAAGCTGGATTTTCAGGATTTTGATGAACAGGAGAGGTTGCAGTTTCATGCTCTTGATCCGAAGCAGGCGGCACACAAATGGGATTATTCCGAAGCGTCTCATCCCACTGCTTACAGGCCGCCATAATCTCCGGATCCCAAAAACATTTAGTTCTTGCTTCTGATACTAAGTTGTTCATCTCGTGAACATCTTGAACCATTTTAATGTACTTTTTGACATTTGCTTTCATTTTCTTTAACAGGTTCTGTAAATATTTTTTGAGTTAATATACTATTAATTGAAATGTTAAATATGAATGGATTAATTGAAATTAATTTTTTTTTGTGCTTACCTTTTTGTGGGTTCTTGAAGCCTCTCGTTCTTGTTCCTGGGCTGTGTCATAGAATATGGATGGTGAAAGTTGAACAGGAGTGGCGCAATAATCAATCATTTTCTGTGTCTGTGTTCCAACTCCCATCTCAAGGTTCAACTGAGACATTTCATGGATTTCAAAACTGAAATCCATGAAATTATCAATGTTCTCGTTATTTTTTTGGCTCTCCCCCGGTTTCTTTGTTTTGTACTCCATGCACAGTTCTTCTTTTGTAGCTTATTGTGGTGTCAACCGGTGGTCGTAGTGTATAATCTTCCGTTGAAGGACCCTCTTCTTCTTCTTCATTTTCTTCTTCATTTTCTTCTTCTTCTTCACTCTCACTTGATATCCATTGAGGTCCGTTATCCGAAATATTATCTTCGACTATATCAATCTCCGATGATGTGATATAACGAATAACCGGTATTTCCACAGCTTTCTCAAACAGGTTAAGCCTCTTGTTGTACTCATGCGTGTACAGAAGCTGTATAAATCGCAAGATCATTTAATTATATAACAAAACAAAATAGTATTCTAAATGTGTTATTAAATGTAGTAATGTATACCGTAAGAAAGGCAACAGGTCCCACAAACTGTATTTTGTAGTTCTTCCAGCCTGCTCGTGTACGACGCAAGGTATCGAGTAGAAATGAGCACCAATCTAGATTCTTTATTTCCTCAACATCTTCTACACCAAGAAAACATCTATCATTTGCAAGTGTTGCCTTTGTAATCTCCGCAAAAAACGTCATCCAGTATACTAGGAAGTTTAATTTAAACAGGCTCCCTCCGTCTCTTTGATTTTCCATTGTATCTGCAATTAATCCATGGGTAATTCTCCTGTTTTCCTCCCACTGGTGGATGAATGTATCCCTCACAGCATTTCCCGGTTCTTTACTTTTTTCAAGTTTCACTTGCTTTTTAACTTTCCTCTTATCGGCTATTATCTCAACCTTCTTTGGCCCTCTTGGTATTCCAAATACCTCAAAAACTGTGTCCGATGTTATTTTTATTTTGTGTTTTCCCAAGTTTAGCTCATCGGAATTCTCGTCAAAGTTTCTTGCTAGCCAATATGCCAATCGTGTCGAAATATGGTTGATGTTGATATTTAGTATAGCACCAAATCCCATATTCCTTACTTCTTCAAGCTGTTTTTCTGAAAATCTACTCACAGTATCCATGTATGAGTTAGGTTGGCATCTCAGCAGTATTGCTTCATTGCTTTATTTGAAGAATTCGCGACTTTCTGTTTTAGGTTGTTCCACCTTTTTCGAATATTTCTTTGTCTGTATCTTTGATTTCTTCTCATCTTTTTTTCTTTTTTGGGAGTGGCTTAACAAAGTCATCCTCTTCAGAACTTTCTACAACTATCCTTCTCTTTCTATTCTTGTCAACTTTTATCAGTCTTGATATTGGCCCTTCAAAGTCATCATCAGATTCTATTTCTACAAAATCGCATGCTATAGTCAAGAAACTTTACAAATTCGCATTTATCAGTTAATCATGTACATTAAGTCAATAAGTGATAAAATCGTATGAATTAGTTATCAATTCGCAAATTTTAATAATTCATTGCAAATATTAATAATTCATTGTCAAATTTGCGAAATTAAAAACACAAATGCGAAATTAAAAACAATAATATATTACCAAAAAATAGACAATCTTTATAATTCGCATGCCTTTAATTATCTATTCGCATGTGTTAGTTAAGCATTAGCAAAACCTTCAACAAACAGTATTTTATCTTATGAAATCGCATTTGTCATACAAAACCCTCACAAAACCTTATATGATATCGCACATATATCATGTATAATTATGAAAACTATATAATCATGCCAAACCTAATAAATAAACATACCAGTCATAAACCCTAGCAAAATTGCAGTTGTGACCAATATGTATAATATAAAACTATATGTTTCAGTTAAAAGATTAATAAACAAACAAAATCGCATTTGACATTAAAGTCCATGTATATTTATACTATAAAATCGCAAATTCAATCGATACCTGGATTCATCTTCTTCGATTGTGGTCTGTCGTTGTTTGCTTTGCTTCGTTTCTCAAAACTCATGAATCTAACTTGAATCGCAACGGAGAGTAGCAGGGAACTTTGTTGAAGGAGAATGCAATGTTGATTTTGGGGTTTACGGTATGTTTTGGGGAGTTATTGTGTGCTGATTGTTAAGGGTTTTGATCTCGCATTTGACGATTTTAACCTTGGTGGTTTCTTTTTTATTAATTTTAAATTGATAAAACACGCTGATTAAATGAGATGATCTGACGGCCTAGAATGTAGCGTACATAATGTACGATTAGAGTATTTGTATGATAACCGGCCTCTATATATATATATATATATATATAGAGAGAGAGAGAGAGAGAGATATAAACTGGGTAAATGATTAGTATTGTGTATAAGATGGGTTGAGGGATGAAGGCTACGAATGGAGAAGATGGTGATGTGGCTTTAAAGTGACTATAAATGATGAAGGGAAAAGAGATGGGCACATAGCCATAGAGCAATCGCCTTCCATTCCTTATATTTATTAAAACCTTAAAATTTAAGAAAACTAGAGCATTTACGATTAGGGGTGTTCATCGAATCGAATATCGAATTTTCGAATTATTCGAATCGAATTGTTCGAATAATTTTTATTTTTCCTTGAATTCGTATTCGATTCGAATTCGATTAAAACCTACCTAATTCGATTCGAATTCGTATTCGAATAAAAAACTCAATTCGAATTCGATTCGTATTCGATTAAAAATTCGAATTCGAATAAATTCGATTTAATTCAAATTCTTTAAAAACATGTAAAAGACTTTCAAAATGAAACATAAATTTTAAAGCAGGCATAAAGCACGATATCACATTAAAAAGTTCCAAATAAAGTACCACAAGTCTAAATTTCAAAATGAGAAGTCGGGAATAACCACTCCCCATTACAAGTTAATATTTTTACGCTTAGAAATCTATTGATAGATTTGTTACTTAGGTTTTAGTTATGGGCCATGTAGTGGGTTTGGTAATGGGTAATTTTAATACTTGGAAAAAAAATGAAAATACTTTATAGTATAGCCTAATAAAAGTTATATATGTATTATATATAAAAATAATAAATAAAAACGTATAATTTTTATTCGAATTTCGAATCGAATTTGAAATTATAAATTTGTATTCGATTCGTATTCGATTTACTTGACTCGAATTGAATCGAATTCGAATTCGAATTCTTATAATCGAAACGAATTCTTGATAATCGAATCGAATTTAAACGAATTTTGAATTTTTCGAATTCGAAACGAATTCTGAACACCCCTATTTACGATGGTTTCCTTATATATTTGTGAGTGGATTACTTATATGATAAGGAAATGGTTGTAAGTAGAGGAGAGAGAAATATTATTGTTAATCTATAAATATATGATAACACTATTCACCCATATTAAATATTTAATATTTTTGAAAATGATTATAAGTGAAGGAGATAGAAAATGTAATGATAAAGGTATAAAGAATATTGTTTAGTTGAAAATGAGAGAAAGTAGTGATTTTTAGTGTAATCATAGGAATGAGGATAAGAAATTCAATGTGAATGCTCTAAAAACATAATTACATCCCATTCCTTATCCTTAGGTTATATGGCGTGGGCTAGAGGCCTCAAACACCGCCCCGTAAGCGTTATTGGGGAGGGGGTTATGATGGGGGCGCCATCCCTTTAACGAGTACCAAAGGATTATCCTACCAATTAGATTTTTTTTTTCTTTTTTAGTTTTCCTTTTCTATATTGTTTAAATGGGGCTTTACAGAGACATTATCTCACACCGTATAAATTAACGATAAAGTCTCTCGTTTATGTGACATATATGTAGTACTAATGTGGTGTGACGAAGCCCCATAAATAAAGAATGAAACGTGAATGTGATAGGATTTAAAAAATAAGCTATAAATTTATGAAAGAGTTAAATGCCCGGATGGGCCCCGTGGTTTGTCCTTTTTTCACCTTTAGTCCCTAACCTTCTAAAATTACAGCTATAGTCCCCAACCTTTCAATTTTCGTTCCCGGATAGTCTCTGTGCCTAACATCAGTTAGTTTTCTTAGTTAAGATGGTGTGAAATGACAAAAATACCCTTACTTGTTAAATTAATAACTGAAAATTAAAAGAAATATAAATAATACTTAAAAATTATGTGGGACCACCACACACACCACCTTCTTCATCTTCCCCAAACCCTAGCATCTCCCTCTCCTTCACTCCAAAACCTTCGCAAACAAACCCGTTCTCCCTCTCCATTAGTTCAAACTTCAAAACCCCCCCCCATCTACCTCAACTGCATTGTCATCAGAGAAGGTACGTATGGGTTGATTTTCCGGTTTAACTCCAAAATCATATCTATCTTAGCCACAAATCATCATGTTTCAAACCAGTTCTTCTCTATCATTGAAGAATATACGTATCAGTTGATTTTACGGTTCAAGTTTCTGGCAACGTCGTCACCGGTTTCCATTTTAGTCATCATCTCCATTCTTTGCATCATCAATTCCTTTCTTTATTGTCACAGATGTTGAATACGTGGCCAAACCGATAATTATTTGAAACCAATTGCTGTCATCAGTGAAGATTTTCAATTTCTAGATTTGCCATTAATGTTGAGTCCCCATTAATTCTGTGATTCATGTTTTTTGTTTGAAAATTGCATGCTACTATGAATGATAACTCGCTTCTCTTTATGTTCGAAATTAGTGTAATTCAAATTTTGCTTATCATTGTTTGAAATTACAAACAACCCCTGTAGCTGTGTCTACTAATATCAAAATTCACACCTGTGTTTTCAATGGATGTAAGACGAAGGCGATGACGTTGACCACCCCTGTAATGGATGAGGTTGAAGATGATAGTGGTAGGGTGAGGTGGTGGTGGTAAAGATTGGGGGAGATGAAGAGGGTGGGGTGAGGTGGGTGGTGGGTCCCACATAAGTTTTAAGTATTATTATATTTCTTTTAACTTTCTAATTATTAATTTAACAAGGGTATTTAGGTCATTTCACACTCACTTAACACCAAAAACTAACTGATGTTAAGCCTAGGGACTATCCGAGAACGAATTTGAAAAAGTTGGGGACTTTAGCTGTAATTTTAGAAAGTTAGGGACTAAAGGTGAAAAAATGACAAACCACAGGCACTATCCAGGCATTTAACTCTTTATGAAATGAATCATATGTACAAAGGTAAAGAATGCAATATCCTAATTTTTAGTTACACTCTATGTACAATATTAAGACCGCCAAATATTGTGTCTAACAATAAAAATGTTAGTGTTAGATATATTATATTTAGCGTGAATTTCAAGGATTGTTCTTTATCTTTATATTCATTTTCAGGTGCTTTCTTTTATGTTAAAATTGATGAGTTTTGTAGTTTATGTTTTCAAATCATACACGTTTTATCCTTTAGGCCTAACCTAATTAGTTTTTTCAGTTAAATTTGGTCATGTGCTTTGCACATGAGGGCATTTTTATTAATTCAAATTTGGTCTCTTCCATCCATCACCACCTCCAATACACTTCCATCACAACCTGCCACCACCCACCCACTCCACCCTACCTCCACCTCCATCAACCGCCGCCTTCACCACCTGCCACTAACCGCCGCGATTACCATGTGCCACCTTCCTCATCACTTACCATCACACACTGTAACCACCTTTAAATTCGAATTGGGGGTTATACCGGATCTGCAACCGCCGCGATTCAATATTTCTGATCCGGAACTGGGGGTGAAGTAACATCTTGACTGGCTCAAGCTTTAGGATCTCTAGTAGTAGCACAGGTTTGCAACCAAATAGTACAGTTAATTCTTCTTCTAATTCTGCTAGATCTCAGTTTTCTTCCATTTATTCTTACTTTTTCACTAATAATTCGACACAATTGGCTCATAATTCAACGGTTTCTAACTCGAATTTGAACGCAACTATTTATGGGTCTGGAAGTGTGAATAGTAAAACACCGACAGTGAATCATAGTAATAATAATAATTGTGGTACCCCGTGTTTTGAAAGTCAAAGTCAAAGTCAAGATTGAAGTCAAAGGAAGAAAAGATCGCTAATTGCGATCTGCCACTCCTTGTTCAATCCCTGTTTTGACTTCTTCTATTCTATTTTATGGTTAACGTTAGTTATATTATATGGAGTAATTAGTTACAATCGAAGTAATCGAATGTTTATCGCAACGAATCACCTTGCGACTGTGAATAATAGGAAGTAACAATGCGATAAAGTCAATTAAACGCTAATCAATCTAATCTAATCGCAATCGCGCTCACGCTCGCAAACTCGAATATCGCATTTTGGTTACTGTTATACGTGTATGTGTGCCTTATGTGTTACTTGTGCATGCTATTTATGTATGTGTGGTAATCAATCGAAACCCAATCGAATTCAATCGCAATCGAATCGCAATCGCAAACCGAATACGAAACAAGGATGATTATATGTTGATATAGTATGATAATTAGTGGAGAAGAGACAGCGCGCGATATGAGTGGTTGGGATTAAAAGTAATTTGACAAGGAAACTCTATCGCATTCGCATCGTTCGCAATCGAAATCAAAATATCAAAAATCGTCGCACCGAACACTCGAATCAGGCAACTGATCGATCAGGCTACCAGCCGATCGACCAGCCGGCCGATCGGACTGCTGTCCGATCGGACAGGCTGTCCGATCGAGCTGCCTGGCCGATCGGCCAGCCATTTCCTCTTTTGGCATCCTATAAATACCGCTTGTCACTCTCCAACTTACTACTTTTGGCAAGTGACGTCCGACCAGCTCGTGCTCCTCACTTTTCTTCAGATTTCTCACGATTTCGGTAAGATCTCGTCCTAAATCTTGTACTTTCATGATCTGCACGCACTCCTACACCTTTCTATCTTTTAAATCATAACTTTTAACCGTGAAATCATCAAGATTCAAGGTATTCTAGGATAACGTCTGTCGCAGCCCCCGATCCCTTATCTGTCCCGGGAACGGGCGGACGTGAACTCAGAGTTCAGTGGTATCAGCTTGTTAATTTGGCAGCAGAAATTACATCAGGACCGTAGTTAGGAAATGTTTATCAGAGTAAAACCACCATATTTAATATTAATAATCACATGGGCAAAACCCAAGTTTCTTATTACAATACGTTTATAGGGATAAACCCTATTTTATTGAATTTAAAACATCGTCTTTTAGGTAACTTTTATAGCCACATTTTTCCCAACCCTTCAGTGCTCTCCAGCTGGCTTTATACTAATTGGCTGTCACATTGTGTTACCTGAAATGCGTTTTAAAAACATTTGTCAGTGGGAAATACTGGTGAGTGAATCCCAGTTTAATCAAGAAACATTTTATCAATTAAAACAGTATTGAGAGCGATCACATTGTTTATTTCTACACAATTACTCATTCAGTACTGTCAATCCTGACTTGTGGGTCATATTACACGTTGGCTAACTCGTTGTCCAATGGTAACGTACTGTCATCCCCGACTTACTACTCACAGTGTAGTAAATTTTGAATACAAAACCCCAACATACCGGCAGTAATTGAAGAACTACAAAGACTCAATCACCGTTTAATTACATTGTAAAACAATTAAGGTTTTGTAAAACATTCCAAAAAGGTTAACAAAAAGATGATAAACTCACATTGCTATCTTAGACTTCGCGTAAGGGTTTCCTGGATATAATCTATAATTTTCACAAATGTACATAGGTTAGTATCATAACCCTTTGAAAATATTAATGATACCCTCCCCGAGACGGTATTCCAACAACTACGTCGGGCAGAACCACGACAGTTGTTACGGAACCCTAAATCAATCGGGCAGCGTATCTATTATGAAACCGGGGTTATAATACTTACAACGGGGCAGAACCTCGCTAATTAGGGGGATATAATACCTGCGTATTACTTCTACTACTTCAGAATTCGTTTAGAAAGAAAAGAAATGAGCGAGTTCAACTGTGATCCGATGCGTTCTATTTATAGGTGCTGAATCTGGTCCTTACGCGGCCCGCGTAAAAGATAAGGGGGGCTTACGCGGCCCGCGTGGCTTAGGGGTCTAGGCGTAGCTGATCCGGGTCATGACTAGGTTCAACACGTTGCACGACACGTGTCAACACCGGAACCCGCCTACTCAATAAGTTGACGCGGCCCGCGTAAGGGTTAAGGATCCTTTACGCGGCCCGCCTGAACAAAAAAAAAATCAGATTTTTATTTTATTTTTAATGCTATACTGTATTTCGGGCTCGGTTTTCACATACGGGGTGTATTTAAAGACATATTGGGATATTTTAAAATATACTAGGGTGTTGGAAATATTTTGAGAGTGTCGGTTTATTGAGGGTTGTTACATCATCCCCACCTTGTATTAGAGCTCGTCCTCAAGATCTACTGGAACAAGTGCGGATATTTCCTTTGCATTTCAGATTCAAGCTCCTATGTGTACTCAGGTCCTCTTTTGGAGTCCCACTTCACTTTGACCAGAACTAATCTCTTATGCTTGAGGTTCTTGACTTTCCTGTCTTCAATTTGTAAAGGCCTTTCTATAAACTTGAGTTGTTCATTTACTTCTATATCCTTAAGAGGTACTATCAGTGATTCATCAGCTAAACACTTCTTGAGATTAGATACATGAAACACATCACGTATTCCTACCATTTCCTCTGGCAGTTGTAACTGATAGGCTACAGGTCCTATTCTTCTAATAATCTCAAAAGGTCCAATATACCTGGGACTTAGCTTTCCCCTTTTTATGAATCTTACTACTCCTTTCCAAGGAGAGACTTTCAACAATACTTTATCTCCTACTTGAAATTCCAATGGCTTGCGTCGGTTATCAGCATAACTCTTATGTCGATCACGTGCTGCTTTCAGTCGTTCCTTGACTTGAATAATTTTATCAGTTGTTTCTTGCACTATCTCAGGTCCAGACAGTTGCTTTTCCCCAATTTCTGCCCAACAGACTAGGGTTCGGCACTTTCGTCCATAAAGTGCTTCAAATGGTGCAGCATTGATACTCGTGTGATAACTATTATTATAAGAAAACTCTATTAAAGGTAAGTGATCGTCCCAATTACCTCCGAAATCAATTACACAAGCTCTAAGCATGTCTTCCATCGTTTGAATTGTTCTTTCACTTTGTCCGTCCGTTTGAGGATGTTAAGCTGTGCTTAGATTTAACTTGGTTCCCATGGCTTTTTGGAAACTTGACCAGAATTGAGAGGTAAATCGACTATCCCTATCAGAAACAATTGATAAAGGAATTCCATGTAAAGAAACAATTTCATTTACATATAACTTAGCTAGCTGTTCCATACTGAAAGTTTCCTTCATTGGTAAGAAATGGGCTGACTTGGTTAGCCTATCTACAATCACCCAGATTGTATCATTACCTTTCTTTGTTTTGGGTAATTTGGTAACAAAATCCATTGTTATCAATTCCCATTTCCACACTGGCATTTCTAATTGCTGTAGCAAACCTAAGGGTTTCTGGTGTTCAGCTTTGACTTGTGAACAAGTTAAACATTTAGAAACATAGGCTGCTATGTCCTTTTTCATTCCTATCCACCAGAAATTTTTTCTTAAATCTTGGTACATTTTATCATTTCCTGGATGCATCGTATATTTAGACTTATGGGCTTCTTCTAAAATACGATGACCTAGGTTTCCTAATTTAGGTATCCACATTCTCTTTGTATGGAATCTCCAAATTCCATATGTTCCTTGTTCTAATTCTTTTAGCATACCTTTTAATTTTTCAGTATCATCCTTGATTACTGACTCTTGTGCTTTTCTTATCTGATCATTTAAATCTACTTGTAGATTTAATTTAAGAGAACGTACCCTTTTTGGCTTTTCATGATACTTTCGGCTTAAAGCATCTGCCACTACATTTGTTTTTCCTTCATAATACTGGATATCACAATCATAATCACTGAGCATCTCCATCCAGCGTCTTTGTCTCATATTCAACTCTTTTTGCTTGAAAATATACCTTAAACTTTTATGATCAGTGAATATGGTAAACTTACTACCATAAAGGTAATGTCTCCAAATCTTAAGGGCAAAAATTATAGCTCCTAACTCTAAATCATGGGTTGAATAATTCTCTTCATGATTCTTAAGTTGTCAAGATGCGTAAGCTATAACCTTTAGTCATTGCATCAATACACATCCATAACCTAATTTGGAAGCGTCACAATAGATTACAAAAGCTTCAGTTCCTTCTGGTAACGCTAATATGGGTGTATTAGTTAATCTTTGCTTAAGGATTCTAAAGGCTTCTTCTTGTTTTAATCCCCATTCAAACTTAACAGATTTACTGGTTAGCTTAGTTAAAGGAATGGCTATTCTAGAAAAATCTTGAATAAATCTTCTATAATAACCGGCCAATCCTAAGAAACTTCTAACCTCGGTTGGTGACACAGGGGTTTTCCATTTAGTAATTTCCTCGATATTTGTGGGATCCACATGAATTCCTTCATGATTGACTAGGTGTCCAAGAAACTGTACCTGTTCTAACCAAAACTCGCACTTGGAAAATTTAGCGTAAAGCTTTTCCTTTCTTAATAAACTTAAAAGTGCGTACAAATGCTTTGCATGGTCCTCCTTATTCTTAGAGTAAATGAGAATATCATCAATAAAGACAATTATGAATTTATCCAAATATGGCTTACATATTCGGTTCATCATGTCCATAAATGCAGCTGGGGCATTGGTTAAACCGAATGGCATGACAGTAAATTCATAATGGCCAGACCTTGTTCTGAATGCGGTTTTAGGAATGTCCTCTTCCTGTACCTTTAATTGATGATATCCTGATCTTAAATAGATTTTAGAGAAAAATCGAGCTCCTTGTAGTTGATCAAACAGATCATCGATTCTTGGTAATGGGTACCGATTCTTAATAGTGACTTTGTTCAATTCACGGTAGTCAATGCACATACGCATTGATCCGTCCTTCTTTTTAACAAACAGTATCGGCGCTCCCCATGGCGACGAACTTGGCTGTATAAATCCTTTTTCCAACAATTCGTCTAATTGTTTCTTCAATTCTTGCATTTCTGCAGGTGCCAAACGGTAAGGTGTTTTGGCAATCGGTGCTGTTCCTGGTATTAAATGGATTCTGAATTCAACTTCTCTATCTGGAGGTTGCCCTGGCAATTCTTCTGGAAATACATCTGAAAACTGAGATACTACGGGAATATCTTTTAAATCCTTTCCTTTAGTGTTAGTGATTATAGAAATCAAATACACTAATGATCCTTTTCTTATGTAATTTGCAGTTTTCATCACAGAGATGAATTTTGTGGATCTAGATGGTTTATCTCCTTTTATTGTGATCGTTTTACCTTTTGGTGAATTTACTTGAATTGACTTTTGATCACATAAAATACTGGCTTTATTGGCTATTAACCAATCCATTCCTAAAACAACATCAAATCCTGCCAGATTCATGGGATACAGGTTTGCAATAAATTTCTGATTTAAAATTTCTATTCTTGCTCCCTGCAAGATTTCAGAAATCCTAACGGTTTCTCCATTAGCTGTCTCTACTAGACATTCTTGTGGTAGTTTAGTTAATGACTGATTTAGAAATTTGTAAAATGATGTATTAATAAAACTTTGGTTAGCACCAGAGTCAAATAATACTTTAGCAAAAACATCATTAACTAAAAACGTACCAGCTATAACATCTGGAATCATCTTGGCTTCATCTGCAGTCAGAACAAATGCTCTAGCATTTTGAGTATTCTTGTTGTTTGTAACAGGAGCTAATTTCAGGCAATTAAGCTTGATATGACCTTGTTCTCTGCAGTTGTAACATATCCTGTTATTAGCTTTCTTCCTGCAATTTTCCTCCTTGTGTCCCGATATTTTACAAAAGTTACAGTATATGGAGCATCTTCCTGAATGCTTTCTTTTGCAATTCTTACAGTATGGTGCAGAGGTAGAACCTATATTTTGCCCACGATTAGAATTTCCAGAATGAAATTCTTGTGTGAGCTTCTGGGTTAGGCTCCTCCTTTGATCTTCTTCTCGGGTACAGACTAATTCGTCTGTCAAGGTATTTGCTAGTTCTACAGCTTATTCTATGGTTTGAGGTCTAGCTGCCTTGACTACGTGTCTTATCTCACCGATTAATCCCCAAATATAACGGGAGATCAATACTGGTTCTGCTGAAGCAAGAGTTGGCACTATTCTAGCATATTCGAAGAATAATTTAGTGTATCCCTTACTATCCACACCAGTCATCCTAAGGTTTAGGAATTTGTTAGCTATTTGTTCCTTCTCATTTGGTGGACATAATTTCCTTTCTACCTTATTCTTAAATTCTTCCCATTCCATATTGTAAGTTCTATCACTTCCTCTTGATTGGAGGATAGTGTTCCACCATTCTAGTGCTGAATTCTTAAACATATTAGAAGCAAATAGTATCTTATCTTCTTCAGCACACTTGCTTAATCTTAAGACTGCCTCAGTTTTCTCTATCCAGCGTAGAGTTGCAATGGCCCCTTCATTGCCCGAGAATTTCATTGGTTTACAAGACCAGAATTCTTTATAAGAACAACCATAAGGCATGGTTCTTCTTCTTTTGGGAATGGGCACCTGAAGTACGGGTTCATTGTTCACGCTGTTTTCTGGTTCGATTGGTCGCTTACTGCTATGCTTACTTTTATTATTCGCTTCTTGAATCGTTTGAATAATAAATGGCATTGCATCTATGATTCCTTGTGCTACTATATGTTGAACAACACTATTATTCATTTGGTTTCCATTGTTATTGATGCTTGGATTCTCATTAACCACATTAATGTTACTCTGGTTATCATTATTCAGATTTCCTTCGTCAGTCATCTGAATTTTAAACATTTACCCCATATTAATATCACAAGATAATATTTAATATAGTTAATCACATGATACGCAATCTATCCAAAAACGTCGATCATTGCGACTTTTACTCTATTTATATATACTATCATGCATCTATTACACACTAGTACTGAAATTAAAATTACAATACCAACAGAAATAGAATTACACTAATAGTAATAGGCATCCGTACACACATATTTTATTTTATTTTATTATGTTATTATTACTATTACCATCTCCTCTATCACATCACGGATATGGATTTATCCAAAAATCCATATTGCGCTCATCGTATTTCCATACGAGACGCTCTCCCACCTGTCTCATTCTCTCACTGCTTTCTAAAATTTCCTCCCCAAAAGTCCTAAGTTCTTGCACGTTTTCTGCACTCAATGGGGGTGCAGGTTCTAGGACTAGGTTCGGAATCTGGGGTGCGGGTTCCTGATATGGGGGTGAAAGTGCCTGAAATCGGTAAGGATCTTCTAAGATCTCCCTAATATATTCATCATGGTAATAGGGATCTAAAGGGTCCATACCTGGGTAGGCTCCTATGTTCTGTATGGGTGTGTCTTCATGTAGCGGGTAACGTTGCACAAAGTCCCTATTATCATCCCACCAGGGGTCATAATTTGGGTCTAGAGGGTTTGGTGCTTGTACCCTAGGGATTTCTTCTGGGTTAAAGTCATAAATCTCCACTTGGTTTTCAGGGTTTTCTATCTCCATGGGTTGGTCTGGGATTAGTGGTTGTGGGGCTACTTGTTGTTCCAGACTTGGGTCAACAGCAGTTGTAGCTAGGATATGGAAATTGGTTGGGCTTCTATTAAGCATATCCTGTGTATGGGCATCTTTCTTTCGCTTAGCAGCTGCTAGAACTCTTTGCTGTTGCAACTTTCGCATTCTTTTCCTACGTGCAAAGGCTTCCTTACTGAACCATCCTCGTTTCTTATGAGGGAATGGTTCTTCTGAATGGGCTTTAAAAGCAAACATCCCTTCTTCCCGATCAGCAGAATACCCAGAAAGGGCAGGCTGTGAAGAGGTACCTTCACTCCTAGGTGAATCAGACAACTGACGACACATGTCTGAGGGTCCTTGATCACTCATACTGTAAACTAACAAATAGTCAAATAACACATAACAATAAATACAATTATGCACGTATTTTCGTAATTTATTTCCTAACACAAAATTTAGAATTTAAGTGTCAGCAGAACACTTCTTTGGCTAAGACTAGTGGCTAGGCTCTGATACCACCTTATGTCGCATCCCCCGATCCCTTATCTGTCCCGGGAACGGGCAGATGTGAACTCAGAGTTCGGTGGTATCAGCTTGTTAATTTGGCAGCGGAAATTACATCAGGACCGTAGTTAGGAAATGTTTATCAGAGTAAAACCACCATATTTAATATTAATAATCACATGGGTAAAACCCAAGTTTCTTATTACAATACGTTTATAGGGATAAACCCTATTTTATTGAATTTAAAACATCGTCTTTTAGGTAACTTTTATAGCCACATTTTTCCCAAGCCTTCAGTGCTCTCCAGCTGGCTTTTTACTAATTGGCTGTCACATTATGTTACCTGAAACGCATTTTAAAAACATTTGTCAGTGGGAAATACTGGTGAGTCAATCCCAGTTTAATTAAGAAACATTTTATCAATTAAAACAGTATTGAGAGCGATCACATTGTTTATTTCTACACAATTACTCATTCAGTACTGTCAATCCTGACTTGTGGGTCATATTACACATTGGCTAACTCGTTGTCCAATGGTAACGTACTGTCATCCCCGACTTACTAATCACAGTGTAGTAATTTTTTATACTAAACCCCAACATACCGGCAGTAATTGAAGAACTACAAAGACTCAATCACCGCTTAATTACATTGTAAAACAATTAAGGTTTTGTAAAACATTCCAAAAAGGTTAACAAAAAGAGGATAAACTCACATTGCTATCTTAGACTTCGCGAAAGGGTTTCCTGGAAATAATCTATAATTTTCACAAATGTACATAGGTTAGTATCATAACCCTTTGAAAATATTAATGATTCCCTCCCCGAGACGGTATTCCAACAACTACGTCGGGCAGAACTAAGACAGTTGTTACGGAACCCTAAATCAATCGGGCAGCGTATCTATTATGAAACCGGGGTTATAATACTTACAACGGGGCAGAACCTCGCTAATTAGGGGGATATAATACCCGCGTATTACTTCTACTACTTCAGAATTCGTTTAGAAAGAAAAGAAATGAGCGAGTTCAACTGAGATCCGATGCGTTCTATTTATAGGTGCTGAATCTGGTCCTTGCGCGGCCCGCGTAAAAGATAAGGGGGGGCCTACGCGGCCCACGTGGCTTAGGGGTCTAGACGTAGCTGATCCGGGTCATGACTAGGTTCACCACGTTGCACAACACGTGTCAACACCGGAGCCCGCCTACTCAATAAGTTGACGCGGCCCGTGTAAGGGTTAAGGATCCTTTACATGGCCCGCCTGAACAAAAAAAATCAAATTTTTATTTTATTTTTAATGCTATACTGTATTTCGGGCTCGGTTTTCACATACGGGGTGTATTTAAAGACATAATGGGATATTTTAAAATATACTAGGGTGTTGGAAATATTTTGAGAGTGTCGGTTTATTGAGGGTTATTACAACGTCATCATGTGTTCTTGAAGAACTTCATGTTTTGGCCTCAATCCACCAAGAATAATTTGGATCTAACTGATTTCCACATAAACAAATAAAGATCTTTCATAGATCTAAACATATTCACGGTGAGAAGGATTGAAATGTGGTTTTCCAACTTTCTTTCAACTCATTTACACTCAATACCTTCAAAACCGATAGAAACGGTGCTTGTGCCGACTTACTACTCATTCCGGTGGTTGTGTGGCCCAAGATCCGGATTCCATCCACGAGGTTCACCGATTACGGGTTAAACGTTAAACACCGTCCCGAAACGTTCACCAACCGAATTTGGGTGATTCCTGTTCGATCAGGAGAACCAAGTAAGGACGAGATCCCAATTGTTTGACTCGTTGTCAAAATACTTCGATAAAGAGACAAACAAAGAAGACAACCAAGTGTTAGACGAACAGGCCGACCAGTACATGGTGCTGTCCGATCGGACTGCTGTCCGAACGAACAGCCAGCCGAATGGACAGACGACCGAACGACTGGCCAGCCGATCGGCTAGCACATGGGTCCCACACTTAGTCAACTTATTTTGAAGTTTAAGTATTGAACGAACTGCTGTCCGATCGAACTACCGTCCGATTGGATTACTCTTCGGATCATGAGATACTTGACTTCAACCCTTAATCGATTTTGCAACATGTTCAATGCACAAGGAATACCACCCGATCGTACTACTGTTCGATCGAGTGCCTTCTGCTGAGAACTTGTTTGTGCTGAGGTACCTAACCGATCGGGTTGCCGACCGTCCGATCGACCGACCTGGAAGGTAAAGATACTTCAATGTTTTCAAATGCTACAACAGAAACTTCAAAAGTCAAAACCATCATACACAAACACATCTCACTCAAAGGAAGAAACAATCCACTCGAACAGTCATCCGACCGGACTACCGTCCGACCGAACAACTGTTCGAACGGACTGTAACCGCACGGTCAGCCGTCCGATCGGACTACCATCCGATCGACCAGCTGTCCGATCCTCCAACACTTGTTTCCGTTTTACGCGTTGCTTATCGTATTACTATCGAACTATTCAGGCTATCCCTACTCTCAAGCGCTCCCTTCAATCCATCAATCGTTGTGAGTATACTCGATCCCTTTTTGCTTTATGCACTTTTGGGTGTTACATACGCTACGAATATTCAAAACACAACAAACACACTACTCAATACTATTTGAACGTTAACCGTTAATGCATGTTATACGTGGCTTATGAATGCTTGTTTGTTATGTTTACACATGGAATGTTGTCTACCTACCTTAGCAACGATAGTACTATAGTTTGGACTCAGCACCTGTTCGCAAGGGTTGTTAAGGACAATTACTTGCATGGATTACGGTGGTAATCATGTATTGCGAACTGCCTCAGGCAGTTAACCCGCAGTCATTGGTATCGATGGATCTATGTCGATAACTAACGTGCTTCATTTCTCTATGTGTACGTGTTGGTTATGCGTAAACGAATTCGAATTCTATATGCTATTATCAAACTTGTATGCTCACCTTTACATTATATGTATTGACTTTATTTTAACGTATGTGACAGGTGCTTAGGATGTACATCTGGTAGGAAATCCAAGCTAGAATAAGGCTCTAGAGGCCAACAAATAGTTGTCTGTACTAGATGAATCAAGGGTCTCTAGAAGCAGATAAACAATTGCTCTATTTAAATCTGAGTTTTCGGAATAGAACTATTTGCCTAGATTTTGTCTGTAATAATTTGTTTACCTTTTGAGGCATGGTATGGGACATGTTATTTTAAATTGATTGGTAATGATAATTGTTATGGAACTTCTGGACAATCTGTTTCCCTCAGTGCCATACCCCGATGTTTCCGCCATCGATTGGGGTGTGACAGATTGGTATCAGAGCCATAACTATAGGGAATTAGGCAAGACACGACCTAGTCCGGGTCAATATCTTGGAAACCTAGTCTATAGTTAGGAACCAACAGACCGACTTGTACATATCCGTTAGGGATTGTATATGAGCTCGCTATTCTCTCACACGCTACACTATCACTACACTCAAATTTTCAACCATGAATAAGCAATTAAGTCGATATTAGGTGTGAAAACCGCAAACTCTCGACAAAAGTTGCTTGATCAACCCGCATTTTATCTACAAACGAGGAGAATTATGCCAAATTAGGAGCGAAATCCATATTTTGATGAATAATATCCTCAATTTTATCAAAACAAGGACGAAATTGTTAAGCTAGGGGTGAAACCCTAACCTTGACGACTTTTTCTGACTATTACTTGATTTTACAAAGCTCTCACCAAAGTTTTGATGGATTCCAAGGACTCGAGTGCTTAAACAACTGAAAGGACGAGTGCCATTCACCGCATAACGGTGATAGAGCACGGTCTATTAGGTCAATAAGGACTTGTTGTGCATCCTTGCGAATAGTTGAAATCACTTTGGTTAGTCGAAGTCTACTAGCCGCAGACAATCTATTTCTCGATTTTTATGTGCTTCGATTCTGAGCCCGCAACTGCTGACTCTGATGACTTGATTATTTTATGTGTTTTATGTGATTTATGTTTATTTGTTAGCGTTTTGAGATACCACTGGTTCCGATTTAACGCCTTTTTCTTCCGCTACTCACATGACACACTACCCATTGCTAACAAATCGCTAAATTATAGACGACCTTATGATATTCCATACGCTTATACTACGCTATCCGATATACTAGACGAGACCGTTATATTCGAACAAATCGCAGACTTTAAATGATAGGTTTCTGTATTCTGACTGTCTCTGTGATTACATGCGTATGTGGTTATGTGTTTCTGTGCTCTGCGTGCTTATGTGTTTATGTGATTCTGTGTTCTACGTGGTTATGTGTCTATGTGTTTACATGATTGTGCGTGTTCCTGAGCTTTAGTAAGTAGTAGATGCGTGAGGTGAGATTCGAATACAATGTGTTGAGTCCTGTGACGACGTCTGTTGCAGACAATGTCATCTGGATCCCGTCATCCCTCACTTTCTCGCCAAGAAAAGAGAGACAAACGCCTTGCTGCTATCATCGCTAAACAAGTAGCAAAGGCCGTGAGTGATGTTTACGAGAATGTCAGCAAATCGTCTGAGGAGTCGAGAACCGAAGCTCCTAAAGCTACCACCGAAGCTCCTAAAGCTACCACCAAAGCTCCCTTCAATTTCAAGCAATTCAAGTCTTGTGGGCCAAAAGAATTCACTGTCGAGGGAGGCCCCACAGCGTTGTTCCAATGGTTTGACTCCATTGAGGTCACTCTACGACAAAGCGGTTGCCCTGACGACCTCCGTACTCTGAACGCTACCAGCTGATGGACCGTTTGCATGACCCTAAACGTCAGTAAAGTAGTTCATCTCTGAATATGAAGGCGGAATCAACATATACAAAGTCATAACAGCTTTCGGATCCATTTAACTTCTTTATATTATCAATCTTCAATGTTTACACGTGTTTCTGATGTAATTTTGACAGAGTTTCGTCACCGTACACAAGATCTAATTCTGCTCTAAAGTTCTACAATGAACTCAGCTGAACCCCTATATATAGTAGATCTGATTCCACCCCAACTGACATGTTGATTAGGAGCGGAATCACAGGAGTGGAATTAACAAGTTACCTTAGGAGCGGAATCACTACTTTAGACCTCTAGGAGCGGAATTAACATGTTTACATAAGAACCTGATTCCACTCCAAATGACACAAGTGTCATTTGGGGCGGAATTAGAATCTAAAATCACTATTTTATTTCCGAGCTCCAAACTAACCTATCTAAACCTAAGACTCAACTCAGATTTATTCTGGTGATAAATTGCCTTCTTGTAGTAATCATCTCTGAAAGGGTTCTCCGACTCATCAGCATATGCGTTTCTGCATTCTCGTTTGAAGTGACCTTTCTGCTTACATTTGAAGCACGTCACCTTGGATTTATCGAACCCTAATTTGGTAGATGGACCACCAATTGTCTTCCTGCCGGTAATTTCCATGAAACGTTGTGCTCGACGAACAGCACTTGCCATAGCCCAACGAATATCGATCAGCTCCATTTCCTCAGGATTAATCTGATCATAATCTTCCTTCGTCAGATTGGTATTACCTATCTTCCCAGCTACTAACCCTTCATACGACTCCAACACAGATGCTAGAAAGATCATCTGCTGTTTGGCCGACTCCTCATCAAAATTCTAAGCATTCTTCAAATCTATTGCAATGTTGCATTGAAAACGATTCTTTGCATCAGAATGACTTGCAGATGATGAAGATCCACTGTGATAACCACTGTAACTTCCACTGCTTTGACCACTTTGACTTTCTTTGCTTGCTGTGGATACATTCTCAGCAGAAAACGCAGTCTTGGGAGAAGTTGCTTTTGGCATCATACTCTTTGGATAATACAAATCCAAATTCTGCTGGTAAGATGAGTGATTGACTTTGTATGTCTTCTTCAGTTCCAACTCGTGACTCTCGAGTTTCTCAATCAGCACATCTGGAGTAAGATCTTTCGGCAAGATAGTGTTCTTTAGCATGGGAGCATAATATCTCCACTCCATCTCGTCTGGCAACGAATCGAACAACTTGTCTACTTGCTCATCATCAGGATATTTAATTCCATGTCTATCTAATTCCAGCTTTAGATGCCCAAACCTCTCGATCATTTTTGATACTGATTCATTCTTTAAACATCCAAACATATCAAACTCTTTTCTAAGAAGTTTCTTTTTGTTTTTCACGATTTCAGTACTTCCTAAACATTTCTTTTCTAACTTTGCCCAAAGATCTTTTGCATTTGAATAATCAATCAATGAAATGATGTCTTCTCGGACGGATTGAAATAACAATGCCACACATTTTTGTTCGGCTACGAATGATTCAATCTCATCAGCAGATGTTAAGGCTTCACCATTCTTGTTTCCGTTTTCATAACCGTTCTTCAGACTTTTCCAACTTGGAAATGCGAATGCCATCATCCAATCTTCAAACTTTCTGGACCACCGACTGTACTCCTCGATAGCCATTAGCTTTGGAGGTTTATTGAACGTTCCAAATGCACTTTCAGATTCCCAAGCTTCCTTTTTCTTCTCTTTTGGTGGGTTATCATTGTTGTTGCTTGTAGATGTATCATCTCCCGAATTTCCAGCAAATGCGTACATGTCGCTAAAAGGGTTCAAGAAAATATCATCCATCTTGAGTGTACCTGCAAAAACAGCAAAACACTTAGAAAATTTTTCAAAATTTTGAAACACAACAAGTTCGAGCGAAATCAGCTTTAGAGCGAAATCAACTAAATTTTGATTTCGTGTGGAATCAGAAAGTGACTCTGGAGCGAAATCAGAGTTTAACTTTCTGAGCGAAATCAGACTTGATTTTCGGGTGGAACCAGACTTGTTCTGATTAGGAGTGGAATCAGAATTTTGCACTTTGGAGTGGAATCAGAAGTTTGCACTTTGGAGTGGAATCAGAAGTTTGTCTTTAAGAGCGGAATCAGAACTATTCAATCTTGAGCGGAATCAGAAAGTATATTACGAGCGGAATCAGACTTTTCTGTTTCTAGGAGCGAAATCAACAATTAATTTTCGAGTGGAATTAACTTTTAGGGCGAAATCAGCAAGATTGTTACGAGCGGAATCAGGTTTTTAGGTTGTTTTTACCATTTTTACTCCGAATTTTAAACTGATTCTTTCTAGGATTTATTAACACTATGTTTTACATACAATACTCGAAAATCAGTCCATTCCGACCATTGAAACTAGTCCAGTTCAGAAAAATATAAAAAGAAGTGAGTAGAAGTAAGAAATTCTGATAGAATCAAGCTGCTATGGTATGAACTCCTCGTCCTGAGCTCTGATACCACTTGATGGACCGTTTGCGTGACCCTAAACGTCAGTAAAGTAGTTCATCTCTGAATATGAAGGCGGAATCAACATATACAAAGTCATAACAGCTTTCGGATCCATTTAACTTCTTTATATTATCAATCTTCAATGTTTACACGTGTTTCTGATGTAATTTTGACAGAGTTTCATCACCGTACACAAGATCTAATTCTGCTCTAAAGTTCTACAATGAACTCAGCTGAACCCCTATATATAGTAGATCTGATTCCACCCCAACTGACATGTTGATTAGGAGCGGAATCACAGGAGTGGAATTAACAAGTTACCTCAGGAGCGGAATCACTACTTTAGACCTCTAGGAGCGGAATTAACATGTTTACATAAGAACCTGATTCCACTCCAAATGACACAAGTGTCATTTGGGGCGGAATTACAATCTAAAATCACTATTTTATTTCCGAGCTCCAAACTAACCTATCTAAACCTAAGACTCAACTCAGACGTAGTCATCAGACATTCAGTGTACCAACACCGGCGTCTTCCAGTCCCGTGCTCTAGATTGGTGGACGGCCGAGAGGAACAAGAGAGGGAATGATGCAGCCTACGGTCTGTCATGGGACGAGTTCAAGGAAGTCATGCTGGAAGAATTCTGTCCTCCTCATGAATGTCAGAAACTAGAGGATGAATTTTGGCACATACAGCCAAAGGATGGTGAAAATGTTGCGCTCACTGCTCGCTTCAAACAGCTCAGCATCATTTGTCCCGATCAGGTCACGACTCCAGACATGGCAATCAAGAAGTATATCCGAGCCCTACTTGACTGTGTTGCCGATTTCGTGCAAACGGCTAAGACTAAGACGATCGAAGAGACTTACCTACTGGCCGCTGAAATCAACGACAAGCGGGTCAAGGCCGGTGTCTGGGATAAAACTTCAAAGCACCTGCATCAAGCCACCACCGCCGCACCAACTGCTGAAACCACCACCGCATCGAGCAAAAAGAGGAAGAATAAGAGAAAGAACAACTCCAGCAACAAGAACTGTGCGATCACTGCTGCACCGATTCAAGCTGTACCAGCCCAACAGCGTCAAGTAGCGGCGCCTGTGGCAAATGCACCGCTTGCCAAGCGTGCATACACTGGGCCCCACCCGCTCTGCCCTACTTGTACCTACCATCACCCGACTACCATCGCTTGACGTTTCTGTGCTCATTGCAATATGTACGGCCATTTTACTACCAACTGTCGTGCTCGACAAGCTCCTGCTCATCAAGCTCTGCTCACCGCCCCTCAGGGTCAACAAGCTCCTCCGGCACCCGCGGTCAACGCCAGAGCCTGCTTCGCATGTGGCGATCCTAACCATTTCGCCAACATGTGCCCAAATAGGGTTGTGAAACAAGAGCCCCAGCAGCAGCAGCCACACCAGCAGCAACAGCAGCAGCAGCAGCAACAAGCCGCATGCGCCAGAACTTTCAACATCAACGTGCGTCAAGCCCAAGACGACAACAACGTGGTTAATGGTACGTTCTTTGTGAATGGTATTTATGCTTCATGTTTATTTGATACTGGAGCCAATAATTGCTTTGTGTCGTTCGAATTCGAGAAGCTCCTTAGTCGTAAACGCTCCCAACTCTCCTCGACGTTCGATGTTGAAGTCGCTACTGGAAGAACTGTCGCTGTTAATTCTGTTCTTCGTGATTGTACCCTTGAGCTCAACAATCACATCTTCCTAATCGACCTTATTCCGATGCAACTCAGAAGTTTTGACGTCATAGTAGGCATGGACTTTCTTTGCGAAAACCATGCTGAAGTTGTATGCTTCGACAAGATGATCTGATTCTCGCTCGCGAATGGCGATTTATTGTGTGTTTAGGGTGAAACCGCTTCGAAGGGTCTCAAGCTCATGTCATGTGTTCAAGCTAGCAAGTATCTCCGCAAGGAATACAGATCTTTCTTGGCTAACATTGTAGTAGCGGAGAAGGAAAAGAAAGAGAAGAAGGAAGTGAAAGACGTTCCTGTGGTTCGAGAATTTCCTAACGTTTTTCCAGAGGATCTTCCCGGTCTACCGCCAAGTCGTGATATCGACTTTCGTATCGACCTCATTCCTGGAGCCAACCCTATTGCCAAAGCTCCTTATCGACTCGCGCCATCCGAGATGCGTGAACTCTCAAACCAACTCCAGGAATTACTTGAGAAAGGCTTCATTCGCCCGAGCACCTCTCCTTGGGGCGCGCCAGTCCTTTTCGTAAAAAAGAAGGATGGGTCGTTCAGGATGTGTATCGACTATCGGGAATTGAATAAGTTAACTATCAAGAACCGCTATCCCCTACCCCGCATTGACGATTTGTTTGATCGGCTACAAGGTGCTACGCGTTTCTCGAAGATCGACCTATGCTCAGGCTATCACCAACTACGCATTCAAGAGAAGGATATACCCAAAACCGCGTTTCGCACTCGATACGGCCACTACGAATTCGTTGTTATGCCCTTTGGTTTAACCAACGCACCCGCGGTTTTCATGGATCTGATGAATCACGTGTGTAAACCATATCTCAACCGTTTCGTCATCGTGTTCATCGACGATGTCTTGATCTATTCCAAGTCGAAAACCGAACACGCACAACATCTACGTCTGGTTCTCGAGCTACTCCAGGGGAATCAACTCTATGCCAAGTTCTCCAAGTGTGAATTCTGGTTAGAGGAGGTTCAGTTTCAAGGTCACATAGTAAATAGTCAAGGTATTCATGTCGATCCCGCGAAGATTGAAGCCGTTAAGAGTTGGATTACGCCTAAGAACCCGTCTGAAATCCGTTCTTTTCTCGGATTAGCGGGCTATTATCGACGATTTATCGAAGGATTCTCTAAAATCGCTGTGCCGCTTACCGCTCTTACGCATAAAGACAAGCCTTTTGTTTGGGGAACCGAACAAGAGTCAGCTTTCCAAACCCTCAAGCACATGCTTTGCAATGCTCCTGTTCTCACATTGCCCGACAGAAACGACGACTTCATTGTCTATTGTGATGCTTCCAACCTTGGTCTTGGTTGTGTTCTTATGCAACGGGACAAGGTTATAGCTTACGCATCTCGTCAGCTCAAAATCCACAAGAAGAACTATACAACCCACGATCTCGAGCTAGGCGCAATTGTTTTTGCATTAAAGATTTGGCGACACTACCTGTATGGTACCAAGTGTACGATCTTCACCGATCATAGGAGCCTACAACATATCTTTAATCAGAAGGAGCTTAATATGCGTCAACGCCGATGGGTAGAGCTTCTCAACGATTACGACTGTGAGATTCGTTATCACCCAGGTAAGGCAAATGTTGTTGCCGACGCACTCAGCAGACGGAGCTATCTGCTTAGCACTCGTAACGTCCAAGCCCAGTACGATCTCGAAACCCTCATCCGCAAAGCTCAGCACGCGTGTTTTAATGAACGCACTTTGAAGAAGGAAAGAATCTACCACGATGGAGCCCAGCTTGTGAGCAAGTCGAATGGGATATTCCACTTTCTGGACCGAATTTGGATCCCTAAACGGACCGATTTGCGACAGATTCTGATGGACGAAGCCCACAAATCCCGGTATTCTATTCATCCCGGTGCCGACAAAATGTACCAGGATCTTCGCTACAAGTACTGGTGGCCGGGCATGAAAAGGGATATTGCTCTCTACGTTGGAAAATGCTTAACTTGTGCAAGAGTCAAGGCTGAGCATCAAAGGCCCTCCGGCTTACTCGAACAACCACCTATCCCTATGTGGAAGTGGGAGAGTATAGCTATGGACTTCATAACAAAACTTCCGCACACATCCTCAGGTCACGACAACATTTGGGTTGTTGTGGACCGTTTGACCAAATCAACCCACTTCTTGCCAATACGAGAGGACTACAAGGTAGAACGATTAGCCCGAATCTACACCGACGAGATCATTTGTAATCATGGGACGCCTCGCGACATCATCTCTGATCGTGATGCTTAGTTTACCTCGCGACTGTGGGAAATGTTTCAAACGGCTCTCGGTACATCGCTTAATCTAAGTACCGCTTTCCACCCTCAAACTGACGGTCAGACTGAAAGAACGATTCGTACTCTTGAAGACATGCTCTGTTCGTGTGTCATAGACTTCGGTGGTAATTGGGATAAATACCTGCCGTTAGTCGAATTCTCGTATAACAACAGCTATCATTCCAGCATTCAAATGGCACCATTCGAGGCTTTATACGGAAGAAAATGTCGATCGCCTATTGTGTGGCACGAGATCGGTCACTCGCAATTAACCGGTCCCGAGCTATTGCAAGAAACGACAGACAAAATTTTCCAAATTCGATACAATCTAACGAAAGCTCGGAACCGACAGAAAAGTTATGCCGATAGAAGACGCAAGCCCCTTGAATTTGATGTTGGTGACTACGTACTCCTAAAGGTATCACATTGGAAGGGTGTGGTCAGATTCGGCAAGAAAGGGAAGCTAGCGCCTCGATATGTTGGACCTTTTAAGATTCTGGAAAGGATCAGAAAAGTCGCCTACAAACTCGAACTACCGGAGGAACTCAGTAATGTCCACCCGACTTTCCACGTGTCAAACCTCCGAAAGTGCCTGGCTGAGCATGATTTAATGTACCCCCCCTCGATGACCTCCAAATAAACGAAACACTACACTTCGTGGAGAAGCCTGTTGAGATCATGGATCGCCAGACCAAGCAGCTCAGACGCTCGCGCATTCCTATTGTGAAAGTCTGATGGGAAGGCAAACGAGGCACAGAGTTCACTTGGGAACTCGAAAGCGACATGAAGGCGAAGTATCCGCAGTTGTTTGGAGGAGCTTGTTCTAGAGAGTGAAACTCTAGAAAGAGAAAGTTCTCCAAAGTGATTCACGGTGTTGTACATCTTTCATCCTAATTTCGGGACGAAATCCCCTAAACAGGGGGAGGCTGTAACAACCCGTGTTTTGAAAGTCAAAGTCAAGATTGAAGTCAAAGGAAGAAAAGATCGCTAATTGCGATCTGCCACTCCTTGTTCAATCCCTGTTTTGACTTCTTCTATTCTATTTTATGGTTAACGTTAGTTGTATTATGTCGAGTAATTAGTTACAATCGAAGTAATCGAATGTTTATCGCTACGAATCGCCTTGCGACTGTGAATAATAGGAAGTAACAATGCGATAAAGTCAATTAAACGCTAATCAATCTAATCTAATCTAATCGCAATCGCGCTCGCAAACTCGAATATCGCATTTTGGTTACTGTTATACGTGTGTGTGTGCCTTATGTGTTACTTGTGCATGCTATTTATGTATGTGTGGTAATCAATCGAAACGCAATCGAATTCAATCGCAATCGAATCGTAATCGCAAATCGAATACGAAACAAGGATGATTATATGTTGATATAGTATGATAATTAGTGGAGAAGAGACAACGCGCGATATGAGTGGTTGGGATTAAAAGTAATTTGACTAGAAAACTCTATCGCATTCGCATCGTTCGCAATCGAAATCGAAATATCAAAAATCGTCGCACCGAACACTCGAATCAGGCAACTGATCGATCAGGCTACCAGCCGATCGACCAGCCGGCCGATCGGACTATTGTCCGACCGGACAGGCTGTCCGATCGAGCTGCCTGGCCGATCGGCCAACCATTTCCTCTTTTGGCATCCTATAAATACCCCTTGTCACTCTCCAACTTACTACTTTTGGCAAGTGACATCCGACCAGCTCGTGCTCCTCACTTTTCTTCAGATTTCTCACGATTTCGGTAAGATCTCGTCCTAAATCTTGTACTTTTCATGATCTGCACGCACTCCTACACCTTTCTATCTTTTAAATCTTAACTTTTAACCGTGAAATCATCAAGATTCAAGGTATTCTAGGATGACGTCATCATGTGTTCTTGAAGAACTTCATGTTTTAGCCTCAATCCACCAAGAATAATTTGGATCTAACTGATTTCCACATAAACAAACAAAGATCTTTCATAGATCTAAACATATTCACGGTGAGAAGGATTGAAAGGTGGTTTTCCAACTTTCTTTCAACTCATTTACACTCAATACCTTCAAAACCGATAGAAACGGGGCTTGTGCCGACTTACTACTCATTCTGGTGGTTGTGCGGCCCAAGATCCGGATTCCATCCACGAGGTTCACCGATTACGGGTTAAATGTTAAACACCGTCCCGAACCGTTCACCAACCGAATTTGGGTGATTCCTGTTCGATCAGGAGAACCAAGTAAGGACGAGATCCCAATTGTTTGACTCGTTGTCAAAATACTTCGATAAAGCGACAAACAAACAAGTCAACCAAGTGTTAGACGAACAGGCCGACCAGGACAAGGTGTTGTCCGATCGGACTGCTGTCTGAACGAACAGCCAGCCGAACGATTGGCCAGCCAATCGGCTAGCACATGGGTCCCACACTTAGTCAACTTATTTTGAAGTTTAAGTATTGAACGAACTGCTGTCCGATCGGACTACCGTCCGATTGGATTACTCTTCGGATCATGAGATGCTTGACTTCAACCCTTAATCGATTTTGCAACATGTTCAATGCACAAGGAATGCCACCCGATCGAACTACTGTTCGATCGAGTGCCTTCTACTGAGAACTTGTTTGTGCTGAGGTACCTAACCGATCGGGTTGCCGACCGTCCGATCGACCGACCTGAAAGGTAAAGATACTTCAATGTTTTCAAATGCTACAACAGAAACTTCAAAAATCAAAACCATCATACACAAACACATCTCACTCAAAGGAAGAAACAATCCACTCGAACAGTCATCCGACCGGACTACCGTCCGACCGGACAACTGTCCGAACGGACTGTAACCGCACGGTCAGCCGTCCGATCGGACTACCGACCAGCTGTCCGATCCTCCAACACTTGTTTCCGTTTTACGCGTTGCTTATCGTATTACTATCGAACTATTCAGGCTAACCCTACTCTCAAGCGCTCCCTTCAATCCATCAATCGCTGTGAGTATACTCGATCCGTTTTTGCTTTATGCACTTTTGGGTGTTACATACGCTACGAATATTCAAAACACAACAAACACACTACTCAATACTATTTGAACGCTAACCGTTAATGCATGTTATACGTGGCTTATGAATGCTTGTTTGTTATGTTTACACATGGAATGCTGTCTACCTGCCTTAGCAACGATAGTACTATAGTTTGGACTCAGCACCTGTTCGCAGGGGTTGTTAAGGACAATTACTTGCATGGATTACGGTGATAATCATGTATTGCGAACTGCCTCAGGCAGTCAACCCGCAGTCATTGGTATCGATGGATCTATGTCGATAACTAACGTGCTTCATTTCTCTATGTGTACGTGCTGGTTATGCGTAAACGAATTCGAACTCTATATGCTATTATCAAACTTGTATGCTCACATTTACATTATATGTATTGACTTTATTTTAACGTATGTGACAGGTGCTTAGGATGCACATCTGGTAGGAAATCGAAGCTAGAATAAGGCTCTAGAGGCCAACAAATAGTTGTCTGTACTAGATGAATCAAGGGTCTTTAGAAGCAGATAAATAATTGCTCTATTTAAATCTGAGTTGTCGGAATAGAACTATTTGCCTAGATTTTGTCTGTAATAATTTGTTTACCTTTTGAGGCATGGTATGGGACATGTTATTTTAAATTGATTGGTAATGATAATTGTTATGGAACTTCAGGACAATCTGTTTCACTCAGTGCCATACCCCGATGTTTCCGCCATCGGTTGGGGTGTGACAATAATAATAATAATAATAATAATAATAACAATAATCAAACCTCGTCTCCTCCGTTTCACCCTGCTTCAAATTCGACTAATCTAGTTCGGATTTTGGTGATATCCTGAAGAAATTGGTGAATTGTGACTTGTTTGATGGAGAATGGGTGAAGGATGAGTCGTATCCGTTGTATAAACCATGTTTGTGTTTGTTGATTGATGAGCAGTTTAATTGTTTTAATAATGGTAGACCGAATAATGCATATCAGATGCTTATGTGGAAGCCTAAATCTTGCACTTTACCAAGGTGCGTTGAACTAAAAACCCTCGTTATTAGATTATTAGTTAATTGCTATTAGTTCATTATGATAGTGATTTGAATTATCTTCCGGTCGACAATATTGAATCGCAACGGTTGCAGATCCGGTATAACCCCCGATTCGAATTTAAAGGTGGTTGCAATCTGTGATGGCAGGTGATGAGGAAGGGGGCACATGGTAATCGCGGCGGTTAGTGGCAGGTGGTGAAGGCGACGGTTGATGGAGGTGGAGGTGGAGGTAGGGTAGGGTGGGGTGGGGTGGGTGGTGGCAGGTTGTGATGGAGGTGGTGATGGGTGGAAGAGACCAAATTTAAATTGACAGTAATAGTAATAGTAAAAATGTAAGCTAATAGTTTTGACATGAGACATGGACTTACTTTCTTCATATGTTGAATTAAATTTACCTGAGATGCCAACTTAGTTTTTTTCATATGGTAACATCAAACATCCTGAATATCAACTTAGTTTTTTTTTTTCAAATCCAGTTAAATTGGGTATTGTAAAATATGCGTTTTCATTTGTTTAACGCATTAAAGAACGCTTAGACAAATCCGGTTGATTTTGCAATGTACCCGCGCCGCAGCGCGCGGGGGTTAATGACTAGTTTAAATAAGGAGTAACAGAAAAACAAGTTTCTTAAAGTTATTACGTTCCTTGGAGACAAGTAATGATTTGGTATCTGAACTAATTAATATTTTCTAAAGTTAGTATGATTTTCTATTAAAAGAACAATACAATAACTTTAAACTTTAAAGAACAAGAATTAGTTATGAATTGGTAGAACAAAAACAACAACAAAAGCTTGACTCTACCAGATTTATTTAAGTTTTAAAAATATTAAAAGGAAAATTAGATTTTAATAATTCAAATAATGACTCCCTAACTGATTACTTGGAGCTGGGTAAGACTCCCCTTAGAAGCACAAGGGAGCCTATGCCAGCTCATACCTTCCCGTCCTAGTAAAGCTTATCCTTGGTGGATGTTGTTTGCAGGGTTAGCCTTGTCTCTTTTGGTAATGTTCAGGTTTTGGTGTTTTGAGGTCACCTTTATGTGCTTTTGGGTAAAGTCCCATCACTCTTAACCTGTTGAGTTCAAGTCCCAATGTCTACAGTAGCTTTAGCTTCTGGTCATCAACTATTGATGTATTAGCTTCCTGCCGGGAGCTTTTCGCTTCCGGCTTCCAGCTTCTTGTTCCCGGTTTGTGTCTTTCGTTAATTGTGCAAATACTATTGGCCTCCGCTTTGCTGAGTGGGGTTTCCGGGTACCCACGTCATCATGTAAGTTACGAACATCATTGATCAAAGTGTAAGTATGGATTACTATCGACTAGTAAACTGTGGTTTGCTTGATTAAAATTTAATTGCCTGTCTCAAAATGTAAATTTACAAGCTACTTAGGGTACTCGGTATCATCTCAGGGAGAGGCTTCGGGGAGTGTGTTTGCCGAGCGGTGAATGGATGCCGGCCTCTTTTCGGTGTTCGGTGAATGGTTTCTTCGGTGACTACTCACCGCTGCGGGGAAGAGGAAGAAAGGAGGAGAGAGGGAGGTTTAATGGTGGGTCTCAACCCCTTTCAACCAATCACAATTTTTTTTTAAATTTTTTACCACTTTTCAGGTGTTTGAACCATTGCCAGTGGTTGAGTGCAAAATGAGGAGTGGAATGGTGACTTGATATGATGATATTATTGGCTAGAGAATAACTCAAACACCCTAAGTAATTGAACGATACCCTCCACCCTTGTTATGAAAACAGACATGACGTGACAATGTTATAACTTGATAGATTTTAAGCCGGATTTTCCAGGTTGCCAAAGTGCAATTCAGAAATGGCAGACGGCAGATGAAGATTATGGTAAAGTTGGATAAAATAATACAGTAATAGTACTCATGGTATCTTAATAAAAAGAACACCTTAATATGGAATTGGTGCAGAGAATATCTACACAGAAACACATGCTCTCATCACTTTTTCAAAGTACAACTATCTTTTGGCTTAATAAAAACAATAATACTTTTAAGACATTCACCATTCAAGAAATCATAACGACCAAAACATGAAAACAATCAATAGTTTGTTGGTATAAGAAGTATCCGACTCCCTCCGAGAGAATCCGAGAGCGAATGTTAAGACGTAAAAGAGAGAGTCATAGAGGTGTCTCAGAAAGAACGAAGAGATATCCGCCAAACCAAAATGCAAACAGCTTTCAATCGACATAAGGATTGATAGACACATTGAGCCTCTGTCGTAAGATGTGACGAAGAATAACGTGTGAGACGGAAGGGTAAAATGGTCTTTTTCGCAAGTCACATCTTTTCATAATGTAGTCACAAACCCAACGAGCCTAGGTGTGTTATGATTATTCTTAACCAAAATATCTAATTTACAATCAGTTTGATCGAATCAGGCATCAATGCAGTCACAAAACAACGGATAGCAACTAGTAACATGTAACAAGAACTATTATTCTGAGAACACCAAGTGCGATACAAGTAACATTATGCTATCCTTTTGTGCACATAACAAGAACAGAAACAAAGTAACAGGATCTACATATTTATGCACTTATGGGAGGCTTATAAGAGTGCCTAAAAGGAAAATCTTACTGCAGCTGCAAACCATTGGTGACCATTGATGGAGGAGCCCTGCTTTTTACAAACTTACTCCTTCTAGAGTTCCGAAATGGTGTCAAATACAGCCTCAGCAAACCACTGTCAATATCACTAGTTGAATACCTTGTGCTCCTGTTTCTATCCAACACAAATTCATCCCTTCTTGTTCTTGAATTTACAGTACTCGGGTTTCTAACAAGTTTTGCACTTGAATTCCCTATCTCAACTCTGCTTTCTGTCATATGTTCTGAACTCTTTTTGTCACCATTTTTGTCGTCAAGTTTTAGCTTGTGACTCCATATATTACAGACCTTTTTCCACCTACTTGACATTACCTTTTTCTTTAGCTCGTTTGACGGGTTTGTGATGTTCGTCGTACTTGTTTTACTAGTTGAATTGGGCGCATTTGAAACAGATTCGACATTACTGTTGTTGTTCTTGATAGAATTCAAACGCCAATCTTTCAACTCCTTTTCGGTAATAACCAACTTTGTACCCTGAAAAACAACATCACTTGCAGGTGAAACACGAGCATTTGAAGCAGATTTCACATCATCACAACCAAACCCTGCTGCTTTAGTACTGGAACTCATCATCGAACTCGAACTGCTTCCTCTGTTCGAACTAGAACAACAATCTGAATTCGACTGAGCCGAACCACCAGAACTAGCACCATCTTCACTTATCGAATGCATTTGCAGGTTCAGGTTCAGGTTCTCCATTGTGGTAGCATTTGTACCCTTGTTTACCGGACCTAAAATCATGTTATCAACAACCGGGAGCATCGGTGTAAGCCGAGGAATCGTTCTCGCAATCATGTACCCATCCCAAGAGGCTCGATGTTCATCTAACGAAAACCGTGGATCTTCAACAGACAACCGATGTGCATCGATTGAAAACCTAGGTTCCGTATCGCAAGATCTTCTACCAAATCCATAATCTCCTACCTCAGATTGAGTATCCCTAATTTTCGAAAACTGCCCTAATTTTGACCTCGTTGACTCAATTCCCCCATTGATGCATCTACTTTGCTTCTTTTCCTTCTGCTTTTTTCGCCATTTTCGCAACTTCTGACCGAAAACGGAACGTAAATTCCTCTTATTGTTCTTCAATTCCATCTCAATTATCTCCTTCATCGTCTTCAGATCCCCTTGTGTAACCTCATCATCATCCGAAACCCTAATTTCATGATTCAACTCAATTACATCATTCGAAACCCTAATTTCACAATCATCGTGCACAATTACATCATCCGAAACCCTAATTTCACGATCATCATCATCCGAAACCCTAATTTCACCACAATCCTTGCTCACAAACCTTAATTTCACCGATTCAACACTCGCAACACGATCTATCACCTTCAATTTCACCGAATCATGAACAGCAAACAGATCAGAGAGAGTATTACGAGCCCTAACCCTAACATCACAAGAATTTCTCCGTAAATCCACAGCAAAATCACTCACATCCTTACATCTCTCACCGGCAACAGATTTGCTCCGGCGAAACTCCGGCGCCGGCGCCGACGAAGAAGAAGAATCTTCTAGACCGGCGAGACGATCTCGTAAGCATAATGCACAGAAGCCTGTTACAGGTTGGTTTGGGTGACGGTGACAGGCGTAGAAACGGCGAGTGCGTGTACGGTTTTTGGTAACGGTACGGTGTTGGGGGTGCGGCATCATTGACGGAAGTTGTGGTGGTGTGTAACGGCAGAGAAATGTTGCATAATTAAGGGGTTTCTGTGAGAAACTGTTGCAGAGTAAATGCAGTAATTTGTACAGACTATAGAGAGAGAGAGAGAGAGAGAGAGAGAGAGAGGGTGATGACAAAAAGGGGTACTGAGTGAATTTAGCAGAGAAACCCTTGATAAACCCCACCCGCCATGGAAGAACATGATAACTTATTTTCCGTAAGCTGGTTTAACAGTCAAATTTCCAATTTGAACCCACAACTTCTTCTGCTGGACACTTTACACCCCTATACCTGCAAATACGCTCAATACACGACGGGTAATTACACAATAGATACCCGACGGGTGTGGACACCATTTTACAATCAAGCGTGGGGTTGAGTCGTTGAGATTACCAAAACTAGTCCCAAGCCCACCTGTCATACACGATCACCCGTCGGGTATGCATATGTATGATCTATAAATATCGTCTGTAATGTTCAAAAAACCTCATTACACAATACATATTAACAACATTCATCGATAATAAAATAAATCTTAGATATTCAATTGCTTAATTTAGCATCATTTGGCTTAAATAAACCCTTGATAGCAGACACAATAAAAAGAGCGTGTATATCAAGTCTTTTTAAAAAGTAATTATAAAGTATGTATATGATATATATGTGCATGGTACACCTCAATGGTGAAATCGTGATTTTTTTACCGATATAGTTTTTCGTAAGAGTTGATTGAAATTGTTTCACTAATTTTTTTATATTTATATCTAGAAAAAGAATATCGAATACCATATAACACATAATTTAATTTGTTATATATAAGATATACCACTTGTATGATGCCTCATTATCAGTAAATTTTTTGTAATGCGCTTTACATATTCACTTAGTCAACGGTTTGCAACTTTCCATAGTCATTGAAGTCGTTTTTGTTTTCAAGATTTTCATTGGCTTACATCGCCATCCATTTTCCTTACTTTCTCAACTATCTATGAATCAGCTTGTGTTATGAACATGGTTATCCTTAAGGTTTTATTAGCATCAACATGGATAGAAGTAAAAGCAACAACAAACAAAAGATGGAAGTTTTTTCTTATAAGAAGTTGGGGATGTTAAATGCTCAATTTGAGAAGTAGTGGGGCAAGAAGTGAAATTTGATCTTTTTGTGAGATCTGGAAATTATACTCCGGTGGATGCACGTGCATTCTGTAAAGTATGGGGAACTGTGCCTAAACATTGCCGAAATACGATGCCTCGTGTAACCTTATTTATCGGAAACTTTGGATGCTAAAAAAGGTAAAAGTACCCTCTCCAAACAACCCACTCATGAGTACAAACATAAATAACAAATAACATTAATTTAAATTATATAACAATATTTACTATTTTGAATATACTAAAAATGGTGTTAACACGACTCATATCTAACCCAAACCCGACATAAAAAATAAACCATGGGTCGTCTAAGGGGCTGTTTGGCTAAGCTTATTTTAGTGACTTATTTACTTATTTACTTTTTGAAAAGTTAAAAGGTGTTTGGGCTAGCTTATTATGTGAGAGGAATAAGTAAATAAGTCATTCCATTATGACTTATTTGCTTTTCAAATAAGCAAATAAGTAAACAAGTCAAAAAAATAAGCTTCCCAAACAGCCCCTAACACCACATGTTCGGATTGACCCATTATTAATAACATGTTGGGTTTGAGTTGATATGTTAAACCGTTTAAGCATTTAGGAAAAAAACTATGTTATATTTTTGTTTTTTTTAAATCAAATAACAAATAACATTAAATTACAATAATTTATTAAATTGAATATACTAAAAGGAAAATTGGTTTTTAATAAACCAACCTTTGTCCCGTTGGTAAATAATAATCTTACCTACGTAATTGGTATACAATAATCATACCTATCAATATGTTGGTACTCAATGAACTTTCGATAATTTTTTTAACTGAAGTTAGTTTTTAAGTTTTATTTATTACACAAACAGTCCCTGTAGTTGTAATTTACTAGTTTTAACTATTTTATAAAATTTAATTACATGGCCCTTGACGTTTTTTTTTTTTTTTTTACAAAATAGTTAAAACTAGTAAATTATAACTACATGGACTGTTTGTGTAATAAATAAAACTTAAAAACTAACTTCAGTTAAAAAAATTAACAGAAGTTCATTAAGAACCAACATGTTGATAGGTAGGATTATTGTATACCAATTACGTAGGTATGATTATTATTTACCAATGGGGCAAATGTTGGTTTATTAAAAACCAATTTTCCTATACTAAAAAGGGTATTCGTGATACGACAAACAACATAAATTAGGGTGGAAATGTTTGACACGAATAATAAAATGTGTAGGGTTTTGGTTGCACATTTCAACCAGCTAACCCGACACGATTGACACCCCTAACATAGACACCGTTAATCACGTAACATGTTATTCTTTTAACTTTTATTAAAAAAATTATATTAATATCATACTCATGTCACACCCCAACCCTGTCGGATTATCAATCGGGGCGTGATGATTGTTCAAACCTTATGGCACTATTTAATGTTTGATAACTAATCATGTCACATTATTAATTGTCACACCAAAACATATAAAGTTTGACGTGTTGTAGTGTGTACGGATTTTTCGATATATTTTTAGTATTTTTTTACTCTTTTATCAAGCTTTAAATTTAGAGTAAATTACAAAACTCGTCCTTTATGTATATATGTTATTGCAAATTATGTCCTTTGTCTTCAATTATTACATTAATCATACCTAATGTTTACAAATTCTAACATGTTATATCATTTACCCCAAACTCAGTGATACGTGGTCGAAAACCGGTGTTTGTAAATGTTTAAGTTAATGTTTTTGCGTGACTTTTAATCTCGAATAGCCTACTTTTAATGGGATTTGTGTTTTCAGGTCTTATGGAATTTAAAGAGCTAATCGGGACGCTTTACGGACCACCGGGACGCGAAACGGGTTAACCGGGACCAAGATACGCGAAAAACGGAGAAGTGGTATTGTAGGGACCGTCGTCGACGCCCCGTTGAAAGTGTCGTCGCCTGAAAACCCCATATACAGTAAAATAAGACGTCGGACGAAATCACCACATCGGAGCACCGTCGCCGACGCCCAGTGGGGCCGTCGGCGACGCCCCCTGGATCTTTCTGTCGCGAAATTTGTTGATTGTTGAGTTTTTTACGAGTTTAAACGGTCCCGGGACCAATTATTTGGGGGTTACGAGTTGTAGGGGGTTAAAACACCTCCTTGGAATCATTCACAAGCATCTAACCTATTCCCAATCATCTCTAACACCACCTACCATTCACCTCTAACCTAGAACCCTAATCCATTCCACAATCACCGTTTCCATCATCTTCAGTCATTTTCCATCAAACCTTCAAACCCTAATCTCCATAATTCCTCCAAGACTCAAAGATCATGGTGTGGTGCTCGTGCTCGTCGTTCGGTGATCACGTCCATTCAACAATGAGCGGCTAGTCTCTTCGGTTTGGCACCGTTGCCAGGGAGCTAGTGCGCTTAGTATTTCATTACTTGCTCGATTTTAGCCTTTAGTTTTCGTTTTTGTATTTTTGTGATTTTACTTTGGGTGGTCGAGCTTGTTTGTGCAGGTACATGTTTTGTAGGCACCATCTTTCGATATGAATTGGGTAGATGATGATCCGTGTGAGTGTTGCGGAAGCGGATAACATCTATTAGAGGATTGCTCAATTTTCTACGAGAAGGTTCAAGCATACAAGGATCGGGAAGACTACCTCAGCGGATTGTATGAATATAGGAGGGTGGATTATGAAGATTTCAATGGTCCATTTTCACATTATCCATACGCTAGACCACCACCACCACCAACTTATCAAGACCACTACTATCCGGAGATTGATTACCATTATGAGCAAGAGCAGGGTTACAACAACTATGAACCTGACTTGCCACATTTCCCAAGTTACCAGGAGGAGTATGATGACTATTATCATGACTTCCCTCAGCCGACATACGAGGAGCCTCAAGATTCATTACACTCTAAGCTCGATGCAATCATGGACATGATGATAGAAATGAAAAAGAAAGACGAGCTGAGGGACAAATCATTTGAGGCTTTGGTTATTCAGGTTGGTCAACTAACCGAGGAAATAACCCAAATTAAACGTGAGCGGGAGGTTTTGGCTAATGGTACAATGGTGGATGGTGATGTGGTGGAAGAGGTTATAGATCTTCCGGAGCAAGAAAATGAATTTTTGAACCGAGCGGAAGACATGACACCGCGATACGAATCGGATCCGAAAGAATCCCACGTTCACATCGATCCTTCTCCCGTAATCATCACTCCAACCAACAAAGTTGGGGATGAAGGTTCGGGTATAAGGAATTCAAAGGGTGGCGTTGCAAGACATTGGTCAGTTCAGTAAGAAGCGACCCCAAGGTTGTAAAGTATGCATGCCAGGTAGAATAAAAAAAGAGTGGATCCGGCATGCCAATTACCGAGCATATTTTGGAAACTCGGTAGGCAAATGTGCACTTCGACCACCATGAGAGGCAAATCAAGTATGATTGTTGTAGAGATTGTATTATTATTCGTTTTATTTTATTTAGTAGTTAAATGAACGTTGTGGGTGTGTTCCCTATATAACCCTCACGAGACCTACTCATCCTCCCGAGTTATCGAGAGGTTTAAAAGGGCTTGTTGCATAAGTTAAATGCAACCGTGATTCCTACGAAAGTGAGTTAGGTTTGTTGTTATTGTACATTATTTTTCCACATAAATCAAAGTGAAATAACGTATGGCTTGGTAATGTTTTCATAAAAGTGGTAGAACTAGGTAACTAACAAACTTTGATGGTTGTGAGAAGCATGCTTCTACACAAGGGTTGAGATTTGTAGGTACACCATGTTCGTGAGACAACCACTTTGTTGAAAGATGAAGAGCACACGATGAATGAGCTCAAAAATCAGGTGCATACATTTCCTTTTACCTTTGATTTTTAGTTAGCAAATAAGTGGAATGTAATTTATATTTTATTTTCCGGGGTGAAATTTTAGGGAAGGTTAGCCGTGTCACATCCCTTGTGCGTTTTGAAAAAAAAACTATAGTTCTTACACATTGAGAACAATGTTTTTCTCAAGTGTGGGGATGGGGGAGTAAAAGTTTTACGATTTTTGACCCGTTCATTTAAACACTACACATTGAGGACAATGTTTACCTCAAGTGTGGGGATGGGGGAAAAGTTTCAAAAAATTTTCAAAATGTCTTTGTTTGAAGCGATCTAAAAAGCACAAGTAACTAAGTTAACGATGGATGACACAGCCCATTTGGTCTTTTGTCATGGTCAAGTTCAAGTTAATTAGCATGACAGGTATTTAGCAGGTGGTTGTTTGGGAATAATCCGCCTAAGAAACTATATGGCACCCGCGGAAAATAGACAGTCATCCTGACCTAACATCTTGCTGCTTTGGATTACTCATCAAATTTCGGGACGAAATTTCTTTCAAGTTGGGGATGATGTGACAACCCGAAATCTCAAGATGTTTTCTCTACGCATCACTTGTTTCACAACCCGGTTTTACAATTCGCTTTACGTCATATCATGTATATTATTTTTGAATGACTAAAGAATAGTTATGTTGGGTTGTTGATGTCTAATGAAAAGTCAAGATGACGAAGGAGATTCTTCGCCAACCTTCACTGGACGAACAATGATTGTTCGTCACAAGGTTCTTCGCCAACCTTCACTGGACGAAGGTTGATTGTTCGTCAAGATGGTAGTTCGCCACAAGGGGCTCTCGGCCCAAAACTCTAAGCCCAACTGGGCCGGCTTGCTTAGTATGGATGCATACACACACACGGCCAAGTGTGTGGTGCTCATACCATTGCAAACACAAAATACAATCCCAAACCCTAGCCTCCTCTCCTCTTTTGCATGCACGACGGCAACCTTTTGCGGCCATTCGAACTCGATGAAGCTTCCCTTTCGGAGCATTCTCCTCTTCTGCTCTATCACATCATTCACGATCTCTTGGTTAGTGTTCATATCTATTTTGATTTCTGTTAATCATTCTCTGTTCTATGTGATTTTGTTGTGGCTTGTGACAATGATCATGAGATTGTGTGACAGCATGATTAATAACTAGGGATGCATGATAGAAACATGGATGAACCTGTTAGGGGAAACGATCGATTTGATTAAGGTTGTTAGGGCACATGATATTACCAAATGTTAATGAACAAACTAGGGTTCATGTCAATCGATGAATCATATTTTAAATCTATCTTAAAAGGTTAGTGACTGGGGATATGCATAATGAACGATTTACTGTTACGAATGTTTGCATTGTTTGATTCGGTCTGAATTGGTTGACTGATTAATTTATTTGTGTAATTAACTGATGATTAGGGATTGTATGAACATGAATGATAATTGATTGAATTAGATGGTTTGATCCGTTTTGGGAATATAGAAGCTGTTTACTGAAATTAAGGACATTATGAAACTGTTGAAGTGTAAGCAACGAAGAATGTCATTCGACGAAGAATGTCATTCGACGAAGGATCTGGTTCTTCGTCGAGTGAATCTTGAAGAACTCTAGGACCCTTTGTCACACTTCCTCCCGAAGAAGATTAATTCTTCGCCATGAAGGTTCGTCGACATGAGGGTTCGTCGCCATGACGGATCTTCGCCGTGAAGGCATCCCACGAAGATTGATTCTTCGTAAGGATGCTGCAAAAGAGCTAATGGGCAGTGCAGTGAAACTGTGTATGTTGTATATGATAATGGATATTTGTGTTTATGAATACAATCTGATACATGATAACAGTGCTGGTTAAGAATGAGATGTGGAGCTAATGGGCAGTGTAGTGAAACTGTGTATGTTGTATATGATAATAGATATTTGTGTTTATGAATACAATCTGATACATAATAACAGTGCTGGTTAAGAATGAGATGTGGCCTTGTAGGAGAACTGAGTACTTGCTACATGTTATACAGTGATCTTTTGATGAATGCAATCTGTAGGATCAAAGTTTCGACCTAATGAGTCGATTAGAAGAGTTCTAATCCAAACCAGAGGCGGAATTCAATGATTTGGACATGTTTGCAGCTTGTTTAACACAAAGAATCACTTTAACTGTCGTTTAGATTGATTTGAAACTGATTACAGATCGTTCGACACTTCGGCAGCACTTCGTCTCTGGAATCAGAATGTTACAAATGACAACCAAGACTCGCCTATATATAGGGGAGCCAGGTCGCACGAACTAGCTCATCCAAGTCGCACGAACTGCCAGTTCGCACGAACTGGACTTGTCACCTCGTGCGAGGTGGCTGGTTCAGCCCTGTTTCCTGATTTTCTCGTACAACGTCTCTTGGTCTATCTATTCTATTACAAGACTCGATACAAGACGAAGTCAACAGACATATGCACCAACAGACTCCCCCTTGGATGTTGACAAGTCTTCAGCGTATTGAGTCTTCAGTCTTGATCGGTCTTCTCGCTCTTTCCAAAGTATCTTTCTTTGTAAGCATTCTTTCAATCTCTATCTTCTTCTTGCTCATCAGCATCAGCAGCTGAGTATGGCTCTTTTAAACTTCAAACTCCCCTTTGCTAACAGACTCCCTATTAAATTGATCCGGGATCGCAATCTGACATAGCACTCGTTCTAAGATCGTGTCCTGGCTCAAACTCTGCTCAGGCTTAGACACGGGGATCTGCACAAATCTCTACCCAAAAGTAAGTTTCACAATTTTAAAATTTAACAAATTTAGAAATCATTGGTAGAAATCATTAACAATAGTTATATCAAGTTCAAATTAATAACCTTGATTAACTAACAGTGAAAGCATCCTCAAAATATCTCTTATAACATTTCAAACACACTCTCCCAACCCACTGTTGTTCATCATGTTTAGCACTCGGAATTTTGAAAATCAGCTTTTCAACCTCAGTTGTCGAAAATAAGATGAAATAAAATCTTTTTGATTTTTCAAAATTTTATGCTAAAACACACTAATGAAAATTAGTAAAAAAATATTTACAGACAAATTTTTGTGAGTTTGTGTAAGAGGATCATATCAGTTTTTGACAAATCACTAGCACCGTTGAGCTTTAAACACTTTAAGATCTAAACGATTCACTTAGATTGTCAGTATACTGATCCACTTAAATTTTCACACAAAGTTCAACTGTTTCGAGATACGAGATTAGTGTTTTAATGGACTTAACTTATTCGCGTGTCCCACCTCAGAATATACTCCTGTATCCAGACTCCTATATTCAGTCTTACAGGTGAATGTACACTAATGATATATGTAAGGGGTAAATGCGAGGCCATGAGAGCTCAGGCTAGAACTTCCGTTCAATCAAAGAGATGATGGCTCGACTTTAGGTGTGTTCCCTTTAGAGAGTCTTTTCTTCAACAACACATGATTAGCATTTTTCAATGTTTCATCATTTTTTTATGCTGAGGGTGGGCTTTATGATTAAAGCAATGTAAAGTATTATACGAGGACTAGGCTATTGCTCCCGCAAAATCAGAAGTCCTGGTATAATACCCCAGATATCATCACGCTCAAAGACCTAGTATGTCAGAAATAGAAAGCCCTTCAAACAAGATTTCGGGGGTTACCCATATATCCGAGAGTTGTTCCCCACGAGATAAGTAAGTATGTGATATTTAGGTTTATATCTCGAAAACAATTTACTAAGCGTGTAAAAACCTACTGGCATATCATCAGTGAGACCGTTTATCACATTAAAACATTCCATTTCTTTAGCGTACTATGATTGTCTACTGTTGTACTATCATTTCCTCTTTTTACACAAAAAACTCATTTTGATTTTTCGCTGTTTTTGGTTTTTAGATTTTATCATGTTTTTAGATTTTTCAAATTTTCAAAATTTCTAAATTTTTTACTCCCCCTAAAATCAAAAATATGTTTCAATTTTTTATTTTCAAGGAAAATTTGAAAATAAATTGATAAAAGTGATAGAACCAAGACCTCCTATATTCAGGGAAGCCAGGTCGCACGAACTAGCTCATCCAGGTCGCACGAACTAGACTTGTCACCTCGTGCGAGGTGGCTGGTTCAGCCCCGTTTCCCGATTTTCTCGTACAACGTGTCTTGGTCTATCTATTCTATTACAAGACTCGATACAAGACGAAGTCAACAGACATATGCACCAACACAATATGTGTGAAATATGTGACTTGGTTGATTATGAAACTGATGGTATTGTTAACCACGGTAGGGTTGGTTGACTAACTGGAACGGGTAACTTAATATACCGAGCAAATCTAAGGTGAGTTCACTGCTCTTTTTCAAGCATGCGTCCCGGAGAGGGACATCTGGTAAATATTCCGGGGAGGAATATTGGGTAATGGGTTTGACTGGAATGTTAAACTGGAATGTTGGATAATACACTAACTCCTATCACCTTAAGTCCCATCATCTACCGAATTAGTTGCCGGGGAGGCAACGGGGTATTTAGTTGATAGCACTATTAGGTTTGGCACCCTTACACCGTACCGGGGAGGACGGGCATGAACTAATTACCTTAAGCATGCCCAATGCTTTGATAGGGGCATTGGGGAAAGGGCAAAATAATCTGGAGCCATCTTGTATGGTATCGAGTTATTATCAACATTGTTTTTGGAATTGCTTTTGAACTGAACTAAACTTTTGATAGTAAAACATGTAACCCGATTCTCAGTAAACAAAACTGTGAACTCACCAGCGTTGTCTGATACACTTCTCTGCATGCTTGCAGGTCTATAGGTACATGTCATTGGGAACTTGCTGTCTGGGATGCTGGAGTGGTCATTGGGTCGAATTACATGGAATCATGAGACGAGCATATTGGTTTTTATTCACTTGGACTATGAAATTATTAACTATTGTATTATGCTTCCGCTGAACTATAAAATATTTTGTACGACTTATTTTAATAAATGAAAGTTTTACTAGAAATCTTGTTATGAGTTCAATGTGATTGGTGGCTAGATCCTGGTACGTCACACGCCTCGCGGGGGTTTCCGCATGTGGTATTTTGGGGGTGGGACAAACTAGCAAATCATGCATGTCAATACCATACCCTTTATATGTGAGGTTTTAAGCCACTTTTAAATCATAGAATTACATATTTATGTTTTATTTGTTTGAGTGGACCATTAGTCACGTATTGTAGAACTTGTGACTTTTGATACGTTTGAGACCATAGACCGAATACAAGCACGAGAATGATTAAGGCATTAGGTAAACCTTTTTCGTTTACACCTTTTGCTTACCTTCACCCAAATAAATCCCCTAGTCGCCCACTTTGAGCCTAAACCTTTCGTTTGATCAACCCGTTTAGCCCACAACCGTTAATCCTTTTTCTTTTAAACCCGTGTGATGAAAATTCGATTGTAAGTCTATTTGTTTGTATAGTTGTGCTTTACATTTTGCGGAAAAAAAAATCAAAAAAATCAGAAAAGTTGTGAAAAAGAAGAGAAAAATTGTTGTGAAAAATACAAAAATATGAGTAGTAGTTGATGAATAAAAGGCGAAACTCATTCCCTCTTAGCTTGATGTTTATAGTTAATCATGTTAGATTAGTTGTTTTGTAATAAAAATCGAGTTTTCATCACCTTCACCACTTAAAAACATCTTACTCCATACCCTTAACCTAGCCCCGTTACAACCCTTCAAAGCCCTTTTGACTTGTGCTTAGTATTCGTGTTCAGTGGTGGAGAATGATTAAGTTGCAAGCCTATGCGAGTACATGCTCTAATCGGTTTTTGAGTGATTACTTGAAAAGTGCTAATTCATTATCTATTAGCCAAATTTTAGACCGAGTGGAAAGAACATTGTGAGGGATGTGCATGATTTATTAGTTTCAAGGGCGGGTTAATCTTGGATAACCATTTTATATGTGATTATTCACTTTACCGTTAGATATTTTGTAAATTGTAAAAAAATTGAACCGTGTATGACTTTGGACCTTAACCTTAGTCTCGGTAATGGGATGTGTGTTTCTTGTTTGACCCACGTGAAAGTGAAAAAGAGATTTGCTTGAGGGCAAGCAAACGACAAGTGTTGGGATGTGATACGTGGTCGAAAACCGGTGTTTGTAAATGTTTAAGTTAATGTTTTTACGTGACTTTTAATCTCGAATAGCCTACTTTTAATGGGATTTGTGTTTTCAGGTCTTATGGAGTTTAAGGAGCTAATCGGGACGCTTTACGAACCACCGGGAGGCGAAACGTATTAACCAGGACCAAGATACGCGAAAAATGGAGAAGTGGTATTGTAGGGACCGTCGCCGACACCCATTTGGGCCGTAGGCGACGCCCCGTAGAAAGTGTCGTCGCCTGAAAAACCCCGTATACAGTAAAACAAGACGTCGGACGGAATCACCACATCGGAGCATCGTCGACGACGCCCCCTGGATCTTTCGGGGGTTACGAGTTGTGGGGGGTTAATACACCTCCTTGGAATCATTCACAAGCATCTAACCTATTCCCAATCATCTCTAACACCACCTACCATTCACCTCTAACCTAGAACCCTAATCCATTCCACAATCACCATTTCCATCAGCTTCAATCATTCTCCATCAAACCTTCAAACCCTAACCTCCACCACTCCTCAAGGCTCAAGGTCATGGCTTCGTGTTCGTGTTCGTCGGCCGGTGATCGCGTCCACCTAACCATGAGCGGCTAGTCTCTTCGGTTTCACCCCGGTATAGATAAGATTTTCTAGGGTTTATGCATTTCTATTTTGATTTGATTTTGTGAAAAATTGTTTAGTATTTGAACCTTGGATAATTGTCTTGCATTTGTTTCGAATTCATGAATTGTTGAATGATGATAAAGTTATGACTTTGCGAAATGGTTATGTGCAATTATGCCTTATCTTAGGTTAGGATTTACATGTCCGAGGTAATGAAGTGCATTGTGGTCCGTTGTCTCTGACGTAGATAGCAATTGGCACCTAAGTTTCATGATAGTAGTCCGTTAGTCACTATATGCAATTGAATCAAGTTAAAACATGTAGGAACCCTAGGTCTTGCAATTATCGAACCAGGTGTGATCCGTATTCCTAATTCTTGTTTCAACTCTTTAGTTTAGATAACAATTTCAATTAATCACACATTGTTTTAAGAATAATAACCACTTGTCGGTTCACTCCAACTTATTTTTACAATCAAACAAACAAATAAAATTAGCAAATTTCATAATCACTTTGTACATTTTTTTGTAAATAGTCTAACTAGTCAAACAGGTTGTGCGATACTGACCACATGCTCTTCATGGATTCGATACCCGACTTACCCTAACTACCTAGGTTAATTGGGTTTTTGACTGATCGGGATGACACGGTCACGTCACCCAGTTAATTTTCTCAGTTAATTGTAGTCACGTGGGGCCCACGTGAGGGCATTAATGTCTTTTAACCTACACATCTCTTTCCCCCCATTTAAAACCCCAAATAACTCTAATTTGTTGACTGATATTGGTTGCTCTGTTTCATCCTCATCTGCTACAGAAAGCTCATATAGATTTGGAGCTTCAATATCTAATCATAATCGATCTTTTCAATCATCTAACCATTGACAATGCAGGAACAATAACAACATCAATTCAGAATTTCAATTAATACTTAATAATCATCTACAATAAACCATATAAACTTGTAATAAATAAAAAAGATGTTTCTAGAATGATAGGTGAAACGGGCAAACCCTTCGCCGGAGTTGTTTCTGAGGGATGCCGAAGATGATTCCGACCTCACCGGGATTGACTTCCACCAAAGCTTTAGATGTGCATGACCTTATTCCCGCCGGCGATCCAATGTCCCGCCGGAACAAAGCAACACCGAAACCATGTTTTAGAATTTTCGCCATGCTTCTGGGTTTGGTCTGTTAGTTGGGACTGTTATAAAAGTTTATGTACGGTCTTCAAGAAGTTGATGCTCTCAAATTGAAGCTCCAAATCTATATGATCTTTCTGTAGCAGATGAGGGTGAAACAGGGCAACCAATATCAGTCAACAAATTAGGGTTATTTAGGGTTTTAAATGGGGAAAGAGATGGGTAGCTTTAAAGACCTTAATGCCCTCACGTGGGCCCCACGTTACTACAATTAACTGAGGAAATTATCTGGGTTTGGGGTAAAGGATATAACATGTTAGGATTTGTAAACATTAGGTGTGATTAATGTAATTATCGAAGACAAAAGACATGATTTGCAATAACATATATACATAAAGGACGAGTTTTGTAATTTACTCTTAAATTTATAAAACACGATATAAAACTATCACTCTCTACAACATGCTAGGGAAAGTGCACCCATCGTTGGTGTAGTATAGTGATGGTAAGATACCGATGTCGTCCAAGGACACAAGAGCTTTTAATACCGGAATATCGTCGACATCTATTCTAACCAAATTTTGGAAAAAAAAAAGATTTTTAATTAAGTAAAATAAAGAAACAAAATAAATAAAACAGATACATAAGATAGAATCACTTGGATCTAACTTTCTATTTATGTATCCTTTGGTGATTTCCGCGCTCTGAGTTTTTTAATAGATTATCTTAGTTATAGTGGCATGTCCCTCTTTTGAGGCAACGCTACCCTCAGCCATATTGGTTTGAGTCAGCAGGGATACAGTCCTGCAAGGCCGGATTATTGAAACATAATTAAGTAAGTTATTAATGCAAAATGTGGCATGTCCCTCTTTTAGAAGCAACGCTACCCTCGGCCATATTGGTCTGACTCAGCAGGGATACAGTCCCGCAAGGCCGATTTAAAGTTTTAATAGTAGTTTATTTATAAGGGACTACAAGTTGTTCTTACTTCCCCCGATTTAATGTTATCTGTCTCAAAGGTAGGGCTGGCATAACGGGTCAACCCGATCTGTTAAGACACAAACACGATAAGACACGAACCCAAAACACGTAAGCACGAACACGACACGAAATCTATCATGTTGGATTTTTGAAACACGAACACAAACTTGTTAATAAACAGGTTACACGAAATGACCTGCTAATACACGAAAAAATTACCAACGTATCATACGACCTGTTTAAGACACGAACAAGATCTGTTAAGACACGAACACGACCTGTTTAAGGCACGAACATGACCAATTGGGGAAGCTTTGAACCGCATTGGGAATGGTGGTGTTTGTGAGAGAGATTTAAAAATTAGGATTTGGATTATGGAAAAATAACCGTGTATGTTTATGAATAATTCATCCCAGGTCCCACGACTGATGACCCCATGTCCACACCCACATATAATATTTTTTAATTTTTAATTATTAACATGTACTTAACGGGTCTTAACAGGTTAACGGGTTTTAACCTGTTTAGACATGAAACCTGTTAAGGTCTTATCGTGTCGACCTATTTAGACACGAAACCTGTTAAGGTCAAACACGAAACATGATAACTTCGTGTAGGTTCGTGTCGTGTTATCGTGTTCATGTCAGAATTGCCAGCCCTACTCAAAGGAAGTCCCAATAAGCTTGAATCAAGTCCTCGCAGGATCTATACACTGGACGAGGCAACAACTTTACCCAACCACCCTTCTAACCCCCTTCCAGGCAGTTAACACACTTTATATAGACCGTAAAGACACGAATGAGTGAATCAACAAAACATGAAGAAACAATTGAATAAAGTTCACTTTCAATATAAAAAAAAACTAGTTATTAAAGTCATTGATACATACCCAATTAAAAAGTTATCAAAGCTAGGAAATCAAAAGTATTACATAAATGATTTTGTCTTCATGAAGTGATGTAAGATATTAGCCAAGCATGGCCTTTGTTTGACAAAAACTCTTACTATCAATCTTGGATCCCAAGACTACTACACACACTCTAAGGATGGATGATGGATGAAAGTGGTGGATGATGGTGGTAGTGGTGGTGGAGTGGTGGCAGGTGTGAGAGAAGTGGTTTGCCAAAGGATAAGTTGCAAGTGAGCCAAACACCTCCTTTTATAGCTGAAAACATTAGGTTCACACGGCCCCGTGTCCTTCTCCTTCTCTGTCTTCATTTAATGTTGTTGTCAGCCCACCTGCACACACGACCCTGTGTGTCAATGGCACATCCCCGTGGTCCTTATACTTGTTGTACGAACCCAGATTTGCATATCTGAGAGTTGACCACGACCCGTGTCGCTTGTCGTTTTCTGTTTGTCTTTATCTTCTGGGAATCTTGAGTGGGGCACGGCCCCATGCCCGGCAGGCACGACCCTGTGATTGGGTTCTGGTTTGTTGTTTTTATCTTTGGGGTGAAGCTTGGAGGGTCGGTATAGTGTATCAACTTCCCTTTCTTCATATTTATGTTGGTTTCGCCGTTAATTTGTTCCTTTTTGTTCGTTTAAGCTCTTTTAATCCTGAAAATCAAAGGTAAACAAAGAAACACATTTTTTCCAATATTAGTACTAAAAAGGGTTGTTTTATACCTTATTTGATACAATTTATATGTTGCATTTTGTGCATATCAAATACTCCCACACTTGAATCTTTGCTTGTCCTCAAGCAAAACTCTTTTATGTTTGCTTACACTCCGAAATGGAATGAGTAGAAGAGAAGTTTTTTGGTCTTGTTTGTATAGTGTCGGGAATCCAAGTTCTTTATTTATTCTTGTTTTTATTTTATTTACAATCTTATTCTTCATGATTTATTTAGAACTTTTTAAGAAAAATAAATATTTACAAGCATAACAAATATTTTAAAATTTCATTAAGCTATATATACATTCACATACCTCACAAGTGATCACTCAACACTCGGTCGAATATGAATTAAGTTAAACGCTCGATCTCGGTACGGAACTTACTCCTACCATATGCTTGACAATCAATCAAACATCCTCCTTTTTAACTTAATCCTTGTAAATATCAAAAGGACTTTGAAGGGGTAGGTTTTTGGTTAAGGGTAGGGTAGTTTTATTTGAAAGTGGTTAAAGGCGTAAAAAGTCGGTTTTCTTTTGAAAATTTATTTTGTGACTTTATGAACTAACTAAGTGTTTTTAAGCAATAGATTTGCTTATTTATTTTAAGCAACTAGAGATTTTTTTTTTTATAAATAAAGTAACATGCTTTTGTGTTTTTTAAAAGAACCGATTTTTACTAAAATAAAAGATGTAAAGATAAAAAGATGGTTTTTGGGTGATGGTGTGTTGTGGGTTTTAAATAAAATGTTTTAGGCCTAAAGGGGTTGACTATGGAGAGTTTTTGTGGGGAGATAAAAATAGAAAATAAGGTTGAAATGAAAAATCCTAATGCCTCAATCATATACTTACTTGGATTAGTCGGTAAAGACCAGAAATGTATTGTCTTGTCAAGTTCTAGATTCATAGGAACCGTACGGGCTATTCACACAAGAAATGAAAGATGTGCATTTAGTATAGATATGATATTGGATGCTTGTGAGTGCATATATCTATTGCTTGCGTCAATAATGTATCGTAGCTGAAACAGATGTTCAAGACAAGGTTCAGAAAGGTTCATCCTCACGAAATGTCCATCCTTGCTAAGGAGTCCATTTGTGCTAAGGATGCCTTTAAATAGGATGTTATTCTTGTTCATTTGTAACTTTGGTTTGAGAGACAAAACTCTGCCAAATTGCTTTCGTGGTTGTAAACTGTAATATCATTAATAGAAAGCAGCTTATAATTACTTGATTCTTGTCTGATCCACTCATGTACTTGGATTCCGCACAAGATACGTGATCTACGTAGTCAGCGGAGTTACGGAATTGATCCTAACACGAATCCACAATGCTCGTTAAAGACACAAAACTCACAATTTTATGAAAAAGGGTAAAAATGTGAAAGTATATATACAATCAAATTATAAAAATTTGTCATGCCTTTTTATGAATTTTCCTTATGTGGTTCTTTTTTTATCACGGCGTTATCGGTTGTAAATTTGTAAAAAATTGAACTTTTTTAGAACTTGATTTTCTAACTTAAACTATAAACTAGACAAAACAAAAAAGAAAAATTTGGAAAAAGATTTGGGTTGTTTAAGCAGTTCCAAGTATAGTTTTGTGTAAGGCTTGTTTTTAAGACAAAAAATATTAAGGTTATCAAGCCCCCCCCCCCTCCCCCCACTTAAATTACACATTGTCCTCATTTTAGATTGATTAAATGTGTAAAACGTGTTCTAAAAACAACAATTTTTTCCTAAAACAACCACTAGACATGGCCCTGTGTGTGGGAGCCACGACCACGTGTCAAAAGTGCCAATAACGAATTTTTCCAGAAGACAAACACGGGGGCGTGGCCATGGGACACGGCCCCATATCAAAGTTCCAGAATAAAAAAAATTTCAGCAGACTTGGGGCACGGGGGCGTGCTTACCTAACACGGCCACGTGCTGCACTTGCTGATTTGAACATTTTCAGTCGGGAGTCATATGTTTTCATGCATGGGGTGCTTGTTTAACGTCCTTTGGCCTTTCTCGTCATTTTTATACACTTTATTTTTATCATCATACAAAGTTCATTTCATTTCATCCAAAGAAAGAAAAATATATGGAAAAAAAATAAAGTCCTAGGATAGATAGATAGAAGCTTAATAGATAGATAAAAAAAGTCGACATCAGAGAACAAAGCAAACTGGAAAAAAAACAAAATCAAAGAACATCGAATAACATGTAATGAACAAAAAAGTATGTAAATGTGGATATAAACACTTAAACAACCTTTGAAAAATAAACAATAATCATCATCGGCAAACCAACAACGAACACAAAAAATAAAAAAGCTTTGAAAGACATTTTTAACCACAAAAGAAATGCAACAATAAGGCATAACAGAAAACGTTAACAAAATCGTTAGAAAATCAAAATCATAAAACAAAAATGTGAATGAATAATAAACACAGAACTTTTAAAGACATCTGTGACCAATATGCAAGAATAATAGATAACATAAAACATTAACAAAACATTAAGAAAATTAAAATCGTAACAAAACCATCAACAATAACCAAAACTAAGACCAACAAACAACAACAAATGCTAACAAAAATGAAACAATAAGAGATAACAAAAAACGTTAACAAAATGGTAAGAATACCAAAATGGTTAAAAAATATCAAGACGAAACTATCAACAAAACCAAAAAAACAAACAACAATAACAAACTGAAAAAAACCAAATCAAACAACATCGAAAGACATGCAATGAACCGAAACCTATCTAAACGCATATATAAACAATTTACGTTAAACAAATAGTAAACATCATCCATAAAACAAAAAAAATAGTAAATCCAACGACTTTCAATGACGATTGTTGTAACGCCCTGCGTCCCTAAACTTTCAACTATTGGCAAGTCTAGTCCCTATACTATTTCAGACTTAACTATGTTAGACTATTTGTGAAACTTTGTGATACTTGAATCTTATGAAACTTTGAATCTAGACTCTTGATACTTTGAAACTTGACTCTTGATGCTTGATACTTATGAATCTTGATTCTTGGTGAAACTAGAGACTTGATACTTGAAACTAGAAACTTGATACTTGATACTTGATACTTGACTCTTGATACTATTAAACGAGACTCTTGATACTTATGAAACGAGAAACTTGAGACTTTGATTAAACGAGAAACTTGAAACTTGACACTTATTAACTAGCTCGCGTAAACCTGAAACATGGAAACTTTTGTGTTAGTTATACAATCTAATCATGTGATTATCCTACACTATAATACGCAATGTAACTCTTAATCTAACTCGTAAAATGAACCAAGGGCGGTAAACTAGCCAAACGGATTGGACTGTCCGAACGGACATCTGATCGGATGACCATCCGATCGGATAGCCGTTCGACCGAATGGTCGTCCGACCCAACGCGCACTTGCACCGCCTTACTTGCCTCCGACCAAGCACCCTCTCAAAATTTCTCAAGCACTTTTCTTCGATTTTCAAGCTATTCTTGTAAGTTTTCTTCATAATTCTTGTACAACTATCATCAATACACATTTTCTCACCAGATTCTTCATCAAAATCATACTTTTCATCGTGAAATCACTAAGATTTGGGCTCTTGAGGGTGACGTCATCATGGCGGTTTGTACAATCGGCTGTGTGATGTCATTCCGTCAAGATTTAGCCCAGATCTAAGAGATTTCTATACATTTTACTACGAATCTATACAAAATCTAAGCATTTTTAGTTGATTACATGTTATTCTTCAAGCTTTCTTAAACTTTTTACTCGAATCGGTGAAATCTGGATCCAACAGGCTGTAGACTGATTCTTTAGTCTGGAGTCGGCTTGAAAACGGACTTTCACCGGAGAGATGACCGATCTACGGGTCAGACATGAAACTCCATCAAGAACAATCATCCGATCGAACTGGGTGATTCCCATCCGATCAGACTAGTTGAACCTTGGTGGGTTTCCGTTGTCTTGGTACGTTGCCACGTCGTCTCTGCTAAACTCAAACTTAGAAACTTTTCGAAGGTTGCAAAGGGAACCAGATTATAACAGTCGAATGACCATCCGATCGGATGATCATCCGATCGAACGGTCATCCGACCGAACAACCTGTTCCCCGTAGCCTTCAATACTTAAACTATTTGAATCAAGACTTTGAAACTATCACTCAAATAGTCATCCGACCGAACGGTCATCCGACCGGATGACCATCTGATCGAACGACTTGAACTATACTACAAAGAAAACTTCAAAAGTTTGAAACTACTTGCAAAACACATCTACTGATCGAATTACCATTCGATCGAATGGTCATCCGTCCGGATGACCATCCGATCGGATAGGGGTCCATCTAATCCAACAGGTCATCCGACCAGATGACCATCCGTCCGGATGGCCATCTGACCAGGAAACCTGTCTGACACTTTGAACGATTCTACACTATGTTCGACACTCATACGGTTAAACTATAATCAGGCTAACTCCAGCGCTCCCTTCAATCCAATAGTTGGTGTCGATACTTAGCATCTACTGTGAGTATACTCGATCCCTTTATGTTTTAAACACTTTTGGGATGCAACATGTATTCTATAAACTTGACACTTGACACTTGAAACTTATTTGGAAACTTACTCTATCCGCTGTAAACATGAAACTTGATACTTGGAAACTTGAGACTTGAGACTTTTATGCTATGTAAACGTTTAATCCTTGTGTGTAGTTCCGCCTTAACAATGGTAGCGCTATAGGGGTAATGCACCTCCCCTTTAGTCTTTGGGGTATTGTTAGGAGGAGACATTTTTGCTTTCCTTGAGTCTTGGGAAAGTGGTTAACGCATTGGAAACTTGGGCTATCACTTGGACTGCTTTTTAATAGCATGGTGAAACTTGTTATATGTGTTTATGCTGGATATGAGTTTTTTTGGAACGTTTTAAACTATTATACTACTACGTACTAAAACTTGTATACTCGTCAACATTTTTGTTGATATATTTTTATACATGTTGCAGGTTGATAGTAGCCGAAGAACAAGAACCAAGCTAGGATTGATGCCTAGAAACTCACCTAGTTAAATTCAAGAACTTGAACACTGTTTGATCATTATGTAATTGATACTTTTGTGGTTTGGTGTTTAGACTATGTATTTCATGAAACTTGATTAATTACTATTGAAACAGTAGTGTTATGGAAACTCATGAGCAATCTGAACGCTTAGTGTCGCACCCCAATGTTTCCGCCATCGGTTGGGGTGAGACAATTGTCACTCAATAGGCACCAATAATTCATAACAGTTAATGCAAGCAAAATCCTACAAAATTCCAAATCTTCAAACAAAATCATAGAACGAAACCAAATCTATAAACAAAATCGTAAAATGAAACCAAATCTCTAAAAAAATTGTAAAACGAAACCTTGAACAAAAACAAAACCCTAAAACAAACAAACAACAACAAACGTAAATAAAAGTTAAAATGAAGTCGTAATCTTATGCAGAAACGAGGATAAAATCTACACTACAATAGTAAACTTAAAAAGAAAAGAAAAAGGATATCCAAGCTCGACGTCGGAAAATCGTCAAAAGGTCCAAAACAAAGCGTTCAAGTTTTTGCACCAAGAAAGAGAAAGGAAGTGTCGGTGAGTACGCTCCCCCTTTAAAGCACCCACCGACAACCAAGGTACAAACCAAAAAAAGCTAAGGAACAACTCACTCAAAACATATAAAACCAACAAAGCACGAGATACAACCTACAATGCATAAAAATTTAGTAAAATAACATTATATAAATAAGTATCCGTAATTAAGGAGAGAGGGATGGGAAAACCAAAACGTAGATAAAGTAGATGTCTCTCCAATAGATAACATTTGTCTCTCATTATATTTCTTTTATTATATAATATAAATTTTAATATAGAAATGTGATATCCATGTATTAATTATTAAGAAAATATATTAAAAAGGAAAATTGGTATTTAATAAACCAACCTTTAACCAGTTGGTAAATAATAATCCAACCTACAGAATTGGTATATAATAATCCTACCTATCAACATGTTGGTACTCAATGAACTTCTGTTAATTCTTTTTAACTGAAGTTAGTTTTTAAGTTTTATTTATTACACAAACAGTCCCTGTAGTTATAAGTTACTAGTTTTAAGTTTTATTTATTACACAAACAGTCCCTGTAGTTATAAAAAAATCATAAAAATCCTAAAAATTCTAAAAAATCATAAAAATTCTAAAAAAACAAAAAAATCTTAAAAAATCAAAAAAATTCTAAAACCAAACCCTAAAATGAATAATTATTATAAAAATGAATAAAAACAAAAACGACAAATGATGATGTCGTTTATGTCTTTTACGTTTAACCAAAACCAAACCCTAAATTCAAAACAGCCGCCACCATGGATTACCGGCGATGTGAGGTTGCAGGTTATTGTGATGACCGGAGATCAGGAGGGTGGAAACGGTGGTCGGAGAAAGAGAAGGTTGATGTCGATAGTGATGATGATGTCGATGTAGCAGTGGTGAAAGGGGTGGTCGGAGAAGATGACTTGGCCGTCAGAGATAATATTAATGGTGGCAGGAGATGAAGACTGTCGGAGATGATGATGATGACGATGTAGGACGACGATGAATGATGAACACGGAAGAGACGACTGTGCACGGTGGTGGTTAACGACGGAGAGATGGTGGTCGCCGGTGACGAACAGTTGCAGGTGGTGGTCATCGTCGATGTGCTGTGGTGAAGATGAATATGGAGTGGAGTTGCAGGTTGGTCGGAGATGGCGCCGGAGAAGATGACCGAAGATGAGGAGGAGATCGATGAAGGTAGAACAGAGTCACATATGATAAGCTAAGACGATGCTGGAGATTGATTTTTTAAGATTTTTTTGATTTTTTATGATTTTTTAGAATTTTTTTGATTTTTTAGGATTTTTATGATTTTTTATAACTACAGGGACTGTTTGTGTAATAAATAAAACTTAAAACTAGTAACGGTGGCGATCGACGATGCTGGAGATTGATTTTTAAGATTTTTTTGATTTTTTTAGAATTTTTATGATTTTTTAGAATTTTTATGATTTTTTAGGATTTTTATGATTTTTTTATAACTACAGGGACTGTTTGTGTAATCAATAAAACTTAAAACTAGTAACTTATAACTACAGGGACTGTTTGTGTAATAAATAAAACTTAAAAACTAACTTCAGTTAAAAAAAGTTAACAGAAGTTCATTGAGTACCAACATGTTGATAGGTAGGATTATTATATACCAATTCTGTAGGTTGAATTATTATTTACCAACTGGTTAAAGGTTGGTTTATTAAATACCAATTTTCCTATTAAAAATAAAAATAAAAGTAAAATTGGAAGGTTGAGGGAGAAAATAAAACATAATTTTAATTTTTTTTCTAGAAATAAGATATACTATATGATATATATATAAGGGAGATAAAAAGATAAATTTACATAATTTTAAAATTTAAAAGTTTAGTAGTTATAACCTTAAAAACATATTGTTAATTTTTAAATCAACTACTACAACAATTTCTAAACGAGTATAACTTTTTCATAATTTAACTTTTTTTATAAAAAATTAACACCATAAAAACGTACATCTTTTCTCTTTAATTTGAGTATAGCATTGGTATATTTTTTAATTATTTAAGAAATAACATGTTTCGTGATAACCATTGTATGCATTTCTCACTATTCCTGATGCGTTGAATTTTTAAACCAACTACTACTACGATTTTTAAATGGGCAGAACTCTTTCATACATTAATGTTTTTTTATAAAAATTTACACCATAAAAACAATTTTTTTTCTACAATTTGAGTATGGCATTTGTATATTTTTTTATTATTAAAGAAATAACATGTTCCGTCGTTACCATTGTATGTGTTTCTCATTGTTTTTGGTGCGTTAAAATTTTAAATTAGTTACTACTACGATTTTTAAATGGGCATAATTTTTTCACACATTAAGGTTTTTTTTTTTAAATTTACACCATATAAACGAATATTTTTTCTCTATATTCTCTATAATTTGAGTATAACATTTGTATAGTTTTTAATTATTAAAAATAACATTTTTTCATAATTACCGTTGTATGTGTTTCTCATGTTTCTAGCGCATCACGTATACACCCCTATAGTTTAATTATGTGTACATGTAGTTATGCTTCAATTTCGGTTATGCCTCACTCTAAAACCAAACTGAACCGAATCAAACGACACTGAACTTTGATCGGAGTGTCGCGCTCCGGTCAAAGATAATATTTATAGTCCCAAATTACCCTTAACAAATAGCTAGTGGTAGCAAGGGGTCGAACCACGAAGAGTCTGTGGTTTGCAATTGGACTTTGAATGAATTGTAAAAGTTGTCACTATTATGAAGCTTGCTATGATATATTTTTGTTTGATTAAAAAAATGTGAATTAAGATTACTAAATTGATTTGGTAGATGAATACTAAAAATTAACAATTACAAAATGTAAATAACGATTTAGACAAGATAGAGAAAACAAGGTTCACACCCGGTTCAATAGTTTCATTCCTAGGATTTCTACACGTTTTAGAATTGATTCAATTGCAAAAGTGACTAACGAATTTAGTGTTACACCGCTTAGGTGCCAAGAGCTATCGACGTTATAAAGAACGGACCACAATGCACTTTGTTACCAAGAACATGTAAACTCTAACCTAGACAAGGCATAATTGCACATAAACATTTCATAAAGTCAAATTTAATCTTCACTCGACAATTTATGAATTCAATACAAATGCAAGACAATTGTCATAAGCTTCAAATAAAAAAGCAATTTGTCACAAAATCAATCCAAGAACAATGTTAAAAACCCTAGACTTACAAAAACCTACACCGGGGTGAAACCTCCAAGAAACTAGCCGCCCATGGTGAAAATGGCACGATCAACGGATGACGAAAACTTGAATTGGATCATCTTGGAACTTTGTAGAATGATGAATGATGAAGGTTAGGGTTTTGGATAAGTGATGATGGTAAATGGATGAGTGGATTGATGGATTGATGGAGCTAGGGTTTGGAATCAAGAAGATGATGTTGATTTCGTTCTTGATTCGGGTTGTCAGATGATGGGTAGATGGAATGGTAGGTGATAGGTGATTAGTGATGGCTCCAAGATCAAGTTCAAACTTCAAAAACAAGTGTAACTGTCGAATGATAGTCAACAACCCTCTTTGATTCGTTATTTGACCCCAAAACAAGCAACAGCCGCGCAGCAACATTGGAGGGCCATCGCCGACGGCCTGATGTCCCGTCGGCGACGGTCCATGCATTCTGATCTGGGGCCTACGTGTTAACTCGCTGCTTACGGACCATTTGGCGATGGAGAATTATACACACCGTCGGCGACGGACCATATGGTCGTCGGCGACGGCCCCCGGAACTTAAACTTTCTGTTTTCTTCATCTCTTAAGTCCGGTTGACCCGTTTCGCATCCTAGTGGCTCGTTTTTCGTCCCGGTGGTCTGTTTAGCTCCCAATTAGCTCCTTAAACTCTTTTAGACCTGTAAAACACAAATCTCATTAAAAGTAGGCTATTCGAGATCAAAAGTTAAATAAAAACATAAACGAACACCGGTTTTCGACTACGTATCACATCCCCACACTTGTCTTTTGCTTGCCCTCAAGCAAATATGTTTTTCACTTTCACGTGGGTCGAACAACGAATACACTCCCCATTCCCGAGACAAAGGTTAAGGTCCAATGTCATGCTAAAGTTCAAACTCTTTACAATTTTCAATATATTTGATGGTAATGTGATTTCACATACACAAATGGTTACCCAAGATTAACCCGCCCGTGAAACCAAAGATTCATGCACATCCCTCACAATGTTCTCTCCACTCGGCTTGTAAATTGGCTAATATTTATAATTTATTAGCACTACAAAGAATATTCACTCAAAACCGATTAGAACACATACCCGCATAAGCTTGCAACTCAATCATTCTCCACCATTGATCACAAACACTAAGCACAAGTCATAAGGTCTTTATGAGGGTTGTAACGGGGCTAGGCTAAGGGTAGGAGTTAGGATATTTTAAAGTGGCTAAGGCGATGAAAATTCGATTTTTATTACAAACCACTAACTTAAACAAAACTAAAAAACATCAACTATGGGCAATAATCTTTCACCCTTTTATTCGACAACTACTAACACTTCTTTTTTGTGTTTTTCTTCAACGATTTTTAATTCTTTTTGATAATTTTTTTTTTAACATATATGCAAACAATCAAGAACAACTATACAAATACAACTCCTATAATCGAATTTCCATCACACGGGTTTAAAAGAAAAATGTTTAAGGTTATGGGTTATAGGGTGATCAAACGAAAGGTTTAGGCTCAAAATGGGAAACTAGAGGATTTATTTGGCTAAGGATAGATAAATGGTTTTAAGAGAAAAGGTTTACCTAATGCCTTAATCATTCTCGTGCTTGTATTCGGTCTATAGTCTCAAACGTATCAAAAGTTGCAAGTTCTACAATATATGACTAATGGTCCACTCAGACAAAGAAACATAGGTATGTAATCTATGATATAAAAGTGGCTCAAAACCTCACATATCTAAAAGGGTATGGTATGTGACATGCATAAAAGACTAGTTTCTTAGGCGGATTATTCCCAAATAACCACCCGCTAAATACCCGCCATGCTATTAATTTGAACTTGACCATGACAAAAGACCAAATGGGTTGTGACATCCCTCGTTGACTTAGTTACTTGTGCTTTAAGACCGCTTTTGAAACAAGACATTTTTGAAAAAATTTCAAAATTTTCCCCCATCCCCACACTTGAGGTGAACATTGTCCTCAATGTGTAGTATTTAAATGAACGGGTCAAAATCTAAAATTTTTACTACTCCCCCATCCCCACACTTGAGGTACATATTGTCCTCAATGTGTAAGAACTAGAGTATTAAACGCATAAGGGATGTGACACGGCTAATTCCCCCAAAATTTCACCCCGGAAAAATAATGTACAATTTACTATCCACTTATTTGCTAACTAAAAATCAAAAGCAAAAGGAAACATATGCACCTGGTTTTTGAGCTTATTCCTCGTGTGCTCTTCTCTTCTTCATGAAAGCGGTTGTCCCACGAACCTAATGTACCTACAAATCTTAACCCTTGTGTAGAAGCATGCTTCTCACAACCATCAAAATTTGTTAGTTACCTAGTTCTACCACTTTTATGAAAATTTTACCAAGCTATATGTTATTTCACTTTGATTTATGTGGAAAATAATTTACAACAACAACAAACCTAACTCACTTTCGTAGGAATCACGGTTGCATTTAGCTTATATAACAAGCCCTTTTAAACCCCCCCAATAGCTTGGGAGGACGAGAGGTCTCGTGAGGGTTATATAGGGAACACACCCACAACATTCATTTAACTAGGCGAAAATAAATAACATGAAATAAAAATAACGGAAACAAAATAATATACAACAACAACAACAAAAACCTACCTTGCCTCTACCGCTGATATCTCTCATTAGGGTTCACTAGAGGGTTCGGCTGGTACGGATAACCAGTGAGGGCCTCAAACATATCCCTGTAGTTATCTAGTGGGCTTGACTCTCCTTGTGGCGGTGGTTGGTAAGAAATCGGAATGAAACTAGAGCCGACTGCCTCGGGCCAATGAGGGGTGGGATCGGATGGGCCTTGTGGATGAGGAAGATTGGGATAATCGGTCCACCCCGAGTGTTCGGCGTACGGGAGACCGGCTTGAAGGTCTCTTTGATGGCGCTCCTGATCGTGGTGTACCTTGGTGTTATTAAGCGCCATTTGGTTAGAGACAGCCAAAGCTCTCCATCGGCGTTGTTCCAATTCCATTTGTGTATTGTGACGCCTAGCCTCTTCTTCCTCCCATGCCCGTCTGTGGGCCCTTTCTTCTTCTTGCAACTGTAACAAGCGTTCCATTTGAGACTGTTGTAACGCTTGTTGCAGTTGTTGTTCTTCCATCTGTTTCTCCACCCTTTCGCGAAAGGATGCTTGAAAACCCCATTGCTCTTGCGAGTACGCCCCTTGCGCCTCTTCCCATTCTCTCCTGCTCGCATGGTATTCTCTCGCTTCACCAATGCCGGCCGATACATTATCGTAAACCGCTTGTTGCCCACGGGTCCACAACAGGTATGACGGTATCTGCCTTTGGTTCACAAAGTCTGCCACATTGGCAGATATTTCACTATGCTGCTTCCTATACCTCTGCCTCGGTCCCCGCGGACTGGAAGGATCCGTCTCCTCCTCAACATCAGGCATCTCCTCATCGCCTTCTTCTTCGTCACCCTCTTCATCACCCTCTCTCTGTTCATTGAATCGGTAACTATCTCCTTGTTCATCTTCAACCGTGTGAAGATGACCGAAAGCTTTCACAGTTATCTTCCAATGTCGCCTAATGGTGGCGAAGCTGAACTGATCGATGGGCTTAGACACCCACAGTGACTCCTGAGGTAATGCATTCTGCTGCAGAATCATTGCGCTAATCAACCTCGCATAAGGGATCATCTTCCGCTTGAATGATTCCCTTGTATCCCATGTATTGATCATCACAATTTGACGCCAGGATAGCTTGGGCGTCCCATACAACAACGCATGCAAAACCCGGCAGTCGGGTGCCTTCACTTTACCGCGGTCCCCATACCGCACCAATACATTCTCCAATGAAATGCCTTGGAGTATTTTTTTTCCCTCCAAAGACAAATCGTTTCTTGAATCTCCTGCACCCCCGGAACCTGGCAGTGTGTTCTCTAACAGTCTCAACGGATCAGCGTCATTTCTTTTATTGTCCAAAAATTGATCATACCCGTAGTAGTCGTAAGCTTCAACCCCAAGCGAGTCAAATCTCGCAATAGCATTAATATGCTCGAACGACATGATCATTTGGTTTTTGCCAATATTGCCGATCAACTGCCACCTATGAGCCGGCCTGTCAGAATGTTCAAAACGGAGAGTAGATAGCCATTCACAAACAGCCCCCAAATATACCCGGGTGGTAACATCATCGCACCAGTCAATCACTCGCTCCCAACCAATCTTTTCGAACTTTTGCACTATGCCGATCTTTCGAAACTCCTCGACATCTACTGTACGCTCACATACTGCCCTCTCGGGTACGGGTTTTGAAATACCCGTAACCATCTTCATTTTCCACATCTTAGCTTCTAGTATCTTCTTTTGGTACCGGGAAAGAGCCTTTGTTTTTTCATCTTTCCATACCAAAGCCGACCTACTATTTTTCGCCTCCTCCCAATCCCAATCTTGTCTAAAAAGTTGCCCAACGCCTTTGATATAACCCTGAGCCTGAACCGGCTCCTGAAGATGAACCTTGCCCTGAGGTCTTTGCTTTCTTGTTTCTTCCAAACATAGCTACAATCAAAAGACAAGACAACAATTAGTACACCCCAAATCTTCAAACAATCTCAAACTTTGAACATAATATGTAATGTTGAATTTCAATCAATAATTAGATGCAAAATCTCCTTTTTAAACTTCCAAAGTCGCTCATTTTAACATCTACATATCAATTTAGCATGTTTATTCACAAGATTTTCTCGAAAATTCATGGTTTCAACAATATTCAACATTACAACTATGCTCAATCACGCAAAAATCTAGTGTAATCACATCACTAAGACTAAAGCATGCTCAAATCCCACCCAAATTAAGTAAACATTCTTAAGATTATGCTAAAACATCATACATTATGATAAACAACCTACTCTTAAACAATGAGTTTAAAATTTCAGAAGAAATCAACAATACATATGAAAATCATGCATAAATTTACTGAAAGTTCATACCTTTGATGTAGATGAACAAGAAGAACTATGAAAAAGTGTAAAGCAAAGTACTTTGATGAACACCCTTCAAAACCCTAAAAACTCACACCCAGAAATCTTGCAAACGAGCAAGAATTGATGGAAACCGTTAAAGGGGTTTTGTTCCTCTCGAAAAACTACACAATTTAGGCTCAAGAATCACTGGATTTGGTGAGGAATTGAAGGAGTTATGAGAAGTTAAAGGAACTAGGGTTCTTGAGGTGTTTGGTGAAGAAGATGAGGATGGAAGGAAGAGTAGATATGAAGAAGGTGGTAATGAATGGTTTAGAATGTGTCTTGGTCAGATAAGGGTCCCAAAATTCGATTCATGTGGCTTAAAACCCGTTACATACGAGTTTGGAAGTGTTTAAATGGTTTGGGTTCGAACCTGGTAGCTAACAAGTGAATCTCCGTCGGATGCATTTTGAAGGACCGTCGGCGACGGTACAAAGGTCCGTCGGCGACGGCAATGGTAAGCTGACTTTTTGGGCGACGCCATATGTTCCTGTCTACGGTGAATTGTGGCTACGGAGGTTTTGAGACCTCGTGAGCGACGAACTGGGTGGCCGTCGGCGATGGTTCCCCAAAAATCAGTTTTTTTTTAAATATGAGGAAAATTATGAACTTTTAATAAAGGGGCTATGTGCATAAAAAATTCCTAAAAATTATTAAAATTCTTTTTGTGAATTTTTATAAGTTAAAATTTTGAAACGCAAGAACCGTCAACGGCCCTACCACCCCCCAAAAAGTCGTGTATTGTCCTCAATGCACCTAATAAAGTCTAAAAATATACCTTACGTCTTCAAAACTCGTTCGGGATATCCGGACTTCACACAATCAAACAGGATTAGTATAAAACGGAAACGATTATATCAAAAACACTCAAACAATTAAATAATTATACATAACTTTACACAAAACTCATTACCGGTCCTTTCAGTTGACCTCATAAGTTGGCACGCTTACCACGAAGTTCACCAACTCCACATTCTCATCCTTTTTCTCATTATTACCATCATGGAACGGTTTAAGGCGATGCCCATTAACCGTTTGCTTCGACCCATCCTTCGGGTCCTTGATTGTAACATCTCCGAGCTTCCCGACCCGTGTAATCACGTACGGGCCCATCCATTTGCTCTTGAGCTTTCCGGGAAAGTACTTAAGCCAAGAATTATATAGCCAAACCTTTTGACCCACTTCGAACTCCTTCGGCTTCAACTTTGCGTCATGTGCCCTCTTCATATCATCCTTGTACTTCGAGGCACACTCATACGCTTCTTCCCTAAGCTCCTCCAACTCGCAAAGCTTTAACTTTCGCTCTTTTCCTGCATCGTCATATTTCATGTTAACCTCTTTAATAGCCCACCACGCACGATGCACTAGTTCAACCGGTAAATGACAATTTCACCCATAAACTAAGCGATAAGGTGTAGTTCCAATAGGTGTTTTATGAGCCGTTCTATAAGCCCATAAAGCATCATTCAACTTCGTCGACCAATCCTTTCGGTCGGGTCGAACGGTCTTTTGAAAAATTTCTTTTATTTGCCTATTGGAAACTTCCACTTGACCACTTGTTTGTGGGTGGTAAGGGGTAGCGATTCGATGGTCAACACCATACTGTTTCAAGAGTTTGCCAAAGTTAAAATTCTTAAAGTGAGATCCCCCATCACTAATGATCACTCGGGGAATCCCAAATCTCGAAATTATGTTTGTTTGTACAAAATTGCAAACAACGGTATGGTCATTCGTCTTGGTGGCAATCGCTTCGACCCACTTGGATACATAATCGACCGCCACCAAGATGTATAAGTTGCCATGCGAATTAGGGAATGGGCCCATGAAATCGATCCCCCACACATCAAAAATATCTACAATGAGGATCGGTTGCATGGGCATTTCATCCCTTTTTGAAATACCCCCTAACTTTTGACATTCAACACAATTCTTAGCGAAATTAAAAGCATCCTTAAAAATAGTCGGCCAATAAAGACCGCTATTGAGCACTTTGTGCCCGGTTTTGTGACCACTGAAATGGCCCCCACAAGCAAATGAATGCAAGTGCATCAAGACACTAGGAATCTCCTCGTCGGGTATGCATCTTCGAACGACTTGATCCGGACAAAACTTGAATAAGTCCGGTTCTTCAAACGTGTAGTACTTGATTTGAGATAGGAAATGCAACCTCTTCCTTCTATCCCAATGAGCCGGTAAATCACCTGTAACCAAATAATTAACGATATTAGCATACCATGGTAATATTCCAACTTTTAAAATTTGCTCATCAGGAAAGTTCTCATTGATCTCTTCACGGGAAGAATCCTCCTCAACAACCAATCGAGACAAGTGGTCCGCAACCACATTCTCACTCCCTTTCTTGTCTCTAATCTCCAAGTCAAACTCTTATAGCAAGAGAACCCATCGGATTAACCTCGGCTTCGCATCCTTCTTGTCCATGAGATACCTAACTGCAGAATGGTCAGAATAAACAATGACCTTAGTACCCCATATATAAGCACGAAATTTATCCAACGCATATACCACCGCAAGTAGCTCTTTCTCGGTAGTTGTATAATTTAATTGTGCATCCGAGAGAGTCTTACTTGTGTAGTAAATGGCAACCGGTTTCTTGTCTACCCTTTGACCCAATACGGCCCCCACCGCATAATCACTTGCATCACACATAATTTCGAATGGTAAAGACCAATTTGGTGATTGCAAGATTGGGGCCTCAACCAACTTTTTCTTCAAAATGTTAAAGGCGTTTTGGCAATCTTTGTCAAAATCAAATGTTTTATCTTTTAACAATAGATTACATAGGGGTTTTGTTATATCACTAAAGCTTTTTATGAACCGCCTATAAAACCCCGCGTGTCCCAAAAACAACCGAACACCCTTAACACTTGTAGGATAACGCAAAGTGGATATGACTTGCACCTTTGCTCTATCCACCTCAATCCCACGACTCGAGACGACATGCCCCAACACAATCCCATCTTGAACCATAAAATGGCTCTTTTCCCAACTCAAAACCAGATTTTTCTCAACACATCTTTGCAAAACTTTTTCGAGTTGGTCAAGGCATGCATCAAATGATGACCCAAATATTGAGAAATCATCCATGAAGATTTCCAAAGACTCCCCCACCATATCTGAAAAGATACTCGTCATACACCTTTGAAAGGTGGCGGGGGCATTACAAAGTCCAAAGGGAATTCACCTAAATGCGAAGGTACCGTATGGACAAGTAAAAGTAGTCTTTGCTTGGTCTTCTGGATGTATAGCAATTTGATTGTATCCGGAATAACCATCCAGAAAACAATAAAATTTTTGTCCGGCCAATTTCTCAACAATTTGGTCAATAAATGGTAAAGGGAAATGATCTTTGGAAGTTGTAGCATTTAACATCCTATAGTCAATACAAATACGCCACCCGGTTACCGACCGAGTGGCGACCTCTTCACCTGCGTCATTTGTGACGACTTGAATACCCGCCTTCTTAGGAATTGTTTGTGTCGGGCTAACCCATTGGCTATCCGAGATAGGGTATATAATACCCGCATCTAGCCACTTCAATACCTCCTTCTTGACAACTTCTCGCATGTTTGGATTTAATCTCCGTTGCGTGTCACGAGAAGGACTCATGCCATCTTCAGTGATGATCTTGTGGATCACTACCGAGGGACTAATTCCCTTCAAATCCGCAATGGTCCACCCGATAGCAGCTCTATGAGTGACCAAAATTCTCATTAACTTCTCTTCTTGCTCCCCGGTCAAGTTAGATGCAATAATTACCGGGAGCGTGCTACCTTCACCCACATAAGCATACTTAAGATGCTTGGGTAGCACTTTCAACTCTAGCACCGGAGGCTCTTCCAACGACGGCTTCAACTTTGTATCAATGGTTTCCGGAAGACTTTCCACTTGATGTGTCCAAGTGGGCCTTCCTTCTTTTGCCGCCATAACCTCCAACTCTCTCACCTCTTCATCCATGCTTCGATTCATTTCTCCTTGTAATCTGTCAAACATGAAACATTCCTCTATGGTGTTTTCCTCTTCGACACTAATGTCGCATAGAGGTATACACTCGTCAACAATGTCCGCCATATAGCATTCATCGCCAACTAGAGGATCCGTCAATCCCGAAAAGACATTTAACCGCAACCGACGGTTACCAAAAGTCATGTCGACCGTGCCCGATTTGCAATTAATTTGGGCATTCGATGTTGCCAAAAATGGTTGACCGAGGATCACCGTTGGTTGCTTGGTTCGGTCCAAAGAGACATAATCTAATACAAGAAAGTCCACCGGATAGTAAAAGTCCTCGCCCTTGACTATTACATCCGTGACTATCCCACGGGGTAGTTTAGGGGTTAAGTCGGCTAACACCACGGTGGTGTTCGACACTTGAAGTGGACCAAAATCATATTGGTCATATAAACTGCCCGGCAAGATACTCACACTTGCCCCAAGATCTAAAAGTGCATGTGTCATTTTGAATTCCCCAACTTGTATTGAAATAATGGGCGCCCCCGGATCTTGAAGTTTTGGTGGAAGTGCACCCGAGAGAATCGAACTCACATTTTCGGTTAAATCAAGTTTCTTAGGAAACTTGTGAGTCCGTTTTTGGGTGCATAAATCCTTCAAGTATTTAGCATATGAAGGCACTTGCTTAATTGCATCTAGAAGTGGTAAATTGATTTTGATTTGTTTAAAAATTTCCCACATCTCTTCTTGTTGTGGGCCTCGTTTGTTTACCACTTTCTTAGATGGTCCCAATAGAGCTTCGGGAAAAGGGGCGGTATTAACCTCCGCACCCTTTTCCTTAGCCTTTGGGACGGGAACGATCACAACGGGTGTATTTTTATTTATTTTTAGATCATTTTTATTTTGACCCGTTTGACCATTATTACCTTCATCATCACTCGCATCTTCCACCACCCCTTCAACAAACTCGGGTGGTGGCTCAACACCGTTATCTAGGATTCGACCACTACGTAAAGTAATTTTATTAATTGGTACCTCACGTGTGTTCCTCGAGTTCGACCCTTGATGCTTAGGGTTCACCGTGGTATCACTTGGAAGTCCTCCTCCACTTCCACGAATTTGAGCCATCTCTTGAGCAAGTTGCCCCACTTGCTTCTCTAATGCCTTTTGAGACTTATCCTTCACTTCAAACTCTTTCTTTACTTCGGCTTTGAACTCTTGGTATGAATTAGTAAGAGCTTGTTGTGAATTAGTGAGAGCTTGTTGTGAACTAGTAAGATTACTCACAGCATTCATGATGGCATCAAATTTCGAACTTATCGAATCATCACCTTGGGAGTTTGATGCACCACCCCCATTTCCTCCTTGGTTGTAACCTCGTTGATAGTTGCCTTCACGATTTTGATACCCTTGATTACCACCTTGGTTGTAATTCCTTTGGTAACCCCCTTGGTTACCACCTTGACGATTGTTATACGAAGACCCTCCTTGACCACCTTGATTCCCCGCTTGGAAATTCGGATTCATTTGATTTGAGGTGTTACCATACCGGAAATTAGGAAGATTTCTCAAACCCGGATGGTAAGTGTTGGAGTTCATGTCATATTGCTTCTGATCCCCATACACTTGATTTACCTCCTCGGTGTAATCATTTGACCCCGTTGGACATTGCTCGGTTCTATGCCCAATATCTCCACATTCTTCACAAACCGCGAATTGTACCGCGTTCACCTCCTTTTTCTTCATACGAGCCATTTCCCGTTCTAAGGTAGAAATTCGATCCTTAGAATCAAGATCGGGAAGTGACCGGGAAATGGGATGTTTCTTAGCTCTATCGGCCGATTCCTTCTCTTTTGACCGTTTGCTCATCCGTTCCAAAAACTCCCAATCATCATCTTCGTGATTGCTCAAGAGAGTCCCGTTACTCGTTGATTCAAGGTGGTTCCATGTTGCATCATCCAAACCACGTACAAAGCACTTCACCAATTCCCACTTTTCTATTTGGTGATGTGGCCATCTCCGCATCAATTCTTTGAATCGAGTGAATGCTTCATGTAACGGTTCACTCGATAATTGCCAAAATGACCTTATTTCATCCCTAGCGTCGTCGGTCTTCGCCATCGAATAGTATTCATCTAAAAAGACTTATTGCATCTCACCCCATGTCCGGATGCTATTCGCCGGAGGTGTGAGAAACCATTGCTTTGCCTTGTCTTTCAACGAAAATTGGAACAAGCGAAGTTTGACCTCCTCTAGTGCAAAATTGTGCCCCCCAATCGTGTTGCATATCGATGAAAATTCCGCCAAGTGTGTATACGGTTCATCATTAGATCTCCCATTTAAGTGGGGAAGTATATTGATGTAATGCGGTTTACAATCGAACATTCTTCTTTCGCACACAATCGGTGAGTCATTCTCGGTGACCACCGGTCGGAAACGGTCATTCACTCCCCGTGGAGGTTGTTGACGACGTTGTGGACCGTTAACCTCTTGATCAACCGGTCTTCGATTGTCTCTTCGGTCACCTCTTCTATCCCCACCTTGATTTCTACCTTGGTTGCCTCTTTGGTTACCACCTCCCACGAAACGAGGAATCCGATTAGGGTTACCATTGTTGTTATTGTTGTTGTTGTAAAACCCATCATCTCGGTTCCGTTGGTTGTTTTTTCATGGTTGACGGTTGTTTCCGTAACCATCATTTCTCACGTTCCCGTTCCCGTTCCCGTACCCATAATCATCATCCCCCACAAAGTTGGCATTTTGATAGCCGAACTCGTCATCTTCAAATCCTCTTGCATTGTAGACATTTCCCCTATTCACGTATCCCCAATCTTCCTCATTGTTAACCCGATCATCATAATATCCCCCATCATCCGAATTTTCCGTATATATGCTCACATGTTCCGGTGATTGATAACCGGGAACACTAAATGGTTCGTCATCGGGGATGGCGTTCCTCAAATCGTCTATGTTGAAGAAAGGGTCTTCGTTCGCGGGATTGCCACGATCTCGATTACCTCGACGGTCGGAATTAACATTCCGGTCGTCAAGGTTGATGGGTAGGGAATTGTGTCGATGAAGGTTTTGTTGTTGGGGTGTTCGTTGGGTGTTATTGGGATTTTGGTTTTGAAACGGTGGTGTGGGTGGTCCGGTGTTGTTATTTCCACCTGGTCGCTCTTGAGGCATAGGTTGAACATTTGGAGCGGGATTAAAGTTGCTTCGGTATTGAAATTGGTTCGGGTTTTGGTTTTGGTTGAAGTTTTGGTTGGAATTTTGGTTCGCCATTGAATCGGTTTCAATGGTCTGTGTTAGTTGTGGTGTTTGGTTGGTCTGATTAGAAGCAAGTGTTGCCTCTAACTGGCTTGCTAAGTTTCTTCTTGCTACTCTTTCGATTTCCGGTTCGTAGACTAAAGGTGAAGTCCTCCCGGAGTTCCGCGTATGCAAACACTACCTATAACCTGCACAAGTAACACACCCATGTAACAAGGAAAAAGACAAAGTGCGAAAAGAAACTAAGCAATTTAAACAGATAATCACGAAATTCAAACAATAATCCAAACACAAAGCGCACGCACTCCCCGGCAACGGCGCCAAAATTTGATCGGAGTGTCGCGCTCCGGTCAAAGATAATATTTATAGTCCCAAATTACCCTTAACAAATAGCTAGTGGTAGCAAGGGGTCGAACCACGAAGAGTCTGTGGTTTGCGAATGGACTTTGAATGAATTGTAAAAGTTGTCACTATTATGAAGCTTGCTATGATATATTTTTGTATTTTTGTTCGATTAAAAAAATGTGAATTAAAATTACTAAATTGATTTGGTAGATGAATACTAAAAATTAACAATTACAAAATGTAAATAACGATTTAGACAAGATAGAGAAAACAAGGTTCACACCCGGTTCAGTAGTTGCATTCCTAGGATTTCTACACGTTTTAGAATTGATTCAATTGCAAAAGTGATTAAAAAATTTAGTGTTACACGGCTTGGGTGCCAAGGGCTATCGACGTTATAAAGAACGGACCACAATGCACTTTGTTACAAAGAACATGTAAACTCTAACCTAGACAAGGCATAATTGCACATAAACATTTCATAAAGTCAAATTTAATCTTCACTCGACAATTTATGAATTCAATACAAATGCAAGACAATTGTCATAAGCTTCAAATCAAAAAGCAATTTGTCACAAAATCAATCCAAGAATAATGTTAAAAACCCTAGACTTACAAAAACCTACACCGGGGTGAAACCTCCAAGAAACTAGCCGCCCATGGTGAAAATGACACGATCAACGGATGACGAAAACTTGAATTGGATCATCTTGGAACTTTGTAGAATGATGAATGATGAAGGTTAGGGTTTTGGATAAGTGATGATGGTGAATGGATGAGTGGATTGATGGATTGATGGAGCTAGGGTTTGGAATCAAGAAGATGATGTTGATTTCGTTCTTGATTCGGGTTGTCAGATGATGGGTAGATGGAATGGTAGGTGATAGGTGATTAGTGATGGCTCCAAGATCAAGTTCAAGCTTCAAAAACAAGTGTAACTGTCGAATGATAGTCAATGCATTCTGATCTGGGGCCGACGTGTTAACTCGCTGCTTACGGACCATTTGGCGACGGAGAATTATACACACCGTCGGCGACGGACCATATGGTCGTCGGCGACGGCCCCCGGAACTTCAACTTTCTGTTTTCTTCATCTCTCAAGTCCGGTTGACCCGTTTCGCATCCTAGTGGCTCGTTTTTCGTCCCGGTGGTCTGTTTAGCTCCCAATTAGCTCCTTAAACTCTTTTAGACCTGTAAAACACAAATCTCATTAAAAGTAGGCTATTCGAGATCAAAAGTTAAATAAAAACATAAACTTTGACATAAACGAACACCGGTTTTCGACTACGTATCAAACTTTTTCAAATGTTTATTATTAAATATATAGTTCAAATTCATTATTTTAGGCAAAGAGTTTTATGCCCAAGTTTATTAAAAAGATGATTAACAAAAACTGTAGTATAAAAGTTTTTAGCCCAATTATTTTGGAATATTTTTACAGGCATAAACATTTCAAACCTAAAAGAACAAACACATAACTGAACTAAACCGAACCCACACGCAAAAACCAAAACCGGAAAAAAAGTCTAAAACTTAAAAACTGGATTTTCGGTTTTGGTTTGGTTTAAGCCCAAAGGTGACACGGATCCACCCATGCAAATCCCTACAAGTATAAAGTTTCATATTCAAGTTTCCTCATTACTAACCAACTCATCAAGCCTTGAAGATTCTCAACTTTGTGTAATTTATATCACATAGCAACATGAATGAATAAGAGACGAGAATAATGCTACCATAATTACTAAATTTAATAGGGTTATTGGATTTTATCACCCTCAACTATCGACATTTGGCCGTTGCCACCCCCAACTAACACTTTGACACCCGACACCTCCAACTTGACACTTTGTGTGTCGTGTCACCTTGTTGTTAATGAGACACTAACTTGGTTAGTTTTATTTGCTTACGTGGCCAATTATTGATGACATGGCTAGTTTTTTTATGAGATGGCAGGGTGAGTTATCAAAAAATACCCTTAGTGTTAATATTAAAATAGGGTTATTGGATTTTATCACCCTTAACTATTAGCCATTGGCCACTGCCACCCCCAACTATCACTTTGACGTCCGTCACCCCCAACTTAACACTTAGTGTGTTCTGTCACTAGATCACTAACCTTTGATCCTGTTATTCTACTTTTGGGGGTGTCCTAAGATCCCTAAAACCTTCCCAAGATCCCTATGACACCCAAAAAAGTGTAGTAACAGGATCAAAAGTTAGTGATCAGTTAACGACGTGGTGACAGAACACACTAAGTGTTAAGGTGGGGGTGACGTGCGTCAAAGTGATAGTTGGGGGTGGCAGCGACCAATAACCAATAGTTAGGGGTGATAAAATCTAATAACCCTTAAAAATAAATTATACCTCTATATTCCCTTCTTTTCCATGTAACCCCAGCCCACCCCCTTCATCTGTTCGTCTCCGGTGAACAATCACCCACCACCGACTTCTGACAAACAATTACCATCGGACCGTCCAGAAAAACGCTGCCACAACCACACTACCCCTTCCCCTCCCTTTGATCACTGACGTATTTCATCACCATTCCCACTAGAGAAGCGGAGAGAGAGTAATCCATGTTTTTCCGGCGGATCTGAGGCACTGAGCAAAGCGGATCAGATGTGTGCCATCGCTCCCTTGAATCATTTGTTGTGTTCCGCTCGCCAATCCGACTATAGTGGCGGTTAATTTTGAGCAAAACCCAAATCAATTAGGGCATTTTGAGCAACACCCAGATGATAATATTGTTGATAATCAAATGGGTAGCAATTTCTTTCTTATCCATAATTTTGGCGGCAAATAAGGCTGCATCAGCGGTGGTGGTGGCAGCGGAGGATTTGAGTGTGGTGAGGTAGACGGAACCGATGTCGCCGGATCCAAGGCGGTGGAGGAAACGGAGGTCGGAGAAGGAGAAGGAGAGGTGGGTTTGGTGGGGGTTGTGACATCCCGCACTTTCATGTTAACGACGTTAACCCTTTTCAGTTAATTTCAATTTATAAACGCACTAGTTTTAACATAATATCAAATGCACGAAGTTAAATTGATTAACTTTTCAAATAGAAGGGCTTAAGAGCCATTACACAAAGTTATGTTGGTAACTTTCTATCTAAGTTTGTAACTTGGAAACTTGAGGGACCATTTATGCAATTGTTGAAAATTGGTTTTAAACACATATATATATATATATTTATAATAAACATAAACCCAACCCTAAGCCCCTCCCAAACCCCCACACGTCTCTACTCTCTCTCTAGAAAACTCAAGAAGAAGCAAGGAAGAACTCATCTTTTTCGGGTTCTTGATCTTCATCTCTATCGCTTTAGGTAATCTCTTAAACACACACTCATAACTTGTTATCCATGGCAGCATTTCGTTGATTCTTGGATTCTTGATTCATGATAACATGGATTTTTTTGTGTTAGGGTTTGCTAGGATTATGTATTTTAATGTGTAGATGATGATATTTGTTAGTTAGTAACTCTATGATCATGTATGCATGCTAGGGTTTTGATTATGTATGATCTTGATAATGAAACTTGATGCTAAAATCGTATACGGGATGTTGTTGGGGTTTTGATTGCTGAAAATAGGGTTGATAGTGTCATAAACATGTTTTAATTGAAAGTTGATTTTAAACAGGATCTGATCAGAATTTACAGCCGACTTGAATCAGCTGTAATGGGGTCCAAACTTAACAAAAACATGCAATTTCTGAACCTATGATGTGCTTCCAGTAAATATCTTTCAAACCCCACTGGAGTTGCATTTTTTCGATGAAAACTGAATATGTTTTATGAATTTTTCCCTATTGAAGGTTCAGGCTGCGTTTTCTGACAGAATTTACAGCCCATTACGAATGTCATCACTTAATTTAGGAATTGCGTTATGATCTCAAATTTTTACTGTAGGTAGATTCAGGAGGTCATGAAAATCTTCAACTAGAATTACGTCAATCGGATAACCAAGGATTTTTAAATGATTTCTTTCGTTGGCTGCAGTTAGAAAGTGACGAATCTGATTGTCGCTTAGTAAATGATTTTTATAAATTTTTGGTAAAGAGTTAGACTATAAAACTATAACACAAGGATAAGCCCAATGAGGGGCACGTCACATAAAAATATGGTAAGTTTTACAAGCTCGTAAGTACGGTAAACGGACGTACCAAAACAACCTATTTTCAGTGAATTGAGTTATGCATGTTTATGAGTTTGTAAAGTGTCGAATGTGCTACTTTTAGTGTCCGCGTGTGCTTAATGGTTGTATAGCTGATGAATGGCATGTCGTAGTGTATATTATGAACATGTGCTTAAAAACTACTCGGTAATATATTTGTGACAACTTGTACGCATGTTACCTGTTAGATACGTGTAAAACTTACATGAATTTGCATACATAAACCCTAACAATCTTGGTAACCATAATAGGACGTGGTTGATTATTCTAACTCGGGTATTTTTAATCTACCGAGCTAAGCTAAGGTGAGTTCACACACTTTACTAAAAGCGTATATTCCTGGTGGTTGGGAACGGAACAATACTTTCCCTGGTTTGGGATTGCCTAGTATTCCAGGTTTGTAATACTTTTAAATGATATTTATATTTCATGAACTAGCGTACCAAATGAAACTCTATCACGGAAATCCCCACTTAACTGTACCGATTAATCGTCTGGCCTGCAAACGTGATATTAGTTGATAGCGCTATTTAGGTTTCACAAACCTCACACCATGCCTTATGAGGACGGGCGTGAACTAGTAGGCCTTGCCAACCTGTCAATGATGATAGACATTGACAAACGGGGCAACAGTGATACAACATGTGCGCAAGTTTCGGTATTCTTACGGAGTTTAATAGCTTACATATGGGGTAGCTCCAATGGCATGATATAAATCAGTAACTTAACAACATAAGTTTTTGGAACTAAAACTGGAAAACCATGAACTCGCCAACTTTATGTTGACATCCTACTGCGTGCTTTGCAGGTTGTTAGGTACAGCTATGGACGGCGTTGCAATCGGCTGGAGTGTGTGTGGTTTGTAAGCTCCATGTATATAATGAACTTGTGGTTTTACGTTATAATGGGTTTACTTTATATTTCCGATGCTAACTTAAACTATATTTTGGACTTTTAAACATTGATCACTAATCGTGTTGAGTGTGACGATTTATAACTTACATAAATGGTTCAATGTGATTAGTGGCTGGATCCTGGTCGGTCGCACGCCTGGCAGTAAAACCCCGCATGTGGAATTTGAGGGTGTGACATTGGTGGTCCAGTTGGTTTCAGATGAGGTGCTGGTGCAGCGGTTGATGTCGGTGGTGGTGGTGGAGGAGGAGGAGTTGAAGTTGAGGCTTTTATAACGCCCAAATCTTTTCATTTTAGACTTAGATAATTTCAAACAATTATTTTAGAAAATTTCGGCATGATCCGTTCGTAACATGAGCATATCCCTGTTTCGACAAACTTAATTTCAAGTAAACTAACGACACTTTCAAAGGACTTAACAAAACCATAACATACTTTTTAATAGTTACCAACATTTAGAAAATACTTAAAAGACCCATCAAGTCGAACTTCAAAAGTTTAGCTACTAAACTAGACTAATTACAACAAAATACTTTTGACCATAACTTTGTTACTAAAAGTAGCGGAAGCGCTTATAGGCGAGATACATATGGGTGCTCGTTCCAAGTCACCGAACCGATTAAATTGAGGTTATACCTACAACAAACAACAAATGACGGAGTTAATCCGTAATCATATTAACTTTTTCAAATAAACCAATTTTATTCATCTCTTGCCTTTACATCATTCTTTTTCCTTGCACATACTACCCGTTGAACGGGTCATTTCATTCTCATCTCAAATAGAGACATAACTTTCCATTCCTTACGTACCCGTTAATAACGGGTAATAACATTCTTGTCATAACTTTCATTTGGTCCGTTTATCACGAACTCACTCTTTTCTTTCATTACTTTCTTTCATCATTCGGTTCCTTTGGAACGAACCGAATTAGATACAATTTACTTGCTAAGATTTTCATTTCATAGGACCCATTTATAACGGATCATTGCACATATCCCAATACAAAATAAACTATCACTAATATGATTTTTAGCACATACGGTAATTTACCAATTAAAATTTGAAAGCATAAAAATAACATACCTCGATCCTGTGCGTCTTCCGTTTTCCTTATACTTGAACCTTCTTCTTTCGCGCCTACATTATCACGTTCATTATATCTTTTAGTCCATCCAAATCTCATTTCATCATTTACATATTTTAGCATATATCAACATTACCCAAATTTTCCACATTTCACATTTATACTCTTTTAAGCATTTCATCAGCGTTTTCACGACCGGACCGGCCGGTCGGACCGGACGAACCGGGAACCGCAGCCTACACCGGTCCGGTTGGGGTATCAAAGCCGTTTTGAAGGTGACCGGCCGGTTTGACCGGTGGTCGGAGGTCGAACCGGAGATTTGTAGTCGAACCGGTGGCCGTTCCTTAATGAGATGGAGAGATACGTTTGGTTCAAGCAAGCACAAAACCACAATCAAAGACTATAAACGACGGGAATCTGATCCACAACCTGAAACCCCTTCGATCGATCTCTACACTCCTTGAACCACCGGTAACAGAAACCCCTTCGATGGATCTCTGTTGTTGTCGCCACTATGTTAGCTGTTTCTGTTTGAGGTGCCTCCTATGCAATTACCCCTATAGGGTTTATGTCATCGTATGTATGTTCTGAATATATGAGTTTATATACCTAAAACTTAATTTCACCATTGGGCTTTATAATATTTTCTACAGAGCCCAAGTAACTAAAGAGCCACAAAACTTAAGTTTATATAAACTTGTACGTTTTTTTTAATATAAATTGTATTCATAAACTAAAATATAATAATTATTAAAGAGTATATTAAATAAATTATATTACGTTATCCGGTTCTTAAATCCGGTCGGACCGATCGGACCAGTCCGACCAGTGAACCGGTAAAGAGACCGGTTCAACGTCCGGCCCGGTTATGAAAACATTGCATTTCATCGAACACTTGGCGGGTTTCGCATTAATGGGACATTATACATAATATTCTAAAGCATGATTTAAACTAGTTCTTCTAACAATTCATCAATAATCAAACAAACATTATTCTACATCAACTCATTTAGTATTCATACATCATAAACAAGGTTATTCATCAATAATTCACATGCATATCACTACTTGATCATCCTACTCATACTAACTTTTCATCAAATGGGTTATTGCTACAATTCAATCAAAATGCTAAAAATCAACCATTATTCCAATCCTATTTCGTAATCATAACTTATATTCACAATTTTCATGTCATAATCTCATGATTGGGTTAAAACCCATTTCCTACAATTCATTAAATCATGAAATTGAACTTACCACTTCAAAGAACTAGTTTAAGAGCTTGCAAATTGCTGTTTATGCTTTCGATTTCCTTGAAATTTCTATTGAAATTTGTAGAAATGGTGAAACTAGGGTTTCCCTTTGTCCCTGGTTCTTGTTCGATCGACCACCCCCCCCCCCACACACACACTGTGTGTGGGTTCTGAACACTTATTCTTTTATTACACTTAGTTTTTGGCAATTTACATCTTTAGTCCCTCAAATTCATACACTTATTTAATTTAAACACCACCCTTTTATTATTAAATTTTAACTTATGTCTAATAAACATTTTTTTAGGTGTTACAAGTCTACCCCTCTTAAAAGAGGTTCTGTCCCCGAAACCTGGACACATAATAAGTAGATTATTTACGTACCGAAGAGAAAAGGGTAGTGCTTTTGTATTTCATCTTCCGCTTCCCATGTGAGTTTAGATCCTTTCCGATGTTGCCATTGCACTAAGACTTGTCTAACGGCTTTATTGCGAAGATTCTTCACTTTAACATCTTTAATGGCTATCGGTCTTTCGACATAATTTAACCCCTCATCCAATTCAATGTCATCAAGAGGCACAAGTGCCATTTCATCCGCAAGGCACTTTCTTAATTGCGATACGTGGAAGGTATTGTGAATCCCGTCTAGTGTAGACGACAATTCAAAACGATATGCAACCTTCCCGATTCGTGGCAAAATCTTAAATGGTCCAATATAAGGGGGGGCCCAATTTACCCCGTTTACGAAAACGGATTATACCTTTCCATGGAGATACTTTCAGCAAAACATAATCTCCGACTTGAAACTCGATAGGACGCCTTCTCTTGTCCGCATAAGCTTTTTGCCGATCCTAAGCTGCTTTCAGTCTAGCTCTAATTAAATCAATCTTTTCATTTGTCACTGCTATTAAATCACTTGGCGCAAGCTCCCTTTGCCCTACTTCACCCTAACATACGGGAGTCCTACATTTTCTCCCGTATAGTAATTCATAAGGAGCCATTTGAATGCCACTATGGTAACTATTATTATAAGAGAATTCCACTAGTGGTAAATGGTCATCCCAACTTCCGCCGAAATCTAAGGCACATGCCCTCAACATATCGACAAGTGTTTGAATGGTCCTTTCTGATTGACCGTCAATCTGAGGGTGATAGGCGGTGTTTATATGTAACTTCGTGCCCACACTCTCATGAAACTTCTGCCAATAACGAGAGGTAAATCTAGTATCCCGATCTGAGATGATTGACACGGGCACTCCGTGTCGAGATATGATCTCATTCATATAAATTTCTGCCATTCTCTCAGAAGAGTAGGCCTCTCGGATAGGCAGAAAATGGGCACTTTTTGTAAGTCGGTCTACAATTACCCATATTGTATCATGCCCCTTTTTCGTTCTAGGAAGCTTGGTCACCAAATCCATCGTTATTTCCTCCCATTTCCATACCGCAATTTCCAAAGGTTGTAATTGCTCGTATGGTTTTTGATGTTCTGCTTTCACTTGGGAGCATGTTAAACATTTCACGACATACTTAACAATATCGCGTTTCATACCCGGCCACCAGTAATTTGTCTTCAAGTCCCGGTACATTTTTGTTGCTCCGGGATGGATCGAATACCGTGACTTATGAGCTTTCTCGAGTAACGCGGTCTTGACTTCGCAAAACCGTGGTATCCAAATTCATCCGAATCTTGTTTTGAGCCCGACCAAGTTTACTTCCAATTTTTCGGCTATACCTTTCGTTCTCTCCTTCTTTGGGTCTCCTGCCTCTAGCGACTTTATTTGAGCGTCCCGAATCATATCAAGGAGGCGAGATGTAACTATCAACTTCATTAACTTTATTTGAATTAGAGGTGGATACTCTTTTCGACTTCATGCATCCGCTACGACATTTGCCTTTCCCGGGTGATAGAGGATATCGCAGTCGTAGTCTTTAATAAGTTCCAGCCATCTCCGCTGCCTCATATTCAAATCTTTCTGTTCGAAGAAATACTTGAGGCTCTTATGATCCGAGTATATCGTACATTTCGACCCGTACAGATAATGTCTCCAGATTTTTAAGGCAAATACTACCGCTGCCAATTCTAAATCGTGGGTTGGGTAGTTCCCTTCATGCGGTTTTAGTTGTCTCGAAGCATATGCGATAACTTTTCCTCTTTGCATTAAAACACATCCTAAGCCTTGATGTGAAGCATCTGAATAGATAACAAAATCTTAATTTCCGTCTGGTAAGGTCAACACCGGGGAACTCGACAATCTTGCCTTTAACACTCGAAAAGGCTCCTTCTTGTTCCTTACCCCACATAAACTTTTCTTTCTTTCTTGTCAATTTCATTAAAGGTAACGCTATTTTTGAAAAATCTTGTATAAATCTTCTATAATAGCCAGTGAGACCTAAGAAACTCCTTACTTCAGTTGGATTTTTTTGGGAGACCCATTTCATTACGACCTCTATTTTTAACGGATCAACCAAAACACCTTCCGAGTTTATAACATGACCGAGAAATTGCACCTCTCTGAGCCAAAAGGTGCATTTTGAGAATTTTGCATAGAGTTTCTCCTTACGGAGAGTTTCAAGTACTTCTCGTAAGTGTCTCGCATGTTCAGCCTTGCTTCGCGAATAAACTAGAATATCATCTATGAACACGATCACAGATTTATCTAGCATGGGTCGACATACCCGGTTCATAAGATCCATAAACGCCGCTGGCGCGTTCGTCAACCCAAAAGACATAACTAGAAACTCATAATGTCCATACCGGATTCTAAATGTAATTTTTGCAATGTCTTCTTCTCGTACCCTGACTTGATGATATCCCGACCGCAAATCTATCTTAGAGAACCAACTCGCCCCTTGTAACTGATCAAAAAGATCATCAATTCTGGGTAAAGGGTAGCGGTTCTTCACGGTCAGTTTATTTAATTCTCTATAATCGATGCACATGCGCATCGACCCATCCTTTTTCTTAACAAATAGGACGGGCGCTCCCCAGGGCGACACACTTGGGCGTATGAAGCCCTTGTCGAGAAGATCTTGTAACGGCGTCATTAACTCCCGCATCTCGGTGGGGGCCAGCCTGTACGGAGCCTTAGCTACCGGTTTCGCACCCGGATTCAATTCAATTCGAAACTCTATTTCACGTTCGGGAGGGAGTCCCGGTAATTCCTCCGGAAATTCATTCACTATTTCAACATTTTCAAACTTCGGGAGACTTTGTTGGGTATCCACTACGTAAGTTAAGTAGGCTCTACTTCCGTTTACTACATACTTGACTGCTTGGGCAATGGTACAAAGTTTTGTTTCTATATTTCTTTCTCCTTGAATTTTTAGTTGTTTCCCACTTGGAGATTGGATATATACAGTTTTATTTTCACAATTAATCTCAGCACGGTTTCGGGCCATCCAATCCATACCCACTATCACTTTAAATTCCCCCAAAATTATTGGTACAAGGTCAATGTTAAATTCCTCATCTTCTATGATCGACTTACAGTTTCTACAAACTTCGTGCAACAAATAATTCTTGCTATTGGCTATTGGCTATTTCTACCTCTAAAGGCATCGACATTCTTTCAATCTTAAATGAAGAGTGTTGTACCACTTCACTTGAAATGAACGACATAGTGGCTCCAGTATCAAATAAATCATACATTGGCAAGGAATTTAGCATAAAGATACCTGAAACAACATTTGGGTGAGCCTTATCTTCTTCGGACGTTATTTGGAACATCCTCTCTTTCGCTTTGGAGCTCTCCTCCTTCTTTCCTTCCTTTTTCGCTCCCTGTTGTAGTTTAGGACACTCCGCTTTAACATGCCCTGTTTTCATTTGTATTACGGATATCCTTCATCACCACAATTATAGCACCCCTTCTTGCCTAAAAGGTATTCCCCAGTATGAAGTTTCCCACAAGTCATGCCACCCTTCGACTTATCCTTCTTTCCATGGTCTTGAAACTTCGCCTTCTTAGACGGAATTGAATTGGCCCCTTTTTCCGTTGATCTCTTTTCACCATGTTCCTCTTGTCTTTTAATCTCTAGTTCTCTATCCCAAGCCCTGTTAATAAGCTCATCAAGGGTTTCACATTTTGAGGGAGTGATAAACTCCCTAATTTCTGCCTTTAGTATTCCATAATAGCGATTGATCTTCATTATTTCCGTCTTCACAAAATCTCCACAGAACTTCATTTTATCCAAGAAGGTGTTTGTTATTTCGTTAATTGTCTCATTTTTCTGTCGGAGGCGTAAGAAATCCTCCTGAATCTTATCAATAGCTGACTGAGGACAGTGATACCTCATGAAAAGTTCCTTGAATTCCTGCCAAGTCATGACTTGAAGCTTGTCCTCACCAACTTCCTTACTATACGTATCCCACCAATCCTTCGCTTGAAAAGTGAGTTGACCAGTAGCGAGCATCACTTGATCTTCCTTCTCACACCTACTTCGTATAAACACCGCCTCTATGTTTGAAATCTATCTTTGGCATGGTATCGGATCGATTTTGCCATCATACGTTGTCGGCTTGCATGACATGAAATCCTTGTACGTGCACCTTTGTTCCTGTCTTTTACTTCTAGACCCTTCGATCATCTCCTTCAACTCCTCAAGCTTACTAGTCATCATTGCATCTACTACCCCTAAAACACGGCTTTCGACTTCTTGAGCTAACTTGGGAAGGTTAGCATGTATAACCTTTTCTGCCGCTTCCATAACCTTATTATCGAATGCTTCTTGTCGTGCTACTTCAGCATCATCTATATTCCCTGTGTCTGTCATCTACATAAAACATTCATCTTATTTGTTAGAGTTCCTTTCATACCTCTTTATCACATTTAAACTCGTATTGTCATTCTACATTCCATTTACAACTTGTACTTCATACATTGTTGTCATCGACAATCATAATCTTTGATGTTAACGATTTGTCTTTTCTCCTTTAACATATAGTTTCCTCATCTTTCTCAGTGTAAAAATGACCTTATCATTGATTACGGGGTCTTAGAAACCGGTTAGAATAAACCCTATAATCTAAACAGCAAAAATAAAAATTTTTGAACGATTTGGGGTCTCTCGCGGCACGCGACAGATTGCTCAAACTTTGTCGCTCCCTGCGAGCGCTGTTGCGTGTCGCGCCACATGTCTTGGTTTCCGTCGTGTGGCGCGGGGGAACCAGTTTTCCAGCATGTCTGTTTAAAAAAAAAAAAAAAACCTACATTTTTGCCCAACTCTAGTTTTTACTCTAAATCAACTTAAAACTCCCATAACTTTCAATCTACATGTCCGTTTTACGTAATTCTTTTTCCTACATGTTGGTAATTTAAATACGGACCTGTTTAATATCGTCATATGCCTTAAAACTCGATTTATAAGAAATCTGCATAAAATTCCCTTTTTATCACTAACTACAGGTATAATCAAAGTTCACAATTTACTTACTTGCATAGCGCTTCGGAACGAACACACCCTTGCACGAGCTTTTGGTTTGAGTTCAAGCACTTGATACTTGAATCCTTCAAACCTAGGCTCTGATACCAACTTATAACGCCCAAATCTTTTCATTTTAGACTTAGATAATTTCAAACAATTATTTTAGAAAATTTCGGCATGACCCGTTCGTAACATGAGCATATCCCTGTTTCGACAAACTTAATTTCAAGTAAACTAACGACACTTTCAAAGGAGTTAACAAAACCATAACATACTTTTTAATAGTTACCAACATTTAGAAAATACTTAAAAGACCCATCAAGTCGAACTTCAAATGTTTAGCTACTAAACTAGACTAATTACAACAAAATACTTTTGACCATAACTTTGTTACTAAAAGTAGCGGAAGCGCTTATAGGCGAGATACATGTGGGTGCTCGTTCCAAGTCGTCGAACCGATTAAATTGAGGTTTTACCGACAACAAATGAAGGAGTTAATCTGTAATCATATTAACTTTTTCAAATAAACCAATTTTATTCATCTCTTGCCTTTACATCATTCTTTTTCCTTACACATACTACCCGTTGAACGGGTCATTTCATTCTCGTCTTAAATAGAGACATAACTTTCCATTCCTTACATACCCGTTAATAACGGGTAATAACATTCTTGTCATAACTTTCATTTGGTCTGTTTATCACGAACTCACACTTTTCTTTCATTACTTTCTTTCATCATTCGGTTCCTTTGGAACGAACCAAACTAGATACAATTTACTTGCTAAGATTTTCATTTCATAGGACCCGTTTATAACGGATCATTGCACATATCCCAATACAATACAATACAATACAAAATAAACTATCACTAATATGATTTTTAGCACATACGGTAATTTACCAATTAAAATTTGAAAGCATAAAAATAACATACCTCGATCCTGTGCGTCTTCCGTTTTCCTTATACTTGAACCTTCTTCTTTCGCGCCTACATTATCACGTTCATTATATCTTTTAGTCCATCCGAATCTCATTTCATCATTTACATATTTTAGCATATATCAACATTACCAAATTTTCCAGATTTCACATTTATACTCTTTTAAGCATTTCATCGAACACTTGGCGGGTTTCGCATTAATGGGACATTATACATAATATTCTAAAGCATGATTTAAACTAGTTCTTCTAACAATTCGTCAATAATCAAACAAACCTTATTCTACATCAGCTCATTTAGTATTCATACATCATAAACAAGTTATTCATCAATAATTCACATGCATATCACTACTTGATCATCCTACTCATACTAACTTTTCATCAAATGGGTTATTGCTACAATTCAATCAAAATGCTAAAAATCAACCATTATTCATATCCTATTTCGTAATCATAACTTATATTCACAATTTTCATGTCATAAGCTCATGATTGGGTTAAAACCCATTTCCTACAATTCATCAAATCATGAAATTGAACTTACCACTTCAAAGAACAAGTTTAAGAGCTTGCAAATTGTTGTTTATGCTTTCGATTTCCGTGAAATTTCCAATGAAATTTGTAGAAATGGTGAAATTAGGCTTTCCCTTTGTCCCTGGTTCTTGTTCGATCGACCAGACCCCCACACACACACTGTGTGTGGGTTTTGAACACTTATTCTTTTATTACACTTAGTTTTTGGCAATTTACATCTTTAGTCCCTCAAATTCATTCACTTATTTAATTTAAACACCACCCTTTTATTATTAAATTTTAACTTATGTCTAATAAACGTTTTTTTGGGTGTTACAGCTTTGGAGGTCGTCGGAGAGATCGTTCGAATCCGGCATCGCCGGTGATGAAGATGAAGACTTGATGAAGATGATGATGACTTAATTTTGTATATTGATAAGGGGTTGAAGATGAAGATGATGACGATTTGATTTTATATATTGATAAGGGTTGTTTGATTTGGGGATGATTTATTGCATGTACATATACATATACATACACATATTGTTATATATAATTGGCCACCTCATCATGACACCTCATAAAAAACAAGCCACTTCATCAAAAGTTGGCCATGTCAGCAAAAAACTAACCAAGTTACTGCAAAGTTAACAATGTGGTGTCACAACACACTAAGTGTTAAGTTGGGGGTGTCAGGCGTCAAAGTGTTAGTTGGGGGTGGCAGCGACCAATAGCCAATAGTTGGGGGTGATAGAATCCAATAACCCAATTTAATAATTACTAGACATGTGTAACACTTATGATATATAACCACCATAATAATGCTACCATAAATATTATACGAATAAAAAAACTACCAGAAACAAGTGCTCCAATGCAAAGTGTTGCCCCCATCGCATCGCGCGGGCACCCTACTAGTAGGGGTGTGCATGGGTCGGTTTTGACCAAAAAGCATAACCATAACCGCGATGTCGGTTATTGGATAACTGTTTTGGTCAAAAATTACCGAAGCAATTTAGTGATCAAATTAGTAAAGTGAGTTTGTGTGCTAGAAAGTGTCTTGAAAATATGCCGGTTAAGTTATTTAGAAAATCAGTATTCAGGATACGGCTCAGGATATTGAGCTGTATCTATGATCAAACTATGAGCAAAAAAGTAAAGTAAATGACACGAGATGTACGAGGAAAACCCTTGATCAATCTAGATCGCCGGCATAAAACCTCGGGAGCTGACAATCGCAGCTGCCTTGTTCTTCTTATTACTTCAAACGTCAGGATACAGTGCAGGATATAGACCAGATCGCTAAGTGTTACAATGCTTTTGAATGAAAGTGAGAATTGCTTGAGAGCGAGTGTTAGAGTGTAGCGAGTGTGAATGTGATGTCCTATTCGATCTGGTATACCCACCTATTTATAGTTACAAAGTGTAAACTAAAATTCCTATAAATATGGGATACTCCCGAATATTCCAAAAGTAGCCGTTTGGAACCAAAGAAAGCGGGCTTAACGTCTTTCATTGAACAACTTGGACCGAGTCTTCCGCGGAATGAGTCTTCGTGAACGTTGATAGCTTCTAACCCACGTACCTGCACATAATCCGTTAGTAACCCTGAGGATACCATTCAGGATGTTACCAATATCCTGAACCAGCATCCCGGATGTAAACAGACACTATATTATCAAGATATAAATCAAGATACTTTCCAGGATATAGGCTCAAAATTCCGCCCATAACAATTGTCCCCAAAAATGTTACCGTTTGTTATCCTGCACTAACGGTTACATTTTTACGAAGACCGAAGTAATTAATCAGATAAGACCAATGATGTGACCGTTTTCAACTACCCAGCCTATATTTACTCATCATGCCCTATATCTTCTCATCCTCATCTCTTTTTTAATCATAATCGACAAGGAAAAGGTAACATTCTCTCTCTCATCTTCATATTTATCTTTATCCTCTTTCTCCAGCGAAAAATTCAGGCGACCAAATGCCAAGGCAAACAAGATCCAGTTCAGGTGACTCGGCTCCTACATTCATCCAACAGAACCTTCTCCAAGAACCGGAGAAGGAAATATGTACCTTCGATAGTGCCCACCTGTCAGCCTTGAAATCCTCCGGCATCTTCCCGGAAGGAACCGTGTTTAGACCGTTCGACCGGGAAATCCGGTCGGATATGGTCTCCAGCGAGTGGATATGCTTCAGTGCTTTCCCTTTTACCCTAGGGCTACAATTCCCCTTTCCGGACTTCATCACCGAATTCTTTAATATCACCAAAATCTCTTTCAGCCAAACCATGCCAATGCTCTGGCGTGTTTTGTCTATTCTTGACCAAATCAAGAGAAACCACATTCCTGATCTTTCCGTCCATGATCTGCCCCTAGCTTACAAGCTTAGATGCCATGGATCATGTAGATTTCTGTTTTATTCTACTTTCGTGCCACCAGGAACGAGGATGGTTGGCAATCCAAGTTTTTCTTTGTAAAAAGGGATTCAATCCCTGGTGGAACGGATTATCCGATGAGATGGTTGAAGAAGGGTAGGATTTAGGGTTTAAAGATGATGCTGCCTCTTATCCTGCTTTATATCCTGAACTGACCAATTTCATTTTCTCTGTTGTGTATGCAGCTGATTTCAGGAAGATTGCACCTCCCCTTGCTGATTCTCAAAAAAGAATAGACGCCATCAGACTGCTTTCAGAAGCAGAGAGAAGCTTTAACCCATCTCCACCAACTCCAAGCCCTCTTTTAAGCGCAAACATGTCTGGTAAAAATCCTGCAAGATATCCTGTACACACATGTTTTTATTTGATATTCTTAGGAGAGATTTAGAATTTTACTCCCTGTGTGCAGATTCCAGCAAAGTTCCAGTCTATCTAGACCTTGATGAACTCGACAGCTACCCAACTCCAGCCACAGTCAAGAAGGAGACTCCTGCTGCTACTAGCTCCAAGCCACTCCCGGCTCCCAAGGCCAATCCAAGAACTCGTGCTTCCACAGCAAAAAAGAGGAAAGGTCTTGAAGTCAGTGTTCCAGGTTCAGAAGGGTTCTCCTATGATGAACTCAGTTTCTCTGATTCCTTAGAGCCAATGACATCCTTCCTTAACAAGGTAATATCCTAACTCATATCCTGCACGTATATCCTGCACGTATATCCTGCACGTATTTCCTAATAGGATATCCTGACAGGATATCCTAGTCAATATACATTCTAACTTATACCTGTAACTGATGTGCAGGGCCTCCAGCATTTGCTCCACTTGTATAATGATGCCTATGGTACTGTTGCACTCCATGAAGCCAGGATCAAACAGCTTGAAAGCACCGTTGCTGACCAAGGTGCCATTGCCGAAGCGAAGACCCGGCACTACGAAAGCCTGCTGAAGAAGGTCACCCAAGACGCTGAGCTCAAACTTGCCACCGTTCAAATGGATCATGATCAAGCCTTGGTCAATTTCCGGGAGGGAATCAAGGCTTCTGCTATCGTCTCCCTGTTACAAGCACGCATCAAGATGGCCTACGAGGCCAAGGAGACGGGCCTTGTTTGTCCATCTTGGCCAGTTGAATCCTGGGTGGCCAAGCTAAAGGAGCTTGGAGGCAAAGCTGTGCCACTTCCTGCTGAAGCTGGTGAGTCTTCTAAGTCAGCAGAGGTGGTGATCCAGGCTGGAGACAAGAAGGATGCTGGAGCTGATGCTGGGATGGATACTGGTGAGGATGCTGCTCAGGATGCTGGTGCTGAGAAGTCTGAGAAGGTTGGAGAAGATGCCGCCGTGTGAGGGCATTCAGGTGGGCGATGATGGATATACGTGCCAAGGCCAGAGCCCACCTTTTTAAATTTGAATGTTGGTCTGTAATCCCTTAAACAATTTACTTTTCTGCACTTTACTTTTCTGCACCTGAACAATTTACATTTCCTGCATGCTTTTTGAACAATTCAACAGTTGGAGGTGGATGGGTCTCGGTTTGAGATGAAACCTTCAACTGTTGGGTAAATATGGTAACGAACTATTAGTGCTCTTAGTGGATGGGCCTTGTTTTGAGGTGAAACTAAGAGCACATCTTTTGGTATGTTAATAATATAACTTCTCTTTTGACTTTATCATTGTTGTCATTGATATGAAAATTTTACTTGTGAAAATTGTTTGGTTTGTACATTTTTAGGAATATATATTATAAATGTATCCTGGGAGATATCCTGAAAGATATCTTGATAAGGATATTGAAATACAACCTATAAATTGTCCAAATAAAAAGGAGAGATCATACCAGAGATTCTTAGAGAATTAATTTCAATCCTCCAATATAAGTTTGTCCCCAGTGCATACTTATAAACTTGGATCCATCCTTTGGACAGTATAATGTATGCCCCCTGTGTTTGACACAGAAACGCAAATGTATTTATATTTTGACTCAAATAAATTCCGAGTACCCCGGGGCAAAACCCATGATATCCTGAAATGAATCCTTAGCATACTTGGGATAAACCCTTAATATCCTGGGGATAAACCCTGATATCTGGGGATAAACCCTAAATTTCATGCGCTACAGGCGAGAGTGTATAAACTCCAATTCTTAGAAAGGTGAAAACCTTTAAATCTTAGAGAGTATGAAAATACTCTTTCGTGAGAGAGGGTGATCAATCCTCATATACCTTCAGGATCCAGGATATAGCCAACAGTAACGAAATTGTCAGCCACTTTTACATGAACTGGTCCCGCTACCTTGAACTATACCTAGATAACTTGCGCTCCAGGCGAGGTGTTTAAACCCAATTCGAAAGAAAGGTGAATACCTTTAAACCTTTGAAGGGACCAGGATCCCTTAAACGTGAGAGAGGGGGCCAATCCTCTAATCTTTTGACTCATCCTGAGTACATATCCTGGAGCTATATCCTGAAAAATATCCTGCAAAACAATTGTAAACTAAGGTGGGTGTTAGCTTGGCTAACACCCCTCTGATGCTTAAGTCAGTATTGGGTTCAAGATAATAAACAAATATATTAAAATAGGATACATACCATTCCGAGATAGAAAACAAATTCTACTCTTACTTGAAATAGAGCTTTAAATGTATTGCATTCCAGGATCTTGGTAGCATATCCCCTTCCATATTTTTGAGTCGATATGCTCCTTTCCCTGCTTCTGACTCGACTTCATATGGTCCTTCCCATTTCGGAGCTAACTTGCCATCGGTAGGATTAGTGGTATTTTGAAAAGCCTTTCTTAGCACCCAATCACCAACTCGAAATCTTCTAGTCCTTATGTTCTTATTATATGCTCTGGATATTCTTTGTTGATATGCTGCTACTCTTAGTCTTGCTGCGTCTCTTTTTTCATCTATAGTATCCAAATCTTGACATAAGACTTCAGGATTCTGTTCAGGATCCTGTAGGATAGATCTTGCAGTAGGTATCGTCATTTCTGTTAGAATCACTGCTTCTGCTCCAAATACCAAGGAAAACGGGGTTTGGCCAGTTGCATTCTTTACCGTTGTCCTATCAGCCCACAAAACAAAGGGTAACTCTTCCGCCCATCTTCCTTTTTTGGCTCCAAGCCTCTTCTTTAAGTTATTGACTATTATCTTGTTTGAGGATTCAGCTTGCCCATTCGCTTGAGGATGTACCGGAGTAGATGTGATCATTTTGATTCCCCAACTCTTGAAAAAGTCAGTAGTCCTTTTGCTTATAAACTGGGACCCATTATCGCAAATGATCTCAGCTGGTACTCCAAACCTAGTCAGGATATTCCTCTTTATGAAGGATACTACTTCTTGGTCTCTAACTTGAGTAAATGCTTCAGCCTCAACCCACTTGGAGAAATAATCCGTCATTGCTAACATAAAGACTTTTCCTCCCGGAGCTATTGGTAACTTCCCTACTATATCCATCCCCCATTTCATGAATGGCCAAGGGGAAACCACAGGATATAGTGGTTCAGCTGGTTGATGTAGTATGTTACTATGCCTTTGACATGCATCACATCTTCGAGCATATTCTGCAGCATCTTTTCTCATCGTTGGCCAATAATATCATGTCCTTAACACTTTCGAGAACAATGATCTGCCCCCAGTGTGATTACCACAATCCCCTTCATGTATATCCTGAAGTACTTCTTTGGCTTCAGGATCCTCCAAGCACCTCAAATATGGTCCTGCAAGAGATTTCTTGTATAAAACATTATTTATGATAGTGAATCGTGATACCTTCATCCTAAATGCCTTAGGATTTTCATTTCCGGGGATGTGTCCTTCTTTAAGATATCTCACAATTGGAGCCGTCCAGGATTTAGGATCCTGTTCAGGATATTCCGCTCCAGAATCCCGAATACTCGCTACTACTTTATCCTGAGGATTCGTGGCAGGATATAAGACATGTAATATTGGTATTTGAGTCCCTTCAGGTATCCTGATCGACGATCCCAAATTTGCTAAGGCATCTGCTTCAGCATTATCCTCCCTTGGTACCTGTTCAAGTGTAAAAACATCGAAATATCCTGCTAATTTTTTAAGAATATCGAGGTATTCGATTAATTTCTCACCCTTAACTGCATAGGATCCATTAAAATGGTTAGTAATTAACAAGGAGTCAACATATACTTGTAAATTTTTTATACTCATACTCTTAGCCAACTCTAATCCTGCAATTAAAGCCTCATACTCTGCTTCATTATTAGTAGCAGGAAATTCACACCTAATAGCCTGGGGTAATATGTCCCCCTGTGGCGATTTTAGTAGTATTCCCAATCCTACTCCTCTTACATTAGATGCACCATCAGTATATAATGTCCAGGATCCTGAGGATTCTCCTAACTGTTGAACTTCTAGGTCTACCTCATCCTGAATGTCACTACTAAAATCAGCCACAAAGTCAGCTAAAGCCTGAGACTTTATGGCATTTCTAGGTTCATATACTAAATCATAAGCACTCAACTTTACTGACCACTTAGCCATCCTGCCTGACATTTCTGGTTTCCTAAGTACATTTTTAACAGGATAATTTGTTTTAACATGAATCCTATGTGTCTCAAAGTAATGTCTAAGTTTTGTTGATTCCATAACTAATGCTAGTATCAACTTTTCTAAATGAGAATATCTAGTTTCAGCATTCAATAAGCTTTTGCTAACATAATAAACAGGATATTGCTGACCTTCATGGTCCTTTACAAGGACGGCACTTACAGCATTCCCTGATACTGCGAGGTATAGGGATAATGGTTCACCATTCTCGGGCTTCATCAGTAGAGGTGCGGTTGAAAGATATTGCTTTAAATCCTGTAGGGCCGCTTCATGCTTCTCACCCCATTTGAATTTCTTGTTCTTCTTCAGGATATCATAAAAATCTTTGCATTTTTCTGAGGATCTTGAGATAAATCTATTTAATGCTGCCACTCGCCCTGTTAATCATTGAACATCCTTCATATTTGAGGGCGATTTAATATCCAAGATGGCTTTAATCTGCTCCGGGCTTGCTTCTATTCCTCTTTTGGTCACCATATATCCTAGAAATTTTCCTGCCCCCACTCCAAAATGGCACTTAGCAGGATTCAGCTTCATGTTATACTGATCCAGGATATCAAATGCTCCTTTAATATCCTGGAGGTGATCCTGAGCTTTCTTTGATTTTACCACCATATCGTCAATGTACACCTCCATGGTGTCCCCCAGTTTGTCTTTGAACATCATGTTTACCAATCTTTGGTATGTTGCACCTGCATTTTTCAAACCAAAAGGCATAGCTGTATAACAAGAAATACCTGTTGGTGTCATGAAGGCGGTATCCTCCTGGTCAGAAGGCTCCATTTGGATTTGTTGAAATCCTGAGGATGCGTCCATGAAGGTCAGCATTTCATGCTCGGCAGTGGCCGTCTACCATCGCATCAATGTGGGGAAGAGGAAATGGGTCTTTAGGACAAGCTTTGTTCAAGTCTGTGTAGTCTACACAAACTCTCCATTTCCCATTTTTCTTCTGTACCACAACCACGTTTTCTAGCCACCTTGGGAACTTAACCTCTCTGATCATCCTGGACTTCAATAATCTCTCAACTTCCTCTTGAATAATCGTATTCCTCTCAGGAGCAAACTTCCTTCTTTTTTGTTGAACAGGCTTGAATGATTTATCAATTCCAAGCTTGTGAGTGATGACGTCTTTGGATATGCCTGTCATATCCTCATGCTTCCATGCAAACGTTTACATCCTGCATTTCAAAAAGTTAATTAACTGTTCTTCAATATCCTGAGGGATATTGGTTCCTACGAGCACCGAAATATCGGGATTATCCTGGTCCAAGATAATTTTCTTCACATCCTGCTCCGGATCCTCCACGATATCCTGGGCCCGCGTCTTTAATTGCTATGCTGCACTAGGCTTGGTTGAGGATTTCATCGAGGATGAGTAGCATTCTTTCGCCTCCTGCTGATCACTATCAACTTTGACAACTCCCCAAGGGGTAGGGATCTTGATGCATTGGTGATACGTTGATGGCACGGCCTTCATATCGTGAATCCATGGTCTTCCCAATATGATGTTATAGCAGGATAGAGAATCCATTACACAGAAACGTTGTATCGAGTTGACTCCTTCAACGTATACTGGTAACTTTATCTCTCCCACTGTGTTTCTAGCCTCTCCACTGAACCCAACAAGTACGGTAGACTTTGAAGTGATATCCATTGGAGATACATTCATTCTCTTCAGAGTCTCTAGTTGGATTATGTTGACGGAGCTGCCATTATCAACCAATATCCTGCGTACAAAATGGTTAGCCACATATAATGTTATTACCAGAGCATCATGGTGAGGATCCTGGACAGTATCCCTGTCATCAGCATCAAATGTGATCACTTTGTCAGTTGTGAGGGTAGTCATCCTGACAGGTTTATCTCCCCTTTCGGCCTTAGCTTCTTTTGCATGTCTCTTTGCTGCCGAATACGAAGTCCCACAAATGTCGGATCCTCCCGAAATGAAGTTGATTATCTTGGCATCCGCGGGAGGTGATGCTGCTCGCTCAGGATCCTTCTCAGTATCCTGACCCTTATTCTTCTTTCTTCCTAAGAGATCTTTCAGATATCCCTTGCTTAGAAGATAGCTTATTTCCTTCCTTAGAGCAATGCAATCCTCTGTCACATGTCCGAAATCTTCGTGGAAAGCGCACCATTTTGACTTATCTTTCCAATCAGCCTTTTGTTGATTCTTTCGAGGCCACCTAGCCTTGTCTCCTAGACCCTGCATGGCATACATCAATTCATGAATGTTAACAGAAAAGCAATATTCAGACAACTCAGGATACTCTTCAGGATCCTCATCTTCGACAGCATTCACTCTCTTGTTTTCATTTCTACCATATGGCTTAGGCCGATATGACTTGAATGAGGATTCTGACTTCCTGTTAGTTGACTCATAAGTGTTAGATGAGTTCATCCTTTCTTGCATCTTTCTGTCATCCTCCAATCGAATATATCTTAGGGCCCTGTTTCGAGCTTCATCCAAGTTCCTGCATGGGTTCATTACAAGATCTTGATAAAATTGAGAATCTTTTTGTAGCCCCATCTTGAAAGCTTGCACAGCTGTTGCAACATCAAGATGAGGAATGTCTAGGGATTCCCGGCTGAACTTGTTTACATAATCCCTAAGGGATTCCTGAGGCCTCTGTTTTATCCTGTAGAGATCACTTGTTAATTTTTCAAAGCTTCTACTACAAGAAAACTGACTATTAAATAAATTTACTAAGTGAGCAAAAGATGTAATCGAATGTGGAGGAACATTCAAGAGCCATTTCAAGGCTGATCCTGTTAAGGTTGAATCAAAACCCTTGCACAAGCATGCCTCCTTGAGATCCGGAGGGATAGGGTTAATCTCCATTCTTTCCCTATACTGAGCAATATGCTCCTCAGGATCCGTAGTTCCGTCGTAAAGCTTCATGTTGGGGGTTTGGAATCTCTTTGGGATCTCAGCATCACAGATAGGATATGCAAAACGAGATATCTTGTGGCTGTCTTGGGACACTTCCGGGATCGGCTGGACCACCCCGGGTACACTAGATATCATATCCTTCAACTTCTGAAGTTCCCTAGTAAGCGCTGACGTCACACCTGTATCCTGCAAAGATCCACTATTGTTAGTAGCATGAGTATTATTATTATTTGACACGTTACCCGTTGGAGGATTTTGCCCATATCCTGAAGCATATCCTGAGCTCCTCATGGTTGACATCCTGACCGAGGAGGGTATTTCAGGAGTATGATTCTGAGGAAGGCTGGGCACAATATTCCCCCTGTTATCCTCAGTATACAGAGCTGAATTGAAGTTCAAAGTTCTGGGATGTAATGGAGTGACAATATCCTCAGCAGATCTGCTCGAGCCAGACTTCATGAGTTGTATTTCCCTTAATAGCATTTGGTTTGTTTCCTGTTGCTGCCTCATTTGTTCCTGCACACTTCCAAATAAGGTTAGAATTTCATCGTTAGAAGCTAAAACGGGAGCAGATTCCTGAACACTACGAGTAGGGATAATATCCTGAGGTCGTGAAGAGGCTGGCATCCTTGGAGGAGGTGGTGGAAGCACCGAACCGGTAGTAGCAGAAGTCATAGCAGACACACTGGAGGAGCTCATGTTTGATCTTGAGGCCATTGCGGACAATGTGGCAAAAAGTTTTGAAAATAGAAAGCCGATTAGCGATTTCACAAAAAAATTTAGTAAAGAGAGCACCACTTGCCCCACGGTGGGCGCCAAATTGTTTTGGTCAAAAATTACCGAAGCAATTTAGTGATCAAATTAGTAAAGTGAGGTAGTGTGCTGGAAAGTGTCTTGAAAATATGCCGGTTAAGTTATTTAGAAAATCAGTATTCAGGATACGGCTCAGGATATTGAGCTGTATCTATGATCAAACTATGAGCAAAAAAGTAAAGTAAATGACACGAGATGTACGAGGAAAGCCCTTGATCAATCTAGATCGCCGGCATAAAACCTCGGGAGCTGACAATCGCAGCTGCCTTGTTCTTCTTATTACTTCAAACGTCAGGATACAGTGCAGGATATAGACCAGATCGCTAAGTGTTACAATGCTTTTGAATGAAAGTGAGAATTGCTTGAGAGCGAGTGTTAGAGTGTAGCGAGTGTGAATGTGATGTCCTATTCGATCTGGTATACCCACCTATTTATAGTTACAAAGTGTAAACTAAAATTCCTATAAATATGGGATACTCCCGAATATTCCATAAGTAGCCGTTTGGAACCAAAGAAAGCGGGCTTAACGTCTTTCATTGAACAACTTGGACCGAGTCTTCCGCGGAATGAGTCTTCGTGAACGTTGATAGCTTCTAACCCACGTACCTACACATAATCCGTTAGTAATCCTGAGGATACCATTCAGGATGTTACCAATATCCTGAACCAGCATCCCGGATGTAAACAGACACTATATTATCAAGATATAAATCAAGATACTTTCCAGGATATAGGCTCAAAATTCCGCCCATAACAATAACCATAACTGAGATTCCAGGATCTGGCAGGTTTGACGGAGTTTTGCCCCTAGATAACCGGTTCGGTTGAATATTATTGATAAGAAAGGAGTAGAAGAAGAATCAACGCCGAACATGTTAATTTAAATTAGTTTCTATTCAATGATTTGAAGCTACATACCCGCGAAACCAATTGGACAACATCTCCCCTCTGGGAACCAAAGCTTATCCAAATGAAGACCCCAACACTCCTATATATAGACATTGCCCATTCGTACGAACCTAGGAGTGGATCAACCTTGATTCGTACGAACCAACACTAAAGTCCATCCGTACGAATGGACTCCATTCGTACGAATGGACTATTACATCAAAACACTATTTGGTTCAGTACGGATTACAGGCAAAACCTTGTCCGTTTTCACACTAATCTATACAATATTCAACACACGCTCTATCTAGCCTATTCGCACAGTGGCGGACATACGAAATATGCACCAACAATAACCATGACTAATCGGTTATGGTGGTTATGGTTATTCGATTTTGATGGTTATAGCGGGTCGGTTATGGGTGGTTAACCGTGTATTTAGCTTAGCTAAAAATAGCTTAATTTTTTTTAACATGGAATAAATTGTTATTGCATATTTGTATATACTAGTATATTACATAGTATTAAAAAATACATATAATCTATAATATTAATACCAATTATTATCAAATATTCAAATAAAGTGATATGATACATTTCATAAATTCAAATAAACATTCAACCAAAACCATAAAATAATATGAAAAACCCATAAGTACTAAAAATCCTCAGTAAAAAACATCAAATATTAAAAATATTGTGAAAAGTCCTAAATCTTACAAAGATTTATTACATGTCGGTTCGGTTTGGTTATGGTGGGTATGGAAAAAATGATAACCATAACCGACCCGCTACTTTCGGTTTTCAAAAAAACCATAAACCGACCCACCGGTTTTTTATTTGGTTCGGTTTGTTCGGTTTGGTTTTGTCGGTTAATTCAGTTATAGTTCGGTTAATTCGGTTTTTGACACACCCCTACCTACTAGTATTATTAATTTTGCTAAAGATCCACTGCATGGATTGAAATCGTTAACGGATGTTTTGGTCCACCAAAGTTTTTATATTTTGGGCTAATGATTTGTTTGGTCCATTAAAGTTGTTGATTGTTGTTTGTTCTACCAAAGCGGGGCAGTGTTGTTCATGTTAGAAAAATAAAATAAAATAAAACTACATCGTAAAGAATAGTATAGTTGTCATCTTTTAAGTATGAAGCATGCTTCAAAATGGATATGATGATATATAACTGTTCGATATAATCAAGGGTGTAATTGAAAGAATGCCAGACTTCACAAAGATTAGAACTTAATTAATTTAATTGAGTATTATTTTGTTTGTGGTTAAGTAATATGCTTTTGGGTGTGTGGTTGAAGGACTATTATTATGTTTCGTTTTAATGTCACTGACACAATTGAACTTGAGTTTTAATGTCATTTGAAGGGGATTTTCTGTCATATTAGCATCGTAACGTCTCTTTAAAAAAATATATAATAGTTAACACGCTTTAATGTCCTTTCAATCATACTTTTCGTTTTGTTTTTCTCCATTGGGCATTATATTAGAAATGTATCTCCCTCTTAATGCCCCTATAATGCCAAGAGGGCGGTGTTAGGGCCGTTATCCAGCCATTCACGCCCCTATAATGCCCCATTACACATGGGCTAAACTTGATTAATCATTTAGTTGTAGTTGGTTTACAGTCAGTTTGAACTGATTCTTTTTGTATTTTTGTTTAATCTTTTAGTTTGGGTGACTATTGAACAGTGGCACACCCAGGATATTTTTCCTGGGGTGCGGATATTTTTAAAAATTTTAGACCTCTAGCTATATAAAAAAATCGGTTCATAGCGGGTCGGATCAGGTCATGTAAAACAAGTAAACACAAACAAACAAAGTTTCATAGTGGGTTGAATCAGATCGGGTCGGGTCCATTTCAATTTTCAAACAATCAAACCCCAGCTCCTAACTTCCTTTTTTTTAGGGTAAAGGGTTACCCCAGTAAATCTATTATAAACAACCGCAAATAAGTACAAGTAGTGAGGATGAGTTCCACACTAGTTCATATACAGGACATGCCCCATATATGTAAGCCAACAAACATAAAAGTACCTATGACATCACATCAACCTAGCCTGCTAAACATCATGAAAAGATATCTAGCAGACAAAACAATACATAACCAAAATCTTCATCCTCCATCATCAAAAATGAAGTTGCCACGAAACGGCAGCCCCTTTAGACGAACCAAAGACACTCTATCCATTGGAGAACTTAGTGGAAGAGGTGCTTGCCCCTGCTCTTGAAGACAGAGGATATGTACCCGAAGTAATAGACTCATTGGTTTCATCATAGACAACTTCAACCTCTTCCTCATCTGAATCCTCATGAATCTGTCTACCCCCTTTATTTCTCCCTTGAATTGAACCACCATGTCCCCCAACAGAATCAAGAGCAGAAAACGGATTATGAGTTTGAATTTTAGGGGAAGTTGTAACCTGCTGAGTTGCAACGACCTTTTTCTTCCTATCTACCGGTCTATACTCAAATTTGGGCTTCTGGTTATTAACTTGAAAGCCATTCTTCTTTGCACTCTTCTTAACCTTAACTTCAGTGAAACCATCCTCATCTACTTTCGGCCTGTTAGTAGGAGGTTTAGATGTTGAGCCAATACGTTTACGGCATCCCTCAGAGTCATGCCCAAACACACAGCAGTGAGCACATCTCGGGGGTTCCCATTCATACTCCACCCGAATAGTCTCCGTAACATATTTGTTTCCATCCAATTTAGGAATAGCCATGGTTAGAGTCCCTTTCAAATCCTGATCCGCCGATATTTCAATGAGAGCCCTAGCATAGCTGCTCCGTCCCCAAGCCTCATTACACATATCAATAGTATACGAATCTAGCCGCACAGGAGACCCAATTTTTGAAGCCAGCATGCTTAAACCATCATCAGAATACGCCACTAAAGGGACGTTATGCAATTTCACCCAAACTGCAACCTTTTTAAACTCTTCTTTTTAAGGGTGTTTGTAGGGGACCAAATGTTGAGAAACATAGGTTTGTTACGGATCATCCAAGGACCCCCTTCAAGAACAGCGTCCATTCCCTTTCTGTCTTCAAACTTGAAGAAAAAGAACCCATTTGAATTCATCATCGTGTTTTCTGAAGACCATGTTTCTTCCAATGTGTTCTCACAAAATATTCCACTACTGGATATGCAATTCTATCCCCCAGGAAATAACCATAAAGAGTGTTAGCTAACCTGTTGTTAACCTGGCGAACAGAATCAATCGGTAGCACTACATCCACACCATCCAATGAGGCATCTGTGTTTAGCGTTCGAAAATTGACTTTCGGAACTTGATTAGCCGCATCATTGGCCTTCCTATCGTTTTCATCATCATTTTGATTCTGATTTGGATTTGGATTACCAGCCCGCTTAGTACCTCCCTGCTCTACATGTTTGTTTAGGACCACATCAGCATACAATTGCTGTTGGACTTGAGCATTATCACCATGTTCCTGTTTCGAACATGAGTAGGACTGGCATCATTTAGCGGTAGCACAAATGATACCTTTCGCTTATCAAAAACCACTGCATAATCCTCATCTGGGGAATCAGAACAGCCAAGAACATAGTCAGTATCATTCAGCGGTAACATGAATCTTACCTTCTTATTACCCACTTCTGAAACCGTAGACATCTGTGATGTTTTTCTTGGCTCAAACGGTTTTCCATCAATATTCTTGGTTTTAGTAGCAAACACCTTGGAGTTGTCTGCACCTGAATCATCCATAATGAAAAAAGAAACCCAAGAGCTGCCGAAACCCTAATACAGAACGGAAACCCTTACAGATCGTATAGAGTAACTCGTCAAATGTATTAATAGACAGCCGCTCAAATTCTCGTGAACAGATCTTCAGTCGAAAAGCACACAAGACAGGAACCCTAAATACGAAACCCCTGGTCGAAGCCTTAGATCAAATCGGACAGAATATGTATCACACATTCACCGAACATGTGATAAAAATCAGCCAAGCAATCGGAACACCAATCAGACAGGTGCAACAATCAAACAAAAAAACAAACACACGAACTGAAAACCCTAATCACGAAAGGAACCTGATTAGATCTTATGGTAACGAAAGGATGAAGTTACCCTAACAGCCAACCAGTTCCAATGTAGAGAAGGAATGAAGATCGAAGTAGGGTTTCCAGGTGTTCTCCAAAATCGCCCAAGTCGCCTAGAGAGAGCCATAGTTTTTCCAAGTTCCAATTAGTTCCTAACTTCCTATCACATTAACAAACAAAAAAGCATCAAAGTTCAAACCATCCCTCTTCTATTTCTCTTAATCATTAAATAAAAGAACAAAAAAAACTTATCTAAAACATACATTGGTCTTTAATTAGAAGAATCCGGCGAAAAAAAGTGGTTCAACCCCTTTCCCTTTGAGAAATCGCGGCATAACTTCCCTACTCATTGTTCCTTCCTAATCCTATCACATACAAAATAAACAAGGATATTCAAGTGTTCAACCATAGCCCATGTTCCTTAATTTTCAATTTAAAATTTTGAATTTCAAGCCCAAGTAAATGTTATTTACCAACTAACAATCATATAATCAACAAAACCACCCAACTAAAGACTAAAACAACCCAAAAATACATAAAAACATTTAAAATTTTAAACCTTTTCAACATATATATTATTGAAAAAAACCCAATAAAACACCAAAACAAATCGAATTACCTATTTAAGTTCAATTTTTGAATTTCATCTTTTCAAACCCTATACTAGAATCATATAATCAATAAGAGATTAAGAAATAACAAACTCATCCTATAAAGACTAGAACAACCCCAAATTACCTCAAAACACATAAAAGTTAAAACTTTTTTAACCCATCCTAAAATCCTATTATCTCATGACTCTTGAACAAAATCGCATAAACATCAAAATAACAAAAAAAAAAACATGTACCTGTTGGGGCGGCCTGAATTAACAAGTTTGCAGCCGGAATTTTGCTGTCGCCAAACGGAATTATGTCGTCGTTGGGCGCTGAAGTGAGGCAGAGGGAAGGCGGGAGTCGCTGGCAAGTGGCAACGATTTGTGTTTTTTATTATCTGGACTGATTTTGTTTAACAAAACTAGTAGTTGGGTTGGGCTTGAATGAGTATTAAGTTATTGGGCATGATGGATTGAATTTAAGTTTTATTAAACGGGTTAGTGGGTTAACTTGTTTACATAATTTGATCGGTTTCAATCCGTGTTCAAAATTTTTTTATATAAATTCCTAACATTTTCTCTAAGTGGTGCGGACGAAAATTTCCAAGGGGTGCGGTCGGAATTTTTCAAGGGGTGCGGACGAAAAATTCAAGGGGTACAGTCATGATTTTCCGCGAAAAATACCACTAAATTTTTTTTTCAATGGGTGCGGCCACCCACCCACCTCATAAGGTGGGTCATCCCATGCTATTGAATGAGGAAAAATACATTTTCTGTTACGTTAAAAGAAATGAACAAAGAAATAAGATTAACAACCAACATTTTTTCTATTAGAGAAATCTCATATTGTTAGTGATAAGAGAGATTATAGTTTAACAACCAAATATTTATTTTTGAACGAAAAGACAAAAAACCTCAAATCCTTAATTTACTTATGGGAAAATGTCATAGAAATGTAGCGAAGTTTGTGTAACAACCAATAATAACCAAAAGATACATGGCAACTCTTCATATCAGTTGAATTATGGCCAGTTATGCTTTAACGCCTAACCAGTTGAGACCGGGTTGTCTTTAGAAAAAAAGAAGTCATTAGTTGTTACCAGCCAAAAGCATTTATGTTCGTTAAAAATGCTTTGGCCACAATCTGTGGCAACATCCTTATTGAAAACCTCAAAATTAGCCTTTTTGAGAACATTATTGTCATCATCCATCCAGAAAAACTCTCCAGCAAACGAAGTTGTTTCACGAAGATTCATGCGAAAATTCCAATGGAACGCATCTTTGTTGGTCATTGTTTTATTCCCTATGTCATTATCTTTCGAGTAAACTTGAGCAACAAGATGTTCAATGTTAGCATCGATGACTTGCACTATATACGGCTGGAATGAAGACGTTGCAATGTAAACATGAGACAATGTTAAAACGCAAAGGAAACAGAAAGTATGTTGTGTGACTCAAGTAGTGTATATTGAGTTAATTAATATATTAACGGTTATACCATATCTCCTTAAATACCAGTCCTTCATATAAATGGTCTTAAAAACATAAACACATATGAAAGTTTTACATATATGACCTGCCGATATTATTAATACAAATATTCATTTCAATAAACGTTATATTGTTAAGTTGGAGTTTTGGTTGGATATCATATTACTATCGATCAGTACTTTTTAACATAACCGAAAATATATAATTTCATTGCATAATAGTACTAGTTATTCCATTTCCGTATCTATCTTGAAATCCTAACCATCATGTCATTATGAGTCTCACTTTAATTAAAACTAGTAACGTAAACTAGCGCATTGTGATAGGGTTGTTGACCGTGAAAAAGATTGATGTTGGAATACTGATAAAAATGAGGAAGTCGCAATTGTATACGTTCATAAAACATTATATATCCAAAGTTGTAAAAGGAAAATAAAATTGAATCTAAAATTAAAAATATACTTCTTGCTTAGTTTCAAATAAAATTCATATCAAAACACAAATTTAAAACTATGAAAAGGTGAAACAATTAAAAATCACACAAAGGAATATTTGTGATATAAAAACATATTAAAATTAGAACAAAAGCAAATTATGTATATATTAATTACCAACTTTTTTTTATGTTTTAACAGTTATACATTATCCTTTGCTGATCTTTCTTTATTCTCTACCGTTTTATTTTTTATTTTATTTTTAACCCCTACATTGTTCATCTTTTATAAATATGTAATAAAGCATTTTTCATTTAACTCTAACACTTTTTCAACTTTAGTCTTCCATACTTTTCATCTTTTACCTTTTTTAATGTTTTGGCCTAAATTTTGCAAGTCTACAACATGCGTGTTAGGTTCAACGTCTTTAAATGCATTTTCTTTTAAATTCCAACAAATCACCAACGTCGATGGATGATGTCACACCCCGACCCGCAGCGGAATGGTACGGGGCATGATGATTGCCCATAGCTCTTGACAACTTATCATTGTTGCGATATTTAGAGTGTGTCCATTTAAATTGTCACATAACATTTAATAATCAAAATTACTCATACATTGTTCAAAAACAAACATATCGTAAGATTTCAATTTAATTTCCTAAGGACCATGCTACGTGTCCTCATCATTTGTTCATCGACTTTAAAAACCTCCACTACGTTAGAAAAATATATTTTTGGGTCAACAAATATGTTGGTGAGTAATTTACTCCTTTTATAGAAAACAGTTTTATATTTAAAAAAAATATTTTTAACATGCACCTCAAGGTTAGTATGAATATGGTCTCATATCATCAACATAGTCATCATATCCACATATCCAAATTTACCAAACAAGAATACACAATCAAATAATGATACGTGGTCGAAAATCGGTGTTAATCGTATTTAAGTTTATGTTTTTACATGACTTTCGATTCCGAATGGCCTACTTTTGATTAGAATTGTGTTTTGCAGGTCTAGCAGAGTTTAAGGAGCTATTCGGGAACTTTACGGAACATCGGGGAGCGAACGGGATCAACCGGGAACGCGAAATGAAGAAAACGAAAACCAAGAGTTGGGCATAGCGTCGCCGACCCTCATATGGGCCGTCGGCGATGCCCCTTGGTTATTCGCGTTGGCCAGAAACTCGCATCTACAGTGTATTAAGGCGTCGGCAAAAAACATAAAATCTAGAGGCCATCGGCGACGCCCTGTTTGGCCGTCGACGATGCCCTCTTGAATGTGGTAACGCTGATTTGTTGTTTTGCTTGACTTTTGAACGAATATAACCCACTTTTTGGGTATTTCAAAAGGAGTTACGAGTTTTGTGAGTTTTGAAACATATCTTGGAGCCGAGAACACTATCATTATCATCTTCCATGAATCAAAATCACCTCCATCAATCCGAATCATCCAAACTGTAGTCCATCATCATCATCATCCTCCAATCCACAATCCATTCTCCTCCATCACCAACCACAAACCCTAACCTTCATCATTTCACCATCAAGGCATCAAGATGACCATGTTCAAGCTATCATCATCCGTTGTTCACTTTTTTTCACCATGAGCGGCTAGTCTCTTTGGGTTTCACCCCGGTGTAGACTTTTGTAAGGATTTATAGAGTTTCCTACTTGTTTAATATTTGGTTTGTGACAATTTGAATTGCATTTAAATCAATAGATAATTGTCTTGCATTTGTGTTGAATCCATGAATTGTTGAGTGAGTTATGAAATTTAACTTTATGGAATGAATATGTGCGATTATGCCTTATCTTTTGATAGGATTTACTTGTCCGAGGTAACGAAGTGCATTGCGGTCTAGCTTGTACGTTCATAGCAATCGGCACCTAACCCTCGTGGTTCTAAAACCGTTAATGAACTAATTCAGATAAACCAAGTTAAACGTGGAGTAACCCTAGGTCCTACAATTGTCAAACCGGGTGTGAACCTTGTTCTCCACTATTGTTTTTAATCCATAAATCAAGTTCTTGTGCAAGTCTCAGTTGATCAAGTTTTCGTAGTAAGTAATTAAAAACAACCTTGTCGGTTTAACCCGACATCTCTTCAAACAAACAAACAAATAATTGAATCATTTTAACAAGCTTCATAAGAGTGACACCCTTTACAATCAATCACATCCGTATACAAACCACAAACTCTTCGTGATTCGACCCTTTACTACCATTAATGCATTGTTAAGGGTAATTAGGGTATATAAATATTATCTTTGACCGGAGTGTGACACTCCGATCAAATTTTGGCGCCGTTTCCGGGGAGTTCATGCGCTTTGTGTTTGAATATTATTGATTGTGTGATTACCTGTTTAAGTGCTTATTTATTTATATCGTTTTCGCTTTTGTGTTATTGATGTGATCAAAATACAACATATAAATTATGTCAAATACGGTGTAAAAGCAACCCTTTTTTAGTACTAATGTTGGAAAAAGCTCGTGTTTTCGTTCCTTTTATATTTTCAGGGATAAAAGAGCTTAAATTTGCAAAATGAGCAAAAATACAGCAAAATCCAACATAAATGTAAAGAAGAAGGAATTGCCGCAGATCGCCAAGCCCCGACTCACATCCAAACCTCAAAATAACAAGAACAGAAGGCTGACACGGGGCCGTGCCCACCTGGCACGGGCCGTGTCTGAAGATGGATATTGGGCAGGAGAAAAAGACAACTGCAAAAGACAAAAATGGCAGCCAACACGGGGCCGTGCCAAGCCAACACGGGGCATGGTCAACTCAAAGATTTGCAGAATCTGTGATAGTACAGCAAGTACTTTGGTCACGGGCCGTGCCATTGACACACGGGGTCGTGTTAGTACAATATCTGACAAGCAGTTAATGAGGATGAGAGAGAGAGTTGGGCACGGGGCCGTGCCAGGCTGGCACGGGCCGCGTTAGGCGGGCACGGGCCGTGCTGAAGTTTCTGTTTACAGCTATAAATAGGAGTGCTTGGTTCCACTTCACCTCATCCCTTTGCAAACCACTTCTCTCTCACTTGCCACCACTCCACCTCCACTACAACACCATCATCCACCACCATCATCCATTTTCCATCTTTAGAGTGTGTGTAGTCTCGGGATCCAAGATTGATCGAAAGAATCTTTGTCAAACAAAGGCCATGCTTGGCTAAATTCTTACATCACTTGGTGAAGACTTTTCTTTTATGTATTTCTTTTATGATTTCCAATCTTTGGCTCCTTTTTTATTTAGGTATGTATTAATGACGTTAATAAATAGTTTTTTTATATTGAAGGCGAATTTACTCAATCATTCTTCATATTTTTGTTGATTTAACATATTCATGTCTTTACGGTCTATATAAAGCATGTTAATTGCCTGGAAGGGAGTTAGAAGGGTGTTTGGGTAATTTTATGTCTCGTTCAGTGTATAGATCCTGTGAGAACCTGGTTCAAGCCCAGTAACACCTCACGAGTCAGAGCGGGCATTACCCACCACGGGAGAGGTGTAAAAAGCTTGAATCCCTTATTCTTAAACTTTTATTAAAACATTAAACCAACCCCGCGAGGATTGTATCCCTGCTGACTCAGACCAACGGGTAGAGGGTGATCGCCGCCTCGGAAGAGGATCCACCACATTTTGCATTAATAACTTACTTAATTATCTTTCAATAATCCAATCTCTTGGGATTGTATCCTTGCTGACTCAAACCACTAGGTTGAGGGTAACATCGCCTTGGAAGAGGGGCCTACTACTATAACTAAGATAATCTCTTAAAATGCCCAATGTGCGGAAATCATCAAAAGGGTACATGAAAGATAAGTTGGATCCAAGTGATTCTTTCTTGTCTATCATTTTTATTTTATTTTCTGTTTTTATCTTTTTATTAGCTTAAAAATATTTTCTCAAAAGTTGGTTCGATTAGATGTTGAGGATAAGTCGGTACTAAAAGCTCTTGTATCCTTGGACGACCTTGGTATCTTGCCATCACTATACTACGTTCGCGATGGGTATACTTGCACTAAGCATGTGTGTAGAGTGATAGTAGAATATCGCGTTTTATAAATTTAAAACTTGAAATCGGCGAGTAAAAAGAGCTAAAAACAACTAAAAAAATATATGCACCCGCACGCACATCAGTTAAACGGGTGTGTTACTTGTGCATGTTACAGGTAGTGCATGCATACATGGAACTCCGGAAGAACGTCATTGTTGGTGTTTGAACTGGAGATCGAGCGGGTCGTTAGAAGGAACCTAGCCAACCGGTTAGAGACAACACTTGCCTCTCATCAAACCAATATCAACTCATCACATACACCATCTTTTGGTCCCATTCCAATGGATCCCCAAAACTCTAATCAACCCAACAACCAATCCCAACACTAGTTTCAATACACAGACTACCCTCACCCGAACCAAAACGTGCAAAATAATCAACCGGGGGGCGGTAGCAATTCGAGACCACCAACACCACATTTCCAAACCTGCGGCCCAAACCAAAACAATAATTAACGTACACCAACACCTTCACCTCAAAACCAAAACGACAAAACCCATTGCCACCTAGCCTCAACAACTGAAATGTTAAGGCCAGCCGTGGAGTTAAACAAAATCGTGGCAATCCCACGAATGAAGCTCAGTTTCTCAATCTCGATGATTTGAGAAACAATATTCCCGATGACGAACCGTATAGTGTTCCCGTTATCAATCACCGGAACATGTGAGTATTCACTCGGAATACTCGGATGATGGTGGGAATTATAATGAGCGGGTTGAAGTGACATATGGGGTGACGATAATGCAGGGAACTTCTACAGTGCTTGGGGGTTTAAGTACGACGAATTTGGCTACCAAAATGCCAACTATGTGGGGAATAATGGTGATTATGGGTACGATTATGCCCGCAATGACGGTTACGGAAATACCCGTCAACCACGAAATAACCAACGAAATTGGGATGACGAGAATTACAATAACCACAATAATACTAACTGTAACCAGATTCCGCGATTCGTGGGTGGAGGTAACCAAGGGGGAAATCAAGGTGGTGATCGAAGGGGTAATCAAAGACCGGTCAACCAAGAAGTTAACGGTCCACAACGACATCAACCGCACCAACAAGCTCCACAAGGTGTAAACGGGCGGTTTAGACTGGTTATTACCGACAACAACTCACCAATTGTTCGCGGAAAAAGAGCCTTCAATTGTAAACCCAATTACATCAACATCCTACCCCATTTCAATGGTAGGACTCATGATGAGTCGTATACTCATTTGGCGGAAATCTCTTCCATATGTGGCACAATTGGGGGGGGGCATGATTTCTCGTTGGATGAAGTGAAGTTACGATTGTTCTAGTTTTCTTTGAAGGATAAGGCGAAACAATAGTTTCTCACGCTCCTGGCGAATAATATTCAGACTTGGGCAGAAATGCAAGAAGTGTTTCTTGACGAGTACTATTCTATAGCGAAGACCGATGATGCGAGAGATGAGATTCGGTCGTTTCAAAATTACCGGGTGAGTTATTGCACGAAGCTCTATCGCGCTTTAAACAGTTAGTTCGGAAGTGTCCTCGTCATCAAATCGAGAGATGGGGATTGCTGAAATGCTTCGTGAGGGGGTTGGATGCCGAGGATCATATATACTTGCTATCGCCAAGTAATGGGACATTGTTAAACAATCATGAGGAGGATGATTAGGAGTTCTTGGAAAGGATGAGTAAGAACTCCAAAGCAGTGGCTATGGTAGACCAAACCAAAATGCATCCGATCTCAAGGTCATGGCCCTGACCGCGTTGCTAGTTCCAAGGATCGGATTGAAACAATTTAACGAGAGTTGGCACATATGAAGAAGAAAGATGTGGGGGCAGTGAAATTTTCCGTTTGTGAAGATTCTGGTGACCTTGGTCACCGGGCTAAGAATTGTCAAGTGAACATGGCCCAAACTGCCAACGAGGTGAATCAAGTGTATGGAGACCGGAGGCAACATGATATGAACTCCAACACTTACCACCCCGAGTTGAGGAACCATCCTAATTTTAGGTATGGTAAGGCCTCTTTAAAAAGTATATAATAGTTAACACACTTTAACGTCCTTTCAATCATACTTTTAATTTTGTTTTTATCCATTAGGCATTGTATTAGAAATGTATCTCCCTCTTAATGTCCTTATAATGCCTAGAGGGCGATGTTAGGGCCGTTATCCAGCTCTTCACGCCCCTATAATGCCCCATTACACATGTGCTAAACCTTATTAGTAATTTAGTTGTAGTGGGTTTACAGTCAGTTTGAACTTATTCTTTTTGTATTTTTGTTTAGTCTTTTAGTTTGGGTGACTATTGAATGAGCAAAAATACATTTTCTGTTACGTTAAAAGAAATGAACCAAGAAATAAGATTAACAACCAACATTTACTATTAGAGAAATCTCATATTGTTAGTGAATAAGAGAGATTATAGTTTAACAACCAAACATTTATTTTTGAACTAAAAGACAAAAAAAACTCAAATCCTTAATTTACTTATTAGCGAAGTTTGTGTACCAACCAATAATAACCAAAAGATACATGTCATCTGTTCATATCAGTTGAATTATGGCCAATTATGCTTTAACGCCCAGCCAGTTGAGACCGGGTTGTCTTTAGAAAAAAAGAAGCCATTAGTTGTTACCAGCCAAAAGCATTTATGTTCGTTTAAAATGCTTTGGCCACAATCTGTTGCAACATCCTTATTGAAAACCTCAAAATTAGCCTTTTTGAGAACAGTATTGTCATCATCCATCCAGAAAAACTCTCCAGCAAACGAAGTTGTTTCACGAAGATTCATGCGAAAATTCCAATGGAACGCATCTTTGATGGTCATTGTTTTATTCCCTAGGTCATTATCTTTCGAGTAAACATGAGCAACAAGATGTTCAATGTTAGCATCGATGACTTGCACTGTATACGGCTGGAATGAAGATGTTGCAATGTAAACATGAGACAATGTTAAAATGCAAAGGAATAGAAAGTATGTTGTGTGACTCATGTTATGTTTTTGATATCGAACCAAAGACTTTGTTCCCTTTATATAGATGATTTCTCAAGTAGTGAATATTGACTTAATTAATATATTAACGGTTATACCATATCTCCTTAAATACGAGTCCTTTATATAAATGGTCTTAAAAACATTAAACACATATGAAAGTTTTATATATATATGACCTACCGATATTATTAATACAAATATTCATTTCAATAAACGTTATATTGTTAAGTTGGAGTTTTGGTTGGATATCATATTACTATCGATCAGTATTTTTTAACATAACCGAAAATATATAATTTCATTGCATAATAGTACAAGTTATTCCATTTCCGTAACTATCTTGAAATCCTAACCATCAGGTCATTATGAGTCTCACTTTAATTAAAACTAGTAAAGTAAACTAGCGCATTGTGATAGGGTTGTTGACAGTGAAAAAGATTGATGTTGGAATACTGATAAAAATGAGGAAGTCACAATTTTATACGTTCATAAAATATTATATATCCAAAGTTGTAAAAGGAAAATAAAATAGAATCTAAATTAAAAGTATACTTCTTGCTTGATTATAAATAAAATTCATATCAAAACACAAATTTAAAACTATGAAAAAGATGAAACAATTAAAAATCACACAAAGGAATATCTATGATATAAAAACATATTAAAATTAGAACAAAAGCAAATTATGTATATATTAATTAGCAACCTTTTTTATGTTTTAACAGTTATACATTATCCTTTGCTGATCTTTCTTTACTCTCTACCTTTTTATTTATTATTTTATTTTTAGCCCCTACACTGTTCATCTTTTATAAATGTGTAATAAAGCATTTTTCATTTAACCCTAACACTTTTCAACTTTAATCTTCCATACTTTTTATCATTTACATTTTTTAATGTTTTGGCCTAAATTTTGCAAGTCTACAACGTGCGTGTGAGGTTCAATGTTTTTACATGCATTTTCTTTTAAATTCCAACCAATCACCAACGTCGATGGACGATGTCACACCCCGACCCGCAGCGGAATGGTACGGGGCATGATGATTGCCCATAGCTCTTGACATCTTATCATTGTTACGATATTTAAAGTATGTCCATTTAAATTGTCACATAACATTTAATAATCAAAATTACTCATACATTGTTCAAAAACAAATATATCATAAGATTTCAATTTAATTTCCTAAGGCCCATGCTACGTGTCCTCATCATTTGTTCATCGACTTTGAAAACCTCCACCACGTTAGAAAATATATATTTTTGGGTCAACAAATATGTTGGTGAGTAATTTTCTCCTTTTATAGAAAACAGTTTTATATTTAAAAAAAATATTTTTAACATGCACCTCAAGGTTAGTATGAAAATGGTCTCATATCATCAACATAGTCATCGTATCTATATATCCAAATTTACCAAACAAGAATACACAATCAAATAATGATAGGTGGTTAAAAACCGGTGGTTAATCGTATTTAAGTTTATGTTTTTAGATGACTTTCGATTTCGAATGCCCTACTTTTGATTAGAATTGTGTTTTGCAGATCTAGCAGAGTTTAAGGAGCTATTCGGGAGCTTTACGGAGCATCGGGGAGCGAACGGGATCAACTGGGAACGCGAAGTGAAGAAACGGCCGAAGATGTATTTTTGTGAAACACTCGAGACCGGCATGGAACTTATTTCTACCATATGCTTGCCAAGCAATCAATCCTCCTCCTTTTTAACTATAAACCTTTGTAAATATCAAGAGGACTTAAGGAAGGCCGAAGATGTATTTTTGTGAAACACTCGAGACCGGCATGGAACTTATTTCTACCATATGCTTGCCAAGCAATCAATCCTCCTCCATTTTAACTATAAACCTTTGTAAATATCAAGAGGACTTGAGGAAGGGTTAGGCTTGGGTTAAAGGTAGGTGGTTTTTGGTTAGTGGTTAGTAAAAAGGGCTAAAAGCGTAAAAAGCGTCGGTCGTCGTAAAACTTTTTGTTTTTGTGACTTTTATTCAAACTAAACATTTTCAAACAAAGTTTTTTTGAGGAACTTGTTTGTTTATTGCTAGATTTCATTTTTTTTATAAGGAGCGTCACAAGAAAACCGAGCTTTTTACTAAAATAAAGGGTTTAAAAGAAAAAGGGTTTGGTAGGTGAAGGGTGTTTGTTTTGTGGGTTTAGAAATGAAAAGGTTTAGTATCAAAGGGGTTAACTAGGGGGATTTTCAGGTAGGTGATAAGTAATGGTGTTGAAAAGAAAATGGGTTAGTCCTAATGCCACCATCATTTACTTACTTGGGTTTAAGTTGGTAAGGACCGGGAATGTATCGTCATGGCAAGTTCTAGAGTCGTAAGAAACCAAGCGGCTATTCACATAAGAAACGAAAAATGAGCATTTAGTTTAAAGATGTATGCTTGTATGCTCAATAAAAGCTCAAAACTCACTTTTTGTGGGAATTGGTTTATAATGTGATCAAGTATATATAATCAAATTTTAACTAGATTTGTCATGCCTTTTCATAACTTTCTTATGTTGGTTCTTTTTATCACGACGCTATCGGTTGTAAATTTGTAAAAATATAACCTTTTTAGAACTTGTTATTCCCAAATTAAACCAAGACAAGTAAAAAAAATGAAAAAATTTTGAAAAAATTTGGTGTGATTAGCGGTTCCAATAGAGTTTTGTGTAAGTCTTGTTATTAGGACTTGCAAAATTCAAGGTTTTAGCATCCCCCCACACTTAAATTATACATTGTCCTTAATGTGTCCCAAAAATAAATTTTAAGGTTGATTGAACGTGTAAAAAGGTGTTTAAAAACAAAATTTTATGTTACTGGGCGTCTGGGCACGGGCCCGTGTTGGTCCGGACACAGTCCCGTGTTCAGATTGCCAGTATCATAATTAACAGAAGGCTGGGCACGGGGGCGTGTTCAGTGAACACGGCCCCGTGTCCAGTTACCTGAAGTGGGCGTTTTCTGCAGAACCTCGGGCACGGGGGTGTGTTGGGCTGAGCACGGCCCCGTGCTGAACTTGCTGTAATGAAGAAAAATTATCGGGAGGCTCTGTTTTTGTGCATGGGGTGTGGGTTCAAGTTTTCCTTAGTAACCTCCACCATTTCAAGTGTGTTTTAACCGTTACAACATCATCCAATCATCATTTAATACTTAGAAACCATCATTCATTGAAAATAGCAAATTACAATAGATCCTAGAAATTAAAAAATAAAGCTAAAAATGAAAAACTAAAAGTTCCTAAGATAGATAGGTCAAGTAACGCATGAAATCATTCTAAGGAGTTCTGCCCTTATTGTAGGAATATCAAAAACCCGGAAATAGCTTTCCGGCACTTAAAGGCATTGTAGAACTCGTAACCGAGGGATGTCCCTTAGATGTCGTTGAGCCATTCCTCTATCTCCCTCGGGAGGAAGAAAGCGGGCTCATTTTCCACAATGTCTTGTGGAGGAGGTGCGACGGCCACCGGGACCCCATGTAATATGTCTTGAGGGGGCTCCGTGTGCATGACATACCACTCGGCCGGAATAATGATTTCTGGCACAACATTTGATGTGTGCTAAACAGACTATAAAAATTAACTAAGTTAGACTCTCTAAGCTAGACACTAAAAAGCTTTAATTCTAGACTCGACCTAAAACCACACAATCGGCAAGTGTACCGATCAATGTAGTATAACCTAGGAAGCCCGGATATCGAACCACGAGACTCTATAAATTACGTAAACTAGACTTTGACTAGACGCTGACAGACACGACTAAAACTTGTTTATTTGTTGGGGGGGTTACGGAAAACTAAGAAATCTATATTAGACTACTAAATTAAACTAGAGCTAGACTAAAGACGAATGACGACTGCGGACTTTTCTTATATGAGAATGAGGCCACCTAGACAAGAATCCTGGATTGTTTTTAAGAGATTACCGATTAAGTTAAATGCACGAGTTATGGAACCGGGATCTTAAAATACTAAACCTATTAAGAACCATCGAGGCCCATCGACCCTTCTCAAGGAGAAACCTGTGGCACTACCTAGGCCGTTAATTCTACCGGTTATTAGACGCCTTCCCAGTTGTCTAATTATTGTGTAAAATGTTGACCTATTCTTTCCCAATCCTAGATCTAGGGTAGTTTAAAGTAATTAATTTGACTTGATAGACTAATAAAACCGACAGGTAAACCAAGACATAACCTTTCCCAAGGCCTATCTAAAGCAATTCGCCGGGTAAGACCTACCAATAGCCCCTCACTTCCTAGGTATTAGGACTAGTAGAACACTAAGACTTAGCAAATTATTACCACTTACTTCTAGAGGTTATCGGCCGATTCTCCCTAAAGAGTGAAGGTTTTCTAACGTGATATAGACACTCACCGAAACCCTAAACCCTAATATGACTCTATGTTGTGATATAGACCGTCACTAAGAATCATATGAAGCAAGTATTAACAATAAACCAATTCAAAGTACGGATACACATCAAACCATTAAATCAAACCTCTTACTAAACACAATCACCCATAACAATCATGCAATTAACAAAAACCGGTAAAATCTTTATATTAATCCATTCATCAAATCTAGATGGTTTATGAAATTAGCCAAGCATCTCAGTAAATGAAAACAAAACAAAGATGTCTAGAACAGAATTCATTGTAACAAAGTTCCAAGAAAGTAATCGACAAAACAAGGGATTAGAAAACCCGATAGATTCTTCGATTCTTCGCTCTTGACTCGTACCAATGATTCCTATGCCTTCAAATCTCCAATTGGTTGCCAAGAATGCTCCAAGATTGCTCCAAGAACTCACAAATTCGTAATTAGTCGTGCGTCCCTCTCGTCTCCGTATGTTGATGTCCAGCCCTCGTTTTTATTATATTTGGACTCCAATTTTAGTTCTTCACGACATGGGCCTGATCTAGTGATACCAGATCCATCAAGTGGGCCAACCTCTTTTTTTTCTGTTGCTAATATAGATTCGCTCAAAACAGCCCAAGTTGCGATGTATGTATCTGTTTTTGATCTCCTGTGCGTATCATCTATGAGATATATCCATCAAAGTCCATATCAAGTTTAATTAATATATGATTCCCCTCATCCATCGATGCTTATTAATTCCTACAAATAAAAAATAGAAAAACATAATTAGCCCATAACAATACATGTGAATCCCTTGAAATTATGTATTTTATGTACGTGAGTTTGTTTTGTTAAGACCCAAAGATTAATTTCTCATGTAATTGCCTTTAACCCTTTGTTTGATTTTCAAAACAACCTTAGCTTTTCATTTTTTTAACTTCATTAATAACATTAAATGTCTATTTAAACCTTTTTAGCTGGTTTTCTTATAAAATCATTAAACTTCAAATATGAACCAACTACGAGTGAAATTTAAACCAAAGAATATTCAAAAATGTAGGAAATATTATATAAAATATGTATATTATAGAGCACATCAACATTCCACTCCCTTTGTGCAATGATTGGCACCAAAGGAGGAGAAGCGAGAATATTCAACCTTTGGTGCAAAAGGTTGACTTCTCGAAGACATCCCTCTAGTCCCACCGTCAAATGATTAATACGGTCAACCAAGGCTTCCTCTACTCCCATCATTTCATCGATGGCCTCTCTCAAGGCATACCCGTAGTTGACGAGAGAGTCTTCTACCGATGATCTTCTTCCTCGTCGGTCGTTCCTGGAATGTGTTGAGGATGTTCCGCTATTTCTGCTCGACATTCTAAGAAAACAAACCGAAAGAAATTTCAAATTAATGAAACAGTACTCTGGCCACGGACCCGTGCTCACTGAGCACGGCCCCGTGGCCACCTCTCTGCAGGTTTTTAAGACAAAGAATCTTGGAGCTTTAAATTATTTTTCTGACTTTTGAAGCATTTCTAAGCAGAAATAAGTTAAAACAGTGTTGTAAAACTTATTTTTGATAATATTCCTTGAATAAAAACCTAACAAATATTACAATAAAGCTTGAGAACATGGAGATTTCAAGCTTTAACGGAGGTTGTGAGGAGAAAATGAAAAAGAAGGCAATGGACAAAAGTAGAAAAGACAAGATGGTTGTTGAGAACCTTCTTTAGAATATACCTTATAGGGTATATGTGAAGATCCCACCAGATCTTTGTCTTTGGAATGGGTCCAAGAGTGCAGGAATCTTGCTGCATTTATAGAAAACGACAGCACGTTGGACACGGCCCCGTGTGCAGACAAGGTTCTGACACTTTTTATCCGTATTCTGACCTAAAGTCAGACGGGAATCTTTACGGGGTCGTGCTGACCTGGACACGGCCCCGTGGCTAGAGGTTTTTATGAAGTTATGTCTTATTTTAAGGAATCTATCCGGATCGGTTGGTTCCTTACTGGTCAGAACAACACCGAAGTGCCTGAGATACCTAAGTTGCCCTAGATTTAGACAAGAACGCAAGAGGTTATCGGAAAGGGTGATTCCTAAGCTAAATACCGGTGGGCAAGACCAACCTTTATTTCCCTTATCCGGGCTCTCGTTAAAGAATGCATATGTCGAATCGCTCAGGTCTATGTATGCATCGGCGGAAACCGATGGGGAGTCCTTCACGGCAAAATCGACACAGGGACGACTATCGCTCAAGTCCTCACAAGAGTTAGAGGTGATTTCGGGAGCAACGATGTTGTTAAAATCCGAATGTGATCTCAATAATTCTCCTTGATCGTCGTCTTGAGATGAATTAGTTATTTCCATCTCAAGTTCTTTTATCAATTGGAGAATTAGTTCTTCCATTTGTAGTAATTCTTCGAGAATCATTTCATCTAGAAGGGATGATTGAGAGCATTCGAGGGAGAGATAGGGATTATTTTTACTTTCGCCCATCTTAAGGCTACAGGAAAACGATGGGTCTATATAGTGGGGAATGTAATTTAAAAAGTAACATTTTAAATCTTCATGAGATCCGCCACATATTTGACACCACGTACCATAAGAGGAGCGAAAGTAAAAATGATCAGTATCACTCATGTTTGTGTCAGAAATTACCAACCGTCGGGATCTTACGGTTCTGTTTTCAGTATCTGAAGCTTGGGCATGGGGGCGTGTTCAGTGGGCACGGCCCCGTGTTCAGGTACTGTCTGACTTAAAACAGGATTGCCAGTACCAAAGATTGGGCACAGGGGCGTGTTCAGCGGGCACGGCCCCGTGCTGCAGTCTGCAAAAGCTGAAAAATTTAGAAAAATCCTAAAAAAACAGAAAAATAAAAAAAAACTATTAGGCCGTTGATTCCTAACTTTCTTAAAATCCTTGTGTCCTCGGCAACGGCGCCAAAAACTTGATGCGTGTGTAGCGTGATATATTTTTTATTAATATTTTAAACCCTTTTTAACACTTTAGTCAAGTTTTAAATTTATAAAACACGATATTTTACTAACACTAAACACACATATGGGTAAGTGCACCCATCGTGAGCGTATTATAGCGTTGGTAAGATACCGAGGTCGTCCAAGGACACAAGAGCTTTTAGTACCGGTTTATCCTCAACGTCTAATCAAATCAAAAGTTTTAGAAAAGGTTTTAAACATTAAAATAAAAACTAAAAATGCTGAAAAATAAAATAAAAACAGATAGACAAGATGAATCACTTGGATCCGACTCGCCTTTAATGTAACCTTTGATGATTTCCGCACTTTTGCACTTTTTAAGAGATTATCTTAGTTATAGTAGTAGGCCCCTATTTTGAAGGTGGCGTTACCCTCAACCTAGTGGTTTGAGTCAGAAGGATACAATCCCAAAGGGTCGGAATATTGAAAGATAATTAATTAAGTTATTAATGCGTAATGTGGTATGCCCCTCTTTTAAAGGTGACGTTACCCTCGGCTAAGTGGTTTGAGTCAGCAGGGATATAATCCCAAGTAGCCGAGTTAATGTATTAATAGTAGTTTACATATGAGGGGATTAAGCCATTCACACCCCCGCCATCCAATACCAGTGGGTATTGAAGGAGGTACTAGTAAGCTTGACCCATGTCCTTGCAGGATCTATACACTGAACAAGGCAAGAACCTTACCAAACCATTCCCTTAACCCCCGACCAGGTAGCCAACATATCTCTATATAGACCGTATAGATATGAATGGTGAAAATATTTTATTTTATAGGGACAGTAAAATAACGCCAAGACACCACGGACAAATGATAAGGAAGTTTCACCTTCAACATAAGAAACTAGTTATTAAAGTCATTAATACAAAACCAAGTAAAAAGTGCGAAAAGATTAATGTTATGGGTCATTTTCTGAGTATACATATCCTGACTAATATCCCGCTTTCAATTGTTTATTTGTGACCAGGATACTGGACGGGGATATTGCTAACATCCCGGGTGATATTCTAAGGTTGAGTGAATTAAACACGTGCAGGTTAATGGCTGTAAGTTACTAACGGTCATCAGGACTTCTTCTCCTCAAGACTCGGGCGTATTTGTTATGAGGAAGCCGTTGAACCCGAAAGACTTGGTCCTCAACGTTCGAGTGGGAATATTCGCTGGATCCCGGAAGTATAGGATAGTTTGTTACATTATCTTTACTATAAATAGATGAGGGCGGATCAGTTGAAGGCACGCAATTTTCACACTCACACTCTCGAACACTTCTTCTCTAGTTCATTTCAAACACTACACAAAACACTTGTATTCAAATTACATTGTAACACGTAGTCGATCCGCACCACATCCTGCACTGTATCCTGATATTTGAAGCAATAAGAAGAACAAGGAAGCTGCGATTGTCAGCTCCCGAGGTTTTATGCCGGCGATCTAGATTGATCAAGGGCTTTCCTCGTACATCACGTGTCAACCTTTACACTTTAGCTCGTTGTTTGATCATAGATACAGCTCTATATCCTGAGCCATATCCTGAAACTGTTTTCATATCTAACTTGGTTAACATATTTATTACACATAACTCTAGCACACTACCTCACTTTACTAATTTGATCACTTAATTACTTAGGTAATTTTTGACCAAAACAATTTGGCGCCCACCATGGGGCAAGTGGTGCTACTTTTACTAAAAATCTATGCAAAATCATTAATCGGTTTTCTATTTTCAAAACTTTTTGCCACATTGTTTACAATGGCCTCAAGATCAAACATGAGCTCTTCCACTATGTCTGCTACAACCTCTGCTGCTACTGGTTCGGTGCTTCCACCACCTCCTCCAAGGATGCCATTTTCTTCACAATCTCAAGATGTTATCCCTACTCGAAGTGTCCAGGGATCTGCTCCCGTTTTAGCCTCTAATAATGAAATTTTGACTTTATTTGGAAGTGTGCAGGAACAAATGAGGCAGCAGCAGGAGACTAACCAAATGCTGTTAAGAGAAATACAACTCTTAAAAGCTAGCTCGAGTAGACCCGCTGAAGAAACTGTCACTCCTATACAGCCCAGGGCTTTGAACTTCAGTTCCGCAGTTTACACTGAGGATAATAGGGGGAATATCGTCCCAAGCCATTCTCAGAATCATACCCATGAGATACCCTCTTCGGTCAGGATATCGACTGTGAGAAGCTCAGGATATGCTTCAGGATATGGCCAGAATCCTCAGAACGGTAATGTGTCAAATAATAATATTATTGCTACTAACAATAATGGCTCTTTGCAGGATGCAGGTATAACATCGACATTTACCAGGGAGCTCCAGAAATTGAAGGACATGATATCCAGTGTACCTGGAGTGGTCCAGCCAATTCCGGAAGTATCCCCGGATAGCCACAGGATATCCCGCTTCGCATATCCCATCTGTGATGCTGAAATCCCAAAAAGATTTCAGACTCCCAACATGAAGCTGTAAGATGGGACTACGGATCCCGAAGAGCATATTGCCCAGTATAGGGAAAGAATGGAGATTAACCCTATCCCTCCGGAGCTCAAGGAAGCATGCTTGTGCAAGGGATTTGGTTCTACCCTGACAGGGTCAGCCTTGAAATGGCTGTTAAACGTCCCTCCTCACTCAATTACTTCGTTTGCTCATTTGGTTAATTTATTTAACAGTCAATTTTCTTGTAGTCGGAGTTTTGAGAAACTAACCAGTGATCTTTACAGGATAACTCAAGGGCCTCAGGAATCCTTGAGGGATTATGTGAACAAATTCAGTCGAGAATCCTTGGATATCCCGCATCTTGATGTTGCAACAGCTGTGCAAGCTTTTAAGATGGGGTTACAAAAGGATTCTCAGTTTTATCAGGATCTTGTAATGAATCCCTGCAGGAATCTCGACGAAGCTCGTAACAGGGCTTTAAGATATATCCGTCTGGAAGATGACAAGAAGATGCAGGAGAGGATGAATTCTACCTCAACCTATGAGTCAACTAACAGGAAATCAGAAACCTCATATAAGCCATATCGCTCTAGGCCATATGGCAGAAATGATAACAAGAAAGTGAACGCTGTTGAAGACGAGGATCCTGAAGAATATCCTGATTTATCTGAATACTGCTTTTCTGTTAATATACCTGAATTAATGTATGCTATGCAGGGCTTAGGGACAAAGCTAGGTGGCCTCGAAAGAACCAGCAGAAAGCTGATTGGAAGGATAAATCCAAATGGTGTGCCTTCCACGAAGACTTCGGACATATGACCGAAGATTGCATTGCTTTAAGGAAAGAGATAAGTTACCTGTTGAGTAAGGGGTATCTGAAGGACTTGCTGGGAAAAAGAAGAATAAAGGGCAGGATCCCGAGAAGGATCCTGAACGAGCAGCATCACCCCCAGCAGACGCCAAGATAATTAACTTTATTTCAGGAGGATCCGACATTTGTGGGACTTCGTATTCGGCGGCCAAGAGACACGCAAAGGAAGCTAAGAGCGAGAGGGGAGACAGACCAGTCAGAATGACTACCCTCACAACTGATAAAGTGATCACTTTCGATAGTGATGACAGGGATACTGTTCAGGATCCTCACCATGATGCTTTAGTAATAACATTATATGTGGCTAACCATTTTGTACGCAGGATACTGGTAGACAACGGTAGTTCTGTCAATATAATTCAGCTGGAAACATTGAAGAGGATGAATGTATCTCCGATGGACATTACTTCGAAGTCCACTGTGCTCGTTGGTTTCAGTGGAGAGGCTAGGAATACCGTGGGTGAGATAAAGTTACCAGTATATGTTGAAGGGGTCAACTCAATACAACGCTTCTGTGTGATGGACTCCTTATCCTGCTATAACATCATACTGGGAAGACCATGGATTCACGATATAAAGGCTGTGCCATCAACATATCACCAATGCATCAAGATCCCTACCCCTTGGGGGGTTGTCAAGGTGGAAAGTGATCAACAGGAAGCGAAAGAATGCTACTCATCTTCGATGAAATCCTCAACTAAGCCTATTACAGCATAGCAATTAAAGACGCGGGCCCAGGATATCGTGGAGGATTCGGAGCAGGATGTGAAGAAAATTATCCTGGATCAGGATAATCCCGATATCTCGGTGCTCGTAGGAACCAATATCCCTCAGGATATTGAAGAACAGTTAACTAACTTTTTGAAATGCAGGATGTCAACATTTGCATGGAAGCATGAGGATATGACAGGCATATCCAAAGACATTATCACTCACAAGCTTGGAATTGACAAATCATTCAAGCCTGTTCAACAAAAAAGAAGAAAATTCGCTCCTGAGCGGAATGCGATTATCCAAGAGGAGGTTGAAAGATTGTTGAAGTCCAGGATGATCAGAGAAGTCAAGTTTCCAAAATGGCTAGCAAACGTAGTTGTGGTACAGAAGAAAAACGGGAAATGGAGAGTCTGTGTAGATTACACGGACTTGAATAAGGCTTGTCCTAAAGATCCATTTCCTCTCCCTCATATCGATGCAATGGTAGATGCTACTGCTGGACATGAAATGTTAACATTTATGGATGTGTCCTCAGGATTTCAGCAGATTCAAATGGAGCCTTCGGATCAGGAGGATACTGCTTTCATGACACCAACAGGTATATATTGCTATACTGCTATGCCTTTCGGTTTGAAAAATGCAGGTGCAACATACCAGAGATTGGTAAACATGATGTTCAAAGATAAGCTGGGGGACACCATGGAGGTATATATCGACGATATGGTGGTGAAATCTAAAAAAGCTGAGGATCACCTCCAGGATATCAAGGGAGCGTTTGATATCCTGGATCAGTACAACATGAAGCTGAATCCTGCTAAATGCCATTTCGGAGTGGGGGCAGGAAAGTTTCTTGGATATATGGTGACAAAAAGGAGGATAGAAGCAAGCCCAGAGCAGATCAAAGCTATCCTGGATATAAAATCACCCTCGAATATGAAGGACGTACAACGGTTAACAGGCCGAGTAGCAACTTTGAATAGATTTATTTCAAGATCCTCAGAAAAATGCAAGGAATTCTATGATATCCTCAAGAAGAATAAGAAATTTGAATGGGGAGCAAAGCATGAAGCAGCCTTGCAGGATTTGAAGCGATATCTCTCAACCGCACCTCTATTGATGAAGCCTGAAAATGGTGAACCACTATCCCTATACCTCGCTATATCAGGGAATGCTGTAAGTGCCGTTCTTATAAAAGACCATGAAGGTCAGCAATATCCTGTTTATTATGTTAGTAAAAGTTTGTTAGATGCTGAAACTAGGTATTCTCATTTAGAAAAATTGATATTAGCTCTAGTCATGGCATCGACAAAGCTTAGACATTATTTTGAGACACATAGGATCCATGTTAAAACGAATTATCCTGTCAAAAATGTGCTTAGGAAACCAGAGATGTCAGGCAGGATGGCCAAGTGGTCAGTAAAGTTAAGTGCTTATGATTTAGTATATGAACCTAGAAATGCCATAAAGTCTCAGGCTTTAGCTGACTTTGTGGCTGATTTCAGTAGTGATATTCAGGATGAGGTAGACCTAGAAGTTCAACAGTTAGGAGAATCTTCAGGATCCTGGACATTATATACTGATGGTGCATCCAATATAAGAGGTGTAGGTTTAGGTATACTACTAAAATCGCCACAGGGGGACATATTACCCCAGGCTATTAGGTGTGAATTTCCTGCTACTAATAATGAAGCAGAGTATGAGGCTTTAATTGCAGGATTAGAGTTGGCTAAGAGCATGAGTATCAAAATTTTACAAGTATATGTTGACTCTTTGTTAATTACTAACCATTTTAATGGATCCTATGCAGTTAAGGGTGAGAAATTAATCGAATACCTTGATATTCTTAAAAAATTAGCAGGATATTTCGATGTTTTTACACTTGAACAGGTACCAAGGGAGGACAATGCTGAAGCAGATGCCTTAGCAAATCTGGGATCGTCGATTAGGATACCAGAAGGAACCCAAATACCAATAATACATGTCTTGTATCCTGCAATGAATCCTCGGGATAAAGAAGTAGCGGGTATTCAGGATCCTGGAGCAGAGTATCCCGAACAGGATCCTAAATCTTGGACGGCTCCAATCATAAGATATCTCAAGGAAGGACACATCCCCGAAAATGAAAATCCTAAGGCATTTAGGATGAAGGTATCACGATTCACTATTATAAATAATGTTTTATACAAGAAATCTCTTGCAGGACCGTATTTGAGGTGCTTGGAGGATCCTGAAGCCAAAGAAGTACTTCAGGATATACATGAAGGGGATTGTGGTAACCATACTGGGGGCAGGTCATTATTCTCAAAAGTATTAAGGACAGGATATTATTGGCCAACAATGAGAAAAGATGCCGCAGAATATGCTCGAAGATGTGACGCATGTCAAAGACATGGTGACATACTACATCAGCCTGCTGAACCGCTGTATCCTATTGTTTCCCCTTGGCCGTTTATGAAGTGGGGTATGGATATAGTGGGAAAGCTTCCGAAAGCTCCAGGAGGAAAGGTTTTCATGTTGGCAATGACGGATTATTTCTCCAAGTGGGTTGAAGCAGAAGCATTTGTTCAAGTTAGGGATCAAGAAGTAGTATCCTTCATAAAGAGAAATATCCTGACCAGATTTGGAGTACCAGCCGAGATAATCTGTGACAATGGTTCTCAATTTATAAGCAAAAGGACTACTGACTTTTGCAAGAGTTGGGGAATCAAAATGATAACATCTACTCCAGTACATCCTCAAGCGAATGGACAAGCAGAATCCTCAAACAAGATAATTGTCAATAACTTAAAGAAGAGACTTGGAACCAAAAAAGGAAGATGGGCAGAAGAATTACCCTTTGTTTTGTGGGCTGATAGGACAACGGTAAAGAACGCAACAGGCCAAACCCCATTTTCCTTGGTATTTGGAGCAGAAGCAATGATTCCTACGGAAATGACAATACCTACTGCAAGATCTACCCTAAGTGATCCTAAACAGAATCCTGAAGCCTTGAGTCAAGATTTGGATACTATAGATGAAAAAAGAGATGCTGCAAGGCTAAGGATGGCAGCATATCAACAAAGAATATCCAGATCATATAACAAGAATATCAGGACCAGAAGATTTAAGGTTGGAGATTGGGTGTTAAGAAAGGCTTTCCAGAATACTACTAATCCTGCCGATGGCAAGTTGGCTCCAAAATGGGAAGGACCATATGAAGTTGTGTCAGAAGCAGGGAAAGGAGCATATAGACTCAAGAATATGGAAGGGGATATGCTACCGAGATCTTGGAATGCTATACACCTTAAGCTTTATTTCAAGCGAGTTTATAATTTAATTTCTAGCTCAGGATGGTATGATTTCTACCTATTTTAAATATGTTTGGTTTAATTTGTTCTTTGAAACACAATACTAACTTAAGCATCGGAGGGGTGTTAGCCAAGCTAACACCCACCTTAGTTTAAGGATGTTTTGCAGTATATGCTCCAGGATGTAGCTCCAGGATGCTCACTCAAGATACTTCGGAAGATTAGAGGATTGGCCCCCTCTCTCACGTACAAGGGATCCTGATCCCTTCACAGGTTTAAAGGTATTCACCTTTCTTCCGAATTGGGTTTAAACACCCCGCCTGGAGCGCAAGTTATTCAGGGATAGTTCAAGGTGGCGGGACCAGTCCATGTAAAAGTGGCTGACAATTTCGTTACTGTTGGCTATATCCTGAATCCTAAAGGTATATGAGGATTGATCACCCTCTCTCACGAAAGGGTATTTTCATACTCTCTAAGGTTTAAAGGTTTTCACCTTTCTAAGTCTTGGAGTTTATACACTCCCGCCTGTAGCGCATGAAAATTTGGGATTTTCCCCAGGATACAAGGAATTTATCTCCAGTACATTCTTGGGTTTTACCCCTGTGACATGAAAAGTTGCCTATGCAATGGAAACTGATATCCAGAAGATTTCTAAGTATTTGAAGACATTGTATACAGGGGACATTCCTACCAAAGCAATGATGTGAAGCTCAAAGGATAAGATTCAGAACTAATGCCCTAAGTGTCTCGGACAGGGGACATCTTCACTGGGAGAGTTGCAAAGGGATTGAAGTTTGGTAATAGGTTTATACCCTATTCCTGGTATGATCTTTCCTTTGAAAACATCGTTTAAGTTTTTGATAATACTATGTTTGATAAGAGATTAAATATCCTGGTATGTTCTCAAAATATATTTGATACTAATACTAGTTCGAAACTTTGATCATTTAAGTATTATCAAAACAGGAAAGATAGATTGTTTTTCACTCTTTAAAGAACTTTCTACAAGGTTGAACGGATCTAATAACAATTTTTAATATATATCATTGAGCATATTGATCAGGATATTTTCATAAGATAACAATACAAAATTTTTACAAAGCTAAGAGTTACACTAAATAATGCAAGGCAACAGCAAATAAGTCAAAAGATAGTTATATTATTAACAAGTCAAAAGTTGTGCTTTTGGTTTCACCTCAAACCGAGGCCCGTCCACCAAAAGCACAATTAGTTTCTACCATACTTGTGTAACGGTTGGAGGATCTATCTCAAAACAGGACCTGCCCACCTACAACCGTTACCACATTCAAAACAGGTTATACTAATCGGTGACCAAGGGCTTCATCCTAAAACTTAGGACCCATCCACCTTTGGTCATCGTATTGTTCTAATGCAGGAAATATAAATTGTTCGAAGACAGGAAAAGTAAATTGTTTATGCAACCACAACCATGAAATTTAAAAGTGGGCTCCGGCCTTGGCACGTATATCCATCATCGCCCACTCCGCTGCCTAAGGGGCAGCACCTTCTTGAACAGCAACCTCTTTCCCAGCGTCCGTACCAGCATCATCCTCGGGATTCTTCTCAGCATCCGCAGCAGCATCCTTTTCACCAGCATTCTTCCCAGCATTTTCCCCAGCATTCTCAGAAACATCCTTTGAAGCGCTAGCATCCATTGCTTTGGCAGACTCTTCCACAGCAGGTTTGGCAGGAGGCTCCACAGGATTTCCCCCAAGATCTCTTAACTTCGCCTCCCAGGCCTTGATGTTCCAAGAAGGGAGATCACGACGGAATTCTTGAGGCTCTCTCGGTATGAAGCCATGGCCTGCTCGTGTTGGAGTTGGGCTGCGTCAGACTTGGCTTGAGCCTCTTGGGTGATCTTTTGGATGGCGGCTTGGTGATCCTGAGTCATAGCCTTATATTTAGCTTCATAGTGTTCCAATTTAGCGGTGGCAATTGCTGCTTGATCTGCAATGGTGGCCTTGGCCTTTTTCAGCTGGCTTTCAAGCATGACGTTGGAGCTACATGCGTCCTCGTAAAGGAAGACCAGGCGTTCAAGGCCCTGCAAGGTAATAAAACAGGCATTATTCTAAATGAACATTTCTATTAAGCATAAGATGTAGGATACGGATCAGGATATTAACCTGGTTAAGGAAGTCGGTCATAAATGTGTTGGATTCTGTGAACCCGTGGTTCTCGAATGGGAATACATGGGGTGGAGCAGAGGGTTCGACTTCCTTTCTTTTCCGGGAGCTGGAGGCCCGGGTCCGGGATGCTGGGGGGGCTTTCGGAACAGCAGAGGTCTTTGAACTGGTAAGTTTTGGTGTAACGGATGGTTTCGGGTTAGATTCTTGCTTGACAGATTCAAGGCTGGAATAATTGTCCAGCTCATCGAGTTGGAAGCCTTCAAGGTTAATAACTGGCACTGCACGAGGGAAGATGTTTTAAACTTGTTATATTACTATACAATAAAATAATAATCAATTTAATATGAAGATAATTCTTGAAAATATGCTTACCAGACATGTTGGAGCTTGATCTCTGACTAGAGCTTGTGAGTAACAGGTTAAAGGTTCTTTCACCCTCTGGAAGCTTGTAGATCTCTTTTATTCTTCCTTCTGATTCAGCACTAGGGGGAGCTAGTTCCTTGAAGTTTGCTGCAAGAAAGAGAATAAACACATCAGGATATTGGTTCAGGATTGAGGTTCGAGATATGATTGGGGATAGTCCTAAAACCCTAAGTCCTACCAGAAGTCAACCATCTTTTGGGGAGGTCAAAACCCTTATCAATGGAGTCTCTTTTTACAAAGAAGAATTTTCTTGTCCATTTATCCTCATTCTTAGTGGCCTTAAGAATGAGAGGGTCACTGGAAATGGAAAAAAGGAGAAACCGGCTGGAACCATGTGACCTTAGACGGTAGGCCATCGGAAGGTCTTCGATGCATAGATCAGGCATATGATGAGCCTTAATCTGCTCCAGGGTGATTAACACGCGCCAAACCATGGGCATGGTTTGGGCAAAACTAAGACCGGTAAGCTCAAAGAAGCGAGAAATGAAGGGAGAAAATGGATATCGAAGCCCTAATGAAAAAGGATATGCAAAAAAGCAAACCCATTCGTCAGAACAAAAATCCGATCGGACCTCTCGGTCGAATGGACGGAAGATTGTTCCGGCGGGAAAAGCGCCGGAAGCTCGTAGGGCTGCGATGTCGGAATTATCAAAAGAACACACCTCTTTTGAAGGTTTTTGAAGTAAGTTTTGTTTATGGGAGGGAGAATCGGAATCCGCCATTTGTGATCTAGTGCGGGTCGCCATGAAGGATAACAGTCGGAGAGAAGGAAATATGAACAATGGAAATAGATAAGAGAGAGGGAGAAAGTACCTGATATTCTCTTGAAGATAAAGATAACCATAATGTGAAGTCCCTCGGTTAATATAGGCTAAATGTAGGGGGTAAAGAGTAAATAATGCCTTGGAAGTTGCACATTGTCATTTCAGGGGTCTCGTCACATTGATTGCCTTAATTGGTGAAATAAAACTTTTGAAATATATCCGTTGGATTGGTATACCAACCAATATATTTGGGGACAATTGTTATGGGTCATTTTCTGAGTATACATATCCTGACTAATATCCCGCTTTCAATTGTTTATCTGTGACCAGGATACTGGACGGGGATATTGCTAACATCCCGTGCGATATTCTAAGGTTGAGTGAATTAAACACGTGCAGGTTAATGGCTGTAAGTTACTAACGGTCATCAGGACTTCTTCTCCTCGAGACTCGGGCGTATTTGTTATGAGGAAGCCGTTGAACCCGAAAGACTTGGTCCTCAACGTTCGAGTGGGAATATTCGCTGGATCCCGGAAGTATAGGATAGTTTGTTACATTATCTTTACTATAAATAGATGAGGGCGGATCAGTTGAAGGCACGCAATTTTCACACTCACACTCTCGAACACTTCTTCTCTAGTTCATTTCAAACACTACACAAAACACTTGTATTCAAATTACATTGTAACACATAGTCGATCCGCACCACATCCTGCACTGTATCCTGATATTTGAAGCAATAAGAAGAACAAGGAAGCTGCGATTGTCAGCTCCCGAGGTTTTATGCCGGCGATCTAGATTGATCAAGGGCTTTCCTCGTACATCACGTGTCAACCTTTACACTTTAGCTCGTTGTTTGATCATAGATACAGCTCTATATCCTGAGCCGTATCCTGAAACTGTTTTCATATCTAACTTGGTTAACATATTTGTTACACATAACTCTAGCACACTGCCTCACTTTACTAATTTGATCACTTAATTACTTAGGTAATTTTTGACCAAAACAATTAAAAATCAAAAGTATTACATTAAATGTTTGTCTTCACCAAGTGATGTAAGAGACTTAGACAAACATGGCCTTTGATTGTCAAGAACTCGTACTATCAATCTTGGATCCCGAGACTACTACACACACTCTAAGATGGATGATGGTGGTGGATGTGGGCGTTGTAGTGGTGGTGGAGTGTGGGTGATGTGGGAGAGAGGTGGTTTTCCAAGGGATGCCTTTGAAGTGAACCAAGCACCCCTATTTATAGCCTGCATAGAAGCCCGGACACGACCCCGTGTCCATTGGGCACGGCCCTGTGTCCATCCTCTTTCTCTTTCTTCATTAATTGCAATTTGTCTGCATTAGCTCCACACGCCCCCGTGTTCGCTGGGCACGGCCCCGTGTGCAGAAGCGTATCTGTACTATCAAGATTTGCAAGATTCTACGAATCTTAGCGTTGACCATGGCCCCTGTTGAGCTGGGCACGCCCCCGTGCTGGGAATAGAAGCTTCTATAACTTTGTCTTTTCTGCAGGCTTCTGGCCACGTCCCCCGTGTCCGCTGGGCACGGGGCCGTGGTCAGCCTTCTGTTTCTTTGTTTTTGCTTGGGAAGATGATGTCGAGGGTCGGGCATGCCACGTTTATTCCTTTCCTTTGTATTTATGTTAGATTTTGCTGCATATTTGTTCCTTTTGTTCATTTAAGCTCATTTAGTCCCAAAAATATAAAAGGAAGACAAAAGCATACTTTTTCCAACATTAGTACTAAAAAAGGGTTAGTTTTATGCCTCATTTGATGTAATTTATATGTTTCATTTTACACACATCACCATCATCATCATCGTCATCCTCCAATCCACAATCCATTCTCCACCATCCCCAACCACAAACCCCAACCTTCATCATTTTACCATCAAGGCTTCAAGATGACCATGTTTAAGCACTCATCATATGTTGATCACGTTCCGTTCACCATGATCGGCTAGTCTCTTTGGATTTCACCCCGGTGTAGATTTTTCTAAGGATTTCTAGGGTTTGCTACTTGTTTAATATTTGGTTTGTGAAAATTTGAATTGCATTTGAATCATTTGATAATTGTCTTGCATTTATATTGAATCTATGTATTGTCGAGTGAGTTATGAAATTTGACTTTATGGAATGAATATGTGTGATTATGCCTTATCTTTTGATAGGATTTACTTGTCCGAGGTAACGAAGTGCATTGCGGTCAGTCTTGTACGTTGATAGTAATTGGAACCTAAGCCTCGTGATTCTAAAACCGTTAATGAACTAATTCAATTAAACCAAGTTAATTCGTGGAGTAACCCTAGGTCCTACAATTGTCGAACCGGGTGTGAACCTTGTTCTCCAATATTGTTTTTAATCCATAAATCAAGTTTTTGTACAAGTCTCAATTGATCAAGTTTTCGTAGTAAGTAGTTAAAAACAAACTTGTCGGTTTAACCCGACATCTCATCAAACAAGCAAACAAGCAAACAAACAAACAATTGAATCATTTTAGCAAGCTTCATAAGAGTGACACCCTTTACAATCAATCACATCCATACACAAACCACAAACTCTTCGTGGTTTGACCCCTTACTACAACTAATGCATTGTTAAGGGTAATTAGGGTATATAAATATTATCTTCGACCGGAGCGTGACACTCCGATCAAATTTTGGCGCCGTTGCTAGGGAGTTCGTGCGCTTTGTGTTTGGATATTATTGATTGTGTGATTATCTGTTTAAGTGCTTATTTCTTTATATCGTTTTTGCTTTTGTGTTACGCGGGTGTGTTACTTGTGTAGGTTACAGGTAGTGCATGCATACAGGAACTCTGGAAGAACGTCACCGTTGGTGTTTGAACCGGAGATCGAGCGGGTCGTTAGAAGGAACCTAGCCAATCGGTTAAAGGCAACACTTGCCTCACATCAACCCAATATCAACTCATCACATACACCATCTTTTGGGCCCATTCCAATGGATTCCCCAAAACTCTAATCAACCCAACAACAAAACCCAACACCAGTTTCAATACCCAGACTACCCTCGCCAGAACCAAAACGTGAAAAATAATCAACCGGGGGGCGGTAGCAATTCGAGACCACCAACATCACCTTTCCAAACCCGTGGCCCAAACCAAAACAATAATCAACGTACACCAACACCTCCACCTCAAAACCAAAATGACAAAACCCATTGCCACCTTGCCTCATCATCTGAAATGTTAACGCCAACCGTGGAGTTAACCAAAATCGTGGCAATCCCACGAATGAAGCTCAATTTCTCAATCTCAATGATTTGAGAAAAAATATTCCCGATGACGAATCGTATAGTGTTGCCGTTATCAATCACCGAAACATGTGAGTATTCACTTGGAATACTCGGATGATGGTGGAATTATAATGAGCGGGTTGAAGATGACGTATGGGGTGACGATAATGCGGGGAATTTCTACAATGCCCGGGGGTTTGAGTAAGACGATTTTGGCTACCAAAATGCCAACTATGTGGGGAATAATGGTGATTATGGGTACTATTATGCCCGCAATGATGGTTACGGAAATAACCGTCAACCACGAAATAACCAACGAAATTGGGATAACGGGAATTACAATAACAACAATAATGCTAACCGTGACCGGATTCTGTGATTCGTCGGTGGAGGTAACCAAGGGGGAAATCAAGATGGTGATCGAAGGGGTAATCAAAGACCGGTCAACCAAGAAGTCAACGGTCCTCAACGACGTCAACCGCACCAATAATTTCACGTGGTGTAAATGGGCGAATTAGACCTGTTATTACCGACAATGACTCAGCAATTGTTCGCGGAAGAAGTGCCTTCGATTGTAAAACCAATTACATCAACATCCTACCCCATCTCAATGGTAGGACTCATAATGAGCCATATACTCATTTGGCGGAATTCTCAGCCTTATGTGGCACAATTGGGGGGGCATCATTTCTCGTTGGATGAAGTGAAGCTACGATTGTTCCAGTTTTCGTTGAAGGTTTAGGCAAAACAATGGTTTCTCACGCTTTCGGAGAATAGTATTCACACTTGGGCAGAAATGCAAGAAGTGTTTCTTGACGAGTACTATTCTATAGCGAAGGCCGATGATGCGAGAAATGAGATTTGGTCATTTCAGCAATTACCGGGTGAGTTACTGCACAAAGCTCTCTCGCGCTTTAAAGAGTTAGTTCGGAAGTGTCCTCATCATCAAATCGAGAGATGGGGATTGCTGAAATGCTTCGTGAGGGGGTTGGATGCCGAAGATCATAAATACTAGCTATCGCCAAGTAATGGGACATTGTTGAACAATGATGAGGAGGATGATTGGGAGTTCTTGGAAAGGATGAGTAAGAACTCCAAGGCAGTGGTTATGGCAGACCGAATCAAAAAGCATCTGATCTCAAGGTCATGACCCTGACCGCATTGCTAGTTCCAAGGATCGGATTAAAACAATAGTACGGGAGTTGGCACGTTGAAGAAGAAAGATGTGGGGCGGTGAAATTCGCCGTTTGTGAAGATTGTGGTGACCTCGGTCACCGGGCTGAGAATTGTCAAGTGAACATGGCCCAAACCGCCGATGAGGTGAATCAAGTGTATGGAGACCGGAGGCAACATGATATGAACTCCAACACTTACCACCCCGGGTTGAGGAACCATCCTAATTTTAGGTATGGTAACGCCTCTTTAAGAAATATATGATAGTTAACGCACTTTAACGGCCTTTCAATCATACTTTTCGTTTTGTTTTTTCTCCATTAGGCATTGTATTAGAAATGTATCTCCCTCTTAATGCCCCTATAATGCCTAGAGGGTGGTGTTAGGGCCATTATCCAACTCTTCACGCCCCTTATTATGCCCCATTACTCATGGGCTAAACTTGATTAGTCATTTAGTTATAGTGGGTTTACAGTCAATGTGAACTGATTCTTTTTGTATTTTTGTAACACCCTAAAAATATTAAATTATATATATGTGTATACATGTATAATTAATTATATTGATAATAAAATTTCAAAAAATAAAACTTGGAATATTTAACCTAGTTAATTTCATGTTATTAAATGATCAAGAATCAAGGGATTCTAACCCATTTTTACAAATCTTAAAAGTAAAGGGGCAAACTTGAAAACAGATTGAATAAATAGAAATTTCAAACACTAAAACACCCACATGTGTGTGTTTCTGTTCGATTAAAACCCCGGAGCCATGAGAACTCCTTCTAAAACCCTAAATTCACCAAATATCACTCAAATTCAAAGGAGAAATCAAGTTAGAAATCAGTTTCAAGCTAGAATTGTGATCACATAAGTAAGGAGGTCAGAAGGTATGTCTAATTTTGATATTTAGTGATGTTTTGATTTGTCATGAACATTCATAAATGAAATTCTTGAATTAATGTTTGAAGTTATGGCAAAATTGAAATGATTACAAGTCTAGGAACAAACCCTAGATAAGAATTTAGTGATTTTGTGTCATAACTTAGTGAATTGATGATTAACCATATGTGTGTTATATGGGTTTTATGAATAAAACAATGTGTTGGTGCACTAAATGTCTGCTGATTACGTCTTAATCAAGTCTTGTGTCTAGATAGTTTGAATGAACACACATTAGGGTTTTACTTGTTTAAATTTGTAGTTTTCGCTTGATAGTGTTCTTGTGTAATTCAAGCTAAATCAAGATTTAGCTTGAAATGGTTCAAGGGAAATCAGATTTACCTTGAAATGGTTCAAGGGAAATCAGATTTAGCTTGAACTGGTTCAAGCGAAATCATGATTTGGCTTGAACAGTTTCAAGCGAAATCTTAGATCTATATATAGGTTGATGTGTGGTTCATTTGGGAGAGATGGTCATTGTATGAAACACGAAGTGCTGCCGGATTTGTATTAGAATATGTTGTAAAAGCACAAATATCAATCAGTAAAGAAGGATTAAAAGGATAATAACTGTTATGACTTTGATTACGTTGATTCCGCCTTCATACTCGAAGATGAACTGCCTTAACTGACGTTTTAAGGTCGTAGAACGGTCCAACAAGTGGTATCAGAGCTCAGGACGAGGAGTTCATACCATAGCAGCTTGATATTACCGGATTCTCTTCTTTCTACTCATTTCTTTTTATACTTTTCTGATCTGAACGAGTTCCAACGGTCGAAATGGTCTGATTTTCGAGTATATCGTGTAAAATAGAGTTTTAACAAAGCCTACAAAGTTTCGGACTAAAATTCAGATTAAAACTAGTTAAAAATGACCTAAAACAGGATTTCGCTTGAGTTAGTTCGAAGGTTAAGATAAGATTTCGCTTGAAAAAAAAACATAGGATTTCACTTGAAAATCAGGATTTCGCTTGAATAGTTCAAGCGAAATTGATCATCTGGATTTCGCTTGAAATTAGTTGAAGCGAAATTGTGTTGTGAGTTTTCGCTTGAATCTGTTGGAATTGAATTTAAGGATTTCGCTTGGAAACAGTTGAAGCGAAATACATTGGCTGTGGATTTCGCTTGAATCTGAACTAATCTTAGATTTCGCTTGAAACTGTTTGAAGCGAAATTAAATTGCTGAATTTCGCTTGAAACACTTGGATCAGATTTCGCTTGAGTTTATTTTTGAGATTTCGCTTGAATAGTTTAAAGTGTTGATTTCGCTTCAAACTATTCAATTTCGCTTGAACTTGCTAATTTTTCAAAACTTAAAAATTTTTCTAAGTGTTTGCTGATTTTGCAGGAACATTCACGATGGATGATCTTTTCATGAACCCGTTTAGCGATATGTACGCGTTTGCTGGAGATTCCGGAAACAATGATACTTCATCAAGCAATGTGAATGAAAATCCTCCAAAAGAGAAGAAAAAGGAAGCTTGGGAGTCGGAAAGTGCCTTCGGAACGTTCAATAAACCTCCAAAGCTAATGGCCATTGAGGAATACAGTCGGTGGTCAAGAAAGTTTGAGGACTGGTTGATGGCATTCGCATTTCCCAGCTGGAAGAGTTTGAAAAACGGTTATGAACATGGAAAGAAATATGGTGAAACTTTAAGAGCAGCCGAGGAGATTGAATCGTTTGTAGCTGAACAAAAGTGTGTGGCATTGTTATATCAGTCAGTCCGGGAAGACATTATTGCCTTGATCGACTATTCAAATGCAAAAGATCTTTGGGAAAAGCTAGAAAAGAAATGTACAGGTAGTGAAGAAATTAAGAAAAACAAAAAGAAACTTCTTAGAAAAGAGTTTGATCTGTTTGGATGTTTAAAGAATGAGTTAGTTTGTAAAATGATAGAAAGGTTTGGTCATCTAAAGCTGGAGTTAGTAAGACATGATATCGATATTCCTGAAGAAGATCTTATCGACAAATTGTTCGATTCGTTGCCTGACGAGATGGATTGGAGATATTATGCGTTGATGCTGAAGAATACTATCAAAGAACCAGAAAAGTTGACATTAGATTTGCTGATTGAGAAACTCGAGAGTCACGAGTTGGAGTTGAAGAAGACATACAAAGTCAATCACTCATCTTACCAGTAAAATTTGGATTTGTATTATCCAAAAAGCATGATGCCAAAAGCAATTTCTCCAAAAACTGCGTTTTCTGCTGAAAATGTGTCGACAGCTGGCAAAGAAAGTCAAAGTACTCAAAGCAGTGGAAGTCACAGTGGTTATCACAGTGTATCTTCATCTTCTGGAAATCATCCAGATGCAAAGAATCATTTTCAATGTAACATAGCGATAGATTTGAAGAATGCTCAGAACTTTGATAAGGAATCGGCCAAGCAGCAGATGATTTTCCTAGCATCGGTGTTGGAATCGTATGAAGGGCTAGTAGCTGGGAAGATAGGCAACACCAATCTGACAAAAGAAGATTATGATCAGATTGATCCGGAAGAAATGGAACTGATCGATATTCGTTGGGCTATGGCAAGTGCTGTTCGTCGAGCACAACGTTTTATGGAAATTACCGGAAGGAAGACAATTGGTGGTGCATCTACCAAGCTGGGGTTCGATAAGTCCAAGGTGACATGCTTCAAGTGTAAGCAGAAAGGTCACTTCAAACGAGAATGCCGAAACACTTATGCTGATGAGTCAGAGAATCCTTTCAGAGATGATTACTACAAGAAGGCGATTTATCACCAGAATAAATCCGAGCCGCCTAGATTGAAGCGGGTTGAAGACAACAGAGAGAAATCTAGAGCTCTTGCGGTGATTTACGATGATGAGGGTTATGATTGGAGTCAAGAGGTTCTACCGGAAGAAGATGCGGTTGGTTACGCATTCATGGCGAAAAACGATGAACCTATTCCATGGAAAGACGATCGAACTGAAGAGCAAAAGTATAGATACAGAAAAATGATAGCTGAAAACAAAATCATTAGAATATCTCGTATCTTTCTGGAAGCAAGGAGAGCCAATAGATGGGATCCAGATAGAGAGTGCTATCTTGATGAGTATGGAAATATTGCAATTGATGATAGTACACTTGATATTGAAGCCATAATCCAGCAATACAAAGAAGATGATGAGTACTGGCAACACAAATGGTGGGGAACTCCAACCGAGAAAATGAAAGAAGAAGAGAAAGAGAAAGAGAGAAAAGAGAAAGAAGAGATCGAGAAAGCAAAGAAGATTGATACTGGAGTTATTGACACAACGCAGGAGTTGACTGCTGAAAATCTTGGAAGAATGGCTGACAAAGTGCTAGCTGCTAAGGCACTTGAGGTAGACTCCAACTCCGTGTCTGAGTCAAAAAGCCAGGTCAGTTCAGATGTGTCAACAAATGTGTCAGGTAAGAAAATCGATGGAAATGCTGATTGCAAAAATTGCAACAAAGAGTGCAAATTTTGTAGCACAGTCACGTATCTCAACGGGAAGAAAGTTGATGATCTGACAGCAAAGGTCAGAAGCGTTGAGAATCAGATTCTTGATCGTGACAAAACAGTTAAAGCTTCAACTGAACGGATAAGAGAATTAACTAAACAAATTGAAAATGATAAAATTGATCATGACAAAATTAAACAAGAAAATGAAAAGTTGATTCTTGAAAACCGTCAGATTTCTGAAAAATTTGAAAAACTCAAAAGCACAATGAAAGATTGTGATGATCGAAATGGTAAAACTTTTAAAGAAAATGAACATTTGAAAGCAGTGCTTAGAGTCAAAGAAGAATCAATCAACCAACAACTGGATGAAATCGCTAAATTGAAACTTAAAGTTCAAGAGCCTGTTATCGAAAACGAGCGAATCCAGTTGAAGCTTAACAGTTACAACTCCGCAAGCTTTGTTTTGCAACATATTATTCCCAAACCCATTGGGAAAGACAAAGCGGGCGAAGATGTGTATTGTGATGGAACTGGGGTGGGGTTTCATCAAGTTCCACCACCTGTTCTTGATAACTACACGAAAAAGCAATCTGGGTTGGTTGAAATTGAGGATGAAAAAGAAGTTAAACTTCCGGAAAACATTGATGTTACTTTTACATCATCTGATGATAGTGTTCAGACAGAGATTGTTAAGAGCACAGCTGAAAGTGTTTTGATGTCTGATTCAACTGAAGATGATGGGTGTTTCTTAGACAAATACATTCAGAAATCAAAGTCCAAAAGCAACTTAAGTGATGAACCGGGTCTTGTGATGTACAAGATGGCTGGATCTGATAAGTTGTATTCGGATTCTGAGTTTCCAATTGAGAATGTTAATGTGAAAAAGTTGACAAATGTTTTCAAGTTAGTTGAAGTTGAGTTGTCAGAAGTGAACAGTTTGTGTCAAACAAAAAGGCAAATGAATTTTGAGAAAGATAAAGCTTATTACAAAAAGCCTGTTGTTCCACCACGTTTTTATAACAACAATCGAAACAATTGGTCGGGTGGTTATCGGGGTAGTAATAGTTATTAGAAGAAGAGTTTTCAAAACAAAAGATTTGCTGAAAAGAAGGTGTTTGTGAACAGTTCGAGTTCACTTTCTGATGAGGAAAATGAAATTTTTTCAAAATCAAATAAAGAGTTCTTTGAGAAAAGAGCTTCACATTATCAGTCTGAAGGCACAAGTCGAGTTGTTGATACTCGAATATGTTTCAGATGTAATCAAGTTGGTCACATTGCACGAAAGTGTACCAATGTGAAGCATAAGACTGAAATTGTGAAGATTCAAAAGAAGAAAGTTGATGTGAAGGGTAAAGCACCAATCGGTGTTGAGAAAAAAAGTGTGAAAAATAACAACATCAAAGTGAAAAATGAACCTGTAAAGAAAGTGGTAACTAAAAACGACAAGTTTTATAAACAGGTTGCATTATCTCAACAAGTTTGGAAACCAAAAACTGAAATGAAAATTTCAACTTCTGAAGTGAAAAAGGCTGAAGAATTAATTTCGGTTGATTATGATGCAAATTTTCCACCTTTGAAGGCTGAAAATTTCAAAATTCAAGTTGCTAGAGTCAAGGTTACACCTAAGGCTGATGAGGCCTGGGTGGACACCATGTTCGAATAAGCAGTTTGAATTGCCGGAGCTTCCTTGTTCGCGAAGCATGAATCGGCATCTTTATTGAAATGTTTTAAAATCAATTTGTGGTATGTGCAGGATCTTCCAAGAGCCATTTCAAGATGGATCATGGATAGTGGCGCATCTCGACATATGACAGGAAAAACTGCATTACTGTATGATGTGAAGAATATCAATGGTGGTTATGTGGGATTTGCTGGTCATGAAGGTGGTAGAATTGTTGGTGAAGGAACGTTATCCAATGGGATTGTGACGTTTGAGAGAGTTAACTACATCTCTGAGCTGGAGAACAATCTGCTTAGTATCTCGCAGATTTGTGACAACATGTATACTACTCACTTCACTGATAAAGAATGTTTGATTTTGAAACCTGGTTTTGTTGTTCCTGAAGAATGGATTATCATGAGGGCACCTAGAGTGAATGATTTATATGTGTTAGATATGAGTGTAGCAACTTCAACTACTGGTCAAGCACATTGTTTTGTGTCTAGAGCAACTGAGAAAGAATCGAGATTGTGGCACCGAAAGATGGGGCATATACATCTTAGAAAAATGAATCACTTGGTGCACAATGATTTGGTATTGGGTGTTAATATCAAAGGTTTTCATCTGGAAGGGGAGTGCATTAGCTGCATCAAAGGCAAGCAGAAGAAAAAGTCACACCCTACAAAGCAAGTTAATTCAGTTTCGAGACCTCTGGAAAGACTTCACATGGATTTGTTTGGTCCGGTGAATGTCAAAAGTATTACAGGAGATTACTATTGTTTGGTCGTTACTAATGATTATTCCAGATTTTCGTGGGTTTCTTTCTTGAAGACGAAAGATGAAACATTTGACAGTTTGATGGGGCTGTTCAGGAAGATTGAGAATTTGTACCAAAGGCGTATTAAGAGAATTCGAAGTGATAATGGTACTGAATTCAAGAACAGCAAGATGGAAGAATTTTGTGATGAAAGATGTATTTTGAATGAGTTTAGTGCTCCGTACACTCCGCAGCAGAATGGAGTCACAGAACGCAAAAACCGGACACTAATCGAGACGGCTAGAACTATGCTCGCAGATTCAAAGTTACCGATTAATTTTTGGGCTGAAGCTGTTTCCGCCGCATGCTATACGCTCAACAGGGTTCTCACTGTCAAAAAGTTCAACAAAACATGCTTTGAGCTAATCAATAATCGCAAACCGAATTTGAAGTATCTAGAACCGTTTGGGTCACCCTGTACGGTTATAGAGCCTCATGGAAAGTTTGGTCCGAAGAGCATTGAGGGAATTTTTGTTGGTTATGCAAATCCAATGCGACGTGTCTTCGTTCCAAGTGAGAAGCGGATTATTGAAGCTGCAAATGTGGAATGTCAAGGTTATACTATGCCGCCACAGAATCCTGGTGATTCATGGCGTTATCATTATGACAAACTGTGGGATTCGTTTGACATGAGAGAAGAATCAGAGGATGATGAAGATTTCTTTGATGAGTTGGATATTTTGCGTGAATATGAGTCGCAGCTAAGGTTCCCAGCTGAGTATTCGAGGAGACCACGGGAAACTTCAAATGACGATGAAGCAGGTCCGAGTAATGCTGGTGAACATGATGATGTCCAACAGAATGAAGTTGCTCAGGATAATCAGTCGGCTCAGAATGATAATCTAGAAGCTGAAAACATGCCAGTATTTGATCATGGTGATTCAGATTCTGAGGGGGAGCAAATTCAGATTTCAAGTCAAACAAACCAAGTTGGTGAACAAGATGCAGAGCAGAATGTTACTAATCTGGAGGGAAATGTAGATGTTCAAAGTGAAGTGATGCCGCAAACTTTTTCATATCATCCAGAGGAGTTGATCATAGGAGAATTGCAAGCTGGAGTTCGCACTCGAAATCAGATTGATAAAGGGCTTACATGTTTTTATACAAAAGTTGCTCCTTTGCAAACTGAATTCTCATTGAGTTGTTTTATCTCGCAGGTTGAACCAAGAACTTACAAAGAGGCGCTTACTGAAGACTCTTGGGTCAATGCAATGCAGGAGGAACTTAGTCAATTCGAGAAATTGGGAGTGTGGAAGTTAGTTGATTTGCCGGATGGTCAGAGAAAGATTAACACCAAGTGGGTGTTCAAGTGTAAGAGGGACGATAGAGGAGTTGTTGTAAGGAATAAAGCTCGACTCGTTGTTCAGGGATTTAGTCAACAGGAGGGGATTGATTTTACCGAAGTCTATGCTCCTGTAGCACGACTAGAGGCAATCAGAATTTTCCTAGCATTTGCGTCTTGGAAGAACTTTAAAGTTTATCAGTTGGATGTTAAATCGGCGTTTCTTTACGGGAAGGTTAAAGAGGAGGTTTATGTCGGTCAGCCACCGGGCTTTACCGATCCAATCCACAAAAACAAGGTCTACTTATTGGACAAAGCGCTGTATGGTTTACACCAGGCCTCGAGAGCCTGGTACGAGACTTTGTCTCAACACCTACTAGCCAACAAGTTCATTCGTGGAAAAGTGGATGCCACTCTCTTCACTAAAGAAGTCGATGGTCATCTTCTGATAGTTCAGATTTATGTGGACGATATAATCTTTGGGTCGACAAATGAAAATCTATGCAAAGATTTTGAATCAGTGATGAAGCAAAAGTTTGAAATGTCATCAATGGGGGAGATGAAATTCTTTCTGGGTTTACAAGTTGAACAACTTCCTGAGGGAATTTTCATTCATCAGTCAAAGTATGTTCATGATATTCTAGAGAAATTTGGGATGTCAAGTTCTACTCCAGCTGCTACCCCACTTGCAACAAATCATGGGATTCACCCAGATCTCACCGGAGACAGGGTTGATGAAACGTTTTACCGATCCATGATAGGTTCTTTAATGTACCTAACTGCTTCACGTCCTGATATAATGTATCCAACGTGCCTCGCAGCAAGATTTCAATCTAACCCGAGAGCATCGCATATGATCATTGTGAAGAGGATATTGCGCTACCTGAAAGGAACTCCTTCATTGGGGTTGTGGTATCCTAGGAAAGGAGACTTTACGCTCGAAGGGTATTCCGATTCGGATTTCGGATGCTGTAAAGTCAATTCAAAATCAACAACTGCAGGATGCCAGTTCTTTGGTCCTAGATTGGTTACCTGGCAGTGTAAGAAACAAACGTCTGTGGCGTTATCTACATGTGAAGCGGAGTATGTTTCTGCTAGCAGTTGCTGCTCTCAGATCTTGTGGATACAGCAACAGATGCGTGACTACGGTTTGCAGTTTCTTAACACACCTCTTTTTGTTGATAATGAGGCCGCTATAAATATAACAAAGAATCCAGTACATCACGCTAAAACTAAACACATAGAAATTCGTCATCACTTTATTCGTGATTGTTTTGAGAAAAAGTTGATACGAATTGAGAAAATCCACACTGACGAACAGAAAGCTGATTTACATACCAAAGCTTTTGATAAAAATCGGTTTAAATATTTGTTAAAACTGAATGGTATGAAGCTTCTTTCGGTGTCGGATGGAATTGTGGGCGTTGATGAAAGTACTGTTGCGGATGAAGACGAGAAACAATCTGCAATGGTTTGTCGAATTTTTACTTGTTTTGGTATTTAGGGGGAGTAGATGTTTGTACATAGTTTATTTTTCAGAAAATACAAAAACAGTAAAAAATGCAAAAATACAAAAACATGATAAAATGAAAAAGAGCTTGTGTATATGGGGAAAATGATAGTACATCGGCTAGACGATTACAGTATGCTAAAGATTTGTAAAGTATAAATGAGTTAAACAGTCTCACTGATGATGTGTCGATAGGTTTTCGCACATTTAGTAGATTTATTCGGGATATAAACCTAAATTCAAACTTGTGAATTTCGTGGGGAACACTACTTGGATATATAGGTAACCCCTGAAATCTCGTTTGAAAGGTCTCTTAATCTGATATGCTAGGTCTTTATACTCAATGATGACTGGGGTATTATTCCGGGACTTCTGCTGAACGGTAGTTCTGACCTAGTCCTTGGCTAATACTTTCTGCAATGCTTGAAACATAGCATTAAACCCTCAGCATGCCGATGAAACAATAAAATTGATAGTCGCTGCTGTTGTAAGCAAAAAGATCCTCTAAAGGGGACATACCGTAAAGTCGAAGTTGATATCTCTCTGCGTATACGGAAGTATCGATCTGAGATCCCTCGGCCCTCGCATACCTAATTTATATACAGATATCATTGTAGTATACTCACCTGTAAGACTGATTATTGGGATTCTGGATACGGGAGTATATTCAAGAGGTGGGACACATGAATGAGCTAAGTTCATAATTCATCTAATTCGTATCCTGAGTAAATTGAAATTTGTGTGGGAATTTAAGATGGATTAGTATATCGACAATCGATGTGAATTGTTTAAGTCTGAGTATGAAATGAAGCTTAACGGTACTTGTGATTTGTCTGAAAAGCTGATATGATTCCCTGACACGCTCGCCAAAAATATGTTTGTAAATAGTTTACTTTGTTTACTTTCTGCAATTTAAGTTTTCTGTATTTCATTTCTTAGTTTAGAACACTTTGATAAAATCCAAAAAGATTTTATTTCTGCTTTATTTTCTGACAAACCAAAGTGGAGAGTTGATTGTTGGATTCTCAGATGATTGAAGCAGATGCAGGAGATTCTGGACTGAAGAATGAGAAGAGCTTACTTTGATGAAGTTTGAATTGTTTGAAAAGTCAAAAACAAGTTCATTAACTTGATACTTGTTATTTTCAGAAAATGTTTGAAATTGTTGTTTTAAAATCAGTATTGATTCGTCAAAAGATCAACCAAGGTCATTAATTTGGACTTGGTAGATTAATTAAGTGATCAGGGTCATTAACTTGGACCTGAATACTTGAGTGGATTGTTAAAGCTGATTGAGTGTGTGATTTAATGTTGAAAAGATCGAATTGTAATGTTTGTTGGTTGAGTAACAGGTTTGGACTTCATTATTCCCAACGGAGGCTAATTGTCAAAGCTTGAACCAGATATCTCAGATTCTAGCATATCGAGAGGGGGAGTCTGTGAAAGGGGGAGTCTGGATCAACGGTCAAAGGGAAGATTGAAGTTTAAAGTTTAAAGTTTGAAGTTAAAGATTGAAGAAAGTGTTTACAATGTTTGAAGAATGATAAAGACAAAGACTTGAAGCCAAAGACTTCATCAACATCCAAGGGGGAGTCTGTTGGTGCACTAAATGTCTGCTGATTACGTCTTAATCAAGTCTTGTGTCTAGATAGTTTGAATGAACACACATTAGGGTTTTACTTGTTTAAATTTGTAGTTTTCGCTTGATAGTGTTCTTGTGTAATTCAAGCTAAATCAAGATTTACCTTGAAATGGTTCAAGGGAAATCAGATTTACCTTGAAATGGTTCAAGGGAAATCAGATTTAGCTTGAACTGGTTCAAGCGAAATCATGATTTGGCTTGAACAGTTTCAAGAGAAATCTTAGATCTATATATAGGTTGATGTGTGGTTCATTTGGGAGAGATGGTCATTGTATGAAACACGAAGTGCTGCCGGATTTGTATTAGAATATGTTGTAAAGCACAAATATCAATCAGTAAAGAAGGATTAAAAGGATAATAGCTGTTATGACTTTGATTACGTTGATTCCGCCTTCGTACTCGAAGATGAACTGCCTTAACTGACGTTTTAAGGTCGTAGAACGGTCCAACACAATGAACACTAGAATTATAATGATGAATTAGTGTTATTTGATTGTTATGATACAACTCTAGGTGTTGTTTATTCATACTAGACATATGCTTATGAAAATGATGATTTAGCATGGTTAAATGATTAACCATGAACTTGATAATGTTAGTAAAATAATCTCACCCATAAGATCTTCGATAAAATGTCTAAGTGATCTTGAAATATTGAGAAATACGAAAGAATCACTTAATTGATTAGTTAGAAGCGTTGTGTGTTAAATATTGAAACATGAGTTCTAAGTGATATATTCGAATTGAACTCTATAGGCAAATTGGGCGAATCATCGAGTGGTCAAGGCGGAACGGATACCCTCTTAAAAGGAAAGCTTTAAAGGTATGCGGCTATATGCTTCGTATATTTTCATTAGTATTTTTATTTCTATTTAAGTTGAATGACAAATGAAATGTTATGAAGTTCGGTTGACACTAAAATGGTGGATTCCGTATGAATAAACCTAACGGATTAATTAGATTCTAGCGATAAGTTAGAATGTAAAAGTGATTGATTTCACTATAATATTCAAACGGGTCAAAATGACTCGAATGATGAATGTTTGGTAATATGAAAGCGATGGATTTCGCTAATAAAACCAAACGGGTCAAAATAACCAAAGTAATGAAACTTTGGTTATATAAAAGCGATGGACGTTGCTAAGAAAGCCAAACAGGTCAAATTGAAGTCTTGATGTAAACCGGGAAGGTTGTACGATAAAAGACTTCGAAGTGATACCCGGATTATGAATTGAAAGTCATTATAAGCGTTAAGCCGAGAATCAAAAATGCGAAATAAAAGTCAAAAACTCAGGTGTTGAGTATGACTAAATGATGCACAATTCTATATAAGGGATTTGTATTAAGTTCGTTCAACTAGTTGTAGTTGAATGGGTCAAACAAACAATACACACCTATAGAGATAACGGGCGCATAAAAACATAAGGGTAATAACCCGGGTAAATGGGAATAATCATAGTAATGAAATTTATGCGCAAAAGATGTATTTACATAAGCTCGTTTACATAAATATGCAAACGGGTCAAATAACTTCTTAAATAATTCCTAAGCCGAAAACTTAAAGGATAGGAATTTATAAATCCGAATGATAGATTTTGAGTCTATAATATGGCCGATCAATTTACGATCACATAGGAAGAAACAGGACCTAAAACGGATCAAAATTTAGAGAGTTATGATCATTTTGGTGAAAATTGGTTTGGCTGAAAATATACAGCATCAGATTTCAAAACTTTCTGGAAAAATCAGGGTGTCGCGCCCCGCGACGGAGAAGAACCTTTGTCGTCGCGGCCCGCCATGGCCTTCGCGTCATGCGATGGTTAATCCAAATCCCGTCGCGGTACGCGACGGGTCTTAAAACTGGCCAAAGCTGTAGAAATGTTTATTTTGCGTTGCGGACTTGTTTTTAATTTGTTATAAACTTTCATAACTGACGTTTATGACCGTTTTGATTTTAGGTAACTACAACAATCTTTTGGATGGCGATCAAGCTTGCTCGAGAACCGAACACGCATTCAAATAAAGCTTCCGCATCTAGTTTAGTTCCTTTTGTTACTAAATACTTATGTAAAACTTTTGTAAACATAGTATGAATGTTTTGAACTTTATATAAACGTCGTTACGATGATGTTTTTTTTGAAAAACGGCATTTTGATTTATAAGTGCACAATATCTTATATAAATTATTCGGTATAAATATAAGGGTCTTACAATTTTTGTTTAATCTTTTAGTTTGGGTGACTATTGAATGAGGAAAGATACATTTTCTGTTACGTTAAAAGAAATGAACCAAGAAATAAGATTAACAACCAACATTTACTATTAGAGAAACCTCATATTCTTAGTGAATAAGAGAGATTATAGTTTAACAACCAAACATTTATTTTTGGACGAAAAGAAAAAAAAAACCCAAATCCTTAATTTACTTATTAGTGAATGTTGTGTAACAACCAATAATAACCAAAAGATACATGTCAACTGTTCATATTAGTTGAATTATGGCCAGTTATGCTTTAACGCCCAGCCAGTTGAGACCGAGTTGTCTTTAGAAAAAAAGAAGCCATTAGTTGTTACTAGCCAAAAGCATTTATGTTCGTTTAAAATGCTTTGGCCACAATCTGTTGCAACATCCTTATTGAAAACCTCAAAATTAGCCTTTTTGAGAACAGTATTGTCATCATCCATCCAGAAAAACTCTCCAGCAAACGAAGTTGTTTCACGAAGATTCATGCGAAAATTCCAATGGAACGCATCTTTGATGGTCATTGTTTTATTCCCTGGGTCATTATCTTTCGAGTAAACATGAGCAACAAGATGTTCAATGTTAGCATCGATGACTTGCACTGTATACGGCTGGAATGAAGATGTTGCAATGTAAACACGAGACAATGTTAAAATGCAAAGGAATAGAAAGTATGTTGTGTGACTCATGTTATGTTTTTGATATCGAACCAAGGACTTTGTTCCCTTTATATATATGATTTCTCAAGTAGTGTATATTGACTTAATCAATATACTAGTGGGAATGCCCGCGCGTTGCCGCGGGTATTTATGTTTTTGGCCGCACGTTGCGCGACGGGTTCCACATATTTTACCAATCACACGGAGATATAAACTTGAGGTTCCAAGTGAGTGGTTTCGACTTAAAAGTTTGATTCCAAGTGCACCAGATTTTTTAATAAAATCGACTTTTTCCATCTCAAACTAATTATGCAACTGATATAGTCACAAGAGAACAAGTATATTATAAAGGTACACTATCTCAATGCGCTTGGTACAAATCATTATATCATCACGTGTTCTGGGTTTGTTAATTTTCACTCCAGAATCGTTGTAATATTTGGAAATATAGACAGAAACAATACATAGAGATTACTCAAACTTCTTAATCAAAGACATGTAATTCAGCATCTTCTCAATAGCTTCATCATTGTGTCCCCGTCCCCCCGACTGAGTTACAAACTTTCAACGGATCCATAATAACACCAGATTCCTCGAATTACAAATGTTTTGGTATGGTTTAAAGTACCTTGATAGATGGAACTATAACTGCACGTTATAGTTGCTACACTTTAAATGCTTGAACATCAGAAAAGTTCAACTATAAGTGAAAGTCAATGAAAATTGCAACACTATTAAAACTTATAAAATATTTTATAAAAGAGAATAAATAATGTAATATGCCATTGATTAAACAGCAAAAGTTCAGAATATCTATAGGAGTCCAAAAGTCCAATGAGCAGTCACCAGAAGTCAAATGTGTCATTTCGGGTCTGGTTCTTCTTCGCAAAGTACCATTTATGGGCAAATTGTGCATAGGGGTGTTCAGAATTCGTTTCGAATTCGAAAAATTTGAAATTCTTTTAAATTCGATTATCAAGAATTCGTTTCAAGTGCAAGGTGGCATCTCTTTATGGCAAAACCTGGCTAAAGGGTTAAAACGGGTTTATGGTTCCGGTTAAAATGTACTCTTTGGTCAAAATATGTCGATACAGGTTTTAGTTGAAATGGGTCAAATTGGGTTTAGGATTTTAATTAAAATGGAGACTCTGGTCAAAATGAGGTTTGGATTCTGATTAAAATGGACTCTTTAGAAAGTTTAGGATTCTGGTTGAAGTCATCAGAATGGGTTCAAGTGGAAAGTTTCTTTGTGGCGCAAAGCGGGTTGGGTTGTGTGTTTCGAAGAGAATCTGTATATGTGCAGTCATTTGTTTGGTGTAGACCTGGCAAAGGGGTCGGGTCGGGTCATGGATCAAAACGGGTTCGGGTCAAAACGGGTCAATTATAAAAAAAGGTTGTTTTGGTTCGGGTCGAAACAGGTCCGGGTCAGAACAGGTTTTGGGTCGGGTCTTTTTCTTTTTTTATGATGATGATGACTAATATGCGTTAATTATTCATATACTAATGGGGTTGTGTTATTCTCATGTTACTTTGGGTCGGGTTGGGTCAGTTTTTTTTTTTTTTTTTTTTTTAATTTATGGTCACCTGAAACAGTTGCACCATTTGCTGGAGATGATGCTGAAGCAGATGCATTATTGTCACCTGAGATAGTTACACCATCGGCTGCAGATGGTGCTGAGTCGTGTAGTGACGATGAAAATATAATTCGCAATTCATGAACAACTATAGACAGATAAAGAACCAGCAGCAGCAGCAGCAGCTTACCTTCCATCTTTCTACCAAACTCATGAATAATCCAGCAACTTAAATTAAATTACATATATAACAGTAACCGAATTCGATACCAATAACCTGGCAACTAATTCTTCTAGTTCTTCAAACTCAACTCAACCAAATTGAATAATAATTCTAAGCAACAAACTAAAGTCAAAATCTTAATCAAATAATAATAAATGGTTTGACTATGTTGTACAATTAAGAGTGGATTAGATGAGTAGGCGAGTTGAGTTACCATTTAAAAAAAAAGGTTCTGGACTCGTAAATTTGTAACTTGTACAAATGAACGGTCATGATTCAATTGTTCCAAGGTGACAATGGAGAGTTGCATTAAATACCATAACCTTTAACATAACTAAATGTAAGGCTATAAGGTATGGTGATGGTCCTCCCTTGGAGAATGGTCCGCCACGTAAGCGCCACGTAGGATAGGCATGAGGATGGGGCAAAGAGGATGGAGGTATGGAAATGGGGGATGATCCTAAATATATATTATATATTGTATGTATATATATGTTTGTGAGGTAGTTTTGTCCTCACATGGACCGTCCCCATCGGCAAGAAGAAGAAGAAGACGGAGACGACGAGACGGAGGGGGGCGAGATGGATGGTGGAACGGCGCCGGAGCTGGACGGCGGAGAACGAACCTCTATACCGTCCAGCCTAATTACAATCCATTGTTCTCGAAATACAAACTTAACATATTATGACATAACTTTGCTAAAAAAACTTTAACAAACACAAAAGCAAATTTAACATAAATCTCTAAAAATGAGCAAAAATACGTCCCTCAATGTGATTAATCCTAACACGCGTTGGGAGCCAGCTTCAACTACCACTACACGCCGCACCCCTGTCACAAAATTGGAAACAGTCAGCAACATTTAGAGAAAATATGGGTTAGGCCCGTTTATGGATATGGGTCAATTCTGGTTATCATGGGTAAACACTTAAAACTTCACTATTGGAACTATATACTTAGATGGAAATTCATACCTAGATCAGAAAGAAGAGTTATGATTTGATATAAACTATACATATCCCGAATCTAGATTGAGCTTTGTTGTCTACCAGTTGCAACGCCTGAATCACGGAATAAAATAAGTATTTATTAATAATAAAGGAAATTAATAAAAGGAAAATAAACTTGATATCAGTTAGAGGCACGAATAGCGATAAATAGTGCGCCCTATTTTATGAATACCCTGGTATACACTATTTTACATGTATATTTAACAAAAAGCTAAAATCCAACTATTTTATAGCTATATTTAATCGCTATTTATATTTATTAAAAAAAAAGTGAAATCCCGCTATTTATGGGCTATGGTTGCATACCTTGTAGCGACCTTCGACCTATACACTACGCTATTCGCTATAGCGACCGCTATTGACAACTATAGTTAGAGGTGTCCAACGGGTCAAAATGGTTTAGGCTAAAAGATCTAATTAGAAGGAAACGGGCCAAATAACATTCTCATAAATCAGTTTAATAAAAGAAAGATTATTGTGGTTATAATATAGTTTTTGAATTATATTTAGCACCCAAACTATTTATAAAGGTCATAAAAGATGAACAAACGAAAGTGTATGTGGGCAGCCCGATACCACCTGGGCTATTCGTTACCAGACTCACCCACCCGGTCCATTTGCCACATGTAATATTATTATTAATGGTCTACATACATGAGATGTGCGAGTAATGGTTACTTGAGCTATGGTTGCAAGATCAAGTTGCATACGAGCATATACATTGCCTTTTGCTAACGAAGTGATGTCACTGAATAAACAAAGGTTTTAAATTTTAATCAATATATAGTCTAGTGGATTATTAAACTTTTATAAATTCAGATGAATAGTCAAAGACCGTGACAATTACAAATCACCTTCTAGAGAAAATGTTAACAAGTCCTCCTTTACTATCAACAATAGGCACCGAGCTTATATGTTCTGCAGAAGATTAAAAAATAAACAATAAGATATTGAACACACACAGACAATCGCAAATTTCAATGAACATATGTAGTTGAATACGCCAGTTTTTACCATATATATGGCTGCCCGGTGGTGAATCATATAAACATGTTAATTTCTCTAACAAACATAAATAAACTATAATAATAGATCATCATACAACCACATCCGATGGAACACGTCATTTCATGATCCATATCAGCAGTTTTTCATATTAATTGTTAAGCAAATTTTTTTCTTTATGTCTAACTAATCTGAATCAGGTTGAGCAGCAACTGGTTGAACAAAGTCGGAAATGAGAGGAAAGCTATGATTTGAGACCTTACTCATGAAGGCAATCGCTATAATATATCTTCCTAAATAAAAATCATGAGAATTTCAGGTGGAGTCAAACATGAACTTTATTCTAGAATTGGATAATGACACTACCGTTAAATTGGCCCACCACTTGAAGAAGATTGCTTCCATATTTAAGCATATGCGTAACAGGTTTCGGCATCCGTGGTCCAAAATCTTGATGAAAAAATTAAGTAATCAGAAACATGTTAGTGATCACCAAGAACACACTATAGTACAAATTGTAGAATGGTGCGTATCGGGAGAATAAAAACTATACAGCCATCAATTTTAAACACATATTATAGTGAAAAATCAAAGACCATCTCATATTATAGTACAGAATCAAAGACCATCCAGAACTAAATGAAGCAAAACAAAAGGCATACCTATGAATGCCAAAATCAAAAGATAGAAGAACGGTTACACCTGGGATGAAATTCAGAAACAAACACCCCTAAAACATGAAATCCGCAAGTGTAACAATGAAATTGTAATCTTGTTACATGAAAGAAATCGAATCTGGGAATTTATAGAGATTGTACCTTGGGATGACTTGCATACACGGATCCTACCAGCAACACCATACGATATATAGAAGAAGACGACCTGAAGCAGGTGGACCAACGATGGTGGATTTGGCTGTTAGGTGGATTTGAACGGGGAGTGGAATTTGAAACCCTATATAAGAATTCAAAAGCTTTCAATTGTAGAATTAAATGTGAAAATCATAATTTCAATTGATGAATGAATTGCACTGTTTCTTAACCCAAGTGATCAAATAGAAGTTATTTCCAACAACTAAGAGAATCAAATCATTTAGTTCTAAACCTAAAATTGAGTGGGTGGGATGGAAACGCACAACGCTTCAAAGTGCAACATTCAATTAGGATTTAAATTTCGCATTCATTAACATGGTCGATGAGGGGTGTGGTGGGATGTGGAAGAGACGATGGTAACATGGAACTGAAATTCAGCCTTAAAAGCTCTGGTAATCTAGAATTCCAATTATACCCTTTAAGTGTCTTAAAACTTTGGTGAAGATACAAATTCAGCCCCTCTAAAAAGGCTTCATTCTCTTGTACATGGTGCTTCAAAATTTATACCTATAGTAAAATTACGAAAAGGATAGAAAACCCAGTTTCTTTAATATAGTAGTATAGATTATAGATATAGATATAGATTATAGATTAACGGTTATACCATATCTCATTAAATACCAGTCCTTTATATAAATGGTCATAAAAACATTAAACACATATGAAAGTTTTACATATATGACCTACCGATATTATTAATACAAATATTCATTTCAGTAAACGTTAAATTGTTAAGTTGGAGTTTTGGTTGGATATCATATTACTGGGTAAGGATAGTGTAAAAAGGGCCTAAAGTGTGAGAAGTGTATTATAACACTATATATAATACTATATAACACCATATAAACACCGTATAACAATATGTAACACCATATAATACCATATAACACTATATAACACTATATATCATTATATAACAAATATAACATTATACATCTATCATAGACATGCTATCAGACAACCTATAGTGTTATATTTGTTATATAATGATATATAGTGTTACAAAGTGTTATATGGTATTATATGGTGTTACATATTGTTATACGGTGTTTATATGGTGTTATATAGTATTATATATAGTGTTATAATACGCTTCTCACACTTTGAGCACTTTTTACAGGATCCTCTACCTCATATTACTATCGATCATTACTTTTTAACATACCCTAAAATATATAGTTTCATTGCATAATAGTACAAGTTATTCCATTTCCACATCTATCTTGAAATCCTAACCATCATGTCATTATGAGTCTCACTTTAATTAAAACTAGTAACGTAAACTAGCGCATTGTGATAGGGTTGTTGACCGTGAAAAAGATTGATGTTGGAATTGTCACAACCCCGACCCCACCCTGGGAGAAGGAGTCGTGAACCAGTCAAGTGGTACCTATGTTTATTAAATACGCAGCGGAAAATTTTTCATTAGGATCGTAGTTAAGAAATAAATTCATAGTTATAAAAACACGAACTTTTAATATAAAATAAATGGGCTAAAACCCATATTCCATTCAAATGTTTTTATAGGGATAAACTCAAATAAATAAAACATAAATTTCTTCTTTTATTCAGGTACTTATAGCCACTTTATTTAAGCCTTCAGTGCTCCATAGCTAGCTTCTAGTATCTTTACAGCAAATTACCTGAAACATGTTTTGAAAACATTTTATCAGTAATAAATACTGGCGAGTTCATTCCATTTTTATAAAAAACATATTGTTATACTTTACAGCATCAAGGGTTTTATATTTGTTTATATTTACCCAAAAACTCAATCAGTATTTGTCACATGGTAGCAGTTCCGATGTGACGGTGGCCATATCACTCATTGGCTCACTTTCGTCCAATAGTGAAGTTTATCAAGTAATTATATCTTACTGTTATTCAAAGGTGTCTGTCACTAGGCGATTCCCGTGACGGTGGTCATATCACTGTTGATCATTCTCTCAACTAGTGCATGTGGTTGTATCACTGTTGATCGTTCTTTCAACTAGTGACTATGGTCATAACACTGTTGATCATTTTCTCAACTAGTTCCTGTGATCGTATCACTGTTGATCGTTCTCTCAACTATTGACTTTGGTCTTATCACTGTTGATCATTCTCTCAACTAGTGACTCTGGTCATATCACTGTTGATCATTCTCTCAACTAGTAATTTTAATGATATTACTTTGGGTCCTGTCACCCAACAGTAACGGTTCCTGTCACACCCTTGGTGACTGTGGACTAGTAGTGTATACATTTATATATCTATATATATATACTATAAAACTCATGATATCACTTTGTCAAATATATTTTCTATGGCACAGAACAAATCTACCCAGAAAATGAAATATATCATTATCTGTCAAACTGGTAGCTATAACTTTATTAAATATAATATATTAATTAAATAAATGTGATACAATTATTTAATATATTAATGGGACTAAGATTTAAAATATAATTCCCGATGTATATCTTAGTATATTAAAAGTTAAATATATAATTGACATATATCGTTTAAGATATACATTAAGGTTTATATATTATATATATTAAGGTTTATAATATACTATTTTAAATATTAAATATAATATTTAAATCTCACGATATATATCTTAGTATATTAAAAGTTAAATAATATATATCGTTAAATTTTATTATGGTATACATTAATATTAACTATAATATTTGAACCATCATATACTATATTAAATATTAAATATAATATTTAAACCATATTTAAACATTAAATATAACATTATTTTTAAATAACAAAGCCATAAATAAAGGTTTAAATATATTATTACTAATATATGGCATTGAATATTCATGCCTCCACTAAAACGTATTTATGTCATATTTGTGCTACTATTGGCTACCTCTTTGGCCAATAATAACGAGTGTCAAGTAATGTATAAAACCTCCCATACCGGCAGCTAGTGCAGAATACAAAAATTTAATCACTGTAAGTATAGCTGATAAACATTTAGGATTTTAGAAAGCATTTTTAAATATAACTTTATCACAAAAAGGTGATAAAAAGAAGAATGACTCACTTTGTAACTTTAGGGTTCGACTAAAAGGCTCCTGGTATAATCTTGGGTATAACTCCTGAGCAATTTAATGAAATATATAATGCGCTCGCGTTAAGTACCATAACCCAATTCAACTTTATCAATACGTCACGAGACAGAACCCCAACGTACTTAGTCGGACAGAGCCTTGACATGCGTTGGTGGGTCCTAAAGCAACCAGACAAGGTATCGACTCAGTGATCAGGGGTTAAAACACTTAAAACGGGGCAGGGCTTTATGATTACTATAGGTTTAATGTTTAAGAAGAAAAAGAAAAAAAAAGATTATAGAAGGGTGGAGAGGGCGAGACAGAGAAGAGGCTGAGCAAAAATTTTGAAAGTCTTCCTGCTTCTATGTATACTACTTCCTCCTACTAACTTGGAAGTCACTCCAATATACACGTACCCCCATAATTAAATGTTGGCTTTGATTATTTTCCACCACCTCACATGCATATGTGAGATTCAATTTTTTTATTATTATTATTTTATATAGAGGAATTAGCCTGTAATAATCTCACCTAGACCTTATTGGTCATTAATAATCTCACCTCAAAATATTCCCCCCCACCAGTCCCACCTTTCACCTATTTTTCTACAATGGTCCCCCGCTAAAAAAACTTAACGGAGTTAAGTTTTTTTCCAAATTACAAACAGATTTTTTAGGGTTTTTGATCAGAACGATGATACGAATCCATTGATGTAAAACTTACTTCGAAATGGTGCTACAAGTGACTTGATTTTGGTTAATTGGAAATTTAAACACCCGAATTGAAGCGAGGTTTTCACCGTTTGGAGCACCGTTTCGAGGCAAATTTTACCTCAATGGACTCGTATCGTCGTTCTAATAAAAAGCCCTAAAAAAATCTATTTGTAATTTGGAAAAAAGCTTAACTCCGTTAAGTTTTTTTAACGGGGGACCATTTTAGGAAAAATAAGTGAAAGTTGGGACTGGTAGGGGGAATATTCTGAGGTGAGATTATTAATGGCCAATAAGATCTAGGTGGGATTATTACAGGCCAATTTCCCTTTTATATATTATAATTAATTCAGCTGCTTCACTTATTTGGCGGTCACATAACTTCTAAAATATGACGCTTTGTAAAACAATGAATACGTCATTAGGACGAGTATATTTTTTATCTACATTTGAACCTAAGTTTCATTTAAAACGGAGTAAGTCCAAATATATGGTATTTTTATAATTAAATTATTAAACAGTTCCTACTCCCGTCTAGGTACTTCATATTTCTAACATTCAACTTACCCGTAATCTACCCGTTTAATAATATTAGTTTTTATAAACTTTATTTTAATATATACAAAAATTTGAGATGTTACAGGAATACTGATAAAAATGAGGAAGTCGCAATTGTATACGTTCATAAAATATTATATATCCAATGTTGTAAAAGGAAAATAAAATTGAATCTAAAATTAAAAATATACTTCTTGCTTGGATTCAAATAAAATTCGTATAAAAACAAAAATTTAAAACTATGAAAAAGGTGAAACAACTAAAAATCACACAAAGGAATATGTGTGATATAAAAACATATTAAAATTAGAACAAAAGCAAATTATGTATATATTAATTACCAACGTCTTTATTCTCTACCTTTTTATTTTTTGTTTTATTTTTAACCCCTACACTGTTCATCTTTTATAAACATGTAATAAAGCATTTTTCATTCAACCCTAACACTTTTCAACTTTAGTCTTCCATACTTTTCATCTTTTACATTTTTTAATGTTTTGGCCTAAATTTTGCAAGTCTACAACGTGCATGTGAGGTTCAACGTTTTTACAAGCATTTTCTTTTAAATTCCAACAAATCACCAACGTCGATGGGCGATGTCACACCCCGACCCGCAGCGGAATGGTACGGGGCATGATGATGAGCTATGACAACTAATCATTGTTACGATATTTAAAGTATGTCCATTTAAATTGTCACATAACATTTAATAATCAAAATTACTCATACATTGTTCAAAAACAAACATATCATAAGATTTCAATTTAATTTCCTAAGGCCCATGCTACGTGTCCTCATCATTTGTTCATCGACTTTGAAAACCTGCACCATGTTAGAAAAATATATTTTTGGGTCAACAAATATGTTGGTGAGTAATTTCCTCCTTTTATAAAAAACAGTTTTATATTTAAAAAAATATTTTTAACATGCACCTCAAGGTTAGTATGAAAATGGTCTCATATCATCAACATAGTCATCAAATCCATATACCAAATTTACCAAACAAGAATACAGAATCAAATAAGGATACGTGGTCGAAAACCGGTGTTTAATCGTATTTAAGTTTATGTTTTTACATGACTTTTGATTTTGAATGCCCCACTTTTGTTTAGAATTGTGTTTTGTAGATCTAGCGGAGTTTAAGGAGCTATTCGGGACCTTTACGAAGCATCGGGGAGCGAAAACGGGAACGTGAAGTGAAGAAAACGGAAACCAAGAGTTGGGAATAGCGACACCCCTTGGTTACACGTCGGCCAGAAACTCGCGTAGACAGCGTATTAAGGAGTCGGCAGAAAACGGAAAATCTAGAGGCCATCGGCGACGCCCTCCAAAATGTGGTAACGCTGATTTGTTGTTTTGCTTGATTTTTGATTAAATATAACCCACTTTTTGGGTATTTCAAAGAGAGTTACAAGTTTTGTGAGTTTTGAAACATATCTTGGAGCCAAGAACACTATCATTATCATCTTCCATGAATCAAAATCATCTCCATCAATCCGAATCATCCAAACCCTAGTCCATCATCATCCTCCAATCCACAGTCCATTCTCCACCATCACCAACCACAAACCCCAACCTTCATCATTTCACCATCAAGGCTTCAAGATGACCATGTTTAAGCACTCATCATCCGTTGATCACGTTCCGTTCACCATGATTGGCTAGTCTCTTTGGGTTTCACCCCGGCGTAGATTTTTGTAAGGATTTCTAGGGTTTGCTACTTGTTTAATATTTGGTTTGTGAAAATTTGAATTGCATTTGAATCATTAGATAATTGTCTTGCATTTATATTGAATCCATGAATTGTCGAGTGAGTTATGAAATTTGACTTTATGGAATGAATATGTGCGATTATGCCTTATCTTTTGATAGGATTTACTTGTCCAAGGTAACGAAGTGCATTGCGGTCCGTCTTGTACGTTGATAGAAATCGAAACCTAAGCCTCGTGATTCTAAAACCGTTAATGCGCTAATTCAATTAAACCAAGTTAAAACGTGGAGTAACCCTAGGTCCTACAATTGTCGAACCGGGTGTGAACCTTGTTCTCCACTATTGTTTTTAAGCCATAAATCAAGTTTTTGTGCAAGTCTCAATTGATCAAATATTCGTAGTAAGTAACTAAAAACAAACTTGTCGGTTTAACCCGACATCTCTTCAAACAAATAATCAAACAATTGAATCATTTTAGCAAGCTTCATAAGAGTGGCACCCTTTTACAATCAATCACATCCGTACACAAACCACAAACTCTTCATGGATCGACCCCTTACTACCACTAATGCATTGTTAAGGGTAATTATGGTATATAAATATTATCTTTGACCGGAGCGTGACACTCCGGTCAAATTTTGGCGTCGTTGCTGGGGAGTTCGTGCGCTTTGTGTTTGGATATTATTAATTGTGTGATTATCTGTTTAAGTGCTTATTTCTTTTTATCGTTTCCACTTTTGTGTTACGCGGGTGTGTTACTTGTGTAGGTTATAGGTAGTGCATGCATACATGAACCATTGAAGAACGTCACAGTTGGTGTTTGAACCAGAGATCGAGCGGGTCGTTAGAAGGAACCTAGCCAACCGGTTAGAGGCTACACTTGCCTCTCATCAACCCAATATCAACTCATCACATACACCATCTTTTGGGCCCATTCCAGTGGATCCCCAAAACTCTAATCAACCCAATAACCAAACCCAACACCAGTTTCAATACCAAGACTACCCTCGCCCGAACCAAAACGTGCAAAATAATCAACTGGGGGGCGGTAGCAATTCGAGACCACCAACACCACCTTTCCAAACCCGTGGCCCAAACCAACACAATAATCAACGTACAACAACACCTCCACCTCAAAACCAAAATGACAAAACCCGTTGCCACCTAGCCTCAACAACTGAAATGTTAACGCCAACCGTGGAGTTAACCAAAATCTTGGTAATCCCACGAATGAAGCTCAGTTTCTCAATCTCGATGAATTGAGAAACAATATTCCCGATGATGAACCGTATAGTGTTCCCGTTATCAATCACCGATGTGGGTATTCACTCGGAATACTCGGATGATGGTGGGAATTATAATGAGCGTGTTGAAGATGACGTATGGGGTGACGATAATGCGGGGAATTTCTACAGTGGTCGGGGGTTTGAATAAGACGATTTTGGCTACCAAAATGCCAACTATGTGGGGAATAATGGTGGTACGATTATGCCCGCAATGACGGTTATGGCAATAACCATCAACCACGAAATAACCAACGAAATTGGGATGACGGGAATTACAATAACAGCAACAATGCTAACCGTAACTGGATTCTGCGATTCGTGGGTGGAGGTAACCAAGGGGGAAATCAAGGTGGTGATCGAAGGGGTAATTAAAGACCGGTCAACCAAGAAGTCAACGGTCCTCAACGACGTCAACCGCACCAAGCACTCCACGAGGTGTAAACGTGCGATTTAGACCGGTTATTACCGACAATGACTCATCAATTGTTCGCGGAAGAAGAGCCTTCGATTGTAAACCCAATTACATCAATTTTGACATATAATCTTTCTTTTGACATATAATCTTTCTTTTGAGACTCGTACCTAGGTTTGAAGACTAACGCTTAGGCTATGTGTTAACATCTCATATTTTTTTACTCCACGTCAGTGCCACGTAGGAATGAGCTATTACTCACTTTTTTTTTGGTTTCACAAGTTTTCACTACCCAATAGCCATTAATGTAATATATAAATTAAAAGATTTTGGCCCCCGTGGTCTCTATAACTAACCTTTTTGGCCCCCATGATCTGTAGACTTAGGGGCCAAAATGGTTAGTTATAGAGACCATAGGGACAGATATGTTAAAAATTCTTATTTTAGACTAATATAGTAAAGGTGATATAACCACAGGGACCAAAAACGTAATTTACTCTTTTTTTTTTTCATTAAGCCTCTAATTTAATTCAGGGGAGAAAACAAAGTGGAAAATGGGGTTGAGGCGTTAGTGGGCTTACTTTTTTTTAACGACAAATTTGTTTTATTCTTTGATGTCCGTGGGACTTGAACCTAAAACCTCATCTCCTAAGGTTTTTAAGGGTTTGTCTTTCCTAATGGACCACCACCCTATTGTTATGTGGCTGAAACAAACTTTTTAGTGACTATATAATAGAAACAGCCACACTTACAGTGAATTCATGTAGCTATATAATACAGACGGCCACACTTACAATAAATTAATGTGACAATTGATACCATTTAGCCACGATGGACCATTTGCTTGATTACAACAAATTTTTTTTGTCACTGATCTTTAAAATTAGCGTGGCTAAAACAAACTTATTGGTGACTGTATAATAGAAATGGCCACACTTATAGTAAATTCATGTGGTTGTTGCTACCCGTTTAGCCACACTTATTTGACAAAATGATTGATTTCAACAAGACATTTTAGCCACAGTTTAAGTTGCTATGGCCACACATAAGTGAATGTGGTCGTATGATGCCTACGATGACTAGACCTTTGGTCACACTTGAGCTGGAAAAAAAAGTGTGGCGAAAGGCGTATGGTTACACTTTTTTTATGTGGCCGTAAGCCATTTTTGACGTAGTGATAGGGCCATAATTATTTTTTTATTATATATATATATATATGTATATATATATATATAGGTAGAGGTTCCTGTAAAAAAAATGTTTTTTTTTTGTGAGAAAGGTAAGAAAGAATCTACACCATTAGATCTTTGATCTAATGGTTGAGATCATAATGGCAAAATTGTAAATAATGTTTACTATTAAACATATTAATTTTCTAGATTAAGGGTATACATGTAAATTTAACATTTTTAAATTAAGAAACTAACATTAATGCTCATGCAACTTCCCACCGTCTTTTTTAAACGTCAATAACTTTTTATACGCAACTTTAAAAAAAATTACACCATAATAACGAGCGTTTTTTTATCTTTAATATGAGTATCATATTGCTATACTTATATAGAGAAAAAAATATGTTTCGATCAGATGTTTAGTCCATGATGTTTTGTCTACGTTCATACAGTGGTGTTTTAATTGTATTGTGATTCAAAGCGTGGTGTTTTAAACACATACTGGAAAGCGTGGTTTTTTTTATCTACTGGAATGTAGGTTTTAAAACACCATGGTGTTTTAACATATGGAATCTGGAACATCTACTAGCATGCAGATGTAAAACACCATGCATGCAGGTTTAAAACACCATGTACAATAACCTTACTAAGAACACATTCTGGAAATGGAGGTAGTGTCTTTAATAGTGTTATATACTTATTGAATGGTGTTATATAATTATTGAATGGTGTTATAATGTAAGTATCTATAGAAAACCCACTTTTATTTAGAAAACTTGGGAAACTCTAACCTCCCGAATTTAAAAAAAAAAATTACACATGTTATATACATGTTTTTAAGGGTTTTGGGCAAAAAAATCAAAAAAGCGCCAAGTAGATATTTTTAAAAAAAATAAAAAAGTTTTGGTGTAACACATGTTACAAATATGTCAGATGAATGTAACATATGTTACACCAAAACTTGTTTTTTTTTAAATATCTACTCGGCGCTTTTTTGATTTTTTTTGCCCAAAACCCTTAAAAAACATGTATATAACATGTATAAATTTTTTCAAAAAAAAAACATCGGGAGCTTTGAGTTTCCCGGGTTTTCTAAATTAAAGTGGGTTTTCTGTACATCCTTCCCCTGGTGTTATATTATATACTTATTGAATGGTATTATATAATTATTGAATGGTGTTATATAATTATTGAATGGTGTTATATATGTGCTGAATGGTGATTTTGCAGTATTATTCGTAGTCTTTTTATAAAGATCTTTAAAATGGTGTTATATACTTATTGAATGGTGTTATATATTTATTGAATGATGTTATATACGTGCTGAATAGTGATTGCAGTGTCATTCGTAGTGTTTTTATAGAAATCTTTTAAAAAATCATGTTCCTATAAAAAATGTGGCGGTTATGGAAGGTTTTGAATTAATTAAATCAAGAGTAAACTGCCATTTTGGTCCCTGTGGTTTGGCCAGTTTTGCCACTTTAGTCCAAATCTCAAACTTATTACATCTGGGTCCCTGTGATTTGCATTTTGTTGTCATTTTAGTCCAAAACTCAAAAACCCCATTTATTTGACTGTTGCAACCTCCTATTTTGTCTTTTAGTTCAGGGGCATTTTGGTCATTTTGCTTTTCATTTTACATTTTCTTAATTAACTTCATCCCCAAATAAATCATCATCATCATCATAAAACCCTAACAGACTCTCTCTCTCTCTTCTCTCTCTCTCTCTCTTCTCTCTCTAAATCGATCAGTTAAGTTGAGACCTAAATCGATCAACATAATCCCCAAATAAATCATCATCATCGTCCCACCTGAGCACCACTCCGGCGTCGTCCCTACCGAAACTCAGATCCACCATCGTCATCGTCATCTCTGCGTTCCTCTCTCTCTCTCTCATGTTTCTTTCTCATTCGTGTGTATTGGAGAGAAAAGCTTTGAGTTTCAGATCTGAATTGAAATCAGAAATATTTTGATCTGATTGTTTGTGGGGGTTAGAGATCAGAGAGATTGGTGGTGGCGGTGGTTATGGTGGTGGCGGTGAAAGAATGAAGCAGAAGCTCCGGCGGCTGTGCGTCTTTTTTGGATGGTTTTAGCGAGAGGGCAGGTGGTGGGGCGGTGGCGGGTGGAGTGACGGTGGTGGCACTGCAGATCTGGATCGAGATGATGGATGATGATATGTGATTTTGTTAATGTTTTAGGTGGTTGAGGGTGATTTTGTAACAAACAGGATGATCAAAACTTGAACCCAGTCCTTTTATTCACCACGAGGCTGTGATGATTTCACCTAATCCGACTCAAAATTGGGTCAACATTTGAGATTTTCAGCAGCTTGGCGTGGCAGAATCGGAGGAGGGTCAACCTCTGTTTGCAGCCATGGCGGTTTTGATTTGTTGTTGGAGCCTCGTTTCTTTTTACAAATCGGTTTTTGATTTTCTTGAAGATGATGTTCTTGATTTTCTGGGTTTTGATGATGATGTTTGATGATGTTCTTGAAGATACAGATCTGAGCCTCGTTTTTTTTTTTACAAATCGATTTTGTTTTTGTGATGGTTTCTGGTTTTGTTCTGGGTTCTTGATTTTCTTGAAGATGATGTTCTTGATTTTCTGGGTTTTGATGATGATGTTTGATGATGTTCTTGAAGATACAGATCTGAGCCTCGTTTCTTTTTACAAATCGATTTTGTTTTTGTGATGGTTTCTGGTTTTGTTCTGGGTTCTTGATTTTCTTGAAGATGATGTTCTTGATTTTATGGGTTTTGATGATGAAGTTTGATGATGTTCTTGATTTTCTGGGTTTTGATGATGAAGTTTGATGATGTTCTTGAAGATAGATGTTATTAATTACTGGAATGTTATAATAAATTAACATGGACCAAAATGCCCCTGCACTACAGGACAAAATAGGAGGTTGCAACAGTAAAAAAAATAGGGTTTTTGGATTTTGACTAAAATGGCAACAAAATGCAAACCACAGGGACCCAGATGTAATAAGTTTGAGATTTGGACTAAAGTGGCAAAACTGGCCAAACCATAGGGACCAGAATGGCAGTTTACTCTTAAATCAATGATAAAATTACTTGTTTACCCTTTTGAATTAATTTAGATTGAGGACACATGTCATCTTCACAAAATTTCTTACTCTTCTCACACTTTTAACCTTTTTTACAATAACTTTACCATATATATATATTTAAAAAAATCTGTATGTTAAAAAAAAAACTTAAAAGGCATGGATTTATAAAAACATTAAAGCCCAACAGTTTTACCCAAAAAAATTTCTCGCACAAAACCAAAATTTTTTTCCAGGGACGATCCTGTTACTGGGCTCAACTAATTGCACATTCACGCTGGTTAACGAAGGCATGGGCCCTCGTTTGGATGTGAGTGAGGGTTAATTCTTCCTATGTGGCATGTGAACGTGAAACTATAACACATACCTTAATAATCCTTAAGGTTTGTGACCACAATTTAACAATTGAACATTCCGTTGAGGCACAAGACCTCAATTTCATTTAACGTCTGACAAACTCATATCAACACTTTTCATGTAACATAGTAATACTGAAATAAAAAGAGTTTATTACTAAAAAATAAACAAAAGTGAATTACTTAACTATATTAACTAAAAAATAAACAAAAGTGAATTAATTAACCATATTAACTATATTATATTTAGCAATTTGGCTGACTTTCTTTGATTTTTTTTTTTTTTTTAGTAAATTACAAGTTTTGTCTTTTATGTTTACACCCTTTTTGCAGGCGTTGTTATCCTTTAGCGGAAAGTTGACAAGTTTTTTACTTAATGTTTCAAAATTTTGCACGTTATATCCTTTAAGCCAAACTCAGTTAGATTTTTTGGTTAAGTATGATCATGTGCCTTGTCCATGAGGACATTATTGTCATTTCATCTTTCAGGAGATATTTTGTAAAAGAACTTTATTCAAGGACCATTTTGTAACAAACTTCAAAAAAATAATATAAACTCTCCTATCTCACTGAAACATCTCTCTCTCTACAACCCACCACCACCATCGGCTTAACCCACCACCTCCATCACCTGAAGCCACTTGTCACCCACCCACCTCCCACAACCACCCTTCACCCATCGCCGCACCTGACCCACCTCCCACAACCACCCTTCACCCACCGCCGCCATCAACCCACCACCTCAAACAACCTTTCACGCACCACCCAGCGCGCTACAACTCTGTTTATAAACTGATTTGAAACTCCCCACCACACGGATCAGTCATTTCCATGGGAGGCTCTTTAGGTGTGCGGGGAGGACTTCCGCACAAGGCCTGTTTTTTTGAGGGGCACCGGATTTTTTAAAAATATTTGATATATATATATGTTATTTAAAAAAAAAGTTGTACACACATAACAAATCCAATATAGAGGCCCATTATCAAAAGATTTGTATTTTTTATAATTTACCCAACTTAACAATAGGTTTATTGGGCCTAATCTAATACTAAATTTTTGTCATTTTCGTAATTATGTTGTTTATCGTTAAAGCATATGGGCCCATTTTTCAAGCTCGAACAGGGTACGTAAATTCTCAGAGACGTCACTGGTCATTTCTTGCATAAAGTTCAAATCTTTTTTGTTTTCTTTAAAAATTTCAAGCAAATTAAAAGTTGGGTAGTGAAAAAGATTCAATTTCAACACTTATTTCATCCATGTCGTTTGATATTAATTAAATTTCCTTCAAAATCTAAAGATCCTCATTTGGGTTTCTTTAGTATCTTATCATTTATCAATCCAAAATCTTGAACTTTTAATGTGTACTTTCTCAAATCGTTGTATCTTTATGCAAAAATAGATCTTGTGAATGAATGTTAATTCTTGCTACCTTTTGGAAGGGTTTGAGAGAAAAGGGAATGCTCCAGGTTAGGGGTCGATTAGGGGGAACTGATGATAATTAGCTCATAGTTTGATGGATTCATGGCAAAGATGATATGAATGGCATGAAGAAAAAGAATGGAGAGAGAGAGAGATCTGGATGGGTTTCTTTCTGGAAAAGTGAAGGCAGAGAGAGGAAGATGATTATGAAAAAGAAAAGGTTATTAGATTTTATCATGGCTATTGGTCGCTGTCACCCCCAACTATCACTTTGACGCACGTCACCCCCAACTTAACACTTAGTGTGTTCTGTCACCACGTCGTTAACTGATCACTAACTTTTGATCATGTTACTACACTTTTTTGGGTGTCATAGGGATCTTGGGAAGGTTTTAGGGATCTTAGGACACCCCCAAAAGTAGAATAACAGGATCAAAGGTTAGTGATATGGTGACAGAACACACTAAGTGTTAAGTTGGGGGTGACGGGCGTCAAAGTGATAGTTGGGGGTGGCAGCGGCCAATGGCCAATAGTTGAGGGTGATAAAATCCAATAACCCTATTTTAAAATTGTGTTAATATTAAAATAGGGTTGAGTAACGTCGTTGGTGTAGTGGCGGGGGGTGCCGATTGGGTTAAGATTCATGGACACTAAATTATGTATTTTTTTATATAAATATTAAGTAAACGATCATTTACATTTTAAAATTTCATTTTTATAACTAGAAAACTCAATTACTAATTAGTTATATTTATATAAGCAGTTAGAAAACCTAACATTTATATAAGTATAACTATTTATATATTTACTAAAATTAAAATAAACGTAAATAAACGAACGTTCAGGAACATAAATGAACGAACACAAGGTGTGTTTATGTTCGTTCATTTACTTGAACGAACAAAATTTTTTGTTCGTGTTCATTCGTTTATTAACTTAAATAAACGAACATAAACACACCATGTGTTCGTTCATGAACGTTCGATTCGTTTACAGATCTAAAAGTAGATATCAACCGAAACCTGCAATGTAGCGCGAATAATCTTAGTAGTTATTTTAAAAAAATTGATATGATAACAGTTGCTACACTTTACACCAAAAAATATAACCACACTTATTAAAAAGGTCCTCATGAAAAATGATTTTCCAATGAATAAAAAGCAACAATTGTTCATCAATCAAATCGAGTGGGCCAAGTAAGAATAGAAACCATAGGTTTATTCACAATTTCACATACCCCAACTCACCATTTCATAAGCTGTGAATCTGGTAACTTTGTCTGAAAACCACTCACACACACTCAAGCTGTTCATACTAATAATAATAATGGCTAACAAGGTCACCAATTTCTCAGATCTGATCCAACGGGTCACATCCTCCTGCTTACTCCACCCAATCGGCACCCCCCGCCACTACACCAACGACGTTACAGACGATGATTCCGATTCCGACACCAAATCGGAGAAATTCTACGACGACGGTGAGCTGGATGACGTGGCACCGGAGGAAGGAAGAACAGGAGTTTGTAAATCAGAGAGAGAAACAGAAATGGAGACGTTGTTGAACGAGGTGTTTGAAACGGTGTCGTTTATGAAGAAGGCGTATGTTAGCTTACAGCAGGCGCATTGTCCTTGGGATCCGGATAAGATGAGGTCGGCTGACGTGGCAGTGGTGGCGGAGATGAAGAAGCTAGGGGTGTTGAGAGAGAGGTTTAGGAGGAGAGTGTTGAGAGGCGGTGGTGGTGGTGGTGGTGAGAGGGTGGTGGCCGGAGTTACGGTGAGGGAGGTGGTGGCGCCGTATGAGGCGGCGATGGAGAAGATGAAGGTGGAGGTGAGGAACAAAGAGAAGGAGATTGAGAATTTGAAGGAGAAGTTGCAATCGGTTACGGTGGTTAGTGGCGGAAGTGGTGGCCGGAAAAGTAGATCTCATTCTCATCATCAGTCAAAGAAGAAAGTTAACTACACTAGTCAACTACAAGGTACAACTTGTACGGTACAACCTGTACGGTACAACCGGCTTCTTGAACAAACATGCATTGGTACTTGTATGGTACAACTATTTTTTTTTATATAAAATTGAAGTTAGCTCACAAAATGTGTGAAAAATAGAGTAATTATTATTTATGGTACACAAAAATTTATATTACATGATTTGAGCTAGCGTAATAATAAATACGTGTTATGTTACAATTTATATCTTTTATACTAGTTAATTTTTTTAATAGTGTAAAGTTAGGATGTCGCTAACCAGGTTAATAGTTAGATAAGGAGGTGTGGTATACCGTCCCTGGTCACATCAGACTTGTTAGCGCCCTTTAGTGCCACCACCCCATCCCCTGCGCGCCAAAGGGGGGCGCCATCGATGCTCCATTATCGCATTAACGAGCGCTAAAGGGGGTGCAGGACCAATGTAACTTTGACGTCGCACTATAAAGCACCTAGAGACTTTTAACTACACCCTATAAGATTAATATTTAAATAAACATAGATTTTTAAGTTTATCAAAATAGACAAAAGACTAAACTTTAGCTCCCACTTTAAATTTAACTTTTTATATCAGCCTTTTAAGTATGTGCCGACTAAGGTTGATTGAAATTTACCCGTCACTTTATCTAAAAGTTAACCTAACATTATTTGTGACATTTAAATTTTAACCTTCGCTTTTTTGTGGCTACATTTTAGTTGTCTGAGTTTATCCCATACTTTAAATACGTCCTCTTTTATTTAGTTTTTTGTGAGCTTAATGTACTTTTCAAGGCTTTATGTGATAGCTAAATTTAGCTTTTTGGTGAACCCCTAATGTATTTTTCAAGGCTTTACTTGGGAGCTAAAATTTAGAATTCTATTATTTTCACACTCTTAAAATCTTATTTTCCTATCCTTACATCTATACGACTTGTATAGAGTTATTATACGTGTCGTATAGTAGAATGTTGTACAAAAAGAAATTTAAGAGAATGTTTTTTTTTGTCTCCATGTATACTAGCCGTATAACATTATATGACCCAGTGGCGGACATAAGGCTTACCGGGGGGCAACCTCCGCTACGGCTTGGGGCGGAAAAATTTGGAAAAATTAGTGTAAATTTTTCCTATCCTTACATCTATACGACTTGTATAGAGTTATTATACGTGTCGTATAGTAGAATGTTGTACAAAAAGAAATTTAAGAGAATGTTTTTTTTTGTCTCCATGTATACTAGCCGTATAACATTATATGACCCAGTGGCGGACATAAGGCTTACCGGGGGGCAACCTCCGCTACGGCTTGGGGCGGAAAAATTTGGAAAAATTAGTGTAAATTTTGGAAAAATTTGACGTTTTTTCGATTTCGTTACGGCTTAGTTTCGTTTCTAGATCCGCCACTGATATGACCTATATAATGTCATACGACCCATATAGAATGTTATACACCATAATATTTTCTCCATCTACCCAAGCCATATAATATGACCAAATATTTGTCATGTCATATTATTTCATATGGGCCGTATAACCCTATACGACCCTTATAAATAGTGTAAAAATTAGATTTTATGGTGTGACTTTATTAACAAATTATACAAAAACGTTCCCGGACTTAACAACCCGCTACCGTTTACTGCAGTTTCGCCGTCGCCAATGCCGGAGCATTTCGAATCATGCATAAGTTCAGTAAAAGAAGGATCAAAATCATTCACATCGTTACTCCTCTCACTAATGAAATCAGCACATTGGGACATAGCAGCCACCGTTAGATCCATCGAAGCGTCCACCGCAACCACCACCACCACCAGCACCCCAACCGCCACAACAGACTCTATCGTAGGCCCGAATCACGCCAAATACGCCCTTGAATCATACGTCAACAGAAAAATCTTCCAAGGTTTTGATCATGAAACATTCTACATGGACGGAAGCCTGTCATCTCTCCTAAACCCTGACCAGTTCCGAACCGAATGCTTCACGCAATACCGCGATATGAAAGCGATGGATCCGATAGAGCTTCTTGGAGTCCTGCCCACGTGTCAGTTTGGGAAATTCTGCTCGAAAAAGTACATTTCGATTGTGCATCCGAAGATGGAGGAATCGTTGTTTGGGGATCTTGAACAGCGGCGGCAGGTGTTGGCCGGTAACCACCCGAGGACCCGGTTTTACGGAGAGTTTTTAGTGCTGGCTAAGGCGGTTTGGCTGCTTCATTTGGTTGCGTTTTCGTTGGATCCGCCGCCGACGCATTTTGAAGGGAGTAGAGGGGCGGAGTTTGACTCGCGGTATATGGAGAGTGTGGTGAGGTTTCCCGGAGGTAGGGTGGCTGCCGGACATGTGGTTGGGTTTCCGGTGAGTCCAGGGTTTAAGCTTGGGGATGGATCGGTTGTGAAAGCTAGGGTGTATGTTGTTCCTAGAAGTGAATTATAGGGGTGGAGAGTGTAATAATTTATGGGGCCGAGTATACCTACACCCCCTGAAATCTAATATCACACCGTCATCGAACGACCCGTTTAAGGTTGAATCAGACGGCCATCTGGATAACTTTATGTAAAATCATAGGCCCCCAAAACGACCGGTTGCATATACGTCGAACGTTCGTTTGGTGACTTGGAACGGTGTGATTAGAAAGCAAGAGTGTGGGTGAGTGTGGGTATGGTATGACCCTAGTTTATTTATTTGAATAATTTCAAATTTAAAATTCATGTGGAAATAGAATAATATTTGATACTAGTTACGGATTACCAATTTAGGGGCTGTTTGTTTAACTCTTAATGAGTCTATTAATGGTTCAGACCTCTTACTGGTTCAGACTGTTTGTTTCGTGAGTAAATGTCTTAATGGTTCAGACATTTGCCTCTTAATGGTTAAGTATTATACAGAGTCTGATGTTGGTTCAGTTCTGTTCTAAACATAATCAAACATGAAAACATACATTTGATTGCATCAGCACAGGCTAGCAAAGAATCCAGATGGAGTCGCATCAATTAAGGTTTGACATGATTGTCATCTTGGTCTGGTTCCTCCTTAGGGTGCTGACTGATGATGGTGAAGATGAGAACCGAATAGGGGATTCGGTTTTGGAGAGGAGGTCGAATATGATGTTAGGCTTATGGGGTGTGTCTAATTGTGTAACTGTCTAACCCCTTAACCTCCACATAATTCTCCTTATATAAGCACCCAGGAGGAAACCCTAATTAGTTAATAAGGGTAATATGGTCCATCAACAATTACCAACTAATTATTTAATAGGATTGTTATATATTTTGATCTATATAATGTAAATGATTATAATGGCTACAGATTAAATATTAATACGTAATATATTTAATCTTACATTCTCCCACTTAGCCGAGTAATCATTTACTATGAGTATTAGATAAGCCTGATCAGGAGTTAACACTCATTTTAGCCTTAAACAAGTACTATAGCAGAGAAATACAGCCGTTGAATCATTATGCGACTCAGGACCCCCATTAATCATGCTATAGCCTTAATTTAAAACCTAATCGTCATGATCAAAATACGCATAAGCCCTTTGTTTGATTTGTAACTTTATTTGTCTTATATGCCATTATGTCGACTTGACATATTCTTAGAGACGTACAAAATCAAACTGATGAGGAAAAATTAACTAATACTTAGTCATTCATAGTACGATATGCAGTTGCGCATGGCCATTAACTAATACCCGTCTATGAGCTCTCTTAATAAGACTTATGGGTAATAGCCCTTCAGTTATAGGATCTTTAAGCATATCATGAATGTATTCGATACTAAACTTAGTTTCCTCAATTCGTTCATAAACGAATAATTAATTGCGTATCGAAACTTAATGCAGCACCTCTTGAACTGTTACTGTTCAAGGAGTCATTGTAGCTGACTTTATCACACTAAGTCTTCAAAACATTATATGGAGTTAATAAACTTATGAGTCCACTGATAAACTTCCAACAACATTTAGTGACGATATTATGTCGTTATAACTTAGGTTGTTAATATCAGTGCATTATGACTCCTCCATGAAATAGGTTTTGTCTGCTGACATAAAGATATACCCGAAATTACATTTTGTCATCTTTGAATATCTCAAAGTTAGAGTAATAAACCGGTTTTAATTCTCACTTCTTCTTTAAATTATAGCCTCTCGTTTCTTTAAAGATATTATAATACTCCATTAGATGCTACACATTGATCTAGACATATCTAGTGTGTTGCAATGTGAGTAATATCTAAACGAGGATAGACTTAAACTTACATAAGGCTTCTAATTAATGAAGCATAAAGAAATAATCTCATTTATCCTATTATCCTCTAAAGGAGAGCAGTATTGTTTGTTACATATGTAAGGACCCATTTAATGTTAAACTTATGGAACGATACTATTGTCCCATTGAGTCTATCTCAGTATGTTATGATATCAATCACGTAAGAGATATCTCTGAGATTTGTTATATCAAAGTTTGTGTTAACAATGCTTTGACTTATGTAACATATACTTGTCAAAAGAATATCATCTATATAGACAAGTTTATCTTAGTTGCTCCCACTCATCTTGAGGTAGGTACATTAATCCACTTGATTCTTGATGAAAATAATTACGTTAAGATTTCATCACATTATGATGTTTGCATTAACCCATACATGGATTTTATTGGCTTACAAATAAAGTGTTCTTTAACCTTAAGTTTAGAACTTTCAGGTTGTCTTATGAACATGTAAATATGTCAGCCAGTTTGTTAGGGAAAATTCTTTTAATGTTCATCTAATGTAGCTTTAAACTATTATAAGCTACTAGAACAGTGATGATCCTGAAAGAAATCTTTTGTTAGATATGTAATAAAGATTCTTTAATAATTTATCTCTTCCTGAGTACAACCTTTGACAATCAATCATGTTTCTCCGTATCTTAACGCTTATATTAGGATTTGGTTTTGTTATGAACACTCTTATGTAATTCAATCAAATCCCAAACGTTATACGAACACATAAAATCAGCTTTACTAGAAAACTATTTTATTCCATTTAAAATAATATTGATTGACACTAATGGCTTAATTTGAAGAGATAGGACCAATAAACTTTTCCAAAATCCATTTCAACTTCAATTAGGGAGGTTATGTAATCATCAAAGTTAGTAGGCTTTTAAACCTAGATGACCTCCTGAGTTGATTATTGGGTTCATTAGAAGTTTCAGTTTTATGGATTAGCTCTTGATTAGGTTGCTATCATTTTCAAGGATTCTAAGTTTATAAGAGTTGGTGCAGTATGGTGTACAAGAGGTGTAATCGGAGTTAAATTTGGAGTGAAATTTAATGACACTCTTCCCCCCGCCTCTTGTATTCCTTGCAAATCATAATAAGGACTTTGACTACTCCCACTAACCTTAGAAATCTTTAGGAACTCAGCATGCTTAGGGTCAATATGCAACGACCAACAAATTCTAATAGAGAAACAAGTTAATGACGTCAGTCGTTGTAGTTTCTCTTGTTGAGGATTATGTTAGTTCAGGAAAGAAATCTAAGTGTGCCCACAATTAAACAACATTGAAACTTTTGTAAGAGTGGCATTAGATTTAAGGAGATAAGTTTTGATAGAACAGTGTCATAATGGAGCAGTGTCTTGTACAAGAGGTGCAAATCTAGGTAATGTAAAATTTTCACTCCCCACCTCTTGCAACTATTGCAAGTTATTATTAAGACACTTAATGCTCCCACTGATCTTTGATATCTCTAGAAATGCTACAAGAGAAGTTTCAATGAGGTACGTGACGTGGGAATCTATCACATATACGTTAGACTTTATTTGATTTCTTTAATGTCCAGATATCAAAAGAAACTTTAGGGACATATCTAATAGAAATCTTATTAAGTATACATATGAATAGATTTCTTCTAAGACTGTGGGCCATATGCGACAAAATTTAGATACAAGTTGATAGTCTTTTAAATGATAAATGAATTATGTCTGAATATTCCATTTTGAATAAGTTCCACGAATGTCAATGAATGACTTATGATGGACCCATACTTATTCCTTAAGCCAAATAATATTTAGGGCTATAACATCATGATTTAAAATCACTTAGAATGAGATTAAATGGAAAAAATCATCCTCATTAACCATGTCATGATTTCTCATGAATTTTGGTTATAATGGATGAAATTTATAAGTCTCATTTTCCTTTTGTCAAATTCTCATTTTCATGATGACAAAAGTTGTGAAAATGTAAGGTATCATCTAGTTCCATCTTAGTAATGTTTCAATCCAGATATTTAGAACAAATAAGATGAGAGTTTAAGGTAAGTGTGACTTTATGTTGACTATGCAAACCTCACAACCTTCATGACATAGCCTAAGTAATGATACTGTACTCTGATTAATAATCAGAACATGTAATGTATCGAAAAGCTTTGTTAGAAGACTGCTTATTATGGTTCTTATAGCCTTAACAATTAATTTTGTCACTAACTCTCATATTAGTTATGTGTCAAGTTCTGGGAAAGAAACGTATGGAACTAGAGTCAACTAATCATGTGTTAATTTGAATATTGAAATTACCAGACTTAAATATCATTAATAAGTGACTATCTAATTAATTTACCCAACTGTTCTTTAGAATAATGGATAGTCTCGTTGCTTATGTCTAGTCTAATGACATAATTATGCAGTGAGATTTTCCCTTGAAGAACCTTAATGTTGGAATTAGCACTCGAAATTTGTCTATGGACCTTAGAACAATCCTCTTTTAAACGTTTTAAGTGGTTATAAGGTGAATAACAACTTATTTTCCAGCTTTAAACATTTATTTCTTTGTACATATGTTGCTTATCAACACACTCGTTATACTTTGGTATTTTTGAGTGTTGTAGTTGATTTATAATGCATCAAATTGTACAAGTGAAAATCTTAGTATGTAATGTACTGGAAAAAATGTACTTATTTCCATGCATAAGCCCCCAACTTTATGGGTCATGGTTTTGTACATTATAATGTACTCACATATACCACTTAACTTTATAGTCTAGAGTTTCAAATTAAGGCATGCATCTTAGGAGTTCTAGTGATTCTTCCATAAATAAAGATTAGTCTCAGGAAAGACTTAATCTGGAATAACTTTAGTGATAGCATTTACGTTAGAGAATTCTTGATTATCATAATAGACATCATGGTCGATTTGTCCTATTCATCATGCTCTAATTTTCTTCTTTATAATCTTTATCAGAAGAGAGCAATAGGATTATCGTGTCTTAAGAAATAATCAAGGATTTAATTTAAGAGCTAATTCTAATAGAAACTTTAAATAAAGCAAACATTTTAGGTTTAAAAAATTAGAGTGGATGAGATATATATAGAAGAAAATTATAGTGAGTAACATTATGGGTACTAAGAATAAGGCAGACGAAATGATCATAAAAACTTAATTAAGGATCATTAATCTAAGGATCATTATGTGAAGAGATTGTGATATGTCTATTACTAACATCAAAATAATAGACTATTTAAAGTTCTACTTAAACGAAGACAAATCAGCTTTGGCCAGAAGTGTAATCATTTAAGCATGTGTGCAAAGTGTTTGTAACAAATCAGCTTTGGCCAGAATTGAAACAATCACTTTAGTTATGCACTCGTTGAGTATGTCATCTATGAATGAATTAAATCAGCTTTGGCCAGAAATTAAGACATTCATGCTCATGATGCACACACAACATAGCTTTCGTAATACTTGAATGATAAGTAGATGTATCAAGTCAGCTTTGGGCAGAAATGATATATCAAAAGCTCATTCAAGTAAAGCCATTTTGGTTTTGTAAAACATTATTTGATCATTATTAATTAACTAAGTAATTACAAAAACCAATTATTTAATAGCAAACCACCCGTTAGCGCGGATCGAACTCCGCAGTGAGTTCGCTGGGGGGTGCGGGGGCAGTGCGCCCCCGCCCGGGGTTCGGGGCGGAGCCCCGAAAAAAAATATTTTTTTTTTTAGTTCACATTAAACAGCCTAAAATAATGAGGTTTCGAGTCAGGTTTCGACTGAGTTATGAGATCTCGAGTCAGTTATGAGGTTTCGAGTCGCAACCTTATTGTCTCGAGTCATGAAAGACTAAAACACTTATGGTCTCGAGTCGCAACTTTATTCTCGAGTCATAATCATGGTCTCGACTACTGTTTTATGAGATCTCGAGTCCTTATGAGGTCTCGAGTCGCAACCATGGTCTCGAGTTGTGACCTTGTAATCTCTAGTTGTAGCTTTATGGTCTCGAGTCGCAACCTTATGGTTTCGAATTATGACCTTATGGTCTCGAGTCGAGACCTTTGTTTCGAGTTGTAAAGTCTGAAGCCCTTAGTTAAAACCTCAGTGGTCTCGAGTCGAGACCTTATTATCTCGAGTCGAAATCGTTATCTCGAGTTATACACATTTGAGTACACTTATGATTTCTAGTCGAGTTCTTGTGGTCTCGAGTCGAGACCTTGGTCTCGAGTGGTTAAAATTTATCTCGAAACTTCCTGTTAACAGCTGTGAATGTGAAGCATAACTGAAAATTCGAAATTGTTAGGGATTTTGTGATAATGTTTCCTATTTTAGTGCTGATCTGATTTTACCAAATATTTCGAAAAAACATAATCTGCTTATCTAATAACAGATTTCGAAAATCTTTAGAGGACAAAATCAGATCAAAAACAGGAAAAACACTTAATAATCCGAATCGTATTCCAAAACATAAAGGAAACTTCGATTTTTCTAAGAACATATTATGAACCCTAAAACCATAAAACATGATTCTGGAAACCCGAAATCTGAAAATTTAATAGTGTTATACAGATTTCGGAATATTTGTTTTACCCATATTGATTTCGAAACGAACATATGATAGATCTTTGGTCCGAAATTAGTGATTTCGGTCCAAGACCCAAAAACCATCAGTTATGTTTACGAATTTATTCAAAAAATTCTGTTTTCATGATTTCAATTCCAGAATAATGGATACGAAAACAGAACTGACTAATCAACATATGCTCTGATACCACATGTTGGTTCAGTTCTGTTCTAAACATAATCAAACATGAAAACATACCTTTGATTGCATCAGCACAGGCTAGCAAAGAATCCAGATGGAGTCGCATCAATTAAGGTTTGACATGATTGTCATCTTGGTCTGGTTCCTCCTTAGGGTGCTGACTGATGATGGTGAAGATGAGAACCGAATAGGGGATTCGGTTTTGGAGAGGAGGTCGAATATGATGTTAGGCTTATGGGGTGTGTCTAATTGTGTAACTGTCTAACCCCTTAACCTCCACATAATTCTCCTTATATAAGCACCCAGGAGGAAACCCTAATTAGTTAATAATGGTAATATGGTCCATCAACAATTACCAACTAATTATTTAATAGGATTGTTATATATTTTGATCTATATAATGTAAATGATTATAATGGCTACAGATTAAATATTAATACGTAATATATTTAATCTTACATCTGAATGGTTAAGACCTCTAATTTGAATTTGTCAGACTTTTGCCTCTGAAGGGTTAAATATTATACTGTCTCTTAATGGTTCAGACCTCTTACTGGTTCAGCACTTGGTTCAGACCTCTTAGTGGTTCAGTACTTAACCATTCAAAGTTGCCAAACAGCCCCTTAGCCAAATGCAATACCAGATGCCGATCTAACCTCATATGTATTGATGATCTAACCACACATGTATTGAAGTGATATGTTATATAATCCCGGATAACGTGATTTTCGGGCTGGGTACACAAACAGGGCCCGAGTACGACCCACTAGGATGGGTCACGTGACTTAGTTATCACCTTGCGCTTGATGAATGAAGTTCTGAATTTGAACAGTGACTCGTAGTAGAACTGATATAACGGTGAGACAAAGAAGCAGTGTACAGTTTTATTAGCTGTTTATTGCATCTATATAAATATTACAATTTATGAAAACGATATTATTAGTTTTCCTAGGATCATTTGATTTGTAATACCTATAAAAGCATGTATATTAAAGTTTATGAAACGATATTATTACTTTTTTTAGGATAATTTGATTTGTAATAAATTGCCCGATTAAAATATTGATTCTTGTAACGTAGTACTATTTTTTTTTTACGGTCAACGAAATAAAGCCCGGCTACTTGAAGTAACCTAATGGCAAAAGGTGATCATACGCCCGCAATCACAGACAGCGTTGGGTAGTGAAAACCCACCATCTCCAGTTCCGATGATAACCTATTGAAATCAAGGAGCAATGTTGAACAAAGGGTGGTGGCCTCAAGGGGTGATAGGAGGAGATCTACAAAAGTCGAAGGGCTAGTTAATTAATTCTGATTAACTAGTTTAATTAATTAATTGTTCTTTTAGTTTTGTAGGAGTTTGAGTTTTGTTCAAATTAGGAGTCCTAGTATCTTGAAGTCAATTAGGTTAGTATAAGTAGGCCTTGTTTATTTCTTTCTAAGACCATGTGTAGTGGTGAACAAACATAATGCCCCCACCATGGGGCATTATCCGACACGTGGCATCCTAGTCAGCGTTGGGGCATTATAGCAAAAGTGGCGTAGTGGGGCATTATGCCAATAACCCCCATTCAATCATTAAAAAAAAAAAAAAAAAAAAGGAAACAAATGGATTGGCTGGTCAAACACAGGCACATGCAAAAGTGGGGTTGACAGACTCCCATTGGCCACATTAAGTAAACTTCAGCGTTTTAAAAATCACGCCACCTTCGATTTTATTTGAAAATAACGCCGGCTAACGCCGGGTGTAGTGGGGGGAGGGCCGTTTTGGCGCGTTTTTTTTTCAAATTTTTTTAAAAATCACGCCCCACTACGGGTGGTCTAATGTATGTTGTTTACGTTTTCTGAATCAATAAAAGGTGTCACTATTGTTTAGCAACATTATGATCAAAGGGTTCAGGATTAGGGTTGGGTTTGAACTTGAAGGCCACAAATTTCACAAAACCCACAACTTAAATTCCCACTACAGTAAAACCTGGTTAGGGTCGGATTCGAGCTTAAGACCTTTGTCCTTAAACCTAAATCTCCATTTCTCTTTAATACCAATTTTAGATTATTGAAAGATATTAAACGCTTTATAATAACTTGAGAAACAGGGAATATATGAAGTTTAAAAAAAATAGCCGCGAAATGAGTTCGTATATTTGTCGATGCGATGTGATTTGTTTTTATTTAAAAAAAATATTTATCTAGGAGGTTAATTTCTTTTCACTGCCTCATCAACCCCGAAACCCGAATGCAACAACCATTTAAACGTCGCAAAACAAATAAAATTTGCAATTACTTTTTTATTATGTAGTCATAAAAGTTGTGCACAAATAACAAAAAAAAATTGTTTGTTTAATTTAAAATTGTATTATGCACTTTGATATTTTAGTGTAAACTAGTTTTATACACAACGCCGCGCTGCGGCGCATTCAACCGAATCGTTTTTGGTGCGATAGCGGCGCACTCAACTGAATCATTCTTGGTGTGATAGGAGCGTAAAAACCCTTGGAGCACATCCAGTGCAAACAACTAAAACCTCGTTAGTTATCTCACACATTAGCAATGCTTACGAACTTTCCCACAAACGTTTTCTAATTGATCATTTTATTCCACAATTTTTCTAATTGATCATTTTATTCCACAAAATTCCTTACATTTTTCATATAAAGAAAAAGAAAAAAAAAGTATTGTAAAAGGAAAAAAAAACAATAAAAAAATACTCAACCAACAGATAAAAAGTAAACCTAGATCTTCATGGATTTCTTGTTAGTTGCAAATTGACTTCTTCCAGATACCACGAACAGTTGATCACAAAGATTAAACACTCGGTCTAAGCTTCAACTTTTATAGCCTTGCCAATTCTATTAATCATTAGTTTTTACTGACCCAAAACCTATGTCGATCCGTGCCAAAATAAACCCTTTTTTTACTCAACCCGTTATGACACGAACACAAAATGACTTGAACCCGTTCATATGCGTAATCAAATCAAATTATTTTTTTTTTCCACCCGAGCCGCATTAATACCCAAATCTGTACAGAGTCAAAAGAAATAGTGTACATGCTTTATTGGTTCAGGTCAAAACAGGACACTTTGACAAAAGTGATGATTTTGACATGTTCACTAAGAACTATTTTTTGACCCGTTTACTAAAAAAGTTCTCTCTCACAAATTTACAGCAATATTATAAATATGAGTTAAATGCTGATTTGCTAACTAAATGTTGTGTTTTGCCCCAAAAGAGGTGATTCTGACTTGTTAGCTAAAATTTATATTTACGGGTTCAAGTTAGGACAATTTGTATTAGAAAATTGTCATTTGGATAATTGTCATAACAGGCTTGGGCATAATAGATACGGGTTGAGATGTAGAGTTCGGAATCAAACCTGGAACATACTTCACTGTCCGCACCTTGGTAGCAGTATATCTTAGAATACCTGCTGAAAACTAAGCTGCATTGAGAAACACATATGATAAGTTATCATTGAAAACATCAAAGTGAACTTAAAAGTATTTTATGCATGAGAAGCTAAACGCCAAAACTGAATAAGAGATAGGGATCTTACGCTTAAATTCAGACTTGGCGTCTTTTTAGAAGCCTCCTACAAATGAACTGAAACATGTTGCCAAAATAAAGGGAAGAGTGATTAAACTTCCATTTGCTGAAAATGTGAATTGCTTAAAGGTATATGTCAAGTTTTGAAAACTGATAAGAGCAACATAACATGAATCCATTTTTTTAGTCAAAAAGTACCCCTTCCTGATATAAATAATTTAATAAATATTCCTTACATTGTATAGCATCATTCATTACTTGTGAATGCAAAGTGTATATCCAAACATGCCAATAAAGTCTCATGATATGGCATTAAAATTCAACAATAATCAACGATTATATCCGTCTGAACTAATAATCTTTATGAGGCAATAAAGATAACATTTAACCAAAGCATGGCATGTTGCGCGAGTGCAAAGTTGGTTACTATCTAGTAAAGATAACTTCTAACCAAAGCATCGCATGTTATGCACTTCATAGATGAAAAATCATCGCCAACTGAGCATTATCAAAGGCTGAAGATAAGCACTTAAAAAATACAGATCTAAGCCGGTGTCACCAAACGTCACCCAACTATCACCATTACACAAGCAACAAAACTAACTTGTGACCGAAAGTTATCTCCACCGTCGTAATCGAATTTGTATAACCCGTGACTCGGTATAAACTTGTGTCTTGCCAGCTTTGACTCGACTCGTTTGTTGACTGAGCTGACTGTTGGATAATCTTGATGGGTTACGGGTCGAAACCGGGTTTTGCATGAATGGGTCAGAAGGTTGTTGAAGAATTGGTCTTGGTTGACCGCAAAAGAAGGGGTTGAACGTGTGAATATGAAGTTAGTGGTGGCTGATCTTATGGGATTTAATTAGCATATTCTAGTTGTTTATTATTATAAATAGGGGATAGTATTAGTTTATTTGATGTACTCTCAATTTTTCAGCAGCAAGTTTAGAAAACATTTCATTCTCTTGGTGAATTCTATTGTGTTTTTTTGAGTGTGTGTTGCTGAGCGGGGCGTGAAACCAACACTGACTTAGATTGACTGTGTTGACTTGGTTTGAGCTGCATATATAATCATCATCAATCTATTCCGAAAGTGAATCTCACAACACTAATCCCACTAATCCATCACCATTGCAACCATCACCGTGAACCGCAGCTAACCAACTTCGGTTCCAAGTTCCAACCATCTGTGGTCGACTATGCCGCCAGCGACTACTCTACCAAGACACTACCAACTTCCATTTAAACAAAAGTAAATGATCTAAAAAAAAAAAACCGAACAAACCGAGTGTATCTAGAAACTGAAAACTAACTTTGGAATCCATTAGTTTGGCAAAAAAAAAAGAACATGCAGAGGTAAATCTGCTCACCGGTGCTTCGCCGGAGATCGAGGATCGTAAAATCTGGCTCATCGCCAGCGCCTGTCAGTCTTCGGACACTGCCTCTTGTCTCCACCTCCGTCAGTTGAACCGATTTTAACGTAGCGGAACCGTAGCTGGCCAGAAGTGCATTGTTTCTGTCTCTTTGTCTCTCCGACTGAAAGCAGCGCCTTTTCTTGATCTAACCACCGTCCATTCTCACTCTCTCTCCATCTCACCTCTCTTTCTAGGGTGTGTATCTATCTTGGATTTGTATGTACGTGTAAAATGATCGATGGGCAGGTGGTTTAGGATTTTATGTGGGAGTGTGCAAATGGTTTTATGAAAACCATGTGGCCCTTGCAAGGGAATACAAGTTTCTTCTAAGAAGATGAAGCAGAGTGGCAGGTGAATCACCATGCTGCCATTATTCATTTCAGCTTCCTTGTTAACATATAGTAATTACAACTTTTTTCTTTACCTTAACACGCTTTTTCAGACGTTGACATTTACACTCTGTTCCCGAGTCTCATTTAACAGGGGGAGGGGAGGGAAAAGAGATGAAAATATGAAAAACCATGTTCCCGAGTTTCATTTAACAGGGGGAGGGGAGGGAAAAGGGAAGAAAATATCACCAAATATGACCAAATATTCATCCTCCCAAATTGGAAAAGGCAAAAGTTGACGAGTTCCGTACTCAATGTTCAAAAATCATAAACGTTATGTCCTTTAGCCATAACCCAGTTAAATTTTTCTGTTAAATTAGATTACAAAAGGGTAACTTGGTCTTTTTACTTATTCATTATTATATACATATTTCTTGATCACTCTCTCTTTACAATTCTCACTCTCTCTACCACTCTCTCTCTCCCTACCACCACCATTCACCACCACCTCCACCACCATTATCACCATCACCACCATCAACCCACCATTCAGGCCTACACTGTCGCACCCCACCTCCTGCCCTTTCCCACCACCTGACCATCACTTGCCACCACTCGACCACCCCCACCCTGCCCTTTCCCCCACCTTCCAACCACCACCAATTTCCAAACCCTAGTGGGAGAGAGTAGAGAGAGAAAGGGTAAAGGGTTGTGTATAGGGATGAGCACGGTAACCGTTCAGTACCGAATAACGGGAAAAGTGGGTACCAGTACTTACCAGTGTTTTACTCGTAAATACTGGTACCGTATTGGTACCGAAAAACGAGAAAAGTGGGTACCGGTACCAAATGTTCATCCCTAGTTGTGTATGACTGGTGACTTTTGTTTTAGAGAGAGAAAGAGAACAGTAAAGGGTTGTATTTAAGGTTAGATTCATTGGTGACTTGGTAGGTTGGTTGCTCAAAAAGTGAAAAAAAAAAATTAAAAAATCATTTAATTCTCACGACCAAATACCAATGGTGCAACTTTGGTTGTGCATTATTTTAATAATTTTAACGTGCCACTTGGCAAATGAATGGTTAGTTTTTTAATTAAGTTTTCCATTTTTGTTGTATAACAATTAATTTTACATAAAATATGATTTTCTTTAATAACTTATTAATATTTAATTATTACAAAAATCTGATAACACAATGTTGCTTAACTTTTTTTTGTAAACATATCAATATAAATTTTATCAAAAATCGAGTTTCTTCCAAAAAAATATATTTTTTAATTATTTTTTTTATAAAAAATGCATTATATTGTTGTTATTTATTTTGCTTCTAAAAAATCGGTTTCAAGTAAAAATATTAATGATAATTATTTCTAACATATTTATGGATAAATAATAAGCATAAAAATATATATATTTAATAAAAAATGTTTTAAATGTTGGGTTGTGAATGTGAGTAGAAGGTTGAGGTAGGTTGGGTTGTGTAAGTGGAACTGTGGAAGAGTTAGAAATTAGTTTTTTTATTGATTGGGTTGGAGATGGTTGTGAATGGAAAAAGGCTAAAGATAAATACTTTTAAGAATATTTTGTTTTATTTTTGTAGATAATATTAAATAAATAGGTAAAAATACCAAATTACCCTTGTGTAATCTGAATTAAAAGAAAAATCTAACTTGGTTAGGGCTAAAGAACGTAACGTGCAAGATATTGAAACACTAAGTACATAACTCGTCAACTATTACATCAAAGTACAACGCCTGGAAAAAGGGTGTTAACATAAAGTACAAAAGTTGTAATTTACTTTAAAATTTTAACACTTGTTAATATTTTTATTTTTATATTTATTAAAACCAAAGTCTTAACAATTTTATATAGATTAAAAAAACCAAAGCCTTAACAATTTTATATGTCTTAACAATTTTATATAGATTAAAATTTTCTAACTACTTAACGATTTAAGATTTTTAGTGAATTCATCAAATCAATTAATAAAAAAAACTAATTAGGTAGTACAATAATATAAAGTAAGCGAGCCTCACTAATTAAGGTACGATATGGAAGTTAATTGCGATTTTGAAAAAAAAGATTGTATTGTTTTAGGTCCCAAATCATTGCCGTAATTAAATTATTGATTCATTTAGTCTAATTAAAATATTGATCATATGCAATATTAAATTTAAATGACTAATAACTAAGGATGCATCTATATAAAGGGATCAAACTATTGAAATCACAATAAAAAAATAACATAACATGGGTCGTACCAACATATTCTTATTTCTTTGTGTTTTAACATTATATCATGTTTACTTTGTAACTTCATCTTTGGAACCATATACAATTCAGGTCGTCGATGGTACAATCAAGCATTTGGTTGCTCATATTTTCTCAAGCAATCAAGATTTTGGAAACAAAACAATGACAACCAAAGGTGCATTCAAATGGAACTTCCGGAGAGATGCTGACGAGATGATTCGGTTCAGAGGCGAGTTTTTCTGGATGAAACATAACAATACTGTTTTTAGAAAAGCCGATTTTCATGTTTTCGACAATGATGTTGCGGTTGAATGTGGTGAAAGTCGTTTAAAGGCTAACAAATGTTTTTGGTTAGTAACAAATAACGGTTTTTATTTTGCTAAAGGTAAACCGTCTGGTTGGGTGTTTATGTATAATTGGCAAAGAGCGTAGTGATGAAATCTATGTTAGTAACTATGTTCCATTGAATTGTTCTTGAGGAAAACTATTAACAGATTAATATTTTGACTTTTGATTTTTCAGTTTTAGTGTTCCAAAAAAATATATATATTTTGACTTTGAGGTATCATTCTTGTTTGCGTTCCTAAATTTGGTTTTTTTAACGATGACAGGGAAAATCTACCTAAGCTCCGTTAACTTCTTAACATTGCCAAGGCTTGAAAACCTGCTTATTTTAACGTCTTTTGTTTCGCGGTTGGGGATCAAATCCGAGTCATCTTTGGAGAAAACATGCCACCATTGACTCATATTTTGTACCGGCTAAAATAGAACTCAACACCTAAAGTACACCCTTGATCGGGATTTGAACCCGTAACCTTCTTTCTAAGACCATGCGTAACGGTCATGTGGTTTGCAAACCATAAAGGGAACCCCCCCCCCCCCCCCCCCCCCACACACACACACCACGGTGGTTGCAGGATTTTGGGTGAAGCATGTGTTTTGGCCACGAGCTAGTTCAAGAGAGATGTTGGTTGTGATTGGTTGGATTAACCTTTAACCAATCAATTTATTTTTCAATTCCAAACCACATATTTTATCACTACACCTTTTATCTAGTGGTTTGGTTAAGATGGCGTGAACGCCACGTGTCGAAAAAGAGCATGTGTTTGCCAAACCACTACTCAAAATCTAAGTCACTAGTGTCTCTACCACTTAGGCTAGCCTCTAATGACTATTTAGATAACTAACTAATTGATAAGTTTTATTAATATTATTTCTATTACTACTACTATAACACATGTGGTTGTCATTATTGTGTAAATATTTGGTGAATTGAAGTGGTAAATAAAATGGAACAACTACTAACAAACAGTATTTTACTTGATTTAATGTGTTATAGTGGGTGTCACAGTGGATTTTGAAACACAAGATAAAGTCATGGAATCCATTGAAACTTTTTTTTTAAATGTTAAAACAAGTCTTTTTTACGCCTTCAAATGGGGATGATTACCAAGCTAATTTGGATAACCATTTTTCATATTAACAAAATCTTAAAAATAAGAGTTAAATGTCTGGTTGGTCCTTATGGTTTGCAAAAATTACAGAATTGATTCTAATGGTTTACTAATTACACACTGGGTCCCAGTGGTTTCAATTTTTAAACTCGGATGGTCCTTAACACTAATCTTTGTTAAATATCTCAGTTAAGTGTGTACAAAATTACTTATTTACCCCTGAACAATTAAAAAAATTAAAAGGATGGCCACACTCATCTTCCCCATCTATCTCTCTATCCTACCATAACAACCAAAATCCATCACCACCTCCACCACCATGAATCTCCACCACTGTGTCACCTGCAACTCCGACCATCGCATCACCGCCTTCTTCCTCCCTCATTGCAACCTCCGCCTCCACCACCGCCGTCACCTTCAACCCACCACCTCGGTCTCCACCGTAAACCCACCACCACCCTCATCTTCAACCCACCGTCATCTTCAACCCACCGCCTCCATCATGATTGCACAGATTATCATACAGATTCAGATTCAAACGCTCATTGTATAGTTACATGTAATTTAGGAATTAATCAGAATATCAGATCAATCAATAGATAATAAAAATTGTTATACCCATTTGTTTTCGGAGATCTTCGAGTGTATATAATCGGAATTTCAGGTTCTCTGGTGAAGTCTTGTTCCTCGACAGACAGATTCTCGAATAAATCGTTGGCTTGCTTTTGCGATGTTGAAGAAGAATAGGGTTTGAAGAATGAATTTATCTTAGAGTTGTAACACCCTCAAAATTTTACTTGAATTTAATACTAATTTATACATATTTATACAAAAGATACTAATTAGACATAAGTTTCATAGTCAAATTCACAAGTAGCATAAACCTTAGTCAACTACTGACTAAATTAGAACATCCAAAAGTTGTTTAAGAAATTGTTTACAACCCATGAACAAAGTTTAAGTAAGATTAAAACATAGCGGAAACTTCAAAAGTCGTGTTCGGTTCTTCGACGTTGCTTGACCGCCATCCGTAAGTGTCACACCCCAACCGATGGCGGAATCATCGGGGCATGGCACTGAGCGAAACAGATTGTTCAGAAGTTTCCATAACAACTATCATTACCATTCAATTATAGCAATACGTCCCATACCGTATCTTAAATAGTCAAACAAGTTATTACAGATAACATCAAAACAAATATTCTGTTCCGACAACTCAGATTTAAACATAACTAGTTTATTCGTTGGTTTCTAGACTCCAGTTCCTAGCTTCAAGTTCATCACAGCCCGAGAAGCATATAAACAACCTAGGCACCTGTCACATACGTTAAAATAAAGTCAATACATAAAATGTAAAGGTGAGCATACAAGTTTGATAATAGCATATAGAGTTCGAATTCGTTTACGCATAACCAGCACGTACACATAGTGAAATGAAGCACGTTAGTTATCGACATAGATCCATCGATACCAATGACTGCGGGTTGACTGCCCGAGGCAGTTCGCAATACATGATTACCACCGTAATACATGCAAGTAAAAGATCCTTAACAACCCCCGTGTGAACGGGTGCTGAGTCCAAACTATAGTACTATCGTTGCTAAGGCAGGTAGACAGCATTCCATGTGTAAACATAAAAAACAAGCATTCATAAGCCACGTATAACATGCATAAATGGTTTAGCGTTAAAATAGCTTGAGTAGTGTGATTGTTGTAGTTTGAATATTCGTAACGTATGTAACACCCAAAAGTGTTAAAGCAAAAAGGGTTCGAGTATACTCACAGCGATTATGGATTGAAGGGAGCGCTTTACAGCGAGTACGGTTAGCCTGAATAGATTCGATAACGTAACGATAAGTGGCGCGTAAAACAGTACAAAGTGAGAGTGGGTAGGATAACTGATCGTGCGGATCAGCTATCCGTGAGAGGAAGTTATCCGTGCGGGTGAACTATCCGTGCGGATGGTAATCCATGCGGATGGTGACCCATCCGGATAAGCTATCCGTGCGCGTGGGCTGTCCGTACGGACGGTAATCCGTCCGGACTAGTCATGCGTGCGGATTGCTTATCCGTACGGACAAGTTGTTCGTGCGGATAAACGTTCAAGTGGATTGTTTCTTCCTAAGTTAAGGATGTGTTTGTGTATGATGGCTTGTGCTTTGGAGTTTTCGTTGTAGCATTTAGAAAACATTTAAGTGTTTCTACCTTTCAAGCCGGTCGCGCGGACAACGATCCGTGCGGATGGTAGTCCGTGCGGACAGTGGTAATCCGTGCGGACAGTCTGTGCGCGCGGGCAGAGACAATCCGTCCGGATAGCCTGTCCGTGCGGACGACTTGGCCGTGCGGATGAACACTGTTTGAATTTATTTTAAGGCCTTAGTATCTCATGATCCGAAGAGTAATTCATTCAGAGGTCGTCCGTCTGGATTGCTCATTCGTCGATACTCAAACCTTGTTTGGAAAGTGGGTCCCAAGGGTAGCCCGTCCGGGTGACAACCCGTCCGTATAGCCTGTCCGTGCGGACTGCTTGTCCGTGCGGACAGCTTGTCCGTGCGGACAACTGGTCTGATTGTTCCGTTCGTCTACTCTTAGTTTCTGTTGTCGTTTATCGAGACGTTCTGATTACGTGGCAACCACTTGGAATCGTATTCTTACCCGCACGACTAAGCCGGCCAGGAACCACCCTGACTCGACATGTCGGCGACTCAGAACGGTCATTCCGGTCGACCCCGAAATCAGGTGTCTTGCGGTAGGATTCCAGATCTAGGACTAGTGCATCACTATTATCGAGTAGAGACTAGAACCGATCAGATTCGTACCGATCTCAAGGGTAAAAGAAGGAGAGAGCTTAGGTTTATTTCTTTCAACTCTTTTATCCTTAGAAAAGTTTAGATTTAGGTGATGTTGTTGTGAAATCTTGTGGAAATCGTTTAGATCTGAGTTATTCTTGGTGGAATGAAGTCAAGCTTGAAGTTCATAAGAACTTCATGATGACGTCACTCAAGAATACCTCAAATCTTGATGATTTCATGGTTAAAAGTGGAGATTTGAAAGATAGAAAGGTGTAGAATTGTGTAGTGATCAAGAATGTACAAGAATTAGTGCAAGATCTTACCTGGATTGAGAGAAATCTGAGAAAAAGTGAAGAATGCGTGCGGTTCGGACGTCACTTGCCAAAAGTGGAAAAGTTGGAGAGTGACCCGTGTATTTATAGGATGCTAAAAAGGGAAAGGGTGAGCCGTGCGGATGACACGTAACCCGGATAGGCTATCCGTCCGGATTGGTCATCCGTGCGGATTGGCAATCCGTGCGGATTGGCAATCCGTGCGGACTGACCATCCGTGTGGATGTAGCCTGATTTGGTGCGTTCGGCGCGATGTTGCTTCGGTTTCGATTTTCGAGCGATTCGATAGGGTTTCCTAGTCAAATTACTTTCAGTCCCAACTACTTCTTATATGGTTCGACTCGGAATTTGGGTTCGGGTTCGTTTACATTCGAGTTAGACTTCGAGTTCGATTGAGTTTGCTTGATTATCTCAACAAAACATAAATAAACATTCACAGGTAACACGTAAGGCGCACACACACGTATAAACACAAGTAAAATACACAGTTTGAGTTACGGTTCGATGTCGATTTGATCAGCATAGCTTGATTAACTTTATCGCATTGTTACTTCCTATCATTCACAGTCGTAGGTCGATTGAAATATGGTTAACATGATTCGATTATTGCAATGAACGACACTTACTCCACATAATATAAAGAAAATAAAAACATTTCTACGAGTCAAGTCGCGCGAAATCGGTCGTTGACTTTGACCTTGACTTTGACTTTCACTTATGAGAACACGGGGTGTTACAGTAAGATCCACCTCGTCACCTAAGGTCAAAACCATTAAAACTTTAGTTTTGACAAATGTTATATAATATATAAACATGAGATTCAATATAAATTTTAAATAATAAAATTTAAGTTTGATTTCTGATTCCACCGTAACTTACGGTGCACCGTAAGTTACGGTGAGTCCTGGAGAGTTATTGGTCCACCGTAACACAGGGGTGATCCACCGTAAACTCTTTGACCTGTACCGTAAGTTACGGTACTACCGTAACTTACGGTAGTTGCTGGAAATTTATGTTTTGTTTGTCTATTTCATTATACTCAACCAAATTCTCGAATTTCGCTTTTCTAACAAACCATTACATTAAATTCTCATGTTTCTAACATGTTATACATTAACCAATATCAAAGATCAATCCATCATATTCCGAAGCATTAACCATGCTTTACTCGATTATTCGACCCGTTGGCTCGTCTAAGGAATCCTCCCATATGACGACTACCAACGAGTTCCAACCAAGTTTGACCAATCATTCAATATAGCAATATCTCTGCTTAATTCAAACCATTCTTGTTCTAAAATTCGATTACATATTATATAATCACCAAAATCTACTAAATGTAACGGGTCAAGTTACATACCTTTAATGCAAGCCCTTCAAACGTGCGTCCCCACCGGTTTGCCCGCTAGATGCCCCGGCTTCCTTTCCTATAGAGTTCAGTCACTTTAAGTTTAGAACTCTATGTTTTACATACATAACACACATTTTGTCATGCTTCATAATTATGCGTTTTTAACTTAACATTTCAGTTTCAAGCCTTCTTTGAGGCATTTCAACAAACACTATAAGGGCAGAATTCTTACATCTTTCATATTCATGTTTATAGCTTGCTAATTAGTTAACTTAACTTCAATAAAGCCTTCATATAGTATTTAAACATCATACTTTTCTGAAATCACTTTCTAAAATCGAATTACACTAGAACAATCATTCTAAACCCTAGTGTTCATCACCATCATGTAAAACCCATAACCCACCTTCAAAGTGTTCATGGAATTTCCTGAATTTTGGTCATGATTTCACATGTAGTTGGCTAGATTTCACTTCTAGACACCATATCTACTCTAATCTAACCACATAACACACATGCAACATCTAATTTCAGATTTTTCCAAAATCATGAGAAATTCAAGTTGAGAGATTTCATCAGATTTTACATACCTTATAATCCTCTTGCGATGAGGATCACGATTTTAAGCCCTAATTTCGATTTCAACTGGAATTGAGACTTCAATTTGCAGATTTTAGGAAGTTTTAGGGTTTTGAATATGGGGTGTCGCCCCCTGCTCTTTCTTGATCGACCAGACCCTCCTTTTGGGGGTGTTTGGTTTGTTTAATTTGTTTATTAACAATTAAGTTTCAATTGTTACAACTTAAACCCCTCCACTTTGATCAATAATTAATTTAGTTGCTTTTAACCCTACTTTAAGTTATTTCTAGTCTTTTAACTAACTAGGTTAAAAATTTCTAGTTAGTAAATTCTCGTTTATTTATACTTCATGATTCTAATATAAAGTTTTATATTTTTCGGGGTGTTACAAGTCTACCCCCCTTAAAAGGGTTTCGTCCCCGAAACCGAAGTACGTACCGAATAATGTAGGGTGAAGACGTCGCATCTCTTCTTCGGACTCCTACGTAGTGTCCGAACCTTTCCTATGTTCCCATTTGACTTTGACTTGGTCAATTTGTTTATTTCGTAAATGTTTGACCTTTCGATCTAAAATCTCCACCGGTCTCATCGCATAATTTAGACTATTATCCACTTCGATATCATCGTAATGGATATAGGCCGTTTCGTCTGCTAGGCACTTTCTTAATTGTGGCACGTTTCACGTGCCATGAATTCCACTTAGTTCCTCCGGTAACTCTAGGCGGTAAGCTACCTTGCCAACCTTTCCGATAATTTTAAATGGCCCAATAAACCTCGGGCTTAGCTTCCCCCTTTTTCTGAATCTAATAACTCCCTTCCAAGGGGAAACTTTTAGCATGACCATGTCGCCAACCTGGAATTCGATTGGCCTTTTCCTTTTATCAGCATATGCCTTTTGTCTGTCTTGAGCCGCCTTCAAATGTGCCCGAACTATATCGATCTTTTCATTCGTGGCTCGTACTATATCTTGATGGGCGAGTTCGCGTGGACCCACTTCACCCCAACATACCGGGGTTCGACACTTCCTACCATAAAGCATTTCGTACGGTGCCATTTTAATACTAGATTGGTAGTTGTTATTATACGAAAACTCAACTAACGGTAGGTGAACATCCCAACTTCCTCCAAAGTCGATTATACACGCCCGTAGCATATCCCCCAATGTTTGTATTGTTCTTTCACTCTGTCCATCTATTTGAGGATGGTACGCAGTGCTAATGAACAATTTGGTTCCCATTTGCTCTTGGAAATCTCGCAAGAAATTTGAAGTAAACCGGGTATCCCTATCAGACACGATGGATACCGGCACCCCATGACGTGCTATTATTTCATTAGTGTAAACTTCAGACATCTTTTCTGACGTATAAGTCTCACGAATCGGAATGAAGTGAGCACTTTTTGTCAATCTATCCACCACTACCCATATGGCATCGAAACCACGATTCGTCTTAGGCAACTTGGTTAGTAGGTCCATTGTAATATGTTCCCATTTCCAAACCGGAATTTCTAACGGTTGGAGTTTGCCGTATGGTTTCTGGTGCTCCGCCTTGACTTGTAAACATGTCAAGCATTTTTCCACATACTTCGCCACATCCCTCTTCATTCCGGGCCACCAATAATTTTGTTTCAAATCATTGTACATCTTAGTCGCACCCGGATGAATTGAATAACGGGATTTATGAGCTTCATTAAGTAGAAGCGCCTTCACTCCACAAGTATGTGGGACCCATATCCTTCCGGATCGAGTCTTCAACCCGTGATTCCCATCAGATAAATCTTTCAATTGACCGATTATTCTTTCTTTCTTCCAATTCTCTTCTTTTACTGCTTCTAACTGCGCCTCCCGAATACGTTCGAGTATACCCGAGGTCACCACGAGTTGCATCGACCTTACTCGTATTGGGACATAGTCCGTTTTTCTTCTCAGAGCATCCGCTACCACATTTTCCTTTCCGGGGTGGTAATGTATTTCACAGTCGAAATCCTTCACCGTTTCTAGCCATCGCCTTTGTCGCATATTTAACTCCTTCTGATCGAAGAAGTATTTCAAGCTCTTGTGGTCGGTGAATATGGTGCACTTTACCCCATATAAGTAATGCCTCCATATTTTTAACGCAAATACCACCGCAGCCAACTCGAGATCGTGTGTGGAGTATTTCTTCTCGTGGATCTTCAATTGCCTTGAGGCATAAGCTATAACCTTGCCCCGTTGCATCAAAACACATCCGAGCCCCGATAGTGAAGCATCCGAGTAAACCACCATGTCTTCGACTCCGTCCGGCAATGTCAATACCGGAGCTTGAGTTAACTTTTCTTTTAGCGTTTGAAACGCTTTTTCTTGATCGACACCCCAAATGAACTTCTCCTTCTTTTGGGTTAACTTTGTTAGCGGTGACGCAATCTTGGAGAAATCTTGAATGAATCTCCTATAGTATCCCGCAAGTCCCAAAAAGCTTCTAATTTCCGAAGGGTTCTTCGGGGGATTCCATTTTGACACAGCTTCGATCTTGGACGGATCCACCAATACTCCGTCGGCACTTATGACGTGGCCAAGAAATTGTACCTCTCGTAGCCAAAAGGCACACTTAGAGAATTTCGCATACAGTCTTTCTCGTCTAAGTGTCTCTAACACTTCTTGTAAGTGGTGTGCGTGTTCAGCTTCACTTTTCGAGTACACCAAAATATCATCGATAAACACGATGACCGACTTATCCAACATTGGCTTGCAAACCCGGTTCATGAGGTCCATGAAAGCCGCGGGTGCATTTGTTAGCCCAAATGACATCACGAGGAATTCGTAATGTCCGTATCTCGTGCGGAAAGCCGTCTTCGGCACATCTTCTTCTTTGACCTTTAGTTGGTGATACTCAGATCTAAGGTCAATTTTTGAAAACCAGTTCGCACCTTGTAATTGGTCAAATAAATCATCTATCCTCGGAAGCGGGTATCGGTTCTTTACCGTGAGTTTGTTTAACTCCCGGTAATCGATACACATGCGCATGCTCCCGTCTTTCTTTCTCACGAACAATACCGGTGCGCCCCAAGGAGACACACTCGGCCTTATAAATCCCTTGTCAAGCAGGTCTTGGATTTGGGACATCAACTCTTGTAATTCCGACGGTGCAAGTCGGTACGGGGCCTTTGCTACGGGTTTTGCGCCCGGAATCAATTCGATCCCGAACTCTACTTCCCGTTCAGGCGGTATCCCCGGTAAATCCTCCGGAAACACATCTTCATAATCTCGTACTACCGGTACGTCTTCAATCTTTCGTGATTCTTTTTCGGGCTCATTAGCGTATATCATGAATGCCTTGCATCCTCGCTTCATAAGCTTGTGAGCTTTCAACATTGTGCACACTATAGGGTTGCCTCCCTTTTCGCCATAAATGGTAACGTGTTTCCCGCTCGGAGATGTTAGCTTTATCTCTTTACGAAAACACACGACCTTTGCATGGTGTTGAGATAGCCAATCCATCCCAACGACTACTTGAAATTCTCCCATTGACATCGGGATTAGATTTATCAGATATTCTTCGTCGTCAATGCTCAGTTTACAGTTTTTACATACATCACAAACAATAAAGCTCTTGTTATTACCTATCTCTACTTCTAAGGGCACAGGTAATTTTGTTAGAACAAATGAAGGATGTCGAATAAATCCATATGAAACAAAGGATTTATTCGCACCCGTATCAAATAACACGCGTGCAGGAATCGAATTTACAGCAAATATACCTGAGACCACGTCAGGTTCAACCTTCGCTTCTGCGGCGGTCAATTGAAAAGATCTTGCCTTTGCTTTTGGGGCTTCACCTTTCTGGTTCTGCTCATCCTTCTTTCCAACCAATTCCGGGCATTCCGACTTTTTGTGACCCGTTCGATAACAATTGTAACAAACCGTCACTTTTTCCGGGCACGATATAGCCATATGTCCCGTTTTCTTGCATATGGGACAAGGCTTATCCTTGTAACGGCATTCGCCTTTATGACCCTTTCCACAGATTCTGCAACTTGGTGACCCGCCTTTCGTATCGGATTTCTTTGCGGTTTCATTTGTTCATGCCTTCTTAGTAGGGCTTGGGTTTACATCTTGTGCTTTCCGTTCACCCCGTTCAATGCTCTTTTTCAGTTCGATCTCCCTTTCCCGAGCAGCATTTATGATCTCGGTAAGGGTCTCGTATTTTGAAGGGGTGATAAATTCCCTATACTCAGCACTCAACATGTTATGGTAGTAGTATATCTTTTGTTCTTCATTCGTCACTAGATCATCACAAAACTTCATCTTATCCATAAACCTTGCCGTAATCTTTTCTATGGTCTCATTCTTGTGCCTAAGTTGCATGAACTCCTCCTTGATTTTATTCATAACCGCCTTGGGGCTATGATGCTTAAGAAATGGCGTCTTGAATTCTTCCCAAGTCATGACCTTAGCAGCTTCAATACCGATCTCTCTCTTTTTGTTATCCCACCAATCTTTCGCTTGACTCCTTAGTTGACCCGTACCATAGGCTACGTAGTCATCTTCGTCACAATGGGTCCTCTCGAATACCCCTTCGATATCACTTAGCCATCGTTGGCACACTATTGGGTCAACCTCCCCATTATATATTGGTGGTTTACAAGCCATGAATTCCTTGTATGAACAAGGCTTTCGTCCTCCATGCTTTTCCTTTGCTAAATTTGAATCATCTTCCAATTTCTTGATTCTCTCTTCTACTATTGATAAAACTGTGTTTTGAATTTTATCAATAAAGCTCGACAAACTATTTTTGATCGCCTTTCCAACCTCTTCGGCAATCACTTCCCTCATTTGTTCGGTGACTCTTGGCACCGCATTATTATTACCTCCATCAGCCATCTCTATTTCTGAAATGTTTACATAGGTTGTTAAACATTCCATTTATAACACATGCTTTACTTGTTTTGATTCAATCAAGTTCATAACTTGATTTAATCATTCTTGTTTCAATTCAATCAAGTTCATAACTTGATTTAATCATTCTTGTTTCAATTCAATCAAGTTCATAACTTGATTTAATCATTCTTGTTTCATGCATTTCTTGTATTTGAGTGAGCTTACACACTCTTTTCATGCATATTTGTTCATTTCTCATTCTTTACATAATACATAATTTATTAACAAAATAAGTTAATTCTTACCGGACGATCGATCAAGCTTGAACCGAACACTTATTGACAACCTTGAGCTCTGATTACCAACTTGTAACACCCTCAAAATTTTACTTGAATTTAATACTAATTTATACATATTTATATAAAAGATACTAATTAGACATAAGTTTCATAGTCAAATTCACAAGTAGCATAAACCTTAGTCAACTACTGACTAAATTAGAACATCCAAAAGTTGTTTAAGAAATTGTTTACAACCCATGAACAAAGTTTAAGTAAGATTAAAACATAGCGGAAGCTTCAAAAGTCGTGTTCGGTTCTTCGACGTTGCTTGACCGCCATCCCTAAGATCCACCTCGTCACCTAAGGTCAAAACCATTAAAACTTTAGTTTTGACAAATGTTATATAATATATAAACATGAGATTCAATATAAATTTTAAATAATAAAATTTAAGTTTGATTTCTGATTCCACCGTAACTTACGGTGTCACCGTAAGTTACGGTGAGTCCTGGAGAGTTATTGGTCCACCGTAACACAGGGGTGATCCACCATAAACTCTTTGACCTGTACCATAAGTTACGGTACTACCGTAACTTACGGTAGTTGCTGGAAATTTATGTTTTGTTTGTCTATTTCATTATACTCAACCAAATTCTCGAATTTCGCTTTTCTAACAAACCATTACATTAAATTCTCATGTTTCTAACATGTTATACATTAACCAATATCAAAGATCAATCCATCATATTCCGAAGCATTAACCATGCTTTACTCGATTATTCGACCCGTTGGCTCGTCTAAGGAATCCTCCCATATGACGACTACCAACGAGTTCCAACCAAGTTTGACCAATCATTCAATATAGCAATATCTCTGCTTAATTCAAACCATTCTTGTTCTAAAATTCGATTACATATTATATAATCACCAAAATCTACTAAATGTAACGGGTCAAGTTACATACCTTTAATGCAAGCCCTTCAAACGTGCGTCCCCACCGGTTTGCCCGCTAGATGCCCCGGCTTCCTTTTCTATAGAGTTCAATCACTTTAAGTTTAGAACTCTATGTTTTACATACATAACGCACATTTTGTCATGCTTCATAATTATGCGTTTTTAACTTAACATTTCAGTTTCAAGCCTTCTTTGAGGCATTTCAACAAACACTATAAGGGCAGAATTCTTACATCTTTCATATTCATGTTTATAGCTTGCTAATTAGTTAACTTAACTTCAATAAAGCCTTCATATAGTATTTAAACATCATACTTTTCTGAAATCACTTTCTAAAATCGAATTACACTAGAACAATCATTCTAAACCCTAGTGTTCATCACCATCATGTAAAACCCACAACCCACCTTCAAAGTGTTCATGGAATTTCCTGAATTTTGGTCATGATTTCACATGTAGTTGGCTAGATTTCACTTCTAGACACCATATCTACTCTAATCTAACCACATAACACACATGCAACATCTAATTTCAGATTTTTCCAAAATCATGAGAAATTCAAGTTGAGAGATTTCATCAGATTTTACATACCTTATAATCCTCTTGCGATGAGGATCACGATTTTAAGCCCTAATTTCGATTTCAACTGGAATTGAGACTTCAATTTGCAGATTTTAGGAAGTTTTAGGGTTTTGAATATGGGGTGTCGCCCCCTGCTCTTTCTTGATCGACCAGACCCTCCTTTTGGGGGTGTTTGGTTTGTTTAATTTGTTTATTAACAATTAAGTTTCAATTGTTACAACTTAAACCCCTCCACTTTGATCAATAATTAATTTAGTTGCTTTTAACCCTACTTTAAGTTATTTCTAGTCTTTTAACTAACTAGGTTAAAAATTTCTAGTTAGTAAATTCTCGTTTATTTATACTTCATGATTCTAATATAAAGTTTTATATTTTTCGGGGTGTTACAAGAGTGCATTGCTTGTTGTTGATTGGAAGAACAAATTGAAATGGCTGACTTGATCGATCTATATTGATAAGAGAAGAGAAAGAAAGCGCTGAGGAGAGAGAGAGTTGCAGGTTGGGGTGGACCAATAAAGCTTTTATTAAGCTTTTTTTTTATAAGTAGCGGTATTTTGGTAATTTAGCACACTCTTAACTGGAAAATTTAACAAAGGTTAGTGTTAAGGACCACCCGAGTTTAAAAATTGAAACCACTGGGACCAAGTGTGTAATTAGTAAACCATTAGGACCAAGTCTGCAATTTTCGCAAACCATAGGGACCAACCAGGCATTTAACTCTAAAAATAATATAAAATCAACCTTTAGTTTTATATAAATCTTGTTTAATGGTCTTATCTAAGTTAGCAACATATTGAGAGCTAATGGAATTATGGAAATAGGTCAAATTAAAGGTGTCAATTGGGTGAATGTATGTATAGTGTGGTCTAATTGTAGAGTTGTGAGACAGTACCCAAGGACGTTTATATTGTCACACCCCGATATTTCCATATATTACCGGTGGGCCCGACGGGGAGTATCGTGACGTATTTGATAGCGTCATAGTCAATATACACAATATAATAGCACAACAGAAGGCTTGGTGAATAAACTATTACAAACCATAACGTCTGAGTGTCCGAGTGAAAGAATATACAGACTGGAATGTAATAAGATCCACAGGCGGATCATAATTAAATACAAAGAAACAAAATAACAGACTTCGGGTATCTATGGATTTGCAAGATCCTCTTATGACACCTAATAGCTCCAGCCTATTACGAGAGGTACCTGTCAAATCAGTCTTTAAGAAAATACGTCAGTTTACACTGGTAAATACAATTAACTGACTCTTTTGAAAACATTTATGAAAATTGATTTAAGTGCACATGGCACAAATCTTTTATAACTTGGGACAATTATTTAAATATAATCTTGTATACAAATTTATATGTTTGTCATACAATTGGGGCCGGTTGGAAGCCGATCTTGATTAACCGACTCACCACTTATAGAACCCACAAAGGAGTTATCCCAAACATGTGAGTTTATATTTTAGCATTTGCATCTGTCAGGTGTATGCCTACACCCCGTGCATAGGTCGTGGCCATTTTCAAATGAAATGAGCCGAGGATATCCAGGACACGGTCGAATTAACCCTCAATGTTTATGTTATCAAACAAGACAGATTAAAACGGGTTATGTAAATTTATTAATCAAAATCCGATTAAATTATTTCATACCCGACCAAGTGGTATTATTATAATACCATATCCCAAGCCCGTATAGGGAAAATAAGTTAAAAGTATTTACCTGAGCTAGTGTGAAAGGTAACTCAGCAGTATAATCCTAAAATTTTTGATGGTACCTTCTACCGGATGCTACTAATCTGTATTAGAAGGTTTAATAACATATTAGGACGCTAACGGGTCTTTAGTTAAGTCAAGGACTTAGACCGGCTAGCTAGAAGGAAACTTTACGGTTCTAAACGCTAGATTAAGCGGAGACCGGAATAGAATATGATTTAGACCCGACAAGCTTGGATACTTGTATAATATGGGTAAACTAAACATATTTTGGAAATTGAAGATTTAATGATAAAGTTAACCCCGTTTCGGCTATTATATGTAAACTAGTCACATAAATCGATCCGAATGCGTAAACGCGTAACGGGTAACCAAATGAATTATATACAGGTCTTAATTGTTATTATGCTTAAAATATGTTAATACATCAGTAGGATGTTAACATATATGCCCAAAAAGTAATTTAAACCAATTTAAGTCCCAAAAGGGCATTTTGGTAATTTTAATACTTATAAAAGAGATTTTATAATAAGCTGAAGTTCGGGTCATTTAAAATCAGTAAAAATGTTTAATTTAATAAGTTATATCAGTAGAGTATTGCCTATATGTGAAATTTATCATTTATAAGCAATTTATGCACCGAAGGGGCATTTTGGTAATTTCACATAAACTTTAAAGGTCAATTTTTGAAATCTGAGTTTAAAACTTTTGCTTACTGTTAAAGTATAGAAATTTATTAAAAACATCAGTAGGTAACAAGTCTTATATGTTAAAAATAGTTTTAACCCACACTATGCGCTTAAAACGCGTAAAAGTCGGTTTTAAGCGATTTTCGGGTCATAATAGGAAATCTGAGTTTTTGATCACTTTATAAAGTTCAAAATATTTCATTTATTATATAGAATCAGTAGCAAAAAGTTTGGTATCAAAATGTTATGTAAAACTCATTTTATTCAAGAAAAGGGTATAACTGGCAATTACCGAATTAAAGCTAAAACCCTATATTATGATCAGTTTAAAAATAATTAAAAATCTTCAAAAATCCCAAAATATTATATTACATCAGTGGGTAAAAAATTTGGTGTCAAAATTAGGGTTTAGATAGGCTTTATGCTAATTACGCCATTTAATTAATAAAAAAACTTCTAATTATGCTATTGAGCATAACTCCTAATCTAGACCTCAAACTGATGTCAAATTTTTAGGACAAGTTTATAAATCAGTAACAAAGGTTTTTGTCTTCTCACGTTTCTAAAAATTTCATTTGTGTGTCAAAAGGGCGTTTATGGCATTTATAAGCATATTAACGATCAAGAGCATATAATTCAAACCACTAAGAACCATGTACTATAACTCCAGGGAGTTATACTACTGAGTAATGTGGTCCTAATGGAAGCTTAAAACATGGGAGAATTAAGCTTGAATGGGTCAGAACTGAAAGTCAAAGCAAAAGTCAAGCTTTTGTGACTTTCGGTTATAATTTGACCTTAGACTGATAATTATCGGGTTAGGACTGATAAAACATGTTCAAATATGAATTACCAAGTTATTAGAATGTTAAAATATAATTTAGAACCTTTGGTTTATTAATTTTATTCATTTTTAAACTTTCTGTCCAGTTTGACTTTTTGTCAAACTAGTTTGACCCGACAATTAACTAGCCAAACGAAATAATTAGGAGGTGCCCTTTTAAAGGTTAATCACCTACCTTAATATGGTTCCATAACCACTTTCTTTTTGATCAGTGGCTGGACCAAGTATGATTAATTCGAAAGTCAAAGCTAAATTACGACAAGTTTGACTTTTCGATAATTAAGCTAATTAAAACGATTAAGAAGTTAATTAAACTCTTACTAATTGTCCTTGCTAACTTTTCTACACTTGGAAATCTTCACCCAATGCTTGTAAGCTCCAGAGACAAGTCCTCTTGATGATTGTTGCAAATGAAGTGCCAAGAACACAACACTAGTGCCACTTATATACAAATTTCCAAGATCATAGATCACTTCCAGCTGTTATGGAACATCCTAGGATCACCCTAGGTGTCCTAGCTGATTTATAAAACCCTTTGAGAGCCCATGGATTCGATACATTTGAGGTTAAGTCGGTTAAACTGATCAAACCTGCACCTGTCCTTCAAATTCTGCACTGGGCACTTTTAGGCGGCCCGCGTAAGATCAAGAAGGATCTTACGCGACCCGCGTAGACCCGGAAACCAGCCAAAACAACTTAAAAACTTGGCAGCTTTAGTCCCTGGTCCGTTTAAACCCTATTTAACCTCATTTTTGACATGTAAGGCCCTTGTAGTTAGTTTATTGAGGTTCAAGGATGTATGAACAAACTTCGTTAGGCTCAGTTCCGTTAAATATCACTATAAATGCAAGTTTCGTCAAGTTGACACTTATAGCCCAAAGTCTTGAAAACATGCTTAACCATCTCGAAACCATGTGAAATTTATACCACTTATTCTTGAGAGTATATTTGAATATTTCAAAGTCTCGAGTTCGTTAAAAGGTCACTCAGAGGTCAGAATTAACATGTTGACACGTTTAACCCTTGTAGTTTTAAAATCTTCCGATTATTTTTACAAACGGCTTCTTATATCCAACTAATCTCTCGTTTAGGAACATATTCATCACGTATGGTCATTCAGAGGCACAAGTTTGGCATGTTGACACTTTTAGTACCTCCGAACACATAATTTCACTGTTTGTCAACTTTAGTCCTTCAAACTCAATCTTTCGCATATCTTGGGTTTAGGACACATGTCTATACATAATTGGACATGTTTTTACATGGTGTTACATCCTCACCCCCTTAAAAGAAATTTCAACCCCGAGATTTACTGGAATAAGTGAGGGTACTTCTGTCGCATAGTGGACTCAACTTCCTACGTATATTCGGGACCTCTACGGGCGTCCCATTTGACCTTTACTATAGGCACATGCTTCCTTCGGAGCTTTTTAACCTGACGATCCTCGATCGATATTGGTCTTTCAACAAATTTTAGGCTTTCATCAATCTGTACGTCCTTATGAGACATGGCTAGCGATTCATCAGCTAGACACTTCTTGAGATTACAAATGTGGAACACATTATGGATTCCACTCAGCTCCTCTGGCAAGTTTAGCTTATAAGCTACACTTCCGACACATTCGATAATCTCGAGTGGTCCTATATATCTAGGTCTTAGCTTGCCCTTCTTACCAAAACGCATCACACCTTTCCAGGGTGATACTTTCAGTAAGACTTTGTCACCAACCTCAAACTTTAGAGGTTTTCTCCTCTTGTCAGCATAACTTTTCTGCCTATCCCTGGAAGCTTTCAGGCGATCACGAATTTGGACAATCTTGTCCGTCGTTTCAAGGACTATATCAGGTCCTGATAGCTGAGCTTCTCCCACTTCCGCCCAGCAAACAGGCGTTCTGCATTTTCTATTATATAATGCTTCAAAAGGTGCAGCCTGAATGCTTGTATAGTAGCTATTGTTATAGGAGAACTCGATCAAGGGTAGGTGGTCATCCCAACTACCACCTAAATCAATAACACATGTACGAAGCATGTCTTCCAAAGTTTGAATTGTACGCTCGCTCTGTCCATCTGTCTGAGGATGGTATGCAGTACTAAAATTCAAACGAGTGCCCAAAGATTGTTGGAAACTTTTCCAAAAGTGAGAGGTGTATCTAGTATCCCTATCAGAGATAATAGACACCGGTACTCCGTGAAGGGATACGATCTTATCCACGAAAGCCATGCTAGCTTGTCAGAGCTATGAGTCTCTTTAATGGGTAAGAAGTGCGCTGACTTAGTCAGTCTGTCAACTATGACCCATATGGTATCAATTCTGTGCTTTGTCCTCAGTAACTTGGTTATAAAGTCCATAGTTACTATCTCCCACTTCCATGTGGGACGTTCTGGCTGTTGTAGCAGACCTGATGGTTTTTGATGTTCTGCTTTAATTTGAGCACAAGTCAAGCATTTAGCTACATGGGTGGAAATAGATTTCTTCAACCCTATCCACTAATAATTTGCTTTCAAATCTTGATACATCTTGTCACCTCCAGGGTGAACTGAATATTTGGAGTTGTGAGCTTCTTGGAGGATTACATCTCGAAGTCCTCCATGAATGGGAACCCAGATTCTTCCATTGAGTCTGAGAATTCCATCCTTGCAAGGTATTAACTATTCCGTAGTTATACCTAACTTTTCGTCTGGAAGGTTAGCTTCCAAGACAGCCTTTTTCTGTGCAGCTAACAGCCTTTCATTCAGGCTTTTCTTCAATTCAATGCTCTTAACATTAATCCTGATAGGTTTGACTCTTTCCTTTCGGCTTAGAGCATCTGCGACCACATTTGCTTTACCAGGATGGTAGCGAATTTCATAATCATTGTCGTTTAAGGTTTCCATCCAGCGACGCTGTCTCATATTGAGCTCTTTTTGATTGAACAAGTGTTGGAGACTCTTGTGATCCGAATAGATCATGCATTTAGTTCCATACAAATAATGTCTCCACAACTTTAGTGCGAATACAACGGCACCCAATTCCAATCGTGGGTGGTGTAATTCTTTTCATGCACTTTTAGTTGTCGTGATGCATAGGCAATTACCTTGCCTTTTTACATAAGTACACAACCCATACCGGTGTGTGACGCATCACAATATACGACAAACTCTTCGATTCCATCATGTAGTGTTAGCACTGGAGCATTACTCAGCTTTTGCTTAAGAATCTCAAAGGATTCTTGTTGTTTCGGACCCCAATCAAATTTTACATTCTTACGGGTCAAAGAAGTCAATGGTGCGGCTATCTTTGAAAAATTTTCAATGAATCTTCTATAGTAAGCTGCCAAACCCAGAAAGCTACGTATTTCGGTTGGAGTCCTGGGTGCTTCTCAATTCATTACGGCTTCTACCTTAGCGGGATCTACTTGGATACCTCGCTCACTGACAACATGTCCAAGAAATTGGACTTCACGACGCCAGAATTTACATTTAGAAAACTTAGCATACAGTTTCTCTTGCTGCAGTAATCCTAAGATGCATCGAAGGTGCTTCTCATGATCATCTTGATTACGAGAGTAGATAAGTATGTCATCTATGAAGACGATGACAAACTTATCTAAGTATGGTTTGCAGACTCTATTCATGAGGTCCATGAATGCTGCTGGTGCATTAGTGAGCCCAAAATGCATCACTAAAAACTCGTAATGTCCATATCTCATTTTGAATGCCGTCTTAGGCACATCTTCAGTCCTAACTTTGAGTTGATGATACCCAGGTCTCAAATCTATCTTTGAGAAAAAGCTCGCTCCTTGGAGCTGATCAAATAAGTCGTCGATCCTAGGTAAGGGATAACGATTCTTGATTGTTACTTTATTTAGCTCACAATAATCAATGCATAAGCGCATTGATCCATTCTTCTTTTTCACAAATAATATTGGAGCTCCCCAAGGCGAAGAACTAGGTTGTATAAAACCCTTTTCCAATAAATCATCTAATTGAGTCCTGAGTTCTTTCATTTCTGTAGGTGCTAGACGATAAGGAGCTCGTGCAATAGGTGCAGCTCCTGGTAGAATGTCTATCCTGAAATCTACTTGCCTCTCAGGAGGTAATCCAGGTAACTAGTCAGGAAAGACATCAGGATATTCAGAGATGATTGGCATGTCTTCAATCTTAGGCTTCGGATCATTCACAATCACTTGTGCCATGTAGATGACACATCCGCTTTTTAAACACTGCGATACCTTGAGAATAGACACATTGTTGGGCAATCCGTATTGTGTATCTCCTTGAATGGTGACGGATTCACCAGAAGGGGTTTTGATAATAACTAGCTTTTTATCACAGGCAATTTGGGCTTGGTTATGCGACAACCAATCCATGACCAAAACTATATCAAACCCAGCCAATTTCATTGGCAAGAGGGATAGCGGGATGGAATGATTCTTGATGGATATAAAGCATCCATCAAGAAGAGTCGAAGCTGTTTCTAAGGTACCATCGGCAAGTTCTATCTCATATTTTATGTCTAGAGTCTTAATAGGCAAGTTCAGTGACTTACAAAACTTATGGTCTACAAAAGACTTATCAGCACCTGAATCAAATAAGACTCTAGCATAATTATTATTAATGAGGAAGGTACCTGTTATGACGTTCTCGTCGTTCACCGCTTCCCTAGCATTCATTTGGAAAACCCTTGCATTGGTTTTCTTTGCCTCCTCGGGCTTCTTAACATTCTTGGGGCAATTTGTCTTGATGTGCCCATTTTCATTGTAACCGTAACAGGTTGCATCCTTAATGTTTCGACACTTTACAGATTTGTGCCCTTTCTTTTTGCAGATCCCACATGGTTTGGCTTGTGGGTCCTGGTTGCACTTCCCAAAGTGCCTTTTCTTGCAGATCTTGCACCTGGGTTTGTCATTCGACTGCCCCTTCTTAAAATCAAAGTTTCCTTTGTTCTTTTTGTTTGATTGAGAGGACTTATCTTCCTCTCTCTTCCTCTTCCCATCATCAGTAGTTCTCTTTGCCCTACTCCTTACGATGTCAAGGGTAAGGGACATAAATAGATCCACAGCAGATCTATAAGTAGTAGGCTTAGAAGCCTTGACGTTTCCTTTCACTTCGGGAGCTAAACCACCGATGAAATGCGCAATGCGTTTGGGTTCAGGAGTGACTAAATATGGTACCATCCTTGACATTGAATTAAAGCTGGTCACATAGGATCTACAGTCTAGATCCTTCATCACCAAGGTGAGGAAATCAGTTTCAATCCTCTCAACTTCGTGCTGAGGACAGTATGTATCTTTCACAAGATCCACAAACTTGCTCCATGAAAGGTTATACAAATGAACCTTTCCAGTGGACTGTACTAACGCCTTCCACCAAGTGAGGGCATCGCCCTTGAAAGATTGAGACACAAACATGACTATGTCTTCCTTAGCACATCCACTGATGTCAATCACAGTCTCCATTTCATCTAACCATTTCATACAGTCAATTGCTCCTTTTTCTCCTGTAAAATCCCTCGGTTTACAAGAGACAAAGTACTTATAAATGCAACTCTTTTGTGCTTAGGAGCCTGGTTTAGCACCACTCTTTGAGGCTCGGATCTTTAATTGGATGAATGCTGAGATTCATCCCTTCTTGATGCATGTGACTGTGATAAGGGTTTTGAGTGAGTTTTGGACCGAACATTACTCGGATCCTTGAATATCTTATCTGCCGCTTGAGCAACCGCGGTGTCAATCATAGCTTGCAGTTCAGCGTTTGTAAGATTTATCTTGGTCTCATTATTGTTTACTTCCCGTGGATGACTGTTTACTTCATCATATCCAACCATGATTTGGGTACTATATAAAACATTAATGGTATATTTAAATTACATAAAGAATCATCGCATTGATGATTAGATGGTCATGGTATTATTAATCCATGTAGACCTTTTAAAATAAAAATAATTTAATCATGATTTTCTTAGGTTATAACAGAACCATAACAAACAATAAATAGGATATAATCTTTTATATTTATTAGACAGGGGGTATAAATCACGACTGTCAATGTCATAGGAGACATATTCATATAGCACAAGGCTCGTCTCGAAGGACATTTAGATGGCACAAAAGCCTTATCACAAGGACGATTATGATCATTGATCTCTTGGATCAATGATTTCTTTAAGGGTCGAACAAAGTTCGTCGCCTTTTTGACAAGAAGTCTATAAAAATTAAACTTTCTTTGTCATTATTACACCTTTGCTTATAAGCATACATCTCAATTGGATGTTTTGGTGTATACATCTCATTGATGTTTATTAGCCATGTTTTACATTGATCATATAGGCTATATATGAGTGACTTGGAAGGACCCAAGTACCTTTGGAGGCTTGTGCGGTTTCTCGTACCGTACAGTCAGGAATGTTAACATATTTTCCAGATGTTAACAGAGAGTTATTATCTTAAAAAGGTTGTACCATCATAGCCATTTAATATTTTGTCTAGGTTATACCTCTAAGAATTTCTTTGGCAGATCAATCAAATTTGAAATGATATAGTATGATGTAATAAAAATACATTTTCAAACAAAAAAACGAAAATAACTTTATTGAATCACGAAACGAGTACAAGGATGCCCTAAACGGGACTTGAAAACAACACACTGCCCACGCAGGGGCTACAGAAATAAAAAGTAAGTCCACACAGGGACTTGATACATGAAAACAAATTAATGTCCTCGCAGGGACTTATTGAAGGACAATACAACATAAAACAACAACTTCCTACTTCTTCTTGCCTTTAATAAGGTTCGCGAGACCTTTGAGAAAACTATTATGCTTCTTCTTAGTTTCACTGGCTTCACGTTCAACCCGGTCTAACCTCTGTAAAATCTCCTGAGTTTGTTCCTGTTGTTGTGGAGGAGGTTGCTGGTAAGGTGGGTATTGGTATCCCTGCACCGAATATCCAGTTGGGTAAACTGGAGGGTAAGAAGAAGGATAAAATGCATTGTACGGAGCAGTTGTAAGGTATGGGTCATGGTTTCCATAATCTGATGGGTATCCAGACGGATTATACCCAGATGAACCTGGGTATGTTGGGATCGGGTTGTCAAAACCCAACGACGGCTGCAGTGGTGCATGAGAAACTGGCGGAGGGTTGACTTCCGGCACCGTGTGGGAGGGTCCACCCAATTGGGGGTCCTCTGGAATAGGAGGGTAAGAACTTAAACCATGAGGGGATGCGAACCGTGGTCCCCCGCGTACAGACATTCGAGCATTTCTCCTTCGCCTTGGCAGCTCGGGAGGCTGTTGAGGTGGTTCCTCAACTGGTAAAGGTGGTGGGGTAACAGCTTGAAGTTGTGGTTCAACCAAAGGAGGTTGGACTGGGGAATTGTGGTATGAAGGGGTAAAGAACCAATAAATTTATTTTTCAATTCCAAACCACATATTTTATCACTACACCTTTTATCTAGTGGTTTGGTTAAGATGGCGTGAACGCCACGTGTCGAAAAAGAGCATGTAGTTTGCCAAACCACTACTCAAAATCTAAGTGACTAGTGTCTCTACCACTTAGGCTAGCCTCTAATGACTATTTAGATAACTAACTAATTGATAAGTTTTATTAATATTATTACTATTACTACTACTATAACACATGTGGTTGTCATTATTGTGTAAATATTTGGTGAATTGAAGTGGTAAATAAAATGGAACAACTACTAACAAACAAGTCTTTTTTACGCCTTCAAATGGGGATGATTACCAAGCTAATTTGGATAACCATTTTTCATATTAACAAAATCTTAAAAATAAGAGTTAAATGCTTGGTTGGTCCCTATGGTTTGCAAAAATTGTAGAATTGGTTCTGACGGTTTACTAATTACACACTTGGTCCCAGTGGTTTCAATTTTTAAACTCGGGTGGTCCTTAACACTAATCTTTGTTAAATATATCAGTTAAGTGTGTACAAAATTACTTATTTACCCCTGAACAATTAAAAAAATTTAAAAGGATGGCCACACTCATCTTCCCCATCTATCTCTTTCTCCTACCATAACAACCAAAATCCATCACCACCTCCACCACCATGAATCTCCACCACCGTGTCACCTGCAACTCCGACCATCGCATCACCGCCTTCTTCCTCCCTCATTGCAACCTCCGCCTCCACCACCACCGTCACCTTCAACCCACCACCTTGGTCTCCACCGTAAACCCACCACCACCACCACCTCCACCACCCTCATCTTCAACCCACCGTCATCTTCAACCCACCGCCTCCATCATGATTGCACAGATTATCATACATATTCAGATTCAAACGCTCATTGTATAGTTACATGTAATTTAGGAATTAATCAGAATATCAGATCAATCAATAGATAATAAAAATTGTTATACCCATTTGTTTTCGGAGATCTTCGAGTGTATATAATCGGAATTTCAGGTTCTCTGGTGAAGTCTTGTTCCTCGACAGACAGATTCTTGAATAAATCGTTGGCTTGCTTTTGTGATGTTGAAGAGGAATAGGGTTTGAAGAATGAATTTATTTTAGAGTGCATTGCTTGTTGTTGATTGGAAGAACAAATTGAAATGGCTGACTTGATCGATCTATCTTGATAAGAGGAGAGAAAGAGAGCGCTGAGGAGAGAGAGAGTTGCAGGTTTGGGTGGACCAATAAAGCTTTTATTAAGCTTTTTTTTATACGTAGGGTTATTTTGGTAATTTAGCACACTCTTAACTGGAAAATTTAACAAAGGTTAGTGTTAAGGACCACCCGAGTTTAAAAATTGAAACCACTGGGACCAAGTGTGTAATTAGTAAACCATTAGGACCAAGTCTGCAATTTTCGCAAACCATAGGGACCAACCAGACATTTAACTCTAAAAATAATATAAAATCAACCTTTAGTTTTATATAAATCTTGTTTAATGGGCTTATCTAAGTTAGCAACTTATTGAGAGCTGATGGAATTATGGAAATAGGTCAAATTAAAGGTGTCAATTGGGTGAATGTATGTATAGTGTGGTCTAATTGTAGAGGTGTGAGACAGTACCCAAGGACGTTTATATTGTCACACCCCGATATTTCCACATATTACCGGTGGGCCCGGCGGGGTGTATCGTGACGTAGTTGATATCGTCATAGTCAATATACACAATATAATAGCACAACGGAAGGCTTGGTGAATAAACTATTACAAACCATAACGTCTGAGTGTCCGAGTGAAAGAATATACAGACTGGAATGTAATAAGATCCACAGGCGGATCATAATTAAATACAAAGAAACAAAATAACAGACTTCGGGTATCTATGGATTTGCAAGATTCTCTTATGACACCTAATAGCTCCAGCCTATTACGAGAGGTACCTGTCAAATCAGTCTTTAAGAAAATACGTCAGTTTACACTGGTAAATACAATTAACTGACTCTTTTGAAAACATTTATGAAAATTGATTTAAGTGCACATGGCACAAATCTTTTATAACTTGGGACAATTATTTAAATATAATCTTGTATACAGATTTATATGTTTGTCATACAATTGGGGCCGGTTGGAAGCCGGTCTTGATTAACCGACTCACCACTTATATAACCCACAAAGGAGTTATCCCCAACATGTGGGTTTATATTTTAGCATTTGCATCTGTCAGGTGTATGCCTACACCCCGTGCATAGGTCGTGGCCATTTTCAAATGAAATGAGCCAAGGATATCCAGGACACGGTCGAATTAACCCTCAATGTTTATGTTATCAAACAAGACAGATTAAAACGGGTTATGTAAATTTATAAATCAAAATCCGATTAAGTGATTTCATACCCGACCAAGTGGTATTATTATAATACCATATCCCAAGCCCGTATAGGGAAAATAAGTTAAAAGTATTTACCTGAGCTAGTGTGAAAGGTAACTCAGCAGTATAATCCTAAAGCTTTTTGATGGTACCTTCTACCGGATGCTACTAATCTGTATTAGAAGGTTTAATAACCTATTAGGACGCTAACGGGTCTTTAGTTAAGTCAAGGACTTAGACCTGCTAGATAGAAGGAAACTTTACGGTTCTAAACGCTAGATTAAGCGGAGACCGAAATAGAATATGATTTAGACCCGACAAGCTTGGATACTTGTATAATATGGGTAAACTAAACATATTCTGGAAATTGAAGATTTAATGATAAAGTTAACCCCGTTTCGGCTATTATATGTAAACTAGTCACATAAACCGACCTGAATGCGTAAACGCGTAACGGGTAACCAAATGAATTATATACAGGTCTTAATTGTTATTATGCTTAAAATATATTAATACATCAGTAGGATGTTAACATATATGCCCAAAAAGTAATTTAAACCAATTTAAGTCCCAAAAAGGGCATTTTGGTAATTTTAATACTTATAAAAGAGATTTTATAATAAGCTGAAGTTCGGGTCATTTAAAATCAGTAAAAATGTTTAATTTAATAAGTTATATCAGTAGAGTATTGCCTATATGTGAAATTTATCATTTATAAGCAATTTATGCACCGAATGGGCATTTTGGTAATTTCACATAAGTTTTAAAGGTCAATTTTGGAAATATGAGTTTAAAACTTTTGCTTACTGTTAAAGTATAGAAATTTATTAAAAACATCAGTAGGTAACAAGTCTTATATGTTAAAAATAGTTTTAACCCACACTATGCGCTTAAAACGCGTAAAAGTCGGTTTTAAGCGATTTTCGGGTCATAATAGGAAATCTGAGTTTTTGATCAGTTTATAAAGTTCAAAATATTTCATTTATTATATAGAATCAGTAGCAAAAAGTTTGGTATCAAAATATTATGTAAAACTCATTTTATTCAAGAAAAGGGTATAAATGGCAATTACCGAATTAAAGCTAAAACCCTATGATATGATCAGTTTAAAAATAATTAAAAATCTTCAAAAATCCCAAAATATTATATTACATCAGTGGGTAAAAAGTTTGGTGTCAAAATTAGGGTTTAGATAGGCTTTATGCTAATTACGCCATTTAATTAATAAAAAGCTTTCTAATTACGCTATTGAGCATAACTCCTAATCTAGACCTCAAACTGATGTCAAATTTTTAGGACAAGTTTATAAATCAGTAACAAAGGTTTTTGTCTTCTCACATTTCTTAAAATCTCATTTGTGTGTCAAAAGGGCGTTTATGGCATTTATAAGCATATTAACGATCAAGAGCATATAATTCAAACCACTAAGAACCATGTACTATAACTCCAGGGGGTTATACTACTGAGTAATGTGGTCCTAATGGAAGCTTAAAACATGGGAGAATTAAGCTTGAACAGGTCAGAACTGAAAGTCAAAGCAAAAGTCATGCTTTTGTGACTTTCGGTTATAATTTGACCTTAGACTGATAATTGTCGGGTTAGGATTGATAAAACATGTTCAAATATTAATTACCAAGTCATTAGAATGTTAAAATATAATTTAGAACCTTTGGTTTATTAATTTTATTCATTTTTTAACTTTCTGTCCAGTTTGACTTTTTGTCAAACTAGTTTGACCCGACAATTAACTAGTCAAACGAAATAATTAGAAGGTGCTCTTTTAAGGGTTAATCACCTACCTTAATATGGTTCCATAATCACTTTCGTTTTGATCAATGGCTAGACCAATTATGATTAATTCGAAAGTCAAAGCTAAATTACGACAAGTTTGACTTAATAATCACCTACCTTAATATGGTTCCATAATCACTTTCGTTTTGATCAATGGCTAGACCAATTATGATTAATTCGAAAGTCAAAGCTAAATTACGACAAGTTTGACTTTTCGATAATTAAGCTAATTAAAACGACTAAGAAGGTAATTAAACTCTTACTAATGGTCCTTGCTAACTTTTCTACACTTGGAAATCTTCACTCAATGCTTGTAAGCTCCAGAGACAAGTCCTCTTGATGATTGTTGCAAATGAAGTGTCATGAACACAACACTAGTGCCACTTATATACAAATTTCCAAGATCATAGATCACTTCCAGTTGTTATGGAACATCCTAGGATCACCCTAGGTGTCCTAGCTGATTTATAAAACTGTTTGAGAGCCCATGGATTCGATACATTTGAGGTTAAGTCGGTTAAACTGATCAAACCTGCACCTGTCCTTCAAATTTTGCGCTGGGCACTTTTAGGCGGCCCGCGTAAGATCAAGAAGGATCTTACGCGGCCCGCGTAGACCCGGAAACCAGCCAAAACAACTTTAAAACTTGGCAGCTTTAGTCCTGTGTAACAGCCCAGCGTAACCGCACCATGATATTTTCCGATTTGGCGGCCAGCACGCCCCCGGCGTCCGCCCCTCATGGTTTTCAAAACGCGTCATGAAAGTGAAGGTATCCAACCCCTTATAAGGAAGCCTTTGTTCCCCTTCACAACCGATGTGGGATGTCACAATCCACCCCCTTAAGGGGTCCAACGTCCTCGTAGGACCTGGCACTACCGGTCCGGCCCTGGCTCTGATACCATGTGTAACAGCCCAGCGTAACCGCACCATGATATTGTCCGCTTTGGCGGCCAGCACGCCCCCGGCGTCCGCCCCTCACGGTTTTCAAAACGCGTCATGAAAGTGAAGGTATCCAGCCCCTTATAAGGAAGCCTTTGTTCCCCTTCACAACCGATGTGGGATGTCACATATATGTAGTGTATAAGCAGTCATCATAAGTGCAGATCGTATAGGATCATAAGTGAACCACTCCAACTCTCCACCACACCACTCGCCACTCCCTGGAGCATCACCGCCGCCGATGATGACGTCATCTGCTGCTGTTGCTGATCACATCCTTCCGGCACCAAAACCTCAACCTCTTCCTCATCTTCATCCGTTTCCACTTCATCATCATCATCATCTTCTTCATCCGGTTCTAACTCCTCATAACCTTCCGAATCCGATTCAACATCTTCAATCTCAATATTCTCCTGTTGTTCATCGATCTTCACAAACGTGGGTTTTCCTAATTGGATCTGTCGAAGATCTGTTGAATGATTGTGAAGTTCCTGTGAAGATCTGAGAGAGAGAAGAAGGAGATGAAGATATGAGAGAGAGAGAGAGAGACAGAGGGTATGTTATAATAATTACAAACGATCAAAATGCCCCTGAACAAAAGGACAAAATAGACAACTTTCAACAGTCAAATAAGGGGTTTTTTGAGTTTTAGACTAAAATGACAACAAAAACAAAATCACAGGGACCCAGATTTAAAAAGTTTGAGATTTAAACTAAAATGACAAAAGTGTTCAAACCACATAGACCAAAATGAAAAATGACAGTTTACTCAAAAATAAATGATTCTCAAATAATTGGTGCCACTTGTTATTCAGAGCTGACTTCAAAAACATAAAATTCAAACCAAACAAAATTTGAATGTCAAGTTTGAATTTGGGTTATGAATTGGTATTCGAATCAAATTCAAATTCAAATTTATGATTTTGAATTAATTAGACTTCAAATTATAATCTTTTTATTTAAAAACACACACATTTGTGTGTTTATATATAAATATCCTATTACTTTTTTCCGGTTCTTGGGTTATTTGGATCACTTGAATTTGAATTTTCGAACTTAAATTCCCTTTCAAAATTTTTAATTTCAAATAACCTGAATTCCGAACCACATAAACACCCTAATTGATACCTGTTTCTACATACTATTCATTAATATTCATTTACTAGCTTAAAACCCCATGTTTTACACATGTTACGTAAATTTAAGTTTATATAAGTAATGGCTAGGAGTTGGCTAGAAAGTTCAAATTTCCTAAAAAAAATGTAAAAAGTCATAAAACACCATAATGGTAACCATAAAACACACCAAAAACCCACAAATAACATAATGAAGATTACTAAAACATCATGTATGTGGGTTTTGTGTTGTGTTTTAGATGTTAAGGCTCTGATTATGGAATGACAAATATTATTGTGTTTTATGTTGTTTAGCCTTTTGTGTTTTAAATTCATAGTTCTACGATGGTGTGTTTGAAGTTTTTATGGACTATTAGAGTTTGAATATGGTGTTTTAGTAATCTTCATTCTATTATTTATGAGTTTTAGGTGTGTTTTATGCCTGAAATTATTGTGTTTTATGACTTTTTACACTTTTTATGAAAAACACATTTTCCGTAGGATCCATACTCATAAGTAATATAGTTATATTCTATCTTTAAAATATCTCACGTATTGCATGAGTTAAATAAATATAATGTAATCGATTAACACATACATTGTCAATACATGTATTTAAATGATAAATTTGATATACTATTTACTTAGTAAAATTTTAATTTGTTTTTAATTTATTATTAGGTTAAAAACTTGTGTATTACATGTGGTAGAACCATTAAAATATTAGATAATTATTAATAATTGAAAAACATAAAAGAAATAATAAATAAGCAATAGAGATCGGTGAAGTTAGTGATTTAGTATTATTTTTTATTTCTGTATCCTATTAAATATTAAATAATAATAATATTTAATTTTTTTTAGAGTTAATTACTGTTTTCGTCCCTGAGGTTTGTCAAAAATAACGGTTTCAGTCCATTAGTTTAAAAATTGCGATTTCAGTCCATTTGTTTCATTTTCGTAACCATTTTAGTCCACCAACTTAACTTCATCCATTTATTTTTGTTAACTTTGGGTGAAATTACCAAATTACCCCTATGGTTAAATTTAAAAAAAGGCTAGTCACAGGTTTCGAACCTGTGACCTTTGCTTTGAGTGGTTGTTTTCAAAATCAAAGGTCATGGGTTCGAATCCTGTGAACTGCATTTTTTATTACAATTTGTTAAGTTAGCAGGGGCAATTTGGTCATTTCACCCAAAGTTAACATAATAAATGGATGGAGTTAAGTTAGTGGACTGAAATGGTTACGAAAATGAAACTAATGGACTGAAATCGCAAATTTTAAACTAATGGACTGAAAGCGTTATTTTTGACAAACCTCAGGGACGAAAACAGTAATTAACTCTTTTTTTTAACTAAATCAATTTAAATGAGAATAAAAACTATATTTTTGCCAGGTTCTACAAAAGAAAAAAAACTTCTATCACATACGGAGAAGAAGAAAATACAAATTATATATTATTATTAATTCAAAGTTTGATAAAAAAATTATTATCTTTATCTAAATTATCTTTATTTAAACTATTGTTTAATGTTTTTATATTATTGTTTAATAGAAAAAAGAAACTGAAAAATAAAATGAGGAGACACTGATTGACATGTGTCAAAAAAGATTTTAAAGATTATTGAAGTTAAACAAAATATATATAATTTAAAAAAAACTAATTAATTAATTTCTTTCGAGTTTTTTTTCAAACTAGTGTTGGTGGAAAAACTATTTACCAAAATAGTGTTCATTTAAAACTATTTACCAAAATAGTGTTCCTTCTTTATTTTGTATTTCCTTTTTTTAAACCAACATATTAAACTTTTTTAATATTTCTATTAGATTAATCAAGTATCTATTTTTTATTCTTTAATGATTTATATTTTTCAATCAATAAAATATTTTTTTATTCCTTTAATATTTCCGATCAATTGTTTAAACTTTTTTAGCAATAATTATTTATTTTGTGGCGTGAAGTTCATCTACGTTCTTGAAGTCATGTTTTGTTCGTTCAATAACCTCTTGAACGTTCACTTATTTTTGTTCATTTACATTTGTTTATGTTCTTTCTTTTAAACAAACGAATAGGAACAAATTGCCATTTAACTCTGTCGTCACAAATTTTATTTCTCCGTTCTTTTTTTTTTTAAATAAAAAGTATATACAAAATAAATGATAAGTCATTAAAAAATGATAAGTCATGAAGAGGAACGAGAGATTAATTCTTGTTTCGTCAAAGAAAAAAAAGTTACTAGATCGATTTAAAAAAAATATAAGAAAGTGTAATATAAGTATAAAGAAATAGATAATGAGTTAATTAGATAAGAAAAAAAAGAAGGCTAATTTGTTGTTTTAAAAATAAAAAGTATATACAAAATAAATGATAAGTCATTAAAGAATAAAAAATAGATATTTGGTTAATTTAATAGAATTTTTTTTTAATATGTTGGTTAAAAACGAAAGATAAATACAAAATTAATAAGGAATAATACTTTAAAGGAACACCATTAATAGAAATATAATTTCTTTTAATATGTTGGTTAAAAAATAAAAACAAATATAAAATAAACAATGAATACTACTTTAATAAATAGTTTTAAAAGTAAATAATTTTTCCACCAAACTAGTTTAGGAAAAAACTCAATTTCTTTCACACCCTCTCTATGATACATACATCATACATATGGCTCTGAAATGTTCAAGATTACTAGTCATCAAGTGGGCCAAGCCCAAAAAGCCCAATAAATAAAGGCGGGAACAAAAAAGGCTTTAGTATTTTCACCATCCCGCCAACAATCTTTTAGCTTCCCTCGTAAGCTTATTTTCAACCTCCTATATAAACCCTAAACCCCCTCATTTCTTCACACACTTTCATTTCCCCCTCTTTTTTCTCTTTCAAAACCCTAACCCTAATTTCCCCCAAATCACTCAAAAATGTTGGAGCTACGGTTAGTTCAGGGGAGCCTCTTGAAGAAGGTGATGGAATCGATAAAGGATCTGGTCAACGACGCCAATTTTGACTGTTCCGCCACCGGATTCTCGCTTCAGGCGATGGACTCCAGCCACGTGGCGCTGGTGTCGCTGCTTCTCAGATCGGAAGGTTTTGAACATTATCGGTGTGACCGGAACATTTCTATGGGGATGAATCTGAATAATATGTCGAAGATGTTGAAGTGTGCTGGAAATGATGATATTATCACTCTTAAGGCTGATGATGGCAGTGATACTGTCACTTTTATGTTTGAGAGTCCTAGTAAGTATACATTTCTTTGTTTTGATAATGTTTGAGGGTTGATTTTGATTTGTTAGTGCTAATTTTAGGTATTAGGTTTTGTTTGTGTATAACTAAGCGTTAATTATGATTTGTTGTTGCTAATTTAGGTGTTAGGTTTTGTTTGTGTATATCTAAAGCTTAAATTGTGATTTGTTAGTGTTAATTTTAGGTTTTAGATATTGTTTGTGTATATTTAAGCGTTAACTGTAATTTGTTAGTGCTACTTTTAAGTTTTAGATCTTGCTTGTCTTCTATTTACTTTAGTTTTTAAATTGCAATTGCTATATTTTTAACAAGTATCACATATTTGAAGCTTATATTTTGATCTATCTGTTTTGTAAACATTCAAGTTATTGTGATTTGCTAGTGCTAATTCTTGGTTTTAGATCTTCCTTGTGTATGTTTTATTATAGGTTTTCAAATCATAACTACATTATCAGTAAGAATAACAGTTTATAATTGTGTACTTTTACTTAGGGCTGTTATAGATGTGTTGTTTGCGAAGTCATGATTTAAGTTGCTAATTGTGCACTTATACTGATTTTTATGAGTTTTAAGTTTCTAATGTATATGTGAAGTTTATATTTTGCTTTATTTACAGTGTTCTGTATCTCATCTAGGAATTTGTTGATCTGTGTAGCTCTTACACAAATTACAGAGATGCTAGTTTAACCTGAATTTATAGATTATTAATTTTTTTATTCTCTGTTATTTTGTCTGCACAGAATTATAGGAAGAGTGTTTTGTTAGGAATCTTGCTAGTGTGTTATTTTTTGATTGATTTGTGTTGGTTATGAAGTCATGAATTTACGCTGCTAATTGTATGAATCTAAGACTGAGTGTAGTGGGGCGACCTCAAAAGAGGGCGTCTTGCGACACGTGGCGTTTGGGGGGCGACTTGGGGCGTCCTCAAAAAAGGGGGCGTGGTGTTCATGGCAACTCAAGTTGCCATCAAGAAATCTGATTGGTTGATTTGTTTGAAAAGGGGGGAAGTCTTGGAATTTTGTGCCAAAAGTTGAGAAAGTGGGAGAGGAGGGGCGATGAGAAGAGGACGGGCGAAGTGAAGTTGCTATGCAAGTTGGGCAAGGGGGGCGGTGTAGGGGGCGACCTGGGGGCGACTTGGGGTGGGAGTCGCCCCACTACACTCAGTCTAAGTTACCAATAGTGTATTCTTGATTTGACATTTCCTGTTACCTTATGAACTACAGCTCAAGATAAGATTGCTGATTTTGAGATGAAACTAATGGACATCGATAGCGAGCATCTTGGCATTCCTGAAGCTGAGTATCATGCAATTGTAAGGATGCCCTCAGCTGAGTTTGCAAGAATCTGTAAAGATCTCAGCAGTATTGGTGACACAGGTAGTTTTTCACTAGATTTATCTCATAATGATGTTTTTAATTTTTAAAGAAATGAAAAAAGATTTAAACAGGGTGTTTATTTCTTGCAGTTGTGATCTCTGTAACCAAAGAAGGTGTGAAGTTCTCGACAAGAGGTGACATCGGAACTGCAAATGTTGTTTGCAGACAGAACACAACAGTTGATAAGGTATGTTCATACAATCGTTTGTACATTTAGCTTAAATGAATCGTTTTTCATGCTAATGGTTTCTATTTATGTCTACAGCCTGAAGAAGCTACTGTCATTGAGATGAATGAGCCAGTTTCTCTAACATTTGCATTGAGGTATATGAACTCTTTCACCAAAGCCACACCGTTGTCCAGTACTGTCACAATCAGCTTATCTTCTGAGCTTCCAGTGGTTGTTGAGTACAAAATAGCTGAAATGGGCTACATAAGGTTTTACCTGGCTCCTAAGATTGAAGAAGATGATGAAGAAAACAAATCATGAAAACTCTTGAGGTATCAGACTTCATAAATGGCTTGTTTATCACTAAATTTACCCTTTGATCTCAAAAGTCTCTAGCATGTAACAAGAATTTGAAGCTTACTTGTCATTATTGTTATGTTGGATAGTGGAATGCTTATGTAGGTTTTTTGTTTTTATGAACTTTGAAATTTGTTGTTACCCATTTTCTTTAGTTAGATCATGAGATATTTCAAGTGTGATGGTAACCAAGTTTAAAGTCAGGCACTTGCACAAAATTTGAGTCATATATTTGGTTGGACTAACAATGAAAATAATCAACTACACCTTAGATAAATGGTGTAACTTTATATAAATGTAATTAAGTTTGTAAAGTGTTTTAATTAAGTCACCAAAACTATTTTGCCTTTCAAAAAATCACTCAAGTTTGATGTAGGGGCTGTTTGACAACATTTGAATGGCTAAGTGTTGAACTAGTAAAATGTCTGAATCATTAAGAGCATGTTAATGTTTAACCGCTTAAAGTCAAATGTGTGACCAATTCATATTAGAGGTCTTAACCATTCAGACTATGTATAATGGTTAACCATTTAGAGTTAATGTCTGAACTATTCAGATATCTGTTTGTGAAACAAACAGTTTGAACCATTAAGTGTTGAACAGTAAAAGGCCTGAACCATTAATAGACTCATTAAGAGGTAAACTATCATCCTCGTAGTGTTTTAGTTTTCAGATTACCTTGACGATGTGGCATATTAAAACCTTTTCTTTTTAACTTGAGTAAAATGCTTGGATAGTCTTTGTAGTTTTGTAAAGTAACATCTATAGACCTTAACTTTTGGAAATTACACCGGTGTTCCCCAACTTTTGTCATTTTACATGGAGTTAACGGTGAAAACTAACAGACATCCATTCTAGAGACCATCCGAGTAACAAAAAGTAAACCACAGGGAGCACCGGTGTAATTTCCAAAAGTTGGGGACTACAGATGTTACTTTACAAAACCACAACTTTTAGTTTAATTATTTTTAATTAAAACACTATACTTTGAAAAAAATAGAAGAAAAGTCATTTTTTGTTATTATTTAAAATCAAAATCTATTTATCCAAAGATCAAAATTAATTCATTGTGTCATCATCCATCCCCATAACTCATTGCCATCTTCAATACTCTTTTCTGAAATTTCTAGGCACTACAAAAAGTTTTTAAACCAAAAACTTTCAAGTTTCATTTCGAAATCATCGTAAAATTATCCATGACCGTAGCACCAGGAACATATAAACATTGATCTTAGATCAAGTGAAAAAATAAAAAAATAAAACAGTAACTTCAGTCATATCAAACTGAAACTAAAGTAAAATGTAGATAATTAGAAAATAGCTGTATCAAACAACCCATATTCTGTGAAGAAAGGTTTTGGTCGTTTCCTTTTGTTCCATGCGTGATCTTGAGCCCATAATGGGGCGCCCCGTCACCCCTAACTATATTATATATTAAATTACAACTTAAAATCACTGTAGCAGTGCTACAGTTAAAAGTAACAATTTTCATTTTATTTTCTTTTTACTTTTTCAATATTCAAATTCACTTTTATACTACAATAATATACTCATTTAACCAGTACTTTTATTTTCCTCTTATAACGTTCGTTCGTTAGTTCTTTTTACAAAAACTAAACGTGTATAAAAACTCATATCAATATCGGTCATATTAGAACCATAACTGGTATTTTTTTACTATTGTTTCTGATCGATGTAAAACACGTGTCGACATACTTTTGTACTTACCACGACTTTATTTTGTAAGTTTTCTATTACTATATCGAATAAAAAATCGGGTAGCCCCGCCGCGAAGCGCGGGTGTAACCCCCTAGTTATTTTTAATTAAAACACCAAACTTTGGAAAAAAAAAAAAAGAAGATAAGTCATTTTTAATTTATTTATTTTACTTTAAAAGACAATAACTTTTGTTATTATTTAAAATCAAAATCTATTTATCCAAACATCAAAATTAATTCATCGTCATCATCCATTCCCATAACTCATTGCCATCTTCAATACTCTTTTCTGAAATTTCTAGGCACTACAAAAAATATTTAAAACCAAAAACTTTCAAGTTTCATTTCCAACTCATCGTAAAATTATCCATGACCGTAGAACCAAGAACATCTAAACATTGATCTTAGATCAAGTGAACAAAAAATTAAAAGAGTAACTAATCACAAATTCACAGTCATATCAAACTGAAACTAAAGTGAAAGAGTTAAATGCCTGGATAGTTCCTGTGGTTTACCATTTTTTCACCTTTAGTCTTCAACTTTCTAAAATTATCTCTATAGTCCCCAACTTTTCAATTTTCATTCCCGGATAGACCCTAGCGCGGATGAGGGTTAGTTTTTGGTGTTAACTGGGTGTGAAATTACTAGAATGCTCTTAGGGTGTTCGGTGTGGTATCGGCAAAGGGTGCGGCAAAGGGTGTTGCCGCGCGGCAAACACCGCCGCCAACCCTTTGCCGAGGCGGTGACATGAATGGTGCGGGGAGACGAAGCTGACGAGGGGAAGAGTGTCAAACGGCATTATAGCCGTTGGGATTTTAATAAAAAAAAAATTCCTTTTTACCTTTATAACTTAAACAATTTCAATTCCATTTTCACCAAACATCACTCTCATCCATTTTTACTACATTTCACTCTCACTTTTTGTAATCTTTTCAAAAAAAAAATGGAAGGCTCAAACAAAGGTGAAGGCAAGAAAAAAATGGTAGGGTCCGGTTCGAAGTCGATGGCTCAAGATAAACGTGGTTCGGGTGGTTCTAGTGTCCCGTTTCATTCCCACCTTGGGTTTGCGAATCAAACCCAACCTCCATTTTATTTTAACCAACCCATGCATCAACCTTTCGGTTATGATACCCAACCCATCCAAAATTGGATGCAACACGGTCCGACGATGACTCGACCCGGTTATTATGATTACCCCCTAGAAGCCCAAAATGCGTTTGACCCGTTTGCTTTTCAAACCTCAAGCTCACAATCACCGAGACCTTTTCAAACCCCAAGTTCACAATCACCGAGAGACGTACAAGATGACTCCGATGAAGAGTTCGTGCCGGAAACCCAACAACAAGATTTAGATGAGGATGAAGATGTTGCGGTTGAAGAAAATCCCGTGAACGAAAATGAAGTCGCACCGGAAAAAAAAGGAAAAGCGAAACGGGAAACTTGGACGCCTAGACAAGAAGAGGCGTTGACAAAGGCTTTTGTTCAATGCACTTTGAATAAAAAGAAATGCAATCAACAAAAGGCGGATGGGTTTTGGAAGAAAGTTCTGAACCACTACAATCAAACGGTCGGAGGAAGTAACCGGACCCACCACCAAGTTCGATCAAAATGGATCACAATGCAAACAAAATTGAACACATTCAACGGTCTATATCATCAAGCGGTATACTTTATTTTTTTTATACGGTTTATTTTTTAACGAAATATTTGGATTAAGTTGTTGATAATTTATTATTTTAAGATCATTTACGTCCTAGCGGGAGTGACGATGCTTTTGTAATGAAGCAAGCGCTAAAGGATTACAAAAGCAAAGAAAAAAATGATTTTGGTTATATTGCGGCTTGGGAGATTGTTAGAACAAATCAAAAGTGTTCGCCAGTACCTTTGTTGGGTGAAGAAAGCTCCGGCTCGAGTCAAAAAAGAAAGTCTCCGGATTCGGGAAATTATAGAGCGGATACACCAAATGTCGAAGTCTCGAGCGGATTCGGTATTCCCGACATAAACGAGGATCCCTCGCCAAGACGACAAACGAGAAAGGAGAAAAAGGACAAAGGGCCGTCTTCAAGAAACGAAGATCCCAGAGATATAACACACAAATTCGAAGAGTACAATGTCACACCCCCAAATTCCACACGCGGAGTATCACCGCTTGGAGGCATGACTGACCAGGATCAAACCACCAATCATATTGAACAAGCAAGTAATCAATTGTAAAAGTTCAACCAACACAATTGATATCCAAAACAAACATAGTTTAAGTTGTAAGCGGAAGCATAATGCTTAAAACCCAAACATAAGTTTAAATATCCAATGGTTTAACATGGTACACAGCTGTCCATGTCCCACAACGACTCTTCCCCATGCAAGCTCCAGCTAAGTACCTATTGACCTGCAAAGCATGTAGTAACGAGTCAACAATAATGTTGAGCGAGTTCACAGTTGGGTGTTCATTTTAAGTTGTTCCAAAAACAGTTCCTTTAACTGGCATCCCTGCCGTGGGGGTTACCCCATAGTTGAAAACGTGATTTGTTTAACCCATTAACTCTGGCAATCTAGCCGTGGGGGCTACCCCATGATAGTTATCTGGCATTTCGGTCGTGGGGGCTACCCCATGTATACACTAGACTCGTTACCATATCGACTGCTGACTGTAGTCATGTTTAAGTGCCCTGAACTGTCAATGTCTATCAGCATTGACGTGCCCAGATCCATTAGTTCACGCCCGTCCTCTGCGGCACGGTGTGAGGCTTGTCAGACCTAAATAGCGCTATCTAACTAATGACCCGCTCGCCATTGGCCCGGCGATTAAGTCGATATAAAAAGGAGGGACTTCGTGATAGAGTTTTGGTCTAGTAAAGTTATCTGTCCGTGAGGACGAGGAATTTCATTCCTGAACCATTACTGTCCTACCCAAGAAAGGACGAGGAATCCATATTCCTTAACCCCATTCCCAACCCCTGGGAATCCCATGCTTTGTAGAATGTGTGAACTCACCTTGGTTTGCTCGGTATGCTAAACTATGTGTTCGCAAATAATCAGTCACGACCTATTGAATGCACGTATACCAAATCAGTTTATGTTTATAAGGTTTTACGTGTAAATCTAACTTCGTTAAGTATGCTAGACACTTAGCATCATATAACACATAAGCAGTTACTCAGATCCATGCGATTCATGCTTCACATAATCGGTTTCTCGTTATCCATTAACATAACTAACATGGTTAACAAACTTAACAGCATCATCATACTAAACAGAGTCTACAACTAAACAGAGTTACATACATTTCTTAGCAGAGTTAGTAAGTTTAACAGAGTTATCCTACATACCGAACTTAACATACACACATAACTGACATTCTTAACAGCATTAACAACTTAACATAACTGTCATGTTTAACAGAGTTGACCATCTTAACTTAACAGAGCTAACAAGCTAACAGGGTTAACTAAACTAACAGAGTTAACAACTAGAACCCTTCAACGAAATCAGATGCTGCCAAACAACATTGGCGAAAACACTACTTGGCGAAATCACTAGGGTGTCGAAATCCCAAAGTGATTTCGTCTCAGGTTTTGACGAAAACACTGTTTTCGTCTGCTCTTGATTTCGTCATGTACATCATCATCATCAACACATCAGTTACATTCAACAACCTTAATCAACACCAACAGTTTTGACAGTTCAACCATCAATCGCTCAAACAGAAAAAACTAATATTATCAAATGATTTTCTCAATTATTAGTGAAATAAAAGTTATCATCCGCGTAGCATATAAACTGGAATATCGTTCAACTCAACCTTTAGACGTACATATATAGATATATAATCCAGTCAATCACGAACAGTAATACAACCATCAGATTCATTCTAAGCAGTTCACGCTAGCATATCAGACTTCATGTACCAATAGTTACCAAACACAGAAACCCTAATGGTTGTCTAATAAGTATAACAGTTGCAACAATCATGTACTTAATCAGATCTATACATGCATTTATCATGCAAACAGGATCATTGTTCCAACCACAACAACATCACATAGCAGCCGATAATCTTTCATTCACATCATATAATATACATAACAGTTTGCAGGAAGTATATAACCACCATCCAGTATACATAACAACAATCAATCACCGAGATAGTATACTAACCGAACCCGGAAAGATCGCGCGAGGGGATCTGATTTCGAAACAAGATGATGGCGGCCGTAGGGTTCAAAGAAAACGAGAGAGAATGTGAGAGATGGTTAGGGTTTTGCCAAATGCCGTTCTCGCGTAAAGGTTTGGAATAATATTATATCCAATCGTCACCTGGGCCAAGCCCACTCTTGATTTCGTTGGCGACACTAGTGGACGAAAACACACATGTGTTTTCATCAGGTACTGTTTTCGTGAGTAAAGGTGTTTTCAGCTAGGGAGTGATTTCATGGGTAAGGGACATTTGTTTTGAATAAAATACTGTCACAATATATAACACATATATACATATCATGCAAACCACAAATCTACAAACACACTTAATACACACCGTATATAACATAATCAATCACAATACAGTTTAACATATTACAAACGTGTGTGGTGGTGAAACAAACAAGTCGTGTCAACAAACAATCTAAACAATTAACGTGCAATAATACGAAGATGGAAATCTTGGAAACTCGAGTTGTCACATTATCCCCAAGTTGAAAGAAATTTCGTCCCGAAATTTGGTACGTACTCACTGAGGAAGCTAGTTAAGTTGCATGGTTTTCCTGGGGTGTCACATCCTTCCCCCGTTGATCTGGAATTTCGTCCCGAAATTCCGTAGCTTCAGCCTCAGTAGTGGTTGTACTGTTTGCGAATAGTTGGGGATACTTTTGTTTCATCTGATCTTCGCGTTCCCAGGTGAACTCTGGGCCACGACGTGAGTTCCAACGAACTCGAACGAGAGGTATTCTAGTACGCTTGAGGACCTTAACATCCCGGTCCGTGATTTCAACTGGTTCCTCGACGAATCGTAACTGCTCGTCGATAGTGAGCTCCTTCAAAGGAACTATGTGGGTCTCATCTGACAGACACTTCTTCAGATTTGACACGTGAAAAACGTTGTGAACTGCACTGAGTTCCGCTGGTAAGTTCAGTTTGTAGGCCACCTTGCCTATTTTCTCAAGGACTTCGAAAGGTCCAACGTATCGTGGGTTAAGTTTGCCTCGTTTACCAAAACAAACCACACCCTTCCAGGGTGAAACTTTGAGTAGCACTCGCTCCCCAACCTGGAGCTCGAGGGGTTTCCTGCCCTTATCGGCGTAGCTTTTCTGACGGTCACGAGCTGCCGCCATTCGTTGTCGCATCTGAGCAATTCGTTCTGTTGTGTCTACCGCAAGTTCTGGACCAGTGATCTGACTATCCCCCACCTCTGCCCAACAAAGAGGTGACCGGCATTTACGCCTGTACAATGCCTCAAACGGAGCAGCTTTAATGCTGGTGTGGTAGCTGTTATTGTACGAAAATTCCACAAGTGGCAGATACTTTTCCCAGCCGTTGCCAAAGTCAATTACACATGCCCTAAGCATGTTTTCAAGGGTCTGGACGGTGCGGTCAGACTGCCCATCTGTTTGCGGGTGATAAGCTGTGCTCATATCTAAACGTGAGCCAAAGGACTTGTGCATTGCTTGCCACAGTTCAGAGGTAAAACATGCATCACGATCCGAAATGATAGAGGTGGGCACCCGTTGCCTCGAGACAACTTCCTTAAGGTATAGGTCTGCTAGAGTGGAGTACTTATCCGTTTCCTTGATAGCCAAGAAGTGTGCAGACTTTGTGAGTCGATCCACGATCACCCAAATAGTATCGTTACCACGTTGAGATCTAGGCAGGCCAGTAACAAAATCCATGGAAATTTGCTCCCATTTCCATTATGGTATCTCTGGTTGTTGGAGTAGGCCTGAAGGTTTCTGGTATTCCGTCTTGACTCTCACACAAGTCAAGCACTTGCTAACGTAAGTTGCTATGTGGGCCTTCATGCTAGGCCACCAATACGTAGTTTTGATATCGTGGTACATTTTATTCGAACCAGGATGTACTGAGTAGCGAGACTTGTGTGCCTCATCCATCACAAGCTCTCGTAGGTTGCCATAAAGTGGGACCCAAATGCGTCCTGTTACGTAGTAAGCACCGTCTTCCTTCTGTTCTAAGCGTTGCCTTGAGCCGCGTAGGGCTTCAGCCCTGACGTTTTCTGGTTTCAATGCTTCTACCTGAGCATCTCGTATCTGAGAAGGAAGACTAGACTGTATAGTGAGTTGTAAAGCTCGTACGCGCTTGGGCGCAGTGTTCTTTCGACTGAGGGCGTCAGCCACAACATTGGCTTTGCCTGGGTGGTACCTGATCGAGCATTCGTAGTCATTCAGCAGTTCGACCCATCGTCGTTGTCGCATATTCAGTTCCTTATGTTTGAAGATATGCTCGAGGCTCCTGTGGTCGGTGTATATGGCGCACTTGGTACCGTACAGGTAATGTCGCCATATCTTAAGTGCCAAAACAACAGCTCCCAGCTCTAAGTCGTGTGTAGTGTAGTTTCTTTCATGAACTTTGAGTTGGCGTGAGGCGTAGGCTATAACCTTATCCCGTTGCATCAGTACACAACCAAGACCCTGAATTGATGCGTCACAGTAAACCACGAAGTCGTCTGTGCCCTCTGGCAATGAAAGGATAGGCGCACTGCAAAGTCTATCCTTTAAGTGCTGAAATGCTAATTCCTGTGCATTTCCCCATCGATAAACAACGCCTTTCTGCGTTAGTGAAGTGAGAGGCTGTGCAATCTTGGAAAAATCCTTAATGAACCTCCTGTAGTAACCTGCCAATCCCAAGAATTGGCGAATTTCCGTTGGAGTACGAGGCGCAGGCCAGTTCTTAATCGAGTCTACCTTGGATGGATCAACGTGAATCCCATCCTTGTTTACCACATGGCCTAAGAAATGGACTTCATGAAGCCAGAAGTCACATTTTGAAAACTTGGCGTACAACTGTTCTGTTCGAAGGAGTTCCAAAATGAGTCGTAGATGCTGCTCGTGTTCCTCCTGACTCTTCGAATAGATCAGGATGTCGTCGATGAAAACTATAACGAACTTGTCCAGGTAAGGCTTGCACACTCGATTCATCAAGTCCATGAAGGCCGCAGGTGCGTTTGTCAGCCCAAAAGGCATGACAAAAAATTCATGATGTCCATAACGGGTTCTAAAGGCTGTTTTACAGACGTCCTCTTCTCGGACTCTCAGCTGGTGATATCCTGATCTCAAATCAATCTTTGAATAGTAGCTCGACCCTTGCAGCTGGTCGAACAAGTCGTCAATGCGTGGAAGAGGATAGCGATTCTTCACGGTCACATTGTTGAGTTCATGGTAGTCGATACACATACGGAAGGTACCGTCTTTCTTCTTCACGAATAGCACTGGAGCTCCCCCAGGGCGAAGAGCTAGGACGAATAAAACCCTTATCCAAGAGTTCTTGTAGTTGCGTAGAGAGTTCCTTCAACTCTGATGGAGCTAGGCGATACGGTGCACGAGCTATAGGTGCTGCTCCAGGAGCTAGCTCGATCTGAAATTCGACCTGGCGATGAGGCGGAAGACCAGGTAGTTCCTCAGGGAATACCTCAGGATAGTCGCGTACAATTGGAAAATCTTCTATCTTCTTCTCTTTCTTCGAGGTGTCAGTAACGAGAGCCAGAATGGCAGTGTGGCCATTACGCAAACACTTTTGGGCCTTAAGGAAAGAGATGATGCCCACTACAGCACCACTCTTGTCGCCTTGAATTTCTAGAGGTTCTCTGCCAGAACGGGGAATACGAACAATCTTCTCTTTGCATAGTATCTCTGCTTGTTGTTGGGATAACCAATCCATCCTAATGACGATGTCGAAACCATCACAACGTTGGGGTCATTCCTAGCATCACGCTGACCAATCACGAACACTCGACCCCTGGCACCATTGCCGTCGTTATTACCCCCGTTGTTATTCCCATTGCCCTGATTATTGTTGTTGTTGGTTCTGATTCGCAGGTCGCGAGCTCCTACAATTCCTTAGCTTCATGACCCATCTTGAGACACCTCTGGCAACGACCCCTGTTGCACTGACCACTGTGGTGCCTGTTGCATCTGTTGCACTTCGGGAGGTTTCCTCGATATCCACCCTGCCCTTGAATACCAGAAGATTGTTGACCAGGGCTCTGGTAGTCATCAATCTTTCGCTGCTGTGCCTGGGACTGAACTAAAGTCGAACCCTTGCTGGAGGTTCCATCCCACTTTCGTTTATTGTCACTGGTTGTAGCAGTAGTAGTACTAGCAGTAGCACTTACACGCTTAGGCAGTCTGTTCTGTTCCACTGCCTGGTCCGTGAGACGATGAGCAAGACGAGTAATATCCTGGATGGTAGCAAGGTTGGCAGAAGTCACATGACTTTGAATCTCTGGTACTAATCCTTTGAGGTACAGCTCAATGCGTTTGATGGGAGGATCCACCATAATTGGACATAACACTGCCAGTTCCTTAGATCGTTTAGCGTACGCTTCTATCTCTGACCCCGTCATCTTAAGGTTAAAGAACTCCACTTCCAACTAGTGGATGTCATCACGACTACAATATTCACGTTTGATTCAGTTCCTTAGTATCACTTCTTGGGGTGGCATTAGAAGTCGCCAGCCCCAGTATCTGAACTTGCGCGTTCCACCAAGTTAGCACAGTGCCTTCGAGAGTACCAGTGGCATATTGCTCCCTACGAGCCTCGGGGCATTCACACATTTCAAAGATCGATTTCGAGCTTCTCGAACCAGTGGAGGAGTCCAACAGCTCCTTCAGTGCCGCTGAAAGTAGTAGATCGGCAGTCCATGAACGTCTTAAATGTGCATACCGGCGGCTGAGCGTTCTGACCTTGTTGCGCGAGGAAGAATAGACTGGGTTAAGCGCGAGAGTTGGGTCATGAGAGTAGGATCTAACATCCTAGGATAGGTTCGTAACAGCAGGTTATACCTCCTGCCTGAGCGGCTGCGAGTGCTGCCGTAACTTGTTTGTTGATAAGAGCCGTCAGCTGGGCTTGAGTTAGGTTCACACGTCCATTCATGATCTTCACATCGAAGGAAACACAAGTAGGAAAGGTGTCGCGAATGTGTGTAAGTGTGAAGTGACAGAAGGGAGCAAGCACGCATGTGTTTTCAAGCTATCGTTGCTACGTTTATCTAAGCATACCATAAGCAAAGTTCTACGATATCTAGCATGTAGGTAATAAAACATAAACCATATCACCTAGAATGTCGAGCCTTGCACGTGGAGTGAAGCATCGTTGTGGATCGTAGAGCACTGTACAGGTTATAGTCTGGTTTTAACAAAAATCATTTTCCCTTATTAAAACCAAGTTCTCTATAACCAATGGCTCTGATACCAATCTGTCACACCCCCAAATTCCACACGCGGAGTATCACCGCTTGGAGGCATGACTGACCAGGATCAAACCACCAATCATATTGAACAACCACCAATCATATTGAACAAGCAAGTAATCAATTGTAAAAGTTCAACCAACACAATTGATATCCAAAACAAACATAGTTTAAGTTGTAAGCGGAAGCATAATGCTTAAAACCCAAACATAAGTTTAAATATCCAATGGTTTAACATGGTACACAGCTGTCCATGTCCCACAACGACTCTTCCCCATGCAAGCTCCAGCTAAGTACCTATTGACCTGCAAAGCATGTAGTAACGAGTCAACAATAATGTTGAGCGAGTTCACAGTTGGGTGTTCATTTTAAGTTGTTCCAAAAACAGTTCCTTTAACTGGCATCCCTGCCGTGGGGGTTACCCCATAGTTGAAAACGTGATTTGTTTAACCCATTAACTCTGGCAATCCAGCCGTGGGGGCTACCCCATGATAGTTATCTGGCATTTCGGCCGTGGGGGCTACCCCATGTATACACTAGACTCGTTACCATATCGACTGCTGACTGTAGTCATGTTTAAGTGCCCTGAACTGTCAATGTCTATCAGCATTGACGTGCCCAGATCCATTAGTTCACGCCCGTCCTCTGCGGCACGGTGTGAGGCTTGTCAGACCTAAATAGCGCTATCTAACTAATGACCCGCTCGCCATTGGCCCGGCGATTAAGTCGATATAAAAAGGAGGGACTTCGTGATAGAGTTTTGGTCTAGTAAAGTTATCTGTCCATGAGGACGAGGAATTTCATTCCTGAACCATTACTGTCCTACCCAAGAAAGGACGAGGAATCCATATTCCTTAACCCCATTCCCAACCCCTGGGAATCCCATGCTTTGTAGAATGTGTGAACTCACCTTGGTTTGCTCGGTATGCTAAACTATGTGTTCGCAAATAATCAGTCACGACCTATTGAATGCACGTATACCAAATCAGTTTATGTTTATAAGGTTTTACGTGTAAATCTAACTTCGTTAAGTATGCTAGACACTTAGCATCATATAACACATAAGCAGTTACTCAGATCCATGCGATTCATGCTTCACATAATCGGTTTCTCGTTATCCATTAACATAACTAACATGGTTAACAAACTTAACAACATCATCATACTAAACAGAGTCTACAACTAAACAGAGTTACATACATTTCTTAGCAGAGTTAGTAAGTTTAACAGAGTTATCCTACATACCGGACTTAACATACACACATAACTGACATTCTTAACAGCATTAACAACTTAACATAACTGTCATGTTTAACAGAGTTGACCATCTTAACTTAACAGAGCTAACAAGCTAACAGGGTTAACTAAACTAACAGAGTTAACAACTAGAACCCTTCAACGAAATCAGATGCTGCCAAACAACTTTGGCGAAAACACTACTTGGCGAAATCACTAGGGTGTCGAAATCCCAAAGTGATTTCGTCTCAGGTTTTGACGAAAACACTGTTTTCGTCTGCTCTTGATTTCGTCATGTACATCATCATCATCAACACATCAGTTACATTCAACAACCTTAATCAACACCAACAGTTTTGACAGTTCAACCATCAATCGCTCAAACAGAAAAAACTAATATTATCAAATGATTTTCTCAATTATTAGTGAAATAAAAGTTATCATCCGCGTAGCATATAAACTGGAATATCGTTCAACTCAACCTTTAGACGTACATATATAGATATATAATCCAGTCAATCACGAACAGTAATACAACCATCAGATTCATTCTAAGCAGTTCACGCTAGCATATCAGACTTCATGTACCAATAGTTACCAAACACAGAAACCCTAATGGTTGTCTAATAAGTATAACAGTTGCAACAATCATGTACTTAATCAGATCTATACATGCATTTATCATGCAAACAGGATCATTGTTCCAACCACAACAACATCACATAGCAGCCGATAATCTTTCATTCACATCATATAATATACATAACAGTTTGCAGGAAGTATATAACCACCATCCAGTATACATAACAACAATCAATCACCGAGATAGTATACTAACCGAACCCGGAAAGATCGCGCGAGGGGATCTGATTTCGAAACAAGATGATGGCGGCCGTAGGGTTCAAAGAAAACGAGAGAGAATGTGAGAGATGGTTAGGGTTTTGCCAAATGCCGTTCTCGCGTAAAGGTTTGGAATAATATTATATCCAATCGTCACCTGGGCCAAGCCCACTCTTGATTTCGTTGGCCACACTAGTGGACGAAAACACACATGTGTTTTCATCAGGAACTGTTTTCGTGAGTAAAGGTGTTTTCAGCTAGGGAGTGATTTCATGGGTAAGGGACATTTGTTTTGAATAAAATACTGTCACAATATATAACACATATATACATATCATGCAAACCACAAATCTACAAACACACTTAATACACATCGTATATAACATAATCAATCACAATACAGTTTAACATATTACAAACGTGTGTGGTGGTGAAACAAACAAGTCGTGTCAACAAACAATCTAAACAATTAACGTGCAATAATACGAAGATGGAAATCTTGGAAACTCGAGTTGTCACATACAAGGCCTTGAAAAAAGAGATAATGGAAATTAAACGTATACGAGAAGAAAAATATTTGACCTTGGCGGATGAGCAACGAGAGGCGTTGCGACAAACAATGTACGACAAGGACTTGGAGACGTTTAATCGTTCTACCGACAATGTTCACCCTGCAATGTTGGAAATCACACTCGCTAGAAAACGTGAGATCGCAAAAAAATACGGATGGCCTTGTGATTTTTATTATTTTTTTAAACTTAGATTTTATTTAAAATGTAATGCTTTATTTTTATTTATAAAAGTTTGATGTTTTTTCCATTTTATCTTAAATTAAAAAAAAACAGAAAATAAAAAAAAGTTTGCCACTCAGCAAGTGTTTAAACTATTGCCAACACTTTTCAGCAGAATTTAAACACTTTTGACTGATTGACATGGCGCACTCTGATTGGTTGTTTTTTTGGTTTGCCACCCTAAGGTGTTTAACCACTCCTTACACCCTTACTATTAAAAAATGCTTAAAACATTAAAAATGTAATTAATCCATCTTAAACTAAGTGGGCCCACTGTTTTCATAAAATACAAAAACCAACCCTTCACCCAATCCCCTTCTAGTGCACCATCACCCTCAACAACCACCTCCACGGCTCCACCCTCCACCATCATCGTTCTGTACCAGAAAATTTTCAAAGCAGAGACATAGAAGTTGTACCGGAATATTATGGTTCACATCGGACACACGGAAGCTGATCTCGAAGATATTTAATGGCGGATCTTGATTCAATGCCAGCTTGGTTAAAATGGGGATTCTGGTTTTGCCCACTATCATATATGGTGAAATAGGCCTTGCTGTGAATGAATTTCTTTCTCCTAGATGGAACAAGGTAAATCACTAGAATCCTTATTTAATGTTGTCCAGTGTCGTAATTCTGAACGTATCAAAACTTGTTTCAAGTTGAGATTTTATCTTCGCTAGCTAACTTTGCATAACTAATATATTGTCTGATCTCGAAGATATTTAATGGCGGATCTTGATTCAAGGAATCCAGCGCGTGTCGTGGTACCGACGAGATCTTCCACCGTCAGATCTCTTTCCGCCATTGTTGATTGTTGAATGAAGTGAACCCAGGTTAGACTCACCTCGTTAGATCTCGTTACAGATAGTCAGGTTCACCGGAGTGAGTTACAGGTTCGCCAGAAACCGTTTCAGGCCCGAATTTAAAGCTGAATTCAATGAATTAGTTGAACTGTAATTTTTTATGTATTGTTTTTTATTGCTCGAAATTAACAGAGATGGTAACGGTGGAAGTTGGATGAGGCAGAAGGAGGTGGTGGCAGGAGTTTTTGGGGTGGTGACGGTGTGCAACCAGCGTTGGGTTGGGGGGTTGGGGTGATGAAGATGACAGGGTGGTGTTATGGTGGTGGTGGCTAGGTGCTGTGGAGGTGGAATGGTGGTGGTGGAAGGGGAATTACAGAGAAGAAGAATCAGAGAAAAAGGGGCTAGGGGTGGGGTGGGCCCCACTTTCTTTTAATATTATATAATTAATTAAATAGATAATTATATATATAATAACATTTTGAGTAGCTTGTTGGCTACAATAGCCAAAGAAGCACTCATTTTCAAGATATTCACATAATTGACACTCTAATTTCCATCAGTTTTTAAGGGAGAATTATATATTTTGGTCCTTCTCTTTTAGTGTGAATTTTTTACCCTTATGTTTGTATGTTTTATTTTTGGACCTATTTTGTCTTTTTTATTTGGGTCTATAAATTAAAGTTTTCTTTATAAATTCGTGTTTATATACACTTTATGTCAGCTTGTAGTATAAGTTTGCGTTTGTTTTTACCTACGTTTTACGTCACGTGAAGATATAATTTCGTTTCTTTTGTATTACAATTTTTTTGGTTTTGGTCGTTGTATACTTACTGCTTAGCATGATTTTACGACCCAGCACCCGCAATGCGGGTGTTAAACACTAGTTAATAATATTTTTTTATTAGTAAGGGTGTTTTAGTCATTTCGTCCCAACCTGACACCAAAAACTAACTCCCATCCGCGCCAGCGACTATCCGGGAACGAAAATTGAAAAGTTTGGGACAATAGAGGTAATTTTAGAAAATAAGGGACTAAATGTGAAAAAATGGCAAACCACATGGACTATCGGGGCATTTAACTCAAAGTAAAATATAGATAATTAGAAACAGTTGTATCAAACACCCATATTCCGTGAGGAAAGGTTTCGGTCGACTGTGATTCTCTGCATCGCTGAATTTGATCGACCAAGGGTTTTGTCGGTCTTATTTTTATGGAGATTGTTAAAATATAATCAATATTTTTACTAATTTTTTCATTGGAAATGCATGTAATTACAAATAAGTATTAGAAAATAAAAAGGAATTGTGACCTGACACATCATGTCACACCCCGACCACGTAAAACAACAAAGCATGGCGGAAACATCGGGGAGTGTTGTAACAGAATCATTGTTTCATAACACATGGAAATTGAAATATTGTTTTATTGATTAAAGTAGTTACAATGTCTTGACAATCAAAGAAACATAACATAAATAACTAGTCTTGCATCTTTTATTGTCGCTAAGGCCCAAGTCCGCCTAAATGTATCTTGATCAATCCTATGCTTCATTTCCTGAAACACATGTGAAAATAGGTACGTCAGCATAAAAATGCCGGCGAGTACATAGGTTTTGTGAAAATAAGATTCATGACTTCTGTTTAAGAAAATGTTTAGTCATGAACCTTGTAATTTGCTTTATCTTTGTAAATCATTTGAAAAACAATAAGTTCAGATGATACGTATAAATAAGAGAATAACACATGGTTAAATGATTAACCATGTAAAATGTGTTTGTATAAGTTAAGTTGTTTGTAAAACAATGTATTGTGAAAAGTATGTTATTTGTATAAAATGTTCTATGTCTCAAACTGAAATGATTCAAATAACGCTACGATATGTAATACCATACAAACACTTATATATAGGAAGTACCAGCGGCGTATCCACCATGCTTGTATCATATTACACACGCATCGTTACTTAATCACTTACTCAAACCAAACCAACAATGTAAGATGTCTATGTTTAAACCAACTTCCAAATGTATTGAAATAATATGTTAAAATTTTTATGTAAAAATGTAAACCATGTAATGTGTAACCAAAATGATATGTATGGCTAGTGAAAACGCATCAACTAAACCATAGATGAAATGCACAAGAACATAGTATTGAAGTAAAACTTGGTTTAAATCAAAGCTATGTTTTGTGGAAATGCATGATCAATGTAAATCATGTAATATGTAAACAAAATGATATGTATGGTAAGTAAAATAAGACTACTTAAACCATAAGTAAAATGTACAAAACAAAGTATTTGAATAAATCAAAAGTTATGCTTTGTAGAATAATGCATGCTTTACTGATACAAACACTTATGCGGTATGTTAAACGCATACATTCAAGCCTTGAGACAGCCGGATAACTATGTAAAAATGAGTTATCAAAAGAATATGTATTCGGATTCGGTCATTCCTTACGTCCAAACAAACCCGAGATTTCAGGAATGGGATTTGTCAAGTCCTATGGTACCACTACCTACTACCGAGCGGCATGATCGGTGTTAATGAATGTAATAAATGTCACACCCCCAAAATCCACCTGCAGAGTATCACCGCTTGGGAGCGTGACTGACCAGGATCAAGCCACCAATCATATAGAACAATGTATAAAGTAAAAGTAATTGCAATTTAATTCCAACAACCCATATGAAAGGTGTTCCAAAACATAAGTATGTTATCACAGTATAGCGGAAGCGTATGATTAAACCCATCATAATAAAGTATGAAATGTCATAAAGTCTAAACAAATATCCAAAATCCATGCCCACAACGACTACGCCTCCCGTGCAAGCTCCATAAGTACCTAAGGTCCTGCAAGGCATGTAACAGAGGATCAACAACTAGTTGAGCGAGTTCACAGAGAGTAAGTGCGTAATAGTAAGTTCATATGTAACATGTGGCTCTACTGGGCCGTTAGTACGTTCAAATGGTGGGGGCTTCCCATAATGTATATTTACTAGACTAGTTGTATTCATAAGTATCCTTCCCAATCCGAGGATAGTAATAAGTATCCTGCCCAACCGAGGATAGTACGTATCAAGTACGTAGGTTTAGCGCTGGTGTTCTTCCCATCCGAGAACATTTGGTACCTAGGATTTTTGTATGTGTTAACACTAGTATCCTTCCCATCCGAGGATAGTACGTAGATTTTTGGCACAGGCATCCTTCCCAATCCGAGGACCGTGGTAAGTAGTCTAGTAGTAATGTGTACAAGCAATCAATCAATCCCATTCCCAACCCACCTGGGGAATCCCATGCCTTGGTAAGAGTGTGAACTCACCTTGGTTTGCTCGGTATGCTAAGTAGGTGCTCAAAGTAAAAATCAATCACGTCCTAATGTATGCATGTATACGTAGTCAGTTTGTGTTCAAGTCATTCACATATAAGCATGTAACACGTAGTCAAAATCATACAAGTCATGTTTATCATTTAACAGCAGTTAAATATTCCAGTGAACAATTAACAGAATTAACTCAGGTTACTGTACAGATTAACTGTTCGGCGAAACACACTTAATGACGAAACACAATAGTCGACGAAACACCATATTGACGAAACACATTCAGTTTCGTCGGAACCTTGTTTGGCGAAACAGGATTCTGATTCGTCGATGACTCTTGGCGAAACACTTCTGTTTCGTCAAGAGACCTGTTTCGTCAAGCAGTCAGTTACGTCGCATAATCAGTCACGTATGAAAACCCTAATCATGCTAACAGCCGTCATCAACATCAGCAATCATGCAGGAACATTCATTCACAGAATCATTGTAACATCATCATAGCATAATCATCGGACCACTTTAACGTCTAGCATGAGCCCTAGCTTATGCGTTTTTACATAACAGCATACAACATCACATCATCAAACCCTATCAAGATGCTAACTTGCAGCCAGAATCAGATCAAAATAACAACATCCAGAACCGAGTATTCAATCATATTAAGTTTCGCATAAAACCGTTTATATCCGACTACAATATTCATATTGAAATCCATATCATCATTATCATAACAAGAACCCTAGTATTTAACATATATTAGTTACAATTATACATCAACATATCAGAATCACATGGCACAGAAACACATTCACAGATGGACGATCAATCAAGACACATAAATCTACTAACCGAGATGATGGTTTGATCGCACAAGGGTTTCCGGTGGGTTCTAGTTCGCCGTCACAGTGAGAGAGCTCTAGGGTTTCGGTTGTGTTGATAGAAAATGTAAAGTGATGTTGTTTTTACGTAAAATACTCAAAATACGTTCTGGGCCTAACTGGGCTACTGGGCCGGCGAAACAGACTTCTGTTTCGTCGGAGTGTTCATGGCGAAACAGCCTGTTTCGTCGAAATGGGTTATGGCGAAACAGCCTTGTGTTTCGTCGGGTTCTAAACAGTTTAAGTTTTACAACAGTACACATGTTATACAATCACACATAATCATGCAAACACACTAGGTTTTTATCATAACACAACCATATAGTCAAAGTCAACGTGCATTAAATGCGAATAAAGGATGTCGGAAATTCGAGTTGTCACATTATCCCCAACTTGAAAGAAATTTCGTCCCGAAATTTAGCATGCAGTTACTGAGGAAGCTAGTAGTGTGACGTTGTTTACCTGTGTCGTATCGCGGCTCCTCGAGCAGGTTTGCGAAGATTACTGGTTTTCTTGGGGTGTCACATTATCCCCCCGTTGATTTGGAATTTCGTCCCGAAATTCTGCATTGGTAGCTTCAGCCTCAGTGGTAGTTGCTTGATTTCCGAATAACTGGGGGTATTTGAGTTCCATTTGATCTTCTCGTTCCCAGGTATACTCTGGGCCGCGGCGGGAGTTCCAACGAACTCGTACAAGAGGGATTCTCGTGTTCTTGAGGACCTTAACATCCCGGTCCGTGATTTCAACAGGTTCCTCGACGAAGTTCAACCGTTCGTCGATAGTGAGTTCCTTCAAGGGAACTACGTGGGTCTCATCTGACGTACATTTCTTCAGATTCGACACGTGAAAGACATTGTGAACTGCACTGAGTTCAGGTGGTAAGTTTAATCTGTAGGCCACTTTGCCTATTTTCTCAATAACTTCGAAAGGTCCGACGTATCGTGGATTAAGTTTGCCGCGTTTGCCAAAACGAACCACACCCTTCCAGGGTGAAACTTTAAGTAGCGCTCGATCCCCAACCTGGAATTCGAGTAGTTTCCTGTCTTTATCAGCGTATACTTTCTGACGGTCCCGAGCTGCCGCCATGCGTTGTCGTATTTGAGCAATCTTTTCAGTAGTATCAACTACCATTTCTGGACCTGTGATTTGGCTTTCTCCCACCTCTGCCCAACAGAGAGGTGACCGGCACTTACGCCCGTACAGTGCCTCGAATGGTGCAGCTTTAATGCTGGTGTGGTAGCTGTTATTGTATGAAAATTCCACGAGTGGCAAGTGTTTCTCCCAACCATTGCCAAAATCAATTACGCACGCCCGAAGCATGTCTTATAAAGTTTGAATAGTGCGCTCAGACTGCCCATCGGTCTGAGGATGATACGCTGTGCTCATGTCTAAACGAGAGCCAAAAGATTTATGCATTGCCTGCCACAGTTCTGAAGTGAAACGTGCGTCGCGATCAGAGATGATGGAGGTGGGCACACCGTGCCTCGAAACAACTTCCCTAAGATATACGTCTGCTAGTGTGGAGAACTTATCCGTTTCTTTGATGGCCAAGAAGTGAGCAGACTTTGTGAGTCGATCCACGATCACCCAAATAGTATCGTTTCCGCGCTGAGATCTAGGTAAGCCAGTAACAAAGTCCATGGAAATCTGTTCCCATTTCCATTGTGGTATCTCAGGTTGTTGGAGTGGTCCTGACGGTTTCTGATATTCTGCCTTGACTCTCGCACAAGTCAAGCATTTGCTAACGTATGTGGCTATGTGGGCCTTCATACTAGGCCACCAGTATGTAGTCTTAATATCGTGGTACATTTTATCCGAACCAGGGTGTACCGAATAGCGAGATTTGTGAGCTTCATCCATTACCAGCTCGCGTAAGTTGCCGTACAGTGGGACCCAAATGCGTCCTGTGACGTAGTAAGCACCATCTTCCTTCTGTTCTAAACGTTGTCTTGAGCCACGTAGGGCTTCAGCCCTGACGTTGTCTGTTTTCAATGCTTCTATCTGAGCATCTCGTATCTGGGAAGGAAGGCTAGACTGTATGGTGAGTTGTAAGGCTCGAACGCGCTTAGGCGCAGTGTCTTTTCGACTGAGGGCGTCAGCCACAACATTGGCTTTGCCCGGGTGGTACCTGATTGAGCATTCGTAGTCGTTTAGCAGTTCGACCCATCGTCGCTGTCGCATATTCAGTTCCTTCTGTTTGAATATATGTTCGAGGCTTCTGTGGTCAGTGTAGATAGCACATTTGGTGCCGTACAAGTAGTGTCGCCATATCTTAAGTGCAAAAACAACCGCTCCCAGCTCTAGATCGTGTGTCGTGTAATTCCGTTCGTGAACCTTAAGTTGGCGCGAAGCATAAGCAATAACTTTATCCCTCTGCATCAATACACATCCAAGACCTTGGATAGATGCGTCGCAGTAGACTACGAAATCGTCCGTGCCTTCAGGCAGTGAAAGGATAGGTGCGCTACAGAGTCTATCCTTTAAGTGTTGGAATGCTGTTTCCTGTGCGTTACCCCAACGATAAACAACACCCTTCTGCGTCAACAGTGTAAGCGGCTGAGCAATCTTTGAGAAGTCTTTGATGAACCTTCTGTAGTAACCCGCCAAACCCAAGAATTGGCGTATTTCTGTTGGTGTGCGAGGTGCAGGCCAATTCTTGATCGAAGCTACCTTGGATGGATCGACATGAATCCCATCCTTGTTCACCACGTGGCCTAAAAAGTGGACTTCACGAAGCCAGAAGTCACATTTAGAAAACTTAGCGTATAGCTGTTCCGTTCATAGAAGTTCCAGTATAAGCCGTAAGTGCTGCTCGTGTTCCTCTTGACTCTTCGAATAAATCAGGATGTCGTCGATGAAAACAATGACGAACTTGTCGAGATAGGGTTTGCACACCCTGTTCATAAGATCCATAAATACAGCAGGCGTGTTCGTTAGCCCAAATGGCATGACCATAAACTCGTAGTGGCCGTAGCGAGTTCTAAATGCTGTTTTAGAGACGTCCTCATCCCGGACTCTCAGCTGATGGTATCCTGACCTTAAGTCTATCTTGGAGTAGTAGCTCGACCCTTGCAGCTGGTCGAATAAATCATCTATGCGCGGAAGAGGATAACGATTCTTGATCGTCACCTTGTTGAGTTCACGGTAGTCTATACACATCCTGAACGTACCGTCTTTCTTCTTTACGAATAACACTGGAGCTCCCCAGGGCGAAGAGCTAGGACGTATAAAACCCTTTTCCAAGAGTTCTTGTAGTTGCTTTGACAGTTCCTCCAATTCAGTTGGAGCTAAACGATAAGGTGCTCGAGCTATAGGTGCTGCCCCTGGAGCGAGCTCGATCTGGAATTCGACTTGACGATGAGGCGGTAACCCAGGTAATTCCTCAGGGAACACTTGAGGAAAGTCACGTACCACTGGAATATCCTCAATCTTCTTCTCTTTCTTCGATGTATCCGTAACAAGAGCTAAAACAGCTGTGTGGCCCTTCCGTAAACACTTCTGAGCCTTCAGGAAGGAAATGATGCCACTCACGACACCACTCTTGTCGCCTTGAACTTCGAGAGGTTCCTTGCCCGACCGAGGAATACGAATAACTTTTTCTTTGCATAAAATCTCCGCGTGTTGTTGAGATAACCAATCCATACCAATGACGACGTCAAAACTACTCAAGGTTATAGGAATGAGATCAATGGAGAAAGTCTGACCAGCGAGGATAAGATTACACCCTTTAACTATGTGTGTGGCCTCTAGACTTTTACCGTTAGCTAATTCTACAACATGTTTGATGTTTAAGAGAGTTGGTGCACGTTTTAACATTTCACTAGCTTTTAGAGACATGTAACTTGTATCCGCACCAGAATCAAATAGTACTGTAACATAAAAGTCGTCAAGAAGAAACTTACCCATAACCACGTTGGGATCATTCCGAGCCTCACCCTGACCGATCACAAACATGCGGCCTCTAGCGCCATTGTTGTTATTGTTCCCACCGTTGTTGTTGTTGTTCCCGTTGCCCTGATTGTTGTTATTGTTATTGTTCTGGTTCTGGTTTAGCTGAGGGCAGTGTCTTTTGTAGTGACCTTCGGCGCCACACTGAAAACATCCTTTGTTACCCTGTTGCTGATTTTGTCGTGCTTGCTGCTGTGGCTGATTCTGATTTACAGGCTGTGGGTTCCTACAATCCTTGGCCTCATGGCCCGTCCTAAAACACCTTTGACAACGACCCCTGTTACACTGGCCATTGTGGTGCTTGTTGCAGATGTTGCACTTTGGGAGGTTCCCTTGGTAACCACCCTGCTTGTGACTGCCCGAAGAGTGCTGACTAGGGCTCTGGTAGTTGTCAGTCTTTCGTTGCTGAACTTGGGGCTGAACTGAAGCTGATCCCTTGTTGGAGTCCCCCTCCCATTTTCGCTTGCTGTCACTGGGAGTAGCAGGAGTAACCGAAGTAGTAGCTGTAGGGGTAGCGTTGATGCGTTTGGGCAACCGGTTCTGCTCCACCGCTTGATCAGTGAGACAGTGAGCCAACTGAACAACCTGCTGGTAAGTAGCATGATTTGCTGAGGTCACATGACTCTGGATCTCTGGCACCAGACCCTTAAGATAAAGTTCTATACGCTTGTCCACCAGAGTAGGACACAGTAATGCAAGCTCATTCGATCTCTTTGTATACGCCTCAATTTCCGACCCTGTCATCTTGAGATTGAAAAACTCGACCTCCAGCTTATGAATCTCATCTCGACTGCAGTACTCCTCTTTGATCATTTCTTTGAAATTGTTCCATGGGGTGGCGTTAGCAGCAACCAACCCCAGTATTTGGACCTGTGCTTTCCACCATGTGAGGGCTAAACCCTCGAGGGTACCGGTAGCATATTTCACCCTGCGGGCCTCAGGGCATTCACACATCTCAAACACAGACTCCATCTTTTCAAACCAGTGCAGGAGACCTACGGCTCCTTCAGTGCCGCTGAAAGTGGATGGACGACAGTCCATGAAAGTCTTGAAAGTGCAAACAGGTGCTTGACCTCCTGCTTGTGCGGCTGCAACTGCCGCGGCAACTCGTTCGTTAATGAGGGCCGTCAACTAGTCCTGAGTCATGTTGATACGTCCAGACATGATCTTCATAGTAAAGATAACGTAAGTGAGATAGGTTCGCGAATAGTGCGATGACAGAAGAGAGTAAGCACACAAATGTTCTCATGCAACAACGTTTAGTGAGCAATGTAATCTAAGCATACCACGAGCAAAGTTCTATGTAGTTTTCTAGCATGTAGGCAATAAACATAAACCTTATTACCTAGGATGTTGAGTCTTGCACGTGGAGCGATGAGTCGTTGTGGATCGTTGAGAGCACTGTTCTGGTTATAGTCTGGTTTTAACAAAATCCGTTTTCCCTTTATTAAAACCGAGTTCCTTATAACCAATGGCTCTGATACCAATCTGTCACACCCCCAAAATCCACCTGCAGAGTATCACCGCTTGGGAGCGTGACTGACCAGGATCAAGCCACCAATCATATAGAACAATGTATAAAGTAAAAGTAATTGCAATTTAATTCCAACAACCCATATGAAAGGTGTTCCAAAACATAAGTATGTTATCACAGTATAGCGGAAGCGTATGATTAAACCCATCATAATAAAGTATGAAATGTCATAAAGTCTAAACAAATATCCAAAATCCATGCCCACAACGACTACGCCTCCCGTGCAAGCTCCATAAGTACCTAAGGTCCTGCAAGGCATGTAACAGAGGATCAACAACTAGTTGAGCGAGTTCACAGAGAGTAAGTGCGTAATAGTAAGTTCATATGTAACATGTGGCTCTACTGGGCCGTTAGTACGTTCAAATGGTGGGGGCTTCCCATAATGTATATTTACTAGACTAGTTGTATTCATAAGTATCCTTCCCAATCCGAGGATAGTAATAAGTATCCTGCCCAACCGAGGATAGTACGTATCAAGTACGTAGGTTTAGCGCTGGTGTTCTTCCCATCCGAGAACATTTGGTACCTAGGATTTTTGTATGTGTTAACACTAGTATCCTTCCCATCCGAGGATAGTACGTAGATTTTTGGCACAGGCATCCTTCCCAATCCGAGGACCGTGGTAAGTAGTCTAGTAGTAATGTGTACAAGCAATCAATCAATCCCATTCCCAACCCACCTGGGGAATCCCATGCCTTGGTAAGAGTGTGAACTCACCTTGGTTTGCTCGGTATGCTAAGTAGGTGCTCAAAGTAAAAATCAATCACGTCCTAATGTATGCATGTATACGTAGTCAGTTTGTGTTCAAGTCATTCACATATAAGCATGTAACACGTAGTCAAAATCATACAAGTCATGTTTATCATTTAACAGCAGTTAAATATTCCAGTGAACAATTAACAGAATTAACTCAGGTTACTGTACAGATTAACTGTTCGGCGAAACACACTTAATGACGAAACACAATAGTCGACGAAACACCATATTGACGAAACACATTCAGTTTCGTCGGAACCTTGTTTGGCGAAACAGGATTCTGATTCGTCGATGACTCTTGGCGAAACACTTCTGTTTCGTCAAGAGACCTGTTTCGTCAAGCAGTCAGTTACGTCGCATAATCAGTCACGTATGAAAACCCTAATCATGCTAACAGCCGTCATCAACATCAGCAATCATGCAGGAACATTCATTCACAGAATCATTGTAACATCATCATAGCATAATCATCGGACCACTTTAACGTCTAGCATGAGCCCTAGCTTATGCGTTTTTACATAACAGCATACAACATCACATCATCAAACCCTATCAAGATGCTAACTTGCAGCCAGAATCAGATCAAAATAACAACATCCAGAACCGAGTATTCAATCATATTAAGTTTCGCATAAAACCGTTTATATCCGACTACAATATTCATATTGAAATCCATATCATCATTATCATAACAAGAACCCTAGTATTTAACATATATTAGTTACAATTATACATCAACATATCAGAATCACATGGCACAGAAACACATTCACAGATGGACGATCAATCAAGACACATAAATCTACTAACCGAGATGATGGTTTGATCGCACAAGGGTTTCCGGTGGGTTCTAGTTCGCCGTCACAGTGAGAGAGCTCTAGGGTTTCGGTTGTGTTGATAGAAAATGTAAAGTGATGTTGTTTTTACGTAAAATACTCAAAATACGTTCTGGGCCTAACTGGGCTACTGGGCCGGCGAAACAGACTTCTGTTTCGTCGGAGTGTTCATGGCGAAACAGCCTGTTTCGTCGAAATGGGTTATGGCGAAACAGCCTTGTGTTTCGTCGGGTTCTAAACAGTTTAAGTTTTACAACAGTACACATGTTATACAATCACACATAATCATGCAAACACACTAGGTTTTTATCATAACACAACCATATAGTCAAAGTCAACGTGCATTAAATGCGAATAAAGGATGTCAGAAATTCGAGTTGTCACAATAAAGACCCGTTAAACAAACCAAATGTCATACCAAAATGTAAGCATGTTTTATGAAGATAATGTACCTAGTATGCTAGAGTAAACATACAAGGTAGAGCTGTAAAACAATGTGTCCATATGTTACTGGAACATATGCAACAGAGATGCAATGTAAAATAATGTACTAAGCATGTACTAAATGGACATACATAGCATGTGATGTGATGTGATGTAAAACAATGTACTAAGTATGCACACAATGGGCGTACGTAGCATAAAACACAATGAAATCATGTACTATAAATGTACTAATAAACATAGCAAGTATATGATGTGAAAACAGGAAAGCTTGAAAGTAACAAGTAGGCACATGTGTTCCACCCCAAAACGTTTGGAAAACAGTAAAAGAGGGGTCTATGTACTCACTTGAGATTGCTCAGTAGTCCTTGAGTAACAACCAAACAATGCTAGAGATCGCGGATATCAAACGGCACCTAATATAGGTAACTATGTTAATAAACCGGACCTAAATCGGAAGATCTGATAGAATGAGGGTTCGTAAACCAAACGAGTATAGAGACTCGTGTCATATGGTTTAACAAAGCCTACATACTAATTGAAACCTTAATCTAAGTGCTTACGACCCATTACGACCCGTTTAGGTAGCTTATGCTACTTTAACGCGTCGTCCGCGTGAAATGCGTTCGGACCGCCTAACTAGTCCTATGACAAGTGTTATATGCCTAAACATGTTACAAAATCAGTTATGTGACAAAAGTTTAGGTTACATATGCTTAATTACCAATTATACATGAAAAGGGTATTCTGGTAATTTACCTAAGGCATATAAACTACCTATCATACAACTACTTAAACGATGTGACCATTAGGTATAACCTCGGAAGGTTATTCCCTATACACTATGGTCACCTAATGTATTTGGTCGGATCCTAATGATCGACCAAACTGGGTCGGGTTCGAAGGTATAAGCGATTTATCAGATCGCTTACCCTTACGACCCTAGACAACGTGGTAATCAGTAGGCATAGTCCCAAGGGACTATAACCAACGTGATTACACTCACGTTGCGAAGTTCAAATGAACTTCGCATTGACCATAAACTGGTCAACGCAGAAAGTCAAACAAAGTTTGACTTTCAGACTCGAAAAGACTCGAAAAGCAATAAAAGAACGAAAGAATACTTACGAAGGGTCCCCGAATGCTAATCCCGATCCAAGTAGCTCAGGTATGAAACAAAGGTTTCAACTTAGAGCTTCTCAAATCAGAATTCTAGTGGGTTTTGAAGTTGTGGGGTGGGGTATTTATAGTTTTCGGGTAACCGTTAAGATCGTTTCATGGAAACCGTGCTTGAATCCAAGGCGTACACTTGTCGGAAACTCATGGTAGCTAAAAATGGGTCTAAATGAGCTGAATGGGCAGTTGAGAATGTGTGGATGTGAATCAAACAGCTGGAATCTGCTGACTGTTCGAACTTATCTGTTCTGGGAGGCTGAGGCGACCCGCTTCAGGATCAGACAAAGCTAATGCGGGCCGCATGGCCCTTCTGATCAGCATATAACTTTCAAAAATGACAGTTTCAGCCCCTGCACGTGTTTAAGCCCATTTCCGACACTTCTAAGGCCCGTAAAGCCAACTTTAAGGCCCTAAAATGATGCCTAAACATTGTGGACATGAAACATGCTCAAAAATATGTCGGATGTTGGTTCGTTTGGTCGTACGAACGCGATGTTCGCTTAATTACGACGGAATGCGCATAAGCGCGAAAAACGATCCAAATGACGCGACGAATGGATTTTTCTTATGCCAAACACTAAAATAAAATATTATAGTGCTTACATAAATTTTTGGATGTCCGGATGTATTCAGAACGTAAGATATGCGCGAAAATGCAAACTTGTGCACTTTTTGACACTTTTAGTCCCTGAATGACCCAAAAGTTTATTTTAGCACACCAAACCCCTCAAAGGCTATTTCTAAGCTATGTAAAGGATATTTAAGGTATGTTAAGCCTATGTCACTATTCCGGAGTGTTTGTTGCATTAAACTGGTTATATTTACGCATCGGTGCGCGTATAACCTTCCAGAAAGCGATTTAGAGTTTGGAATTGAAAAAAATTGATATGTGCAAATGATACACATATTTTTACAAATCCCAAGTATGAAATATAATATTTCATTGGTTCGGTATTTGTTTGATGGCCGTGGAGGCACAGGTGTTACACATCATCAAGGTGTATGAAGTTGATGGCTGGTACCTAGGCTCCTCATAGTAGGTGTATGAAGTGGATGGTTGAAATAAGTCACAATATTGTACCGAGTGCGGGTCACCACAATTAGTGCAATAGTTTTCCCTGTAATCATCCTCCCCAAAGGTGTAGTTGTAGCCTCCTGAGTATTAATCCACGAGAATCACTCAGCAGACCACAACAGAGTCTCGAGACCAGAAAACAAAAATAAAGACGGAAGCAGAGGCTGGACACGGCCCCGTGTTCAGTGGACACGGCCCCGTGTTCAGGATCTGTATCTGGGCGTTCGAATTAAAGTTACTGGTTTCGTTGAGCACGGGGGCGTGTTCAGTGAGCACGGCCCCGTGTTCAGGCTCTGTATCTGGGTGTTTTATGAAAAATGTGCAGCACGGCCCCGTGTTCAGTGAGCACGGCCCGTGTTCAATCTACTGTAAATGCAAAACTAAACTAAAATGCAGAAAAATGTGCGCGCGTTTTGAAAAGGTTTTGAAAAACTGATTAGGTCGCCGATTTTAAGATTTCTTAAAATCCTTGTGTCCCCGGCAACGGCGCCAAAAACTTGATGTGTGTGTAGTGTGATAGGTTTTTAATGTATATTTTAAGCCCTTTTACACTTTTTAATCAAATTTTAAATTTATAAAACACGATATTTACTAACACTAAACACACATATGGGCAAGTGCACCCATCGTGAGTGTAGTATAGTATTGGTAAGATACCGAGGTCGTCCAAGGACACAAGAGCTTTTAGTACCAGTTTATCCTCAACGTCTAATCAAATCAAAAGTTAGAAAAAGGTTTTTAAATAATAAAACTAACTATAATCCTGAAAAATAAAATAAAAGTAAAAACAGATAGACAAGATGAATCACTTGGCTCCGACTCGTGTTTAGTGTAACCTTTGATTATTTCCGCACTTTTGCACTTTTTAAGAGATTATCTTAGTTATTGTAGTAGGCCCCTCTTTTGAAGGTGACGTTACCCTCAACCTAGTAGTTTGAGTCAGCAAGGATACAATCCTAAAGGGTCGGATTATTGAAAGATAATTAATTAAGTTATTAATGCATATTATGCTAGGCCCCTCTTTTGAAGGTGACGTTACCCTCGGCTAAGTAGTCTGAGTCAGCAGGGATACACTCCTAAGTAGCCGGGTTAAAGTATTAATAGTAGCTTACATATGAGGGGATCAAAGAGTTTGGACCCCCGCCATCCAATACCGGTGGGTATTGAAGGAGGTCCTACTAAATTTGACCCAGGTCCTTGCAGGATCTATACACTGAACAAGGCAAGACTCTTACCAAACCGTTCCCTTAACCCCTGACCAGGTAGCCAACATATCTCCATATAGACCGTGGAGATATGAATGGTGAAAATCTTTTATTTTATATAGACAGTAAAATAATGCCAAGACACCACGGACAACCGATAAGGAAGAATCACCTTCAACATAAGAAACTAGTTATTAAAGTCATTAATACATGACCAAATAAAAAGTGCGAAAAGATTAAAAATAAAAAGTATTACACTAGACACTTGTCTTCACCAAGTGATGTAAGAGACTTAGGCAAACATGGCCTTTGATTGTCAAGAACTCTTACGACCAATCTTGGATCCCGAGACGACTCACACACTCTATGATGGACAATGGATGATGGTGGTGGATGATGGTGTGGTGATGGTGGTGGGTGGTGGGTGGTGGGTGAAGTGTGAGAGAGGTGGTGTGCCAAGGGATGGTTTGCAAATGAGCCAAGCACCCCTATTTATAGCCTGCATAGAAGCCTGGACACGGCCCCGTGTCCACCCTTTTCTCTTCCTTCAATAATTGCAGTTTGTCTGCATTAGTTGACCATGCCCCCGTGTCCACTGGGCACGACCCCGTGTGCAGAAGCGTATCTGTACTATCAAGATTTGCTTGGATTCTGCGAATCTTAGCGTTGACCACGACCCCGTGTTGAGCTGGGCACGCCCCCGTGTCGGGAATAGAAGCTTCTAAAACTTTGTCTTTTCTGCAGACTCCTGAACACGCCCCCGTGTCTGCTGGGCACGGGGCCGTGTCCGCTGGGCACGCCCCGTGTTGAGCTGGGCACAGCCCCATGCTCAGCTGGGCAAAGCCCCATGCTCAGCTTTCTTCTTGTTTTTTGCTTTGGGAGATGCTGTCGAGGGGTCGGGCATTCCACGTTTCTTCCCTTTCTTTGTATTTATGTTGGTTTTGGCTGTATATTTGTTCCTTTTGTTCATTTAAGCTCATTTAACCCTGAAAATACAAAAGGAAGACAAAAGCACACTTTTTCCAACATTAGTACTAAAAAAGGGTTAGTTTTATGCCTCATTTGATGTAATTTATATGTTGCATTTTACACACATCAAATACCCCCACACTTGAATCTTTGCTTGTCCTCAAGCAAAACTCTTTATAATGTGGCTTACACTCCCAAATGGAATGGGTAGAAGAGAAGTTTTGGGCTTGCCTTGAGTGTCGGGAATCCAAGATCTTTATTAGGTTTTATTTTTATGCTATTTACAATCCTATTCGTTATGATTTATTTTGAACATTTCATAAGAGAAACTACTAATTTGGGCATAACATGCCTCTTTAAAATTCCATTTATATACAAGTTCACATACCTCACGGGAGATCACTCAACACTCGGCCGAAGATGTATTTTTGTGAAACACTCGAAACCGGCATGGAACTTATTTCTACCATATGCTTTCCAAGCAATCAATCCTCCTCCTTTTTAACTATACGCCTTTGTAAGTATCAAGAGGACTTTGGGGAAGGGTTAGGCTTGGGTTAAAGGTAGGTGGTTGGGTTAGTGGTTAGTAGAAAAGGGCGAAAGGCGTAAAAAGCGTCGGTTTTCGTAAAACAATTTGTTTTTGTGACTTTTTATTTTAATGAAGCATTTATTCAAACAAGCCTTCTTTTGATGAGCTTTGTTTGTTTATTTCTAACTTCATTTCTTCTCTTTTCTTTTCTTTTTTTTTTCTCTGTTTTTTTTTTTGATAAAAGAAGTCACAAGAAAACCGAGCTTTGTTACTAAAATAAAGGGTTAAAATGAAAAAAAGGGTTTTAGTGGGTAAAATGGTGTTTGTTTTGGGTTAAGAAATGAAAAGGTTTAGGCTCAAAGGGGTTAACTAGGGGGATTTTGGGTAGGTGGTAAAAAAAAAAATAATGGTGTTGAAAGAAAAAGGGTTAGTCCTAATGCCTCCATCATTTACTTACTTGGGTTTAAGTTGGTAAGGATCGGGAATGTATCGTCATGGCAAGTTCTAGAGTTGTAAGAAACCAAGCGGCTATTCACACAAGAAACGAAAAATGAGCATTTGATTTAAAGATATGTATTTGTATGCTTAATAAAGGCTCAAAACTCACATTTTGTGGGAATGAGTTTTTAATGTGATCAAGCATATATAATCAAATTTTAACTAGATTTGTCATGCCGTTTCATAATTTTCTTATGTTGGTTCTTTTTATCACGACGCGATCGGTTGTAAATTTGTAAAAATATAACCTTTTTAGAACTTGTTATTCCCAAATTAAACCAAGACAAAAAAAAATGAAATTTTTTGAAAAAATTTGGGGTGATTAGCGGTTCCAATAGAGTGTTTGTGTAAGGCTTGCTTATAGGACTTGCAAGATTCAAGGTTTTAGCATCCCCACACTTAAATTACACATTGTCCTCAATGTGTCCCAAAAATAAGTTTTTCGGTTGATTAAAATGTGTAAAAGTGGGTTAAAAACAAGATTTTATGTTACTGGGTAGCTGAACACGGGGTGGTGTTGGCTGAGCACGGCCCCGTGGTCAGACTGCCAGTATCAAATTTAAACAGAAGGCTGGGCACGGGGGCGTGTTCAGTGAGCACGGCACCGTGTCCAGTTACCTGAACTGGGCATTTTCTGCAGAACCTCGGGCACGGGGCGTGTTGGGGTGAGCACGACCCCGTGCTGAACTTGCTGTAATGAAGAAAAATTGTCGGGAGGCTCTGTTTTTGTGCATGGGGTGTTGGTTTAAGTTTCCCTTAGTAACCTCCACCATTTCGAGTGTGCTTTATTCCTGAAAATTAAAACTACACTAGAAAACATAAAAGTTAAACTAATCTAAAACTAAGGATAGTTTCGCGGAATGCCTCCGTGGTGTGCCACGTTTATAAGGGTCCTTGGCTAGACCCTCCTTATCTGGTGGTTCTGGCTCATCTTCAATTAGGGGGTCGTTATTGCCGATTGGATATTTCATTGATCGTTCAAGATCGACACACCTTTTGAAGGCCCCTAATTGAATGGGTAAGTTGTTTTTCTTCCGATTAATCAAAGCTTTGTGTGTTTTCACAAAAGGTCGTCCCAACACTAGAGGAGCGTCATCAAGGATGACAAAGTCGGTTGGGATTACCATTTGATTTGTTTGAACCAAGACATCCTCAACTACACCGATTGATTTTATTACTTTCTGATTGGATAGAAAAATGGGTATTTGAAGTGGAGAAAAATCACTAATACTCAATTTTTCGAAAATGTAGTTGGGCATTATGTTAACACAAAGATCTTTATCAATTATGACATTACTAATAAACGAATTTTGAAAAAAAACATGGAACTGGTGTAATGTTGATTTCAAATGGGTCTTCTTTTATTAGCGAGGTTTGATCATTAGTTAACTTAATGCTTACCGTTTCGTCAATTTTAGTGTTAGTGTTTAACGCTTTTAAAAACTTAGCATGAGTGGGTACTAAACAATGTTTTTCAAAAGAAGGTGACAAGAGATTAATTTCTTCAAAATTAGACTCTTCTTGAATTTTAACATTAACGGACTCACCTTTTTCGTTGTTTAACTCATGTGTTGGTTTTTCACTTATTTGTTCTTCCATTTTTTCCTCTTCAACTATCTCTTTTTTAATTAATTCCTCTCTTGCGCGGGACTCCTCTTCCCTTGCGCGAGATTCCTTTATATAACGTTCGATAGTTTTAATGTGTTCTAATATCCTATCGGTCACTTCGGTGATAGAGTAAGGATCGGGATTTTCAAAGCTTGAATCCGGTTGTTCGATCCTTTGTTCCTCATAATACCCATAGGAAGTAGATGGTTCACACCATTGTTCTTCATTGTAAGTATATGATAGATAATGGTCGTAATTTTGTTCTTCATAATACTCATATGAGGTGGATTGTTCACGTCATGGTTCCTCATAATAAGTATACGAAGGTGGTGGCTCATATCTTGATTCCTCAAAGTATGAGTATGAAGGCTCATACCTTGGTTCATCAAAATATGAGTATGAGGGAGAACGTTCATACCTTTGGTCTTCATAGGATGCGTATGAAGTTGATGGCTCGTACCTGGGCTCCTCATAGTAGGTGTATGAAGTGGATGGTTGAAATAAGTCACAATATTGTACCGAGTGCGGGTCACCACAATTTATGCAATAGTTTTCCCTATAATCATCATCCCCATAGGTGTAGTTGTAGCCTCCTGAGTATTGATCCATGAGAATCACTCAGCAGACCACAACAAAGTCTCGAGACCAGAAAACAAAAATAAAGACAGAAACAGAGGCTGGACACGACCCCGTGTTCAGTGGACACGGCCACATATTCAGGATCTGTATTTGGGCGTTTGAATTAAAGTTACTGGTTTCGTTGAGCACGGGGGCGTGTTCAGTGAGCACGGCCCCGTGTTCAGGCTCTGTATCTGGGTGTTTTATAAAAAATGTGCAACACGGCCCCGTGTTCAGTGAGCACGGCCCGTGTTCAATCTACTGTAAATGCAAAACTAAACTAAAATGCAGAAAAATGTGCGCGCGTTTTGAAAAGGTTTTGACAAACTGATTAGGCTGCCGATTTTAAACTTTCTTAAAATCCTTGGGTCCCCGGTAACGGCGCCAAAAACTTGATGCGTGTGTAGTGTGATAGGTTTTTAATGTATATTTTAAGCCCCTTTACACTTTTTAGTCAAGTTTTAAATTTATAAAACACGATATTTACTAACACTAAACACACATATGGGCAAGTGCACCCATTGTGAGCGTAGTATAGTGTTGGTAAGATACCGAGGTCGTCCAAGGACACAAGAGCTTTTAGTACCGGTTTATCCTCAACGTCTAATCAAATCAAAAGTTAGAAAAAGGTTTTTAAATAATAAAACTAACTAAAATGCTGAAAAATAAAATAAAAGTAAAAACAGATAGACAAGATGAATCATTTGGCTCCGACTCGTGTTTAGTGTAACCTTTGATTATTTCCGCACTTTTGCACTTTTTAAGAGATTATCTTAGTTATTGTAGTAGGCCCCTCTTTTGAAGGTGACGTTACCCTCAACCCAGTAGTTTGAGTCAGCAAGGATACAATCCTAAAGGGTCAGATTATTGAAAGATAATTAATTAAGTTATTAATGCATATTATGCTAGGCCCCTCTTTTGAAGGTGACGTTACCCTAGGCTAAGTAGTCTGAGTCAGCAGGGATACAGTCCTAAGTAGCCGGGTTAAAGTATTAATAGTAGCTTACATATGAGGGGATCAAAGAGTTTGGACCCCCGCCATCCAATACCGGTGGGTACTGAAGGAGGTCCTACTAAATTTGACCCAGGTCCTTGCAGGATCTATACACTGAACAAGGCAAGACTCTTACCAAACCGTTCCCTTAACCCCCGACCAGGTAGCCAACATATCTCCATATAGACCGTGGAGATATGAATGGTGAAAATATTTTATTTTATATAGACAGTAAAATAATGCCAAGATACCACGGACAAACGATAAGGAAGAATCACCTTCAACATAAGAAACTAGTTATTAAAGTCATTAATACATAACCAAATAAAAAGTGCGAAAAGATTAAAAATAAAAAGTATTACACTAGACACTTGTCTTCACCAAGTGATGTAAAAGACTTAGGCAAACATGGCATTTGATTGTCAAGAACTCTTACGATCAATCTTGGATCCCGAGACGACTCACACACTCTATGATGGACAATGGATGATGGTGGTGGATGATGGTGTTGTGATGGTGGTGGGTGGTGGGTGAAGTGTGAGAGAGGTGGTGTGCCAAGGGACGGTTTGCAAATGAGCCAAGCACCCCTATTTATAGCCTGCACAGAAGCCTGGACATGGCCCCGTGTCCGCTGGACACGGCCCCGTGTCCACCCTTTTCTCTTCCTTCATTAATTGCAGTTTGTCTGCATTAGTTGACCACGCCCCCGTGTCCGCTGGGCACAGCCCCGAGTGCAGAAGCGTATCTGTACTATCAAGATTTACTTGGATTCTGCGAATCTTAGTGTTGACCACGGCCCCGTGTTGAGTTGGGCACGCCCCCGTGTCGGGAATAGAAACTTCTACAACTTTGTCTTTTCTGCAGACTCCTGAACACGCCCCCGTGTCTGCTGGGCGCGGGGCTGTGTCCGCTGGGCACGCCCCGTGTTGAGCTGGGCACAGCCCCATGCTCAGCTGGGCACAGCCCCATGCTCAGCTTTCTTCTTGTTTTTTGCTTTGGGAGATGCTATCGAGGGGTCGGGCATGCCACGTTTCTTCACTTTCTTTGTATTTATGTTGGTTTTGGCTGTATATTTGTTCTTTTTGTTCATTTAAGCTCATTTAACCCTGAAAATACAAAAGGAAGACAAAAGCACACTTTTTCCAATATTAGTACTAAAAAAGGGTTAGTTTTATGACTCATTTGATGTAATTTATATGTTGCATTTTACACACATCACCAGACCTTTAACGCAATCATAGGATGGAATCATCAAGTTAGAAATTGCTATTTCCGAAAATTCAAGGTTTTTTAAAGTACATTTAAAAATAATTATGAAGCTATATGTAAAAACAAATCACATTTTATGCATAAAGCTAGTTAGAATCAATTTATGTTGGATATGACAACTAAATAAAAAAAAAGAGGGTGGGTCTTTTTGGTGAACTTAACCTAAATTGATTTAAATGATATTTTTGGACAAATGCTATTTTGATGATCACTAAGTTATGAAAATATGCTAAAATGATTACTACAATGTGTTTAGATCATTAGAATTGATTAATGTTTGAAAATGATGTCTTATTGCCTTAATTAAAACTTAAAAAGGTTAAAATGGTGTTTTGGATAGTTTAATTGGCAAAAACTGGTTTGAATGATCCTTTGTACATAATATGATGTGGTTAGGATGTTAAATGTACAAATAAAAAGGGTCTAATAGGATTTAGACAAGTAATTTTATCAAACGAATCAAAATACGTTTGATCCAACATGTTAAGGGATTCAAACTCATTTTTGAGGCTTAAATTTGGATTTGTTGTGAGACCTCACCCGATAAGGATGCCTTATAATACAGTTGATGTAGAGAGTGCTTATTTTATTGATAACAAATTACTTTACAAGGTCTGAAAACTGAAATACAACATCTGATCTGACTAAGCCTAGTCTAACATTACAAAATTTCCACCGGATTACACAATCCGGGATATACAGTTCTACCAACTATAAAGAGTCTGAGATAAACTATTCCATCGCACTATTATCAGCCTGAGCTATAGCTCACGTTTATGCCTCATTGCCTGTGACGCATATTTAAAAGACATAAGATATAACTGGTGAGTTCATGAATATACACGAGTCATAAATCACATTATTTCATCATGACTTTGTACCCGCCATATCATCATAACCCAATGTCAACACGTGACACATCATCATACAGTTAATGTCTCTACACCGACCGATCTAGTACCAGACAAATCCCGCCTAGCAACACGTATAAGGGACCGCAAATATCGTGTGTATGAGTGCACATGTTATGTACATGCATACAACAATCATGCCATATTATTACATTTTAGGACAAACATGTTCACGTTTTGAAAGCATTCATAAAACTCACCTCTTGCTAGTTGCTTAAAAGTTGATACTAGTTGCTAGTATGTTCATGTATTATCTCAAGGTCCTGACACAAATTACATAATCCTTCGCTATGTAGCGCTACCTCTAACTAGTTATTATCATGGTTAGATATCGGTTAACCCTGCGTTTTCGTATAACTTTTAAAATATAGCGTTTTATAAAACGACAAATATGTCATTAGAACAAACATATTTTTCTCTACGTTTTGACCTAAATTTCGTTAAAAACGGAGTAGGGTCAATTATAATATATTTTATTATTATAGTTGAACGATATCTTATAATACCAAAAGTTCGTCTAGATATCTAACACTTCGATTAACTATCTGACTCGTGATCTACTCGTTCAACAATATATGAAATATAAACTTTAAATATAATCTTATTAGTTCACAAAACATGATGTTACATTTGTAGATGTCAAAAAGTCTATATAAAATAATGAGTTTTGGTTAGGGAAAAGATTGGTTAAATAAAGTAATAAACCAAGTAGTGAAGTAATTAATTATAAGGCTGGAGGGTGTGGTTGGAGCTCTCTAGGGGTTTTATCAAGCCACGTAGGATCTACATCAGCAATGGAGCCCCCTTTAATTTGAAAGGTGTGGATGGAGTCCCATATTAAACAAAATTAAAAAAAAATTGATTGGTTGACATGTTGTGGGCCCCACCTGAACACATTAGAAAGCTCGTTACCATGCTAGCGCCTCACTTATGGCGCCTCCCTCTTAATATGGAGGGTGTGGTGATGGAGCCCTTAGGGGCGCAATAGTGGCTGACTTGGCGGGGGTGGTGCCCCCACACCCTCTAGCCTAAGGTTGGTGTGGGATAAAGCCTCTAGGGGTTTTATCAAGCCATGTAAGTGACACGTAAGCAAATGAGTTTTATTGTTAGCTTACACGTTGTGGAATAAAATCTTAAATAACTTTATAAAAAGGAGAAAGAAATTAAAATAAGAAATGAAATTTGATCGGTTTGGGTCCCACTTTCTACCCTCTAACGCTCGCCAAGGGATTGGCGGGGGCAACCATAGCACCCCTGGATGGCGAAGGGTGACGGGGGGCATTGCCTTGCACCGATCAACCTAAATGTTCCTTGTAATGCATGGTACACACCTAAGCTGTGGTACATTGCCTTGTACAACCAAGTGAAGGGGTCATTGTACCATACACTAACTAGCATACATGATATGACTACGTGAGGTCTTGCTAAAATGTGATTTTTGGGAGTGTTAAAAACACTTTCAAATATTACATTAAAGAACTTCCCGTTGTTAGAGAAAACATCTGTCTTATATGATTATTAATTTCTTGTATCACAAAATATTATAATTTAAAAATGATTTTACATGATTTAGAAAGCTATTCAGGGAGTTTACGAAATCCTAGAACCTACAACTTTGACCTTCTTAATAAGGGGAGTGAGGGTGGTCACTAGTGATAGAATTCCATCACTCACAAGCATCCAATCAAGTCCTACCATGTCATCAGTCACTATTCTATCACTCACAAGCATTTTGTAGTGGCGGTGGTCATCACTAGTGATGGAATTCCATCACTCACAAATTTTTTTAATTTTTATTTTAAAATTAGAAATTAACAATAAAACACTAAAATTATAAATTTCATTAAAATTAAAACATACTAGTTCAATTTAACATGCTAGAAATATTTTAGGCTACAATTTAAAAAAAAATACTAAAAAGACTCTACTTCTCGTCCGACTCATGAAACTCCAAACCTAAAGAACCTACTAGTTCGATTAAATCGTATCTCAACCGAAAGTGAGTTTCTTCATCACCCAAGTCTTGTTGGATATTTTGTGGAACTTGAACTTGTGTAGGAGGATCCGGCACCCAATCCAGAGATATTGCACGTCCGTCTTCTTTGATTATCATATTGTGCAATATGATACATGCATATACTATGCTATTGCTATGTATGGCTTTCTTGTTCATCGCACGAACCGGTCGGTGTAGTATACCCCATCTACCATTTAAAACACCAAAAGCCCTCTCAATATCTTTTCTTGCCGATTCTTGCAATTTTTTGAACACGATTTCTTTAGCCTCGACAGGAAATGAAGGAGCTTTCACAAAAACAGACCATGATGGGTAGATACCATCCACAAGAAAGAAGCCTCGTCTGTAATATCGTCCGTTAACATAGAATGAAGAGAAGGGTGCGGTACCATCCGTTACGGTTTGAAACAACGGCGACGTGTGCAACACATTGATGTCGTTGTTTGAACCTGGAACACCGAAATATGAATGCCAAATCCATAAATCATTCGACGCCACCGCTTCTAGTATGATGGTTGGTCTTTTGATGTCACCCCTAACATACGCCCCTCGCAAGTCTCTTGGACAATTTTTCCACTCGATATGTGTACAATCGATGCTACCGAGCATCCCTAGAAAATGCCATCTAGCCTCATGTGCGGCGTAAATACGTGAGATGTTGTGGCTCGTCGGTTTACGTAAAAACTCTTTACCATACAACTTAATGACCGCGTTGCAAAAAAATTGCAGACATTCACGGGAAGTTCTGGACGCCATAGCTAGGTATTCATCATATTGATCGGGAGGGTTACCTGTCACTAGTTGGCGAATGGCGGACGTGCATTTTTGTATCGCCGTGAAACTTGGTTTGCCCCTCGCATCGTAACCTTCTTGAAACCATTCCTCGCTTGCTTCGATGTCTCCAACAATCTTTAAAAATAATTCTTTTGGTAAACGAAACCGATCTCTAAACGTTTCGGCATTGTAGAGCGGATTCTCCACAAAATAATCGTTCATTAACACTTCGTTGGCACGTATACGATCACGGTCTACCATCTTCTTCTTTGGGCGGGACGAACTAGTGTCAAGTTTGTTATACACCGACACAATATTTTAGCGTCTCATTGTCGGAAGACGACTCGGTATCGCTATCGCTATCCATCGGAAACGTCGAATCCGTAGGAAACTCCATTTGAGAAAGATGTAGATTGTGTGAAATGTGTTTGTGTTTTGGTGTGGGTGAAATGGTTTAAAATGGAGAAGTATATATAAAAGGTTTAAAGGGTTTTTTTTAATTAAGTTTACCGTTGAAAAATGGTCGAAAATGGAAGCCAACGTTCAAATTCAATCAATGTTCAACGCGTGATATTCTCCACGTGTTAACTTTTCCACGCGTGGTGGATATGGTGGCGGCGTGTCACGACCCCCGACCCACCCTGGACGGAATAGGGAGCCGCGAACAGCCCAGTGGTACCGGTGATTATTTTGAAAAATATTGCAGCGGAAATTTCATCAGGACCGTGAGTTAGGAAAAATATCAGAGTTTAGAAAACACCGGATTTTATTTATTAAATAGATGGGATAAACCCATGTTTTACAATGGTAGCTTTAATAAGGGATAAACCCAATTACATAAAACAATATTTCTTAATTTGATTTAATTAATAAAATAAGCCACTTCTTGAAGCCTTTCAGTGCCGTATCCATCTCTTACTCCAATCTATTGTAATTACCTGAAACATGTTTGAAAAAGGTTTTGTCAGCGGGAAATACTGAGTGAATCTTTCTATTTAATAAAACGACATGTTTGTTATAATTTACAGTATTAAGGGTGATTACATTGTTTCTATATCAACCAACTACCCACAGTATTTGTCATCGACCCGTTTCGGTGACTGTGGTCATATCACCATTGGCTGCCCCAATGATGACGTATATCACTGTTAGGGCTTATTTGCCTAACCTGTGTTAGGGCTTATTAGCCTAACCCTGTGATACTTCACTGTTAGGGCTTATTTGCCTAACCTGTGTTAGGGCTTATTAGCCTAACCCTGTGAGAAATTAATATTGTGCACAATACCCCACATACCGGCTGTAAATTGGTGATTACAAAGACTTAATCCCTGTAATTATAACCTTGAAAATAAACATGCTTTTGAAAGTAATTTGATAAAAAGAGAATGACTCACTTTATAATCATGCAGATTCATACGGCAAAGTTTAGTCTACAGATAAGCCTTGATATATTGCAGATTTATATAGGCAGAGCTTAGCCTATTGATTTAGCCTTGTAACCTAATGCACACGAACTAGGTAATTAACTAATACAACATTTACGATAACTCACGAGATTAAAACCCTCACAACGAATGACAAAGTGAAATCACTTAAACATCCATTGGATTCACAACGAATGACAGAGTATTCCCCGAATTCGGGTGGTACTCAAACATCCTGTCAGAATCACAACAAATGACAAAGGATAGTACTAAAACATCCATTGGATAGTTTCAATCGATCGGACATTGAATCGTAGCAGCGATCGAGTTAATACCCTGTATCGTAGCAGCACCCCGCTATACTAATTAGTGATTCGTGTGTGTTTTTAGAGTATTTGGACGATATCTCTGCGTACAATTTGAATTTGATCGTCGAACGAACGCCAGGAATCAAGTGCCAATGCCTGCTATTTATACCCAATTTTGACCAGGCTTGCGCACCGTAAGCCTTATCCCTTACGGTGCGCAAGGGACACGAAATCACTATAGTCTTGCCACGCGTATTTCTAGCCTAGCTGAGTCGACGGAATCGAGAAATTCAATTTTTACAGCGTTTTATAAGGATAATCGTTAAGTAGGGAATACCCCCCTGAGTTTTAGGGGCCCTGATCCTGATTCTGATTGTTCTGAAATTTGTAGGGTTTGTGCAGAATCACTTGGGTGTCTCAATTAGGGTTTCCTATTGGATAAAATAATAAAATAAATAATAGTTTTGATGAGGGTTGTTACACGGCGGTGTACCTGTAGTGTTTCACGTGTGATGGGGGTGCCATCACGGACCACCGCCACTCCCCTAAGTTGAAAATGTTGCACAAATGTAACACCCCAAAATATGCAATTTATTTATGCTACCTTAAATGTCTAATTATGTAATAGGATAAATTACACTTTTCGTCCTTTATGTTTGTACCTAGTTGCAATGGTTGCCCTTTAACTTCAATAATTACAGTCACAGTCCTTTATTTGCTAAAACCATTACACATTAGATCCTTTAGCACTAACCTGGTTTGTTTTAGATGTTAAGTCCTGGCACATGCAACTCATGTGAGGGCAATTTAGTCATTTTGCCTATATATTAAAAAAGAATATTGAAAACAAAACATAAAACAATAGATATTAACACCTGTTCTTCTTTAAACACATATCTAGAGCGCTCTCTCTCTCTATAAACCTCAATCCTTCAATCTTTCAAAAGCACCACCACCATCAGCTCCTAAACCACCACTCACCACCGCCTACTCTCTCTCTAAACACAAACATCACCTCCGTTTGTTGCTATTGCTAACACCATCGGATCTGTGTTCACCACTGCACCCCCGCCACACTACCGTTGGGTACTACACCCACCACCACCACCACCACCACAAAGCCGCTGCTGCCATTCTTTCAGATTTGTTCAACCACCACCACCACCTCTCCGGTCAGTTTTTCAAATCTTTCCGATCTATTCAACACCACCACCACAACTCCGGCGACCTACCTAGGGTTCCGATGATGTATAAGAAGATGGTGCTCAGGCGCTTGATGTATAAGAAGATGGTGCTCAGGCGCTGGTGGAGATGATCGAAGATCGTGCGTCGGTTAAAGGGAAGGATTCTGCGTTGGTGAACCTGTTACAGTTGGTGTGAAAGGGTTCATAGGGTGAAAAATTGTGGGTCATTTGGCAGTTAGTTGCTCTTTCTCATACCGGTAACTACTAGAACCAAACATAAGGATTAATGTTTTCATCAATTTGGGACGAGTGCACCATTGAAATTATGAAGATTGCCTGAATTTGCTCAAAATTCAAAGTAACAATTGATATTTGAAACACCAAATTTGGGATTTTTGGAACAGATTGCTCAATTTTTAATGGATTAGAACAATCTTTGATTCAGTTTTCTTGCCAAAATTTACTTCGATTAGGGCTTCAACCCCCAAATCGTCTCATCTGGCGGTGGGTTTGGAACTCCTTAAATCAGCGAACATGTAATTGGAGGGGTATTTATGTTTTAGGGTTTAGGTCTAATTTCCTAGATCTACAAGGCTTTCAGATCTGAGGTAGGTTACATGGGTTGAAGTGGTGGTGATGGTGATTCCGGCGTCGACGGTCGAAGTGGTGGTAGTGAGGCGTTTAAGTGGCGGCCGGAATGGTGGTGGTGACTTGTGAGGTGTTTTGGTGGCCGTCGTGGCAGTGACTGAGTGGTTGATGGCGGCTGGAGTGGCGGTGGTGTGACTTTAGATTACATGGTGCTGGCCGGACTGTGGCTGGAGTGACGCCGTGACGGTGGTGACTGGTGAGACTTAGGTTACAGAGGAGAGGATGTTGAGAGAGATAAGAGTTTAGGTTTATGTTTTGTGTATATATATAGTGTTAATATATAATAATAAGTAAAATGACTAACCTACCCTCATGTGCAAGGCACATGATATAACTTAACTAAAAAAATTAACAAGGTTAGTGCTAAAGGACGTAAGACGTAATGGGTTTCCAAATAAAGGACTGTGACTGTAATTATTAAAGGTAAAGGTCATCCATTGCAACTAGGTACAAACATAAAGGACGAAAAGTGTAATTTTTCCTTTGTAATATTAACTAAGTTAAAAGAATGTGATATTAGTTCAACAAGAATGGAAGTTAGTATGTTAATATAAATTAACTAGAATTAGAGGGGCTGAAATTGTAAATGATGAATTAGTTTTATTAAATAACAAATAAAACATAAAACACACTGTGTGTGTGTTCTCTGGAGATCGATCAAAAGGGGGAGCCAAGGGGGAAACCCTAGTTTCTGCAAATTAGCAAAATTGAAAGAGAAATCAAAGCAAAATCATATGCATGAACCCAATTCTCTAACAATCTAAGCTTGTCCTACAAAGTGGTAAGTCGAATTTCTAAAATTGATGAATGGTAGAATGAGGGTTTCGACTCAATCATGAATGTATGCAGAAATTTGTGTATTTGTGAGTTAGGAAAACACAATAGAATAAGAATTTTGTTAGAATTTGGTTATTTGAATGATTTGAAGCCTATACCCACTTGATGTGAATAGTATGATGAACATGATGATCAAGTTGTTGCAAATAGGTGAAATTTTGATATGTAATCTTGTATGAAAAAGGGAAATTCTGGGAAGGTTGTAGGATAAATGAAATGTATGAATTTAAATCGTTTTGATAATCCATGTAATGAACAAGTAGAATAATGCTTTAAACACTTGTACCTTGTGCCTTGTTAATGTTGTGCACACCAAGTGTACGATGAAATGCCTTAATAAAGATTTCAGCCATGTTAGTCATAAACGCTATGTGATTTGAATGTGTTTACGATGTAGATGTAGATTTTATGATGTCTTACCAAGTAGGGTATATAGACGAGAATGAGACATAAATTCTAAGTATGAATGGTATTGTTTAGGTATAAAGGAAGAAAGTTCAAGTCAAGCAAAGCAACAAGGGAATCAAGATCTAGGTACGCTACTTGTACAATTTATGATTTTATTATATTGTGGTGTTTAACATTAGATGTGTCGAACTGAATCAAGTATGAAAAAGTATTTGTGTGGACCCTTTTATGAACGGGTCGAAGGATTAGAATGTAAGAATGGAAGGAATCGTATGAAGTTCCATTTGGAACATACTTATGTGCAAGAATGAAAGTATTTAGTAATTTAAAAGTTTGCGGATGCCATAATGGCTATAAGTCCGTAAGTTGGATTCTTGAGTTAAAAGAAAGAATTTTAGTTTTAATGAGTTTACTTTGTTGTGGCGATGTAGGTAAATCCCAAGTTTAGCTATCAAGCTTCGCCCGGTTCGAACACGCTTCAAGACCCGTCCCATGTTCCGCTACTTTTGTAAACAAGACAATGTTTAATACTTTTGTCGCTTTGTCTATATCTAGTAGTTAAAACTTAGTTCTTATTATGTTTGTCGGTTGAAAACCTTAGTAAGATGCATGTATTTTAAACTTAATGATTTTCGTATGTGTGTCAAATTTTGTTTGATGGTCTATATTATGACTTTTAAAATGTGTCGTGTTAAACATAAATTTTGAATGTGAAAAACAGGGGACCGCTCGTTTTACGAACGGGTCATGCCCAAATTTCGTTAGATAAAGTATGCCATTATTTAAATAATTAAAAAGGTAAAATGCTGGACGTTACAAGTTGGTATCAGAGCCTAGGTTTGAGGGATTTAAGCATCAAATGCTTGAACTCAACCCGAAAGCTCATTTGAAGTGTGTGTTCGTTCCGCGACGCGAAGCAAGTAAGTACCTTTAAAATTAGAATTTTGCATTACGAATAATTTAGTTACAGAATGCTATGGATTTGTTACGGGGTGTTGTGTAAGGGTGTGGGATGAATCGGGTCAGTTTGGGTGAGAACGGGTCGGAAAATGGCTGCAAAAGCATGAAAAATCAGCCATAGGATTCTAGTCGTCACCGTAAGCTACGGTGGCTACCGTAGCTTACGGTAGCCCCTGAGGTGATCTGGCCACCGTAAGACAGTAGCATTGGGGCGTAAGGACAAAGACGCCACCACCGTAGCTTACGGTGGGGACCATTTTCAGCCAAATTTAATTATGTTGCTCTGTTTGATGTTTTTATCACACGGGAGGTATTAAAAACGTTATAATAAGACTCTAAAGGATAAGAAAAGTGACACCAAGATATATAGAAGAAAGAATACCATGATATTGGTTGTCGGAAATGTTGAGTTTTCAAAGAAAGTTTAAGTATGAATTAGTCGTGTGTAATTTCGTTTACATATTAAAAAGAATGAAGAGTTATGTATTACTAGAATGATTACATGATAGAAAGGATGAATGAATGTTTAAAATAAAGAATGATGTTTCTGTGTAGATGGCGGATACAAATGAGGACGAAGCGACACAACAAGAACAACTGAAAACTATGATTTCGGAAGAGGTTGGAAGGGCAATCCAGGCAAATATTCCTCGATTAGCCCAAGAAGTGGAAAGTCATGTGTTGGAAGTGGCGGAAACGATGATGGCAAGTAAGATGGACGAGTTGAAAGGGATGATTGGAGAAATACAAGGAAAGAAAGGGATTCGCAAATGCACATAAAAGGAATTTATGGTGTGCAATCCATTACCTTATAAAGGAGAGATTGATCCTATAGCATGTCAAAGGTGGATTGCAAGTACGGAGGCGGTGTTCGTAAGGAGCCATTGTGAAAAGGAGGATCAAGTGATGTTTGCCACCGGTTTGTTGCAACACCAAGCTAAAGACTGGTGGGATGCATATAGTAAAGAGATTGGTGAAGATAAGGTTCAAGTATTGACATGGCAAGAGTTCAAGGAACCTTTCCTAAAGTACCACTGCCCACAATCTGCCACTGATAGGATCCAAGAAGATTTCTTACATCTTCGTCAGAAGGATGAAACCATTGATGAAATCACCAACACTTTTCTTGACAAGCTGAAATTCTGTAAAGAAATAGCGGGAACGGAAAGATAAGGATAAACCGCTACCATGGTATGTTGAAGGCCGAATATCGGGAGTTCATAACTCCCGCTAAATGTGAAACCTTGAACGAGCTCATTAATTTGGCCCGAGATAGGGAGATCGAACTAAGAAGACAAGCAGAAAAAGGTGAGAAGAGAGTGTCTGAGAATGTTCCCAGCTCAAGCCCGTTAAAGAAACAAAATTTCAAGATCATGGCAAGAAGGATATGGCGAAAGGTAGCATTCTGAAATGTAAGACTTGTGGAAAGTTACACACGGGGGAGTGCTTGAAAGGGAAGAAAGGCTGTTACATTTGTGGTCAAGAGGGACATCCCTACTATAGATGTCCCAATCCTACCAGATCATGCTATAACTGTTTCCAACCGGGTCATATTAAGGTTGAATGTCCCAAGCTTCAACAGAAAACTGATAAGGAAGTAAGAAAGGAAGAAGCCCCAAGAGCTAAGGGAGGATGTTTCAGATCTCGACTGAAGAAGCAAAGGATCACCCGAATGTTGTGCCATGTATATTCTTACTGAACTTGATGCCTACGTACGTGTTATTTGATACTGGAGCCAGTAGATTGTTTGTATCAAGTGAATTAGTGTCACATCCCTCTTTTAGAATCGAAAGAATGCATGTGCCATTAGAAGTAGATATAGCGGATAGTAAGAGTTATTTGTTGCACGAAGTTTGTAGAGATTGTGAAATTATCGTTGAAGATGAGAAGTTTGCCATTGACCTTATTCCCATGGCTTTTGGAGAATTCAAGGTCGTAGTTGGCATGGATTGGCTAGCCAAACATCATGCCGAAATTCAATGCAAGAAAAAAGTAATTCATGTGTTAACACCAGGAGGAAAATGGGTGAGTATACAAGGGGAAAGAAATGTTAATTCGAAGCTTTGTTCTATAGTCCAAGCATTCAAGTATGTGCAAAATGGAAGTAAGGCATTTCTAGCTTATGTGATAGATACTAACCAGAATACCCCCAAGATAAAGAAGGTTGACGTTGTGAAAGAGTTTCTTGATGTATTTCTGGAAGATTTGTCGGGACTTCCACCAGAACGTGAAGTAGATTTTAAGATTGAATTGTATCCCGATGCCAAACCCGTAGCCAAAGCTCCTTATAGGTTGGCCCAAACTGAAATGCGGGAGTTAATGGTTCAGATACAAGAATTACTCGACAAGGGATTTATACGCCCGAGTGTGTCGCCTTGGGGAGCGCCTGTTCTTTTTGTTAAAAAGAAAGATGGTTCGATGCGCATGTGCATCGACTATCGAGAGTTGAATAAGCTAACGGTGAAAAACCGATACCCGTTGCCCCGAATCGATGATCTCTTCGATCAGTTACAAAGGGCAAGTTGGTTTTCGAAAATTGATTTACGGCCCGGATACCATCAATTAGGGGTACGGGATGAGGATGTGGCAACGACGACATTTAGAACGCGATACGGACATTATGAGTTTTTAGTAATGTCCTTTGGGTTAACGAACGCGCCCGCCGCGTTCATGAATCTTATGAATCGAGTTTGTCAGGCCATGTTAGACAAATTCGTTATAGTTTTTATAGATGATATCTTGGTTTATTCCCGAAGTAAAGCCGAACATGCATGCCATTTGCGCGAAATTCTTGAAGTACTCCGCAAGGAGAAATTGTACGCGAAATTCTCTAAGTGTGCTTTCTGGCTTAGAGAAGTATAATTTCTTGGTCATGTGATTAATGCGGATGGTATCCTAGTAGACCCGTCCAAGGTTGAAGCTGTTATGAAATGGGTGCCCCCGAAAAATCCTAGCGAAGTGAGAAGCTTTTTGGGCCTGGTAGGCTATTATAGGAGGTTTATTCAGGGCTTCTAAAAAATAGCCTTACCTTTGACAAAATTAACAAAGAAGAATGAGAAGTTTGTGTGGGGTAGTGATCAAGATGAGGCCTTCCAAACATTGAAGGAAAAATTATCAAGTTCTCCGGTATTGACTTTACCAGATGGCGTAGAAGATTTTATTGTGTATACGGATGCTTCTCATCAAGGTTTGGGAGGTGTTTTAATGCAAAGGGGTAAAGTTATAGCATATGCGTCGAGGAAGTTGAAGCCTCACGAAGGAAATTACCCGACTCGCGATTTGGAGTTAGCAGCAGTGGTATTTGCCTTGAAGATATGGAGGCATTATTTGTACGGGACGAAGAGTACGATTTATTCGGATCATAAAAGTCTCAAGTATTTCTTCGAACAGAAGGAATTAAATATGAGACAAAGAAGATGGCTAGAACTCATTAAGGATTATGATTGCGATATTCTCTATCACTCGGGAAAGGCGAACGTCGTGGCCGATGCCTTGAGCCGTAAGAATCACCTATCTACAATTCGAGTGACACCAATGAGGATGATTATTACTCCTCGAATTCTTGAGGTAATACGAGAGGCACAAGTTAAATCATTAAGTATGGGGGATCCAAAGAAAGAAAGGACAAAGGGGTTCGCGGATAAACTGGAGGAAAATGTGAATGGGTTAAAGACGAGGTTCGGTCGAATCTGGATACCTTGGCCATGCGAGATAAAGACTATGTTACTTGATAAGGCTCATAAATCCCGTTTTTCGGTCCATCCGGGAGCCACAAAAATGTATCGAGACTTGAAGAAGAATTTTTGGTGGCCCGGTATGAAACGTGATATAGTCAAGTATGTTGCAAAATGTTTGACCTGTTTGCAGGTAAAGGCAGAGCATCAGAAACCATATGGGAAGTTACAACCGTTAGAAATTCCGGTATGGAAATGGGAAGAAGTGACGATGGACCTAGTGACCAAGCTTCCTAAGACAAGGAAAGGTCACGATGCTTATGGGTAATCGTGGACCGCCTCACCAAGAGCGCGCACTTCTTACCCATTCGGAAGACTTTCTCTTCTGAAAGGATGGCGGAAATCTATGTTAACGAGATAATATCTCGACACGGATTCCCTGTATCTATTGTGTCGGATCGAGATACCCAATTCACATCTTGATATTGGCAAGGTTTTCATGAGAGTATGGGTACAAAATTACATTTCAGCACCGCCTACCACCCTCAAACGGATGGTCAATCTGAGCGAACCATTCAAACACTCATCGATATGCTGCGAGCGTGTGCGATAGATTTAGGGGGGAGCTGGGATGACCACTTTCCATTGGTGGAATTTTCGTACAACAATAGCTACCATAATAGCATTCAAATGGCATCGTATGAAATGTTGTAAGGGAGGAAATGTAGAACTCCCATTCGTTGGGAAGAAGTGGGGCAAAGAGAAATTGCGCCCAACGATGTGATAACCAAGACTAATGAGAAGATCGATCTCGTCCGAGCCCGTTTAAAGGCTGCTCAAGATCGACAAAAAGCCTATGCAGATCGAAGAAGACGTCCTATTGAGTTTCAAGTAGGTGATCATGTGTTATTGAAGGTATCTCCATGGAAGGGTATAATCCGCTTCCGTAAGCGAGGAAAGCTAGGTCCCCGTTACATAGGACCTTTCAAGATTTTAGCCCGGGTTGGGAAGGTAGCATATCGGTTGGAATTACCGCCAAACTTAGATGGAATACATGACACATTCCATGTGTCGCAATTGAGAAAGTGCTTAGCGGATGAGACGGCATACGTGCCCCTCGACGATATTGAATTGGTTGAAAATTTGAATTACGTTGAAAGACCGATAGCTATCAAGGATTCCAAGGTAACGCACCTTCGAAACAAAACCATAAAGCAAGTCTTGGTGCAATGGCAACATCGGAAAGGATCGGATCTTACATGGGAGTTAGAAGATGAGATGAGGGAGCACTACCCAACATTATTTGGTACGTATTAAGGTTTCGGGGACGAAACCTCTTTTAGGGGGGGTAGACTTGTAACACCCCAAAATATGCAATTTATTTATGCTACCTTAAATGTCTAATTATGTAATATTAACTAAGTTAAAAGAATGTGATATTAGTTCAACAAGAATGGAAGTTAGTATGTTAATATAAAGTAACTAGAATTAGAGGGGCTGAAATTGTAAATGATGAATTAGTTTTATTAAATAACAAATAAAACATAAAACACCTGTGTGCGTGTTCTCTGGAGATCGATCAAGAGGGGGAGCCAAGGGGGAAACCCTAGTTTCTGCAAATTAGCAAAATTGAAAAAGAAATCAAAGCCAAATCATATGCATGCACTCAATTCTCTAACAATCTAAGCTTGTCCTACAAAGTGGTAAGTCGAATTTCTAAAATTGATGAATGGTAGAATGAGGGTTTCGACCCAATCATGAATGTATGCAGAAATTTGTGTATTTGTGAGTTAGGAAAACACAATAGAATAAGAATTTTGTTAGAATTTGGTTATTTGAATGATTTGAAGCCTATACCCACTTGATGTGAATAGTATGATGAACATGATGATCAAGTTGTTGCAAATAGGTGAAATTTTGATATGTAATCTTGTATGAAAAAAGGAAATTCTGAGTAGGTTGATGTAGGATAAAAGAAATGTATGAATTTAAATCGTTTTGATAATCCATGTAATGAACAAGTAGAATAATGCTTTGAACACTTGTACCTTGTGCCTTGTTAATGTTGTGCACACCAAGTGTATGATAAAATGCCTTGATAAAGATTTCAACCATGTTAGTCATAAACAGTGTTGTAAAAGTCGGATTACTCGGCCGAGTACTCGGCGAGTACTCGGTCCTCGGACCCCCTCCGAGGAGACTTCCTCCTAGGCGGTCTCAATTAGTCGGCCTCGGGATTACTCGGGAGTACTCGGTGCCTAGTCGGCGCCTAGTCGGACGTAGTCGGCCTAGTCGGTCTAGGCGGTCAACGTGGTTTGTTGACTTTTAATCGGTCAAACTCGGTCAAAATCGGCCTACTCGGCCTTGTACTCGGACTACTCGGCCTTGTACTAAGACTAGTCAGACTTGTATTCAGAATATTTGAACTTTAAACATGTTTCATTTTAAATTATACTCAGTTGACATGAATTATGCTTATTTTAACACATAAATAATATATAACAATTAATTTTCTTTATATTTACCATGTCCGCGTACTCCCCGAGTACTCTCCGAGTACTCCGATTACTCCCAACTCCCCAGTCGGCCGACTAGGGACCGCCTAGCGACTTTTACAACATTGGTCATAAACGCTATGTGATTTGAATGTGTTTATGATGTAGATGTAGATTTTATGATGTCTTACCAAGTAGGGTATATAGACGAGAATGAGACATAAATTCTAAGTATGAATGGTATTGTTTAGGTATAAAGGAAGAAAGTTCAAGTCAAGCAAAGCAACAAGGGAATTAAGATCGAGGTACGCTACTTGTACAATTTATGATTTTATTATATTGTGGTGTTTAACATTAGATGTGTCGAATTGAATCAAGTATGAAAAAGTATTTGTGTGGACCCTTTTATGAACGGGTCGAAGGATTAGAATGTAAGAATGGAAGGAATCGTATGAAGTTCCATTTGGAACATACTTATGTGCAAGAATGAAAGTATTTAGTAATTTACAAGTTTGCGGATGCCATAATGGCTATAAGTCCGTAAGTTGGATTCTTGAGTTAAAAGAAAGAATTTTAGTTTTAATGAGTTTACTTTGTTGTGGCGATGTAGGTAAATCCCAAGTTTAGCTATCAAGCTTCGCCCGGTTCGAACACGCTTCAAGGCCCGTCCCATGTTCCGCTACTTTTGTAAAGAAGACAATGTTTAATACTTTTGTCGCTTTGTCTATATCTAGTAGTTAAAACTTAGTTCTTGTTATGTTTGTCGGTTGAAAACCTTAGTAGGATGCATGTATTTTAAACTTAATGATTTTCGTATGTGTGTCAAATTTTGTTTGATGGTCTATATTATGACTTTTAAAATGTGTCGTGTTAAACATAAATTTTGAATGTGAAAAACAGGGGACCGCTCGTTTTAAGAACGGGTCATGCCCAAATTTCGTTAGATAAAATATGTCATTATTTAAATAATTAAAAAGGTAAAATGCTGGGCGTTACAACAAACCACTCACACGAATGATTTTATGAGCCAACCACAAACAATTGTAAATCTTAAGATTCTAAACCATATGCTTGCATAAACTTCAGCAACAAAATACTACTGCTATGTAACAAAATTTCTCTCTCTCTCTCTCTATTTAGATGAGCTATAAGTTAGTGTTTACATGTTTTTAACTCTTCATGCATTAAATAGCAAAACTAAAAACCTGTTTTTGCCTACGGATATAGTTTCGCCACACAAACAAAGTTTATTATGATACACGACATAAAATTAACAGAAAACCATTATTTTTTCTCCCTCAATAATACCACTCAGTTGGATATCCTTTAGGTCCATACCTAACAGAATCCCTCGTAGTTAGGCTACACGGTATAGGGACCATGTTGGATGTGCGACACGAATGTGGCTTGCATCACGGTCTCCTTGGACCACTTCTTTGAATGGAGTGTTGTAGCATACGTGGGTGGAGAATGGTTATGTGGATAAAGGATAATCACCGCACCTCTATGGATGGGGATCGAGGGGAGTCACGGAGAGATGATGATGTGCCTTACTACGTTTGCTAGAGTCGTTCAACCGATTTCGAAATCCATAGACGAGAAACCTTCCTAAAGAAAGGTGTAGAAAGATGAAACGTGCCGCCTGATATTTTTAATCTTTATTTATTAATATTAATTTTTTCTATAAAAAAAAAAAAAAAGTAGGACCCACATGTCTTCTTTATCTGACAAACTCTGCAGAAAAGAAAGAAAACTGTAGTAACACTGAGTCCTTTTCTTCCCCCTTCATTTTCACACCCCACCCATCTTCCACACCACACACCATATCCCATTTTCACACCAAACCAAACCAAACACACCAACAAAACATGTCTATACTCAACAACTTTGCTGACGTCAGTCACCCACAACCTTTAGCAACCGGACCCCTCCCCCCTCGCCGGCGCCGTCGCCGTCGCACCCGTCCCACCCGGCGCCGCCGTCCTTCTCACGCGTTAAACACCGAACCCACCACCACCGCCACAGATGGAAACAGCAGCTTTGGATTATCCGACTCCGACGCGCACTCGTCGGCGCGTGTAGATTCCGAATGTGGGTCTTCTGGAATCTTCTCGTACAATCACAGCCGCATGGAGTCTTCTTCAGATGAAGTTGATTTGGAGAGTGGGGAGTTGGAGATGAAGGTGCATTGTTTCTGTCGGATTTGTCATCTGGGTTTTGAGATTGGTGGTGGTGGTGGTGGTGATGCGGCGGAGTACGGTGGTGGTGATGGTGGTTGGATTGAATTGGGGTGTGATTGTAAAGGGGATCTGGGTACTGCTCATAAACAATGTGCTGAAACTTGGTTTAAGATTAAAGGGAATATGTAAGTTTTATTGTATCTTTTTTCTTGCATTGTTTTAGTTTGTTAAAAGTGGAATTGTTTGTTAGTCTGGTTAAGTATTTTTTGATATGGGATTTTTTAGGTTGTTAAAATTTGGGGGAAGTTTGTGGTAGTAGGAAACCGGTTTACATACTTTACCGGGTTGGGCTCGGGCTCAGAAATGGTTTAACTGGTTGTATCGGCCGGTTTTTAAAACATTGTGTGTAGTACAACCACTTGGATTTGGAATATGGTTGTAGGGTTTGACTTTTATTGTTAATGCATTTCATTAAGTTTGAATTTTGAATTTTGAAGATGAGGGGATATGCATTTATTGTTCTTGAGCCTACATAAGGTGTGTATAGTTTATGAATATGAGATATATTTGCAGCATTGGTCAAATTCAAAGTGAAGTTGTATTAAATGTAGTTAAAGCAGGACAAAGGCAAGAACATCTGGCATTGAAAACACATAAGAGAGGATACATAAAATGTATGGAATTCTTGAGTTCTTTCCTATAACAAAGGAAAAATTACAAGTTTTGTCCTTTATCTTTATACCACTTTTCAGGCGGTGTCCTTTTTAACGAATGTTGACAGGCGGTGTCCTTTACTAGGTATTTTGTTGCAAGTTTAGTCCTTTACACCCAACCCAGTTAAAAAACCCTGTTAATTGTTGACAGGTGGTGTCCTTTACTAGGTATTTTGTTGCAAGTTTAGTCCTTTACCTAGGTATTTTGTTGCAAGTTTAGTCCTTTACACCCAACAATTAACAGGGTTTTTTAACTGGGTTGGGTGTAAAGGACTAAACTTGCAACAAAATACCTAGTAAATGACACCGCCTGTCAACATTCGTTAAAAAGGGCACCGCCTGAAAAATGGTATAAAGATAAAGGACAAAACTTGCAATTTTTTCTATAACAAATTATCATTTTGGCAGTCAAAGTCTCAAAAAGGTAAGAAATCTTAAGGTGGTGTTTGTTTTTCTAAAAAAGATCTACGCAAGCTCTTCTGTCTGCGCCACGCAGACCACGCGCAGACATTGTCATATGTAGATTATTTGTTTTTCGAAGACGTTTCATTAAAAAACGTCTGCGCGAGCTCTTCTTGGTGCAGACTTGGCCCAACCATTTCTAAGATCTTCTTAGGTCTGCAGAGGGTTAAACACCACCACCCACCACCACCGTCCATCACCACTACCGCCACCGTCCACCCCCCACCAACGTCCACCATCCACCACCACCCACCACCGTCCAACACCACCACCACCACCCACCACCACCATCGGTACACAACCACCAGTTTATTTTTGAAGTGTACATACGTTAAAAGCCAAACAGCCTTCTTCTTGCAGACTGTAGAGGTTTGGTCCACCTCTTCTTCTACAGATGTGGTCCGCAGACTGCAGACATTTTACCTCTTAAAAAACAAACAACACGTCAGCACCTAAGAAATTCATGAAGTGTTTGACTACAAAATTCAAAATACATCTCTAATTTGGTAAATTTCATGATTTTTCTAAGTTTTTTTCGAGACTCTGACTGCCAAAATGAGAATTTCTTATATGAAAGAACTCAAGAATTCCATAAATCTAAAGTATTCTCTCTTCTGTGTTTTCAATGCCTACTATATCTATATTTGATACAATTTGACTTTGAGTTTGACCAATGTTGCAAGTTAGGACAGGATACACCTGAAAGCTAACCCATTATGCAACATCAGGCACCTTCTACTTCAAGATTTAAAGAAAAGATTTGTGAAAGTTTCTCAAGATACATTTTGCTATAGCAAAATGATGATGTGTACGATTGATTAGTTTTATCAATTATTGATCATTTGCCAGATAGGCAAACCCGTTACAAAAGTCAAAATAAGAACACTTTAACTACCTTCTTATTGTCTATCACTTAGTGTTTTCAATCATTATATATCATCTGTATTCGTTTCAGTGAAATGCTAATGCTAAAATTAACTAGCTTGTTCTAAATGAGCCGAGTTCATTTATTGTGGTTCTCGTGACATATTGTAGATTATACATAGCTTTATATTTGAACCAGTGGCGGACCCAGGAATTATTTGCTCGGGGTGCGAATGAGGTGTTCAACCATATTTTCAAGGGGTGCGGTCGGGTTTTTTCCATAAAATATACACTAATTTTTTTTTTTCAAGGGGTGCGGCCGCCCACCTTGGCCAAAGGGTGGGTCCGCACCTGATTTGAACTGAATAAGTTAAATATGCGATGAACAACATTGAATTAAGTACAATCTAGTCATGCTAATGGAATCGTGTTTGTTAAAATAAGAAAACAACTTATGCATCTTTATTATTCTTTTTTTGATAGGCAGTTTTATATTCCTAACGTGTTCTGTTCTAGTTTGTTTATATATCGAAAATCTGAAATTTCAAAGTTTAATGATTGTTTTAGTAATTGTTTTTAGTGTAGTTGATGGGACAAAGGTCGGTTTATCCTTATGCTCTTTTTCTTGCCAATTGGCAATTTTTGGTGGTATATGATTTAGGTTACATCGGGATGTTGTCGGGTTGTTGTCATTTCTTGCACTCCTTTCATGTTGTAGAGTTTCATATTGCTCCTAGAATAAGACTACTACTAGGTTACACTTAACTTTTTTTTAAATAATCAGAAATAACCATACTTTTTTATCTGGTTCTGTTAGTCAAACTTACATGTTTTATGTTTAATGTATGGTGCTTATGATTCAGGATCTGTGAGATCTGTGGTGCTACAGCACAAAATGTTGGTGGGGACCAGACCCATGAGATGAGCCACACCATCACTGAGACCGAGCCAGTTGACCGGTCAGCCACAGGACCCGTGATGGTTCCTACCGAGCCGAGGACTTTCTGGCAGGGCCGCAGAATCATGAATATCTTGTTGGGTTGCATGGTTTTTGCATTCATTATTTCTTGGCTGTTTCACTTCAATGTATTGCCTTAATTCGGGTCATTTGATCAAAAACATTAAATGTGTTGAGAAGATATAGATATCAGTTTGTGTTGTATGCAATGACTGTTGGATCACAGAAATGTATATACTCAGTAAGGGTGAAAGTATATCTTTGATGAGGTATTGGGTTCATTTTTCTTAGTATTTTTGCTCAAATGGACCTTTTCATGTTGCATGTTAGCTCTCAACATGTATTTGATGAGATATAAGTTTTAAGTTGAACTCTTACATTACTAGGAAAGGGGTCATCAGAAAACCACTTTTAAACATAGTTTTATTTTATTTCTATTTTTTTTCATTCTATTTATATGTTACTTTTATTCATGGTAATTAAGAAGAAAATAAAAAAATATACGTAGACCAACGAGCTACATACATGTAACTCGTGAACTACATATATATACACCTCATATGTGTACCTTCGCAAGCTACCAATCTACATATATATTTTAATTTTAATTTCTATAATAGTAACCTTACAATTAAAGGGAAAAAAAATAAAAAAAAATGATTGGTTGGTAGTAGTTTTCTTGGTTTTCAAGTTTTGAATGGGGTTTTCAATGAACCTCTTTTTTTGAACGGCAAATGTTACACACTAATAATTCTTAAATTCTTAAATACTCCCGTTGCTTAGGTTTGAACCTAAGACCTCCCCTTAAGAGACAAATGCCTCTACCAAATGGGCTACCTCACATTGGTGGTTTTCAATGAAACCTAACCCTACTAGTTTAACTTTTAACATAATAACACTTCGTAACATAATAGTTTAATCTGTTTTTTTAATAAACTACCTAATAACACTTAACTTGTAATCTTGTTAAGTTAAACGCTTGTTAAGTCACCGACCTTTAGTTTATCTGATTAGGACGTTGCCAAGATAGCTTGTGGTTCGTCACATTCCCGCGTTTCGCCTTGGCGAGGGTGTGACAGTAAGTGGGTATTAGATGGGTCAATGATAAGTTATTTGTGGTAATCATCTAATGATTTGGTCATTATCCGCTAAATGATCTTTAGATGTGGTTGAGATAACTTTGATAATACCTGAAGCAATTTTCTCTTAAGAAAAGTATATCAATTTCGAAATGTTTAGTCCTATCATGGAAAACAGAATTGCTGTTATAGAATTTGCAACTGGATTATCACAAAACAAGGAAATAGGTATTTTGATTTGAGCCTTCAATTCTTTAAGTACATGACACAATACCCAGCTTCTTCAACAGAGGATTGAAGACAATTCTTTGCCTTTTGTTTTCCCACTAAACGAAAGAGTTACCTAATAGAATACGTGGTTACTAGACCTGGCAAACGGGTCGGGTCGGGTCATGGGTCAAAACGGGTTCGGGACAAAATGGGTTCGGGACAAAACGGGTCAATTACAAAAAAGGGTTGTTTTGGTTCAGGTCAGAACGGGTTCGGGTCAGAACGGGTTCAGGTTGAAACGGGTCCGGGTCAGAACGGGTTTCGGTAGAGGTGGCAATCTTGACCCCAAGGCTTTCAAGTGGGTTGGTTTGGGTTACTTTTAAAATTATATGAGTTAGTTTGGGTAAGATATTTTAACTAAACGGGTCACAACGAGTCAATTGAAATTCCATCTTGTTATTTTCGGGTCAAAGCGGGTCGACTACTTTAAAGAAATGGGTCGATGTGGGTTAGCACCTTAAAGAAACGGGTCAAATTTAGGATCAGAATGGGTTTCGGTCCGGCACAAGTATCTGCACAAGACGGGTTACGGCACGAAATAGGTTTTGCATCGGAACAGTTTTGGTGCGAATTGAGTTTCGGACCGAGACGGGTTTTGGCATGGGGCGGGTTTTGGATCGGAACGGGTCGGTTCGGATCGGGTTCGGACCGACACGGGTTTCCGCACGGGACGAGTTTCGGATCGCAACGGGTTTTAGGCCGACACGAGTTTCCGCACGGGACGGGTTTCAGATCGCAACGGGTTTTAGGCCGACACGAGTTTCCGCATGGGATGGGTTTCGGATCGCAACGGGTTTTGATTGTATTAACGTTGTTTTCTGATTACTTGTTTGGTTTGGTTGTTTGATTGATAGATATGTATTGGATATATCGCATATTGTGATATATTTGGCCAGATCTTTTATTATTTTGCGTATATCATCTTTTCCTTTGTTTTAGGATTTTTCTTGTTCTTCAAGTTTCTTTTGTATTTAAGTATGATCTTGGCCATGAGTAAAAATTAAGAGAGAAAAATTAATCTCTCTGATTACCAAATTCTTCATGGTATCAGAGCAGATACAACAACATTAAGATCATAAACAGCCGACTCCTTAAGGCCGGAGAGAAAGGCGAAGGCTCCAAAGACAATGGAGAAACGATCGACACCAATTCTCCGTATTACCTACACCCGTCTGACTATCCAAAACAGTTCGAGGTAAACGAAAACCTTTCTGACAGCAACTTTAATGACTGGAGCCAAGAGATGACCAATTTTTTGTTCGCCAAAAACAAGATTGGTTTTGTCGATGGCTCCCTTCTCAAACCCGACAAGAACAATGCCAAGTATATGCAGTGGATGCGTTGTGATGCCATGATCAAAGGATGGCTCACAACTGCAATGGAAAAAAGAGATTAGAAGCAGCGTAAAATATGCAAACACAGCCCTCGAGATTTGGAAGGATCTACACGAGAGGTTCGGGAAAGAAAGTGCCCCAAGGGCATACGAACTAAAGCAGTCAGTCACGCAGACACGCCAAGAAGGGGTCTCTGTTTCAGCATATTTCACAAAACTAAGAAGCCTATGGGATGAAATTGACTCGGTTCTACCAACGCCACGGTGCAAATGCGATGGCTGCACTTGCAATGTTGGAAAGAAGATTACAGAACTCAAGGAAAAGGAAAGGCTTTACGAATTCTTGATGGGACTCGATGCTGAGTTTTCTGTTATGAGAACTCAAATACTTGCTACAAAACCCACTCCAAGCCTCGGTACAGCTTATCATTTGGTAGCCGAAGATGAGCAGCAGAGAAACATTGCCGCTGGAAAGAAGATGGCGGCGACTCCTGATGCAGCGGCTTTCCAAACGTCTCAGCAGGTTAGTCGTGACAACCAAAACTATAAGAAACCTTGGCAGAAAAATGACAAAGCAGGGCAAAACAATAAGGTGGGACACTGTACTTTTTGTGGAAGAGATGGGCATGTTCGGGACGGGTGTTTCAAGTTATTTGGTTACCCGGGTTGGTGGCCAGGAAAGGGAAAGAAAGAGATGGCCAAACCAAAGGCAGCTGTGGCCGAGACAAACCCGTGCAATATACAAGGGCTAAGCGATGAGCAATATAACACGTTTCTCAAGCTCTTTGGCAAGACCGGTGATCAGAAAACGGATGATCCTCCAAAGGCAAACATGGCAGGTAAATTCAGCGAGGAAGGTGACTGGGTAGTTGACTCAGGGTAAACCGAATATATGACCTATATTCGGGAGTATCTTGAGAACCTCTCCACAAATAATAAAGAAACACCAGTCACCATCCCAAATGGTGAAGCCGTTCATGTTAAAGGAAATGGTGAACTTATGTTTAAGGGGGGAATTAAAATCAAAGGGGTTCTTTTTGTACCAAATTTCAAATGCAATCTCTTTTTAGTTAGTAGACTAACGAAAGACTTACAATGTGCCATCACTTTTTTCCCGGATTTCTTTGTCATGCAGGGCTTGAGGACGAGGAACTTGATTGGAATGGGTAAGTGCATTGGTGGACTTTACAGAATGGGGATCATGCAAAAGGATCGGAAGGCTATGGCAGCAACGACTTCAGATCAGTGGCACAAAAGACTTGGTCACCCATCAAATGATAAGATGTCTCATGTTTCTTTCTTTAAGGTTACTAGCTTTCATTCCAAAGAAGACTTTTGTGATTCTTGTGTTAAGGCAAAATTAACTAGACTTCCTTTTCAAACGAGTTCAATAAAGACGAATGAGTGTTTTGATTTGATTCATTGTGATATTTGGGGTGGTTATAGAACCTTTTCACTTGAACATGGGAGTTTTTTCCTCACCATAGTCGATGACTATAGTCGAGTCGTGTGGGTGTACATGCTCAAACACAAGTATGAGGCAAGTGATTGCTTGATTAGTTTTTACAACTTGGTTCACACCCAATTTAAAAAGGACATAAAACGAATTAGATGTGATAATGGTGGAGAATTTACCTCCAATCGCATGAAAACTTTTTACAACAACCATAGCATCCTACTTGAAACAACATGTCCGCACACCCCACAACAAAATGGGGTGGTGGAGAGAAAACACAGACACCTTTTAGAAATAGCACGTGCCTTGCTGTTTGAGGCGAATTTACCAATAAAATTTTGGGGGGAATGTGTTTTGACAACCGCTTACATCATCAATCGGTTACCTTCCAAAGTAATCAGTTACAAAACGCCTTATGAGATTATGTTTGGAAGGGAACCGTCTTATGATCACATGCATGTTTTGGGATGCTTAGCATATTTCTGGAACACTGACACAAAAGGAGATAAATTCGCTCCTAGAGTGAAAGCAGGGGTGTTTTTGGGTTATCCTTTTGGCACAAAGGGTTATAAAATCTATGATTTAGAAAAAAGAAAGCTTGTTGTTAGCAGAGATGTTAAATTTTTGGAGAATATATTTTCCGTTTTCAAATGAAAAGAAAAGTGTTGATGAAGGGGACAACGAGATAGTCACCACATATCAACAAGATTTTGAACATGAATGTCACATTGAAACCGAAAAATTAAATGAGCCACAGAATGATGAAGATCATAGTGATGAGAATGTCCAAAGTAGTTCCAATGTGGCCCATGAACAAGAAACGATAGGCTACACAAACCAGTCAGAATGGGCCGATGAGCCTCATAGCCCACCAGAAACACCAGCACGAGCCGATGCAGTTGAAAATAATCAACAGCCCAACAACGATCAACCCACTCATGGTGTTTTGGGCCGCACATCTCAGCGGACCAGAACTCAACCAGCTCGTTTTAAGGACTTCGAAGTGAATATCCCCCCTTCTGTCAACCATGCACACCTAAACTCTGATTAGGCTTCCTCTATGGTACATCCTCTAGCTCACTATATTTCATATGACAAATTTTCTAATAAACACAAACCTTTTCTTGCGGCCATCTCGTCACATGATGAGCCGAAAACTTTTTCCAAGGCATCACAGGATGAAAGATGGCGAGAGGCTATGAAAAGGGAAATCAAAGCTCTTGAAGAAAATGGAACATGGTCACTTGAACAATTACCTCATGGAAAAAGAGCTATAGATTCCAAATGGGTGTACAAGATCAAGTATAAACCAAATGGTGAGATTGACCGCTATAAGGCGCGTTTGGTAGCAAAGGGTTTTACGCAAATGGAAGGTGTGGATTATCACGACACTTTTGCCCTAGTTGCAAAACTAGTGACAATGCGAACGTTACTCGCTTTGGCAGTAAAGAAGGATTGGTTCATACACCAACTCGACGTTAATAACACGTTTTTGCATGGTGATTGTCACAACCCCCGATCCCTGATCCCCGGGAACGGGCGGACGTGATCACAGAGTTTGGTGGTATCAGTTTTTAATTTAGTCTTGCAGCGGAATTTACATCAGGACCGTAGTTAGGAAATGTTTATCAGAGTAAAACCACCATACTTTATATTAATAAACACATGGGCAAAACCCAAGTTTCTTATTACAATACATTTATAGGGACATACCCTATTTTATTAAATTTAAAACATTGTTTATTAGGTAACTTTTATAGCCACATTATCTCCAAGCCTTCAGTGCTCTCCAGCTGGCTTTTTACTAATTGGTTGTCACACTGGGTTACCTGAAACATGTTTTAAAAATATTTGTCAGTGGGAAATACTGGTGAGTGAATCCCAATTTAATCAAGTTTAAAGTCACAGTGAACAGTATTGAGAGTGATCACTTTGTTTATGTCTACACAATTACTCCATTTGGTACTATCACTCCTGACTTGTGGGTCATATTACCCATTGGCTAACTCATTGTCCAATGGTAACGAATTGTCATCCCGACTTACTACTCGCAAGTAGTACAAAATTTTGTATACAAAACCCCAACATACCGGCAGTAATTGAATAACTACAAAGACTCAATCAATGCTAATTTTCATAGTAAAACATTTAAGGTTTGGTAAAACATTACCAAAAACATTTACAAAAAGAGGATAACTCACATTGCTGTCTTAGGCTTTTCGTAAGGGTTTCCTGGCTATAATCTATAATTTACACAAATGTACATTGATTAGTATCATAACCCTTTGAAATTATTAATAATACCCTCCCCGAGACGGTATTCCAACAACTACGTCGGGCAGAACCACGACAGTTATTACGGAACCCTAAATCAATCGGGCAGCGTAACTGTTATGAAATCGGGGTTATAATACTTACAATGGAGCAGAACCTCGCTAATTAGGGGTATAATACCCAACTATAATGCCTCTACTACAGAATTTGAGATTGAGAAATGAAAAGTGAGCGACGGAAAATGAAGTCTGATGCGTTCTATTTATAGTTGTGTAATCTGGTCTCCACGCGGCCCGCTTACGATAAGGCTAACCCTCAGGCGGCCCGCGTCCACCTATAGCTTTGACCAGTCAGCTAGTAGACTTGACACGATGTCGACACGTGTCGACCTCTGGTGCAATCGCGTGTTATGAGTCCGCGCGGCCCGCATTAGTATAAGCTTTAGTTCAAGCGGCCCGCATTAACTAAAGAAGTCAGCGGAGTCAAACTCTGGTCCTAATTCGGCCCGCTTGATATGTTGGGGTGGGTCTAGGCGGCCCGCCTCAACTTATATTTCATATTTTTATTTTATTTTTATAAATTATAACATAATTTGGGCTCGGTTTTCGCATACGAGGTGTAATATAAAACATATTAAGACATTTTATAGTATATCATAGAGTCGGAAATATTATGAGGGTGTTGGTTTTACCGAGGGTTGTTACATTCTCCCCACCTTGTTTTAGAGCTCGTTCTCGAGATCTACTGAAACAAGTGCGGATATTTTCTTTTCATTTCTGACTCGAGTTCCCATGTGTACTCAGGTCCTCTTTTGGAGTCCCATTTCACTTTGACCAGAACTAGTCTTTTATGCTTGAGATTCTTGATTTTCCTGTCTTCAATTTGTAGAGGTCTTTCTACAAACTTGAGTTGTTCATTTACCTCTATATCCTTAAGAGGCACTATTAATGATTCATCAGCTAAACACTTTTTAAGATTAGATACATGAAACACATCATGTATTCCTGCCATCTCCTCTGGCAATTGTAGCTGATAGGCTACAGGTCCTATTCTTCTAATAATCTTAAAAGGTCCAACATACCTGGGACTTAACTTTCCCCGTTTGATGAATCTTACCACTCCTTTCCAAGGAGAGACTTTCAACAACACTTTATCTCCTACTTGAAATTCTAACGGCTTGCATCGGTTATCAGCATAACTCTTTTGTCGATCACGTGCTGCTTTCAATCGTTCCTTGACTTGAATAATCTTATCAGTTGTTTCCTGCACTATTTCAGGTCCAGATAGTTGCTTTTCCCCAATTTCTGCCCAACAGACTGGGGTTCGACACTTTCGTCCATAAAGTGCTTCGAATGGTGCAGCATTGATACTTGTGTGATAGCTATTATTATATGAAAATTCTATTAAAGGTAAGTGATCGTCCCAATTACCTCCAAAATCGATTACACAAGCTCTAAGCATGTCTTCCATCGTCTGAATTGTTCTTTCACTTTGTCCATCCGTTTGTGGGTGATAAGCCGTGCTTAGTTTTAACTTGGTTCCCATTGCTTTTTGGAAACTTGACCAAAAATGAGATGTAAATCGACTATCTCTATCAGAAACAATTGATAAAGGAATGCCATGTAAAGAAACAATTTCATTTACATACAATTTAGATAATTGTTCCATACTAATTGTTTCCTTCATTGGTAGAAAATGAGCTGACTTGGTTAACCTATCTACAATTACCCAGATTGTATCGTTTCCTTTCCTAGTTTTGGGTAATTTAGTAACAAAATCCATTGTTATTAACTCCCATTTCCACACCGGCATTTCTAATTGCTGTAACAAACCTGAGGGTTTCTGATGTTCAGCTTTAACTTGTGAACAAGTTAAACATTTGGAAACATAAACTGCTATGTCCTTTTTCATTCCTATCCACCAGAAATTTTTCCTTAAATCCTGGTACATTTTATCACTTCCTGGATGCATCGTATATTTAGACTTATGAGCTTCTTCTAATATACGATTACGCAGGTTTCCTAATTTAGGTATCCACATTCTATTTTTATGGAATCTCCAAATTCCATCTATTCCTTGTTCTAATTCTTTTAGCATACCTTTTAATTTTTCAGTATCATCCTTGATTACTGCTTCTTGTGCTTCTCTTATCTGATCATTTAAATCTACTTGCAGATTTAATTTAAGAGAACGTACCCTTTTTGGCTTTTCATGATATTTTCGACTTAAAGCATCTGCCACTATATTTGCTTTTCCTTCATGATACTGGATATTACAATCATAGTCACTAAGAAATTCCATCCAGCGTCTTTGTCTCATATTCAACTCCTTCTGTCCGAAAACATACCTTAAACTCTTATGATCTGTGAATATGGTAAACTTACTACCATAAAGGTAATGTCTCCAAATCTTAAGAGCAAAAATTATAGCTCCTAATTCTAAATCATGGGTTGAATAATTCTCCTCATGATTCTTAAGTTGTCTAGATGCGTAAGCTATAACCTTTTGACGTTGCATCAGCACACAACCATAACCTAATCTAGAAGCATCACAATAGACTATGAAGTCTTCAGTTCCTTCTGGTAATGCTAGTATAGGTGTATGGGTTAATCTTTGCTTAAGAATTCTAAATGCTTCTTCTTGTTTTATTCCCCATTCAAACTTAACAGATTTACAAGTTAACTTAGTTAAGGGAATGGCTATTCTAGAAAAATCTTTAATAAATCTTCTATAATAACCGGCCAATCCTAAGAAACTTCTAACCTCGGTTGGTGACTCAGGGATTTTCCATTTCGTAATTGCCTCAATCTTGGTTGGATCTACATGAATTCCTTCATAATTGACTAGATGTCCAAGGAATTGTACCTGTTCTAACCAAAATTCGCACTTTGAAAACTTAGCATAAAGCTTTTCCTTTCTTAACAAACTTAAAAGTGCGTGCAAATGTTTTGCATGATCTTCTTTATTCTTAGAATAAATTAGAATATCATCTATGAAAACAATTATGAATTTATCCAAATATGGTTTACATACTCGGTTCATCATGTCCATAAATGCAGCTGGGGCATTGGTTAAACCAAATGGCATGACAGTAAATTCATAATGTCCATACCTTGTTCTAAAAGCAGTTTTAGGAATATCCTCTTCCTGTACCTTTAATTGATGATATCCTGACCTTAAATCAATTTTAGAAAAATATCGAGCTCCTTGTAGCTGATCAACCAGATCATCGATTCTCGGTAATGGGTACCGATTCTTAATCGTGAGCTTGTTTAATTCACGGTAGTCAATGCACATACGCATTGATCCGTCCTTCTTTTTAACAAACAGTATCGGCGCTCCCCATGGCGACGAACTTGGCTGTATGAATCCTTTCTCCAATAATTCATCTAATTGTTTCTTTAATTCTTGCATTTCTGCAGGTGCCAAACGGTAAGGTGCTTTGGCAATTGGTGATGTTCCTGGTATTAAATGAATTCTGAATTCAACTTCTCTATCCGGAGGTAGTCCTGGTAATTCTTCTGGAAAGACATCTGAAAACTGAGATACTATTGGAATATCTTTTAATTCTTTTCCTTTAGTGTTAGTGATTATAGAAATCAAATACACTACAGAACCTTTTCTTATACAACTTACAATTTTCATCATAGATATGAATTTTGTGGATCTAGAGAACTTATCTCCTTTAATTGTGATCTTTTTACCTTTTGGTGAATTTATTTGGATTAACATTTGATCACATAAAATACTAGCTTTATTGGCTATTAACCAATCCATTCCTAAAACAACATCAAATCCTACCAGATTCATGGGATACAGATTTGTAATAAACTTTTGATTTAAAATTTCTATGCTTGCACCCTGCAAGATTTCAGAAATCCTAATGGTTTCTCCATTGGCTGTTTCTACTAAGCATTCATATGGTAGTTTAGTTAATGACTGATTTAAAATTTTGCAAAACGATGTATTAATAAAACTTTGGTTTGCACCAGAGTCAAATAATACTTTAGCAAATGTATCATTAACTAAAAACGTACCAGCTATGACATCTGGGATCATCTTGGCTTCTTCTGCAGTCAGAACAAATGCTCTAGCATTTTTAGTATTTTTGTTATCCGTGGCTGGAGCTAATTTTGGACAATTTGGCCTGATATGACCTTTTTCTCCACAGTTGTAGCATAATCCATTACTGGTTTTCTTCCTGCAATTTTCTTCCTTGTGTCCTGGCATCTTACAATGATTGCAGAGAATGGAGCATTTTCCCGAATGCTTTTTCTTGCAGACCTTGCAGTATATTGCAGAGGTAGAACCCATATTCTTACGATTATAATTTCCAGAACGAAATTCTTGTGTAAGCCTTTGAGTTAAGTTCCTCCTCTGATCCTCTTCTCTAGTACGGACTAACTCATCAGTCAAGGTATTTGTTAATTCTACAGCTTCTTCTATGGTTTGAGGTCTAGCTGCCTTGACTATGTGTCTAATCTCCCCAATTAATCCCCAAATATAACGAGAGATTAATACTGGTTCTGGTGAAGCAAGAGTTGGTACTATCCTAGCATATTCAAAGAATAACTTTGTGTACCCTTTGCTATCCACCCCAGTCATCCTAAGATTTAGGAATTTGTTTGCTATCTGTTCTTTCTCATTAGGTGGGCAGAATTTCCTTTCTACCTTGTCCTTAAGCTCTTCCCATTCCATATTATAGGTTCTATCACTTCCTTTTGTTTGGAGGATAGTGTTCCACCATTCTAGAGCTGCATTCTTAAACAGATTAGAAGCAAACAGTATTTTATCTTCTTCAGCACACTTACTTATCCTTAAGATTGCCTCAGTCTTTTCTATCCAGCGTAAGGTTGCAATGGCCCCTTCATTGCCCGAGAATTCCATTGGTTTACAAGACCAGAATTCTTTATAAGAACAACCATAAGGCATGGTTCTTCTTCTTTTGGGAATAGGCATTTGAAGTACAGGTCCATTGTTCACGCTGTTTTCTGGTTCACTTGGTCGCTTACTGCTATGCTTACTTTTATTATTAGCATCTTTAACAGTTTGAAGAATAAATGGCATTGCATCTATAATTCCTTGTGCTACAATGTGTTGGATAGCACTATTATCCATCTGGTTCCCATTGTTGTTATTCAGATTCTCATTATCATTCTGAATATTATCATTCTGGATTTCCGGGTTATTATCCGGATTTACTTGATTTCCTTGATCGGCCATCTGTATTTTAAACATTTATCCCATATTAATTTCACAATTAATATCTAATATAGTTAATCACATGACACACAATCTAGCCAAAAACGTAGATCATTGCTACTTACTCTTTTCATATACTTATGCGTCTATTACACACTAGTACAGAAATAAAGATTACAATACCAACAGAAATAAAATAGTAATATGCATCCATACACACATATTTTATTTTATTTTTATTATTATTACTACTGCTTCTTCCATTCTAACATTCATGGATATGGATTCATCCAGAAATCCATATTGCGTTCATCGTATTTCCATACGAGACGCTCTCCAACCTGACGCATTCTCTCACTGCTTTCTAAGATTTCCTCCCCGAAAGTCCTAAGTTCTTGAACGTTTTCTGCACTCATTGGGGGTGCAGGTTCTCGGACTGGGTTTGGAATCTGGGGTGCGTTTTCCTGATATGGGGGTGACAGTTCATGAAATTGGTAAGGATCCTCTAAAATTTCCCTAATATAATCATCTTGGTAATAGGGATCTAAAGGGTCCATACCTGGGTAAACTTCTATGTTCTGTATGGGTGGAAAATCCTGGACAGGGTAACGTTGCACAAAGTCCCTATTATCGTCCCACCAGGGGTCGTAATTCGGGTCTAGTGGGTTTGGTGCAGGTACCCGAGGGATTTCTTCTGGGTTAAAGTCGTGCATTTCCACTTGGTTTTCCTGATTTTCTATTTCCATGGGGTGTTCTGGGTTTTGTGGTTGTGGGGCTACCAATTGTTCCAGACCTGGGTCAGCAGCAGTCGTAGCTAAGATATGGAAATTAGCTAGGCTTCTATTTAACATATCTTGAGTATGGGCATCTGTCTCTCTCTTAATAGCTGCTAAAGCCCTTTGCTGTTGCAATTTTCTCATCCTCTTCCTACGAGCAAAAGCTTCTTTACTGAACCATCCTCGTTTCTTAGTAGGAAATGGTTCTTCAGATTGAGCTCTAAAGGCAAATATTCCATCTTCCTGATCAGCAGTATACCCTGAAAGGGCAGGCTGGGATGATGTACCTTCACTCCTAGGTGAATCAAATAACTGACAATTCACGTCTGATGGTCCTTGATCACTCATACTGAAAACTAACAGATAGTCAAATAACACATAACAAATAAATACAGTTATGCATGTATTTCTTAATTTATTTCCTAACACAAATTTTATAATTTAAGTGTCAGCAGAACACTTCTTTGGCTCAGACCAGTGGCTAGGCTCTGATACCACCTTCTGTCACAACCCCCGATCCCTGATCCCCGGGAACGGGCGGACGTGATCACAGAGTTTGGTGGTATCAGTTTTTAATTTAGTCTTGCAGCGGAATTTACATCAGGACCGTAGTTAGGAAATGTTTATCAGAGTAAAACCACCATACTTTATATTAATAAATACATGGGCAAAACCCAAGTTTCTTATTACAATACATTTATAGGGACATACCCTATTTTATTAAATTTAAAACATTGTTTATTAGGTAACTTTTATAGCCACATTATCTCCAAGCCTTCAGTGCTCTCCAGCTGGCTTTTTACTAATTGGCTGTCACACTGGGTTACCTGAAACATGTTTTAAAAATATTTGTCAGTGGGAAATACTGGTGAGTGAATCCCAATTTAATCAAGTTTAAAGTCACAGTGAACAGTATTGAGAGTGATCACTTTGTTTATGTCTACACAATTACTCCATTTGGTACTATCACTCCTGACTTGTGGGTCATATTACCCATTGGCTAACTCATTGTCCAATGGTAACGAATTGTCATCCCGACTTACTACTCGCAAGTAGTACAAAATTTTGTATACAAAACCCCAACATACCGGCAGTAATTGAATAACTACAAAGACTCAATCACTGCTAATTTTCATAGTAAAACATTTAAGGTTTGGTAAAACATTACCAAAAACATTTACAAAAAGAGGATAACTCACATTGCTGTCTTAGGCTTTTCGTAAGGGTTTCCTGGCTATAATCTATAATTTACACAAATGTACATTGATTAGTATCATAACCCTTTGAAATTATTAATAATACCCTCCCCGAGACGGTATTCCAACAACTACGTCGGGCAGAACCACGACAGTTATTACGGAACCCTAAATCAATCGGGCAGCGTAACTGTTATGAAACCGGGGTTATAATACTTACAATGGAGCAGAACCTCGCTAATTAGGGGTATAATACCCAACTATAATGCCTCTACTACAGAATTTGAGATTGAGAAATGAAAAGTGAGCGACGGAAAACGAAGTCTGATGCGTTCTATTTATAGTTGTGTAATCTGGTCTCCACGCGGCCCGCTTACGATAAGGCTAACCCTCAGGCGGCCCGCGTCCACCTATAGCTTTGACCAGTCAGCTAGTAGACTTGACACGATGTCGACACGTGTCGACCTCTGGTGCAATCGCGTGTTATGAGTCCGCGCGGCCCGCATTAGTATAAGCTTTAGTTCAAGCGGCCCGCATTAACTAAAGAAGTCAGTGGAGTCAAACTCTGGTCCTAATTCGGCCCGCTTGATATGTTGGGGTGGTTCTAGGCGGCCCGCCTCAACTTATATTTCACATTTTTATTTTATTTTTATAAATTATAACATAATTTGGGCTCGGTTTTCGCATACGAGGTGTAATATAAAACATATTAAGACATTTTATAGTATATCAGAGAGTCGGAAATATTATGAGGGTGTTGGTTTTACCGAGGGTTGTTACAGTGATCTTGAGGAGGAGGTCTACATGAAGCTTCCGCAAGGGTTCTCAAGTAACAATGATACTAGTGTTTGTCGGCTCAAAAAGTCCTTATATGGTCTTAAACAAGCTTCGCGTAATTGGTATCATAAATTCACGAGTGCTTTATTAGGACTAGGTTTTGACTCAGTCTAAAGCCGATTACTCTTTATTTGTGTACAAACGAGAGAAGGTTTTCGTGGTAGCTTTGATTTATGTCGATGATGTGATCGTCGTCAGTAATAATATGGACATGATTAAATACACCAAGTCCCAACTACATGAAAAGTTTAGAATCAAAGATCTTGGTGTTTTGAAATATTTTTTGGGAATAGAAGTGGCTCGCACAAAGAATGGTTTAGTCCTTAGCCAGCGTAAACACACACTTGACATTTTGAAAGACAGTGGGTTACAAGGATGTCGCCCAAGTGGGTTTCCCATGGAGCAAAATCTTAAACTTGACAAAGGAGAGGAGGAACAAAAGGTTGATGCAAATACATACAGGCATTTGGTTGGGAGGTTGCTATATTTACAGGCTACACGTCCAGACATCACATATTCTGTCAATGTATTAAGTCAATTCGTGTCTGATCCTCGGCAAAATCATATGGACGCCGCTACTCGTGTCCTAAGATACCTAAAGTCAACACCCGGTCAAGGAATTTTGTTACCAAAAGAAGGAGGCATGAAACTTGATTCTTATTGCGATGCAGATTGGCTCGGGTGTCCCCTCTCCAGGCGATCACGTACCGGATACTTGTTACTTCTCGGTGGAGCTCCTATCTCATGGAAATCAAAGAAGCAATCTGTAACGACCGTTTAATCTTCAAATTTTATATAATAAAAGATACTTAATTTTAGATATATAGTACCTAAGTTTAAGATAAATACAAAATAAAAGTTTCAAAGTAACACCTTCTAGTCAATTACCGACTAGTTTAAACATTCATAACATGTTTAGCAAATCATTTACGTCAAAAACATGTCTAGACAAAGTTAAGTTAACGCGGAAGCTTTCAAAATGCGTGTTCGGTTCTTGATAACTATGCTTGATCACCATCCGGATAGTCCCCTTCATTACCTAGAGTCAAAACCATTTATAATGTTAGTTTTGACATTGAAATAGAGTGTATAAACAAGTTCCAGCATCGAAATATAAAAAAAAAATAATAAATTTTCAGTTCTGGATCTGTCGCGTGTCGCGACAGAAATCATCGAATCCGTTGCGTGTCGCGACGGCTTCCGCGTGTCGCGGCGAATCCAAAGAATTCTTCCGCGTGGCGCCGGGGAAACCTTTTTCCAGCAGGTGCAGGTTTTGTTAGGTCCAGAGTTTTACGCTTATCTTTATTACGTTTATTTTATGTTTGTTTGGTTTATATTATGACTTGGGCTTGGGCTAGGCCATGTGGGCCAATGGGGGTAGAGGCTCATATAAATAGTCTTATCTAGGTTATTGTAGTAGAGCTCTCCCATAGTGTCATCATGTAATTCCCAAAGGAGAACCTTGTACCCAACAATCCTAGAGATTGTGTGCAAGGTTCTCAAAGATCGTACCAGACAGTCCTTGAGACTGTGTACGATCTAAGCAGCAACACTGAGTTCTTTAATAAAATATTTCTTTTTGTTCTGTCAGTTTGATCTTATATTCCGCGTTCGATCGAACCGTTGAGTGATATCACATGTTTTTAGGGACTAACAAGTGGTATCAGAGCCATTGAAGTCTTTCAAAGGCTTGGTTTTGATATCGCTCGAAGAACTAAAAGAAGGTTTTGCACAGTGTCACCGATTCACTTCGATTTTTGGAATCTGAGGTGCCGTTGGTTTCTCGTGAGTCACGGTGAATCATGAATCGGTGCTCGGTGTTTGCGTGTTTTTGTAAAAAGAGAGCTGAGTAGAGAGAGATCAGGGGTAGAAAACTGGTTGTCGGTGTCTTCTGATTGCCGTAATGTTTCAGCAGTTGAAGTCGTTTGTCCGTTGGATTTCTGTGTTAATCACGAGCCGATTTACAGCCGGATGATGGTGGCTCGCGTGAAAGATGCAAGTATCTGTTGATGACGACGGAAAGTGTCGAACAGTGATGATAGATAAAGATAGCTGCGGGTTGCGGTGTATGAACAGTGGTTAATGGTGACGAAACTAGTGTAAGCGGTGGTTAACGGTCGTCGGAGAAGAAATGGTGATGACCAGAGGTGATGTTGCAGGTTTTGGTCTCGTGAAGGTGATAGTGGCCGGAGGACTCGTCGGTGTTATTGCAGGTAATGGCGTAAGAAGATGCCGGTAATGATGACGATGGAGGACGATGATGAATGATGAACACGGAAGATTTGCAGATGGTTGTTATGGTGAAAGACGGGAAGACTGTGATGAGTGTTAATGAAGACGAATGGAGATGAAGGTGATCGGCGGAGGTGATGGTGTAGATGCCGGAGAAGCTATCGGAGCTGAGAAACGTTGGTTTTCTGATGCTGATGTCAGGATGATGCAGCAGGAACATTCCTTGCGGCTGCAGAGGATGTCAAATCAGGAAATTAAAAAGCCCTAACAAATGCTAGCCGTTAGATGGGGTGTTCGATCAATGGTCAGCAACAATAAGGCCATGTGTAGTCATAACCCCCTTTGCGGGCGTTATGCGACACGTGTGCGGGTGGGCGTTATGGGGCGTTATGCATTTAAGCCCGTAGTCATAAAGCCCCCGCCTAATCATTACTCAATTATTAATTTCTAATTTTTTATAATTATTTTCTAACTTTATAAAATTAAAATTCATTCATTAAATTAAAAAAACATTACACTAAAATAAAAATAAAAACATTACACTTAAAAAAAAAACAATACAGTAACATAAAAAAAAAAACCGGTTCCACTAAAAAAATAAAAAAACAACACTTCAAAGATTATATTTTTTTTCGATCCTTTCCTTTTGGGCCAACGCCATCTTCAAAGCTTTTCCGGTAAGGTGGTCGTGCGGTTTCGAGTAGAACTCAAAGTCGTGAGCCCATTGTCTATCCCGCATAATCTCCGTAACTTCGCGGTTCTCCTCCATACGTTTAGTACCGAGTTCGTGTATGTCATGAAGTCGGTTGTTTATCTCCGAAAATGCGTGACTCATATCCGATCCCATAGATATCGATGACGACTCGGGCTTTTTCGCCCGCCTACTTCTTCCGGGCGGTCTTGGTAGCTCCTCCACCGGCTCGTCATCCGGAATATCCTCGTTCAAGTCGGTGTTTCAAGCGTCGGAGGTTGGCGTTTCGGGTTCACCCGACTCGTTTGTTTTGGACCTCTTTGACGGCCGTTTATTTCCCGAACGACCACTCGGAGTAGATACGGTGGCCCATTTGGGGCTATGGCGAAGGATTTGCCAACACCTCATGTACGGGAAATGGCCATTAGCATTCGTATACTCGACCAATGCCGCTTGCGTAATGTCTTCGTCCTTACTTCCACTTTTCCATCCGGCAAACATGCGTTGGTACACGGTTTGAAAGTTCGTGCATTTCTTGTTTATGTCGGTCCACTTGCCCGATATAGAGTCCCGTGGGCGGTATTCGTCTCCTTTACCCATGAGATCGTAAAAAAGATCTCGTATTCGTTGCCAAAAAACGGTTTTACTTTGATTGTTTGCTAAAAAAAAAATATAATGTTAGTCTAAAATTTAAAAAATAAATAAAACAGAAAATAAATAAAAAAACAGAGAAAAAAAACGTAAAAACAGAAAAAGAACACAAAAAAAAAAACATAAAAAAAAACAGAAAATAAATAAAAAAACAAAAAAAAAAACACAAAAAATAAAGAAACTTTAAAAAACAAAAAAAAAAAAAAAACACAAAAAATAAAGAAACTTAAAAAAATATACCTATAACCGGGTCCTCCGACACATCGATGAAAGCGCGGGTTAACGCATACTCCTCATCGGGCTCCCACGATATCACATTTTTTTTCGCTCGGGTGTCGGTTTCCCCTTTCTTTTTATGTTGCCGTCATCCTTTTCCTATTTGCGTCTCCGCTACTTCGGGTTGTGTTTCCGGAACAACATCGGTATCGTGTTGTGGGGAGCCGAAAGCTTGAGCCGACCCAAAAGCTTGAGACGACCCCATTCCATCGGTGTTTAGATTCGGGTTCCACCCATAGAGATTCGGGTTCCACCCATAGAGATTCGGGTCCCATGATAGCGGTTGGTTCAAAAGATTCATGAACCCGGGATTTTGTTGATTGTAGTCGAGAAAACCGGAGCCGAAAGGGTTGGGTCGAGTGGGAACCGGCGACACGGGGCGAGTAGGATTACCACTTTGGTTTAGGTCCGCACTTGATCGGGGAGGAATGAAGCCACGGTTGAATGGATGCATTGTATAAAATATAAGGATTTCTAAAAAAAAGTGGAAGAGATAAAGAGTGTTTGAGTGTGTATGGTAAAAAAATAGGAAATGAGGTATTTATAAAAGAAAGTTTGAAAAAAATTGATATTTTTTTTAAGGAAATGACCGTTTACCAACGGTCAAAAATAACAAATTTCCATTTCATCGCGCCGTTATCAACATCGCGCCGTTCGAAAATTTCCAAACATGGCGCCCTCAGTTTTGGTGTTTCCGGCGCCATACCGGCGCTATGATTGGGCATACCGCCCCACTACACATACCCTAAAGAAGGTCTAAATGTGAGGAGATGTGTTAATTTCAGTGTAGAATTTTTGTGGGGACCACTGGTGATGCAACAAAAATATTCATTGGTAGCCGCTAGGGTTGATGGTGGACTTGTCTCGAGTCATGCTCATGTTAAAAACTGGGCCAACTACCAATGGATTAATTATGTCTAAAGAATATGGGCCTGGTGGTGATGTTTTATCTTCAGAATTGATGTGGAAGTGGGCTTATTTCCAAAGAGGATCCTAATTGCATTTTTTTGGGGCAGCAGATTAAAGGGACTAGCCCAGCAAATACTGGTCCTACACTTTCGGTGAACTCAGTGAACTCAGGAGTCCAGAAATCATCCGACATCTTCAACCATCTTTCATCCGAGACACACTTCAACTTATCCGAGACCTGATCCGAGCTACACCATTTTTCATCCGACATCCAAGATACTTGTGTCTTATCCGAGATCATCTAAACCGTAATAAAGATAGCATAAAACTAGGGGGAGATTGTTAGGTCCAGAGTTTTACGCTTATCTTTATTACGTTTATTTTATGTTTGTTTGGTTTATATTATGACTTGGGCTTGGGCTTGGGCTAGGCCATGTGGGCCAATGGGGTAGAGGCTCCTATAAATAGTCTTATCTAGGTTATTGTAGTAGAGCTCTCCCATAGTGTCATCATGTAATTCCCAAAGGAGAACCTTGTACCCGACAATCCTAGAGATTGTGTGCAAGGTTCTCAAAGATCGTACCAGACAGTCCTTGAGACTGTGTGCGATCTAAGCAGCAGCACTGAGTTCTTTAATAAAATATTTCTTTTTGTTCTGTCGGTTTGATCTTATATTCCGCGTTCGATCGAACCGTTGAGTGATATCACATGTTTTTAGGGACTAACAAGTTTGAAACCTGCATTTCTGCCCAACTCCGAAAATTTTCTAAAATTCAACTTTAAACTAACATAACCTTTTACTCGCTAGTCCGTTTTAACCGATTCTTTTTCTTATGAGTCCGTAATAAAATTACGGATCTAACCATGTAGATTTCTCATCACGGAACCCAAGTTACCAGCGATTTGTTCACGATTTTCCTCATTTCAATTATCCGACCCATTAGCAATAATTGCATAATACCACATTTCAGTTTCTTATTGCTCTTAGACATGGTTACCCAATCCCCCGGGCTTATAACCTTGGCGTAATTGCGCCATTCATGGCTTTGTGTTCTCTTAGAACTAAAAGCTTGTTTCCTCGGAATTCAAACATTCCGTTTCAAGCGACATTTGCAACTTACTTCTATTGTTTGATCCAATATCCCGGATTCACAAACTTAGAGTCTCATAGCCAAATTCATAAGCGTAGTGCAATCCAGCACTTAAAAGTCACTATTTTCATGATTCTTTTTATGGCATCAATTCGACCTGTTTGACTATCTAGCGAAAACTATCACTTTATTAACAAGCCAAACCAAATTTCAAATCTTTATTTTGACCCGTGTGATGGTCGAGTGAACTTCGCCACTTTAAAGACACATCAAACGCATCTATTACACTACGACTCCATTTATACATTAATGTCACACCCAGATATTTCCACGTTTGACCGGTGGGCCCGGTGGGGGAGTATCGTGACGTGGTTGGCAACATTACAGTCAAACAACACAATATTTAAATGCACAGCGGAAGCAAATGAAAGATATATTTCAACCGAATATAATTGTAATATCAAGTATCACAACAGTTGAAATTAATCCACAGACGGATAAAAAATAAATAGGAAACATTTTTCAACAGTTTGACGTCCAAGCTTGCGAGACTTATTGTGGACGCTAGAAGAAAGCCAGCCTAGTTCGCATAGTACCTGCACTTAACCTTTTTGGGAAAATACGTCAGTTTACACTGGTAAATACAATTTAACTGACTCATTTTAAAAAAATGGTTAAAATTGATTTGAATGCACGTGGCACAAACTTTTTATAACTTGGGATAATTATTTAAATATAAACTTGTAAAAGAATTACATGTTCCTTATGCGTTCAGTAGCCCGGATCGTTCCAGGTTAAAGATCAATAGACACACCACATTATTTATTTATGCACTGACGAGTGTACGCCTACACCCCGCGCTTAGGTCGTGGCCATTTCGTAAAATGATGCCAAGGATATCCGGGACATGGTGATACTTTAAGCAATACTTTTTCACCTACCTCGAATTTCATAGGTTTACGCTTTAGATCTGCGTAGCTTTTCTGCCTATCCCTGGCAGCTTTCAGTCGATCACGAATTTGGACAATCTTGTCCGTCGTTTCAAAGACTATTTCGGGTCCTGTCAATTGGACATCTCCAACTTCCGCCCAACAAACGGGCGTTCTGCACTTTCTACCGTATAGGGCCTCGAAGGGCGCAGCCTTAATGCTGGTATGGTAGCTGTTGTTGTAGGAGAACTCGATTAATGGTAGGTGGTTATCCCAATTACCACCTAAATCGATCACACATGCACGAAGCATATCTTCCAACGTTTGGATTGTACGCTCACTCTGTCCGTCTGTCTGAGGATGGTAAGCCGTACTAAAATTTAAACGCGTGCCCAGAGATTGTTGGAAACTTTTCCAAAAATGTGACGTGTATCTGGTATCTCTGTTTGAGATAATAGCCACAGGTACACCATGTAGAGCTACAATCTTATCTACGTACAATTGGGCTAACATGTCGGAGCTATAGGTCTCCTTGATGGGTAGGAAATGTGCTGACTTAGTCAGTCTATCAACTATCACCCATATTGTATCATTTCCTTTCCTTGTCTTAGGTAACTTGGTGATAAAATCCATCATCACCATTTTCCACTTCCATGTGGGAAGTTCAGGCTGTTGTAGCAGACCTGACGGCTTTTGATGTTCTGCCTTGACTTGCGCACACGTCAAGCATTTAGCTACATAGGCAGCTACAGACTTCTTCAAGCCTATCCACCAAAAGTTTGCCTTCAGATCCTGGTACATCTTATCAGCTCCAGGATGAACGGAATATTTAGAGCTGTGGGCTTCCTGGAGGATAACCTCTCGAAGTCCTCCATAAATTGAAACCCATATTCTTCCATTTAACCTCAGGATTCCGTCCTTGCCCTGAGATAATTGCTCTTCAGTGACTCCTAGCCTTTCGTTAGGATAGTTAGCTTCCAACACAGCTTCCTTCAGTGCAGCTAACAACCTTTCATTCAAACTGTTCTTTATTTCAATGCTCTTGGCATTGATTCGGATGGTTTTCACTCTTTCCTTCCGACTTAAGGCATCGGCGACTACATTCGCCTTGCCTGGATGGTATCTGATCTCACAATCATAATCATTTAAGGTTTCCATCCAACGTCGTTGCCTCGTGTTCAAATCCTTTTGGTTGAACAGGTGCTGGAGGCTCTTGTGATCAGAATAGATCACACACTTGACACCATATAAATAGTGCCTCCATAGCTTCAGTGCAAATACAACGGCACCCAACTCCAATTCATGGGTGGTGTAATTCTTTTCAAGCACCTTTAACTGACGTGATGCATAGGCAATAACTTTGCCTTTCTGCATAAGCACACACCCCATACCTGTGTGCGATGCATCGCAATAGACTACAAATTCTTCGATTCCATCCGGCAACGTCAATACAGGAGCGTTGCTCAACTTTTGCTTTAGGACATCAAAGGATTCTTGCTGTTTAGAGCCCTAATCGAACTTTACTTTCTTCCTAGTCAAGGAAGTTAGGGGTGCAGCAATCCTTGAAAAATTTTCAATGAAACGCCTGTAATATCCTGCTAAGCCTAGGAAGCTACGAATCTCTGTAGGCGTCTTTGGCTCTTGCCAATTCATGACAGCTTCAACCTTAGCGGGATCTACTTGGATTCTGCGTTCACTAACCACATGTCCAAGAAATTGGACTTCACGAAGCCAGAATTCACATTTAGAGAATTTGGCATAGAGCTTCTCCTGCTGAAGTAGTGATAGAATACATCGAAGATGTTTCTCATGGTCGGCTTTGTTCTTCGAGTAGATGAGGATGTCGTCAATGAAGACGATGACAAATTTGTCCAAGTAGGGCTTACAGACGCGATTCATGAGATCCATGAATGCGGCAGGTGCATTAGTGAGCCCAAAAGGCATCACTAGGAACTCGTAATGACCATAACGAGTCCTAAATGCAGTCTTGTGTACATCTTCATCTTTAACCTTCAGTTGGTGATAGCCTGACCTCAGATCAATCTTGGAGAAATAACTTGCCCCTTGAAGTTGATCGAACAGGTCGTCGATTCTGGGCAATGGGTACCTATTCTTGATAGTGACCTTATTAAGCTCACGGTAATCGATGCACAGAAACATCGATCCATCCTTCTTCCTGACAAATAAGATTGGTGCTCCCCAAGGAGACGAACTAGGTCTAATGAAACCTTTGGCTAGCAATTCATCTAGTTGCGTTCTCAATTCCTTCATCTCTGTTGGTGCCAACCTATAAGGCGCTCTGGAAACAGGTGCTGTTCCAGGGATGATGTCAATTCTGAATTCGACTTGTCTATCTGGTGGTAAACCAGGTAGTTCTTCAGGAAAAACTTCAGGGTATTCAGAAATGACAGGAATATCCTCAATCTTAGGCTTCGGCTCATCGATAGTCACTTGTGCCATGTAGATGACACAACCCTTCTTTAAACACTTAGAGGCCTTGAGCATAGTCACTTGCTCAGGCAGTCCATACTGGGTATCTCCCCGAATGGTAAGTGATTCACCAGACGGAGTCTTAATCACCACTTGCTTCTTGTTGCAGACAATTTGGGCCTGGTTATGAGATAACCAGTCCATACCCAAAACTATGTCAAAACCGGCTAACTTAAAGGGAAGTAGGGACAAAGGAAAAGAGTGGTTCTTAATGGATATAACACATCCATCTAACACAGTTGAGACGGTTTCTATGGTGCCATCTGCTAACTCCACCTCATAATTCACACTTAAGGTTTTGACAGGTAAATTCAGTAATTTGCAAAACTTATGATCTACAAATGATTTATCAGCGCCTGAATCAAAAAGTACTCTTGCATAGACATCATTTATGAGGAAAGTACCTGTGATCACGTTATCGTCCTGCACAGCTTCTTTCGCATCCATCCTGAAGACTCTAGCATTGTTCGTCTTTCCTTCATCGGCTTTCTTTGCATATTTTGGGCAGTTGGTCTTAATGTGCCCCTTTTCATTGCAACTGTAGCACGTTGCGTCTTTCAGCTTCTTGCAATCCAAGGTCTTGTGCTCCTTGGACTTGCATATTCCACATGCAAAAGTTCTCGACTGAGTCTGCGAGTTCGATTCATACCTGCACTTCCCGAAGTGCTGTCTCTTGCAGATCTTACACTTGGGCTTATCACCAGACTGATGCCCATCCTTCTTAGACTCAGACCCTTTCTTGTGGTCATTGTTTCCTCGGTGCTTCTTGTTTGACCTTCGTGAATTGTCATCTTCACGTTTCCTTTTCTCGGCATCCGAGTTCCTCAGCGATCTCTGTCGGACCGCGTCCAGTGTGAGGGACAAGGATATATCAGTTACTGATCTGAAAGTAGTTGGCCGAGAGGCCTTCACGCTTGCCTTTATCTCTGGGGCTAAACCCCCAATGAAACGAGCTATCCTTTTGGGTTCCGGGTCACCAGATACGGAACCAATCTTGATAAGGTATTAAAGCTCGTAAGGTAAGCTTGGCAATCCAGGTTCTTCATAACCAACGATAGGAAGTCAGACTCAATCTTTTCAACCTCATGTTGAGGGCAGTAGTTTTCCCTAATGAGGGCAACAAATTGCTCCCATGTCATGTTGTACAATGGGATCTTCCCGGTAGCTTGAATCAACGATCTCCACCAGGCTAAGGCCTCACCTTTAAACGATTGAGACACAAACTTTACCACATCCTTCTCAGCGCATCCGCTGATATCAACCACAGTATCCATCTCATCTAGCCATGTCATACAGTCTATGGCCCCTTTTTCCCCAGTGAAATCCCTGGGTTTACATGAAACAAAGTATTTGTAGGAGCAACCCTTATCACGGGGTCCTTGATTCAGCATTATCTTCTGAGATGTATCACTTTGATGATTTGAAGAGTGACGATCGTCATCTTCTTTTCTGGGTTCATCCTTCTTGGAGGGTGGCTTTGAATGCGGTGTAGATAGGGTCCTACTTCGAGTCCCACTATATTCTTCGTACTGCCGCTCTAAGGCCTTTGTAACAGCGTCGTCTACTAACGCTTTCAGTTCAGCACCCGTTATATTAATTCGGGCGTTATCATTATTCTCCTTTGGGTGACTATTAATTTCATCCGAGTCAGCCATTTTAATTTGAACTGTTGCATAAGACAATGACAATAGTTTATTTGGGAGTTTATTATAGAATTGTCTTTTATGGCAATTCATTAACCATGGTAACACAAGCCATATTTGGTTAATTTGTTAATCATATTTATTTAGGATTTTTATTATAATTTATCCTAATTATAAAAACAATAACAGTTTTATTAGTGGCACAACAGGCCTAGTCACAAGGACATTTTTAAATTATAAGCTATGATTTCAGAGAATCAAGGCTTTAAGGTTTGAACATAGTTCTTTACCTTTTTCGGACAGGGAGTCATAGCTACCACCGTCTTTTGTCTCATATGGAAATGAGTATGGCCCGTAGGCACTATATTACCAATGTATGGTCAAAATATGATCATCTTAATTGATGATTTAAACCCATGATTCATAGATCATTTAGTTGGGTTAGGAATCCTTTTTAAAGAATCCTTATATAAGAATGACGTGTGTGATTTTTAACGAATCACATCTGCCAGGAGCGTTAACATGTTTACAGATGTTAACAGGGATTTGAATCTTTTAAACAGGTCTTACCATCTTGGCCAAGTCTTTTAATGACATTTAAGCTAGGTTGTACCTTTAAGATTCTTATTAATATTTAAAATAGGCAGATTAATTTTAAAAGGAATGATTTTGATTTATTTATTTCATGTAATATATTTATGCATATAATAGCAAAAAAAAATGAAATTTATAAACTTAACATTCCAATAATCATAAAAAGTACACACTGCCCTAACGGGTCTTTTTAACAGAACACTTACCCACGCAGGGACTTAAACAAACAACATACCCTCGTAGGGGTTAACAGAAAGATAGGCCCACGCAGGGGCTCAAAAGACAACCATACCCACGCAGGGGTCAAAACAGCAAGACAGGCCCACGCAGGGCTCAACTGTAACAAGGAAAATACAATCAATAATTGAAGGATTCAATGGTCCTTCTTGCTCTTCCCTTTTATTAAACTTGTCAGTCCTTGGAAGAAACTTTTTCGCTCCCTGCGATCTCTGTGAAAGTCTCGCTCGACTTGGTCCAATCTTTGAAGAATTTCTTCCCGTTCGGGTGGGGAAAACCGTGGCGGCTGTGATTGTTTCCGAATTATAGGTCTAGCAGGTATTTGGTACCCATGAGTTGGGTATCCTACTCCCCAAGGAGCTCCATACGGTCCTTCAGGATGAAGGGCGTTATAGTTGGCCGCTACCAAGTATGGGTCGGCTTCAGCATAATTATAATTGGTGTGAGCCGGCTGCTCAAGCGGGTTGTACGCCATTGAACCAGTGTATGCAGGAATCGGGTTATCAAAACCCATCGGTGGTGGCTGCGGTGCAACTAGATTTGAAGGTCCACCCATTTGAGGATCTTCATGTAGTGGCGGATAATGACTGCCACTTGAGTGATGAGGGGTGCTGAAGTGAAAATCCCCTCCACGCGCGGATATTCGCGCGCCTGTCCTCCTACGCCTCGGCGGTTCTGGAGGTGCTTGATGAACTGGCGGCGGTGGAGGTGGTGGCGTGACTGCCACAAAACGTGAATCCCCAGAGGGATCTTGCTGCTGCTGTTGCTCCTGGTGGGGCGATGAATGGTGAAAAGGTGTAAAATACCACTCGAACTGGTTAAACCGTGCCTGGTAACTGTCTGGACCACGGTAGGGTGATCCATGAAAAGACGAACCATCTGAGACCTCGATAGGATGGTTGGGGGTCCCGGTTGCAGGCTCGACGGGATCCGTGTCCTCGTCCATGTCTTCTGCATGATCACCGATGGGTTAAAACCCACGGGTTCTTGTATGTAGTTCGCCGGGTTAAACCGGCCCTGAAAAACAGGAGTGGGGTTACCAAAAGAATTGTGCGAAAGGGATCGCTGAAGAGGTATATATGAAGGTTGTGGGTTATCGGGCTCGTTTTCTGACTGTGGCCCATAGGAGTTACGAAAGGGAGGCGTTGAACTATGTGAAACAGACCGTCTAGCGGGCTCCACATTGGTCCTCCGGTTCTCTCGAGGATCAGCACTTGCAGTGGCAGAAGGAGCTCGCCTGTGCGAAGGCCCGGCTTCGTGATCATTGGGGGCGGTGATTGGCCCCTTGCCTCGTCCTCTTCGTCTGAAAAATCTTGGTGGCATATTTAGACCTGTCAATATAACATAAGATAACAACAAGAATATATAAAATAAAAGACAAAGTAAAAATAAATTGAAACAAATTTGGATTGTTCCTATGTTCTTTGTCTAGACTCGAAAATTTTGGAATGTGCAATTGTGTAACTGAGATTAAACACAAAAGGCTAGTGTTTAATTCACTCAGCGTTGGCTCTGATACCAACCTGTCACACCCAGATATTTCCACGTTTGACCGGTGGGCCCGGTGGGGTAGTATCGTGACGTGGTTGGCAACATTACAGTCAAACAACACAATATTTAAATGCACAGCGGAAGCAAATGAAAGATATATTTCAACCGAATATAATTGTAATATCAAGTATCACAACAGTTGAAATTAATCCACAGACGGATCAAAAATAAATAGGAAACATTGTTCAACAGTTTGACGTCCAAGCTTGCGAGACTTATTGTGGACGCTTGAAGAAAGCCAGCCTAGTTCGCATAGTACCTGCACTTAACCTTTTTGGGAAAATACGTCAATTTACACTGGTAAATACAATTTAACTGACTCATTTAAAAAAATGGTTAAAATTGATTTGAATGCACGTGGCACAAACTTTTTATAACTTGGGATAATTATTTAAATATAAACTTGTAAAAGAATTACATGTTCCTTATGCGTTCAGTAGCCCGGATCGTGCCGGGTTAAAGATCAATAGACACACCACATTATTTATTTATGCACTGACGAGTGTACGCCTACACCCTGCGCTTAGGTCGTGGCCATTTCGTAAAATGATGCCAAGGATATCCGGGACATGGTCATTAACCTCCCAAAGGCTTTAAGCAAACAAAACAATTTAAACGGGCTGATCAATATCAATTAGCCACCATACGATGGAAGATTTAATGCCCGACCAAGCGGTATTTTATATACCGTACCCCAAACCCGTATAGGGAAAATAAGTTAAAAGTATTTACCTTTGCAAGTATAAATCACAATTAGCAAATGCGGGTAGCTTTTACCGGTTCTCCTATTCTGGAACAAAGGTTTATAATAACCTATTAGAATCCTAACGGTCTTTAGTTAAGCTTAGACCGATTAGTTTTAAGGAACGATACGGTTCGAACGCGTGATTAAGCGAAGACCGGAATAGAATGTGATTTAGATCCGACAAGTTTGAAGACTTGTCTTATATGGGTAATCTAAACACATTCTGGATTTTGAGATAAAAACGATAAGGTTTGACCCGTTTCGGCCAATTTATGCAAACTAGTTACATAAACCGAGTGCGCAAGAGGCGTAAGGGGTAACCATGAGAGCCATAAACAGGTTTCCTAAGCTAATATGCCTCAAATATGTTGTGACATCAGTAAGATATCTCTTATTATGCCCGAAAAGAGTTTAAACTTAAACTATGCCCCGTAGGGGTATTTTAGTCATTTATAAGGTTATAAAAGAGTTTAAGTATTAACCTGAGTTACAGGTCTGATATAATCAGAAAAGATACTTAATTTAATAAGTTATAACAGTAGGGTATTTCATATATGTGAAATTTATCAATTATAACCAAACTATGCACCGTAGGGGCATTTTGGTAATTTCACGTAAGCCGAAAAGCTCAAAACTGAAGTCTGAGTTAAACAACTTTTGCTTACTGTTAAAATATTATAATTTACCTAAAATATCAGTAGGTATCAACCCTTGTATGTTTAAAATAGTTTTAGTACATATTATGTGTTAAAACGCTTAAAAAGGCGACTAGAAGCCATTTCCGGGTTCTATAAATAAAGCTGATATTTTTATTATTCCAGAAGGTCTAAAATAATTTATTTATCATATAAAATAAGTAGCAAAAGGTTTGGGGTCAAAAAGATATGTAAAACTCATTTTATAGCCCAAAAGGGCAAAACCGACAATTACCGACTCAAGCTTATAACTCTAAGTTATGCTTAGCCTAAAATTAATTAAAAATCTTCAAAAATCCCAAAATAATACATTACATCAGTGGGTAAAAATTTTGATATCAACAAGTAGGTTTAAATAGGCTATATGCTAATTATGCCGTTAAATCGCTAAAAAGCTTTCTAATTACGCTAATGAGCACAACTCTCAATCTACACCTCAAACTGATGTCAAAATTTGGGTACAAGTTTATAATTCAGTAACTAAGGTTCCTACTCTTTTATATTTTTAAAAATCACGTTTTATGGTGTAAAGGGCATAATGGTCAACATATAGGCAATTAACGGAATCATGCATATTAATTGGTTAACTAATGAACCAAGGTGTATAATCACAGAGGGTTATACTATCATGTAACCTGGTCATAAGGAAGCTCTAAGGCATTCCTAAATCATACTAAAACGGGTCAGAACTGAAGTCAAAGCAAAAGTCAAAGTTTTGCGACTTTCGGTTCCGAACCGGGTCTAAACAGAAAATTGTCGGATCAAACAAGCCTAGACCAGTTATTATACTTATTACCAAGTTATACAAGTGATAAAATAGTTTACATGCCTTCTACAATGCTAATTACATGTTAATTTGAAAGTTAGCATTCTGTTGATTTTTTCTGATCAACTTTGACCCGACAAATGGTCTAGATAGAGTGGAAATCAGAGGGTGCCCTTTTAAGGGTTTAATGCCCACAAAATTGCCAACTTATAACTACCTTCAATTCGACTAATCACTGGACCATTAATGATTAATCGCTAAGTCAAACGGTAATTACGACGGTTTGACTTTTAAGCTAAAACTAAGTAAAAACTCAACTAAGAAAGGTTAAGCATACTTACTGAAGTCCTATGCACGATTAGGAAAGACTTGGGTCTGCTCTTAAGCTCCAGAAATGCAGAAGGAATGGTGTGATCAATGGTTCCAACAAGAGGCCTTTATATAGTGTTCTAAACTCACTAGATTGTTGACAAATCATGCTACCACTGATCCTTGATCATCAACAAGTGTCCCTAATGTCCCTAAGCAAGCCTAGGCAACTCTTGGTGATGAGAAAAGGCAAGATAAGTAGGTTAGAATGGAAATGGCAGGCACCTAGCAAAGTTTGCGGATCAGAGGACCCTAGGCGTCACGCGTAGGTCCCCATAGGGATCCTCGCGCCATGCGACGCCCTCCTGAATCAAATCAAACTTTAGATCTTTTGTATTTTGGTCCTTGGTCCATATAAACTATGTTTCGACTTTATTTCTTGCATTTTGAACCCTCCAATTTAACTTATAAGGGCTTCAAGACTTATACCCCCTTCGTTAAGTCCTCGGTTAACTTTATTGTTACCCGAAAAGTCATAAACTTCATCGTTGACGCTTTTAACCCTTCGCATACGAATTTGATCATAACTTTCTCATACGATAACGAAACTTTATGAAATTTTTATCGTGCATTCTAGTGAGCATAATAATCGTTACAAAGCTTCGGGTTTGCTAAAAGGTCACTCAGAGGTATAACTTAAACATGTTGACACATTTAACCCCTTTAGTTTGTAATCTCTCACTTTCTTTCATATTTAGCTTCGTATGATCCATGATTTATTCGTTTGAAGGTATAAACATCATGTAGGGTTATTTAAAAATATATTTATCCATTGTTGACATTCTGAACTCTTATATTCACATAGTTTCCATGTTTGTCAACTTTAGTCCCTCTAGAACATTCTTTCACACGTTCAAACTTATGACACGTGTCAATACATTATAGGACGTGGATTTTCGAGGTGTTACAATTAAACCCAAACATATATGCATAATTTAACGAGACTAAAGTCACGTACCTTTAGAGCACACCCTTCAAGCGCGTATCTCCCCCGGCGTGTCCGCTTGACGTTCCGGATTCTTTGCCTAAAGAGTTCAATTCACAATAAGTTTAGAACTCTTTCATAAGCTTTAACGCATAATTCTCTACAATGATCAAATCTGCGTTTTTACCCAACTTCTAACATTTTAACCCTCACTTAGGCGTTACATCAAACACCTAGCGGGTCATATTTTTATATAAACAAAACCAAGTTCATGACTTGTAATTATCATCTAAACTAACTTCAATTAGTCAATTCCATACATGTCTTAACATCAATATTTCCGAAATTACTCTTAAATTCAGGTTGCGCTAAAACAAGATCATAAATTCTAGAGTTTATCAAGTTTTCTTCAAGCTCCTTAATCACCTACAATGGTGATTTGAACTCTATAATTATCATGCAATCTTTTAACAAGATTTCACCTAGGGTTTATCCCTAGACACCATATCTTTTCTAATTACATTCATGCAAGACATAATCAAGCTCAATTTCGATTTTTCATAATTAACCTAGACCTTGAGATGAATCAAAATACTAGAATTTCGCATACCTTGTGATACTTTCAGTGGGGTGATCACTAATTCATGTTTAGAATTCGATTTTGACTTGATTTGAGCCCTCAATTTGTAGTTTTTGTGAGAATTTAGGGTTTGGTGAAGAACCCCTTTGATGTGTAGTAAAATACACATATTTATCATGTGTGAAATGTATAATTATTGTATGTTTTTATTGGTTTTTATTTAGTTTTATGTTTGTTTTATTTTATTTTGTGTTTTGCCAGGTTCTAGTGTAAAGGGGGCAAAAACGGTGAATAAAACGGAGTCCGAATGAAGAAGAACTGAAGAAAAGAACATAAATACGCGTCAGAAACAGTCAGAACTTCATTTGGACATATCCGGAGCTAGGAAATGAGTTACGGGCTCTATAAATTATGCTTTTAGGGTAGCTCGACGAGACGAATTCAAAAATGAAATTTGTTTTTGAGTTAGCCCTGCGCATCGTAGCCATAAAAGCCCTACGATGCGCAGGGAGTTCTGTCGGCACATCTTCCGGTCAACAATTGGGGGAAAAGTTGTTGAGGTTGCCCTACGATGCGTAGCACAAAAACCCCTACGATGCGTAGGGTTTGACCAGAAGCTAAAAATCTCAACTATAAATACCCACTCATTTGTAACTCGAAAACACACCTTTCAAGCTCGGAAAACACACGTAAAAGTCTGTTATCAGGCAACTTTAGGCAGCTGGAAGTGTCAAGGAAGTACCACGGAGCTCTCGGGAAGTTTAGAGGCGTTCGGTTCTAGTCCTAATCGACCCGAGTTCGGTAAATATTTGTTTTTCAAGTTTTGTTTAAGTGTGTTATTGTTTAATATGTGTAGTTAAATTTGTATAATACCTGGGTTATGATGAACTAGATAATTGTAATGTATATTTGAAATAATTTCAGTTATTTGGTGTGATTTACATGATGTATTGTTGAACTTGTCTTTATTCTGTCCTTTAATTGTTTACAACTTGATTATTGAAATTAGTAACTTTAAACCATATTACTATTTCAATCTGAATTGTTAATCTTTTGAATATCAGTTCGGGCCTTGTCTTTTCGATAAAAACATTAACTTTCGATTAACAAGATAATCAAGTGTTAAAATCAAACCAATTAAAGATGCAAACTTACTTGGTAATTAGAAATAGTTCCATGTATGCTAGGTTATTAGCTAGCCGTTGTTGGGTAAATTGGGTGACCGATAACTCGGATTCATTTACTTTTTCGCGTCTAAGGTTTCCTAGGATTTCAATGTTTCAATAATACTTCTGCTTTGCGTGTTTAAAAGATCGTCTCACAACTTAGTTTCTGAGGTTCCAACGGTTGGATTCACGTAGGATTTGGTATCGATAGCTCGAGCCGGTTTGTTCTAGCACTTCACATTTAGTCTTAATCTTTTGTTTAAGTTGCATCTCTAACGGGGGATTAATCAATTGATAAAGATACTTAACTGTTATTATTGTCAAATTAGCATTGCATGATTCTAGGGATTCTAAACCCAGGTAGTCCGTTTATTATTTGTAAAACTCTGTTTATGTGATTGTTTTACTTTGTCTGTATTTATTTGTGTTTATTTGTTTTACTTTTATTATTTTGTATTATTTAAAAAATCAAAAATCAATTTAAATCAAACTTCCAAATTTAACTTTATAGTCGATAGAGGTTTATTATCTAAAGTTTGTATATAGTGTCCACGGATTGATATCCGGTCTTGCCAACTACACTACACCGCGACCGGTGCACTTGCCGATTGTGTGTGGTTTAGTAGCAATTCCATTTAAAACTTGTTTTGAAAATAAAAAGAAATATCAATTGCTCGGATATGTAGTAACTGGAAGGGTTAAGTGCCGTTAAATTGGGAACTCCTGTCTAGGCTGGCATTCGCATAAATCCAAAAGGACCCGTTGCCTACCTGGGGACCATCCCAATGAGAGTACCTATACCTATTAGGCCAAAGCATATCCCACTTTTGAGCATTTGAATAAACAACCTTACATCAAGCTTTTTATATACCAAGGCTTTTGAATAAAACGACATACAACATCAAAGTCTTTTCAAACATAAAAAGCAGGTTGTACACACACCAAGTTTTTGGCGCCGTTTACGGGGACCAAAAACAGGTTGTAAAATCATACACAGAAAAAGGTTGCGAATCCGCACAATCACCCTTGTCGCCCCCTGCTTCTTGATCGACCAGACACACCATTTGAGTGTGTTTGGTGTGTTTTAATTTTGTTTTATGTAATTAAGTTTCAATTTTAACAACATAGGCCCCTCCACTTTTATTTAGTTTATATCTTTGGCATTTTAAATTCATTCATGCTTTAAAACAAGATAACTAACTAACTGGGTTATTTATTTCCTAGTTAGCCCATTCTCGATTATTTTGTACTTTATACAATGCTAATATAAAGCTTTTTAAATTTCAGGGTGTTACAAGTCCACCCCCCTTAAAAAGGGTTTCGTCCCCGAAACCAGAGTACGTACCAAATAATGTAGGGTGGAGCCGTTGCATCTCTTCTTCGGACTCCCATGTGGTATCCGAACCTTTCCTGTGTTCCCATTTAACCTTCACTTGGTTAATCACTTTGTTCTTTAAGCTTTTCACCTTACGATCTAGAATCGCGATTGGCTTCACCGCGTAGTTAAGATTGTTATCCACTTCAATGTCATCATAGTGGATATGAGCAGTTTCGTCTGCTAGACATTTTCGGAGATGTGACACGTGGAATGTGCTATGTATCCCACTCAACTCCCCGGGCAGTTCGAGACGGTATGCTACCTTACCAACCCGTTCAATGATTCTGAATGGCCCAATAAATCTTGGGCTCAATTTTCCTCTTTTTCTAAACCGAATTATTCCCTTCCACGGCGATACTTTCAACATTACCTTATCGCCCACTTGAAATTCAATCGGCCTCCTTCGTTTATCCGCATACGACTTTTGTCGATCCTGAGCTGCTTTTAAGTGAGTTCGGACCAAGTCGATTTTCTCATTCGTAGTTCGGATTATATCAGTATGTGCTAGTTCACGTGGACCCACTTCTCCCCAACACACCAGGGTTCAGCACTTTCTACCATATAGCATCTCATACGGGGCCATTCATATTCTCGCGTGATAACTATTGTTATATGAGAATTCGACCAAGGGTAGATAGACATCCCAACTACCCCCGAAGTCGATAATGCAAGCCCGTAACATATCCTCCAACGTCTGTATTGTTCTTTCGCTTTGCCCATTCGTTTGTGGATGGTAAGCAGTGCTAATGAACAGTTTAGTTCCCATTCGTTCTTGGAATTCTTGCCAAAAGTTTGAGGTAAACCGAGTATCTCTGTCAGACACAATGGATATCGGTACTCCATGACGTGCCACGATTTCATTGGTGTATACCTCTGACATTTTCTCGGATGTATAAGTCTCGCGAATCGGAATGAAGTGAGCACTTTTCGTCAATCTATCCACCACTACCCATATAGCATCAAACCCGCGGTTGGTCTTGGGCAATTTAGTCAGCAAGTCCATTGTGATTTGTTCCCATTTCCAAACTGGGATGTCCAATGGTTGCAGCTTACCATATGGCTTCTGGTGCTCTGCTTTGACTTGCAAACAGGTCAAACACTTCTCCACGTATTTCACAATATCTCTCTTCATTCCGGGCCACCAATAATTTTGTTTTAAATCATTATACATCTTGGTTGCCCCCGGATGTATCGAATAACGAGATTTATGGGCCTCGTCAAGTAGAAGTGCCTTGGCTCCACATGAATTTGGAACCCAAATCCTCCCAAATTGAGTTTTCAATCCTTGGTTACCGTCCGCCAAGTCTTTTAACTGCCCAATTATTCTTTCCTTTTTCACATTTTCTTCCTTCATTGCTTCAGTTGGAGATTTCCGGATTTGCTCAAGCAAACCGGATGTCACAATTAGTTGCATCGATCGCACTCGAATAGGCGTATAATCTGTCTTTCGGCTCAACGCGTCCGCCACTACATTAGCCTTCTCGGGGTGGTAATGTATATCACAATCAAAGTCTTTTACAGTTTCTAACCACCGCCTCTGCCTCATATTCAATTCCTTCTGATCGAAGAAATATTTTAAGCTTTTATGGTCGGTAAAGATAGTGCATTTTACCCCATACAAATAATGCCTCCATATTTTTAAGGCGAACACCACCGCTGCCAACTCGAGGTCGTGTGTAGGATATTTCTTTTCATGAATCTTTAGCTGCCTTGAGGCATATGCTATAACCTTGCCTCGTTGCATCAAAACGCAGCCAAGCCCCGAATGTGATGCATCCGAGTAAACTACCATATCATCCGTTCCATCCGGTAATGACAATACCGGTGCATGGGTCAGTTTTTCCTTAAGCGTTTGGAACGCCCTTTCTTGATCCTCGCCCCAAATAAACTTTTCATCCTTACGGGTTAGTTTGGTTAATGGCATAGCAATTTTGGAGAAATCCTGTATGAATCTCCAATAATAACCCGCAAGCCCCAAGAAGCTTCTGATTTCCGAAGGATTCTTCGGTGGATTCCATCTTGCCACAGCTTCTATTTTCGACGGATCTACTAACACCTCGTTTGCACTAATGATGTGCCCAAGAAATTGCACCTCTCGTAACCAGAAGGCACATTTCGAGAATTTTGCATACAATTTCTCTCTCCTGAGCGTCTCCAACACTTCACGCAAATGACTTGCGTGTTCTGCTTCATTCTTTGAATATATCAAGATGTCGTTAATGAACACTATCACTGACTTGTCTAGCATAGGCTTGCAAACCCGGTTCATAAGGTCCATGAAATCCGCGGGTGCATTAGTTAATCCGAAGGACATCACGAGGAACTCGTAATGTCCGTACCATGTACGGAAAGCCGTTTTCGGTATATCCTCCTCTTTGACTTTCAATTGATGGTACCCCGATCTAAGGTCGATCTTGGAGAACCAATTTGCGCCTTGCAATTGGTCAAATAAGTCGTCAATTCTTGGGAGCGGATATCGATTCTTCACCGTGAGTTTGTTTAACTCCCGGTAATCGATACACATGCGCATGCTCCCATCCTTCTTTTTCACAAATAGCACCGGTGCGCCCCACGGAGACACACTTGGCCGGATAAACCCTTTGTCGAGCAGATCTTGGATTTGAGACATCAATTCTTGTAGCTGTGATGGCGCGAGCCGATACGGCGCCTTGGCCACAGGTTTCACGCCCGGAATCAATTCGATTCCGAACTCTACCTCCCGTTCTGGTGGTATTCCTGGTAGGTCCTCTGGAAATACATCGGCGTAATCACGTACTACTGGTACTTCTTCAATCTTTGGCGATCCTTTGTCTAGTTCGTTCGCATATATCATGAACGCCTTACATCCTCGCCTCATGAGCTTGTGAGCCTTTAGCATCGTGCACATAACGGGATTACCCCCTTTTTCTCCATAGATGGTAACATGTTTTCCACTTGGAGATGTTAATTTAATCTCCTTGCGGAAGCACACGACCTTTGCGTGATGTCGGGATAGCCAATCCATCCCGACCACTACTTGGAATTCTCCCATCGACATTGGAATTAAGTCTATCAAGTATTCTTCACCATCAATATTCATTCTACAATTTTGGCATACATCACATACGATAAAGCTTTTGTTATCACCTATTTCTACCTCTAAAGGCATAGGTAATTTTGTCAGTTCAAATGAAGGATGTCGAACAAATCCATGTGAAATGAAGGATTTATTCGCGCCCGTATCAAATAACACATGCGCGGGAATTGAATTTATGGCGAATATACCTGAGACCACATCGGGTTCCACCTTTGCCTCGGCTGCCGTTAACTGGAAGGATCTGGCTTTTGCTTTCGGAGTCTCCGTGTGTGAATCCTTACCTTCCTTTTTCCCGACTAGTTCCGGGCACTCTGATTTCTTGTGACCCGGTTGATAGCATTTATAGCACACCGATACCTTCCCCAGGCATAATGCAGCCGTGTGCCCAGTTTTCCCACATATTGGACATGGTTTATCTTTAAACCGACACTCACCCTTGTGCCATTTCCCGCATACCCTGCAGCTTGGCGACCCGCTCTTTCCCTCTTGTTTCTTTGACGACTCAGTCGTGCGTGCCTTTTTCATAGGGCTTGGATTAACCACCTGCGCCCTTCTTTCACCCCTTTCAATTTGCTTCTTCAATTCTATCTCTCGTTCCCGAGCAACATTTATGATCTCGGTGAGGGTCTCATACATTGAAGGAGTCATAAACTCCCTATACTAGGCGCTCAACATATTATAGTAATAATATATTTTCTGTTCTTCATTTGTTATCAATTCATCACAAAACTTCATTTTATCCATGAATGTTCCCGTGATTTTATCGATAGATTCACCCTTGTGTCGAAGCTGCATGAATTCTTCTTTGATTTTGTTAATGACTGCCTTGGGGCTATGATGTTTAAGAAACGGTGTCTTAAACTCATCCCATGTCATAGCCTTACCCGCTTCACTTCCAATTTCTTTCTTCTTGTTATCCCACCAGTCTTTTGCTTGACCTCTTAACTGACCCGTGCCATAGGCTACGTAATTATCTGTGTCACAGTGGGTCCTTTCAAATACTCCCTCCATATCGCTTAGCCACCGTTGGCATACTATCGGGTCAACCTCCCCATTGTAAATTGGCGGTTTGCACGCCATTAATTCCTTATACGAGCAAGGCTTTCGTCCTCCCGACTTTTCCTTTGCTAAATTGGTATTATCCTCCAATTTCTTGATTCTCTCATCCACCACTGATAATACCGTGTTTTGGATTTTATCGATGAAACCCGACAAACGGTTTCGATTGCCTTTCCTACCTCCTCAGCAATCACTTCTCTCGTTTGCTCGGTGACTCTCGGCACCGCATCATCGTTACCTTTATCCGTCATCTTTAAACTGAAATGTTTACATCGAGCGTTAAACATTTCATCTATAGCCTATGGTTTATTTACTTCGGTTTATTCAAGTTCATAACTTGTTTTCACCGCTCTTATTTAATGCACTTTCCGGGTTTGAGTGTGTTAACACGCTCCTCCCATGCATGTCTATTCATCTTTCCCTTTTTATACTTAATAACTTAATTTAGGACAATTAACTCTTACCGGATGCTTGATCAAGCTTAAACCGAACACTTTGTTAACAACCTTGAGCTCTGATTACCAACTTGTAACGACCGTTTAATCTTCAAATTTTATATAATAAAAGATACTTAATTTTAGATATATAGTACCTAAGTTTAAGATAAATACAAAATAAAAGTTTCAAAGTAACACCTTCTAGTCAATTACCGACTAGTTTAAACATTCATAACATGTTTAGCAAATCATTTACGTCAAAAACATGTCTAGACAAAGTTAAGTTAACGCGGAAGCTTTCAAATTGCGTGTTCGGTTCTTGATAACTATGCTTGATCACCATCCGGATAGTCCCCTTCATTACCTAGAGTCAAAACCATTTATAATGTTAGTTTTGACATTGAAATAGAGTGTATAAACAAGTTCCAGCATCGAAATATAAAAAAAATAATAAATTTTCAGTTCTGGATCTGTCGCGTGTCGCGACAGAAATCACCGAATCCGTCGCGTGTCGCGATGGCTTTTGCGTGTCGCGGCGGATCCAAAGAATTCTTCTGCGTGGCGCGGGGGAAACCTTTTTCCAGCAGGTGCAGGTTTGAAACCTGCATTTCTGCCCAGCTCCGAAAATTTTCTAAAATTCAACTTTAAACTAACATAACTTTTTACTCGCTAGTCCGTTTTAACCGATTCTTTTTCCTATGAGTCCGTAATAAAATTACGGATCTAACCATGTAGATTTCTCATCACGGAACCCAAGTTACCAGGGATTTGTTCATGATTTTCCTCATTTCAATTATCCGACCCATTAGCAATAATTGCATAATACCACATTTCAGTTTCTTATTGCTCTTAGACATGGTTACCCAATCCCCCGGGCTTATAACCTTGGCGTAATTGCGCCATTCATGGCTTTGTGTTCTCTTAGAACTAAAAGCTTGTTTCCTCGGAATTCAAACATTTCGTTTCAAGCGACATTTGCAACTTACTTCTATTGTTTGATCCAATATCTCGGATTCACAAACTTAGAGTATCATAGCCAAATTCATAAGCGTAGTGCAATCCAGCACTTAACAACATACGAGACTTTCAAGTCACTATTTTCATGATTCTTTTTATGGCATCAATTCGACCCGTTTGACTATCTAGCGAAAACTATCACTTTATTAACAAGCCAAACCCAATTTCAAATCTTTATTTTGACCCGTGTGATGATCGAGTGAACTTCGCCACTTTAAAGACACATCAAACGCATCTATTACACTACGACTCCATTTATACATTAAACCCAAACATATATGCATAATTTAACGAGACTAAAGTCACGTACCTTTAGAGCACACCCTTCAAGCGCGTATCTCCCCCGGTGTGTCCGCTTGACGTTCCGGATTCTTTGCCTAAAGAGTTCAATTCACAATAAGTTTAGAACTCTTTCATAAGCTTTAACGCATAATTCTCTACAATGATCAAATCTGCGTTTTTACCCAACTTCTAACATTTTAACCCTCACTTAGGCGTTACATCAAACACCTAGCGGGTCAGATTTTTATATAAACAAAACCAAGTTCATGACTTGTAATTATCATCTAAACTAACTTCAATTAGTCAATTCCATACATGTCTTAACATCAATATTTCCGAAATTACTCTTAAATTCAGGTTGCGCTAGAACAAGATCATAAATTCTAGAGTTTATCAAGTTTTCTTCAAGCTCCTTAATCACCTACAATGGTGATTTGAACTCTATAATTATCATGCAATCTTTTAACAAGATTTCACCTAGGGTTTATCCCTAGACACCATATCTTTTCTAATTACATTCATGCAAGACATAATCAAGCTCAATTTCGATTTTTCATAATTAACCTAGAACTTGAGATGAATCAAAATACTAGAATTTCGCATACCTTGTGATCCTTTCAGTGGGGTGATCACTAATTCATGTTTAGAATTCGATTTTGACTTGATTTGAGCCCTCAATTTGTAGTTTTTGTGAGAATTTAGGGTTTGGTGAAGAACCCCTTGTCGCCCCTGCTTCTTGATCGACCAGACACACCATTTGAGTGTGTTTGGTGTGTTTTAATTTTGTTTTATGTAATTAAGTTTCAATTTTAACAACATAGGCCCCTCCACTTTTATTTAGTTTATATCTTTGGCATTTTAAATTCATTCATGCTTTAAAACAAGATAACTAACTAACTGGGTTATTTATTTCCTAGTTAGCCCATTCTCGTTTATTTTGTACTTTATATAATGCTAATATAAAGCTTTTTAAATTTCGGGGTGTTACATAATCGGTTGTCTCTCGTTCCTCGGCTGAAGCAGAATACAGAGCCATGGCAACCACCGTTAGCGAAGTATTATGGGTTCGTTCGTTGCCAACAGAACTCAATGAGACCCCCACAGAGGGAACTGTATTGTTTTGTGACAACCTAGCTGCTAAACACATTGCGAACAACCCAGTTTTCCATGAAAGAACAAAACATGTAGAAATTGATTGTTATTTTGTTCGTGAACGAGTAGAGTCGAAAGAAGTACAGCCAATGTACATTGGTACGAAACATCAAATCGCCGATCTTCTCACTAAGCCACTGGGAGCTCAACATCTTCGAAGTTTACTTGTCAAGTTGGGCATGCAGAACTTACAGGCTCTAACTTGAGGGGGAATATTGGATATATCGCATATTGTGATATATTTGGCCAGATCTTTTATTATTTTGCATATATCATTTTATCCTTTGTTTTAGGATTTTTCTTGTTCTTCAAGTTTCTTTTGTATTTAAGTATGATCTTGGCCATGAATAAAAGTTAAGAGAGAAAAATTAATCTCTCTGATTACCAAATTCTTCAATATGTTGGTTTGGTTTATTAGTTGATAACATGTGTAAGAATGACGTAGAATCAGCTGATTTGATGAATATCATTGGGAAAGTTGTTAATTGTTTCATACAGTGATTGAATGCAGGGGCGTACCCACATATATATCAAGGTGGGCGGGCGCACCCCTTGAAAAAAGAAAATTTAGTGTTAAATTTCTGGTAAAATCCTGACCGCACCCCTTGGAAATTTTCGACCGCCTTTCTTAGGAAAAAAATCTTATGAATTTATAAAATTTTTTATGTAAACACTTATTTAAAAAAAAATACAACCTAATTAACTTTCCACTTAACTAATTAACTTTCTCTTAACCTTTAACCTAATAAACACACTATAATCCAAGCCCAACCCAATTTAATAATCTAATTTGAACTAAAATATAATAACCAACCCACCGCAATTCCGGCCACCAAACTCATGAAAACAACATCTTCAACACTCTTTCCGGGTATGGTTCGATTACTTTGTTGTTTTCTTGTTTTATTTGGATTTTTAGAAGAAATAAAATTGTTAAAAAAAGGTTGAAATTTTAGTTGTTTTGTTGTTTTTTGAAACTTTAGTTGGCTGATTTTGTTGTTTTAGTTAAAGTTTAGTGTGTTTAAATGGTTAGTTAGAAGGAATCAACAATTAAAACTAGGACTTGATTTTAAAGTTGAAAATTATGAAGTTTGGTGATTATTGTTTAAGTGTTTAGTGTTGAAAATTAGTTGTATATGTTATATAGAGAAACACTTGCTTAGAAAAGTAGCTCTAGAAGTTTTGGATAGATTTCAAAAAATGAAAACCTATAGGGCGACATTTTAAATATATTTGTAACGACGTTTGACATGTTTTTGATGATTATATAAATTTTAGCTTGATGTTCTTTTGTTTTACATGACCCGACCCGAACTGACTCAATATGAACCGAATTTTTTTTATATACCGACAGGCCTAAAATCCATAAAAATATTCCGCACCCCCATGAAAGAATTCCTGGGTCCGCCACTGATTGAATGATTCTTTGTTAGGTTGGACGTTTAAATTTAAACCTAATGTTTGATCGTTTTTTCGGTTTCGTTTCGAATCGATTTCAATATTTTCAGTTTTTTTGTTTCGTTTCGTTTCGGTTTCGGTTTTTTGTTTCCGTTTGGTCAGTTTATTCGGTTTCGTTTCGGTTGAGTTTTGATTTTTAGTTTCGTTTTAATCGGTTTTTTTTTGTTTCGTTTCGGATCGGTTTTGATCATTTTTTTTTGTTTCGTTTCAGTTCGGGTTTTTTATGTCTCGTTTTGGTTGGTTTTGATTTTTTATTTCGTTTTGATCCATATTTTTAGTTTCGTTTCGGATTGCTTTCAATTTTGTCAGTGTTTTTGTTTCATTTCGGATCGGTTTCGATCTTTTCAGTTTTTTTGTGTTTCGGTTCGGTTTTGATTTTTTTTTATTTCTGTTTGGTCGTTTATTCGGTTTCGTTTCGGTTTTGATTTTTTGTTTCGTTTCGGATCGGTTTCAATCCTTTCAGTTTTTTGTTTCGTTTCGTTTTTTTTAAGTACAATCTCTCTTTTTTTAAAGAAAGCAGTTTTTAACCAACCCAACCCGAAACCTAGACCTGGCAAACGGGTCGGTTCGGATCGGGTCGGGTCATGGGTCAAAACGAGTTCGGGTTAAAACGGGTCAATTACAAAAAAGGGTTGCTTTGGTTCGGGTCGAAACGGGTTCGGGTCGGAACGAGTTCGGGTCAGAACGGGTTCCGGTTGAAACGGGTCCGGGTCAGAACGGTTTTCGGGTTGGGTTGGTTAAAAACTGCTTTCTTTAAAAAAAAGAGAGATTGTACTTTAAAAAAAAGAAACTAAAAAAAAACTGAAAGGATTGAAACCGATCCGAAACGAAACCGAAAAAATCGTCAAAACGAAACAAAAAATCAAAACCGAAACGAAACCGAATAAACGACCAAACAGAAACAAAAAAAAACCGAAACCGAAACACAAAAAAACTGAAAAGATCGAAACCGATCTGAAATGAAACAAAAACACTGACAAAATTGAAAGCAATCCGAAACGAAACTAAAAAATGGATCAAAACGAAATAAAAAATCAAAACCGACCAAAACGAGACATAAAAAACCCGAACTGAAACAAAACAAAAATGATCAAAACCGATCCGAAACGAAACAAAAAAAAACCCGATTAAAACGAAACTAAAAATCAAAACTCAACCGAAACGAAACCGAATAAACTGACCAAACGGAAACAAAAAACTGAAACCGAAACGAAAAAAAAAAACTGAAAATATTGAAAAACGAAAAAAAAAATTGAAAATATTAAACGTCCAACGTAACAAAGAACCATTCAATCACTGTATGAAACAATTAACAACTTTCCCAATGATATTCATCAAATCAGCTGATTCTACGTCATTCTTACACAAGTTATCAGCTAATAAACCAAACCAACATATCAATCAAACAACCAAACCCAACAAGTAATCAGAAAACAACGTTAATACAATCAAAACCCGTTGCGATCCGAAACCCGTCCCGTGCGGAAACTCGTGACCCATTGCGATCTGAAACTCGTCCCGTGCGGAAACTCGTGTCGGCCTAAAACCCGTTGCGATCCAAAACTCGTCCCGTGCGGAAACCCGTGTCGGTCCGAACCGACCCGTTCCGATCCAAAACCCGCCCCGTGCCAATCGAAACTCAATTCGCACCGAAACCGTTCCGATGCAAAACCTGTTTCTTGCCGTAACCCGTCTTGTGCAGATACGTGTGCCGGCCCGAAACCCATTCTGATCCGAAATCTGACCCGTTTCTTTAAGGTGCTAACCCACATCGACCCATTTCTTTAAAGTAGTCGACCCGCTTTGACCCGAAAATAACAAGATGGAATTTCAATTGACCCGTTTTGACCCGTTTAGTTAAAATATCTTACTCAAACTAACCCTTATAATTTTTAAAGTAACCCAAACCAATCCACTTGAAAGCCTTTTGGTCAAGATTGCCACCTCAACATAAAACCATACATCTCTAGAAAAATAATTTGTTTTTTAATCAATCCTCCATAGTTTATATCTCTTTTGTTAATTTGAGTAACCTAGAAAAACACATGTTTCAGCATGACTCACAAATTTATTAGAATTGTCCAAGACATTACTAAAACAAAGACAAGCAAAGTTACGAAGCCATAGACTAGATCATAAGGAGCTCTGATATCATATCAAAGTTATCAAGATTTATTTAATAAAAAAAGATAAATTGTTTACAACAACCCAAATAGAAATAAGAACATAGATGAAATTTCAAGAACTGTATGCTTGTGTTTCTGTTTCTTTGTGATGATCAAACCCAGCAGCGGACAACCCGCGACACCTGTGATTGAGACGTGACATTTCAATAGTTAGACCACGTTTAATTCCAATATATCTTTAGGGGCTCGAAGCATAAGGCTCTTAGAGCAATTTTAACTAGTGAATTAGAATAAGAAACTAGATCATGCTTTACTTCATATTTTAGTAAGGCTCCAAGCGGTAGCCGGCGTAAGGTGTAGATGGTGGATTGGTGGGTGGAGTCTGGTTAGTTTTCACCAACGAACAAAAGGGGATATGTTGGTCTAGTAGAAAAAAGAAATATTTTTGGAAAACTAGAAATTTGACTTTGGATTTAAGCGCCATGAGAGGGTATGTTGTTGGTGGCGTGTGTGTGATATTTCGACGTGAGGGTTATCCCGTTTATGCACGTCTAATTGGCGATGCTTAGGTTGTTAAAAGAGACAATTAGTGGAAATGACTAGGATTTCTAGTGGCTAGGGTTCTCAAGTTCGCAGCGTACCAAAATTAACCCGCGTGAAGTTTATGTATGGTGTGAATAATAACATACATATATGAGGTATATATAGAGTATATCTAGTCAAAAAGTGAACAACAAAGGAAGATAAAACTTACAGTAAAAATCTAGTTGTTGCTTCCAGCAGGCTTAATGGTAAAGATGGTTTGAATCATAGTTAGAGCAAATACGATGATTCCAGCAAGTAGAGCAATGATATTCCATGGACTACTAAAGTAAGTACGCCTCAACCAGGCTATATTTTTTGGCCAGTAACTATTACAGTACATATTCAATGTTTTCCATTGATCTTTATAAAAGAAATCTGGATATGTAACATTTTTGCATATGTTGTTGATCATATTAGCAACTTCTTCATTTGATCCCAGATAGTTTACAAGGACTCTCGAGCCTACCAATGTGGCAACATCTTCTTGTGTATTCACCAACGTATCCATGGCAAAAGTATAAGATGTAATATGATTACGAGTTTGATATAACTGCTCGTAGGCAATGAGATTCCTTATAACCAGTTCGGTAGAATCTTCAACACGCAATAATGGCATTCCTAGAGTAGGCTTACTCCAAGACCCAAACAAACATGGTAACCTGTTTAATTTCACTTCCATTCCCATCACCCATGTTGGATTTCGATTAATTGTGAACTTGATCCCTGCCCTATCTAGATCTATAGCAGAAGGGATCATTGAGATTAATGAAGCATCACATGATGTAACATTATCTTCTGGCATGTAACATTGATGTAGAAGGCTAAGAATATGACGAGTATTATTAGCAGAAATATTATCTATTTTTATAGGTGCTTCAAAGAGGTTGTAGTAAGATAGAATTGGACAGAAAAGTTCTACAAGGGAGGCATTAGGCTTATATTTCAATATAGTGCACTGAAATATTTCATGAAGAATAAAAAAAGGGATTTGGTTTTCTAGCAACACCAAATCTTGAGCTACATTTTGGTTTAGTATAGTGTTTCCAACTAATTCATTAGATTCCAAAAACGCGAGGCCGTATTGGATGTATCCAAGTATGAAACAAGCATCCATGACCATCATTTCGGCAATTTCAGCACCATCATAAGTCTTCGTCCAAATATAACATGCCTTGATTTGTTCCATTGAAGCGTACACCTTCTGCATACACGATTTCAATATTTCCTCTCTTGGGACACGGATAAGACCCAATAGATTAGTCAGATAACTTACTTTCTGCCCTTCAAATGCTTGAACATTCTTATCTTCTCTGTGAAGAGGTCCAATAGAGACCACCCGAGGGTCGAAAGAACTTGGGCTCAGATCTCGTAGTACACCAGGTACCATGTAAATGGACGGTGAAGACCGGTTTCTATGCTTGTCTTCATGTTCTTTTACACGATTAAGAAGATGTAGGACACTCTTTTGGGTGTTTCCAAGCTCCAAATCGTCGTTTTCCATGGTAAATGTTCTTGCCTCCCCAATTATGGTAAAGTTAGAAACAAGACTAAAGGGTAAGTGAGTATGTAAGATCTAGCTATATTATAATTTTTTCATTTCATTACTATGCATCACATTACTTCAGAATGAGTTTATCCTATGAAAAGGCCAAATATCCTATTCCTTTCTTAAAAATATAAATTATTCTGATTCCTATCTTCTAGCTCAACATTTGTGTAAGTAAAAATGGGTAGTATTTGCTATTTGGGTTTTATGGCTGAATTTATTTGAACTTAGAACTTTAAAGCTAAAAAGATATTTAAGTTATAACTTGCCGCAACTTTGACGGCTTGTATGTTCCTAATTAGATGACTTGTACATTATCATGAAAATTCGGTTTTAAATGAAATTTGTATCGAATTGTAGATAGATACAAGTATGTTGCGGTACATTCGGAGTTAATACAAATGATATTTTAAAAGTTATAGGAAAAAAAATAATAAAACAATTGTCAAAACAACTGGTATCAACTATTAACACTCTTATTTCAACACACAAAACTTGACGAAACGATTCAAGATACAAATAACTCTTTGCTCACCAACAGACCATCAACTAGATAATCTGTTAACGCTCACAATCAGAAACAACAGTCTAACAAGATCTTATCACAAGATCTCTTAACTACTCTAAACCTGACACAAGATTGTAAACCCTAATCGCAATGAACTAGAGAGAGAAAGTGACGATGTGATGATCTTTTTCTAAAAAAAGAGTTCGTTGTTAACAAACTATTATATACAGATCTGGACTTTGACTATGCTTCCAGCCTTCAAAGGCCCATTACGCCTCTAGACTTTGACCTCTTAACAGCCCATCTCAACAAGTCCATAGACAAATCCATAAGCCCAGCATCAACAGCCCAACAAGACAGCTACAGGCCCAATCAAGCTCAGAACATAATAGCCTCACAAAACAACATAAAACATAATATAAGCAAAATACTTGTTCAATAGAAAACATATAAAAGTGATGATTATATATATTTCAACAACAATGTTAATGTGACACGTGGTGTAATTTGATTGGATAAAAAAATTAATTAAAAACAAGAGAAACAAATTGTGATGAGTGTGTGTATGCAGGGGCAGACCTAGGTTATAGCCTAGGTGGGCGGGCGCACCCATTGAATAGAAAAATTTAGCGTATTTTATAGGCAAAAATCCCGACCGCACCCGTTAAACTGTTGGTTAAAATCCATGTTCGCACTTCCAGTAAATAATTTCTGGTCTGCCGCTGCGTGTATGTGATTTGGAGCCATAAAAACCTAGAAAAAAGGTTTTAAGTGTATGTGTGGAATAAATTGGGCCTGGTTTTCTACCCGTTTGTTTAGGGCCCAAATTGCTAGTTCATTTTTTGGAGTTAGATTTTCTTGATTCTTGGGAGTTGGGATTTACCGATCTTAGTCTGGGTTCCAATTTTATGATGGACATTCGTGTAAGTTTAGTAACAGATTAAGTGGACGTATGACTTTCTCATTCTAAAAAAATGTTTCTTGGGGATTTGTATTTTGAAAATATAAAATCTCGTTATTTAAAAGTTCTAAGATTTGCTACTGGTACTTGTAATAGTTAGTTATATTTATCTATTTTGCCAAGTGTTGTGTTGTGTTGTGTTGTGTCCCTTTGGATTAAGATCAAATACAAACCACATTTCGCATACAAACTGTAAGAACCAGTGTCATCTAACCAATTATAGATAAATGATAAAATAATATCCTAAATAATATCAATTATATTGAATTCCCTATAAATATGCTAATAAGCAATTAGTTCTTTATTTGGATCTTCCTTTTGTTTTCAATGTGCTGATTAAAAAAAGTGCTAATATCATTCAAATATATGCTAAAATCAATTATCTTGATTAATTTTCATGTGCTAATATAATTCAAATGTGCTACTTTTATGTATGTATTGTTTTGGTATGTGCTAATTTAACTTTTTTTAAGTGCTAGGATCTGTTCTTACGGTTTGTAGGATAAATATGGTTTGTACCAGAACCAACCTCGTGTCCCCTTTACCCAAAAAACTAAAACAAATTTATGTTCGGATATTGGATTTAAATAACACAAATTTTCACCATTTGGCCGATAACACTCTCAACTTACGAATTGTACCACGACACTCACAACTTTGAACTTATTTTCCTCTGTCACTCAGTTAGTTTTTTTTGCTGACATGACATTTTTTTTTGCTGGCGTGACATTTGACACGATACTTTTTGCTAACGTGGTTTTTTATGACGTGGCACTTGTTTAGTGACGTGGCACCTGGCGTCAACTAACTAGATTAGGGTCCAGTTAGTTTGGGACTCACAGAGGAAAATAAATTGAAAGCTGGAAGTGGTGTGGTACAATTCGTAAGTTGGAAGTGTTATCGACCAAATGGTGAAAATTAAGGTTATTTAAATCCAATATCCATTTTAGTAGGGTGCAAACGAGTCGAGCGGCTCGCGAGCTACTCGAGATCGGCTCGAGAAAAAGCTCGAAACGAGCCGAGCCTTATCGAGCCCGAGGCGAGCTTGAGCCTAAAATAAAGCTCGTTTGTTTATCGAGCCCGAGCTCGAGCCTCGCATGTGAAGCTCGTTAGGCTCGTCGAGCCTTATCGAGCCTTAGTGTAAATGAGCCGAGTCGAGCCGAGCTTATTTTAACTTGTTTACAAGCCAACCTCGAATCTAAGAATAAGCTTAACGAGTAAACGAGCCCGAGCCCGAGCTTCACTTATCGAGCTCGCGAACCTAAAAAGTCTATTATTTATATTATTTTTATTTTATATATTAATTAATAGATAATAAACGAGCCGAGTTCGAGCTTGAGAAAACACCAACGAGCCAAGCTCGAGCTATGAAAACAAAGCTCGAATCGAGCCGAGCTCGAGCTCCCATAAGTTAATCGAGCTCGAGCTCGAGCCTGGTCGAGATCGGGCTTGGCTCGACTCGTTTGCACCCCTACATTTTAGTTAAACTTGAAACAGTCTATTTTAACCAATTACCACACCATACAATCGATATTCTCTATATTCTTAGGCAGACCTTTGGATATAATCTTTAAGTAATAATAAGAAGAGTAAACTTCGGTTTTGCTCTCTGTGGTTTGGTCACTTTAACGGTTTTGCCCCAAACCTTTAAAAATAGTCATTTTCCTCCAATAGTTTGCTATGGTTTTTCCATTTTGCTCCATGCATGGAGCAAAATGAAAAAACAGACAATTTGGATGGAGTTAGAGGCGGGGAGCAAAATGGAAAAACCATAGCAAACTGTTGGAGAAAATGACTATTTTTAAAGGTTTGGGGCAAAACTGTTAAAGTGACCAAACCTCAGGGAGCAAAACGGAAGTTTACTCTAATAAGAAATATTAACACTGTAGGATATTTTTTAGGCAAACTTTCGGATAAGTAATAATAAGAAATAGGAAACTGTAGGATATTTTCTAGGCAAACTTTCGGATGTAGTATATACATAATTTTGGGTCACCATTGGTGATTACTTTAACATATTGGATTGTTTTGGTTTTGGGTTCCAAATAATTTATCAATGGGTTAATATGCGTTGAACTGATGAAGGGAAAATCAAGGCTCATAATGGGTTTTCCAAAAAAGCTTCTTTGTTCTTGCTAATGGTGTTGAAGAATTTTGTTTTTCGTACTTTAATTTTTATACTCTGCTGATCTTCTGTGTATGATTTGTTTTTATGACCAATCGTGTGTTGGTATATGTAGTTGATGCATACAAAGATGTTAAAAATTGGCTTCACAAGTGTTGGTTACGATATACTCCATTTTCTTTAAACGGCCCATTTCGAACGATACACAATTTCGTTAAAACTCTCTGTCCCAATTTTTTTTAACGACAAATTTGGATCACTGACGGACCACTAGAGTATCATCGTGCCACCAGATTATATCCATTTCTACTAGGCATAATGTCTATACACCAATTAAGAAGAAAACCCAATAAATATGGAAAAAAAAACCCTTGTGGGAATTGAACTTAAAACCTATTGGTCCCAAAGCCTTACCCCCCCCCCCCCCCCCCCCCCGCGCGCGGCCCCTTCAAAGTTGCGCCAATGACCAAGATGCCACTAGGCTATAAAGCCATGACACATTATGATCATTTTTAAAAGATCCTTTTGGCACTTTATCCCGCTTGACCCAATCTGCCCATTTTAGTATACTTCTGCAATGAAAGCTACTTGCCGAAAAATGAATATTCAGTATACTTCTACAATGAAAGCTAATCACCGATAAATGAATATTAAGACCTCGGTTTCGTTGTTAACTGGTATCGACTATCGACCACATCCAAGAATTAGGGGATTCATACTTGGACCAACTAGAGTATGACAAGTGGGCTAAAAAGTAACCCAACTTATAAAGATCAATAAATTGTTTCTATACGATGCCTGATTGATCTGAAGAAGTAAGCGAACTCAAATAGGTCTTATTCACAGGTAAAAGGGTCGAAGTTTTCACCTAAGACTAAAACATATACTCATCTTAAGTCTATAAAAGATCCAAAAACACACTTGAACAATTTTCATATATGATAGACGTCATGCAATTGAACTAAAGATACTTGTCACAAACTAACGAAAGAAATCATATCATATGTTATCAGAGTATTTCTACACCAGTAGAGACATTTTTTTCTACTGTCTTATATCCTACCTATATCAAACTGGCTACACTATTTTACTAGATTATATATAAAAAGACAATCATTCCATTTTAAACTCTTCCAACAGGTGAAAGAGGTGGAAACGAAGCAAAACGTACTGAATTCGGGTCGTTTGTCACTCGTTTGGCAACATACGTTGTGGATTCTTGATGCTGAGATGATTTTCTGCATTCCACAACTGATATACAAATGGCGAACGCTTGTAACGGTGAGACAGATGAATTATATTCAACAGAAAATATCCCTTCTTTAATTGGACAAAGGTTGAAGAAATGTTGATTATTCATCACATCCCCCTGTTGAAAGAATATTCCAGGTACATTAGAATCCCCTTAGCGACAATAACGAGTACGGTGTTAAAATTGGTCGTGTTCGTGGGTTGGAAATCGAACCCGATATGAACCCGAAAATCGTGTCAGACACATGAACCGAACATGACACGAGTTTTTACAGGTTGACACAAACACAGCCCGTTAAACCCGAAAACTTATATTTTAATACTCGAAAACTACAAAATTTACAACTAAAGACATTTTTATATTAAGATAATTAAGTTTAAACTATAAATTGGAATTCATTTCTCTTTTTATCTTAAAAGGTTGGCATAAACAATCAAGTCGTTGAAGTTACGACTAACCAACATTTTTAAAAGGAATTATAAAAATAAAAGTTAAACTGGTCAACCAGAACATGACCCGTGTAGCTAAATGTGTTCATGGATAAACCCAAACCCATGAATTTCATATTATGTCAGAAATTCATACCCCTAATACCGAGTGTAGGCAAATCGTTGAACCATTGTATTATAAAATGAGTGCCAAACACAAACAATTAGATGTACCTGAAAGAAAAGCTCAAATTGGCCGTTGGGTGAGTTTGATCTTCCGCTAGACTGCACCTGATTTGTTAACGTTCTCAACCTGCAGCCCAAATCCCAACCGCCACAGTCACATATACCCCCAGATCGCCATCTGTCAGTTAACGGCGAAGGTTTACCATTACTTGCCACACCATGATTTCCGCCAGGTAGAATCACCGTTGTGCTAAACCGTTCCTGATCCTCTTCATTCTCCACATTTCTTGAAAACTTCACAACAATTGCTGCATGTTCATCATACGGGTTCACACGAAACAAAGAGAACTCCCTAGTGTCAGAGTTATAAATCGAACGATTGGTAACCGTCATTTGAGCCGTTACATTCGGGGCATAACCATGTCCTTTGTCTTTTCTGCTATTAGATAACCAGTTCTTTTTCTTGATTTCATCAACGGTGAAGAACGTATAGATCCAATGGCTGCTGTTATCTTTCCCGGAAGAACTTAAATCCCTCACAGTGGCTGCAAGTACGTTGTTATTGTTTTCGATTGCAAACGTGAACAGAGGCCGGCCGTTCTTTACAGCTGACTGAAAAAGCGCTTGTCTTGTTGATGTCGGTTCACATGTGTCGTTTCTTGGATCCAATTTTGTTATTGCTTTCACTTTTGAATCTTCTTCCATACATTGTCGGGAATTTGTTGCCTTTAGATGGAAGAGTGGTTCAAATAACCGTCTTAATGGACTTGAATGAGAACGTGTAGAGACACGTGTATTGTTATTATCAGTAGTTGTTCTTTGAGAAACGGGCGATTCGGTTCTTTTTGTATTGCCAAAACCAAATCGCCGAATTGGAGACATATTTCTCAGTTTACTAGCAGTAACATTACCCGTATTAAAATCCGATTTTTTCGAAGAAAAAGACGGTCTTTTTACTTCAAAGGTGTTGCTTTTCTGGTACGAGCGGCTTTTTACATCCGTTTCACTGTTTACGTGAGATACCATAGGTGAATAAACGATTGTTTTTCGCCTTTCGATCTCATCAAGATCCCGTGTTCTATGAAACGGATCTTCGATCTTCATCTTTCCTTTCAAAGATACTGCACTGCTCGTATAATTTCCCGTATCAGACGAAGATGCGTTAAAATGAGATTGTAAGGTTACCCTGGGAGGTCTTTGATCAGAATAAGAATATCTTTGACCTATGGTTGACTGGGGAGTTGACCTTGCGGTTAAAGTTAACGGGGAAGAATAACTGCTAGACAGTGAACATTTATTAACATGCTGATATTGCCATTTTTGTAACTTCCCCCAATCCATTACGCCAAAATTCAACGCTTTATCTGAGATATCTTTTCTTGTTTCGAGATAACTCGGCAAATTCGACATATGCCAAACTATCTCATCTCTATTTCCAACTTCCGATTGATTTGAAGGTGATGCTGCCGTCTGTAGTCGCGTCTTCACCTCTTGATAATGCAAATCAATATACGACAGACGTCGGTTCTCCAATTCAAATTTGCTTCTCAACGTTTGACCATGTTTTGACCGGGCTGAGATCGGGTCGCCCATTTTGTGTAATTTAATGTCGACAAACTAAAATTGAAGCCGATTTTAATCGAGTCGAATCCGCCAAATCAACGCAAACCTACATATCAATCAACCAAAAAACAAATAAAGTAATGAATTATTATCCAAAAAAATGTTTTTTTTTTTTTTTTTTTTTTTTTTTTTTTCTGGCTGCTTTAAGTTGAAGTAAAAATCCACAATATTCATGTGAATCATATTGTTTGTTAAACTAGACAAAATTGACATGATAATCAACAACCTATAGGTAGCATTTCACATGATCATATTGTTTGACTATCACTTATTCACTTGCTTAAAAATTAAGATAAAAGTAAAAATAGGCTTAAAATTAACATCTAAATCAGTTTAAGAAGTTTAACCCTATTGGAAACATGACAGATTACATTTATGCACTAGACATACACAGTTGACACTTGACAGTACAACTGTACAAGTAAAAACAAGCTTCAAGTGAGCTGTATTTGATTGGTGGTTCTAGAGCTGCAAAACAAAGACAAACTGGAGTATATAGACAAGGAAGAAACTGAAAGTGTGAACTGATGGTCCTACAGTTTTTGACAATGAGAAATTTTTTTTAAAAAACTGCAGAATGTCACATGAAACAAGATTCCCTGAATAGTAAAATAAGGGTGAATAACAGTTCAAATTATTTTGAATATTTGAAACTCTGATAGGTACAAAGGAAACAGTACAAGTTTACAGATTAAAATACATAAATAAAAATGTAAATAAATAAATAAAGACTCAGGGGCCTGACCACATTCTCTTATCTTTTTGAGTTTTTCCCTTTTTAATTTGTAAAAAATTATAAAAAATATTGTGTAAGTAGAAACAATCTTGGATTCAAGATATGATTCAAAGGCAACAATGATTAATGATTATTTTCAAATACCAAAACCTAAAAGCATTTCCTAACAACTAACAAGAAAAAAGATCATTAAAGTGTGTTAATTTACCAATTACAGTTGAAAATAAACAAGTATATTCAAGATTCCTCACACACCCACCAAGAATATCACTTCAAAACAACTAAACTCATCAAGAATCATTAAACAAAGTAACTAAATAGCATTTATTCACATAGACATTTCATCGAACACTTACCGGACGTGAAAATAAGAAAGTATCTCTAACATTTCTCACAAACCCATCAAGAATATCACTTCAAAACAACTAAACACAACAAGAATCATCAAACAAAGTAACTAAACAGCATTTACTCAGTGAGGCATTTCGTCGAACACTTACCGGGGGATGAAAATGCCGATGGGTTCTTCGAAGAAGAAGAATGTGTATCGATCGGCGCACCAAGAAACACTAAGTTTAGCACTGCAACTGAAGGTTTTTGGACAGAAAACTCGAAGAACGCTGATAAAGATTTGACTTTTTATAAAAACCCAACGGTCCCAAGAAAGAATTTACAGTAAAAAGTGCCAAAGTGGTGTGATTGTGTGTGTGAAAGCAGGTGAGAGTAATTTAAGGGGGTGAATTCACTTTGAACTCTTGCAGTAATGTCAGAGAGAGAGAGAGAGAAGACGCGTGAATTGGACGGTTGAGATTAGAGTTACAAGATATACATTATTTCTGCTTACACAAAATCAGTGATTATATTACTTTTATTGAACTTTATTTTTGTTTTCTATAAACAATAATGGTAAATATAAGCTTTAATAAACATGGTAACATGCGTGTGGGGCAAAATTTTTATACAATTTCATGAATGTGTGTTAAAGTATATGTATTCAAGAAGTTATTTACTAAAATTAATTTATAGGCATTGGTACAATTTCATGCATGTGTGTTAAATTATATGTATTCAAGAAGTTATTTACTAAAATTAATTTATAGGCATAGCACCGAATTAAATAATATTAGACATTAAAGTTATAGTGGAACGATTAAATACAAATGAGTTTTAACATATAAAATGACATTAATATGAGAAGAGAGAAGGGAAAGAAGTTTTTTGTTTTTTTGAATTTTTTTTACTATCTACTTAAGTATGATGTTTAATTGCAAAATGTAAAAAAAAGTTTGTAATTTTACACTACTAAGGTAATTATGTAATTTTTGTTGAGTAATTATACAGTTTTACATAATTACTCTAGTAGTGTAAAATCACGATTTTTTTAAGAATCTGGGCTAAAATACGTGATTATTAAGATGAGAAAAAATTAAAAAAAAAAAAAAAATCTTTTCTTCATGGTTTTTGTCATAACTTTCACAGTTTCACTTTGAGCTCCACCCTATAGAGAAGTCTTGTGGATTTTCGTCTTTTTACATCTTTAAATGTTAACATATTATTAACATGTGGTTGGGATCACTACATCGATAAGACGATAACAATCCCTCGATACATTTTTCTCATTCTTGGATTTCTAGTCTCTTAAGCCATTTCCCCTTTTTTTTACCATGTGTAGTGGTAACAACAAATAATGTCTCACCCATGGGCGTTGTCTGCCACGTGTAATCTAGTCATCAAAGGCACGTTTTTCACAAAGGGGCGTAGTAGTGATAATGCCCAATAATGCCCCGTCAATCATTACACAATTATTATTTTTTTTAATTAAAACTAATAAAATTAATTAAATAAAAAACATTACATTCTTAAAAAAACCGGAAATAAGAAAAAAAAAATCCTAAAAAAAAAAAAAAAAAAAACGAAACAAATAAATAAATAAAATACTATTAAGCTAGAGTCCGTATTTTTGACGGATTTGTTCCCGACGCATTTGGGCTATGATCAACGCGTCGCCTGTGAGATGGTCGATGGGTTTAGACTAAAATTCGATATCTTTCTCCATTTGTCTCGAATCTTGTATCACGACAAACTTTTTGTTTTCGGCGTTTCTTTCCTCAATACTTTGTAAACGCCTATGACCGAGATCTCGAATGTCCCGAAGGTGTCGATTCATCTCTTCGAAATCTTGCTTCAATATTTCGTGATTAGAAGAAGAGGACTCCGCTTTTTCCCTTATTTTTGGCATTTATTCTACCCGGCGGTCGTTCCAACTCCAAATCTTCCTCGTCGTCTAAATTAATATTTAAATTGACGTTACGAGCATCTGAGGTTGGTGTGCCGGGTCAACCGACAATGATGTTTTGGACGAATAGATGTCATCGTCTAACGCTAGACGTCATCGTCGGTACGTCTGCCCATTTGGGACTTCGTCTTAAAAGCTCCCAACATCTTAAATAAGTGAAATTGCCTTTCATAGCATTGTATTCTTCCAACGCTCTTGTTATAACATTAGCGTCGTTTTGGCCGTTTTCCCTGTTGTCCCAATTGCGTTGAAAGACCTCTTGAAACTGATGACATTTCCAGTTGATATCGGTCCATTTGCTCGAAATGGAGTATTCTTTCCGGTAATCTTCTTCTTTCCCCATAGCTTTAAAGAACGTTTCACGAATCTTTTGCCGAAAAACTGGTAATGTTTGATAATTTGCTACAAAGAAAATAAAAAATTATAATGTAAAATTTTACAATAATAATAATAATAATACTTCGGTCGAATAGATGTAAAAAACAAATAACTTTTTAAAACACTTACCAACATCGGGGGCCTCCGATGTATCTAGCCACGCACGTGCCAACGCATACTCCTCGTCTTTCGTCCATGCTTGGTAGTCTCCTTTTCGGCGAGGAGCGGTTGCATCTTTTTTTTTGTGAGACCTTTTCCCACGTTTGGATCTCTCGACAACGGGCTCGGGTTCGGGTTCGGGTTGTGTCTCCGGTACCGTTTCTATCTCTGGATTGGTATCTTGAGTAGACGGTTGCGAACCGCACATGGTTTGAAAGGTTTGAGGAACTTGAAAGAATGGTTGGGAACCGGCCGATGCTAATATTTGGGCGTACGCAAATACATTAGGATCCATCTCTTGTAGGTTGAAGCTCGGTTGGGGTTGCGTGGTGTTCGACCGATATGCGTTGGGATTACCGGGTCTCGAAGGCACACCGAATGGAGGTCGGAAGGGATTCATGATTGTGGGTGAAAAGTGGAGAAGTTTTTAAAAAATGAAGAGTATAGGTGAAAAGTTTATAAAAAAGAATGAAAAGTGAGATTTAAATAGGGTTAAATGTTGAATAAAAAAAATAAAATTTTAAATGTTGTTACCGTTTCTCAACGGTAATGTTTTGAAATTTGAGCCGGGCACAAGCGTTGTTTTTAAAACGCCATTAAAAAAAATCGAAGAAAAATGCCCGTAGGGGCCGAGGCAGGGGCGTTGTTTGGCGTTTTTGGGCAAAAAAACGCCCACATTCCAGACGACTACGCATGGTGTTAGGATCATAGGGAATTCTCGTAGTTCATTTCTTAGTTTGAAAAGTTTCTTGAATCTCTAACTATGATGATACCTATTGTTCTTTTCATTCCTCATTCACTTGAGACTAGAAGGTACGGGGAGGGTCATCCCCAAGTGGATGGGCTGCCACGTAGGAAGCCACATCCCCATCCCCTATGGGATGACCCTCCCCGTGGTGTTCGACCGATATGCGTTGGGATTACCGGGTCTCGAAGGCACACCGAATGGAGGTCGGAAGGGATTCATGATTGTGGGTGAAAAGTGAAGTTTTTAAAAAATGAAGAGTATAGGTGAAAAGTTTATAAAAAAGAATGAAAAGTGAGATTTAAATAGGGTTAAATGTTGAATAAAAAAAATAAATTTTTAAATGTTGTTACCGTTTCTCAACGGTAATGTTTTGAAATTTGAGCCGGGCACAAGCGTTGTTTTTAAAACGCCATTAAAAAAATCGAAGAAAAATGCCCGTAGGGGCCGAGGCAGGGGCGTTGTTTGGCGTTTTTGGGCAAAAAAACGCCCACATTCCAGACGACTACGCATGGTGTTAGGATCATAGGGAATTATCGTAGTTCATTTCTTAGTTTGAAAAGTTTCTTGAATCTCTAACTATGATGATACCTATTGTTCTTTTCATTCCTCATTCACTTGAGACTAGAAGGTACGGGGAGGGTCATCCCCAAGTGGATGGGCTGCCACGTAGGAAGCCACATCCCCATCCCCTATGGGATGACCCTCCCCGTGGTGTTCGATCGATATGCGTTGGGATTACCGGGTCTCGAAGGCACACCGAATGGAGGTCGGAAGGGATTCATGATTGTGGGTGAAAAGTGGAGAAGTTTTTAAAAAATGAAGAGTATAGGTGAAAAGTTTATAAAAAAGAATGAAAAGTGAGATTTAAATAGGGTTAAATGTTGAATAAAAAAAATAAATTTTTAAATGTTGTTACCGTTTCTCAACGGTAATGTTTTGAAATTTGAGCCGGGCACAAGCGTTGTTTTTAAAACGCCATTAAAAAAATCGAAGAAAAATGCCCGTAGGGGCCGAGGCAGGGGCGTTGTTTGGCGTTTTTGGGCAAAAAAACGCCCACATTCCAGACGACTACGCATGGTGTTAGGATCATAGGGAATTCCAGTAGTTCATTTCTTAGTTTGAAAAGTTTCTTGAATCTCTAACTATGATGATACCTATTGTTCTTTTCATTCCTCATTCACTTGAGACTAGAAGGTACGGGGAGGGTCATCCCCAAGTGGATGGGCTGCCACGTAGGAAGCCACATCCCCATCCCCTATGGGATGACCCTCCAAGCAATTTTAAGGGGGGTGGAGGATGGGGCCCACACCAATTATTTTTTATTGTTTATCTTGTTTATTTGCTTAGGTTTATAAAAACAATTCAAAAATTAAATAAAAAATAATACATAAAAGAAGTAAATTAAATCCATTACATAATATAAATAAAAATTACATAACCAAATAAAATTACGAATCCTAAAAACATAAAATTACGAATCCCGAAAAGGTAAATTGCGGAGACACCCATGAAGGATCGGTAGTCGGAGTGTAACCAGGCGTCGAAAAAAAGTTAGGCTGATTCGGGTTCGGGTTGGCATTGTTCGGGTTGGTATTGTTTGGATTGAAGAGATTCATGATTTTTTTTTTTTTTTTTATAAAAGGATGGAGCTTTTTATAAAATGGATGAGAGAAGAGAGAAGTGGGTAGATTTTGGATGGAGTATTTTAAAAAAATGGATGAGAGGTGGGTATTTATTAAAGTAAAAAAAACTTTTTTTTATAATATAGCCGTTTACCAACGGCTAGATTTCAAAAAGTGGGCCCGTCGAATCCGGCTGGTGGGAGACGAAGAAGACGCGGCGGGGCATAGGGGGGCGGTGTTCCGCCTCGGCGCCGGGCCTGGACGGGGCCACGCCGTCCCCCATACCGTCCAGTCTGATAACTTATGTAGGCGTGTGACATTGAAAGCAATGGTTTTCGCAGTGTATGCTTTTAGTTTGTTAGTTTCTTTGTTCTTTTTCCTCTTGATAATCTAATAAATTTGGTCTAACCACAATTTTACTAAATCTACTATTAATCTTCTAATCCCGAGAACATTAAACTGTTATACAAGTAATTCAATCTTATTTCATTGACGATTTCACACATGCGCGCTATGTTTCCAAGCTTTATGAAACCATTTCATCATGGTTAACTTTTTTCAAGTGGATAAAGGTTTCATCTCAAGGCTAGATAAACATACACCCAAATCAAATGAATATAGTTTTCCTGGTGGCTGACATGAAGAGAAGTTTGGCACATAATGCAGTTGGAGGAGTTTGGAGCCATTGTGGTTAAAATTTTAACCAAGAAATTGTAGTTTCACATGTTATACAATTTTAATTAGAGGTGTTAAATGAACCATGTTTATAGATTGATGAATGGAATTTGAAAATCTGAGATATAAACCCATAACATGTATATTCACAAGCTAAATCAAAATTTATTTTACATATTTATATTCTAAAAGTACAAATAACAAATAGTACAATTGTGTAAAAAAATAATCATATTTAAACTAAAACTATATAATCTCATGCTAATTACTATTGTATCTATTAAACTTTGACATAAAATATCCAATTCATCAAACATAAAAAATAAAAAGGTTAACTAGTCAAACCAACCTGTTTAATTATATACATTCACAAGTTTAACCTGAAACTAACCCGCACTTGTTGTTCAATCCCTCAAATAGGGGCAAATTAAACTAGATTAGTCAGGTACCAAAACACAAACAAGAAAATCTAGAAGCTCACAAGCATTTTATTCATTATCAAAGCAACTAAGAACAATCACACTTATGTTATGCATTTAGTCAAACCTGACCGAACACAAAAGGATGTCACACAGGCACTATAGACACTAAAAAGAATATACACATGGACAAGCTATAAAACGTGCAAACTCATATATTTTTTTAACCGGAAATTTCAATAGACTTGACATCAGGTTTCTTTGCTTCTTCTTTGGGCACCGTAATTATAAGCACCCCGTTTTCCATGGCCGCCTTCACCTGATCCATTTTAGCATTCTCCGGCAACCTGAACCTCCTTGTGAATTTTCCGCTGCTTCGTTCAACCCGATGCCATTTATCATTCTTATCTTCTTTCTCGACGTTCCTCTCACCGGTGATCTGTAAGATGTTTCCGTCTTCCACCTCCACCTTCACTTCTTCTTTCTTGATCCCTGGAAGATCAGCCTTGAACACATGAGCTTCGGGCGTTTCCTTCCAGTCCACACGGGCGTTTACCAATGCAGAAGTTTCCCTTGAAACATCAGATGAAGGTGAAACAGGGAAGTCTCTGATTGGGTCCCAAAGGTCGAGTGAAAAGGGGTCGAAGATGCTGCTTCGTCGGCCACTGAATAAGGTTGGGACGATCGACATTGTGTAATGTTGATTTAAAATGATCTGAATATATTTGGTAAGAAGAATTCGATTACTTTGCTTTGTTGAGGATTTCGTGATTCAGTTGATTTGGTCTGATTATAGTGGCAGTTTTTGGATTTTTATACGTGATTAGAGCAACTTCGAGAACTTTCTGGATGACTCGTTAAGACCAATCAGACATAGAAATATGAAGAACGTTCTTTATGTTTCAGTACTAGATACTTCTCGATCCTTCATTAGCAGATTGTTTTCCAACTTTGCTTCCTTTTTTTCTCGTTCTATTATTATGATTTTTTATTTTCATTAATCCTTGATAGTAATATATATTAGGCAAATTGGAAATACTGTAAATAATACTATCTAACTCAATTTGGCCGATAACAATCTCAAATCAGTTATTGGCCGATAATAATCCGAACTGGTCATTTTTCTTTGTAAAATAGTCCGCTCTTAAAATAGCTTAACGGAGTTAAGTTTTTTTCCAAATTACAAACCGATGTTTTAGGGCTTTTGATCGGAACGAGGATACGAATCGATTAATGTAAAACTTACCTCGAAATTGTGCTCGAAATGACTTGATTTTTGTTATTGGTAGTTTAAACACCCGAATTGAAGCACTGTTTTCGTGGGTTGTGGCAGTATTTCGAGGTAAGTTTTACATCAATCGACTCGTATCCCCGTTCTGATCAAAAACCCTAAAACATCGCTTTGTAATTTGGAAAAAAACTTAACTCCGTTAAGCTATTTTAACGGCAGACTATTTTACAAAAAAAGTTGACCAGTTCGGATTATTATCGGCCAATAACTGACTTGTTATTATTATCGGCCAAATTGAGTTAGGTGAGATTATTTATTTCCAATTTGCTTATATATTATTATTTTCCACCTTTTTTCTCATTCGATATTCAAATTTGCTAAATTTAAATAATTAAAATATTTATGTAATCCTAAAAGCACTTAAATCAAACACTTAGATTATGTGTAGTGGAATAATTTTGTGAAAATTTTTGTTATCTCACTATTATGTAGGTAGTGAAGCTTTAACCAATTAAATCATCGGAAGTGTGTCGTGATATAACTAAAAATAAAATAAAATAAAATAAAATAAAATTATGTGAATGGTTAGTGTGTAGTGGACCTCACCTCATGCTTCCTTCACGCCCATTAACATGGTAGCACCTAGGGGGGTTCAGAATTCGATTCAGATTCGACAAATTCGAAATTCGACTCGATTCGACTTCAATTAAAAAGGTAGAAGTGATGTCACATTTACTTGTTCGTGAGTGATCCAAATTTACCATTAAAAAATAGTAAAGATAGAAGTGATGTCACATTTACTTGTATTGTTTTTTTATTTTCAGCTTTACACTATATAGGATATACACTTAACTCATTTAACTTTTCATTAAGAGTAAACTGCCATTTTGGTCCCTGTGGTTTGGCTAGTTTTGCCACTTTAGTCCAAATTTCAAACTTTTTACATCCAGGGCCCTGTAGTTTGGTTTTTGTTACCATTTTGGTCCAAATTTCAAATTTGACCAGATTTCCCATTAATGACCTGCTATTTTGTCTTTACCCTCAGGGGCATTTTGATCATTTTAGATTTATTATCTCTTTATTATAACTCAATTATAATAAATCTCTCTCTCTCTCTCTCAACATACAGACATCTCTCTCTCTCTCTCAACATACAACTCTGCTCTCTCTCTAAAATACCACCACCACACCACCACCACTCCCACCATCGCATCATCCCCACCACCATCCCACCGCCGCCAACACCACGAATGGCATCTTGTGCAACGAGCAGGGCACGAATGGCATCCAGCTCAGCATCACCTGAGCTTACCTTTTGTCTTCTGCTTCGCAAAATTCTGCTGGTGCTCATCGGAGAACCATTCTTGGGCTTAGGTGAGGCACACTTTCCAGAACCCCCAACTTCGTTCCTTTGATTCTGCTCCAAATCCTGAATTTCTTGAGGCTTTCCAACAAAACTTGGGGGAGGCAGCTGAGCAAGAGGATTCACAATCGGACACAAATTAGCCCCGATTTCAACTTCAGTAGGATTTAAGCAAGGTGTAGAAGACGATTTCACTTCCAAAGAGACCGCCTCCTTCAGCAAATCAGACCCTTCAAGCGAAGTTTCAAGCACCGCACACTCCTCAGTTGGAGATAAATTGAAACTTTTGCAACTAGCAGACGATAAGGGGGTAAATCTGGAGGAATTGGCGGTTTTGGAGGGATTGGCGGCTGATTTTGGCCAATCAGTGAAGAGATTTCGGACATGAGGGTGGGAGAACCGTAGAGAGGGTTTCTAGAGAGAGAAAGAAAATTGAGCAAATGAAAAATCTTAGGGTTTGGGAGGGTTGGCGGCAGTGGGATGGTGGTGGTGGGGATGATGCGGTGGTGGGGGTGGTGGTGGTGCAGAGAGTTTAGAGAGAGAGTCAGAGGTGTGTTTAGAGAGAGAGGGAGTGTGCAGAGAGTTTAGAGAGAGAGAGGGAGAGAGAGAGGTGCTTTGAGTTTTTATTTTATTTTATTAATTAGTTATAATAAAAACTGTCATTTTGGACAAAAATGCCCCTGCACAAAAAAACAAAACAACCAGTTTTCGACAGTTAAAAATGTGGTTTTTGAATTTTGGACTAAAATGGCAACAAAATGCAAACCATAGGGACCCAGATTTAAAAAGTTTGAGATTTGGATTAAAATGACAAAAGTGTCCAAACCACAGGGACCAAAATGGCAGTTTAGTCTTTCATTAATTATGTTTTTCTTTAATAACTTGGTTCATGAGCTTTTTAAAAACAATGAAGACGTGATTGTTTTTTATATTTTTTTTTGGATGTTTCAGTATAAATTTTGTTGAAAACAGGGTTGTATCAAAAAATAGTCTTTTTTTATCATAGACCATATCATGTGTTGGTGCCATGCCGGTACGGGGGGTACCGTGACGAAGTAAACTAATAACAATCGAACTACGTCGATACCGGTATCATTGTTATTGTAATCGATATCAGTATTCATTTTATGGTTTCCGATCGATGTAAGAACTTGACTTTATTTTTTTGTGTTACATCAAACGAACTTTTGTGTAATGAAACCGTTGCAAACCAACTTTTTTTTTGTTTGTATCATAGGAGTTGTGTTCTGAATAATGTATTTTTTTGCCGTAACCTATATTGATTGCCAATATCATACAGCTAACGAAACGAAGCGACCTGATGCCGACCAAACAACGTCGTTACCGTTATTGGTGTTATTGGAACCAATGTCGGTATTTGCTTTTTTGTTTTCTATCGATTTAAAACACGTGTCTATATCACTAACTTAAAGTTCGATATCATTTTATGTTAAATCATAGTCACTAGATAAACTAATTTCGTTTTTAATTTCTCTTCTTAACTTCCTTTGACCAAATTTTTGTTGACAGATAGCTTTACTGAAGAAGGAAACCATGGCATCAGTATAAAGACTTTAAGATTGCTTTTATTATTATTGATGATTCTTTGATCAATTTATATCTTCCTAATTTGCAAAGCCGAAGACCGTGAGCGTTGTCATAGGAAGAGGGTTCTTCCTGCGATCATCCTCTGGCGTAAGAATAAGTACTTAATTAGAATGAAATTCACTGCGAAATGTACATGTAAAGTGAGAGCATAAGAGTTAGAGACTGAGTGGTCAATGTTACCTTAACTCTTTGACTATTTAATATTTATAGGAGAGAATTAGGGTTCATGTCACTATCACGTGGTGTGGTCCCCGTTGGTAAGCATAAATGTTTTGATAGTGACATCACGAATTCCATTGATCATGACTCATGAATGTATCTCCCTTGCTAAGTAGGCCTAACAAAATTACGCATTAGTCATCCTGGGTTATCATAGTGAAATGGATACTCCATTAGTCTATGTGAGTGGATTTCGGGTTACACCTCTTTATTTACCATAATCAATAATCATATCATATAACTTACAAAATCATATTAGTTTGGTCATCTCTAAATTTTTTCTGTCTAAACAACTCTAGTTATCTTTTATTTTTACACAAAAGTATACTTTATAAACTATATTTATTTTTACAGAAAAACAAACTTTGTAAACTATATAAATAGTTAAAATACAAAATAGGTATATTACCTAAAGAAGGATCAAATGGGTCTGGACTTAGGAGTTGAAAAGAACTGGAAAACAGGCCCAGCCCAGCCTACGATTTAAACATGTTGCATCAAATGGGTCTGGATTTAGGAGTTGAAACTTCTGCATAGTATGCCTTTTACCTATAGAAGGATCAAGACGTTTCTTTGTGATTCCAGATTTTCATTATCAAAGAGTCATCATGAAAGTTCCCGAAGGCTCCTATCCATATGTATATAAATCCTTCCTGCTCCTCAAATTCCATAACAAAACAACACTTGAGTTACCGAAATACAAAGTAACTCAATTCTTCGATCTTTTCACAGTTTTAGTAATTCAATAGCCAAAACATAAAAAAATGTTGATCATCCCAAGCTTGTTTGGTGGCCGAAGGAGCAGCGTCTTCGACCCATTTTCCCTCGACGTTTGGGACCCATTCAGAGACTTCCCCATTTCGTCTTCCTCTGATGTTTCAAGGGAAACTTCTGCATTGGTAAACGCCCGTGTGGACTGGAAGGAAACGCCAGAAGCTCATGTGTTCAAGGCTGATCTTCCTGGGATTAAGAAGGAAGAAGTGAAGGTGGAGGTGGAAGACGGAAACATCTTACAGATCACTGGTGAGAGGAACGTGGAGAAAGAAGATAAGAATGATAAGTGGCATCGGGTTGAAAGAAGCAGCGGCAAATTCACAAGGAGGTTCAGGTTGCCTGAGAATGCTAAAATGGATCAGGTGAAGGCGGCCATGGAAAACGGAGTGCTTACAATTACTGTGCCTAAAGAAGAAGCGAAGAAACCTGATGTCAAGTCTATTGAAATCTCCGGTTAATTTTCTTTTATGAACTTCAATCATGCTGTCATCATCAAGTGTTTGTGTTTTGTGTTTCTCGATGAAATGGCTGTCATAAGTTGTATGCTTTTGTGTAACTTCGATGATGATTGATGAATAAAATGTTTGTTAGCTTTTGAATTCGATTCATTGCACTCTGATGATGCAAAGAGTACATAATTACAATGACCAAATGAAATCTACGAAGTCATTCCAAGAGTGATGTGAAAATCCCCAGCTGCATTATTAGCCTAATTCCCAGTCTTTGTTAATTGATTTCTATAAATTCATCCAAAAAGATGACCCACCTCCTCTGATTTTTTAGATTAAGGTTTAGTGTTCATGATTTTTGTCATAAAGTTTAAAGGATAAATTAAGGTGAATTTAATTAAAAACAAAAAAATATGCCCCATAGTGCGTTTTTAGCTCGGTTTTAACCATTGAGGGAGTCTGTGTGGGGTGGGATGGGGTGGGTTAATATTAAGAAAACATAGTTTTAAAATAAAATCATCTTAAAATTTTAAACCTTCCCTAAAAAATATATTTTTATATATACAACTATATTAAAATAAAATGTTTGGTACTTAAAGATACTTCACATTCTGGACGATTCCGAAAGTAAATGAAGAGGCCTCAAAGATCTTCCCTAAAAAAATATATTTTTTATATATAAAACTATATTTTAAACCTTTCCTTTTGATTTTCTTTGTTGATTCTATCAAAGAAATTTTCCATGTTGCACCAAGTGTTCTTTGTTTAGATAAAATATTAACCATGAGGTTAAAAATCATGGTCCATGGATGCCTTTTGTGGCAAGGACTTCAACAGCAATAATTGATGATATTTTCATAGGGTGGAACAAGAGGCTAATCACATGATGACGTATGGCAACTGAGTCTTCTCCAACATAGAAAATTTCAAGTTTTCTCCGAAGTGATGTCGATTTCAGTAACAATTACGTTTTTGAATGGTCGAAGTGGTCCCGAAGAAGGTGAATATTTTTGTATGGCGTGCTCAATGGGTCGGATTGCCACTGTGGATGCTCTGTTCAAACGGAATTGTTTTAATGGTGACGATAGGTGTGTCATGTGCGGCGACGGAAGCGAGACTGCGGAACACCTTTTCTGTTCATGTGTGGTGGCTGTGGAGGTCTGGCATCTTATAAGAGTAGGTGGGTTAACATTGGACCGATTTTTGCCTTCTCGTTGATTGATCTGCTCGAAGTCCACGAGTTCTCCGGTTTGGTTTCTAAAGCGAAAAACATCCTCAAAGGTATCATTATGGTTGGTTGGTGGTGCATTTGGAAAGCTAGGAACAAAAGAAGATTTTCGGGCAAGCATAAGTCGGTGGCTAACATAGTTCAGGACATTAAGTCGCTTGGTTTCTTGTGGTATAGCAATAGGTCTAAGTGTAGAGATGTTTCTTGGGAGAATTGGGTTTCTTTTTCTGTAATGTAATAGGTTTTGTCGTGTTTTTGGCTGCCCTTGTTTTTGGGGGTTTGTCGGTGTGAATAATAGTTACCTTTCAAAAAAAAAAAAAAGATGTGGAAGGGGTGCGTGGAAGGGGATAGCAACAAAGCTGAAATTTTTAAAGTATAAAATAAAGGACTGGAACACTGCTGTAAAGATGAGCTCGGATGGGGTTGTTTTGGATTCAAAAAAGCAACTCCAAATACTGGATGAGTTAGCTGAAAATAGACGGCTTAACGCCGAGGAATTAGAAATCAGACCGAGGTGTCGGCATGTAGTTATGGAGGCGGAGCGTTTAAAGTAGTTAGACATTAAACAAAAGGCGAGGATTCGGTGGACCGTGGATGGAGACGAAAACTCTAGTTTCTTCCATGGCGTTAAAAACTCAAATCTCACTAACAACCGAATCAACGGGCTTTCTATTGATGGGGTATGGGTGGTTAACCCAGCACAAATTAAGGATAGCTTCTATCAGTTCTTTTCGAACCTTTTTGTGGAGCCGTTGCCGGTGCGTCCGTCATTTTCATGCCCGAATTTAACGTCGCTAACAGGTTCGGATTCTGATTTTTTGACTCAGCCTTTCACATTATTGGAAATAAAAAATGCCGTATGGGAATGTGACAGGGACAAAGCGCCCGGTCCGGACGGGTTTAATTTTAAGTTTATAAAAAGGTGTTGGGATGGATTCGAAGTGGATTTTATAAAACTTTTTGCTGAATTCTATGAAACTGGTTCACTTAACACGACATGTAACTCATCTTTCATAACTTTGATCCCGAAAATAAATGACCCTTTGAAACCTTCGGATTTCCGGCCTATAAGCTTAATTGGGTGTATAAAATAATCTCAAAAGTTTTGGTGAATCGACTAAAAGGGGTAATGGGAAAATTGGTTTCGCCTGAACAAACGGCTTTCTTGTCGGGTAGAAGCATTACCGACGGGCCGTTAATTCTGAATGAAGTTGTGGCGTGGATGCGAAAGGCGAAGAAAAAAGGTAAGTTTTTTAAAGTTGACATACATAAAGCATACGATTCACTAAATTGGGCGTACTTGGATTCAGTAATGACTCAAATGGGTTTCCCGTACCGTTGGAGGCGTTGGGTTATGGCTATTGTCACTACGGCACGTGCATCGGTTTTGGTAAACGGTTCTCCCACACTTGAATTTGAGTGTCGGAGAGGACTCAGACAAGGCGACCCACTCTCGTCTTTCCTCTTTTTGCTAGCAATGGAAGCTCTGTCGGGTTTCATGAAAAAGGCTTGTTCCATAGGGCTTTTTCGTGGTATCCGATGTTCGGATGGGGGCCCGCTTCTATCACACCTTTTATACGCTGACGATGTAATTTTCATGGGCGAATGGTCTCACTCAAATGGGCAAAACATATGTAGATTGATCAGATGTTTTTATTTGATTTCAGGGTTGAAAATAAATCTAGCAAAATGTAGTATCCTCGGGGTGGGTGTGGGTAATAGCGAGATACATACTATGGCAAATCTACTTCAGTGTAAGATCGACGTTTTTCCATTCAAGTATCTAGGGCTTTTCGTTGGGGCTAACATGAATCTTATAAAGAATTGGAAGCCGGTGGTAGAGCTTTTTAGATCTCGGTTATCAATTTGGAAAGCGCAAAATCTATCTTATGGCGGTCGGGTCACACTATTAAAATCGGTATTAAATTCTTTACCCACTTACTTCTTCTCAATCTACAAGGCACCGACACAAGTCATAGCAACTTTGGAGAAACTAAGAAGATTGTTTTTTTGGGGCGGGTCGGAGGAAAAAGCAAAAACAAACTGGTTGGCTTGGGATGGTGTTATTGCACCGGTGGAATATGGGGGGTTAGGTTTTGGTTCTCTAAAAGATGCAAACTTAGCAATGCTTGCTAAGTGGTGGTGGAGGTTCAAACTCGAAGACAAAGGATTATGGAGGAAAGTTGTTTGGGCGATTCATCATAGTTCGAGATCTTGGAGTTATATCCCAACAAAAATGTCGATTCCAGGTCCGTGGAAGCAAGTAAAAAACATTTCGGTTGAGCTTATTCACAAAGGTGTCAACATATCAAAATCTATAATTGGGAGGGTGAGGTGTGGGTCTTCTATTTCTTTCTGGATTGATATTTGGATTGGGTCTGAAGTATTGGCTGAGAAGTTTCCATTATTGTTCGGTTTGGAAGTAAACAAGTGGGCTACGGTGGCAGAAAGACTTGGGGTAGGGATTTTGGGCCAACGTTATAACTGGGCTTGGAAAAGATGCATTGCAACACCTCCAGAACGACAAGAATTGGGTCAACTGCAGTCAATGATTGCTCAGGTGGCTTTATCTTCAAGATCGGATAGCTGGAGGTGGATTTTGGAGAGTTCGGGTTGCTTCACTGTCAGAAGCATCAAGAATCAGATTAGTTCACATGTGTGACACCTGTGCCTCCACGACCATCAAACAAATACCAAATCAATGAATATTGTATTTCATACTTGGGATTTGTATAAATATGTGTATCATTTGCACATATCAATTCTTGTTCGATTTCGGGCTCTAAATCGCTTTCTGGAAGGTTATACGCGCACTGATGCGTAAATATAACCAGTTTAATGCAACAAACACTCCGGATGTGACAACCCTCGTAATTCCATGTATCCGTACAATTTATTGATGATAATTAAGTGCTTAACTGCTCTCTGATTTCTGTGTTATACTTACGTGTGCTTGTTAACATACTAGTAGTGTACGGAAAAGTTACTAAATAGTCCGGTATGCTTTCTTGAGTGTTGGGAATTAAAAGTGTTACAAAAAGATACATAAAAGACACTATACGGAATAACTTAGCACTTTAACGGAACGGTATCTAACCGAACAACCGGACATTACCCGGGACACTAAAATATTGTTAAAAATATTGTTTCACTTTTTCTGAGCTAGACATGGTCCCCGAACACACTAACATATTACATAAAGCATGTTACACACTAAACATTAAATATAATACTTAACTTTCCACTAGCTAAATTATTTACCATCAAATTTCACTTAACCCCCCCATATATATATATATATATATATATATATATATATATATATATATTACGGACATGGAGGTGGCCCCATCACCTAGATCATGTAATCCTCCCAAAATCCCACTTAAATCATCTTGGGATTTGATTTAGATTATGTAGGTACTAATTGAAACACATGGACCCTTGGTTAATAATATTAGATGGATATAAGTACACATGGACTCCACTCATCTCACAACATTTTCAACTCACCACAACTCTATTCCTTCCCCCCCTTCTTCTCGGCTGTGAGCCCATCCACACACCACCATTGATTTTATTTCAAGTCCATTCAATCTTCATACTCACAAAGGTGTCTAAGGGTGATTAAGGAAGCTTGGTGTTTTCGGAACTGGAAGGACCTCTCTCATCTTCTTTTAACCACCACTTTTCTACACTTGAACTCCCCTAGCCTTGAGCTAGTGGTAAGAACTTAGATCCTTGTATTTTCATGTTATTTAGAGTGGTTAATAGTTATTCTATGATGAGAACCCATGAACACTAAAGGATCATAAACAAAGTTTTGAACATAGAGCTAACCTAATGATGAAGTGTTGTTGTAATGTGATGAAGTGATGTTAATATGAAGTTTTGATTCTTGTTGATTTCCTGATGATTTGCTTGTTAATATTGATGTTTGATGTTGTTGTGATCACTAAACATGTTAACGAAATCAATCGAACACGAGTTAGAAAGCTAAAAGCTGTAAACAGTTTCTGTCCAAGCTTTTACAGCCAACTTCAGTTGGCTGTAAACAGGTCAATATTTAACGAAAAACGGATTTTCTTGAGTCTATAACAGGATATTTCGAAATACGGTTCTAATGGCACCGGAAGCATAATTTTTTTGACTTTGTTTACTATTTTTAAAGATCTGTTTTTGGACAGCAGCTCAAGCTGCATTTTTACTGCTGAAAATATGCGTTCTTTTTTCCGTCATAACTTGAATTCTGTGTAGAGTTAGATCATGAAATTTGTACTGTAGATGACCACCGATGTATTTGTAGTTTTCTCACTGGAATTTCGTAAATCGGACTCTCGATGAATTTTAAATAAATTATTCCGTGGACTACAGTCAGAAAAAGATAAATCTGATTTCAGTCCGGAAAATGAATTTTTATAAAATATTGGTAATGAATTGGATCCCGAGATTTTTACACAATAATATTTGGATCGTTTAAGATATTCTGTAAAAATTTGGGAATTTTTGGAATAAGTTAATTATTTTATTAAAATGCCCGAAAACAGCCCAGTTTAGGATATTTAAATTGAAATGACATAAGTAGTAATTTGCGTGTCTAAATGTCGAGTATGTTATCTGAGGATGATCTAACATGTTATATGTCAATGAAAGTAATATGTGCAATATCGTATGCTTGTTCTTGAGTAGCTATAGGTGGAATGTTTATATGAGCGTGAACTATTAAAGTGAATGCATGTTATGTAGTAGATACGTGTAGGAACTTTGTGCTCTATTTGAAACCACTAAATGACTAACTGGTAATCATATTAGGACGTGATTGACCGACCTTGACTGTTAGCTATATTTGAGAATCTAACCGAGCAAACCGAGGTGAGTTCACACCCTTACTAAGGCATGGGATTCCCGGTGGTTGGGAATGGGATTAAATAGCTGAGACAGAACTTGTACCTTCACCACTACTAGACTACTTACCTCCGTCCTCGGATTGGGAAGGACGCCAGCGCTAAACCTACGTACGTACTACGTACCACTGTCCTCGGATTGGGAAGGGCACCAGCGCTAAACCTACGTATTCTCATACGTACCTATGTCCTCGGATTGGGAAGGGCACCAGCGCTAAACCTATGTATTCACTACGTACCACTGTCCTCGGATTGGGAAGGACACCAGCGCTAAACCTACATATTTAATATGTACCTCTGTCCTCGGATTGGGAAGGACACATATATATATATACATCTAGTCTAGTGGTTTACAACATGGGGTAGCCCCCACCGTTTATGGTTTGGAAAATAAGCAAAGTTGATTTAACCTGCAATTGCAAACAAACTTAGAGTTTTTGAAAAACTACTTTATAACGAACACCTACTGTGAACTCGCTCAACTTTGTTGTTGATTTGTTGTTACATGCCTTGCAGGTCGTTAGGTACTTATGGAGCTTGCGCGAGGAGGAGGTCGTTGTGGGATATGGACTGTTATGTCCCGTGCTGAATATTTAATCCTTATGAACTTATTAAACTTATGTTTTGGGTCTTAAAAATTATGAACTTCGAACTTATGTTTTGGTTTAACGTCTTATGCTTCCGCTGATTAAATTGAACTTGGTTAACTTACTTTTGGTCACCAATTGTTTTGTGGTTGGTTTCATTTACTTAAATACGTTGTTCAATATGATTGGTGGCTCGATCCTGGTCACGTCACGCCTCCAAGCGGTGATGCTCCGCATGGTGGATTTTGGGGGTGTGACAGATTGGTATCAGAGCCATTGGTTATAGTGAACTTGGTTTTAAAAAGGGGAAAAGCTTTTTGATAAAACCAGACTATAACCTGTACAGTGCTCAACGATCCACAACGACGCTTCGCTCCACGTGCAAGACTCAACACTATAGGTAATATGGTTTATGTTTGTATTACCTGCTAGTAGCGCATTTGATCGTGATATGCTTAGTTAGCGTAACAACTATTGCTTGAAACCCTGTGTGTTTGCTCTCTTCTGTCACTCCACACTTACGCACTTTCGCGACACCACTTCTTACTTGTGTTTCCTTCGATGTGAAGATCATGAGTGGACGCCTGAACTTGACGCAAACCCAGCTGACGGCTCTAATCAACGAACGAGTGGCTGAGGCACTCGCAGCTGTCCTGGCAGGAGGTCAGCATGCTCAACCTCCCATATGTACGTTCAAAACGTTCATGGATTGCCGACCTAGTACTTTCAGCGGCACAGAAGGAGCTGTAGGTCTTCTTCACTGGTTCGAGAAGCTCGAGTATGTTTTTGAGATGTGTGAATGCCCTGAAGATCATAGGGTGAAATATGCAACTGGAACACTCGAAGGTGCTGCGTTGACCTGGTGGAAAGCACAGGTTCAACTGCTTGGGTTGGCGGTTGCTAATGCCACCCCATGGAATGACTTCAAGGAACTGATCAAGGAAGAGTAATGCAGCCGTGACGACAACCACAAGCTGGAAGTGGAATTTTTCAATTTGAAGATGACGGGGTCTGAGATCGAGACATACACGAAAAGGTCAAACGAGCTGGCCATCTTGTGTCCTACAATGGTGGACCCTCCCATCAAACGTATCGAGCTGTACCTCAAGGGACTTGTGCCAGAGATTCAGAGTCACGTAACCTCAGCAAATCTTGGCACCATTCAACAAATCATCAAGTTGGCTCATCATCTCACCGATCAGGCAGTTGAGCAGAACAGGCTGCCCAAGCGTATTAGCGCTGCTACTACTGATGCCCCCAATGATCACAAGCAAAAATGGGATGGAAATTCGGGCAAAGGCTCTACCTCTGTTCAGTCTCAGTCTTAGCAACAAGGGACTGAGGACCATAGGAGCCCCAATCAGCAGCCTTCTAGAAATCAAGGGCAGGGTGGATACAAGGGGAATCACCCCAAATGCAATCGATGTAATTTGCACCATAGCGGGGCGTGCAACAAGGGTCGTTGTCAGAGATGTAACAAGCCTGGACATGAAGCCAAAGATTGCAGGAGCTCACGTCCTGCAAATCAGAATCGACAACAGCAGCCACAAGCTCCACAGAACCAACAGCAACACCAGCAGGGTAATAAGGGATGCTTCCAGTGCGGTGCTGAGGGTCACTTCAAGAGGCACTGTCCACAGCTGAATCAAAATCAGAATCAGAACAACAACCAAGGAAACAGGAACAACAATGGAGGCAACAACGGGGGTAACAATAATGGCAATGGCGCCCGAGGACGTGTTTTCGTGCTAGGTCAGGGCGATGCAAGGAACGATCCCAACGTTGTGATGGGTAAGTTTCTTCTGGACGACTTCTTTGTTACTTTTTTATTTGACTCGGGTGCCGATACTAGTTATGTGTCCTTAAAAGCTAGCCAAATGCTTAAGCGCACTCTAACACTTTTGAACACCAAACACACGGTAGAACTAGCAAACGGTAAAAGTCTTGAAGCCACACACATAGTTAAAGGTTGTAACCTCGTCTTAGCTGGTCAGACTTTCTCTATCGATCTTATTCCTATCACACTTGGTAGTTTCGACGTCGTTATTGGGAAGGACACCAGCGCTAAACCTACATATTTAATATGTACCTCTGTCCTCGGATTGGGAATGACACATATATATATACATCTAGTCTAGTGGTTTACAACATGGGGTAGCCCCCACCGTTTATGGTTTGGAAAATAAGCAAAGTTGATTTAACCTGCAATTGCAAACAAACTTAGAGTTTTTGAAAAACTACTTTATAACGAACACCTACTGTGAACTCGCTCAACTTTGTTGTTGATTTGTTGTTACATGCCTTGCAGGTCGTTAGGTACTTATGGAGCTTGCGCGAGGAGGAGGTCGTTGTGGGATATGGACTGTTATGTCCCGTGCTGAATATTTAATCCTTATGAACTTATTAAACTTATGTTTTGGGTCTTAAAACTTATGAACTTCGAACTTATGTTTTGGTTTAACGTCTTATACTTCCGCTGATTAAATTGAACTTGGTTAACTTACTTTTGGTCACCAATTGTTTTGTGGTTGGTTTCATTTACTTAAATACGTTGTTCAATATGATTGGTGGCTCGATCCTGGTCACGTCACGCCTCCAAGCGGTGATGCTCCGCATGGTGGATTTTGGGGGTGTGACACCGGAATAGTGACATAGGCTTAACATATCTTAAATAACCTTTACATAACTTATAAATAAGTTTTGGAAGGTTTGGTGTGCCGAAATCAAGTTTATTCGCTTACAGGGACTAAATTCGACAAACTGCGAAAGTATGCCGATTTGTACTGTAACAATCATTCCGGAACTTGATCATAAGTTAAACATGCCCTAAATATCCTTTACATAGCTTAGAAATAGGCTTTGAAGGGTTCGGTGTGCTAAAATAAACTTTTTGGTCATTCAGGGAGTAAAAACGTCAAAAAGTGCATAAGTTTGCATTTTCGCGCATAAGTTACGTTCTGAATACATCCGGACATCCAAAAATTTATGTAATCATTAAAATATTTTATTTTAGTGATTGGCATGATAAAATTCCATTCGTCGCGTAATTTGGATCATTTTTCGCGTCCGTTCGTGTTTCATCGTAATTAACCGAACAACGCAATCGTACGGCCAAACGAACCGACATCCAATATATTTTTGAGCACATTTCATGTTCCCTATACTTTAACTTCATTTTGGAGCCTTGAAATGAGGTTAACGGGGCTTAAACATGCTGAAACGCGACAAATCAAGCTGCAGGGGCTAAACTGTCAACTTTTGAAAGTTGCTGGTCTGCAGACCACATACGGTCCGTAAGCAGGGGACCATACGGTCCGTAAGGCAGCACCAGACCAGCAGAAAGTGATTCCAGCTATTTCCAGCTCATTCCAGCTCTTGCACATGGTTTTTATGATTCTTTGGGCTCTTTTGGAGATGCCCATGGTATTCAAATCAGTGGGTATGATGTGTACGGTGGAGATCAAAGCTCGGTTTTCGATGAACGATCTTAACGGCTCTCCGAACACTATAAATACCCCACCCCCATTGCCTTCAAAACCCACATTTGATCAGATTTTCCCTAAGTTGAAGGATAAAACCTTCATACCTGGGAATTATTAGATCAAACTTCCATTTTTGGATCTTTTGTAAGTATTCTTTCGTTCTTTTACGTTTTAGCGTTAAAGTCAAACTTTGTTTGACTTTATGCATTGACCAGTTTATGGTCAATGTGAAGTTCGTTTGAACTTCATAACGTGAGCGTAATCACGATGGTTATAGTCCCTAGTGACTATACCTACTGATTACCACGTTATCTAGGCTCAGTGACGAGTCGTAGTTTCGGCCAAAATGCGTATTCTTGCGTATTTTGTAACCAAACTAGTTTTGGGTATCAAGACCCTTTGTCTTGATACCAAACCTGTTTTTAAACCTCGTTAAACATGTTTTAACATGTTTAGCTCGTCACTTTTTAGATTTGTGCTTATATAGGGTCGTAAGGTAAGCGATCTAAACAATCGCTTATACTTTCGAACCCGACCCATTTGGTCGATCATTAGGATCCGACCAAATACTTTAGGTGACCATAGTTGGATAGGGAATAACCTTCCGAGGTTATACCTTATGGTCACTTCGTTTAAGTAGTCATATGATAAGTAGTATATATGCCTTAGGAAAATTACCAAAATGCCCTTTTTGCGCCAAAATTCATTTTAAGCCTATGTAACTTAATTTTTGACATCTAAACTGATTTAGCAACAATATTAGACATGCTAAGGCATATTTTACTTGTCTTAGGACTAGTTAGGCGGTCCAAACGCGTTTTAAGCGAACGACGCGTTAAAGTAGCATAAGCTACCTAAACGGGTCGTAACGCGTCAAAAGCACTTAGGATAGGTTCCGTTTTAGTATGTAGGCTTTGTTAAACCATATTACATGAGTTCTTACATTCATTTGGTTTACAAACCCTCATGCTACCCGATCCTCCGAATAGGTCCGTTTATTTACGTAGTTACCTATATTAGGTGCCGTTTGATTCCGTGATCTTCTAGCTTTGCTTGGTGGTTATCCTAGGACTTCTAAGCAATCTCAAGTGAGTACATAGACCCCTCTTTTACTGTTTTTCAAACATTTTGGGGTGAAACACATGTGCCTACTTGTTACTTTCGTGCTTTCCATGTTTTCATATCTTATGCTTGCTATGTTCATTAGTACACTTATAGTATATGATTTCATTGTGTTTTCGCTATGTATGTCCTTTGTTGCATACCTAGTACATCATTTTACATGACATTTTATGCTATGTATGTTCATTTAGTGCATACTTAGTACATTGTTTTCATTACATTTCACGCTATGTATGTCCAATTAGTGCATACCTAGTGCATTGTTTTACATTACCTTTTCATTCTATGTATGTTCATCATGCTTAGTACATTTTTCATTTCATCACATGCTTACATTTTGGGTATGACATTTGGTTTGTTTATGTGGGACCATATACATTCATTAACTTTGATCACGCCGCTCGTTAGTAGGTAGTGGTACCATAGGAATTGACAACTCCCGTTCCTGACATCCTAGGTATGTTTGGATGGAAGGAATGACCGAATTCGATAAAACATAACACAGATAGACCTTTAATTTGTTTAAAGGTTTATCATCACAGTCACAAGGCTTGAATGTATGCATTTTCACAATACCGCATAGATGTTTGTATCAGTATAGCATGCATTTCCACAAAACATAACTTTGATTTAAACCATGTTTTACTTCAATACATTGTTTTGTGCATTTTTACCTATGGTTTAGTTGATACATATTTCACTTGCCATACATGACATTTTGTTTAGACATTATATGATTGACATTTGACATAGACATTTTGACATTGATATACACATTTCATGATATACATTTGACATTAGACATGGTTTTTCACACAAACATTTTGACATTTAATTATACATAAACATTTTTACATTGGTGGTTTGTTTGGGTAAGTGATTTAAGTAACGAGGCGTGTGTAATATGATACAAGCATGGTGGATACGCCGCTGATACTTCCTATATATAAGTGCTTGTATGATATTACATATCATAGCGTTATTTAAATCATTTCAATTGAGACATATAACATTTTACACAAATGACATATTTTTCACAAGACATTGTTTTACAATCACTTTGTTTTATACAACTCATTTTACTTGGTTATTTATTTAACCATACATATTTCTTTTATATCATCTGATTTTCTTACCAAGTTTTCATATGATTTATAAAACAAAACATTTTACAAGGTTCATGACTACTTTTGTTAAACATTTTCTTCAAACTTATAAGTCATGAATTCTAAATCAATAAAACCTATGTATCTCACAGACATTTTTTATGCTGACGTACCTATTTTCACATGTGTTTCAGGAAATGATGCATAGGATTGATCAAGATACACTTAGGTGGACTTGGGCCTTAGTGACGTTAAAAGATGCAAGACTAGTTAATTATGTTATGCTTCTTTGTTGTTAAGACATTGTAACTCTTTTAATCAATAAAACAAAATTTCAAATTTCCATGTGTTATGAAACGTTTCCGCCACGATTTGTTTTTTTACGTGGTCGGGGTGTGACAACATGCATATCCGACGACGGTTAGGAATTTTCAATGGAATAATTGGGTTCCGAAGAAAGTTGCTATCCTTGCATGGAGGCTTTCAAGGAACAGGCTGCCTACTAAAGACCTTCTAATCCGTAGAAACATTCCGGTCAACTCGGATTTATGTTTCTTTTGCGGGGAAAATGCGGAAACAGCTGAGCATGTGTTCTTGTCATGTGGCCTATCACAGATGGTATGGCAGGCTCTTGCAACCTGGTGTAAGTTATCCCCAATATATGCTTTCAGCCTTAGTGATCTGTTAGATTTACACAATCACATACCAGGTTCCAAAGGCAAAAAGAAGGCTTTTCATGGTTAGGTATTAACAACACTTTGGTGTATTTGGAGACTAAGCAACGATGTGATCTTCAGTGGTAAGGCTCCAAACATTCAGGTTTTAGTAGAAGAGATAAAAGCTTTGGGATTTCTGTGGGTCAAATACCGCTCAAAGGAATTATCGTTGACTTGGGAACAGTGGAAGGCTTTCAATGTTTTTCCATAGTTTTTTGGTGTGAGTAGCCACTGTATCTTTGGTTTGATGTAATTTGGTGGATGTAATATACCTGCCCTGCATCTTGCTGGGTTAGGTTGTTTTTTATTAATAAAATTTGTTGGCCGTTCAAAAAAAAAATTGCACTCTGATTATGCAAATAGTACATAATTACAATGACAAAATGAAATCTACGAAGTCATTACAAGAGTGATGTGAAAACCCCCATTTGCATTATTAGCTTTTTTTTTGGAAGGTGATTTTCTATGTACTGGACCAGTGGTCACCGGGTTCATGTCGAAGACAATCCCCCGTTAGCCCCGCGCCTGCGGACGCGATGTTCGATTGGGCCCCGGCCGCCGTGTAAGCTGACTTCCGCCCGGAAACCATACTGCCCCCACACGAGAGACTCGCTGGGGTAACAGCTGGGTAAAACCGGGTTGCCCTCAAGACCGCACCATGCCTCGGTAGGATACGATCCATCATTGGGACGTCCCACCCCCCGTTGCACCTCCCGGGAGTCGAACCGGCGACCTCCGAAGAGGAAGCCGGCCCAACCCAAACCACATGGGAATTGCCGGTTGGGCTAGGGGGCGGGATATTTGCATTATTAGCTTAATTCCCAGTCTTTGTTAATTGATTTCTATAAATTCATCCAAAAAGATGACCCACCTCCTCTGATTTTCTAGATTAAGGTTTAAAGTGTTAATGAGTTTTGTCATAAAGTTTAAAGGATAAATTAAGGTGAATTTAATTAAAAACAAAAAAATATGCCCCGTGGTGCGTTTTTAGCTCGGTTTTAAGTGAGGTGGGATGGGGTGGGTTAATATTAAGAAAGCATAGTTTTAAAATAAAATCATCTTAAAATTTTAAACCTCCCCTAAAAATATATTTTTTGTATATAAAACTATATTAAAATAAAATGTTTGGTACTTAAAGATACTTGACACATTGTGGACGATTCCAAAAGTAAATGAAGAGGCCTCAAAGATCTTCCTCTCAGACCGAAGGGTATGGGGTCCGTCCTCCCCCCGTCGCCTCCGTCCCGGATCATCCCACACCACCCCCTCTCGCCCCGTCGCGTCGGTGGCGTCCTCTCCCGGACACTGGAGACGAGCCAAAGTGGTGGGCCCCTCTTCCTTGTTCTCTCTCTCTCCTTGCATGCTTATTTCTTATTGGCTGCTTTAATTTTGGTGGGCCCCTCTTGGGTAGTCATGGCTTCCCCTCCACACTCTTGGGTAGTCCTTAAGGGGATGGTCTTCCACCTTCGCTTAGTTGGCGCCTACGTAACGGATGGTCTCTTTGGGCTTTGAGAGGACTATCCTCACCATACCTCATGGTCTCATGTTCAATGGATGACTTTTGTGGCAAGGACTTCAACAGCAATAATTGATGATATTTTCATAGGGTGGAACAAGAGGCTAATCACATGATGACACATTCTGGACGATTCCAAAAGTAAATTTCACATGTTCAATGGATGACTTTTGTGGCAAGGACTTCAACAGCAATAATTGATGATATTTTCATAGGGTGGAACAAGAGGCTAATCACATGATGACACATTCTGGACGATTCCAAAAGTAAATTTCAATGTTTAGATGTGGTTAAAATGGGTAGTGGTAAACTTTTTTTATAATCAATAATCTCATGCCATGTTAATACTCCTATTCACTCCCTATTTTACACTCAATCAATAATCAATAGGGGGTGCTTTACCCAAACAATTTTTTATTTAAAAAAGTTAAAAAAATAAATAAATATATGTTTGGTTGGAATAGAGTGGGGCCTACCATTAACCCCCCCACTCTCCCCTCTCTCATCGGTGACTACTCACCGTTTCAACCCATCACCATTCACCGATTTATACTTGGCGGCACCTTGCCGATCGGGAAAGAGGCTCACCGAAGGGGTTACCGCATGGTGCCCCTTCCACCTTAACCACTTAGGATTTTAAATGTCTAGGTTATCATAGATCACATTAGTGCTAAAAGATGGTTTGTGATTAATGTTTTTAAAACGAGTCGGTCATTATTCATGAAGCCGGACATATTATTGCTTCACTAGTTGAATCGGTCTTAAAAACTGAATGTCATGAGTTTAAAAGTTTTAAAGGTATTAAAGATTTTGGTAGTAAATTATTGTATACTTTGATTATTATTTTATCTACATATTATTTGGTAGTAAAGTTTAAAAAAAATACTAGTTATAACGGTATTAACATTACAAAGTAGTTGCATGATTCAGTTAAAAATAGTAGGTTTGATCCAAATAGTTTAACTTCACATTTGGGCTTTTAGTCTTTTTGAGTAACAATGCTAAAACTTGGGTTTATGGATGAAACTTAGAAAATATAATTCATTCTTTAGTTCCCCGAATGTTAAATAATAAATACCTAAACTTTAAAATCTTGTTACATATGCTTTAAAAATAATATAATCATAAATTTGGCTTAATCATCAACTAGTTGAAATGGTAACACACAAGTCACTTTCACACTTGAAAACGGTTCAAATATATGTCGCGTATCCGATTTAACCCGATTGAGTTCAGAATATGTTGTTTTTTTGTTGGATTGTGTCCGATTGAACATTGACCAGCGTAGTGTCACGGAGTTATTCTTGAACTCTCGTGCGGCACTTAGAATACTTCTAAGTTCAGCCTTTGGATGGGTTTGGTTATGTATAGCAGCGGAAGTCTTTGTTTGTGAGGATCACAAGTATGATTTTGTAGTACAATACTACAACAAAGATGGTTATGTATTACTTGAACAAAGTTACAAGTACAAAGTGTTTACAAGAAGTTGGGTTACGAATGAGTTATGAGGGGTTATGTGGGGTGAGTACAAATGTGGCCTCACATCCCTATTTATACTAGTTGGGAGCTGATCTTGATAGTTCTATATCCAGATCATTCCCTTACAACATTCTACATAATATTATCTAGATAGTTCTTCATAAACATCATGCTTCATTGATAAATTTCTAGAGTCTTCTAGGCTGAATTTGAAGGCTGTTTTGACCAGCCCTTTCCAGCATTTTCTAGAGCTTTCTTGGTTTGATGTTGGTCTTTATTATGCTCCCACGGTGTTGGAACAATGTGGGTTGTTCCGGATCCTTCCGGGCGGCTCTAGACGTGACTAGATGGCCCCTGAAAGTTCTAGAAAGCTAAAATTTTGTGTTGAATTTTGGCTGGGCGTGACATCCTCTGCCACCTAAATTCGCAACGTCCTCGTTGCGATTTTGGGTTATGACTTGTTGTGTGGTTGATCTTGTCCTGGAACCAACCTCCATTTGTATTGTAGTAATTGACATACCTTGATGTCTACTGTCCGTCTCTGTCTTCATTGTGTGAACTTGGTTTCCGTCTATGATGCAAAACTTGTTTGCAAACGAAATAGGGAAGGCATGTTCCTTTTTGAAGAAATCATGGCCAAGCACAAAGTTATGGTCTTTCATTGGCACAACGGAAAGGTCGATCTTACCTTTCCATTTGCCGATTGTGACTTTGACGCCATATGCCATCCCAAGTATTGGTTGGACGGGTCCATTCGTGGTCTTTATCATTGCGTCTTGTTTTGTAACTCGAACACCGAGTCTTATTGCTTCATCCATCGAGACGAAGTTATGGCTTGCTCCTGTGTCAACTAGTGCCTTAACGGGTCTCCCGTTTACCACCATGTTGACGAGTTGAAGTCCTTCTTCCGACTTCTTTTCTGGTTTTGCGGTTGTGAATCTTTTCTTTCCCTTATTCGGGAGCCTTTTGATGTTATGTTTTTCCTGTGTTTTGGGAGTTTCTTGCGTACTTAAAGTGTTGAGATAACTTACTTGCATGGACCCCAGACATGCTTTTGGTTGTGCCTTGTTAGCGTCGTTCATTTTTTCTTCCAACTCAGCAAAGTTTTTGTGAAGGTTTTGGATCTTGTCGTCTACCTCTCTCCGCAGCATTGCGATCTCCTCTTGGACCATGGCTTGCATCTCGAGGCGTATGACGTCGATGGCGGTTTTGAGATCTTTTTTGAGTCCTTTTAACTCATCTCGCAATGTTCCCAAAGCGTCTAGCTTTTCCAAGGAACGATTGACAAGAGTTCCAAGTTGTGTGACCGATGCTTCGACATTAGTCTTCATTTTGTCTAAGGATCCGGCCAAATCCATAGACACGCTTTCAACTTCTTGTTGATTCTGGTTGTGATTGTGTGTCTCTTCTTTACTAGAGACGATTTTCTTTTTCGTTGCTCCCTTCTTGCTTTTCTTTTTCGCCATCCCGATGAACCGACGCGGCTCTGATACCACTTGTCACGGAGTTATTCTTGAACTCTCGTGCGGCACTTAGAATACTTCTAAGTTCAGCCTTTTGGATGGGTTTGGTTATGTATAGCAGCGGAAGTCTTTGTTTGTGAGGATCACAAGTATGATTTTGTAGTCCAATACTACAACAAAGATGGTTATGTATTACTTGAACAAAGTTACAAGTACAAAGTGTTTACAAGAAGTTGGGTTATGAATGAGTTATGAGGGGTTATATGGGGTTATGTGGGGTGAGTACAAATGTGGCCTCACATCCCTATTTATACTAGTTGGGAGCTGATCTAGATAGTTCTATATCTAGATCATTCCCTTACAACATTCTACATAATATTATCTAGATAGTTCTTCATAAACATCATGCTTCATTGATGAATTTCTAGAGTCTTCTAAGCTCTCCACATAGCCGCAAACATCACTATTGTCAACACTTCTGATTGTACTCTAGTTGACCAGTTATTTACCCCGTGAAGCCAATCAACTACGCCTTCCCCAACTAGCAAAACCAGGAGCCGCACCCAATTGAAAATCTGCATACATATCTCTTTCACCAAGTAACTTACATCTTTACTGATTAAACCATGTAGAGGTCGAAAAATGGGTAGGTGTCGTAGATTGAATAATGCCAACCCACATCACTTTGTATATCATTCCCTTTTTTAATTATCTAAATAATTAATGTGCTAATTGTGTTTGCAAATCTATATTATTACAAACCATAATCTGTATTTTTTTTAATGAATTGGTTGTTAAGGCTTTTATGCATTTGAAAAAAAATTAATACACTTTGGATGATATTTATCCCATTTGACTTTTCTTGTGCCATTTCGAATATGCTCTGGATCAAATGAATATTGTTACTGAACATGCCAAATGGGTCATAAGCCCTTGAACCTACACCATACAAAAGATAATATATATATCAAAATAAAAATTGCATATGAACTATCCTTAATAAAAATCTATATAAATAAGGAAGATAACATGTATTATGATAGAAATTGTAACTTACATTTTCATTTGCCACCCTCTCTACGCTTTTGTTTACTTTGCTGAAGCTCCTTAGGTTAAGCATCAACACATTCCATCAGTAAACTTCACTTTGCCCTTGAACACTGGTAGCAGCCAAACTCAACCACAATTAGACCATTAAATGTAAAAGTAATTGCTAAACCAATGAACCAACACACCAGTTTGCCCTTGTTTTAGAAATAAATCGTACTTACAAAATACACTACGAAAAACTAAAAAATTAAGAAAATGCCAAGAATCGAACCGGGTACCAAGGGTAAAAAAGCCCTCAGGAAAAACGGGCATCGGCCGGGGGTGCGGGTCCCCCACCCTCAGGGCCGGCCCTGAATAGCCTATACATTTGTCGTAAAACAATAAGTGACCAACGAATTTTGGCAAGTCATTAGAAGCATTAAGGTTTGATTGTGACCAGCCTGTTTTTTTAGCAAGAAATACATCAAAGTTAACTCTAATAAGTGAAATGGTGTTATAACTTGTAGCAATAAAATAAAATGGAATAACTACATCAATTATTCCCATGATCATTGTTCTGTAGCTTATATTATCAGAATCAACAATGAGTAATCAAAAGAAGGATTTGTTGGAGTTCTTGGATACTTCAAAGCAACTGCGAATGAATAAAAAAGGCCAAACGGGTCAACAGGAAAATTGCATAGACAATTATTTAGATTACCTGAAATAGACGAACTACCGAGACCAATTACACTACCAAAAACCATTGGATGATATACAGTTAGCGGATTATACATCCAACCAGCAAGCGGAGTTAGCTACTGGTGGCAGTGCAAGTTGAAACGATTGGATATATAGAGCATCCCATCATTGTTTATCGTAGCGTCCTTTGAAGATTAAGACATGTTCTTTGTGCTATTTATCTGAAGTACAATACATAAAATTAAGACCTGAATCAGCTATCATTCTAATTTTTTTTTATAAAATAATAAGTCGCTCCATAATATCTAATCGAAGAACTTGATTTCCAACTCATGATCAAAGCTAAACTTAATTCTAAGTCAAAATGGCTTACCAAATCCAAAGATTTCTGTCTCTGTTCTTCCACTTTAACATCAATAAAGTTGATAAATATTTCGGAATATCCTACGCCAGCCCCTGCCATTAAAATGTAGCTACATCAGCTAAGAATCATTTAACTATGTTAATCAAAATTTTCAAAATCCATGGTGAACAATGGAAGATTAGAAGATATCTATTAGTTTCCATGGTGACCGGGTAATATAGCAAACATTTTGGGGTCAAGAAAATGCTTCCATATTAATATGATCGTTGTGTAAAGTTGAGAAACAACTACTTGAACTATTTTTGCAATTTAGACAAAATTACCAGCGACCGTAAGATCAAGGGCGATGAGGTGACCTTTGTGCAATGTAATGAAGCTAAAAGATAAGTATTAAAACTTACTTTAGCAACCGTAAGAGCAATAGGGCAAGGGCCATGAGGTGATCTTGTAGCAAAAATTACGCATGAACACACTCCAAACCACCACCACTGTTGGCTCTGCTGTGTAACACCCATCTTAATATTATAGTAATTTAATGCAAATACGCAAGATTATATATAAACAGTACCTTACTTCACAATGGAATTAACAAAATCGAGGTTTTGTAAGGATTACATACTAGTTGACTACTAATTAGTTTGAACATTCAAAACATGATTAATAGATCATTTACATCATAACATTGTCTAAACCAAGTTAATTTAAGCGGAAGCTTCAAAAGTTCGTGTTCGGTTCTTCAAAGCATGCTTGATCGTTGTCCTTGTACTTGCAACACCTACAAACTGAAACTTTGACGATTATTAGTATTAGAATTCTTAAAATTATTGCTAAATCGAGACTACGTTTAAGAACGGATCCGATTAGCTAAAACGTACAAGTTTCAACATACAAATCTGGGCTCTACCGTAACTTACGGTAGACACCGTAAGTTACGGTAGGTCCTGGAAACCTCTGGTCCACCGTAAAACAGGGGTATCCCACCGTAAGCTCTTAACCTATACCGTAAGTTACGGTACCACCGTAACTTACGGTAGTCTCTGGAATTCTTTCTTTTGTTTGTGTTTTTCATTACACTCAAACCCAAGTCTCGGATTTCCCTTTTTTTTAGCATACCAATACGTTAATTTCTCGTATTTCTAATATGTTATTTAGAAACCAATAACAAGGATCAATACATCATATTACGGGGCATTATCCATGCCTTACTTGATTATTCGACCCGTTTGGCTCATCTACGGAATCCTCCATTATAATGACTACCAACGAGTTTCAACCAAGTCTTAACCCATTAATCAATATAGCGATCATTATAGCTTCAAATTAAGACAACCTTTATTCTACAATTCACTATACTTATGAAATTTATCAAAGTTTATCCAATGTAACGAGTCAAGTTACATACCTTTAGTGCACTCCCTTCAAACGCAAGTCGCCACCGGCTTGTCCGCTTGGAGCTCCGGTATCCTTTCCTATTGAGTTCAACGAAAACACGTTTAGAACTCTTTTTAATTCACAATTCGCATATTTTGCCTAGACATCACAATCATACGGTTTAACTCAAATTTTCAAATTTAAGTCTTCTTTGAGGCATTTATGCGAACACCTTGAGGGCAGAATTTTAATTAGTTCATTAACAAGTTCATGACTTGTCCTTTAACCCGAATTTTCATCAATCAAGCTATCTAACATACATATTTGCCTTTAAAATTCTGAAATAGCTTTACATAGGTCAAATTACACTAGAACAACCCCAAATTTCCTAGTGTTTATCAATTTCTACATAACCCACTAATCACCTACAATGGTGTTCATGGATTTTACTAAAATTTCACATGTTTTCAACTTGTATTTGTCTAGGGTTTGTCCCTAGACACTATATCGTTCCTAATTCATCATAAAACAAACATGCAACCAAGAATTTCAGATTTTCCCAATTTCATGAGAATTTCGAGTTGAGAGTTTTCATCAATTTTTTTACATACCTTGTAATCCTCTTGTGATGAGGATCAGTAATCTATGCTCGGATTTTGATTTGGGACAGAACTTAGCCTTCAATTGATCAACTAACTTGAACTTAGGGTTTTGAGGAGCTTAGGTCGCCCCCCTTGCTCTGGTCGATCTCCAGGAACTCCAAAAATGGAGTGTTTTTGTTTAATAAAATGTTTTTATTAAAGTTAGTTTCAAGTTAACCACTTTTGGTCCCTCTAGTTTCCATTAGTTTATTTTTAGATCTAAACTACTCATAACTCATTCTCTAACTAGGTTTACATTATTCCTAGTTAGTTTAAAATTCTTATTTATTTGAAATGTTATTGTAATATAAGAATTTGTATTTTCGGGTTGTTACATGCTGCCATGTGATGTGTCTTTTATTTTATTTATAATCATTCTCGAATAATCTAGATGCAACTTTAATCTTTGTCCATATTCAACAGACCTGTTGCATAGAAAAGTGACCATTTAGAAAACATATTTAAATGAAGAACATATCATGTCAAACCAAAAACCTCTCCTTCACTACTGAAGAAGGTACTATCCCAAGATAATTGATATATCATAGGTAAATAGTTTATTCTTCATGTGAGTAAATTGATTCTTTCTTTTGCAATTTAAAACAATTCTTCAAGTGTTCGGTAATTAAACCCTCGGTTTGCCCAAATAAATAGGGTATATGTTTCAGTTCTTTTTATAAATAGGGTATATGTTTCGGTTCTTTTTATTTTCCACTGGAAGACTTTTATTTTCTAAACGACTAAACATAATATAATATTATTAGTTAGGTGAAAAATATAAGTTGTATTGCAGCCTCATGTTAAAGACATGTATTATTAACATATCTCTCATGATACAAATATAACCGAATAGTAAAACTGAATATGTTAATAGCAAGATTGTTACAATTTCATTTGCTAACCTGCATTAGATAAACTCATTTAAAGACCTTTGCTTCGGCCCCTTCACAAACAATCAACTTCACTATCTGTTAGCGGTTGATACATGTAAGCGTAAACAGTTAGTCCAATTGAGAGCATGTTTGACCCATAATTCTTCTTTTGAGTTATGATCTTGTTTTGAAAAGTCATTATGCTTTTCGAAACGCCACGACCCTCTTTTAAAACATTCGGTTTACCCATTTAAGTAACCCATTGTCTATCTAAGACTTCATTTAATGCTCATTGAACCTTACGTTCTAAATGAGTAATTACTCTATTACACATACCTGGCTCGGGTCAATGTATTGACCTGTTTTAATGCCTTGCTATAATATTCGCTAAATAATAGCGATGCAAATATCATTTCTACATTTATTCCTGAAATCATATAACTCGACAAGAATCATTAGTCACTATTATCAAAAGGTGGTATCTTCACCCTTTGACCCGTTTGGTCTAAATGACCGATTTTATTAGCGAGATGACATGTATTTTCATCTCGACTATATGACTCGCTCCGATTTACATCGTGTGGTCGTTTTACTTTTAATTCATTTCTTAACACTTTTCGGCCTATTAAGGCTTACTCCATAAGTGTCTTTTAAAACCAATAGTTATGGTCGACGCGTGACCAATTTACCGTTTTACCCTTATTGTTTGTTTTGGTTTACCCTATAAGGTAATCATTTAAAAGTTCATTTTCCATTTGTCATAAAATGATCGAATTACCGATTTAACTCCTTTTAAACCCTCCACATGGTTTCTTGTCATGCTCAACTATCTTGTTCCGTACGTCTACACGCCGAAACATCATACCTCAACTATGTATTTATCTTATTCGTAACTAATACGATAGAGAATATTCTAAAATATAAGACTAGTGTAAGCCATACTTACTTGACGCTAGTTTTATATTAACAAGCGCTCTACCTAGGTCACAGTGTTATTTAGGCTACAACTTGTTTTATTGCCTAAACTAATTGGTCACCATTTTACCTCATACCTCGTCATTCGGGTATGCAATATTGCCGTCATCGGCCTTTTGCGTGTTTATACTTCCATATCTAGTCATTCACACTATAACGTGATTACATTCTATATTACTTTTGTGTCCGTGATAACATCACGCCATGTTTAGTTTTACCTTGACCTTTCATTCTTAAGAATCTTTCCTCCGATTGCATTATCTTACTGCTTTCGGCGTTAGACTTATATTCTTTAATACTAACCATTTTCTAATTTCTCTCTCGGTATTCTTAGGTGTTAGAACATCGTTTCTTTACTAAAACTGAATTTTAGTTTAATGTTTTCTCTTTAACCATGTCGATTAATCATATCAAGGAATTGACGACGAGGATTATTCTTCGGAATTATCATTTTACGCGAGGAATCATAATTGGTTCTCCATGCTTTATATTATCGACCCGTAGGTTCCTTTACTTAGCCTTGTAGACTATTCTATTAGGTCTTCACCTTTTTAGGGTGAGACCCCCCCTAGTATGTTCCATTTGTATTTGCGACCCTATGGTCATTTTGTTCCCGTATGCCTTTACATTGTTTATAATTTGGAGGTTATGGTGATCCCATGGATCATCTTCTATTCGTTTGACCTTGACCGTAGTCTAAGGCTACACTCATTTTCTTTCGGATTATCTTTCCGACTCTATGACTTCTTATGTGTCCTTTGCGTCGGTTTATTTTACCCATGCCGTTATTTGGTTTATGCCTCTATTTCCTTTCAACCCGTTACCCGGGTTCTTGATCTTGATATTTTTTTTAACACTCCGGTTTCATTGGTTTGCGTTTTCCCTTTCATACTCTTTTATGACTTATCCCATAGATTCAATAATATTTCACGCTTTCATTATCCAGGTCGCGCTTACTTGGAATATCAACTACTATACTTTATTCAATCCGTACACCACCTTTCTTTTGTCAGCGACCCTTAGGTCTGTTTCTTTTACAAATGTCCCGAAGGCCCATGTCTCAAGTCTTATTTGGTAAACTACTGTTATTGTTATTCGGCCTTTGGGGTTTACTCGTTCTTATTCTAACGCTTTCATAATGTTTGTCTTACTAATTCTTTTACATATTCACCCTCATCAAGGTGACTATCATTCTTCCTCAGGAGGAATTTATTAATAACATGTTACTTGGGTATCTACCCATACCCGAGCTTCTAAATCCAAATTTATTGGTATTTCATTATTTACAGTAACAAATAATACATATTGTCCATTTAGTTTCTTTTTCGAGGATATTCCTATCCAAATCTTAATCTCTTGACTTCTGACTTTAACCCATTGTTACAATAACAAGATCAATTCATTTCATGTTATTGTTTCATATCGTTGTATGAAATTTATCCACATCGTTTATTGACATAAACGATGTTTCTATCTGTTTCGTTTAGTTTGGCTTAGTCTATAACCATGTCCTTGTCATCTATTACTATTGTAAACTCCCAGGGTTCGGATGTTATTACACTCCTCCCTATTATGACGCTTATCTTTCATTACGTTCTCGGGTTCGAGTGTGCGCGCAACCCTTCCCAAGGCAATATTTATCATGATTATTTTTACCTCGATGCTCAACGTACAGTTTCAGCACCTCTTATAAACAATAGAACTTTTATTATTACCTATTTTTTTTTTCAAAGCCTTGGTAATTTCGTTAACACTAATGTAGAATGTTAAATAAATCGATATAAAGCAAACGATTTATTTACACTCGTAATAATTAAAAATTCATGCTGAAATTTAATTTACAAGAGTATACCTGAAACGACATCAGGTTCAGCTTTAGCCTCCGTGGCTGTTATATAAAACAAGTTTGTCCTTGATTTCTGGGCATCAGATTTTGTGTCCGTTGTGTCCTTGGTTCCAAGCCTCTCTGGACATTTAGACTTTTTATGTCTTGGCTTACCACATGTGCCCTTGTGAATTTTTCCACAAAATCTACACTGATGTAACACACGTTTTGTAACTCCCTTCTTGAGAGCTTTATTAGACTTGAACTTCTTTACGGATCTTGGATTCATATCCAACACCCTCCTTTCTTCTATTTCTTGTAGTATGCTGTCTTTTAATTCAGTCATCATATCGTTTACCACCGGCACGATTGTGGTTTGTAATCTATCAATATACTGTGATAGACTATTTTCTAGAACTTTTCCGACCTCCTCGGAAATCTTAGCTTTCATTTGTTCTGTCAATTGAGATGTCGAATCATCTCCGGTTACTCCAGACATTTCTTTAACTGAAACATCCATCACGATTTATCAATAATTATTTAATTCATTTCCATCTTATTATACGGAAATTTATATCACTCTCATTCAATCATAAATAACGTGTTATTCCTTTTCGGTTTGGTCAAGTATATATCTTGCCTTACCTTTCTTACTTAGTGTATTTTCCTGGGTTCGAGCGTTTTCTTACACTCCTCCCATCTTTCCGTCATCTTGAAATTGAAATGTTTACACTAATTGTTAAACATTTCATTTATGACATATGCGTCATTCATTTTGATCTAGCCAAGTTCACCACTTGCTTAAACCATTTATGCTTGGTGCACTTTTCCGGGTTTGAGTGTGTAAACATGCACTTCCCGTGCACATCAATTCAAATTTCCTTTTTCTAGTATTCTAGTAAGTCTACTAAAGCAATTAATTCTTACCGGACGATCGATCAAGCTTGAACCGAACACTTTGTTGACAACCTTAAGCTCTGATTACCAACTTGTAACACCCATCTTAATATTATAGTAATTTAATGCAAATACGCAAGATTATATATAAACAGTACCTTACTTCACAATGGAATTAACAAAATCGAGGTTTTGTAAGGATTACATACTAGTTGACTACTAATTAGTTTGAACATTCAAAACATGATTAATAGATCATTTACATCATAACATTGTCTAAACCAAGTTAATTTAAGCGGAAGCTTCAAAAGTTCGTGTTCGGTTCTTCAAAGCATGCTTGATCGTTGTCCTTGTACTTGCAACACCTACAAACTGAAACTTTGACGATTATTAGTATTAGAATTCTTAAAATTATTGCTAAATCGAGACTACGTTTAAGAACGGATCCGATTAGCTAAAACGTACAAGTTTTAACATACAAATCTGGGCTCTACCGTAACTTACGGTAGACACCGTAAGTTACGGTAGGTCCTGGAAACCTCTGGTCCACCGTAAAACAGGGGTATCCCACCGTAAGCTCTTAACCTATACCGTAAGTTACGGTACCACCGTAACTTACGGTAGTCTCTGGAATTCTTTCTTTTGTTTGTGTTTTTCATTACACTCAAACCCAAGTCTCGGATTTCCCTTTTTTTTAGCATACCAATACGTTAATTTCTCGTATTTCTAATATGTTATTTAGAAACCAATAACAAGGATCAATACATCATATTACGGGGCATTATCCATGCCTTACTTGATTATTCGACCCGTTTGGCTCATCTACGGAATCCTCCATTATAATGACTACCAACGAGTTTCAACCAAGTCTTAACCCATTAATCAATATAGCGATCATTATAGCTTCAAATTAAGACAACCTTTATTCTACAATTCACTATACTTATGAAATTTATCAAAGTTTATCCAATGTAACGAGTCAAGTTACATACCTTTAGTGCACTCCCTTCAAACGCAAGTCGCCACCGGCTTGTCCGCTTGGAGCTCCGGTATCCTTTCCTATTGAGTTCAACGAAAACACGTTTAGAACTCTTTTTAATTCACAATTCGCATATTTTGCCTAGACATCACAATCATACGGTTTAACTCAAATTTTCAGATTTAAGTCTTCTTTGAGGCATTTATGCGAACACCTTGAGGGCAGAATTTTAATTAGTTCATTAACAAGTTCATGACTTGTCCTTTAACCCGAATTTTCATCAATCAAGCTATCTAACATACATATTTGCCTTTAAAATTCTGAAATAGCTTTACATAGGTCAAATTACACTAGAACAACCCCAAATTTCCTAGTGTTTATCAATTTCTACATAACCCACTAATCACCTACAATGGTGTTCATGGATTTTACTAAAATTTCACATGTTTTCAACTTGTATTTGTCTAGGGTTTGTCCCTAGACACTATATCGTTCCTAATTCATCATAAAACAAACATGCAACCAAGAATTTCAGATTTTCCCAATTTCATGAGAATTTCGAGTTGAGAGTTTTCATCAATTTTTTTACATACCTTGTAATCCTCTTGTGATGAGGATCAGTAATCTATGCTCGGATTTTGATTTGGGACAGAACTTAGCCTTCAATTGATCAACTAACTTGAACTTAGGGTTTTGAGGAGCTTAGGTCGCCCCCCCTTGCTCTGGTCGATCTCCAGGAACTCCAAAAATGGAGTGTTTTTGTTTAATAAAATGTTTTTATTAAAGTTAGTTTCAAGTTAACCACTTTTGGTCCCTCTAGTTTCCATTAGTTTATTTTTAGATCTAAACTACTCACAACTCATTCTCTAACTAGGTTTACATTATTCCTAGTTAGTTTAAAATTCTTATTTATTCGAAATGTTATTGTAATATAAGAATTTGTATTTTCGGGTTGTTACATGCTGCCATGTGATGTGTCTTTTATTTTATTTATAATCATTCTCGAATAATCTAGATGCAACTTTAATCTTTGTCCATATTCAACAGACCTGTTGCATAGAAAAGTGACCATTTAGAAAACATATTTAAATGAAGAACATATCATGTCAAACCAAAAACCTCTCCTTCACTACTGAAGAAGGTACTATCCCAAGATAATTGATATATCATAGGTAAATAGTTTATTCTTCATGTGAGTAAATTGATTCTTTCTTTTGCAATTTAAAACAATTCTTCAAGTGTTCGGTAATTAAACCCTCGGTTTGCCCAAATAAATAGGGTATATGTTTCAGTTCTTTTTATAAATAGGGTATATGTTTCGGTTCTTTTTATTTTCCACTGGAAGACTTTTATTTTCTAAACGACTAAACATAATATAATATTATTAGTTAGGTGAAAAATATAAGTTGTATTGCAGCCTCATGTTAAAGACATGTATTATTAACATATCTCTCATGATACAAATATAACCGAATAGTAAAACTGAATATGTTAATAGCAAGATTGTTACAATTTCATTTGCTAACCTGCATTAGATAAACTCATTTAAAGACCTTTGCTTCGGCCCCTTCACAAACAATCAACTTCACTATCTGTTAGCGGTTGATACATGTAAGCGTAAACAGTTAGTCCAATTGAGCCACCTTGTGTAGGCTGCACATACCACCCAATAAGTCAACTTACCAAATTTAAAATGTTCAACTAAAACTTAAAAATTGACTTTGAGTTGGTTAATTGCTTGGAAATAATGATGATATAGTTTGGCTGCCATGCTATGGGCCAATAATATATGCATAACAAAGGCTCTACATCTAAATTTCCATCAAGAGAGTTTCTAAAAGGCATATGACCGCCATCAGACGTCATTCCAAGAACCAGCTGTTGTTGGTAACCAAATTGAACCAAGAAATAAAACAATTAATATAAATAAAAATTCAACATACTGCCAATTGACCTCGAATCTGTACTAAGCAATCGAAGCAAATATATTAAACTGATTATGCTTATTCTATTTCGAATGAGCAATAACTACTAACAAAGATAAAAAAAGTTGGCAGTATGAAAATGACGAAATCAAAGATAAAAATTAAGAATTTTACAATATATCTCATGGAACTTTGCATTATCTCTTAACGGGCCAAATGGGTCAACAGTCATCCCAAGTGTATTCCAATGTATAGAATCTTTAGAGCTCCTAAAGGTTTTGTATAAATGTCCTTTCTAAAGCTCTACAGACATGGGTGAAATTAGCATCAAAACTGCATTTAAAAGACACCGTATTAGCAATGCAATTGTTAACTAAGGTAACTTAGGCATGTGGCCTAGTGGTCAAGATGGTTTTCCTCTTGTGGAGTGACCCAATTTCAATTCTTGGGGTGAGGAGTAATATAGTATAATCTTTGTTGTTCAAAAAAAATGTTAACTAAGACCCTAATTCATGTATTTGTTGCTGCAATCATTACACATTACAAATTCTACAATGTAGGAAGAGGTTGCTAAGAAGATTACCAGAACCAGCCATGTAGCTGTGATAATGGTCCTCAAAATTGTGATTGTAGTACCTAATCACAACACTTGTTCATGCTTTGAAACAATCAGTTGGGTATAACAAAATGGGAAAGCAAATTTAATTAATATACTGCCATCTACGTTAAACCCGATCATAAGATCTAAACAACCACCCGTGAACAACTAACTTTTGAAAGCATATAACTAAAATTAGAGGAAATCAATGACAGATGATCATAATTTTGATATTAAAAGTCACTACATCTTCAATCCGATTCCTAAATACTTCATTAAACCTAAGAACAAAATAAAGAATCCAAAATTACCTAAAAGGTTGGCTGGTGGTTGTAATTAAAAACACAGTGGAATTAGTCTTCAACTCCATATGCAATTCGAAACCCTAAATAAGAAAATGAAAAAATCAAAGACATCACACACCTTAAATCCGTAAGTTAACTGATTGTATATTTTAAATTAACTGATTGTTTAACCTCCAAAAGCTATTGAAATCAGAAAAGCATCATATCATATGAATCCCCAGATGAAACAACATACAACCACTTCCATGAAACAACATACAACCACTATCATCTTTCACCAGCTTATTCACCTTGATGTGTTGTCACAAAAGATTACAAATTATGTTAATTCTTATATGAATAAATTTGTTTATAGCTAACATACCTCTTGCTAAAGCGGATAAAAGGAGATCAAGATGCTGAAGCAAAAGCCATCATAAGCATCATACTTGTAGTTTCTTTTCTAAACACCTGCTGCAGATTGCCCAAGATTGGTCAGTCTAGCATAATGCTCGAATGTTCGTTTGAATTTTAGCAAGTATGATGGTTATTGTGCAGTGACTTACATAGACTACCCAACACCCGCAGGAAGCTAATTGTATAACAAAAACATGTCATAATGCCAATTTTCCATGTATTATGTTCATCTACTACCCTATATTGTACACTGAAAAAATGATCCAGACTCAATTTAATTTAAGCCTTGGTGATGATGAATCTGTTAAAAGCATACGAAATTTTGTAACGTACGACTTTTGTCTTCAAATCCCGATCATCAGTACCATACCATGATGAGCTGGGTACATAAACTGACAACGAACAACACTGGTGCATGCCTACATCCATCGTAAACATACAATTAAGTCGAATTGCATATACACACTCAACGAAATCCATCTAGAAAACCTAACCTGAAATCGAAAGAATCTGATGATTCTTGTAAACAGCCTTCATAGTTTTTAGTCAACCTTTTCAACCTATATAGTCATTTTCTCTTAAATTATGTTTTACATTTAATTTAATTTACACTTTTAGTCAACCTTTTCAACCTATATAGTCATTTTCTCTTAAATTCTCTTTTACATTTAATTTAATTTACAGAAATGGCCATAAAGACTCCAACTTTATACAATGTACAAATCCATGTAAACCAAAAACACCACTAAAGAAGGAAAAAATGGCATTTCACTTAAATATGTCATATTTTAAATTCAGTAGTAAAATCCTAATTATTACAATGTTATAGATCTTATTCATTCCCAGCTTATAAAAATCTCAATTTATATTCAGTAACATCCTAATTATTACAATGTTACAGATCTTATTCATTCACAGCTTATAAAAACCTCAATAAATTATCAAAATCCAATATACTCTAGTTATCCACTAATACCTACGCCTTGCAGGATTTAAACCGTCACAACTAAAACAAATATTTTGCATAAAGTTTACCTCTTTTACAGGACTACCGGTCGTAGACGTGGAGAACTAACCGCTACCGCTGCATCCTTCTCTTTCGGAGATGATTGTTTCGAATCCTGAAACTGAAAACAAATTTCAAACTCACGCAATCACAAACAAAATCAACCTCCACTAAACCAATGGATGCCACATAAGCAAAATGGCTCCACCATTCAAAGACAAATGGCCTAAATCATCTCATTTATTAATATATATAGATATTACGATAGATAATTCTTATATAAATTTCATTAATATCCAATTGTCACTAGATATGTAAGAGTAATATTACAATAGATAATTCTTATATAAATTTCATTAATATCCAATTGTCACTAGTTTATCCTCATCTATATGATCAGGGGCGGATTTAGAAGGAAAGACCGGGTTCCCAGGAACCCAGTCTTTTTGGAAAAAAACGTTTTTTTTGTAGTGTAAATCTTGTATGATTTGGAAAAAAACGTTTTTTTTGTAGTGTAAACCTTGTATGATTTGGAAAAAGGAACCCAATGATTTCTCCGGCTGGATCCGCCACTGTATATGATAGATTGATCTCAATTTAAGAGGAAGAACTGTCAGTAGACACACAACCATCCATTTTGGTTTTATATGTTTCAATTAAATCTTTAGCCAATTCCATGTGTTTAAGCAAAAAAAAAAAAAAAAAGTCATGCCTAATGGCTAGATAGTAGTTAGAGAGTTGACAAAACCTTGTATCTTTCATTACATAACCAATAAACTCACCCAGATACTTAGCCTAGCATAGAATAGATAGGGTATTCACCTTATCAATATATCAAATCAATGTGGTATGTTAGGTAGCTAACTGGGCACCTAAGTTGAACCGAACCCTTGTCAGGCTATTGTTCTCTTCTTGTCATATGTTTGTATTTTTGCGATTATTTTATAACTAGAATTGCTAAATATCAAATGCTTATTACAAGATATCCCATTTTTTGGATGAGCTGAAGGTGTAAGCATTATTGGTGGAGAGGAAGAAGTAAACTAGGGTTTGCAGACCAATGCTATGAGCTTTTGGAATACAAAGGATTTACGATGAGTTTGATTGGGAAGTCAAATGGCAAAAGAGGGAGATTCGTTAGCTCATTATTTAGTACCAATCAGTGAAATGATAAAATCCATAAAAAAATATTCAATACAGTCCTAAGATCCTCTGTAGTGGGACTTTATATCACGTCAGAATCCGCCATAACACCCCTTAGCGCCCGGCTACACCGTTACGGCCGGCGCTATGGGGTAATTTTTTTGCCCTCCCGCGATTAATATCACGGCGTGATCATTCCTTCCCCACTCACACACATATACATACATACATACATACATACATACATACATACATACATACATACATACATACATACATACATACATACATACATACATACATACATATATATAAAACCCCAAACATATATAACCCCATTACACACTCAAGTTATATAAAGCCCCTCTCTTACGCGTTTCGTCACTTGTCGCATAACGCCCCACAAAGGGCTTTATAACTACACATGGCCTAAGGAATTCCAAGTGGGCCTTATAAAAATTTAGAAATCCGCCGCGGGAAGGAATGAGTTTGACTACCGATTCGTTAGTTAAAAACCTTCTTCCACTTTTGAATTGTCAAAGGAAGAACTTTATGTGAGAGTCGAAGCACCAAAGGGTGAATTAGGAATTTTCTAATAGAAGATAAGGGTTTTTTTTTTCTTGGTGGGTTAACTAAATTTTCTATTTTCACTTGTAAGGAATCAAGATTTATACATGTTTCACTCATGTTTTGAAAGATTAAACATTTATAAAAAAAATAAATAACAAAATACATAGAGTTGGAACAATTAATGAAAGTTGTGTGACTTTAAAGGAAAAAAAAACATTTAGTGTGGAACATTATGGAAACTTGGTTAGTACTGGGTGAAGTTTTCCGTTAAATATATGCAAATATATTAACATTAGTTATGATGGATGATTGAACCATTGTTGGATGTTTGTTGCATCTACAATGACACTCTCTTTAAGGGCCCATCAGGGATGAGCAAATATCGATACCGTCCTGATCCTGAAAAATACCGATCCCGAATTTTGTGTAAACTTGATACCAATATCGATACCGAAATATGTCGGTACGGTCCGGTATCGGTATTTTGAGGGTAAAATTCGGTATTTTACCGATACCGTACCGTACCGATAGCGAAAATGCCAAAAAGTGGATACCGTTTCCGGTACCAAAAAAATTCGGGATCGGGATTTCGGGATCGGGACGGTATTTTATACCAATTGCTCATCCCTAGCCCATCTGGCCATCTACGTTTACATACCCACACAATACCCTAACAAGCTAAAGGGTATGTTTGGCATGGAGCTTTTAGAAGCTTCTAACTTTAAGCTTTTAAGAAAAAGCTCATGCTCAATAAAAAGTTTTGTTTGGTTGAAAGAGTTTGAAGCTTTTAGGTTAGGAGCTTAAAGCTTTTGGTTGAACGCTATCACTAGTAGCGTTTAGAAGTAGCTATGAGCTTTTAGGGAAAAATTGACTATTTTAACCTCTAAAGATAATGAACCTTTTAATGCACAAGCTTTTTAAATTTTAAGTTATGTCCATTTTGATCATTTTATACATTTTATTAAAAGCTTCAGCTACTCTGTCAAACACCAAAAATATCTAAAAAGGTACAACTACTAGCCATCAGCTATCAGCTTCCAGTCATCAGCTACCAGCTACCAGCTTCAACCACTAGCCACCAGCTACTTTAGCCAAACATACCCAAAGATGTGGCAAATGGTCATAGACGGTCTTGATTTCCACCATTTAGGGTTTTAATAATTTCCCCTCAATGATAACATAACAACTAAAAGTGTAAATCTCATTAATTTATGAACAATGTTTAAGGCCCCGTCTAATTTACTGATTTACATACCGATAATATCCTAACCACTTAAAGATGGGTTGTATTGTACCTTCTTTATTTTATTAGCACAAAAGACGTAAGAAGAAAACGGCCAATATTCCCGGCCCAGCCTACAAATGGGTCGGAAGTTGAAACTTATATTAAAAGTAGGCCCATAGAAAGATCAAGAAAGTTCTTCATAATTCCAGCGACTATCGATTTAATTATCAACCGGTCATCAATAAGCTTCCCGAAGATACCATCCAAATATATATAAATCCTTCCTACTCCTTCAACATCACACCAAAATTCAGCAAGAAAACAACTGAATCACTGAAATACCTACACAATCCAGAAAACAAACAAGCTCTTTAAACAGTTTCAACCAAACATTAGAAAATGTCGATCATCCCCAGCTTGTTCGGTGGCCGACGGAGCAACGTCTTCGACCCCTTTTCCCTAGACGTCTGGGACCCATTCAAAGACTTCCCCATTTCATCTTCCATTGATGTTTCTAGGGAAACTTCTGCATTGGTAAACGCCCGTGTGGATTGGAAGGAAACGCCAGAAGCTCATGTGTTCAAGGCAGATCTTCCTGGTATCAAGAAAGAAGAAGTGAAGGTGGAGGTAGAAGACGGAAACATCTTACAGATCACCGGTGAGAGGAATATGGAGAAAGAAGATAAGAATGATAAATGGCATCGGGTTGAAAGAAGCAGCGGCAAATTCACAAGGAGGTTCAGGTTGCCGGAGAATGCTAAAATGGATCAGGTGAAGGCGGCCATGGAAAATGGAGTGCTCACAATTACGGTGCCCAAAGAAGAGGTGAAGAAACCCGATGTCAAGTCAATTGAAATCTCAGGTTAAAAAAATTGTGATTTTAGAAACAGATCCTGTCAAGTCCAAAGTTAATTTAATTTTCCTTGGTGTGAAGTGTTTGTGTCAGTCCACAACGTGTTCAATGAAATGTACCAAGCATAAGCTGTATACTTTTTCTGTAACTTCGTTGATGAATAAAATGCTTGTTAGCTTCTAATTTCTGTTTGTGTAATGGTTCTATGAATTCATCGGAAAAGATGACTGACCTCTTCTAATTACCAAGATTGATGTTTAAAGAGAATATATATAATCCATTTATGGGTTTTTTTTCATATAAGAATAGTAAACCAACCAAGAAGGATTCTTTAACTCAACATGTGAGCTAAAATGGAAAGGTTTTGTATCTAGTGAGCTAAGAATGTATTCTTTAATTCAACCTGTGCTACATCTAAGACTAGCATCCATAACCAACACCGCAAAAAAAGTACTCAAATTCAAAATAACATTGTAAAAATATATAGAATACAAGCTGGAAATATTAGTTTAGGGTTGAGTTGGTGTTCTGTGTGAGATCAAATATATATAATTATTATAATATTTAATCTTGTAGTCATTATAATTATTTATATTATATAGATCAAAATATATTAATAACCTATTAATAATTAGTTGTTAATTGTTGATGGACCATATTACCCTTATTAACTAATTAGGTTTCCTATTGGATGTATATATAAGGAGATTATTAGAGAGTTTAAGGGTTACACAATTTACACAAACCTAATAACTCATAACATCACTTTCGGCTCTCTCTCCTAACCGAAACCACCCTTGTTTCGGTTTCATCACCATCATAATCCTACACCCTAAGGAGGAACCAGATCATCCTGACAAGTATGTCAAACTCAATGGCTGCATCTCTGACTGGATTCTCTGCTGGTCTGTCTGCTGTAACAGGAATGTTATTTATGTTTTCCACTATGTTTAAACAGAACTGATCAACATTCTGCACACGTTATGCATGTCTAGATAGTAATTGCCAGCTGCGTGCTCCTAGACAATTAACACCGACATTAAGATTTTGGTTTTAACTTTAGGGCCATTTTTCTCACACCAACCCTAGCTACCAAACCCTCTTGCCACTCGATCTCAGATTCGTTTATGTGAGGTAATTAAACTGCTCTTGTGCATGTTAATTGCTCTATATATTATTTTGTATAAGCTGTGTTGGTATAATCTTATAAATTCTTTTTAATATCCTTCTCCAACACTTTAGAATTTGAGTTGTGAAGAAATAAGAGTTATGTTCTGTTAATTTTCTGATTGTTGATCTTACTTAACTTCCTGATCCACACACACACACATGAACCAAGTAGTTGGCTATGATGAAATACATAAAACAAAAGTTAGAATGTGATTGTTGAACCATCTAGATATTGTTTCTAAAGATGAAGTTCACGCTAGGCTGACGTGTTTTTAAAATCCATATTGTTTGTTAAGATCTTGCACTAGATATTGTTTATGACATCCATCATGTTAGCAGATGCATATATATTTTCCAGCTATTTTTAAAAGAAAAATATTATTTGATGTGCTAGCTAACATGTTTACGTTGAAAAGCACTTGTATCTTGCCTTGAAAAGCACTTGTATCTTGCCTTAATAATTGGCTTAATTAAACATGTCAGTTTGATGATGCTAATTTATACATTAATAAGTGGGGGTTAAGTTAAAACACATAGTCTTTAATTGCTGCCCTGGCTCCAAGTCCATTGATCATAATTTCAGTTTCCTTACATATATGTATGTTATTTGTGGACCAAAAAACCGGTAAAACACAGGGCTGGTTATCCTTACCAACTTCTTAAATGTTTCTTATAATACTGATAGTATTGAATTAATTATAGTTAAGTAGTTATAATTGATTTTGTTTAACCCCTATTTATACTATCTAAATCATCACATGAAGCATTTTGTTGGTAGGGGTCGCGACACTTGGGCATAAGCGTTAGGTAGTTTTGTGATAACCACAACTAGCTTCCCTATAATCTTGGAACTTAATTCATCGCAATCCATACCCTTTGCGTGCGGTTTTATGCTATCTAAACCGTCACATGAAGCGTTTTGTTACTATGGGGTCGGGACACTTGGGCATAAGCGTTAGGTAGTTTTGTGATAACCACAACTAACTCACCTCTAATCTTGGAACTTAATTCATCGCAGTCCATACCCTTTGTGTGCGGTTTTGTGGCCTACAACCCATATAGAAAAATACCAAAGTAAACAAAGCCCTAACCAATTGTTCAAATAATAAACTAATAAACATAAAACATAAACATGCCAAGTTTGTGTTAATGAATTAAAACTCGAGCTATAGAAAAACATCATTTATTCATTTGACTATATTCCAAAAAAAAAAAAAAAAAACATTCAAGTAAATATTGTTGTATTTGAACATACCATATTCCAAAAAAAAAAAAGAAAAGAAAAAAAAAACATTCAAGTCTACCAAAATATGTTTTGGAATAAGATTGTGAGACATTAATTTTAACCGCCCCGTGAATCTTATACTCAACACAACCTTAAATCTACATGCAACTTTAATCATGATAAAAAATATATTTTGAATGTGACAATCCTTGAATTGAAAACCACAATTTTTTATATAAAAATATTTATTGAAAACTAACCACCTCAAAATTATATTTTTTACTTTTAGATTTGAATATATTAGACATGAATAAGATTAAGATTATGAATTCACATTTTAACATAACCACTCTCAAACGTCTATAGAAACACATCAAGCAACACTAACAATACAAAAACTTAAAACACAAATGACGTTTAATAGGAGGTGTAACAAATTTCAATCATTTTTTTAACGAATATGGTTTAATATTAGACTCACAAAAACAGAATTGTGACATTTTAATTAAAATCAGAACTTTGATAATCTTATTAAAACTGAACTCTCATTTTTTTTAATAGCAACAACAGAACTTTATTTATCAAACCAAAAGATTACGACACATAGCAAGTTACTATGATGTCGCATCAATCTCAAGAGTACAATCAAGGATAAGAGTACATCAAGTTCATCAAATCTCTAGGGTATAGTTCGTAATACTATAAGCTAATTACTCCATAAAGTGAAAGTTTTTCCACTCATTCCATGTTATCCCAGAAAACTTTGATCTTAATTTTACCCAGTCGAACGATTCTTCCTTGATCTCTTCCACGAGCTTGCTAGGACTCATGAGCGTATCATTAAAGACTTTATTGTTCCTGTTCTTCCATAAGAACCATGCGGTTAAAAGATGAATGGCATATACTATTTTTTCTTTTTTACTGGGCCAGTCCTTCTTCTCCTGTAATCTTGTTTTCATTATGATCCCTCATAGGAATATTCATCCATGACCATAAAAATGAGTTATTGGATTTTATCACCCCTAACTATTAGTTATTGGCTGCTGCCACCCACGACTATCACTTTGACACCCGTTACCCCCAACTTAACACTTAGTATGTTCTGTTGCCACGTCGTTAACTGATCACTAACTTTTGATCCTGATACTATACTTTTGGTGTGACAACTAGCACAAAACCGGTAATTTGCGTACCATTTTATTAATTATTTATTTCCTGCAATTATGTGCTTAAACGTCAACATTATATGCTTACTTGCTTTACATATGAATTCATGCATGTTTTATACTTCAATTATCGCATTGTACATTACACTAAGCGTTGCGTCGAAACAACTAGTAAACTCACGGTAAGACAAGATGCGACAGCATGACTGCAGAATACAATTAGACAATAGATTTAGGGCCTAGATATAGGTCCAGCATCAAAAATACTGTTGGACCGTTGTATGACCCTAAAATGTCAGTCAAGGCAATTCATCTCAGTTTACAGAGGCGGAATCAAAGTAAACTAAGTCATAACAGCTCTAATCCTTTTAATCTTTCTTTTCTGATTGATTTGAGTGCTTGTACAAGGTTTTCTGATACAGATCCGTCATCCGTCAGCACTTCGTCACACGTACAATGACAACTCCTCTCAAGCGAAATACACAACACACATATATATAGGCTTGATGATTTCGCTTGAGCATGCTTGAAGCGAAATCATGTGATGTTGATTTCGCTTGAAGATGTTTCAAGCGAAATCTTCAAGATTAAACCAAACAAACCCTAATGTGTGTTCTTTCAATCAATCTAGACACAAGACCTAATGCAGACGAAGTCAACAGACATTCCATGCACTAACAGACTCCCCCTTGGATGTTGACGAAGTCTTCAGCTCCTGAGTCTTCAGTCTTGGTCTTTTCTCCAACTCTCTGTCTTCACATCATAAGCATTCTTCATATGTTTAGAATCACATCCTGACTCCATCTTCAAACTCCCTTTTTACGGTTGATCCAGACTTCCCCTTTCACAGACTCCCCCTCTCAAAATGCTAGAATCTGAGATGTCTGGTTCAAGCTTTGTCATTTAGCTGCCATTGGGAATAATGAAGTCCAAACCTATCCTCTACCACAATATAAGTTTTACAAATTTATAACCATTGAATTTAAAAACTTACTGGTAGACAATATTCATTCATCAGTCTGTAAAGTTACATCAAGTTCAAATAAATGACCTTGATTAACTAACCCTTCAAACTTTCAAAAATATTTGTATATGACATTCAAAGTTTTCAACAAACTCTCCCAATCCAATTCATCATGTTTAGCACTTGGAATTTTGAAAATCAGCTCTTCAACATCAGTTGTCGAAAATCTTTTTGAATTTTGATTTTAAAGAAATGCAGTAAACAAATATATACAAACAATATTTTTGTGAGTTTGTGTAAGAGGATCATATCAGTTCATGAGACCAATCACAAGCACCATTAAGCTTTAATCATTTTAAGTTCTAAACGATTCACTTAGATTGTCAGTATATTGATCCACTTAAATTTTCACACAAAGTTCAACTGCTTCGAGATACAAGTTTAATGTCTTAGATACTTAAACTTAATCGCGTATCCCACCTCAGAATATACTCCCGTATCCAGATCCCAATATTCAGTCTTACAGGCAATTAGAACACAAATGATATCTGTAAGGGGTTAATAATTTATGAAGAATCATGAGAGCTCAGGTCAGAACTACCGTTCAGCAGAGAGATCATGACTCAACTTGGGTGTGTCCCCTTTAGAGGATCTTTTTTACAACAGCATTTGCTAAGCAATTTTATTGTCTTATCATTTATGCTGAGGGTGATGCTATGTTTCAAGCATTTGCAGAAAGTATTATTCGAGGACTAGGTCAGAACCACCGTTCAGCAAAAGTCCCGGAATAATACCCCAGATATCAACTAAGTATAAAGACCTGTATATCAGAATACGAAACCTTTCAAACGAGATTTCGGGGGTTACCCATATATCCTAGAGATGTTACCCACGATATAAGCAAGTTTGAAATTTAGGTTTATATCTCGTTACAATCTACTAAATGTGCAAAAACCTACTGGCACATCATCAGTGAGACCGTTTATCACATTTGACATTTCATATCCTTAGCATGCTGTGATAGTTCACTGATTTACTATCATTTCCTCTTTTTCACAACAAAACTCATTTTTGTTTTTTTCAATGTTTTTCAAGTTTTCAAATTTTCTAATCTAATTTTTTTTAAAATTTTTCTCCCCCTAAAATCAAAATATGTTTCAATTTTGATTTTCTGGAAAATTTGAAAACAAACTATACAAGAAACATGACAAACTGATATCAAATCGCTTCAATTCGCCATTCATTCGGCATAAACAATCAGAACTCCCCCTGACAACAAACTATTTTCCCATTTAGATTTCAAAACACTTAAGTTTGTTTTAATCAAATGGTTTTTTCCGGAAAATTAGTTTTGTTTGTCTTTTCACAAACTCGGGGTTTCATCACATTGTTCTTTTTCAATCATTTTAAAGTATTAACAATTAAGACCCTTGTTAACAACAAACACTAGTAGAAAATCAAGTACAACTTAATGTCCCTGATTTACCACATGTAAATCGAAATATCACAGTTACCAACCTGTGAATTTCTCAAGAAATGTGCCGATTCATGTTCCACGCTTACCAACCTGGGAACTCCGGCAAGTCAGGTTTTTCATTTGAAAAGATCTACCCAAGCCTGACCAGCCTTGGGTTTAACAGTTTTTACCTCAACAGATGGCTCTTCTGGCTTTAACAAACCAGAATCATTGCCTGATTGTGGCTTGTCTGACTTTGACCTGTCAGATTCATTGCCAACATGTGGCTCCTTTATTTCCAAAGAAACAAATTCATTGCCAACAACTTCCTTTTTCTTCTCTTTTGTCCTCAGATTTGCATCTGATGAATTCGTTTTGCTTGCCTTTTTAGTTGAGGAAAGCAATTCATCAGAACTTTTTCTCGGATTACCAGTTGTATCCGAGGACAAAATTTTCTCGAGATATTCTCTAGCCTTCTTCCTTTTCTTTCGCAATCTGTCTTTCTGCCCCTGAGAAAGTTTTACTTTTGCTTCCTGAACTTTAGGTTCTTGAACCTTCTGTTCTTTGGGCTTGACGTTGACTGTCTTCTTTGCCATTCTTTGAGAATCAGCCCTCAATCTTCCTTTTGATCTCATTGGGCAATCTTTAGCAATGTGTCCTCTGATGTGGCATTCATAGCATCTTCTCGTTTCGAATCTCTGACTTTGGCAGTTAACAGCAATGTGTCCTTGATAACCGCATCTGTAACACATTATGTTATCGTACCTTTCACTACTTTCATAGTACACACCGTCTTCATACCACACACTTAGATCAATGCACTGATTTGCCTTGTGGTAGTCATTTCTCCTCTTGTATCCTTGATTTGGCATTTTAGCACTGTGGTCAAACCTGCACCACGAATTACCAACTATTTTTGAGTTTTGATTTTTAAATTTTTGTAATTTTTCAAAATTTTTATCTTTTTGTTTCTGTTCTGCATTCTTCTTAACAGGTTTTTGTTTAGAACATTCACCTGTTTCAGTAGATTGCAAAACAGTATTTTTAAATTTTTCTTGTAAATCTATTGGAACAGAATTGATCGGTTTTGGACATGGATAATCTGGTGTTGATGACAAAGTCTCAAAACTTTTCAATTTCTCTTCAAGCTCTTTGATTTTCATCTGAGCTTTTTCAGCTTCTTTTTCAAGCTGAATGATTTTAGCAAGATGAGAATTGATTTCAATTTGTTTTTCAAGATTATCTTTACCAAAAATATCTCTCTCATCTGCTAAAATCTTGATTTGATTTTGAAAATCTTTTTCTTTTTCTTTTAAATTGTTAATATCCAATGTTAAACTGTCCAAACAACTCAACAGTTTGTCATTTTCAATCTTCAGTTTTTCACCGTTCAACCGCAACTCCAGAATCTGTTCATCATCAGATTTCTTCTCGTCTTTCAAAGCTTTGTTTTCCAATTTCAAATTCTCCACATCTTTCAAGAGATTTAAATTTTCAGCTTCTGATTTTTCGCATTGTGAGCACACAACTTCACTTTTCGAAGTTTCATCCATCTTTGATTCTTCATTCTTTGTCATTCCTTCTTTAATCTTAATGATTAAATCACTAAACTCATCCAAACTCATATTTTCTGAGTTTCTTTCAATTTCATCTAGTAACTCTTTCTTTTTCTTTTTCTCTTCTTCATCTCCCCACCATTTCTTTTGCCAATAATCATCCTCTTCTTTGTACTGCTGGATTATGGCTTCGATATCAAGCGTTTTGTCATCGATTGCAATATTTCCATATGGGTCAAGATAACACTCTCTTTTTGAATCCCATCTATTTGCTCTCCTTGCTTCCAGATAGATACCAGAAAGTCTAATAATCTTGGTTTCAGCAGTCATCTTCCGGTATTGATACTTCTCTTCCTCAGTACGATCATCTTTCCATGGCTTAGGTTCGGAATTTGCCATATTGTATGTTCCTGCAAACAAACAAATAAGCAAACACTTAGTAAAATTTTAAGTTTTAAAAATTCAGCAAGTTCAAGCGAAAACAGTTTAATAAAACTGTTCAAGCGAAATGTGATATGAACTATTTCGCTTCAGCTTCAAGCGAAACCCAATCAACAAAACTGATTCAAGCGAAATCTACTATTTCGCTTCAACTGATCAGATCTTCAAGCGAAATCTGACAGAACAGTGTCGCTTCAACTGTTCAAGCGAACCAACAAGTCTCAAGTAAAAACCACTATTTCGCTTCAAGAAATCAATTTCGCTTCAGAGTTTCAAGCGAAATCAACCTGTTATCTACGAACAACTTCAAGCGAAATCCTGTTTTAGGTCATTTTTAACATGTTTTAATCTGAATTTCAGTCCGAATCTTTGTAGGCTTTGTTAAAACTCAGTTTTACACGTTATACTCTAAAATTAGACCATTTCGACCGTTGGAACTTGTACAGATCAGAAAAGTAAGAAAAGAAGTGAGTAGTAATAAGAAAATCCGGTAGAATCAAGCTGCTATGGTATGAACTCCTAGTCCTGAGCTCTGATACCACTTGTTGGACCGTTGTATGACCCTAAAATGTCAGTCAAGGCAATTCATCTCAGTTTACAGAGGCGGAATCAAAGTAAACTAAGTCATAACAGCTCTAATCCTTTTAATCTTTCTTTTCTGATTGATTTGAGTGCTTGTACAAGGTTTTCTGATACAGATCCGTCATCCGTCAGCACTTCGTCACACGTACAATGACAACTCCTCTCAAGCGAAATACACAACACACATATATATAGGCTTGATGATTTCGCTTGAGCATGCTTGAAGCGAAATCATGTGATGTTGATTTCGCTTGAAGATGTTTCAAGCGAAATCTTCAAGATTAAACCAAACAAACCCTAATGTGTGTTCTTTCAATCAATCTAGACACAAGACCTAATGCAGACGAAGTCAACAGACATTCCATGCACTAACAAATACAATAAAACCCAAGTGTGGGAACTAAGGATAACATAAACACTTTCCGGAAGCTAAAACAAGCACTAAAAAGCACCCGAAATGCACTTTAAATGCAGATTTCTACAAAAATCAGCAAAATTCAGCAATAAAACAACATTTTAACACTAAAATAACATGCATAATTTATGTTTTAGTGTCCAGAATAACTTGTAAGGTGTCGGGAATGAAAACTGTCACAAAAGGTACTTCATACCTTGTAAAACTGCACTATTTAGCACTTTAACGAACCGATAACCGAACGAATAACTGGACACCACCCAAAACATCAAAAATAGACTAGAAGCATTGTTTTTATGATATAAAGATAGTTATGGTGATAAAACACCTTAAAAATCATAAAAACACTTAACACACTTAATATTACATATAACCTTCCAAGTTACATCTTTCACCCTTAACTTCCAAAATTTACAATTTACCCCCCCTCTAACTCTAACCGGCCCCAACATGGCCCACACCCACTTTTCATTAAAATATTTCATATGTGTCTTAGATATTAGACACTAAACCTATTGGACAAAGTTGTGTTGGAAAGTTATACTTAAAAACCACAAGACCACATTCACTTATCATTTTCATTTCAAAACACCATTTTCTTCCTCCTCTATTCTCTAACTTACGGCCACCACCACCACACCATACATCAACCATTTTCACATCAAAACCAAGCAATCTAAGGTTATACAAAGGTGAAGGAAGGTGATCTAAGGAAGCTACTAGTGGTAGAAGTTGAAGGACCTTCTTGTGGAGTTTTTAACCTCTCATCTTCATCAATCTTCATCTTCTTCTTATTTGTGCCACTTCCCTGGCCACTAGAGCTAGTAGTAAGCCTTCTAAACACTATTTTACTTCATGTTATAAGTATGTACAAGTCAAACCATCAAAGAACCTAAACTTTAAAAGATGGTAACATGAAGATCTAACATAATCTAAGTGAAATCAAGTTGTTTTTAAAGTTGTTTGATATATGTGATGAAGTTGTGATTGTTGAATCTTGTGTTTATGTCTAGATCCATCATGTGAAAGCTTGTTAGAAACTTAGATCTAATAAGTTTAAGCATGGATCTTGAAAGATCCATGGTTAAACTTGAAGATGAACTTGAAAAGTCTTTATGTAAACTTGGAAAATGGTTTTTAAAGCATGTTTTCATGATCTTGAAGTAACTAAGTTTATGGATGAACAACTTATGAAACTAAGCTTCATAAAAAGTTTGTGAAAAGTTCATCAAGAAGCTTATTTTTGAAAGAATCAAGTATGTTAAGTGTAGATTTACAAGACTACATGTTTTTACAAAATAATCAAGTTCATCCTAGGGTTTTACATGATGAAATTAGTGTATGTAACTTGTGATGTTGTTGGAAATTGATTTTGTTGATGAAAAGAAAATAAACACATGTTTTGAAAACATGGGAAACCTCCATTTTTAGGGGAAACTATGTCAAAATTTTTATAAAATTATGACACTTAGAAAAATATAAGTTTTGGTGAAACTTATTCCCCAAAAATTCACCTAAAAATATTTACCAAGGTTTCCTAATTTTTGTACAAAATTTCAAGTCAAGAAATAAGGATTTCTTCAAGATTAAAATCAATATTAAGTATGTATATTTTTAGGGAAAATATATATATTTAGTTATCACCAAATTTTGTTCTAAATGTATATTATGTGTATTATATGTAGTAGTGCATTAGGAACTTGAAAATACACTAAATACTCCCAAGGAGTATAAAATACCAAAATACACACAAAAATATACAAGGAAGTATTTATAAATATATATACTAGAATTACCCATAAAAAGGGTATTTGGACAATAAACAAAAATATATATTAATATAAAATATTCCTCAAAATATATGGACTTGAACAAATTTTGGACAATTTTTGGACATAAATATATATTTGGAAAAATATATATAATTACTACCAAGTAATGAGAATTATACAAAAATCGGGTAAATGACAAAAATAATTATATATATTTAACAAGCATAACAAAAAAATATATATATTTTACATAAACCTTAAAAATATATTATTTTTAAGAAATATAATATCGGAAAATATTAAAATCAAAGAATTGATTTTTGACAAATAATGTAAAATACACAAGTATTTACATAAAAATACAAGTATACTTCCCTAAGTATACTTACAAAAAATAATATTGAAAATATTATTTAGCAAATTACTTATAATTATTGTTGGAAAATAATATAAGTAACATATTTTGGATAAGTTAAAAATATAGATTATTTTTAACACTTATCGTTTGTCAAAACCAACATAAACAAATAAATATATTTTTTTGGAAGTAAAATATATATTTACGAGTGAACAATACAAACTCAAATTACAATAACGCGACGAACGGGCGAGACCCGACAAACAAGGGCACGGCCATCACAAGTGATGAAATTACACAAAACAAATACATAACTTAAGATGGTGACTTATACATAGTGAATTACAAGTCTAGTGATTAACATACATAGAACACATATAGGTTACGACACCTACAAGACAAGCCTGGTGAAGTTTACGACGCAGGATACGCAAAACAGTGAGTTCATGTCCCCACTTTTAAACTTTTACTTATTTTCTAAACTTGGGGAAAATACATGTACTATGGTATGTAGAAACAAAACTAAGGAATGACATACATATCATGTGACAAATAGGGTGAACCTTAAGCACCATTAATCGTATACATTTAGACGGGGAGCGGAAGGTTAGATCTAATGGGTTTCAGGCAACCTCACTCTTGGCCTACTTCTACCAAAGAGTGCTTTTGTGTCTCAGTCGATCTCGACAAAAATGCCTAGGTTTGGATGCTTCCTATGTCGTGACATATGTTAGTGGCCTTGCAAACCATTAGCGATCTCGTATTCCTTACATTTACAGAACACAGTTTACAAATGTGCTTTACAAATTACATACCATGTTTTTCATACAATTATGCTCAAACATTCTATACAAAAACTGCATGAATTCACACCAACTTTTGTTGACGATTATCCAAAACTTACATGTATTTCAGGGAACTAAGTGGATGTACACGCGGTCTTTTTGCTCAAGGATGTCGTTTATGTTTCAAGTTATTATATGTGTATGCTCTGTTGCCACTTTTGTAGGATTTGTTTGTTATATCCCGCCTCCTTGCGGAGATATAGTGAATAAAACCTTGATCTTTGTTATGAAATGAAGTTGTAAACTTTTCAAACAGTTATCTTATGCTGTGTTGTAAACTTTAAACTTAACTTTTGTTTTGGATGTTAAACTATCAATGGCAATTTGGAGTTGTTTTATATTCATGTAGTATGTTTACTGATCGTATGCAATGAGAACCTTTCAGATCACACCTCGTGCTTCCGCCTTAGAAAGGGGTGTGACATTGGGGTGTCATAAGGATCGCAGGAAGGTTTTAGGGATCTTAGGACACCCCCAAAAGTATAGTAACATTGTAGGCCCATGCAATCCTTCTCTGAAGAACAGATGATTCAAAAGACAAAACAGGTTCCCAAACAGTTGATCCACAATAAGCAGTGCATGTTCTAAGTGTCACACCCAGCTAGTAGCGGAAGCGTATTGTGTGTGACGTAAGAAAGGTAATCATTGCATCCAAATGTGTAAACATAATAAACCACAACGATGCCATAGATATATTGTTTTCAAACCAAGTTTACAAGTTTCCAACATAGTTTTCTAGTTTCCACAACGTTCACAAACGTTAACCAAAACATAGTTATATTACACAACACAAAAGATAGTTTTTGTCATAAAACATAGTGAGGTTTTGTCCCCTGTATACCCATACAAAGTTGGGATATAAAAGACAAACCCTCCAAAAGCGGCTATCATTGTCATAGACTTTCCTGTTCCCCGTAGTGTATTACCGGCTCAAGACTTGTTTCCTGAAATACATGTAGTTTTAAAAAGTCAACAAAAGTTGAGCGAGTTCATGCAATTATTGTTATCATATGAAATATTTGTATTCTTGTAATGAAATCCCGGTATGTTAATAGCATTTATGGAGTTTAAGGATCCATCAGTGGGTAGCGAGCCCCCTGACATTATGTACCATAAGTACGTAACCAAACCGAGACAACTTTGACATTTTCTGGGATCACAAAAGCACTCCTATGGCCTATCAAGGAGTGGAGCGTGTCTCAGGCTCAATAGATCTACACCTTTTGCACCTTAGTCACTAAGTGATTAATGGTTACTATGTTATCATCATACTTATGTACATTGATCGTGTTATCATCTAAACCCATAGCTAACATACCCATAGTTTAACATGTATTTCCCCTCGACCGTTTTAAAACAAAACATTGAAATCATTGAAAGTAGGGACATGAACTCACAAGTTTGCGTTCCTTGTATGTAATACCGTAGTGAGCGTCCGTACGTGTGATTAACCTACATGTGTACTAACTTTATTAGACACTAGGTCTTTCGGACCTCGTACAAGTTGTTCATCTTGAATTCTTATTGTGTTTTCATTTGTCATTTTGGAACAACTTTGTATTTTAGAGTGTTGGTAGTTTGTTTGTTCACTTGTTATGTATATAGATTTCATAAGTGCATACATATGTTTTATATGTATTGAATTATATGTGACGGCTTCGCCCTGCACAGGTGGTCGTGCTTTGCACGCGTGTCATTGGGCCGAACCTATGTCATTGGGCTTAACCCATGTACCTTAGTAATTTGGGCCTAGCTCAAATATTCTAGAATTGGGCCCTAGCCCAAATATTTTAGCAATTTGGGCCTAACCCAAATAATCTAGCATTGGGCCCTAGCCCAAATATTTTAGCAATTTGGGCCTAACCCAAATATTCTAGCATTGGGCCCTAGCCCAAATATTTTAGTAATTTGGGCCTAACCCAAATAATTTATCATTGGGCTCTAGCCCATGCATTTTAGTAATTTGGGCCTAGCCAATAGTAAATTTTTATGAGTCCATTTTAATAGTCTTGCATTTTTGTATTTTTCAACTTTCCGGATTTTGTTAACGGTGATATTTATAATTATCCGTTAGACGTCTAAAAATGCTTTACCTTGTCGGTTAGAGATATTTTTACTTCTAGGAAATACGTTTTGAAGCGCGTCCGTTTTCCGTTTTGTTTATTCGTCCGTTTGTTCGCTTATGGACACAATATGTTGAGGATTTATTTATGTCCGTTTTCGTTGCATTTCTTTGGGGAAACATGTAGGAAACATGTATACGTATTTTTGTGTCTTTTTTTGTATTTGTTTCTTACAAATATCTCTTGGTATCACGGGTGTATTATATTGATCACCCTAAATGTATCTACGTACATACACATAGCACAAAATACATATACTTGATAAGTTTCCAAAATATATAATTTTTGCCCAAAATTATACTTATACATGGTAATTTATTTTTACCCATTTATTTTTGTAAAAATATATTTTCAAGTTCACAAGAACTTTTGGGTATTTCGGACTTAGTCATTTTCATCAAAGCTTCCATAATGACGTTTAAGACCACTAATCGCGTTTACTTTGTTAATCACCCTTTAATCCCATTTTTAATCGCGATTAGATTTTTAGAAAAATTCGCAATAGTTTCCCCTAAACTATGACGTTTCCCACGTTTCCAAAACGCGTTTAAACCATGTTTTAAACCATAATCATAATCAATTTCCAAATCAAGTTTCATTACACCAACTTTGCATGCATGATTCATGCTCTTTTCCTCTTTATTTCCATGAACTTTTATATAAGTATATTTTTAACAACTTGGTTAAAAATAATGAAATCTTCACATATTTATTAGGACCTTAAAGACACCATTTTCATTATATTTTCTAATCAAAATCTCCTCTTTAAACCACTTATTATATTTTCTAATCAAAATCTCCTCTTTAAACCACTTTGTTTACTAAACTTTTAGGATGATTATAATAAGAATCATGGTGGTTATTCTTTATAAAAGTCACTTATGTGCAATAAATCATTTTTAAGTTGTAGTAAAGTTCATGGATCAAGAGGTTGATGATCTTGTTTAGATTTAAACATTACCATGTTTAAATCATCATTTATATTATTAATCATACAAGATCACCCACTTAAAACAACTTACTTTAACATAATCAGCATAAATTATGCTAAATAGCTATCACAAATCTAATAAATCAACACATAATATAGTTATATTTAGTGTTTATTAGCTTTGAGGTTAGGGTTTTTGGTGTGATTTTTATTAATCTTTAAGATGATCAACTTGTACATTTGTAATCTACTAGTAATAAGGAACTTAAATATAATGGTTTGAGAGCTTACAAATTTGCACAAGCCAAATAAGAATATTAAGAAGAGATTTAAGCTCCAACCAAGCTCCAAATGATTCTCAACCCTTGCAACTTCTTTAAACCATCATAAAAGGGTCTTGTAGTGCATAAAATGGGTTATTTAGTGGATGAAAAATGGTGAAAAAGAGGGTGTTTGGGCTGCCGTAAATTAGAGAGAAGGAAAGAAAGTGTTGGTGAATTTTGTTGAGTGTGAAAAATGATAAGGAATGTAGTGTAGGTTCTTAATAATTATTCATGCTCATGACAAGTCTTCTCAAATCTAATACACCACACCATTTTATCCATAAACCATCATTGTAATCCAAGTTGGTGAAATCTTGTGGGGCCCTTGGTATGACCGAATTTGGCAAGGAGGGAAATAAAATGATTTTTTTTTTTTTTTTTTATAAAAGATGTTAACTATATAGATTTTTAGGTGTTTAAATTAAGTATAATAATTTGGAATTGTCTTGCATCATTAAGGGGGTAATTAAGAGTTTAAGATGCTAAGTGATATTAACTAGTTCACTAGACTAGTTGGTATTAGTTTCGGATGGTAAAAATATCACTAGTTTGCTCATCGGTTCGATACCGGATGGTACACGAAAGGTACTACATAGTACCGCGATCTATGGTTTTTAATTTACCCTCGATGGTATGGTATTTATTTAGGATGCTTGCGACATCAAAATATGGCTAACTAGTTCGCTAGACTAGTGTAAGAGGCTATCGGGTAATGAAATCCTTAGCGGTTCGACAATCGAACACTTTCTGACCAAGTTAGGCATTGTTCGTCGTAGTACCGGGCGCGATGCCCTTGATGCATTTTTGATACCCTCGAAATGTTTTAAGACACTTGTCATCATCTAATAGTAAGTCTGGAGTCACATAAATGATGAAATAGCGTTGCGGACGAATTAAAATTGTTATATTTTTAGCGAAACAGACGTTTTAGTATTTAGGGCGTTGTACCGGAAAGTCCTAGAGTTTTGCAAGATATGTTTTCTCATCAGTGTTTTCTTATTTAAATGGACTCAGTTATGTTATCCGTGTGTCGTTTTTCATTGTTTCGTTCTGTTTTCACGGTTTTGCTGGCATGAATAGTGTGACCGTGAATAGTGCGCGCAACACTTTCTACCAACACTTTTAGGACATTTTTTGATTGGTTTCGCAATACGACGAAAACCAACATATGTTTTAGCATTGTTTTCTTGTCCTAACACTGTTATCTGTTTTACGACACAGTTACGTAATTAAATTACGCTAAATGCATGAGATTATGTAAATAAAATAGTGATTAGTTTGTACGGAATTACCAGTTATTTGCCAGTTGTCACACTAAGTTCCCTCCAATGATAGTGTTTCTATCAGCTGATCATCCTAAAGTCTGATCTACTCAACTACTGTTCCTCTAAAGACTGCTGGTTACAAAGACTGATGAAGACCTATCAATTGCTGATTATCAAAGCCCTGTTGAAGTACAAGTACTGCTGAATCAAAGGCCTGATCAACCTAAGAGGAAAGCACTGCTCAGCCCATCAGTTCTTAAGCATCAACAGCGGATAGAAGCATCAGTGTTTAGTGTATCAGTATTTCAATGTAACACTATTTGTTTGTATCAGTGTATAGAGGTTGTTAGTCTGTTAGATGTCATTGTCTAGGTGACGTCAGCCAAGATGCTCAGTGGTTAGATTTGTACTATAAATAGAACAGTATATGTACTGTTCTATTAGCTCTTTGCACACACACTCATTTTGTACGAACAACTGTGAGCTCAGGCTGAGGGGGAGTTTAGTATACATGCATGCATAGTTGAACTTTTGTAATTGATTCAATCATTCGACTAATGAAATCATGTGTGTTGAAAACTAATCTTCTTTAATTGTGTTATAAAGTTTACTTTCAATTTCCGCTGCAATTGTTCTCTGATCTATCTTCTTTCATTTAATCATTTTATTAAACAACACAATCAGAACAAACTCAGATCCTAACAAACATGATCAAAAGTTAGTGATCAGTTAACGACATGATGACAGAACACACTAATTGTTAAGTTGAGGGCGGCAGGCGTCAAAGTAATAGTTGGGGGTGACAGCGGCCAATAGCCAATAGTTTGGGGTGATAAAATCCAATAAGCCATACCTCTTTTGCGATCGGACAGTGGATGATAATATGGTTTGCCGTTTCCGGAGCTAACTCGCAAACTTTGCATGCAACCGACCCAACCTGCATCCCTCTCCTTGATAGTGCTACCTTCATTGAATTCTTTCTTCGGCAGCCCTCCAGACAAACAAATTAACTTTGGCCGTGGCTATTTTACACCATTCAATCTTGTTTGGTTCAGCATTGATATCTACAATACCTTCTAACTCCTTTCTGATGTCTTTCACCGAGAAGCCTTCCATCGTGTTCTCTTTCCATCTCCACCTGTCCTTATTTCGGCCCAATGTTTGTTGCAACAGTAATGCACTTAAAGCTTCCCACTCCTCTTTTCTTCATTACAATCGGGTAGTCTGCACCACTTCCAGTCCCATATCACCCCGCCTTGATTCGTTTTATAATTCTGATGCACCATGTTCAGTTTGTTTTTAGCCAAATCAAACACGAGTGGGAATTCCTCCTTTAATGGTCTATTAGATGCCCACGAGCCTAACCAAAAGAACGTTTTATCCCCCGTACCTACCTTGCTTCTAAGATTTCCATTCACATCAATGCCTATCTTTTTAAAATCCTCTTCCACCCCGACGTTCGTTTTCCATACTCCTGTTAGTGCCTTTTTTACTGGTACATTCTTGATGGTTCTCCTGTTTCGGTGTATCGCTTCTATTACCTTTACCCAAAGTTGCTCTGGTTCTTCTTTGAATCTCCATCTCCATTTCATCATTAGTGCAATGTTCATTTCTCTAATTCCCCCCACACCGAGTCCGCCAATACTTTTTGCACCTATTATTCTTTCCCATTTCATCCATCTTATCTTATTAACATTCCCTCAACCCCCCCATAAAAATCGTCTCCTAATTCCTTCAAATATTTTTGTTACCTTCTTCGGAGCTTTATACAATGATAGGAAATAGTTTGGAAGAGACCCCAATACCGATTTAACCAACATAAGTCTTCCGGCGAATGACAATAATCGTGCTTTCCAGTTCGACAATCTCTTATTAAACTTATCGATGATTTCTTTCCAATTACCCACCCTGTTCATATTCGCCCCAACTTTTAGACCTAAGTACGTGAAAGGAAACCGGCCTATTTTACACTTCTGTATACGAGCCATATTCTCGATCTCTGTTTCATTTGGCCCGATCCCATATAGAAAGCTTTTGTTATGGTTTACCTTCAATCCTGACATCAAGAAAAATATTCTCAGTATTCTCCGCATTGAACTCAAGTTTTCTTTATCCCACACTCCCATAAAGATGGAGTCGTTCGCAAAGAATAAATGTGATAAGCATGGCCCGTTATTTGGTAATTCTAACCCTTTGAACACACCCTTCTTTACTGCTTTAACCATTAGAACATGCAAAGCTTCCATTGCGATCGTGAATAAGAAAGGAGATAGCGGGTCGCCTTGTCTTAAACCTCTCTTGTATTGGAATTCCCCCGTTGGAGACCCATTAACTAGTATCGAGGCCTTGCCCGAGAATAGAATCCCCATCATCCATGTTTTCCATTGTGAGGGAAAGCCCATATGTGTAAGTATTGATATTAAAAATTTCCAGCTTAGTGTATCATAAGCCTTTTCTATATCCGCCTTGAACAAAAAAATCTGTTTTTTCTGTTTTTTCGCCCATGACACTACTTCATTCAAGATCAAAGGACCGTCCACTATATTACGACTAGCAACAAAGGCAGACTGTTCATGTGATATGATGCTACTAAGAATCCCTTTTAACCGGTTTGCCAATATCTTTGAAATAATTTTGTTAATCACACCTATAAGTGATATGGGTCTAAAGTCAGATAGTGTAACTGGGTCACTTACTTTTGGAATCAATGAGATGAAGGAGGCACTGCAAGATTTCTGAATAGACCCGTGTGAGTGAAACTGATCCATCATACTCTCATAACCATTGTTAGACTTGGTGTAATCAAGAAATCAAGTCAAATATTGAAGTCAAACTAGGGGTCAATTAGTAAAAGTCAAAGTCTGCATATTAGAGAATTCACGGGTCAAAAGGGGGGTTATATACCCACATATAGCTGTCATCAGACAGTTAAATATTTGCCAAACCAAAAGGTATAACTACTCACACGTCCTTATCATATTAATGTAATATAGTGTGTATTTTGAGTTCGTTTTATTGTTCAGGTTCCTATGTTTCTTTTCAAGAGTCCCTGCACAAATTTGTTCATACTTATCTTTGTTCAATCCAAATGTCCTAATATGATATAAACGATCCTGGGCAACAACCAGATGTAGAATAACAAGTAAATCATGCCAATTAAACATACGAATATAAAAAAAGCATTGAAAGAAAAAAAATCTCCATTATCCTTAAATTATTGAAGACTAGTCAAAGGACTAAACAAAACATATCGTTATCAACAACAATCATTTGTGGAAACAAAATAAATTAGTCACGAAGAGCACACACATACTAGTGATACAAGACGCCAAGATAATTGAGATGATGTCAAATAACCAAACCATATATTTAGTAATAGAAAGAAAAATTTTATGGGGCTTAAATTATGAATTGTATATGAGCTTAAATTACACACTTTTGTCATTTGACATGTTATCTCATTCGAGTTATGATGTTATGACTTGTATTTGGGTCTTGTAGTTTGGTTGCTAGTGGAGATGTTGAGTATTTTTCTGACCAAATGCACATGCATATTCATTAATTTAATTTCCTCCCTTGACCAAGAACGAAAGATTAGTCAATCATTACTTATAAATGGTTAATTCCTTTTTCGCCACCTAAAATATGTGATATTATTTCGTTCAACCTATTTTTGTCTTATGACCTGACCATAATATTTTAAATATTATTTATAAAACTAGCTAGACTGTAAACTTAACTTGCTACATGTATTGCTTATGGTCTCAATTAGCTCTAATGCTCATTGATGGTATTTTTTGAAGGTTTATATTGCTTATACAGTTATATGGGATATCTTCTAGAGAGGATATACTCGTCTTCATTAGGGGTGCTTAAAAAATATGTATCTGAACCAAATCCAGAATATCCCGAAATTTTAGAAATCCCATTTTCGGATTCGGATATGGATTTCTAAAAACATAGGAAAATCGGACGATATTCGAAAACGAAAAATAATAATAAATATATATTATAAGAGCAATATGTTTAGTCCGAAAAATAGTAAATAATCAGATTCGGATGTGGATTTATAAATGTTTTTTCATTTTCAATGTTGGAAATTTGGAAAATCGAATATAAGTTTAGTTTTAATCTATGCACCAAATGGATTTTTGGATTTTTTTTTATAATTTAGATATGCGTTTAAATATCTAAATCCGTATCCAACATTTTGGATATACGAAAACCGAATATCTAAAATTTCGGATTCGGATACGGATTTAGATTTAATATTCACTATTTTGATATCCGAAATTTTCTAATCTCCGAAAACCAGATAATCCGATCTTCAACACCCCTAGTCTTCATTGCACCACTCATAGATTATTAAAGAAGTTATTCATCCTAGGTATATCTTAACTTTTATTTAATTTTTTCTATTATAATCTATATATAACTATTTTCTTTTATACTTTGGGGAAAAAACTAGTTTTGCAAGCCAAGCATTGATACGAAGCTATAAAAGAAGCCTTAACAGGTTTCCTGCATATCTTTCTAAGCAAGAAAAACATAAGTTAACAAGTAAGTTACTTGATCATGCAATACAATGAATTAAATGGTACTTTGTATGCTCCAAATCTTGACTATTTAGGAATATACGTTTTCATAGGATAATTCATAATTATGTTATGCAGACTTTGATATCTAGTTTTATATTATATATGCGTCAATAACATAATACTATTGGATACTGATTGAACACGGTCCTCCCATATGACTTGTATTTGGGTCTTGTAGTTTTGTTGCTAATGGAGATGTTGAGTATTTTTCTGACCAAATGCACATACATATTCATTAATTTGATTTCTTCCCTTGAATAAGAACGAAAGGTTAGTCAATCATTACTTAAAAATGGATAATTCCTTTTTCGCCACCTAAAACACGTAATATTTTTTTTGTTCAACCTATTTTTGTCTTATGACACGGCAATAATATTTTACATATTATTTATAAAACTAGCCAGACTATAAACTTAACTAGCTACATGCATCGCTTATGTTCTCATTTAGCTCTAGTGCTCTTGGATGGTATTTTTTTGTAGGTTTATATTGCTTATATGGGATCTCTTCCTAATGGAGAATACTCGTCTTTGTTAGGGGTGACTAAAAAAATCTGTATCCGAAACTGAATCCAAAATATCCGAAATTTCAGATATATCATTTTTGGATTCGGATATGGATGTCTAATATTATTGGATAATCCGATTATCCGATCCGAAAACTAAATATAGTAGTAAATATGTATTATATGAGGAATATGTTTAGTTTGAAATATAGTAAAAGATAGTAAAAATTTACAAATAAACGAATTTAGAGGTGGATTTATAAATGTGTTTTTGGTTTTCAATGTAAGAAATTTTGAAAATCAAATACAACCAAATGGATTTTTTGATTTTTTGAAAATCAAAATCAAAATCAAATTTTGAAAATCAAATCCGTATCCAAGCTTTTGGATATACGAAAAACCGGATATCTGAAATTTTGGATACAGATTCAGATATTAATACTCAGTATCCAAAAATTATATCCGAATTTTTCTGATAGTATATTATAAGACCAGATAAACCGATCTTGAACACCCCTAGTCTTCATTGCATCACTCATAGATTATTAAAGTAGTTTTTCACCCTAGGCTATCTTTTTAAAATTTTTAGATTAGAATCTACATATAATTATTTTCTTTTATACTAATAAACTAGTTTTGCAAGCCAAGCGTTGTTACGAAGCTATAAAAGAAGCCTCAACGGGTTTGCTGCATACCTTTTTAAGGAAGAAAAGCATAAGTTAACAAGTAAGTTATTGATCATGCAATAGAATGAATTGATTGAAACTTTGTATGCTCCGAGTCTTGTGTATTTAAGAATTTAAGTTTTCATAGGAAAATTCATCATTATGTTACGCTTACTTTGATATCTAGTTTTACATTACATATGCATTAACAATAAATATAAATGGATATTGATTGAACATTGATGTAACACCTCGTAAAAATCATGCCCAATAAAATAAAGACACGTGTCATGGAAGGTGAAACGTGTTATAAGCCCGGATCAAGTTGAAAGATGTATGGTAGGATTTAAAAGTGTCGACATGTTAATTAATACCTCTGAGCGACCCATTTATAAATCCCAAACCTTAGTCTGTTTTATAAACATCTGATACTTAGATCCGGTTAATTCTGATAAATGCATAATTCAAATTTGCACAAGAATTGGATCCTATGAGTGGTTACGACAAATCTTACATTCAAGACTCTTTCAAAAGAATCCAAGACAGCATAAGTGCATGGCAAGGCTTTCATGGCTTTTCAGAACTGATCAAGTGGCCCCATTCTGATGTTAAAGACCTTGGATTCGTATTAGCAAAGTTGCATGGCCAAGGCCTAAAAGTTTGCAAATTTTTTTGTCTTCTGAGCATCGGTTACGGACCGTATGGTATAAGACTTACGGTCCGCAAGGACTGTAACTGGGCATTTCAGATCAGAGCTGGTTGCGGACCGTATCAAGTTGGACTTACGGTCCATAAGAGTTGGATACGGACCGCAAGGGTTTTCTCTTACGGTCCGTAAGATTGTCGCTGGCAGTTAAAAATTGGCAGTTGCCTGTTACAGCCGGTTACACCGCCTTACTTGTATGGTTTTTGAAATACAGGAGTTGGGCCAGTGGTTTTTCATGCATAGGGACACATGGGAACATCAGGAAACAATTATAGACTTAGGTGTGATGATCTTGTTACATGTAGTTCACTATATAAGAAATTGAAGTTGCAACATTTGAACTTGCACATTTGAAGATCATTCAAGGCACTTCTCTGGAGATTCTCTTGTCTTCAACAAGTTTTCTTAGGATCCATAATCATGCTTAGGACCTTTGTAAGTGTCCTTAACCTTTCTAATTCAGTTTTAGTTAGTTTAATGACCAAAAGTCAAACACGTCGTAATTAAGGTTTGACTTAGTGATTAGTCACTAATTGTCCAGTAAATTCTCGAATTAAAAGTAGCTTTGAGTTGGTAATTATGTGGGTAATAAAACCTTAAAAGGGCACCCTCTGATTCCCACTCTAACTAGGTCAATTGTCGGGTCAAACTTGATTATAAAAAGTCAACAGAAAGCAATTTTTCAAATAAACACATAATTAACAATGTAGAAGCCATACAACCTGTTTTGTCATTCATATAACTCGGTAATTAATGTAAGAACATGTCTAAGCATGTTCAACCCGACAATTTTCAGTATAAGCTCGGTTCGGAACCGAAAGTCGCATAAACGGACTTTTGCTTTGACTTTCAGTTCTGACCCATTAGAGCATATTTTAGAAATTCCTTAGAGCTTTATTAGGACCAGGTTACATGTTATTATAACCCTCTGCGATTAAACAACTTGGTTCATTAGTTATCCGATTCATATGCATGTTTCCGTTATATGCCTAAATGTTGACCAATATGCCCCTTCTGACCTTAAAACACGAATTTTGAAAATGTGAGAGGACAATAATCTTTATTACTGATTTATAAACATGTTCCTAAAATTTGACATCAGTTTGAGGTCTAGATTAGGAGTTATGCTCAATAGCGTAATTAGAAAGCTTTTTATTAATTTAACGGCGTAATTAGCATATAACCTATCTAAACCCAATTTTTGATACCAAACTTTTTACCCACTGATGTAATATAATATTTTGGGATTTTTGAAGATTTTTATTTATTTTTAGGCTGAGCATAACTTAGGATTATAGCATTGATCCGGTAATTGTCGGTTTTGCCCTTTTGGCCTATAAAATGAGTTTTACAAATCATTTTGATACCAAACCTTTTTCTACTGATCTTATATAATAAATAAAATATTTTGAGTATTCTGGAATGATAAAAAATATCAGCTTTTCTTATAAAACCCGGGAATCGCTTAAAATCATCTTTTTACGCGTTTAAAACGCATAGTATGTATTAAAACCATTTTTCCCATATAAGACTTAATACCTACTAATTTTTTAAGTAAATTTATATATTTTAACAGTAAAGAAAAGTTTTAAACTCAGATTCCATGTTTTGACCTTAAAGCCTATGTGAAATTACCAAAATGCCCAAACGGTGTATAGTTTGGTTATAAATAGTAAATTTCACATATATACCATACCCTACTGTTATGACATATAAAAATAAATATTTTTACTAATTATATCAGACCTGAAACTCAGATTTATATTTAAACTCTTTTATAAGCTTTAAAATGACCAAAATACCCCTACGGGGCATAATTTGAGTTTAAATTCGTTTTGGGCATATTGGAAGGTATCTTACTCATATCACAACATATTTAAGGCATATTAACTTTGGAAACCTGTTCATGAATCAATTGGTTACCCGTAACGCATTATTCGCGTTCGGTGCGGTTTATGTAACTAGTTTGCATAAATTAGCTGAAACGGGTCAAACCTTATCTTTTTATCTCAAAATCCAGAATGTGTTTAGTTTACCCATATTATACAAGTATTCAAACTTGTCGGATCTAAACCACATTCTAATCCGGTCTTCGCTTAATCGTGCGTTTGGAACCGTATATCTTCCTTTAAAACTAACCGGTGTAAGTTTAGGCTTAATTAAGACCTGTTAGGAATCTAATAGGTTATTAAAACCTTCATTCCAGATTAGGAGCCCGGTAAAAGGTACTTGCACTTGCTGATTGAATACGGTTGAGATAAAATTGAATATTTGCTCAGGTAAATACTTTTAACTTATTTTCCCTATACGGGCTTGGGATACGGTATAATAATACCGCTTGGTCGGGTGTGTAGTCATTTAAAACGGATTGTGATTAATGTATTTACATAACTCGTTTTAATCTGTATTATTTGGTGTATGGTCTTTGGGGGTTAAATGACCATGTCCCGGATATCCTTGGCATCATTCAAAGAAATGGCCACGACCTAAGCACGGGGTGTAGGCATACACCTGACAGTTGCATTATGTAAAAACTGGTAATCTACTTAAAGGAATCAACCTTGTGGGCATTATACCTGTGGCGTGTCAGTTAATCTTGTCCGGCTCTTCTAACCAGCCCTGACGGACGACAAATAAGTAAAACTGTATACAAGATTATTTTTAAATAATTGTCCCAAGTTATAAAATATATTTTGTGGCATGTGCATTCAAACTAATTTTCATAAACTCTTTTCAAAATGAGTCAGTTAATTGTATTTACCAGTGTAAACTGACGTATTTTCCAAAAAGGCTAAGTGCAGGTACTAGACGAAATAGACTGGCTACTCCTGGCATCATTAATCAAGTCTTGCAAGCTCTAGATGTTAAAGTCTGTTGAACAATGATCTTTTTATCTTTTGATCCGCCTGTGGATCCTTTACAGCCGTTTGTAATACTTTGATATTATTTTTTATTCGGTTTGTAACGTGATTCATCTTTTGCTTCCGCTGTGCATTTAAATTGTGTTGTTTGACTATGATGATATCAACTACGTCACGATACTCCCCACCGGGTCCACCGGTAATACGTGGAAATTCGGGGTGTGACAGGTTGGTATCAGAGCCAACATTGAGTGAATTAAACATTAGCCTTTTGTGTTTAATCTCAATGACACAGTTTGCACATTCCTCGACTTCCGAGTCTAGACAAAGAACTTAGGACTAATCCAAATTTGTTTTATTTTAAATTGTCCTTTATATTTCTTTGTTGCTCTTTTATTTGTTTTGACAGGTTCAACAAGATGCCACCTAGATTTCGTGGAAGAGGTAGAGGCAAGGGGCCACTCGTCGCCCCCAACGATCACGAGGCCGGGCCATCACACCGGCGAACACCATCTGATTCTCTAAGCAGAAGTCCTCAGGAAAACTGGAGGACCTATTTAGAACCCGCGAGGCGTTCAGTCTCGCTGAGCTCCTCACCTTCGTACCTAAATTCTTTTGGGCCTCAGTCTGAGAATAAGCCCCATAACTCACACCATTCTTTCATACCCCTCCAAAACCACAACTCACTCTTCAAGGACCCAACGCCCTATTTTTAGAGCCGGTTCGACCCGGCAAACCTAATTAATGAACCAATGGGTTATAACCCGTTGGGACCGGAGGACCATTTCTCCATGGATATGGACGAGGATCCGGAGCCTGCCCAACCGCCAACCGGAACGCCTACTCATCCCATCGAGATTTCGGATGGGTCACCCTTTCTTGGATCACCTTATAATGGTCCTGACAGCTACGAGGCGAGGTTTAACCAGATCGACTGGGTGTTTACTCCCAGTTACCACAACTCACCGCAGCAGCAGCAGGATCCCTCGAAGGATTCGCGCTTTGTAGCGGTTACTCCACCACCACCACCACCAGTGCAACAACAGCCTCCGGAGCCACCGAGGCGTAGGAGATCAATCGCACGGATGTCCGTGCGAGGGGGAGTCCGCATCAGCACCCCTCAACCATCTAGTGGCAGTCATTATCCGCCACTATACGAAGACCCACAGATGGGTGGGCCTTCGAACCCTGTTTCTGAGGTGCAGTCTGCGCCGGTCGCACCGCCACCAGTGGGTTATAACAACCCAATTCCTACATATGCCGGTTCAGCGGCGTATAACCCATTTGAACAGCCGGCCCATACCAACTACAACTATGCCAATGTTGACCCATACCAGGCAGCATGGGACTACAATGCTCTCCATCCCGAGGGGCCCTTTGGAGTTCCATATCAGACTGGGTATCCACCCTATGGGTACCAATACCCGCCACCTCCTCAACCTCCGCAGTATCAGCAGCCCCCGCAGCCGCCAGTGATATCGCCACCGCAGCATCAAGAGATTCTTCAAAGATTGAGTCAGGTGAAGGAGGAGGTTCGGGAAGAGCGTAGGCAAAACCGAGGAATTTTCAAGGGTCTGGCGAGCCTAATCAAGGGGAAGACCAAAAAGGGTCATTAAATCCTTTATTTGTTTATTTGTATTTCTTTAATGTTTAATTAAGTCCCTGCGTGGACATCTATTTCTGTAACCAGTCCCTGTGAGGACTTGTAGTTTCTGTTTAGCCCCTGCGTGGGCATGTCTTCCTGTTTAACCCCTGTGTGGGTATGTTATGTTTGTTTAGCCCCTGCGCGGGCAAGTTAGTACTCTTTAAGTCCCGTTTAGGGCAAACATGTATTTTCAATTTTTAGTGGAATGATTAAATTTACATTTTCATTTTTAAGTTATATGCATAAACATAAAATATAAAATAAATGAAAAAATAACATTCCTTTTTATAAGATCTACCATTATAATAAAATGACAAAATCTAAAAAGGACAAGACCTAGCCCATGTGTCATTTTAAGACAGGGTCAAGATGGTAATTCCTCAATTAGATTCAGATCCTTATTAACATCTCAATTTAGGATTGTTCTGCGTTAAATATTAAAAAGAATCTTAAAGGTAAAACCTAGCCTATATGTCATTCAGACATGGCCAAGATGGTAAAACCTATTCAAAAGATTCAAATTCTTGTTAACATCTGAAAACATGTTAACACCCTTGACAAAATGTGATTCGATAAAATCGCATAAGTCATTCTTAAATTTGGATTATTCCAAACCCCTTCTTATTTATTTGATCATCTATTAGTGATGAAGTGCCTACGGGCCATAATTAAAGTCCGTTGAGACTAAAGACAGTGGTAGTCTACGACTTCCTGTCAAGAAAAGGTAATGAACTATGATTCAAACCTTAATACCTCGATTCTCTGAAATCATGGTTTATAAATTAAATTTGTCCCTGTGACTTGGCCTTTTGTGCCATTATTATATTTAATTATAACTAAGGGTTATTAATGAAAAATCCTGAATGAAATACTTAATAAATTAGCCAATATGGTTCTTTAATACCATGGTTTATAAATTAATAAGATGACAAATCTATTATAAACTTCTAAGAAGTCATTGTCATCATTTTATGTAGCAAGCAAGCTACATGGCTGAGTCTGAAGAAGTCAACAGTCATCCAAGGGAAAATCATGACACCACCAGGATCAACGTAACTGGTGCGGAACTTCAAGCACTAATTGATAATGCTGTTACCAAGGCCATAGATAGACAATTAAATGAGTCAAGTGGTACTCGAAGCAAGGCCTCATCTGTACCCCATTCTAAACCCAAGACTCACTCTGAGGCTCATAGTAAGCCACCATCAAAGAAGGATGATGACCGACACTCCTCAAATCAGCATAGTGTTCCATCGAAGAAGATTGAGCTCAAACGAGAACAACGTGGTAAGTCCTGTACCTACAAATATTTCATCTCCTGCAAGCCCAGGGATTTCACTGGGGAGAAAGGGGCTGTGGATTGCATGACATGGTTGGACGAAATGGATACCGTGGTTGACATCAGTGGTTGGGCTGATAGGGATGTTGTGAAGTATGTATCTCAGTCGTTTAAAGGAGAAGCACTAGCCTGGTGGAGGTCTCTAATCCAGGCTACTGGGAAGATTCCATTGTACAATCTGTCTTGGGATCAGTTTGTTGCGCTCATCAAAGAGAATTACTGCCCTCAGCATGAGGTTGAAAAGATTGAGTCAGACTTCTTATCTCTGGTGATGAAAAATCTAGACTGTCAGACTTACCTTACTAGCTTTAATACCATGTCTCGACTGGTTCCATATTTGGTAACACCGGAGCCCAAGCGAATAGCTCGTTTCATTGGGGGTTTAGCCCTAGAGATCAAAGCCAGTGTAAAGGCATCCCGACCTGCTACTTTTAGGTCGGCAGCTGATCTATCTTTATCCCTTACTTTGGATGCGGTCAGGCTGAGATCGCTTAAGAACTCGGATGAAAGCAAGAGAAAACGTGAGGATGATAACTCACGACGGTCTGAGAAGAAGCATAAGGGAAACACAGACCACAAGAAGAAGTTTGGGTCTGGCAAGGGTAGTCAGCAAACAGATGAGAAGACAAAGTGCAAAACCTGCCAGAAACGTCACTTTGGAAAATGCAGGTTCGAATCCAAGTCTTAGACAAAACCATTTGCATGTGGGTTATGCAAATCCAAAGAGCACAAGACGATAGAGTGCAAGAAGATAAAGGATGCAACGTGCTATAACTGTAACGAGAAGGGGCACATCAAGTCCAACTGCCCTAAATATGCCAAAAAAGCCTGAAGAAGTAAAAAAAACCAATGCAAGGGTCTTTCGAATGGATGCACGAGAAGCCGTTCAGGATGATAATGTGATCACATGTACCTTTCTCATCAATGATGTTTATGCAAGGGTATTATTTGATTCGGGTGCGGATAAGTCGTTTGTAGATGATAAATTTTGTAAGTTGTTGAATTTACCTGTTAAAACCCTAAGTGTGAAATATGAGGTAGAGTTGGCCGATGGTACCATAGAAACTGTCTCAACTGTGTTAGATGGATGCTTTATATCCATTAGGAACCACTCCTTTCCGTTATCCCTACTTCCTTTGAAATTAGTTGGTTTCGACATAGTAATAGGCATGGATTAGTTATCGCATAACCAAGCCCAGATTGTTTGTGACAAGAAACAAGTGGTGATCAAGAATCCGTATGGTGAGCCACTTACCATACAAGGAGACACTCAGTATGGGTTGCCTGAGCAAGTGTCTATGCTCAAGGCATCGAGGTGTTTGAGGAAGGGTTGTGTCATTTATATGGCACATGTAACTATTGATGAACAGAAACCCAAGGTTGAAGACATCCCTGTCATTTCTGAATATCCAGAAGTATTCCCTGAAGAACTACCTGGTTTACCACCAGATAGGCAAGTGGAGTTCAGAATCGACATTATACCTGGAGTAGCACCTGTTGCAAGAGCACCTTACCGGTTAGCCCCAACTGAGATGAAAGAGTTGAGAACTCAGTTGGATGACTTGTTGGCAAAAGGATTTATTAGACCTAGCTCATCCCCCTGGGGAGCACCTATTCTGTTTGTTAAGAAAAAGGATGGATCGATGCGTCTATGCATCGATTATCGCGAGCTAAACAAGGTCACTATCAAGAATAGATATCCATTGCCCAGGATCGACGATCTGTTCGATCAATTGCAAGGGGCAAGTTACTTCTCTAAGATCGACTTAAGGTCAGGCTACCATCAACTGAAGGTTAAAGATGAATATGTACACAAGACTGCATTTAGGACTCGCTATGGTCACTACGAGTTCTTAGTGATGCCATTTGGGCTCACTAATGCACCAGCAGCATTCATGGATCTCATGAATCGCGTCTGCAAGCCCTACTTGGATAAATTTGTCATCGTCTTCATTGATGACATTCTTATTTACTCAAAGAATCAAGCTGACCACGAGAAGCATCTTCGTTGTATTCTTTCACTACTTCAACAAGAGAAACTCTATGCCAAGTTTTCAAAGTGTGAATTTTGGCTTCGTGAAGTCCAGTTTCTTGGACACGTGGTTAGTGAGCGTGATATCCAGGTGGATCCCGCTAAGGTTGAAGCTGTCATGAATTGGCAAGAGCCAAAGACGCCCACAGAGATTCGTAGCTTTTTGGGACTGGCAGGATATTACAGACGTTTTATTGAGAATTTCTCAAGGATTGCAGCACCCCTAACTTCGTTAACTAGAAAGAATATTAAGTTTGATTGGGGTCCTAAGCAACAAGAATCGTTTGATATACTTAAGCAGAAATTGAGCAATGCTCCCGTGTTGACATTGCCTGATGGAATAGAAGAATTTGTAGTATACTGCGATGCATCACACACTGGTATGGGGTGTGTGCTCATGCAGAAATGCAAGGTTATTGCCTATGCTTCCCGATAACTAAAAGTGCACGAAAAGAATTACACCACCCACGACTTGGAGTTGGGTGCCGTTGTATTTGCATTAAAGCTATGGAGGCATTATTTGTATGGTACCAAGTGTGTGATCTATTCTGATCACAAGAGCCTTCAACACCTGTTTAATCAGAAGGACTTAAACATGAGACAGCGTCGATGGATGGGGACTCTAAATGACTATGATTGTGAAATCAGATACCATCCAGGCAAGGCAAATGTGGTTGCCGATGCCTTAAGTAGGAAGGAAAGGGTTAAGCCTATAAGAATCAATGCCAAGAGCATTGAATTAAAGAATAGTTTAAATGAAAAGTTGTTAGCTGCACAGAAGGAAGCTGTATTAGAAGCTAACTATCCTGATGAAAAACTAGGAGTAACTGCTGAGCAGTTATCCTATGGCAAGGACGGAATTCTGAGATTAAATGGACGGATATGGGTTCCAGTCTATGGAGGGCTTAGGGAAGTAATCCTTCAGGAAGCCCATAATTCCAAGTATTCTGTTTATCCTGGAAGTGACAAGATGTACCAGGATTTGAAGGCTAATTATTGGTGGATAGGCTTAAAGAAGTCTATAGCCACTTATGTGGCCAAATGTCTGACGTGTGCTCAAGTTAAGGCAGAACACCAAAAGCCGTCAGGTTTGCTACAACAACCTGAACTTCCCACCTGGAAGTGGGAGATGGTGACTATGGATTTTATCACCAAGTTGCCAAAGACTAAATGAGGAAATGATACTATTTGGGTGATAGTGGATAGACTGACTAAGTCAGCCCACTTCCTACCTATTAAGGAAACACACAGCTCAGATAAGTTAGCTCAGGCGCTCAGCTGTACGTGGACGAGATTGTATCTCTCCACGGGGTGCCAGTGTCTATCATCTCTGATAGGGATACAAGGTATACATCGCATTTCTGGAAAAGCTTTCAGCAATCCCTAGGCACTCGATTAAATTTCAGCACGGCATATCATCCTCAGACGGATGATCAAAGTGAACGTACTATACAGACACTCGAGGATATGCTACGAGCCTGTGTTATTGACTTAGGAGGAAGTTGGGATGATCATCTTTCGTTGATTGAATTCTCATACAATAATAGTTATCATTCCAGTATTCAAGCTGCACCATTTGAAGCTTTATATGGAAGAAAGTGCAGAACGCTCGTTTGTTGGGCAGAAGTTGGAGATGTCTAACTAACAGGACCTGATATAGTCCTGGAGAGGACAGATAAGATTGTACAGATACGAGATCGTCTCAAAGCTGCCAGGGATAGGCAGAAAAGCTACGCAGATTTAAGGCGTAAACCTCTGAAGTTCGAGGTTGGTGACAAGGTTCTACTTAAGGTCTCACCCTGGAAAGGGGTGATGCGATTTGGTAAAAAGGGGAAGTTAAGCCCAAGATACATAGGACCATTCGAGATCATCGAATGTGTTGGAACAGTGGCTTACAAATTAAATTTGCCTGAAGAGCTCAGTGGAATCCATAATGTGTTTCACATCTGCAATCTGAAGAAATGTCTAGCTGATAAATCACTAGTCATACCACATACGGATGTGCATATAGATGAGAGCCTGAAATTTATGGAAAAACCTTTGTCGATTGAGGATCGACAGGTTAAGAAGCTTCGAAGGAAGCATGTGCCGATCGTAAAAGTTAAATGGGATGCCCGTAGAGGTCCCGAGTACACATGGGAGGTAGAGTCCACAATGAAAGAAAAGTACCCTCATTTATTTCAGTAAATCTCGAGGTCGAGATTTCTTTTAAGGGGGTAAGGATGTAACACCTCGTAAAAATCATGCCCAATAAAATAAAGACACATGTCATGGAAGGTGAAACGTGTTATAAGCCCGGATCAAGTTGAAAGATGTATGGTAGGATTTAAAAGTGTCGACATGTTAATTAATACCTCTGAGCAACCCATTTATAAATCCCAAACCTTAGTCTGTTTTATAAACTTCTGATACTTAGATCCGGTTAATTCTGATAAATGCATAATTCAAATTTGCACAAGAATTGGATCCTATGAGTGGTTACGACAAATCTTACATTCAAGACTCTTTCAAAAGAATCCAAGACAACATAAGTGCGTGGCAAGGCTTTCATGGCTTTTCAGAACTGATCAAGTGGCCCCATTCTGATGTTAAAGACCTTGGATTCGTATTAGCAAAGTTGCATGGCCAAGGCCTAAAAGTTTGCAAATTTTTTTGTCTTCTGAGCATCGGTTACGGACCGTATGGTATAAGACTTACGGTCCGCAAGGACTGTAACTGGGCATTTCAGATCAGAGCTGGTTGCGGACCGTATCAAGTTGGACTTACGGTCCATAAGAGTTGGATACGGACCGCAAGGGTTTTCTCTTACGGTCCGTAAGACTGTCGCTGGCAGTTAAAAATTGGCAGTTGCCTGTTACAGCCGGTTACACCGCCTTACTTGTATGGTTTTCGAAATACAGGAGTTGGGCCAGTGGTTTTACATGCATAGGGACACATGGGAACATCAGGAAACAATTATAGACTTAGGTGTGATGATCTTGTTACATGTAGTTCACTATATAAGAACTTGAAGTTGCAACATTTGAACTTGCACATTTGAAGATCATTCAAGGCACTTATTTGGAGCTTCTCTGGTCTTCAACAAGTTTCCTTAGGATCCATAATCGTGCTTAGGACATTTGTAAGTGTCCTTAACCTTTTTTAATTCAGTTTTAGTTAGTTTAATGACCAAAAGTCAAACCCGTCGTAATTAAGGTTTGACTTAGTGATTAGTCACTAATTTTCCAGTCAATTCTCGAATTAAAAGTAGCTTTGAGTTGGTAATTATGTGGGTAATAAAACCTTAAAAGGGCACCCTCTGATTCCCACTCTAACTAGGTCAATTGTCGGGTCAAACTTGATTATAAAAAGTCAACAGAAAACAATTTTTCAAATAAAAACATAATTAACAATGTAGAAGCCATACAACTTGTTTTGTCATTCATATAACTTGGTAATTAATGTAAGAACATGTCTAAGCATGTTCAACCCGACAATTTTCAGTATAAGCTCGGTTCGGAACCGAAAGTCGCATAAACGGACTTTTGCTTTGACTTTCAGTTCTGACCCATTAGAGCATATTTTAGAAATGCCTTAGAGCTTTTTTAGGACCAGGTTACATGTTAGTATAACCCTCTGCGATTATACAACTTGGTTCATTAGTTATCCGATTCATATGCATGTTTCCGTTATATGCCTAAATGTTGACCAATATGCCCCTTCTGACCTTAAAACACGAATTTTGAAAATGTGAGAGGACAATAATCTTTATTACTGATTTATAAACATGTTCCTAAAATTTGACATCAGTTTGAGGTCTAGATTAGGAGTTATTCTCAATAGCGTAATTAGAAAGCTTTTTATTAATTTAACGGCGTAATTAGCATATAACCTATCTAAACCTAATTTTTGATACCAAACTTTTTACCCACTGATGTAATATAATATTTTGGGATTTTTGAAGATTTTTATTTATTTTTAGGCTGAGCATAACTTAGGATTATAGCATTGATCCGGTAATTGTCGGTTTTGCCCTTTTGGCCTATAAAATGAGTTTTACAAATCATTTTGATACCAAACCTTTTTCTACTGATCTTATATAATAAATAAAATATTTTGAGTATTCTGGAATGATAAAAAATATCAGCTTTTCTTATAAAACCCGGGAATCGCTTAAAATCGTCTTTTTACGCGTTTAAAACGCATAGTTTGTATTAAAACCATTTTTCCCATATAAGACTTAATACCTACTAATGTTTTAAGTAAATTTATATATTTTAACAGTAAAGAAAAGTTTTAAACTCAGATTCCATGTTTTGACCTTAAAGCCTATGTGAAATTACCAAAATGCCCAAACGGTGTATAGTTTGGTTATAAATAGTAAATTTCACATATATACCATACCCTACTGTTATGACATATAAAAATAAATATTTTTACTAATTATATCAGACCTGAAACTCAGATTTATATTTAAACTCTTTTATAAGCTTTAAAATGACCAAAATACCCCTACGGGGCATAATTTGAGTTTAAATTCGTTTTGGGCATATTGGAAGGTATCTTACTCATATCACAACATATTTAAGGCATATTAACTTTGGAAACCTGTTCATGAATCAATTGGTTACCCGTAACGCATTATTCGCGTTCGGTGTGGTTTATGTAACTAGTTTGCATAAATTAGCAGAAACGGGTCAAACCTTATCTTTTTATCTCAAAATCCAGAATGTGTTTAGTTTACCCATATTATACAAGTATTCAAACTTGTCGGATCTAAACCACATTCTAATCCGGTCTTCGCTTAATCGTGCGTTTGGAACCGTATATCTTCCTTTAAAACTAACCGGTCTAAGTTTAGGCTTAATTAAGACCCGTTAGGAATCTAATAGGTTATTAAAACCTTCATTCCAGATTAGGAGCCCGGTAAAAGGTACTTGCACTTGCTGATTGAATACGGTTGAGATAAAATTGAATATTTGCTCAGGTAAATACTTTTAACTTATTTTCCCTATACGGGCTTGGGATACGGTATAATAATACCGCTTGGTCGGGTGTGTAGTCATTTAAATCGGATTGTGATTAATGTATTTACATAACTCGTTTTAATCTGTATTATTTGGTGTATGGTCTTTGGGGGTTAAATGACCATGTCCCGGATATCCTTGGCATCATTCAAAGAAATGGTCACGACCTAAGCACGGGGTGTAGGCATACACCTGACAGTTGCATTATGTAAAAACTGGTAATCTACTTAAAGGAATCAACCTTGTGGGCATTATACCTGTGGCGTGTCAGTTAATCTTGTCCGGCTCTTCTAACCGGCCCTGACGGACGACAAATAAGTAAAACTGTATACAAGATTATTTTTAAATAATTGTCCCAAGTTATAAAATATATTTTGTGCCATGTGCATTCAAACTAATTTTCATAAACTCTTTTCAAAATGAGTCAGTTAATTGTATTTACCAGTGTAAACTGATGTATTTTCCAAAAAGGCTAAGTGCAGGTAGTAGACGAAATAGACTGGCTACTCCTGGCATCATTAATCAAGTCTTGCAAGCTCTAGATGTTAAAGTCTGTTGAACAATGATCTTTTTATCTTTTGATCCGCCTGTGGATCCTTTACAGCCGTTTGTAATTCTTTGATATTATTTTTTATTCGGTTTGTAACGTGATTCATCTTTTGCTTCCGCTGTGCATTTAAATTGTGTTGTTTGACTATGATGATATCAACTACGTCACGATACTCCCCACCGGGTCCACCGGTAATACGTGGAAATTCGGGGTGTGACAATTGTCCTCCCATATGACTTGTATTTGGGTCTTGTAGTTTGGTTGCTAATGGAGATGTTGAGTATTTTTTCTGACCAAATGCATATGCATATTCATTAATTTGAGTTCCTACCTTGAACAAGAACGAAAGGCTAGTCAATCATTAATTATAAATGGTTAATTCCTTTTTCGCCACCTAAAACATGTAATATTATTTCGTTCAACCTATTTTTGTCTTATGACCTAACCATAATATTTTACATTATTTACAAACCTAGCTAGACTGTAAACTTAACTGGCTATATGTATTGCTTATGGTCTCATTTAGCTCTAGTGTTCATGTATTTTTTGAAGGTTTATATTGCTTATATAGTTATATGGGATATCTTCCTGATAGGGTATACTCGTCTTCATTTGGGGTGCTTTAAAAATATGTATCTGAAACCAAATCCAAAATATCCAAAATTTTAGATATCCCATATTCGTATTCGGATATGGATTTTTAAAAACATAGGAAAATTGGCCGATATTCGAAAACTAAAAATAATAATAAATGTATATTATATGAGCAATATGTTTAGTCTGAAATATACTTAAAAAATAGTAAGTAATCAGAGATTCGGATGTGGATTTATAAATGCTTTTTCTTTTTAATATTGGAAATTTGGAAAATCGAATACAAGTTTAGTTTTAATCTATGCACAAAATGGATTTTTTGATTTTTTATAATTCAAATATCCGTTTAAATATTTGAATCCGTATCCAACATTTTGGATATACGAAAACCGAATATCTAAAATTTCGGATTCGGATACGGATTTAGATTTAGATTTAATATGCACTATTTTGATATCCGAAATTTTTTAATCTCCGAAAAACAGATAATCCGATCTTCAACACCCCTAGTCTTCATTGCATCACTCATAGATTATTAAAGAAGTTATTCATCCTAGGTATATCTTAACTTTTATTTAACTTTTCTATTAGAATCTATATATGACTATTTTCTTTTATACTTTGGGGAAAAAACTAGTTTTGCAAGCCAAGCATTGATACGAAGCTATAAAAGAAGCCTTAACGGGTTTCCTGCATATCTTTCTAAGCAAGAAAAGCATAAGTTAACAAGTAAGTTACTTGATCATGCAATACAATGAATTAAATGATACTTTGTATGCTCCCAATCTTGACTATTTAGGAATATACGTTTTCATAGGATAATCATAATTATGTTATGTAGACTTTGATATTTAGTTTTATATTATATATGCGTCAATAAAATAATACTATTGGATACCGATTGAACACGGTCCTCCCATATGACTTGTGTTTGGGTCTTGTAGTTTTGTTGCTAATGGAGATGTTGAGTATTTTTCTAACCAAATGCACATGCATATACATTAATTTGATTTCTTCCCTTGAATAAGAACGAAAGGTTAGTCAATCATTACTTAAAAATGGTTAATTCCTTTTTTGCCATCTAAAACACGTAATATTTTTTTTTGTTCAACCTATTTTTGTCTTATGACACGGCCATAATATTTTACATATTATTTATAAAACTAGCCAGACTATAAACTTAACTAGCTACATGCATTGCTTATGTTCTCATTTAGCTCTAGTGCTCTTGGATGGTAGTTTTTTTAGGTTTATATTGCTTATATGGAATCGCTTCCTAATGGAGAATATTCGTATTTGTTAGGGGTATCTAAAAAAATCTGTATCCGAAACTGAATCCAAAATATCCGAAATTTCAGATATATCATTTTTGGATTCGGATATGGATGTCTAATATTTTTGGATAATCCGATTATCCGATCCGAAAACTAAATATAATAGTGAATATGTATTATATGAGGAATATGTTTAGTTTGAAATATAGTAAAAGATAGTAAAAATTTACAAATAAACGAATTCAGAGGTGGATTTATAAATGTGTTTTTGGTTTTCAATGTTAGAAATTTTGAAAATCGAATACAAGTTTAGTTTTTATCTACGAACCAAATGGATTTTTTGATTTTTTTTATTAATTCAGATCACCGAATAAATATCTAAATCCGTATACAAGCTTTTGGATATACGAAAAACCGGATATCTGAAATTTTGGATACAGATTCTGATATTAATATTCGGTATCCTAAAATTATATCCGAATTTTTCTGATAGTATATTATAAAAACAGATAATCCGATCTTGAAGAACCCTAGTCTTCATTGCATCACTCATAGATTATTAAAGTAGTTTTTCACCCTAGGTATGTCCTATCTTTTAAAAATTTTTAGATTAGAATGTACATATAATTATTTTCTTTTATACTAATAAACTAGTTTTGCAAGCCAGGCGTTGATACGAAGCTATAAAAGAAGCCTCAACGGGTTTGGTGCATACCTTTTTAAGGAAGAAAAGCATAAGTTAACAAGTAAGTTACTTGATCATGCAATAGAATGAATTGATTGAAACTTTGTATGCTCCGAGTCTTGCGTATTTAAGAATATAAGTTTTCATAGGAAAATTCATCATTATGTTACGCTTACTTTGATATCTAGTTTTACATTACATATGTATCAATAATAAATATAAATGGATATTGATTGAACATTGTCCTCCCATATGACTTGTATTTGGGTCTTGTAGTTTGGTTGCTAATGGAGATGTTGAGAATTTTTTCTGACCAAATGCATATGCATATTCATTAATTTGATTTCCTCCCTTGAACAATAACGAAAGGCTAGTCAATCATTAATTATAAATGGTTAATTCCTTTTTCGCCACTTAAAACATGTAATATTATTTCGTTCAACCTGTTTTTGTCTTATGACCTAACCATAATATTTTACATATTATTTACAAACCTAGCTAGACTGTAAACTTAACTGGCTATATGTATTGCTTATGGTCTCATTTAGCTCTATTGTTCATGTATTTTTTGAAGGTTTATATTGCTTATATAGTTATATGGGATATCTTCCTGATAGGGTATACTCATCTTCATATGGGGTGCTTAAAAAATATGTATCTGAAACCAAATCCAAAATATCCAAAATTTTAGATATCCCATATTCGTATTCGGATATGGAATTTTAAAAACATAGGAAAATTGGCTGATATTCGAAAACTAAAAAGAATAATAAATATATATTATATGAGCAATATGTTTAGTCTGAAATATACTTAAAAAATAGTAAAAAATCAGATTCGGATGTGGATTTATAAATGTTTTTTTCTTTTTAATGTTGGAAATTTGGAAAATCGAATACAAGTTTAGTTTTAATCTATACACCAAATGGATTTTTTGATTTTTTATAATTCAGATATCCATTTAAATATTTGAATCCGTATCCAACATTTTGGATATACGAAAACCGAATATCTGAAATTTCGGATTCGGATATGGATTTAGATTTAATATTCACTATTTTGATATCTGAAATTTTCTAATCTCCGAAAACCAGATAATCCGATCTTCAACACCCCTAGTCTTCATTGCATCACTCATAGATTATTAAAGAAGTTATTCATCCTAGGTATATCCTGACTTTTATTTAATTTTTTCAATTAGAATCTATATATAACTATTTTCGTTTATACTTTGGGGAAAAAAACTAGTTTTGTAAGCCAAACATTGATACGAAGCTATAAAAGAAGCCTTAACGGGTTTGCTGCATATCTTTCTAAGCAAGAAAAGCATAAGTTAACAAGTAAGTTACTTGATCATGCAATACAATGAATTAAATGGTACTTTGTATGCTCCCAATCTTGACTATTTAGGAATATACGTTTTCATAGGATAATTCATAGTTATGTTATGCAAACTTTGATATCTAGTTTTATATTATATATGCGTCAATAAAATAATACTATTGGATACTGATTGAACACGGTCCTCTCATATGACTTGTATTTGGGTTTTGTAGTTTTGTTGCTAATGGAGATGTTGAGTATTTTTCTGATGAAATGCACATGCATATTCATTAATTTGATTTCTTCCCTTGAATAAGAACAAAATGTTAGTCAATCATTACATAAAAATGGTTAATTTCTTTTTCGCCACCTAAAACACGTAATATTTTTTTCGTTTAACCTATTTTTGTCTTATGACACGACCATAATATTTTACATATTATTTATAAAATTAGCCGGACTATAAAGTTAACTAGCTACATGCATTGCTTATGTTCTCATTTAGCTCTAGTGCTCTTGGATGGTATTTTTTTGTGGGTTTATATTGCTTATATGGGAACTCTTCCTAATGGAGAATACTCGTCTTTGTTTGGGGTGTCTAAAAATATATGTATCCGAAACTGAATCCAAAATATCCGAAATTTCAGATATATCATTTTTGGATTCGGATATGGATGTCTAATTTTTTTGGATAATCCGATTATCCGATCCGAAAACTAAATATAATAGTAAATATGTATTATATGAGGAATATGTTTAATTTGAAATATAGTAAAAGATAGTAAAAATTTACAAATAAACGAATTCGGAGGTGGATTTATAAATGTTTTTTTGGTTTTCAATGTTAGAAATTTTAAAAATCGAATACAAGTTTAGTTTTTATCTACGCACCAAATGGATTTTTTGATTTTTTATAAATTCATATCACCGTATAAATATCTGAATCCGTATCCAAGCTTTTGGATATACGAAAAACCGGATATCTGAAATTTCGGATACAGATTTAGATATTAATATTCATTATCCTAAAATTATATCCAAATTTCTCTGATCGTATATTATAAAACCAGATAATCCGATCTTGAACACCCCTAGTCTTCATTGCATCACTCATAGATTATTAAAGTAGTTTTTCACACTGGGTATGCCCTATCTTTTTAAAATTTTTAGATTAGAATCTACATATAATTATTTTATTTTATACTAATAAACTAGTTTTGCAAGCCAAGCGTTGATACAAAGCTATAAAAGAAGTCTCAACGGGTTTGCTGCATACCTTTTTAAGGAAGAAAAACATAAGTTAACAAGTAAGTTACTTGATCATGCAATAGAATGAATTGATTGATACTTTGTATTCTCCGAGTCTTATGTATTTAAGAATACAAGTTTTTATAGGAAAATTGTGACACTCTAGGTTTTCCCGAGCAACCTTCTTGTATTAACATTGCGTGTACATATATTATTAAATGAAAGTTCATGAATTATCTTGATGTGCTATGTGATCCTTGTATTAAGTTATATGTACATATGATATATATATAATTAGGAATGTGTTTTGTATTAGGAACCGAAACCACAAGGACCCGACCCGAGACAACCCGGTCTCGAGTGACCCAAGTCAGTTGGGCCGCACCTCCTTGAGCCCACTCGGAATACCCATTAGGGTGCACCACCCGAGATGGGTATAAAACCCAAGCCCCTAGCCGACATTGCCACTTTTGGACATCAATCATTCAAACATTCCATCACACTCACTCCCACACACTCTCTTTCATCCTCTCAACAAAACCCTAGCAACATCACCCTCTCCTCTTGTCTCGGATCAATAGTAGCAGCTCAAGATCTTGTTCTAGCTCGTATTCTAAGCTAGGAGGTTCCCCTTTCGGCTGATTCCACACCACTCTCACACCCGAACACCATCCGGTTAGTGTTTAACGTTACTAGAAGTTGCGATGCTTGGTTGATAAATGATATGTATGATAAAAGTGTTGATTAGGGATAATGTAGGTTAGTGTTGTCGATTCGTTTAAAAGTTATATGCTTGAAAATGTGCATTTTGTACAATGGTGAGATGAAATGTTGATGCTATCATGATATTTTACTAGTCTTTGCACTTGAAGATTCTTAGAGAAAAGGATGAGATATTACATGATTGTAGCTTATGAAATGCATGTTATGTGTGTTGTAATGTGGTAGGCTTATTGATATTTGCCTTTAGGTCCATATGGATGAATCTGAAGAATATGATGAATGTGTTTGTTTGAATAATCAAGTTATGAAAACCCTAAATGAAGAACTATTTGAATATGATATGAATATTTGAAATTGTTGTTTTTGATCCATTTGGATTAGGAATTAGACAATGATACATGTTTGTGATATTTGATTGGCTAGTACACAAAATCATGATATTACAATTCTTTTGGATAGTACAAGTTTGGACAGGTTCTAGAAGAATTCCACCGGTGTTGCACCCAGGGTTGCGAGTCGAGACCCCTGGTTGCGACCCGAGACCTCTTCTTGACAACTCGAGACAAGCTGCAGACTTCAAGGACTAGAGACCAGCAAGATCTCGACTCGAGATCCTCAAGAGTGCAACACAATGTTCCCTACTCGAGACCTTCCAGATGTGACTCGAGACCTCGCATTCTCGAGTCGAGACCACTTGGTCTCGACTAGGCTGCTTGCCTCCGTTATTGGGCCGAAGTATGTGTGGACTGTCTATGCCTACTACTGTTTAACCTGGACTCTGTGACACATGCTGCTGTTAACTGTTAGGGGCTGTTTGGCAACCCTCTTAATGAATCATTAAGAGGTTCCCCTCTTATTCGGACAGAGGTGTATTTGTTTGGTTGGCAAAATACTAGCCTCTTAATGGCATCATTCAATGCTGAATCATACAGATATAAGATGTTGCTGAATGAAAAAAAAGACTATTGTTACCCTTTCCCTTCTCTTCTCTGTATAAACAAGAAACCCTACACCTTTCACCTCTCATCAGCCAAGACCTCCGCCCCCACCCCTCTCCTCACCACCGAACGCCTTCCGCCGCCCTCCTCCTCCCTCTCCTCACCACCGAACAGCCGCCTCCTCCCTCTCCTCACAACCTCCCGCCGCCTTCCTCCTCCCTCTCCTCACCACCGAACGCCTCACGCCGCCCTCCTCCCTCTCCTCACCACCGAACAGCCGCCTCCTCCCTCTCCTCACCACCTCCCGCCGCCCTCCTCCCTCTCCTCACCACCGAACAGCACCCAGGTTCGTTTTCTTGGTTATTTTTTTTATTAAACTGATTTTTCATTTATTTATTTTACTCATTGAAGATCGTCTTGTTGTTGTTGAAGATCAGTGGTGGGTGTTGTGGTGGTGGGTGTTGTGGAGGTGCAACGGTGGTGGTGACGGTGTAGTGGTGGTGGTGGTGGTGACGGTGGAGTTGCAGTGGTGTTGATGGTGGTGGTGGTGACGGTGGAGTTGCAGTGGTGTTGATGGTGGTGGTGGTGATGGTGGAGTTGCAGTGGGTGTTGTGGAGGTGCAACGGTGGTGGTGACATGTATATATATTTAATAATAAAATGGTTTTTTTAATTAAAAGGGGTAAAAATGTCATTTTACACAGTCATTCAGATGTGCAACCAAACAGCACTTTACTGGTTCAGCACTTACTGGTTCAGAGCCTCTTACCCATTCAGACCTCTTATTCATTCAGCACTTATTGATTCAGATGTTGCCAAACAGCCCCTTAGTGTGATAAGATAGGCCCAATAACACTTTATGATCTGGGTGTTGTGTGCTAACTGTACTGCTCATGAGTGTTAGTATAATCTGAATGCTAGGTGTTAGATACGTGTAGGACATATGTGACTTGTTTGTACCCGAGCCTGACTTATACTGGTAACCATGTTAGGACGTGGTGACCAGCGTACTTAACCAAGTAAACTAATCTGCCGAGCAACCCAAGGTGAGTTCACAACTTTTAAAGCATGCGTTCCCGGTGGTTGGGAAACGGAACTTAAAACAACGCTATCCCCTTTGAAAGGGATACAAACCTACTTTTCTCCCCTGATACGGGACCTTTAGTTAATTACTATTTATATTAGATGCAACAAGCAATACTAAACTGTCACACCCCGATGTTTCCATGTTTCACCGGTGGGCCCGGTGGGGGGTATCGTGACGTGGTTGGTAACATATTAGTCAAACAACACAATAATTAAATGCCCAGCGGAAGCAAAAGATAGATATGTTTCAACCTTAATAAATTGTAATATCAAGTATCACAACAGTCGAAAGTTTATCCACAGGTGGATCAAAATAAAATGGAAACAGTAATTCAACAGACTTTAGGCATCTTAAGCTTGCGAGACTCTTTTTGATGCTAAGGAGAAATCCAGCCTATTACGAGTAGTACCTGCACTTAATCTTTTTGGGAAAATACGTCAGTTTACACTGGTAAATACAATTAACCGACTCATTTTAAAAATGATTAAAATTTGATTTGGATGCACGTGGCGCAAACATTTTTATAACTTGGGATAATTATTTAAATATATAAACTTGTAAAAGGATTACATGTTCCTTATGCGTTCAGTAGCCCGGTTCGTGCCGGGTTAAAGATCAATAGACACACCACATTATTTATTTATGCACTGATGGGTGTACGCCTACACCCCGCGCTTAGGTCGTGGCCATTTCGTAAAATGATGCCAAGGATATCCGGGACATGGTCATTAACCCCCCAAAGGCGTTTAAGCAAACAAAACATATTTAAACGGGTCATCTCGATAATACTTAACCACCAATCGATTAAGGTCGAATGCCCGACCAAGCGGTATTTTATATACCGTACCCCAAGCCCGTATAAGGGAAAATAAGTTAAAAGTATTTACCTGAGCAAGTATAAATTCACAATCAGCAAATGCAAGTAGCTTTTACCGGGTCTCCTATTCTGGAACGAAGGTTTATAATAACCTATTAGAATCCTAACGGGTCTTTAATTAAGCCTAAACTTAGACCATGTAGTTTTAAAGAAAGATACGGTTCAAACGCACGATTAAGCGAAGACCGGGATGGAATGTGTTTTAGACCCGACAAGTTCGAAGACTTGTATAATATGGGTAATCTAAACACCTTCTGGATTTGAGATAAAAATGATAAGGTTTGACCCGTTTCGGCTAATTTATGTAAACTAGTTACATAAACCGAACCGAACGCGCAAGAAGCGTAACGGGTAACCATAAGGGTCCTGAACAGGTTTCCTAAGTTAATATGCCTTAAATATGTTGTGATATCAGTAGGATACTTCCCATTATGCCCAAAACGAGTTTAATCTCAATATAAGCCCCGTAGGGGTATTTTGGTCATTTTAAAGATTATAAAAGGGATTAATTAAACTTCTGTGATCCGGGTCTGAATTAATCAGTAAAATAACTTAATTTGACAGGTTATATCAGTTGGTAAAAAGTCTTATGTGACAAAATGGTTTTAAACCTAAACTATGCGTTTAATACGCTTTAAAAGCCATTTTAAGCGATTTCCGGGTTATACCGGAAATCTGATTTTTCTGATCAGGTTATAAGGTTCATAACACTTTATTTATTATATAAAATCAGTAGCAATTGGATTGGTGTCAAAATATTATGTAGAACTCATTTTATGACCGAAAGGGTATAATCGGTATTTACCGAATCAAGGCCATAACCGTAGGTTATGAGCAGGTTAAAAATAATTAAAAATCTTCAAAAATCCCAAAATATTATATTACATCAGTGGGTAAAAGGTTTGGTGTTGAAAATTGGGTTTAGATAGGCTTTATGCTAATTGCGCCGTTTAATTAACAAAAAGCTTCTTAATTGCGCTATTTAGCATAACTCCTATTCTAGACCTCCAACTGATGTGAAATTTCAGGGACATGTTTATAATTCAGTAACAAAGATTTTTGTCCTTTCACATATCCAAAATTCTCGTTTTATGGTCAAAAGGGCATTATAGTCAACATTTAAGCAATTAACGGAAACATGTAAACGAATGGGACAATCAATGAGCCAACCCCAGAGGGTTATACTAACATGTAACCTGGTCCTAAGGAAGCTCTAAGGCATTTCCAAACTCATCTAAATCGGGTCAGAACTGAAGTCAAAGCAAAAGTCAAAGTTTTGCGACTTTCGGTTCCGAACCGGGTCTAAACAGAAAATTGTCGGATCAAACTAGCTTAGACCAGTTATTATACTTATTACCAAGTTATATGAGTGATAAAATAGGTTACACGCCTTCTGCATTGTTAATTATGTGTTAATTCGAAGATTAGCATTCTGTTGACTTTTTCTAATCAACTTTGACCCGACAAATGGTCTAGATAGAGTGGGAATCAGAGGGTGCCCTTCTAAGGGTTTAATGCCCACATAATTACCAACTTATAACTACCTTCAATTCGACTAATCACTGGACCATTAATGATTAATCGCTAAGTCAAACGGTAATTACGACGGTTTGACTTTTAAGCTAAAACTAAGTAAAAACTCAACTAAGAAAGGTTAAGCATACTTACTGAAGTCCTATGCACGAAATGTGAAGCTTAGAAAGAAGTCTTGAGCTCCAGAGATGTTCCACAAATGCAGATGGAAGGTGTGGTTACAATGTTGCAACATAAAGCCTTTATATAGTGCTTTAATCTCCTTAGATCATTGACAAACAACACTACCATTGGTCCCTGATCATCAACACATGTCCCTAGTGCCTAGGAGTCATTTAGGGGTCGCCCATGAAGTGAAAAAATCGTTTTAAGTCGGTTACAAGGCATAACAGGCTGCTGCCAGTCGTTTTCTGCATCTGGGCAGGTCAGGCGGCCCGCGTAAGGCCTTGGCAAGGCTTACGCGGCCCGTATGGGTCTTCTGATCTGATTCCAAACTTTTCTGTTATTACATGTTGGCTCTTGGCTCTTCGAAAGGTCAACTAAGCTTTGTTTCTTGCATTATGGGCCTTTCAAATTTGCCTATAAGGGCTTCAAGACTTATACCCCTTTTGTTAAGTCCTTGGTCACTTTGTTATTACCCGAAAAGTCAAAATTTTCAACGTTTACGCTTTAACCCTTCTTATACGAATTTGATCATAACTTTCTCATACGATAACGAAACTTTATGAAATTTTTATCACGCATTCTAGTGAGCATAATTAACCGTTACAAAGCTTCGGGTTTGCTAATAGGTCACTCAGAGGTATACTTTAAACATGTTGACACATTTAACCCTTGTAGTTTGTAATCTCTCACTTTCTTTCATATTTAGCTTCGTATGATCCATGATTTATTCGTTTGAAGGTATGAGCAACATGTAGGGTTACTGTAAAGTATATTTATCCCTTTTTGACATTTTGAACCCTTAAATTCACACACTTTCCATGTTTGTCAACTTTAGTCCTTCTAAAGTATTATTTCATACGTTCAAGCTTATGACACGTGTTAATACATTATAGGACGTGAATTTTTCGAGGTGTTACATAAACGAAACTCTATCACTCAAGTCCCTACTACTTAATACCGATTAGTCGCCGGGGCCAGGCGAACGGGTTATTAGTTGATAGCGCTATTTAGGTCTCACCAGCCTCACACCGTGCCCGCGTATGGGATCGGGAGTGAACTAATAGACTCTGGCAAACCGTCAATGATGATAGAACATTGACAAACGGGGCACTCTACGGAAACGTACGGTCGCATAGTCTTCGGTATTGTAAAACCAGTTTAGTAGCTTACTTAAGGGGTAGCTCCCCTTGGCATGGTATAAATGAGTAAATTAACTGTTGAAACAAGCTTTTGGAATTAAAAACTGGACAAACTCATGAACTCGCCAACATTATGTTGATACCCTACTGCATGCTTTGCAGGTACCTAGTGACTCAGGAGCTTGCAGCTTGGGGATGTGTAGTGGTCGTCTTAACCCGTGTGTTGGGTTTTATAATAAACTTAAACTATGAACTTTGTTTGAACTGTTTTGCCTATGCTTTCGCTATTTACTTAGACTGCTATTTGAACTTAAAACTTTTGAACTTTAATTATGGTATTTACTAACCCTTGTGGTTGGTGAACATTATTACTATTATTATTTGAATGCTCAATATAATTGGTGGCTGGATCCTGGTCAGTCACACGCCTCGCGGTAGTACTCCGCACGTGGTTTTCGAGGGTGTGACAGATTGGTATCAGAGCCATTGGTTATAGTGAACTCGGTTTTAATAAGAAAGTCTTTTTGAGAAAAAAACCAGACTATAACCCTTGACTCGCGACGACACTACACTCCAAGTGCAAGACTCGATGTATTAGACCTCATGGCTCGGACTTGTGTTTACTTGCTTGTTGTTTTATGTCTATGCTCTACTATATGTACTAGTGTGCCTAGTGAGATGTATACACCTCCCTCTTCTATCTCATTTTCGCTACCTTACGACATCGCACTCATATTGTGTTTTCTGGTTATGAAGACAATGAGTGGACGCGGAAGAGGAAACGTTAACATGACACAGGCTCAGTTCACTAACCTGATCAACACGGTGGCTGCGGCTTTCGCAGCTCACCCTGGAGGTAAACTCGTTATTTTAGGATGTTTAGATCCTACCCCCACAACGTCTTTTCATCCCTAAACCTATTCGCTTCGCTTCTCACGACAGGTCAGCATGCGCCTGCGCAACCACGTGTTTGTACTTTCAAAACCTTCATGGATTGTAAGCCTCTCCCTTTCAATGGCACTGAGGGTGCCATAGGTCTTCTGCACTGGATTGAGAAGGCCGAAGCTGTGTTTGCTGTCTGCGAGTGTCCCCCTGCTAATTGGGTAAAGTTTGCTACTGGTACGCTTGAAGGAAACACGCTTTCATGGTGGAAAGCGCATATTCAGATGCTTGGTTTGGAAACCGCTAATGCTACTGCCTGGGAAGATTTCAAGAACATGATCAAGGAAGAGTATTGTCACAGGGATGACATCCACAAGCTCGAAAACGAGTACTTCAAGCTTAAGATGGTTGGATCAGAGATTGAAACCTACACCAAGCAGTCCAACGACTACGCTGCTCTCTGTCCAAACATGTCTCGACCTGCTTATCGAAGGATCGAATTGTACATCAAGGGTTTGGTTCCAGAAATACAGAGCTTGGTCACTTCAGCTAACCTCACTACCATTCAGCCAGTCATTCGTCTTGCTCACAAACTCACTGATCAGGCTGTGGAACAGGGCAAGCTGCCCAAAAGGATCAGTGCTACTACTGGAACTTCTAGTGATAACAAACGTAAGTGGGATGGAAATCAGGGTAAGGATGCCAACCCCACTCAGGCCCCAGTTCAGCAAAGGAAGACTAAAAACAACAAGGGCTCTCAGCAACAGGGTGGCTACCGAGGAAACCACCCCAAGTGTAACAAGTGTAACCGACACCACAGTGGGCCATGTGGAAAAAGTCAGTGTCAGCGGTGCAACAAGATGGGGAATGAAGCCAAAGACTGCAGAAGCCAGCTTCCTGCTAGGCAGAATCAGCAACAACCACAGCAACAGCAGCAACAAGGAAACAACCGTGGATGCTTCAAGTGTGGAGCAACGGGGCACATGCGAAGGGATTGCCCTGAACTGAACCAGAACCGCAACAACAACCAGGGTGCTGGAAACAACGATCAAAACAACAACAATGCTGGAAATGGTGCAAGAGGAAGGGCTTTTGTGATTGGAGCTGGAGAAGCTAGGAATGATCCCAATGTCGTAGCGGGTAAGTTCCTACTTGATGATCGTTACGTTACTGTATTGTTTGATTCTGGAGCCGATGCTAGCTATGTATCCCTACGTATTAGTAAGAAGCTTAAGCGTACGCCTATGTTATTAAGTTCTAAGCATATCGTCGAGTTAGCTAATGGTAGAAACATCGAGGCCTCACACGTTATCAGTAACTGCAAACTAGTATTCTCTGGACAGACCTTTAGCATCGATCTTTTCCCTATCGTTCTTGGAAGCTTCGACGTCGTCATTGGTATGGATTGGTTATCCAGACATCGGGCTGAAATCCTCTGTCAAGAGAAAATGGTTCGTATTCCCCGTCCTTCTGGCAAACCCCTCATCGTTCAAGGTGACAAAGGCGGAGATGTCACAGGCATCATCTCGTTCTTAAAAGCCCAGAAGTGTTTACGGAAGGGGCACGCCGCTATCTTAGCACTTGTCACCGACACACAGGAACAGGAAAAGAGGATCGAAGATTTTCCAGTTGTACGCGACTACCCCAAGGTATTTCCTGAAGAATTACCTGGACTCCCTCCTCACCGTCAGGTCGAATTTCAAATCGAGCTAGCTCCCGGAGCAGCACCTATAGCTCGTGCGCCTTATCGATTAGCCCCCGCTGAACTGAACTTTCTACACAACTGCAAGAGCTTTTGGATAAAGGATTTATCCGTCCTAGTTCGTCACCTTGGGGAGCACCAGTGCTCTTTGTCAAGAAGAAGGATGGCACATTCCGTATGTGCATCGACTATCATGAGCTGAACAAGGTTACCATCAAGAATCGTTACCCACTCCCTCGTATCGACGACCTATTCGATCAGCTGCAAGGATCGAGCTACTACTCTAAGATTGATTTGCGATCAGGTTATCATCAGCTAAGAGTCCGCGATGAAGACATCTCCAAAACTGTGTTCAGAACTCGTTATGGTCATTACGAGTTTCTTGTCATGCCTTTTGGAATGACTAACGCGCTTGCGATTTTTATGGATCTTATGAACCGAGTGTGCAAGCCTTACCTCGACAAGTTTGTGATTGTGTTTATCGACGACATCCTGATCTACTCGAAAAGTCAAGAGGAGCATGAACAACACCTGCGTCTTATTCTCGAAGTCCTTCGCAACGAGCAACTGTACGCAAAGTTCTCGAAATGTGACTTCTGGCTTCAAGAAGTTCACTTCCTTGGGCACGTGGTTAATAAGGACGGAATCCACGTCGATCCAGCTAAGATCGACTCTATAAAGAATTTGCCTACACCTAAGACTCCGACCGAAGTTCGCCAATTCTTGGGATTGGCAGGGTACTATCGTAGATTCATCAAGGGATTTTCGAAGATCGCACAACCCCTCACGACTCTCACTCAGAAGGGTATCTCTTACAAATGGAATGATGCTCAAGAGTCCGCTTTCCGGAAGCTAAAAGATAACCTTTGTAGTGCTCCTATTCTCTCGTTACCCGAAGGTACCGATGACTTTGTAGTTTACGGCGACGCGTCTATTCATGGGCTCGGTTGCGTGTTGATGCAACGCGAGAAAGTTATCGCTTACGCTTCTCGACAACTCAAGATCCACGAGAGGAACTACACGACGCACGACTTGGAACTCGGAGCGGTCGTTTTTGCACTCAAGATTTGGAGGCATTACTTGTACCGTACCAAGTACACAATTTACACCGATCACAAAAGTCTCCAGCATATTTTGGAACAGAAGGAGTTGAACATGAGGCAACGCAGATGGGTAGAACTTCTTAACGACTACGAATACGCGATCAAGTATCACCCAGGAAAGGCTAATGTTGTGGCCGACGCCCTTAGCAGGAAGGAAACCAAACCTAGGCGTGTTCGTGCTTTACAGCTCACCATCCACTCGAACCTCCCTAGTCAGATTCGCAATGCTCAGGATGAAACACTAAAGGCAGAAAACCTCCCAGATGAATCCCTATGGGGTATGGAGAAACGGTTAGAACTTAAGGACGATGGTATTCGTTACGTTGCTGGTCGCATTTGGATTCCATCTTATGGAAATCTCCGAGAACTTGTGATGGACGAAGCGCACAAATCACGCTACTCGATACATCCTGGTGCCGATAAAATGTATCACGATCTCAATATTTTGTATTGGTGGCCTAACATGAAGGTTCTCATCGCTAAGTACGTTAGCAAATGTTTAACCTGTGCCAGGTTCAAGGCCGAATACCAAAAGCCGTCGGGTTTGTTGCAACAACCAGAACTGCCAACATGGAAATGGGAGCAGATTTCTATGGATTTTGTTACAGGCTTACCTAAATCCCAAAGCGGGAACGATACCATATGGGTCATCGTGGACCGCCTAACCAAGTCAGCACACTTCCTCGTGATCAAGGAAATAGATAAGTATTCGAAGCTCGCTGCCTTCTACATGAAGGAAATAGTTGCTAGGCATGGAGTGCCAATCTCGATCATATCTGATCGTGACCCACGCTTTACATCCGAATTATGGCAAGCTACGCATAGATCTTTTGGCTCACGTCTGGATATGAGCACTGCTTACCACTCGCAGACTGATGGTCAAACGGAACGTACTATCCAAACACTTGAAGACATGTTGAGAGCATGTGTTATTGATTTTGGAAATGGGTGGGAACGACACTTACCGTTGGTAGAGTTCTCCTACAACAACAGCTACCACACCAGCATTCAGGCAGCACCCTTTGAGGTATTGTACGGTCGTAAATGCCGATCACCTCTATGTTGGGCAGAAATTGGCGAAAGCTAAATCACTGGCCCGGAACTCGTAGTCGAGACTACGGAAAGGATTGCCCAAATCAAACAACGCATGGCGGCAGCTCGTGACCATCAAAAAAGCTACGCTGATAAGCGTAGGAAACCGCTAGAATTCCAGGTTGGTGACCGGGTTCTACTTAAAGTCTCACCCTGGAAGGGTGTGGTTCGTTTTGGTAAACGGGGCAAGCTAAATCCGCGATATGTTAGACCATTTGAAATTACCGAGAAGATCGGTAAGGTTGCTTATAGATTGAATCTACCTGAAGAGTTGAGTGTGGTGCACAACGTCTTTCACGTGTCTAATCTGAAGAAGTGCCTGTCAGTTAAAACACTCATAATTCCTTTCAAAGAACTCACTTTTGACGATCAGCTACACTTTACTGAGGAACCGATAGAGATCACGGATCGAGAGATCAAGACCCTCAAACGTAGCCAGATACATATCGTACGAGTCCGTTGGAACTCGCACCGTGGCCCAGAGTTTACCTGGGAGCGGGAAGACCATATGAAGCGCAAATATCCCCAGTTGTTCCCAGACGAAACTCCCAGCACTGAAGCTACATCAGAATTTCAGGACGAAATTCCAAAATAACGGGGGGATGATGTGACACCCCGTTGAAACGTTCTCACTTATACTAGCTTGTCAGTGGCTGCACTTTAACTTTCGGGACGAAAGTTCTTAAAACTTGGGGATAATGTGACACTCTAGGTTTTCCCGAGCAACCTTCTTGTATTAACATTGCGTGTACATATATTATTAAATGAAAGTTCATGAATTATCTTGATGTGCTATGTGATCCTTGTATTAAGTTATATGTGCATATGATATATATATATAATTAGGAATGTGTTTTGTATTAGGAACCGAAACCACAAGGACCCGACCCGAGACAACCCGGTCTCGAGTGACCCAAGTCAGTTGGGCCGCACCTCCTTGAGCCCACTCGGAATACCCATTAGGGTGCACCACCCGAGATGGGTATAAAACCCAAGCCCCTAGCCGACATTGCCACTTTTGGACATCAATCATTCAAACATTCCATCACACTCACTCCCACACACTCTCCTTCATCCTCTCAACAAAACCCTAGCAACATCAACCTCTCCTCTTGTCTCGGATCAATAGTAGCAGCTCAAGCTCTTGTTCTAGCTCGTATTCTAAGCTAGGAGGTTCCCCTTTCGGCTGATTCCACACCACTCTCACACCCGAACACCATCCGATTAGTGTTTCACGTTACTAGAAGTTGCAAAAGTTATATGCTTGAAAATGTGCATTTTGTACAATGGTGAGATGAAATGTTGATGCTATCATGATATTTTACTAGTCTTTGCACTTGAAGATTCTTAGAGAAAAGGATGAGATATTACATGATTGTAGCTTATGAAATGCATGTTATGTGAGTTGTAATGTGGTAGGCTTATTGATATTTGCCTTTAGGTCCATATGGATGAATCTGAAGAATATGATGAATGTGTTTGTTTGAATAATCAAGTTATGAAAACCCTAAATGAAGAACTATTTGAATATGATATGAATATTTGAAATTATTGTGCTTGATCTGTTTGGATTAGGAATTAGACAATGATACATGTTTGTGATATTTGATTGGCTAGTACACAAAATCATGATATTACAATTCTATTGGATAGTACAAGTTTGGACAGGTTCTAGAAGAATTCCACCGGTGTTGCACCCAGGGTTGCGAGTCGAGACCACTGGTTGCGACCCGAGACCTCTTCTTGACAACTCGAGACAAGCTGCAGACTTCAAGGACTAGAGACCAGCGAGATCTCGACTCGAGATCTCCTGATCTCGACTCGAGATTGGACTCGAGATCCTCAAGAGTGCAACACAATGTTCACTACTCGAGACCTTCCGGATGCGACTCGAGACCTCGCATTCTCGAGTCGAGACCACTTGGTCTCGACTGGGCTGCTTGTCTCCGTTATTGGGCCGAAGTGTGTGTGGACTGTCTATGCCTACTACTGTTTAACCTGGACTCTGTGACACATGCTGCTGTTAACTGTTAGTGTGATAGGATAGGCCCAATAACACTTTATGATCTGGGTGTTGTGTGCTAACTGTAGTGCTCATGAGTGTTAGTATAATCTGAATGCTAGGTGTTAGATACGTGTAGGACATATGTGACTTGTTTGTACCCGAGCCTGACTTATACTGGTAACCATGTTAGGACGTGGTGACCAGCGTACTTGACCAAGTAAACTAATCTGCCGAGCAACCCAAGGTGAGTTCACAACTTTTAAAGCATGCGTTCCCGGTGGTTGGGAAACGGAACTTAAAACAACGCTATCCCCTTTGAAAGGGATACAAACCTACTTTTCTCCCCTGATACGGGACCTTTAGTTAATTACTATTTATATTGGATGCAACAAGCAATACTAAACGAAACTCTATCACTCAAGTCCCTACTACTTAATACCGATTAGTCGCCGGGGCCAGGCGAACGGGTTATTAGTTGATAGTGCTATTTAGGTCTCACCAGCCTCACACCGTGCCCGCGTATGGGATCGGGAGTGAACTAATAGACTCTGGAAAACCGTCAATGATAATAGAACATTGACAAACGGGGCACTCTATGGAAACGTACGGTCGCATAGTCTTCGGTATTGTAGAACCAGTTTAGTAGCTTACTTAAAGGGTAGCTCCCCTTGGCATGGTATAAATGAGTAAATTAACTGTTGAAACAAGCTTTTGGAATTAAAATCTGGACAAACTCGTGAACTCTCCAACATTATGTTGATACCCTACTGCATGCTTTGCAGGTACCCAGTGACTCAGGAGCTTGCAGCTTGGGGATGTGTAGTGGTCATCTTAACCCGTGTGTTGGGTTCTATAATAAACTTAAACTATGAACTTTGTTTGAACTGTTTTGCCTATGCTTCCGCTATTTACTTAGACTGCTATTTGAACTTAAAACTTTTGAACTTTAATTATGGTATTTACTAACCCTTGTGGTTGGTGAACATTATTACTCTTATTATTTGAATGCTCAGTATAATTGGTGGTTGGATCCTGGTCAGTCACACGCCTCGCAGTAGTACTCCGCACGTGGTTTTCGAGGGTGTGACAAAAATTCATCATTATGTTATGCTTACTTTGATATCTAGTTTTACATTACAATTGCATCAATAATAAAATACAAATGGATATTGATTGAACACTGTCCTCCCATATGACTTGTATTTGGGTCTTGTAATTTGGTTGTTAATGGAGATGTTGAGTATTTTTCTGACCAAATGCATATGCATATTCATTAATTTGATTTTCTCCGTTGACCAAGAACGAAAGGCTAGTCAATCATTAGTTATAAATGGTTAATTCCTTTTTCGCCACCTAAAACATGTAATATTATTTCGTTCAACCATCTATTTGTCTTATAACCTAACCATAATATTTTACATATTATTTACAAACCTAGCTAGACTGTAAACTTAACTGGCTATATGTATTGCTTATGGTCTCATTTAGCTCTAGTGTTCATGTATTTTTTGAAGATTTATATTGCTTATATAGTTATATCGGATATCTTCCTCATAGGATATACTCGTCTTCATTAGGGGTGCTTAAAAATATGTACCTGAAGCCAAATCCAAAATATCTAAAATTTTAGATATCCCATATTCGGATTCGGGTATGGATTTTTAAAAACATAGGAAAATTGGCCGATATTCGAAAGCTAAAAATAATTATAAATATATATTATATGAGCAATATGTTTAGTCTGAAATATACTTAAAAAATAGTAAGTAATCAGATTCGGATGTGGATTTATAAATGTTTTTTCGTTTTAATGTTGGAAATTTGGAAAATCGAATACAAGTTAAGTTTTAATCTATGCACCAAATGGATTTTTTGATTTTTTTTATAATTCAGATATCCGTTTAAATATTTGAATCCGTATCCAATATTTTGGATATACGAAAACCGAATATCTGAAATTTCGGATTCGGATATGGACTTAGATTTTATATTCACTATTTTGTTATCTGAAATTTTCTAATCTCCGAAAACCAGATAATCCGATCTTCAACACCCCTAGTCTTCATTGCATCACTCATAGATTATTAAAGAAGTTATTCATCCTAGATATATCCTAACTTTTATTTAATTTTTTATATTAGAATCTATATATAACTATTTTCTTTTATACTTTGGGGAAAAACTAGTTTTGTAAGCCAAACATTGATACGAAGCTATAAAAGAAGCCTTAACGGGTTTGCTGCATATCTTTCTAAGCATGAAAAGCATAAGTTAACAAGTAAATTACTTGATCATGCAATACAATGAATTAAAGGGTACTTTGTATGCTCCCAATCTTGACTATTTTGGATTATACGTTTTCATAGGATAATTCATAGTTATGTTATGTAGACTTTGATATCTAGTTTTATATTATATATGCATCAATAAAATAATACTATTGGATACTGATTGAACACATTCCTCCCAAAAGACTTGTATTTGGGTCTTGTAGTGTTGTTGCTAATGGAGATGTTGAGTATTTTTCTGACCAAATGCACATGCATATTCATTAATTTGATTTCTTCCCTTGAATAATAACGAGAAGTTAGTCAATCATTACTTAAAAATGGTTAATTCCTTTTTCGCCACCTAAAACAAGTAATTGAGAGAAATAATTGAAAAAAAAAATGAGAAGTGTATCAATCTTTAATTTATCAACCACATATATATATATATATATATATATATATATATATATATATATACAATGATATAGTCAAAATATAACTGAAAATTTATGTAGTCAAAATGTAACTGAAAACATAATAACTTAGGAGGAGAGTTAGGAGGGAATATATTTGTATTTATATCTGTATTTATAACACTCCCCTCAGATATATATTATTTATTTATTATACACAGTTAATAACATACTTCAGGATGATATTAAATATATACTTTAGGACCTATATAATAAACTGATACTACTGGATCAGTTGTACTGCCTCATTAAAAACCTTACTAAGAAAACCCATTGGGACAAAACTTAGTTTAGGGAAAAAGAGTACAGTGTGTATAATTCTCCCCCTGAATTCAACAAACATCTTTCAATCTACGGAGACCGATCTTGTGTGATAGTTGCTCGAAACTGTTTCTTGGTAAAGATTTTGTGAATAGGTCAGCTAAATTTTCACTTGACTTTATTTGGCAAACATTAATTTCCCCTTCTTTCTGCAAGTCATATGTTGAGAAGAATTTTGGTGAAATGTGCTTTGTTTGATCACCCTTGATGTAACCTTCTTTGATCTGAGCTATGCAAGCAGCATTGTCTTCATAAATAATCATCGGCTCCTTCTTGATCTGTTCTAATCCACATGCTTCTTGTATGTGAGTAATCATTGATCTCAACCACACGCATTCTCGACCAGCTTCATATAGTGCAATTAGTTCGGCATGATTTGATGACGTTGCTGTAAGTGTTTGCTTAGTTGACTTCCAAGAAATTGCTGTGCCACCATATGTGAATACATAACCTGTTTGAGATTTTGCTTTATGTGGATCTGATAGATATCCAGCATCAGCATACCCAACAAGCTGGGACATTTGATCTTTCTGGTAGAAAAGACCTAAGTCTTGTGTCCCACAAATATATCAGAATATGTGTTTTATTCCATTCCAGTGTCTACATGTTGGGTTTGAACTATATCTTGCTGGTACATATACCGAGAATGCAATATCGGGTCTCGTGTTATTTGCAAGATACATAAGATCACCGATCGCACTTAAGTACGGTACTTCTGGACCAAGTACTTATTCGCCTTCTTCTTGAGGGTGGTAAGGGTCCTTTTGAGGATCTAATGGTCGGACAACCATGGGTATGCTAAACGGATGAGCTTTGTCCATATTAAAACGTACTAACATCTTCTGGATGTAATTTGACTGATGTATGAATGTACCGTTGTGCAAATGCTCGAACTGCAGGCCGAGACATAATTTTGTTGTGCCAAGGTCTTTCATCTCGAATTCTCTCTTTAATATATTAGCAGTTTTTTCTATCTCTTCAGGAGCTCCAATGATGTTTATATCATCCACGTAGACTGCTATTATAGTGAATTTTGAGAGTGATCTTTTTATAGAAACACATGGACTGATTACATCAGACTTGTATCCTTCTTTTTCAAGATATTCACTTAGCCGATTGTACCACATACGGCCAGATTGTTTAAGACCATATAAAGATCTTTTTAGCTTTATAGCACACATGTCTCGAGGTATTGATTTTAATGCTTCGGGCATTTTTAATCCTTTAGGGATTTTCATGTAGATGTCATTTTCTAGTGTCCCGTACAAGTATGCAGTGACGACATCCATAAGTCTCTATTGAAGTCCTTCTGAGATTGCAAGGCCAATTAGAAATCTAAGGGTTATCGCATCCACTACAGGGGAATACGTTTCCTCATAATCAACTCCTGGGATTTGGGAAAACCCTTGTGCTACAAGACGTGCCTTGTATCGTATAATCTCATTCCTTTCATTTCTTTTTATAGCAAACACCCATTTATAACCTACTGGTTTGACGTCTATGGGTGTTCGGACTACAGGTCCGAAAACATTTCACTTTTCAAGCGAACCTAACTCAGCCTTTATGGCCTCTTGCCATTTTGGCCAATCAACTCTGTGCATGCACTCTTCTAGAGTTTTAGGTATGTAATCATTTTCATTTATTACATTTGTTGCTATAGCATATGCAAATATATCATTAACACATGTTTCATTTCGGTTCCATATTGTACTATTTTGTAGATAATTGATAGAGATCTCGTTTTCATTTGGTACCAGTGTGTCTTCTAGATTTTCATTTTCCTCTGGAGTTATATTTGTCTCTTCTGGGACACTTACCTCTTCTAGGGTTTCATTTACTAAATTTTCACCAACTGATTTATTCTGCTCTTTTCGCTTACGTGGGTTTTTATCTTTGGAACCTATTGGTCTCCCATGTTTTCTTTGTATGGTAATCGCTTCTGGGATTACTTCAATTCGAGCAGGTGCATTTGATGCTGGTATATGTGACTTTGTCACCCTATTTGTGTTTGTGAATGCATCTGGTAATTCATTTGCGATTCTTTGCAAATGTATAATCTTTTGGACTTCAGATTCACATTGACCACTTCGGGGGTCGAGATTCGATAATGATGATGCATTCCCTGTCAACTCTTGTGTTACCAGTCTTTCTTTAGTCTTATCTCCCCCTAAAACTGGGAATACTGTCTCATTAAACTGACAGTCAGCAAAGCGTGCTGTAAACATGTCACCCATTAATGGTTCTAAATATTTAATAATAGACGGGGAGTTAAAAGCGATGTAAATGCCCAGTCTTCTTTGTGGTCCCATAATGGTACGTTGTGGTGGCGATATCGGTACATATACCGCACAACCAAATATTTTGAGGTGGGACAGATTTGGTTCTCTTCCGGAGACCAGTTGTAATGGGGAGTATTCATGATCGGAAGTTGGTCTTAATCAGATTAGTGCAGCAGCGTGTAAAATAGCATGTCCCCATGCAGAAGATGGCAATTTGCATCTCATCAGGAGAGGTCTAGCGATTATTTATAATCGTTTAATTAATGATTCAGCTAAACCATTTTGTGTATGAACATGAGCTACTGGATGTTCAACCTTTATCCCAATCGACATACAATAATCGTTAAAAGCTTGGGATGTGAATTCTCCTGCATTATCCACTCGTATGGTTTTAATTGGATTTTCAGGGAAATGAGCTCTCAACTGTATGATTTGCGCTAATAGTCGGGCAAACGCTACATTTCGGGTAGCTAAAAGACTCACGTGTGACCATCGCGATGAGGCATCAATTAAGACTAAGAAATAGCGAAATGGACCACAAGGAGGATGTATAGGCCCACAGATGTCCCCTTGGATTCTTTCCAAAAATGAGGGGTTTTCTTGTGTCAATTTAGTTGGTGAGGGCCGAGTAATGAGTTTGCCTAGAGAGCATGCTGCACATAATAAATCTTTTGATTGTAAGACTTTTAAATTTTTAAGAGGGTGCCCATTTGCGTTCTTAATTATACGCCTCATCATTATGTTACCTGGGTGACCTAGTCGGTCATGCCGTATTGTGAATGTGTATTTATCTAGTAACATATGGTTACTCACCACCATGTATGCTTCAATAGGAGTAATATTTGTACAATATAATCCAGAGGATAAAGCTTTTAGCTTTTCTACAATGGTATCTTTGCCATTTTCATTTGAAGTAATTTGTAAGTATTCAATATTATTTTCGGATGTTGTTTTGAGGTGGTAACCATTTTGTCGAATACTTTTAAAACTAAGTAAATTTCGTCTTGATTTACTAGAGTATAATGCATCATTTATAATTAGTTTAGTACCCGATGGTAATATGATGCTTACTCTTCCAGAGCCTTCTACAAGATTACACACACCAGAAATAGTACCCACAAGTGTCTCTACAGGAGACAACTCAGAGAAAAATTTCTTATGTTTGAGAATAGTGTTGGTGGTACCACTATCTATGAGACATTCATCACAAATGATAGCTTTATTGGAGCTTGTAAACATATTTCCTCTGATAATAATAAAATAAATTAATATAACGAACTACTTGCTTGAGTATGATAAATAAAAAAAATTAACATCACAAAGATTTTAAATGAAACCATAAGAATAGTTCAAACATAAAATACCATGAGAGTTTAAACAAGATCTAAACAAAGAAAAGAAACCATAGTCTTAAAAAAAACATCACACAAAGTTCTACCATAGGATGTCACTAATTTTCAATGAAGTCAGATGCGTCCAGATGAGTGTCTGATAGGGGTGTAGGAGATGACAGATTAGGTGCATTCTCAATTAGATTTGTCTCAACATTTTTTCCTGTTTCTTTCATCATCTGTTGATAAGCTTCAATGAGATGTTTAAGGGTGCGACATGTGCGGGACCAATGATTTGACATTCCACATTTATAACATATATTGTTTTGGCTCCCGCCATTTCTCCCTCTAGGAGGTCGTCCCGTGTTTTGTCGGCTCGATTCGCCACCACTAGATTTAGAATTTTGAGATTCTCGTCACCATGTATTGCTCCGTCCACGACCACGACCACGGCCGCGACCGCGACCGCCACCTCTCCCACGTCCGCTTTGATAATTTGCCGCATTGGCTTCTGGCAATGGGCTTGCACCGACGGGTCGCGCTTGATGATTTTGTAGTAGGAGCTTGTTGTTTTGCTCCGCGACCAACAAACATGATATTAATTCAGAATATTTTGTAAATTTACGTTCCCTGTACTGCTGCGACAGGAGCATGTTTGATGCATGGAACATTGAGAAAGTTTTCTCAAGCATGTCTTCGTCGGTTATTTTTTCACCACATAATTTAAGCTCAGAGGTGATGCGGAAAAGGGCAGAGTTGTACTCGCTAACACTTTTATAATCTTGTAGCCTCAAATGAAGCCATTCATAGCGAGCTTTAGGGAGCAAGACCAGCTTCTGGTGGTCAAATCTTTCTTTGATATTTTCCACAACTCGAGAGGGTCCTCAACAGTAAGATACCCCCTCTTCAAGTCTTCGTGGAGATGGTGACGGAGGAATATCATGGCCTTAGCCTTATCTTGAGCGGATGTTTGATTCTCATCATTGATTGTCGCCCCTAGATTATTTGCTGTCAGATGAATTTTCGCATCAAGGGTCCATGGGAGGTAGTTATTTCCCGAGATGTCAAGTGCGACGAATTCGAGTTTTGATAAGTTCGACATTGTATCTACAAATGAAATTTACATGTGAAATTTTTTTTATGAGAAATAACATAAATAATAGAAAGAAAAAAAATACCAAGTGTCAATTTGTTTATGTGGTTAAAAAAATACATATCTAAATAAGTATAAGACACTGAATAGAAAAAAAAACTAAAATTTTACGATTTAATAAATTTATATATAATCTGCTTTCATTGTATAACTTAAAATAATTTAAGTTTTAGAGTACGAAAGTTTTAAACATAGGTTCTAAAAATATATATATAGGTAACTTTTGGAATGAGTATAAATCATGAGAAAAATAAAACAAAACAAAACAAAAAGCCTAATGTTAAATATAAGAACAATTTAATATATGCACATAGTGTTTCCATGTGTAACCATATGTAGCAATTTTCAATTCTATGTCAGAAAGAGATATGTAAAGATGCATTAAAAAAAACATAAATATACTCATCAATTAAGAAGGATCCAGAAGGAGATGTAGTGTCCGTTGGATCTAATGAGCTAATATGGGCCGTTGATATGGAACGAGAAAAGAAATATATATACTATTGATCCAGAAAAAATAGATTATAGCTTTAAAAGAAAAAAAAAATAAAGATCTGCACATCCAGTTCCTCTTATTTAATCACGTTCTCTTGAATCTGCGCTACCATAGTTGCACCTGTTATTTCCAATTTGAATGGGCGTTGACTGTAACTACCACGGAAAACTCGCCGTTGGAGGTGGTGTGGCTAGAATAGACGGTGGTGGTCAACGGCGGTGATTGTCACGAGAGGGATCACCGGAATCATGCCAGAGGAAACGGGATATCGAAAAACAAAGATCAAGAAGTGGGGTACAATGACACCAGGCGTTTGGAACAAATATTACTTGACATTCAACTAACAACAATGGAGAGAGTCAAAAAAAAAAATTTCGTCGGCGACACATGAAATTAGGGTTCCGCCGCAACAGCCGCAATAAAACGGACGTTCACATCTAAAAGGTAATATATGGTGGCAGTAACCACCGGGCATATTCTTGTAGCCTAGTTAAAAACCTTACTATTCTTGTAGCCTATTTTTCTTTGCTGGTTAAAAAAATTTGATATAAAATCTTGATATACAGATCTAAAAGCGTATTACTTTGTTATGAAACTCCATATATATATAAAACCTTATTATATGTTTTTGTTGATGTTCGGGGCATACATCTATAGAAAAGTAAACAGAATGGGTAACAATATGTACAGAGTGTTTATTTATAATTTAGTATAAACAAATCATATATATCTTTCAACTAGTTTCCTTGGTAAACATTTTGTTTTGTTATCAATTTTCGAAAACACACTTATTTGTGCTCTGTACTAAAACAAGTATGTTATTTATGCACATGGTACATGTCTATCTAATAAAAACAAGTATATCATCCAAATAAAATAAACAAGAGATTTAAGGCTGTTACATACCTGAATGGATGAATCTGGAGGTAAAAAAACCAAAGGTATGTTGGAAATAATGGCGTCAAGGACAGCAACCAGCCAACCACCAAACTTGAGAATGAGGGATCTTCAACAATCAAAGAATTATAGAGCAGAGGTGCTGATAACGTGAGATAAATAATTGAAAAAAAATGAGAAGTGTATCAATCTTTCATTTATCAACCACATATATATACAATGATATAGTCAAAATATAACTGAAAATTTATGTAGTCAAAATGTAACCGAAAACATAATAACTTAGGAGGAGAGTTAGGAGGGAATATATTTGTATTTATAACAGTAATATTTTTTTTGTTCAACCTATTTTTGTCTTATGACACGGCCATAATATTTTACATATTATTTATAAAACTAGCCCGACTATAAACTTAACTTGCTACATGCATTGCTTATGTTCTCATTTATCTCTAGTGCTCTTGGATGGTATTTTTTTGTAGGTTTATATTGCTTATATGGGATCTCTTCCTAATGGAGAATACTCGTCTTTGTTAGGGGTGTCTAAAAAAATCTGTATCCGAAACTGAATCTAAAATATCCAAAATTTCAGATATATCATTTTTGGATTTGGATATGGATGTCTAAAAATTTTAAAAACTTTAATAATCCAATATCCGAAAAATAAATATAATAGTAAATATATATTGTATGAGGAATATTTTTAGTTTGAAATATAGTAAAAGATAGTAAAATTTTTCAAATAAACGAATTCAGATGTGGATTTATAAATGTTTTTTTGGTTTTCAATGTTAGAAATTTTGAAAATCGAATACAAGTTTAGTTTTTATCTATGCACCAAATGGATTTTTTGATTTTTTTTTTTATAAATTCATATCTCCGTTTAAATATCTGAATACGTATCCAACCTTTTGGATATACGAAAACCGGATATCTGAAATTTCGGATACAGATTCAGATGTTAATATTCATTATCCTAAAAAAAATTATATCCGAATTTTTCTGATCGGATATCCTAAACTCGATAATCCGACCTTGAACACCCCTAGTGGGCATTGCATCACTCAAAGATAATTAAAGTAGTTTTTCATCCTAGGTAACTATCTTTTTAAAAGAATTTAGATTAGAATCAACATATAATTTTTTTCTTTTATACTAATAAACTAATTTTGCAAGCCAAGCGTTGATATGAAGCTATAAAAGAAGCCTCAACGGGTTTGCTGCATACCTTTTTAAGGAAGAAAAGCATAAGTTAACAAGTAAGTTACTTGATCATGCAATAGAATAAATTGATTGATACTTTGTATGCTTCGAGTCTTGAGTATTTAAGAATATAAGTTTTCATAGGACAATTCATCTTATATTATGCTTAGTTTGATATCTAGTTTTACATTACATATGCATCAATAATATAATACTAATGGATATTGATTGAACATTGTCCTCCCATACGACTTGTATTTGGGTCTTGTAGTTTTGGTTGCTAATGGAGATGTTGCGTATTTTTCTCACCAAATGCACATGCATATTCATTAATTTGATTTCCTCCCTTGACCAAGAACGAAAGGCTAGTTAATCATTACTTATAAATGGTTAATTCCCTTTTCGACACCTAAAATATGTAATATTATTTCGTTCAACCTATTTTTGTCTTATGACCTGACCATAATGTTTTACATATTATTTATAAACCTAGCTAGAAGGTAAACTTAACTTGCTACATGTATTGCTTATGCTCTCAATTAGTTCTAATGCTCATTGATGGTATTTTTTGAAGGTTTATATTGCTTATACAGTTATATGGGATATCTTCTTGAGAGGATATACTCGTCTTCATTAGGGGTGCTTAAAAAATATGTATCTGAACCAAATCCAAAATATCCGAAATTTTAGATATCCCATTTTCGGATTCGGATATGGATTTCTAAAAACATAGGAAAATTGGCCGATATTCGAAAACTAAAAATAATAATAAATATATATTCTATGAGTAATATGTTTAGTCTGAAATATACTAAAAAATTGTAAATAATCAGATCTGGATGTGGATTTATATATGTTTTTTCATTTTCAATGTTGGAATTTGGAAAATCGAATACGAGTTTAGTTTCAATCTATGCACCAAAGGGATTTTTGGATTTTTTTATAATTTAGATATCCGTTTAAATATCTAAATCCGTATCCAACATTTTGGATATACGAAAACCGAATATCTGAAATTTTGGATTCGGATACGGATTTAGATTTAATATTCACTATTTTGATATCCGAAATTTTCTAATCTCCGAAAACCAGATAATCCGATCATAAACACCCATAGTTTTCATTGCATCACTCATAGATTATTAAAGAAGTTATTCATCCTAGGTATTTCCTATCTTTTATTTAATTTTTTCTATTAGAATCTATATATAACCATTTTCTTTTATACTTTGGGAAAAAACTAGTTTTGCAAGCCAAGCATTGATACGAAGCTATAAAAGAAGCCTTAACGGGTTTACTACAAATTTTTTCTAAGCAAGAAAAGGATAAGTTAACAAGTAAGTTACTTGATCATGCAATACAATGAATTAAATGGTACTTTGTATGCTCCCAATCTTGACTATTTAGGAATATACGTTTTCATAGGATAATTCATAATTATGTTATGAAGACTTTGATATCTAGTTTTATATTATATACGCGTCAATAAAATAATACTATTGGATACTGATTGAACACGGTCCTCCCATATGACTTGTATTTGGGTCTTGTAGTTTTGTTGTTAATGGAGATGTTGAGTATTTTTCTGACCAAATGCACATGCATATTCATTAATTTGATTTCTTCCCTTGAATAAGAACGAAGGGTTAGTCAATCATTACTTAAAAATGGTTAATTCCTTTTTCGCCACCTAAAACAGGTAATATTTTTTTTGTTCAACCTTTTTTTGTCTTATGACACGGCCATAATATTTTATATATTATTTATAAAACTAGCCAGACTATAAACTTAACTAGCTACATGCATTGCTTATGTTCTCATTTAGCTCTAGTGCTCTTGGATGGTATTTTTTTTGTAAGTTTATATTGCTTATATGGGATCTCTTCCTAATGGAAAATACTCGTCTTTGTTAGGGGTGTCTAAAAAAATCTATATCCAAAACCAGTGGCGGACCCAGAAGAATTATTCAGGGGTATCCTAACTTTTTTTTTTATCTAGGTCCGTCTCTGAGAATTTAAGGGTCCCTAAGGTCCATGTGCGGCTTAAAAATGGGCCCTTAAATTTTTTTTTTACCAAAGGTCATCAATGAGAATACGAGAGCCCTTAGGGGCCCTATGCAACCAGTGTGTGTATATTTTGGAAACCCCCTCCGGTTGAGCAATCCCTGCAAATTCTATGTTTCGAATTGTTTTTTTTTTTTAAATAGGACATGTAATATATATAATTTTAAGAATTTTGAGCCAAAAAAGCACTAAGTGAAAATTTTTAAAAAATTAAAAACCAAAAAAAATTAAAAAAGTAAAAAATTTTAAAAAATTAAGCTTTCTATTGTTTTAAAAAATGTAGGTGCATAACATTTTCAACCAAGCTTTTGTGCAAGTAAAATTATAAATAAACAAAATAAAAAATAAAAAGTAAAACAAATAATTAATGTTTAACAATAAATTAAATAAAGTAAACATAATATTATAATTTAAAGTCTGACTTTGCAAACTGTATTTATGTTTTCATTCCCAATGTATTAATATAATATAACTTTATGTATCTTTCATTATTAATATAATATAACTATACTTCATCTTCTCCGTTCAACCAGCCGCTGCAAGTTTCTTCGAAAATGGTGAATGTGTAATTTATCAAAAACCAAAATCATCTTCTTCTTCGCCACTACGGGTGGTCTTAGGGGTGTCCTTGTAGTTGTTTATGGGTATCTTTGTATAAAAATAAAAAAATAAAAAATAAATTTACACTACCGGTTCAAAGTTGAGCCCTGTCCCGTGACCGGGCTGTTGAATGCTAGGTCCGCCCCTGTCCAAAACTGAACCCAAAATATCTGCCAGATATATCATTTTTGGATTCGGATGTGGATGTCTAATATTTTTGGATAATCCGACTATCCGTTCCGAAAACTAAATATAATAGTAAATATATAGAGGAAAGTGAATACGGTGCTGTTAGACATATAAGCTTACACGACAACCCCATTAAAATTACGTAGTTTTGATTGAAATCCTTAAATGTAAAATTAAACCTTTTATTATTATTTTCACCAACAACACATTCTTAGATTATCAGCAGGGGCCATTCATAACCCTAACCCAAATTCCGCAACAATTTGATCTCACATCCGCTTGATCTTGAGATGTTCTTCCAACGATTTTACATACTAAACCCAGGTTTGCAATTGATTGTTAGCAATCGTTCAGTTTGTAATTCCTAAAACCCTTTTAATTTAAATCATGTCTTCAAATATGTTTGGATGTTCAGTTATTCCAAATTCTTTCTAGGTTTTGGTGATCTACAATAAAGAAGTAAAGCGCCGATGAATCTACAATCAAAAGTAAAAATCTTTAATATTCTAGCCATTTAATTATGTAATTTCTTACTTGGGTTTGAAGTGATGACCCAATTGGAAGTCCATAACTGGGCCGTGGAAAGCAATTGCAGGTTTGGAAGAGGATATACACAAGATTGGAGTCGATGTGGTGGATTATATCAAAGGGGCAGTTGGAAACGCAAAGCATATCATGTTCTAGATTGACGTTTGGATCAGGTATCAGGGACATGAATCTTGGTGATTTTGTTTTATTTTTAAGGATTTTAATCAAAACTACGTAGTTTTGATGGGTTTGTCGTGTAAGCTTATACGTCATACAACACCGTATTCACTTTCACCATATATATGTATATTATATGAGGAATATGTTTAGTTTGAAATATAGTAAGAGATAGTAAAAATTTTCAAATAAACGAATTCGAAGGTGGATTTATAAATGTTTTTTTAGTTTTCAATGTTAGAAATTTTGAAAATTGAATACAAGTTTAGTTTTTATCTATGCACCAAATGGAATTTTTGATTTTTTTTTTATAAATTCAGATCTCCGTTTAAATATCCGAATCCGTATCCAACCTTTTGGATATCTGAAAACCGGATATCTAAAATTTCGGAAACAGATTCAGATATTAAAATTCATTATCCTAAATTTTTTATATCCGAATTTTTCTAATCGGATATCTTAAAACCATATAATCCGATCTTGAACACCCCTAGTCTTCGTTGCATCACTCAAAGATTATTAAAGTAGTTTTTCATCCTAGGTATATCCTATCTTTTTAAAATTTTTAGATTAGAATCTACATATAATTATTTTCTTTTATACTAAAACTAATTTTGCAAGACAAGCGTTGATACGAAGCTATAAAAGAAGCCTCAATGGGTTTGATGCGTACCTTTTTAAGGAAGAAAAACATAAGTTAACAAGTAAGTTACATAATCATGCAATAGAATTAATTGATTGATACCTTTGTATGCTCAGAGTCTTGTGTATTTAAGAATATAAGTTTTCAAAGGACAATTCATCATTAAGTTATGCTTACTTTCATATCTAGTTTTACATTACATATGCATTAATAATATAAAATTAATGGATATTGATTGAACATTGTCCTCCCATATGACTTGTATTTGGGTCTTGTAGTTTGGTTGCTAATGGAGATGTTGAGTATTTTTCTGACCAAATGCACATGCATATTCATTAATTTGATTTCCTCCCTTGACCACGAACGAAAGGCTAGTCAATCATTACTTATAAATGGTTAATTCCTTTTTCGCCACCTAAAACATGTAATATTATTTCGTTCAACCTATTTTTATCTTATGACTTGACCATAATATTTTACATATTATTTACAAACCTTGATAGACTGTAAACTTAACCGGCTACATGTATTGCTTATGGTCTCATTTAGCTCTAGTGCTCATTGATGGTATTTTTTGAAGGTTTATATTGTTTACATAGTTATATGGGATATCTTCCTGAGAGGATATACTCGTCTTCATTAGGGGTGCTTAAAAAATATGTATCTGAAACCAAATCCAAAATATCCGAAATTTTAGATATCCCATTTTCGGATTCGGATATGGATTTCTAAAAACATAGGAAAATCGGCCGATATTTGAAAACTAACAATAATAATAAATATTTATTATATGAGCAATATGTTTAGTCTGAAATATACTTAAAAATAGTAAATAATCAGATTCGGATGTGGATTTATAAATGTTTTTTCTTTTTAATGTTGGAAATTTGGAAAATCGAATACAAGTTTAGTGTTAATCTATGCACCAAATGGATTTTTTGATTTTTTATAATTCAGATATCCGTTTAAATATTTGAATCCGTATCCAACATTTTGGATATACGAAAACCGAATATCTGAAATTTCAGATTCGGATACAGATTTAGATTTAATATTCACTATTTTAATTTTTTTTAAATTAGAATCTACATATTATTATTTTCTTTTATACTAATAAACTAAATTTGCAAGCCAAGCGTTGATACAAAGCTATAAAAGAAGCCTCAACGGGTTTGTTGCATGCCTTTTTAAGGAAGAAAAACATAAGTTAACAAGTAAGTTACTTGATCATGCAATAGAATGAATTGATTGATACTTTGTATGCTCCGAGTCTTGAGTATTTAAGAATATAAGTTTTCATAGGACAATTCATCATTAGGTTATGCTTACTTTCATATCTAGTTTTACATTATATATGCATCAATAATATAATACTAATCGATATTGATTGAACATTGTCCTCCCATGTGACTTGTATTTGGGTCTTGTAGTTTTGTTGCTAATGGAGATGTTGAGTATTTTTCTGACCAAATGCATATGCATATGCATATTCATTAATTCGGTCTCCTCCCTTGACCAAGAACGAAAGCTTAGTCAATCATTACTTATAAATGGTTAATTCATTTTTCTCCACCTAAAGCGCGTAATTTTTTTTGTTCAACTAGCTAGACTATAAACTTAACTAGCTACATGCATTGCTTATGTTCTTTTTTTTTGCTCTAGTGTTCATGGATGATATTTTTTGTAGGTTTATATTGCTTATATGGGATCTCTTCTTGAGGGATAATACTCGTCTTCGTTACGGGTGTTAAAAAAATCTGTATCCGAAACCGAATCCAAAATATCCGAAATTTCAGATATCGCATTTTCGGATTCAGATATGGATTTCTTAAAATTTTGGATAATTTGAAAACTAAAAATAATATTAAATATTTATTACATGAGCAATATGTTTAGGTTGAAATATAGTAAAAATTAGTAAATATACATTGAGATAAGCCACAAGACAAGATACGGTGCCTGGTTTTTCTTTCCAATGAAATGTCCTCCATAAGCATTATAGGCATGAGCTAAAGCCTATCAAATTCTTGTGACTATGAAATCCAAAGAATCAAACTTGGTTTAGAGTCTTTCTTTTCCATTAAATAGCTCAACTGCTATGATCCATGTAAGTTATAATCTTATTCTTAGCCCTTTAAATGTAGGATCTGAACTTATCCAACAAGCATCATCATGTAAAAATAGTGTGTGTTTTATAAGAAACTTGCATAAGTTACTTCTTAATGCATTGAAGGCTACTAAACAAGCATCATCATGTACAAACAGTGTGTGTTTTTATAAGAACCTTGCACCATGATTTAGAAAAAAACACTTAAGTCATTGATGGTACAAGTAGTTATAACGGACTCCTTTAACATTAGGTGGTGCAAGTAATGTGGAGATGATTTGGGCGTTGGTGGGTTCAACTTCCATCCCCATTTAAGAGGTAACCTATGCTAGACAACTCTCTCATTTACGATAAAATTACTTTTTCCCAACTTAATACCAAATTTGTATTCGTATATCGTTTAAGAACATACTCAAGTTGATTTAAACAAGTTTCATATGTAATAATCAAGATGCAAAGCCCATCCATGAAGATTTCAATAAACTCCCACACCATGCAAAAAAAAAAAAAAAAACACAATAAATCTTTGAAACGTGGTAAGGGCATCACAACCAAATGACATTCTCCTATATGGGTATTGCCATATGGGCAAGTGAATGTGGTCTTTTGCTAATCAGATGAATGTTAATTCGATTATAAGTTAAATGTCCATCTAAAAAGCAATAGAATTTTTGACCAAACTATTTTCTTCAACTATTTTGATCAAGAAAAAGGGAGATGAAAGTGGTCCTTAGAAATCACAACATTGAGCTTGCAATAATCTATACATACTCTCCATCCAGTCATGAGGCGAGTGGTAATTTGTCACACCCTCAAATTCCACATGCGGAGTATTACCGCGAGGCGTGCGACTGCCCAAGATCCAGCCACTAATTATTTTGAACTGTTTGCGAAAAATGTAGGTTATTTCAAATAATAATACAATTAGTGACTAAATTTAAAATTTTCAAAAATATAATTTGCAGCGGAAATGTAACTTAAAACTTTTCACAGTTAGAAACCACAATTTAGATGAATGTACGAAACGTACGACTTACACACTCCATCCATTTGCATTGTCCGTTCTGAGCTGTATCGAGCAGCCTGCAAAGCATGCAGTAGGGTGTCAACATAAAGTTAGCGAGTTCACGAGTTGTCCAGTTTTACTTCCAAAAATGTAAGTTGTTTACATAAAGTATTTACAATCACGTTATGGGGAGCTATCCCATCTGTAAGCTCACTAAACTGTAGATACCGAAACTAGTGGATGTTGAGTTGTTGTGCCCCGTTTGTCAATGTCTATCATTATTGACCAAGTTGCAAGGCCTACTAGTTCACGCACGATACCCCCCGGTCACAGTGTGAGGTTTGTCAAACCTAATAGTGCTATCAACAAATATCCTGTTCGCCCCCGGCGATTAATCGGTATTGTAAGTGGGGACTTGCCATGATAGAGTTTCGTTTAGTTTGCTAGTTGTGATTTATAAACAATATCCAAACGTATCCCCCCCCCCCCCCCCCCCCCCCCCGGGAATGGTAGTTTCAAAGTATCAGTCGTATTCCCCCCGGGAATAGTAGTTTAAAAGTATTCAGTCTTATTCCCCCTGAGAATAGTAGTTTAAAGATAGTAGTTCGTCCGTGTCTCCCTGGGATGCATGCTTTTAGTGTGTGTGAACTCACCTTTGCTTTGCTCGGCAGATAAATTACTTGTGTTAGGTTGGTCAACCATACCCTATTTATGGTTACCGAGTTTGGTCAGATATGTATACAAGTATTTCATGTATTTATACAAGTAGCACACAAATTCTATATTCAACATAAATGCATATACAAATATTAACATAAACAGTAACTCAAACAGTATAGATTCAAGAGTGTGCGACATGTTATGGGAGTGTGCAGTCCGGTATTTTGTTGAGCCCAATAAGTGTGCGGCCAAATATATTTTTAATCCAAAATAGAGTGTGCGACTGGACCTTAACTGTGCAGTCCAGTATCATGTGATCCCATTAATCGGTTTGTGCAGCCCAAAAAGTTATGAGCCCAAGGAGGAGTGTGCGGCCCACTTGTCAGTGTGTGGTCCACACAAGAGTGTGTGACAACTTGACAAGTGTGCGGTCATGCTATTGTGCGACTAAATCAAGTGTGCGGTTCCATAACAGGTCAGTCCAAAAGCGGAGTGTGCGGCTCAATCATGTGAGTGTGCGGCTGTGCATTAGCGGTTTGTACCTTCTGCATTAGAGATAGTGCCCTCATGGGTGTATGGTACAGGGTGTGCGACTCTGCAGTACGAGGTTTGTCGCAACCCCGGATCCCAAATCCCCGGGAACGGGCGGCCGCGAGCCAGTTTCGGTGGTATCGCGTGTTTGTCTAATTTGGCAGCGGAATTTTTCATCAGGACCGTAGTTAGGAAATATTAGATCAGAGTAAAATACCACATTTTCATAATATTAAACACATGGGATAAAACCCAAGTTTGCAATACACACATTTTCATAGGAATAAGTCCTATTTTATTTAAGAAAAACATCTATTTCTTTTTAGGTAACTTTATTGCCACTTTTCCAAGCCTTCAGTGCTGTCCAGCTGGCTTCTATTTGGCTTTCACAGTTTATTACCTGAAACGCGTTTTAAAAACATTTGTCAGTGGGAAATACTGGTGAGTGAATCCCAGTTTAATCAAGTTTAAATAAAAACCATTGTACAGTATTGAGGGCGATCTCGCAATTACATTTGTTTCCAAGTTATATCAATTAACATCCATGGTATTGTCAGACCCGACTTGTGGAAATGTTACTCCTTGACCAGGTGGTAACAAATTTTGTATACAAAACCCCAACATACTCATGATAATTGTATTCTTACAAATACTCAATAACTGCTTAATATATAATTAATCATGTGAGGTTTTGTAAAAACAATTCACAAAAAGGTTTACAAAAATCGGATAAACTCACATTGCTGTCTTAGATATTCTGTAAGGGTTTCCTGGTGACAATTTATAATTTACACAAAAGCACACGTGTTAGTATAATAACCCATTTTAACATTAGTAATACCCTCCCCGAGACGGCATTCCAACGACTACGTCGGGCAGAACCACGACAGCCGTTACGGAACCCTAGATCAATCGGGCAGAGTATCTAATACGTATCCAGGGGTTATGATACTTACAACGGAGCAGAACTTCGCTATTTAGGGGGGTATTAGACCCGAGTATAATTCCTACTATGAGAGAATCACGTTTAGAAAGAAAGATTTGAACGATTTCTGCTGAAACCCGATGCTTGCAACTTATAGTGCCCCATTTCAACTTTTACGTGGCCCGCGTAAATGTAGACAAGGGTCTACGCGGCCCGCTTTGAACCCGGTCAATGTCGTAGCTTGGCTGGGTCATCAGGTAGGCTTGCCGGGTATTGGGCCACGTGGCGGCCCAGGGCCGTGCCAGGTTTTAAGTTGACGCGGCCCGCGTCAAGGTTGGGGTGGGGCTTACGCAGACCGCCTCAACCCAAAATTTCAATTTTTAATTATTTTTAATACTATTTAGGGTATTCGGGGTCCGTTTTCACGTATGGGGTGTATTTTGGGACATATTGGGATATTTTAAAATATATTAGGGTATCGGAAAATATTCGAGGGTGTCGGTTTAATTGAGGATTGTTATATCCTCCCCACCTTGTTTTAGAGCTCGTCCTCGAGATCTACTGGAACAAATGCGGATATTTCCTTTGCATTTCTGATTCCAGCTCCCATGTATACTCGGGTCCTCTTTTGGAGTCCCACTTCACTTTGACCAGAACTAATCTCTTGTGCTTGAGATTCTTGACTTTCTTATCTTCAATCTGTAGGGACCTTTCTACAAACTTGAGTTGTTCATTTACCTCTATATCCGTAAGAGGTATTATTAGTGATTCATCAGCTAAACACTTTTTGAGATTAGATACATGAAATACATCATGTATTCCTGCCATTTCCTCTGGCAGTTGTAGCTGATAGGCTACAGGTCCTATTCTTCTAATAATCTCAAAAGGTCCAATATACCTGGGACTTAGCTTCCCTCTTTTGATGAATCTTACTATTCCTTTCCAAGGAGAGACCTTTAACAATACTTTATCTCCTACTTGAAATTCCAATGGTTTGCGTCGGTTATCAGCATAGCTCTTTTGTCGATCTCGTGCTGCTTTCAGTTGTTCCTTGACTTGAATAATCTTGTCGGTTGTTTCCTGCACTATCTCAGGTCCAGATAGTTGCTTTTCCCCAATTTCTGCCCAACAGACTGGGGTTCGGCACTTTCGTCCATAAAGTGCTTCGAATGGTGCAGCATTTATACTCGTGTGATAGCTATTATTATAAGAAAATTCTATTAAAGGTAAGTGATCGTCCCAATTACCTCCGAAATCAATTAGACAAGCTCTAAGCATGTCCTCCATTGTTTGAATTGTCCTTTCGCTTTGTCCGTCCGTTTGAGGATGATAAGCTGTACTTAGATTTAACTTGGTTCCCATTGCTTTTTGGAAACTTGACAAAAAATGAGAGGTAAAACGACTGTCCCTGTCAGAAACAATTGATAAAGGTATTCCATGTAATGAAACTATTTCATTTACATATAATTTGGCTAGCTGTTCCATACTGAAGGTTTCCTTCATTGGTAGGAAATGAGCTGACTTGGTTAGCCTATCTACAATCACCCATATTGTATTATTACCTTTCCTTGTTTTGGGTAATTTGGTAACAAAATCCATTGTTATCAATTCCCATTTCCACACTGGCATTTCTAGCTGTTGTAACAAACCTGAGGGTTTCTGGTGTTCAGCTTTAACTTGCGAACAAGTTAAACATTTAGAAACATAGGCTGCTATGTCCTTTTTCATTCCTATCCACCAAAAATTCTTTCTTAAATCCTGATACATTTTATCATTTCCTGGATGCATCGTATACTTAGACTTATGGGCTTCTTCTAATATACGATGACGTAGGATTCCTAATTTAGGTATCCACATTCTCTTTTCATGGAATCTCCAAATTCCATCTGTTCCTTGTTCTAATTCCTTAATCATTCCTTTTAATTTTTCAGTATCATTCTTGATTACTGATTCTTGTGCTTTTTAATTTGTTCATTTAAATCTACTTGTAGATTTAATTTAAGAGAACGTACCCTTTTTGGCTTTTCATGATACTTTCGGCTTAAAGCATCAGCCACTACATTTGCTTTTCCTTCATGATACTGGATATCACAATCATAATCACTAAGCATTTCCATCCAGCGTCTTTGTCTCATATTCAACTCTTTTTGCCCGAAAACATACGTTAAACTTTTATGATCAGTGAATATGGTAAACTTACTACCATAAAGATAATGTCTCCAAATTTTCAAAGCAAAAATTATTGCTCCTAATTCTAGATCATGGGTTGAGTAATTTTCTTCATGATTCTTAAGTTGCCTAGACGCATATGCTATAACCTTTTGGCGTTGCATTAATACACATCCATAACCTAGTTTGGAAGCGTCACAATAGACTACTAAATCTTCAGTTCCTTCTGGTAACGCTAATATGGGTGCATGGGTTAATCTTTGCTTAAGAATTCTAAATGCTTCTTCTTGCTTTGGTCCCCATTCAAACTTAATGGATTTACAGGTTAATTTAGTTAAAGGAATGGCTATTCTAGAGAAATCTCGAATAAATCTTCTATAATAACCGGCCAATCCTAAGAAACTTCTAACCTCGGTTGGTGACTCAGGGGTTTTCCATTTAGTTATTGCCTCGATTTTTGTGGGATCCACATGAATTCCTTCATGGTTTACTAAGTGTCTCAGAAACTGTACCTGTTCTAACCAAAATTCGTATTTTGAAAACTTAGCATAAAGTTTTTCCTTTCTTAATAAACTTAGAAGTGCGTGCAAATGCTTTGTATGTTCCTCTTTACTCTTAGAGTAAATTAGAATATCATCTATGAAGACAATTATGAATTTATCCAAATATGGCTTACATATTCGGTTCATCATGTCCATAAATGCGGCTGGGGCATTGGTTAAACCAAATGGCATGACAGTAAATTCATAATGACCATACCTGGTTCTAAATGTAGTTTTAGGAATATCCTCTTCCTGTTCCTTTAATTGATGATATCCTGATCTTAAATCGATTTTAGAGAACAATCGAGCTCCCTGTAGTTGATCGAACAAATCATCGATTCTCGGTAATGGGTACCGATTCTTAATTGTGACCTTGTTTAATTCACGGTAGTCAATGCACATACGCATTGATCCGTCCTTCTTTTTAACAAACAGTATTGGTGCTCCCCATGGGGATGAACTTGGCTGTATAAATCCTTTTTCCAGCAATTCGTCTAATTGTTTCTTCAGTTCTTACATTTCGGCGGGTGCCAACCGGTAAGGTGCTTTGGCAATCGGGGCCGTTCCTGGTAGCAGGTGAATCCTGAATTCAACTTCTCTGTCTGGCGGTAGTCCTGGTAATTACTCTGGGAATATATCTGAAAACTGAGATACTACTGGAATGTGTTTTAGTTCTTTTCCTTTAGTGTTAGTGATTATGGAAATCAAATACACTAATGATCCTTTTCTTATATAACTTGCAGTTTTCATTACAGAGATGAATTTTGTGGATCTAGATCGTTTATCTCCTTTAATTGTGATCTTTTCACCTTTTGGTGAATTTACTTGGATTGACTTTTGATCACATAAAATACTGGCTTTATTGGCCATTAACCAATCCATTCCTAAAACAACATCGAATCCTGCCAGATTCTTTGGGTAAATATTTGCAATAAACGTTTGATTTAAAATTTCTACTCTTGCTCCCTGCAAGATTTCAGAAATCCTAACAGTTTCTCCATTAGCTGTCTCTACTAGACATTCTTGTGGAAGTTTAGTTAATGACTGATTTAGAAGTTTGCAAAACAAAGTATTAATAAAACTTTGGTTTGCACCAGAGTCAAATAATACTTTAGCAAAAACATCATTAACTAAAAACGTATCGGCTATCACGTCCGGAATCATCTTGGCTTCGTCTGTAGTCAGAACAAATGCTCTAGCATTTTTAGTGTTCCTGTTGTTCGCAACTGGAGCCAATTTTGGACAGTTCGGCTTGATATGACCCTTTTCTCCACAGTTGAAGCACATTCCATTACTGGATTTCCTCCTGCAATCTTCTTCCTTGTGTCCGGGTGCTTTGCAGAAATTGCAAAGAGTGGAGCATTTTCCCGAATGCTTTTTCTTGCAGACCTTGCAGAATGGTGCAGAGGTAGAACCCATATTCCTACGGTTGAAATTCCCAGAACGGAATTCTTGGGTAAGCCTCTGTGCTAGGTTTTTCCTCTGGTCTTCTTCTCGTGTACGTACTAATTCATCAGTCAAGGTATTTGCTAGTTCTACAACTTCTTCTATGGTTTGGGGTCTAGCTGCCTTGACTACATGTCTAATCTCTCCAATTAACCCCCAGATGGAACGGGAGATTAATACTGGTTCAGGTGATGCAAGGGTTGGTACTATTCTAGCATATTCAAAAAATGTAGTAGTATAACCCTTACTATCTACCCCGGTCATCCTTAGGTTCAGAAACTTATTTTCTATCTGTTCCTTTTCATTGGGAGGACATAATTTCCTTTCTACCATATTCTTAAATTCTTCCCATTCCATGTTATATACCCTATCACTTCCTCTTGACTGGAGGATAGTGTTCCACCATTCTAAGGCTGAGTTCTTAAATAAATTAGAAGCAAACATTATTTTGTCTTCTTCAGCACACTTGCTTATTTTTAAAACAGCCTCAGTCTTTTCTATCCAGCGTAGGGCTGCAATGGGTCCTTCATTGCCCGAGAATTCTATTGGTTTGCAGAACCATAATTCTTTGTAAGAACAACCATAAGGCATGGTTCTTCTTCTTTTGGGAATGGGCGCTTGAAGTACGGGTCCATTGTTTAGGCTGTGTTCTGGTTCAATTGGTCGTTTACTGCTATGTTTACTTTTATTATTCGCTTCCTGAACCGTTTGAATAATAAATGGCATTGCATCTATGATTCCTTGTGCCACTATGTGTTGGATGGCACTATTGTCCATTTGGTTCCCATTGTTATTGACGCTTGGATTTTCATTAACCAAGTTAATGTTACTCTGGTTATCGTTATTCAGATTTCCTTGATTTTCTTCGTCGGCCATCTGGATTTTTTAAACATTTATCACATATTAATATCACAAAATAATATTTTAATATAGCCAATCACATGACATGCATTTTGGGCAAAAACGTCGATCATTGCGACTTTACTCTATTCATATATTATGCATCTATTACACACCAGTACTGAAATTAAAAATTACAATACCAACTAAAATAAAATTACACTAATAATAGTAGGCATCCGTACACACATATTTTATTTTATTATATTATTATTATTACTATTACCGTCTCACCCATCACATCTACGGATATGGATTCATCCAGAAATCCATATTGCGCTCGTCATACTTCCAGACGAGTCGCTCTCCCACCTGTCCCATTCGTTCACTACTCTCTAAAATTTCCTCACCAAATGTCCTAAGTTCTTGTACGTTTTCTGCACTCATTGGGGGTGCAGGTTCTAGGACTGGGTTCGGAATCTGGGGTGCGGGTTCCTGGTATGGAGGTGTAGGTGCCTGGAATCGGTAAGGATCTTCTAAGATCTCCCTAATGTATTCGTCGTGGTAATAGGGATCTAAAGGATCCAAACCTGGATAGGCTCCTAGAGTTGGCATGGGCATGTCTTCATGTATCGGGTAACGTTGCACATAGTCCCTATTGTCGTCCCACCAGGGGTCGTAATTTGGGTCTAAGGGGTTTGGTGCAGGTACCCTAGGTATTTCTTCCGGATTGAAGTCATGCATTTCTACTTGGTTTTCAGGGTTTTCTATCTCCATGGGTTGGTCAGGGATTGGTAGTTGTGGTTGGGGTGCTATCATTTGTTCTAAATTAGGGTCAGCTGCAGTGGTTGCTAGGATGTGGATGTTGGCTATACCCCTATTGATCATGTCTTGGGCATAGGCATCTGTTTCTCTTTTGGCTGCTGCTAGTACTCTCTGTTCTTGTAACTTTTTCATACGTTTTCTGCGCTCGTGTGCCCCTCTACTGAACCATCCCCTCTTTTTCTGAGGAAATGGCTCTTCTGACTGAGCCTTAAACACAAAGATTACTTCTTCCGTATCAGCAGAATACCCCGAGAGGGCAGGCTGAGAAGAGGAGGTATCTTCGCTTCTTGGAGAACCAGACAATTGACGATACGCATCAGATGGTCCTTGGTCGCTCATACTGTAAACTAACAAATAGTCAAATAACACATAACAATAAATACAGTTATGCACGTATTTCCGTAATTTATTTCCTAACAATTTGAATTTTGATGTCAGCAGAACACTTCTGTGGCTGAATAAGTGACTTAGCTCTGATACCACCTTCTGTCGCAACCCCCGATCCCAAATCCCCGGGAACGGGCGGCCGCGAGCCAGTTTCGGTGGTATCGCGTGTTTGTCTAATTTGGCAGCGGAATTTTTCATCAGGACCGTAGTTAGGAAATATTAGATCAGAGTAAAATACCACATTTTCATAATATTAAACACATGGGATAAAACCCAAGTTTGCAATACACACATTTTCATAGGAATAAGTCCTATTTTATTTAAGAAAAACATCTATTTCTTTTTAGGTAACTTTATTGCTACTTTTCCAAGCCTTCAGTGCTGTCCAACTGGCTTCTATTTGGCTTTCACAGTTTATTACCTGAAACGCGTTTTAAAAACATTTGTCAGTGGGAAATACTGGTGAGTGAATCCCAGTTTAATCAAGTTTAAATAAAAACCATTGTACAGTATTGAGGGCGATCTCGTAATTACATTTGTTTCCAAGTTATATCAATTAACATCCATGGTACTGTCAGACCCGACTTGTGGAAATGTTACTCCTTGACCCGGTGGTAACAAATTTTGTATACAAAACCCCAACATACTCATGATAATTGTATTCTTACAAATACTCAATAACTGCTTAATATATAATTAATCATGTGAGGTTTTGTAAAAACAATTCACAAAAAGGTTTACAAAAAGCGGATAAACTCACATTGTTGTCTTAGATATTCTGTAAGGGTTTCCTGGTGACAATCTATAATTTAAACAAAAGCACACGTGTTAGTATAATAACCCATTTTAACATTAGTAATACCCTCCCCGAGACGGCATTCCAACGACTACGTCGGGCAGAACCACGACAGCCGTTACGGAACCCTAGATCAATCGGGCAGAGTATCTAATACGTATCCAGGGGTTATGATACTTACAACGGAGCAGAACTTCACTATTTAGGGGGGGGGGGTATTAGACCCGAGTATAATGCCTACTATGAGAGAATCACGTTTAGAAAGAAAGATTTGAACGATTTCTGCTGAAACCCGATGCTCGCTACTTATAGTGCCCCATTTCAACTTTTACGCGACCCGCGTAAATGTAGACAAGGGTCTACGCGGCCCGCGTTGAACCCGGTCAACGTCGTAGCTTGGCTGGGTCATCAGGTAGGCTTGCCGGGTGTTGGGCCACGTGGCAGCCCAGGGCCGTGCCAGGTTTTAAGTTGACGCGGCCCGCGTCAAGGTTGGGGTGGGGCTTACGTGGCCCGCCTCAGCCCAAATTTTCAATTTTTAATTATTTTTAATACTATTTAGGGTATTCGGGGTCCGTTTTCACGTATGGGGTGTATTTTGGGACATATTGGGATATTCTAAAATATATTAGGGTGTCGGAAAATATTCGAGGGTGTCGGTTTAATTGAGGATTGTTATAAGGTTGTACCATAAGCTTTACAGGTTTGTACAATGTTTGTGCGACAAGATTTAACCAAACAGTTTACACCGAATCATCTCATCCTAAATCGTTATCGGCAATTCATATCATAAGGTCATGGCATGCATATAAGATCTCCAAATCAATAAGTTTAGAAACATACATAGTTTGTAACCAAATGCTTATTATTTCACAAAACAAAATGTAATATGTACCCAACAAAAGATGCACACAACAATATGTTCACAACCTCATTTCTATCATACAAGGCAGCCAAATATCACTTAACTCAAATATTAGTTATAACTTATAACAAACACAACGATTCTAACAGAGCTGTTTCATTCAGTCATACAACCAAAACCACTTAGCAAACAGTTGATTAACACATGAAAGTGAACTTGTAACTTCTCAAAAATTGGTTATAACCGTAATTAACAAGCATAACGATACTAAAACAGTTATTTCATTCTTTAATTCGTTTCAAAACAACTATCAAATATGTATCAAGTTTAGAATCACATAACACAAGTCAACAAATTGAAAGCACAATACTGGACATCCCAAACTGCACATTACATAACAACAACAAAAAAAAACAACAACTTACCACTTTCATTTCGGACCTGGCTCCGTTGCACCGTCATCTGCTGATGTCTCCTCGCCGGAGCTCCGCCGGAGCCACGACGCCATCGGAAAAACATCACCATCTGCATCTCGGCTTCGGCTGCTGATTTTGACGGCTCCTCCGTCTGACACTACTACGGGAATGAACCAGAGTTCTGCTGGAATCTGGTCGTCAGACTAGTGGCTTCACCATTGATGTGTGTAAAATACAACATATAAATTACATCAAATGAGGCATAAAACTAACCCCTTTTAAGTACTAATGTTGGAAAAAGTGTGCTTTTGTCTTCCTTTTGTATTTTCAGGATTAAATAAGCGTAAATGAACAAAAGGAGCAAAAATGCAGCCAAATCTAACATAAATACAAGAAAAGGAACAAACGTGGCATGCCCGACCCCTCGACAACATCTTCCCAAGCAAAAACAAGAGATCAGAAGGCTGAACACGGCCCCGTGCCCAGCGGACACGGGGGCGTGGTCAGGTGTCTGCAGAAAAGACAAAGCTATAGAAGCTTCTATTTCCCGACACGGGGGCGCGCCCAGCTCAACATGGCCGTGGTCAACGCTAAGATTCGCAGAATCTTGCAAATCTTGATAGTACAGATACGCTTCTACACACGGGGCCGTGCCCAGCGGACACGGGGGCGTGTGGAGCTAATGCAGACAAATTGTAATTAATGAAGAAAGAGAAAAAGGGTGGACACGGGGCCGTGTCCAGGCTTCTATGCAGGCTATAAATAGGGGTGCTTGGTTCACTTCAAAGGCATCCCTTGGCAAACGACCTCTCTCCCACTTCACCCACATTCCACCACCACTACAACCCACATCCACCACCATCATCCATCATCCATCTTAGAGTGTGTGTAGTAGTCTCGGGATCCAAGATTGATAGTAAGAGTTCTTGACAATCAAAGGCCATGTTTGCCTAAGTCTCTTACATCACTTGGTGAAGACAATCATTTAGTGTAATACTTTTGTTTTTAATCTTTTCGCACTTTTTATTTGGTTTTGTATTAATAACTTTAATAACTAGTTTCTTATGTTGAAGGTGAAACTTCCTTATCATTTGTCCGTGGTGTCTTGGCGTTATTTTACTGTCTATATAAAATAAAAGATTTACATCATTCATATCTCTACGGTCTATATAGAGATATGTTGGCTACCTGGTCGGGGGTTAAGGGAATGGTTTGGTAAGGTTCTTGCCTTGTTCAGTGTATAGATCCTGCAAGGACCTGGGTCAAGCTTACTAGGACCTCCTTCAATACCCACTGGTATTGGATGGCGGGGGTGCGAATGGCTTGATCCCCTCATATGTAAACTACTATTAATACATTAACCCGACTACTTGGGATTGTATCCCTGCTGACTCAAACCACTTTGCCGAGGGTAACGTCACCTTCAAAAGAGGGGCCTATCACATTTCGCATTAATAACTTAATTAATTATCTTTCAATATTCCGACCTTTTAGGATTGTATCTTTGCTGACTCAAACTACTGGGTTGAGGGTAACGTCACCTTCAAAAGAGGGTCCTACTACTATAACTAAGATAATCTCTTAAAAAGTGCAAAAGTGCGGAAACCATCAAAGGTTACACTAAAGGCGAGTCGGATCCAAGTGATTCATCTTGTCTATCTGTTTTTATTTTATTTTTATTTTCAGCATTTTTAGTTTTTATTTTTCATGTTAAAACTTTTTCTCAAACTTTTAATTTGATTAGACGTTGAGGATAAACCGGTACTATACTACGCTCACGATGGGTGCACTTGCCCATATATGTGTTTAGTGTTAGTAAAATATCGTGTTTTATAAATTTAAAACTTGACTAAAGTGTTAAAAAGGGCTTAAAATATAAGTAAAAATATATAACGCTACACACGCATCAAGTTTTTGGCGCCGCTGCCGGGGACACAAGGATTTTAAGAAAGATTAAAATCGACGGCCTAATCAGTTTTTAAAAACCTTTTTAAAACACGAGTACATTTTCTGCATTTTAGTTAGTTTTTGCATTTATAGTATACTGAACACGGGGCCGTGTTCACTGAACACGGGGCCACGCTGCATAATTTTTAAACAAACTCCCAGATACAGAGTCTGAACACGGGGTCGTGTTCGTTGAACACGCCCCCGGGCTGCACAAAACCAGTCACTTTTATTAAAACTCCCAGATACAGAACCTGAACACGGGGCCGTGCTCACTGAACACGGGGCCGTGTCCAGCCTCTGTTTCCGTTTTTATTTTTGTTTTCTGGTCTCGAGACTCTGTTGTGGTCTGCTGAGTGATTCTTATGGATCAATACTCAGGAGATTACAACTACCACTATGAGGAGGATGATTATAGGGAAGAATATTGCACCATTTGTGGTAACCCTCGCTCGGTACAATATTGTGACCTCTTTGAACCATCCACTTCATACAACTACTATGAGGAGCCCAGGTACGAGACGTCCACTTCATATTCATCCTATGAAGACCCAAGGTATGAACCTTCTCCCTCATACTCATATTTTGATGAACCAAGGTATGAGCCTTCATACTCATACTTTGAGGAACCAAGATATGAGCCTCAACCTTCATATACTTACTATGAGGAACCATGGCGTGAACAACCCACCTCATATGAGTATTATGAAGAACAAAGTTACGACCCTTATCCATCATATACTTACAATGAGTAACAATGGTGTGAACCATCTACCTCATATGAGTATTATGAGGAACCAAGGATCGAACTTCCGAATTCAAGCTTTGAGGATCCAGATCCTTATTCTATCACCCACATAGCCGATAAGATAATAGAACACATTAAAACTATCGAACGTTGTATAAAAGAAGCCCGCGCAAGGGAAGAGGAATCCCGCGCAAAGGAAGAATTAACAAATAATAAAGAAGAGATAGTTGAAAAGGTAAAAATGGAAGAACAAGTAAGTGAAAAGCCGACACATGAGTTAAACAACGAAAAAGGTGAGTCCGTTAACGTTAAAATTCAAGAAGAGTCTAATTTTAAAGAAATTAATCTCTTGTCACCTTCTTTCGAAAATCATTGTTTAGTACCCACTCATGCTAAGTTTTGAAAAAAGTTAAACACTAACACTAAAATTAACGAAACGGTAAGCATTAAGTTAACAAATGATCAAACTACGCTAATAAAAGATGATCCATTTGAAATTATCATTACACCGGTTCCATGTTTCTTTCAAAATTCCTTTATTAGTAATATTACAATTGATAAAGATTTTTTTGTTAATATAATGCCAAACTACATTTTTGAAAAATTAAGTATTGGTGATTTTTCTCCACTTCAAATACCCATTTTTCTATGTAATCGGAAAACAATAAAATCTATGGGAATAGTTGAAGATGTGTTAGTCCAAACAAATCAAACGGTAGTCCCAACCGACTTTGTCATCCTTGATGACGCCCCACTTATGTTGGGACGACCTTTTATGAAAACCCACAAAGCTTTGATTAATCGGAAGCAAAACAACTTACCCATTCAATTAGGGGCCTATAAAAGGTATGTCGATCTTGAACAATCAATGAAATATCCAATTGGCAATGACGACCCCCTAATTGAAGATGAGCCAGAACCACCCGATAAGGTGGGTCTAGCCAAGGACCCTTATAAACGTGGCGCACCACGGAGGCATTCCGCGGAACTATCCGTAGTTTTAGATTAGTTTAACTTTTATGTTTTCTAGTTTAGTCTTACTTTTCAGGAATAAATCACACTCGAAAAGGTGGATATTGCCAAAGGGACGTTAAAACCGCACCCCATGCATGAAAACAGAGCCTTCCGTTAACTTTTCCATCATTTCAGCATGTCCAGCATGGGGCCGTGGCCACCCAACACGCCCCCGTGCCCGAGGTTCTGCAGAAAATGCCCATGCCCAGTTCAGGTAACTGGACACGGGGCCGTGCTCACTGAACACGCCCTCGTGCCCAACCTTCTGTTTAAATTTGATACTGGCAGTCTGACCACTGGGCCGTGCTCAGCCCACCACACCCCGTGTTCAGCTACCCAGTAACATAAAATCTTGTTTTTAGCCCACTTTTACACATTTTAATCAACCGAAAAACTTATTTTTGGGACACATTGAGGACAATGTGTAATATAAGTATGGGGGGATGCTAAAACCTTGAATTTTGCAAGTCCTAATAACAAGCCTTACACAAAACTCTATTGGAACCGCTAATCACCCCAATTTTTTTCAAAAATTTTCATTTTTTTACTTGTCTTGGTTTAATTTGGGAATAACAAGTTCTAAAAAGGTTATATTTTTTACAAATTTACAACCGATAGCGTCGTGATAAAAAGAACCAACATAAGAAAATTATGAAACGGCATGACAAATCTAGTTAAAATTTGATTATATATACTTGATCACATTATAAACTCATTCCCACAAAAAGTGAGTTTTGAGCCTTTATTGAGCATACAAATACACATCTTTAAACTAAATGCTCATTTTTCGTTTCTTGTGTGAATAGCCGCTTGGTTTCTTACGACTCTAGAACTTGCCATGACGATACATTCCCGGTCCTTACCAACTTAAACCCAAGTAAGTAAATGATGGAGGCATTAGGACTAACCCCCTTTTTTCTTTTCAACACCATTGTTTTTCATTTTTTTACTACCTACCCAAAATCCCCCTAGTTAACCCCTTTGAGTCTAAACCTTTTTGTTTCTAAACCCACAAAACAAACACCCTTTGACCCACCAATTTTTTTTTTTAATTTTAAACCCTTTATTTTAGTAAAATGCTCGGTCTTCATGTGACATTCATTATAAAAAAAAATAAAAAAATGAAGTATAGCAATAAACAAACAAGTTCCTCAAAAGAAACTTTGTTTGAAAATGCTTTGTTTGAATAAAAGTCACACAAACAAAAAGTTTTACGACGACCGACACTATTTACGCTTTTTAGCCCTTTCTACTAACCACTAACCCAAAACCACCTACCTTTAACCCAATCCTAACCCTTCCCCAAGTCCTCTTGATATTTAAAAAGGTGTATAGTTAAAAAGGAGGAGGATTGATTGCTTGGCAAGCATATGGTAGAAGTAAGTTCCATGCCGGTCTCGAGTGTTTCACAAAATACATCTTCGGCCGAGTGTTGAGTGATCTCCCGTGAGTTATGTGAACTTGTATATAAATGGAATTTTAAAAAGGTATATTGTGCCCAAATAAGTAACTTCTCTTATGAAATGTTCAAAATAAATCATAACGAATAGGATTGTAAATAGCATAAAAATAAAACCTAATAAAGATCTTGGAATCCCGACACTCAAGACAAGCCCAAAACTTCTCTTCTACCCATTCCATTTGGGAGTGTAAGCCACATTATAAAGAGTTTTGCTTGAGGACAAGCAAAGATTCAAGTGTGGGGGTATTTGATGTGTGTAAAATGCAACATATAAATTACATCAAATGAGGCATAAAACTAACCCTTTTTAAGTACTAATGTTGGAAAAAGTGTGCTTTTGTCTTCCTTTTGTATTTTCATGATTAAATGAGCGTAAATGAACAAAAGGAGCAAAAATGCAGCCAAATCTAACATAAATACAAGAAAAGGAACAAACGTGGCATGTCCGACCCCTCGACAGCATCTTCCCAAGAAAAACCAAGAGATCAGAAGGCTGAACACGACCCCGTGCCCAGCGGACACGGGGGCGTGGTCAGGTGTCTGCATAAAAGACAAAGCTATAGAAGCTTCTATTTCCCGACACGGGGGCGTGTCCAGCTCAACACAGCCGTGGTCAATGCTAAGATTCGCAGAATCTTGCAAATCTTGATAGTACAGATACGCTTCTGCACACGGTGCCGTGCCCAGCGGAGACGGGGGCGTGTGGAGCTAATGCAGACAAATTGTAATTAATGAAGAAAGAGAAAAAGGGTGCACAGGGGCCGTGTCCAGGCTTCTGTGCAGGCTATAAATAGGGGTGCTTGGTTCACTTCAAAGGCATCCCTTGGCAAACCACCTCTCTCCCACTTCTCCCACACTCCACCACCACTACAACCCACATCCACCACCATCATCCATCATCCATCTTAGAGTGTGTGTAGTAGTCTCAGGATCCAAGATTGATAGTAAGAGTTCTTGACAATCAAAGGCCATGTTTGCCTAAGTCTCTTACATCACTTGGTGAAGACAAGCATTTAGTGTAATACTTTTGTTTTTTAATCTTTTCGCACTTTTTATTTCGCACTTTTTATTTGGTTTTGTATTAATGACTTTAATAACTAGTCTCTTATGTTGAAGGTGAAACTTCCTTATCATTTGTCTGTGGTGTCTTGGCGTTATTTTACTGAATATATAAAATAAAAGATTTACACCATTCATATCTCTACGGTCTATATAGAGATATGTTGGCTACCTGGTCGGGGGTTAAGGGAATGGTTTGGTAAGGTTCTTGCCTTGTTCAGTGTATAGATCCTGCAAGGACCTGGGTCAAGCTTACTAGGACCTCCTTCAATACCCACTGGTATTGGATGACGGGGGTGCGAATGGCTTGATCCCCTCATATGTAAACTACTATTAATACATTAACCCGGCTACTTGGGATTTTATCCCTGCTGACTCAAACCACTTAGCCGAGGGTAACGTCACCTTCAAAAGAGGGGCCTACCACATTACGCATTAATAACTTAATTAATTATCTTTCAATATTCCGACCCTTTAGGATTGTATCCTTGCTGACTCAAACTACTGGGTTGAGGGTAACGTCACCTTCAAAAGAGGGGCCTGCTACTATAACTAAGATAATCTCTTAAAAAGTGCAAATGTGCGGAAATCATCAAAGGTTACACTAAAGGCGAGTCGGATCCAAGTGATTCATCTTGTCTATTTGTTTTTATTTTATTTTTATTTTCAGCATTTTTAGTTTTTATTTTTCATGTTAAAACTTTTTCTCAAACTTTTGATTTGATTAGACGTTGAGGATAAACCGGTACTAAAAACTCTTGTGTCCTTGGACGACCTCGGTATCTTACCAAGGCTATACTACGCTCACGATGGATGCACTTGCCCATATGTGTGTTTAGTGTTAGTAAAATATCGTGTTTTATAAATTTAAAACTTGACTAAAGTGTTAAAAAGGGCTTAAAATATAAGTACAAATATATAACGCTACACACGCATCAAGTTTTTGGCGCCGCTGCCGGGGACACAAGGATTTTAAGAAAGCTTAAAATCGACGGCCTAATTAGTTTTTGAAAACCTTTTTAAAACGCGCGCACATTTTCTGCATTTTAGTTAGGGGGCGCTGGAATCACTGTGCGGTCTCCGGAAAGGGTGCCGGAGTTGTCACCGGCAGCCGGAATCGTCGTCGGAGAAGGGAGATCTAAGGGGGGTGCGGCTGATGTAATTGAAAGAGGAGCTTTAGAGTTTTTCTTTTAAATTGAGGGGTTTAATACATACATATATATATATATATATGTATGTATATGGTAGGGTTTTGAAAGTTTAGGTGAGTTGGGTTGGGCTTGGCCCAAGTGCGCTAGCCTGTAAGATATTATTTGCGTGTCTTGTATATAAAAACGGGTTCGTTCACAATGCGCAACAAATATACTATTTATTTGTCACACCCCAACCAATGGCGGAATCATCGGAGTGGGACTAGTTCGAGATTGCAAGAGACTTCATAACACTATTTGTGACAATATTTAATTCAACCATTTTCATTTCATAATCAAATTATCAAACATTACAAGGAAAATTCAAATAACAACTTGTTCATAACATAACAATAACAAAATTGATACAACACGTTAAACCTAAACGTCTAAGTGAGTATCTAGGCATTATTGCTAATCCGTTTCATAGCATCATCAATCCTCAACCTGTAACATGTTTAAAATAAAGTTCAATGCAAAAGCAAAGGCGAGTATACAAGTTTAAGAATAAGCATAAGTATAAGTTTAAAAGTTTAAAACAAATCCACATGGCAACTTAGTTTATACAAGATCATCATACAAGACATTCAATATTTCTAGTCAACCATCTGTTTACGCAAAAATGATATAATTCAACATGACCTCTCGTTCACGGGTGGTGCGTTACTCCTATAGCGCTATACATGTTAAATGGAGGCTCGTATAAGCTAATGACTATTGTATCACATAAGAATCACCCAAGTATAAGCATCAAGTATCACAACATAGCATTCATGTACTTGGATTGTTTCGTGCAAGTATAAAGATTAAAGTTTAAGTGTGATTTTATAATTTAACATGTTACACCCCAAAAGTGGTAAACACAAAAAGGGGGTTTCGAGTATACTCACGGTTTTGCAAGCTTTCCACTTGTGAATCCGGGAGTGAGTTGTTGTGGGAGGTTGGAACACCAAGTCCTTCTACACGAAGAAACAAAGGCGTATGAGTATTGGAGGATAACGGTAGATTAAAGATTTGGAGGTTAAAACACAAGAACATAATCATATGAAAGTAATCATATTTTAACACACAATACTTGTTTGACACTATGAAACCCCAAGGGTTATAATGTTTTCATGAGTAGGACACCCATTAGAATCATAACAAGTTTTAGGTCTTAGATGATGTTAATCTAGTCCTTTGATGAATGAACCCAAATTCACCATCAAAGGTTCAAATGTTGGATATTATATGTAGGTATTATATAGGTTATGTATTATACATTAATAAGTCCAATAGTTCAATAGTTCAAGCATGAGGTAGGAGGATGAATCCTCCATTTAGGAACCTCTTAAGTGTCATAAAATTCATGTAGGAGGTAGGAAGAAAAGTCTTCCATTTAGGCACCTCTAAGTGTTCACCACTACACTTGATGTTATGAACATTCAAGGAGGGTCATGAACTTACAAGTAATACAAGAATATGAACCACTAATCTATGAGAAATCATCAAGCAATGTGTGGATTTTGTGTGGGATAACCCAAGTTAATCCTAAATCAAACATTCATCAAGCTTTAAGCTTGAACATCACTTGTGGGTTAAACCCTTGAACAAAATAGAAAGTTTGTGAGGCTATACCTCTGATTTTGAAAGTCTCAACCTTGTTTTTAAGCCTAACTAACCATAGAAGTGGTTATAAGCATAAGGACATAGGTTTGAGATGAGTTAGACTCAAGTTTAAACAAGTTTAGTAAAGATTGAATCAAAACAGAAACAAACAGTGAACTTTGAAGCCTTTTTGGTGACGTTACAGGCTCTAGTTTTCCAGGGAAAACCTCTGGAAACGTAGCTAAGATCAATCCAAGCACATAGGAAAAAGAATGGGGTAAATCGGACAAGAATTGAGTGAGTTAAGCTCACTTTAGTGAAGAGGTATGCTTCTGCTCGAACACTGATTTGCAGCTGCGATTTAGAGAGTTTTAGAGTGATTTGGAAGTGTTTGCAAAGTGAAAATGGCTTGGAGTATGCTTGGTATTTATAGGGGAGGATTAGGGTTGGGTTTGGTGAAGAATTAAATGCATTAGAGGCAAGTTTAAACTCAAAAATCACCAAATCCCGCTCAAAACAGCGAGCTGAACAACATTTCTGCGGATTAGTGCCCGTGGCGGCCCATGGAGAATTTCTCCTCCACCTGTCGCGGGTGGCGACGCCATGCAGCCGAGAAAATGTTGGATTTTTTTCCACTTTTGACCCCTGGACATGGTATATTGATGTTTTAAGTTGTTTTCAATGTGTTTTAAGTATGAAAAACATATTTAAAGGTTTGTAATGTAACTATATCATGAAGTTAATATAAAACGAGTATAAACAAGTATGAATGTCGAGAATAAGTATCGAATTTGCGCAAAATTTAGCATATAAGGCACATGTTTACAAGTTTGACGTATTTTGCACATATTGTGATTAAAGTGTCGCATGTTTGATAAATTTAAATGTACGAACAAGCATGAAATGTGTGCAACATGAATGTAAAGAAAAGTACGAATTTCATTATGATCCAAGTCTCGGATTTTACAATGATTACAACGAAAGAACAATTATAAGAACACAAGACTTCCAAAAAAGAGAAATACAAACAAGACTTTCTAATTATGGAAAGTACGAAAGAGCAGGGCATTACATTATTTTATATACATGTGCGTTTGATATACGTTAAATTATACATGTATTTATACCCCAAAACACTTCCGTTTTAAGCGTTTTTGACCGAAACCGCAACGTTTAGGTACCACGGTACTTTTATATTTTCAGGTCTTAAACGGAGCACAAAATAAAAATCTGATGAAAACGGACAAATTCTGATGCATTTATGATGAAACGGGCAAAATTCTGATGACTGCCAGGTGTGGCACGGCCGTGCCATCTGACGGCACTACCGTGTCGATCGTTCGATCTCGGGAGCACTGCCAGTGCAACAGCCAGTGCCGATCTGTTCCCGGGCCACATGACCGTGCCACCCGCCGCATGACCGTGCCACCCGCCGCATGACAGTGCCACCCGCCGCATGACCGTGCAATGGCCAGACCAGGGTTTCTGATCAACATTCTGATGACCCCGCACTACCGTGCGACCAACGGCATGACCGTGCTGATCTGATGACCTAGGAAACTTGTCCACTAGTCTACTTGGCTGACCTGGGATCAGAGAAATTACGTCACCCGACAAGACCTGACCGCACGGCCGTGCGACCCAACGGCACGGCCGTGCCAAACTGAAAATTGCCTATAAATAGCAGCATTCGCTACTGATCAAAATGTTGGGTTTTTCTCCATGTTTCTGGGTGATTTCTGGGTTCCGAAGCAGTCCTGATCAGACCCATTTAAAGCTTAAAGATCGAATGGAAGCATAACCGATCCAACCCATCAATTCCTTGCTTGTTTATGGTTCGATTCCTTGTTCTTCAACATGTATTCTGATCATTTTGCAAGTTATGAGCTGATGTTAGTTTATGTTTAATGTAGTTTATGTAATAGTAGTTATAAACTTGTTTCTTGAATAATCTTTATGTTGTTTATATGAATCTTTAGTACTTTTTATGTTGAATCTTCATGATTATAGAATGAATGTTTCATTGAAGTTGAGTTCCTGATTATGTTTGATTATCTTGGATAATGAATCTGTGGTTAGTGGGATGGTAACTATTTCTTGAGTAATCACTTATTTGTAAACTTTGTTTACACCATGAAACCAGACCAGGGTATTGGTTTTATACAAGATATATCTTATTTTGATTAGGAATGCTTTCTTGCACGTAAGGGTTCTAACGAATTATATGGTGTTGATTACATGTTCTTGAATGCGGTTTATGATCCTTGTTTAGTAGTTTTGGTCTGAAATTGCTGACATGGTAGATTTGTGTTTAAGACTTGTAAAGGTGAAATATTTTGTTATATGATCTACATAATTGCTTATCCTCGTGGTTGTATTGTGACCATCGGCATTGCTTTCTTTGATAAGTGAGGTTAGGAATCCAGACCCGGTAAATAACCTATCTTTAAAGATTCGCATGAATAAATATCAATAGCTCGCTAATGAATGATTTTAGGTGGTTAACGTGTGACCATCGCGTTAACTTTCAGAAGAATCATAATGCTAGAAATCCAGACCCGGTAACTAGCTGTCTCGAAATTGGAAAATTGATTAAGTGCTTTTGTGACATATCTAGATAACATGTTTAGGTTGTTTGTGAAACAAGATAATATTTATTTTTCATATTTGGAGTCTAATATGTTTTAGATATAATTTAGTTAATTTAGTTAAACAACCATTCACTTATCCTTTTACTGGTAAATTAATGACAAAGATTTAGTACTTAATAACGCCCGTGTTCCATGGATCGATATCTGGCTCTTACCAATACTTTACTGCATATATGACGGGATACACTTGTCCTTTGTTGTGTGTGTTTTAATGTTAAGGTATAAACCATTTTTATAAATATTAAAACCCATGTGAGTGCGAAGTTCACTGTAAATAACTGTATAAATTATGTGCGCCTCGCGCGTCACCAGCGTTGCGTTAAATATATTTCGTCCGGGTTCACAGTTAAACGGTACGTTTCTCTCAACGCATTTATTATTATTTAATAAACGATAAGAATAATAATAATAATAAAAATAGTAAAATAATCTGCTCTCGATGATTGGGATCGAAAGTACGGGTTGTCACACAATTTGCCTTCTATTTGACCTTTTATCACTTTAATTTGTGCTTTCTTCAACACTATGTGGGTCAGACTCACCTAATCGCTATCCAATATTGGATAGATGATTCTCACTCTTAACCATTTCAACACCTCTTTGCTTTTGGGTTCAACCTCCTTTCTGCTTTTTGGCAAGTTTTGATTTTGGCTTGGTTATGATTATATTTATGCTAGCAAATCAGTTTTTCCCTTTCAAAATCTACAATCGGCTACTCTATGGCTGGTTCATAATTCAATAATGCCTCTGCGCTCCTATGAAAGATCTAGTGATCATTCATATTGACTCGTTTCGCCCAAGAATGCATAGTAGAGGTAATTTGTAAGCGTCTTCAGTTCAGTTTGGTGGATCTTTTAAAGAGGGCTTGAGCTTTAATTCCATTATTTCACTCAGACTCTCCATATTATGTGTCCATGGCTACATCGATTTGAATTGTAAATACTTCTTCCCGTATGCTTGAATCACTCATCTCCCATGCATCACACGTGCCATTCACCAAAAGATTCTTTAGGATTTTGTTCACTATTACACTAAGAGTGTAAAATTAGACATTCCTGCCAACATTATCTACCATAAAACATTAAATATCAACCAAAGGACTTGCAAAATTTTGAAACACATAATTGTATTTCACTTACCACCACCAAATCCACCACTAAGAAACCAACATGGTATTATACATCCTTCAAGGGGGATTTATAGTCTAACACATGAGTGGGTAGGCGATTGACGTGGGCGGGGTTCGGACGTGGGCAAGCATCGGACTCCAGGGGTGGGCGTGGGCGGGGGTCGGACACCGGGGGAGAAGTTAAGGATATTGAAGCCAGCGAATAAGAAGGTTAGGTTTTCTTTGGAGGACTAGGGGGAGAAGTTAAGGATATTGAAGCCAGCGAATAAGAAAGTTATGTTTTCTTTGGAGGACTTGAATGGGAGGCTACAAAAGGTTCAGGAAATGGGGGAAAAGGAGGTAGTCGTTGGGAGATTTGGGCCATTAAGGGAGAGCCTTATGAAGTTGCACTCTAGAGACCAAGAAAATAAGAAACCAGGTTTGTCAAGGCTTAAATCTGTTTTTTTTTTCTTCTAAATTTCAATCTTTTTTTAATATTGACATTTGTTGTCAGGTTGTAGACACGTTTGGATGTGGTCTGAAAATTTGTGTTGTTTCTTGGTAAATAAATTCTCATCATCTCTAAGCAAAAACTATTTCCATGCTGACTTTTGGTGCTTTTTAACCTGTTTAACCCGTATGTATTTTAGCTATTTTTTTTTAATTTGATTACTTAGACCTGTTTGAGATAAAAACACCACCCCTTCATAAATAAACGGGTCAATGCATTGAACAATAATTTCTGAATTTACATGTGATCTCCGGTGACTCAAGTTGTTCTTGATAGTGTGGACACTAAGCTTCAAAGAGATCTATTTGATATTTGGAATAAAGATTCTAAAAGTTTGTTCTTTGCAGGTCAGAAACGATTCCTCGCACGTTTATGTATATGGTACAGAGCAACCTAAGCAAGGTGGGTCCACTTTCTTTGCAACTGATGTGCTTCTTGACTACCAATAAATCACAAATCCTAAGTTGTTTTTATATTTTTTTTAGACTACTCTAAGCTTTTGTTTATTGTGATGATATTGGTCCAGGAAGCAAGAAAATAGGAAAAAGGCTACACTTTTTATGATTTCCGTTTGGTAGGTTTAGTAACACTTGCTACTTAATCTTTTTTTACTGGTTTGGGCACCATTAAAGACTTTAATGGGTTCGCGAAACCTTGGATTTGAGAGGGAATTTATGTTTTTGTAATTGATCTTTGCTAGCAACCTACTGGCATTTTAATAAAATTATTCATTTTGTTAAAAAAAAAAAAGATTCATCACATTTTTTATTTCTTTGAAAGGTCAATTCAGGAAACCCGTTATAAATTGGATTTGCAAAAACTGTTTAGGGGCAAAGAAAAGATTAGTAATGAGATTCTAGGTTGGATTTGCAAAAATTGTTTTGGTTATGATGGTTAGGCACCCGAACTTTGTTATGTATTGGTGGAAACATGTTGGCATATTGGGGGGATCAATGGAACCTGACACGTTAAATTAACATACAAAAGCATTTTGGGTGAGATTAACATACAAAAGTATTGGTTTTAACCTGTTACCAATTTGCCGCATGTAAGTTTTAATTTTATGAACCGAGAAATCTACCTCTTGACCCGTTGTATTTATTACACATTTGACCCGTTATCTGATAATATTTGTTCTTTTGTAACAAGTCAAAAATGTCATTTTAAATACTTGGAAGAACATGAGTCAACAAACTCTGATGATTCTGCCCAAATGGTGCTGGACAAATAGGTGTTGGAATAGGCTTCTGGTGAAACCATGGCTTAAGTCAGGTATGATGTTTTCTCCTCTGATATCCAGCCTGTTAATGTGGTTATTTGGTCTGGTTCGACTAATATGAGCAGGGCAAAGAACACAAACCCTGCTTCCTTGAATCCCACTTAATTTAGTTTGAATGATACTGACTATTTACATATGGATATTGGTTCGACGAACGAAGCAAGAATCAGTTAACACAAACGTTATGGTATTTTAGGTACTTTATTTTAAATGACGTGGCATGTTTACATATGGATATTGGTTGGACGAATGAAGCAAGAATCAGTTAACACAAACCTTATGGTATTTTAGGTACTTTATTTTAAATGACGTGGCATGTTTATCACTTTTCATTTTGATCTCTGTTGTATAAGTACAACCCCTTTTTAGGTAACAAAATTTTCTCTGTAGGTTATATTGACAGTGGTGGAGCAACAAATGAATCATAACGGACCGGTTTTTATGGAGCGATTCACTGAGTCATTGCATTATGATTAGACGCCTTTTTTACTCGCTTGAAAGTAGTGTTGGTGTCATTTTGTTGGTGAGTGATCACTATAAAGTTATGTCAGAGGTGTATATGGCGTATTTGGTGGTGGTGCCTACAAAAACTACACTTATTCACCTAATCCAAAAGACGGTTAACCGCTTACGGTAATCTCATTAACCTAAACCACATCTGTATCTACTTCGATTAATTTTATTTTCAATATGCTCAGTTTGCTACTAGGGTTGAGATTTGTTTTTTTATATACAGGTACAAAGAAGGTCACCAAAACTATGTTATACATCCAGCCCTCTTACATTAAAACCCAACCAATTTTCTTAGATAAGACCGAACGCCTTTGCTCGATTAGCATTCAAAAGGAAACCAAAAGGATTGAGATTTGTTGAAGTTTTCTTTTGCAATCACTCAAAGCTGAATGATGTGGTTTTAATTTGATTGATCGGGCATGCATTCACTTTGTTTAAATTCAAATATTTATATGGGGTTTTTATTTTTATTTTTTGCCTAAAACTGAATGACATCTGCAATAATTTAGACAAACACAACATAAAAAGGTAATCTTTTTATCACACTTTTAAATAGAAAACATAAAATGGATTTCCCGTTTGAATTTGACAGACATTTCTATGTTGTCTTTTTTTTTCCTAAAATTGAACCACATTTGGCGTTAAAATTCAATTGCGGCCCCACAATTCACATGATCTGCTATCCTGGTGAGAATCGACCCGCTTATGACCGCAAAACCTATACCGACCCGCGAAGTATTGATAGAGTAGTTAATTTACATCTTCACGGGTTTGGTTGCAGGCCGGTTCGGGTTGGTTATGGACTGATAATTCAAAAAGTACAAGTGTGTGTTCTTAGTACAGATGTAAATGGTTTTGTTTGCTTAAACATTTTGTATTCTTTTAAAGTTGTTATTGTGCTTTACATTCTACTTCTCGTGCACTAATTCAATGGATCAGTCATATTTCAATTTTGTCTGCCTTGATTTGCACACTTTTGATCAATAATTGGAAGCAAAACGTATTTAGGGGCTTCACATTTGGTAATAGAAGGTCTTAGTGTTGGTTTTGATATGTTTTCGTTTGGTTTCAGTTGGAGTATAAGGTGGCAAAGACTTGGGGGGGGGGGGGGGTGATCGGGAGTGCAAGGTTTATTCATATGGAGACATTGAGTACATTAGATGAGTAGTCGCATGACATGAGTCACAAGACGATGAGTAACCACACAAAACAAAAGCAAAGTTAAAGCCAAACGGGCTGCACACAAGATTTTCTTAGATGTGGCCCAGGCTGGCTCCAAGTATGTTCTTATATCCCTTTAAAAACACATTTACTCGTGATTTAAAGATCATGTCACATGATTGAGATTATAGGATGGGAAGTTTGTTTACAGACTCATCTATCTTAGCGATCTGATGCGGTTTTTGACACAAGATGAAGCTGTGATGACCACATCTCTTCTGGTAGGATCACTGGGAGATGAAAAGTTGGTAAAAAGGGCTTTGAAGACTTTAGGTGATAAGAACTTAAACCATAAGTTAAGCCTAAAATCCAATGATCATTTGATTATAATTTGCTCACACTTGCTTGCATTTTTATTCAAATTTTTCAGGTTAATACATTAAGAGAATGAAAAGCAATGGCCTTAGACACTAAAAGATACGTAAACAATAGTCAACAAACTGCACCAAATGGTGAATGTGTTTGCTGGCATCATTATTGTGATTTGCTGGCATTTTAGCTTTCAAATTTTTAACATTTATTTATTTATATTTTTAAACTCTGGTTAATTTAATTAGGGATATGAGGCGTTTATAGCTGTTTTTAGGTTGCATCAACCTCACATATTCATTTTCTTCTAGGCAGACTTTCATGTTATTTACGGTGCCCTCACGATGATTTTGAGAAGGAAAATGTTACAGTATAAGTAATTATAAAAAATCACATTTAATTTCTTTTAAAGAAGATGATTAATCATTAAGAACACATGGTAATGTGATCATAGAAGTGGTAATATGTACAGCTTGGGCGGGTTGAGTGAGGGCATGGGTTGACCCGCTACCACCTTTTTTTATTTATTTTATATGTACTTTATGTGGACAAATGAATGCGAAAATGATCATGATAAATACAATATTTATGTTATGATAATCTAAACATTTGAATAAAATGCAAAGTTGTCAATTCATTTATTTTCATTCATTTAATTTAATATTTATCTAAGTAATGAATCGTTTTTTCTTTTAAAAGTTTGCTTAACAAATTAATCTATAAGGCACTTTTATATTTGTATCCATGATTATAACATATAATTTTTATGTTTTTTAAAGGCATATAATTTTTATGTTTTATAGATAAAACTTATTTAAATTGTTATTTCATCAAGTGTACTTGCTTCCCTGCTCAATGCTGGCCATGGTGAACAAAGATATCGACTATTATCTTCTTCAACTTTTATGCTACTCAAGTAAAATCCCCACCAAAGGTTTCTAACCCGTGAGTATCTTTTTATGAATTCTATCCACTACTAAAAAACACGCCTATTTCCGACAAAGTTTTTTGTCGGAAATTGGTCGGAAAACGGCGTTACCGACCAATTTCCGACTAACTGGCTTTTCTCGGAAAAATCTAGTCGGTAAAGTTTTCCGACAACATTCCGATGATTATTTCCTACATATTTCCGACAAAAAAGGATGCTAGAAGTTCCGACGAAATTCCGAGTAAATTCTGACTACATTTTTCCGACAACATTCCGACGACTATTTCCTACATGTTTCCGACAAAAAACGATGTTCAGAGTTCCGACAAAATTCCGAGTAGTTTTAATAATTAGTTTTTTATTTCTTTTCTACTTTTCCAACCATTTTCCGAGCTACGTTTCCTACTATTTTCCGACCAAACAGTTTTAATTATAAAAAATAAAAAAAAAATCTGCTAAAAATGCAAAAAAAAAAAACTATAAAAATCATGTTTAAAACATAAATCTACAAACTAAGATACGATTATCACATTCCGTTCAAAAGTTTCAATACAAAATACAACACTGTTATCAAATTACGAGCTTACCCACAAAATATGATACCGTTGTCAAATTACAAGTTTCCCACAAAAATACGACACGGTTATCAAACTACAAGTTCAACCACAAAAGATGATAAACTTAAACTAGACTACAACGGATTGCCTGGATTACCAAATTTTTTTAGTAGCTCGGTTATTTGTCGTTGCACTTCTTCCTTCATTTCTTCTCTCATTTCTTCTCTCACTTGTTGTTGAGCCTCTTCAACACGGTTTTGCAACATATCCACTTGAGCTTGCAAGTTTTTCACCTAAAAAAATGTTTAGTATACATGATATTAGTAAACAAATTGAGATGTCAAAACAATCACAAGTAACTAATTTTGGGTCTTGTTTTTTTAATCTGTATCGCATGATGGGTAGGGCCGCCCGTTTTTACCCGAACCCAATAACCAAACCCGACCCAAATGACCGAACCCATACCCAATATAACCCACCAAAAATTCCTAAACAATCTATTTTGCAGCCCAATATAACCCTTTCTGACCTGAAACTAGTCTGACACGGACAACCGAAAATAATCATCGTTTTAATATGGTCTGTTCCGAACCAAGTATTTTGCAGGGAATGAAGTTAAAACAATCTATTTTGCAGCCCAAAATAATCAGCACATACATTATTTCAATATATTTATACAATTTTCTATAATTTTTATTTGTTTTCTAAAGTCAGGGAATGAAGTTAAAAAGAGTGTATGCTTTTCTTATCTCTTATACTCATCTTTTAAATTTATTACCAGTGCATCTCATATAAGGTGTCATATAAATGAAATCCTAGTTCGAACCAAGTAACAAAAGAATGGTCAGTGGTTCGTGACTGAAAACTAAATGTTAAAACTTAAAACCAGGGAACAAAGAATATTTAATAATACCTGCTCTTGTGAGCGCTGGTAGTCCGCATATGACGCCGACCCCGATGATGAAGATGGTGTGCCGTTAACGATGAAATGAGGATCTGAAGATCCTATCCCAAATCCTCTCCTTCCCTGCGCACGTTCCCACAAGTCAGCATCACCGACCGGATGTAGCGTGACGTCTTCCCCATACTTCTCGAGCATGGATCTCTCATATGCTTCCTACAATATATAGAAACACGGTTGCTATTATACTAAAAGTTGATACAACAAATACACAAAAATGATACAGGATCTTACATATGCTTTTCTAGATCGAGTAGTACAAAACTCCGCCCCGTCCAAGCTTTCATCATACAATCCGTCCCAAAAATTTTTCTTGGACTCTTTGGTAAGGTGGGTTGCAAGGAAGAGTTCCCTAAATGTGGGTGGCCGGCCCAATGCCCGTTCCTATAATAACAACATAATTTAAAGTAAAAACAATGACTAAAGTTTATAAGTATTTTTAAAACTATGTTCATAGTTAGTTCACTGGTTGCATGGATTCCGTTTGTTGTAGAAATTACCATTTTATTTCATAGTTAGTTCACTGGTTTGCATGAACTTTTATAATGGCAATTGGAATGATATTAACTCTTATTTATTTAATCAGCCCATTAAAAAAACAGAAGCAACATTAAATTTTTTTAGAAAACTCTCAGACCCTTTTCTGAATTTTAATAACCGAATGACTTATACAATTTAACTTACCAAGATGATGCGATGTTCATCATATCCCCTAGACCCCCCTGTATGCCGGGATATCACATCATCATTATCAACTTTCTTACAATTATTTCTCCCTTTCACAGACTTCTTTTTCCATGCCTCTGTGTTCCAGCTCTATACAAAAGTAGAAATACATGTATGATAATATAAAATGCAATAAAATATTACCAAAAAAATAATGTATTAATTGGCTTACCATGCACAACTCTTCCCATATGTCACTATGCACGAAGCGGGGAGGAAAGTTACTCATTGCTTCAAAATCAAGCCTATCATCTGGGAAATCAAACCCAGCCACCCTAGCTTTCTTTGCCGATTCAGTTCGATAATCCGACATTATATCTGCGAAACGGTCCTTTAACACGTTCTCAAATCCTTCTCTAATGGCTTCATCATTTGCTTGATCCCAGTTATAACGTGTCTGAAAAAAAAAGTGAAGTTATAAATGCACACTCAAAACAAATTAGAATAATATATACAAATAACTAACTGATGTAGTACCCTAAATCGATCAAACATGCGGTCCAGTAGTTCCTTAGGGACATCTCTATACGTTGCCCAAGCTCCATCAAAACACTCGTTGAATAAAGTTCTAATTGCCCTATGAACTTTACCATTCGCAAACCTACAATTAGAAATAACCGAATAAGTATATGTATAACATAAATAAACAACATAAATTTAAATGTTCAAAAAAACATACTTCCTCCCGACCCGATAGATATAAGGCCTCTGAGTGTGATCATGAGTCGCGGCTGAATGAGGCGTATTTTCAGCATTAGAGGCAAGTTGAGTCGCATTTGTGTCATCATGATAATCAGCACCATCATCGGAGTCGGCATGATCTCTAAACGGGTTAAACCCATGCTCATCCTCTTGCGAGATGTCCTCATGTTGACATCGAAGCACCCTCTTTTGACGTCTTAATGCCCCCTGCATGTCAGCCATGGGATCAGCATCACCAGCACGACTGTTACTCCCAGCGTATCCGTGACCTAACGTCCTACTAATACTCGGACTCAACTCTGAAATATGACCACGACTAGATACTAATGCCTTTCCACGCCCACCACCGGAGTCCTGCGCTCGCCCACGCCCACCACCGGAGTCCGGCGCCCGACCACGCCCACCACCATAGTCCGGCGCCCGACAACGCCCACCACCGGAGTCCGGCCCACGACCACGCCCACCACCGATGTCCGACCCCCGCCCACCACTGGTGTCCGAACCCCGCCCACGCCTACCACCGGTGTCCGACCCCCGCCCACGCCCACCACTGGAGTCCGATGCTTGCCCACGTCCACCACTAGGGACAGATGCACGCCCACGCCTACGCCTACCACCGGTGTCCGACCCCCGCCCACGTCCACCACTAGGGACGTATGTGTATACTATCGGGATCAGTTACTTAAACTTGTCTGTTTCACTATACATGTGTGTATACGTTGAGACACATGGATACCTATACACACACGCACATACACATAGATACAAGTGCACACATTCACACACAATACATATACGTAGGTATGTGTATGATATCACGATCAATCATTATAAAAAAACCAAAAATTAAGAATAATATAAATGTTTGGTCGGAAGTTTCCGACTAGTTTCCGACCATTGTTTTTTTAATTTTCGTTTTCGAGTTTTAAACGTTATTTTTTTGGTTCCCCCTTTGCGCACCATAACTATACATGAAACATTTTTTATTTTACCAACTTATATGTATTATACATATACGGACGTATGTGTATACTATTAGGATCGGTAGTATAACAAACGTTTTTCTATTTTTTATTTATTTAAGTTTTCCGACCATTTTCCGACCACTTATTTTTTGCTTTTATTGCTTTTTTTTTGTCGGAACTTCGTCCGAACTTTCCTACAAAATTCCGACCATATTATTATTGGTCGGTAAATTGTCGGAAAGCAGTCGCTAAAACTTGTTTATTCTTTTTGTTGGTATTCTGTTGGAAAATGGTCGGAATTTTCCGACCAAATTTGTTTTGTCGGAAATTTTGGTCAGAAATTGCCAGATTTCTAGTAGTGATCGTAGTATTTTTCAATTCACACATGCAATGTGTGCTTTATATATTTTATTACATATACCATTTTCATTGTTCAACCCGTGTATATACAGGTCTATAACCTAAATAATATTATTAATATTGGTTCGGGTTAAAATAAAATCTGACCAAATATGGGTTCATGAACATATGGTTACCGTCTTAGTCTTAATGGGTCGTTTTTTTTTAAATGTATGAGTTTGTTTTGGGTCAAAACAAATCTGAAGAAATATGGGTTCATGATCACATGGTGATGGTTTGTTTTAAAGAGTATTAATTTGGTTTAGGTCATCGCAAGTCAATTCATCTTTTTAATGTCGTCGGAACATTGTGTATAGTGTCGATTTCGAGCATGCTCGGTGTAATATCAACAGAACCGCTCACTTGGAGATTGATTAAAGTTTGGTTGCCTGTGAATTTTAAAAGTGTTGGGATGTTAGTTAAATAATATAATTTACTTTGAGACCACACGTGTAACACAACAATTTTATAACCTATCCTTTATATATACAAAAAAAAAAAAAACATTACATATACTCATCTTGCTTTTGTATGTTTTTATGGATCTTTACAACTAAAAAAAGTTTAAGAAACCGAATTAATAATTTGTGGTGGAGATAAGGGAAAGAGAATGCTTTGGAGGTTAAAAATGTTATTTATATACTTTTATTTATTGTAAATTAAATTCTTACCCGGAAAGTTTCCGGGTTATAACCTAGTTTACATATAAATAGAAATACAATATTTACTAATCAATACAATCATAAATGAGAATAAATCAAGGATATTGGAATACTTGATTTACGTCTTGCTGTTAGAAATCAAGAAATATCTCAACAATCCGGATCATGTGATAAATGGCCACGGGCTGTTCAGCTAAACTATCAAATTCCATCATTTAGGTCTCCGATTTCAACATTGAAGATTTATCTCCAATACACAAAACAACTAAAAGTGTTACAATGGCTAATTTATTTATAAACAATGTTTTTGAGAGGCGGGTCAGTCATCGAATAAGGCACACTACCGAGTCACTTGTTAGACCACACTAACAACTGAATAATATTATAACTAAATATAAGAAGATATTTGAATATTTATATAAATTTTAAATATTTTATAAAGCGAAAGTTTAAAATATTATTGTCATGAGTGTGTACATAGAATTTAAAAGATTGTGGATTCTTAGACCTTTTAAAAAAAAGAAATTTAAAATATTGTGGATTCGTAGACCTCTTTAAAAAAGAAAGGCTATTAAATCATGTTAAGTATGTTAAGTGACAATTATAGGTCTAGCACCTCTAAAACGGATTGAAAGGGGACATACTCAAGATCGTCATTCACAACTTTCATTTTCCTAGGATACACCTACATTTGAATAAAGATAAAGAAGAAGACCAAGCAAAAAACATTGTAGAAAACATACACAACAAAAATATGCTTAAGGCCCATCAAATTTTATATACCCACAATATCTTAACCACCTAGAGGTGGGTTGTTCTTTTGTATCTCAAGGTAAAACTTGTGATTCAAACCTAGATGGTTGCTTTATTATATAGTGTCTTTATTCAATAATTATATTTTATCTATATCAAGTTATCCAAATTTGTATTTATAACGTTCAATTTATTTATCATGAATCAATAATCACATTATACTTTCCAAATAGTATTTGTTGTATTAGCTATACATAAATTAATAATTACAAGGGTGCAAACGTGTCGAGCTGAGTCCGAGCTCGGTCAGACTCGAGCTCGTTTTACTTATGAAAGCTCGAGTTCGGCTCGTAGGTAAAATTTCAAGCTGAAGCTTGACTCGGGCTCGGCTCGTTTATTAGTTCCTAATTAATATATATTTATTATTATATTTATTTTATATATACTTTAGTTATTTTTTCATAATTTTATATATAATAATAGTTATTATTTAAATATATAAATAAAAATAATATACTAACAGTAGGCTCGTTAAGGCTCGCGAGCCGGCTTGAGCTCGATAAGCGAAGCTCGGGCTCGGACTCGTTTATTAAATGAGCTTGTCTTTTAGGCTTGGGCTCGGGCTCGAGGTCGTTTAAGCTCGGCTCGTTCAAGCTTTTTTTTCGAGCCGATCTCAAGTAGCTCGGCTCGTTTGCACCCCTGAACTTTAGTTTTCTCTTATATTTACACGATAAAATAAAGTTTATTTATTTTATTTGTGCCAACAGGCCCATATCCCAGCCTATTATTAAATTATATTGCATAAATGGGCCAAGATTAGGGAGTGTAAGCTTATGTCAAAAGTAGGCCCATAGAAAGATCAAGACGGTTCTTCATAATTCCAACGACTATGGATTTCATTATCAACCAGTCATCATGAAAGTTCCCGAATATCCTATCCAGTTATATATAAATCGTTCCTACTCCTTAAATCTCACACTAAAATCAGCAAGAGATCAATTGTATAAGTGAAATACCTGCTACGCAATCCAGTAATCAAGTTCTACATTCTTTCCACAGTTTCAACCAAACATTCTCAAATGTCGATCGTCCCCAGCTTGTTCGGTGGCCGAAGCAGCAGCGTCTTCGACCCATTCTCCCTAGACGTTTGGGACCCTTTCAAAGACTTCCCGATTTCATCCTGGTCTGATGTTTCAAGGGAAACTTCTGCGTTGGTAAATGCCCGTGTGGATTGGAAGGAAACCCCGGAAGCTCATGTGTTTAAGGCGGATCTTCCTGGGATCAAGAAAGAAGAAGTGAAGGTGGAGGTGGAAGACGGAAACATCTTACAAATCACCGTTGAGAGGAATGTGGAGAAAGAAGATAAGAATGATAAATGGCATCGGGTTGAACGAAGCAGTGGCAAATTCACAAGGAGGTTCAGGTTACCAGAGAATGCTAAAATGGATCAGGTGAAGGCGGCCATGGAAAATGGAGTGCTCACAATTACTGTGCCTAAAGAAGAAGCGAAGAAACCTGATGTCAAGTCTATTGAAATCTCCGGTTAATATGAACTTCAATCATATTGTCATCGATCATCAAGTGTTTGTTTGTGTATGATTTTCTAGGGTCTATGTATTCCTGTGTTTCTCAATGAATGGCTGTCATAAGTTGTATACGTTTGTGTAACTTCGATGATGATTGATGAATAAAATGTTTGTTAGCTTCTAAATTCGATTCGTTGCACTCTGATGCAAATATTACAATGACAGAATGAAGCATACGAAGTCGTTCCAAGAGTGATGTTAAGAACCCCGAGCTGCATTATTTGCCTAACTCCTCTGATTTCCATGATTAAATTTTGAAGTGTGTAGTGATTTTTGTCATATTTTACGGTATTCACACAACATCCACCCAAACCAATTTTGTTTATTACCCACAATGTTTACAACGAAAACAAAAGATCTTTACACCACGATGATGCAAAGACTAAACACAAAAAATTATACAGATTATTTAAATCTCATGAATCAAACAAAGAACCTAGAAACTCTCTTTAACAGAACAACATTCTTTTATATCAACAAACTCCAGAAACTCTAATCCCAAACCAACTGCAAGCCCATGTGTGTCATCCCATCCTTATGCAAGCCCAATTTCCAGCCCGTGATTAGAAACCAGCAGCCCAGGTTTAGTCAACATCCCAGACGTCATGTAATGTTAATGAGCTCAATCAGAAAATTTTTATATGAAAAATATGTTTTGACATTAAATTGGAAATAAGCATATATATATATTAATTATGAAGACAGCTTTCTTTCTTAACAAAGGGACGAAATTGTCGAACGAAAATAGGAGAGAAATGGTCAAAGATGTTTCTTTTGGGATTTTTTTTTTTTTTTTACATAATTTTTTTTTTTTTTAGAGAAACAGAACGATTAATAGATAACTTGTTAAGTTACATCAAAACAGAAGGTAGACGGGCAACAAGCTGCGCCGCCAACCCTTTCTGAATTGCAAACCCCAACCTCCCAAACACAAACCCCTGCCCCCTTGGGGTCGAACAATTGCTGTGGATAACCCGTTGAACCCTCGTCAAGAAGTTGATGGCTTCTGGCGCTAGGGAGCCAAAAGTATCAAAGGCAAAAGGGATAAAGACATGTTGGTTCTCTGCGCAAGCTTTAGCGTGCTTATCCACTTTCTTTGATTCTGCCTTTCTTGCTGCTAGTCCAGTTACAAACCCGTTTTCCCTTAAACCAACCAAAGGGGAAACCCCCGTGAGGTCTACACAAGCATGTTTCCCCCCAGCCCAGCCAAAGACGAGCAGATCCGCTGGTCGCCGAGTAGATCTCCCTTCCATAGGGTCCGTGAGGAAATTCACAGGGGCCTCTTTCTTAGCAAAAATCCCAGCTCTTCTTAAGATGTCCCCCAAAACATCTCGCACCCAGTCATGCCGATATTTAAACCCAGGGAGCTCTTTACAGTGAACTGCGTGCTCCCCATATTTATCCATACAAGCTTTACGACATATCGGGCAGGTTTCATCTTCTGGGTACATAGGGATCATTAGCCGGTATTTGAGAATGGTTCTATATTCTACTGCCGACATGCATTGTCCTAACCCCTCAATCGGGATAACGGTCAAAAATTCCTGAGCATGGGGACCCTTAAGACACTCAAACACCGCCTTCTGGCGGGGTGATCAAACACATATTTAGGATCCCGTAATGACATTTTTCGTAAGTGTGAGAATGCAGAGGAATTGACATGTAAACATCATGTTGGACTTAAGCATGATGTTTTAGGTTGTTTTTGGCAAGAAAAATATCAAAGATGACAATTTAAGACACAATGCAATGAATTCTAGGCTTAAAACTTAAAACGCCATACCAAGTACATTAAGTAGTGTATTTTAAGTGTTAATTAGTGTGTTTTAGTTATGTCTTAAATTTCATGCCTAGAATTCATTACATTGTGTCTTAAATTGTTATGTTTGGTGTTTTTCTTACCAAAACTTAATGCCTAAGTTATAAACATGATGCCTACATGTCAATTTCTATGCCTTCTCATACTTCTCACGAAAAATGTCATTTTTACAGAAATCTCACCCAACACATTCATATATAACTTAAACCATGTTCAATTGGGTGTTTTAAGCTTGTTGTTTGACCATTGAGCGAGGGGGTTTTGGATGCCCATCAAAAGCGAAAGAAAGTAGTGTATGTGTAGTGTGGGATGGGTTAATATTATGAAAAAAGAATTATAAACAACTTTTCGTCTTTAAATTTTAAACCTTCCTGAAAAATATATTTGAATATATAACTATTTTCGAATAAAATGTTTGGTACTCAAAAATACCTAACACATTCTTACGATTCCAAAAGTGAACGAAGAGGGACCAAAGATCTTCCTCTCAAGAGTGCTTCTCAAAGCTCCACTATCCTAATAAGGTCTCTTAGCCTGGGTGAAGAAAAGGAGAATTGCCATAAAGTGAAGACGGAAAGGTGTACTAGTACCAAAGGTGAGTTGACAGGAAGGTTAACCCGTATCATTTGTGCTTTCATTGGTTTTTTTCATTTTTTACTGTCACACCCCGTTATTTTCACGTATTACCGGTGGGCCCGGTGGGGAGTATCGTGACGTAGTTGATATCATCATAGTCAAATAATCAGAATTCAATGCACAGCGGAAGACTGAAAGAAATAATATTACAAACCGATTCGAAAGTACAATAAAATATTATACAACGGATTGTAAAAGGATCCACATGCGGATCAAAACAAAAGAAGTATTGTTCAACAGACTTAAAGTGATAAAAGCTTGCAAGACTCTTTATTTAATCACTCAGGAGTTCCAGCCCATTACGCTTAGTACCTGCACTTAACCTTTTTGAAAATACGTCAGTTTTCACTGGTAAATACAATTAACTGACTCTTTTTAAAAAGTGTTTATAAAATTGATTCAAATGCACAAGGCACAAAATTCTTTTATAACTTGGACAATTATTTAAAATAATCTTGTAAAAGATTTATATGTCTGTCATCCATTCAGTAGCCCGGGTTAGAAGTACCGGGTTAAAGATTAATAGACACACCATGTAATATAAACCCACGGCGAGTTAGCCTCAACAAGCGGGTACATCTTTCTACATACGCACTGGCAGGTGTATGCCTACACCCCGTGCTTAAGTCGTGGCCATTTCAATGAATGAGCCGAGGATATCCAGGACATGGTCATTAACCCCCCAAAGGTTTAGATTAAACAAAACAGATTAAACGGGTTATCTCAATGATTTAACCATTATTCGATTAAAGATATAATACCAGACCAAGCAGTATTATTAAATACCGTATCCCAAGCCCGTATAAGGGAAAATAAGTTAAAAGTATTTACCTGAGCTAAAAATAAAATTTTAATCCCAGCCGTATATCAATCAGCAAGTACAGATAGCTTTTACCGGGCTCCTAATCTGGAACGAAGGTTTTTAATAACCTATTAGATTCCTAACGGGTCTTATTTAAGTTATAACGTAGACCGGTTAGTTTTAAAGAAAGGTTTACGGTTAAAAATGCAAGATTAAGCGAAAACCGGATTAGAATGTGATTTAGACCCAACAAGTATGAGGATCTGTATAAAGTGGGTAAACTAAATACATTCTGGATTTTGAAGTAAAAATGATAATGTTTGACCCGTTTCGGTTAATTTATGCAAACTAGTTACATAAACCGTACCGAACGCGAATATGCATAACGGGTAACCAAATGAGTCATGTACAGGTTCCACAGGTTAATATGCTTAAAATATGGTCTGATATCAGTAGGATATCTTCCATTATGCCCAAAACTAATTTAAAACCAACTTAAGCCCCGAAAGGGTATTTTGGTCATTTTAAAGTTTAATAAAGAGGTTAAATAGAAATCTGAGTTTAAAACTTTTACTTACTATTAAGGCATAAAAATTTATTCATAACATTAGTAGGTATTAAGTCTTAGGTGCTAAATATGGTTTTAAACCATACTATGCGCCTAAATCGCATAAAAGTCAGTATTTGACGGTATTCGGGTTGTTTAAGAAAATCTGGGATTTTGATCAGCCTCTACTGTTTAAAATAATTTATTTATTGTATAGAATCAGTAGAAAAAGGTTTGATATGTAGAGGATGTGTAAAACTCAATTTATTTGCAAAAAGGGCATAACCGTCAATTACCGAGTCTATGCAAGAACCCTATGTTATGATCAGTTTAAAATTTATCAAGAATTTCAAAAAATCCCTAAATATTACATCTTAACAGTAGGTGGCAAGTTTGGTGTCAAAAATTGGGTTTAAATATGATTTATGCCAAAATTGCCATTTAATTAATAAAAAGTCTTCATTTTACGATATCGCGCATAACTTCTATTTTAGACCATAATCTGATGTCAAACTTTTAGGACATACTTAAATATCAGCAATAAAGGTTTTTGTCTTCTCACATTTTGAAAAATCTCGTTTTAATATCAAAAGGGCATAATGGTCAACTTTTAAGCATTTAACGGAAACATGCAATGAATCAGATTTAAAAGGAACCATATGGTATAATCTCAGAGGATTATACTAACATGTAATATGGTCCTAAAGAAACCCTAAGGTATATCTAAACTAAGCTAAATCGGGTCAGAACTGAAAGTCAAAGCAAAAGTCTACTTTTGCGACCTTCGGTTCCGAACCGAGCCAAAACTCATAATTGTCGGGTTGAACATGCCTAGATATGTTCTTATATTATTTACCAAGTTATTTTAACGTTAAAACATGTTCCATAACCCCTGCATTGTTAGTTATGAATTAATTTGTAAAAACTGATTCTGTTGACTTTTTATTAATAAGTTTGACCCGACAATTGACCAAGTAAAAGTGATAATCAGGTGCCCTTTTAAGGGTTTATTACCTACATAATTACCAACTCATAGCCACTTTCAATTCAAAAAATGGTTGGACCGTTTGTTATTAATCACAAAGTCAAAGCTTAATTACGATAACTTTGACTTTCGGTCATTAAACTAATAAAACTTAAACTTAGGAAGCTAAGAATACTTATTAGAGTACTTAGCACGAATTTTGAACAGAGGAAAGCTTCCTTTAGCTCCAGGAGGATTCAGGTAGAGAGTTGTGAAGTAAAACTCAAATGTGCAAGTGAACAAGTGCAACAATGAGGGTATTTATAGGAGATTTGAGCTTGCTATCAAACCACATGTCCCTAGAGGTAATTCAGATGATCCCAAGTGTCCATAGGCAAGTAACACCATCAAACAAGCCCCTAGATTCGATCAAAAGCTGGTATGTGTGAAGAGAAGGGCAGAACCTGCACCTGTGGATGGATTCTGCCCAGATGTTGTCGTCGCGCTACGCCACGGCAGAAAGGGTCCCCCGTGGCGCGACGCCACCCCATGTTTTACCAGCTATTCAAGTTTCAAACTTGACATATTCACCCCCTGGACCTTACAAAACGTAATATTTTCCAATTTAAGCACATTTAACCCATGTAACTTATATTCTTGTGATCCTTAGAGAATAACCAAACATCGTTAGGTCCGGTTTCGTTAAATGATAACCGAAAACACAAGTTTTGCCTCGTTAACGCTTTTAATCCCTTAATTACGAAAGTTAACGTATTTATCTCATACGATATCGAAACCTTGTGAGATTTTTGTCACTTATTCTTCGGAGTATAATTAATCGTTACAAGGCTCTGGGTTCGTTAAAAGGTCACTCAGAGGTATTACTTAAACATGTTGACACATTTAACCCTCGCGTCTCGTAAACTTTCACTTTCTTCCACAAACGGTTTCATACGATTCATGATTTATTCGCTTAAGGGTATAACATCGTGTAGGGTTGTTGAAAGGCAAAAAATTTCAAATGTTGACACTTTGGATCCTCTTACACACATACTTTCTTCGTTTGTCAACTTCAGTCCCTCGTAATCAATTCGTTACACGTTTAAAGTTTATGACACGTGTCGATACTATATTGGACATGATTTTTGCGAGGTGTCACATCCTCACCACCTTAAAAGAAATCTCAACCTCGAGATTTACTGAAATAAATGAGGGTACTTCTGTTTCATTGTGGATTCAACCTCCCACGTGTATTCTGGGCCTCTTCGGGCATCCCATTTTACCTTTACAATCGGCACATGCTTCTTTCGAAGCTTCTTAACCTGTCGATCCTCGATCGACAAAGGTTTTTCAACGAACTTCAAGCTCTCATCTTTTTGCACGTCCTTATGCGACATTGCTAGCGACTCATCGGCTAGACATTTCTTTAGGTTGCAGATGTGGAACACATTATGTATTCCACTGATCTCTTCTGGCAGATTTAACTTATAAGCCACAGTTCCGACACATTCGATGATCTCGAATGGTCCTATGTATCTTGGGCTTAGCTTGCCCTTTTTGCCAAAATGCATCACCCCTTTCCAGGGTGACACCTTGAGTAACACCTTGTCACCTACCTCGAATTTCAGAGGTTTACGCCTTTTATCCGCGTAACTTTTCTGCCTATCCCTGGCATCTTTGAGACGATCACGGATCTGAACAATCTTGTCCGTCGTCTCCAGGACTATATCAGGTCCTGATAGTTGGACATCTCCAACTTCCGCCTAACAAACTGGCGTCCTAAACTTTCTTCCGTACAAAGCTTCGAAAGGTGCTGCTTGAATACTCGAATGATAGCTATTATTGTACGAAAATTCAATCAACGGAAGATGATCATCCCAACTTCCTCCTAAATCAATAACACAAGCTCGTAGCATATCCTCAAGCGTTTGAATCGTACGCTCGCTTTGCCCATCCGTTTGAGGATGATATGCAGTGCTGAAATTTAATCGAGTGCCTAAAGATTGCTGAAAGCTTTTCCAAAAATGCGATGTGTATCTCGTATCCCTATCAGAGATAATAGATACTGACACTCCGTGAAGAGATACAATCTCATCCACGTACAGCTGAGCTAGCTTGTCGGAGTTGTGAGTTTCTTTAATCGGCAAGAAGTGGGCTGACTTAGTCAACCTATCGACCATAACCCAAATAGTATCATTTCCGTGCTTTGTCTTTGGTAATTTTGTGTTAAAATCCATGGTTACCATTTCACATTTCCATGTGGGAAGTTCAGCCTGTTGTAGTAAACCTGACGGCTTTTGGTGCTCTGCTTTGACTTGCGCGCACGTCAGACATTTAGCCACATAAGTGGCTATAGATTTCTTCAAACCTATCCACCAATAGTTTGCCTTTAAATCCTGGTACATCTTATCACTGCCAGGATGAACTGAATATTTGGAACTACGGGCTTCTTGAAGAATCACATCCCTAAGTCCTCCATAGATTGGAACCCATATTCGTCCAATCAATCTTAGGATTCCATCCTTGCCATATGATAACTGTTCAGCAGTTACTCCTAACTTCTCATTCGGATAGTTAGCTTCTAATACAGCTTCCTTTTGAGCGGCTAACAACCTTTCATTCAAACTGTTCTTTAATTCAATGCTCTTGGCATTGATTCTAATAGGCTTAACCCTTTCTTTCATGCTTAAGGCATCGGCGACTACATTCGCCTTGCCTGGATGATATCGGATTTCACAATCATAATCATTCAGTGTCTCCATCCACCGACGCTGTCTCATGTTAAGATCCTTCTGGTTAAACAGATGTTGAAGGCTCTTATGATCAGAATAGATCACACACTTAGTCCCATAAAGGTAATGCCTCCAAAGTTTCAGTGCAAATACAACGGCACCCAACTCCAAATCGTGAGTGGTGTAATTCTTTTCGTGCACCTTTAATTGACGTGAAGCATATGCAATAACCTTGCCCTTCTGCATAAGCACACATCCCATACCTGTGTGCGATGCGTCACAATAATCCACAAATTCTTCAATTCCTTCTGGCAATGTCAACACAGGTGCATTGCTTAACTTTTGCTTAAGAATGTCAAAGGATTCTTGTTGCTTGGGACCCCAATTGAACTTTATATTCTTGCGAGTCAAAGAAGTTAGGGGTGCAGCAATCCTTGAAAAATTTTCAATAAAATGTCGATAGTATCCTGCTATGTAAGGTCTAAAAATTCTTATTAAAAACATGAATGACTTAATGACAAAAGAACCAAATGGGTCAAATAATCAACTTGTAATTTTCATGGGTAAATTTCATTCTCTAAGTTAAGATCTTTACTTATACTTTAACTACGTTCAAAGTCCTAGTTACCATTTTAATAAACATTATATTTATAAATATTTTCTCTTTAACACATTCATGTATACGAATAAAGAAATGCATAATTATAATTTCGGGCGTTACATGCTAGACCCAAGAAGCTGCGTATCTCTGTAGGAGTCTTAGGCTCTTGCCAATTCATAATTGCTTCAATCTTAGCGGGATCTACCTGGATACCACGCTCACTCACCACATGTCCAAGAAATTGGACTTCACGAAGCCAAAGCTCGCATTTAGAAAACTTGGCGTAGAGCTTCTCTTGCTGTAGAAGTTTAAGGATACACCGAAGATGTCTTTCATGATCGGCTTGATTCTTCGAGTAAATAAGAATGTCATCAATGAAGACAATGACAAACTTGTCCTAATATGGCTTGCAAACGCAATTCATGAGATCCATGAACGCTGCAGGTGCATTAGTGAGCCCAAATGGCATCACTAAGAACTCATAGTGACCATAGCGAGTTCTGAATGCAGTTTTATGCACATCTTCATCTCTGACCTTCAGTTGATGGTAACCTGACCTTAAATCAATTTTGGAGAATTAACTTGCTCTTTGAAGCTGATCGAATAGATCATCGATCCTGGGTAGCGGATATCTGTTCTTGATTGTCACTTTATTCAGCTCGCAATAATCGATATATAGACGCATCGAGCCATCCTTCTTTTTCACAAACAGAATCGGTGCTCCCCAAGGGGACGACCTAGGTCGAATAAAACCCTTTGCCAACAAATCATCCAACTGAGTCCTTAACTCTTTCATCTCAGTTGGTGCCAACCGATAAGGTGCTCTTGCAATTGGTGCAGCTCCAGGAATGATATCGATTCTGAACTCCACTTGCCTATCTGGGGGCAAACCAGGTAGTTCTTCAGGGAACACTTCTGGATATTCAGAAATAACAGGGATGTCTTCAATCTTGGGCTTTGGTTTTTCAATGGTTACCTGTGCCATGTAAATGGCACAACCTTTCTTCAAACACTTCGACGCCTTGAGCATGGACACTTGCTTAGGCAACCCGTACTGTGTATCTCCTTGTATTGTTAACGGCTCACCATAGGGAGTCTTGATAACCACTTGCTTCTTGTCACAAACAATCTGGGCTTGATTAGAAGATAACCAATCCATGCCTATTACTATGTCGAATCCCGCCAATTTCAACGGAAGCAAGGACAACGGAAAAGAGTGATTCCTAATGGATATAGAACATCCATCTAGAACTTTTGAGGCAGTTTCTATTGTACCATCGGCCAATTCTACTTCATACTTTATGCTTAGAGTCTTAACAGGCAGATTTAATAACTTACAAAATTTATTATCCACAAAAGACTTATCTGCACCCGAATCAAACAATACTCTAGCATAAACATCATTGATAAGAAAGGTACCTGTTATCACATTGTCGTTCTGAATGACGTCCTGAGCATTCATCTGAAAGACCCGAGCATTGTTCTTTTTAGCCTCCTCAGGCTTCTTCGCATATTTTAGGCAGTTAGTCTTGATATGCCCCTTCTCGTTACAATTGTAACAGTTGCGTCCTTCAATTTCTTGCAATCCAAGGTCTTATGCTCATTTGATTTGCAGATCCCACAAGCTCTAGGCTGTGATTGGGATTTTAATTCGAATCTGCACTTCCCTAGATGACGCTTCCTGCAGGTTTTACACTTGGGTTTCTCACCCGACTGCTGATTATCCTTATCAAACCCTGAACTCTTCTTGTGATCAGAGTTCCCCTTTTTCTTTTTGTCGGAGCGATGATAACTCTCATCCTCCCGCTTTCGCTTCCCATCATCAGAAACCTTGACAGACTTGTTTCTGATAGCATCCAAGGTAAGAGATAGAGACAGATCTGCCACAGACCTAAATGTGGTAAGTCCGGGATGCTTTCACGTTCCCTTTGATCTTTGGGGCTAAACCCCCAATAAAACGAGCTATCCACTTTGATTCCGGTGTAACCAGATAAGGAACCAACCGCGACATGGTGTTGAAGCTCGTAAGATATGCCTGACAGTCTAAGTTCTTCATGACCAATGTCAAGAAGTCAGTCTCGATTTTCTCAACTTCATGTTGAGGACAGAAATTTTCCTTGATTAGAGCAACAAACTGATCCCATGTCAAGTTATACAACGGGATCTTCCCTGTAGCTTGGATCAATGACCTCCACCAAGCCAAAGCTTCTCCTTTAAAGGATTGTGAAACAAACTTCACAATGTCTTGCTCTGCACATCCACTAATATCAACCACAGTATCCATCTCATCGAGCCAAGTCATACAATCAATGGCTCCTTTCTCCCCTGTGAAGTCTCTGGGCTTGCAGGAGACGAAATATTTATAGGAGCAGGTCTTACACGCGGCTCCTGATTGAGCACAATTTTCTTAGATGGAACACTCCTTTGATTTGACGAATGATGAGTTTCGTCCTTATGAGATACATGAGTCTTGGAGGGTGGTTTTAGATGAGGTACAGATAGGCTCTTGCTATAAGTACCACTTGATTCCTTGAATTGCCTGTCCATAGCTCGAGTGACGGCATTATCAATCATGGCTTGCAGATCTGCACCAGCTACATTAATCCTGGTGGTACCATTATCCTCTCGAGGGTGACTGTTAACTTCTTCTGATTCAGCCATGTAGCTTGATTGCTACATAAAAATGATGACAATGATTTATTCAGAAGTCTACTATGGATTGTCATTTTGACGATTCATTAACCATGGTAACAATAAACCATATCGGTTAATTTGTTAGCCACATTTATTTAGGATTTTTCATTATAATTAATCCTTAATTGTAATTTATTAAAATATTAGAATGACACAAAAGGCCTAGTCACAATGACAGTTTTAAATTATAAGCCATGATCTTATAGGATCGAGGCATTAAGGCCTAAACATAGTTCATCACCTTTTCTTGACAGGGAGTCGTAGACTACAACTGTCTTTTGTCTTATAAGACAATAAGTATGGCCCGTAGGCACTTCATCACTAATGGATGTTTAAATTAAAATAGAGAAAAGGAATTGGAAGAATCCAACATAAAGATGACTTGTGTGATTTTATCGAATCACATTTTGTCAGGAGTGCTAACATGTTTTCAGATGTTAACAAGGATTTGAATCTTGAAAAGGTTTTACCATCTGGGCCATGTCTAAAATGACATATAGGCTAGGTTATACCTTCAAGATTTTCTTTCAATATTTATTGGCAGATCAAATACAAAAAGGAATGATATTTTGATTTAGGTCATAATATATATGTATACGTCTAATGCCAAAGTAATTTTTTTTAAAAAGGAAACTTTTCATATAAAGTTCTAATTATTACAACAATTGCCCTAAACGGGTCTTAAACAATTAAATCTGTCCACGCAGGGACTAAATTAAATATGTCCTTATAAGGACTACTTAAAGAAATGAAATATAACAAAAGGAGTTTCTTCTTCATTTCATTCTTGGAAATTTTCTCCTTGGTTCACTGTGTGCGGTACGGATACTGAAGGTTTTGGCGAATAGTCGAAATCTTCCATACTAGGAACCTTTGCAAAAATGGAATCCAAGGATTCTATGGTTAATGAATAATATGGATCACGAATAGGGTCAGGACAGGTATAATACAAGTTTGGGATTCCAAGGCATGGAGGTAAGAAATATGGGTCATTTGGGTCCATAGGTATCATCTTTGGAGTGGGGACCTCAGGGACAGTTGGTATGGATTCCTCTGATGTTGGCTTCTCATTTGAAGTTTCAAAAGTCTTAGGTAAAGAATCTGGAATATGGTTAACGGTTTCAACTGGTTTGATTTTGGGAATGGGTCCAAAAAGATCCTTCCGCCATATGGGTCGTACGCTTATCCTAGCCGTGGTATGAAGTTTAACGTTCTTAGGCTTTGGGTTTGGAGAGCATCCACCAATAGCAGCTTTACTCGGCGACATGATCCTGAGATGCACAAATATCGAAAACAATGTATACATATTACAGGGATGAGATCATTCCTAGTTCATGTCTAGACTCGGAAGTCGAGGAATGTGCAACTGTGTCATTGAGATTAAACACAAAAGGCTAGTTTTTAATTCACTCAATGTTGGCTCTGATACCAACCTGTCACACCCCGTTATTTCCATGTATTACCGGTGGGCCCGGTGGGGAGTATCGTGATGCAGTTGATATCATCATAGTCAAATAATCACAATTCAATGCACAGCGGAAGACTGAAAGTAATAATAATACAAACCGATTCGAAAGTACAATAAAATATTATACAACGGATTGTAAAAGGATCCACAGGCGGATCAAAACAAAAGAAGTATTGTTCAACAGACTTAAAGTGATAAAAGCTTGCAAGACTCTTTATTTAATCACTCAGGAGTTCCAGCCCATTACGCTTAGTACATGCACTTAACCTTTTTGAAAATACGTCAGTTTTCACTGGTAAATACAATTAAATGACTCTTTTTGAAAAGTGTTAATAAAATTGATTTAAATGCAAAAGGCACAAAATTCTTTTATAACTTGGGACAATTATTAAAAATAATATTGTAAAATATTTATATGTTTGTCATCCATTCAGTAGCCCGGGTTAGAAGTACCGGGTTAAAGATTAATAGACACACCATGTAATATAAACCCACGGCGAGTTAGCCTCAACAAGCGGGTACATCTTTCTACATACGCACTGGCAGGTGTATGCCTACACCCCGTGCTTAAGTCGTGGCCATTTCAATGAATGAGCCGAGGATATCCAGGACATGGTCATTAACCCCCCAAAGGTTTAGATTAAACAAAACAGATTAAACGGGTTATCTCAATGATTTAACCATTATTCGATTAAAGATATAATACCAGACCAAGCAGTATTATTAAATACCGTATCCCAAGCCCGTATAAGGGAAAATAAGTTAAAAGTATTTACCTGAGCTAAAAATAAAATTTTAATCCCAGCCGTATATCAATCAGCAAGTACAGATAGCTTTTACCGGGCTCCTAATCTGGAACGAAGGTTTTTAATAACCTATTAGATTCCTAACGGGTCTTATTTAAGTTATAACGTAGACCGGTTAGTTTTAAAGAAAGGTTTACGGTTAAAAATGCAAGATTAAGCGAAAACCGGATTAGAATGTGATTTAGACCCAACAAGTATGAGGATCTGTATAAAGTGGGTAAACTAAATACATTCTGGATTTTGAAGTAAAAATGATAATGTTTGACCCGTTACGGTTAATTTATGCAAACTAGTTACATAAACCGTACCGAACGCGAATATGCATAACGGGTAACCAAATGAGTCATGTACAGGTTCCACAGGTTAATATGCTTAAAATATGGTCTGATATCAGTAGGATATCTTCCATTATGCCCAAAACTAATTTAAAACCAACTTAAGCCCCGAAAGGGTATTTTGGTCATTTTAAAGTTTAATAAAGAGGTTAAATAGAAATCTGAGTTTAAAACTTTTAGGGGCTGTTTGGTAGCCTCTTAATGACCATTCAGATGCTACCTCTTAATGGTTTAAAACCTCTGAATGAATAAGAGGTAACCTCAAGTCTGAATGGTTAAGAGGTAACCTCTGAATGGTAAATCATTACATGTCACATTCTTCTACCTTCTCATTAGTAAAATTTCTTAATGGTTCCATTAAGAGGTAGCCTCTTAATGACCATTTTCAGAGGCTACCAAACAGCCCCTTACTTACTGTTAAGGTATAAAAATTTATTCATAACATTAGTAGGTATTAAGTCTTAGGTGCTAAATATGGTTTTAAACCATACTATGCGCCTAAATCACATAAAAGTCGGTATTTGACGGTATTCGGGTTGATTAAGAAAAACTGAGATTTTGATCAGCCTCTACTGTTTAAAATAATTTATTTATTGTATAGAATCAGAAGAAAAAGGTTTGATATGTAGAGGATGTGTAAAATTCATTTTATTTGCAAAAAGGGCATAACCGTCAATTACCGAGTCTATGCAAGAACCCTATGTTATGATCAGTTTAAAATTTATCAAAAATTTCCAAAAATCCCTAAATATTACATCTTAACAGTAGGTGGCAAGTTTGGTGTCAAAAATTGGGTTTAAATATGATTTATGCCAAAATTGCCATTTAATTAATAAAAAGTCTTCATTTTACGATATCGCGCATAACTTCTATTTTAGACCATAATCTGATGTCAAACTTTTAGGACATACTTAAATATCAGCAATAAAGGTTTTTGTCATCTCACATTTTCAAAAATCTCGTTTTAATATCAAAAGGGCATAATGGTCAACTTTTAAGCATTTAACGGAAACATGCAATGAATCAGATTTAAAAGGAACCATATGGTATAATCTCAGAGGATTATACTAACATGTAATATGGTCCTAAAGGAACCCTAAGGTATATCTAAACTAAGCTAAATCGGGTCAGAACTGAAAGTCAAAGCAAAAGTCTACTTTTGCGACCTTCGGTTCCGAACCGAGCCTAAACTCAGAATTGTCGGGTTGAACATGCCTAGACATGTTCTTATATTATTTACCAAGTTATTTTAATGTTAAAACATGTTCCATAACCTCTGCATTGTTAGTTATGAATTAATTTGTAAAAACTGATTCTGTTGACTTTTTATTAATAAGTTTGACCCGACAATTGACAAAGTAAAAGTGATAATCAGTAGGTGCCCTTTTAAGGGTTTATTACCTACATAATTACCAACTCATAGCCACTTTCAATTCAAAAAATGGCTGGACCTTTTGTGATTAATCACAAAGTCAAAGCTTAATTACGATAACTTTGACTTTCGGTCATTAAACTAATAAAACTTAAACTTAGGAAGCTAAGAACACTTACTAGAGTACTTAGCACGAATTTTGAACAGAGGAAAGCTTCCTTTAGCTCCAGGAGGCTTCAGGTAGAGAGTTGTGAAGTAAAACTCAAATGTCCAAGTGAACAAGTGCAACAATGAGGGTATTTATAGGAGATTTGAGCTTGCTAAGATCAAACCACATGTCCCTAGAGGTAATTCAGATGATCCCAAGTGTCCCTAGGCCAGTAAAACCATCAAACAAGCCCCTAGATTCGATCAAAAGATGGTATGTGTGAAGAGAAGGGCAGAACCTGCACCTATGCATGGATTCTGCCCAGATGCTGTCGTCGCGCTGCGCCACGGCAGAAAGGGTCCCCCGTGGCGCGACGCCACCACATGTTTTACCAGCTATTCAAGTTTCAAACTTGACATATTCACCCCTGGACCTTATAAAACGTAATATTTTCCATTTTAAGCACATTTAACCCATGTAACTTATATTCTTGTGATCCTTAGAGAATAACCAAACATCGTTAGGTCCGGTTTCATTAAATGATAATCGAAAACACAAGTTTTGCCTCGTTGATGCTTTTAATCCCTTAATTACGAAAGTTAACGTATTTATCTCATACTATATCGAAACCTTGTGAGATTTTTGTCACTTATTCTTGGGAGTATAATTAATCGTTACAAGGCTCCGGGTTCGTTAAAAGGTCACTCAGAGGTATTACTTAAACATGTTGACACATTTAACCCTCGCGTCTCGTAAACTTTCACTTTCTTCCACAAACGGTTTCATACAATTCATGATTTATTCGCTTAAGGGTATAACATCGTGTAGGGTCGTTGAAAGGCAAAAATTTTCAAATGTTGACACTTTGGATCCTCTTACACACATACTTTCTTCGTTTGTCAACTTCAGTCCCTCGTAATCAATTCGTTACACGTTTAAAGTTTATGACACGTGTCGATACTATATTGGACATGATTTTTGCGAGGTGTCACATTTACTTTCCTTTTGATTCGATTTGCTTTCCTATCTATGAAATTTTCAGGTTGCACAGAGTGTTCTTTATTATCGCTGGTTTGTGCCGGTGATGTTTGTGGCTTTTAGGTTTTAGTCACCGTAGTTTGCTTTCTTTAATTTTTCCCCTGTAGTACCTATTAAAAACCCAGACGCTCCTCTTTATCTCTTTTAAACATCACCACCACTTTCTTCTTTCTCTCTCTAAAAATTGATGTGGTGGTGGCGGTGTTGGATGGTGGTGGTTGTGGCAGCTGGTGGTTGTGGAAGTTGGTGGCAGTTGTGTCGGGTGGCTGTGGAAGTGGCGTACGTCTTGGTTGTGGTCACGATTATTGTGCCTGTCATGTCATTCAAGGAGTTATGTGAAGGACCACCATGCTTGAATTAATTGAAGTCTGTCAAGTCATTATAGGAATTATGTGAAGGACCACCATGCTTGAATTCAAGTTAAACATTTTCTTGTCTTCAAAGAGAGTTCTGCCTCATTTCTTCCCCTTCTGTATCCACCAAAAGTCCTCTGCTTGCACTCCTAATCTCCCTTTTTTTGCATTTATTGGTCTTTTATTGAACCATTCAGGAAGGAAAGAAGGAACACTGGTAGAGATGTCATATTCGAATCATGCTTTCCCTGGTTTCTACCATAATATTTTGCTTTAATTCACTGGTTTCTATCATAACCTCTTGAAGATAATGCTCAAAACAAGCTACCATTTTTTAGGTCATGTGGTAGTTTTATGATTAATTAAGAAAAAAATCCCCTAACTAAATTTTGGGCCTCTTTTGACACCTCATTTTTACCTCTTTCCATCCTAGTTTTTTTTACGTAAGTCAATTCTTTTTACTTCACTCTTTCGCCATCCCAATTTTCTGGATTTTCAAATATTACAATGGTGCAAGAGTTAGTTTATGATGGTGGTTGTTAGGGGTTAATTTTTAATACTATGGATCACATATCTTTAGATCTGGCCTGGATTACGGATCCTTAACAGATGGTGCAGGAAATCCGAGGATCAGGGATCCTTATTATTATTTATGTTTACTAACAATTGTATCATTTATTTAAAACTTGTATTCGCAGGAATATAACGAATTGGACTTGGTCTAGCTGATATATCGGGGAATATGCTCTTAATTGGCATGTGCTTGGACGAGTGTAGCTGTTATGGAGAACATGGGGATACTTACACCTATTTCGGATTGTTTGTTAACTTATTATTTCTATTTTTAAAGGGGATAATGAGGCTCATTAGAAAGATAACATAACACACGTAAACTGACAACTCACTCTCTCTCGCAAACACTCAAACTGCAAACACTAGTTCTTATTGTATTGAGCTCATTATCTTCCGAAGTTGTACTTGGATCACTACTTATTTTTCTATACATTTGGTGATCGGTAGTTTCTATCACCCGAGGTTTTTTATGCCGGAGATCTATCAAGGATCAAGGGTTTTTTCCTCGTACAAATATCAGTGTTCATTGTCATTTTTAATTTATACTTTGATCACACTATTGTTCATACACATTAGCACTCTACCTCACAATCAAAATTTGGTTACATTATCCTTACACTGATTTTTGACCAAAACAGTGGTTGAAGAAAGTGAAAAGCCTCTTGAATCTCCTCATCTTGGACACACCTCCTAATGATCTGATATGGTCCAATCTTGAATAAAACATGTTCTTTCGGTATGTAATGCTTGACTTGAAAGAGAAAATGCTTTCGTTAAGCAAACCATGGTAAAGTGGATACAACAAACAATTGTAGATATGATTTGGACTTTGGTGAGATCAACTTCCATCCCCATTTAAGAGATAACGTGTCCTAGAACAACTCTCTCCTTTACCATAAAATGACTTTTCCCAACTTAATACCAAATGTATCTGTATACGGTTTAAAGCATGCTCAAGTCGATTTGAACAAGATTTAAATGTAGCAATAAAGATGGAAAAACCATCAATGAAGATTTCAAGAGACCCCCACATCATGCCTAGGGCTGTAAACAAGTCGGGCTGAGTCGGGCCACTTCTCTCATCCACGTCAAATGCGCCCAAAATGCATTGTTGTAAATGAGACAAATCTATAGTTAAGCTTGGTTGAGTGAGAATAATTCTTGATGGGTGACATCGAGAGAAGTTTCATATCAAGCAATCAAAAACAATTTCGTAAACTTCTCGTGGACAAAACAAGCAACATTAACTAGTATGAGATACTAGATGTTATAAAGACGTTAGGTTTACTCCTTTTTACCTTTCTTTTGTTTACGTTGATGGGGCAAACCTCATAGGTGATGTTTTTTTTTTCCAATAGGAGTGTTTCTGAAACCTTAGGCAAATCATATAACTTTATGTTATGTTATACCTACATAAGAGATATAGGGTCATAGGGAATGTCTCGCCCCAAGTATCACCAAGTATTTTGGGTGCACTTGATATGAATGAGAGAAGAACTCAATGGTTAAACGTACTTGTGTGTGATACTGTGATTAATCCATGACAAGTGACCTCCTGGGAAGTTTAGATAACCAATGATTTTGTGAGCTCATTGTTATAATTTTCTTATCATTAATTTTTTAAAACTGAATAATCAAATAAAATCTATGAAACTAGGTTTCTGTCTTGTTGATTACGTCAAGATCATTACTATATGATAATAATATAATTGAATGAACAGTAGTTTTAATATATTATATTAATATATATAATATTATTATTATTATTATTATTATTATTTTCTTTGCTTTCTCAGTTGGATAAGCTTGGTGTCAAAATATAATTGAATGAACAGTAGTTTTAATATATTATATTAATATATATAGTAATATTATTATTATTTATTATTATTATTATTATTATTATTATTATTATTATTATTATTATTATTATTTTCTTTGCTTTCTCAGTTGGATAAGCTTGGTGTCAACCAATACTGGTATCGAAAATACAGGTACGGTCTGGTTCATTATCGGTGCATTAAGGTAAAAATCGGCACCAGCCTGATACAGAAAACGGCAAAAGTCGGTACCGGATTAAGTTTGAATATCTTTTATTTCTGGAAATTCGGTACTGCTACACGGTACCATTTGCTCATCCCTGATCACGGGTGCCATACAAACAACAACGGGGTATCGTACAACTTTTTTTTTTCTTCAACTTTTAATGATTTCTTTTTTTAGTTTCAGGGGTAGGGATGAGCTCGGTGGCAACCGATACCGAAAATACCGGTTACGGTACCGGCATATGAAAGTAAAAATCGGTAGCGAACCGGTACTAGGAACGCCAAAAGTCGGTACCGAATTGGTACTTAGGATCCCTCGGTTTGAGAAATTCGGTACCGGTACCCAGTATAATTTGCTCATCTCTGACCACGGGTTTCATACGAATAACATCATTAACATACAACTTTTTTGGTTGATTTTCTTTCGATTATATTTTACTGTTTTTTACATTTTATTTTTATTTTTGTTAGTGGTTCCGCATGCAACGCGCTCATAGTGATTTCAAAACACATGTAAACACAAATTAAATAACAAAACAAGTTCGCCGCAACGCGGCTAGGGTGATAAACCTAGTTGTGAACAAAAAAAATGTAATCAAATAATAACAAATTTTTATATTTATTAATTTTGATCATTCAATTAAAACATTTATCATATAATAACCAAATATTTCCTAAACCATAAACCCTAATTAAATCATATAGAGAATGGTTTCCAAACTGTATTACTTTGGTTATCACTAATTATATATATCTATTCTATACTATATAATAAAAGAAATCAATGAGTGGACACATGTCACTCACTGAAGCCATCTATTTTTTAATTTTTTCCTTCTATCCTACTTAATTATAAATAATTAATATTAATTAAAAGATAATTATAAAACTAAATTTAATATAAATTTAAAAAAATTGTATAAGAGATAATATAATATTTTGAAATATTTATTAGATTTCAAAATTATTTATCCTAAAATTAACAAAAGACGTACACTAAATATAAATTAATATAATGTAAATGATTTATTTATTTTATTAAAATAAAGTAATTTAGGGTATAACCTATTTCAAAAATGTTTACAAGGGGTAAACAAAAACTTTAATCAATGTTTATTGGTTCTATACTTTTATTTTCGTATTCAACTCTCATCTCAAATACGGCATTCACTATGTTTACATGACATTTATAAGAACTATCACCGCAATCATCTCATCCATCATAAATCGAGTATATCCGTTAGTTTTTTTTTTAAGATATATTTTTTATTAGATTCATTCAACCCGTGTAATAAATGAGGTTTTTTTAAATATATAATATTTTTATTATTTACTATACAAAATTACATATATGCAACTCGTGTAATACACAAGGTTTCTAAAAATATAACTATTTTTATTATGTGGTATAACAATATTAGATTTATTCAATCCGTATAATACACAGGGTATATAAAGATATAACAAGATATAACTTTTTATGGATTGGTATATAAAATTACATTTGCTCAACCAATACAAGTTTTTTCATTTTTTTAATATAGAAAATTAAATTTACTCAACCCGTATAATACATAGGTTTCTTAAAGATATAACTTTTTTATTATTTAATATATAAATTACATTTATTCAACCCATGTATTAAATGAGATTTATAAAAATATATTATTTTATTATTTGGTATATAAAATTACCATCCGTGTAATACACGGGGTTATAACCTAGTACTTTAATATAAACAACTCTAATTTTTTTACACAAAAATATAAGCTATAAATTCTTTTACTTTTGTCATTATAAAGAACAACAAGTAACTCAAGAAAGTGTATTCTCATTATTAAACCATTTGAATCTTATTAACACAAAAGAATTACGAAGAAAAGAAAGTGGATAAAGAGCCAACAGGCCTGGCCCGGCCCAGCCTGCATTTTAATTTTATTGCATGAAACGGGTCCATAGAAGAATCAAGACCATTCTTCATGATTCCATCGACAATGATTTCGATTTTCGACATCATGAAAGTTCCCGAAGATCCTATCCAACTATATATAAGTCGTTGCTGCTCCTATATTCCATACCAAAATCACCAAGAAAACAATTGAATCAGTACGCAATCCAGTAATCAAGTTCTTCAATCTTTCCACATCAAATATTTGAGTATGTCGATCGTCCCCAGCTTGTTTGGTGGCCGAAGGAGCAGCGTCTTCGACCCCTTTTCCCTAGATGTTTGGGACCCATTCAAAGACTTCCCCGTTTCATCCTGGTCTGATGTTTCAAGGGAAACTTCTGCATTGGTAAACGCCCGTGTGGATTGGAAGGAAACGCCAGAAGCTCATGTGTTCAAGGCCGATCTTCCTGGGATCAAGAAAGAAGAAGTGAAGGTGGAGGTGGAAGAAGGAAACATCTTACAGATCACCGGTCAGAGGAACGTCGAGAAAGAAGATAAGAATGATAAGTGGCATCGGGTTGAACGAAGCAGTGGCAAATTCACAAGGAGGTTCAGGTTGCCGGAGAATGCTAAAATGGATCAGGTGAAAGCGGCCATGGAAAACGGGGTGCTTACAATTACGGTGCCCAAAGAAGAAGTGAAGAAACCCGATGTCAAGTCTATTGAGATCTCTGGTTAGAATAATTTTATGAATTTATTCATTTTCATGTGAAGTCTTTGAGTGTGATTAATTTCTCTGGTGTGAAGTGTGTGTATTGCTCTTCATCGTGTTCAATGAAATGTCTATCATAAGTTGTATACTTCTTTGTAATTTCGACGATGAATAAAATGCTTATTGGCTTCTAAATTCGATGGAAAGTTATATTTGAACTAAGATGGAAAATTTAAAATCTACGACATACTGAATCTCCTGCTCATCTAGGACACCCCTCCTGATCATCTGATCCGGTCCATTATTGAATAAAACATGTTTATCCCATATGTAATGCTTGACTTGAAAGAGAATGCTTTTGCTGTTGAGCAAACCAAGGTAAATTGGATACAACAAACAATTTTTCAAATCACTTTTTAACTCTCAGCTTAAAATCAAATTCTTGTGACAATGAAATAAGTTGATTTAAACAAGATACAAATGTAGCAATAAAGATGGATAAAAGATTTTAAGTGATACCACACCATGACTAGGGTTATAAACGAGCCGAGATATTTCTCTTTTCCACATTAAATACGCGCAAAACACATTGGTTGTAAATTAGACAGATTTACAGTTAAGTATAAGTATGATTGAATGATAGTATTCATGATGGATTACAACGAGAGAAGTTTCAAATCGAGCACTCAAAAATAATTCCATAAGCTTCTTATAGGCAAAACAAGCAATATTGACTGGTACAAGAGATCAAATGTTATAAAGACATTAGAGATACTCCTTTTGTCTTTTCTTCTATTTGGGATGGTGGGGAAAGCCTCATAGGAGTAGGGATGGCATAAATACTCAAGCTCAAGGGGTATGCTGAAATTCAAAGCATCTGGGACGGGTATACCCGATACCCAACGGGTATGGGATTGGAGAAAAATTGGCAGGTATAGGAGAGGAATGAGATTAAGTGATACCCGACCTGATTACTCAAAACTATATATCCGTTTACCCAAATAATATACCTAAAAACTTTCAACTTTTGTTTTTATATTCCCTTAACTATCGTTTAATAATGTTTCATTCTAATAGCTTCGTTACTCTAAATAATAAACTTTCTTTTGGAATATATATTTTGATTACATTATTTATATTTATATGTTAAGAAATACAAAATTATTTTTTGAGATTAATAGTATAATACATTTACACTTTTAGTTATTTAAAAAAATTATGATGATGATATGTATGTTATTATATAATCAAATATATTGTGTAGATTTTAAAACTATAAAAATATGTATACATGAAAATTTCAATGGGTATTTTTTAAAACACTAACGTGTCTACTCGATACCCACAGATAATGAGTCAGGTATGGGGCACAATTTTACAACTAGGTATCAGATTGAAATTAGCCGTATCCATCCCATTGCCATCACTATACAGGGGATGATTTTTTTTTTCCAATTGGAGTGTTTGTAACACCCTAAGCAAAACAAATATCGTTATGTTATATTATGTTATGTCTACATGAGAAATATTGTGCCTGTTGATGAGGATACGTCCTCAACGGACCTAATACTTAATAGAATATAAGGTCGGATCAACAGCCCAAAGGATTGATCGGACCAAGCGTCCACAGTCGGAACGACTCAAGCCACAGAATCTTCTCTAACTAAACTGGGACCCACGGCCTTTAACTGCCTGACAACGACTGGTCCGACCCTAACTAACTCGCCACGTCAGCATACCCCAAAAGTATAAATACCCCGCCAAGACTTCCCACAAAGGGTAATCACTACTTTCTCTCTCTAAACTCTCCTCTCTCTCTCCCTGACTTATTTTCTCCTCACAAATACTTATTCTCACGCCCGAGCTTGATCACAGAGAGGCCCCCCTCCCTGTGACGAGGCTAACGGTGTGCTTTCTTCCTTGTGATCTTGCAGGTTCAGTCAAGGTCATCTGAAGCTCTACTCTTACCAGCTCGTACCAAGTGGTTTTTGAGTCTTCAGTGGCGCCATCCCCTCGAATTCACAAAATCTACTTCGTTGATTCTTTTCATTCGAAATTATGGAATCTACAAGTGCTCTCCTGTCTTATAGCGACATTTGGGAAGGTAGGGTTGCACCTGTGACAGTTGTTTCCACAACAGCTGCCACTTCAGCGGTATCGTTAGGATCGGCAACAGTACCTCCCCCTACAAGTTCTGTAATCGCGAGCTCTATCACCAAAGTCTCAGTTACTGCTCCAGTATCCACGTCGCTGCCTGATTTCGATAATGCTTTCCTGTTACGGAACGCTGATTTACTACGACAGCTCCAGCAGCAGTAGCAGCGGGAGGAAATGTTACAGAGTCTCCGCACGGGCTTGTTCAGCAGTGCTTATCCAGGGGCTAACCCCATCTCCACTGGAATTCTCGCTTCGGGATCTATGGTAAGTCCTATAATCTCAACTCCTATAACATGTGTTTCATAAGTTTCCACTCTTATGAACGCTCTAATAAGTAACGGTCTTTACGACTTGTTTCGCCAGGGATCTATGGGTCTAAACCCTCAAGATCAAGAGTTAATCATGCCGTATCATCCTACGTCTATGACTTCTCAGTCAAAGTTCACGTTACGGATCGCTAATGCACCACTCCCGGCAAAGCTGAAGATGCCTCCAACGTTAAAATTTTACGATGGTACGTCCGACCCGGATGACCATATGTTCGCTTTTGCCGGAGCAGCCAAGGTCGAAAAATGGCCCATGCTAGCATGGTGTCACATGTTCGCTCAGACCCTCACCGGATCAGCACGGGTATGGTTCGATGGGTTACCGGAAGGATCGATCGATCATTTTGAAGACTTCCGGCGTATGTTTTTGCAAAATTTCTGCCAACAGCAACGCTGCAAAAAAGACATAACCGAAGTTCATCACATAAAACGCCGCGACGGGGAAACCGTAGAAGACTTCATTGATCGGTTTAATCGAGAAAGCATGCAGATCAGTGGAGTAGTTGATCAACTCCGCGTCTCCGGATTCTGTCACAGAGTTCGAAACAATCTGCTCGTGGAAAAGCTCCACGAAGACCTTCCAAAAACCATGGAAGTGCTCATGGAACGAGCTCGAGCCTTTGTTCGGGGAAAAAGCGCCTGTGGGCAGCCGAATGAAACAGTAGCAAAAAATGCAAAGGCTCGAACCGCATCATGGAGACGGAACGCGTCACCACCGAAAGATAGAAACAGCAATTGGAACAGAAGTCATGGCCCGTATCAAAAGTCCGATCGAAACAGCTTTGGAACCGGTAACGTACGTTTCAACACTTTCTCCGAACTAACTAAGTCACCGAGCGAGATCCTTAGTACGGAAACCACACGGTTTCCTACACCTTCGAAGCAGCGGCCTACATCAGACAAGCATTCCAAAAAATATTGTGAATATCACCAAGACAAGGGGCATACGACCGATGAGTGTTGGTCACTAAAGCAGGAAATCGAGAAAGCCGTACGATCTGGAAAACTCTCCCACCTCGTAAAAGAAGTAAAGGATGGCAAAAAATCAGCAGCCGCGGCTGACAATCCGAACACCGAGGCCGGAATCAATATGATTCGGTCTACCGAACCAAGGGGGGTAAAACGCTCGAATCAACACATGGCAGCTTGGATGCACCAACCAACTTATTTCCCTCCGATCGACCCAGAAGATGCTCAGGACAAACCAATCACAATATCGGCCGTGATCGCAGGACATTTGGTCCGACGGATATACGTAGACGGAGGAAGCGCCTTTGAGATAATGTATTTGTAGTGTTTTCAACAGCTAGCCCCCCAGACGAAGAAAAGACTAATTGAAGTGTCCACTTCGTTGATAAGTTTTTCGGGAGAGGTAGTACATCCGATAGGACAAATTACCCTCCCAACCACGTTTAAAGACAACGATAAAAGCAGAACCGTTCAATTAACCTTTTTGGTTGTCGGTACTCATTCATCACACAACGTAATACTGGGACGTCCCGGATTAAGAGCTCTCGGAGCAATTAGTTCCACAATACACGGTGCCATAAAATTCCCCACCGAGGCAGGGGTCGCCACTATTCTCTCCGAAGCAAATTCATTCGTCGCGGAAGTAAGGCACGCAGCATAAACGAGTTCCAAAAAATCCGAAGTACCCACGGAGCTCTGGCCGATTAACCCGGAATTCCCAGAACAGCAAGTGGCGATCGGAGCTCAGCTCCCAAAACGAACGAAGAAGCTCCTATGGGAATTGTTGAGCAAATCGATCGACGTTTTCGCCTGGAAGCATTCCGATATGCAAAGAGTTCCCAGGTCCATGGCACAACACCGTCTGAACGTAAAAGAGTCAATCAAGCCGATAGCACAAAGAAAGAGACACATGGCACCAGATCGAGCTAAGGCAATTGCTAAAGACGTAAAGAGTCTTCTAGATGCTGGGATCATCCGAGAAGTCCGGTATCAAACTTGGGTGTCAAACCCAGTCATGGTATGGAAGAAGGACAACTCCTGGAGAATGTGTATTGATTTCACCGACTTAAACGACGCGTGCCCGAAGGATTGTTTTCCATTACCAGAAATCGACGAAAAGATTGACTCCGTCGCCACGTTCAGGCTGAAATGTTTTTTAGACGCTTATAAGGGGTACCATCAGATACAAATGGCAGTCGAAGATGAAGACAAGACGGCCTTTGTCACCAACGAGGGAATTTACTGTTTTACAAAGATGCCTTTCGGTCTGAAAAACGCTGGTGCTACGTACGAGCGATTGATGAACAAAGCTTTCAAAGACCAGATCGAGCGAAATTTGGAAGTGTTCGTTGATGATATCGTGATTAAAAGTCACGACGAAGAGGCTATGTTGAAAGATATACTCGAAACATTCACCCGACTCCGAAGCATCAACATGAAATTGAACCCTAAAAAATGTACGTTCGGAGTAGAAGAAGGGAAGTTCTTAGGCGTCATGGTCGGATCACGAGGCTTACGAGCCAACCCCGACAAAATAGATGTTGTTCTTACCATGAAGCCTCCAACCTCGGTTAAAGAAATTCAGTCTTTAAACCGACTGTGCTGGCAGCTACACATACCATACTATAATCAGTTACCATTGCTTATGCCCCGATGAACTCGTAAAAGTTGACTCCCATAAGTCGCTGACTAGGGTTAAAGATTCGATTGAAGTCAAATTGCTGATGTTCGTTGCTGGTAGTCATGGTCGTCCAAATACTGAAGTTGGTAAAGTACTATGCTCATCCCCTTGTCCATCGTTCTTGCAAGCTAATGGAGTAATACACGGTATGTTGCTAGAGTGTTACAGAAGTGATCGCACTTCGGGATCTAAGGCGCCAATACACTGAGTTCCAACCAAAACGAGGAGTGAGAAGGGTATCGACCAAACATTCGACGATGCGACATCCAACTCAGGGATGTTCGTACAAGCACCTAACATTCTATCCAGTTTGCTAGGAGTTCAGATGGGTGTTCAGGTAATACTCGATAGCATCAAGATTCAAAAGAATTCAGAGAGGAATGAAAAGATCACGTTCGAGTAAAAGACAATCACTTCTATGATTCCCATAGATTTGTTATATTTCTCATCGATCAAATAACGGAACGGGAACCCCTTTTTCACTTGTTAAGCCTCACTGGGACTCGCATGCACCCCACATTATTATTATGTGTGCACCCACAATAATATTGTGATTTGCATGCTCATCTCAGTTCCTCCTAACTCATGTCAAATGGTTCCTCAAACTCGAATGCCAAGCAGAGGTCATCAAAATGATAGATCACAAGAATCTAAGGACTATGACATACTATCAACGCATCACAATGTAAGCAAGCAATTCATGTAATCATGCTATAGTGACGAGTGTGTGTTCGTAGGTTACGTCATAAACAAATGTGTACTAGTCATGTAATGTATGCAACGAGTGAGTATGACGAACCTTGCAATCTGGAGCTGGGTGTCATGGTCGTATTCACGTATTCAGAACTGTTCGGTTATAGTCTGGTTTTACAAAAACGTTTTAAAACCAAGTTCACTATAACCAGTGGCTCTGATACCAAACTGTCACACCCCCAAAATACCACCTAGGGAGTGTCCCTGTTAGGCGTGTGACGTACCAACAATGAGCCACTAATTACATTGAACCCAATCAAGTTTATAATTAACATCTCCAGTTATTAATAAAAATATCATCAATAAGTTTAAATGAAAACCAACGTGTTCAGCGGAAGCAAATAGTAACCCAAAGCTAAACTGTTTCAAAACCAAAGTATAGTATCAATAAATCAATCACATAAATCCTTCTAGTCGACCCATGACCACTCCTGCTACTCCAGACAGCAAGTTCCCTAATCCAAGATACCTAACGACCTGCGAGCATGCAACAAGTGTATCAGATAATGCTGGTGAGTTCATAGTTTTACGAAAACGTTGATTACCAAGTGTTTAGTTAATCCATTGAATTTAATTCCGAAAGTAATGTTGATAATACCCCGAATACAAGACGGCTTCTGATTATTTTGCCCTTTCTCCAATGCCCCTATCAAAGCATTGGTCATGACTAGGTCATTAGTTCAACACCCGTCCTCCCAGGTACGGGGTGAGGTTGCCAAAACTAAGTAGCGCTACCAACTAATACCCGTTACCTCCCCGGTAACACAAAAGATGGGACTTAAGAATGATAGGGTGAGATTATTATCCAACATCCCAGTTTTACCCAAAAGACTTATCCCTCCCCGGGATACCCACTGACTGTCCCAACCACCGGGACGCATGCTCAAGAGAGATGAACTCACCTTTGGTTTGCTCGGTAAGACTTAGTTACTTGTTTTATCGTTGGACACCCCAAACCCTAATATGGTTCCAATGATAATCAATTTCATTTACATCGAATTCACTTATTCATCATATATTTTCCACAGGTGTTAGGCAAGTATGGCACACATTTATCATACAAATTGTAACGAGCATTCGGGTTATATGTATTTTCACAACACAAATCCATATATCATCATGCATGTAATCACAATAAATCACAACACTTAATAATCACTTTGGTTACCAAAATCTTGTATCGAAACCACATAAGACTCGACATGACTCGGCGGCCCACGTTTAATCCCACATAAAGCCCAGCCAAAACACCTATCTCGTGGCCCAACCGAATTCCGTCCCAGGCCCACACAAGGGTGCTGCCTGACCTGGGTGCTCGGCTAATCATTATAAATGTGTAATTGGGCCATAACTTGCACGACCTATAAGTTGTTTGTGAGTTAATGTACAAGCCCAACATTTCCAATCTAATGATTTCCAGCCCATGTCCCTAATTGTGTGAGTCTACGATCACACCAAACTCATTTAACATATTAGGGTCAACATATATGTGTTTAATTGTATGGCAACTATTCTGTGAATCATTAATTGTCTTATGTTTTAACGGTCCAATGAAATGGTGTGTTGTCACAACCATCACTTGATTCGATTATATCAATACTTGTCAGAGAGGTCACATGCAATAGTTAGGCTCAAAGACATTATTCAGTTTGATGGTTTTCTATAATATTCCAAGTTGATAAAGTGTTGTTGGTCCAATTAAACTAAAGTGGCGGCCCAAGTAAGATATGTCTGATCCATTAGTTAATTCCCATAACTTCTCCTAACACCCACTACTAAATTTAATCAAGTTAGTTATATGATGGTTAACGATTATGCATTCCAATATCATCAGATCTAGATAATTTCGCCCCCTCCCACGTAATTCTAATTATCAAATAATTAATATGATTTTCAATCAATTAACCTAACCCTCATCCTCGATTGACGAGAGCACTAGCATATTATATCCAATCTAAATATACATACATGACATAAGCAAGCTGTACACCTATTAAGCTATTAACAAACACATGACTACTAACAATTCTCATGCAACTTGAAACATAATGGCAGACAATGTGAAGTGATCATTATCAAAGAAATAATCAACATATTACTCAACATATTATGACACTTTTATAAATCATAATCACATAAAGAACGATCCAACAATTATTAACATAAATATGGGCGTACTAACCAAGGTCTTCGATTAATAGAGTGATATCCCGAGAGGGGGGGGGTCTCCTGCCGCTGATGATCGAACTCCAAGGGGATGTGCTAGGGTTTTCAAAAAGAATGGAACGTATCTTCTAACACCTATACATATAACACAAAAGGTGGTTTGGGCCCGGTTTGGGTTTGAAGGTCTTGGGCCGAGATCCTTGGGTCATGTAACCAAAATGTTTGATCCACTCAACAATGCATTACTCGGGTTAGGCCTCATGTGTTACGGGCCGAAGAAACAACATATGCAAAGAGTTGGGCTCAGGTGCTTCGATTGGACACAAGTGTGAGGTCGAGGTGAGCGTGTGTGCATGTAGCCCATTAACATGCGCGACGGCCCATCCAACTCAACTAGACATCAACATCTAGAATAGCCCATGGGCACCCTCAATCATACACAAATACGTTTTTCATTTACCAAGTTTAACATTGACACGAGCATGTAACAAATTAAATCATAATAAGGAATGTAAACGAGGAATAATAAGGAATTAGGATCACGAAACTAAGGGACACTGGCCATAAAAGTTTGTGTTGTCACATCATCCCCAACTTGAAAGAAATTTCGTCCCGAAATTTGAAAAGTAAGCATAGAAGAGTGAAGCGATAGAAACTCTAATTAAACTATATGTAATGCTACACAAATAATAATCACAAATAATAATCAAGCATTACACGCAATCACTAAGCATCCAGATAACTGCACAGACACCACGTAAACCAAATTGTAGAAAAAGAAAACAGGATTGCGAGGTCAGTTGGGTGCCACATCATCCCCAACTTGAAAGAGAATTTCGTCCCGAAATTCGCCAATGATATCAAAAGTTGGTCCCACCGTTTGAACAATCGAGGATAACAGAGCTTCACCTGATCTTTGCGTTCTCACGGGAACTTCGGTCCACGTCTTGAGTTCCAACGAACTCTCACGATTGAAATTCGACTGTGTTAACAGTGGGTTCCTCAACAAGGGTATCGCAAGTGTTGCGTCGAATAGACGCTTCTTTAGGTTCGAGACATAAATGACATCGTGTACGTTACTTAATTCGTCAGGTAACTCGAGTTTGTAGGTTATGCTACCGATTCTTCCCAGACTGTTGAAAGGTCCATCGTGACGTCAGTTAAGCTCGCCATGCTTCCCAAGCATTCCACATACGATCGCCTACAGCGATCTTCCAGTGTTTCCCAAGTTTATCAGCTTCCCTGACGGTCATGCGTTGCCGTCAATCGACTCCCGATTCAGACAACCTTCCCAAGAGTTTTGAGTACCAGTCCTAGACCAGTAATTAAGTTGTTCACCCTCTCAATCTAACAAGAAGGTTGACATTATTGTCTGGGTAATGCCTCAATAAAGTTGTCTGGTCACCAAGATGATAACCGCCGTCGTAGTACTCAACCATAGGTAAGACTCCTTCCAATTTGCACCAACGCCAGCCACACATATGCTCGCAGCATGTCTTTGAGTGCCAGGAGAGTTCGTTTTCTCTGATCGTTTGCCCAATGGCGGTAAGCAATGCTCTGGTCCTAAAATCCGCCTCTCTCAGAGGAACATTCACAACTGTGAAGACTCGTCAGTCTTCTTGTTTGCAAGAAAGTGTGCTGGTAACTTGAGTCCATCAATGATCACCCAGGTGATAATGTTTCCATTTCGAGTTGTAAGTAGACTAGTAACAAAATCCGTGGCAGTCTGTTCTCATTTCCATACGTGTGTTTCTGGTTGCTAATATCCCACCTTGACTTTCTCACATGTCAAACTTTGTCCCCATGCGTGGTTATGTGGACCTTCAGACCCGGTCACCCATACATGGTCTTCAGGTTTTAATACATCCTATCAAAACTCAGATGAATAGGATATTGAGGCCCGTGTGCTTCGCCTGCACCAGTTCCGTAAGGTTGCTGTATAGTGAGGTTCATATTCGTTCCATGGAGTAGTTCCTGCCAACGGTTGCTTCCCCATGCCCCGCAGGGGTCAATCTTGAGAACTCTCTTCCCTCAGTTCTTCAATTTGAACAAGGCGAGTCTGATCAGGTATGTTAAAGTCGATAGCGAGCTGCAAAGCTCGTGCACGTCCAGGTTTCACGGTCGTATTCATTCAAAAGTTCCACCCAGCGTTGCCATCACAGGTTTAGCTCTCTAGAGACTAGGGTACACGGGAGGCCCTTGTGATCGGTCTAAGTGGTGCATTCGGTACCGTCCAAGTAACGCCTCCAATTTAAATCCAAAGACTACGGCTTCCACCGCAGGTCGTGACTCGTGCAGTTCTTCCTGTGAGTCCACCGCGTGGGCCATCTCCTTCTCATGTTGCATCGATGTGTAACTGTGACTCTGATTCGAACCATCATGGTATACCGCCAGATCATCAGTACCCTCGGATAGAAGTGATGCTCAGTGCATTGCAGGGTTGGGATTCGAAGGCTGAAAAGACGTCCTCCTGTTTTGTCTTCCACGAACACAGCACCCTGTTGTGCTAAAGAGATTGAAGCTGCAAAAACCTCAAAAGTCCTGTGATGAATCTACGATAGTAACTAGCTGGACCAAGAAATTACTGTATCCCCGATGGGCTATTCGGTGCCGATCAATATCTGATGGAAAGGGTCTTTAGCGGGATCTGCATGTACTTCCACTTCGTCGACTTCGCAACCAAGCAAGAGTACCTCCCAAATCCTGAAGTCATACTTAGGTGAACTTCACGTGGAGTTGCTCCTCCCCCAGGGTTCTATAATAAGCTACAAATGCCGTCCATGATGTTCCTTTCTCCTGGAAATGATCTAAAACGTCATCAATAAACACGGTCGATTCATGTGATCCATAAAGCTGCCAGTGTGTTGGTTAATCCCATAGGTCATGGAATACAAAGTTGCAATGGCCGCATTGCGTTTAATATGCCGTTTTAGGGACACCCTCCCCTTGTACTTCCCTCTGACGAGAGCTCGCTCGTTAGCCAATCCTCTAATGGGAGCTTGACCCTCGCATCTGGTCAACAGGTTGTCAATACAATGGTCGAGACAAACGGTTCTTGACTGTCACCTTGATGAGTTTTTGATAATCAGTACACATGTCCAACGATACAGCTTATCTTCTCGGATATAATTGGGGCTCCCCAAAGCAAAAACTAGGTCCGACAAAACCTTTGTCTAATAGTTTTCCTGTAGTAGATTTGACAGTTCTTGTATCCCTCCGCGTGCAAGACAGTAAGGCGTACAAGTAATCAGGGTTTCCTCTGGTGTGAGATCAAGCTGAGATTCCGTCTAACAGTTGTGGAAGTAATCCTGGAAGTTCTTCGAGTAGCTCATAATCAGGTGATGAATTCCCAATCCTCTTTTCCTTAACATCAATAACAGTTGCTAACATAGCGGGGTAATCCCTCCGTAGACGCTTCGGGGCTTTCATTGCTGAAATAATGCTATCCATTACGCCACTCTGACATTTTAGAGCATATAGTGACGCAAATTTTTTTCTCACAGGGTATATCTGCGTGATATCTGGATAACCAATCCACACTAACCACTGCATCGAGGCTATCAAGGATATCAGAAGGAAGGTCGAGGTCGAACACTTGTCCCACAAGGTCGAGCTTGCGTCCCAACGAACTTATGAGGTTTCCATTGTCTTGCCATCAGTCGATTCCGCATCAAGTTCAGTTCCAAGAAGTATCAGGGTTGAACAGAATAGGGGCGATACGATTTGTTACCAAAAACGTGTAGGCCACCATGTTGCTATAATACTGGCGTCGCCCATGTCAATTCCTAAATGTCCTTCCACGAGCACCACTACTAGTGGTGTTATCGTCACGAGGATTTCCAGTACTGACGTCGTTCTCTTGGTTGTTGTTGCCTTGATTTAACAACGGCCAATCCATGTCGTGAGCACCTCCATTTCCATTCTGTAGGACATGGTTACAAATACCTTGATGTCGTCGTGACTGTTGTTTCTAACGTCGTCGCTTAAAACGGAGCCCTACGGTTTTTTATCGTCAAAATCCACCTTTTCACATTCTACGCCACGTCCTAATGCGCTACCTACTGTGCTGGCAGCTACACATACCATACTATAATCTGTTATCATTGCTTATGCCCCGATGAACTCGTAAGAGTTGACTCCCATAATTCGCTGACTAGGGTTAAAGATTCGATTGAAGTCAAATTGCTGATGTTCGTTGCTGGTAGTCAGGGTCGTCCAAATACTGAAGTTGGTAAAGTACTACGCTCATCCCCTTGTCCATCGTTCTTGCAAGCTGATGGAGTAATACACGGTATGTTGCTAGAGTGTTACAGAAGTGATCTCACTTCGGGATCTAAGGCGCCAATACACTGAGTTCCAACCAAAACGAGGAGTGAGAAGGGTATCGACCAAACATTCGACGATGCGACATCCAACTCAGGGATGTTCGTACAAGCACCTAACATTCTATCCAGTTTGCTAGGAGTTCAGATGGGTGTTCAGGTAATACTCGATAGCATCAAGATTCGAAAGAATTCAGAGAGGAATGAAAAGATCACGTTCGAGTAAAAGACAATCACTTCTATGATTCCCATAGATTTGTTATATTTCTCATCGATCAAATAACGGAACGTAACCCCTTTTTCACTTGTTAAGCCTCACTGGGACTCGCATGCACCCCACATTATTATTATGTGTCCACCCACAATAATATTGTGATTTGCATGCTCATCTCAGTTCTTCCTAACTCATGTCAAATGGTTCCTCAAACTCGAATGCCAAGCAGAGGTCATCAAAATGATAGATCATAAGAATATAAGGACTATGACATACTATCAACGCATCACAATGTAAGCAAGCAATTCATGTAATCATGCTATAGTGACGAGTGTGTGTTCGTAGGTTACGTCATAAACAAATGTGTACTAGTCATGTAATGTATGCAACGAGTGAGTAAGACGAACCTAGCAATCTAGAGCTGAGTGTCATGGTCGTATTCACGTATTCAGAACTGTTCGGTTATAGTCTGGTTTTACAAAAACGTTTTAAAACCAAGTTCACTATAACCAGTGGCTCTGATACCAAACTGTCACACCCCCAAAATACCACCTAGGGAGTGTCCCTGTTAGGCGTGTGACGTACCAACAATGATCCACTAATTACATTGAACCCAATCAAGTTTATAATTAACATCTCCAATTATTAATAAAAATATCATCAATAAGTTTAAATGAAAACCAACGTGTTCAGCGGAAGCAAATAGTAACCCAAAGCTAAACTGTTTCAAAACCAAAGTATAGTATCAAGAAATCAATCACATAAATCCTTCTAGTCGACCCATGACCACTCCTGCTACTCCAGACAGCAAGTTCCCTAATCCAAGATACCTAACGACCTGCGAGCATGCAACAAGTGTATCAGACAACGCTGGTGAATTCATAGTTTTACGAAAACGTTGATTACCAAGTGTTTAGTTAATCCATTGAATTTAATTCCGAAAGTAATGTTGATAATACCCCGAATACAAGACGGCTTCTGATTATTTTGCCCTTTCTCCAATGCCCCTATCAAAGCATTGGTCATGACTAGGTCATTAGTTCAACACCCGTCCTCCCAGGTACGAGGTGAGGTTGCCAAACCTAAGTAGCGCTACCAACCAATACCCGTTACCTCCCCGGTAACACAAAAGATGGGACTTAAGAATGATAGGGTGAGATTATTATCCAACATCCCAGTTTTACCCAAAAGACTTATCCCTCCCCGGGATACCCACTGACTGTCCCAACCACCGGGACGCATGCTCAAGAGAGATGAACTCACCTTTGGTTTGCTCGGTAAGACTTAGTTACTTGTTTTATCGTTGGACACCCCAAACCCTAATATGGTTCCAATGATAATCAGTTTCGTTTACATCGAATTCACTTATTCATCATATATTTTCCACAGGTGTTAGGCAAGTATGGCACACATTTATCATACAAGTTGTAACGAGCATTCGGGTTATATGTATTTTCACAACACAAATCCATATATCATCATGCATGTAATCACAATAAATCACAACACTTAATAATCACTTTGGTTACCAAAATCTTGTATCGAAACCACATAAGACTCGACATGACTCGGCGGCCCACGTTTAATCCCACATAAAGCCCAGCCAAAACACCTATCTCGTGGCCCAACCGAATTCCGTCCCAGGCCCACACAAGGGTGCTGCCTGACCTGGGTGCTCGGCTAATCATTATAAATGTGTAATTGGGCCATAACTTGCACGACCTATAAGTTGTTTGTGAGTTAATGTACAAGCCCAACATTTCCGATCTAATGATTTCCAGCCCATGTACCTAATTGTGTGAGTCTACGATCACACCAAACTCATTTAACATATTAGGGTCAACATATATGTGTTTAATTGTATGGCAACTATTCTGTGAATCATTAATTGTCTTATGTTTTAACGGTCCAATGAAATGGTGTGTTGTCACAACCATCACTTGATTCGATTATATCAATACTTGTCAGAGAGGTCACATGCAATAGTTAGGCTCAAAGACATTATTCAGTTTGATGGTTTTCTATAATATTCCAAGTTGATAAAGTGTTGTTGGTCCAATTAAACTAAAGTGGCGGCCCAAGTAAGATATGTCTAATCCATTAGTTAATTCCCATAACTTCTCCTAACACCCACTACTAAATTTAATCAAGTTAGTTACATGATGGTTAACGATTATGCATTCCAATATCATCAGATCTAGATAATTTCGCCCCCTCCCACGTAATTCTAATTATCAAATAATTAATATGATTTTCAATCAATTAACCTAACCCTCATCCTCGATTGACGAGAGCACTAGCATATTATATCCAATCTAAATATACATACATGGCATAAGCAAGCTGTACACCTATTAAGCTATTAACAAACACATGACTACTGACAATTCTCATGCAACTTGAAATATAATGGCAGACAATGTGAAGTGATCATTATCTAAGAAATAATCAACATATTACTCAACATATTATGACACTTTTATAAATCATAATCACATAAAGAACGATCCAACAATTATTAACATAAATATGGGCGTACTAACCAAGGTCTTCGATTAATAGAGTGATGTCTCGAGAGGGGGGGGGGGGTTCTCCTGCCGCTGATGATCGAACTCCAAGGGGATGTGCTAGGGTTTTCAAAAAGAATGGAACGTATCTTCTAACACCTATACATATAACACAAAAGGTGGTTTGGGCCCGGTTTGGGTTTGAAGGTCTTGGGCCGAGATCCTTGGGTCATGCAACCAAAATGTTTGATCCACTCAACAATGCACTACTCGGGTTAGGCCTCATGTGTTACGGGCCGAAGAAACAACATATGCAAAGAGTTGGGCTCAGGTGCGTCGATTGGACACAAGTGTGAGGTCGAGGTGAGCGTGTGTGCGTGTAGCCCATTAACATGCGCGGCGGCCCATCCAACTCAACTAGACATCAACATCTAGAATAGCCCATGGGCACCCTCAATCATACACAAATACTTTTTTCATTTACCAAGTTTAACATTGACACGAGCATGTAACAAATTAAATCATAATAAGGAATGTAAACGAGGAATAATAAGGAATTAGGATCACGAAACTAAGGGACACTGACCATAAAAGTTTGGGTTGTCACAAGTATAGTGTTGGTAAGATACCGAGGTCGTCCAAGGACACAAGAGCTTTTAGTACCGGTTTATCCTCAACGTCTAATCAAATCAAAAAGTTAGAAAAAAAGGTTTTTAAACTAGAAAAATAAAACTAACTAAAATGCTGATAAATAAAATAAAAATAAAAACAGATAGACAAGATGAATCACTTGGATCCGACTCGTGTGTAGTGTAACCTTTGATTATTTCCGCACTTTTGCACATTTTAAGAGATTATCTTAGTTATTGTAGTAGGCCCCTCTTTTGAAGGTGACGTTACCCTCAACCCAGTAGTTTGAGTCAGCAAGGATACAATCCTAAAGGGTCGGATTATTGAAAGATAATTAATTAAGTTATTAATGCATAATGTGGTAGGCCCCTCTGTTGAAGGTGACGTTACCCTCGGCTAAGTAGTATGAGTCAGCAGGGATACAGTCCTAAGTAGCCGGGTTAAAGTTTTAATAGTAGTTTAACTTATGAGGGGATCAAAGAGTTTGGACCTCCGCCATCCAATACCGGTGGGTATTGAAGGAGGTCCTACTAAATTTGACCCAGGTCCTTTGCAGGATCTATACACTGAACAATGGCAAGACTCTTACCAAACCGTTCCCTTAACCCCCGACCAGGTAGCCAACATATCTCCATATAGACCGTGGAGATATGAATGGTGAAAATCTTTTATTTTATATAGACAGTAAAATAATGCCAAGACACCACGGACAAACGATAAGGAAGAATCACCTTCAACGTAAGAAACTAGTTTTTAAAGTCATTAATACATAACCAAATAAAAAGTGCGAAAAGATTAAAAATAAAAAGTATTACACTAAACATTTGTCTTCACCAAGTAATGTAAGAGACTTAGGCAAACATGGCCTTTGATTGTCAAGAACTCTTATGATCAATCTTGGATCCCGAGACGACTCACACACTCTATGATGGACAATGGATGATGGTGGTGGATGATGGTGTTGTGATGGTGGTGGGTGGTGGGTGAAGTGTGAGAGAGGTGGTGTGCCAAGGGATGAGTTGCAAGTGATCCAAGCACTCCTATTTATAGGCTGAACAGAAGCTCGGGCATGGCCCCGTGTCCGTTGGGCACGGCCCCGTGTCCATCCTTCTCTCTTTCTTCATTAATTGCAGTTTGTCTGCATTAGTTGACCACGCCCCCGTGTCCGCTGAGCACGACCCCGTGTGCAGAAGTGTATCTGTACTATCAAGATTTGCCTGGATTCTGCGAATCTTATAGTTGACCACGGCCCCGTGTCCGCGTAGCACGGCCCCGTGGTGGGCGATAGAAGCTTCTACAACTTTGTCTTTTCTGCTGACACTTGGGCACGCCCCCGTGCTCACTGAGCACGGGGCGTGTTCAGCCTTCTGTTCTCTTGTTTTGCTTGGGAGGATGCTGTCGGGGGGTCGGGCATGCCACGTTTGTTCCTTTTCTTGTATTTATGTTAAATTTAGCTGCCTTTTTGCTTCTTTTGTTCATTTGTGCTCATTTAATCCTGAAAATACAAAAGGAAGACAAAAACACACTTTTTCCAACATTAGTACTAAAAAGGGTTAGTTTTATGCCACAATTGATGTAATTTATATGTTGCATTTTGTGCACATCAAATACCCCACACTTGAATCTTTGCTTGTCCTCAAGCAAAACTCTTTATAATGTGGCTTTACACTCCCAAATTGAATAGGTAGAAGAGAAGGTTTTTGGGTTTGTCATAGAGTGTCGGGATTTCCAATATTCTTTATTAAGTTTTATTTTTACTTATTTACAATCCTATTCGTCATGATTTATTAAAAACGTTTCATAAGATAAAGTACTTATTAGGGCATAACATGCCTTTTTAAAATTCCATTTATATACATGTTCACATACCTCACGGGGGATCACTCAACACTCGGCCGAAGGTGTATTTTTAGTGAATCACTCGAGAGCGGCATGGAGCTTACTCCTACCATAAGCTTGCCAAGCAATCAATCCTCCTCCTTTTTAACTATACACCTTTGTAAATATCAAGAGGACTTTTTGGGTGAAGGGTTAGGATTGGGCTAAAGGTGGGTGGTTAGGTTAGTGGTTAGTAACAGGGCGAAAAGCGTAAAAAGCGTCGGTTTTCATAAGACTCGATATTTTTCAAAACTTTTTATTTTGATGAAGCATTTCTTTCAAACAAAGTTGTTTTTGATAAACTTGTTTGTTTATTTCTTTGGCTTCATCCTCATTTTTTTTTTCAAGTCATAAGAAAAACCGAGCTTTGTTACTAAAATAAAGGGTTTAAAATGAAAAAGGATTTAGGTGGGTAAAGGGTTTTTGAATTGGGTTAAGAAATGAAAAGGTTTAGGCTCAAAGGGGTTAACTAGGGGGATTTTGGGTAGGTGGTAAAAAAAATGGTGTAGAAATAAAAAGGGTTAGTCCTAATGCCTCCATCATTTACTTACTCGGGTTTAAGTTGGTAAGGACCGGGAATGTATCGTCGTGGCAAGTTCTAGAGTTGTAAGAACCAAGCGGCTATTCACACAAGAAACGAAAAATGAGCATTTAGTTTAAAGATATTTATTTGTATGCTCAATAAAGGCTCAAAACTCATTTTTGTGGGAATGAGTTTTTATGTGATCAAGTATATATAATCAAATTTTAACTAAGCTTGTCATGCCGTTTCATAATTTTCTTATGTTGGTTCTTTTTATCACGACGGTATCGGTTGTAAATTTGTAAAAATATAACCTTTTTAGAATTTTGAAATTCCCAACTTAAACCTAGACAAGTAAAAAAAAATGAAAATTTTTGAAAAAATTTGGGGTGGTTAGCGGTTCCAATAGAGTTTTGTGTAAGGCTTGTTAATTAGGACTTGCAAGATTCAAAGTTTTAGCACCCCCCCCCCCCCCCCACTTAAATTACACATTGTCCTCAATGTGTCCCAAAAATAAGTTTTTAGGTTAATTGAATGTGTAAAAAGGTGTGAAAAACAAAGATTTGTGTTACTGGTCATCTGGACACGGCCCCGTGTCGGGTGGACACGGCCACGTGTTCAGAGTGCCAGTAACGAAAACTTACAGAAGGTGGACACGGGGGCGTGTTGGCTGGGCACGACCCCGTGTCTGGCAAAAATCTGCAGAATTTAAACAAACAGTAGGTCTGGGAGGTGGGCACGGGGGCGTGTCGGCCGGACACGACCCCGTGTAGACAATTTGCAAAGGTGAAAAACAGGTTTTCTGGCTTCGGTTTTCCTGTCCCGGCTTTAGTAGTACTAATGTTTAGTACTCTAAGCCTCGTATGTACCTGTTTTATCAATAAACACTACACCAAACCACAACATTCATCCTAAATTACCATAGTCCAACATCCAAACCACAAAGTTAAAAATAAAAACAAAAGCAGAAAATAAAAAGAGTTAAAGGGAAAGTAATGTCACGACCCCCGACCCCACCCTGGACGGAATCGGGAGCCGCGAACTAGTTCAGTGGTACCGGTGGTTATTTAGAAAAGTAGTGCAGTATTGATTTAACAAGCTTCTTGATTCTATTCCTTCTGATAATTAAGCATATACTTTATTGTTTTGAACCTTCTGATGATTAAGCATCCATTTTAAGAGTATGGTGTAGAGTTTCGAGTAGTTAAACATTTAGTTTAACAGAATGGAATACGTATTAGTGTTAAACCAAATCAAACCTAACGATGGTCACGAGATTCGAACCTTAACGAAATTCACAAAGTATAGCACTTTGGCATCCGTTTAACGAACTCACAAAGTATAGTACTTTGGCATCCGTTAGTTGGTTCCTGAATCGATCGGACAGAACATCGCATCGGTGATTATTGGTTAGAACACCAACGTATAGAGAGAAGAAGAAAAGAAATGAGCAAGGAAAATGAATTCCTAGGCTTCTTATTTATAGGTAAGAAGTATGAAATTTCTAGGAAGTTACCTATATATTTTCTAGGAAGCTTCCTACCCACATATATATCTTCTTACATCTTCCTAGCACCTTCCTTTGATATTATCTATCTTATATATATATTTATTTTCATGTATATCTATTTAGGTGTTTAATTTACTTACTTAATTAATCTCGCTTAGCTTAATTAATCTTGCTTAGCTTAATTAATCTCTCTTAGCTTAATTAATCTTGCTTAACTGATTAATTAACCTTACTTAGCTTAATTAGCAGATTAATTAATCTACTCAACTAGCTTAACTGCTAAGTTTCCTTAACAACTAAGTGTACGTAATTAGTAAGTTTACTTAACTATTAAGTTTACTTAATTGCTAAGTATTCTAGTTTAACTTCTTGGTTACGAGTTCTAATTTCTAGATACAACGGAACTCGTATTAGTGTATTAACTCAATTCAACTTTAACGATAATCACGAAATCAAAACCCTCACGACGAATGACAAAGTGCAATACGTAAACATCCATCGAATTTACGACGAATGACAAAGTATAGCCCGAGATTTGAGCAGCACTTAAACATCCATCGGATTGGTTTCAATCGATCGGACATTGAATCGTACCAGTGATTAGAGTTATTACCCTAATACGGGCAGAGTTTCGGGATTTAGAAGTTCTGACATTAGAATGACAAAACAAGAGAACAAGAGAAAGAAAAGAATTGAACAATTTGAAATGAAACCCTTGGCTTCTATTTATAGGGCTGATCGAAGGGCTCGTCGCGGCCCGCGTAAACTTGAAAGGAACCTTACGCGGCCCGCGAGGGATGGTAGGGCGGTTTGAGGGTTGCTGAGTCATCGAGGGTCTTCACACGTGTAACGACACGTGGCCTTCATGCTTATCCGGTGATTTCCGATCTGTCGCGGCCCGCGTAGACTACCCTTATGTCTTACGCGGCCCGCGTGGAAAACAAAAATTCAATTTTCTTGATTTTTCATGAACATTAGGGTTTCAGGGGTCCAGGTTTTCACTTACGGAGCATTTTAGAACATTTTTGGGCGAGTCGTTACAAGTAAATTGTTCAACACTCGGCACGCAGGCCGGAAATTGTTCGATAGAAAAGAAAGGTTAACCTGTGGGATCACTAACCAGCTGCTCCTGCTCCTACTCCGTCCGCCTAGTCCATGTCTTCGTCCTCGTCATCACCTCCTCCTCCATGCCCTGCCATGTACTCCCGGATGCTCCCAATGTCATCCTGAATGTCTGATATGTTTCTTTCAATAGCTCCGACCCGGTTGTACGTATTGTTGGCGAGGTTGTAGGTGTTCCTAGTGCACATGAGGTTTTCCTGCAACAAATCATGCAAACTTTGGAAGTTAGGAAAACCGCCTCCTTGTGAGGAGGATTGCCCCGAATTACCGTGAGGCTGGTACTGGTAATGAGGAGGTTGTTGAAATTGTGGAGCGTGAAGGACTAGTGCCTCTTGCGGGTTCCATGCATGCCCTTGGAGCCTTTGGAAGCTTACCGACCCATCTTCGGCTTCGTAAATCAAGTTCATGCAGCGGCAGATGTGTATGTCCACTCTTCCCGACCATGGACTCCTTTCGAAAGATTTGGGCATGTTCACGAAGTGCTTGAATAGACGGTATATCCACCCCCCGAAGAAGATAGGGGTAGGTGGAGTGGCAAGCCTGTTCCAGTGCATGTTTCGGAGTAGGAGGAAAGGAACATCAAGATGTTTGCGGGTATGAATGCAATGAAGGACCACTAGATCTCGCAACCCAATGACGCCGCTGCTATCATGCCTTTGACTAAGAGAGTAAGTGAGGACCCGGTGAATGTAGCGATAAAGGGGGTCTCTTAGCTTAGTGCTCTTAGTGCTGCTCGGATTGTAGTGGCCATCTCCTATTTGTGCCCATGCAGCTTGGCGTTCGTTTTCTCCTAATTCTCGTAACCCTCCAGTGTTTTCCTCATTGCCCGCATCCTCCTCCTTATACAGCCCAACTATTGACCCGAACTGTGCCATTGAAATTGAGTACTTGGTCCCCCCACATCGGAATTGTACCCCATCACACCTTGAATTGAACACAAAGGTGCTATAGAACTCCAAGTTATACTCGTGGACCGAGCGATGGCGAGTGGTTAGGGCAACTCTTAGTGGACCGGTAACGAGGTTGTTAAACCGGTCAAGTTGATTCATCGTTGCTCAAAGCTCCATGCATGCTTTTCGCGGGTATTCCTCCGGTCTTGTTTTTAGCACATCGAATCTAGCCTTAGCATCTAACTCGTTGGCATTGAACCTTGTGAACCTCTTTGACATCTGAAAGAATACAACAAACAATTAGCACGAAACAGTAGAATTTTCGGAGAAAACTGAAAACAGTGAGCTGGACACGGCCCCGTGCTCAGCGGGCACGACCCCGTGTCCAGACGTCTGTTACACAAAAATCTCATTTTTCGACCCGGTCCCGAAAAGTTGAAAATTTTTGGTCCAGTAGGTGCGGTTTTCCCCGAAAATGAAACCCCAAGTGCCGTTTTTCCCAAAACAAACCGTTTACCCCTTCGATTTTATCTTTTTCGGTTCAAAAACAAGGGTTTGGGGTTTTTTGTGAGAAATCGGGCAAATCTGTGAACAATACAAGTGGATTTACTTCCCATAGCACTAATCTAAACTAATGCTAACAGATTTATGCAAAAATTTGAGGTTCAATCCGGATGAAGTTCAAGAACCCTAGACTTTTCCCCAATTTTTTGATGTTTTAACTACATGCACTGTACCTAATCTAACTACTAATGATGATAGAATCATACCTTGATGTTGTTAGAATGAGAGGGAACGTCGGAATTCTGCGGAAAATCGCCTGAGCCAGAGAGTTTTCGGGGAAACGGGGCGTGTGGAATGAGGTAACTGTTATGAAAAAGGGGTTTTATCCCGACAGTCGCGCGGACACGGCCCCGTGTCCAATGGACACGACCTCGTTCCGAGCAATTTTTAAATTTTTTTTTAAGTGCTCGTGTGAGTGCCCTGTTTTCCTAAAACTTGGTTAGAAGACTTACCGATTTCGATGTTTATCCGCTTGTTCGTAACTTACCAGGTATGATGTTGATGCTTTTACTCTTCGACCGTTTGAAGCGAGATTTCTTCTTCCTCACCCTCAATGAATCCTTGGTAGAGTTTCAGCCGTTGGCCATTGACTTTGAATGGAATTCCATTCCGAGATTTAATTTCTACTGCACCGTGTGGGAAAATATGGGTGATAGAAAAAGGTCCTGACCACCTAGACTTTAATTTTCCAGGAAATAATCGGAGTCGTGAATTAAACAAAAGAACTTGATCTCCTACTCGAAATTCATTAGGTTTAATATGTTTGTCATGCAAATTTTTCATTCTTTCCTTATAAATTTCAGAGTTAGAGTATGCATAATTCCTTAATTCGTCTAATTCATTTAATTGACAAAATCGATTTTTACCTGCAAATTCTAAATCTAAGTTTACATTTTTAATTGCCCAGTAGGCCTTGTGAGCTATTTCTACCGGCAAGTGACAACTTTTTCCATAGACAAGTTTATATGGGGTTGTACCTATTGTTGTTTTATAAGCAGTTCGAAAGGCCCATAAAGCGTCATCCAATTTATCAGCCCATTCCTTTTTATTTAACCCTACGGTTTTTTCAAGTATTCGTTTTAAACCTCTATTAGTCACTTCGGCTTGTCCGTTTGTTTGAGGGTGATATGCTGTTGAGACCCGGTGATAGACCCCATATCTTGTAAGTTGATGATTACAAAAATGGGTACCTCTATCACTTATTAATGCTTTAGGTGTTCCAAAACGAGAGAATAATTTTTTCAGAAATCTTACCACAACTCTTCCATCATTTGTTGGAAGTGCCTCGGCCTTGGCCCATTTAGACAAGTAGTCGACCGCCACAAGTATATATTTGTTTCCTTTTGACGGTGGGAAGGGTCCCATGAAGTCGAGTCCCCACACATCAAAAATTTCACAAACAAGAATGCTATTTTGTGGCATTTCGTTTTTGGAAGAAATATTACCTGATCTTTGGCAGGCGTCACATGTCTTGACAAGACTTTGGGCGTCTTTGTAAATGGAAGGCCAATAGAATCCTGAATCAAATACCTTTCGTGCGGTACTAGCGGCACCATGATGTCCTCCGTATGGACCTTCATGACAATGGCGGAGAATTCTTCTTGCTTCACTACCATGTACGCACCGTCGGATGAGTTGGTCGGCACACATTTTGAAAAGATAAGGATCTTCCCAAAAGTAATGCTTTACATCAGCAAAGAATTTTTTTCTTTGGTGATGTGGCCATCCTTTGGCGACTATATCGCTAGCTAAGTAGTTAGCATAGTCGGCATACCATGGTTCTTGTCTATATTCCACCATTTCCAGGGACTCCGTTGGAAATTTTTCGTTGATTTGCTCGTCCCTGGTTGCCTCCAAAGTTGGGTCTTCTAGGCGTGAAAGATGATCTGCTGCGGTATTTTCTGCTCCTCTTTTGTCTTTGATTTCAATATCAAATTCTTGGAGGAGTAGAATCCACCGAATCAAACGGGGTTTAGCATCCTGTTTCTTGAAAAGGTATCGAATGGCTGCATGATCTGTATAGACTATTGTTTTAGAAAGAACAAGATAAGAACGAAATTTATCAAAAGCAAATACCACAGCTAGTAACTCTTTTTCAGTTGTTGTATAATTTTCTTGTGCATCATTAAGTGTTTTACTAGCATAATAAATTGGGTGAAAATGCTTTTCTTTTCTTTGTCCCAAGACTGCTCCAACTGCAAAGTCACTTGCATCACACATGATTTCGAAAGGTAATTTCCAATCAGGCGCTATCATGATAGGTGCATTGGCTAGCATTTCCTTGAGGGTTAGAAATGCTTGATTGCAATCCTTGTCAAAGATGAAAGGGGCATCTTTTTCAAGTAATTTTGTTAGAGGTCTTGAAATTTTTGAAAAGTCTTTGATAAACCGTCTATAAAATCCGGCATGCCCTAAGAAACTTCTGATTGCTCTAACGGAGGATGGTGGAGGTAATCGAGAAATAGTGTCTATTTTGGCTCGATCAACTTCCATTCCTTCGCTTGAGATTTTGTGACCGAGTACTATTCCCTCCGTTACCATGAAATGGCATTTTTCCCAATTAAGGGCGAGGTTAGTTTCCTCACATCGGGATAGCATTCGTTCGAGGTTATCGAGGCATTGGTCGTATGAATCTCCAAAGATAGAAAAGTCGTCCATGAAGAGTTCCATTGTCTTTTCTATCATGTCATGGAAGATGGCCACCATGCAACGTTGGAATGTTGCGGGGGCATTACATAGACCGAATGGCATGCGTCGATAAGCAAAAGTTCCATAGGGACATGTGAATGTTGTCTTTTCTTGGTCTTCGGGTGCTATCGGGATTTGAAAGTAACCTGAAAAACCATCCAAGAAACAATAAAATTTATGACGGGATAATCTTTCTAACATTTGGTCAATAAAGGGCAAAGGAAAGTGATCTTTCCTTGTTGCTTCATTTAACCGTCTATAGTCTATACATACTCTCCATCCTGTGACGGTTCTCGTTGGTATTAATTCATTTTTTTCATTAGTTATTACCGCCATACCTCCTTTCTTTGGAACTACTTGAACGGGACTTACCCAAGGACTATCGGAGATAGGATAAATAAGTCCGGCGTCAAGTAATTTGATGACTTCGCTTTTAACCACTTCTTGGACATTTTGATTTACTCTATGTTGTGGTTGAATTTCCGATTTGTAGTCATCATTCATTAAAATTTTGTGCGTGCACATGGAAGGACTTGTTCCTTTAATATCTACAAGCTTCCAAGCGATCACATTTTTGTGTTTTTTCAAAAGTTTAATTAATTTTTCTTTTTCTATACTACTTAATTTAGACGAAATAATTACAGGAGATTTACCATCCTTGTCTAGAAAAGCATATTCCAAACCTTTCGGAAGTTCTTTGAGCTCAAGAGGTGGGTCTTTAGGAGACTCCTTATTTGGTTGCTCATTTTGATCAAGAACTTTAAAAGTTTGTTCTATGGCGACCTCTTCTTCAACAAAGTGGTCCATCTTTTCACTTGTATCGGGTGGTTCATCTTCATCTTCAATTAGGGGGTCATTATTGCCAAAAGGATATTTCTTTGAGCGCTCAAGATCTATGCTCCTTTTGAATGCCCCTAATTGAAGAGGTAGATTGTTGTACTTCCGGTTTTTCAAAGCTTCGTGAGTTTTTACAAAAGGTCGTCCCAACACTAGAGGAGCGTCATCAAGGATGACAAAGTCGGTTGGGATTACCAATTGATTTGTTTGAACTAAGACATCCTCAACTATACCGATTTATTTTATTATTTTCCGATTGGATAGAAAAATGGGTATTTGCAGTGGAGAAAAATCACTAATACTTAATTTTTCGAAAATGTAATTAGGCATTATGTTAACACAAAGATCTTTATCAATTGTGACATTACTAATAAATGAATTTTGAAAAAAAACATGGAACCGGTGTAATGTTGATTTCAAAAGGGTCTTCTTTTATTAGTGAAGTTTGATCGTTAGTTAACTTAATACTTACCGTTTCGTCAATTTTAGTGCTAGTGTTTAACTCTTTTAAAAACTTAGCATGAGTGGGTACTAAACAATGATTTTCAAAAGAAGATGACAAGAGATTAATTTCTTCAAAATTAGACTCTTCTTGGAATTTTAACGTTGACGGACTCACCTTTTTCGTTGTTTAACTCATGTGTCGGTTTTTCACTTATTTGTTCTTCCATTTTTACCTCTTCAACTATCTTTTCTTTATTTAATTCTTCTCTTGCGCGGGACTCCTCTTCCCTTGCGCGAGATTCTTTTATGTATCGCTCGATACTTTTAAGGTGTTCTAATATCCTATCGGTCACTTCGGTGATAGAGAAAGGATCGGGATTTTCAAAGCTTGAATCCGGTTGTTCGATCCTTGGTTCCTCATAGTACTCATATGAAGTAGATGGTTCATAGCATGGTTCTTCATTGTAAGTATATGATGGATAAGGGTCGTAGTTTTGTTCTTCATAGTACTCATATGAGGTGGGTTGTTCACGCCATGGTTCCTCATAATAAGAGTATGAAGGTGGTGGCTCATATCTTGGTTCCTCAAAGTATGAGTACGAATGCTCATACATTGGTTCATCAAAATATGAGTATGAGGGAGAAGGTTCATACCTTTGGTCTTCATATGATGTGTATGAAGTCAATGGCTCGTACATGGGCTCCTCATAACGGGTGTATGAAGTGGATGGTTGAGATGAGTTGTAATATTGAACCGAGTGCGGGTTACCACAATTAGTGCAATAGTCTCCCCTATAATCATCCTCCTCATATGTGTAGTTGTAGCCTCCTGAGTATTGATCCATAAGAATCACTCAGCAGACCACAACAGAGTCTCGGGACCAGAAAACAAAAATAAAAACGAAAACAGAGACTGGACACGGCCCCGTGTTCAGTGGACACGGCCCGTGTTCAGGGTCTGTATCTGGGCGTTTGAATAAAAGTTACTGGTCTTGTTGAGCACGGGGGCGTGTTCAGTGAGCACTACCCCGTGTTCAGACTCTGTATCTGTGTGTTTTATGAAAAATATGCAGCACGGCCCCGTGTTCAGTGAACACGGCCCGTGTTCAGGCTACTGTAAATGCAATCTAAACTAAAATGCAGAAAAATGTGCGCGCGTTTTGAAAAACTGATTAGGCCGTCGATTTTAAGCTTTCTTAAAATCCTTGTGTCCCCGGCAACGGCGCCAAAAACTTGATGTGCGTTAGGTGTAATATATTTTAGGTGTATATTTTAAGCCCTTTTTTACACTTTTTAGCCAAGTTTTAAATTTATAAAACACGATATTCACTAACACTAAACACACATATGGGCAAATGCACCCGTCGTGGACGTAGTATAGTGTTGGTAAGATACCAAGATCGTCCAAGGACACAAGAGCTTTTAGTACCGGTTTATCCTCAACGTCTAATCAAATCAAAAAGTTAGAAAAAAAAGGTTTTTAAACTAGAAAAATAAAACTAACTAAAATGCTGAAAAATAAAATAAAAATAAAAACAGATAGACAAGATGAATCACTTGGATCCGACTCGTGTGTAGTGTAACCTTTGATTATTTCCGCACTTTTGCACATTTTAAGAGATTATCTTAGTTACTGTAGTAGGCCCCTCTATTGAAGGTGACGTTACCCTCAACCCAGTAGTTTGAGTCAGCAACTATACAATCCTAAAGGGTCGGATTATTGAAAGATAATTAATTAAGTTATTAATGCATAATGTGGCAGGCCCCTCTTTTGAAGGTGACGTTACCCTCGGCTAAGTAGTCTGAGTCAACAGGGATACAGTCCTAAGTAGCCGGGTTAAAGTTTTAATAGTAGTTTAACTTATGAGGGGATCAAAGAGTTTGGACCCCCGCCATCCAATACCGGTGGGTATTGAAGGATGTCCTACTAAATTTGACCCAGGTCCTTTGCAGGATCTATACACTGAACAATGGCAAGACTCTTACCAAACCGTTCCCTTAACCCCCGACCAGGTAGCCAACATATCTCCATATAGACCGTGGAGATATGAATGGTGAAAATCTTTTATTTTATATAGACAGTAAAATAATGCCAAGACACCACGGACAAACGATAAGGAAGAATCACCTTCAACATAAGAAACTAGTTATTAAAGTCATTAATACATAACCAAATAAAAAGTGCGAAAAGATTAAAAATAAAAAGTATTACACTAAACACTTGTCTTCACCAAGTGATGTAAGAGACTTAGGCAAACATGGCCTTTGATTGTCAAGAACTCTTACGATCAATCTTGGATCCCGAGACGACTCACACACTCTATGATGGACAATGGATGATGGTGGTGGATGATGGTGTTGTGATGGTGGTGGGTGGTGGGTGAAGTGTGAGAGAGGTGGTGTGCCAAGGGATGAGTTGCAAGTGATCCAAGCACTCCTATTTATAGGCTGAACAGAAGCTCGGGCACGGCCCCGTGTCCATCCTTCTCTCTTTCTTCATTAATTGCAGTTTGTCTGCATTAGTTGACCACGCCCCCGTGTCCGCTGAGCACGACCCCGTGTGCAGAAGTGTATCTGTACTATCAAGATTTGTCTGGATTCTGCTAATCTTATAGTTGACCACGGCCCCGTGGTGGGCGATAGAAGCTTCTACAACTTTGTCTTTTCTGCTGACACTTGGGCACGCCCCCGTGCTCACTGAGCACGAGGCGTGTTCAGCCTTCTGTTCTCTTGTTTTGCTTGGGAGGATGCTGTCGGGGGGTCGGGCATGCCACGTTTGTTCCTTTTCTTGTATTTATGTTAGATTTAGCTGCCTTTTTGCTTATTTTGTTCATTTGTGAAAATACAAAAGGAAGACAAAAACAAACTTTTTCCAACATTAGTACTAAAAAAGGGTTAGTTTTATGCCACAATTGATGTAACTTATATGTTGCATTTTGTGCACATCAAACATGCATAAACAACTAATCATAACAAATACGTATTCGATGGATTGAGTATTTATTTATATTCGATTGAGTGAAGTAGATTTGTAGTTGATACATGTTGCACCCAAAATGCATTAAAGCGTAAAAAGGGTCGAGTATGCTCACAGTTTTGCGTAGGAAGTACACTTAAACCGCGAGGAAAGTTGGTGGAGTCTCGAGATCACGAGTAGTTGCGTTTGCGATTCCTTGTAAAATAACGCACACAGAAAGATAAGGAAAAGAATTCCGAACGAACGATACGGTTATCCTAGATAGGAAGATACCACACACGTGAACGATCTAAATAACATTTAAGTTTAACAATATTCCTATTATTTATAGTTTGCAACTAACTATTTAGATGCAATAATTTAATGATTTATTTATGTTAATATGAATTATTAATTAAAAAGGAATTCAAACGAATTAACAATTCAAATGGTTTTAAAAAAATATAAACAAAACCTTGGTTAAGTTACTAGCCAAATATAGGTTTTGCAAAATACGACAGTAGGCAAAGTTTGGCAAAGTTTATAAATTAAACCAACAAGGTTCATTTATTAATAGTTTGTGTAATAAAACTAGGTCTAAGAATATGGGTAGTAGATATATTAGTAGACTTGCTATAATAAAAAGAAAAACCAGTAAAACAAAGGGGATAAAAGAATGTCTATATATTTTTATTAAAGAATGATTTAAAATTCATCCAATCAATATAGTGTTAATTACATAATAGATTTCAAGATCAAAACAATAAAAATTTTGACGAACAGAAGATAAATGTTACTTGAATAAAATTCAAAGGCACCAATACATAGCACCAATGTATATTTAATTATTAAATTCATTTGAGAATCAATTACAATAACCATTGTTTATTATTAATATATATATATATATATATTTTTTGTTGTAAATCTCATGCACACATGTGCATCAATGGAGGAAACGAAACATAAGGTTTCATCATTTTCTTCATATGCAGAATTTACTAATCGAAGATTTGCGGTTCTACTTTCAAAACTAAAACGAAAAAAAAAGGAAAAGGTTGGCGGACAGAAAGTATACCGAAATGATACGATGAACTCTGCTGAACCACCATCACCGCCGCCGGACTCCATAGCCGTCGCCGACCGGTGTCAACCACCATCTTCATCGAAACATTCATCAACAATTAACTTCATCGTCTCCACGACCCCCCTGTCGTCGGAACAACACAACCGCCGTCGCAGTCATCGGAAAAAAAAAACGAGAAGAGGGGGGTGTTCCACCGAGGAGACACATCGACCGGAGAAGCTCACCGGCCGCCGCCGGCTTGCCGGCTCCCTTCTGCGGTTGCTTGTTTGAAGTCGAGTAGGAGGGAGAGAGTTCTGATGTTGGGGTTGTCGGCCGGTTACCGACTACCGGCGCCGGAATCGGAGATCGAGAGGGAGAGAGGGTGGGGTCGAGAGGGGTGTGTGATTTGTTGCTAATGTTATGTATGTGTGTTTGGAAGAGATGAGTTCCCTGTGTTTTTATTTGTTGAAGATAACATCTACAGAGAAAGAAAAAAAAGAATTGGGAGGGAAAGCATGTGGGTGTCGGCTGGTTCAAGTCAGGGGTTTAGGGTTTTCACTAGACTTCACTTAGGGTAAGTTTAGTTAGTCGGCTTTGGGCTTGGGCCCAAGACCCACAAGCCTAATCTCCGTGTTTAAGTGGCCCGTAACCTCCTACGAGACCCATTTTCAAAACCCGAGCCCCGCGAAACGTCGTAAGCTAAACAAAAATTTAGATTTAAAAATATGTAAAATAATACAGGTAGTCGTTGTCGCATTTGACGTCGGTTGCGTTAAAAACGCGTAACGCGCGTCGCTTGTCATTTTTTTAATTCGTTTTCCGTTCCGGTTTCGAATGTGGTTCTAAGAATAGAAACCGAACACGAATTTTATAAAAACATGAAATTACGAAAATACGAGGCGTTACAGTCTCCCCTACTTTAGGAAATTTCGTCCCGAAATTTATTAAAGAGTATGTTTTGATACACCCGAAAAGTAGATTGTGAGTGATCAAAGTTTGAATTCAATGAGGTATGGGGAAACACCGTATTTCTCATGGCACGTTTTTACGAAAGTTTGGTAATATGGTTGGAACACTTATATATAGGAAGTACCGGCGGCGTATCCACCATGTTCATACCATACTACGTCTGTTTCGCTATTCGATGTCATGCTACGTTCCGTGTTATGATACACAGTAGAACCTACTATGGTTTTCATGCGCCTACCAATATAATCATGTATGCATCCGTGATTATTTTGGTTTGTGCATGATCCGCATAGTTTATACTAGTAGTGTACGGGTCAGGGTATATTAACATATTACGAATGAGAATGATAAAGTATAGTAATTTAAGTATCTAAGCATGATTGGTATTTAAGTATGAGAGAGGTTATAAGTATGAGTATGATTAAAGTCTTTGAATAGTCCGCACGAGATATTTAGTTAACTAGATTAAGGCATTACTGGCATGTGATCTCACTGGTCAAACCATCGTGTCCGCAAGTATGTATGAATGTCTTAACATGACCGCAAGTCCATGCGGCGGGCGTTACTCCTATAGCGCTACACAAGCGCTACACAAGCGCTATTGTGAGGCTTCATCCGAAGTTAATGACAAAATGTCAACCCAACGTTTAACGCAAGCGTCATCTAATCATAGCACATGTCATCATTTCGTTCCTATGAAAAGATCCGTAAAAGTTTAACTTAACATGACCCCAAGTCCATGAGGCGGTGCGCTACACCTATAGTGCTTCACAAGCACTATATATGTTAAGGTGAGGCTCGAACAAATCGAACCAACGTGTCCGCTAGTATCATCTCTATAGCACATGTCATCATTTCGTTGCTATAAAGACCATAAAAGTTTAACTTAATGTAACCACAAATCCATGTGGCAGTGCGCTACTCCTATAGTGCTTCACAAGCACTATATACGTCAGGGTGTGGCTTCTTACGAAGCTAATGACCAGTTCATCACATAAAGAATGTCCAGTAATCCCGAATCAAGTATAACGTATCAGTATGCGTGTATTAATTTATTGTGTAAAAAGATGATTAGGTAACAAGTATTAAATCGTATAAAAGTTAAGTTAATATAAAAGAGAGGCTTGATAAGTATTGGAGTGCTTCGGGTTTAGAAACTTCGACTATTCCAAAGTGAATCGCAAGTCCTTCCGAATTAGGGAGACATGCTTTGGCCTAATAGGTATAATACTCTCGTCACCAGGCGATTAACGGTATTTTACCCTTCTGGTTAATACATGTCCCTAATTTGATTGAAAATACGAAACTTTGGCGAGATCAAAAATCGAAGAATGGAACCAGTCATCAAGGTGTGGATATAAATCCTAGCTTGACAATTTCATCCCCAAAATGTGGTTTATTGAACAAAACAAGATATAATCTCGAGTCGTCAACAGGGATCCACTAGAATATGAAGTAGAAATTCCCATCAAGATATGGATGTCACTCCTGACTTGATGGTAAATTTCGTGCAAATTAACATGACGGATGGATTGAAATTCGTCACCAAAGGCGGGAATCACCCCTATTTTGATGAGTCATTTCGATTGTGGAATATGAGTGTCTTCAAGTATGTATTGTGTAAAATGTCTTAGAAAAGACGCATATGATATTTAGACAAAAGGAGAGGTAGAAGCAAATAGGAAGAATTACATATTAAGCAAGAATTAGGAATGGTCGAATTTTGGTACTTAGACTATAGACTAGGTCGAACATGGCAATTCTACCTAATTCCCTATAGTTATGGCTCTGATACCATTCTGTCACACCCCAACCGATGGCGGAAACATCGGAGTGAGACGAAAACGAGATTGCAAGAGTCTTCATAACACTATTTGTGTCGAGTGTTTAATAATTACCCTTTTTACATTGATTGAACTAGAATATAACAAATTTGAATAACGACCAGTATGAAAGAAATGAAGTTTCATTTCAATAATAATGATTCAGTACAAGGGTTGGAAACAAAATACAACATGTTTGAAAAATACAATACGATACAACAAGTATTAAAGTTTAATGCGTTTCTAGGCAATCCTACTAGATTCCTTGCATCATCAGAATCCTGCAACATGTATTAAAAGCATAGATCAATACAAAAGTATTGGCGAGCATACAAGTTTGAATATAAGAATAAATATAAAAGTTTATCTCAATCCGACATGGCAATTTATATTCGAGTTGGATCTAGCATGTTAAATCAACCTAAGCATAACAAATAATAAGGATGTTCAAGTAGGAATTAACACGCATAAATAGCATAAACATAACAAATAGCATGAGTATACAGTTGAAACTAACATGCATAAACAACTAATCATAACAAATACGTATTCGATGGATTGAGTATTTAATTATATTCGATTGAGTGAAGTAGATTTGTAGTTGATACATGTTGCACCCAAAATGCATTAAAGCGTAAAAAGGGTCGAGTATGCTCACAGTTTTGCGTAGGAAGTACACTTAAACCGCGAGGAAAGTTGGTGGAGTCTCGAGATCACGAGTAGTTGCGTTTGCGATTCCTTGTAAAATAACGCACACGGAAAGATAGGGAAAAGAATTCCGAATGAACGGTACGGTTATCCTAGATAGGAAAATACCACACATGTGAACGATCTAAATAACATTTAAGTTTAATAATATTCCTATTATTTATAGTTTGCAACTAACTATTTAGATGCAATAATTTAATGATTTATTTATGTTAATATGAATTATTAATTAAAAAGGAATTCAAACGAATTAACAATTCAAATGGTTTTAAAAAAATATAGACAAAACCTTGGTTAAGTTACTAGCCAAATATAGGTTTTGCAAAATACGACAGTAGGCAAAGTTTGGCAAAGTTTATAAATTAAACCAACAAGGTACATTTATTAATAGTTTGTGTAATAAAACTAGGTCTAAGAATATGGGTAGTAGATATAATAGTAGACTTGCTATAATAAAAAGAAAAATCAGTAAAACAAAGGGGATAAAAGAATGTCAATATATTTTTATTAAAGAATGATTTAAAATTCATCCAATCAATATAGTGTTAATTACATAATAGATTTCAAGATCAAAACAATAAAAATTTTGACGAACAGAAGATAAATGTTACTTGAATAAAATTCAAAGGCACCAATACATAGCACCAATGTATATTTAATTATTAAATTCATTTGAGAATCAATTACAATAACCATTGTTTATTATTAATATATATATATATATATATATATATATAGGGAGAGGCTCATGCGAGAACTCCATTTATTGTGAGAACCATGAGAACCAATATGAACACAACCTAAAATAGCTAAAAAAACCTAAAAAAACCTAACCCCCACCCCACCCCAAAAAAACCTAACCCCCACCCCCCCCCCCCACCCCAAAAAAACCTAAACCCCCCCCCCCCCCTCAAGCTAAATGCTAAAAACTAAAACCCCCAAAAAACCTAAAAAAAAAACCTAATCCCCCCCCCCCCAAAAAAACCTAAACCCCCCCCCCCCCCCCCAAGCTAAAATGCTAAAAACTAAACCCCCAAAAAACCTAAAAAAATCTAAAAAAAATCTAAAAATTTTTTTTTGATTTTTTTAATATTTTTTAGGTTAAAATCGCTACTTTTCGACTCCAAAAAAAAAATTAAAAAAATATATATATATTTTTTTTTAAATTTAAAAAAAACAATTTTTTTTTAGTCGAAAAGTAGCGATTTTAACCTAAAAAATATTAAAAAATAAAAAAAAAAAAATTTGTGTGATTTTTAGCTATTTTTAGGCATTTTTTGTTGTGTTCACATTGGTTCTCGCGGTTCTCGCAATAAGAGGTGGTTCTCGCATGATCTTCTCCCTATATATATATATATATATATATATATATATATATATATATATATACTAGGTTAGTTCCCCATGTGTTACACGGGTTGAACAATTTAAACTATATAGTATATATATTTTCTCTAAATACAAAACAAAGACAGAGACAATTACATACCATATTGACATAAATGAGTTAATATAAATGTAACCCATCAACTCATACATGTTAATTAAAAGTAGAGTTCGATAAGACGGTTCTAATGTCAGTTGAATGAGGTCAATCAGAGTCTATTTGATACCTTTTGTACGACTTCTTATTTTTTGAGTCTTTGTATCTGATTCTAAACCTATTATTGATATTATTGATAATAATTTTACTTATATATCAGTAATATATTTAGTCTAACATATTAATATTATTATGAATTTCGAAACTTGTTTAGCTAGGATTTAAGATTCTATTGAAGTTTTAGTTTAACAATAATATAAAATTAATTTTAAGCTATATAATACGTCAAAGTTAAAATATGTTTAAGCAATTTTTTGTGTGATTTTTAGCTATTTTTAGGCATTTTTGGTTGTGTTCACATTGGTTCTCGCGGTTCTCGCAATAAGAGGTGGTTCTCGCATGATCTTCTCCCTATATATATATATATATATATATATATATACTAGGTTAGTTCCCCGTGTGTTACACGGGTTGAACAATTTAAACTATATAGTATATATATTTTCTCTAAATACAAAACAAAGACAGAGACAATTACATACCATATTGATATAAATGAGTTAATATAAATGTAACCCATCAACTCGTACATGTTAATTAAAAGTAGAGTTCGATAAGACGGTTCTAATGTCAGTTGAATGAGGTCAATCAGAGTCTATTTGATACCCTTTGTACGACTTCTTATTTTTTGAGTCTTTGTATCTGATTCTAAACCTATTATTGATATTATTGATAATAATTTTACTTATATATCAGTAATATATTTAGTCTAACATATTAATATTATTATGAATTTCGAAACTTGTTTAGCTAGGATTTAAGATTCTATTGAAGTTTTAGTTTAACAATAATATAAAATTAATTTTAAGCTATATAACACGTCAAAGTTAAAATATGTTTAAGCTAGTTAAATTTGAAAAAGAAAGCTAACCCAAAACATAAATATCGATTTAGTTATGTTTTATGTTTATCCGAACAAAAAGATAATGACGTATTATATTATAAGTTTATAAAAAAACATAAAAAGAAATAATAATAATAATAATAATCTCTATTTTCTCAAAACTATTCTAACGACTTAAAAAGATAATATATTTTATTAACTTAAAAGTGAAAATAAGAGATAATTAGATAGAATACATTGAAATTTACCTCAGGCCTCATCCCACCACCATCGCCACTCTTCTTCTCAATCTTAGGACCTTAAAAAACAAATTTCACACAATTAATAAAAGCCTTAACAACTTCTGTACAATAAACATGAAATCTGACTTGGGGTCTTTTCTTTATATCTTGTGATGTTCATCTTCTGAAACCACTTGAAACAATCAAAGTAGTGTAACTATCAATCGTTCCACAGATCTTCTTGTGAGTTCGCCAGTGTTTCGCACTTTGATGTTGGTTCAGAATAAGTCACTCACATCTGTGACATAAATGAATCCCTGCAAACATGAAAAAACCAACTAAATCAAAACCCACAAAGAAAAAAAAAAGTCAAGCTGAAAGTGAAGAACCATCGTTAATGTTTTGAAAGTTAAGAACAACCAACAAAATCAACAAACCCATAAAGAACTGCCATTAGAGCCCTTAATCGATGGTAAATCGAAATCTTACACAATCAAATATCAAAAAATGGGAGGAAACACTTAACTTACCTTGAACAAAATCAAGTGAAGCAAGTACTGGCAGCGTCGTTTATAGATAATGAAGATTTAGGGTTTGAAATTGAAAAGGAAACATAAGATTTAATAGATCAATAATGTTAGACGGGTTGATTAAAAAACGAAAAATAAATGGGCCGGATCCAGGAAGGCCTCTTCTAACGCCACGAGGAAAGGAAAAAAAAGGGGGATTTTAGTTTAGGCGCCAAAAAATCTTCAAGAAGCCCTCTTCTAACGCCACGTGTACACCATATGATTTACTTTATTATATGTATAGATATATATATATAGGATAATGCTCTACAAGAAACCCCATTTTTTTAAAAAACTTAGCAAACTCAATGCATGGTCTAGATTTTGCCATGTGTCCATAGTAAATATCATATTCTTTTTGTCCTTGAGGGCATTATGGTATTTTCACCTCTATCTTAGATATTTCCCCTTTTTGATTTGACAATAATTAATACCCCATCACATCCAAATTTACTTTCAAAACCCAAGATCCACCATTCAAAACCTCCATTTTTTCATTAACTTACTTCATCTCTGTGTTTCAAGATCCACTCTTTCAAAACCTCAATTTTCCATTAACTTCATATCTGTTTCAAGTTCTACCCAAGATCCATTTCCATGAACTTCGTTTCGGTTTCAAGATCCACCATTTCAAAACATCCATTTCAAGATCCCCACTGACGGGAACGTCATTCACAACGAGTTCCCTACTGACGAGGACAAGAATGATCAAGGTTTTTCATCCTTTTTTTTATGGGTTCGAGTTTTTTTTTTCTTTTTTACACCCCTAATTCAACTTTACATGTTAATTTCTTAAAAGAAATCGAAGAACCAAGATACTGTCGAAGAATCAAGATCCTGTCAATAATAAGTTGGTTTTCATTTTTAATTGTCATTTACTTTGATTTTCGTTCTTCACAATTGGTTTTATTTTTTTTCCAGAATTAAGAATGTTGCCAAAAGATTAATTATTTTTCAATACCATTGATTATTGTTTCAAAAAAAAGAATGACGTTTATAGGTAATAAATTTCAATACTATTGATCTTAGTTTGGTTTTCATTCTTCTGGTGTTTATAAATTTTGATTTTGATTCATGGATTACTTGTTTTGGTTTCAAACTCGTTTGATTTTGATTCATGGATTAGTTATTTTTGTGTTAAAAAAATGTGTTTGTTGGTTTGGGGATTTTGATCTGAACAGTAACTGTTTTTTTGTTGGTTTGGTTGCCTTGTTTGGTGCTTTTTGATCTGAATAGTAACTGTTTTTTGTTGGTTAGGTTGCTTTGTTTTGGGCTTTAGATCTGAATAGTAACTGTTTTTGTGCGTTATAGTACAGAAACAGACCCATAACATGTGTTAATCCCCTGTTAGAATGATATATAACGTGTGTTGATTTACAGAAACAGACCAATAAAGATATTCAATCGACAAGCTGGATGGATGTAGGCGACGTTAATGCGGGGACATGTGTTAAAAAAAAGATATTCAATAGGTCACATTTTTAGGAAGGAACTATTCGTTCATTTATAACATGTGTTAGTGGTTCATGCTGTAACAGAACTCCATGATGTAACCTGACATGTGTTCATGTATAACATGTGTTAAGCCCCTGATAGAATGATATATAACGTGTGTTAACCTTTGTTAATTTAAAAAGTATGTACAAAGGACAAAAAGAACATGATTACTTCTTTGACCATGTGGATAAATGTAGACCATGTATTTTATTTCATTTGACTAGATTGACATTCGAAACCATTGTGAAATTCTATGAAGCCAAACATTAACCATTGATTATGTTCTATTAACTAGATCTATGGTTGTCATTTAATTGGTATATTTTTATAACATTTAAATAAAACAGTAGTTCAAAAGCAAACATCCTGAACCATGGCGCCAACACAAAACATTTTTGTTGGTGAGTTTACAATAAAACAGTAGTTCAAAAGCAAACATCCTGAACCAGGGGATATTTGGTGGTTCATGTGTTACTGGTACGTGTGTATAAAATCTTAGGTGGTTCATGTGTTACTGGTACGTGTTGTTGAATCCAAAAAATATCATTTTTGTTTCTCTAAGGCCGAATGGATCGCACGATGGAAAAATGACTGCCCTCAATAGTTGGTCAGATACTAACATGTGTTAGTGTACATGTAAGGTCACATTTGTTTTCATTAACATGTGTTACGTTTATGTCAGCGTTTGTTTTCACATTTGTTTTCATTAACATCCGGAACATATGATATATAACATTTGTTAACATGTTAGCATGCGTAAAAAACGGGTGACTCCAACACAAAACATTTTTGTTGGTGAGTTTACAACAAAAATGGATGCATAGAGCCCAATAGTAACACAAATATCCTTTTTTGCTTGTTGGTGAGTCTCATGGCGGACTAAGAAGGGATGGATCTTCCGTTGACGGTCTGTCTTTGCTGTTTATCTGCTAAATTTGCTGACTCGTCCTTTGCATGAAATTGTTATACATTCCAAAATGTTCAAAACAAATGACCCGTTTCATATTATATATTCCAAAATTACCGGTACATGTGTTACCATAAATGGCTCGTTTCATATTACACGTTACATACTAACTTGTACATTCATTACTTGTACAAGTTTTACGCTCAGTATCCACATTATCAGATACTTTAAACATCAACAAAAATAAAATAGATATTACTTGTTTTTTTTTAATTAACAAAAGGTTAACACACGTTGTATAGCGTTACAACAAGTCGGGTTACAACAAGATTACGATATTTACTAAGCTCACCATTAAACTCATCGCCCCCGTCGACTGTTTTCACCCTTGTCACATGTTAAGCAATTACATGTTCCAAACAGACAAATTGTAACACATGTTAGATCAGTATATACACATCATGTTGTTTTGTAAACCACTAGCTTATACATGAATACATATCAGGTTACAAAAATATTATAACAGACGCTTAACACATGTTATACGTCCAAAATTGTGCAAAACAAATGACCCGTTTCATATTATATATTCCAAAATTACCGGTACACGTGTTACCATAAATGGCTCGTTTCATATTACACGTTACATACTATCCACATCACCGGTACATGTGTTACTATAAATGGCTCGTCTCCAGAATCCGTGACCATGTAAAACCGGCCATCACGGCCACCAATGGCATTCCGCCCAAAACCGATACCACAGTCTGCAAGGCGCTTGCGGTTCTTTTGCCAGTTCGGGTCACACGTCCAGCAGTCATCAATGGGATTACCAGTTCCACATGAGAAGAATCCTAGTTTCCTTTCTTTCAGTGATGTTTCTCATGCTCCTGCTCATCACAACAAACTAATATGTTGAATATGCAATCCCAGTTTACCGAAAAAGTAACTTTGCCTCTAATGAACAAAATGACTAATTGTTATCATAATCAACATATTATGATTAGCACACGTTATATATCATTCTAAAAGGTGCTTAACACATGTTATGGGTCTGTCTCTGTAAATCAAGCAACCCAACAAAAAAACAATTATTGTTAACAAAAAAACACTTACTGTTCAGATCAAAAACCCAAACAAGCAACCCAAACCTTTATGGGTTTGTTTCTGTAAATCAACACACGTTACATAACATTCTAACAGGGGGCTTAACACATGTTATGGGCCTGAGTCTGTGAATCAAACAACCCAACAAAAAAACACTTACTGTTAAGATCAAAAGCCCCTAACAAGCAACCAAACCAACAAAAAAACCCGTTCAAAATCTCATCCTAAAGTTTTTGATTTATTTAAAATACATGAACATTAACCATGGATACCCCAGTAACCATTACTAAAACACTTTCAGCACACAAAAACATATTAACAACCATTTCAACAAAAAATCAAGTGTGAAATGAAATTTCAAGAACACTTACCGGATCTATACCCGTCCGATGAACACGAAGAAGATCTTCAAACCTTCTTCACACACACACACACTCGTGCGTGTGTCTTTGTGATAAAGATTGTTGTTTCTCTATCTAAAACATCAACTTTCTCTCTCTAAAAACATTCATCTTGTCATCGCTCTTCTCACACACACACTCGTGCGTGTGTCTTTGTGATTTTTTCAGACCACATGATGCTGAAATTATCTTCAAATGAAGATCACCATTGAAGGATCACCATTGAAGAACATGAAGCTTTCTTCTTTTCACATGATGAAGAAAGAGGAGAGAGATAATAGTTTATTAATAGATTTGACTAGAAGAAAGAGGAGAGAGATGATGACACAAGTGGGTTTTGTCATTTTCTATGCCAAAAAGTGGGTTTTGTTCTACCGAAAATGCCCTTCCAGACTTTCAAATGTATATTATACTATTTCTTTTAATTATAAATCTTACCAAAATAATGAGAGCCATTGATCAAGTTAGATGAGAGATAATCAATGGCTCACATTGGGTTTCCAAGGTTTTTTAAAAAAGATGGGGTTTCCTATTGAGCCCTTCCCTATATATATATATATATATTTTTTTTTTTGTAAATCTCATGCACACATGTGCATCAATGGAGGAAACGAAACATAAGGTTTCATCATTTTATTCATATGCAGAATTTACTAATCGAAGATTTGCGGTTCTACTTTCAAAACTAAAACGAAAAAAAAGGAAAAGGTTGGCGGACAGAAAGTATACCGAAATGATACGATGAACTCTGCTGAACACCATCACCGCCGCCGGACTCCACAGCCGTCGCCGGCCGCTGTCAACCACCGTCTTCATCGAAACATTCATCATCAATCAACTTCATCGTCTCCACGACCCCCCTGTCTTCGGAACAACACAACCGCCGTCGCAGTCATCGGAAAAAAACGAGAAGAGGGGGGTGTTCCACCGAGGAGACACATCGACCGGAGAAGCTCACCGGCCGCCGCCGGCTTGCCAGCTCCCTTCTGCGGTTGCTTGTTTGAAGTCGAGTAGGAGGGAGAGAGTTCTGATGTTGGGGTTGTCGGCCGGTTACCGACTACCGGCGCCGGAATCGGAGATCGAGAGGGAGAGAGGGTGGGGTCGAGAGGTGTGTGTGATTTGTTGCTAATGTTATGTATGTGTGTTTGGAAGAGATGAGTTCCCTGTGTTTTTATTTGTTGAAGATAACATCTACAGAGAAAGAAAAAAACAATTGGGAGGGAAAGCATGTGGGTGTCGGCTGGTTCAAGTCAGGGGTTTAGGGTTTTCACTAGACTTCACTTAGGGTAAGTTTAGTTAGTGGGCTTGGGCCCAAGGCCCACAAGCCTAATCTCCGTGTTTAAGTGGCCCGTAACCTCCTACGAGACCCGTTTTCAAAACCCGAGCCCCGCGAAACATCCTAAGTTAAAAAAAAAATTAGATTTAAAAATATGTAAAATGGTACAGGTAGTCATTGTTGTCGCGTTTGACGTCGGTTGCGTTAAAAACGCGTAACGCGCGTCGCTTGTCATTTTTTTGATCCGTTTTCCGTTCCGGTTTCGACAGTGGTTCTAAGAATAGAAACCGAACACGAATTTTATAAAAACATGAAATTACGAAAATACGAGGCGTTACAGTCCATGCTTCAAGAAGGCTTCGCCGATATTTTCAAGCTCACCCAATTGAGGTCCGAACAGATCAAAGAATCCAGCATGTGATCCGACGATCTGAGGTGTCAGGCCGAATGGCAAAGTGGGCAATCGAGCTAGGCGCCTTCAACATTAACTTCAAAACCAAGGGTCCATTAAAAGGGCAGGTGATAGCCGATTTCCTAGTTGAAGTGCCGGAGGACAAGGAGTTAAAAGAAACGGAACAAGCTCCAAACAAGCCTTGGTCCTTATATACGGTTTGCGCCATTCGATTGGACTGTCACCTCGTTTGGTAAGGATGTGTTTTTGTATGATGGTTTGCCTTTTGAAGTTTTCGTTGTAGCATTTTGATCACAGAGAAATATCTCTACCTTTCAGTCGATCGATCGATCGGCGGTTCGATCGGGCGGCGATCCGTTCGGCGAGGTAACTCTCAGAGAACAAGTTCACAGCAGTGTTGTCACTCGATCGGGTAGTCTACCGATCGGGTGGCAATCCGTTGGAACTTAGTAATGCATTGAACATGTTGAAAATTGTTTAAGTGTTGAAGTCCAAACATCACATGGTCGGGTGGCAATCCGATCGGATGGCAATCCGATTGGACGGCAATCCATTCGATGTTCACAACCTCAAAAGTTGAAATAAATGTTAAGTGTGGGACCAAGGTGCAAGCCGATCGGGTGGCTGTCCGATCGGGTGGCAATCCGATCGGACGGCAATCCGTCTCGGTAGCCTGATCGTCTTGATACTTGGTCGTTTTGATAGTTTTGCGGTACGATAACGTGCCAAACAACAGAAACCTCGTCCAGACTTAGTGACCCAATCGGACAGGAACCACCCTAGTCCGGCCAGTTAACTGTTCGAGACGATGTTTCATGTTTAACCCGAAATCAGTAATCTCTTGGATAGAATCCAGATCTTGGACCAACACATTACTAAGAAGGAGTAGAAGATCAGAACAAGCTCCGATTCTATCGGTTTTGAGTGCATTGAGTGTAAAAGAGTTGAAAGAAAGTTAGAAAACCATCTTTTAATCCTTTTCACCATGAATACGTTCAGATCTATGCAGGATCTTTGTTTATTTATGTGGAAATCGTTCAGATCTAAGTTGTTCTTGGTGGATTGAAGCCGAAACATGAAGTTCATATGAACTTCATGATGACATCATCCTAGAACACCTCAAAACTAGTGATTTCACGGTTAAAAGTTAAGATTCAAAAGATAGAAAGGCGTAGGAGTGCGTGTAGATCAAGAAAGTACAAGATTTAGGTTGAAAACTTACAAGAATCGTGAGAAATCGGAAGAAAAGTGGGCTGGAGCGAGCTGAGTCGAGTGAGAGCTGTCACATCAAGTGTTGTGACATATGAAGTGTATTTATAGGGTTTCCCAAAAAGGAAAGTGGGGAAAGTGGTTGGTCGATCGGGTGGCGACTCGATCGGATGTCAACCCGATCGGATGTCAACCCGATCGGATGGCAATCCGATCGGGTGGCAACTCGATCGGTTGGCCACTCGATTCAAGTGTTCGGTGCGACGAGTTTTGCCGTTTCGATTCGCGTGTTGAGCGTTGCGATGCGATAGAGTTTCTCATTAAAATACTTTTAATCCCAACTACTATATCTAACATACAATCATCCTAACTAACTTGCGTTTAGCGTTTGCGATTCGATTGCGATTGGGTTTCGACTAACCACCACAACATAAACATAAATAAACATGCACAGTTAACACATAAAAGCACACACACACGTAAAGCAATATCCAGAATGCATAATTCGGGTTGCGAATGCGATTGCGATGCGATGAGCGATAAAGCTATAAAACATGCGATAAATAGCGATCAAACCTCGCTTATTAACAAGTACTCCACATAATACAACTAACGTAAAGAAATAAACAGATTATCTACAAGTCAAAGAAGTCAAAACAGGAGTTGAGCAAGGAGTGTCAGATCGCAATTAGCAATCTTTTCTTCCTTTGACTTCAATCTTGACTTTGACTTTGACTTTCGAAACACGGGGTGTTACAGCCTCCCCCACGTAAGGGAATTTCGTCCCGAAATTAGGCCGAAGCCGTAACAAACAACTGCGGGTACTTCGCCTTCATGTCGCTTTCGAGTTCCCAAGTGAACTCTGCGCCTCCTTTGCCTTCCCATCGAACCTTCACAATGGGAATGCGTGAGCGTCTGAGCTGCTTAGTTTGGCGATCCATGATCTCGACAGGCTTCTCCACGAAGTGTAGTGTTTCGTTTACTTGAAGATCCTCAAGTGGTACGTACAAATCATGCTCAGCCAGGCACTTTCTAAGGTTCGAAACATGGAAAGTCGGGTGGACGTTGCTAAGTTCCTCCGGTAGTTCGAGTCTGTAGGCCACTTTCCCGATCCTTTCCAGAATCTTAAAGGGTCCAACGTATCGAGGCGCGAGCTTTCCTTTCTTGCCGAATCTGACCACACCCTTCCAAGGTGATACCTTTAGGAGTACGTGGTCGCCAACGTCAAATTCAAGGGGCTTGCGTCGTCTATCGGCGTAACTTTTCTGACGACTCCGAGCTTTCAGCAGATTGTCTCGAATCTGGAGGATTTTGTCAGTCGTTTCTTGCAATAGCTCAGGACCGGTTAATTGCAAGTGCCCGATCTCGTGCCATACAATAGGCGATCGACATTTTCTTCCGTATAATGCCTCAAACGGTGCCATTTGAATGCTAGAATGATAACTGTTATTGTACGAGAATTCGACTAAAGGTAAGTATGCGTCCCAATTACCACCGAAATCTATGACACACGAACGGAGCATGTCTTCAAGGGTACGGATCGTTCTCTCAGTCTGACCGTCGGTTTGGGGATGAAAAGCGGTACTTAGATTAAGCGTAGTACCGAGATCTGTTTGAAACGTTTCCCATAGACGCGAGGTAAATCGAGCATCACGGTCAGAGATGATGTCGCGAGGTGTCCCATGTCAACAAATGATCTCATTGGTGTAGATTCGGGCTAATCTTTCTACCTTGTAGTCTTCTCGTATCGGCAGAAAATGAGCAGATTTGGTCAAACGATCAACGACAACCCAGATGCTGTCGTGACTTGATGGCGTGCGCGGAAGTTTCGTTATGAAGTCCATAGCTATACTTTCCCACTTCCACATAGGGATCGCGGGTTGTTCAAGTAAGCCAGAGGGTCTTTGATGATCGGCCTTGACTTTCAAGCAAGTCAGGCACTTCGAAACATAGAGAGCGATATCTCTCTTCATGCCCGGCCACCAGTACTTGTAGCGAAGGTCCTAGTACATCTTGTCGGCATCGGGATGAATAGAATATCGGGACTTATGGGCTTCGTCCATCAGAATCTGTCGTAAATCGGTCCGCTTAGGGATCCAAATTCGGTCCAGATAATGGAATATCCCATTCGACTTATTCACTAGATGGGCTCCATCATGGTAGATCCTTTCCTTCTTCAAAGTGCGTTCGGTAAAACAAGCATGTTGGGCTTCGCGGATGAGAGTTTCGAGATGATGCTGGGCTTGAACATTACGAACGCTATGCAAATAGCTTCGTCTGCTGAGAGCGTTGGCAACGACATTTGCTTTGCCAGGATGATAACGGATCTCACAGTCGTAATCATTGAGAAGTTCTACCCATTGGCGTTGACACATATTAAGTTCTTTTTGGCTGAAGATGTGTTGTAGGCTCCTATGGTCGGTGAAGACCGTACACTTTGTACCATAAAGGTAGTGTCGCCAGATTTTCAACGCAAAAACAACTGCGCCTAGCTCGAGGTCGTGGGTTGTATAGTTCTTCTCGTGGATCTTGAGCTGTCGAGATGCGTAAGCGATAACCTTGTCCCGATGCATGAGAACATACCCAAGACCAAGGTTCGAGGCATCACAATAGATGGTAAAGTCATCGTTTCCGTCGGGTAAAGCAAGGACGAGAGCATTGCAAAGCATATGCTTGAGGGTTTGGAAGGCAGACTCTTGCTCAGTTCCCCAAACAAAGGATCTGTCTTTATGCGTGAGAAAGGTAAGCGACACAACGATTTTTGAGAATCCTTCGATAAATCGGCGATAATAGCCCGCTAATCCGAGAAAAGAACGGACTTCAGACGGGTTCTTAGGTGTAACCCAACTCTTAACAGCTTCAATCTTCGCTGGATCGACATGAATACCTTGACTATTGACAATATGACCGAGGAATTGAACCTCCTCTAGCCAAAATTCACACTTGGAGAACTTGGCATAGAGTCGATTCCCTTGGAGTAGCTCGAGAACCAAACGTAGATGCTACGCGTATTCGGTTTTTGACTTGGAATAGATCAGGATATCATCGATGAATACGATGACGAAGCGGTCAAGAAATGGTTTACACACGCGATTCATCAGATCCATAAAAACCGCGGGTGTGTTGGTTAAACCAAAAGGCATAACAACGAACTCATAGTGGCCGTAACGAGTGCGAAAAGCGGTTTTGGGTATATCCTCCTCTTGAATGCGTAACTGGTGATAACCTGAGCGTATATCGATCTTTGAGAAACACGTAGCACCTTGTAACTGGTCAAACAAATCATCGATTCGCAGCAGGGGATAGCGATTCTTGATTGTCAGCTTATTCAATTCCCTGTAGTCGATGCACATCCGGAACGAACCATCCTTCTTTTTGACGAAAAGAACTGGCGCGCCCCATGGAGAGGTGCTCGGGCGAATAAAGCCTTTATCAAGCAATTCCTGGAGCTGACTCGAGAGTTCACGCATTTCGGACGGAGCGAGTCGATAAGGAGCTTTAGCAACAGGGTTGGCTCCAGGAATGAGGTCGATACGGAAGTCGATATCACGACTTGGAGGAAGACCAGGAAGATCATCAGGAAATACCTAAGGAAATTCACAAACAACAGGGACGTCTTTCACTCCCGTGGTTTCTTTCTTTTCCTTCTCTGCTACTACAATGTTGGCCAAGAAAGCTCTGTATTCCTTGCGGAGATACTTGCTAGCTTGGACACATGACATAAGCTTGAGACCCTTCAAAGCGGTTTCACCATATACACATAATAAATCACCATTCGCGAGCGAAAATCGAATCATCTTATCAAAGTACACAACTTCAGCATGGTTTTCACGAAGAAAGTCCATGCCTACTATGATGTCAAAACTTCCGAGCTGCATCGGAATGAGATCGATCGTAAAGATGTGATTGTTGAGTTCGAGGGTACAATCACGAAGAACAGAATTGACAGCGACGGTTCTTCCAGTGGCAACTTCAACATCGAACGTCGAGGGGAGATGGGAGCGCTTACGATTAAGGAGCTTCTCGAATTCAAACGACACAAAACAGTTATCGGCTCCAGTATCAAACAAACACGAAGCATATATACCATTCACAAGGAACGTACCATTGACCACGCTGTTGTCAGCCTGGGCTTGGTGCACATTGGTGTTGAAAGTTCGGGCGCGAGCTGCTTGTTGTTGTTGCTGCTGAGGCTGTTGTTGCTGTTGCTGGGGTTGCTGCTGTTGTGGCTCTTGCTTCACAACTCGGTTTGGGCACATATTTGCGAAGTGGTTGGGATCACCACACGCGAAGCAGGCTCTAGCATTGATCGCGGGTGCCTGAGCCGCTTGCTGGCCTTGAGGAGTGGGAAGTAGAGCTTGTTGAGCATTAGCTGGAGCTGTAGCTTGTCAAGAACATGTACGGCAGTTGGCGGTGAAGTGGCCGTACATGTTGTAATGCACACAAAATCGGCATGCGATACCCACTGGGTGATGATAAGTACATGTCGGGCAGGTAGGGTGGGGACCAGTGTAAGCACGCTTAGCAGGTGGTGCTTGGGTAACTGGTGCTGCAGTTGATCGTGTTGAGGTTGCTGCGGAGCTGGTACAGCTTGAAGCGGGGCAACAGTGGTGACAGCACAGTTCTTGTTGCTGGAGTTGTTGTTCTTCCTCTTGCGATGAGAGGACTTTGAAGACTGGGGAGTAGCAGTGGTTTCAGCGGTTGCAACGGTGGTAGCTTGATGCAGATTCTTCGAGGCTTTGTCCCAGATGCCAGCCTTGACTCACTTGTCGTTTATCTCAACGGCGAGCAGATAAGTTTCCTCGATTGTCGCTGGTTTTGCAGCGTGCACAAAATCTGCAACACAATCCGACAGAGCTCGGATATATTTCTTGATTGTCATATCAGCAGTCTTGACTTGATCAGGACAGATTATACTGAGCTGCTTGAAGCGAGCAGTTAAAGCAGCATTATCACCATCCCTCTGCTTTATATGCCAGAATTCATCCTCCAACTTTTGGCGCTCATGGTGAAGGCAGAACTCTTCCAACATGACGTTCTTCAACTCATCCCATGTCAGACCATAAGCTGTATCATTTCTGCGTTTGTTCCTCTCGGCCGTCCACCAGTCTAAAGCGCGGGACTGGAAGACGCCGGTAGCATTCAGAGTGCGTAGATTGTCAGGACAGCCACTCTGGCGCAGGGTGACCTCGATCGAATCAAACCATTGAAATAAGGCCGTAGGGCCATCTTCGCCAGTGAATTTTTTCGGTCCGCAAGCTTTAAACTGCTTGAAGCTGAAAGCAGCTTTAGGGGTTTCAGTCCTGGACTCTTCAGACGACTTGCTCACATTCTCGTATAGTTCACTCACGATCTGAGAGCAGCAAGGCGTTTGTCTTTCTGGCTCTGGCGAGCAGCGCACGAGTGACGGGATCTAGATGACGACATTGTCTGCAACAAACATCGCCATAGGACTCAGACACACTATAATCGAATCTCACCTCACACGCCTAATACTACTAAAGCTCAGGAACACGATCACGTAAACACATAAACACATAGGCACATAATCACAGATTCACATAAGCATAGAAGCACATAAGCACGTAAGACACAGAAAACACAGAAGCACAAGAGGCAGTCAGAATACAGAAACCTATCATTCAAAGTCCGCGAGCATTCGAAAACAACGATTGCAATTAGCGAGTACACGGCGAGCAACATAGCGTACGGCGATTCCCCAAGTAGTAACGATTTGTTAGCGTTGTGCAGTGTGTTGTGTGCAATAGGCGGAGCAAACAACGTTAAATCGAAACCATCAGTACCACAATAGGCTAACAAACAACCAAAAACCACATAAATCACATAAAATTGACAAATACCAGAGTCGGAAGTTGCGAGCTCAGAATTGAAACACATAAAAATCGAGTATAGATTGTCTGCGGCTGATAGACGTCGACTACCCAAAGTGATCCGACTATTCACAAAGACTTTTGGTACATACTTTGGCCTTCGGGACTGTGCTCTCGCCTCGAATTTGGGCGAATGGCACGCATCCTTCCAGTTTAAGCGTGACTTCAAGTCGTTGGAGTCCGTCGAGACTTTGGTGTGAGTTTTGTAAAACCAAAATAGAGGCGGAACAAGTTGTCAAGGTTCAGGTTTCACCCCTGACTTAACAACTTCGTTCCTGTTTTGCTAAAATAGAGAAGAAAATCTGCGTTAACGTGCGGATTGCACTCCTGATTCAACGCAAATTCTCGTGTTTGTAGATGAAAATGCGGGTCGAACAAGCGATTTAATCGAGAGTTTGCGGTTTTCACACCTAATCTCAATCCAATCACTCGCTCAAAATAGTGCAGTGCGACTACCTTAGGAAAGGCAGTGGTAATAGTATAGCGTGAGTGCGAGACGATCGAGAAATAGCATAAGCTCGTACGGAACTCCTAACGGGTTCGCACAAGTCGGTCTGTAGGTACTTAGACTATAGACTAGGTAATTTTCTAAGACGTCGACCCGGACTAGGTCGAGTCTTGCCTAATTCCCTATAGTTATGGCTCTAATACCAATCTGTCACACCCCAACCGATGGCGGAATCATCGGGGCGTGGCACTGAGCGAAACAGATTGTCCAGAAGTTTCCATAACAAATACGATTACCAATTATTTAAGCATCACGTCCCATACCATGACATAACAAGTAGCATAGTTATTACAGACAATAATCAAGACAAATAGTTCTGTTCCGACAACTCAGATTTCAAATAAAAAAATTGTCTTTGTTTCTAGACTCTTTCCTAGCCTCGATTTCACAGCAAGCCAAGCATTTTAACATCTTAAGCACCTGCCACATACGTTAAAGTAAAAGTCAATACACATAGTGTAAAGGTGAGCATACAAGTTTATTAGATATAATAGAGTTCGGAATCGTTTACGCATAACCAGCACGTACAATGCGTGAAATGAAGCATGTAAGTTATCGACATGATCCTATCAATACCAATGACTGCGGGTTGACTGCGCAAGGCAGTTCGTAATACATATTCACCACTGTGAACCATGTGATTAATTGTCCTTAACAACCCCTGAGTGAACAGGTGCTGAGTCCAAACTATAGTACTATCGTTGCTAAGGCAGGTAGACAACAATCTATGTGTAAACATAACAAACAAGCATTCATCGAGTCACGTATAACATGCGGTAGCCATTAGCGTTAAAGTATTGCGTAGTGTGTTCGATGTGATTTAGAATAAGTAACGTATGTAACACCCAAAAGTTCGTAAAGCAAAAAGGGTTCGAGTATACTCACAGCGATGATGGATTGAAGGGAGCGCTAGAGTGAGTTTAGCCTGATCAGAACGATAGCATAAACGATAAGCGACACGTAAAATGATGCAAAGTGTTAAAGGATCAGATGGTAATCAGATCGGATGCCAATCCGATCGGATGGCCAGTCGATCGGGTGGCAATCCGTTCGGATGGTCTTCCGATCGGATGGCCATTCGATTGGACTGTCACCTCGTTTGGTAAGGATGTGTTTGTGTATGATGGTTTGCCTTTTGAAGTTTTCGTTGTAGCATTTTGATCACAGAGAAGTATCTCTACCTTTCAGGTCGATCGATCGATCGGCGGTTCGATCGATCGGCGGTTCGATCGGGCGGCGAGGTAACTCTCAGAGAACAAGTTCACAGCAGTGTTGTCACTCGATCGGGTAGTCTACCGATCGGGTGGCAATCCGTTGGAACTTAGTAATGCATTGAACATGTTGAAAATTGTTTAAGTGTTGAAGTCCAAACATCACATGGTCGGGTGGCAATCCGATCGGACGGCAATCCGTTCGATGTTCACAACCTCAAAAGTTGAAATAAAAGTTAAGTGTGGGACCAAGGTGCAAGCCGATCGGGTGGCGGTCCGATCGGGTGGCAATCCAATCGGATGGCAATCTGATCGGACAGCAATCCGATCGGACGACAATCCATCCCGGTAGCCTGATCGTCTTGATGCTTGGTCGTTTTGATAGTTTTACGGTACGATAACGTGCCAAACAACAGAAACCTCGTCCAGACTTAGTGACCCGATCGGACAGGAACCACCCTAGTCTGACCAGTTAACTGTTCGAGACGGTGTTTCATGTTTAACCCGAAATCAGTAATCTCTTGGATAGAATCCAGATCTTGGACCAACACATCACTAAGAAGGAGTAGAAGATCAGAACAAGCTCTGATTCTATCGGTTTTGAGTGGATTGAGTGTAAAAGAGTTGAAAGAAAGTTAGAAAACCATCTTTCAATCCTTTTCACCATGAATATGTTCAGATCTATGCAAGATCTTTGTTTATTTATATGGAAATCGTTCAGATCTAAGTTTTTCTTGGTGGATTGAAGCCGAAACATGAAGTTCATAAGAACTTCATGATGACATCATCCTAGAACACCTCAAATCTAGTGATTTCACGGTTAAAAGTTAAGATTCAAAAGATAGAAAGCTGTAGGAGTGCGTGTAGATCAAGAAAGTACAAGATTTAGGTTGAAAACTTACAAGAATCGCGAGAAATCGGAAGAAAAGTGGGCTGGAGCAAGCTGAGTCGAGTGAGAGCTGTCACATCAAGTGATGTGACATATGAAGGGTATTTATAGGGTTTCCCAAAAAGGAAAGTGGGGAAAGTGGTTGGTCGATCGGGTGGCGACTCGATCGGATGTCAACCCGATCGGATGGCAATCCGATCGGGTGGCAACTCGATCGGTTGGCCACTCGATTCAAGTGTTCGATGCGATGAGTTTTGCCATTTTGATTCGCGTGTTGAGCGTTGCGATGCGATAGAGTTTCTCATTAAATTACTTTTAATCCCAACTACTATATCTAACATACAATCATCCTAACTAACTTGCGTTTAGCGTTTGCGATTCGATTGCGATTGCGTTTCGACTAACCACCACAACATAGACATAAATAAACATGCACAATTAACACATAAAAGCACACACACACACACACACATCAAGCAATATCCAGAATGCATAATTCGGGTTGCGAATGCGATTGCGATGCGATGAGCGATAAAGCGATAAAACATGCGATAAATAGCGATCAAACCTCGCTTATTAACAAGTACTCCACATAATACAACTAACGTAAAGAAATAAACAGATTATCTACAAGTCAAAGAAGTCAAAACAGGAGTTGAGCAAGGAGTGTCAGATCGCAATTAGCAATCTTTTCTTCCTTTGACTTCAATCTTGACTTTGACTTTGACTTTCGAAACACGGGGTGTTACAATACAGGGGACGTGGGCAAGGTGGTTCAAATAACCAAGGTTAGGGACGTGGACGCGATTTAAGTCAAGGGCGTGATACGGGTCAGAACCAAGAGAGTGGTAAGAATTGTGGATCTAAAAACTCTAGTCTGAAGGGTAATGCCAACTGACAAAAGGTAAGAAAGATAAATAAGAAATTCAATGTTTCAGATCGTAGATGCATGTTTTGTGACAATAGCCTAGATGATAGCTTTTTTAATTATTTTTTAATAAATTAAATTATAATTATAATTATAACTATAACAATTTCAAAGAGGATGTATAGTGATTTCATTTGATTGGTTGAAGTAAGTGGTGGCTCTAGACAATGTAATTTGTTTTTTTTTTTTTATGTTAAGCATTAGAATATATATTTACATAGAAAGATTAAACCAAGAAGTTTGCGTGGTCTAGTGGTAAGTGACATCATTTGTATCCGTGCAAACGTAGGTTCGAATCATGCGTTGACCAGTTTCTGAGTCTTAATAATTTAATTATTATTGGAAAAAGGAAAAAGTTGTTAGGATGGGGATTGAATCTAGGTCTTCCTACTTTAAAACGAAAGTTTAACCAGATGGACTAAACAAGTGTTTATTTCAGACAAGATTGCACAAATCAACCTTTATGTTATACCTAAACTGCATTTCATACCTTGTTAAAAATATTATCATTCTCAGTTTTAATACTTTAGTTTTATAATTTTACATTAATTTTTGCTTGTTTCGTTTTGTTGCAAGGATATTTGGGCTTAGCTTTATTTCTGTTTGGGTTGTAGCCGTTTGGGCCTGGCTTTGGGACTTGCTGGAGCTGCGAAAGCCCTGCTAGGGTTATTGTGCATATATATTGATGTTTGGTTGGTGAGAGGTCATTATCTCTCATATCATCTACTTTTTCTTAAAAACTTTATCTGCCCTTTTCTTGCAATTTGTTCGTAAGAATTGTTGATCGGAGTGTCGCGCCCCGGTCAAAGATAATATTTATTAACCCGAATTACCCTTAACTATGAATTAATGGTAGTACGGGGTCGAACCACGAAGAGTTTGTGGTTTGCGCGTGGACAATATTGATTTTAAAAAATGTCACTTTTATGAAGCTTGCTATGGTATTAATTTGAATCTTTGTTTGATTGAAAGAGATGTCGGATTACACCGACGAATTTGTTTTAACTAATTAACTACGAAAACTAGAATGATTGCACGTAAGTTGGTTTGATGATGTAAACAATAGTTGAGAATCAAGGTTCACACCCGGTTCAACAATTGCAAAGCCTAGGGTTGCTACACGTTTTTAGATTGATGCAATTGAATTTGTCATTAACGGATTTCTTTCACGAAGCTTAGGTGCCAATTGCAATCAACGCGTATGACGGACCGCAATGCACTTCGTTACCTCGGACAAGTAAATCCTCTTGAAAGATAAAGCATAAATACAAAAACTTATTTCGCAAAGTCAACTTTTATCATCATTTGACAATTCACAAATCTAGTTCAAATGTAGGACAATTATCAATCAATTCAAAATACAAAGCAATTTGTCACAAATCAACTAAAGAACATAAAGCAAACCCTAACCTTACAAAAGCCTACACCGGGGTGAAGCCCGAGAGAATTAGCCGCTCATGGTGAATGGAACTTGAGCACCGGATGATTGAGACTTGATCACAAACATCTTGAAGTTTTGAAAGTGGAAATGGAGGATGATTAGGGTTTGTGGTGTTGATGGTGGATGGATTGGTGAAATGATAGAGATGATTGGGGACTAGGGTTAGGATGAATCGATGGATGATGATTGTGGAAGATGGAGATGATTGAGATGGATTATGATTGAGGTTGAGGATGGTTCTTGGCTCCAAGATGTGTTCTCTATTCAAATATTGCATAACTCTCTTGAAAAGACCCCAAAAATGGGTTATAACTCGTCAAAGATTGCACAAACAACAAAATTCGAGTCGGGCACCAGGAGCAGGCGTCGCCGACGCCCTGTGGAAAATCCAGTTTGTTGCTTTATCAGTTCTGGTCAAAGTACAAAGTCAAGATAAGTCAAGATCCAACTTATTCGGACATATATGTTAAAAGTCCTAACAAATTCGGACAATATTATGTGTTATGTTGTCCGAACTTGTGGGATAAGCTTGTCAGAACTTATGTCTTGACAAATTCGGACAAGCTATGTACTATGATGTCTAAATTTGTGATTATGTTTGTCAGTACTTAATGTGTTGTCCGAATTTATGTATATTCGGACAAAACTATTTGTGTCAGGACTTATGGTTTGCCCTGGCCAATATATATGTGGGTATAGGTTAGAATTAGGGCATTCATCTGTGTGAAAACAATCTCTATGAAAAAGCTGTGTGCAAACTCTCACAAACCCTAGTAATTCCTCAACAGTTTGTGCATATTCTAGAGAGATGGCGACTATGTGTGTAACATCCCGATTTCTCATGAGATTAAAATCTATTTAAAATGCATATATTAAATCTCTAAGATGAGTTTATATTGGTGAGATAGTAATTTGTAACATCTGGATTTTTCATAAAGAATAAAATATGTTTTAAATAAACATATTCACTCCTTAAAAAGGATTTAAAGGCGGGTGAAGTAGTATTTTATAACAAATACGATAATATAGTTTATTATAAAGAGAGTTAAATGGCCATGGGTGAGACATGAATAAAAGATCCAACCTCATTAAATAAATGGGTCCGCCACACCTGAAACCAAAAGTGTGGTTTAAGCGGGAAAACACAATAAATGGTGGTCTAGATAAGTGTCATGTGTCCCTTAGGTAATTGCTTTATTAGGTATTATAGATAGATTATGGGTATGTTTGGCATGGAGCTTTTAGGAGCTTCTTGCTTTAAGCTTTTAAGAAAAAGCTCCTACTCAATAAAAAGCCATGTTTGATTGAAGGAGCTTGAAGCTTTTAGGTTAGGAGCTTGAAGCTTTTTGTAAGAGGTCGTAGTCTGCAAAAGGATCGATGATCCTTCCCCCAATTCTCATTCCAATATAAATGATTTAGATCTCCCCTATTTTGGGAGAGTTACAACCAATTTTGTATAATACAAGGGATCTCTATAATTTCTATATTTACAAATATTATTTACTACTATTACACCCCCTCAGTCGAAGCGGGAGGAGACCGGATGCTGAGACTGGACCTGAAATCTTCAAAGAGAATCCTCGGTAGGCCTTTGGTGAAAATGTTAGCTATTTGATAGCATGAGGGTAGATGCAAAACATGAACTTATCCGCGTTGAACCTGTTCGTGAACGAAGTGCATGTCAAGCTCGATATGCTTCGTGCGTTGATGCTGCACCGGATTGCCCGACAGATAAATAGCACTGATGTTGTCACAATAGACGAGTGTCGCGAGTGACTTTGGACGACGAAGTTCCAAGAGTAGGTTACGTAGCCAACATATTTCGGACATGACGTTGGCAACGCCCCGGTATTCGGCTTCAGCACTCGGTCGCGAAATTGATGGTTGCCGTTTCGATGACCACGAAATAAGATTGTCCCCATAATAAACACAATGGCCACTAGTCGTCCGACGAGTGTAGGCAACCGACCCAGTCTGCATCCGTGTAGGCAATGAGCGATGGCGAGCCGGCGGAGCCGAGTGTTAAGCCAAAAGAGGTCGTACCCTTAATGTACCAAATGATCCGTTTCAGAGCTAACCAATGACCCGTTTTAGGTGCGTACATATGCATGCATACCTGTTGAACTGCATAGCTGATGTCCGGATAGGTGAATGTTAGGTACTGTAATGCACCCGCTAAATTGCGGTATAGAGTTGGGTCGGCAAAATCGTCACCTGAAGAGGCACTGAGTTTAGGGTTAGTGTCAACTGGAGTAGAGACAGGATTACACTGAGTCATATTGGCATGTTTGATAATCTCAAGCGCATAAGCCTGTTGTGACAGAAACATTGTGTCACGGTTTCTAGAAACTGAGATGCCAAGGAAAAAACTTAGTGGGCCAAGGTCTTTCATTGCGAACACGCTAGCCAGGTGAGTCATCAGTCGTTGTCGGAGAAGATCGGATGAGGTGATAAGGACGATGTCATCTACATATAATAGTAAAAATGCAACGTCTTTACCGTGATGAAAAATAAAGAGAGATGCGTCACACCGACTTTGAGTAAACCCCAAAGTAAGAACGTAGTCAGTGAAACGTTGATACCAAGCTCGTGGTGCCTGTTTTAACCCATATAGCGATTTTTAGACGACACACACGGTCAGGAAATTCTCGATGCCGAAAGCCCATTGGTTGGTACATGTATACTGTTTCGTGAAGAGTACCGTGTAGAAAGCCCAAGCTCTGATACCATGTAAGAGGTCGTAGTATGCAAAAGGATCGATGATCCTTCCCCCAATTCTCATTCCAATATAAATGATTTAGATCTCCTCTATTTTGGGAGAGTTACAACCAATTTTACATAATACAAGGGATCTCTATAATTTCTATTACACCCTCTCAGTCGAAGCGGGAGGAGACCGGATTTAAGTCAAGGGCGCGATACGGGTTAGAACCAAGAGAGTGGTAAGAATCGTGGATCTAAAAACTCTAGTCAAAAGGGTAATGCCAACTGACAAAAGGTAAGAAAGATAAATAAGAAATTTAGTGTTTCAGATTGTAGATGCATGTTTTGTGACAATAGCCTTGATGATAGCTTTTGTAATTATTCTTCTAACAAATAATATTATAATTATAATTATAACTGTAACAATTTCAAAGAGGATGTATAGTGATTTAATTTGATTGGCGAATATATCCATGTTTCTAAAGAGCAGTTGCTTTAAGAACGATCAGATGTTTGGCGATATCGCATGACCAATGGTCACCGTTTGATCTGGATACTTGCGATTCAGGATCCATTTCTCCGGCACCGTGCGCGGAGTAATCTTGCTGGCCTTTGTCGGCTGAGCTTCATCAGCTGCCATAACCTCTTTCTTCGAGTAGATAATCGCCATCCCTGTTTTCGTCAGGAAACCAATTGCTGAATGTGGGGTGGACGTTACCATGCTCATTTGACCCTGAGTTTCTCTACTGATCAAGACGTCGTGTCTTGACTTGACTGACATGACCATGAAGTTCACATCGGTTGTTCTTGAATGCTTCCCATCAGACAATGTGACTGGAAAACTGATCTAGCCTAGTGGGAATACCGTTTCGTTGCAGAAACCGGACAACGGGTAATCCACTAGTTCTAGGCGCGCCTTGTCTTCAGGATCGAACTGGTCAAAACATTGCTCGTAGATGATGTCAGCTGTGCTTCCGAGGTCAATAAAGACATAATCCGTCTCATAGTGGACAATGATTCCGGTGATAACGACGGGGCGTGTGGCGCGAGGCCCCCCGTGCACCACCGGAAATATCACCTGTTGTTCCTGCCACGACTCTTCATATGGGCGCTTGCCCTTGCTCTTTGCGCTTCTCCTTGGTCCATCGACCATGTGAGTCTCCAATCGACGGATCTTCTTCTGACCCCCATCATCGTTCCTTTGTATCTGGCGCGTCTCCTTGCGCATGTTTTTTTTACCAAATGCCCTAGCTTGCCGCTCTTGAGGGCCTTTTCTATCTCTTGGTGAAGGCTGATACAATCATCTGTCAAATGTCCTGTATCTTTATGGAAATCACAGTACAAATTAGGGTCCTGGCCCTTTTTGTTTGACATAGGTTTAGGAGCTTTGAAATCGTGGTTCTCCGTCATAAGAACCTCTTTAGGTGTCTTATTCAGCAGAGTCCAGTGTTTCTCCCTGTTCTCATTCTTTACCACCTTGCGGTACACAATTCTATCGATCGTGGCGCCCGCATCCTCCTTATAGCTAGGCCTTTCCTCATAACTGCTGGACTGGTTCGACTTCCAGCCAGGATTTTTGTTCTTCTTGTTGTGCCTGCTTGACTCCTGCTCGTTTATTCTTGAGTTGTGATCATCAGAATAATGACTGGACTTGCCTCTAGCCAATGATTCCTCTGTCTGCGTCACCACCTTCGTTGCTGCCATTAATTTATCCCACTCGTTTGGCATACCGTCTCTACCTGTGATAGTCCAGATCAGACTATCACAACGGATTGCCTTTTTGAAGTGGGCACGCATCAAGTCTTCGCTCACGCCACCGATCTCTAAACACTCTTTGTTGAAACTAGTGATGAAGTCTTCGAGACCCTCGTTATCGCGTCGCCAAATATTCATGACTTCAGAAGTATCATGCTTGTATCGTCTTTGTTGGCTGAAGTGGGCAAGGAATTTCTCTTGGAAATCGATCCATGACTTGATTCTACCCACGGGGAGGCTGTCGAACCACGCACGAGCCGCCCCTGTGAGTGTTTGAACAAAAAGATGGCACCACATTGGCATGGTCCATCCGCCCACTACACCAACGCTTGTAAAAAGCTGAATATGATCTTCCAGGTCTGTTAAGCCATTGAACTTGTCAACGGTTTGTGGAAGTTTGGCCTTTTCCAAAGGGGCCAAAGCGATGCTCCGGATGAACTTAGAGTGTCATGCTGCTGCTGGCCTATAGACGAGGCTGAAATCATATGCTTTGTCGCTTTATTGTACATTATGCGCGGCTTCGGCCTGTAAGACTCGTGATTCTTCTGTAGACGATTGAAAACTGATGAGCCTACCTCCTGCTAGTACGTGGAGTCATATTCATTAGAATTTTGCTCCCATTCATGGTGTGGAACGAGATGGGCTGATGGGCCTTGGGCCTATAGTTGACAATAAGGAATATCCATTTTGTCCCCTCTGCCACGACCGTTGGTGCTTCTGGGCGAGAGGGAAGCTGGCTCATGCTGAATGGATCCACGTGGCCTGACCGTTATCCTTGTTGTCTCGTCTGTCATCAGCGGGTAACTGGAGATCGTGGAACAGATGTCGACGCACGTTGATTGGTGCCACGTATGCGTCCTTGTTTACCTTCTTGTCTCCTACACGATTGTTAATCGTGGAGCATGATCGGATACAGCCTGTTGGACGCTCATTGGTCTACTGCTCTGCCACTTGTACCTTTAGTACTTGTCATTGCATTACCTGCGCTTCTGTCCTCCGCGCGACCATCGGGGATATCCCGTGTAGCCGGCGCAAGGTCCAGGAAGTGTGGGTTTTCATCCAAGGAGCCAAGTGTGAAATCTGGTCTTGTGTTTACTAGGGATGAGCTTTTTTCCCAAATACCCGTACCTGTTCCCGTACCGATTTTAGGTATTTGGTACATGTATCGGTACCCAGTTTTATTGATTTTGGTATTCAGTACTTTCGGTATTGGTACGGGTATGGGTACGGGAAAAAACAGGTACTGGTACCGAATTTTATGTAGACCTTTAAAAGTTTTTATTGTATTACGTTTTATTTTGTATTATGGTATTTATAGTACTCGTACTGATTTTACCTATATGGTACCCGTATCGTATTGGTACTCGTACCAATTTTGCCTATTTGGTACTCGTACTATATTGGTACTCATGTCAATTTTACCTATTTAGTACTCGTACAAGTGCTCAAAAAATAAATAAAAACAAAATGGTACCAAAGCGGGTACTTTACCAAAAATACCCGTACTCGTACCTATATATTTGGTACCCAGTTTCGTTCAAATTCGGTACCGGTATTTTCGGTACCGGTACGGGTATGGGTACGAGTACTGTACCAATCCCATCCCTAGTGTTTACCCTGACCCCGCGCGCGACCTAGGTTACACCTGATTGGCCAGCGCGAGGTTGGAAAAGCTACTAAATTAGTCTGCTAAGGGTATGGTCTCGCGCGCGACTTGATTGGTCGGCGCAGGATTTGGGACCATACCCCTTCACACGTAATGAGTATTCAAAATCACGTAGTCATGTGCTGGGTATTCAAAATCACGTAATGAACTAATGGGTATTCAAAATCATGTAATTTTAAAACAAAAACTATAGCAATAGGCTACTCAAATTAAAGAGAATGAAATGCTCGCAAATACGGTGTAATTTTTTTTAAATTATCATACGAAAAAGTTACAGTTGTTTGAAAATCAATGGGTGAAGTTGTTTAAGTGAGAAAGAACTAAATTACCATTCAAGCCCTGGACACTTGTCTTTCTTAAATTCTCACGTACACTACGGGTATGTTTGGCATGGAGCTTTTAGTAGCTTTTAACTTTAAAAAAAAAAGTTCCTAGTCAATAAAAAAGTCTTGTTTGGTTGAAAGAGCTTGAAACTTTTAGGTTAGGAGCTTGAAACTTTTGGTAGAACGCTCCTACTAGTAGCGTTTAGAAGGAGCTAAGCTTTTAGGGAAAAATGACTATTTTAGCCTCTAAAGATAATGACCTTTTTAGTTATATTTTTTTAGTTATGTTCATTTTGGTCATTTTATTAAAAGCTCTAGCTACTCTGCCAAACACCCAAATATGTATAAAAAGCTACAGCTACCAGCTAACAGCTTCCAGCCACCATCCAACAGCTTCTAGCCACCAGCCACCAGCTACTTTTGCCAAACATACCCTGCGTATCAAATTATTGTCTTGTACAAGATCCAACCTCATTAAATAAATGGGTCCGCCAAACCTGAAACCAAAAGTGTGGTTTAAGCGGGAAAACACAAAAAATGGTGGTCTAGATAAGTGTCATGTGTCCCTTTAGGTAATTGCTTTATTAGGTATTATAGATAGATTATGGGTATGTTTGGCATGGAACTTTTAGGAGCTTCTAGCTTTAAGCTTTTAAGAAAAAGCTCCTACTCAATAAAAAGACTTGTTTGATTGAAGGAGCTTGAAGCTTTTAGGTTAGAAGCTTGAAGCTTTTTGTTAGAGGTCGTAGTCTGCAAAAGGATCGATGATCCTTCCCCTAATTCTCATTCCAATATAAATGATTTAGATCTCCTCTATTTTGGGAGAGTTACAACCAATTTTGCATAATATAAGGGATCTCTATAATTTCTATATTTACAAATATTATCTACTGCTATTACACCCCATCAGTCGAAGCGGGAGGAGACCAGATGCTGAGACTGGACATGAAATCTTCAAAGAGAATCCTCGGTAGGCCTTTGGTGAAAATGTCAGCTATTTGATAGCGTGAGGGTACATGCAAAACACGAACTTTTCCGCGTTGAACCTGTTCGCGAACGAAGTGTATGTCAAGCTCGATATGCTTCGTGCGTTGATTCTGCACCGGATTGCCCGACAGATAAATAGCACTGTTGTTGTCACAATAGACGAGTGTTGCGAGTGACGGTGGACGATGAAGTTCCAAGAGTAGGTTACGTAGCCAACATATTTCGGACGTGACGTTGGCAACGCCCCGGTATTCGGCTTCAGCACTCGATCGCGAAATGGTTGGTTGTTGTTTCGATGACCACGAAATAAGATTGTCCCTATAATAAACACAATAGCCACTAGTCGACCGACGACTGTCAAGGCAACTGACCCAGTCTGCATCCGTGTAGGCAATGAGCGATGGCGAGCCGGCGGAGCCTAGTGTTAAGCCAAAAGAGGTCGTACCCTTAATGTACCGAATGATCCGTTTCAGAGCTAACCAATGACCTGTTTTAGGTGCGTGCATATGCATGCATACCTGTTGAACTGCATAGCTGATGTTCGGATGGGTGAATGTTAGGTACTGTAATGCACCCGCTAAACTGCGGTATAGAGTTGGGTCGGCAAAATCGTCATCTGAAGAGGCACTGAGTTTAGCGTTAGTGTCAACTGGAGTAGAGACAGGATTACACTGAGTCATATTGGTTGAACATTCCTACTAGTAGCATTTCGAAGGAGCTACAAGTTTTTAGAAAAAAATGACTATTTTAACCTTTAAAGATAATGAACTTTTTAGTTATGTTTTTTTAGTTATGTCCATTTTGGTCATTTTATACATTTTATTAAAAGCTCCAGCTACTCTGCCAAACACTTAAATATATCTAAAAAGCTGTCGCCACCAGCTACCAGCTACAGCTACCAGCTATCAGTTTCCAGCCACCAGCTTCCAGCCACTAGCCACCAGCTTCCAGCCACCAGCCACCAGTTTCCAGCCACCAACCACCAGCTACTTTTGCCAAACATACCTTATAATTATAAAGATTAGAGTTCTTCATCTTAACTTCTTTTAAGTCGTAGAAGTTCTTTAAAGTTGATAGAAAAAAGGCTCACACTATCTACACACCTTGGTTGGCTATCTACACACTTAGGGTTTACCTACGCTCCGTATAGATCTATACGCAACGTATAGGGTTACCCCTCTACACTGCCTATAGACCTATACGGAGCGTAGGTAAGGCGTAGGTACACGACCAGACAGTCAAACCAAGTACCATGTCAAATCAGTCTGACATACGCTGCGTATAGGTCTATACACAGCGTGTGTACATAAAGTAAGACGCTGCGTATAGACCTATACGCAGCGTATGTCAGACAGATTTGACACTGATACGATGTTGTCTAGGCACGTGAATAAAGCTATACGCAGAGTATAGAGCTATGCGAGGAGTTTGATTGTAAATTCAAAAGTCTATTTAGACATGCATCTCTGCCTTCGACTTCAAACAGAGTTTAAGTTGGTTCAATTCCTTTGTTCTGTATATATTCATTTCCTCTGTATCAAACACAATATTGTTAAAATGTCATCATTTTGGGACGAGAATTATTTATGTAATCGCTATTCTAACGACACATGGGGAGTAAATGATACTAACGAGGATGAGGTTGTGTCTGGAGTCCCTGTTAATCAAAAAACACAGTTGCTAGACTTGAACGGGACTCCGACTGTTGATGAACCAAATTACTCGGCTCATCAAGTGTATCCGGATTACGGATACGGGTATGAATCTCCGTACGTGCAACAAAGTAGTTACGGTGCTGAGAATGCACCTGTTGATGAACCATATTACCCGATGCAGCAATCGTATCCGGGTTACGGATACGAGGGTGAAGGTGGATACGGAGGATACAGGGGTGAAGGTGGATACGAGGGTGAAAGTGGATACGGTGGATACGGGGGTGAAGGTCGATATACGGTGGATACAAAGGATACAGTGGATACGGTTATGAGCCTCGTAACACACCACTGTATGACGATTATGAACCATCTATCCCGGACAATCCGTTTCAAATGCAGGAGGTATCACATTGTTATTTGTATTATTCTTATAATAATTATTATTGTTAAACTTATATTGTTATTGTTATTATTAATATTATTGTTAAAATTATATTGTTATTGTTACTGTTAATATTCGTATTTTTGTTATAATTCTTAATATTATAATAATTATTATTGTTGTTAAAATTATTATAATTATTATTATTGTTAAAATTATATAATTATTGTCAACATTATAATTATAATTATAATTATTATTATTATTATTATTATTATTATTATTCTTAAAATTATTATAATTATTATTATTGTTAGAATTATTATAATTATTATTATTATTGTTAAAATTATATAACTATTGCCAATATTATAATTATTATTATTATTATTATTATTGTTGTTGTTGTTGTTGTTATTATTGTTATTGTTATTATAATTATTATTATTATTGTTACAATTATTATAATTATTATTATTGTTAAAATTATTATTGTTATTATTATTATTATTATTATTGTTATTTTATTATTAACGTAACTTTTTTTAGCGTTTCATGTCTCTAACTGATTTGAAGAATTGGGTACAAGTAACGGGAAAGGAGAATGGTTACGTAATTGTTACCCGCTGATCGAAAAATATTGGTGGTACTACGGGGATGGTATGGCTTGTGTGCGACCGTAGTGGTGAGCACCGTAGTAAAGCAACAGTTAGAAAAGCTGGTCGCAAAAAAATTGGTTGCCCATTTTCATTACTCGCTATCCGGGACGTGACAAATGACATGTAGGAGTTAAAAGTGGACAACGCGAACCATAACCACGAACCTACGACGAGTCTGTTGGGCCACGCTTTTGTGCGAAGATTTACTAAAGTCGAATACAAGCTAGTGGAGCAGCTAACTGCTCAAAACATGGAGCCACGTAACATATTTCAAACCCTAAGAAAGCAGTCTCCCGACAGCCTGCATGTTTAGAAAGACGTGCAAAATGCGGTACAAAAAATTAGAGCATCACTGATGGATGGAAAGACTCCTATGCAGGCGCTGGAAAGCATGCTGCTTGAAAACCGATTCATTTACGACACCCGATAGGAACCCAAAACAGATGTCGTAACAGAGCTTTTCTTTGTTCATCCTCATTCAATCACTATGTGGCGTGCATTCCCGCACGTGCTGTTGATCGACGCGACCTACAAAACAAACATCTACAACATGCCATTTGTCCAGGTTGTGGGTTTGACGTCGACCAACAAGTCTTTTTGTATCGCACATGCCGTTATTTGCAAAGAACGAAGAAATAACTTCGTGTGGGTGCTTGAGCGGATCAAGTCAATGTTGCATGAATGTATGATGTCGCGTGTGATAGTCACGGATAGAGAGCTAGCACTAATTAACGCGTGTGCTAAAGTATTCCCGAACGCGTCTAGGTTTCTATGCCAGTTTCACATCGAACAAAATATATGTAAACATTGCAAGCAAGGGTTCAATAAATTAGATTGGGAGAAATTTCTGTCATACTGGCGGAGAGTGTGCGACTCTGCTTCAGAGCACATGTACAAGTACAACTTGGACAAATTGTATAACTGACTCGTGGTTGCCAACCGGGAAAGTAAGTGTGCCTTCAACAAATGGCTCACACAATCTATTATATTTTACACACGCTTTTACATTTCATTATTTTATTTTTGCATGGGTCTTTAATTATGTCTACGAAAACTGGCTCAAAGACTATAAAGAAATGTTTGTTTGTGTGTGGACTAATAAGTGTCGCAACTTTGGTCAGCGCACCACCAACAGAGTTAAGAGCCAGCACACAAATTTAAAAAGATACGTTACGTGCGGGAGTTCATTGGAGCGAATAGCAAGATGCGTCATTGATATAGTTGAAACTCAGTACGGGGAAATACAAAAAAGTTTCACCGACAGCATCGAAAAAATGATGAACCACCACAGACACCCACTATTGGACAACCTACGTGGAAAGGTTTCCCATACAACACTTGATTTGCTGAAAGGAGAGCTAACGAGGAAGCTGGAGGTGTTGCAGAAACTTAATGCATCATGTAGTTGCCATATGTGGCTTAGTTGTGGGTTGTCGTGTGCTTGTAGGCTGGAAAACTACAAACGTACAGGTAAAAAATATTAAACCTACAAACCTTTTGTTATTTAGTACAATTTAGTTGTTTCTCACACCGTATTGACTTAACTGTGCAGAGCGTAAGATACAACTCGACGACATAGATGTATTCTGGCGTAAGCTTGACTTACTATCGTGTAAACTGGTAGATGAGGAAGTCGATGTGGTAGCAGAACTCAATATTGTGCGGCAACAATTAGATTCGCACTTCCCCGATCAGAAAAAAAGTTTGTTTTCAAAGATAAAAGCGGTCTTAACCCCAAAATCGTCAACTAAGAAACCACCGATTGTCCAGCAAAATACTCGCGGTCGGCCTACATCAAAGAAAGTACAACAAAGGCTAGATGAAACTGGGAGGTTAGATGAAGCTGCGAGAAACAACTCCTATGGTGAGGACAGCAATGTATATACCGCTTCCCAAAAACATAGGTACGATTTACCCCGACACAGCTCATACGTACCGTCAGAGGGCTCTCGTGGAACTGGTTTGGTTGTAAAGTCTGAAAAACCTAAAATGCAACGAAACCGTTCAACGAGTTCTAAAAACAAGGAGACGCGGGATGATCATGGTTTTCCATTAATAAAGGGGGACGAGGACTTGTTAACCATTATGAGGTTTAAGGATCAAATTCCATCAGAGTTTCACTCTTACATATCGCGTATACAAGATGTGACCCCAGACGGTCATTGTGACAACCTGAACTTTCAACGTTAGCATTGTTTAACCCGGTGACCATTGGCTTTATATCATTTCTCCCTCACGTTCTAGTCTACGATACAATTGGGCGTATATTACGTTAAACCTGTTAAGCGTGCTTGACTACACTTGTTGCATTGAGTGTTTTGTTATGGAAAACACTTGGGACGGGGGGCTGCACACTTCGCATCTCCTTGCCTACTCGGCCCAGAATACTCGAAGCCCAATTGAGGCCCAACCACCTCTAACTAGTACCGCAAATATGCATGAAGACTCCATAATTCCAAAACACATATACGGCCTCAAACCCTAAACCTCCCCAGGCTCGATGGCAACATTCTTCCTCTCTCTCCCTTCTTCGAAGCTGGCGGCAGTCCCCTCCTATTTGGAGCTCCATCTACTTTGTTCGGTCACTCTCCTTCAAATCCCGTAGCATGGTTAGTGAACTTACTCATAGATTGGGTTGGATTCTAAATGTTTTTGTCTGTGAACATGTGTTATGATTGTCTACATGATTATCATTGTTGTGGTGTGTGATAGATACTCATGTGGTATGATTTACATCTAAATTGATTATGCTTTTATTGATGTCGATTATATGATTTTATGTTGTGAGTATGTTCATGATTGGTATCTAAACATTCACTGTTTTCAATCGGATAGAAGGATGGTTCACTGTTTTCATGTTGCGAGTATCTGTTCAAATATTGTTTTGATAATGGTAACATATTGAAATCGATGAACTTGTTGTTGAATTCTGGAAATCATTTGGCTGTTTGATCTGTTGGAATGTTGTGTGATAATAGGGTTGCGGTTGCAATAAATCTAGAAGGGTTGCGTATGATGAACGATCTATGATTTGGTTTGAATGCGGATGTTAATAGTGTTGTGATTAGAATAGGATTTATGGTGTGAAACTGTTAAATAATGAAGATTAGGATTCATGAATTTCAATCCTTGTATCTGTTTGTGCGATTTTGGATAGATGTTTGTTGTTGATTGTTGCTAGCAATAAATGCTGAAAGTCGTTTTGATTGTGTAACTGATTGACCGAGATTAATGGGATCGAATAACTGATCACACATGTTGAATCGCACACTCTCATTCTAGTCGCACACTTTCATTGCAATCGCACACTATGTATGGGCCTCTGAATTAATTGGATTGCACCATTTGATTGGGCCGAACTGGCCCACGAACAATGTATCAGTCGCACAGTTTGAGACCAATCGCACACTTTGTGTTGGATCACACACCTTAGCTTTGATCGCACATGTTTACCGGGTCGCACACTCGGGTCCCAGTCGCACACCCTCAAACAGCCGCACACCTCATGACCAGGGCCGGTGACATGTGTGTAGTATACAATATGTTACTATGTGTATTGGGTGTGTGTGGAAACTAATTGATTATGGTAACCATACTAGGCTTTGAGTGACTAAGTGTGAACAAGTAACGAGTCTTACCGAGCAAACCAAGGTGAGTTCACTATTCTCTTTACAAGCATGCGTCCGGTGGGGACAATCAAACAAGCAAACAAACAAACATTTCATCCCTGTAGGGGATTCTTTACAAACCCATATCCTTGTAGGGGATATGAGGCAATTTTCGATTAATGTTGATGTTGGATAATACACTCATTTTCTATCACTCAAGTCCCATCATACTACCGAACTAGTTGCTTGTAGGGCAACGGGGTTATTAGTTGATAGCGCTATTAGGTTTGGCACCCTCACGACATACCTAGATAGGACGGGCGTGAACTAATGACCTTAACCTCATGACCAATGTTTGATAGAGCATTGGGGAAGGGCAAACAAGAGCCGTCTTGCGATATCGAGTTATTATCAACATTGTTTTGAACTGGATTAAACATTTGGAAACTAAACATGTAACATGATTTTCGGTAAACACAACTGTGAACTCGCCAGCGTTATGCTGATACACTTTTCTGCATGCTTGCAGGTCTATACGTACAATTATTTGGAACTTACTGTCTGGGATGCTGGAGTGGTCATGGGTCGAGATACATGGAATCACGAGACAAGTCTGATGGCTTTCATACACTAGGATTATGAAAAACATAACTAATGATTTATGCTTCCACTGAACATGTTGAGTATAATAAATGTTTGTAACACTTTATTTTAATGAATATAAGTTTTTAGTTGAAATATTATTATGAGTTCAATGTGATTGGTGGCTAGATCCTGGTACGTCACATGCCTCGCGTGGGTTTCCGCTTGTGGTATTTTTGGGGGTGTGACAGTCATTATGGGTACAGGTCTGTGGCTGTCGGGTTAGGTTTTGGGGAATACGTATGGCCCCGTATTCGAAGTGATTTACTATTGGAGATTGACCATAACGAGCCGCTATGGAAACATGTATTCGAAAGATATGATGAAGAAGACTTTAAACGAATACGTAACAACATCTCTTGGCATTCAGTGAAAGGGTGCCCTCCAAGTCACCGGATCGAAGGGAGCTATACCTTCTTCCCGTTAACGGATGCCCCAGTAGATCCACGACCTCAAGCGATAACGCTCGTACATGTTTACAGGGGACACTTCATACATGCTAAGTTGGAAAGAGACTACCCCATGCCTACACTGAGCCCATTGTGGTCGACACATCGAAGAATAGCTGCGAAACGGTGGGAAGAAATGTATAGACCGCGGTTACAACACTACTACGAGATAATGAACCCTAAATCAGACTCAGACAAAGACAAAGACAAAGACCCGAGTTTAAATTTTATCGAAGATTAAGCGGAAACTTATATTTTTGTTAATTGTAGAATTTTTATAATTTATAAAATTCGTATCATTTTTAATTTTTATAATTCATAATATTTGTATCATTTTTAATTTTTATAATATATAATATTTGTATTATTTTTAATTTTTATAATTCATAATATTTGTATTATTTTTAATTTTTATAATTTATAATTTATATTTGTATTATTTACCAATAATATTGTTTTTTTATAAATAAACATGGAAATACCTCAAAATACACACAATTAATTTTCTCTTTTTTATAAATAAACAAAGGAATACAAAAAAAATACAAAAATGGAGCTTTATATACGCTGCATATAGATCCCTACGCAGCGTATGAAACAAAAATGACAAAACTACCCCTGTGATTGGCTTCGAATAGCCTCAACACAAGGGTAAATTTGTAAAAAGACACTTCATATACGCATCGTATAAAGCCATACGATGCGTATACAAAAGGCGGACAAATCCCCCCCCCCCCCCCCCAAATCAAACTTTAACAATTTAAATATTTTAAATTACCATTTTGCCCTTGTGTTGAGGCAATACGATCCTGGATACAAGGGTATAAAGGTCATTTTTTGACCTTTATATACGCTGCGTATGGTTCTATACGCAGCGTATATAAAGGTCAAAAAATGACCTTTATACCCTTGTATCCAGTCTTCGTATAGGTTGTACAGAAGGGTATAAAGGTCATTTGTTGACCTTTATATACGTTGCATATAGAGCCATACACAGCGCAGATAAAGGACATAAAATGACCTTTATACCCTTGTATCCAGCATCGTATAGCCTCAACACAAGGGCAAAATGGTAATTTTGGCAAGTCAAACTGCTTGTTTGACTGTTGTCTACGATGCGTATGGATCTATACGCATCGTATAGATCCTAATTTAAATAAGATAATCTCCTACGCTGGTCTGTTCTTCCCCAAAATAAAAAACACACACATACGAAGGTGATACGAAGGCGATTACGTATATCGACCGTATACGACGCGAAATTGAAGCTTAAATCAGGTATTTATTCAACCTATTTCACTAATTTTGATTTTTTTTGTCTTTAATCCGTAAATTAGTTGTTTTTTAGGGAAATTAGGGTTTATTTGTTTATCGGATTAGGTTACAGACGTTTGTACATTTGTGTGTGTTTGATACATATGAAATTCATGGCCAAGTTAGTTATACGGTGTTGAATCTCATGCGAGTTTGACTCCAACCAGATCAAAATGGGTTTTCTGCAGACTTGAATATAGTATCACATGTAATGGCATAAGTTAGTTAATGAATAAGTTAACCCAGGTTCATGGGTTTGCTTGAAAATGGGTTTGCTAATTACTAGTTAGAAATCAAAAGGAAATGGTTGAAAATGTTTAGCATCAGATCCATTTACTCAAACTGGGTGGAAGGAAGTAGGTTGGAAAAGAACATTTAAAGCTGTTCACCGTACTAGTTCATGCTTTAGTGTTGTTAGATCATTATTATTTGAAGTTTTTTTATTCTCTTATACATTAAAGATGTATAGCTTAAATTAAAGTGTATTTATTACCAATAAAAAAACGAGTTTTCATAATGAAGTTTCCGACTTGTTTAAGTAGTTACTGTAGGATTTAGGCTCCAAGTTTAACTTACAAAAGAACTCAGGTTTTGTATACTGACGAATATGTAGAAGAAATAAAGTAAACGAGACTCGCAAAAGAAAAGATGGAAGAGACTTGCTTTATTCAATAAACAAAAGGGCTATAAATAGCCTTACACACATCACGTGGGAAACAATAAAATAGCAACTGAAACTAAAGACTAGGCTCAACCTATGACCTATTCTATCCTTCTAACGTACACTTTCTCAACTGCATATCCATAGAATTCGGTCAACTTATATACCAAGTCAAACTACTAACAATTATTAAATAAACTCTAAAATATAAAAACCAATTACTTTACTTCAATTCTTCAGCCACGTGAGAACTTGAAGTATTTCCTTATTCCTTAAACCATGCAAACTAATCACTACCACATGCTCCATGCTGACCCTTTAGACTAAAACACTTCTGACCCAATTAAGCCCACAACCCATGTCATGATTATCCAACAATCACCCCCATAATCTTAACATCAACCAGTTTCTTTAAAGCAATGTCGGATCATCTTCTTATCGAATCAAATTCGCTTCTTCTTCTTTTGTTTCCTTCTTAGGACACTCGCTCGCATAATGTCCGTATTCTTGACAATTATAGCATTTGATGTTTCGCTTGTCTCTATACCAACCATGATCCTTTCGGTCTTCATTGCTTTGGAACCGACCACCTCGACCTCTACCATAACCGCGACCTCTACCTTGACCACGACCACGTCCTTGTCCGGGTTGTTCAAAATCACCCCGTCTAGTTCTTTCCTCCCAATCTTGCTTTGTAAGCAATAATTGACCTTGATCATTTTCTTCCTCATCATGGGATTTAAGCTTTTCTTCATACGTCTTCAATCGCCCGACCGCCTCTTCAAACGGCATTGTATCGACATCAGAGTACTGCTCAATAGATGCCACGATTTGCATATATTTCTTAGGAACGGAATTTAACAACTTTCTTACCATAGTTGCGTCTTCAAGAGTTGATCCTAAGTTCTTGAACTTCGCTTCAATCCCGCTTATCTTTCCCGCATACTCGTCTAGTGTCTCACTCTCCTTCATTTTTAGCTTTTCCTGTGACAAATGGCACAAAACCGGTAATTTTCGTACAATTTAATTATTATTTAATATCTGCAATTATGTGCTTAAATGTCAACATTGTCTGATTTCTTGCTATACATGTGAATTCATGCACGTTTTATACTTCAAATATTGCTTTATGCATTACTATTAGCGTTGCGTCAGAAAGACTAGTAAACTCACCGGTAAGACACACGGTGTCAGCAACTCTGCAGAAAGCAGGCAGATAATGAAATTAGGGCCCGAAAGTAGGTCCAACGTCTAAAATACATTAAAACCCAAGTATGGATACAAGGGTTATCATATAGACTTTCCGGAAGCTACAATATGCACTAAAAAGCACCCGAAACACACTTTAAATGCTGAATTATACATATTTCAGCAAAATTCAGCATTTAAACAAGTTAGTAACACGTAAAAATATGACTAAATGGTCCTGAATGCTTTCCTAAGTATCGGGAATTAAAAGTGCCACAAAAGGGTACTTAAAGATCACTAAACGGAATAGTTTGACACTTTAACGACTCGGTATCTAACCGAACAACCGGACACTACCCGAAACACCAAAATTATACTAGAAGCATTGTTTTATTATTTATGAGCTAGTTATGATCCCTGAACACTCTAACACACTATATAACACATCATATGCATTAACTCCCTAATCAAGACACTTGAAATTTAACTTGTTTATGTAATTAGTGATTGAAACTTACACTTTACCCCCCCCCCCCTTTTTGTTGTGGACGGTCACAAGGGTGGCCCCCACCCTTGATCCACCTTGATATTATTTGATACCCCATGATCTTACTTGATCTTCCTTAGATATGATCAAGATCATGTTGTGTACTTAAGAAACATTTTACACAATGGTTAATAAGTTAAGATTGGTTATAAGAATAAGATGGAGGATCAAGATCTCATAACTTCAACCACACAAAAACACACTACTCTCTCTCCCTCCACTCCTCCATTCTCGGCCGAAACCCACCCAAACACCATCACCATTTTCTTTTCACTTTCATTCATTCCATTCACTCACAAGGGTGCTAGAAGGTGTCTTAAGAAGTGTGGAGCTTGTGGATCTCGAAGGACCTCTCCCGATTGCTTTAATCTTGAAGAACACTAAAGAACATAACCATGAATCTTTAACATAAGCTTATTAACATATGAATACATGTTGAATAGTATTTATTTGCTTCTTGATGATTGATGATTTGTGTTAGTGATGTTAGACCTCATAAGAAACATACTAGATTGTGATATAAGCTTATTAACATATGAATACATGTTGAATAGTATTTATTTGCTTCTTGATGATTGATGATTTGTGTTAGTGATGTTAGACCTCATAAGAAACATACTAGATTGTGATTAAACACATGATCTAGTAAGTTAAGGTGATGATCTTGTGAAAGACCAAGATGATCATACTTTATATACATGAACTTAACCACTTGGGCTAGCTCAAGTGGCCACCGACATCCTTGCGAAGTCTCTCGTGGCCTCCCATTGCGTGGAGGTCTTGGGTTCGATCCCGAGCGAGTATGGCATGAGGATATTTACAGCCAGGAAGCTTTGTCGGGTAGTGACCTGGGAAGGGAGATCCCTTCCGCGGTTGGGGATACCGTGCAAATTATCCTTTTTTTTTATATACATGAACTTGAATGATGAAATTTGTTTTCATATGTAAAGATGATTTAAACAAAATACAAATCTTGTAAATAGATGATTACTAAAATAATTTTCTCAAGAAACCAAGTTTATTTATAAGATTTACAAAGTCATGGTTTCTAAGTAAACTAACCATATTTTTAGTGTTAAATCAAGACTAGAAACATGTGTGTAACAAGAAAAATACAAAATAAATATTTTTAGAAAAATCATCTTACAAGTTGTAAATGACCAAATCTTTTAATAATGTGATTTACAAACAAATAAATATGTTTTAAAGGGTAACTAAACCTACTAAATAACATGGTAAATTACTACAAGTTTTTACAAAAACTTCAAGTTCATGATGTAGTGTAATTTACATGATTTTGGCTTGTGGTAAGTCTTGATTGTGTTGTTGATGATTGACGATGATTTAAAAGAAAATAAACACATGTTTTGAAAACATGGGAAACCTCCATTTTTAGGGGAAACTATGTCAAAAATTTTATAAGATTTTGACACTTAGAAAAATATAAGTTTTGGTGAAACTTATGCCCTAAAAATTCACCTAAAAATATTTACCAAGGTTTCCCTAACTTTTGTGTAAATTTCAAGTTAAGAAATGATGATTTCTTCAAAATAAAAATTGATATTAAGTATGTATATTTTTGAGGAAAATATATATATTTATTGGTCACCAAATTTTGTGCTAAGTGTATGTAATATGTATTATATGTAATAGTGTATTAGGACTTGAAAATACACTAAATACTCCCAAGGAGTAAAAATACAAAATACACATACAACATGCATAGACAAATACAAGAGAATATATTTATGAAAATATATCTTTTAATAGATTATGTAACTTGGACAAGTTATGAATTTAAAATGTATTTTTGGACGAAAATATATAACTCTGGTGAAAAATACAAGATACTTATATTTATTTTTGAGAAAATAATATAAGTAAGATACATAGTTAAAAATATAAATTATTTTTAACAACAAAGAACACATACATAAAAGATGGTGACTTGGACTTGTGCGATACAAGTCTAGTGACTAACGTTATTAAAACACGTATAGGTCACGACGCTATAAAACCAACCGGTGAAGTTTACGGCGCAGGATAGGCAAAGTTGTGAGTTCATGTCCCCACTTTTAAACTTTTACTTGTTTTCTAAACTTGGGGAAAATACATGTGTTATGGTATGTTGAATACAAAAACTAAGGAATGATACTTTAGATCATGTCACGAATAGGGTGCCATATGCACCATTAATCAGTTACATACCAAGACCGTGGAACAAAAGGTTAGATCTAATGGGTTTCAGGCAACCACACTCTTGGTCATTCTAGTACCAAGCAGTGCTTTTGTGTCTCTAGTCGTGAATCGACAGTCGTGGATTCGACAGCTAAAAATGCCTATGGTTTGGATGCTTCCTATGTCGTGTCACATGTTAATGGCCTTGCAACCCATTAGCAATCTCGATTTCCTTACATTTACAGAATACTTGTTTCATACAAATTACATACAATGTTTTCATTCAAGCATACAAACGTTCAATAAAAAAACTGCATGAATTCACACCAACATTGTGTTGACGATTTTCCAAAAACTCACATTTATTTCAGGTAACTAAAGTGGATTTGCGCGCGGTCATACTCTTGCTCCTGGATGTTGTTTATGTTTTAGTTATGTTATGTCAAGACTCTGATGCCTCTTTTGTGGGATTTTGTTGTTATATCCCACCTCATGTGGTGATATAATGCCTAATCCTTGATGTGCATCTTTAAATAAAGTTGTAAACTTATCAGACAATATTGTATTTGTGTTGTAAACACTTAACTTATGTTTTGTTAATGACATTTGGAGTTATTTTACATGCATGTAGTATGTTTACCTTTCGTATGCAATGAGAACCTTTCAAGATCACACCTCGTGCTTCCGCCTTAGAAAGGGGTGTGACAGATTGGTATCAGAGTTGCGATTGTAGTGAACTAGGATTCTTTCTCGAGTCTAGACTACAATCTTTAGGATCCTCTCACGAAAACAATTTTTCAAAAGTTTTCATTGCATAAAACGTTCCGCGACATCCACTATCTGAAACTGTTTTTTCAAAGAGTGAAGTAGGGACACTACGAGACTTAGGGTGCACTGGAGTAGCACTTGTCTTTGACTAAGAATTACTTGCAACTATGTGTAATAATTAATATATTCATATTCTAGAAATAAAATATCACAGGTACACGTATCTTCGTCTGAAAACAGTGGCCTATCTGAAGGAAGTGACCCGATGATGAAGCAAACTGTGCGGACTGTGCAAGGAATTACGTAATTATGGATGCATACATAATTATGGAATTCAGTGCACACAAACCACAGCAAGTCTTGTCATGTGTCAAACGAGATTCCTTCAATACAAGAGAAGGTCAAACATGAACACCCTTCCCCCCAGCCTATTAAATACTCTATTGGAGTAATGTTTTAGGGTATAAAGACAAGAACCGCCAATGTGAAGAAAGATATTTTGTCCTTTACATATATTAAACTTGTACTATGGGGTGATGTAACCCTTATGCATTATGTTTACTTCGCAAACAATGATGTAACAAGTTGTCCTGATATGTATAAAGACTCGGTGAATATCTTATGACACATCAATATTTATCTATTTATGCATGCGTGTTGCTGTATGAATTGATTTATATGTTTGGCGGACAGTTTGATGTCACTTATGTGGGTATATGCCTGTGTACATATACTACTACTGTCTCGTATGACGATATCAAACAAATGTCTAACCCTGTTGTGTTGTGTTCTGACAGAACATGGCACCCAAGAGAGCTTTGAACGCTCGTGATCAACCTCCTCCTCCCCCACTGCCAAGGACTGCTGAAGAACTGAACTCCCTACTGGAAGAAAGGATCTCCGCAACTATCGCCCAGTACGAGGCGAACCGCACCGAGCACAGTGGAGGACCAAGCAATGCTAGACGCAATGGACATGGAGATTCAACTGGAGGAAACACAGCTCAAGGCTGCACCTTCAAGCAGTTCCTCGACTGCAAGCCACTGAACTACGACGGCACTGGAGGTGCAGTGGCTTTTGTACGCTGGACGGAGAAGACCGATTCCACTATCCGCATGAGCAAATGTACCGCGGACCAGCAAGTCACTTTTGTTACTGGGTTGTTTGTTGATGAAGCGTTAACTTGGTGGAATTTGCAAGTCCAAACTCTAGGTGATGATGCCGCGTATGGCATGACTTGGGATGAGCCGAAGGAAAGAATGAGAGAAAAGTATTGCTCTCGTGCTGAACTCCAAAGGTTGGAGACTGAGTTCTGGCACTTGACCATGGAAGGTGCAGACATTACTGGTTATACTCGAAGGTTCCACGATCTGTCCAGAGTGATCCCCTATCTGGTGACTCCAGAATTTAAGCGCATCGAGCGCTACATCTGGGGATTGGCACCGGAATTTCGCAGCTTGGTGACTACAGCAAAACCTGAAACGATCACTCAGGCTGTAACTCTGGCTGTCAGCCTTACTGAAGATGCTGTTCGTATGAAGAAGTTATCACTGAACCCAACCGAAAAGACCGAGACGCATGCTGAGTCGTCTGGTGACAAGAAAAGGAAGCATGCAAACCTGAATCAAGAGACACGTAACAACAAGGGTTCCAACAATAAGAAGCGCGACCCTAATCCGCCACAGGAGGCGAGAACTCTTGCAACCATAAATGACGTTCCTGCCAAGGGATGTCAGGGCACTCTGCCCATCTGCAACCAGTGCAAGCGTCATCACGAAGGAGTTTGTCGCATTCCAAAATGCGACAAGTGTGGAAAACTGGGTCACCATACTGAGAACTGTTGGGGAAAAGGAAATGGAAGTGGTAATAGGAGCGGGAAGGGAAACCGCAACGGTGTTGGTAATAGAAACGGTGGTGGAAATGGCAATGGCAATGGTAACCGGAATGGTAATGGAGCTGGGCAGAACCAAGGATGCTTTGGCTGTGGAAGCAAAGATCATTTCAAGAAGGATTGCCCAAGGGAGAACAATGCTCCGGCTCGAGCATTCGTGATTGGAGCAAGGAACGCACGCGAGGACCCTAATGTGGTCACCGGTACGTTTCTCGTTAACAATCACTTTGCATCCATACTATTTGACACTGGTGCCGATTATAGTTTCATGTCTGTGGAATTTAAACGTATGCTTGGAATAGAATCTAGTAAATTAGATATTCCTTACTCCATAGAACTAGCCAACGGCAAACTTGTTGAATCGGGTGAAGTTGTTAGGGGTTTCTCATTAGAACTCGGGGAGCGAAGATTTAGCATCGACCTCTTACCTATTCAATTGGGTAGCTTCGATGTAGTGGTCGGAATGGACTGGTTGTCCAAGAACAAGGCCGAAGTTGTTTGTCACGAGAAAATCATTCGCATCCCTCTGGCGAATGATGAAACTCTCATCGTGCATGGAGATAAACAAGACACGCCTCTGCGCATCATCAATTGTATGAAGGCGCATAAGTGCTTAAGAAAAGGATGTGTTGCTTTCCTGGCGCACGTTGTAGATAAAAAGGCTGAGGAGCCGAAACTCGAAGACATTCCTGTGGTAAAGGAATTACCTGATGTTTTTCCCGAAGATCTGCCAGGACTACCTCTACAACGACAAGTCGAATTCCATATAGACTTGGTTCCTGGAGCCGCTCCTGTAGCCAAGGCACCCTATCGGCTTGCACCATCCGAGATGCAAGAATTGTCTACACAACTCCAGGAGTTATTGGATAAAGGATTCATAAGGCCAAGCTTCTCGCCTTGGGGAGCTCCAGTATTGTTCGTGAAGAAGAAGGATGGAACACTGCGGATGTGTATCGATTATAGAGAACTGAACAAGCTCACTGTCAAGAATCGGTACCCACTACCGAGGATTGATGACTTATTTGATCAGTTGCAAGGATCGAGCTACTATTCCAAGATCGACCTTCGATCTGGATACCATCAGTTGAGGATCCAAGAGGAGAGCGTACCAAAGACTGCATTCCGAACACGTTATGGGCATTACGAGTTCCTTGTGATGCCATTCGGATTGACGAACGCGCCAGCAGTGTTTATGGATCTGATGAACCGCGTTTGTAAACCATATCTCGATAAATTCGTGATTGTATTTATCGATGATATCCTGATTTACTCACGAACGAAGGAAGAGCACGAGCAACACCTCAGGACCATTTTGGAACTACTGAAGAAAGAGAAACTTTATGCAAAGTTCTCAAAGTGCGAATTCTGGATTCGCGAAGTATAGTTCCTTGGTCACGTTGTGAACGAGAAGGGCATTCATGTGGACCCAGCCAAGATAGAAGCAATAAAGAATTGGGAAGCCCCCAAAACCCCAACTGAAGTTTGACAATTTTTGGGCTTAGCGGGTTATTACCGACGATTTATCGAGAATTTCTCCAAGATAGCTCAACCGCTGACAACCCTTACGCAGAAGGATAAGAAGTACGACTGGGGTAATATGCAGGAAGAAGCCTTCCAACTGCTCAAAAATAAGCTATGCAATGCACCAATACTATCCTTACCCAAACGCACTGAAGACTTCGTGGTATACTGCGACGCTTCGCGTCAAGGGTTGGGTTGCGTGCTCATGCAACGCCAAAAAGTCATCGCTTACGCTTCAAGACAGTTGAAGGTGCATGAAAGGAATTACACCACGCACGACTTGGAGCTAGGTGCGGTGGTATTCGCTTTGAAGATTTGGCGACACTATTTGTATGGTACTCGATGTACAATCTTCACAGATCACAAAAGCCTACAACACATATTTGATCAGAAGGAATTAAATATGCGCCAACGACGATGGGTCGAGCTACTAAACGATTATGACTGTGAGATTAAGTACCATCCTGGGAAGGCAAACATTGTAGCGGACGCATTAAGTCGAAAAGAAACGGTGAATACCCTAAGAGTTCGAGCATTGGAAATGACTATTCGGACGAACCTCACTGCACGCATTCATGACGCACAACAAGAAGCCCTTAAGGGAGAAAATCGTAGAGCTGAATACCTCCGGGGTATGTTGAAAAATTTGGTGCCAAATGAAGAGGGACCCTTATACTTTAAGGGGCGTATTTGGGTTCCGCTCTATGGCGGTATTCGAGAAGTCATCCTCAATGAAGCTCACAAGTCAAGATACTTGATCCACCCAGGATCGGAAAAAATGTATCAAGACTTGAAAGAATACTATTGGTGGCTGAGGCTTAAAAGCGATGTTGCTATCTATGTTGGAAAATGCCTAACCTGTGCTAAGGTTAAGGCTGAATACCAAAAACCGTCCGGGCTACTGCAACAACCAGAGATACCCATGTGGAAATAGGAGCAAATCTCGATGGACTTCATAACAAAATTACCCAGGACCCCTAGAGGGCATGATATTATATGGGTGATAGTTTATCGATTAACGAAGTCTGCGCATTTCCTACCGATCCGAGAGAAGGATAGCACTGGAAAGCTAGCTGAGCTGTACCTAAAGGAAATTGTGGCACGTCATGGAGTGCCTATCTCAATTATTTCAGACAGAGATGGGCGTTTTGTTTCAAGGATATGGAAATCCTTCCAGGAGGCCTTTGGATCTCAACTAGATCTAAGCACGGCCTTCCATTCGCAAACAGACGGCCAGAGCGAACGAACCATACAAACGCTGGAAGATATGCTCCGCGCGTGTGTTATGGACCTAGGCGGCAGCTGGGATACTCACCTACCTTTAGTTGAGTTTTCCTACAATAACAGCTACCATATGAGCATAAAAGCCGCACCGTTCCAAGCTCTATATGGCCGCAAGTGCCGCTCGCCATTATGTTGGGCAGACGCTGGAGACAAACGTATGGTTGGTCCCGAACTTGTTCAAGAGACAACCGACAAAATCATGCAGATCCGAGAATGCGTCAAGGCGGCTCGAGATCGACAAAAGAGCTATGCTGATCGAAGACGAAAACCCTTAGAATTCGAGGTGGGAGACAAAGTTTTGTTGAAAGTCTCATCTTGGAAGGGCGTAGTAAGATTCGGAAAACGTGGAAAGCTGAATCCACAATACATCGGACCATTCAAGATCTTGGAAAGAATTGGTACCATGGCATACAAGTTGGAATTACCGGAAGAACTTAACGGAGTACATGATACGTTTCATGTGTCCAACCTCAAGAAGAGTCCAATCCAAGAAACAGTGATCTTCCCTGCGGATGAAGTGCATATCGACGACACACTCCGATTTACAGAACAGCCCGTTGAGGTTACAGACTGGAAAGTCAACAAGACCCGGAGGAGTAGTGTCAAACTTGTCAAAGTACGTTGGAACTCTAAGGACGGACCCGAGTACACGTGGGAACGTGAAGACCAGTTTAAAGAAAAGTACCCCCACCTGTTCAAGAAAACTCCTGCGAGAGTTAGCTCAGCCTGAATTTCGGGACGAAATTCTTTTAACGGGGGGAGGCTGTGACAACTGGCACAAAACCGGTAATTTCCGTATAATTTAATTATTATTTAATATCTGCAATTATGTGCTTAAATGTCAACATTGTCTGATTTCATGCTATACATGTGAATTCATGCACGTTTTATACTTCAAATATTGCTTTATGCATTACTACTAGCGTTGCGTCAGAAAGACTAGTAAACTCACCGGTAAGACACACGGTGTCAGCAACTCTGCAGAAAGCAGGCAGATAATGAAATTAGGGCCCGAAAGTAGGTCCAACGTCTAAAATACATTAGAACCCAAGTATGGATACAAGGGTTATCATATAGACTTTCCGGAAGCTAAAATATGCACTAAAAAGCACCCGAAACACACTTTAAATGCTGAATTATACATATTTCAGCAAAATTCAGCATTTAAACAAGTTAGTAACACGTAAAAATATGACTAAATGGTCCTGAATGCTTTCCTAAGTATCGGGAATTAAAAGTGTCACAAAAGGGTACTTAAAGATCACTAAACGGAATAGTTTGACACTTTAACGAACCGGTATCTAACCGAACAACCGGACACTACCCGAAACACCAAAATTATACTAGAAGCATTGTTTTATTATTTCTGAGCTAGTTATGATCCCCGAACACTCTAACACACTATATAACACATCATATGCATTACTCCCTAATCAAGACACTTGAAATTTAACTTGTTTATGTAATTAGTGATTGAAACTTACACTTTACCCCCCCCCCCCTTTTTGTTGTGGACGGTCACAAGGGTGGCCCCCACCCTTGATCCACCTTGATATTATTTGATACCCCATGATCTTACTTTATCTTCCTTAGATATGATCAAGATCATGTTGTGTACTTAAGAAACACTTTACACAATGGTTAATAAGTTAAGATTGGTTATAAGAATAAGATGGAGGATCAAGATCTCATAACTTCACCCACACAAAAACACACTACTCTCTCTCCCACCTCTCCTCCATTCTCGGCCGAAACCCACCCAAACACCATCACCATTTTCTTTTCACTTTCATTCATTCCATTCACTCACAAGGGTGCTAGAAGGTGTCTTAAGAAGTGTGGAGCTTGTGGATCTCGAAGGACCTCTCCCGATTGCTTTTATCCATCACATTTGCCATCATCAACCTCTTGTGTTCATCCCTAGCCATAGAGCTAGTAGTAAGGCCCTTATGATCTCTTGTTACTTCATATTTTGACGGTTAAAAGATGATGAACATTGTTAATCTTGAAGAACACTAAAGAACATAACCATGAATCTTTAACATAAGCTTATTAACATATGAATACATGTTGAATAGTATTTATTTGCTTCTTGATGATTGATGATTTGTGTTAGTGATGTTAGACCTCATAAGAAACATACTAGATTGTGATTAAACACACGATCTAGTAAGTTAAGGTGATGATCTTGTGAAAGACCAAGATGATCATACTTTATATACATGAACTTGAATGATGAAATTTGTTTTCATATGTAAAGATGATTTAAACCAAATACAAATCTTGTAAATAGATGATTACTAAAATAATTTTCTCAAGAAACCAAGTTTATTTATAAGATTTACAAAGTCATGGTTTCTAAGTAAACTAACCATATTTTTAGTGTTAAATCAAGACTAGAAACATGTGAGTAACAAGAAAAATACAAAAGAAATATTTTTAGAAAAATCATCTTACAAGTTGTAAATGACCAAATCTTTTAATAATGTGATTTACAAACAAATAAATATGTTTTAAAGGGTAACTAAACCTACTAAATAACATGGTAAGTTACTACAAGTTTTTATAAAAACTTCAAGTTCATGATGTAGTGTAATTTACATGATTTTGGCTTGTGGTAAGTCTTGATTGTGTTGTTGATGATTGACGATGATTTAAAAGAAAATAAACGAATGTTTTGAAAACATGGGAAACCTCCATTTTTAGGGGAAACTATGTCAAAATTTTTATAAGATTTTGACACTTAGAAAAATATAAGTTTTGGTGAAACTTATGCCCTAAAAATTCACCTAAAAATATTTACCAAGGTTTCCCTAACTTTTGTGTAAATTTCAAGTTAAGAAATGATGATTTCTTCAAAATAAAAATTGATATTAAGTATGTATATTTTTTAGGAAAATATATATATTTATTGGTCACCAAATTTTGTGCTAAGTGTATGTAATAGTGTATTAGGACTTGAAAATACACTAAATACTCCCAAGGAGTAAAAATACAAAATACACATACAACATGCATAGACAAATACAAGAGAATATATTTATGAAAATATATCTTTTAATAGATTATGTAACTTGGACAAGTTATGAATTTAAAATGTATTTTTGGACGAAAATATATAACTCGGGTGAAAAATACAAGATACTTATATTTATTTTTGAGAAAATAATATGAGTAAGATACATAGTTAAAAATATAAATTATTTTTAACAACAAAGTACACATACATAAATGATAGTGACTTGTACTTGTGCGATACAAGTCTAGTGACTAACGTTAATAAAACACGTATAGGTCACGACACTATAAAACCAACCGGTTAAGTTTACGGCGCAGGATAGGCAAAGTTGTGAGTTCATGTCCCCACTTTTAAACTTTTACTTGATTTCTAAACTTGGGGAAAATACATGTGTTATGGTATGTTGAATACAAAAACTAAGGAATGATACTTTAGATCATGTCACAAATAGGGTGCCATAAGCACCATTAATCAGTTACATACCAAGACCGTGGAACAAAAGGTTAGATCTAATGGGTTTCGGGCAGCCACACTCTTGGTCATTCTAGTACCAAGCAGTGCTTTTGTGTCTCTAGTCGTGAATCGACAGTCGTGGATTTGACAGCTAAAAATGCCTATGGTTTGGATGCTTCCTATGTCGTGTCACATGTTAATGGCCTTGCAAACCATTAGCAATCTCGATTTCCTTACATTTACAGAATACTTGTTTCATACAAATTACATACCATGTTTTCATTCAAGCATACAAACGTTCAATAAAAAAAAACTGCATGAATTCACACCAACATTGTGTTGACGATTTTCCAAAAACTCACATGTATTTCAGGTAACTAAAGTGGATGTGCGCGCGGTCATACTCTTGTTCCTAGATGTTGTTTATGTTTTAGTTATGTTATGTCAAGACTCCGATGCCTCTTTTGCGGGATTTTGTTGTTATATCCCACCTCATGTGGTGATATAATGCCTAATCCTTGATGTGCATCTTTAAATAAAGTTGTAAACTTATCAGACAATATTGTATTTGTGTTGTAAACACTTAACTTATGTTTTGTTAATGGCATTTGGAGTTATTTTACGAGCATGTAGTATGTTTACCTTTCGTATGCAATGAGAACCTTTCAAGATCACACCTCGTGCTTCCGCCTTAGAAAGGGGTGTGACATTTCCAAATCGCTTCTTAAAATTGATAGCCTAGCTTTCTGAACTCTATCAGCCCCTAGATAACGAACCTTGATTAAATCCCACACATCCTTTGCGTACTTGTGTTTTGCGACCAGAAGCAAAACATCCTCTAGTAAAGACTGAAAAATTATGGCTTTAGTTGTGTAATTTTTCTTCTCTTCCACAGTAGCTCCAGTGACCGGATCTATCGCCTCCCAAAGACCATTCGCCCGTAGGATTGTTTCGACCAAAATTGCCCACGAAGTGTAATTTGTGTCCGTCAATTTCGGACATTGCAACGATATGCTACTGCTACCTTGGCTACTTACGGGTACAATCGTATTACCTCCTTCCGTTTTCTTATCATCGGCCATTTTCTTTACCTTCCTTTTTCTTTCTTTTTTTCTCACTTTTCAACCAAAACAAACACCCCTCAAACTTCTTTCAATTCACACAGAATTTTTCCTTCTCTTTATCACACAGATCTCTCCTCTTTTTTTTCTTTAATAAACACACAACCCACACACAACAAGTTGAAGCTTCCGATCGCACAGATATACTTTTCTTAATTCACACAGAATCCCCCAAGATCACACAGATCTATTTTTCCCGATTCACACAGAATCCTCCAAGATCACACAGATCTATTCTATTCAAATCGCAGAAGCACACAGCCAAACACCTTCACACAGATTTGGTATCTTCTTCTTCACATGAACACGGCTCACACAGTGCCTTGTTCGACTCTCTCTACGGTTCACTAAGAACCAATCACGATCCCTGGTTTGAGCTGAAGCTCTGATACCAAATGTAGGATTTAGGCTCCAAGTTTAACTCACAAAAGAACTCAGGTTTTGTATACAGATGAATATGTAGAAGAAATAAAGTAAACGAGACTTGCAAAAGAAAAGATGGAAGAGACTTGCTTTATTCAATAAACAAAAGGGCTATAAATAGCCTTACACACATCACGTGGGAAACAATAAAATAGCAACTGAAACTAAAGACTAGGCTCAACCTATGACCTATTCTATCCTTCTAACGTACACTTTCTCAACTGCATATCCATAGAATTCGGTCAACCTATATACCAAGTCAAACTACTAACAATTATTAAATAAACTCTAAAATATAAAAACTAATTACTTTACTTCAATTCTTCAGCTACCACGTGAGAACTTGAAGTATTTCCTTATTCCTTAAACCATGCAAACTAATCACTACCACATGCTCCATGCTGACCCATTAGACTAAAACACTTCTGACCCAATTAAGCCCACAACCCATGTCAAGATTATCCAACAGTTACTCTAAGCTTGTTTGTCATGTATTAATACAAGTAATTTACACACTATCAAATTTATACGTGCTTTATTAACTCATGCTTTAGTGGTGTTCTACATGTGGTTGATCAGTGTTTTAGATGTATGAACAGTGGTGAGTGAAAATAACTATTAACATAACCACGTACACACTTTTTTAAAGGTTAAGCGAGTAAATTTCACAAAATGGGTGATATCAAATGGATTAAAGGTTGTCAAAATAGATTTAAATTGCATTGAACTTCTATAATTTTCTGTCAAAAGTTAGATTACCAGTACAATACTGATATAGAGTATCAAAACCGTTAATGTTGGCCAGAACATACTTTTGAGTTGTTTCACAATCCAACATTTGGTTCTTTATCATAGGGTCCAAAACACACAGGGGTTTGAAATGTTAATCATGAAAAACTATATCAATACTTATCAAAGAGAAAATATCGGTTGTTTAGTATACCCATTAACTTAATGACTTCATGTCTGAAAGTTATTACCCGAAACACGCATATGAGATGCATTTATATCAAAATTATATATACCTATAAAATGGAATGTTGGTCACAAAAACATAAAACACTGTTTACATTATAAATGTTTTTATGCGGCTCAACTGATAATTTTTTGGTTTTCAGGATGATGATGACGGACGATGAAATGGAGCTAGAACACTTCAATCAAGAGGATCAGTCGGAGCAGCAGCCAGCGTGACGTGCTGGATCTTCTCGAGGATCACCCGTACTTGGAGTTTCCTCCGGAGTCCGGCGCTGCTCTCCGTTGCGAGAAGCTTCGGAAGATGCATGTCGGTGCCCACTTTGCGGTTTGTTGGGATACCCTCCGGACCCTCGCGGCTGAAGATTGGGCGCGAGAGTTTATTCCTCGTGGTTCACCGTGGGATCGGCTTTTTGAGCTATCGTATATGCCGACCTACAGGGAGATACTTGTCGAGTTTCTGTCGTCGTTCGAGTTTCATCCTCGTCGGCCAGAGTAGGTTGTGGACCCGGCGCACCCCCCCCCCCCCCCGCCCGAGGTTTCTTTTCGCATGGCCGGCCAGGCGCGTTCTAAGTCGCTTGCAGAGTTTGCGGTGCATAGCGGTTTATATACGAAGGCTGAGATCGCTACGGATCTATATACGAGGGTACGTTTAACTTTTTGTTTGTATTGTTATTATTATTATTTTAATATATAACATTTAAGACTTAATATTAAGTTAACGTTTAATAAACAATCGTGTAAACAGTGGTTGGTAATGGTTGATAAACCCACGCTTTTAGGGTTTTGGGCTGTGATCACGGATAAGAAGTATTGGGACCACGTGAACTCCAAGGGGAGGGTTACGCGGATTCAGGATCCGCTCTTCACGTACGTTAGTTATTATGCATGTTGGGTTAGTTAAACGGCTGCGAAATCGCTGTCGTTTGCGGTTGCATTTGCAGCTGTTTACGGCTGCAAATGCGTCGTTAGACAGCTGCGAAATGGCTGCCGTTTTTGGCTGCGTTTGCAGCCGTTTAAACGATCGTTGACATCTGCAAATGCGCCGTTAAACGGCTGCGAAATCGCTGCCGTTTGCGGCTGCGAAATCGCTGCCGTTTGCGGCTGCATTCGCAGGCGTTTAAACGCCCGTTTACGGCTGTGTATCAGTATGTTGCAATATGTGTAATCTCTTATTTTTAAAATTGTAATTCACTAGATCAGGGAGTGTAGATTACTACGTACGCTTTGTTTGTTTGTTTGTCGGCTGCATCGTTTATTGCTCGTGTGTATGAACTATGAACCTACATCTGTTTGTTTGCGTTTGCAGCCGTTTTAACACCCGTTTACGGCTGCAAATGCGCCGTTAAACGGCTGCGAAATCAATGCCGTTTGCAGCTGCACTTGCAGCCGTTTAAAGGCCCGTTTACGGATGCAAACGTAGACGTTTACGGTGATTTTGTAGCCGTTTGACGGCAGCGAAAGGGGCCGTTAAACGGCTGCAAAATCGCCGTAAACGGGCCTTTTAGCAATGGACGACGCTCGTTAGGGACGTACGCGCCTTACGGACGACGCTCGTTAGGGACGTAAATAAAATGTTTTTGTTATTTAGTCGACGTCCCTAACGAGCGCCGAAACTAAGATCGTAGTTAAAATATTTTTTTTTATTATTTAGTCGAATTCGAACCGTAAGGCGCGTAGGTCCCTATCGAGCGTCAAAACTAAGTTCGTTGTTAAAATATTTTTTTTATTATTTAGTCGAAGTCGAACCGTAAGGCACGTTGGTCCCTAACGAGCATCGAAACTAAGATCGTCGTTAAAATATAAAACGACGATCTTAGTTTCGACGCTCGTTAGGGACGTACGCGCCTTACGGTTCGACATGGACTAAATAATAAAAAAAAAATATTTTAACGACGAGCTTACTTTCGTCGCTCATTAGGGACCTACGCGCCTTACGGACGACGTCGACTAAATAATAAAACTTATATATTTTACCGACGAACTTAGTTTCTGTAACAACGTGACTCAACGCACGAAATGAAACGTCGAAAACCAACTCGCTGCAGCCATTCGATCGATCATCCATCCGTATTAGGGATGGGATTGGTACAGTACCCGTACCCGTACCCATACCCGTACCGGTACCGAAAACACCGGTACCGAATTTGATCTAAACTGGGTACCAAATATATAGGTACGGTACGGGTACGAGTACGGGTACTAGTACGGGTATTTTCGGTACAATACCCGCTTTGGTACCATTTTTTTATTTAGTTTTTGAGCACTTGTACGAGTACTAAATAGGTAAAATTGACATGAGTACCAATATAGTATAAGTACCAAATAGGTAAAATTGGTACGAGTACCAATACGATATGGGTACCATATAGGTAAAATCAATACGAGTACTATAAATACCATAATACGAAATAAAACATAATATAAAAAAAACTTTTAAAGGTCTACATAAAATTCGGTACCAGTACCTGTTTTTACCCGTATCCGTACCAATACCGAAAGTACCGAATACCAAAATCGATAAAACTGGGTACCGATACATGTACCAAATACCTAAAATCGGTACGGGTACATGTACGAGTACGGGTACGGTACGGGTATGGGTACGGGTATTTGGGAAAAAAAAAGCCCATCCCTTGTCCGGATCCGATCGGATGGCCATCCGATCGAGTTGCCCTCTGATCCAATACTCTGCACCGCCTCACTCCTCCTTCCCCTATAAATACTCACCTGTCACATCATGAACAGTGATGTGACAGCTCTCTCGTCCGACGAGCACACTTTGGGCTATTTTCTCTCGATTCCTCGCGATTCTTGTAAGTTTCTACCTCAAATCTTGTACATCTTTGATCTACACACACTTCTTCATCATTTGCACCATCAAATCTTAACTTTTGACCATGAAATCTACTCGATTTAGGCTGTTCTAGGGTGATGTCACCATGGGTTCTTATGAACTTCAAAGTGTAACCTCATTCCACAAAGAATAACTCAGATCCAAGAGATTTCAACATGTTTAAACACTGATTTCGTGTAATCTAAAACATCTTTCAACTAGATTCAAACTTTTCTTCACATTCTCAACTTTTCACATAAAACCGATAGGATCTGAGCTTGTCCAGGCCTTCTACTCGTTCTATAGTGAAGTGTTGGACTGAGAACGGACTCCTAACGGATAAGACGAGCGATTCACGAGTTGAATATGAACAACCGTCAAGAACAGTTAACTGATAGGGCGGGGTGATTCCCATCCGATCGGACGACTTGGACTTGGTGGAGTTTCCGTCGTTAAATACGTGGTCATACCGTCACGGCTCAAATGCAAAACTTTCTAAACTCATCAAACTTTTCAAGTTTCAAAACAAACATGTCACCAAACGGACTGCCGTCCGATCGGATTGCCATCCGATCGAACGAAAATCCGACCGGATGACTTGTGGCTTTTCAACACTTAACAATTTTCAATCTCCAAGGATCTCAGTTTCAAACGAATCGCCATCCGAACGGACGGCCATCCGTCCGGATGACCATCCGGTCAGATGGCCTGATTTGTTGAGAAACTAGTCTTTTTACAAAACACTACAACGAAAACTTCAAAGTCACATCATACACAAACACATCCCTCCCAAGCGAATGATCATTCGACCGAATGGCCATCTGGCCGGATGACCATCCGTCCGGAAGGGCATCTGATCGAATGACCCTTCGCCATTCTGTTCACTCGCACCGTTTAACGCACCGCTTACCGCTTATACTATCATTCTGTAATTAGGCTAATCCCTCAGCACTCCCTTCAATCCAAGAGAGTGTTTAATTACTAAACACCATCTGTGAGTATACTCGATCCCTTTTTGCTTTACGCACTTTTGGGTGTTACATACGTTACCTATATCAAATCACATCGAACACACAACGCAAACACATTTTATACGCTAACCGCTCTCGCATGTTATACGTGTTATTCGATGAATGCTTGTATGTTATGTTTACACAGTGATTGTTGCCTGACGCCTTAGCAATGATAGTACTATAGTTTGGACTCAGCACTTGTCGTGGACAGGGGTTGTTAAGGTTATTTTTTCACGTGTTATAGTGGTGATATGTGTTGCGCATTCTACAACTCGCAGTCATGTCTGTGCATATTTCATTGTCGATAACTTACTTGCTTCGCATTATTACGTGTTACATGCTGGTTATGCGTAAACCCGCTTTCACTGCTATTATACTATTAAACTTGTATGTTCACCTTTACACTATGTGTATTGACTTTTATTTTAATGTATGTGACATGTGTTTAAGATGCTTGTGCTTTGCTTGCTTTTGTGGAAATCAAGACTATGAGAGTTTAGAAACAAACAATTAATATTTTGAGTTGTCGGAACAATGATTTGTCTTTGCGATATCTATGTCTGTAATAACTGCTTTATTTGATAAGTTATGGTATGGGACATAATGTTAACTATCTGGTAATTTAGTTGTTATGGATTTCTCCTGGACAATCTGTTTCGCTCAGTGCATCACCCCGATGTTTCCGCCATCGGTTGGGGTGTGACAGATTGGTATCACAGCCATAACTATAGGGAATTAGGCAAGACTCGACCTAGTCCGGGCCAATGTCTTAGAATCGACCTAGTCTATAGTCTAAGTACCAATAGACCGACTCATGCATACCTGGTAGGGGTTGTATGAGTTTACTTGATATTCTCACTCGCACTCGCTAGAAACTACACTCTTGCGCGAGCATCGCATACTACAGCTTCGCGCAAGGTCATCCTTTCCTAAGGCTGACAACACGCACAATTTTCGAAAAATGAACGAGTAATTGGATCGAGATTAGGTGTGAAAACCGCAACTCTCGATTGGATCGCTTGTTCGACGCACATTTTACTATAAACACGAGAATTTGCGTTGAATCAGGAGTGAAATCCATACTTCGACGCGATTCTCCCTCTCTATCTCGTGATTCTTTCACACGAACAGGAATGCAATCGTTAAGTTAGGGGTGAAACCCGAATCTTGATGACTCGTTTCACTCTTAAATTTTGGGTTTACAAAACTCTCACCAAGGTCTCAATGGATTCCAACGACTCAAGCCGCGTGAAAAGCCGAAAGGATATGTGCCATACACCGTGTCGAGGTGAGCGAGCACAGTCTAATAGGCCAAAACGTGCACTCGAAGTCTTTGAGAATAGTTGAATCACTTTGGGTAGTCGACGTCTACCAGCCAAGACAATCTATTTTCAATTTCAAGCTCGCAATCACCGATTTTATGTGTTTCGATTCTGAGCCCGCAAACTGCTAACTCTGTGATTTATCGCCTTTATGTGAATTTTTTTGTGTTTTATGTGGTTTTACCTATTTATGTGTTTCGATTTTGGTGATTTATACGCTTTTCGTTTTGCTTCGACCGACACGCACAACTCGCACTACACATCTATCTCAGAACGTTAACAAATCGCGCACTATGCTACTTTCTATGTTACTCGCAATCGCTACTCGCTAATCGCACTCGCAACTCTCGATCGCTTACGCAGCTGTGAAAGATAGGTGAATATGTGCAATATATGAAGGTGAATACGTGCAAAATATAGTGTAAAGCATGGTTTCTGTGAGCTATGTGCCTATGTGTATACATGATTATGTGCTTATGTGCTTACGTGCCTCCGTGGATTATGTGCCTACGTGATTAAATGATTAGATGTGTTCCTGAGCTTTATCTAGTAATAGTATGGTAGGACGCGATATAGTCGAAATCTCGTCTGAGTCCTACGGCGATGTCTGTTGCAGACAATGTCGTCATTTGGATCGCACCACTCTCGAACTGCTAGACGAAACCACGAGGACAAACGCATCGCTCCTCTAGTCGCAAAACAGATGGCTAAGGTCATTCCGCAAATTGTCAGCAAGTTGAATGAAAATGCTAGCAAGTCCTCTGAAGAATCAAGGACCGATACTCCTCGAGCTACTTTTAGCTTCAAGCAGTTTAAGGCCTACGGCCCGAAAGAATTCACCGGAGAAGACGGGCCTACTGCCATGTTTCAATGGTTCGATTCAATAGAAGTCACCCTGCGCCAAAGCAGCTGTCCTGATAACCTTCGTACTGTTAACGCAACCGGCGTTTTCCAGTCCAGGGCTTTGGACTGGTGGACGGCTAAAAGGAACAGGCGGAGGAATGATGCAGTCTATGGGCTTACGTGGGATGAGTTGAAGGACATCATGATAAAGGAGTTCTACCCTCCCCACGAGCTTCAGAAGCTGGAGGACGAGTTTTGGAACATCAAGCAAGAGGGTGGCGACAACGCTGGTCTAACTGCCCGCTTTAAGCAGCTGAGTATCATTTGTCCCGGCCAAGTCTCTACCCCTGATATCACCATCAAGAAATACATCCGTGCTTTACCGGATTGTGTGGCTGATTTTGTGCAAGCCGCGAAGACGACAACCATTGAGGAGACCTTTCTGCTCGCTGCCGAGATTAACGACAAGCGAGTTAGGGCGGGTTACTTCAAGAATGCCACCAAAAGTCTTCATCAAGTTACCGCTACTCCCACCGCTGAACCCGCAGCACCGCAAGCTTCTAAGTCTTCACGCTGCAAACGCAAGAACAACGACAACAAGAACTGTGCTGTCACAACCGCACCTCTCACCGCTGCCCCTGCTCAACCGCAACCCCAGAACCGCCAGGTAGCAGCACCAGTGACCAGTGCACCTCCTGCGAAACGTGCATATACTGGCCCTCACCCGCTGTGTCCTACCTGTACTTATCATCATCCTTTTGGGATCGCGTGTCGATTTTGTGTTCACTGCAACCTGTACGACCATTTCACTGCCAACTGCCGTACTGGTCCCTGCCAAGCTCAAGCTCAAGTTCAAGCTCCCGCACTGCCAGCTCCACTTCCCGCTCCCCAGGGCCAACAAGCAGCTCATGCTCACGCAAGAGCCTGCTTTGCATGTGGTGATCCCAACCACTTTGCGAATGTCTGCCCCAACAAAGTGGTGAAGCAAGAGCCACAGTAGCAGCCTCAGCAACAACATCAACAGCAGCAGCCTCAGCAGCAACAGCAGCCAGCGCAGCAAGCAGCTCGCGCTCGAACCTTCAACATCAACGTGCGGCAAGCCCAAGCTGATAACAACGTGGTTAATGGTACGTTTCTTGTCAACGGTATATATGCTTTGTGTTTATTTGATACTGGAGCCGATAACTTTTTTGTGTCGTTAGAATTCGAAAAGCTCCTACATCGTAAACGCGCCCATCTCCCTTCGACATTCGATGTAGAAGTTGCCACTGGAAGAACCATCACTGTTAATTCTGTTCTCCGTGATTGTACGCTTGAACTCAACAATCACGTCTTTCCTATCGATCTTATTCTGATGCAGCTTGGTAGTTTTGACATCATAGTAGGCATCGATTTTCTTCGTGAAAACCGTGCTGAAGTTGTTTATTTCGATAAAATGATTCGCTTCTCTCTCGCTAATGGTGATCAATTGTGTGTTTATGGCGAAACACTTTCGAAGGATCTCAAACTCATGTCGTGTATCCAAGCGAGCAAGTATCTCCGCAAGGAATACAAGGCTTTCTTGGCACACATCGTAGTAGCGGAGGAAAAGGAAAAGAAGGAAATAGATAAGGTGCCTGTGGTTCATGATTTTCCTCATGTATTTCCCGATGAATTACCTGGTTTACCTCCGAGTCGTGACATCGACTTTCATATTGACCTCATTCCTGGAGCGAATCCAGTTGCTAAAGCTCCTTATCGCCTCGCTCCGTCCGAAATGCGCGAACTCTCGAGTCAACTCCAGGAATTGCTTGACAAAGGCTTCATTCGCCCTAGCACCTCTCAATGGGGCGCGCCTGTCCTTTTTGTCAAAAAGAAGGATGGATCGTTCCGGATGTGCATCGATTATAGGGAATTGAATAAGCTGACTATCAAGAATTGTTATCCCCTGCCCTGAATCGATGATTTATTTGACCAATTACAAGGTGCTACGTCTTTCTCGAAGATTGATTTACGCTCAGGCTATCACCAGTTACGAATCCAGGAGTAAGATATACCTAAGATGGCTTTTCGAACTCGCTACGGCGACTATGAATTCGTCGTTATGCCCTTTGGTTTGACCAACGCACCCGCGGTTTTCATGGATTTGATGAATCGCGTGCGTAAACCCTATCTCGACCGCTTCGTCATCGTGTTTATCGATGATATCCTGATCTATTCCAAATCGAAAAACGAACACGCGCAACATATATGTTTGGTTCTCGAATTACTCCAGGGGAATCGACTCTATGCCAAGTTCTCCAAGTGTGAATTCTGGCTAGAGGAGGTTCAATTCCTCAGTCACATTGTTAATAGTCAAGGTATTCACGTTGATCCTGCAAAGATTGAAGTTGTTAAGAGTTGGATTACACCAAAGAACTCATCCGAAGTTCGCTCATTCCTAGGACTAGCGGGCTATTATTGCCGATTTATTTATGGTTTCTCTTAGAGCGCCGTCCCGCTTACTTCTCTAACGCATAAAGACAAGCCTTTTGTTTGGGAAACTGAACATGAGACTGCCTTTCAAACTCTCAAGCATATGCTCTGCAATGCTCCTATCCTCTCGTTACCCGACGGAAACGATGACTTCATAGTCTATTGCGATACCTCGAACCTCGGTCTCGGTTGTGTTCTTATGCAACGGGACAAGGTTATCGCTTACGCCTCTCGTCAGCTCAAGATCCACGAGAAGAACTATACAACCCACGATCTCGAGCTTGGTGCAGTTGTTTTTGCATTAAAGATTTGGCGACACTACCTATACGATACTAAGTGTATGGTCTTCACCGACCATAAGAGCCTGCAACACATCTTGAGCCAAAAAGAACTGAATATGCGCCAACGCCGATGGGTAGAACTTCTCAACGATTACGACTGTGAGATTCGTTATCACCCTGGAAAAGCAAATGTCGTTGTTGATGCTCTAAGTCGACGAAGCTATTTGCATAGCGTTCGTAATTCTCACGCCCAGCACGACCTCGAAGCTCTTATCCGCGACGCCCAACACGCCTGTTTTACCGAGCACACCTTGAAGGAAGAACGAATTCTTGGTTCCGAGCACCGATTGGAAAGCAAATCGAACGGTATTCTCTACTATCTCGATCGCATCTGGATTCCAAGTCGCAATAACCTCCGGGAGATATTGTTGACTGAAGCGCACAAGTCTAGATATTCCATTCATCCTGGTGCCGACAAAATGTACCATGAACTTCGTCTTCGGTATTGGTGGCCTGGAATGAAGAAGGATATCGCTATCTACGTTTCGAAGTGCCTGACTTGTTCGAAAGTCAAGGCTGAGCAACAAAGGCCCTCTGGCTTACTCGTGTAACCCGAGATTCCTATGTGGAAGTGGGAGAGTATAGCTATGGACTTCATTATGAAACTTCCACGCACGCCATCTGGTCACGATAGCATCAGGGTTATCGTAGACCGGCTTACTAAATCTGCTCATTTTCTGCCGATATGGGAAGACTTTAAGGTAGAACAATTAGCACGAATCTACACCAACGAAATCATATGTCGACACGGGACGCCTCGTGATATCATCTCTGACCGCGATGGTCGGTTTACCTCGCGACTTTGGGAACGTTTCAATCTGCCCTCGATACTACTCTTAATCTAAGTACCGTTTTCCATCCTCAGACTGATGGTCAGACTAAACGAACGATTCGTACCCTTGAAGACATGCTTTGCTCGTGTGTCATAGATTTCGGCGGTAATTGGGACGCGCACTTACCTTTGGTCGAATTCTCATACAATAACAGTTATCATTCTAGCATTCAAATGGCACCATTTGAGGCATTATACGGAAGAAAATGTCAATTGCCCATTGTGTGATACGAGATCGGAGACGTGCAAATTACCGGTCCTCAGCTACTACAAGAAACGACTGACAAGATCCTCCAGATTCGAGACAATCTGTTGGAAGATCAGAGTCGTCAGAAGAGTTACGCCGATAGACGCCGCAAGCCCCTTGAATTTGACGTTGGCGATCACGTACTCCTAAAGGTTTCACCTTGGAAGGGGGTGATCAGATTCGGCAAGAAAGGAAAGCTCGCGCCTCGATATGTTGGACCCTTCAAAATTCTGGAAAGAATTGGCAAAGTGGCGTACAGACTCGAACTACCGGAGGAACTTAGCAACGTCCACCCGACTTTCCATGTTTTGAACCTCAGAAAGTGTCTAGCCGAGCAGGATTTACAAGTACCGCTTGAGGATCTACAAGTGGACGAAACATTTCACTTCGTGGAAAAGCCAGTCGAGATCATGGACCGAGAAACCAAGAAACTTCGACGCTCACGCATTCCCATGGTGAAGGTTCGTTGGGAAGGCAAACGCGGCGCCAAGTTCACTTGGGAACTCGAGAGTGACATGAAGGCTAAGTACCCACAACTTTTCGTTACGCCTGCGCCTTAATTTCAGGACGAAATTCCCTAAGTATGGGAGGCTGTAACAACCCGACTTTTTGCAGTCAAAGTACAAGTCAAAGTCAAAGGAAGAAAAGATTGCTAATTAGATCTATCTTTTCTTGCTTAATTATTACTTGTACTCTCGAATCTCGATAATCGATACTTAAATTTGTGATACGTTAGTTGTATTATGTGGAGTAACAATTCGATAAAGATAGTTAACGCTAATCTACTTATACTAATCTCATCGCTATTGCATCGCAACTTGAATTACAGGTTATGGATATTGTTTTACGTGTGTGTGCTAATTATATGTTACTTGTGCATGTTTATATTTGTTTTGTGGTGATTAATCGCAAACGCAATCGCAACTCTATCGCAACGCCATATCATCGCAAACTCAAATGCTAAGTGGTAATTTTAGGTGGTATGCTAGTTAGGTTATTTGAGTAAATATTGCTTAATACCATCGCATCGCTTACTCGTAATGCATCGCAAAACTCAACGCACGAAACGAAATGTCGAAAACCAACTAGCTGCAGCCCTTCGATCGAATGACCATTCGATCGAATGGTCATCCGTCCGGATGACCATCCGATCGAGCTGCCCTCTGATCCATTACTCTGCACCGCCTCACTCCTCCTTCCCCTATAAATACTCACCTGTCACATCATGAACAGTGAAGTGACAGCTCTCTCGTCCGACCAGCACACTTTGGGCTATTTTCTCTCGATTCCTCGCGATTCTTGTAAGTTTCTACTTCAAATCTTATACATATTTGATTTACACACACTTCTTCATCATTTGCACCATCAAATCTTAGCTTTTGACCATAAAATCTACTCGATTTGGGCTGTTCTAGGGTGATGTCACCATGGGTTCTTATGAACTTCAAAGTGTAACCTCATTCCACCAAGAATAACTCAGATCCAAGAGATTTCAACATGTTTAAACACTGATTTCATGTAATCTAAAACATCTTTCAACTAGATTCAAACTTTTCTTCACATTCTCAACTTTTCACATAAAACCGTTAGGATCTGAAGAAGTCAAGGCCTTCTACTCGTTCTATAGTGAAGTGTTGGACTGAGAACGGACTCCTAACGGATAAGACGACCGATTCACGGGTTGAACATGAACAACCGTCAAGAACAGTTAACTGATAGGGTGGGGTGATTCCCATCCGATCGGACGACTTGGACTTGGTGGAGTTTCTGTCGTTTAATACGTGGTCATACCGTCACGGCTCAAACGCAAAACTTTCTAAACTCATCAAACTTTTCAAGTTTCAAAACAAACATGTCACCAAACGGACTGTCGTCCGATCGGATTGCCATCCGATCGAACGACAATCCGACCGGATGACTTGTGGCTTTTCAACACTTAACAATTTTCAATCTCCAAGGATCTCAGTTTCAAACGAATCGCCATCCGAACGGACGGCCATCCGTCCGGATGACCATCCAGCCGGATGGCCTGATTTGTAGAGAAACTAGTCTTTTTACAAAATGCTAACAACGAAAACTTCAAAGTCACATCATACACAAACATATCCCTTCCAAGCGAATGACCATTCGACCGAATGGCCATCCGACCGGATGACCATCCATCCGGAAGGCCATCCGATCGAATGACCCTTCGTCATTCTGTTCACTCGCACCGTTTAACGCACCGCTTACCACTTATACTATCATTCTGTAATCTGGCTAATCCCTCAGCGCTCCCTTCAATCCAAGAGAGTGTTTAATTATTAAACACCATCTGTGAGTATACTCGATCCCTTTTTGCTATACGCACTTTTGGGTGTTACATACGTTACCTATATCAAATCACATCGAACACACAACGCAAACACATTTTATACGCTAACCGCTCTCGCATGTTATACGTGTTATTCGATGAATGCTTGTATGTTATGTTTACACAGTGATTGTTGCCTGACGCCTTAGCAACGATAGTACTATAGTTTGGACTCAGCACATGTCGTGGACAGGGGTTGTTAAGGTTATTTCTTCACGTGTCACAGTGGTGATATGTGTTGCGCATTCTACAACTCGCAGTCATGTCTGTGCATATTTCATTGTCGATAACTTACTTGCTTCGCATTATTACGTGTTACATGCTAGTTATGCGTAAACCCGCTTTCACTGCTATTATACTATTAAACTTGTATGTTGACCTTTATACTATGTGTATTGACTTTTAGTTTAACGTATGTGACAGGTGTTTAGGATGCTTGTGCTTTGCTTGCTTTTGTGGAAATCAAGACTAGGAGAGTCTAGAAACAAACAATTAATATTTTGAGTTGTCGGAACAATGATTTGTCTTTGAGATATCTATGTCTGTAATAAATGCTTTATTTGATAAGTTATGGTATGAAACATAATGTTAATTATCTGGTAATTTAGTTGTTATGGGTTTCTCCTGGACAATCTGTTTCGCTCAGTGCCTCACCCCGATGTTTCCGCCATCGGTTGGGGTGTGACAGTTTCGACGCTCGTTAGGGACCTACGCGCCTTACTGTTCGACTTCGACTAAATAATAAAGTTACTATTTTTTAAAACAGAAAACTGTTTTCTGTTTTTTTTATTTTTTTATAAAAACCGTATTCTGATTTTTTTAAAAATTGTTTTTCTGTTTTTTTTTTTTACAAACAGTTTACTGTATTTAAAAAAAACAGTTTTCTGTTAAAAAAAACAGTTTTCTATTTAAAAAAAACAATTTTCTGTTAAAAAAAAAACCTTTTTATGTTAAAAAAACAGTTTTCTATTTTAAAAAATAGTAACTTTATTATTTAATCGAAGTCGAAACGTAAGGCACCTAGGTCCCTAACGAGCGTCGAAACTAAGTTCGTCGTTAAAATATATAAGTTTTGTTGTTTAGTCGACGTCGTCCGTAAGGCGCGTAGGTCCCTAACGAGCGTCGAAACTAACATCGTCGCTAAAATATAATTTTTTTGTTATTTAGTCGACGTCGTCCGTAAGGCGCGTACGTCCCTAACGAGCGTAAAAACTAAGATCGTCGTTAAAATATATTTTTTTATTATTTAGTCGAAGTCGAACCGTAAGGCACGTAGGTCCCTAACGAGCGTCGAAACTAAGTTCGTCGTTAAAATATTTTTTTTGTTATTTAGTCAACATCGTCCGTAAGGCGCGTAGGTCCCTAACGAGCGTCGAAACTAAGATCGTCGCTAAAATATAATTTTTTTGTTATTTAGTCGAAGTCGAACCGTAAGGCGCGTAGGTCCCTAACGTTAGTCGAAACTAAGTTCGTCGTTAAAATATAAAGTTATTATATTTTAACGACGATCTTAGTTTCGACGCTCGTTAGGGACCTACACGCCTTACGGTTCGACTTGGACAAAATAATAAAAAAATTAAATTTTAACGACGATCTTAGTTTCGACGCTCGTTAGGGACCTACGCGCCTTACGGTTCGACTTCGACTAAATAATAAAAAAAATTAGTTTAACAACGATCTTAGTTTCGACGCTCGTTAGGGACGTACGCGCTCGAAATCCGTAACGAGTCAAAAATATACAATCTTTTTATTATTTAGTCGACGTCGTCCGTTACGAGCGTAGGTCCGTTACGCGCGTCGAAATCCGTAACGAGTCAAAATAATATTGTATTTTTATTATTTAGCCGACGTCGTCCGTTACGAGCGTAGGTCCGTTACGCGCGTCGAAATCCGTAACGAGTCAAAAATATATTGTTTTTTTTTATTATTTGGTCGATGTCGTCTGATTATTATTTACTGACTGATTTCCTTTTGTGCAGGTATTTTCACAAGATGATATCCACTTCCATCACCGCTCGAAATAAGAGCCGGGAGTGGTGTACGAGCGGTGACTTGTTTTTCTTGTATTGCCTCTTGTACAAGAGGCCGTGCGTTATCGCACACTGGTTGGCGCAGTAATTCGCATTCGCGCATCATCGACAGGAGCGCGGAAAGTTATACAGCGGCGCCTACGTCATTAGGATAGCCCTTTCGTTGGGCTATCACCCGGAGAATGAGCACCCGCGTGTAGGCCCGGCGATACAGCCGAAGCGGATGGGGATGAACACAATATCGGGAATGCACGTTACCAAAAAATTCCCATGCGGGAAGCGGTTTAAGGGTGCGGACGACCTGCCTTACGCACTTACACAGCTGCCGGCACAGTTCGAGCTGGTATATCCCCCGAGCGATCCGGAGGTGCCGGAGGAGCATGAGCCGGCCATGGTCATTCCGGAGCCACCACAGCCGCGTGGACCACCCGGGGCGCCTCAGTTCCCACGACATGTTGGGCTCGGTCCTGCCCCATCATATCAGCGGCTACGTCGCGACGTTGACAGGCTGACGTATGTGGTGGAGTGGAAGGCTGTAGAGCTGCTGAGGCTTTAATTCAGAGCGTGAGGGGTTACCTACACGACAGTTCATTCCGCCTGCGGAATGGCATCAGCAGCATGAGTAGGAGGAACAGCAGGATCCACTGCCATAGTATTTTATCAATTTGTTATTTAGGTACAAACTTTTGTTGTATATATCAAACTTTTGCTGTATATATAAAACTTTTGCTGTAAACGGTGTAACATATTCGAACAGTACCCGGGTATTTCAAATTATTTAACAGTATAATATTTTAACGTTATAGTATTCGAACTGCACACTTAAAAATAATTAACGGTATAATATTTAAGTGTTTATAATATTCGAACGGCACTAGACTTGGTATAATAATTTATTTCAAAAACTCGATAACGATATTATATATTTGAACCGTATGTACGCTTTTCAAAATTTTAACGTTATACGCTTTTCGACGACATCGACTAAATAAATTAACGACGACATCGACTAAATAATAAAAAAACATTATATATTTTTAACTCGTTATATATTTTAAGCGAGTTAACGTTGTAACCGGGTGAGAATTTATACCACAAATATGCCGAATGACCAAACAAAATTATGAAAGGTTATACGCAGCGTATATAAACTTTGTGAAAAACTGATGCTTCAAACCCACCAAAATGACCCCAAAATTTCAGATGGTTTATATACACTGCGTATAGAGCTATACACAGCGTATATAAACCCTTGTTTTATGTGCAATGATTGTTGACCAGGCTCTAAAATCCATGTTTTACCTACGCAGCGTATAGCTCTATACGCAGCGTATAGGGGTAACCCTATATGCAGTGTAGGTAAACCCTGATTCAACTAGGGTTTGGTGTGCCAATAGGTACACCCGAAAAAAAATGTATGGAATTGAGAAGCGTTTGTTTAAAACCGTGTTCTACCACCATTACCAGATCGCAAAATATGGTTATAAGATGTTGTCTAGTTAATGTCCCAATAATATTAGCCCAACTATATTTGAATTATATTAGTCATTTTAACGTGATTATATTAAACTTGCCTGTAGTAATAAAACATGCGAGTATGTGACCCTACGGGATAAGCAAGGCATTTTGAAGTGGGTATATGATCCTATCGCAGAGCCTTGATCCAAATTTCCAAATACTTCAAGCTAGTATGGTCCAATCAAGAAAGAATATATGATTCAACAAAGGCTAGAGATATTTGGACACCCATCGCGCCTACTTTCACACCTTTTGTGCCCTAGACGCCTCGTATAGGTCTATACGAGGCGTCTAAGCACTGAATTCAAGGGGGTCTGAGAGAGTGTCAGGCACAAAGTTTAAGGATTCTAGACGCCTCGTACAGAGCTATACGAGGCGTCTAGACTTGGGAATTTTTTTTGGCTGAAATGAGGGGTGTTTTGGTGGGTTTTGGTATGGTTTTTTGGATAGTTTTTGAAGATGTGTTTTTTGGTTGAAAATTTTTTTGTTTTTAAAAAAAGTTATGTTTTTTTTTTACACTATAAAAAAGTTTTTGTTTTTTAAAAATGAACTATTTTAAAAATCGGCTCTTTAAATATATTATATCGATTAAATATTATAATGTTTTTTACATTTTACTTTTTTAAATATTATTCTTCCGATTAAAATTTTATCTCGTTCAAATATTGTTTCCGTATTATATTCAGGGGATATATTGTTTCCGTATTATATTCAAAACATATTTTGTTTCCGTATTATCTCAATTTAAGACAACAATCATTAAGTAACCGAATAATTGAAAACAAACATAAATATGACATAGATAAGATAACTTTGTACATCCATAACAAAAATATATAAGATAAGTTTGTACATCCATAATAAAAATAAAAACAACAACAGGTCTATGCATCCGAATCCGAATCTGGCTGCTGCGGCTGCTGCTGCTGATGTGGTGCTCGAGGTGGTGGGAGCGGTATCGCGGGTAACCCCTCTCTCTCGCGTCTATCATGCAGCTCCCGAACCACCCAACCTATCAAATCGTTGAGCCTGTCAAGCTCTGCTCGTACCTCCGGATGTAGCGGCGCAGGTCCTGGGGCATGACCTGGAATAGCGTGACGTGGAAACTGAGGCGCCCCGGCAGGTGGCGGTGGCTGTGGCATCGCTGCACCGTCTACATCCTGCGGAGGCTCCTCCACGGGCACTACATCAGCAGGATCTGCAGGAGGATAAACGGGCTCGAAATGCTCTGGTAGGGCCTCCTCTGTCCATATGCCCCCGTTGCGGTTTTTAAACCGCGGGCCAGCTACGAACCTCCTGATTACCCTCATCCCCCACAGCGACTGCATGCCCATCCGCGTCGGCATGACTGGCGGCGTCCGTAGATGTGGGTCCTCGTGCAGTACGAGGCCAAATGAACGGGCAATGACGGTCACGTACGCCCCGCCATACAAAAATCCGCGCTCCTGTCGGTGATGGGCGGAGGCGTAGTACTGGGCTAGACCGTGTGCTAGCGCGCACGGCCTCCTATACAACAAACAATAAAGGAAAAAAAGATCTGTGGTCGTACACCACTCACGGCTGTAGCCGCGCGCTGAAATCGAAGTAGCGAGCAAATGGTGCAGATACCTGCAGATAGTGTTAGCGAAATACAGAAACATAGATTAATAAACAATGCACATAATCACAATAATTGCCGTAATAAACGTACGTACCTGTACAGTGGGTCCCTAACAAACGACACCCTCCCCTTCGACTTGTCGTGCTCCCAAGTATTTGGCCCCGCAATCACCTGCCAAAACCCTAGAAGAATGGGTTTGTCAACCACCACTTGCCCCGCTGTGTAAATCTCAGTCTCGATCTCCCCCTGCATGTATAAACCAGAACGCACCGCAAAGTCTGCTAGCGTCATCGTACGCAAAACGCCAGCGAGCCTGAAAGAAATCTCAGGCGGAGGGGGAGCATCTGGATACGGAAGCGCCACTGGGACCCCAGGAGGGTGAAATGTGAATGACGAAAGGAACTCGACCAACAGCTCCCTGTAGGTCGGCGTGTGCGCCAAATCAAAAAGACGATGCCACGGCGAATCGAGAGGTATAAACCGACGCACTCTATCCGTCTCAGCAAGCTGGTCCATCGCATCCCAGTCGATCGATGCATGCGATCCAATGTACATCCTCCTGAGCTTCTGGCAATGGCGGGCGGCATCGGTGTCGTCGGGAAACTCTAGGTACGGACAACCCTGAAGCGTATCCAGATCCGGCCACCGCCTCCGTCGTGGACCCTCCTGAACCGGCTGAACCGGCAGTGGCTCAGCAAGATCAATCTGAATGTCGTCGCCCTCCATAATCAATCTGCAGGTAAATAACGTATACGTATAAAAACAATAATAAATAAATCAGAATAATAATAATAATTAATAAATAATAATAATAATTAATAAATAATAATAATACTAATAACAATAACCATAATAATAACAACATTAACAATAATAATTAATAAATATTAATAATTAATAAATAATAATAATTAATAAATAATAATAATTAATAAATAATAATAATAATTAATAAATAATAATAATACTAATAACAATAACAATAATAATAACAACATTAACAATAATAATTAATAAATAATACTAATAATAATAATAATTAATAAATAATAATAATAATAATAATAATAATACTAATAACAATAATAATAACAACATTAACAATAATAATTAATAAATAATAATAATTAATAAATAATACTAATTATAATAATAATTAATAAATAATAATAATAATAACAATAACAATAATAATAATACTAATAATAATTATTAATAAGAAAAAAAAAATTACAGAGCCTCGTATAGCCCTCGTATAGGGCTATACTCGGCGTCCTGTTCTTCCCCATTCATCTTCAACCTCACACTCAAACCCCACAAAAATCAAATTTCAGGGCAAACCTACGGTCTAAAGGCAAAAACGTTGCAAAAATACTAAAGTACGGGGCGAAATACGTACCGGTGATGCTTCAAATCTTCGAAAATCCGGTTGAAATACGTATCCGAGGCGTATAAAGGTGTATTATCCGTATGTGTGTTTGTTTATTGTTTGGGGGCTATAACCAGCCTCGTCTAGACACCCCCAGCCTTATACGAGGCATAGACGCCTCGTATAGCTCTATACGAGGCGTCTTGGTTTTTTATTAAATGACCATTTAGCCCCTGGTATGCCCCCAGTATAGGCATTATTCAGGGGCAAAATGGTAATTAACCATTCCAAAAAGATATTTCTGGAATGGTTAATTACCATTTTGCCCCTGACTAAACCCTATACTGAGGGCTTTACAGGGGCAAAATGGTAATTTAATAAACTTTTTTTAATAATTAAAAAACAAAAATCTCAAAAAGTTGCCGCCTCAAAAAGACGACACGTATAGCTCTATACGCGGCGTCTGGGTTTTCAAAATTACCTTTAAGCCCTTGTTAAAGGCCTATACTGGGGACTTTCAGGGGCAAAATGGTAATTAACATAAAATATTTTCAAAATTCAAATTTAAAAAAAAAAGAATTGTTGCCGACACTGTTGACGACTCGTATAGCTCTATACGAGGCGTCCTAATTCAAAAAATTCAAATTTTGATTTCCAAATTTTCAAAATTCAAAATTTCAAAAACCCGCTCAAATAGACGTCTCGTATAGATCTATACGAGGCGTCTGTGGATTAGGAAATGACCTTTTAGCCCCTGAAATAAGCCTAGATTGGGGGCATACCAGGGGCAAAATGGTCTTTTGGGCATACCTATACGACGCGTATAGCTCTATACACGTCGTATATTGTTAATTTTTTTTAAAAATGATATTAAACTGTTTTAATTATTGAAAAATGATACAAATTATAAAAAAAATTATAGAAATTGTAGAAAATTATAGGAATTAATAAAAAAAATACATTCAAATTACAAAAATCATTCTTCCGTATCACTATCGATGTAATTAAGACTGGGGTTTGATCTTGGCGGAGGATTCATTATCGATGTATACCATTCTAGACGTGGCAAGTACATATCTTCCCATTGTTTCGTATGGGGTGTTCGGTGGGTCAACCATAGCCCGTGTGCTGGTGGCATTGGATAATCCCCTTCCAGCTTAACATGTATGAAGTGGTTCTCGTTTACATGTGTAAGCGTTATGAACAATGGTTGTTGATTAGCCGGAGGACTTAGTATCGGGAAGAAAGTGGAACTCGCACTCATGGTTGTCGTTAACAGGTGCACCCCGATACCGTACGTTTGTGCAATAAGAAGTCCTGCATAGGGGAAGTCCATCCAGTGATCCCCCCCACAACCGGACACTGAATCCCAAATTAGGCCCTGACGATGCGTGTAAAAATAACCTTTATCCCATGCTTCAAATATTGGGAACCAGAACGATTTGTTCTGATCCATTTCTTGGACAAGGTGCCTTCGAATGAGCCCCCATGAACTCTGTTCCATACCTAAGCCCACAACCACAGACCGAAACCCCCAATGACCGTCCGGCATCACATCTCGTATGCACGAGACGTACGGATGGAACACTAGCGGAATGTCATCCTGAAACTGTTCGATGATTCCCACGTACTCGTCCCCAATGATTAACGGAAAACCGTGAGCATCTCGTGTCTCTTTCTTCTTAGAACTCTTTGAACGGCTTAGGCTCGCTTTGGGTTTTTGGGACCTTATAACCGACTGTTGAGAGGCCTGTGACGGAACGTACGAGCTGTGACGAGGTTTGTCGTACTTACTTTGTCGGGAACCTTCAAAGCACGTGTTTGCATCACCGAATGAGCTTCTCCTTAATTCTTCATCTATACGAGAGGCCTCGTCCAACCTTTGTTGTACCTGCTTTGTTGTTGGTCGGCCACGAGTATTTTGTTGGACAACCGGTGGTTTCTTGGTAGATTTCTTTGGAGTCAACACCGCTTTAATCTTTGACATCAGGCTTTTTTACTGAGCTGGGGGGTGCGACTGTAATTGTTGTCTAACAATATTTAGCTCTTCGACCACGTCCACGTCATCGTCTATCAATTTACAACTTTGGAAGTTAAGTTTCCGCCAGAAGACGTCCACGTCTTCGAGTTGAATCGGACGCTCTGCACGGTTAAAAACAACATTGTTTAAGTCACATGATTAACGGAAATATATCACACAAGTGTTGTACGTTTAACAATTATTACCTTCAAGAATGTACTTTTCTATCCTACAAGCACAGGGCAACCCACAGCTGTGCCACATTTGGCAACCACATGATGAATGAAAGCGCTCCAAGATATCTACCTTCCTAATTGCCTCGCCCCTCAACAAGTCAAGGGCTGTATGGGATACTTCTCCAAGTAGGTGTTGAAACAACGGGTGTTTGTGGTGGGTCATTCTTTTTTCGATGCTATCTCGAAAAGTCTTCCTTATTGCACCGAACTGTGTCTCAACTATATCATGGACACAACCAACTACATGGTCCAGCGAGCTCCTATCTTCAACGTATCTCTTTAAGTTGGCGTGTTGGCTCTCAACTCTGTTTGTGGTACGATTACCAAAGTTGCGCCTCTTATCAGTCCACGCAAAGACGAACATCTCCTTATAGTCTTTTAGCCAGTTATCGTACACGTATTTGAAGACTCCTAAAACGTAAAAATAATTTAATGAAATTTGCACATGTGAGTCGTATGTTATTATAAAAACTTACTGGAACGTTTGCACTCCACAAGTCGTTGTCGCATGTTGCGCAAGTGGTACTCGTAGATGAGTATGGATGGAGACTCAATCAATGTCCCCCAGAATGACAAAAATTTCTTCCAGTCTTCGTCTGTGAAGGCACCCTTGCAGTGCTTCATAACATTCTGTTGTATGTGCCACCTGCAAAGAAGCCTGGAGGCGTTTGGAAATACTTTAGCACACGCGCCCATAAGGGCTAGGTCTCTATCGGTTAAAATCACACGTGGCTCCATGCATTCATCCAACATTGACTTTACCCTCTCAAGCACCCACACAAAGTTATCACCCCGTTCTTTACTAACAACGGCATGCGCGATAATAAACGATTTGTTGGTAGGCGTCATACCAACAATCTGGATAAAGGGCATATTGTATATGTTTGTCTTGTACGTCGCATCGATCAGCATGACGTGGGGGAATGCACGCCACGTGTCTCTCGAGTACCGATGAAGAAAGAAGATCTCTGTTACGATCTCTGTTCCGGGTTCCTCCCGTGTCTCGTAAATAAAGTCGTTGTTTATCAGCTTGTTTTCTAGTGACTGCATGGGAGTCAATCCTTGTCTTTGTTCGGCTCTAATCTTCGCCACAACGTTTTGAACGTCTTTCAGAACATGAAACCTGTCGGGGTCCTGCTTCCTTATCGTTTGAAATATTTTGCGCGACTCCATGTTTTGAGCTGTCAGCTGCTCGATCAGTTTCATTTCGCTTGGAGTAAACCTTCGCACAAACGCGTGGGCCGACAGGTCCTCACAAAGTTCGTGGTTATGTTTAATTTTTCCGTCTTTAATCTCCCAGGTTTCATACGGGTGGTTTCGCACAGCCAGCAGGTAAAACGGGCAACCGGTTTTTTTGCTTCCGGCTTTTCTAAGTGTTGCTGTAGTCTGGTGCTCACCACCACGATCACATTCAAGCCATACCCTCCCGATTCTTCCACCGGTTTTCTTTGATCGACGGGTGACAATAACGAAACCATCCGCGTTTGCTATTTCTTGTATCCGATTCTTTAGTTCATCTAAAGAGTTGAAAACCTGTAACATCGACAATAATAATAAATAATTTTAATAAATAAATAAATAAATAAATAAATAATAATAATAATACAAAAATAGTAATTAATACCTGCTTTTTTAAGTACGGACTGTCCTGGATGGGAGGTGTCTCACCACCATATCTACCATATCCACCATAACCACCGTCTCCTCCGTATCCACTGTATCCACCATCTCCTCTGTAACCACCGTCTCCTCCGTATCCACCGTCTCATCCGTATCCACCGTCTCCTCCGTATCCACCGTCTCCTCCGTATCCACCGTCTCCTCCGTATTCACACCCGTATCTATAATCCGGATACCCTTGTTGCGTCGGATAACTTGGTTGACAAGCATGGTATGAGTCATCTACAGGGGCTGTTTCATCAACAGGGGGATGATTGTTCAAATCTAGAAACGGTTTGTTTTGTTCTCCTTGTATACTAGACACAACCTCCTCTTGCTCATTAGAATCGGGAACGCAAGACTCCTCCAAAATAAAGAACCGTATCATCATTAGTAAATAATAAACTAAAACAAAAACTAATTAAAACATTTAAGTACCTGTACTGTTACCGGATCGCTTTCGGGCACCCAGTTCTCGCTATAATACTGCCCGAAGACATAGTTGCCGTCCCAGTATGATGACATTTAAGTACCTGTAATGAAAGAAGAAGAAGAAGAAGCAGAAAGAAAGATGAAGCAGATTTATGTTGAATGCTCGGGGGTGGACAAAGCATAAACTGTATGTTGCACTTTTTAATAAGTCTTATACGCCTCGTATAGCTCTAGACCCCTCGTATAGCTTTAAGTCACTTGTCAAATGAACAGTAAAGCAGCCCCCTTAAGTCACCCAAGACGCCTCGTATAGGCCTATACGAGGCGTCTTATTGCCTCGTATCCACTCCTCGTACAGACCTAGACTCCCCGTATGATGTGACTGATTTGACATTGTGCTTTGGTGCAGAGCTGGTCGGAAAAGTAATCCTATACGCCTCGTATAGGTCTATACGATGCGTCCTGAAGGGTGTCAAAATAGGCACTAAGGTGTCTAAATATGTACACCCTTCAACAAATCCAAATAAATCAACACATCATATCAATAAAAAAAAATTGTTTCCTTGCATCACTGGAGTAAATTACATCATTGGAGCTGGTAGCAATAATCAAAAGCTGAGAAAAAAGAATAGTCAAATTTGAAGCAAAAGCAAACGATCTCAAGAAAATATTAACTTTGTTTAAAAAAAATGAACTCTTTCTGATTCAAAGCTGTGAAGTTTAAGAAAGCTAGGACGATACGCCATTCCCTTGAAATAGCGGTCAAAAATTTCAACTTTTTCAACTGTTTTCTTCTGTGGACAATATTTCAACAACCAGTCTTCATAATAGACCATCAAAATACTTCCATCATTTAAACCCTCTACAAGATACATAGGCTCCCACATTAACCAATCCAGATCAGGGCTGATACTTTGCTTGATCACCACTTCTTTACGCCACGAATTCTTGATCCCGTATTCCTTCATCACCCATATCGTAAATTGAACCATTTAAGATTGCCAAACTTTGGAAATGGATGCTACTATCTTCTATAGCTTCAGATGGGGGAGATGGAAATAACTGAAATGTCTCCTTGTCGAAATCGAAAGTACAAAGCTTTTCTGGGGCATCCTGGTCAATAACAATCCAATGAGCTTTACCATATAGAAATGGCCCATCCCACCCATTAAGTCAATATGGGACATGGCCAAGACTCCTCCATTGGCCGGTGCCAAGGGTGTAAACCTCGGCTTCTAATAGACTTGGTCGAGACGTACTTCCATATTGGTTTGGTGGAATATCCCCTCGGAAAGTCCGTATAACTTTGTATTCCTTCGTCTGTAAACCGACCCCAAAACCATAAACGATTATGGCATAACCTTCTCTATAGTACTTTTGCCTAGGGAGGATCATGTATTCTCTGGTAATGGGATTGCATATAAAAGTGTTATCACCTTCAGGACCAAATTCCCATAAGCATAGCAAACCATTGACTGAGCCCACCGGTAGTATTTTAACATTTTGGAAAACTGGTGCAAGACTCAGATCAAGGCTCATGGCAGGGTCATGGAGTAAACGGTGGTCATCATCACTAATCTCAACCCACTTCAATACGCCTGGTTTACAGTAACCGGTCATAAGCTGCTCAGATTCATGCCAGATCATCAAACCAGCAGGTGATCGCGAAAGGTGAATATTAGCAAAGTGAGACTCCGAAACTATATTCCGCCAGTTCTTGCATACGCACCTGCAGTGGATGATTGTCTTGACTGGAAGTCTTGAAAGAATATCAACCATGATGTTTGATGGTAAGTCCTCCATTGATGGTAAATGAAAACTAGTATTTGAGGGGTGGTATCAAAACAATGAGATATTGATTCTGGGTTTGGTCATTGGTTGTGGATATGTATTACTTTTATACTGAAGAAAATTATATAAGTCGTCTACTTGGAAGACACGTATATATTGTTAACTTTAATATAGTCTACTTTGATAGTTAACTTTTTAGTTAGAATTAAAAAGTTATATATTTCGTAAGGAAATTATTCTAACTAAAAAGTTAATTTTAATTTCGTAAAAAGTTATATATTACGTGTCTTGACCATGTCTAACCTCCACCGTCTACTTGGAAGACACGTAATATAGTTAACTTTAATATAGTCTACTTTGATAGTTAACTTTTTAGTTAGAATAATTTCCTTACGAAATATATAACTTGTGTCTTTAAGTCACTAGAGATCAACTTTGTGTATATATAATTTGTTTCCGGCGGCACACATGATTCCGATCAGCAGTGGCAGCAAAGTTGCTTATTTGGGTTTAGACTAGGTGGGTTCGGGTCTAACGGTGGTAACCGGTTTCGAGCTAGGGTTCCGGTGAAACTTTTTTTTTGTTTAGTTCGGAGAGCAAGTTCAGGACCGGTCACGGTTGGTTTGGTTCCGAAGGACTCAAACAAGGTAGTTTGACACTTACGTATATGTTGATGCAACAAATAATAGACCAAAGATAGTAGCTTGGCTGGTTAGGCAAAGGGGTTGAAGGGTTCAACTTTGCCTAACGCAGGTCGTGGGGTCCCCCCACGTTTGCAAGACGTGGAGAGAGGTTCACTAGTTTATTTTTATTGTTTGCTGAAGATCCTCCTCTGAAGTATGTTCAGATTCGGATGAATGAGCAAACGGAATGTGTGTGATGGATGTGAAAGGAAGTAACTCGCATGAAGCAAGTACTTCGAAGTGAATGACCAGAGATTTCAGGAATCAGGGCTGGCCTGCTGTGTCCTCCTTAGTAAATGAAGTGTCTAATATATAGGAGAAGACGTCACTCAAAGAGGAATGCATTTGACTAGTGACCATGCTTGCAGTGGGGGTCTTGCCCTTTTTGGGGGTTGAAGGCTTTGACCTGCGGGTAAAAGAGTGTGTTCTGTGGATCCGAGTTGCTTTTGCGGCTGGTGGGTTGGTGAAGCAATCCAGAGATGTGACTACTTACTGTTCCCGTATTGCTTTTCCCCATCTCCCAGCTTTTTAACCTTCGAACCGTTTAACCTTTCGAGCGTTTATGTATTTAAGTTATTTTTATTTTATCTTGGGCTACCCCCGTCATCAGCCCCCCAAGTCAGAGGTTTTTGGGGAATGAGCTCAAAGACTTCTGACTTTTATACATTAACTTATTGCTTGAAGGTTTCAAGGGTTCAAAGCTTGAAGGCTTAAAAGGTTAGAGTCAGTTAATTTTTGAATTTTAAATAACTGACAACTGATTTGATTGATGTGTGGCAGTTCATAGGGCGGCGGTTTTGCAGAAAGTAACTGTTTGCAATTATCACCACTATTTTGAGTTTTATTTTCTTTTATATTTGAAGATATCATTTAATTTCCACATTATCCTTTCAAGTTTTCCTCTGCAATTCCTTTCCTCTCTTCAAGGTTAGTTTTGGTTTCTTTCGTATTTCTTTACATTCTTCATACTTTCTTTGTAGAATGGGTGCCCGTAAGGATTTGACAAAATCCTTTTCCCGATTAACCCAAGAAGAGGTAGATTTATTTTGTGTGGAATATGGTATTGATAAAATGTTTAATCCGACCGCTCCTGCTTGTGATGTTCCTATTGATAAACCGACCCCTGGTTCGATTGCTCTTTATTGTCGTCATTTTGAGTTTTCGAACCTCCGTTATCCCTTTTCCCTCTTTGTTTTGAATCTGTTGGAATATTATCGAGTCTCCTTTGGGAAAATTCATCCGAAGGGCATGGCTAGGGATTTGCACTTTGAGGTTTTGTGCCGTGCCCTTGGATATGATCCTTCATTGTTGCTTTTTCGCCGGTTTTTCCGTTTGGCCAAAAATGGTGATTGGTTCACCTTTGAAACATCCAAGGTTGATACTTGTCTTATTTTGTCTATTGTTACAACACTTGGTACTTGGAAGGATCACTTTTTCTGGGTTTCTGATTCTATTGTCCCATTCAAAATGGTGTGGAGGCACCCGGATGCCGTTCTCAATGAACCAGAGCCCTCCGAATCTGAGTTGAATGATGCTTTTCTCAAAGCCATCCGGGAGTGCCCTTCGAGGGTTCGTCCCTTCCCTGAACATTTGCTAGTTCTATTAGGGGTTAGTAAATTCTAGGAAAATGCCGATCGGGATCCGGTTCTAATGAGGAGTGGCACGGGTATGCATTTTCCTTTTTTGCCCTCTTTGCATTTTTCTTTATTTATGCCTTATGTGTTTTGGTTTTTGTTATTTGCAATCATGTCTGCCCTGGATTTTATCAAGACTGACGACACTTCTGATGTTGCGTTTGAGGATGTCCCATCTGTTCCTGATGAAAACGTTGTAGTTAGGACTGCTGAGCAAAGGTTCGAGGGTTCGGGTTATGTTAGTACTTCCAATGTCAAAGGTTTTTCCAAGTCTCATGCTCCCAAGGCTTCAACCCGTCGATCTACCCGCCGTTTGTTGAAGGCTGCTCCTCAATCCACTTCTACTGAACCAGTGGAGTTGAGTGATGATATTGAAGCTTCTGAAGATCAGGGTGTTGAAGCGGGTGCTGAAAAGGAGAAGAAACTGGTTGTTCATGGTAAGAAGGCTTCAGCCAAGAAGGTTATTGCTACCCCCGTTCAGGGTTCTTCAAGCAGGGATGTTGAAGGGTTGGATCCGGACGAAGTTTATGTGCCTGGTTGGTCGGTGAAAATTGATGACAGTTTCAAAGATGCTGTTGTTTGTGAAGATGCTCTGAGTCACATTGCTCCTCCTTCAGTTCACAACACCATTGCTGAGATGGATGATGACTTAATGTTATCCCGCATGATTTTGAGTACCCACAACCTTGCTGCCATGCTTCCTCAGGGGATTGCTCGTTTTCGTAAGAGAATGCAAGAATATGAAGAATTTTCTAAGAAAAAAGATAAGATGAAATTTTTAATGGCTGCGATGAAGAAGGAGATAGCTGAGTTTCCTGAGAAAGAAGAAGCGTGGGACAAGAAGGTTAGTGAACTGACTAGGAGGCATGACATTGAAATGAGTGATTTGAAGAAGAGCTTTGAGGCCGATCGGTTGAAGCTTAAAGCTGACAGGGAAGCTTTATCTGTTCAGCAGCGGGCTTTTGATGAGGAAAAAGAAGGGTTGAAAGCTTCGGTTGCTCAAACCACCGGTGATAATCAGTGGTTAATTGAGCAGGGTTTCCAACAGGTTGTTACGTACCTTTTACACTCCAAGGAGTTCAACTCTGCCCTTGGTGAAGTTTACACTAAATTGCTCAACCTGGGGAAACATCAGGGCCTCATCGCTGGTTATAAGCTTCATGAATCCGGCCATCCTTTGGAGAAGTCTCCCCTGTTTCGTCCCGAGGCTTCCGATATTTTCAAGGGCTCTGTTCAACAGATGGAGAGGCTGACCTACCCTTATATCCATCAAGTTTCTGCTTGTTTTGGTAAGCCTCTTACTGTGTTGCAGGACTTGAAACCGGAAGGCCTTAATGAAAAAGTCTGTGTTGAAGTCTTGGGTTCTCTTTCAAGGAAGAGATCCTACTCGGGAGATAGTGATGACACCCTTTCAGGTGGACCGGATGCTTCGAAGGATGCAAGCTTGGAGGCTTCAGCAGTAGGTGGTGATGGTGGTGTAAAAGCTAAGAAGTCCAAGAAAGCAAAGAAGGTCAAGGGTGAAGGTTCCGGGGTTTCCAAGCCTTCTGCTGATGCTTAACGGATATTCGTAGCTTTCTTAGCACTCAAAAACAATTTGTGGTTTGTAATGTTAACTTTAGACAATATTAGGTTTTGCAGGAACCCCTAAGGTTCTTGTTATGTGGTTGTGCTTTTAGGCCTGTGTGGCCGTTTGAACAATATCTAAGCTTGCAAGTCACTAGTACTTGTTTTAACTTGTGTTTGAATGGTTGAAAGTCTTTCAGGGCTTTCTTTGTTATGATATTATGTTTAACTATTTTCCTTGTGTTTTTATACTTGTGCCTATTTCGTTAAGGCAGCTTGGTTGGCTTCAAGCTTTTAAGCTTTCTGGCTATCCATAGGTAGGTCGAAGCCTTTAAGGTTTTGAGTTGTCACATATGTGGCTTGAAGCCTTGAAGGCTTCTTAGTTTTGTAACTTGACTTGGTTTGTATTTTAAGTTTTTATAACTATTTGCTCAAGTTGTTGTACTACTCTTCGAGTTATATCTTTTTCTTGTAACTTTGTCTTTGTCAAGTTTGTGTTGTCTTTATGTGTTTTATACCTTAAAGGGTTCAGTGCTGCAGTCACTTAGCCTTGGTATTTTTAACAAGAAGACACAGCACCTATCATATTCATCATTTTCTTGCTTTTTATTTGATTTCATAAGCCTGTTGGTTGATTATTTTTCTAAGGCTTAAGGAACGTTTGGTGTAGGTTGTTCAAACCTGTCTATGAGACGATTTTGTTTTCAATGCTAAGTCTCATGGAGTTGTATTGATTTAGGAACTCACCCCTTATATAGGTTCATTCAACCCTTGAACCTATTGAGCGATGTGGCCTGGGAGCTCATCCCCTTACATGGCCCTTGCCATGGAGTTTTTTGCTAGGTTCTCAACCTGATCTTAGGATAGAAAGACAAGTTTGATAAAACAACTTCATTCATTCAATAGATACTTGTTCTTACAAAAGGTGTTCGTATTGTCATTCTCGAAATACAACTTGTAGAATACAAACCAATCTTTCATGTTCAAACATGGAACCTTTTCAAGGTCTTTCCATTCCAATGCCTTGGAAGCCTTTTACCCTCTGAGTCTGCTAGCTTGTAAGATCCACCCTTATGTGCTTCAAGGATGGTGTATGGACCTTCCCATTTTGGACCAAGCTTTCCTTGATTTTCCTTTTTACTAGCTTCATTGTTTCTAAGCACCAGGTCTCTAGGCTTGAAACGTTCATTCTTGACTCTCTTGTTGTAGTAGGCTTCCATTTGTTGCTTGTACTTGGCTTCTTGAATTGCAGCTTGGTCTCGTGCTTCTTCTAGGAGTTGTAAGTTCAATATGGTCTCTCTTTGGTTTGTTTCGCGATCCATGTTGACGATTCGTTGTGTTACAACTCCCACTTCGGCTGGGATCACAGCCTCGGATCCAAATACCAAGCTATAGGGTGTTCTGTTATGGCATGTTTTTTCGGTTGTTCTTATGGCCCATAGAACACTAAGCAATTCATCGAGCCAGTTGCTTTCGTACCTTCCCAGTCTTGTTTTGATACCTTCCACTATGCTTCGATTTGTCCTTTCAACCTGACCGTTTGACTGTGGGTATGCCACTGAGCTGAAAACCTGATTGATCCTGTATTCTTTACACCAAACGTTGAAAGGCTTCTCAGCAAATTGCTTTCCATTGTCAATGACAAGTACTCCCGGCAATCCATAGCGGCAAATAATGTTCTCCCAAACAAAGTCAATGACCTGTTTGCCCGTGATCTTTGCAAGTGGTTTAACCTCGGGCCACTTGGTGAAATAATCTATGGCCACCAACAAGAACTTCACCCCACCTTTGCTTGGGGGAAACGGGCCGAAAATGTCCATCCCCCATTTATAGAATGGCCATGCTGAGGTTATTGGGACCAGATCATGCTTGGGACTTTTTGGGATTGGTGCATGAATTTGGCAGGCATCACATTTCGTTAATTGCTCAGCGGTATCCCGGTGCATTGAGGGCCAAAAATACCCAAGGTTTATAAGTTTTGCAACCACCGACCTAGCTCCAAAATGAGCTCCGCATATACCTTCGTGAATTTCTTTGATCAAATACTGACTTTGCTCGGGACCCACACATCTTAGCAAGGGAGCAAGATAACCCTTTTTGTAAAGGGTTTCATCTTGTAGCACATATTGCCTTGCTTTGATCTTAACCCTTTCGGCTTCTATTTGATCACTTGGCAATTCACCATTTTTAAGGAATTTCTTGATTGGAGTCATCCAATTTGGATCTTCCTCAGTGACTACGTCTTGAACTTCCAATTCGTCGATTGATGGAGCCTTTAACACTTCCACCAACACCTTCTTGGTAAGGTGGGCGAAAGTGAGAGATGCAAGCTTACTCAGGGCATCCGGCTTTTTGTTTTGGGACCTGGGAATTTGCTTGATATTGCATGCTTGGAAGGTACTCATCAGCTCCTTGGATTTTTCTTTGTATTTTTTCATGTTGGGCTCCTTTGCAACGTAGCTATCATTCACTTGGCTCGAGACCAGCAACAAATCTGTGAACACTTCAAGCTTTTGGACCTTCATTTCTTTAGCCAATCTTAAGCCGGCGATCAGTGCCTCGTATTCAGCCTCGTTGTTGGTGGTCTGAAAATCAAAACGGAGAGCATACGTGAATTCCAACCCTTCTGGGTTGATCAAAATGAGCTTAGCCCCTGACCCTTCAACGCTTGAAGCCCCATCGGTGAAAAGCTTCCAGGCTTCAAGGTCTGAGGGTTCAGTGGTGGCGGTGTTTACTTCAGTGACTGTTTGCTTTGGGACTTCTACAATGAAATCAGCCAAGATTTGGGCTTTGATAGCTTTTCTTGGGACGTAGGTGATGTTATGCTCGCCTAGTTCCACTGCCCATTTGGCCAATCGTCCCGAGTTTTCTGGTTTTTCAAGCACACTCTTAATAGGCTGGTCAGTGACCACTTGTATAGGGTGTGCTTAAAAATACCTTCAAAGCCTTCTAGCTGTTTGGACTAGGGCTAGGGCAAGTTTTTCAAGAGGAGGATATTTGGTTTCAGCCAATTTTAGAGTTTTGCTGAAGAAATAAACGGGTACCTGTGCCTTTTCTCGCTCAATGGTGAGGACCGCGCTTATGGCCTCCTAAGCTACTGAAAGGTACACCGAGATTAACTCCCCCATTTCTGGAGCTGCAATGTCAGGTAAGGAAGCGAGATGTTGTTTCATCTGGTTGTAGGCTTCTTCAGCCTCCTCAGTCCATTTGAAGTCTTTCTTATCAGAGCAGTTCTTGAGCGTTTTGTAGAAGGGCAAAGATCTTTCAGCCAACTTGGAGGTAAAACGCTTCAAGGCTGCAAGCTTCCCATTTAAGCTCTCAACCTCTTTCTTGCTTCTTGGTGGTTTGGTTTCCAGAACAGCTTTCACCTTATTCGGGTTGGCTTTAATGCTTTGTTTTCCCACAATGTGCCCAAGGAATTTACCTTCCTCAAACCCAAAAGAGCATTTCTCTGGGTTGAGTTTCATGTTGACCTTCCTTAGGTTCTTGAAGGTTTCTTGAATGTCATCGAGCATTTGATACTCCGTCTTGCTTTTGATCACCAAGTCGTCTACATATGCCTCCATGTTTTTACCGATTTGACTTGCAAAGGCCTTGACAACTAGGCGTTGATAGGTTGCTCCAACGTTCTTGAGGCCAAAAGGCATCTTTTGGTAACAGAATATCCCTTTGTCCGTATGAAAGGCTGTCTTTTCTTCATCCTCTTCCTTCATGAGGATTTGATGGTAACCTTTGTAGGCATCGAGAAAGCATATGAACGGGTAACCAGTAAGGGAGTCGACCTTGAGATCAATTTCTGGTAACGGGTAGCAATCTTTAGGACAAGCCTTGTTAAGATCCTTGAAATCTATGCACATTCTCCACGAATTGTCTGGCTTTTGGACCATCACCGGGTTTGCAACCCAGGATTAATACTTGACCTCGCGGAGAATGCCGGCTGACACAAGCTTTTCAACCTCCAGGCATGCAGCCAAGCTTCTTTCGGGTGCTAGACTTCGTTTCTTCTGGACGACAGGCTTGACGTTGGGTGGTATCTTTAATTCATGTTCAGCGATGCTCCGAGGGATGCCTGTCATATCTTCCGGGCACCAAGCAAAGACATCACTGTAATGTGTTAATAGCTTTTCAAGATACGAGAGGGTCTCTTGTGAACGGCTTGGATTGACCCTTATCTTCTGCTCGGGGTACTTGGAATTTATCGTTAGCCTTTGTTTGTCTTCTTCACTTTTGGAACTTTCTCCTTCAATCATGTAGGCCTCCTGGGAAGGTTGAAGGGTTGCAATTCCCCTCTCGGTGGGAAACTTGACAGTGCCATGGCCAACAGACACAGCCATGTAAAATGCACACTGTCCCGGCCTCCCAATGATCACGTCATAGTTTGAAGGTATGTTGATAACCACAAAGGTGAGTGGTTGGACTCTCTCCTTCTGACCTTCGCTGAAACGAACATCAAGTGTCAGTTGCCCTAAAGGCTTGAGGGGTATGTCGGCAATACCTTTTATGGAGGTTCCGGAGGGTTGAAGCCTTAAACGTTCTTCATTGCTTAGACGGTTGAAGAACTTTTCAAACATGATTTCGGTAGTAGCACCAGTGTCTATGTATGCCCTACTTGTTTGCAATGTTCCCACAGTAGCCTCAACCATAAGAGGGTTTGAAAGAGGGTCTTTTTCAGTTGGGGGGAAACAAACACACTGAAGCTCCCAAGCTTCCAACCGCTGCCTTTTGTTTGGAACCCTTCCATCGAAATCTACCATATTGACTTCCTTGCCTTTTCCTTCAGCCATTTTGTCCCTTACTCCCTTGACCAAGTGAGCAAGTTCCCCGGATTTGACGGCTTCTTCGATCCTCTTTTTAAGTTAGAAGCAATCGTTGGTATGGTGTCCCTTTTCTTCATTAAATTCACAATATTGTGTGGAGTTTTCATTCTTCCTGCTTTTGGGGAGAGGCCTGGGAGGCCGAAAGTTTTGCTTGACCTCTTCTGTTGCAAGGATTTCTTGAGGAGTCTTTGTGAGGGGTGTGAAACTTATGCCTTTCTCCCTGGTGGAAGGGTTCCGACCTTCAAGCCTTCGATGGTCTGAACCCTTTTGACGTCTGTCATAGGAGTTAAAGTTCCCTCTTTTTCTGGCTGGGCTGTTGCTTCGCCAATTGGATCCTCTTTTCCTTTGTTCTTTGATATCTACTGCCTCCTCTCCCCGGATATGGGCTTCCGCTCTTTCGAGAGCTTCTTCCAAGGTCTTGGGCAGGGATTTGTTGAAATCTCTTGTGAGATATTTTGAGGTGATAGCGTTTATAAAACCAGCTACCCTCATTTTCTCGTCCGCCCCTACATATGTTAGACCTTCCTTCTTGTATCGTTCGATAAACTCTCGAAGACTTTCATCGTCACGTTGTTTTATCTGAAAGATAACTGTTGCATCTTTGACATATCGCCTTTGTTGGGAGAAATTGGCCAGAAAACCCTTGCTGAGGTCGTCGAAGCTTCGAACGCTTCGAGCAGGTAAATCATTGAACTAAATCCTGGCTGATCCGACAAGAGTTTGCATGAACATTAGACAACATTCAACGTTTGACCATTTCTCAATCCTTGTTGCACCAGTGAAGATCTGAAGATGATCCTCAGGATCTTCAGTCCCATCATACGTTTTGATGTGGGATGGCATCTTGATTTTCGTTTGAAAATCATAATCGGCTATTTGCTGTGAAAAGCATGAGAGGTTACTCGGCTTGTAAGGCTTGGCCAAATCTTCTTCAGCCCTTGCACCCGTGTTGTTGCCATTGTTGCTGTTCCCCTGAGTGGCCAGCACCTGATTAATAAAGTGCTGCCACGGGAAGCTGGCCATCATCTGGGTCATCATCTGGGGCATGAGGTTGAAGCCTTGAAGGCTTCCGGGTGCTACTGGGCAACTAACTCCCAAAGGGGTGCTCATAACAGCACTTCGAGCCAAGGGGAGCACGGACAAAGCTTGTTCCCATGAAGTTGTTGTTGAGGGTTGAAGGCTCGTTACCGGGGACTGCAGGAGCTGGTCGAGAGTCAGCTCATGCCCCAATGGAGCCCCACTTATAACTGGTTGAGAAGAGAAGAGAGGATATGCTGTAGGATTCGGCCTTGCGGACAGATATGGGTTAGGGTTTGGAGGATTACTGGGACCAGCCTCGTCCCTAGATGCAAAAGGAGGTCCGGGAGGTCCGGGAGATAACGTTGGTTCTGGCTCATCATAGTCTAAACGAATCCTCACTCCCTTGTCCCTTTCCCTACTCACATATTGGTTGAGGAGAGACCTCAACTCAAGGAAGTTGTTGGCAACTCCTTTAAGGGTAAGTTCAACACGTGTTGGGGTGTCAGAGACACCAACATTGGGGGAAGGGACTCCGGATCTGGACGGAGTTGGAGTGTTGAAAGTGAGAAACTCGGGAGTGCTCCCCGGAGTTGAGAAAGAAGTTGGTATAACCACATGAGTTTGGCTAGTACCCGGGGTAGAAGTGTTTGGAACCTGATTTACTTCTCCCGGGGATCCACTCTCCGACATGGTCGTTTCAAGAGAAAAGAGCTACACTACTAGGTCTTTTTGAGGAGAAATAGCGGCGTAGCTCCACGGTGGGCGCCAACTGGTTGATGCAACAAATAATAGACCAAAGATAGTAGCTTGGCTGGTTAGGCAAAAAGGTTGAAGGGTTCAACTTTGCCTAACGCAGGTCGTGGGGTCCCCCCACGTTTGCAAGACGTGGAGAGAGGTTCACTAGTTTATTTTTATTGTTTGCTGAAGATCCTCCTCTGAAGTATGTTCAGATTCGGATGAATGAGCAAACGGAATGTGTGTGTTGGATGTGAAAGGAAGTAACTCGCATGAAGCAAGTACTTCGAAGTGAATGACCAGAGATTTCAGGAATCAGGGCTAGCCTGCTGTGTCCTCCTTAGTAAATGAAGTGTCTAATATATAGGAGAAGACGTCACTCAAAGAGGAATGCATTTGACTAGTGACCATGCTTGCAGTGGGGGTCTTGCCCTTTTTGGGGGTTGAAGGCTTTGACCTGCGGGTAAAAGAGTGTGTTCTGTGGATCCGAGTTGCTTTTGCGGCTGGTGGGTTGGTGAAGCAATCCAGAGATGTGACTACTTACTGTTCCCGTATTGCTTTTCCCCATCTCCCAGCTTTTTAACCTTCGAACCGTTTAACCTTTCGAGCGTTTATGTATTTAAGTCATTTTTATTTGATCTTGGGCTACCCCCGTCATCAGTATAGTCGGCGAAAGAAGAGATTAATGGTTGAGGTTGTAGAAGGAAGGCCACCGGTACAAAGGACAATATTCATAGTACATAGGATATTGCAAGCACTCGAACCTTGCAAGCACTCGAACCTGGTTCAACAAGTTGAAGACAAAAAGGACGACATGGCAGTAGCTCTATTGTTCCAGGCGATTCCAAAAGAACTTGTATTCCAGGTGCCTCAATATGAGACAATAAGGAAAATCTGGGAGGTGTTAAAGACTCGGCATGTTGGGGTTGAACAAGTATGGGAAGCAAGGATTGAATCGTTAGAGGGTGAGCTCTAATCTCTAAGGATGAAAGAGACAGAGTCGATTGATTTGTTCGCAACCAGAATTAGTCAATTGGTCGGCCTTGGAACAATCTATAAAGGCAAAAAGCTAATCACGAAGATTTTAGGATCGGTTCTGGCCAAGTATATTCTAATTGTGGTGTCAATCGAACAGTTTGGAGAATTTTAATCTCTGATGTTCCTAAAGGCTATCGTAGACTGAAAACGTTCGAAGACAAAATTAAGGGTATTGAATCTTCAGGTGAGAATTAAAATAAATTAATGTTCGCTAGTAGTTAATCGTACTTAAATCAAAACCCTATGAGAATAAGGGGGTGGGCGAGGTGGTTCAAATAACCAAGGTTAGGGACGTGGACGTGATTTAAGTCAAGGGTGCGATACGGGTCAGAACCAAGAGAGTGGTAAGAATCGTGGATCTAAAAACTCTAGTCAGAAGGGTAATGCCAACTGACAAAAGGTAAGAAAGATAAATAAGAAATTCAATGTTTAAGATTCTAGAGGCATGTTTTGTGACAATAGCCTAGATAATAGCTTTTGTAATTATCTATCTATAAAAGAAACCAATGAGGGACACGTGTCATTCATTTGAGCCATCTATTTTTTTAGTTTTTCCACCAATTTAAATTAAAAAATAATTATACAATTGTATAGGATATAATTTACTTGAAATATTATCTATACTTATATTCAATTATACAATTGAAGTTTCTATACATATAATAAAGTAAACCAATCTGAGGCACATAGCAATCATCGAGGTTATCTAAAATACTATTTTCCCGCCTAAAACATAATCCCTTTACTTTCATAGTTAATCTAAATTCAGAAAGAAAAAAAATTAATAATACATTTAATCACGCAAAACCTAATTAATAATACGGTCTATGAGTGTGTGTAAGTATTCGGTACGGTCTAGGAGTGTGTTTAAGCATTTTACTATCAAAACCTAATTTTGTTAGGTTGCATTGTGGCCATATATCCACAGATCTTCACTTCCACTATCTGTGAGTTTTGCAGTGACAAATAATATAAGCCAAGGCCAGTCATTATCCAAGATTGTTTTGTTTTTAACACTACTGAATTCACCCATGGTCAATTGCAAGTGGCATTATCAAGAATTAAAAGTAGAGGCAGGGTAAAACTATTAATTGTAACTTTTTATTTCTCAAATGTAATGTAATACGTAAATACAATAATAAGTATTATATAATATATTTATTTTTGTATTATTTTTAGTTTGATTAAATGCTTCTCTGATGAATTTTATAATATTAACATACATTATCTTTATATTAATTCATTTATGTCAATTTTGGTATACAAGTATCTCCGTCTTTGGTTTACATTTACAAGAAATGTTTAATATAAAGTTTAAATTGTTTAACCCGTGTAACACACGGAGAACTAACCTGGTTCTTCTAATAAATCAAATTATAATTATAATTATATTTATTTTATAAGTATAACAATTTCAAAGAGGATGTATAGTGATTTCATTTGATTGGCTGAAGTTAGAGGTGGCGCTAGACAATGTAATTTGTTTTTGAGTAAACTTCCATTTTGCTCCCTGTTGTTTGATCACTTTAATAGTTTTGGTCCAAACTTTAATAATAGCCATTTTCCTCCTTGATGTTTCAAGTTTTTCGCCAGTTTGCTCCCCGGATCTAACTCCATCCAAATTGTTTTTTTAACTAAAAGGGCATTTCAGTAATTTTGTAAATGTAAGTATTAATTTATTGTTAACATCTTGAATATACATCTCTATCTTTTTATTTACACACACTCCCTCTTTCTATCACATATCCTCTCTCTGCCTTCTCTCTACCATCCACCACCCACCACCACTAGCACCACCAACCGCCACCGCAGCCACCACCACCACCCCATTCCTTCCGAATGATCAGAACCATCAATGTAACCCCAAGGAGTTCTCCTTTTCGCCACCAGTAGCCTCAGATATAATCTCCACTGAAACCCACGATTAGAAACCCTAGCCGCACTAGGTGTCATCGGATCAGATCTGGTTTCCAGTTCAGGGCGACTAGGGTTTAGGTTTGTACGATTTGCAGGTTTTTTTGTCGAGCGACCAGGTTTTTTTTCCGACGTGTTCACTAGAGGTGGCTGGTAATAGAGTGGTGGAGGATTTCGGGGTTTTAAGGTATAGGGTTGCAGATCTGGAATTTGGGTGTGGCGGCGGATGTTATGCGATGGGGGTTCTAGGGTTACGAGCGGCGACAGGGGGAAGCAGTGGTTGTGACGGTGGTGGATGTTAGGCGAGGGGGAGGGTTCCGATCACAGGTAGTGTTTGACATGTGGTGGTTGGTGATGATGGTTAAAGGTGGCTGGTTGCAAAGGGATTATGGTTGCGGTGATGGATGGGTTGCAGGGGGTGGTGGTTGCAGGGATATGTTAGTTGCGGTGGTGGATGGTTGCGGAGGTGGATGAGTTGCAGGGAGATGTTAGTTGCGGTGACTGATGGTGGTGATGTCAGGTGGTGGTAAGGCAGTGGTTGATGTTGGTGATATCACGGGGATGGGAAGTGTTGAAATCGGGTGGTGGTGAGGTGGTGGGTGGTGGAGGTTGGTGGCGGCAGCCGGTGTTGGTGGTGAGAGAGAAGATAACCCAATCTGATGCATCTCTCTCTATATATGTATATTGTATGACATAATACATAATACCTAAACATTTATGTTTTAATATTAAAATAAATACTTAAATGCTTATGTATAAAATTATTAAAATACCCTTCTAATTACAAGTAAAATTACTCAAATATCCCTACTTTTAACTGATCATTTTAACTGTCTTAGAGCCAGAGAGCAAACTAGCGAAAAACTTGAAACATTAAGGAGGAAAATGGCTATTTTTAAAGGTTTGGAGCAAAACCATTAAAGTGACCAAACCACAGGGAGCAAAACGAAAGTTTACTCTATGTTTTTTATGTTAAGCATTATAATATATATCTACATATTGAGATTAAACCAAGAAGTTTGTGTGGTCTAGTGGTAAGTGACATTATTTGTAACCGTGCAAATGTAGGTTCGATTCATGCGTTGACCAGTTGAGTCAAGGAAAAAAGTTGTTAGGATGGGGATTAAATCCAGGTCTTCCTACTTTAAAACGAAACTTTAACCAGATGAACTAAACAACTGTTTATTTCAAATAAAATTACACAAATTAACCTTTATGTTATACCTAAATTACATTTTATACAAATTAACCTTTATGTTATACCTAAACTGCATTTTATACCTTTTATTATAAAATCGTCTAAACCTTATTTTTGTGTTTTGATACATGGGTCAACTTTTGACACAAACTCTATTTAATTTCTTGGTTAAGTCACCTCGCATGCAAAACCATGTGAGTGTATTTTAGTCTTTTCAAATCCTTTTTTAATATTATATTTTTAAGTAAAACCACGAACAATCTCCACCTTTTATCTCTCTCATCCCCCTTTTCTCTCTCTAAATTCACCTTCAGGTTTTTTTTTTTTTTTTTGCCCCACTTTTTTTTCTATCATATTTGGCAAAATTCTCATATTATACAAGAGATTAACAAAAACTACAAGTGGGTGTTGCAGATTTTAGTGTTCTTTTTTGTGTGTTCAAGTTGACTGGAAGTTTGACCGTAAAATTCATCGGAAAATTGACTGGAAAGTTGATCGGAAACCAAGTGGGTGTGGTGGTTCTTGATAGCTGGAAATAATGAAGTTTTTATTGTTTATCTTTTATTTTATGTATTTGAAGTTATATGTATTTTTTCTGAAAATTTAAGATTTTGTGATCGGTTTTCTCTACCAGCTTTTGTTATGTTTTTTTGTGTTCCACCTAAAACGGTTAAGCCTCTTCACACATGATCTTAATATCAAATTTCAAGCTAGCTTATAACATTCTCCGGCGACCAGATGACATATTTAACCGGGAATTAGCCGAGTTTCTGGACCGGAAAGTGTTCACAAACACCATGCCTCTGTTTTGATTATTATTATTTTTTTGGACCGAAAAGTGTTCGATTGGGGATTCCGGCGATCTCTGTTTCGTTGAGTTTGTTACGTTAATGGACTTTGAGTGTAAAGATGTTAATGTGAATTTAAAAAGTGGTAATCGGGTCAACTCATGGATCGAGTACACCAGGTCAACTCAGAATAATAATCTTAGGTAGTGTTATGGAATGGAATCTTGATGGAATTGAAATGTTGATTTCACTCCTTATTTTGTTGGTTTCAACATGAAAATGAATTGGAATTGAACAACAACATAAGGAAGGGAATCTACATTTCAATTCCATCCAAATTTCATTCCACTTTGTAAAACAAACACACCTAGATTACAAATAAAATTTTCAATTTTTGCGCGAATTCTCATTCCAATTCCATTACAATCCATGAAACGAACACTACCCTAATGGTTCAGCCTGTTTGTTTTGTGAGCAGATGTCTGAATGATTTAGACATTTACCTCTGAACGGTTAAGCATTGTACTAAGCCTGAATGGTTAAGCATTGTACTGAGGCTGAATGGTTAAGACCTCTTATATGAACTGGTTAGACATTTGCCTATGAATGATTAAGCATTATACTAGTTTTTAATGGTTCAGACAACGCTTAATGGTTCAGTACTTACCCTTTCAAAAGAAGTTGCCAAAAAATCCTAAGATAAACAAAGTAGAAGTAAGATCTAAGAAAGGGTAAAAAAGTAAGAAAAAAATGCAAAGAATGTGGAAAGGGTAAAAAAGTAAGAAAAAAAATGCAAAGAATGTGGAAAAGGGCCAAACAGGCCCGGCCCAGTTTACATTTTGATTATATTTCAATTTACAATATTGCAGCAAATGGGTCGTAGATTTTTTTTTTTTTTTGAAAAATGGGTCGTAGATATTACGCCCATAGAAGAATCAAGAAGCCTCTTCATGGGGTGTTTGGGATTCCTTTTTTCCTTCTCCTTCTCAGAAGAACTTTTCAAAATCAAAAAGTCACAATTTGTAACTTCTCCTTTTCTCCTTTTTAAGACAAAAAAAGCTTCAAAAAGAACTTATTTCTATAATGTTTGTGATTCCTTTTCTTCTTCTCCTGCTTCTGCTTCTGCTTCTGGATAGTGTTTGGATGAAAAAGTACTTCTCAAAAGTCCTTTTAGCTCCAAAATGACTTTTATAAAGGAAACCCAAACACCCACCATGTGAATATATATAAATCGTTGCTGTTCCCTATATTCCATGCCAAAACATCAAGAATTCAATTGAATCAGTGAGATACCTACGCAATCCAGTAAACGTTCTTCACTCTTTCCACAGTTTCAGTTAAACATTTGAAAATGTCGATCGTCCCTAGCTTGTTCGGTGGCCGACGGAGCAGCGTCTTCGACCCTTTTTCCCACGACGTTTGTGACCCATTCAGAAACTTCCCTATTTCATCTTCGTATGATGTTTCAAGGGAAACTTCTGCATTGGTAAACGCTCGTGTGGATTGGAAGGAAACGCCAGAAGGTCATGTGTTCAAGGCGGATCTTCCTGGGATCAAGAAGGAAGAAGTGAAGGTGGAGGTAGAAGACGGAAACATCTTACAGATCATCGGTGAGAGGAATATTGAGAAAGAAGATAAGAATGATAAGTGGCATCGGGTTTAAAGAAGCAGCGGAAAATTCACAAGGAGGTTCAGGTTGTCGGAGAATGCTAAAATGGATCAGGTGAAGGCGGCCATGGAAAACGGGGTAGGGAAGTTATAGAGATAGATAGAAATGTGATATATAGAGAGAGATTATGTCTGTATGTTTAAAAAATTTTTAAAGATGATTAATATATTTATTATTTTTATTTTTTATGATTATTTATTTTAATATTTAGGGTAAAATGACCAAGATACCCTCATGTGGGGTCCAATTGGTCAGACTTAACCATGAAAATTAACTGAGTTATGGCTAAAGGACATAAAGTACGTTTTCTGTAATTATTGAAGACAAAGGACACAGTTTATAATAAGTGACATACATAAAGGATGATTTTTGTAATTTACTCTTTATTTTATATATTTGAAGTTATATGTATTTTTTCTGAAAATTTAAGATTTGGTGATCGGTTTTCTCTGCCTGCTTTTGTTATCTTTTTTTTTTTTTGTGTTCCACCTAAAACGGTTAAGCCTCTTCACACATGATCTTAATATCAAATTTCAAGCTAGCTTATAACATTCTCCGACGACCAGATGACATATTTAACCGGGAATTAGCCGAGTTTCTAGACCGGAAAGTGTTCGCAAACACCATGCCTCTGTTTTGATTATTATTATTTTTTTGGGACCGGAAAGTGTTCGATTGGGGATTTCGGCGATCTCTATTTCCGTTGAGTTTGTTACGTTAATGGACTTTGAGTTTAAAGATGATAATATGAATTTAAAAAGTGGTAATCGGGTGAACTCATGGGTCGAGTACTCCGGGTCAACTCAGAATAATAATCTTAGGTAGTGTTCGTTTCACAGTATGGAATGGAATCTTGATGTAATTGAAATGTTGATTTCACTCCTTATTTTGTTGGTTTCAACATGAAAACGAATTGGAATTGAACAACATAAGGAAGGGAATTTACATTTCAATTCCATCCAAATTTTATTCCATTTTGCAAAACAAACACACCTAGATTACAAATAAAGTTTTCAATTTTTGTGCGAATTCTCATTCGAATTCCATTACAATCCATAAAACGAACACTACCTTATGGTTCAAACTGTTTATTTTGTGAGCAGATTTCTGAATGATTAAGACATTTGCCTTTGAATGGTTATGCATTGTACTAAATATGAATGGTTAAACATTGTACTGAGTCTGAATGGTTAAGATCTCTTATATGAATTGGTTAGACATTTGCCTATGAATGGTTAAGTATTATATTAGTTTTTAATGGTTTAGAGAGTGCTTAATGGTTCAGAGTTTAGTACTTACCCTTTCAGAAATTGCAAAAAAATGCAAAGAATATGGAAAAGGGGCCAAACAGGCCCGACCCTGTCTACATTTTGATTATATTTCAACAATTTACAATATTGCATAAAATGGGTCGTAGATATTACGCCCACAGAAGAATCAAGAAGCCTCTTCATGATTCCAGGGACTACTGGATTCATTATCAACCAGACATCATGAAAGTTCCCGAACAACCTTTGCGAATATATATAAATCGTTGCTGCTCCCTATATTCCATACCAAAATCATCAACAATTCAATTGAATCAGTGAGATACCTACACAATCCAGTAACAGTTCTTCACCCTTTCCACAGTTTCAGTCAAACATTTGAAAATGTCGATCGTCCCCAGCTAGTTAGGTAGCCGACGGAGCAGCATCTTCGACCCTTTTTCCCTCGACGTTTGGGACCCATTCAGAGACTTCCCCATTTCATCTTCGTCTGATGTTTCAAGGGAAACTTCTGCATTGGTGTCACGGCCCCCGTCCCGGTTTGACCCGGTCCAAGAGCCGCGGGACAGAAATCCCGTGGTATTTATTTAATTTGGCAGCGGAAGTATTAACAGGATCATTTTAAGACTTGAAAATGCCCGATTATTTTATTCCATAATTTGGGATAAACCCCGTAATTTACAATAGAGGAATTTCACGAGGAAATTCCCTGGTTTACAAAACATGTTTATTCATTTTATTGAGCCACCTCTTCAAGCTTGTAAGTGCTCCGTAGCACGTTTTCCTTGATTCACAGCAGGTCGCCTGAAACATGTTTTAAAAATATTTTATCAGCGGGGAAATACTGGCGAGTCATTCAGGTTAAACAAAACGACACATGAGTTATGAATTACAGCATAAAAGCGATTACAATGGCTTCTATCTTATTTTTATCTGGCGCCGTGTCACCTCCAGGTGATGATGGTCATACCACTATTGGGTCTTTTCACCCAAGTAGTGATGATTATCACTGTTAGGATTTATTAGCCTAACTGTGAGAAATTAGTAATGTGCACAATACCCCACTAGCCAGTGATTTAAGATAACCATGACTTAATCCCTGTAATTATAACCTTTGAAAATAATTGGAGTATTGTAAAACACTTTTGATAAAAGAGAATGACTCACATTGCAAGTTTAGTCGGGCAGAGTTTAGCCTACTGATAACCTGTTAACCTAATTAAATGACAATGCACACGAAAACTAGGTTAGTAACTTTAATCCAACTTTTATGACAACTCACGAGATCAAAACCCTCACAATGAATGACAAAGTGCGATACTTAAACATCCATCGAATTTACGACGAATGATAAAGCATAACCCAAGTTTGAGCAGCACTTAAACATCCATCGGATAGTTTTTATCGATTGGACATTAAATCGTAGCAGTGATTGAGTTATTACCATGTTATCGCGGCAGCGTTTCATGATTGTGTGTTTTATGTAGTAAACTGACGATATCTCAGTGTATAAAATGAATTTTTACGTCGAACAAGTGCCAGAATTTAATTGCCAAACTCCATTTATACCTGGAAAACGGCTCCCTCGCGTGGCGCGAGGGGCCATCGCGTGGCGCGAGGGGCACCACCCTACCATAGGGTAGCCCCGTGTCTGCTTAGCTTGGGTGAGTCGACATTTTCTCAAAATTTGATTTCTACGAAAAACTGTTTAGATAATATCGAATAGGAAATACCCCCCCCCCCCTGAGTTTTAGGGGCCCTGATCCTGATTCCGATTGTTCTGAAAATTTTAGGGTTTATGCAGGATTACTTGGGGGTCTCAATTAGGGTTTCCTAATGAACATATTAAGATAAGAAATAGTAATTTTAATGAGAGTTGTTACATCCTCCCCACCTTAATAAAAACCTCATCCTCGAGATTTACTGGAACAAGTAGGGATATTTTCTCTTTATCTCTGATTCCAGTTCCCAAGTGTATTCTGGTCCTCTCTTTGAATTCCACTTGACTTTGACCAGTACTAGTCGTTTGTGCTTGAGAAACTTGACTTTTCTGTCTTCTATCTGCAGTGGCTTCTCAACAAATTTTAACTTTTCATTTACCTCTACATCTTGAAGAGGTACTACCAGGGATTCGTCAGATAGACATTTCTTGAGGTTGGATATATGAAACACGTCATGTACCCCGGCTAGCTCTTCTGGTAGTTGTAAGCGATAGGCAACTGGTCCTATTCGTTGGATTACTAGGAATGGTCCTATGTACCTTGGACTTAACTTTCCCTTATTTCCGAACCGAACTACTCCTTTCCAAGGAGAAACTTTTAAGAGTACCTTGTCTCCGACTTGAAATTCTAACGGCTTGCGTCTATTGTCTGCATAATTTTTCTGACGATCACGAGCCGTCTTCAATCTTTCTTTGATTTGAGTGATTTTGTCGGTGGTCTCTTGTACGATTTCTGGACCTGATAATTGGCTTTCTCCTATTTCTGCCCAACAAACTGGAGTTCTACAATTTCGTCCATACTGTGCTTCGAATGGGGCAACTTCTATACTTGCATGAAAACTATTGTTATAGGAAAATTCGATTAAGGGTAGGTGGTCATCCCAATTTCCACCAAAATCTATTACACATGCTCTAAGCATGTCTTCCAAATTTGGATCGTCCTTTCACTTTGTCCGTATGTTTGGGGATGATAAGCTGTACTTAAATTTAATCGCGTCCCCATGGCTTCTTGGAAACTTGTCCAGAAGTGTGAAGTGAAACGACTATCTCTATCGGATACAATGGAGAGTGGGACTCCATGTAAGGATACTACCACTTCTACATATAACTTGGCTAACCTTTCCATGCTAAAGGTTTCCTTCATGGGTAGAAAATGAGCTGATTTGGTTAATCGATCCACAATTACCCAAATCGCATCATTACCCTTTCTGGTCTTGGGTAACTTAGTAACAAAATCCATTGTTATGAGCTCCCATTTCCAAACAGACATTTCTAATTGTTGTAGTAGACCTGGGGGTTTCTGGTGTTCTGCCTTAACTCGTGAACAAGTTAGACACTTAGATACATATCTAGCTATGTCCGTTTTCATTCCTATCCACCAGAAATTATTTCTTAAATCTTGGTACATCTTATTATTTCCCGGGTGCATGGTATACCTAGATTTATGAGCTTCTTCTAAGATTTTATATCTTAATTCTCCTTGCTTAGGTACCCAAATTCTTTTCTTGTGGAATCTCCAAATTCCATCAACTCCTTGTTCTAATTCCTTTATTCTTCCTTTCATTCCTTCAGCATCATCCTTAATTGCTGTGGCTTGAATATTTTTCAGTTGTTCCATTAAGTCTAACTGTAAACTTAATCTAAGAGCACGAACTCGTTTTTGTTTTTCATGATACTTACGACTTAAGGCATCTGCTACTATATTGGCCTTTCCTTCGTGATACTGAATATCACAGTTGTAGTCACTTAGAATCTCCATCCATCTTCTTTGCCTCATATTCAATTCTTTTTGCCCAAATATATATCTTAAGCTCTTATGATCTGTATAAACAGTAAACTTACTTCCATACAGATAGTGTCTCCAAATTTTGAGGGCAAAAATTATCGATCCTAATTCTAAGTCATGAGTCGTATAGTTTTCTTCATGCTTCTTCAATTGCCTTGAGGCATACACTATTACCTTTTTGCGTTGCATTAGCACACATCCTAATCCTAACTTAGAAGCATCACAGTAAACTTCAAAATCTTCTGTCCCTTCTGGTAAGGCAAGAATTGGGGTGTTTGTTAACTTTTGTTTTAAAATTCTAAAAGCCACTTCTTGCTTAGATCCCCATTCAAACTTAACTGTTTTACAGGTTAGCTTAGTTAATGGCACAGCTATCTTAGAAAAATCTTTAATAAAGCGCCTATAATATCCAGCTAATCCTAGAAAACTTCTAACTTCCGTAGCTGATTGCGGGACCTTCCATTTGGTGATTGCTTCTATCTTAGCAGGATCCACGTGAATACCTTCATGATTCACCATGTGCCCTAAAAATTGCACCTCTTGTAGCCAAAATTCGCACTTCGAGAATTTGGCATAAAGTTTTTCCTTTCTTAACAAGGTTAAGAGTGCATGCAGGTGCTTACAATGTTCATTCTGACTTTTGGAATAAACGAGTATATCGTCGATGAAGACAATTACAAATTTATCCAAATACGGTTTACAGATCCTATTCATCATGTCCATAAATGCTGCTGGAGCATTTGTTAGTCCGAATGGCATGACTGTAAACTCGTAATGACCATACCTAGTTCTGAAAGCAGTTTTAGGTATGTCTTCTTCTTGTACCTTTAATTGATGATATCCGGAGCGTAAATCTATCTTAGAGAAATATCTAGCTCCTTGAAGTTGATAAAAAAGATCATCAATCCTAGGTAATGGGTATCGATTTTTAATTGTAACCTTATTCAATTCCCTATAATCGATACACATTCGCATTGAACCATCCTTTTTCTTTACGAACAATACTGGTGCTCCCCAAGGGGATGAACTAGGTTGTATAAATCCTTTATTTAGCAACTCATCTAATTGCTTTTTCAGTTCTAACATTTCGGTGGGTGCTAATCGGTAAAGTGCTTTAGCTACGGGTGTAGTTCCAGGAATTAAATGAATTATAAATTCTACCTCCCGATCTGGTGGTAATCCTGGTAGTTCTTCTGGGAATACATCCGAGTATTCTGATACTACCGGAATTTCCTTAAGTTCCTTACCTTTAGTGCTAATGATTACTGAAATCATATACACTATTTCTTGCTTTCGTTCATAACTAGCAACTTTCATTACTGAAATAAACTTCATGGGTTTACGCGGCTTATCTCCCGTATCCATAATTACTTCTCCGGTGGGTGCACGAATTTCTATGGAATTCTTATCACATAGGATTCGAGCATGGTTGGCTACTAACCAATCCATTCCTAACACAACATCGAATCCAGCTAATTCCATAGGTAGTAGGTTTGCAGAAAATTTATGACTTAAAAGTTCTATCTTTCCTTTTTGCAAAACCTTATTTATGTTAACAGAATTTCCATCTGTCGTTTCTACCGTAAAAATTTGTCTAAGGTTGGTTAAGGGTAGGTTAAGAGCTTGGCAGAATGAAATATTTATAAAGCTTTGGTTTGCACCAGAGTCAAATAATACTTTTGCGTAAACGTCGTGAACTAAGAACGTACCAGCTATCACATCAGGAATTAGTTATGCTTCCTGAGTAGTTAACTGGAAGGCTCTTGCGTTTCTTTTGGTAGCTCCGTCTGCAGGTTTGGCTTTGTTGTCAGCTGGTTTGACCAATTTTGGGCAGTCTGGCCTAAAATGTCCAGCTTCTCCACAGTTGTAGCAGATGGTTGATTTCTTCTTCCTGCAATCTTCTTCTTGATGCCCTGGAATTTTGCAGAAATTGCAATATCCCTTGCATCTACCAAAATGCTTTCGTTTACAGGTATTGCAGAATGGAACAGTGGAAGATTGCCCAGTTCCCTTTTTCTTGAAATTATTCCTATTACCCACACGAAATCCTTGGGTAATCTTCTGGGCCACTTCCTTTTTCCGAGTTTCTTCTCGCGTACGTACCAGTCCGTCCGTCAAGGTATTGGCTAATTCCACCGCATCATCGATCGTGCGGGGCCTCGCAGCTTTAACAATATCACGGATTTCGCCAATCAACCCCCAAATATAGCGAGAAATAAGTACCGGTTCTGGCGAAGCCAGGGTTGGTACCACTCTAGCATACTCGAAGAAATGTCGAAGTATACCCTCGACAGTCTACATCCACCATCCGGTGGTTCAGAAACTTGTTCGCCATTTGTTCCTTCTCATATCCGGGGCAGAATTTTCTTTCCACCAAACGTTTAAACTCTTCCCAACTCATGGCATAGGCCACGTCACTTCCCTTGGCTTGTAGTACCGTATTCCACCATTCTAGCGCCCCTTCTTTAAAAAGATTTGACGCGTACATGACTTTGTCCTCCTCGGCACATTTACTTATTTTAATTACCGCTTCAGTTTTCTCTAACCAACGCAATGCAGCAGTCGCCCCCTCCTTGCCTGCACATTCAACTGGTTTACAGGCAAGAAATTCCTTATAAGTGCAACCAGGCGTTGCAGCTTTTATTCTTTTAAAGTTTGGGGCCTGCATTACATCATCGTTATTATTAATGTTGCCTCCTCCATTTATGCTATTACTGAAGTTATCTTCATGAGTATGTTTGCTAGGAATAATTTGTTGTGGTTCAACTGGATTCCGAGCAGCAACAAGAATTGCTGGAATAGCATTGGCTATTCCTTGAGCAACGATATTCTCGATATCTTGCCTATTCAGAAATTGATCTTCATTGTGTTGCTCGGATTGGTTACCCTCGTTAACTTGTTCATTACCAGCGTGTGCCATCTGGTAATTATTATATATTAGCACCAAAATGAATAACAACCAAACATAATAATAAAATAATCGTACATAATCAAGTTAACACGTATAGCCAAAATTGTCGATTTTTCGACTTCCATATTTTATATATTATTATGCGTCCGTACACACCTGTTATTTTACAAGAGTTTTATTTTTAGTTATTTTACAAAATTATATTTTTATTATTATATTATTATTAAACACATATTCCTACAACCACACAACCATAGTTACACCATTCCCGTCAGCTGGCATCTCAGAAACGACGATAGTGGCGGAGTTCAGCCAGGTTTTCATTGCTCATCGGTGGGTTTGGTGCAGGCTCCGGGTCGAACTGAGAAAAAAGTATAAGGATTATTTAAGAGGTTCTGGAATTGCCAGTCGGTTGTCCACCATTCTTCTAGCTCTGCTGGTAGCGGTTGGGTGTGGATAATAGGATCTGGGATCTCAGGTTCTAGGTCAATTGGAAGTTGTGCTTCTGCTGGGTAGTTAAAGAGGTTCTCACCGACAGGTCCGATGAGGTCACTAAGTGCTAATTTATGATCTAGCTCCTCCCAGGGTGGCATTTCCTGGTCTTGCCTGGAACTTTCCCCAATCTCTATTTCCTTGCCTTTACCTTTGGGATCCTCCATCTTTATAACTTTTCGTGTCGCTGGTTTCCTCCTACGCGTGTGCCTCCAGCCCACTAATCTTCTTCTTTTCTTTGGCTTTGGTTTTTCTGGAGGTTGAGCTTGAAATTCCATAGGTTCATCATTGTCGGTAAAATAACCGGTAAAGTCTCTGGAGACTTCCACATTCACAGAATAAAGATTGAGATTCTGAAGAGCTTCAGACAATTCATTCATGCTGTTTAGCATATATGAAGAAAACACACAAAATTTCTAGGTTAAAATTTTGTAGATTAAATTTTCACAGAATCAGAAAAATTAAATATTAATTATAAACATATAAATTAATTCTACAAACAAATTGATTAAAACAAAATATTGCGAATTTTATATGTTAAAATTTACAACTGAAACTCGAAATACACTAGGGTTTGTGCATTCAGAATTTATTATGTTTAACATGCCTTTATATAAGGTTTATTCTATCTTCTCTTACTAAGTTGTTTATCTAATGGGCAAAGTTTCGGTAAACTTTCTGGCTTATAGATGATATGGGTGCTAGTACTAGGTGAGGGTATTGGCAGTTTAACTTAATTAAAAGTTAACATTTACTGCTGTAGTGGCTAACATATAGAGATTTACCCATTGTTGATCTAATTCATTTTCCCACGGTGGGTTATTGCCTATTTCCTGAGTTTCCTTATTAATCATCACTCCTCTTGGTTGTGACTTCTTTATTTTCTCTTGACTTTTTCTAATAATCCAACTTCTTTTCTCAATGGTAAGTGGTTTCTCAAATTGTGTCTTACGAACAAATATTCCTTCCTCAGTATCTGCTTAGTATCTTGAGGAAAATGAGGTTCCCTTATCTTTTGGTTAACTATCTAATTGACGATAGATGTCTGAAATTCTTTGTTTACCCATACTGTAACTAACAAATAGTCAGATAACACAAAAATACATAATCACAGAATGGCAATCAGAAAAATTAAGTATTTCTAAATACTTAATAGGCTTAAATCAGTGGCTCTGATACCACCTTTTTCTGTCATGGCCCCCGTCCCGGTTTGACCCGGTCCAAGAGCCGCGGGACAGAAATCCCATGGTATTTATTTAATTTGGCAGCGGAAGTATTAACAGGATCATTTTAAGACTTGAAAAATGCCCGATTATTTTATTCCATAATTTGAGATAAACACCGTAATTTACAATAGAGGAATTTCACGAGGAAATTCCCTGGTTTACAAAACATGTTTATTCATTTTATTGAGCCACCACTTCAAGCTTGTAAGTGCTCCGTAGCACGTTTTCCTTGATTCACAGCAGGTCGCTTGAAACATGCTTTAAAAATATTTTATAAGCGGGGAAATACTGGCGAGTCATTCAGGTTAAACAAAACGACACATGAGTTATGAATTACAGCATAAGAGCGATTACAATGGCTTCTATCTTATTTTTATCTGGCGCCGTGTCACCTCCTGGTGACGATGGTCATACCACTATTGGGTCCTTTCACCCAAGTAGTTATGATTATCACTGTTAGGATTTATTAGCCTAACTGTGAGAAATTAGTAATGTGCACAATACCCCACTAGCCAGTGATTTAAGATAACCATAACTTAATCCCTGTAATTATAACCTTTGAAAATAATTGAAGTATTGTAAAACACTTTTGATAAAAGAGAATGACTCACATTGCAAGTTTAGTCGGGCAGAGTTTAGCCTACTGATAACCTGTTAACCTAATTAAATAACAATGCACACGAAAACTAGGTTAGTAACTTTAATCCAACTTTTACGACAACTCACGAGATCAAAACCCTCACAATGAATGGCAAAGTGCGATACTTAAACATCCATCGAATTTACGACGAATGACAAAGCATAACCCAAGTTTGAGCAGCATTTAAACATCCATCGGATAGTTTTTATCGATCGGACATTAAATTGTAGCAGTGATTGAGTTATTACCCTGTTATCGCGGCAGCGTTTCGTGATTCTGTGTTTTATGTAGAAAACTGACGATATCTCAGTGTATAAAACGAATTTTTACATCGAACAAGTGCCAGAATTCAATTGCCGAACTCCCCCATTTATACCTGGAAAACGGCTCCCTCGCGTGGCGCGAGGGTCCGTCGCGTGGCGCGAGGGGGACCACCCTACCATAGGGTAGCCCCGTGTCTGCTTAGCTTGGGTGAGTCGACGTTTTCTCAAAATTAAATTTCTACGAAAAACTATTTAGATAATATCGAATAGGAAATACCCCCCCTGAGTTTTAGGGGCCCTGATCCTGATTCCGATTGTTCTGAAATTTTAGGGTTTATGCAGGATTACTTGGGGGTCTCAATTAGGGTTTCCTAATGAACAGATTAAGATAAGAAATAGTAATTTTAATGAGAGTTGTTACAATTGGTAAACGCCCGTGTGGACTGGAAGGAAACGCCCGAAGCTCATGTGTTCAAGGCTGATCTTCCTGGGATCAACAAGGAAGAAGTGAAGGTGGAGGTGGAAAATGGAAACATCTTACAGATCACCGGTGAGAGGAACGTGGAGAAAGAAGATAAGAATGATAAGTGGCATCGGGTTGAAAGAAGCAGCGGAAAATTCACAAGGAGGTTCAGGTTGCCGGAGAATGCTAAAATGGATCAGGTGAAGGCGGCCATGGAAAACGGAGTGCTTACAATTACGGTGCTCAAAGAAGAAGTGAAAAAGCCTGATGTCAAGTCTATTGAAATCTCCGGTTAATATAGTGTGTTGATTTTACAAATGTTATGGACTTATGAAGTCCTCGAGTCCGATTATTCTTTGATGTAAAGTGTTTTGTGTCCTACAATGTGTTCGAACTTGGTGATAAATAAAATGCTATTTAGCTTCTAAATTACAAACTTATAATGACAAAATGAATTCTACCAAATTATACAAAGAGTTATGTGTAGAACCACCATGGCTAGTTGCCAGTTTAACATTTTCTTGAATCTCCATTGCTCTCTTTCTCATTTCTTCCCCTTCTTTATCCACCAAAAGTCTTCTGATTGCACCTTCAATCTCCCTTTTCTCCACAACAATTTCAATACCCATCTTCCACACATGACTCAAATACCTAGCATTCATCAACTGGTCTACACTAAACGGTTGGCACAACATTGGAACCCCTTCGGAAACACTTTCCATAGTAGAATTCCAACCACAATGGCTCCAAAATCCTCCAACCACTTTATACGATAAAACCTCCTTCTGGGGTGCCCATTTCACAATCAAACCTCTCACCTTAATCTCTGCCACCAAACCCTCTTCCAAAAACTCGACCCATTCGTAACCTTGAACCGAACCTGGTCGAACCACCCATAGGAACGGTTGGTTACTGTTGACTAGACCCCATGCCATTTCAGTTGCTAGTTTTTTATCCATGTTAGCTACACTACCTAAGCTCACATAAATCACTGATTTGGGTTCTTGTTTATCTAGCCATGTGATGCAACCGATGTCCTCTTCAAGAAAACTAGTGGAAGGGGTTGGGGCTGTTTTGTGCAATGGACCGATTGTAAAAATGGGAACTTGGTATTGTTGGCGGATTTGGGTCAGTGCCGATGGTTCAAGAAATTCAAGGGTGTTCCAAATGAAGGCGGAAGGGGGTGTCTTGGGGGTGATCATGTTGGCCAATTCAATGGCGTCCTGTATTGGCAAGCCAATAAAGGGTAGATCTTTGTATCTAAAGGGTTTGAGTTCAGGAACTATTTCCTGCATTAAAGAATCTTCAAGGAAAGTTCAAACGGATTGTTAGTTGTAGCCGGATCATGAAAGTAACATAATGAAACACATACCAAGATATCATATTTCAAAACTTATTTATACATAATTACTATTTATAAGAGCTATTGTGCAATGTTTTCATAACCAGAACGGGCAGTCTGATGGCCTGGACCCACACATAGTCAGGTCTATTGGTGGACCACTTCCATATGGATTTGTTAGTTTTTGGTGCCGGTTCAATGGTAGAGAAAAAAAATCACAAATACTTTCCTAGATTATATGATTTGATCTTGGGATCTCAACACAGGAAAGAGTGTTAGACCTAACACTAAGGCTGGAGGGTGTGGGGGCGCCACCCCCGCCAACTCAGCCACTATAGCGCCCCTAAGGGCTCCATCACCACACCCTCCATTTTAAGAGGGGGGGGGCGCCATAGGTGAGGCGCTAGCATGGTAACGAAAAGGTTAAAGTGTTCAGGTGGGGCCCACAACTTGTAAACCAATCAATTTTTTTTTGTTTAATAGGGGGCTACATCCACACCCTACAAATTAAAGGGGGGGCTTCATGGCTGACGTGGATCTACGTGGATCCTACGTGGACTTGATAAAGCCCCATGGGACTCCAACCACACCCTATAGCCTAAGAGAAGATGTTGGTATTACATTTTTAATATCTAAATTAAATATTTTTCTATTCTTTTTATATCATTTTATCATACACATATGAACGTATTTGCTAACTATTTTGTTATAGCATTTTCCAAATCCTTTCAACTACTTTTTCCTCTTGTACTTCTTTTAATAACAACACTGTTTCAAACTTGACCAAGATAGTATTTAAATTTGGGAAATTTACGAAAATGTCATTTGACCAACGTCTTTATGAAAATGTCACATTCATGCGTCCGTGGACGACTCCTCCACATGGGATGCGTCCAGCTGCAAGGGATGCGTCGGGGAGGCATGGGATGTGTCGGGGAGGGCATGGGATGCCTCGGGGAGGCATGGGATGCGTCGGGGATGGACTCTTCAACATTTGAAAGGACACGTGTCAGCTCCTCGTTCATGGACTCTTCAAGGTGACGGACAGACGCCTCCCATGTGGAGGAGTCCGTCCACGGACGCATGAACATGACATTTTCGTAAAGAACGTTAGTCAAATGACATTTTCGTAAATTCCCCTTTAAATTTTATGAATCATTCAAATATATATATTTTTTTTAAATCAATTATGATGTTATCCGTGTTGCCCAGAATGATCTTTGATCTCTAGAACATAAATGATAAACGTAACTTTATTGAATGTTGAATACAATGTGATGATTACAAATGAAACTATCTATCCCTATTTATACTAATCTAATGGGTACGAGTGTAGAGACAAGTCCCTTCGCGAATAGATGCGTCTCTTGAATGTGTGGACGAGAATCAACGTGAAAGGTTGCGTTTTTTCTTTCTTAATCACAACCACTAATCGAATGGGTGTGTCTCTTGGTGGTGTCCCTTGAAGCCGTCGATCATAGGGGTGTGTCCCAAGGGTGTCGCAACCCTTAGGGGTGTTGGTTGACATCTTTCAGTTTAACATAATCAACCCCTATAGTTTGTAACCGCCATGTAACCGCCATACTTTATACTAATTACCACTAAACCCTTGTACTAGGATGTGTAGAGATTAACGATTTCATTCACCCCCCTAATCTTGAACATCCTAGAGTTGTTGCAGATATTGAACTCCGAGCAGTTCTCGCATTGTAGCAAATTTGACTCTTGCTAGTGCCTTTGTTAGTATGTCTGCCCGTTGTAGTTCTCCATTTATATGTTCCACATTGATGTGTTCGTTCTCCACGCATTCTCTTATGAAATGATAACGTGTATCAATGTGCTTGCTTCTTCCATGAAAGACTGGATATCTCATGAGTGCTATTGCAGAAACGTTATCCACCCTGAGTGTTATCTTCTCTTCCTTCCAGACTGTAATTTCACTTAATAGTCTTTTAAGCCATAGTGCTTGGCATGCTGCTGCAGTGGCTGCCATGAATTCTGATTCACATGATGATAATGCCACTGTCTATTGCTTTTGTGTACACCAGGTTATAGGTGATTCTCCAAAGTGGAATACCAGACCAGTTGTTCCTTTTCCTTTGTCTGTATTAACTCCAAAACTGCTATCACTATAACCTGTGATCTTACATCCTCCTTGCTTCTTGTATATGATTCCATGCTCTTTAGTTCCTTTGATATAACGTAGTATTTGCTTCACTGCTTTCAAGTGTTGCTCTTTTGGTTCTTGCATGAATCTACTAAGCAGACTGACTGGGTAACATAGATCTGGCCTTGTATGCAATAAGTACCTGAGAGAACCTATCAGGCTTCTGTAATGTGTTGCATCTACTAGATCTCCTTCTTCAGTCTTTGTTAATTGTGTTCTTGGATTCATAGGAATCTTTGTGTCGTTGCAGGTTAACATATCAGCGTCTTTGAGTATCTTGTTGATATAGCCTGTCTGCTTGATGGCTATCTCTCCCCCTGCTTGAATAACTTCTATTCCCAGATAATATGCTAGCAATCCTAGATCGCTCATTTCAAACTTGTTCTTCATCTGAGATTTGAAAGCATCTATCTCTTTCCTTGATGTTCCAGTGACTATCAAATCATCAACATAGACTCCAACTATTAATGTAGAAGTCTTACTCGTCCTTGTATAGATTGCATTCTCTAAAGTGCACTTCTTGAAGTCAAGTGACTTTAGGGTTTGATCTAACTTCGTATTCCAAGCTCTTGGTGCTTGTCTTAATCCATACAGTGCTTTTGATAGTCTATAAACCTTTCCTTCATCACCTGGCTTTACAAATCCTTCTGGTTGTGAGACATAGACTTCCTCCTTGAGATCTCCGTGTAAGAATGCAGACTTCACGTCTAAATGATGTACCTCCCAACCTTGATATGCTGCTAAAGCCAACATTAGTCGAACTGTCTCTATGCGTGCTACGGGTGCAAAGACTTCGTCAAAGTCTATTCCGTGTTGCTGAACGTATCCTTTTGCTACCAGCCTTGCTTTGTGTCTGACCACGTTTCCGTTTGCATCTTTCTTAGTCTTGAATACCCATTTTAAACCTATTGCCTTGTGATTTCTTGGCAATTCTGTCAACCTCCAAGTGTTATTTTTGTTTATCGAGTCTAACTCGGCCTTCATTGCTTCAATCCACTTTTTGTCACTAGACGTTTCCTTGTAATTCCTTGGTTATTCTTCAGCAAGTAATAATTCTTGTGGATCTACTTGAATTTCCTCTGTCTCTTCGTATAGTTCTTCGAGACTTCTTAGTTTTACTGGAGTGTCACTAATACTCTCCGTTGTACTTTCAGAGGTAGATGGACCTCTACTAGATAATCTGCTTGAACTTCCTGCTGAGTTCTGATTGTACGAATGTGCTGGCGGGGTTTCATAGGAGTCTTGATCTTCTATCTGATCTACTCCTGAATCTTCATGATGTGGCCCGCTACTACCAGGACTATTTGGTTCATTTTCTTCTAACTCTGGTGGGTTGTCTACTTCTTGAATGGCAAAGTTTGTCCATTCGGGATTACCTGAATCTACCGTTTCCATATAACTATTCATTCCAGTTCCATGGTTGACCTTCCATGAACTTTACATCTCTACTGACACATATCTTGTTCTTCGTCGGATCATATAATCTGTATGCCTTTGATCCTTCTTCTATTCCAAGGTAAACCATAGGTGCACTTCTATCATCTAACTTCTTTTGTTGAAGTGGTAATACCTTAGCGTATGCTGTGCAGCCAAAAACCTTTAAGTGTTCCAGATTCGGCTTTCTTCCTTTCAATGCTTCATACGGGGTCTTGTTTACCAAAGCCTTCGTTGGAATCCGGTTTAATAAATATAACGTATGTCTTATTGCTTCTCCCCAGAAATTTTGTGGCATGTTCATTGCCTTTAACATACTTCGAGTAGTTGACAACATCGTCCTGTTTCTTCTTTCCACTACTCCGTTTTGCTGTGGGGAATATGGCGATGTAAGCTGTCTCGCTATGCCATTGTCCTTGCAATACTTGTTGAATTCAGCCGACGTGAATTCTCCTCCTCTGTCCATCCTTAGCATTTTTAACTTGGTTCGAGTTTCTGTCTCCACCCTTTCTTTGAACTGCTTGAAAGTTTCGAATGCTTGATCCTTGGAAGTTAGTAGATATGCCCACATGTAGCGAGTACAGTCGTCTACAAGTAGAAATATATACTTCTTCCCAGCATGTGTTGGTGGGGATATAGGACCACACAAATCTCCATAGACTAAATCCAGAGGTCTCAAAGATCTGAATTTTGCCTGATTTGGAAATGGTGTCCTAGTATGTTTTCCTAATAAGCATGCGTCACACACTTGATTGGCATGACTTATTTGAGGAACTCCATGTACCAAGTTCTTTCGAGTCATTTCCTTAATAGCATCGAAGTGTAAATGGCCTAACCTTGCGTGCCATAACCATGCTAAATCTTCTGTGTTTGAGAGCAGGCAGATTGGCCTTCCAATCTTCAACTTTACTTTATACAACCTGTTCCTCATTCTCCTGACTCGCATTAGTAACTTTCTATTTCTGTCGCGGACTGTTAGTAAGTCTCCATCCATTACTACTTTGCAACCGATTTCTGTGAGTTGTCCGAGGCTCAATATGTTGCTTTTCAGACTTGGAATGTAGTATACTTGAGAAACAATCTTTTGTTCTTGGTTCAGACATTCCAGCAGTATTGAACCTATGCCTTTAATTTCTATGTGCGACCCGTCACCGAACCAAACTTGCCCTGTCACCTTTTCATCTAATTCTCTGAAGTGACTTCGCACTCCTGTCATGTGGTTGCTGGCCCTGTTGTCTAAATACCATAGACTTTCATCTTCTGAGGCGTAACTTGTTGGTTCTATGCGTTCTTCGTTTAGTAGAACCCTTTCTTGAACAACGTTTTCTTCTTGTATTGCCATTAGCAATACGGGTGCTTCGTCTTCCTCGACGAGATTTGAATGCTCTTGTACAACATCTTTCTCAGGACAATCTTTCTTGAAGTGTCCATACTTCTGACACTTGTAGCACTGGATCTTACTTATGTCTGTTTGGTTGCTTCCAAAATTCCTCCAATTCTTAGACTTTCCACCTCTAGGTCTGTAAGAAGATCCTTCATACTTAGTACCTTGCTTGTCTTTATTGTCTCGCCAGTTCCCACACGGTTGGTTGAACCTGCCACGCCCGCGGTTTCCAAACTGTCTTCCTCTGCCTGAGTTGTTATCGTGATGCGTAAACATCAACTTGTCTTGACTTTCTCCTGGGCTTCCTTTCTTTTGCTTAAGTCTTTCTTCGAACATTTTTAACCTTCCGACCGCTTCTTCTAGCGTTATTGTTTCTAGATCGGAGTATTGTTCCATCGAGGCGACAATCTGAGTAAACTTATCTGGCACTGCATTTAGGAGTTTGCGTACCAGAGTTGGTTGACTCAGTGTTGTCCCTAATTCGCTTGCCCGGGTAACTACACTGTTTATCTTTGCGGTGAAGGAGTCTATAGTGTCATCTTCCCTCATTTGCATTAACTCGAATTCTGATAAAAGTGTATGCCAACGAGCCTTCTGTACCCGATCAACACCAACGTGTCTAGTCTTGAGATTTTCCCAAATTTCCTTTGCAGTTTTACAACTTGCAACTTGCAATACAACATCATCTGGTATTGCTTGGAACAGATAAGCAATTGTCTCCTTATCTTTCTTAACATCCGTTTGCGTATTTTCTGCCGATTCAATCGTTTCCCAAAGTCCATTCGCTTCCAAAATCGTTTTGATGCGAATTGCCCAAACCGTATAGTTTGTTGCTTTCAAAATAGGACACTGGAATTGGGAAAGAGAACTTCCTTCCTTTTGAATTACAATTTGTGAATTTGGTCCGGTTGCCCCTGACATGTCTTCCGACCGAACAATCTTCACTTTCAAAAACTTTTATCTTTCTTGGTTTCAACAAACCTCTAATCCTTAACCCCCGCGTATAACCCAACGCGTAATAAACAATCAATCTAATTCGCACTAAACCCCGGAATCAAAACCCTAGATTCCTAACCCCTGGTTCGACCCTGAACCGAAAATAAAACTAACTTGCGAATTGAGAAAGAATAATAAAACCTGATCGCGAATTCCCTGCGATGCCTAGAGCCTGATGCTCTGATACCAATTGTTGCCCAGAATGATCTTTGATCTCTAGAACATAAATGATAAACGTAACTTTATTGAATATTGAATGTTGAATACAATGTGATGATTACAAATGAAACTATCTATCCCTATTTATACTAATCTAATGGGTACGAGTGTAGAGACATGTCCCTTCGCGAATAGATGCGTCTTTTGAATGTGTGGACGAGAATCAACGTGAAAGGTTGCGTTTTTTCTTTCTTAATCACAGCCACTAATCGAATGGGTGTGTCTCTTGCTGGTGTCCCTTGAAGCCGTCGATCATAGGGGTGTGTCCCAGGGGTGTCGCAACCCTTAGGGGTGTTGGTTGACATCTTTCAGTTTAACATAATCAACCCCTATAGTTTGTAACCGCCATGTAACCGCCATACTTTATACTAATTACCTCTAAACCCTTGTACTAGGATGTGTAGAGATTAAGGATTTCAATCCGGCTTGTAAAGTTTAACCACACTTTTAGTTCTATAATCTGTATATTCTAACCTTTACTTTTGGAGCTTTTGTATGTGTGTTAAGGAAGATAGAAATTACCATGCACTGGAAACCGGCCTTCTTGATGTAGCTGAGGGATAATCTTGTATGCAGGAAAGAAAGACGCACCGCTGGTGTGCATGATGATAGACGGCAGACCCAGATCAACGGCAACCGATCCTCCAAAAACCATGAGGTTATCATAGATTATATCAACTGATTCCTTCTCAGATTCTTCTTTTTGCGCACTTATGATTTGAACAAGATATTCCTGCAGATGTGGTTTGCAGTTATCATTCAGAGCCTACAAGAACTGGAGAAAGCTGGTAAAGTTGCCAGGGCCCGATAAGTTATCGGGCAAAGGGAGGAAGGTGAAATCAGGATGATTGGAAGAATCAGGCGGGTTGAATTCCGGGTGAGCAATAGTTATGGAGAACGCTTTGGAGTGATGGTAAGTGCCCAGTTGGAGCATGGGGGTCATGTGGCCTTGAAGTGGACTTGCTACCAACACTAATCGCCATTGTCTTCTGCCGTTATCCGCCATCGGCCTTTGTATGATACTACGATGCGTAAGATATCTTTCTTTCTTATTAGAAAAAAAGACTTTGTAGATGTTTATAATCATGGCAAAGTTGAATATTCGATGGTTGGTGGCAATTTCTTTGACATTTCTTTTTTAATTTGTTATAATACAAATCTTAGGTTCATATATACTTTTCTAAGACATTTAGTCATTTTATATTATGGAAAAATTATAAAAATGGCTATTGACTATAAAACTTGTGATTGTATTGAATAATTGTGTGTTTACAATGAAAGATAAGAAGACTATAAATAAATAATAGCGTTACACATAAAACCCTCTAATATAACATAACATATAATTCTGTCTAATATCCCCCTCAAGCTAAGGCCGGGGAGCGACCTGTAGCTTGGATCGAAGAAGAAGGAATCGTTGTGAGGATAGAGGCTTTGTGAATACATCTGCAATTTGATCATCTGTTTTGATAAACTGTACAAAGAGTTTTCTTTGAGCAACATTTTCCCTAACAAAATGATAATCAATTTCCACATGAGGAGGATAGTGCGGGTAGCTGTATCCTTAACACAAAAAAAGTCTGCATGAAACTCAAAGGAAACATTATTGTCTTCACAAAAACGTTGTACAGAAATAAGATTGCGTTTCAGTTGTGGAACATGAAGAATTTTGTTAATGGAAAGGGTTTGTGTGGGTGAACAAAAAGATTTAGAAACAATATGAAGAATAGGTAAACTGTGGCCATTACCAACAAGAAGTGTGTCCTTACCATGATAGGGTTCAGCATTGTCAAAGCCATTGAGATCAGGTCCAGCATTACTATTAGAACCAGTGTCCGGCAGCCAAGAAGTTGACGCTTGTGAGTAAAGTTTGCTTGTGGAGCTTGTCTTGGGGATCGAATTGTTGTTGGATCACGATTAGGACACTGAGATGGAACATGTCCAATGCCACACCTGTTGCAAGAACCATAGACGGTATTTTGATTAGATGCCCATGCAAATCTAGGATTGGTACCTGTAGTAGATCCTATGGTGCGGTTATTCTGAGTGTTGTTATTGCAGGATTAGTGGTTGTAATAGTTTCCACAACCACGACGATTGGAGGAGCCACGATCACGATTGGGCTGTCCACGAGTGGTGTAGAATACCTAATTCTGCTGCTATCCGGGTTGTACAGTGAACCCTAGTTGTGTCATGAGTTGTTGAAGGGATTTTATGGTTTTGGGTGTGAGTGCCTTTGTGGGGTCAGATCCGGTTGTAGCCGTGAAGGCATGGACTGCTGGAATAGTAGGATCAACTTTTTTGTCATATATTTATGATCAGCAAGCAATCCAGGGAGTTCCAGAAGAGTAATAGGAGGGTGTCTTGCAATTAGGGTGGGCTTCAAAGAGTTGTATTCTTCCCGGAGACCTGAAATAATCAACATAACAATATCTTTTTCTTTCATAGGCTCACCAATGTTTGTTAAGGCATCTGAGTATTCTTGTGCTCGCGTGAGATAAGTAGTGGTTGTTTCTTCTGGTTTCATCTCAAGTTTGAGTAGCTGGGTTTTGAGGGTATATTCTCGAGAAGACGTATGTGGTGCATAGGCGCGTTCCAACCAGTGGCGAAGCTTGGATTTTTCGGCCGGGGGGGTGAAAACATATATACCCAAAAATTTCTATAGAATACCCAAAAATTTCTATAGAACCGGGGGGGTGAAAACCTATATACCCACAAATTTCTATACGAAAACTACATATATAACACTACTGAGCGAAAAATCCCGGGGGGCGGGCGTCCCCCCCCCCCCCCCCCCCCCCGCCCCTTGTAAGCTTCGCCCCTGGTTCCAACGAGAGCCATAGTTCACGAGAGGTCTCACCTTGTATCTGATAAAAAGAGGATTTAGATATTGTGGAAAGTATCAACATGCGGACATGGGCGTCATTAGCAATCCAGGCAGAGTAATCAGGATTTGTTTGAGCAATTTATGGGGCTGCAGATTCCTTGTCAGAGGAAGAGAGGTGGCTGTAATAGTTGGTGGTAGGCAAACAATGGTCCCATCAATGTAACCAATAAGACCATTGGTGACAAGGAAAGGTTTGATCATGGTTTTCCAAAACCCATAATTTGTAGGGCTGAGTTTAAAACCAAACTTGTGGGAATTGTGATTAGTTTTATCAGCTGTGGTGAAGGGAACAATAGCCATTGTGAATAGTGCTCCGTGAATGCTGACAGTACCCCGTGAACAGTGCATGAACAGTACGTCATGAACAGTGAATCAGGGAGGGCTGTTGACCAAAGTTCTGGTGGTTGCAATCAGAAAAATAGAAGAAGATTGCAACAAGTTCTAATGGTGGCGGCAACTAGGGTTTAGGTCCAAGAGCTTTTAGCTCTGATACCATATAAAACTTGTGATTATATTGAATAATTGTGTGTTTACAATGAAAGATTACAAGACTATAAATAGATAATAATGTTACACATAAAACCCTCTAATACAACATAATATATAATTCTGTCTAATATTGACCAAAACCACTATCAGATTTGGCCACCTCCCGCGTCCTTGGAGTGAGGCGTCATGCACGGGATGCGTCTTGGAATTGGAATTGGACACGTGTCTGCAGTTGGAGGCCCATGCGTCTGCAGTTGAAGTCCCATGCGTCTGTACTTGAGCCCATGCGTCTGCACTTGATGATAATACAGATCTGAAGTTGGCCGGAGAAGGAGACGTCTCCGGCGAGTCAAAAATAATGTTAGGAGCTATGTGGGGCCAACAGATAGATGCATCTTCTATTTTCCAGTCTCCCCGGAGAATCATTTGAATTATATATAGAACTTAACACAATGTAAAAGTGTAACATCAAAACATCACGCATTAACGCTGTGTTCATTGTTCCCTATAAAAAAGGTGGGTGGTTTTTTCATCCGTTAAGAGTTCCTCACATGTTTCATCAATTATGAATTTGCGTCTATGTGGGGCCAACAAGGATTTACATCCAAACTTTGATTTGGAGTAGAAGATGCAACTCACCGGAGAAGGAGACTTTGATCTGCAACTCGTCGGAAATGGGTTGATTATAATTACAAATAATTAACATCTTTCAAGGGTTTTACATGTTATATTATATTCATAAGTATATACATGTTATATTCATAGTTCTTACTCTTACTAGATGGGTTCATCCTTTGACATTCTTTTATGTTTTAGCATCATAAAACAAAACCATGACAATCTTATGTTCCGCGAGAGCCCAATTCATGACATTTCGTCTTACATGTTTGATGTTACCATGAGTTTGATAATTGACTATCACTGGTATGAACCAAATCAGATTGGGTTGACACCGAAAACCGGAAAGACAAAAGACCATATATCAAAGACTAGACTGCTAGAAGATCAAAGTTCATTTTGGTGAGATAATGTGGTTTAGGTTAGACCACAAAAACCATTGATATGTTTATATAGTTGACAAATTCCAGCTAGCCAACTCTATTAGCATTTAAAAAATTGTCGATTTACTTATATTTTACTTTTCATGCGTCTTACATGCTGATATGTTTATTTATTTTTAAATATAATCATGATGCAGTATTGTGATAAGCATGTTCTGATATTTTATGCTTTGCATAATATCTTATATACACCAGGCAAAATAGACGGGTCAAGACAGGTCGGGTGGCGGGTCAAAACATGTTTGGATCAGAACGGGTCGATTGAAAAATAGGGTTGTTTTGGTTCGGGTCGAAACGGGTTAGGGTAAGACGTAGACAGCCTTACCTCTACCCCGTAGGAATAGAGAAAAGTTAGAATATGAGTTGAAATATTACTTACTATTTGTGTAGAACACGCTGCAATCAAATTAAAACAAATGAAATGTGGTGGATTCGGAATTAAACGAAATACACAAAAACAGGTCCATAAATTGAAATCTATTGTACTCACAGCCTTGCAGGTTAAAAAGACTCTAGGATTGATGCCATTCTGATACGCTCTTGGATGGGACGATAGTTTTACGGGTGAGGAGGAGACGTTAGTCGACCGATGGAGGCCTGGAATCACAGATAACTACTGAAGCCGCAGGTAACCTCTAAACGGTATTACTTAACTGCCAAATTTCGGCTCAACTGCCAACTTTAAACAGCTGAGATTGAATCTTAGGGTGGTCATGAGCGATTTTGACTAATTTCAACGGTTAGGATCAACAAAGGGCACCATTACTCAACGTGGATATATATAATATCAAGTTTCAAATTTCAAGAATCATGGTTTAGTCAAGTATTTTGGTCTCGACATTTAATCATGAAATTGATAACACACTAAGGCTGGACGGTATGAGGGCCGTCCCCGGGTCGGCCTGGTGCGGCGACGGAGCTGCACCCCCCCCCCCCTGGTTGTCCCCGTCCTCTCCGTCGCCCCCTAGACGTTCTTGCCGGGCCTCACTTCTATATCCAGCACACACACACACAACTATACAGATATACATATGTATATATAAAGGGGGGGATAGCTCATCCCCACACCCTAGGCCCATCCCTTTAGGCTCATCCCCCATACCCGCTTATGTGACGTTTTTGTGGCAGATGGACTACGTGGCTGCACTTAAATAATCAATAACCATTTTAAAGTCTGAACATTCAACAACTAATTTCAGTATTCAAGGGTGGAAGTTTAAAAAGAAACACAAACCGAATTTACTAAACAAAACAATTGTAACATAATTCCAATCACAAAATCTACAAATCACATACTAAAGTAAAAATGTAATGGTACAAGCTTTACCTTCGTTTGATCCGACAAAATTGCAATGACAAATCTATAAAATATGTTGCTATCATTTCAAAACAAATAGAAGACAACTTTACGTACCTGAAAATGATATGCAAGAAATGACTGGAATATTTTGGTGGGAGACGAGGAGAGCGACATTGCAGCTCCAACTACTTTAAAAATCGAAGCCATTTTCTTGCCAAATTCTACAGGAAATTAAATCTTGCAAGTGGATCAACTGATGATCAATATTCTAGTGAGAAAGCTTTAAAAAACACAAACCTAAAAGTGGGAATGACCAAACAAAGACAGAGATCCGATAATATGATATTTTCAATTCTGACACAAACACTTTACACCCAAATACAACTCAAGGATTTGATACAATGACAAATTCATAAGGTATTTCTAACCAGAAATTTCAATAGACTTGACATCAGGCTTCTTCACTTCTTCTTTGGGCACCGTAATTGTAAGTACCCCGTTTTCCATTGCCGCCTTCACCTGACCCATTTTAGCATTCTCCGGCAACCTGAACCTCCTTGTGAACTTCCCGCTGCTTCGTTCAACCCGATGCCATCTATCATTCTTATCTTCTTTCTCAACGTTTCTCTCACCGGTGATCTGTAAGATGTTTCCGTCTTCCACCTCCACCTTCACTTCTTCTTTCTTGATCCCAGGAAGATCCGCCTTGAATACATGAGCTTCTGGCGTTTCCTTCCAATCCACACGGGCGTTTACCAAGGCAGAAGTTTCCCTTGAAACGCCAGAAGAAGATGAAATAGGGAAGTCTTTGAAAGGGTCCCAAATGTCTAGGGAAAAGGGGTCGAAGACGTTGCTTCTTCGGCCACCGAACAAGCTGGGGACGATCGACATGTTTGGCTGAAACTGTGGAAAGATTGAAGAATTTGGTTGTGTAGGTAATTTGCTGATTGGATTGTTTATGTTGGTGATTTTGAGGGAGCAGGGACGATTTATATAGTTTGGATAGGGATATTCAGGAACTTTCAGGATGACTCGTGTGAAGAAGAATAACGATGAAGAAGCTTCTTGAGCCTTCTACAGCCCAACCATTTTTTTTTTTTAAAGGTGTGAATTATTTTCGAATATCGGGAGGACTAGCAAACATTTGTCTTAACCAGATTCTTTGTAGAGAGTCCCCTTACATAATAGATCCGGAATTTAAACCCCTCAATCAGTTACCCAAACTTAACCCTGAATAAGGAAACTCACTCAAAATCAAATGATTATTGATTCATGTTACATGTTCCTTCAAAATCAAATTTGAGTAAATGGAACTCATGAAAGATAATTTTTAAGAGTAATCTTTTATCCAGTAATTTTATTTGTATTTTAGTTTAAGAAAAAAATATGAAAATCGTCAAAACAGAATTTTTTTTATAACTAGTGTTTATTTAAAAGATCTTTCAAAAATGGTGTTCTAAAGTCCCAAGCCCTAAATTGGTGCAACCATAAACGAAGCATGTCAAATCGTGTGGAGTTTTTGTGGTCAACCTGACACTACCGATCCCATATTGGAGCGTTGGTTGTGAAATCATGTATTCCGGCATGCCTAACCCTTTGGTGGTCTAATCCCGCAAAGTTCTAATCTCGTTGTGTCACCCCTTCAACATTTCGGTTAACGGTATTTACCCTTACGGTTACTACATGTCCCTAGTCAATCGAAAGTTTGAGACTTTGGCGGGATTGAAAATCGAGGAGTGGGACTAGTTATCAAAATGCGGGTATCAACCCTAACTTGATAATGTCGTTCCCAAAATGTGGTTGGTACTTACAAAACTAGATAAGGAACTAAATTTGACCCGTTGGTAAGGGTCCACTAGAAGGAGAATGGTGAAATTTTTATCAAGGTGAGGATTTCACTCCTATCTTGATGGTATAATTTCATAAAGTTAATAAACGCGGATTGAGAGCTACACCAAAGCGAGGGTTTTCACGCCTATTTTGGTGAGATCGTCTCGTTTGTGGTATGAGAGTGTCTCCTTATCTTCATGTTTGTAGCATAGTTCGTCTTAGGAAAGATATTATATTTTGAGACAAAAGATAAGATGAGAAGCAAAATAGGAAGAATTCAAGTATTGTAAACTATGCAGTTAATGCGGAAAAATATCGGTTATCGGTCAAGGACTGATATCTGAGATATCGTTTATCGCGGTGAGATATTGGTGGGATATTGGTAATTTATAATATCATGCATAAAAATATATATATTCATATCTAGAAGTCTAAAACCTATATAATATTAATAGCAAAATAAAGAAGTGTTCATCAAGATCAACCAAGGCACCCGATTCTTCATTTGTTTATCATAACTTAAAACACTAAAATCCGATTAAAGCACAGGAGCTTGGGAGGGACGATTAGGGTTCAGCAGACATCATCAGTTGTCGTGTTAAGTGTTCGAAGTGTGATAAAGGTTATAATATATGAGCCAAAAAAGCATAAAAGAACTAGGAAAGAACTGGGTTTTGTATTTTGTTGGCAGCCCATAAAGAAAAACATAAAAATCTGGCTTATCGATTTTCTCACCGATATAACCGAGATAAGAATATCAAAATATCGGCGATATCTCGATAAATATCGCCGATATTCTCGCTACCGAGATTTCTACCGATATTCTCGCTACCGAGATTTCTACCGATATTCTGAACCGATATTATGTGCCAAGACCGATAACCGATATAGCACCGCTATATCACCAAGATAGCGCCGATACATAACAAATGGAAATACATAACATTTTTATTTAATATAAATTTTTAGTACCATTTGCTTTATTATTATAAACGCCGTTTTTTTGTGAACGTTTAAACCTTAGTTTTTAAACCTTTTAATGTGTCAAAAAAATATAAACCTGAATCGGGTAACGGGAGTGTAAATTATGAATCTGGATAATAGATTGGGGATTATATATGTTAAAGTAAATTTAATTGGTCAACCACGGATGGACCAAAGTCATTTCTGGCAAACGAGTTCTAGGTTGCTTCCTGCTCTCTTACTCGCGTAAACTACGTGTTGTTTAAAGTAAAGGACCAACGTTCCTCGAAATTTCTCTGACCGTAAGTGTCTGCAACCTTCAAAAAGAAACACCCATTTGACATCAGGAGATCATAAGCTTCTACGAGGATCAAGATCAAACAATAACCAATTTTCTGGCAGACATCGATCAGCCTAAATCTGACGCATTGAGGTACATTCGCCACTTATATCTTGTTTTAGTTATGATATTTGTACTTATTGAGGAGGAATATCCTGTTGCATTATATGTATTTTATAAACGGAAATATAACATTCATAGAGTATTTTTTTATGAGTAGGTAGGAAAGAAAAAATAATAATAAAATAAGTTAATGTGAATAAGATAGAGATAGAGATAGCGGGTTGGATATGAGATGGTTTTTAGAAATGAACAAAATTTAGAAAAATGTACTTTTTCATTTAAAGGAGTATGTAATGAGTATGTAACAAGTATGTATAAAATGGTGTAAGATAATCGAGTTTTATTAAGATCAAAGCTTTGGATTTAAAATGTTGGATAATAGCTTCTAAAGATAGGGCTTCGAATATATTGTCTAAATAAGGAAAGTCCTGAAAAAGCGAAACGTTACAACTTGAACGGATCAAACCGATTGAATTTGCTAAGATGATGAAACCATTAGCTGATTAGGGGACAACCACTTAAGCACAATTTACAACCATACATGCATACAAATTTTACAAATTTATAGTATATACATAAATATATAGATGGAGATGGAGTGTAATGTGAATGCTCTAAAATATTGATTGTTTTTCATTAGTATGATATTCTAATACCTCATGGTAAACCTAAAACAAAATTAATCTTTTTAACCATTAATTATGAATCTTCGAATGCTTACATAATCATTACCTAACTTCTTCTAACCGTAGGAAATAATGTCTTTTTCAAGGAAATAGAGAATAACGGGTACGTTTAGATAAGTTTGATTCTTGATAAGTTCCTACTCTTTGAGATCGAACATCAATTGCAACGATTCAATAGACGGCTCATCGGGATAGATGTAGATGAGAGAACCTCCTTAGAATTGTATAAGAAGTTTTCTCCTCGCACGACTCGATAAAAAAAATTCTGATTTTCGTTTACGGATAAAATTAGAATAACTAGGAAATGAACCCGTAAAATAAATTAGTCTATAGCTTAACTCATAGTCAGGGGCGGACCCACATAGAGCGGGTCGGGGGGTCCCCAGACTCTAATGTTTCTTAAAAAATTAGTAGATCCGGTATATTAAATTTTATAAGGACCCCATAAATACAACTAGGTGGACACCATAGAAAAAAAAAACTGGTGTAGTGGTAACCCCCTCTTTACCAACAAGAGGTCATGGGTTCAATCCTTATATAGTCCATTTTTCTTTTTTTTTTTTTAAATCTAATCCAAACCTCACTCTGAACCGAACGAGCACCGACCCGAAAATTTTAACGTTCTGTTATGAAAATTTTGAACACCGAAAAAATAGACCCTATTGGAAAAAAAAATTCTGGGTCCGCCACTGCTCATAGTCATTTTTATTTAGCTTTCCTTCCTGAAAAAAAAATCATGTGTATATAATATAGTTTTTATTTCATAATTTTACAAATAGTAATTATATAATATTAATCTTTTATTGTAACACCCCGAAAATATGAAACCTTATATTAAAATAATAGAGTATAAATAACGAGAATTTACTAATTAGAAATTTTAACCTAGTTAGTTATTTTCTTCGAAATGGTTCATAAAATGGTTAAAAGTTAACAAACTATATGTTTAATATAGTAGAGGGGCTTTAGTTGTAAAAGATTGAAACTATAATATTGTTTTAATAAAAATTAAATCAAAAACCCTATTTTTTGAGAAGTCTGGTCGCACAACAGAAGAGCAGGGGCGACACCCCACTATCACAAAACCTAAAATCACTAGAACTCTCAAATTGAAGGTTAAATCCTGCCCCAAATCAAAATCCGAGCACAGATTATTGATCCTCATCACAAGAGGATTCTAAGGTATGTAAAATTCAAGGAAAACTCTGAATTTGAAATTCTCATGAATTGGGAAAAATCTGAAATTAAGCTTGCATGTATGTGTTATGATGATTAAGGAATAACTATAGAGTTTAGGGACAAACCCTAGATCAAAATAAGTTGAAATCATAAGAAATTTTGTGAAACCTAAGAACACCATTGTAGGTGATTTGTGAATTATGTGTAATTGAGTGAACACTAGGAAAATAGATTGTTGATTTTGTGTAAATTGATGATTTGGAAGTGAATCCAGAAATCTAGAAGCTAACAATCATGTAAAATGTTGATTTAAGTGAAATTAGGGCTAAATGATAAGTTAAGAACTTGTCATATAATCTTGTGATAAATCTGCCTTTAAGGTGTTTGTAAAAATGCCTCAAAGAAGGCTTAAAAATAGAAATTTAAAAGCTTTAACGCATAATTATGATGTTTTGGTATATTATGCGAAGTGGAGTCTAAAGAGAGTTCTAAACATGTCTTGAATTGAACTCTATAGGAAAAGATACCGGGACGTCGAGTGGACAAGCCGGAGGTGATTCGCGGTTGAAGGGCGTACGATAAGGTATGTAACTTGAATTGTTACATTTAGTAGATTTTGATTATTGTACTACGCATAGTGGAAATTTGGAATAGAGGTTGTTATGAAAGAAAGCGGTAATGTCACTAAGTTGAATAATTGGTCAAAAGTTGTTTAGAATTCGTTGGTTGTCGTCATAAGAAAGGAATTTCGTAGACGAGCCAAACGGGTCGAATAATCAAGCAAGACATGGTAATGCTCCGGATTATAACGGTTTGATCTTTGATATAGGTTATTATATAGAATGTTAGAAATACAAGAATTCAATGTATATGTTGTTGTAAAGTGAAATCCGAAGGTTGGGTTTTGTGTACAACAAACACAACAAAACAAGAGTTGGATTTCCAGCTACTACCGTAAATTACGGTAGTACCGTAATTTACGGTAGGGATCATGTTTTTACGGTGAAATTCTTCTGGTTTACGGTGACCAGAAACCTTTATAATCCACCGTAACTTACGGTCACACCGTAAGTTACGGTGCAACCAGAAAACATATTATTATTTTATTTCTTAGATTCTGATGTTGGATTTTATAATTATGTGTTATATAATTAGTGTCAGATCTAATATTTTAAAGATTTGAACTATATGTAACAAGGTGGTTCTTACGGATGGTGGTCAAGCGGATGATGAAGAACCGAACACTCAAATCAACGCTTCCGCACTTAACCTTTTGTTTTAAAATTTTTGTAAACAAATTGTAATTTCTGTCTTGAATATGTTTTCGTAGGATCAATATGTGAATGTTGTGTCTAGTTAAAAACTTTCAAGTCTTGTAAGTTCTTGTAAACTTCAAATTTTGGCATAATATGCAAGCTATAAAGTTATTAAATCTAGTATTATAACAAGGGTGTAACAAGTTGGTAATCAGAGCCTAAGGTTGTTAACAAAGTGTTCGGTTCAAGCTTGATCGATCGTCCGGTAAGTGTTAACTTATTCTGTTAATAAATTATGTATTACGTATAGAATGAGAAATGAATAAATATGCATGAAAATGAAAAGAGTGTGTATAAGCTCACTCAAAAAAAACAAGAAATGCATGAAACAAGAATTATTAAATCAAGTTACGAACTTGATTGAATTGAAACAAGAATGACTAAATCAAGTTACGAACTTGATTGAATTGAAACAAGAATGATTAAATCGAGTTATGAACTTGATTAAATCAAAACAAGTAAAGCATGTGTTATAAATGGAATGTTTAACAATCTATGTAAACATTTCAGAAATCGAGATGGCTGATGGAGGTAATGATAATGCGGTGCCAAGAGTCACCGAACAAATGAGAGAAGTGATTGCCGAAGAGGTTGGAAAGGCGATCGAAAACAGTTTTTCGGGCTTTATTGATAAAATTCAAAACACAGTTTTATCAATAGTGGAAGGGAGAATCAAGAAGTTGGAAGATGATTCCAATTCAACAAAGGAAAAGCATGGTGGACGAAAGCCTTGTTCATACAAGGAATTCATGGCATGTAAACCACCAATATATAATGGGGAGGTTGATCCAATCGTGTGCCAACGATGGCTAAGTGATATCGAAGGAGTATTCGAGAGAACTCATTGTGATGAAAATGACTACGTAGCTTATGGTACGGGTCAATTAAGAGGCCAAGCGAAAGACTGGTGGGATAACAAAAATAAGGAGATTGGAAGTGAAGTAGCTAAGGCCATGACATGGGAGGAGTTTAAGACGCCGTTTCTTAAACACCATAGTCCCAAGGCGGTCATAAATAAAATCAAGGAAGAGTTTATGCAACTCAGACACAAAGGTGAATCCATAGACAAGATCACGGGGATGTTTATGGACAAGATGAAGTTCTGTGATGATTTGATAACGAATGAAGAGCAAAAGGTCTATTATTATCATAACATGCTAAGCGCGGAGTATAGAGAGTTCATAACCCCTTCAAAGTACGAGACCCTTACCGAGATTGTCAATGCTGCTCGGGAAAGGGAGATTGAATTGAAAAAGAGTATAGAACGGGGTGAACGAAGGGCACAAGATGTGAATCCAAGCCCTGCCAAGAAAGCAAGAACGAATGAATCAGCAAAGAAATCAGATACTAAAGGTAGTACATCAGGTTGCAAAATTTGTGGGAAAAATCATAAAGGCGAATGTCGTTACAAGGATAAGCCTTGTCCCATATGCAAGAAAACGGGACATATGGCTATGTCGTGCCCGGAGAAAGTGACGGTTTGTTACAATTGTTATCGAACGGGTCACAAAAAGTCGGAATGCCCGGAACTGGTTGGAAAGAAAGATGGGCAGGAACCGAAAGGTGAAACCCCAAAAGCAAAGGCAAGATCTTTTTAATTAACCGCCGCAGAAGCGAAGATTGAACCTGACGTGGTCTCAGGTATATTTGCTGTAAATTCAATTCCCGCACACGTGTTATTTGATACGGGTGCGAATAAATCCTTTGTTTCATATGGGTTTATTCGACATCCTTCATTTGTTCTAACCAAATTACCTGTGCCTTTAGAAGTAGAGATAGGTAATAACAAAAGCTTTATTGTTTGTGATGTATGTGAAAATTGTAAACTGAGCATCGATGATGAAGAATATTTGATAAATCTAATCCCGATGTCGATGGGAGAATTCCAAGTAGTCGTGGGGATGGATTGGCTATCTCAATACCATGCAAAGGTCGTGTGTTTTCGCAAAGAGATAAAACTAACATCTCCGAGCGGAAAACACGTCACCATTTATGGCGAAAAAGGAGGCAACCCCATAGTATGTTCGATGTTGAAAGCTCACAAGCTCATGAAGCGAGGATGCAAGGCATTTATGACATACGCTAATGAGCCAGAAAAAGAATCACGAAAGATTGGAGATGTACCGGTAATACGAGATTATGAAGATGTGTTTCCGGATGATTTACCGGGGATACCGCCTGAACGGGAAATAAAGTTCGGGATCGAATTGATTCCGGGCGCGAAACCCGTAGCAAAAGCCCCGTACCGACTTGCACCGTCGGAATTACAAGAGTTGATGTCCCAAATCCAAGACCTGCTTGACAAGGGATTCATAAGACCGAGTGTGTCTCCTTGGGGCGCACCGGTATTGTTCGTGAGAAAGAAAGACGGGAGCATGCGCATGTGTATTGACTACCGGGAGTTAAACAAACTCACGGTAAAGAACCGATACCCGCTCCCGAGGATAGATGATTTATTTGACCAACTACAAGGTGCGAATTGGTTTTCCAAAATTGACCTTAGATCGGGGTATCACCAATTAAAGGTCAAAGAAGAAGATGTGCCGAAGACGGCTTTCCGCACGAGATACGGACATTACGAATTCCTCGTGATGTCATTTGGGCTAACAAACGCACCCGCGGCTTTCATGGACCTCATGAACCGGGTTTGCAAGCCAATGTTGGATAAGTCGGTCATCGTGTTTATCGATGATATCTTGGTGTACTCGAGAAGTGAAGCTGAACACGCACACCACTTACAAGAAGTGTTAGAGACACTTAGGCGAGAGAAGTTATATGCAAAATTCTCTAAATGTGCCTTTTGGTTACGAGAGGTTCAATTTTTAGGCCATGTCATAAATGCCGACGGGGTATTGGTGGATCCGTCAAAGATAGAGGCTGTGTCAAAATGGAATCCCCCGAAGAACCCTTCAGAAATTAGAAGCTTTTTGGGGCTTGCAGGGTACTATAGGAGATTCATTCAAGATTTCTCCAAGATTGCGTCGCCGCTAACGAAGCTAACCCAAAAGAAAGCAAAGTTTATTTGGGGAATTGATCAAGAAAAAGCGTTTCAAACGCTAAAAGAAAAGCTAACTCAAGCTCCGGTACTGACATTGTCGGATGGAGTCGAAGACATGGTGGTTTATTCGGATGCTTCATTATCGGGGCTCGGTTGCGTGTTGATGCAACGGGGCAAGGTAATAGCCTATGCCTCGAGACAATTGAAGATACACGAGAAGAAATATCCCCCGCACGATCTCGAGTTGGCAGCGGTGGTATTTGCATTAAAAATATGGAGGCATTACTTGTATGGGGTAAAGTGCACCATATTCACCGACCACAAGAGCTTGAAATACTTCTTCGATCAGAAGGAGTTAAATATGCGACAGAGGCGTTGGCTGGAAACGGTGAAAGACTATGATTGTGAGATACATTATCACCCCGGAAAAGCAAATGTGGTAGCGGACGCTTTGAGCAGAAAAGCGGATTATGTCCCGATACGAGTAAGATCGATGCAACTTGTGGTAACCTCGGGTATACTTGAACGTATTCGAGAGGCGCAATTAGAAGCAGTAAAAGAAGAGAATTGGAAGAAAGAAAGAATAATTGGTCAGTTGAAAGATCTGTCGGATGGGAATGACGGGTTAAAGACTCGATCCGGAAGGATATGGGTCCCACATACCTGTGGAGTAAAGGCGCTTCTACTTGATGAAGCTCATAAATCCCGTTATTCAATTCATCCGGGTGCGACCAAGATGTACAATGATTTGAAACAAAATTATTGGTGGCCCGGAATGAAGAGGGATGTGGCGAAGTATGTGGAAAAATGCTTGACATGTTTACAAGTCAAGGCGGAGCATCAGAAACCCTACGGCAAACTCCAACCGTTAGAAATTCCGGTTTGGAAATGGGAACATATTACAATGGACCTGTTAACCAAACTGCCTAAGACGAATCGGGGTTTTGATGCCATATGGGTAGTGGTGGATAGATTGACGAAAAGTGCTCACTTCATTCCGATTCGTGAGACTTATACGTCAGAAAAGATGTCGGAAGTTTATACCAATGAAATAATAGCCCGTCATGGGGTGCCGGTGTCCATCGTGTCTGATAGGGATACCCGGTTTACTTCGAATTTCTGGCGAGATTTCCAAGAGCAAATGGGAACCAAATTGTTCATTAGCACCGCGTACCATCCTCAAACGGATGGGCAAAGTGAAAGAACGATACAAACATTGGGAGACATGCTACGGGCGTGTATAATCGACTTTGGAGGCAGTTGGGATGTTCATCTACCTTTAGTAGAGTTTTCGTATAACAACAGTTACCAATCTAGTATTAAGATGGCACCGTACGAAATGCTTTACGGTAGGAAGTGTCGAACTCCGGTATGTTGGGGTGAAGTGGGTCCACGTGAACTCGCCCACCAAGATATAGTACGAGCCACAAATGAAAAGATCGATAAAGTTCGGGCACACTTGAAAGCGGCTCAAGACAGGAAAAAGGCGTATGTTGATAAAAGGAAAAGGCCAATTGAATTCCAAGTTGGTGACATGGTCATGCTAAAAGTCTCCCCATGGAAAGGTGTTATTAGATTCAGAAAAAGGGGGAAGCTAAGCCCAAGGTTTATTGGACCATTTAAAATTATCGGGAGAGTTGGCAAGGTAGCTTATCGCCTTGAATTACCGGAGGAGCTAAGTGGAATCCATGGCACGTTCCACGTATCGCAATTAAGAAAGTGCCTATCAGACGAAACGACTTATATCCATTACGATGATATCGAAGTGGATAATAGTCTGAATTATGTGGTAAGACTGGTGGAGATTTTAGACAGAAAGGTCAAACATTTACGAAATAAACAAATTGACCAAGTCAAGGTCAAATGGGAGCATAGAAAAGGTTCGGACACTACGTGGGAGTCCGAAGAGGAGATGCAACGTCTCCACCCTACATTATTTGGTACGTATAACGGTTTCGGGGGACGAAACCCCTTTTAAGGGGGGTGGACTTGTAACACCCCGAAAATATGAAACCTTATATTAAAATAATAGAGTATAAATAACGAGAATTTACTAATTAGGAATTTTAACCTAGTTAGTTATTTTCTTCGAAATGGTTCATAAAATGGTTAAAAGTTAACAAACTATATGTTTAATATAGTAGAGGGGCTTTAGTTGTAAAAGATTGAAACTATAATATTGTTTTAATAAAAATTAAATCAAAAACCCCATTTTTTGAGAAGTCTGGTCGCACAACAGAAGAGCAGGGGCGACACCCCACTATCACAAAACCTAAAATCACTAGAACTCTCAAATTGAAGGTTAAATCCTGCCCCAAATCAAAATCCGAGCACAGATTATTGATCCTCATCACAAGAGGATTCTAAGGTATGTAAAATTCAAGGAAAACTCTGAATTTGAAATTCTCATGAATTGGGAAAAATCTGAAATTAAGCTTGCATGTATGTGTTATGATGATTAAGGAACAACTATAGAGTTTAGGGACAAACCCTAGATCAAAATAAGTTGAAATCATAAGAAATTTTGTGAAACCTAAGAACACCATTGTAGGTGATTTGTGAATTATGTGTAATTGAGTGAACACTAGGAAAATAGATTGTTGATTTTGTGTAAATTGATGATTTGGAAGTGAATCCAGAAATCTAGAAGCTAACAATCATGTAAAATGTTGATTTAAGTGAAATTAGGGCTAAATGATAAGTTAAGAACTTGTCATATAATCTTGTGATAAATCTGCCTTTAAGGTGTTTGTAAAAATGCCTCAAAGAAGGCTTAAAAATAGAAATTTAAAAGCTTTAACGCATAATTATGATGTTTTGGTATATTATGCGAAGTGGAGTCTAAAGAGAGTTCTAAACATGTCTTGAATTGAACTCTATAGGAAAAGATACCGGGACGTCGAGTGGACAAGCCGGAGGTGATTCGCGGTTGAAGGGCGTACGATAAGGTATGTAACTTGAATTGTTACATTTAGTAGATTTTGATTATTGTACTACGCATAGTGGAAATTTGGAATAGAGGTTGTTATGAAAGAAAGCGGTAATGTCACTAAGTTGAATAATTGGTCAAAAGTTGTTTAGAATTCGTTGGTTGTCGTCATAAGAAAGGAATTTCGTAGACGAGCCAAACGGGTCGAATAATCAAGCAAGACATGGTAATGCTCCGGATTATAACGGTTTGATCTTTGATATAGGTTATTATATAGAATGTTAGAAATACAAGAATTCAATGTATATGTTGTTGTAAAGTGAAATCCGAAGGTTGGGTTTTGTGTACAACAAACACAACAAAACAAGAGTTGGATTTCCAGCTACTACCGTAAATTACGGTAGTACCGTAATTTACGGTAGGGATCATGTTTTTACGGTGAAATTCTTCTGGTTTACGGTGACCAGAAACCTTTATAATCCACCGTAACTTACGGTCACACCGTAAGTTACGGTGCAACCAGAAAACATATTATTATTTTATTTCTTAGATTCTGATGTTGGATTTTATAATTATGTGTTATATAATTAGTGTCAGATCTAATATTTTAAAGATTTGAACTATATGTAACAAGGTGGTTCTTACGGATGGTGGTCAAGCGGATGATGAAGAACCGAACCCTCAAATCAACGCTTCCGCACTTAACCTTTTGTTTTAAAATTTTTGTAAACAAATTGTAATTTCTGTCTTGAATATGTTTTCGTAGGATCAATATGTGAATGTTGTGTCTAGTTAAAAACTTTCAAGTCTTGTAAGTTCTTGTAAACTTCAAATTTTGGCATAATATGCAAGCTATAAAGTTATTAAATCTAGTATTATAACAAGGGTGTAACATTTATTAACTAAATTATATTATTTATAATTTTAGTCTGTATATAATTTAGTTATTTTTTATAATTTTATAAATAGTAATTTTATTTAAACATTTTTAAAGGTTATGTTAATTAGAAATTAGATAACTAACGGGCTCGACTAGGCTCATGAGCAAGCTCGATAAGTGAAGCTCGTTCTTGGGCTCATTAACTAAACATGCTTATTTTTAGACTTGGGCTCAGGCTGAGTTTGTTTAAGCTGGCTCGTTTAGAGTTGTTTGATCTGAACAACTTGAGGTTCTTTCAGTTTATCAATGGCTGAAGCATTTGGAGGAGTTGCGATAGAAGTCACAGCTTCTGGATTATCAAAAGTCTTCATTGTGAAGCTGAAAAATGCATGGTACTTTAAATCCAAACTCAAGGAAATGAAAAAAACCATAAAGAGCAAGTGGCCTATCGCCGAGCGTATGGAGAAACTAAATAAACAACTGGATCGACCGAAAGAGGAAACAGAGTTCTTGGATCAGCTCAAGCAAGCAGAAGACCTGGTTCGGAAATGCGAGGATATCAACTTGAAGTTCTGGAAGAAATCCACTTACGCTTCCAAGTTGGACGAAATGAATAGGTTGCTACAGAAATACGTGGCGTTTGACCTTCAGTTGCAGAATGCTCGTAATGGAGCTGAAACATTGGTGGAGGTGAGAAGTTTGAAAAAGCAAATTGAGGAAGGGAGTTCAAGTGGTTGGTCGTCTGGTGTTCCACCTGAAAAGTGCGTTGCTATAGGATTTGATGATCCACTTAGGCATCTGAAGCTCATGGTGCTTGAGGATTCTCAGGACCGTGATTGTCCGGTTGTAGTTGTTTCGGGTGCAGGAGGGTGTGGGAAGACAACTCTGGTAACAAAGCTCTGCCATGATCCTGATATTAAAGGTATTTGCATTCTTAACAGAAATTGAACATATATAGGTTGCTAAAGCTGAGTTTGGTTAGGTAATAAGTTATGAATACTCAAAATTTAAGCTTATGAGTCAGAGTTATGAGTTTGTTGAGGATTACAAATTCAAATGCCAACATCTATTAATAAATTAATTTGTTAAATACTTATGATCTGTCTTCCTTGAGAGTTGTTTTAAGGTTGCATAAGTATTATCGTATTATCTATGTTGTCAAAAGCGCAAAAAGCGCGCGCCTACGCGCTCGGGCGCAGCGAGGCGTACCTATAGCGCCTGGTGGTAGCCTAGGCGCAAAAATGGGTTTTTTTTTTAAAAACGGTGCTGAGGCTCAAAAAGGCGCGCGAGTAGGCGCAAAAACGGTGCTGAGGCGCAGCACATAAGCAGAAAACAAAAGGTAACGCACAAAAAAAAGGAAACCGAGTGCGTGCAAAAACTGTGCGGGCATGCACGAGTTCAACCAAATTCCAGCTCAGAAACTCATTTTTGCAACCCCCCCAGGCTCCGGGCGAGGCCGATGCGCCTCGCCTGCGCCTTGCGTCTTTGACAACATAGAGTATTATAATGGGAAAGTATGCATGGTTGTTGCAATGCTGAATGTTGGAATTTGAAGTATTTTTTAGCGAATTTTTTTAAAAGAAAACTCTTGATGATGATAGTGTTTCTCATTTGAGCAGGAAGATATGGTACACAGATCTTTTTTGTTACAGTCTCACACACCTATGACAAGAACGTCATCATAAGAAATTTACTTGGTGAGCAGCCTGGTATTAGTGATGAAGTTGCAATCCAACAATGGGGGAGCTATTTGGGTAAAATTACGTGTAAAGTACTATTAGTACTTGATGACGTATGGTCTGATTCCGTTATTAAAGACTTCATGTACATATCACCTGGATATAAGGTTTTGGTCACGTCTCGGATGACTTTTAATCAATTCAAAACATATCAATTGCAACCTTTGAAGAATCAAGATGCCACCCGTTTGTTTTGCGTGTCAGCGTCTCCAGAACTAAGTAATATACCAGATGAACTTGTTGAGAAGGTATAGTGAAGCCTCTTTTGTCTTTAGTACTCGATTTGGATTTATATATTTAAGGTAACTAATATGAATGAATGGATTTCTGTAGTTGGTCAAGTGCTGCAAGTGTCATCCACTGGTCCTTACTGTGATGGGTGGCATGCTAAAGGGGGCACACCCGGCACGCTGGAAAGTTATGTTAGAAAAGTTGTCAGGGAATAATTCGCTTTTGGATTTGAACGAGTCTATACTAGTTTCTCTGGAAAAGAGTTTGTGTTTAGTTGATAAAGAACCTGAATTAAAGCAATGTTACCTAGACTTGGGACTGTTTCCTGAAGATCAGAAGATAGCTGCTACAACACTTATGGACATGTGGGCCCATTTGTATAAGCATGATAACGATGGATTGGCTACCATGGATATCCTCGATAAGCTTTCTTCTAGAAACCTTGCAACTTTGTCGCCGAAAAGGTACTCGCTCAGCTTTTCTGGTTAAATTTAATGGTATAAGTTTATCTTACATGTTACAAAAAAAAAACCATGTGACTAACAAACCGCTAAAATTGTATCTTATTAGAAAACCTAAACATGATATTTGACTCTAGGAAACATCTGAATGCTATTGCCAACCATTGTGTGGAAGAATCTGTTATGCAACATGATGTGATGAGGGACTTAGCTATTCATTTGAACAGCCAAAAGTCAATAGAACACAGAGAGACGTTGATTATAAACGCATATGGGCAAGATCTTCCCCAATTGCCACAAACTGTCAACGCCCGTGTATTGTCAATTTCCACAGGTCTGTTTGATGCATTTCCCTGTTCTTAGAAAGTTGATGCATATATTAAAAGCATACTGTTTCTTCTATAATGTGTTGATGACAGGTGAAAGATTCTCTTTAGCATGGAACGACATTCAATTCCCTAAAGTGGAAGTATTCGTATTTAATTTCATGTCAAAGATGCATCCCTTGCCACAGTTTGTACAAAGCATGAAGAAATTGAAGGTTTTAATCATCACAAACTACGGATATTACTTCTCAGAGATCCAGAACTTCCCTGAACCGCAATATTTATCTGGTCTAACTAGAATACGGTTGGATCATGTTTCAATATCTTCAATTAGTACAACCATACTAAAGTTAGAGAACTTGCAGAAATTGTCATTGATCATGTGCAAAATAGGCAAAAGTTTCAACCAAGGAATCTCCAACAAGTTAACCAGCCTATTGGAGATCGATATAGAATCTTGTGATGATTTAACTACATTTCCTGCAATGTTATGCAATTTAGTTGGCCTTCAAAAACTCAGCATCACTAATTGCCACGAGTTGACTTCACTTTCTGAAGAATTTGGAAACTTATCAAGTTTGGAAGTGTTGCGGCTTGCATCATGCTCGAAGCTCCCAATATTACCTGAATCAATGAGAAACCTCAAGAAATTAAGAATGATTGATCTTTCCCACTGTTTAAACCTGAGCAACTTGCCACTGCATATTGGTAGTCTACAATCAATTGATGTGAGGGGTTGCACTGAACTGCATGAGTTGCCAAAATTTGATAAAGTGAAAGTGGTTTGTGATGAAGAAGTCTCTCACCGATGGAGTGATCTCAAGAATGTGGAAGTTGAAGTGGTAGAAGAAGATGCACTTGATACTTTTTACAAGATCATGCCAAAAGGGCATAATAAGTGAATGTTAAATCACAAAAGCAGCTTATTCATGTTGGTTTTCTTGTGTATCTAGTAAAACTTATTGGTATGTTTCATTTTTGGTTTTCTTATGTTTTTATGATTACAAATTTTAATATTATTGTTGTTGTGTTTATTAAATTTTTGGTGCTTATGGTATTCATACAGTTACAAACTTATCCTTGCAATATGTTTATTTTTAATGGTCATTTAGGTTCTTAATTTACCCAAACTGTAACCGGACACTCGAAGAAACAAAAGAAATCAAGGTTGTTCATGTGTGGTAAATTTAGTCGAATATGAAACCGATGTCATTTGAACTTCATGGTATGTTTTATTACTTGTCAATATTAAGATACATGTGCATATATAGATTATTTTGTACTGAATTACAACTTTTGTTTTTCTACAGAAACAGAACTCCCTTGTGTTCACCGAAGATAAATCATGATGGGGTATTTACTTTTTTTCTAGTATAAGGTACATTAATGGGGAAATGTATTATATTCATTTAGTTGACACATGTTTGCTTTTTGTACAAGAACTTGATATCATGATGAATTAACTTGGATTTGAAGATGGTAAACTAATGTAATGTCAATTCACAAATCCTTCTAGTGACTTAGATTTTGGTCTCAAGGCATTTCACGATTATCAAATACGTTGGTAATTTCAAAGTAATTGAAGTTCGCAACGAATATGACAAGACAAACTTAGCAACCTATTTTAGGTCACTGCAATAATGGTCATGTCAATGTGAAAATAAAGTGCTTCCACGTAGGCAACAGTTATGTAGGAGCGGTTCCACCCCTCAACACTTACTAAGGAATAGTAGTATAAGTGGTGGCTAGTTTTTTATAAAACAAGACCATGGCAATCTTAGGTTCTGCGAGGGCCCGATTCATGCATTTCGTTTTTACTTTTCTCTTGGGCTGATCATGCACACAGGTTATGAACCGAGCCAGATTAGGTTACACTGAAGACGGAAAAGACAAAAAATATATCAAAGACTTGACCGCTAGAAGATCGAATTCACTTTGGTGAGAGAATGCGTTTTAGGCTAGATCAATTTCAAGTGTTGAGCTGCAACTGCCTTCACCAACTCGATTAACCCAACACGGAGAAGTTGATCATGTTTGTCTGTGTAGGCAGGCAGTTTATTCTATTTGTACTTTATGCTATATCCAGAAATTGAAGATGTATGCCACCTTTTCAAGTTGTTATGAAAAAGGCTTTAAAACCTTATTTGTCCAAAGTTTTTGAGTTTAAGAAAATTATCACATGTAGTTGCTCGTGTCCAGTCCAGGATAGAGAGAGGTTGAGGCATGCATTCATCTCGAAAGAAAGTTGTTTAAATGAGGTTGAGGCATGCATTCATCTCGAAAGAAAGTTGTTCATTTAAAGATCTCAGAAACTTGCTGGTTCCTTCTTCCTTCTTCTGACCAGATGCCAAGTGAGCAACAACAAAGCAGAAGCTTCTTCCTTCGATCTCCATGCTAACCAATATAGCCCCATTGTTTCCCAAAAAAAAACCCATAATCCCACAGGCCACAGCACTCACTCTTAGGCTCTGTTGGGGAATTTTATAAAAACGGATAATCAGAGAGGCATGTGGAGATCAAATTATTTCGGTGGTTCTCCCGAATAATTCAATCGGATACAACTCTGATTGAGAAATCGAACAAACAGTATGTGTATTGATGAATTCGTAATTGAACCAGAGAGAGCGACCAAGAACTGTGTTGGAAACTATACCAGATAAGATAACTGCCTGCCACCAGGAGGTTATTATCAATTTTAAATTAAAAGTGCATCATAACTGCCTTTAATTTTTATCCAAAAAATATGACGAAATTTTTGAAAAATTATTTTCTAAGGCATTTTCCATAAAACAATTTAATTAAAATACCGCCAGGAGCGCTGCCCCGGACCCCACCAAAGTGACGTTGCCCCCCTTGGAACCTCCATTCCATAAGGCATTTTCCATAAAACAAAGAATTCAAGTCTTTATCATAAACCTTTAGATGAAAAACAGAAAACTGAGAAACCTAGTCGAAAGAGAACGCTACCTTCATGTTGCGATTGTTGATCTTCTTACTAATTGACAGTGGAATCAAAAGTAGTGAGGAGAAGAGAGATCGAGAGGATGAGTTAGGGATGCATCGATCAACACCCGATTAATGGCCAAGAGCATCTGAAAAACAGTTTTTTTTGTGTCCAAATTGATAGTTTTTGAGCGGCGAACAGTTTATTAATAAATGAGTAATAACTTATAATTGAGTAATAACTTAGGAAGATAATTTTCAAGAGTAGTTCTTTATCCAATGAATTTAATTTTAGTTTAAAAGAAAAAGATAAAAGATCGTCAAAATAGGATTTTTTTTTTTTTTTTTGTTTATATAATTATCGTTTTCTAAGAGCCTTTTTTCATAATATCATAATCTATACTCTTTACATGTTGCAGAGATGTTTTCCAGCTGACTACATCTCCAAAACCATCAAATTTAATGTTATGAAAATCAAGATTTGTAGTGAGAGACTCACCGGATGCCGAGTTACATCGTTTTTGACATGCCCATGATTCTGGTGGTGCGTTCTATTGCTGATTCTCCTGTATCAACCAACCCAATTAATGAAACAAAACAAAACAAATGAAACAGAATTCAAGAAGATTCTAAATATATTAATCAACATAACTGCTTCTGAGATTTAGACATCACTACACATGAACATTGATCATTTCAATCCTAAAACCTACAAAACACATACCGCAGTAAGAACGTAGACGGTACAAGCTTTACCTTTGTTATTGAATATTGACAATGAACCGACAGAATTGCAATAACAAATATATAAACATGCTGCAATGAATTCAAAACAAATGGAAGATAAATTTACGTACCTGAAAGTGATCTGCGAGAAGATAAGTGGAAATTTTGGTGTCGGTTGAGTTGGAAGACGAAAGCAACGTTACAGCTCCGACGCCTTAAAAATTGAAGCCATTTTCTTGCTAATTTCTACAGGAGAATAAATCTTGCAAGAGGATCAACTGATGATCAAGTTCAAAACACACACATTCACAACACTTTATACTTTATAGTGTGTGAGGGAGGCAGCGAAAATGATGATGCTTTCTTGCTGTTGATGTTGTCAGTGTAAACAAAAGATGTCACACTGCTAAAGATGAAATGCGACTGAGGACCCAAAGTTGAAATGATTTTGGTCATCGCAGGAAAGAAAATCAGCAGATACGTAAACAAAGTCGCGTTTTTTGTAAAAAAAAACAGATTGCTAACAGACAAACCACTACGTACACATATATCAAGTGAGATTAAATGCGGTGGATTCGGAATTAAAAAAAAACATAGAAACAGATCCAGTAATTGAAATCTACTGTAGTTACAGTTTTAAAAGGCTCCATGTTTGATGTCATTCTAATAGGCTCTTGGATGTGACAATAGTTTTATGGGTGAGGAGGAGACGTCGATGGTGGCCTGGAATCACAAGTAACCTCTAAACCGTATTACATAACTCCCAAATGTTGGCTCAACTGCCAACTTTAATTGGCTGGGATAGGATCAATTTCAACTATTAGGATCAACACTGGCCATGGATAGACTCACTGTGGTCTATGTTATATGATATCAGGTATTCAAGTAACTGATAGCATACTAATAGCACTTGAACATTCAACAAACAGTTACAAGTCTAAACATTCAACAACCAACTTTAATATTTAAGTGTGAAAGTTTAAAAAAGAACACAAACCTAAAAGTGGGAATGGCCAGCAGATGGATGCCAAAGACAATAGAGCCTATAATATGATATTTTTTTTCATGGTTCATTATGTATGAAATTGGTTTTGAAATATGATAATTTAATTTGTTGTTCATTAAGCGTGCTTTCATCCTGCTACAACGTCTTACCAATGCATTCGGAATCGGATGTACAAGCTAACAAGCATTTTATTCAGCATCAAAGTTACAGATAATTATACAAGCATTTCATCGAACACCTTGTGGACTGACACAAAAACCCTTTACACCCAAATACGCTTAAGGATTTGATACGATGACGATATAAACTAATTCATAAGGTATTTCTAACCAGAAATTTCAATAGACTTGACATCAGGCTTCTTCACTTCTTCTTTGGGCACCGTAATTGTAAGCACCCCGTTTTCCATGGCCGCCTTCACCTCATCCATTTTAGCATTCTCCGGCAACCTGAACCTCCTCGTGAACTTCCCGCTGCTTCGTTCTACCCGATGCCACTTATCATTCTTATCTTCTTTCTCCACGTTCCTCTCACCTGTGATTTGTAAGATGTTTCCGTCTTCTACCTCCACCTTCACTTCTTCTTTCTTGATCCCAGGAAGATCGGCCTTGAACACATGAGCTTCTGGCGTTTCCTTCCAATCCACACGGGCGTTTACCAACGCAGAAGTTTCCCTTGAAACGCCAGAAGAAGATGGAATAGGGAAGTCTTTGAAAGGGTCCCAAATGTCTAAGGAAAATGGGTCGAAGATGTTGCTTCTTCGGCCACCGAACAAGCTGGGGACGATCGACATTTGCTAATGTTTGGCTAAAACTGTGGAAAGATTGAAGGATTTGGTTGCTTGATTGTGTAGGTAATTTGCTGATTCGATTGTTTATGTTGGTGATTTTGAGGGAGCAGGGACGATTTATATAGGGCATGTTTGGGATTCCTTCTCAAAACAACTTATTACTTATATTTCACTATTCAAGAAGTTAATATGTCAGGATTTCCTGACTTATTGACTTCTACACTCACATCAAAAGAAATCCCAAACACTCAAAAAGTCCTTTTTCACTATTCAATAAGTTAATAAGTCAATAAGTTGAAAGAATAAGGAATCCCAAACACCCATATAGTTTGGGAAGGGATATTCAGGAACTTTCAGGATGACTCTTGTGAAGAATAACGATGAAGAAGCTTCTTGAGCCTTCTACAGCCCAACCATTTTTTTTTAAAGGTGTGAATTATTTGCGATTATCGAGAGGTCTAGCATACGTTATGTTAAACAGGTCCTTACTAGAGAGCCCTCTCACACACAATAGATCCTGAATTTAAGTCTCTCAATGAAAAACGTCTATTACCCATACTCAAACCTAAAAGCTGAATGTGAAAACTCACCATAGATAGATGGAATTTAAATATGCATATCCACAACTACAGAACTAGTGATGATTTACAGCCCACCATTTGATGCATTAGAACCTAAACTTATATAATAATAAAATAAAATTAAAGATGTTTTATTATATGAATATATTTTTTCTATAAAAAAATATGATATGATTATTGATTCATGTTACGGACTTACGGGCATGTTTGGCATGGAGTTTTTAGGAGCTTCTACCTTTAAGTTTTTAAGTAAAAGCTCATACTCAATAAAAAGTCTTGTTTGGTTGAAGGAGCTTAAAGCTTTTAGATTAGGAGCTTGAAGTTTTTTGTTGAACGCTCCTACTAATAGCGTTTAGAAGGATGTAGAAGCTTTTAGGGAAAATGACTATTTTAACCTATAAAGATAATGAAATCTTTAGTTATGTCTATTTTGGTCATTTTATACATTTTATTAAAAGTTACAGCTACTTTGCCAAACACCTAAATATATCTAAAAAGCTACAGCTACCAGCTTCTAGCCACTAGTCATCAGCTTTCAGCCACCAGGCATCAGCTTCCAACCCCCAACTACTTTTGCCAAACATACCCTATATGTTCCTTCAAAGTCAAATTTGAGTAAATGGAACTCATTAAGATAATTTTTTGAATACGAACCAAAATGCATTTTCTGCCTCTTAAATGCAACTGAAATGGGGGTCGAAGCGCTGCGCTTTGGCCAAAGGGCGACGTTTAGGGTTAACGTGTGACACTTTCTGCAACCTTGTACAGAATATAACATCGTATCAATGTCTCATCACCCTTTGTCTGCAGAAAGTACCCTAAACGCCCCGCTTTGGCCATAGCGGGACGCTTTGGGATACAGAACAAGACCTCGTACCACAGTCACATCATCTTTTGTCTGAAAAGTAAGCCTAAACGCTCCGCTTTAGCCAAAACGGGACGCTTTAAAGGGTGTGAAAATAAGAAGTGATATTCATGAATATCATGTCATTCCTACGATCGGAGTCTGTTTGAAATTCATATATATGTATTAATTTACAACATTCTTGAGGAACAGTGAATTAACGGCAGTTATAACGGCATGAAATGTGTTTTGTACATTTGCTTCTTGTGTTACCAACAATACTCAGTTCTCCTTTTCTTTCAAACATGTCTAGAGAGACAGAGAAACAACGACAGATACTAGACTGATGGTGGCGGAGCCGACTGTGCTCTCCGGCCGGCCTGCTCATCCCGGCTGTGCACTTCGCCGGTGATGATGATGGTGGTGGTGTGACGTTTAACATCGAAGGCATAGATCGGAAAACGTGGGGCGGCGGATCGAAGATGGTTACTAGGTGATGATGTTTTGCTTTCATCTCTCGCATATCTCTGTACGTTGTTGGATTTGATGATATATTTGATGGTCGTTGTGTGTTTCCGATGTTGGCTCTTACATATTATCGGTTTCTGATCTAGGAAAGGGGTTGAAACGTGGAAGAAACCGCAACACTCCCTGTAAAGTTTTTTCCGCCACGACGACCGCCACAAGCTCCGGTGATGTAAAAATCACACGGCGGTCTGTGGTATTGAAAACCGAGACGTCGTTGTTGTTGATTAATCGCACTCGCCACCACATTGGGACCACCTACGTTCACCTCTGTCGCCGTGTCACCATCGCAGCATGAAGTCACATCGGAAACGCGATCATCTCCGAGCTTCTTCTTTATCAGGTACCCGCTACGATTGACGGAACACCATCGCCGACAAACACACCCCATGACACCAGGTGATCTAGGACTTCTCTGCATATTATCAGTTTCTGATCTAGGAAAGGGGGTTTGCTACATGACTAGCTGCGACCGGTTCTTGATGACAATTTAGGTCCGATTGGGTTGAGTTGCCTTCTGCTTAACGTTGTCGGCGTTGGCCGCTGTCGGTAGTGCAAACAGCTGAGGAAGAAGAGGTGACCAAGGAGGTAAATAGTGGTATTATAAAGCTGCAGTGATTGTGCAATGGTGGCTTGAAGGTGTGAGAGAGACACATTATGGTTGGTAGTATTGACAAAATTGCTTTGCAACTTATACATGGCTACACCACATTTGTGACCACACCAATTCTTATAAAAAATGACATTTTTATATTCTAAAGCATATCTCTTATTCTAATAGCATTGATGAAACACAGGTTAACACTAAGGTTAATCTGTGGGGTTATTTCTTCTGTGGGTTCAATCTCTTTCCCTACTTGCGAAATGACTTGGATCCTACAAAACAGCAACACCGTTAGTCTCGTTAAGAGGGGAATATGGGGGTTTCCCTCTTAACCAGGCTCCGGCGTGAGAATAAGTACTGTTCTGAGGTAGAAATAACAGTGTGTGTTGAGTGTGAGAGTATAGAGGGCAAGATGATTCCACCTGAATGATGAAGGGTCCTATTTATAGCCGGAGGGTGAGAGAGGGAAGAGCAGTGATGCCAGCTGTGGTTGCGCGCCAGCTGTCCGACCAAGGGGAATATCCTCTTGGTCTCCTCTGCTGTGGTCAGTGTAGTGGTACACGTGGCGCGCTCGCATTTGCCCATCTTGGAGACGTCGTACTGGTGTTGTCGGGCTGCTCTTAGATTTGTTACAGGCCTACCTGGCGCCTGGTGACTCGTGACACGTGTTGTCCTTTATGTCGGATGGAGCATCTTTGGAGCCACCTAGATATTTTCCAGAAGCTTCTAGAAGCTTCTGGATGATATTGTTGATGTCAGCGCCACATAGGATGGAAAAAGTGGTGTGGTCCTTGCCATGTGGGCAAGGGATTGGGAACATACCTCTTCAAGTCCCCCCAGTCCAGTGTGCCTTCTAGTTGAGTTGATCGTCTAGGGGGGATTCTGGACTTATGAATGTAGTGTTTATTATGGCGTGGGGTTTTTATGGGTTCTCCCACGGATTTGCCCCTGATGGGCGCATGGCGCATGGTGTTTGGCAACTTGTATAGTTGAGTCGAATGGACGCATGACGTGCCGCGCATGGGTTTTGGTATGCCTGTAGGGTTGAGCCAAACGGGCGCATGGCGTACCGCGCATGGGTTTTGGCATGCCTGTAGGGTTGAGCCAAATGGACGCATGGCGTACCGCGCATGGGTTTCGGCACTTTATAAAGGTTGAGCCAAATGGACGCATGGCGTACCGCGCATGGGTTTTGGCACTTTATAAAGGTTGAGCCAAATGGACGCATGGCGTACCGCGCATGGGTTTTGGCACTTTATAAAAGTTGAGCCAAATGGACGCATGGCGTACCGCGCATGGGTTTTGGCACTTTATAAAGGTTGTCTTCAGGAAGAAGCTTTGTTGTCTTGGGAAGGAGTGACTGATGTGACTGTCTGGTGTCAGGTGAACAGGCGCCTTTTCAGTCATGTCAGTTACTTTATGTCATGATGGCAGGCGTCTGTTGCACCCGTTTCCGAAAAAAGAGGCGGCGTCTTCTCTCTCCTCTGACGTGTTTCCCCCCCGCTGGTTGTCTTTTTGTATTCTGACAGCCCACTACCCATCGCATTAAATGCGATGGGTATAAGTATCCGGTGATCTTCTCTTTCTTCACCACTTTTCAAAATTTGAATTCCGGATTTCTCTCTTCTTCCTTTATTTTCTTTCTTCTTCTCTTGAATTCATCTGCATTATTGTTTTTTTTCTTGCAATGTCTTCTGCAAATCCTTCTTCGAGGAAGAGAAGGAACAAAGGTAAAACTCTGCCTGGCCCGGATCAGGCGGTAATAGGGTGGAAAGAGGAGGAATTCCACAACTTGGTAAGAGAGATGGGTTTTCTCCCTGAGTGGGGTGCTCAGTACCCTATCTCTGGTTCCACCGCCATGGACGCTCCTCCCGGGTATATGACTTTGTATGCTGCTTTCTTCCGGGAAGGCAACTTCAGGCTTCCAATGACTCGATTTACTGCTGATGTGCTGAGGGGTTATGGTCTCCACATATCTCAGATCAATGCCATCGGGCTCCCTCGTATTACTCACTTTGAGTTCGTTTGTATGGCTAACCGTTTGGATCCGACGTTTGAGATGTTCAACGTCTTCTACACCGTTTCATATACAAGTGGTTTTTACTCCTTTAGTGCTCGTACCGGCGTTTCTCCAGTTTGCTCTGTGCCGTTGAAGAGCCTCCATGACTGGAAACAAAAGTTTTTTTATATTCGCCGGGGTGTTGTGCCTGTGGATATGCATTACAGGTCTGTGGATGAGGGTATCCCCAAGGTTGATGTGGTTGCAAATTTTGCTGACCAAGATTGGTATAAGAAGTTGACTCGTAAAGCCACTCCGATAATCCAGCTTGAGGAGATGGCGTTGATGGGTGCCGGTATGAGCATGAAGTGGGTCCCTAAACATCCGTTGGGGGTTCCGGTTTATGGTTATGATGGCAAGCGTACGTTTTGCTCCATATCCTTTTTTCTCTCTTTTGTATGTGTTCGTTGTATTATTTTTGCATTGTTCTTTATCTTCGCGTTTTTTGCAGTGGGTTTCACTTTGTTGAACGTTTTGGATCTTAAGGCACCGGGTGCCATGGTTGAGGCGATACAAAAACCTGAGAAACGACCTTGGTTGGATCAGATCCGTGGCCGTTTTCTACATCCAAGCAATGAGAGTTTTACCACTTATGTTAACATTGTCTTAGGTGAAGATATTGAGAATGATGATGATGCATTCGATTCCATTCGAGAGGAAGTTATCGTTCTCTCGAGTGATGGGTCTGGCAGATCTTTTGAAGACCTAACCTCTCGTTCCGCGCATGCAGGTCCGGCGCAGGGTTTGTGCATGAGCCGGTGAACGAGCCTGTTGTTGATGTTGTGGAGATTCCAGTCGAAACTGCTGACCCGTTGGAGACGAGGAGAAAAGCAAAATCTGACAAAACCGAAGGGAAAGGGAAAAAAGCTGAGGAAGCTGCCTCTGAGACTCCGCGTAAGCGACCTCATACCCCTCGTGTCTTAGATTACGTTGTAGTTTCTGATACACTGTCCGGTTTAGGGGTTGGAGAGAAGCATCAGGAATCTGATCCTGAAGACCGCGCTACATTAACAGAGATAATGCCGAAGAAGATGTTTGATGACAAGAAACGGAAGCTTGACGAGCAGGCCGCTGCTGTGCTCGCGTCGAAAAGGATTAAACTCCAAAAGGAGGATCCTCCTGCCCCTTCTGAGTCGGAGGTTGACATGGGTATTTTTGCTGAGAAACCTGGGGATTTGCTGCAGAAGATTTTTGAGGCTTCTGGTATTCGTTTTTTCAGTTTCCAGTTTGTCTTTTTGTTTTTGGTTGTTTTTCTTTCTCTTCTCTGAATGTGTTGCTCGTTTTGGAGCAGGTGCCAAATCAGCCAAGACTGGACACAAGATTGACATTTCCAAAATTACTCCTCCAGAGTCTCCGCCGTCGAGGGCGTTTGGTTGTCTCCTCCCCATGATACTCTTGGTGGGAATAGGAAAGAAGATGTGGCTGTTGAGCAGGTTGGGGAAGGTGGTGGTGATACAGGTGGTAATGCTGCGGGTGGTGTTGGTGGTGACGCTGCGGGTGGTGCTGGTGGTGTTGATCGCGGTAAGAATGTTGAAGTTGAGTTGGAATCAAGTGAGGCCACTCCTCATCAAACGATATATACCAAGCGTCCGCCGGGTGCTGGTGGCGGTGCAACATCCGGGGTAGTCCGGAGTCCTGATGTTGAGTATGCTCGGGGTGGTTCTTGGGACACCCAGGGCTCCCGGATGAACGACCTTGACAATTGTCATGAGTTTTTTTCTCTGTCTCTCCCCCCAGTTGAAAGGTTATTTCAGACGAGGCGCCGCCGGTTAGAACTGTTGGATGATCATGTTCAAGCCGGGGTTAACTTCTGGTCTACTTCTCAGGAGATTGTCCGTGAATGGAAGCTGATGGGGGAGGACACTCTTGAGTTTGAAAATGAGAAGAGGTTGTTTGCGGAGGAGAGAGAAAAATTTAATACTGAGAAGAAAGGGTTGGTGTGGAGGGTATCCGATGCAGAGGAGAAACTCGCCCAAGAGAAACAAGCGAATGCTGATAAGCAGAAAAATTGGGAAGCTGCGTGCGAGCGGACTAATGTGGAGCTTAAGTCTCAACGTGACGCTATTGTACGTTTGTCTGGTGAGAAGACTGAGCTTGCTGAGGAAGCTCAAAAGGCGCGCGTCGCGTTTGAAAAGAAAGAGAAAGAGTACATTGATCGTATCGCTAAGCTGGAAGATCTTGCGAGGCAGTATGAGACTACTGAGCGTCTCCTTCAAGAGAAAACTATTGAATGCAGAGCCTCTGAAGTCCTTGCCGAGGAAACATCAGCCGATTGCCAGTGGTTGCTGTCGCGCGCGGTGCCTCTGGTAACTTCCGTTATTTTATTTTATGAATTTCGTGGACTGTTTCTCTTATTTGTGTTTTCTTGTAGATTGCTGATCGCATAGTGAACTCACACGAGATTGCCAATTATATGTTTGAGTTGGGGCAAGCTGGTTACAATAGCGGGTGCAAGGATGGGTATAACGAGGGTAGGGCTGCGGCCCTTAATAAGGAGAAGGAACACCACTTTGAGTTGTGGAAGGAGGATTGTGGTGCAGCCTATGCCGCGAAAAGACAGGAGTTCTCGTCTTTGGAGTTTGCAGTTGTTAAGGCTGCTAAGAAATTGGCCCGAAGGTCTGATGGTGTTGCAATGTTGAAAAAAGCTCTTGGAGATGAGGATCGTGCCGCTGGAGGTGCTGGTTCCAGTCATCCAGAATGAAGGCTTCCGGCCTTCGCGCCGCGTATGACCTTGGGTGGTCTTGTAATCATTTGGCACGTTTGTGAACAATTTTAATTTTGCTTATCTGTCGTGTTATTGGACAATTTGGTATGCTTGACATTTGACATGTTAATATATGCCTTCGCGTTGTTGCGAATTTTGTTAACGTCATAATATGTGCATGTATGATTACTTTGATTCAGGTATCACGAATGAATGATGGCGCTGACAGGTTGTGTTGTGTTTATTACAACGTTTTATTCTGTCATTTATGTGCGCAGGTTGGTTCGTGAATACGAAGTGATCGAAGTACAGGCTATTGTGTGGACCCGGCTGTGCTCAGCCTTAGGGGTGTTTACAACGTTCTTTTGCCCTGTGGTCGATGCTTTCGTGTTTATGTGGGCACGAAGTATTTATTTGGCGTTTGTTAGGCTTTAGTTGTGTATTCGACCCGGCTGTGCACTTTGTTTGTGACATGCCTTGGAGGTCTACAACGTTTCCTAATGGTCGAGCCATGGATGTTTTCGTGTATGCCCATAGTAATATATGCAGTTGTGACAAGAAATTTGCATGATATAGAGGGGTAGCCAAACACTTCTTGTATTAGTATAAATGTGTTGGCGTTTTGCCCGTTGCGATTACATAACGTTTTTACAGGTAACACTTTCTCAGCTGTTGAGCGTTCCATGTTCGAGAAACCTCCTTGTTGTCGATGGTACGCAGCTTATAAGCTCCTTTTCCGAGCACTGTGTCGACGACATACGGACCCTCCCACTTGGGAGCCAATTTTCCGGGTTTTTCCGCGTTTGAGGCCTCATTGTCTCTGAGGACGTATTCTCCCGGGTTGAAGGTGCAGGCTCGGACTTTAGAGTTGTAATATTTTTCCAGCTTCGTTTTGTACTTTGCTTCATTGATTGCCGCCATTTCTCTCCTTTCTTCTAGGAGGTCAAGGTCGATCCTCCTCTCTTCTTCATTGTTGATCAGGTTCATTGAGAGCATTCGTGGTGACGGCAATCCTATCTCCGCTGGTATTACTGCCTCGGATCCGTAGACTAAGCTAAACGGTGTTTCTCCGTTGCTTGTCTTGGGCATCGTCCTGTGGGCCCACAAGATGCTGGGCAGTTCGTCCACCCAACCTCTTCTTTTTTCTCCTAACCTTGCCTTGATTCCATCGACGATACTCTTGTTGACGGCTTCAACTTGACCATTCCCCTGCGGGTGCGCGACCGAGGAGAAGGTATGCTCAATGTGTAATTCTTTAAACCACTGTTGAAGATTGTCTTCGGCAAAGTTGTTCCGTTGTCAGTGATGATCTTGAGGGGTAATCCAAAACGACATATGATTTGTTCCCAAATGAATTTTTTGACAACGGTGGCTGTGGTTGATGCGAGGGCCTTTGCCTCTACCCATTTGGTGAAATAGTCGACTGCGACTATTATGAATTTGACAGCTCCTGGGGCTTCGGGAAAAGGGCCGACCATATCTATTCCCCACTGTTGAAAAGGCCACGCCGTGGTGACTGGTACCAATTCATTCTTGGGGCGCATCATTTTGGGGGCATGTCTTTGGCATCCACTGCATTTCCTCAACTCTTTGACCGCATCCAAATGCATCCCGGGCCAATAATACCCCGCATTCATGACCTTTGCTACCACCATTCTTGGTCCGGCATGTATACCACAAATTCCCTCGTGTACTTCTCTGATCAAATAGTTTGCGTCTTCTGGATCAACGCATCTTAACAAGGGACCGAGGTATGATTTTCGGTATAGAATCCCATCAGCCATCTGATAATGTTCCGCCTTGTACTGGATTTTCCTCGCCTCTGCTTTGTTCTCCGGGAGTATTCCAGATTGGAGGTACGCGATTATCGGAGTCATCCAAGACGTTGTTCCTAGTTGAATAACGCTTACTTCCCTTAGTGGCACTGACGGGTTGCTTAAAACCTCTATGCGCACATCCTTTGCTAGGTGTTGGAAACTTGTAGAAGCGAGCTTACTCAGCGTGTCTGCTGGTTTATTCTCACTTCTATTAATGTGGTGCACCTTGTAGGAATAGAAGGTTTGTAACAGCGTTTTTGCTTGACTCAGGTAGAGCGCCATTGTGTCTCCCTTGGCTTCATACTGCCCGTTGATTTGTCCGGCCACTAACATGGAATCTACATGCGCTTCAATGTGTCTCACTCCCATTTTGATTGCCAACCTTAAACCAGCGAGGAAAGCTTCGTATTCAGCTTCATTGTTTATGCTTTTAAAATCCAGGCGTATGGCGTAGGTGAACTCATGTTTGTCGGGGCTCACCAGCCGACGCCCAGCACCTGCGCCGTCTTCATTAGACGCGCCGTCTGTGTATAACAACCATGGTTCTTCTACTTGCTGTTTTTCGGCTTTTTCCATCGCCTTACATTCTCGATCCTTGTCGTCCGGCACCTCTGTCATGAAGTCTGCAAGTACTTGGCCCTTGATCGCCGGTCTTGGCCTGAAAACCACATTATGACCCCCGAGCTCTATCGCCCACTTTGCTAGTCTCCCTGAGATCTCTGGCCTTGCGAGGATGTTGCCAATATTGTAGTTTGTTAGCACGTGGATGACGTGATTGGCAAAGTACCTGCGCAGCCGTCTGGATGCATGGATCAGTGCGAGTACTAGTTTCTCCATGATTGCGTACCGGGTTTCTGGGTCAGTCAGAGTTCGTGACACATAGTAGACTGGTGTTTGGACACCTTGTCTATCAACAAGTAACACTGCCCCTACTGCTCTGTCGGAGGCTGACAAGTATAGTACCAGAGGCTCTCCCTTGATTGGTGCAGTTAACGTTGGTAGCTTGATGAGGCAATCTTTCATCTCGCGGAATGCGCTCTCGGCTTCCGGAGTCCACTGAAATTGGCTCTTCTTCATGCAATTTCGGAGAGTTTTTATAAACGGGAAAGATTTGGCTGCGTGATTGGCTAGGAAACGGTTAAGTGCGGCCAACCGCCCTGCCAATTTTTGCATCTCCTTGATCGTCGAAGGTGAAGGCATACGTTCAATTGCTTGTATTTTATCAGGGTTTACCTTGAAGCCATCTTTCGTGACGATGAAACCCAGGAATTTCCCCTCTTCCATGCCGAAAGAGCATTTCGCTGGGTTCAGCTTGATACTTACTCCGCGCAAGGTGTCGAACGTCTTTTGGATGTTTGTCAGCATGGTGTTCTCTTCTTTGCTCATAATGACTAGATCGTCCATATATACCTCGATGTACTTGCCGATGGCATCGTGGAAAGTTTCATTCATGAGCCTCTGATAAGTCGCGCCCGCATTCTTTAAACCGAAAGGCATCTTGGTGTAGCAGTATAGCCCTGTTGGTGTGCGGAACGCGGTTTTGTCTTCATCCTGCACAGCCATCTGTACCTGGTGGTACCCCTTGTAGCAATCGAGGAAACATTTCCATCGGAATGTGGCAAGTGAATCAATCTTTTCATCAATGTCTGGTAAGGCATAACAGTCGCGTGGACATGCCTTATTCAGATCCTTGTAGTCTACGCACATTCTCCAGCTACCGTTGTTCTTTTGGACCATCACTGGGCTTGCTACCCACGTTTGGTACCTGACCTCTCTGATGACTCCCGCATTTAACAGCTCTATCACCTGCTCTTTCATGGCGTCGTGCTTTATGTCTCCCAAGTGGCGCTTGGCATGCACTATCGGCTTTGCGTCCTCCGAGACGTTTAATCGATGTTCAGCTAGGTGCCGTGGAACACCCACCATGTCTGCCGGTGTCCAGGCGAACACATCCATGTTTTGGAACAACAGTTTCTTTAGCGCGACGCGTGTTAGATCGGACATTGCAGGCCCTAAGGTAACTGTTTGTTCTGGGTATGCGCTGTTCAATACCCATTTTTCTGCTTCCGCGCGTGGCGCTGGTTTACTTGGTTTTGCAGGTCTGAGCTCATCTGTTGCTAATACTTCTTTGCTTGCATATATGATAGCCACTCCTGTTTCTGTTGGGAATCCCACAGCTGAGTGTGGGCCAGAGCAGATCATGCTGAAGTCGCCTTGGGATTCTCTTCCCAGCAGAATATCGTGTCTTGAATGTGCTGGCAGCACCATGAATGTGACTTCTTCTGTTCTTGAGTTTCTTCCGTCCGAGAGCAACACTGGGAATGATATTTGTCCTAGAGGAAAAACGGCTTCATTGCAGAAACCAGTGAGCGGGTAATCAACTGGTTCTAAGCGCGCCTTATCCTCCTGATCGAATTGATTAAAACACTGTTCATATATGATATCCGCAGTGCTCCCCGGATCGATGAAAATGTAGTCTGTTTGGTAATGCCCTATTACACCCGGGATGACTATGGGTCTTCTTTCTCGTGGGCCTCCTCTTACAACCGGGAAAACGACTTGTTTCTCGCGCCATGAATCGTCTTGCGCGCGCTTGTTGTAGTTTTTTCTTGGCCTTCGTGGACCCCCTTGAACCATGTGGGTTTCTAACTTCCGGAGTTTCTTGTTATCTGGTCCTTCGTCTCTTCTTGTATTTGACGGTAATCGCGCTTTCCGCCCTTTATCAAATGGGTGAGTTTTCCGTCTCTTAAGGACCTTTCAATTTCTTGCTTTAAACTGAAACAATCGTCAGTTAAGTGCCCAGTGTCTTAGTGAAACTCGCAGAAAAGATTCGGGTCTTGGCCCCTTTTGTTGCGCATTTGTAACGGTGGTTTGAACTGGTGGTTCTCGGTTGCCAAGACTTCTGAAGGAGTTTTCGTGAGGAGTGTCCACTGTTTCTCCCTGTTTTCTCGTTTCACCTCTTTCCGGTGGGCTATTTGATTGATCGTGTGGCGCGCATCCTCTCTTACCGGGCTTCTTTCTCTGTGACCGGATGCTTTCCATGGTTGGCTTCTGCCTTTCTTGCTATGCCGGTCGTTATGGTTGTAGCTGCGCTGACGGTGATCGTCACCGGTCAACTGTCTGTCAGACTGCGCGATGGTTTTGGCTGCTTCAATGAAGGTCTCCCAATCTTTGGGTCCTCCGTCTCTTCCCTTTACACGCTTGATTAGATCATCGCACTTAACTGCCCTCATGAAGTGCGCGCGCATCATTTTCTCGCCTACGTCGTCGATCTCCAAACATTCTTTGTTATATCTTGTAATGAAATCTTCCACGCTCTCGTGGTCTCTGCGCCATATGTTTAAACAATCAGCTGGATCCCTGGTGTGTCATCGTTGCTGCGAGAAGTGTGCAAGGAACTTCTCTCGGAAATCAACCCATGATTTGATTTTCCCTGCTGGCAGGCTGTCAAACCAGACGCGCGCTGCGCCTATGAAGGTTTGAGCGAAGAGATGACACCAGGTTGGTAAATTCCATCCGCCTGTTGCTCCAGCACCGTTGAAAACTTGAAGGTGATCGTCTGGGTCTGTCAGCCCGTTGTATTTGCCTACGTTGTGTGGCAATTTTGTTTTGTCAATGGCAGCCGTGGCGATCTCTCGAATGAATTTTGAATTCTCAGCCATGTCGTCCGGACGATAGCTCAAAGTGTAATCATGTTCTGCTTTTGGATCGTAACCTGCGCGCTTGCGAGGTTTGTATGCTTCATGCTCTGGTGGCAGCCTGCTGAAGACTGTGCTTTCTTTATATGTCTCGTCGTCATCTTCGAATTCGTCGTTTATGTTGCGCGGACCTAAACGACTTTGTATTGGCTTCTTGGGTTGGTGAGAATACTGCACATAATTGCTTTCTGTCTCGCCGTACGTATCGCGCGTGTCGTGCGCGCTTGGCCTTCTAACATGTGGTGGAGGTACTGGTTCAGGGCGTAAATTGAATGCATTGGTCTGTTGAGGCATGGGCGCGCTCAAAGGCCTTTGCGGTGGAGTGACAAATGCTGACTGGTTAGCTTGTGCCTGAAGCAGAGCTTGCTGCGCACTGAGTTGTGTGTAAACAAGGTTTATAGACGCCACTTGTTCGACATACCAGGAAGCCAGAGTTTTTCCTTCGGTTAGCCCTAGTAGTGCAGAGAAGTTCAGTTGTGCTTGGTCCGATGGAGCTGAGGGACCAGCTCCATGGCTCTGTGTTTGCACTGGTGGAGGTGTTTGTTGGACTACTTCTGACGGGGGCTGAAAAGTAGCTCCGTTTGTGGTCTGAGTGATGATCCTAGGTGGAGTTTGGAAAGTAGCAGCAGTTGTGTTTTGAGTAACAACCCTGGATGTACTTCCAAAGATACTAGGAAACTCGTTGTTCATCGGCCTTTCTTGGATAATTTCGTTCCTTTGATCTCTTTGGACGTGTACGTTGTCCGAAATGAGTTCGAAAGAAGAAAGGTCTCCATCTGCCGGGTGAGAAGGGATTTGTTCAGCCATTTTGACGAGTGTTTTTCGAAAAGAAAAGGAGATGAGAGTGGTTTTTGCTAAAAGCGGATGGCGCCAATGATGAAACACAGGTTAACACTAAGGTTAATCTGTGGGGTTATTTCTTCTGTGGGTTCAATCTCTTTCCCTACTCGCGAAATGACTTGGATCCTACAAAACAGCAACACCGTTAGTCTCGTTAAGAGGGGAATATGGGGGTTTCCCTCTTAACCAGGCTCCGACGTGAGAATAAGTACTGTTCTGAGGTAGAAATAACAGTGTGTTTTGAGTGTGAGAGTATAGAGGGCAAGATGATTCCACCTGAATGATGAAGGGTCCTATTTATAGCCGGAGGGTGAGAGAGGGAAGAGCAGCGATGCCAGCTGTGGTTGCGCGCCAGCTGTCCGACCAAGGGGAATATCCTCTTGGTCTCCTCTGCTGTGGTCAGTGTAGTGGTACACGTGGCGCGCTCGCATTTGCCCATCTTGGAGACGTCGTACTGGTGTTGTCGGGCTGCTCTAAGATTTGTTACAGGCCTACCTGGCGCCTGGTGACTCGTGACACGTGTTGTCCTTTATGTCGGATGGAGCATCTTTGGAGCCACCTAGATATTTTCCAGAAGCTTCTAGAAGCTTCTGGATGATATTGTTGATGTCAGCGCCATATAGGATGGAAAAAGTGGTGTGGTCCTTGCCATGTGGGCAAGGGATTGGGAACATACCTCTTCAAGCATATATACGAAATTTGTATATACCAAATACGTAACAGTGAAATATATTTTACGCAAACTTTATTCGAAAACAAGTTGTGTCAAATATTTGACAGTATAAATTCGAGTTGTTTTAAGTTTTGACGCTGCGCAACGCGCTGTGCGTCAAAACACTAGTTATTCCTACAAATTCCTATTAGAAAAAGAAAAAAAGTGTATTTAAACCGCTATTGTTTTAGCGTTGCCTATTAAAAAAAGAAAAAAAAAAGTGTATTTCAACCTTTTAAACCGCTATTGTTTTAGCGTTGCCTATTAAAAAAAGAAAAAAAGTGTATTTCAATCTCAATGGGCTTGTGGCGGGGCAAGCGGTATTGAAAGCAGAGTCTAAGAAAGTGGAAAAGCACGCGAAAGCTTGTGAGGATAATCAGCATGCCTTTGTCCCCCTAGCGGTTGACACGTTCGGCTCCTTGGCGCCGGAGGCGGTTCGGTTCTTGGCTAGAGTTCAGCGTGTGCTCCACAGCAACTTTTCGACCCCTCAGGGGCGAGACTTTGTTTTTAGTAGATTAGGGTTTTCCATTCAGAAGGGGATGGTGGCGCAGTTTGTTGCCCGACTACATGCTATTCTTATATAATTTGCCGTGTTGATTGGAATGAAAAGTAGTTTGACTGGAAAAAAAAAAAAAAAAAACCTCAATTATTTTAGCGTTGCACAATTAGCTTAAAAAAAAATCCAAGTTTTAGAACACTCCATTGAGGGATCGAGAAGCATCTGTCGATTTGAAACACAAGAACCGCCTTCACATTTCCATCCCGAAAGTTCTCGAAGATGCCCCAATCAAGTATATAAATCCGAATACTCCCCCTTTTTCTCAAATTGTACTCAGAAAAAAAAATCAAGGTAATCGAATTCTTCTTACGAAACATTCCGATAATTCTAAATCAACACTACAATATGTCGATCGTCCCAACCTTATTCAGTGGCCGACGAAGCAGCATCTTCGACCCCTTTTCACTCGACCTTTGGGACCCATTCAGAGACTTCCCCATTTCATCTTCATCTGACGTTTCAAGGGAAACCTCTGCGTTGGTAAACGCCCGTGTGGATTGGAAGGAAACACCGGAAGCTCATGTGTTCAAGGCCGATCTTCCTGGGATGAAGAAAGAAGAAGTGAAGGTGGAGGTGGAAGACGGAAACATCTTACAGATCACCGGTCAGAAGAACGTCGAGAAAGAAGATAAGAATGATAAATGGCATCGGGTTGAACGAAGCAGCGGCAAATTCACACGGAGGTTCAGGTTGCCCGAGAATGCTAAGATGGATCAGGTGAAGGCGGCCATGGAAAACGGGGTGCTTACAATTACGGTTCCCAAAGATGAAGTGAAGAAGCCTGATGTCAAGTCTATTGAAATCTCTGGTTAGCGAATTGTATGAATTTTGCACAATTTAGATTGTATATGTTATGTATTTGTGTTTAGTGTTTGAAGTGCCTGTGTAATATCTTTGTGTTTGGTCAGCCCACAAGGTGTTCGACCAAATGCATAACAAAAAATGTGTTTGTTTTTACTTGCTTCTAGATTTTCTTGTTTGTGTTTTGGTACTTGCTTTGATAATGAAAATATAATATAATGCTTGTGAGTATTGAGCTTCCAGATTTTCTTGTTTGAGTTTTGGTACTTCACAATATTCTTTTGGGTTTGGTCTGTCTAGAAGGTGTTTGATGAAATGACTAGTATACTTTTAACAGCTTTAAAGATTGATAAAAAAAGCCCCTTATCATCTGAATTACAATGTGGTCATTGAAATTTTAAAATGACAAAATGAAAGCTACCAAGTCCTTCAACGAGTTATACGACGAACCACCAACGCTGGCTGCAAGTTTAACCTTCTCTTGTATCTCCATAGCTCTCTGCCTCATTTCTTCCCCTTCTTTATCCACCAAAACTCTCTTGATTACACCCTCAATCTCTCTTCTCTCCACAACAATTCCAAAACCCATTTTCCACACATCAGTTAAGTACCTAGCATTCAACAACTGATCCACATCAAACGGTTGGCACAACATCGGAACCCCTTCAGAAACGCCTTCCATAGTCGAGTTCCAACCACAATGACTCCAAAACCCTCCAACCGCATTATGTGCCAAAACCGACTTCTGAGGTGCCCACTTCACAATCAAACCTCTCCCCTTCATTTCATCCGCTAAACCTTCTGGCAAAAACTCAATCCATTCAAACCCACGAACTGAACATGGTCGAACCACCCATAGGAACGGCTGGTCGCTGTTGACCAGACCACATGCCATTTCAATTGCTACCTTTTCATCTAACTTTGCTAAGCTTCCTAAGCTTACATAAATCACTGATTTGGGTGCTCGTTTATCCAACCAAGAGATACAACTTGTATCCTCTTCAAGAAAGCTAGTGGAGCGAGTTGTTACTATCTTGTGCAGTGGGCCGATTGTGAAAACCGGAGCTTGGTATTGTTGGCGGATCTGGGTGAGTATGGGTTGTTCGAGATATTCGATGGTGTTCCAAATGAAGGCAGAAGGGGATGTCTTGGCGATGAGCATTGTGAGCAGTTCAAAAGTTTTATGTATTGGGCGCCTTGTAAACGGTAGATCTTTGTATCTGAATGGATTGAGTTCTGGAACTACTTCCTGCAATAAAGAGTCTTGGAAACAGATTCATAACTAATTGTTAGTAATAATACAAGTGATACGATTTCGTAAGAATTTTGAAAGAACTGAGAAACTGTATCGGTAAATAATATCCGAATAACTGAAAACCAGATTTATTCAATAATTACTAGCAAACAAACATGATAAATCATATAATAAAAATAATAACTATAATAGATAATAAACTCGACTAACAGTAGTATTACCTTGTGGAGGAAATCGACCTTCTTGATGGAGTTGAGGTATGATGTTGACAGCCGGGAAGAAAACCGCGCTACTGCCACGCAACACGATCGAAGGCAGACCCAGCTCGTCGGCAACTGAGCCCGCGAAAAACGTGAGGTTATCATGAAAGATAACGATTGATTCCTTATTTAAACTCTCTTTTTGTTCATTTATAATCTGAAGTAGGTGGTTGTGGAGATGAGGTTTGCAGTTATGGTTAAGTGCTTGGAAGAACTTTGTCATGCCATCCGAGGTGTCGATGTTGGATACGTTGGCGGGCAGAGGGAGGAAGATTAAATCAGGATGGTTAGAAGAATCGGGCGGATTGAAGTCGGAGTGAGCGATGGTTATTGAGAAGTTTTGGGAGTGAAGGTAAGTAGCAAGTTGAAGCATTGGGGTCATGTGACCTTGCAGTGGACTTGCTACCATCACCAGCCGCGGTCGTCGTCCGCCGTGATCCGCCATCTTTGTCTGTGTATCAGTGTCACTAGTTAGGTATCTTTGTTATTAAATAAACCTCACTACTTGTAATTTGACAATGATGGTTGGTTCCAAGAAACTACATATTTTTTTTTTATACTTGTTCAAAAGCTAAATGGAAGTTGACAACGTTGGTTGGCTCCAAGAAGTTGCCCCTTCAAAAGCTAAATATAATAAGTTCAGTATTTGTTAAGTGTTGTAAATTAAACAATTATGAATTTATTTCATAATCTAATAATTTGGATGATTGAGTTGAATTTTTTTTTATATTGACCCATTCTAAGGCGTACCTGTTTTGGTCATAACTCGCTTTGACCTGAACCTATTTTGGTCTAAACCCGAACCCCTTTTGATCCTAACCAAAATGATCATTTTTCAAATTAAAACGACCGTAATGGTCACTGAAGACACATCGACTCGCACAATGGACTGTCATGGCCCTGCCAAAGCTTGGCTTTTCTCGCCAAGGGTCTCGAGCTCACCGTTAGTTCAGATACTCCCTGGCATATCTCAAGCGGTCGTAACAGATCTCTACGAGGTGTTGGATGAAATGCTTAGCAAAACAGGTGTACTTTTTGCAACTATAATCCATGAACAAAATGCCTGAGATCGATGTTTTATTTATTTTTTATTTTTTTTTGTACAACAACGAAATTTCATTCAAGAAAAACAAAACAGTGGGGCGCTCGCAAATGAACATACAACGCCCTACCAACCGTGATCACATCATACAAGCAGATCAAAATACACATCAAAAAGGACACCAATTTTCTAGATACAAACATAGATCAACCTAGAGGCTTATTCACCCAACTTTCCCAGTATAATTCAAGAGTTTTTCCTCCATTTGTTATCCAAGAGACCACCTGGACCTTAATTTCTTCAACAGCCTTCTTGGAACACCTTTTTTTAAGAAAAGACCCGTTCGCTTCAGTTTTTCCATAGAATCCAGAATATGGTATAAATAACCGAGAGATATATTTTCCGGTCTTTACAATGACAAAATGAAAGCTACCAAATCCTTCAATGAGTTATGCGAAGAACCACCATCGCTGACTGCAACTTTAACCTTTTTTTGCATCTGCATAGCTCTCTGCCTCATTTCTTCCCCTTCTTTACCCACCAAAAGTCTCTTGATCGCACCCTCAATCTCTCCTCTCTCCACAACAACCTCAAAACCCATTTTCCACACATCAGTCAAGTACCTAGCATTCAACAACTGATCCACATCAAACGGCTGGCACAACATCGGAACCCCTTCATAAATACTTTCCAAAGTCGAATTCCAACCACAATGACTCCAAAACCCTCCAACCGCATTATGCGCCAAAACCGACTTCTGGGGCGCCCACTTCACAATCAAACCTCTCCCCTTCATTTCATCCACCAAACCTTCCGGCAAAAACTCGATCCACTCAAACCCACGAACCGAACCCGGTCGAACCACCCATAGGAACGGCTGGTTACTATTGACCAGACCCCATGCCACTTCAATTGCTACCTTTTCATCCAAGTTTGCTAAGCTCCCTAAGCTCACATAAACCACTGACTTAGGTGCTTGTTTATCCAGCCATGATATACAACTTGTATCCTCTTCAAGAAAGCTAGTGGAACAAGTTGTAACTATTATGTGCAGTGGGCCGATTGTAAAAACCGGAACTTTGTACTCATTTCTGATCTGGGTCAATGCAGATTCTTCAAGAAACTCAATTGTGTTCCAAATAAAGGCAGAAAGGGTTGTCTTGGGGGTAAGCATGTTGACCGTTTCAAGTGTTTGATCTATTGGGCGACCAAGAAAGGGCAAATCTTTATATCTAAATGGATAAAGTCCTGGAACAATTTCCTGCAATAAAGAATCTTGAAAACACATTCATACCAAATTGTTAGTAATCAGCTTAGTTGGAAAATCGGGATTAATCGGTAACTATTCGCTAAGCGGCTGGCCATTGATTATTTAGATAATCAGTGAATTATTCGCTAGTCGGCCTTAATCGGTCCTAGTCAGCCGGAAATCGGCGGTTCCAGCCAAAATTTGTAAATTCCGACCAGATTATGACCAAAATCTGTAAATTCCGACGATTAATCGCTTGTAAAAATGGGTCGTGGAGGGTTAAAACCTATTATATAAAAAAATTACACATTAATGTGTGCGCATATATATAATGAAAGTTACATTTAAAACCTCAATCCAGTTAATCCAGATTAATCCCGATTAACCGCCGATCAATACCCCCACCAGCCGACTAGCACTTAACGATTCTTACTTACAACTAACAGATCTCAAAATTAGCTTTTTTGATATGGGTTTTGAATAAAGACTCACCTGGTGGAGGAAAGTTACCATCTTGATGCAATTTAGGAATAATATTAAAAGCAGGAAAGAAAGCTGCACTACTGCTACGTAAGAGGATCGCCGGCAAACCCAGATCGCCGGCGACTATTCCGGCGAAAAAGGTTAAATTTTCATGAATAACAACAACTGATTCTTTATCAGAACTGTTGTTTTGTGCGTTTATGATCTGAATAAGGTGATTGTGGAGGTGGGTTTTGCAGTTATTGTTGAGGGTTTTGAAGAAGTTAGCGAAGCCGGCGGAGATGTCGGTGCCGGAGGTGTTTGTAGGTAGAGGGAGGAAGGTTAGATGAGGGTGGTTGGAAGAATCCGGTGGGTTGAAGTCGGAGTGAGCGATGGTTATTGAGAAGTTTTGGGAGTGGAGGTATGTAGCGAGTTGAAGCATTGGGGTCATGTGACCTTGTAGTGGACTTGGTACCATCACCAGCCGTCGTCTCCGGCCGCCGTGCTCCGCCATTAAGCTCCTCTGTGTTTGGATATTTTTCTTATTGAAAAAGTCAAAAAAACAAAGAAACCCCACTGCTTTGTAATTTGACAAATGACAACGTTGGTTGTCCCCAGTCAACAGCCAATGATGATATAGATAGCCTAGAATTTTGCACCATTTAATTTTTTTTGAAAGGTGAACTTCTTTTAAGGTTATTCACATCCCCAAATCGGGGACACTAACCAAGATCTGCCCAGACTTACGTTGTCTAAACCGGGCCCGCGCTGGGTAGTCAGACTTGACTACGGCTTTCGCCCGGAAACCGTGCCGCCTCCACACGAGTGACCTCGCTGGAGTAACGGCCGGATGAAAACCGGGGCTGGCTCAGGCTCGAACTTGCGCAACTAGTGGCTAACAAGTTCTTACCATCATTGCCTGGTCCTGCCCCTTTCGCCACAAGCAAGAGTCGAACCAGCGCCTCATGAAGAGGACATCGCCCAACTACCAACTGGGGAATGTAAGGTGTTACGGAAGTGAAAGAGTCCGCGCTACGCGCTACAGGGTATGATCGTAACCATTATGATCTTTACGTCAACTTGATATCAACATACTCTCATCTACCATTTAAAATCATTGCTCCATATGGTGTGGTTATGATCCGAACCATCATCTTTTATTTTTAAGTTAAGTGTCATTTACGTTCCTGTGGTTTGTTCACTTTTGATATTTCATACCAAATTTTAAAATTGCACCGTTTTCCTCTCTAACTTTTTGGAAACGTGTCATTTCAGTCCAAAAAAAATAACCATAGTTAAAAAAATCAGTTAACTTAGGGGTAACCACAGTCAAAATGACAGTTAGTCAGGATCGAACCCGTGACCAGCTGCTTAGAAACAAACGAATTTTACCCTTAAGCTAACTGAATTTTTTAAATGTGGTTATTTTTTTTTACTGGAATGACACGTTTTCAAAATGCCAGGGAGGAAAATTGTGCAATTTTGAAATTTGACCTGAAATGGCAAAAGTGAACAAACCACATAGACGTAAATGGCACTTAACTCTTTATTTTTTTAATATATTTTGTGTAAAATGTATTTGAAATAAAACATTGAAAGATCAAACAATCAAAACATTGGAAAAAGGAAAAGGTGGTGCGTGTTTGCCGTGGTTTGATCCACGCTAACCACAGTAGTTTCATTGGGGGGGGGGGGGGTAGCGCATCATCCATGTTCCTACGTGACAATCAACGACCCAACCCATACCCCCCATACCCTTCAGCCTTAGCCCGGTTCAGGGGCACAAACACTGTCATACCTAGGCGTGGAAGGGGGCGCCATGTAGGAGAATTTTTTACTTTTTTTGCCGATAAAGAACTAACGGTAGCCCCATAATTAACACATAGTTTTAGATAAATCATTATGTATGATGATGATGATGATGTTATAATTAAAATTCACAAACCTTGTGCATGAGGATATGCATGGGAGAGAGTTCGGGGTATCGGGCCAACTTGGACACTATGTATATATCATGAACCTGCATTTATGTAAGACGACTAGAATTCTGATTTCTACGGCATAAGGCAACAACCTTACTGTTTTGGTCAAAAATCAAGCTAAGATAATGCAACCAAACTTTCTGTTGTGAGGTGTGATGCTTGAATCAATGAACAATGCTAAGGATCACTTAGAAATGTAATGAACAAGTGACACAAAGATTTATACAAGGAAAAAGCCATTGATCAAGAGTTGATCTCCGGCATAAAAAACCTCGGGTGATGGAAACTACCGATCACCAACTCAGATTAAACAAAAATGTAATACAACTTTGGATGATAGCGAGCTAGTTACAAGGATCACTAGAGTGTAATGTGCAAAAAAGTGTGCAATCGCCAAGTAAACTGTCGAGAGCTGATGAGAGCAGTTACGAGTGTGTGTGTTAAGCTAAAATTAGCCAAGTCTCTTTATCTAGCTCGCTATCCCCTTTTAAAAATGGAAAATATCTAAGCTAACTAACTATCCGCATTTCATGCAAGTCTCCCACGAACTCCATAACGTCCATTTCAGTCAAGCACGTGCGGAATAAATAGAGAATATGCTCCAGGAATATCGCCAAGACCAAGTTCAAGCTCGTACTCCTGCAAAACAACATCATATTCACAGCAGACAATCATTAGTGTAAGGATCACTATGATGATCCATGATCCTGATCCTACAATACTCTCTGAGGATCACTAATTCAAACAGAATTGAGGATCCCTAAGCTTGACAGTAATTGAGGATCACTGATCTTTGGAAAATCCTCCCCTAACAATTGCCCCCAAAATATAAGGAGTGAAGTGTAAATAAACGAGTTGTATTTTCTCGTTCTTATCCGTAACAAACCAACGGATATATAGCCGTTATTTTCTGACTAGCCGTTGCCATCCTGACGTCACTGAAGTGACTATCCTGCAAGATCATGATTATAAATTGAAATTAGAGATAAGGGTTAGGAAGCATTTAAATTAGTGTGTTTCATCCTTTAAATCTTCATTCGAAGATCTGATCAGGTACTTCTCTTCCTTTCTCTCTTCATATTCTCCTTCTGTTTCTTCTTTTCCACCATCATTATGCCCAAGATGATGTTAAGATCCTCACCGGCTAAGGATCACAAAAAGGACAGTCCCTTGAAGAGCCAAAAGATCATCGAAGACTCTGCAAAGGAACTGTTTTGGTCAAAAAAATCTGATGAGGATAATGCAACCAAACTCTCTGTTACGGGGTATGATGCTTGAATTACTTTGTAGCAATAAGGATCACTATGAAAAATAAATAATAAGTGACACAAGGTTTATACGGGGAAAAAGCCCTTGATCAAGAGTTGATCTCCGGCACAAAAAACCCCGGGTGATGGAAACTACCGATCACCAAGCTCAAATAAATCAGTAAATGTTTACAACTTCGGATAGTAACGAGCTAGGTACAAGGATCACTATGGTGAAATGTGTAAAAGTGAGCGAAAACTGTTAAGTGTTTGCCGAAAGCTTCAAGAGTGCAATTGTACGAGAGTGTGTGTAGCTGAAAAATGGCTAAGTGTTCTAATTACTAGCTCGTCACCCCTTTAAAAATAGAAGTTAACTACGCTAACAAACTATCCGACTTTTGTGCCATGCTCCCACGTTCTCCACAACGTCCATTTCCAGTCAAACATGTGCGAAATACCCGTGGAATATTCCATAGTAACGTTGCCAAGACCAAGTCAAGCTTGTTACTCCTGCAAAATAATACGAAACATAAACAAACAATCGTTAGTATGAGGATCCTTAAGGTGATCCATGATCCTGATCCTGAAGCTCTTCTGAGGATCACTATCTGTCACAGAAGTAAGGATCATTAATTAGGATAACAAGTAAGGATCACTAATTGTTAGAAAATCCTCCCCTAACAATTGCCCCCAAAATATAAGGAGTGATATGTAAAATGAACGAATTATATTTTCTTGATCTTATCCGCAACTAACTATCGTAAATATAGCCGTTGATGTAGAACTATCTGTTGCAACTATGACGTCACAGAAGTGACAACCCTGCACAATCATGATTATAAATAGGAGATATAGATAGGATCGTTTGCATTTAAATTTCAGAGATACTCCCTTTATAACTGCATCCGAAGATAAACAGGTATTCTCTCTTCATCTTCTTCCTTCTTTTGCTCTGTTTTCCGTCTCTTTCCATCATTCTGTCAAAAATGTTACTCCGGAATTCCCCAGCTAAGGATCACCTGAAAAACAGCCCACTGAAGAGCCAGGGGATCATCGAAGATTCCATAAAAGAACGCTGCTGTTTCACCGATCCGCAGATTGATAGGATCCGCCACTGTTTCCCGGCGAACACCGTGTTTAAACCTTTTGATCCCAATGCCCTGAGTGATCATATTTCCGACAACTGGGTTGCTTTTCCTGTCACTCCGTTCACCATAGGCTATACATATCCTTTTCCAGCCTTCACCCAATCTTTCTTTTCCCTAACCGGCATCTCTTATATCCAAGCCATGCCGATGATATGGAGGGTTTTGTATACCCTTGAAAGGATCATCGAGCAGGAAGGGATAGACCTAGGAATGTCAGAGCTGGGAGAGCTGTATGATCTTACTACCTTTGGTTCTCATCGTTATTTGTTCAAACGTAAACCTGGTGAGGAACACCCGATCTTCAAAGCTACCAAGAATGATGCTAACTGGAAGCGGCGTTTCTTTTTCGTCAAGAGAGATTCTATCTCTGACAGGAAGGATCTACCCAGGAAATGGGCTACCCATGGTAGGATGGAGGATCCTGAGAAGGATCACCAGAGAACTTTCTTTTGATATAAGGATCACTTATATACTTTTGCTTTCTTGTTATGCAGCTATCACCGTTTCACACCTCAGACTGTCTCCTGCTGCCAAAGAGAGACTCGCCACTTTCAAGAGACGTGATCCTGAAACAAGAACTTTCAAGACAACCACCCAGGATTCTCATGAGGTATCCTCAGGCTCTGTCAAGTAAGTATCTTTGTTTAAAAATTTAAATAAATAGTGAAATATAAGTGAAGTAAAGATACTTATCTTGTTTTGGTTGTGTAGGTGCTGGAAAATCCACCAAGTCTGCTTCAAAGTTCAATGTCACCGATCTCACCACCGTCAGATCCTCCAAAAGAAAGGCTCCTACCAGCCCGACAACTTCAGTCCCCAAGGCACCCTTCAAAGGAAAGGGAGCCAAGAAGAGAAAGGCCTCCGAGGCTGAGGATCTGCAGGGTCTGCCTCTGATCCGCCACCAATTCCTCGAGTACTTCAACGATGTAAGGATCACTGTCTCTGTTCGGATATCCTGCTGACATATCCTGCTGATTTGAGGATCACTTGGTCCTGACCTTATCTTTTATCCCCTTTGCAGAAATTCGCTGAGATTGAGGACTATGTTGGCCACGTTGAGGATCAGGATAGGAAGATTGCCGACCTCCAGCAGGTTGCATTGCTAAAGGACCTCAAAATTGCTGATCTTCAGAAGGAACTCCAGGATGCCAAACAGGAGACGGCCAAGGTGCTGGTTAATGCTGACTACGAGAAGCATGAGATCACCGAAGACGCCAAAGTCTCTGCCGCCATCACAATGTATCAGACAAAACTAAAGATGGCCCAGGAAGCTCAAGATCCTAACTTCGACAGAAGCAGCTGGGATGTTGAGGGCTGGAAAGCAAGGTTGGCTGATCTTGAAGATGATGAAGAGGCTGAGGAGGTTTTGGTGATCGAGGCTGGAGGCAAGGGTGAAGGTGGTGAAGCAAGTGGAGCCGAGGGTGGTGATGCAGAGAAGGTTTAGGCTGCATGATTGGGCGATGATGGAAATTTCTAGACATAGCCGGAGCCCAATTTTTTAGTTTGATGGTTGTTTTGTTGAACAATTTGATGGTTTGTACTGAATAATAGTTTTTAGGATTAAGGATCATGTATGATCCTTTGGACAATAGGTAGGATTGCAAATGGTGGAGGGATCCTCTGTTTGGGGGATGAAGCCATTGTGATCCTGCCGCCTTTATATTCCTGCACTACTTTGAACCTATTATCATGGACACCCTTTACTTACCCCAGCGGACGGGCCACGTATTGCTGGTAGATGCTCGGGGTAGGTAATTTTGACAACCTTTTAAGGGTTAATATTTTGTTAATAAATAAAACCTTAATCTTTTGTCGCTTATCTTGTATTATTATCCTTTTTGTCTCTTTAATTCTCAATTGTTTTGGTGTACACTTATTGAATAAGCAATTTTGAATAAGTCAGATTGAAAATGTTTAGGATATGATCCATGATCAAATATCCTATAGTTGAAGAATCCCAAAAAGTAATATATTTTAAGGATCACAAGTTTAGTTGTCAAATTTTAAGGGTTATTCAAATAAACAATGAATAGAATTAAAAATAGTTAAGGATCATACCTGAGGATCCAAGTTAGGATCCTAACCATAATCAGGATAACTATAAGATAAACCTTAGAGAGAAGTAAGGATCAAGGATCCCTAGTTGCTTATCTTCAAGGACCTGAAAATAGAGCATAACTTGGGACTAAGCCAATATAAGATAAGAGTTAGCAACTTGGGACAAGCCCAAGGATAACTGGGGACAAGCCCAAGGATAACTGGGGACAAGCCCAAGGATAACTGGGGACAAGCCCAAGGATTGTATGTAGACTGGAGTATGGCCCTAACTGGCGACTATCCAAACTTAGTGACATGAAAATGCCAAAACCTTAGCTAACGTGAAAACGTTAGAAACCTTAGGAACGGATGTATGGTACGTCTACCATTATACGTAGGATCCTAGGTATAGCCAGTACAATGGAATTATCAGCCCCTAAAGCGAGTACTGGTCCCACTGCCTTGAACTATACCAGGATCATCATGCGCTACAGGCGGAACTGGGGTCAAGCCCAAATAACTGGGGTTAAACCCAAGGAACGGATTGCTTCTGCAGATAACCAATATTTTGCTAAGGATACCTGAACTTTCAAAACTTAAAATCACGTGAGAGATGGATAAAGGACACATGATCCTTACCCTTATATGAGAAAATAAAGAAATGAAATAGTTCAAGATTAGGATATTACCAAAGTAAGGATCACCGATACTTTAAGGATCCTTCAAGGATACTGCTAACGTAAGGATCATCTGTGCGATGAGGATCCTGCTCACATGAAATATTTCTTCAAGTGGAGAGCATTCCAAGCTCTTGGTAGCAAATCACCTTCCATGGTTAGCAATCTATATGCCCCCTTTCCTGCTTCAGCTTCAATCAAATAAGGGCCTTCCCATTTTGGAGCCAATTTTCCATCAGCAGGATTGGTGGTATTCTGAAATGCTTTCCTTAATACCATATCTCCAACTTGAAACTTCCTGATCCTGACATTTTTGTTGTAAGCACCAGCCATTCTTTGTTGATAACTGGCCATCCTTATCCTAGCCAGATCCCTGATTTCTTCAATAGTATCCAGGTCTTGAGCCAAGTTCTCATCATTTTCCTCAGGATCACGGGTACTTGTTCTAGCAGTTGGAACCACCATTTCTGTTGAGATCACTGATTCTGCCCCAAATACCAAAGAGAATGGCGTTTGACCAGTAGCATTCTTAGGGGTTGTCCTATCAGCCCAAAGCACATAAGGTAGTTCTTCTGCCCATTTCCCTTTCTTGGATCCAAGCTTCTTCTTCAAATTGTTGATGATGATCTTGTTGGATGATTCTGCTTGACCATTAGCTTGTGGGTGGACTGGTGTTGATGTTATCATCTTAATCCCCCAGCTGTCACAAAAGTTAGTAGTTCTGCCCCCAATAAATTGGGAACCATTATCACATATAATTTCAGAAGGAATACCAAATCTAGTTATAATATTTCTTTTAATGAAGGATATAACTTCCTTTTCTCTGACTTGGGCAAAAGCTTCAGCCTCTATCCACTTGGAGAAGTAATCAGTCATAGCAAGCATGAATACTTTTCCACCAGGTGCCTTAGGGAGCTTACCAACTATATCCATACCCCATCTCATAAATGGCCAAGAGGAGGATATCGGATGCAAAAATTCAGCTGGTTGATGAAGGATATTGCTGTGTCTCTGACAAGGATCACATCTCTTAGCATACTCCACAGCATCTCTCTTCAAGGTTGGCCAGTAGTATCCTGTCCTCAGGATCCTTGAGAATAATGCCCTGCCCCCAGTGTGGTTTCCCCAATCTCCTTCATGGAAGTCTTTTAAAACTTCTTGGGTCTCAGGATCCTCAATGCATCTTAGGTATGGTCCTGCAAGAGATCGTTTATACAACATATTATTTAAAATTGTGAATTGAGATACCTTAATTTTGAAAGCCCTAGGGTTTTCTCCTGTAGGAATCTCTCCATGTTGTAAGTATCTCATGATTGGTGAGATCCATGATCCTGATCCTGAATGGGATTGAGTATCCTCACTAGGGATAATTGCAGAATCTTGCCCTATTTCCATGGCCACATGATCCTCGATGGCAGGAGCCAAGATATGGATAATGGGGATACTTATATCCTCCGGGATCTTCAAAGATGATCCTAAGTTAGCCAATGCATCAGCTTCTGTATTTTCTTCCCTTGGTACCTGTGTCAAACTAAAGGAAACAAAAGAGAGTGCCAATTCTTTGACTATCTCTAAATATTTGGTTAGCTTTTCACCTTTAACAGCATAGGATCCATTAAAGTGGTTTGTAATTAACAATGAATCTACATGTACCTCAAGATACCTGATCCCCATATGCTTAGCAATTTGCAAACCAGCAATTAAGGCTTCATATTCAGCCTCATTGTTAGTGGTTTGGAACTCACAAGCTATAGAGTGGGGTATTATGTCCCCCTGTGGCGATTTTAGTAGTATTCCAAGCCCTGTGCCTTTGACATTTGAGGATCCATCAGTATAGAGTATCCAAGGATCCTTGGTCTCCTCTAGCTGCTGGACTTCTAACTCAACTTCTTTTTGTAAATCACTACTGAAATCAGCCACAAAGTCAGCTAATGCTTGGGATTTGATGGCTGTCCTAGGCTCATATCTTATATCATAGGCACTAAGCTTCACTGCCCACTTAGCCATCCTTCCTGACATCTCTGGTTTCCTGAGGACATTCTTAATTGGAAAATTAGTTTTAACAACAATAACATGAGTTTCAAAATAATGTCTCAACTTAATAGATGCCATAATTAATGCAAGAATAAGCTTTTCAAGGTGTGAATACCTGGATTCGGCATCAAGTAAACTTTTACTTACATAATAGACAGGATGTTGTGTACCTTCATGATCCTTAACAAGGACCGCACTTACTGCTTTTGAGGATACTGCAAGATACAAGGATAGCACATCACCTTTTTCTGGTTTCATCAAGGCCGAGGCTGAGGATAGGTAATCTTTGAGAGCTCTTAAGGCATTTTCATGCTTCTCAGTCCGCTCAAATTTCTTGTTCTTCCTTAGGATATCATAGAATTCTTTGCACTTCTCTGAGGATTTGGATATAAATCTGTTCAAAGCTGCTATCCTGCCTGTTAGCCTTTGGACATCCTTAGCATTGGCCGGAGATTTGATGTTCACTATTGCTTTGATTTGTTCTGGACTGGCTTCAATGCCTCTCTTGGTCACCATGTATCCTAAGAATTTGCCTGCTTTAACACCAAAGTGACATTTTGAAGGATTAAGTTTCATATTATATTTATCAAGGATATTGAATGCTTCCTCCAAGTCTCTTAGGTGATCCTCAGCCTTTATTGATTTTACCACCATATCGTCTATGTAAACCTCCACAGTTTGTCCAATTTGATCCTTGAACATCATATTCACTAGCCTTTGATAAGTTGCACCTGCATTTCTTAGTCCGAACGGCATAGCAATATAGCAGTATATACCAGTTGGAGTCATGAAGGCTGTATCCTCTTGATCGGATGGTTCCATTTGGATTTGTTGAAATCCAGATGAAGCATCCATAAAAGTTAACAGTTCATGACCCGCAGTTGCATCCACCATGGAGTCAATGTGGGGTAATGGGAAAGGATCCTTGGGACATGCCTTATTTAAATCTGTGAAATCGACACATACCCTCCACTTTCCATTTTTCTTTTGAACAACAACCACATTGGCCAACCATCTTGGATACTTGACCTCTCTAATCATACCTGCCCGGAGCAATTTCTCTACCTCTTCCTGGATAATGGCATTTCTTTCCGGTGCAAACTTTCTTCTCCTTTGATGGATTGGTTTGAAGGACCTATCAATGCCAAGTTTGTGAGTGATTACATCTTTAGATATACCTGTCATGTCTTCGTGTTTCCATGCAAAGGTAGTCTTTCTCCTTTTGAGGAAGGATACGAGGTCTTCTTTCATTTTGCCAAGGATCCCTGATCCGATATAGATTTTGGATTCAGGATCATGAGGATCCATGAGGATTTCTACCACATCCTGCTCTCTTGCCTCCAAGACATCCCTTGGAGGATACTTTGATTGCTATTGCTCCCTTGACTTCGAGGCTGCTTTCATCGGAGTTTGCAGAGATGTATGACCTCGTTAGCCATGGATCTCACCGATATCTACTCAAACATAAACCTGGTGAAGAACACCCCATCTTCAAAGCCACTAAGAATGACACCAACTGGAAACGGCGATTCTTCTTTGTCAGAAGGGATTCTATCCCTGATGGAAAGGATCTGTCTAGAAAATGGACCACCCATGGTAGGATAGAGGATCCTGAGAAGGATCACAGGATAACCTTGTTTTTGTTGAGGATCACTAACATCCTTTTGTCTCCATTTTGCAGCTATTACTGTTTCACACCTTATTACAACACCTGCAACGAAGGAAAGGCTTGCTGCTTTTCGGAGGCTCGATCCTGCAATAAGAACATTTCAAGCAAACACCCAGGATTCTCAGGAAGTATCCTCAGGCTCTGTTACAATGTCAAGTAAGTATCCCATTTTGTGCATAACTAGATGTTTAAATTAAAAATGAAATAAGGATACTTATCTGTTTTGGGTGTGTAGGTGCTGGAAAATCATCGAAGTCTGCTACTCGCTTCAGTGTCACCGATCTCACCACTGTTGGTCCTAGGTCTGGAAGGAAGAAGACTGCTGCTAGCCCAAGTACTGCCATCCCCAAGCCTACTGCTTCCAAGGGAAAGAAGAGGAAAGCCTCTGAGGCTGACAATCTAGAAGGCCTGCCTCTAATCCGCCACCAGTTCCTTGAGTACTTTGCTGATGTAAGGATCACTGACTTAGCTTAGTTATCCTGCCCACTTTAGGATCATGTGATCCTAAACTTCACATTGTCTTTTTGCAGAAATTTGCTGAAATCGAGGACTACGTAGGCAATGTTGAAGAGGTTGAGCAAAAGTGTTTGGACCTCCAAAAGATCATGCTGGCCAAGGATCAGAAGATTGCCTCCCTCAAAAACGATGTCAATCTGGTGAAGAGGGAACTTGTCCTGGCTCATATCACTGCTGATCAGGAGAAGAATGAGATCACAAATGATGCTAAAGTCTCCGCTGCCATTGCTATGTACAAAACCCAGTTACAGATGGCCCAAGAAGCTCTGGATCCTGATTTTGACAAGAGCAACTGGGACATAGAAGGCTAGAAGGCTAGATTGGCTGAGCTGGATGATGAATAAGAGGATGGTGAGGTCTTAGCAATTGAGGTGAGTGGAAGTGGAAAGGATCATGCTGATGCTGATGATGCTGGTGGTGATGCAGCCAAGGTTTGAGCTGCTGAAATGGGCGATGATGGACATTTCTAGACGCGAACGGAGCCCATTTTTTAGGACTTGGTAGTTTTATTTTGGTTATGGTGTTTTGAAACAATCTTGGGTTGTATTTGAACAATAGTTTCTAGGGTTATGGATCATGGATCCTCAGACAATAGGTAGGCTAATAGGTGGTGGATGGATCCTCTGTTTGGGGGATGAAGCCACTTGTTATCCTGCCATCTTTTATTTCCTGCACTCTTAATACCCGTTAACAATGGACACCCTTTGCCAACCCATGTGGACGGGCCACGTTTTGCTGGTAGAAACGTGGGTTGGCAATTTTGACAACCTTGAAGGGTTCAACGTTTTGTTAATAAATAAAACCTAAACTTTTTGGCTATTTCCCGTGTTGTTATCCTTGTGAGTACTTTACTTTTCAATTGTTGTGATATATATTTTACCTGGATTTATTAAGTTAAGAGGAAAAAATTTAATAAATATCCTCAAAAAGTTTAGGATATGATCAAGGATCACATATCCTATAGTCGACAAGTAATGTAATTTAAGGATCATAAGTTCAGTTGTCAAAGGATAAGGGTCACTCAGACAAATAATAAATAAAATCAAAGCAATTAAGGATCATACCTGAGAATCCAAGTTAGGATCCTAACCTTTAACACTTATAATCAGGATAACCAAAAGACAAACCTTAGTAGAAGGTAAGGATCAAGGATCCTTAGTCGTTTAGCTTCAAAAGCCTGAAATAGAATACAACTTGGGACTAAGCCAATATAAGATAAAAGTTAGTAACTGGGGACAAGCCCAACAATTCTGGGGACAAGCCCAAAGGATAACTAGGGACAAGCCCAAAGGATAACTGGGGACAAGCCCAAAGGATAACTGGGGACAAGCCCAAAGGATAACTGGGGACAAACCCAAATAAACTGGGGACAAGCCCAATAAACTGGGGACAAGCCCAAATAAACTGGGGACAAGCCCAATAAACTGGGGACAAGCCCAAATAAACGGATGTAAACTTGGGTCAAGCCCATATAACTTGTGTAAACTAGAGTATGGCCCTCACTGGCGACTATCCAAACTTGAGCGACATGAAAATGCCGAAACCTTAGCTAACGTGAAAACGTTAGAAACCTTAGGAACGGATGTATAGTACGTCTACCATTATACGTAGGATCCTGAATACAGCCAGTACAATGAAATTATCAGCCCCTAAAGCGGGTACTAGTCGCATTGCCTTGAACTGCACCAGGATCATCGTGCGCTACTGGTGAAACTGGGGACAGGCCCAAAAACTGGGTGTTTTGGTCAAAAATCAAGAGATGACAATGCAACCAAACTTTCTGTTATGGGGTATGATGCTTGAATTGATGAACAACAATAAGGATCACTCAGAAATGAAATGAACAAGTGACACAAAGATTTATACGAGGAAAAAGCCCTTGATCAATGAATGATCTCCGGCATAAAAAACCTCGGGTGATGGAAACTACCGATCACCAACTCAAATTAAACAAGAAAATATATTACAACTCCGGATGATAGCGAGCTAAGTACAAGGATCACTATAGTGTATTGTGTAAAAAAGTGTGCAATCGCTAAGTGTTTTTTCGAGAACAGGTGAGAGCAGTTGTACGAGTGTGTGTGTTAGCCAAAATAGCCAAGTGTTTTCTAACTAGCTCGCTACCCCTTTAAAAATGGAAAATATCTACACTAACTAACATTCCGCAAATGGTGCAAGTCCTCCACGACTCCATAACGTCCACTTTTAGCTATGCACGTGCGGAATAAACATGGAATATGCTCCAGGAATGTCGCCAAGACTAAGCCAAGCTGGTACTCCTGCAAAACAATACCATATTCAAAGTAGACAATCGTTAGTATAAGGATCCTTAAGATGATCCATGATCCTGATCCTGAAGCACTTCTGAGGATCACTAACTCGAACAGAAGTGAGGATCACCAAACCCAACAGTAATTGAAGATAACAGGTCATTGAGAAATCCTCCCCTAACAATTGCCCCCAAAATATAAGGAGTAATTATGTAAATAAACGAGTTGTATTTTGTTCTTATCCGCAATCAACCAACAGATAACTAGCCGTTGTAATCGGACTAGCCGTTACGAACATGACGTCACTGAGGTGACTATCCTGCAAAATCATCATTATAAATAGGAGTTAGAGATAGGGATCAATTCGCATTTAAATTCAAGAGAAACTCCCTTTAAATTCATATCCGAAGATCAGTCAGGTATCTCTCTTCCTCTTCTTCCTTTACGTTTTCTTTCTCTGCTCATTCCTTCTTCACCTTCTTCATAATCAAGATGATGTTAAGATCCTCTCCTGCTAAGGATCACAAGAAGGACAGTCCTCTTAAGAGCCAGGGGATCATCAAAGATTCGGCGAATGAAAGGTGCTGCTTCACTGATCCACAAATACACAGAATCTGCCGTTGCTTTCCGACAAACACCCATTTCAAACCATTTGACCCCACCGTTCTAAGTGATTACGTTTCTGAAACCTGGGTAGCTTTCCCGGTCACACCGTTCACAATAGGATACACATATCCTTTCCCTGAATTCACCCAGTCTTTCTTCTCCCTCACCGGCATCTCCTACATTCAAGCTATGCCAATGATTTGGAGGGTCTTATATACACTCGAAAAGATCATTGAGCAAGAAGGAATTGCCCTAGGAATGTCGGAGTTGGCAGAGATGTATGATCTCACCACATTTGGATCCCACCGATATCTATTCAAGCGTAAATCCTCAAAATCTGTAGGCGCCGGTAAATCCTCAAAATCTGCCTCCAAGTTCAGTGTCACTGATCTCGACAATGTCCGATCCTCCAAGAAAAAGTCTGCTGCTAGCCCCTCTGTCACAATCCCCAAGGCAACCACTTCGAAGGGAAGAGGTGGAAAGAAGAGGAAGACATCTGAAGCTGAGAACCTACAAGGCTTGCCTCTGATCCACCATCAATTCCTCGAGTACTTTGCAGATGTAAGGATCACTGACTTAGCTTAGTTATCCTGCCCATTTGAGGATCACTTGATCCTAATCTTTGCATTGTTTTCTTTGTAGAAATTCGCGGAGATTGAGGACTATGTTGGGAATGTTGAAGAGCTTGAGGAGAAGTACTCTGACCTCCAAAAAGTGGCAATGCTCAAGGACCTCAAGATTACTTCCCTTGAAAAGGATCTCAAAGATGCCAAAACTCAGACAGCTGCAATCCTGATCAATGTTGATTATGAGAAGAACGAGATCACGGAGGATGCTAAGGTCTCCGCTGCCATTGCCATGTACAAGACCAAACTGCAGATGGCCCAAGAAGCTCAAGATCCTGCCTTTGACAGGAGCAACTAGGACATGGAGGGCTGGAAGGCTAGGCTGGCTGAGTTGGAGGATGAGGATGAGGCTGACGAGGTTCTGGCAATCGAGGCTAGTGGCACTGGCAAGGATCATGCGAAGGATACTGGAGCTGGAGGGGATGAATGGGCGATGAAGGACATTTCTAGACGTAGCCGGAGCCCATTTTTTTTAGTTTGATAGTTTGTTTTGGTTATGGTGTTTTCTTGTTGAACAATTATGGGTTGTACTTAAACAATAGTAACTAGGGCTAAGGATCATGGATCCTTCGAACAACATGTAGGATTACAAATGGTGGATGGATCCTCTGTTTGGGGGATGAAGCCATTGTGATCCTGCCGTCTTTTGATTCCTGCACTTTCTAGACCAATGAACAATGGACACCCTTTGCCAACCCATGTGGATGGGCCACGTTTTGCTGGTAGAAACGTGGGTTGGCAATTTTGACAACCTTAAAGGGTTTAATCTTTTGTGAATAAAATAACTTTAACTTTTTGGCTTATCCTGTGTTGATATCCTTGTTAATATTTTATTTTCCAACTGTTGTAATGTTCATTTTGGTTAAACTTATCAAGTAAAAAAAAATTTTAAAAATATCCCCAAAAAGTTTAGGATATGATTAAGGGTCACATATCTCATAATCGATAAGTTCTGAAAAGTAATATAGTTTGAGGATCATAAGTTCAATTGTCAAAGGATAAGGGTTATTCGAATAAAATCAAAATAGTTAAGGATCATACCTGAGAATCCAAGTTATTATCCTACCCTTTAACACTTATTATCAGGATAACTTAAAAGACAAACTTTAGTAGAAGGTAAGGATCAAGGATCCTTGGTCAATTATCTCCAAAAACCTGAAACAGGATACAACTTGGGACTAAGCCACTATAAGATATAAGTTAGCAACTGGGGACAAGCCCAACAATTCTAGGGACAAGCCCAATATACTGGGGACAAGCCCAAAGGATAACTGGGGACAAGCCCAAATGATCGTATGTAAACTGGAGTATGGCCCTCACTGGCGACTATCCAAACTTAGTGACATGAAAATGCCAAAACCTTAGCTAACGTGAAAACGTTAGAAACCTTAGGAACAGATGTATGGTACGTCTACCATTATATGTAGGATCCCGGATACAGCCAGTACAATGAAATTGTTAGCCCCTAAAGCGAGTACTGGTCCCATTTACATGAACTGTACCAGGATCATCGTGCGCTACTGGCGAAACTGGGGACAGGCCCAAAACTGGGGACAAGCCCAAATAAACTTTGGAGAGTTGGCCAACCACTTTGATCTTCTGTAAAATGATAATAACTCTGCAAAAGCTTAAACTTTATGAAAATATATGTTAAATGTTTAACATCTTTGCCTTATGATAAGTAATAAGTATAAGATGAATGAAGATGAAAGTAATGTGTTACCAAATGTAGAATTATATATCCTTTGAGGATCCCGGATCCTTAATCAGAATACTGGTATCGCTGAGGATCCCTGATCCTTCTTACTTAAAGTATTTCTTTAGATGAACAACATTCCAAGCTCTTGGTAAGAGGTCACCATCTATTGTTAACAAATGATATGCCCCCTTTCCTACTTCAGCTTCAATTAAGTAGGGACCTTGAAATCTTCTGAACCTGACATTCTTGTTGTATGCTCCAGCCATTCTTTGTTGATAACTGGCCATCAAATCTGGTAATAATAGGATGAAGGAGCTCCGCTGGTTGATGAAGGATAATGCTATGTCTTTGACAAGGATCACATTTCTTGGCATAATCCATAGCATCGTTCTTCATAGCAGGCCAATAGTGTCCTGTTCTAAGGATCCTTAAGAACAGTACTCTGCCCCCAGTGTGGTTTCCACAATCTCCTTCATGAAAATCCTTTAAGACTTCTTGAATTTCTGGATCCTCAATGCACCTTAGATATGGACCTGCAAGAGATCGTTATATAACATGTTATTTAGTATTGTAAATTGAGATACCTTGACTTTGAAAGCTCTAGGATTTTCTCCAGTAGGAATCTCTCCATGTTGTATATATCTCATGACTGGAAGGGTCCATGATCCTGAATGAGATTGTGTATCAACACTAGGGATGATTGTAGAATCTTCCACTATCTTCATGGCTACGTGATCCTCAATTGCAGGAGTTAAAACATGGATGATGAGTATTTTCACATCCTCTGGAATCTTCAGTGTGATCCAAGATTAGCTAGAGCATCTGCTTCTGCATTTTCTTCCCTGGGTACCTGTGATAGACTGAAAAAAGCAAAAGAATATGCCAGTTTCCTGACTATTTCTAAGTACTTGATTAGCTTTTCACCTTTGACAGTGTAAGAACCATTATAATGATTAGTAATTAATAGGGAATCTATGAATACTTGAAGATACCTGATCCTCATATTCTTATCTAATTGCAAACCTGCTATCAAGGCCTCATATTCAGCCTCATTATTAGTGATTTGGAATTCACATGCAATGGATTGGGGTATAATGTCCCCCTGTGGCGATTTTGGTAGTGTGCTTTGTCTAGTTCCTTTAACATCTGAAGCTCCATCCGTGAGGAGTGTCTAAGGATCCTTGGTCTTCTCAAGTTGTTGAACTTCTAATTCAGCTTCCCTTTGTAGATCACTACTGAAATCAGCCACAAAGTCAATTAAAGCTTGGGACTTGATTGCCCACTTTGCCATTCTACCTGACATTTGAAGTTTCCTGAGAACATTCTTGATAGGAAGGTTAGTTTTCACAATATTAGTGTGAGTTTCGAAATAATGTCTATGTTTAGCAGAAGCCATAATTAAATCAAGAATTAATTTCTCTAAATGAGAATACCTGGCCTCAGCATCAAGTAGAATTTTACTTACATAGTATACCGGATGTTGAGAGCCTTCATGATCCTTAACTAGGATCACACTTACTGCTTTAGCTGAAATAGCTAAGTATAAGGATAACGATTCTCCATTTTCTGGTTTCATCAGGGCTGGTGCTGAGGATAGATAATCCTTAAGAACCTTGAGTGCAGCTTCATGCTTATCAGTCCACTCAAACTTGCCTTGAGCAATTTGTCTACCTCTTCTTGGATAATGGCATTCCTTTCAAGTGCAAACTTTCTCCTTTTTTGGTGTATTGGCTTGAAAGACCTGTCAATACCAAGTTTGTGAGTAATAACATTCTTAGATATACCTGTCATATCTTCATGTTTCCAAGCAAAGGTAGATTTTCTTCTTTCCAAGAAGGATACTAAATCCTGCTCAGTACTGTCTAGGATCCCGGATCCTACAAAAATTTTGGATTCAGGATCCTCTGGGTTCACCAGAATATCCTTAACATCTTGCTCTCTTGCCTCCATGACGTCTTGCTCCTTGGAAGCTGGCTTTATTGAAGAAGTGTAACAGTTCTTTGCCTCCTGCTAATCACTTTCTATCTTCACCACATCCCATAGAGTTGGGAGCTTGACACATTGATGATATGTTGAGGGGGACTACCTTCATATCGTGTATCCATGGCCTGCAAGGATGATATTACAACAAGATAAGCAATCAATAACATAGAATATTTGAATAGAATTCACTCCCTCTATATAAATAGGAAGTTTGATGTCCCCTAATGTAATCTTTGTCTCTCCACTGAATCCCACAAGGACAGATGATCTTGGGGCGATATCAGATTCAAGGATGTTCATTCTTTTGAGGACATTTAACTAGATTATGTTCACTGAGCTTCTCCCATCAATGAGAATCCTGCGAACAAAATGGTTAGATATAAATAATGTAATTACAAGACCATCATGATGAGGATCCTGGACATCAACACGATCATCCTCATCAAGTTATGACTTTATCCTGGGTGACAACGGAGGTCCGGACGGGTCTGTCTCCATTATCCATCTTGGTTTCCTTAGCGTCTCTTTTTGCTGCTGAAAAGGATGTACCACGGATGTCTGATCCACCGGATATGAAATTTATGACTTGTGCATCTGCTGGAGGAGCAGGAGCCCTTTCCGGGATCCTTTCAGGATCCTGGATCCTTGACTTCTTTCGACCCAAGAGTTCCTTCAAATTCCCCTTGCTCAACAAGTAACCAATTTCCTTTCTCAGTGCAATACACTCTTCAGTGAGATGCCCGAAATCCTCATGATATGCACACCACTTGGACTTATCCTTTGTAGCAGCTGGTTTATCACTTTTCCTTGGCCACCTAGCTTTCTCACCTAGATTCTGCATTGCAAGGATTAGTTCATTGTTATCAACAGAAAAACAGTATTCAGAAATAGGAGGATAATCCTCATCATCCTCTTCTTGTTCCACTGAATGCACGTTCTGATTGTCAGACTTATTGTAGAACTTGGATTTGTTGTTCCTGAAGTAGGATCCTTGTTTCTCCTGTTTTGAGGATCCTGCCAATCTATCCTGGATCCTTTTGTCATCCTCTAGGCGGATGAACCTAAGGGCCCTGGTTCTTATTTCATCAAGATTCCTGCAAGGTGTCATGACAAGATCATCATAGAATAATGAATCCCTAAGCAATCCCATTTTAAAGGCTTCTACAGCTGTAGCAATATCCAAATTAGGAATATCTAAGGATTCTTTAGGGAACTTAGTGATGTAATCTCTAAGTGATTCATTTTGACCTTGTGTTACCCTATATAGATCACTAGTTAATCGTTCAAATTTTCTACTACAAGAGAATTGACTATTAAACAAATTAACTAGATTAGCAAATGAAGTAATAGAGTAAGGGGGAAGACTTAGCAGCCATTAAGAGCAGATCCTGTGAGTGTGTGTGACAACTCGATATTTAGAACCCTTCATTGCATCTTGATGTAACATGCTTGAACGTCATGTGTAAATATTAGTTCGTGAATATCTTGATGTGCTATGTGTTATCAATGTGTACGTATGAAATATAGTTTTATACAAGTATGTATGTAGTGAGCCGGAACCAAGACACAAGGACCCGACTCAAGACTGCTTGGTCTCGAGTGAACAGTAAAACAGTTGGGCCGGTTGGGCCATGCACCTCCTTTAATCCATCCGGAACCCACTTAGAGTGCACCACCTTGTATAAAACCCAAAACCTACACTCACTCTCACACACACTCTCCTCTACACCCTCTCTCTAGAAAACCTTAAACCCTAGAGATCAAGCATCACCCCTCCTCTCCTTCCTCTCGGATCAAACCGGCAGTCATCGGAGGTCTCGGATCAGCCCGTATACACCGTTTAGGAGCCTCATTCTTCGATACTCTACACCTTTTTTTACCCACACTTGAATCGGTTAGTTGCTATTTTCATTTTAGTGACAATGTATAACAAAGGTGTGTGTTGTTAATGATATACATGTTTCTATATGGCTGTGTGGGTTAAAACGATTAGATAATCATTATGCTAGCTTGATGCTTAGATGGTATGTTAGGTAATATGGAAATGGATGAGCATTGATGATAATATGCAAGATTGTTATGACATACAAGAATGTGTATACGTGCTTTAGAACCGAGGAATGTATGCTAGTTGTTAGAAGTTAATAATGATTCTTGATGCTAGTTAGAGACCGAATCATGTGTTGTTACTATTAATGATGTTTTGACCACATGTTAGCATGATTTCCTCATAAATGGATGAACATATTTCTGGATGATAAATTCTGAATTTAATGAAGTGATGATAGGATGAATATGTGTTAAAGGTTTGAAAACCCTAATGAAGAACAGTTTGAATGTGCTTTGAATATTTGGAAAAACCCATTGTTTGATCCATTTTGGTTAATTGTTAGACAAGAAAACATGTTAGTGATTTCTCATAGGATAGTACACCAAATCACGATTATGCAATGTTATTGGCTAGTACAAAAAGCTGGACAAATGTTCTAGAAACAACAGGGTGTGAGTCGAGACCTTCGGTTGTGACTCGAGACCATATGCGTGACAACTCGAGACCACGATTGTGACACAGGTTACGAGTCGAGAACCCCTAGTCTCGACTCGAGACCACACATTGCCGGCACACAAACAACATGACTCGAAACCGGGTTGCTGGTCTTGTTGCGACTCGAGACCTGACTCAAGACCACTAGGTCTCGAGTGATGAAGGCTACAAACCGAGACAGCACCGTCTCGACTCGAGATCTCTAGTCTCGACTCGAGACCACTTGATTATGTATATTCTGTTTGGACCTGCATGGTTACAGGCCTCAGTGGTTGGGCCGAATATATGGACCTTATGTGTATTGTTAATTGTGTATGTTATGCACTGTTAATTGGACTGCCATGAATAACACCTGTTTGCAACGTGCTAGTATACGTGTAGAAAATGTACGTGCATTACTTGGTTTGTATCTGATTTGTGTGGTAACCATACTAGGACGTGGTTGACCGTAATTAGCTTGACTTGACCCTTCGTTTATCTGCCGAGCAAACCAAGGTGAGTTCACACTTTCTACAAAGCATGGGATTCCCAGGGGTTGGGAATGGGGTTAAGGAACATGGATTCCTCGTCCTTTATTGGGTAGGACAGTGCTGGTTCAGGAATATAATTCCTCGTCCTCTTGGACAGATAACTTTCACTAGACCAAAACTCTATCACGAAGTCCCTCCTTTTTATATCGACTTAATCGCCGGGCCAATGGCGAGCGGGTCATTAGTTAGATAGCGCTATTTAGGTTTGACAAACCTCACACCGTGCCGCAGAGGACGGGCGTGAACTAATGGATCTGGGCACGTCAATGATGATAGACATTGACAGTTCAGGGCACATAAACATGACTACAGTCAGCAGTCGATATGGTAACGTGTCTAATAACATACACGGGGTAGCCCCCACGGCCGTAGAGCCAGATAACATACACGGGGTAGCCCCCACGACCGTAGAGCCAGATAACAAACATGGGGTAGCCCCCACGGCTGGATAGCCAGAGTAATTGGGTTAAACAAATCACGTTTTCAACTATGGGGTAACCCCCACGGCAGGATGCCAGATAAAGGAAACTGTTTTCAGAACAACTTAAAACAAACACCCAACTGTGAACCCGCTCAACATTATTGTTGACTCGTTACTACATGCTTTGCAGGTCAATAGGTACTTAGCTGGAGCTTGCATGGAAGAGAGTCGTTGTGGGACATGGACAGCTGTGTGCCATGTTAAACTTTGAAACAATTAAACTTATGTTTTGGTTTTAGACGTTATGCTTCCGCTTGCAACTTAAACTATGTTTTTGTTTGGACACCAATTGTATTGGTTGGATTTTTATAATCACTTACATGCTTGTTCAATATGATTGGTGGCTGGATCCTGGTCAGTCACGCCTCCAAGCGGTGGTATTCCGCAGGTGGATTTTGGGGGTGTGACAGATTGGTATCAGAGCCATTGGTTATAGAGAACTTTGTTTTAATAAAGGAAAAACGTTTTCGTTAAAACCAGAATATAACCTGTACAGTGCTCAACGTTCCACAACGACGCTTCACTCCACATTCAACGCTCGACATTTTAAGTGATACGGTTTATGTTCTGTTACCTACTTGCTAGATTTCATAGAACTATGCTCATGGTATGCCTAGATAAACGTAGCAACTATAGTATGAGAACACACGTGTGCTTACTCTCTTCCGCCATCGCACTTTCACGAACCTCTCTCACTCATGTTTCCCTCTTATATGAAGATCATGAGTGGACGCGTTAACATGACTCAAGCCCAGTTGACGGCCCTGATTAACGAACGAGTTGCTGCGGCACTTGCAGCTGCACACGCAGGGGGTATATCCTGCAGTCCAAACTCATCCTAGGATGTTTAGATCCTACTCTCGTGAACCAACCTTTGTGTTAAACTCTGTCCTTTCTTTCACCCACAACAGGTCAACATGCTCAGCCACCTGTGTGCACCTTTAAAACTTTTATGGACTGCCGACCCACTACTTTTAGCGGCACTGAAGGAGCTGTAGGTCTCCTCCACTGGTTTGAGAAGCTCGAGTCAGTTTCCGAAATGTGTGAATGCCCTGAGGCGCGCAGGGTGAAGTATGCTACCGGTACTCTCGAGGGTTTAGCTCTCACATGGTGGAATGCTCAGGTCCAAATGCTGGGGTTGGTTGCTGCTAACGCCACCCCATGGAACAATTTTAAAGAGAAGATCAAGGAGGAATACTGCAGTCGTGACGACATTCATAAGCTGGAAGTCGAGTTCTACAACCTCAAGATGACGGGGTCAGAAATTGAGGCGTATACTAAGAGATCGAATGAGCTTGCATTATTGTGTCCTACTATGGTGGACCCTCCAATTAAGCGTATTGAACTCTTTCTTAAGGGCCTAGTGCCAGAAATCCAAAGTCATGTGACTTCAGCAAACCTCGCCACCATCCAGCAGGTTGTTCAGTTGGCTCACCGTCTCACTGATCAGGCGGTGGAGCAGAACAGGTTACCAAAGCGTATAAGTGCTACAGCTACTTCGGATGCTCCTGGTGACAACAAGAGAAAATGGGATGGAGCTTCAAGCAAAGGTTCAACTTCTGTGCAATCTCAGTCTCAGCAGAGAAAGACTGATGACTACAAGAGCCCCAGTCAGCAATCATCTGGTGGTCAAGGCCATGGTGGGTACAAGGGGAATCACCCCAAATGCAATCGCTGCAACCTACACCACAGCGGGCCATGCACCAGGGGTAACTGTCATCGGTGCAACAAGCCAGGTCATGCCGCAAAGGATTGCAGAAGCTTATACCCCGCAAACCAGAATCGTCAACAACAAGCCCCTCAGAACCAGCGACAGCAGCAGCAGCAACAAGGTATCAACAAAGGGTGCTTTCAGTGTGGAGCTGAAGGCCATTTCAAGAAAGATTGCCCCCAACTGAACAGGAACCAGAACAACAACAACAACAACAACAACAACAATAACAATAATTAGGGGAATGGTAACAATGGGAACAACAACAACAACAACAATGGAGCCAGGGGGCGGGTGTTCGTGCTCGGTCAAGGTGAAGCAAGGAATGAACCCAATGTTGTGACGGGTAAGTTCCTTCTCGACGACTTTTATGTTACAGTTTTATTTGATTCGGGTGCCGATACTAGCTACGTGTCACTAGAAGTTAGTCGAATGCTTAAGCGTGTTCCAACACCTTTGAACAACAAGCACACTGTAGAGCTAGCAAATGGTAAGAGTTTAGAGGCCACACACGTAGTCAAAGGTTGTAAACTTGTTCTTGCTCACCAGACCTTCTCTATCGACCTTATTCCTATCGTCTTGGGTAGTTTCGACGTTGTCATTGGGATGGATTGGTTATCCCAACACCGAGCAGAGATTCTTTGCAACGAGAAGATTGTTCGTATTCCTGGTTCCGGTGACGAACCTCTCACCTCTCATGATTCGTGGCGACAAGAGGGGTGCTGTCGAGAACATCATCTCTTTCCTTAAGGCCCAGAAATGCTTGCGAAAGGGCCACACTGCCATTTTGGCTCTCATTACTGACACCTCGGAGAAAGAGAAGAAGATAGAAGATTTTCCAATTGTACGCGACTATCCTGAGGTATTTCCTGAGGAATTACCTGGCCTTCCGCCTCATCGCCAGGTCGAGTTTCAGATTGAACTAGCTCCCGGAACTGCTCCTATAGCTCGTGCACCTTATCGTTTGGCTCCATCAGAGTTGGAAAAACTCTCTACGCAACTACAAGAACTCTTGGATAAGGGTTTTATTCGTCCTAGCTCATCGCCCTGGGGAGCTCCAGTGCTATTTGTGAAGAAGAAAGACGGTACCTTCAGAATGTGCATCGACTACCGGGAACTCAACAAGGTGACCGTGAAGAATCGCTATCCTCTTCCACGCATTGACGACTTGTTCGACCAGTTGCAGGGGTCGAGCTACTATTCAAAGATTGATCTGAGATCAGGATATCACCAGCTGAGAGTCCGAGAAGAGGACGTCTCCAAAATAGCCTTTAGAACTCGATATGGCCACTATGAGTTTTTGGTCATGCCTTTTGGGCTGACAAACGCACCTGCGGTCTTCATGGATTTGATGAATAGAGTGTGCAAGCCTTACCTGGACAAGTTCGTCATAGTTTTCATCGACGACATCCTGATCTATTCGAAGAGTCAGGAGGAACACGAGTAACATCTACGACTTATTTTGGAACTTCTTCGAGCTGAACAGCTATACGCCAAGTTTTCAAAATGCGACTTCTGGCTTCGTGAAGTCCATTTCTTAGTCCATGTGGTGAACAAGGATGGGATCCACGTCGATCCATCCAAGGTAGACTCGATTAAGAACTGGCCTGCACCCCGTACACCAACGGAAATTCGCCAATTCTTGGGTTTGGCAGGTTACTACAGGAGGTTCATTAAGGATTTTTCCAAGATTGCACAGCCTCTCACCTCACTAACGCAGAAAGGCGTTGTTTATCGCTGGGGAAATGCACAAGAATTAGCATTTCAGCATTTAAAGGATAGACTTTGCAGCGCACCTATCCTTTCATTGCCAGAGGGCACAGACGACTTTGTGGTTTACTGCGACGCATCAATTCAGGGTCTTGGTTGTGTATTGATGCAACGAGATAAAGTTATAGCCTACGCCTCACGCCAACTTAAAGTTCATGAAAGAAACTACACTACGCACGACCTAGAGCTGTGAGCTGTTGTTTTTGCACTTAAGATATGGCGACATTACCTGTACGGCACCAAGTGCGCCATCTACACCGACCACAGGAGCCTCGAGCATATCTTCAAACAGAAGGAACTGAATATGTGACAACGACGATGGGTCGAGCTACTGAATGACTACGAATGCTCGATCAGGTATCACCCGGGCAAGGCCAATGTTGTGGCTGACGCCCTCAGTCGAAAGGACACCGCGCCTAAGCGCGTGCGGGCTTTGCAACTCACTATACATTCTAGTCTTCCTTCCCAAATACGAGACGCTCAGGTAGAAGCATTGAAACCAGAAAACGTCAGGGCTGAAGCCCTACGCGGCTCAAGGAAACGCTTAGAACAGAAGGAAGACGGTGCTTACTACATAACGGGACGCATTTGGGTCCCACTCTACGGCAACTTACGAGATCTTGTGATGGATGAAGCACACAAGTCTCCCTACTCGGTACATCCTGGCTCGGATAAGATGTATCACGATATCAAAACTACGTATTGGTGGCCTAGCATGAAGGCCCACATAGCAACTTACGTCAGCAAGTGTTTGACTTATGCGAGAGTCAAGACGGAATACCAGAAACCCTCAGGCCTACTCCAACAACCAGAGATACCTCAATGGAAATAGGAGCAAATTTCCATGGATTTCGTTACTGGCCTGCCTAGATCTCAGCGTGGGAATGACACTATTTGGGTGATCGTGGATCGACTCACAAAGTCTGCACACTTCTTGGCTATCAAGGAAACGGATAAGTTCTCCACTCTAGCAGACGTATATCTTAAGGAAGTTGTCTCGAGGCACGGGGTACCCACCTCTATTATCTCGGATCGAGATGCGCGTTTTACTTCAGAACTGTGGCAGGCAATGCACAAATCCTTTGGCTCATGATTAGACATGAGCACAGCGTATCACCCTCAGACGGACGGGCAGTCTGAGCGCACTATTCAAGCCTTAGAAGACATGCTTCGTGCATGTGTAATCGAGTTTGGCAACAGCTGGGAAAAGCATCTGCCACTCGTGGAATTCTCGTACAATAACAGCTACCACACCAGCATTAAGGCTGCTCCGTTTGAGGCATTGTACGGGCGTAAATGCCGGTCACCTCTTTGTTGGGCAGAGGTGGGGGATAGTCAGATCACTGGTCCAGAACTTGTGGTAGACACAACCGAACGAATTGCTCAAATACGACAACGCATGGCGGCAGCACGTGACCGTCAGAAAAGCTACGCCGATAAAGACAGGAAACCACTTGAGCTCCAGGTTGGGGAGCGGGTACTACTCAAAGTTTCACCCTGGAAGGGTGTGGTTCGTTTTGGTAAACGAGGCAAACTTAACCCACGATACGTCGGACCTTTTGAAATCATCGAGAAAATAGGCAAGATGGCCTACAAACTGAACTTACCAGCAGAACTCGGTGCATTTCACAACGTTTTCCACGTGTCGAATCTGAAGAAGTGTCTGTCAGATGAGACCCTCATAGTTCCTTTGAAGGAGCTCACCATCGACGAGCAGTTACGATTCGTCGAGGAACCAGTTGAAATCACGGACCAGGATGTTAAGGTCCTCAAGAACACTAGAATACCTCTCGTTCGAGTTCGTTGGAACTCACGTCGCGGCCCAGAGTTCACCTGGGAACGCGAAGATCAGATGAAACAAAAGTATCCCCAACTGTTCGCAAACAGTACAACCACTGCTGAGGCTGAAGCTACGGAATTTCGGGACGAAATTCCAGATCAACGGGGGGAGGATGTGACACCCCAGGAAAACCATACAACTTAACTAGCTTCCTCAGTGAGTACTTAGCAAATTTTGGGACGAAATTTCTTTCAACTAGGGGATAATGTGACAACTCGAAATTTAGAACCCTTCATTGCATCTTGATGTAACATGCTTGAACGTCATGTGTTTATATATTAGTTCGTGAATATCTTGATGTGCTATGTGTTATCAATGTGTACGTATGAAATATAGTCTTATACAAGTATGTATGTAGTGAGCCGGAACCAAGATACAAGGACCCGACTCGAGACTGCTTGGTCTCGAGTGAACAGTAAAACAGTTGGGCCGGTTGGGCCATGCACCTCCTTTAATCCATCCGGAACCCACTTAGAGTGCACCACCTTGTATAAAACCCAAAACCTACACTCACTCTCACACACACTCTCCTCTACACTCTCTCTCTAGAAAACCTTAAACCCTAGAGATCAAGCATCACCCCTCCTCTCCTTCCTCTCGGATCAAACCGGCAGTCATCGGAGGTCTCGGATCAGCCCGTATACACCTTTTAGGAGCCTCATTCTTCGATACTCTACACCTTTTTTTTACCCACACTTGAATCAGTTAGTTGCTCTTTTCATTTTAGTGACAATGTATAACAAAGGTGTGTGTTGTTAAATGATATACATGTTTCTATATGGCTGTGTGGGTTAAAACGATTAGATAATCATTATGCTAGCTTGATGCTTAGATGGTATGTTAGGTAATATGGAAATGGATGAGCATTGATGATAATATGCAAGATTGTTATGACATACAAGAATGTGTATACGTGCTTTAGAACCGAGGAATGTATACTAGTTGTTAGAAGTTAATAATGATTCTTGATGCTAGTTAGAGACCGAATCATGTGTTGTTACTATTAATGATGTTTTGACCACATGTTAGCATGATTTCCTCATAAATGGATGAACATATTTCTGGATGATAAATTCTGAATTTAATGAAGTGATGATAGGATGAATATGTGTTAAAGGTTTGAAAACCCTAATGAAGAACAGTTTGAATGTGCTTTGAATATTTGGAAAAACCCATTGTTTGATCCATTTTGGTTAATTGTTAGACAAGAAAACATGTTAGTGATTTCTCATAGGATAGTACACCAAATCACGATTATGCAATGTTATTGGCTAGTACAAAAGGCTGGACAAATGTTCTAGAAACAATAGGGTGCGAGTCGAGACCTTCGGTTGCGACTCGAGACCATATGCGTGACAACTCGAGACCACGATTGCGACACAGGTTACGAGTCGAGAACCCCTAGTCTCGACTTGAGACCACACATTGCCGGCACACAAACAACATGACTCGAAACCGGGTTGCTGGTCTTGTTGCGACTCGAGACCTGACTCGAGACCACCAGGTCTCGAGTGATGAAGGCTACAAACCGAGACAGCACCGTCTCGACTCGAGATCTCTAGTCTCGACTCGAGACCACTTGATTATGTATATTCTGTTTGGACCTGCATGGTTACAGGCCTAAGTGGTTGGGCCGAATCTATGGACCTTATGTGTATTGTTAATTGTGTATGTTATGCACTGTTAATTGGACTGCCATGAATAACACCTGTTTGCAACGTGCTAGTATACGTGTAGAAAATGTACGTGCATTACTTGGTTTGTATCTGATTTGTGTGGTAGCCATACTAGGACGTGGTTGACCGTAATTAGCTTGATTTGACCCTTCGTTTATCTGCCGAGCAAACCAAGGTGAGTTCACACTTTCTACAAAGCATGGGATTCCCAGGGGTTGGGAATGGGGTTAAGGAACATGGATTCCTCGTCCTTTATTGGGTAGGACAGTGCTGGTTCAGGAATATAATTCCTCGTCCTCTTGGACAGATAACTTTCACTAGACCAAAACTCTATCACGAAGTCCCTCCTTTTTATATCGACTTAATCGTCGGGCCAATGGCGAGCGGGTCATTAGTTAGATAGCGCTATTTAGGTTTGACAAACCTCACACCGTGCCGCAGAGGACGGGCGTGAACTAATGGATCTGGGCACGTCAATGATGATAGACATTGACAGTTCAGGGCACATAAACATGACTACAGTCAGCAGTCGATATGGTAACGAGTCTAGTAACATACACGGGGTAGCCCCCACGGCCGTAGAGCCAGATAACATACACGGGGTAGCCCCCACGGCCGTAGAGCCAGATAACAAACATGGGGTAGCCCCCACGGCTGGATAGCCAGAGTAATTGGGTTAAACAAATCACGTTTTCAACTATGGGGTAACCCCCACGGCAGGATGCCAGATAAAAGAAACTGTTTTCAGAACAACTTAAAACAAACACCCAACTGTGAACTCGCTCAACATTATTGTTGACTCGTTACTACATGCTTTGCAGGTCAATAGGTACTTAGCTGGAGCTTGCATGGAAGAGAGTCGTTGTGGGACATGGACAGCTGTGTGCCATGTTAAACTTTGAAACAATTAAACTTATGTTTTGGTTTTAGACGTTATGCTTCCGCTTGCAACTTAAACTATGTTTTTGTTTGGACACCAATTGTATTGGTTGGATTTTTATAATCACTTACATTCTTGTTCAATATGATTGGTGGCTGGATCCTGGTCAGTCACGCCTCCAAGCGGTGGTATTCCGCAGGTGGATTTTGGGGGTGTGACAGTGTGGATCCAAATCCCTTGCATAGACATGCTTCTTTTAACCTTTCAAGAATTGGATTGATCTCCATCCTCTCCCTGTACTGAGCTACATGCTCCTCTGGATCCGTTGAACCGTCATACAGTTTCATGGATGGTATCTGGAATCTTTTGGGTATCTCAGCATCACATAAGGGTGGTGCAAAACGAGATATCTTATGGCTACCATCTGCAATTTCAGGAATGGGTTTAACCACTCCCGGAACACTGGATATCATATCCTTGAGCTTCTGTAACTCCCTGGCCATAGCCTGATTGATACCTGTATCCTGCATTAAGCCATGGTTAGTGTTGTATAAATTATTGAAAGTGTTACCTCACACGGGATTCGTGTTTGGAATTCCAGATGTGTATCCATATTGACGAGACTCTGGCATGATTGAAGGACCAGAGGGAGCAATGGTCTGCATTGGTATGAAGTCTCCTTGATGAACGTCCGAGCTCTGAAGCTGCATACTTCTCAAGAATCCTTGATCCTGAAGGACGTTGGATCCTTGAAGTTGAGATGATCCTTGAACCTGAAAGGATCCTGGAACCAGAGAGGATCCTGGGAACAGAGAGGATCCTGGGACCAGAGAGGATCCTGGGACAAGGGAGGATCCTTGGGCCGGGAAGGATCCTTGGGTCTGGGAGGATCCTTGAACTTGGGTGGATCCTTGGACCTGGGTGGATCCTTGGACCTGGGAGGATCCTTGGACTGCATGCATTCCCATATATCCTGCTGACGTGAAGTATCCCTGATGCTGAGAAGAGGATCCTTGAGGCTGGAAGTGAGAGCCAAAGGCCTGACTCATGGGTGCTGTGTCATAACGCCTTCCTGGTAATTCACCCAAGTATTGCACGTCCGGAACTACTGAGTGTTGGGAAGTTATGACTGTAGTGTCGAAGTTCAGCGATCTTGGCATCAGAGGAGAGTGATCCTCCACTGATTTCTTCTGTTTCTAGATCTCATCGATCTCCCGGAGGATCCTTTCATTGGTTTTGTCCTGCTCTTGTGCATGATTCCTCATCTGCAGAATCAGAGCATAAAGATCATTAGTAGTAGGATTAGTTGAAACAGAAGAAGTTGGTGGTTTTGTGAAAATGGGGGTTTGTTTCTTCGCAGCATTCTCAGCATTCTTCTGGGATCCAGAAGGTGGTGGAGGCAAAGGAGGAACGCCTTGTGAAGAACTGAATGTCGGCATTAAGCTTGAAGTGTTCTTCGTTGAGGAAGCCATCTGCCTGGTTGTAACGAACCGAAATGACCACAAAAGTATGAATTTTCTTAGGAATAAAGCACCAATTGCCCCACGGTGGGCGCCAAACTGTTTTGGTCAAAAATCAAGCGATGACAATGCAACCAAACTTTCTGTTATGGGGTATGATGCTTGAATTGATGAACAACAATAAGGATCACTCAGAAATGAAATGAACAAGTGACACAAAGATTTATACGAGGAAAAAGCCCTTGATCAATGAATGATCTCCGGCATAAAAAACCTCGGGTGATGGAAACTACTGATCACCAACTCAAATTAAACAAGAAAATATATTACAACTCCGGATGATAACGAGCTAAGTACAAGGATCACTATAGTGTATTGTGTAAAAAAGTGTGTAATCGCTAAGTGTTTTTTCGAGAACAGGTGAGAGCAGTTGTACGAGTGTGTGTGTTAGCCAAAAATAGCCAAGTGTTTTCTAACTAGCTCGCTACCCCTTTAAAAATGGAAAATATCTACACTAACTAACATTCCGCAAATGGTGCAAGTCCTCCACGACTCCATAACGTCCACTTTTAGCTATGCACGTGCGGAATAAACATGGAATATGCTCCAGGAATGTCGCCAAGACTAAGCCAAGCTGGTACTCCTGCAAAACAATACCATATTCAAAGTAGACAATCCTTAGTATAAGGATCCTTAAGATGATCCATGATCCTGATCCTGAAGCACTTCTGAGGATCACTAACTCGAACAGAAGTGAGGATCACCAAACCCAACAGTAATTGAGGATCACAGGTCATTGAGAAATCCTCCCCTAACACTGGGGACAAGCCCAAATAACTGGGGACAAGCCCATAAACTTTGGAGAGTTGGCCAACCACTTTGATCTTCTGTAAAATGATAACAACTCTGCAAAAGCTTAAACTTTGTGAAAATAGATGTTAACTGATTAACATCTTTAACTTATGATAAGTAATAAGAATAAAATGAATGAAAATGAAAGTAATGTTTTACCAAATGTAGAATCATATATCCTTTGGGGATCCCGGATCCTTAATCAGAATACTGGTATCGCTGAGGATCCCTGATCCTTCTTACTTAAAGTATTTCTTTAGATGAACAGCATTCCAAGCTCTTGGTAAGTGGTCACCATCTATTGTTAACAAATGATATGCCCCATTTCCTGCTTCAGCTTCAATTAAGTAGGGACCTTGAAATCTTCTGAACCTGACATTCTTGTTGTATGCTCCAGCTATTCTTTGTTGATAACTGGCCATCTTTTCTCTGACTTTGAGCAAAAGCTTCTGCTTAGGATGCAGATGTTATGCTGGTTGGTGTAGAATATTACTGTATCTTTGATAAGCATCACACTTCTTTGCATATTCCACAGCATACTTCTTCATTGTAAGCTAATAATATCCTGTTATGAGGATCCTTGAGAACAGTGCTTTGCCCCCAGTGTGATTTCCAAAATCTCCCTCATGAAAATCCTTCAGAACTTCTTGGATTTCTGGATCCTCAATGCACCTTAGATATGGACCTGCAAGAGATCGTTTATATAACATGTTATTTAATATTGTAAATTGAGATACCTTGACTTTGAAAGCCCTGGGGTTTTCTCCTGTAGGGATCTCTCCATGTTGTATATATCTCATGATTGGTAGGATCCATGATCCTGTATGAGATTGTGTATCATTACTAGGGATGACTGCAGAATCCTCCACTATCTTCATGGCTACGTGATCCTCAATTGCAGGATTTAAAACATGGATGATCAGTATTTTCACATCCTCTGGAATCTTCAGTGATGATCCAATATTAGCTAGAGCATCAGCTTCTGCATTTTCTTCCCTGGGTGCCTGTGATAGACTGAAAAAAGCAAAAGAATCTGCCAGTTTCCTGACTATTTCTAAGTACTTGATTAGCTTTTCACCTTTGACAGTGTAAGAACTGTTATAATGATTAGTAATTAATAGAGAATCTACATATACTTGAAGATACCTGATCCTCATATTATTAGCTAATTGCAAACCTGCTATCAAGGCCTCATACTCTGCCTCATTATTAGTGGTTTGGAATTCACATGCAATGGATTGGGGTATAATGTCCCCCTGTGGCGATTTTAGTAGTGTGCTTTTTCCAGTTCCTTTAACATTTGAAGCTCCATCCGTGAGGAGTGTCTAAGGATCCTTGGTCTTCTCAAATTGTTGAACTTCTAATTCAGCTTCCCTTTGTAGATCACTACTGGAATCAGCCACAAAGTCAGCTAAAGCTTGGGACTTGATGGCAGTCCTGGGTACATACTTAATGTCATATGCAATAAGCTTGATTGCCCACTTTGCCATTCTACCTGACATTTGAAGTTTCCTGAGAACATTCTTGATAGGAAGGTTAGTTTTCACAATAATGGTGTGAGTTTCTAAATAATGTCTATGTTTAGCAGAAGCCATAATTAAATCAAGAATTAATTTCTCTAAATGAGAATACCTGGCCTCAGCATCAAGTAGACTTTTACTTACATATTATACCGCATGTTGAGAGCCTTAATGATCCTTAACTAGGATCACACTTACTGCTTTAGCTGAAATAGCTAAGTATAAGGATAACGATTCTCCATTTTCTGGTTTCATCAGGGCTGGTGCTGAGGATAGATAATCCTTAAGAACCTTGAGTGCAGCTTCATGCTTATCAGTCCACTCAAACTTGCCTTGAGCAATTTGTCTACCTCTTCTTGGATAATGACATTCCTTTTAAGTGCAAACTTTCTCCTTTTTTGGTGTATTGGCTTGAAAGACCTGTCAATACCAAGTTTGTGAGTAATAACATTCTTAGATATACCTGTCATATCTTCATGTTTCCAAGCAAAGGTATATTTTCTTCTTTCCAAGAAGGATACTAAATCTTGCTCAATACTGTCTAGGATCCCGGGCCCTATAAAAATTTTGGATTCAGGATCCTCTGGGTTCAACAGAATATCCTTGATGTCTTGCTCTCTTGCCTCCATGACGTCTTGTTCCTTGGAGGCTGGCTTCATTGAAGAAGTGTAACAGTTCTTTGCCTCCTGCTGATCACTTTCTATCTTCACCATATCTCATAGAGTTGGGAGCTTGACACTTTGATGATATGTTGAAGGGGACTGCCTTCATATCGTGTATCCATGGCCTGCCAAAGATAACATTACAGCAAGATAAGCAATCAATAACATAGATTTTTTTAACATAATTCACTCCCTCTATATAGATAGGAAGTTTGATGTCCCCCAATGTAATCTTTGTCTCTCCACTGAATCCCACAAGGACAGATGATCTTTGGACAATATCGGATTCAAGGATGTCCATTCTATTGAGGACATCCAACTGGATTATGTTCACTGAGCTTTTCCCATCAATGATAATCCTGCGAACAAAATGGTTAGATATAAATAATGTAATAACCAAACTGTCATGATGAGGATCATGTATGTCGACACGGTCATCCCCATCAAAGTATATGACTTTTTCCTGGGTAAGGATGGAAGTTCGAACAGGTCTGTCCCTATTCTCCATCTTTGTTTCCTTTGCATGTCTCTTAGCTGCTAAGAACCTCCGGAGATGAAATGGGTGATTTGAGCATCAGCTGGTGGAGGAAGAGCTTTTTCAGGAACTTTCTCAGGATCCTTGATCCTTGACTTTTTCCTTCCAAGCAATTCCTTCAAGTATCCTTTACTCAAAAGATAACCTATCTCCTTCCTTAATGTTATGCACTCATCTGTGAGATGACCAGAATCCCCATGGTAAGCACACCATTTTGATTTGTCTTTGGTGGCAGGCGGTTTGTCATTCTTCCTTGGCCACCTAACCTTGTCACCTAAACTCTGCATAGAAAGGATTAGTTCATTATTATCAGCAGAAAAACAATATTCAGAAATAGGAGGATAATCCTCATCATCTTCCTCTTGTTCCACAGCATGCATATTCTGGTTCTCATGCTTGGAGTATTGCTTGGATCAGTTATTCTCGAAATAGGATCCTTGTTTGTCTTGCTTTTAGGATCCTGACACCCTCTCCTGGATCCTTTTGTTATCCTCTAAACGGATGAACCTAAGGGCACTGCTCCTTACCTCATCTAACTTCCTGCAAGGTGTCATAACAAGATCATCATAGAACTGAGAATCCTTAAGTAAACCCAGTTTAAAAGCTTCAATAGCAGTAGCAATATCTAAGTTAGGGATTTCTAAGGATTCTCTACTAAATTTAGTTATGTAATCCCTTAATGATTCATTATAACCTTGGGTGATCCTATATAAATCACTATTTAATCGTTCAAATTTTCTACTACATGAAAATTGACTATTAAACAGATTAACTAGATTAGCAAATGGAGTAATAGAGTAAGGGGGAAGACTTAGCAGCCATTTAAGAGCAGATCCTGTGAGTGTGGATCCAAAACCCTTGCATAGACATGCTTCTTTTAACCTCTCAGGAATGGGATTGATCTCCATTCTTTCCCTTGTGACTTCCATCTGGAATTTCAGGAAACGGCTTAACCACTCCTGGAACGCTGGATATCATATCCTTAAGATTTTGTAATTCTCTGGCCATAGCTTGGTTGATACCTGTATCCTGCATAAAGCCATGGTTAGCATTGCAAAAATTATTCAAAGTGTTACCTCCTGAAGGATTCAAGTTTGGAATTCCAGATGTGAATCCATGTTGACGGGATTCTGGCATAACCGAGGGACCAGGGGAAGCAATGGTCTGCATTGTTATGAAGTCTCCTAGATGAACATCTGAACTTCCGGGTTGCACACTCCTTAAGTATCCTTGATCCTGGAAGATGTTGGATCCTTGATGTGCTGTGAATGAAGGTCTTGGAGGATAATCCATGGATCCGAAAACCTGAGATGAGGATCCTTGAACCTGAAAGGAGGATCCTTGAACCTGAGAGGAGGATCCTTGAACCTGAGAGGATCCCTGAACCTGAGAGGATCCTTTAACCTGAGAGGATCCCTGAACCTGAGAGGATCCCTGAACCTGAGAGGATCCTTGAACCTGAGAGGATCCTTGAATTGGCTGCGTCCCCATGCATTCTCCTAAACTGGTGAAGAATCCCTGATGCTGAAATGAGGATCCTGAAGGCTGGAAAGAGGATCCTTGAGCCTGAGACATTGCCGATGATCCAGAACGCATTCCTGTTGATCCACCCTGGTATTAGACATCTGGAGCTGCAAAGTGCTGGGAAGTTATGACCGGAGTGTCGAAATTCAGTGACCTCGGCAGCAAAGGGGGATGATCATCTGCTGATTTTATCAATTTCGCGAAGGATCCTGCCATTAGTTTCATCCTGTTGTTGCATGTATCCTCTCATCTGCAAAATCAAAGCATAAAGATCACTGTTAGTAAGTGTAGAGGAAGAAACAACAGTTGGTTTTGTGAAAACGGGGGTTGTCTTCTTCGGAGCATTCTTCTGGAATGCAGGGGGAAGATGATGCAATGGTGGAATGCCATGTGATGAGGAAACTGCCGACATGGAACTTGAAGTAGTTTTTCCCTGAGAAGCCATGTGGTTGAAGGTAATGAACCGAAATGAATGAAATGAACAAAAGTTCTCAGAATTGAAGCACCAATTGCCCCACGGTGGGCGCCAAACTGTTTTGGTCAAAAATCAAGCTAAGATAATGCAACCAAACTTTCTGTTGTGAGGTGTGATGCTTGAATCAATGAACAATGCTAAGGATCACTTAGAAATGTAATGAACAAGTGACACAAAGATTTATACGAGGAAAAAGCCCTTGATCAAGAGTTGATCTCCGGCATAAAAAACCTCGGGTGATGGAAACTACCGATCACCAACTCAGATTAAACAAAAATGTATTACAACTTTGGATGATAGCGAGCTAGTTACAAGGATCACTAGAGTGTAATGTGCAAAAAAGTGTGTAATCGCCAAGTAAACTGTCGAGAGCTGATGAGAGCAGTTACGAGTGTGTGTGTTAAGCTAAAATTAGCCAAGTCTCTTTATCTAGCTCGCTATCCCCTTTTAAAAATGGAAAATATCTAAGCTAACTAACTATCCGCATTTCATGCAAGTCTCCCACGAACTCCATAACGTCCATTTCAGTCAAGCACGTGCGGAATAAATAGAGAATATGCTCCAGGAATATCGCCAAGACCAAGTCCAAGCTCGTACTCCTGCAAAACAACATCATATTCAAAGCAGACAATCGTTAGTGTAAGGATCACTATGATGATCCATGATCCTGATCCTACAATACTCTCTGAGGATCACTAATTCAAACAGAATTGAGGATCCCTAAGCTTGACAGTAATTGAGGATCACTGATCTTTGGAAAATCCTCCCCTAACACTTACTATTAATTATTCCAAGGTTCATCCCTTAAATCACAATAAAAAATAATTAGTAGTAACAGTAATAGGCACATTTTTCGTAATCGACTTGTAATTCATGCATCAAACCTGAACATGTGGACACACCTTTGTAATGTAGAAGAATCATTGTAATTTATTTAGACGCATCGCTCTATTCAATTTAGGGGCTGTTTGGCAACATCTGAATGGTTAAGTGCTGAACCAGTAAAATGTCTGAACCTTTAAGTGCTGAACCGGTAAGAGGTCAGAACCATTAAGAGCCTGTATAATGCTTAACCGTTCAGAGGCAAATGTCTGACCAATTCAGATTAAAGGTCTTAACCATTCAGACTCTGTATAAATCTTAACCATTCAGAGGCAAATGTCTGAACCATTCAAAGATCTGCTCGTGAAACAAACAGTCTGAACCATTAAGTGCTGAACCATTAAGAGCCTCATTAAGAGGTAAACAAACAGCCCCTTAGTGGTTATGTTCTTATATAGTTTATAGTGTTTTTTTAAATGGTTTGTTTATGATGACGTGGGTAGCTCAAGTTTAATAAAGTGGCTAAAGTATAATACAGCTAAAATGGTTAAAATGTAAAAGGGTTTGGAAACAACCAATTGTGGTGAACAGCAAAAAGCATGAAACAATATCAAGTCATATCACACTTTACGTGTGATCTCTCCCACGCAGCCACAAATGAGCATGTGGGAAGTGACACCCTTTTATCCGCATGTCCGAAGTCTTCAACCTACCAAAAAGGGCAACCCCCTCACTGCATCCTCGGATCACTAGTCAAAGGTTCCCTTTCATGGCTGACTCCCTCTCTATAAGTAACAACACTTGTTCATTCCATCAGCCACTGAAGAAATCTCACTCTCTCTAGAACTTGTGCTTCGCTTATTTTATTCTTTACTCACTCCAACACTATCACATTGCATGCAAAAATTAGGGGTAATTTTGTAAAATTGCTAGTCATTTGACCATTTTCCATTAAATACAAATTCCACCAAGGTTTTTTAAACTAAAATAACTTTTATATACTTCATTATTTTTTTAAAAAATATATACCATAAAATCAAGTATTTTTTTATTTTTAATATGAGTACTATATTGCTATACCTTTTTTGTATTTATAAAAGTGATTTTTAAAAAAGTTAACAAAATGTGTTTTATAATTGTGCTGATAACGTGCTGATTATGTGTTAATTACAAAATAATACAAACAAAAATCAAAAGTAGATATAATCAGCACATCTGGTGTGCTGATAATGGAGAACGATTGAGGATGTTGTGCTAATGTCGTTATGTTGATAATGGAGAACGATTGAGGACGATGTGCTGATAATGAACAATTAAGGATGTTATGCTAATTATATAGTGTTGTGCTGATTATATTTTTTGTAATTATTTTTAATTAGTTATAAATAAATATGGTCAAAAGGTCTAAATTACCCCTAAACTAATTTTTTATTGATGGACACTTGTCAATTATGTGTTGGTTCTTACAAACTTAAGTGTTTGTATTTGATCCCACCTCAACCGAGATAAATAATATACCAAATGATACTTGATCCAACCTTTGTTTGGACAAAAGGGCTTCTTTTTCGTTACCAATATTACTCGAGATTTTGTGAACCTTTTGTTCTAAATACAATGGCTTCTTTACAGGATAACCAACCAATATGAACAACAATTATATCCAATGTACCGTGTGACAATAAGACGTGAAAATGCACACAACACAAACAATAACATGTCGGGTTTCAAAGTATTTCAATCTAACCTTATTAGAATTGGATAGAGGGGAAAGGGGAAAAAGATATATAGATAATAATAATAGACGGTTCCCAGGTTCCGTTCAACGTGTAGCCACCGCCAATGAATATGGACTCAATGGCGATGAACGACGACGGAACAATGGGGGGAATGCCGCCAACAACATCCCAAAAGGATTCAATGGGGAGAATGGATATGGATATGAATACGGATATGGGAATGGGAATGGAATCAAATAAAACGATGACACACATGACTTTTTATTGGGGGAAAAACGCTTGGATTCTTTTCCATGGTTGGCCCGGAAGCAGCACAGGAATGTATATTTTGGCGTTGGTTTTGGTGTTCGTGCTCGCGTTAATTATGGAATGCCTAGCTCATAGTAACGCTGCCACAGCAAAATCCAACGGTATCCAGCGTACATTGATACACACTTTGCGTGTGTTGTTTTCGTATTTGGTGATGTTGTCTGTGATGTCTTTTAACATTGGTGTGTTTGTAGTGGCAATAGCAGGGCATGCTGTTGGGTTCTTTGTGTTTGGAGTGCTTAATAAATCACAAGAAAAAGATTCAGATATCTCTTCAATGGCTTGCTAATTCTATAGTCTAGTGGATTTTTTAATGATTTAGTTGTGTAACAAGTAGTATTCTATGAGTTGTAATAACAATATGCACATATTTTTTAAAATAGATGTTTTTGTTGCGTTGGGTTGATGGATTGATAGGATGAAGTTAAGATGTAGTTGAATTGCAATTGATATGTTTATTTATAGATAATAAAACTCAGAAAATTTAGTTGACTATTGAAATGTGATACACATGATGTGTTTTACGATTATTTTCATGCTTTTATGTTTCATGTCCGACTACCTACCCACTTCATCGTTTCTCATTGTCTAACTAGGGCTCTAGTGATTGTTCCGATAAAGCTAGGTAGTCTATAAATCTGGCCATTAAGTCATTAACTATTGGTCTAATGGTTGGTCAATTGATTTATTTCCTTGAGGTCTAAAGTTCAACTCCCACTAGCATCATTTTGAAGAACATTGGTGGTGGCAATGAAGTTTCGCCAGTTCGAAACCGAGCCGAACCGGGTTTTACCGCAGTGGGCCGTCGGGTTCTCCCCGGAACTGGTGGCTCGGGTATGCATCCAACTCTGACCTTTATGGAGGGGATGCATTTGCTTGATTGAGGGCATCTCAGGATGCTTATCCGATGATTTAGTTGGCCGTTCAAAAAAAAAATTAACTTTGGTCAAGGTTCATCATCTCGTTGCTCAATAGTTGCATATGTATATAGGGCTCGGTTTAAATGAAAACCACCACGAGTTGTGAGAACTCCTTCTCGCGCGAGTTTAGTCAAAAAAAAATTGTACAAACGTGTACGCGATGCCCACAGTCGTACGATCTTCCATCATTTAAACACGGGCGAAACTAATTTATATAATTAAATTAATCAAATCATTATATATATATATATATATATATATATAAATCTTACCACGAAGGTTATAATCGTCATTGCAAAATCATAATCCCTGTAAATCAGCGAAGATACTTCAAAATCATACCGTAAATCAAAATAAAAAACCTTACATTCTTCTTCCCCAACCTCCATTCGACTCTTCCAGTGCGATTTCAACTAACGTTAATGAGAACTACTGATTTGGGAGTTGTAAAGGAAAACGGAGCAAGACTAACAACGATCGACCACAATCGAAGAAGATGAATCCAAGTTATTGATTATACAGGTGATTTGATAATGTGTTTTGATAAGGGTCTTAACCAAATCGGGTAATTCTAAATCCTAATCTGATTTATTTTTCAAGCTCTACAAAAGCCCTCTATCCATTTCTATGATAAAGGGCATACAAATTCAGATTTGATTCCAAGCTAGATTAGGGATCTTGAACTTTTGAATTTGGGGTTTTTGACCTTAGAGAGTTGATATGATGAAATTGAAAATTGTTATTGCCTATGATTATGTTAGATTACATTGTAGAAATTTCGGTGATTATTGGACACTATATGGATATTTTCATTGATTAATCATGTGTATATATTATAGGAAAATCTTGTTAGAATGCAACTTTTACAAGATATTATATAACAAATATAAATTCTGATTTTTTCAGAAAATAAAGAAATTATAAAATTTTCAAAACAAATATCTAACTATTGCTAAATTATCTTGTAATAAAAGGATTTATTAGATTATAAAACCTAATATAATATTTTTACAAATTTAACTATTTTAAATATAAATGCAAGATAATTAAAATTATCTAGTTTATAAACGGAAGATGAACTATTTATAATTTGTTCAACATTTCTATATAAATCATTTTGTGAATTTATAAAATATGCTTCATCTAGAATGGTTAAAATCATCTAGTTAGTAAAATGAAGTAGATGACTAAATTTTATTATTTAGATTGAACGTTCATAAGAAGGACATAGAACTTATATTTGGTGTTAGTATTTCTTAGACAAAGTCCATCAAATGTATATTCTTTCACTTTATTTTGACATGTTATGGAGTTATAAAACTAGTAATTCAGATATGTATAATTGGTTAGTAATATTCTTGAATATCCATCATTATTAAAATACAAGTATTGTCAAAATATTAATATCAAGAATATCATTATTTAAAAGAGTTATTCTTTTACTAAAAATATGAAATTTATAGAAGTGATTATTATATATAATACTAGTGGGGAACCCGTGCATTGCGGCGGGATCATGATACACATCAGACAATCAGGTGGTCAGTGAAGTGAGAATGTCATGGGATGTTACTGTACAACCTAATACAGATATTCGGTTGTTGTAATGACTGCATTATTTTGAGTAAACACAAATTACTATTTTTTTTTTTTTTTTTTTGAAAAGTAAATTACTATTTTGTTTAATCCATAAAATTTTATTTGGTTATCTATCAAGTCTTCCTTTCATAACTGTGCTTCTTTAATACATGTGCAACACTAACTACCGGCCCGAGCCTACAACCTTGTCTAGAAACTGTGTAGCAATATTTTCCTGAAATAATAAACATACATATATTAAATTATCATAGGTCAAGAAATTATCAGGCAGGGCAGTAAACTAAATGCATGTTGGATTTACCCCATCTCCGTGAACAACTTCACAGTCTTGCTTGTACACAAAGATTCTTGTATCAACACCAACTATAAAGAAACAAATTAAGCTGCCCGCTTACATCAACAAAGATGCCATTTAGTAAAGTTTGTTTCTTTAGCAACCCACTCAAGTCAAGAACCCTATGAACTATAAGGTCGGAATTATAGCACTTATATCACCCTAACATTTAAACATAACCTAAGACTCATAAGGAATAAAAATGGTAAGAATTATATAAAAGCAAGATCAAAGTGCACATAGTAATATCCATTAGTATTATAGATATGGTTGATATAACACATTCTCATTGCCCACCTTAAGACCATACAACTCCTACATAAGTAAACCATACCTTCACAAAAAGTCCTCATAACTCCAATTTTAATAACCAAAGATGCATCTGTGCACCCAACAATGCATGAGCTTGACAATTGATCTATAATAAATTTGAATTTATGGTATCCATTTTTTTTTGTTGGTTTTAGGCTGCTTCTCAAAATCATGGGGGTGAATTTGCAGCTGGGTTTATGGATGGTTCTGTTCCATTATTTGATATTTGAACATGTAAAGGGTAGATTTAGTTTAACATGGCAACTTATAAAGTTTTATTTCGGTAATATGGCGCATAAGAATTATTGAAGATACAAAAATGGGATTTAGTGGACCAATAAATAGCTCTTTTGTAAAACTATTTTCAATTTGTGTAAACATATGAGAATTAAAATGACGTTATGCCATTTTGATGCAATTAATTTTTTAAAGGGTCTACATATTTACACACCTTATTGCCTATTTGGACACCCTTCAAGACGCCTCGTATAGACCTATACGAGGCGTATAGCCTTTTTCAATTTCCAAGAGAATCTCTGATTATGTCATATTTTGTCTTATTTGCCTCGTATACGCCTCGTATAGGCCTATACTGGGCGTCTAGGGGAAAAAAGACCATTTAGCCCCTGATTTAGGCCTATACTGGGGGTAAATTGGTCTTTTTTGCCTCTCTTATATGCCTAGTATAGGCCTATACTAGGCGTATATAAGGGTTTTTTTTTTTTTTTTTTTTTTAACAAACATTTTAACAATATTAATCGTTTTAGCAAAACTTTTATACAAAAACAAGTTTTTTTATTTTAAATAATTAATATTAGGACCCCTCGTTGGTTTTTTTTTAGTTGAAAAATGGATGTTTTGGTAGGGTAATTTAATTGTTTTTGGAGGGTGATGTTTTTTGAGTAAAAAAATGGGTGTTTTGGTGGGGTAATTTGAGTTGTTTTTTTAAAAAAAGTTTTATTGTTTTTGTATAAAAGTTTGCTAAAACGATTAATATTGTATAAAATGTTTGTTTAAAAAAAAAAAAAAAAAACCCTTCAAGACGCCCAGTATAGGGCTATACTGGGGCTATACGAAGGGTCCAAAAGACCATTAAACCCCTGAATTGCCCCCAGTATAGGCCTAATTCAGGGGTATAATGGTCTTTTGGACCCCTCGTATACGCCCAGTATAGCCCTATACTGGGCGTCTATTATTATTTTTTTTGTTTTCTTTTTTTAATATTTAAAAAGAAAAAACAAAAAAAAATAAAAATAGACGCCCAGTATAGGGCTATACTGGGGCTATACGAAGGGTCCAAAAGACCATTAAACCCCTGAATTGCCCCCAGTATAGGCCTAATTCAGGGGTATAATGGTCTTTTGGACCCCTCGTATACGCCCAGTATAGCCCTATACTGGGCGTCTATTATTTTTTTTTTTGTTTTCTTTTTTTAATATTTAAAAAGAAAAAACAAAAAAAAAATAAAAATAGACGCCCAGTATAGGGCTATACTGGGGCTATACGAAGGGTCCAAAAGACCATTAAACCCCTGAATTGCCCCCAGGATAGGCCTAATTCAGGGGTATAATGGTCTTTTGGTCCACATAGACGCCCAGTATAGCCCTATACTGGGCGTCTTGAAGGGTTTTTTTTTGTTTTCTCTTTTTAAATATCAATAACACTAATATACGAGACTTATACTATACTATACGATACGATACAACATGATAGGCTTATACAAGACCTATACGAGACTTATACTACACTATACTGTACTATACTATACGATACGATATGATACGATACAATACAATACGATATTAGACTATTGGATAAGATACAACACTCGTATAGGACTATAGGTGTGGTTTAGGTCCCGTTTAGGCCTATAGGCTTATACAAGACCTATATGGGACCTATACTAGACTTATACTATACACCATTTTTTTACTCAAAAAACATCACCCTCAAAAAACAATCAAATTACCCTACCAAAACATCTATTTTTCAACTAAAAAAAACCAACGAGGGGTCCTAATATTAATTATTTAAAATAAAAAAACTTGTTTTTGTATAAAAGTTTGCTAAAACGATTAATATTGTATAAAATGTTTGTTATAAAAAAAAAAAAAAAAAAAAAACCCCTTCAAGACGCCCAGTATAGGCCTATACGAGGCATATAAGGGGCAAAGGGTCACATATGAGGCCTATACGAAGGGTCCTATACGCCCAGTATAGGCCTATACGAGGCGTCTTGAAGGGGTCAAACCAGAAGTGACATGAGTCAGGCACTGATTTTGATGTAACCCTATACGCCTCGTATAGGCCTATACGAGGCGTCTAGGGCTTAAAGGTGTCCAAATAGGCAAGGAGGGTGTCCAAATAGGTCCTGCCTTTTTAAATTAGTAATTCAGTGAACATTCTAGATGCAGGTCTTATATGAAACGGACATGGATAACGAGACAAAACGGGTCGGGTCAAACGGGTTAACTTTTAGATCTTGTAAACAAAGGTTGGACCACCATGCAAACACTTTTTATCCATAGATTATAAACTCTATCAACGTTTACAAATGAAAAGGAGTTGAAAGTTTTATCAATAACTTTCAATTTTTATAAACTTTTAACACTACCCGTATAACCAAAATGTAACCCAAATCAACCCATTCATAAGTAAATTAATCGAAACTGTGGCCTATAACAAAACGTAGATAATAAGAGAATATTACCAAATCTTCAAGACATTTGCGTGCATAAAGCATTAGAATAGGCCCAAGTGCATACTTATTAAACCCCCTTGAAATCATTGCAAGAAGAACCCTTTGAAATGTATGGATGCTAAGAACAACCAAGTCCTCAGCCCACCAATCAACAACTTCTTTTAGGTGAAACAAAGACGACGAAGAAGAATCTAAGCCATCGCTACTACACTCTGCGCTAGCCGACAAACAAAACTGGCTTTCCTTGATCACTATGAGTGCAATTGTGTATACACAACGAGTGGCCAGTTTTACATTTTCAGACACCAGTAAGTATCTTTCTGACCATTGCAAGATCAAAACTGCGCCCGCAAACGAATTAAGCCCGACTTCATTTATATAGGCTTCTGTTCTTGATACCAGGTTCCCAACTGAATACTCCTCCATCATTTCAAGAAACTCAGCCACACACCTTGCCATTGCAATGTTTTCAATCGTTAATTCGAAGTTTATTCCATAACAAAACTCCGCTGCAAGTTCGAACCCTTCAGGCCCTCCTGGGACATCATTGATTTTGACAGCATGATCACCCTCTTTCGTGTTTAATATCAATTTCCTTATATAATCACACTTTGACACCAATGGAAACTGCAGTGACACGACAAACAAGTTTCAAACTTCATTTACACAATCTATAACAACCAAAAGCTACAAAACGCCATCGAATTGTACCTTGTGTAACGAAAAAAAAATGCCTTGTACGTGGATCGTAACATCACTTGAGATATCTTGGGAGAAAATCCTACAAAAGATCATAAAAAATAATGTTTTGAAACATCTTTACAAAATAAAAACTGAAAACTTATAAAAGAAACAAGCAAACCATTCACTTGTCCTCTTCATGGCATGACTCATGAGCCCCTTCTTCTTAGCAGGCATCATGTCTAGAGTTGTAACCATTCTAGCTATATCAAATAGGCTTAAGCAATACTTACCTAATTTCGTATGAAATTACCTGGAGCTATCTTCAATCTGAATCGCGTACTCTGAACCCTAACTATCACCAAATAGAGTAGATTGCGAGCAGAAGAAAGATCACCAGACAGTAAGCTGAATGTCGTTTGAAACATAGTAAACATCTGTCACAACCCCCGATCCCTGATCCCCGGGAACGGGTGGACGCGATCACAGAGTTTGGGTGGTATCAGTTGTTTAATCTCGCAGCGGAATTTAAATCAGGACCGTAGTTAGGAAATGTTTATCAGAGTAAAACCACCATATTTAATATTAATAATAACATGAGCAAAACCCAAGTTTCTTATTACAATTCATTTATAGGGACAGACCCTATTTTATTGAATTTAAAACATCGTTTATTAGGTAACTTTTATAGCCACATTGTCCCCAAGCCTTCAGTGCTCTCCAGCTGGCTTTCATTAATTGGCTCTTCACATTGTGTTACCTGTAACGCGTTTTAAAAACATTTGTCAGTCGGAAATACTGGTGAGTGAATCCCAATTTAATCAAGAAACATTTTATCAATTAAAACAGTATTGAGAGCGATCACATTGTTTATTTCTACACAATTACTCATTCAGTATTTGCCACTCGACCGGATCTATGGCTATGGTCAAATTACCCATTGGCTCACTCGTCGTCCAATGGTAATGCACTGTCATTCAGACTTACTACTACTCGTAGTAAATTTTGTATACAAAACCCCATAATACAGGCAGTAATTGAAGAACTACAAAGACTCAATCACCGCTTAATCACATTTGTAAACAATTAAGGTTTTGTAAAACATTCCAAAAAGTTTAACAAAAAGAGGATAAACTCACATTGCTGTCTTAGGCTTTTCGTAAGGGTTTCCTGGGTATAATCTATAATTTATACAAATGTACATTGGTTAGTATCATAACCCTTTGAAAATATTGATAATACCCTCCCCGAGACGGCATTCCAACAACTACGTCGGGCAGAACCACGACAGTTGTTACGGAACCCTAAATCAATCGGACAGCGTAACTATTGCGAAACTGGGGTTATAATACTTACAACGGAGCAGAACCTCGCTAATAAGGGGTATAATACCCGTGTATTATAACTTCTCTACAGAAATTGTGATTTGAGATTGAAATGTGAGCGACGAAAAACGTAAACTGATGCGTTCTATTTATAGTTGTGATATCTGACTTCCAGGCGGCCCGCGTAAGGTAAGGCTAAGCCTTACGCGGCCCGCGTCAACATGCGGTCAACCTATAGCTTAGCCTAATCACCAAGTAGACTCGACACGATGTCGACATGTGTCGGCTCAGGGATGTGCCACCATTTGGAACACGCGCAGCCCGCGTAAACTAATGAAGGGTCTTTACGCGGCCCGTATGAACTAAAGGGATAAACGGTATCAGGTTTTAAACACTGATACGGCCCGCGTAAGCTTGAGGTGAGGTCCTACGCGGCCCGCCTCAGCTTACTATTTCTTATTTTTGATTTATTTTATAAGCTATACCATAATTTGGGCTCGGTTTTCACATACGGGTTGTAATATAAGACATATTAGGACGTTTTATAACATACTAAGGCGTCGAAAAATATTATAAGGGTGTTGGTTTTACCGAGGGTTGTTACATTCTCCCCACCTTGTTTTAGAGCTCGTCCTCGAGATCTATTGAAATAAATGCAGATATTTTCTTTTCATTTCAGACTCGAGTTCCCATGTGTACTCAGATCCTCTTTTGGAGTCCCACTTCACTTTGACTAGAACTAATCTCTTATGTTTGAGATTCTTGACTTTCCTGTCTTCAATTTGTAGAGGTCTTTCTACAAACTTGAGTTGTTCATTTACCTCTATATCCTTAAGAGGTACTATCAGTGATTCATCAGCTAAACACTTTTTGAGATTTGATACATGAAACACATCATGTATTCCTGCCATTTCCTCTGGCAGTTGTAGCTGATAGGCTACTGGTCCTATTCTTCTAATAATCTTAAAAGGTCCAACATACCTGGGACTTAGCTTTCCCCGTTTGATGAATCTTACCACTCCTTTCGAAGGAGAGACTTTCAATAATACTTTATCCCCTACTTGAAATTCCAAGGGTTTGCATCGGTTATCAGCATAACTCTTTTGTCGATCACGTGCTGCTTTCAGTCGTTCCTTGACTTGAATGATCTTGTCGGTTGTTTCTTGTACAATCTTAGGTCCAGATAGTTGCTGTTCCCCAATTTCTGCCCAACAGACTGGGGTTCGGCACTTTCGTCCATAAAGTGCTTCGAATGGTGCAGCATTGATACTTGTGTGATAACTATTATTATAAGAGAATTCTATTAAAGGTAAGTGATCGTCCCAATTACCTCCAAAGTCAATTACACAAGCTCTAAGCATATCTTCCATTGTCTTAATTGTCCTCTCACTTTGTCCATCTGTTTGTGGATGATAAGCCGTACTTAGCTTTAACTTGGTTCCCATTGCCCTTTGGAAACTTGACCAAAAATGAGATGTAAAGCGGCTATCCCTATCAGAAACAATTGATAAAGGAATACCATGTAAAGAAACAATTTCATTTACATACAATTTAGATAATTGTTCCATACTAATTGTTTCCTTCATTGGTAGAAAATGAGCTGACTTAGTTAGTCTATCTACAATCACCCAGATTGTATCATTTCTTTTTCTTGTTTTGGGTAATTTAGTAACAAAATCCATTGTTATCAATTCCCATTTCCAAACTGGCATTTCTAATTGCTGTAACAAACCTGAGGGTTTCTGGTGTTCAGCTTTAACTTGTGAACAGGTCAAACATTTAGAAACATAAACTGCTATGTCCTTTTTCATTCCTATCCACCAGAATTTTTTTCTTAAATCCTGGTACATTTTATCACTTCCTGGATGCATCGTATACTTAGATTTATGGGCTTCTTCTAATATACGATTACGTAAATTTTCTAATTTAGGTATCCACATTCTCTTTTCATGGAATCTCCAAATTCCATCTGTTCCTTGTTTTAATTCTTTTAGCATACCTTTTAGCTTTTCAATATCTTCCTTGATTACTGATTCTTGTGCTTCTCTTATCTGATCATTTAAATCTACATGTAGATTTAATTTAAGAGAACGTACCCTTGTTGGCTTTTCATGATACTTTCGGCTTAAAGCATCTGCCACTATATTTGCTTTTCCTTTATGATACTGGATATCACAATCATAATAACTAAGAAATTCCATCCAACGTCTTTGTCTCATATTCAACTCTTTCTGCTCGAAAACATACCTTAAACTTTTGTGATCAGTAAATATGGTAAACTTACTACCATAAAGGTAATGTCTCCAAATCTTAAGAGCAAAAATTATAGCTCCTAATTCTAGATCATGGGTTGAATAATTTTCTTCATGATTCTTAAGTTGTCTAGATGCGTAAGCTATAACATTTTGCCGTTGCATCAACACACATCCATAACCTAATTTAGAAGCATCACAATAGACTATGAAGTTTTCAGTTCCTTCTGGTAATGCTAGTATAGGTGTATGGGTTAATCTTTGCTTAAGGATTCTAAATGCTTCTTCTTGTTTTAATCCCCATTCAAACTTAACAGATTTACAAGTTAACTTAGTTAAGGGAATAGCTATTCTAGAAAAATCTTTAATAAATCTTCTGTAAAAACCAGCTAATCCTAAGAAACTTCTAACCTCGGTTGGTGATTCAGGGGTTTTCCATTTAGTAATTGCCTCGATCTTTGTTGGATCTACATGAATTCCTTCATGATTGATTAAGTGTCCAAGGAATTGTACTTGTTCTAACCAAAATTCGCACTTTGAAAATTTAGTATAAAGCTTTTCCTTTCTTAATAAACTTAAAAGTGCGTGCAAATGTCTTGCATGATCCTCTTTACTTTTAGAGTAAATTAGAATATCATCTATAAATACAATTATGAATTTATCCAAATATGGTTTACATATTCGGTTCATCATGTCCATGAATGCAGCTGGGGCATTGGTTAAACCAAATGGCATGACAGTAAATTCATAATGGCCATACCTCGTTTTAAATGCAGTCTTAGGAATGTCCTATTCCTGTACCTTTAATTGATGATATCCTGACCTTAAATCGATTTTAGAGAAAAATCGGGCTCCTTGCAGTTGATCAAACAGATCATCGATTCTCGGTAATGGGTACCGATTCTTAATCGTAACTTTGTTTAATTCACGGTAGTCAATGCACATACGCATTGATCCGTCCTTCTTCTTAACAAATAATATCGGCGCTCCCCACGGCGACGAACTTGGTTGTATGAATCCTTTCTCTAATAATTCATCTAATTGTTTCTTTAATTCTTGCATTTCTGCAGGTGCCAACCGATACGGTGCTTTGGCAATCGGTGATGTTCCTGGTATTAAATGGATTCTGAATTCAACTTTTCTATCCGGAGGTTGTCCTGGCAATTCTTCTGGAAATACATCTGAAAACTGAGATACTACTGGAATATCTTTTGAATCCTTTCCTTTAGTGTTAGTGATTATAGAAATCAAATACACTATAGAACATTTTCTCATACAACTTGCAGTTTTCATCACAGAAATGAACTTAGTAGACCTAAAAGGTTTATCTCCTTTAATTGTGATCTTTTTACCTTTTGGTGAATTTACTTGAATTAACTTTTGATCACATAAAATATTGGCTTTATTGGCTATTAACCAATCCATTCCCAAAACAACATCAAATCCTACCAGATTCATGGGATATAGATTTGCTATAAATTTCTGATTTACAATCTCTATGCTTGCTCCCTGCAAGATTTCAGAAATCCTAATGGTTTCTCCATTAGCTGTCTCTACTAAGCATTCTTGTGGTAGTTTAGTTAATGATTGATTTAGAAATTTGCAAGACGATGTATTAATAAAACTTTGGTTTGCACCAGAGTCAAATAATACTTTAGCAAAGACATCATTAACTAAAAACGTACCGGCTATAACATCTGGAATCATTTTGGCCTCATCTGCAGTCAGAACAAATGCTCTAGCATTTTTAGTATTCTTGTTATCTGGAGCTGGAGCTAATTTTGGGCAATTCAGCTTGTTATGACCTTGTTTTCCGCAATTGTAACATACCCTGCTGTTAGCTTTCTTCCTGCAGTTTTCTTCCTTGTGTCCCGACATTTTGCAAAAGTTACAGTAGATGGAACATCTCCCTGAATGCTTTCTTTTGCAATACCTACAGTAAGGTGTAGAGGTAGATCCTACATTTCTCCCACGGTTAGAATTTCCAGAACAAAATTCTTGAGTCAATTTCTGGGTTAGGTTTCTCCTCTGATCCTCTTCTCGGGAACGAACTAATTCATCAGTCAAGGTATTGGCTAGTTCTACAGCTTCTTCTATGGTTTGAGGTCTAGCTGCCTTGACTACATGTCTAATCTCTCCGATTAATCCCCAGATATAACGGGAGATTAACACTGGTTCTGGTGAAGCAAGATTTGGCACTATCCTAGCATATTCGAAGAATAATTTAGTGTACCTCTTGCTATCCACACCAGTCATTCTAAGGTTTAAGAATTTGTTTGCTATATGTTCTTTTTTCATTTGGAGGGCAGAATTTCCTTTCTACCTTATCCTTAAACTCTTCCCATTCCATATTATAGGTTCTATCACTTCCTTTTGTCTGAAGGATAGTGTTCCACCATTCTAGTGCTGCATTTTTAAACAGATTAGAAGCAAACAATATCTTATCTTCTTCAGCACACTTACTTATCCTTAAGACTGCCTTAGTCTTTTCTATCCAGCGTAAGGTTGCAATGGCCCCTTCATTGCCCGAGAATTTCATTGGTTTACAAGGCCAGAATTCTTTATAAGAATAACCATAAGGCATGGTTCTTCTTCTTTTGGGAATGGGCATTTGAAGTACAGGTCCATTGTTCACGCTGTTTTCTGGTTCACTTGGTCGCTTACTGCTATGCTTACTTTTATTATCAGTGTCCTTAACATTTTGAAGTATAAATGGCATCGCATCTATAATTCCCTGTGCTACTATATGTTGGATAGCACTATTGTCCACTTGGTTTCCATTGTTATTGATACTCGGATTATCATTAACCACGTTAATGTTACTCTGGTTATCGTTATTCAGATTCCCTTGATTTCCTTCATCGGCCATCTGAATTTTAAACATTTACCCCATATTAATATCACAATAATAGGTAATATAATTACTCACATGATACTCAATCTAGCAAAAAACGTAGATCATTGCTACTTACTTTTTTCATATACTATTATGCTTCTATTACAAACTAGTACTGAAATAAAATTACAATACCAACAGAAATAGAATCACACTAATAGTAATATGCATCCGTACACACATTTTTTTATTTTATTATATTATTACTACTGCTTCCTCCCTTCTAACATTCACGGATATGGATTTATCCAAAAATCCATATTGCGCTCATCGTATTTCCATACGAGACGCTCTCCCACCTGACGCATTCTCTTACTGTTCTCTAAAATTTCCTCTCCAAAAGTCCTAAGTTCTTGGACGTTTTCTGCACTCATTGGGGGTGCAGGTTCTCGGACTGGGTTTGGAATCTGGGGTGCGGGTTCCTGATATGGGGGTGACAGTTCCTGAAATTGGTAAGGATCCTCCAAAATTTCCCTAATATATTCATCTTGGTAATAGGGATCTAAAGGGTCCATACCTAGGTAGGCTTCTATGTTTTGTATGGGTGGATATTCCTGGATAGGGTAACGTTGCACAAAGTCCCTATTGTCGTCCCACCAGGGGTCATAATTTGGGTCTAGGGGGTTTGGCACAGGTACCCTAGGGATTTCTTTTGGGTTAAAGTCATGCATCTCCACCTGATTTTCCAGGTTTTCTATTTCCATGGGTTGTTCTGGGTTTTGTGGTTGTCGGGCTACTAGTTGTTCCAGACTTGGGTCAGCAGTAGTTGTAGCTAGGATATGGAAATTAGCTAGGCTTCTATTAAGCATATCTTGCGTATGAGCATCTGTCTCTCGCTTAATAACTGCTAAGGCCCTTTGCTGTTGCAATTTTCGCATCCTCTTCCTACGAGCAAAAGATTCTTTACTGAACCATCCTCGTTTCTTAGTAGGAAATGGTTCCTCCGACTTAGCTCTAAAGGCAAATATCTCATCTTCCTGATCACCAGTATACCCAGAGAGGGCAGACTGTGATGATGTACCTTCACTCCTAGGTGAATCAGATAACTGACGATTCATATCTGATGGTTCCTGATCACTCATACTGTAAACTAACAGATAGTCAAATAACACATAACAAATAAATACAGTTATGCATATACTTTCATAATTTATTTCCTAACAAAATTTAAAATTTAAGTGTCAGCAGAACACTTCTTTGGCTCAGACCAGTGGCTAGGCTCTGATACCACCTTCTGTCACAACCCCCGATCCCTGATCCCCGGGAACGGGCGGACGCGATCACAGAGTTTGGGTGGTATCAGTTGTTTAATCTCGCAGCGGAATTTAAATCAGGACCGTAGTTAGGAAATGTTTATCAGAGTAAAACCACCATATTTAATATTAATAATAACATGGACAAAACCCAAGTTTCTTACAACAATTCATTTATAGGGACAGACCCTATTTTATTGAATTTAAAACATCGTTTATTAAGTAACTTTTATAGCCACATTGTCCCCAAGCCTTCAGTGCTCTCCAGCTGGCTTTCATTAATTGGCTCTTCACATTGTGTTACCTGTAACGCGTTTTAAAAACATTTGTCAGTCGGAAATACTGGTGAGTGAATCCCAGTTTAATCAAGAAACATTTTATCAATTAAAACAGTATTGAGAGCGATCACATTGTTTATTTCTACACAATTACTCATTCAGTATTTGCCACTCGACCGGATCTATGGCTATGGTCAAATTACCCATTGGCTCACTCGTCGTCCAATGGTAACGCACTGTCATTCAGACTTACTACTACTCGTAGTAAATTTTGTATACAAAACCCCATAATACCGGCAGTAATTGAAGAACTACAAAGACTCAATCACCGCTTAATCACATTTGTAAACAATTAAGGTTTTGTAAAACATTCCAAAAAGTTTAACAAAAAGATGATAAACTCACATTGCTGTCTTAGGCTTTTCGTAAGGGTTTCCTGGGTATAATCTATAATTTATACAAATGTACATTGGTTAGTATCATAACCCTTTGAAAATATTGATAATACCCTCCCCGAGACGGCATTCCAACAACTACGTCGGGCAGAACCACGACAGTTGTTACGGAACCCTAAATCAATCGGACAGCGTAACTATTACGAAACTGGGGTTAAAATACTTACAACGGAGCAGAACCTTGCTAATAAGGGGTAGAATACCCGTGTATTATAACTTCTCTACAGAAATTGTGATTTGAGATTGAAATGTGAGCGACGAAAAACGTAAACTGATGCGTTCTATTTATAGTTGTGATATCTGACTTCCAGGCGGCCCGCGTAAGGTAAGGCTAAGCCTTACGCGGCCCGCGTCAACATGCGGTCAACCTATAGCTTAGCCTGATCACCAAGTAGACTCGACACGATGTCGACACGTGTCGGCTCAGGGATGTGCCACCATTTGGAACACGCGCGGCCCGCGTAAACTAATGAAGGGTCTTTACGCGGCCCGTATGAACTAAAGGGATAAACGGTATCAGGTTTTAAACACTGATACGACCCGCGTAAGATTGAGGTGAGGTCCTACGCGGCCCGCCTCAGCTTACTATTTCTTATTTTTGATTTATTTTATAAGCTATAACATAATTTGGGCTCGGTTTTCACATACGGGTTGTAATATAAGACATATTAGGACATTTTATAACATACTAAGGCGTCGAAAAATATTATAAGGGTGTTGGTTTTACCGAGGGTTGTTACAACATCTCTCAACCGGAGTCATAGCCCAATGCTCAGACCATCTATACAAAACACACACACCACCAATCAACCAATCTAATTCCATTCATTCAGGCAATATCACAAACACTTGGCGTGCGGCCTTTAAAACAAACATAATCACTGACACAACCTGTAAAATAGCCACTTAAGTACACACTTGCCTGCATTAAAATCGTGTCGGCGCCACCACTTTCTTGACCAAAATCCTCGCTGAAGCAGACATTAACTTTTCCACATCTAATAATTAACCACATAAATGGTTTTACATGAAAATATACACATAAATGGTGGCCCAAAAGATATTCCAGAGAAACAACCAAAAATACTAATGAAACAAAAAAATAGTACAGTTTCTTACCGACATTAAAGGGGGCATTGTGTGACGGCCATTACATGCTTTCGCGGGATGCCAAAAAAATGGGAAACATGACCACTTTGATAGTTGGTTCCGGTGGTTACTGTAGTTTTCGTCGGCTTCGGAAAAACAGAGAAGACGATGGGGATGTAGCACATGATACGTACCCATTTTAAGATCTTCCAGCGGTTTCCAAAGGATTATGAAATATATGGCTTCTTGATTGCTTGAGACGGTCAAATTCTCTCCGTTAAGAAATTACCCTGCTTCTGTTACTCTGAAACGATTCAATTCCGGCTTGCATTCAATCCCCCGGGCTTGCATTCAATCCCACTCAGTCGATACGTAGGCTCGCATTCAATCCCCTTAATTGACCCCATTCAATTGTAAATTACGATTGAGGTACATAATCACTGAAACATCATTCAAGAGGGGCAATTTTGGGAGTTAGTGATGAAAATTGTGGAAATTAGCCATGACCTTTCATATGACGTCTTAAAATTTTGAAGAAAATGACAATTGTGTACATTGAAAATGTATTATATTGTATGGGTAAAGTTCTTGTACAAATAATCTTAACATACTAAACATACAAATTGAAGGAAAACTCAAAAAGACAAGGTGGCATTTTTGTAATTATCAATAACTATCAAAGTTACTCTACAAATATACCTAAAAAACCTAACCCCCCCCCCCCCCCACCCCACCCTCAAAAACCTAAAAAAAACTAACCCCCACCCCCCAAAAACCTAACACCCCCCCCCCCCCCCCACACACACACACACCCACCCAAGCTAAAATGCTAAAGGAAAATTGGTTTTTAATAAACCAACCTTTGCTCCATTGGTAAATAATAATCATACCTACGTAATTGGTATACAATAATCCTACCTATCAACATGTTGGTATTCAATGAACTTTCGTTAATTTTTTTTAACTGAAGTTAGTTTTTAAGTTTTATTTACTACACAAACAGTCCATGTATTTGTAAAATATACAACTTTGAAGTTCATAAATAAATTTAATTACACCCCCCTCTTGATAACAGATCGGCAGCCGCATGGGAGCCGGCACCGGTTAACAGGCCGGCGGCGGTTGTCCAACCGACGACACCCCCCTTCCCTCCTTCTCGGTTCTCGGTTCTCGGTAACCCACACTCCGGTGCCGTCTATCTCCGGTAACCACAACATCCACAGCCAAACACCCCTTCGACTCCCTCGATTTCCGGCGGCGATATCACAGAAAAGAGAGAGAGAGCTGAGAAGATATGGGAGAGAGAGAGAGACAGAAGGAGAGAGAGAGAGCGCAGAGATGACGTTTTCCGGCGACAAATCCGCCGTCGGCGACGGTGGTTCTTGCTCCCCGACGACGTATGGCGGCGGCGACGGTGGTTCTTGCTCCCCGACAACGTATGGCGGCGGTGGTTCGATCCGAAAAGTTTATGGTAAACCCCTCTCACTGTTCTTTACTTTCAGCTGTTGATGGACATTGTTGTTTTTGATTATGATGAGGATTTGTCAAGGTTGAAGATGATGAACGATTATGGTGCTGGAGAGTGACGGCAGGAGCGGTGGCCGTCGGAGATGTTGGCCGATGACAGTGACGCAGGACCCGAGTTCACGTAAGCGGGTCAGATTTCAGTTTCAGTTTCATCTCAGATGCCAGTTCGAGTTCCAGGTCAGATTCAACGGGTATCGGGTCAAGACAAGTCTACGGGTCAGCTTGGTTCGAGTTTTTCAGCGGGTTTTCGGGGTTAGTTCGAGTTTTACAACTACAGGGACTGTTTGTGTAATAAATACAAATACAGGGACTGTTTGCGTAGTAAATAAAACTTAAAAACTAACTTCAGTTAAAAAAAAATTAACGAAAGTTCATTGAGTACCAACATATTGATAGGTAGGATTATTGTATACCAATTACGTAGGTAGGATTATTATTTACCAATGGGGCAAAGGTTGGTTTATTAAAAACCAATTTTCCAATGCTAAAAACTAAACCCCCAAAAAACCTAAAAAATCTAATAAAATAAAAAAACACACAAATTATTATTATTTTTTAACATTTTTTATTAAAAAATCGCTACTTTTAGTAGCAGCAAAATTTTTTTTTTTTTTTTGCTAATAAAATGTAGCGATTTTTTAATAAAAAATGTTAAAAAAATGTGTTTTTAGGTATTTTTGGTTGAGTTCACATTTGTATAGTAACTTTGATAGTTTGTGGTAATTACAAAAATGTCACCTTGTCTTTTTGAGTTTTCCTTCAATTTGTATGTTTAGTATGTTAAAATTATTTGTATTTGATCTTTTGCCTATATTGTATTATAGATTATTATCACGAATCAAAGATACTTTGATTAAATTATATAATTCATTATATATATATATATATATATATATACACTTTTGGATTAGGACAAGTGATTATTATATATAATATTATTATCACTAATCAAAGATACTTTGATTAAATTATATAATTCATTATATATATATATAGGGTAAAGTTCATTCGAGAACCACCTTTATTGCGAGAACCAATGTGAACACAACCTAAAATAGCTAAAAAAACCCAACCCCCACCGCCCCCCGCCCCCCGCCCCCCCCCCCCCCCAAAAAAAAACTTAACCCCCCCCCCCCCAATCTTTAAAAAATCTAAAAAAATCTTTAAAAAAAAATTTTAATATTTTTTTATGTTAAAATCGCTACTTTTAGTAGCCAAATTTTTTTTTTTTTTGCTACTAAAAGTAGGGGTGTTCAAAAAAATCCGAATCCGAAATATCCGAAAACCCGTATCCGAAATATCCGAATTTTCGGATATCTGAATTTTCGGATAATCCGAAAATTCGGATTCGGATAGCGATTTTGAGAATTTTCGGATAATCGGATTATCCGAAAATATCCGAAAATTTAATTTTTATTTTTTCGGATACCCGAAAATATACGAAGTATCCGAAAAATATCCGAAAAAATATCCGAAATATCCGAAAAAATATCCGAAAAATATCCGAAATTTATATTCGGATATCCGAAACTATCCGAAAAATCTGGTTCCAAATATTAAAAAATAATAAACAAATAAAATTAAATAAAAAATTGGATATTCGGATATCCGAACCCGAATCCGAAAACGGATATCCGAAATTTCGGATTCGGGTTCGGATGTCAATATTTCACTATCCGAAATTTCGGATATCCGATTTTCGGATATCCGAAAACCGGATTATCCGATCTTGAACACCCCAAACTAAAAGTAGCGATTTTTTTTATAAAAAAATATTTAAAAAAAAGTGTGTTTTTTAGCTATTTTTAGGTATTTTTGGTTGTGTTCACATTGGTTCTCGCAATAAAGGGTGGTTCCTAACGGATCTTTGTCCTATATATATATATACACTTTTGGATTAGGACAATTTTATATATTTAATATTACTTTTACCCTAAAGTCTCCAAATCAAGAACCAAAATCGCTAGTTTTGTTATCTATATTGTTTCAATTATTCAGAATATTATATTGTATCTATAGGGTGATTTGGTCATTTGATTTACCTCGTGTACTCGTGTAGTAATTCTTGTGGAATAAATCTTTGCAACTTGTGAGTAGATCTATTTATTCCCTTTTTTATCATTAAACATTTTTTAGGTGTATCATGTGTCTTGTGTTCTATTATTTCTATTTGAATAAATAACATGCAAAATCAATGTATCGCTACGTGTTTTCGTATTCATTGTTTCTATGGTTTCTAGTATCTATTGTTGCATATATGTGTATCTATGTGTTTACTCGCTTTATGTTACAGGTTTCTCTTATGGATCCACGGTTGACTACGTTCCCCACGGCCATGAGTTGAAATTAGTATCGCCGCCATTAGTTTCGCTCTTCGGGGCTTGAATCTCATTGTTTCTATTATTCATTAATGTGGATGTGGTTTGTTGTTGTTGTGGTGGTGATGATGATTGTGGTGATTGCTGTTATTGTGAGATGATATGGATATTTCTGCTACACTTGATATTGCATGTTAAATTTTTTCTTTTAATTTTTTTTGTAAATAAAATAAATCAAGTAACAAAGAAAGAATATTTAATTTAAATTTAGATATATTCATCAACTTTATGTTGATCTAAAAACTTTTTTACACATGATACAGATACACAAGTGTGTGATAGAGTTGAAGACAAAGACACTTAGAAGTAGGACATGCCTTCGATTAATAAATTGGGTTTTATTTTATGTCTGATGAATTTAGTATTGTATGGTTTATTTGAGACTTTTATGTAAAATGTGACAAATTTAATTTGATCATGTATTGAATATTAAACTTATAATAGTTGTCATGAGTTATGGACAATCATCATACTCCGTATCATTCCGTTGTGGGTTGGGATGTGACATCCGGTGTGTTGCTAATTGAAGACAATGTAAATTGGTGATGTCCATTAACGCTTTGTTCTTGAATTTACTTAAGTGAAGAAAAGAAAAGAAGTGGGTGGAAAAAGAAATTTGGTTGTGTTTCCTATATTCTTTTTATAGAAGTGGAAGGAAAGAAAAAAAAAAGGTTGTGATCTATAGATATTTTTTTGGGAAGAAGTGGAAATAAGAAAAGAGAATTGGAGGGGAGTTGCGGCTAGCTTACATCCTTTCAAATTGGAAAGAAGTGAAAAGAAGAAAAGAGAAGTGAAGATGAGAGAAAGGGAAAGGAAAGGAAATGGAGGTTTTCTCTTTCTTCTATCCTTAAGTAAACTCGAGAACAAAGCGTTATGGAATACTGTTTGTATATTAATGATAATAACTTCAATCGTTTGTGAGTCAAATACTTTCTTATGGCTTAAATATAGGGGTCGGATGCAATACCTTGATTGGCATGTTTGGTGCAACGACAGACGGTTGTGCTAGTGAGGCTCTCCCTTAACCCGTTTTATATCGTTCTTTCCTTCAAACCGAGCCGTTGAATCGTATTCAAGCTCCTCAATTTTTCATCGATTCACTCTCACACGAATAAACCAGATCTAGATCGGTCTTGTCACCGGTTCGTTCTTTTTCTTCAGTTAATTCGAGTAGTTATGTGAATTTCCCGTTGAATTATTCGGTTTTAATTCGTGATTGTGAACAGAATAGTGATTGGAAAGCACCTGTATGTGGTGGTTGTCTAAGAAAAATAATATTATCTTACGCCGTTAGGGTTTTATATATGTCCCACATTTGGTAATTTTAAAATTTAACGTCACACACCATCAAGGATCATATTAGTTATAAATTTTAAACCATATAGACCATCTATGTAATTTCGAAAATACAAACACATTTTTTTACAGTATGTGCAAACGAAAAAAGTAGAAAATCTATCAATAGTGTTGTGGTCCATTGGTAAAGTCAAAACCTTAAACATCTAAGTTTGGAAGAAGGAAGCAGGAGTGTGCACGGTTCAGTTCGGTTCGGTTATTAGCATTATTCGTAACCGTAACCGATGTCATCGGTTAATCGGTTCGGCTAAATTCGGTTAATTTGTCGGTTTTCGGTTCGGTTCGGTTAATAACCAATTCAAACAAGGGCTAAATTTTTTTCTTAGAAATACATGGAATGGAGGTATAAATACATGAAATAGATGTATAATAAATACATGAAATGGATGTATAAATAAATGAAATGGAGGTATAAATGCATGAATAGATGTTTAAATACATAAAATGGATGTATAAATAAATGAAATGAAAGAATAAATAAATGAAATAGAGGTATTATTACGTGAAATACATGAAATAGATGATAAAAGCTAGAAATATATAAAAAAAATAAATGATTCAGTTCGGTTCGGTTAATTTCGGTTAACCGATGGAAAAAAAAATATCTGTTAACCGACTTTCGGTTAATTCGGTTTCGGTTAATTTCGGTTTGGGTTTATCGGTTTTCGGTTCGATTTCGGTTAATGATTCAATTATTACACACCTTTAAAAGAAAGTATTAAGTTCAAGTTTAATAAACGAGAAAGATTAAAAGAAATTTACAATAAAAAAATTCAAGTTTAATAAACGAGAAAGATTAAAAGAAATTTACATTAAAAAAAATAGGGTAAAGATCAAATAGGAAGTTTATTTTGGCTAGGAAGTGTAGGAAGCAATAGGATTAGGACATGTGGCAACACTTAAAATAAAGAAAAAGGGTATTTTAGTCAATTCAACCATTTCTTCTTCCTTTTTAAAAGCCAGTAACTTCAAAACCCACCATTTTCAAAACCCACCATCTTCAACCATTTCTTCACTTTCTATCTCAATAATCACTACATTATAGTGCGATTTTCATCACCAATCAATGATTCAAACACCCGATCAACGTGTTCTTCAGTTTTTTTTGAAGAAAACCCAGTTTAATTTCATTAAAAATCTCGTTTTTTCCGGTGATTTTGGAGATAATCACTCGATTCGTTCGATTCGAGCGTTGATAAGTGTATCTATCATTCAAATTTCGTCAATTGATGAAGAAATCGGCATCGATCCATGTAAGAAATTCTTTAATTTCATTTTCACGATCTGGGTTTTTTATTTAGTCATTGCGTTTTACGATCTTGGCGGGGGTCCGGGGGCGGCAGCCCCTGGCGGGGTCCAAGGGGCAGAGCCCCTGGCTGGGGTTGAGCTATTGCGTTTTTTTAGGCCATTGCGTTTTTTTTGAGCTATTCGTAGACAATTCAAACAGTTCACAGACAGTTTTATGTGTCCATTGCGTTTTAGAAATAAGAGGGTTTTATGTGTTTTCTGCTATTGCGTTTTAGAAAAAAACACATTTTTAAGTGTCTTTAGTCATTGCGTTATAGGTAAAACACATTTTTGAAGTGTTTTTAGTCATTGCGTTTAGGTAAAACACATTTTTAGGTGTTTTCAGTCCATTGCGTTTTACAGATAACACTTTCTTTTGTTTTTTTTGGCCATTGCATTTTAGAAATGAGACATTTTTAAGTGTTTTCTGGCCATTGCGTTTTATAAATAAGACATTTTTTTGTGTTTTTGGTGCATTGCGTTTTAGGTAAAACACGTTTTTATGTGTTTTCAGTCCATTGCGTTTTACAGAGAACAATTTCTTTTGTTTTTTAGTCAATTGCGTTTTAGAATGAGTCATTTTTAAATGTTTTCTGGCCATTGCGTTTTACAAATAAGACATTTCTTTGTGTTTTTGGTGCATTGCGTTTTAGAAAAATGCCATTTTTTAGGTTTTTTTTTTCATTGCCTTTTACGTAACTGGGGGTTTTTCTGTTTCGTTTTACGCAACTGGGTTTTTAATTTTTTTTTTAAATATAGCAATAATACACTCGTTTTAAAGATAAAAAAACGCTCATTTTTTTGGTGCAATTTTTATAAAAAAATAATGTCGTATGAAAAAGTTATTAACGTTTAAAAATTGGGGGGAATTGGAGGAGAGAGAAACTATTGTGCTGGATTGACTAGAATGCCCCTAACAAACTCACGCGCCTTTTTTTTTTGCTTCAATTTCATTAATTTAATCTTAGCCATTGGTTAACTAAATGGATGGTAAAGATCACTTCCTAGCCTTCCTAACTAAATAAACTTCCTATTGTATCTCCACACTAAAAAATAAAGTGAAAAAACTATACGTGTAATTAAGACTGCGGGGTATGGGGCGGGAGTTTGGGCGTGGGTAGGGGGAAAACGCCCAAGCCACCACCCCGGGTGGGCATGGGTTTTCGCGTGGCCCTTGGGGCATGGGTTTCAAGCCGTGTGTGGGGCGGTCTGGCCAAGCTGACATGGCGGGTTGTGAATGGCCAAACCAAACTAGCCGTTGGGCTAGCTGTTGGTCTATTTTAAAAAAAAAAAAATCCTTTATAAATACTTTACAATATTTATCATTTTTCTCACACAAAATCAAACACATAAAACACAATCTCGCCATGAGTTCTTCAAGTTATACTGAATCGTCATCATCATCTGACGATGGGGCGGAAATATTTCTACAAACGATCGCGACGGTGGTGAAAGCTATCGTTGAAAACGAAGAGGAGGAGGAATGATTGTTTTTTATTTTAATAATTATTATGTTTGTTTATGTATTTAAAAAAAATATGTTTTTTTTATGTAGTTAATTAATTTAAATATATATTAAAAATAATGGTGATGTGGCTAGGCCACGCCGGCCCAGCCACGCCCAACCCAAGCCCCACCATACCCCATTAAAACTTGGGTTTGGGTTATGAGAATTCAACATCCAGGTGTCAGCCCCAACCCACGCCCAACCCAAGCCCCACCATACGGGCAGTCTAACTAAAGTGAGTCCACGTTTGTGGAAGTGAAACTAGATAACTAACAATCTCATAAACATAAGTATCGTGTGATTGAAAAGACGTTTATATTACTATAAAGTTTTTTTTTTTTAATCCTTTTAGCATATATAACTTTTTATCAGAATTTTCTTTTCCAAAAATCAAATATAAAATCATTAATTCTTTACACCCAACTATCTACGCTATTTATATGCATACCCATTATTTATCCTCTCACAACACCCACAACACTCTGTGTGAGAGAGAGAATGGACGGCGGACACATGAACGGCATGACGCATATGCCACCACCACCGTCACCAGTCACTGCCACCACCGGAGCCACCATGCAGCATCACCCAATGATGCACATGGCCTTTTTCTGGGGCACAAACGGCGAAATATTATTCCCGGGTTGGCCCGGATCCAATTCGGGTATGTACGTTCTGGTTCTCATATTCATCTTCATCTTAGCGTTTCTCGTTGAGTTTTTATCTCACGCGAATTTTGCACGACGTGGGTCCACGACGGCGGCGGTGGGGTTGGTTCAGACGGTGGTGCATACTCTCCGAACTGGTTTGGGTTATATGGTGATGCTGGCGGTGATGTCGTTCAACGGTGGTGTGTTTCTGTCGGCGGTGGCCGGTCACGCGCTTGGGTTTTTGGTGTTTGGGACTTGGGTTTTTAGAAAACCACCGCCGCCGGTGACCGGAGATAAAAGTTCGGATCTGTCTCCGATGATATGTGCTTGATTTTTTATTATGTAATAATTGAGTTTTTGTATGCTTATTTGAGATTATTATTAGTTAATTGGAGAAACTTTTGGATTTCAAAATATATAAATAATAATCTAATTTGGGTTGATATGTAATTAAGGTTGCTTTCTAGGATAAATACGAATAGATATTTTGTGAAGTGGATTCGAATAGATATTTTTTGAAGTGTTTGGCTCGAATTTTGCTACGAGTCTACACCACAAAGTTAGTTGATGAGCTATGAAATTGAACTCTATGGATTTACCTTCTTCAGGGGATATGGTAAATTGCATCCCTGGCCGGGCACACCGTTCCCATTTTTGGGGATTATTGTTTTACGAAATCCGTGAATACTCTCACTAGATTAGTGTTGTAGATTACACCCACCCATATAGAGAGATGGGGAAAATGTGGAAAATCAGGATTGCTTGCTTTAAAAATGTGGAAAAGCAGGATTGTTTACTTTAAAATGAGGATGGGTCGCTATGCGGAGTGACGAACCAGATATTATTTTTCAGGGTTGTGAACAAGGGTTTAATCATATTTTTAAGGGTGAATGAGATTTTTGTCTATAAAATACACCAATTTTTTTTTCTGAGGGGTGCGTCCGCTCACCCACCCATACATCTGAGCAGTGGCGCAGCTATGAAGGGGCTGGGGGCGCCCGACCCTCCGGACTTTTCGCTCAGTAGTGTTATGTATGTACGTTTCGTATAGAATTTTTTAGGTTTATACGTTTTCGACCCCCCCGGTTTTATAAAAAATAATTTTTTCAGGTATATACTTTTAGGTCCGGTGACTTTTGACCTCTCGGTGGAAATTTTAAAGCTTTGCCACTGCATCTGAGTCGGCTCCGTGAGCATGTGAGGAAAAAAGAAAAAAAAGAAATAAAAAAAATCCCATAATGCAGGGGCGTGCAAAAACAGAATTATAACCTAAAATTGAGCCGTTAATTGAAACTAGTGCTATTAAATCCGCGCGTTGCGCCACAGGTGGGTATTAGTTCGTTTAACTTCGGTACTGACACTTGTTATAGCAACTAATAGAGGAAAAAACTAAAACAAATCATGATATGACCAAAAATATACCAACACAGCGGGAATTTGATCGGTATTAGTTTGTTTTGTTACGTTACCTACACTTTTTACAACAACCCATAAAGAAAAAAAATCTTGATATGACCAAATAATACCGAAACGTGATTTACATGCATCAAAAACAAACGTAAGTTATATAAGATATATAAAAAACCAAATAATACATATAAAAAATCACTAAACAACACATATAAAAAATCGGAAATCCTCGCGTTGCGCCGTGGGTGGGTATTAGTTCGTTTAACTTCGGTACTGACGTGATGTCGTGGTCACAATCAAATTTAATCCAATTACTACTAAATAGATAGTGGCAAGTGGGTATCGAACACAGGGAGTTTGTGGAATATGTTTTATTTCAAGGTTTATCTAAGTTAACTAAAATTAAACTAATTGCAATGAAAGTAAAGTTCAAGAATTGGTTTGATTGATTTGATTTTTTTAAAACTAAAATTACTATTCTAATTGCAAAATGAAAGTGTTGGTTGTAAACAAATTAAAGACAAATGACCATCTTTAGTTTTCGGTTTGCTTTAACATTTATGCTAACATTCCACTAGAAAGAACTACATAGACATAGTTAATGTGTGATTACTTGTAGTGATGAAAGGGAACTAAGTACTCAGATTCCTAGAACGTGAGGTTGTTACCCGATGATCAATTAACCCTTACCCAAGCCTAATTATACCCATGATATCTCGATTGCCAACAACACCAAGAACGTATGGTTTCAAACTAGTTTAACATAAGAATCAACAATTTACTAACAACTAATCATACACCATAACAAACAAAACCTAAAGATAAGTTTGTTATTCTAGAAATAAGGAAATCAAAGCATAAAGTCTTACAAACCTTCAACTAAAGACAATCATAAAGAGTTTAGCCACTCATGGCTTGAACAAACATAATCACAAAGTCTTGATCTTCAAAAGAAATTAAAAACATAAGAACAATGATAACTAATTGTCTTCAAGCTCCCAATGCAGCCAATTTTCGTCTCCCAGTGAATAGTAACCGAAAAACCATGATAGGACCATAAAAAACATCATCAAAAGCTCATTAAATGCATGAGTTACAAGCACAACCCAGACGGCGCCGTAAGCTACGCCGCCTGCCGTAGCTTACGGTGCCCAGCGGTCAATGGCAGGTCAACATATTGCCGTAAGCTACGCCATGTACCGTAGCTTACGGCACTCATTCTTCTTTTACGGTGACAAGGAACTGGGCTACGGCAACAATATTTGGAACATTGATGACCGTAACCTACGGTCAGGGTCGTAGGTTACGGCGCTGACTGGAGTCTTTCTTTTGTTTTTTTCCTTGTTGCATCTCCATTTCTCCACTTTGTTTCCGCCAGCTTCTAACATCCATCTAAGCTTCCTAAAACCCGCATCTTGAGCACTTTAACACCTGCAAATCCAAACAAATAGTAGTTACCAAGTTCAAGGAATTAACCGTGTATAGCATGGGATTTTAATCTTTTTTAAGGCACTTAAGGGTTGTCCTACGGACCACCCGTCAGGTACTGACACTTGTTATAGAGAAAAAAACTAAAAAAAATCATGATATGAACAAAAATATACCAACACATCGCGAATTTGATCGGTATTGGTTTGTTTTGTTACATTACCTACACTCGTCACAAAAACCTATAAAGAAAAAAATCTTGATATGACCAAAAAATACCGAAACGTGATTTATATGGATCAAAAACAAACGTAAGTTATATATAAGATATATAAAAAACCAAATAATACATATAAAAACCCACTAAACAAAACCAATAAAGAAAAAAATCTTGATATGACCAAAAAATACCGAAACGTGATTTACATGGATCAAAAACAAACGTAAGTTATATATAAGATATATAAAAACCAAATAATACATATAAAAAACCACTAAACAAAACCCATAAAGAAAAAAATCTTGATATGGCCAAAAAATACCGAAACGTGATTTACATGGATAAAAAACAAACGTAAGTTATATATAAGATATATAAAAACCAAATAATACATATAAAAAACCACTAAACAACATATATAAAAAGCCTTTAAAACAAATAGTTAATCTTCATTTAGTTTCACTATTCATTTAGTTGGTTTATTAATAGTATACAATTACCCAAAAATAGACCCAACTGATCCGTTTTGGTTATGAAGATCTCATAACCAATAACCAAGGCATTCGGTTATGGTTACGATTATGAACATCTTCATAACTGATCATTACCCAACCAAACCGATTGTATTTCATCTTTTTTTATTCATTTGTAGCCGCCATCTATTCCTTTTGTTTCCATCACGCCTTCTTCATTTGCAGCTTGTGTTCTTCATTTGTAGCTTCCTTCTCTTTATTTGCAGCTTCCAAAACACTTGAAAACTAGAAATCACAGCATCTCCAGTTTGGAACAAAACTGCAGCACCATTAACAATTCGACACTGCCAAAAACGTTCAACAAATGGCTAGAATGCAGGGAAACGATGGTCAGGACAAAGCGGAACGTAGGGAACAAATGGCAGGAACACATTAACCGAACAATGAACGAAACCGAGGATTAACTGAACTAAACTGAAACCGATAGTTATGGATTATCGCATTAACCAAACCGTAACCAATATGATCATCCCTACCATAATGTCCCCTAGGAAAGAAAGGAAAAAATAAAGTTGTAATTCTAACCAAACGGATTAGACGAAAATCATAATTTTGTTGGATATTTATGTCTGGTTCGATAAGTCAACGCTGCCGACCGGGTCTTGACCCGTAAGAGTTACACCGTGGGCAACGAACTAAAATCCACTTAATTAATTTAACTGGTAATTACAAACGATACGCGGGTATTGAACTGCGAGACGGGTACGTGGACCGAGTGGGACAAAAACACTCTTGCATCGCCACTTGTCGCGCACCTAAATCGCGGCTAATGGCATTACATGCAAAGGATCTTCTCGCCACTTGTCGCGCACCTAGGACTTGGCCAATAACATTGCATGCACTATGCATGTCCGCCACTTGGCAAACATGCATAAATCCCCATCCACTATGCATGTCCGCCACTTGGCAAACATGCATAAATCACAACACACACAACCCCAACCGGCCAAGATCGCCGCCGCCGCCGGCCATCGCCGCCACAAGACCGCCGCCCACCTCCGCCGTTTTCCGACCCATTCCCGCGTTTTCGGTAGTTCGTACAACTAGCACTTATTCGTTGAACCTCGGTGTCTCAACCGGTTATTCACTAACCGAAGGTATATCTAAATCCCCTATGGTTGATGTTCTATTTCGTGTTTGCATGTTGGTGATCTTGTTCCATTACGGGTGCTCCTTGGTATAAAAGTGTTCGTGTTATTTTGCTATATTCGCTTCCGTTGCTTAAAATGTATATATAGTTTTAACTAGTTAAAGTTTATTTTGAATAACATATATACATGTATTTTATTTGTCAAACGTGATTTGACTAATCTTTGTAACAAAATAATCACATACATAATATGAACCGGGTTCATAAAATAAAAGTAAAATTATACCACGGATTTCCTTCAGTGGTATCAGAGCTGATGCTCACCACATGCAAATCGAAACCGGTCTTTTTTCACCGGAATAATAAGTCACAAACTTTAAAAGTCTAAAGTTTTGTGATTTATTTTTATCTTTGGGCTATATATAATTTTTGGTCATATTTTAATTGTTAATATTTTGTTGACCAAAATTGCCTGATGTGCGCAAAATGCAACATATAAATTACATCAAATGCGGCATAAAACTAACCCTTTTTAGTACTAATGTTGAAAAAAGTGTGTTTTGTCTTCCTTTTGTATTTTCAGGATTAAATGAGCTCAAATAAACAAAAGAAGCAAAAGGCAGCTAAATCTAACATAAATACAAGAAAAGGAATAAACGTGGCATGCCCGACCCCTCGACAGCATCCTCCCAAGCAAAAACAAGAGAACAGAAGGCTGAACACGCCCCGTGCTCAATGAGCACGGGGGCGTGCCCAAGTGTCTGCAGAAAAAGACAAAGTTGTAGAGGCTTCTATCACCCACCACGGGGGCGTGTCTAGCGGACACGGGGCCGTGGTCAACTCTAAGATTCGCAGAATCTAGGAAAATCTTGATAGTACAGATACGCTTCTGCACACGGGGTCGTGCCCAGCGGACACGGGGGCGTGGTCAACTAATGCAGACAAACTGCATTTAATGAAGAAAGAGAAGATGGGTGGACACGGGGCCGTGCCCAATGGACACGGGGCCGTGTCCGGGCTTCTGTGCAGGCTATAAATAGGGGTGCTTGGCTCATTTGCAAACCATCCCTTGGCAAACCACCTCTTTCACACTTCACCCACCCACCACCACCATCACAACCCACATCCACCACCATCATCCATCATCCATCATAGAGTGTGTGAGTAGTCTCGGGATCCAAGATTGATCGTAAGAGTTCTTGACAATCAAAGGCCATGTTTGCCTAAGTCTCTTACATCACTTGGTGAAGACAAGTGTCTAGTGTAATACTTTTTATTTTTAATCTTTTCGCACTTTTTATTTGGTTATGTATTAATGACTTTAATAACTAGTTTCTTATGTTGAAGGTGAATCTTCCTTATCATTTGTCCGTGCTGTCTTGGCATTATTTTACTGTCTATATAAAATAAAAGATTTTCACCATTCATATATCCACGGTCTATATGGAGATATGTTGGCTACCTGGTCGGGGGTTAAGGGAATGGTTTGGTAAGAGTCTTGCCTTGTTCAGTGTATAGACCCTGCAAGGACCTGGGTCAACTTTAGTAGGACATCCTTCAATACCCACTGGTATTGGATGGCGGGGGTCCGAACTCCTTGACCCCCTCATATGTAAACTACTATTAAAACTTTAACCCGGCTGTTTAGGATTGTATCCCTGCTGACTCAAACTACTTAGCCGAGGGTAACGTCACCTTCAAAAGAGGGGCCTACCACATTATGCATTAATAACTTAATTAATTATCTTTCAATAATCCAATCCTTTAGGATTGTATCCTTGCTGACTCAAACTACTGGGTTGAGGGTAACGTCACCTTCAAAAGAGGGGTCTACTACTATAACTAAGATAATCTCTTAAAAAGTGCAAAAGTGCGGAAATAATCAAAGGTTACACTAAACACGAGTCGGATCCAAGTGATTCATCTTGTCTATCTGTTTTTATTTTTACTTTTATTTTTATTTTTCAGCATTTTTAGTTTTTATTTTATAGTTTAAAACATTTTTCTAAACTTTTGATTTGATTAGACGTTGAGGATAAACCGGTATTAAAAGCTCTTGTGTCCTTGGACGACCTCGGTATCTTACCAACACTATACTACGCTCACGATGGGTGCACTTGCCCATATGTGTGTTTGGTGTTAGTAAAATATCATGTTTTATAAATTTAAAACTTAACTAACGTGTAAAAAGGGCTAAAAATATACATAAATATATATACACACCGACACGCATCATTGCCCAAACATGCTTTTGGTTATGTTGAATATGTAAATCGGGCCCAACCTTGTGGTTGTGTTTATATTTGGTTTTGTTCATGGTTTTGGCCCGTTTTGCAGCTCAAAGTTGTAATAGATTAGTTTATGGTTTTGGTCCGCTTTGTGGTTCAAAGTTGTAATAGATAAGGTTCTTTGTCTTTGTTATATTTACTTGTTAAATATTGTTGATGCGAAGACCCGAAGCAAACCCGAAGCAAAACCGAATGCCAAGAGGAGTCTTGGAGTTAGTGGGAGTCGCTCAAGACAACAAGATGCACTCAAGTTCATCGTTGTGGTTGTTTTGTGTTTTTGTGACCGTGACCCCTTTGATCTTGCTACTTGGCTCTAGCAAGATCATAATCATGCCCATATGATTTACATATTCATTTTTGCTGTTATGGTTGCCTTTAATAAATGTTATCACACTTCAACCTAATACCAAAACGCATTCTTAAAAGTTTTTTTTAAATGAAATCGGGAAAAGCAAGTTCTAGCAACTTGCATATTTTTATAACCATTAGAGTTTTATAACATGTTTTTTCTCACATCTTTAAAACTCATAAACTTAATAGTATTCAGTATTAACTTTAATTGGTTATTCCAAGTCGCGACAAACTTAGTTTTGTAGGTTATCTAAAACTAATTGTCCCGAGAGGTGAAAGGGTCCTTTTGGTTATGTCGCAAATTTAATATTTAAATTTAAACCGACTATAACGACCCTATTTGGTAAAAATTAAAATCAATGGTCTATGCCATCCTACTACTAGTAACACTTGGGGCATAATGCGAACCATCAGTGTTGGAGCCACAGCACGACACTTGGTGTCTAGTTTATCCTTCCAAGGTGCAAGGGTTCCGTCGACACATCCGGCCCTTCCACATGTGAACGTTTTAGGACGACTATTACTTTTCTTCTCGTGTTGCGTGCCCCAGTCGTCTCGAGAACAAAAGTGGCATAGATGAGGCCAAACGTATCAATGCAAGGACAAAGGTTGTCCTCGCAGCCTCATAAACCCCGGGAGTTGTGCTTCTCTCACAATTGACAATCGTTGTCAGTCCGCTTAAACCTCTCGCTAATGTTGCATGCCCCAGCTGCCTTTAGAAAGAGCTTCTAACCGGATTCTCGTTCTCTATCGTCTCACCTCACTATATAAGAAAATACATTAAAAATACTAATTAAATAATTTTTTGATTAACAGATGTCATCTGAAAACAACTCCTCTTTTTCTCTTAAGTCCATACTTGAGAAAGACAAACTAAATTAGGGGTGTTCAAAAAAATCCGAATCCGAATCCGAAACCGAATCCGAAATATCCGAAATTCCGAATCCGAATTATCCGAATTTTCGGATATCCGAAAATTCGGATATCCGAATTTCGGATATCCGAAAATTCGGATATCCGAATTTCGGATATCCGAATTTCGGATATCCGAAAATTCGGATTCGGATTCGGATACCAGTTTTGAAAAATTTCGGATAGTTCGGATATCCGATATCCGAAATGTTAAATTTTGTTATTTTTTAATTATTAATTTTATTTAAATATATATATCATTTAGAGAAACCCTAGCCCCTAATTTCATTTGTTCGCTGCCTCCCTCTGCCTCCCTCAACATCAGACTTCTAACTTTCTTTTCTAAATTCAATCTTTCAAGCCTAATCGGTTGAAATCAGACTTCCGACCACATAAGAATCGCAACAGAGGTAAGAACAAAGCCGAAACCAATAGATCTGAGCTCATTTTCAAAGAAGACGATCAACAATACACCGCCGTATGTGCCATACTAAACGCCCGTCGCCGCCGTCAACATCCTCCTAGTTGGCCTCCGTGATTACCATGTTGATAATGCTGATTCGCCGGTGAAGTCGATGCGGAGGATGACAACAACGGTGATGTATACATTGATAAAATCTCGTGTATGTGATTGATGTGTTAATTTTTTCTCCATTTTGTAATATATGGATCTGTTTGGATATAGAATGGGTTTGTGTAGGTGTTTAATCAAGAAGTTTGTTTTGGATTTAGTTGTAAAACATTATCTATTTGAATTTTTTTTTTTTGCTTTTAAGAATCTGAAATACATAGATGTTTATGTGCAAACTTATCATTTATAGATATACGTAATCTGTTCTTCCATTGTATAAGATATTCATGTCTTTGCTTTTGATTTGTTACTTTTTAGTTAACAATTTGCTGGATTGAAAAGATATATTTTGTTTGGTTTTTATTTTGGAACAATTATTTTTAGAATTTCGGATACCCGTTTCATTATCCGAACGGATATCCGAAATTTCCGATATCCGAACTTCGGATATCCGAAATTTCGGATACGGATTCGGATAGTGAAATTTAGCTATCCGAAATTTCGGATATCCGAAATTTCGGATATCCGGTTTTGAACACCCCTAAACTAAATAACACCAATTTTCTTGAGTGGCACCGCAACTTGAGAATCGTTCTCAAGATGGCAAAAAGGCTTTATGTTTTGGAAACCCCGATCCCAACCGCACCCGAGAACAACACTGTGGTTGCGAAGAAGGCTTTCGACAAACATAAAGAAGATGCCATGGAAGTTGCTTGCCTCATGCAAGCCACCATGTCTCCAGATCTTCAGAAGAATATGGAAGACATGAATGCCTTCGACATGATTGAACAACTCAAGGGCATGTTTCAGAAACAAGCCTGACAGGAACGCTATGACACCATGAAACAGCTCATAATCTCTAAAATGCAAGAGGGTTCCTCAGTTAGTGCTCATGTCCTCAAGATGAAAGGCTACATCGACCAATTAAACAAACTTGGTTATCCTCTCCAAGATGAGATGGCTGTTGAATTCATTCTCAACTCTCTTTCCAGTCACTATGATCAATTTGTTATGAACTTTAACATGAATGACTGGGTAAAGACAGTGCCAGAGCTACATGGGATGCTCAAAACGGTAGAGATGAACATTTCCAACAAAATAAGCCAAGTGTTAATGGTTCGATCTGGTGGTGTTAAAAATCCCAAAACAAAGAAGAAGAGTTATAACAGCAAAAACAAAGGAAAGGCTCCTGTTGCTGCCAAACCTGCCACCAACAAGAGCAAGCAAGCTGTGAAAGCCCCTCCTCCAGAAGAGCGGAAATGCTATGAGTGTAACAAGATGGGGGCACTGGAAACGTAACAGCCCTGAGTATCTTGCCAAGCTCCAAGTGAAGAAGGCTAATGGAGAAGGCACTTCTTCAGGTATTCTAATATATGTTATCGAACTTTTCACTGTTTCAAGCAACACATAGGTATTTGATACCGGGTGTGGTTATCACATCATTAATGTCTTGCAGGAGCCTGAGAAGTGGAAGAAACTGAAGCTGAGAGACATGGAGCTCATTGTTGGCGATGGGAAAAGAGTCCCAGTTATGGCAACTGGCACATTTAATCTTACATGTCCTTCTGGTCTTGTTGTTGTTTTGAACAATTGTCTTTATGCACCTGGTTTAACCAGGAACATCATTTTAGTTTCTTTGCTTTTTGAACAAGGATTTAGATATGTTTTTAATGGTGTTGCTATTTCTGCTTATCTAAATGGTATTTACTATTTTGAGGCTAAACCTCGAAACGGTATCTATGAAATTAATGTTCAACCTAGCAGTAACATATATCACCTTTCTAAATCTCAAAAAAATGGTGCTAGTGATTCATTCCTATGGCATTGTGGACTTGGCCATATAAGCAAGGCACGCGTAAAATGGCTCCAATCTGAGGGGATTCTTGAATCCATCGGAACGGACTCATTTGATGATTGCGAGTCTTGCTTAGCTGGCAAACTCACCAAGGATCCCTTCACCCATGTTGGTGAACGAGCTAGTGATCTACTAGGACTCATACACTCAGATGTATGTGGTCCTTTTAGAACCATGACTAGGAATCACGAGAGATACTTCGTTACATTCATCGACGACTATAGTCAATATGCTTATGTCTATCTCATGAAGCATAAGCATGAAACTTTTGAAAAGTTCAAAGAGTTTCAAAATGAAGTTGAAAACCAACTTAATAGAAAGATTAAAATGCTTCGCTCAGATCGAGGCGGTGAATACATCAGCTTGGAATTTCTTGATCATCTAAAGGAACGTGGAATAGTTTCACAACCCACTCCACCAGGCACACCCCAACTTAATGGCGTGTGTGAAAGGAGAAATCGAACCCTATTAAATATGATTCGATCGATGATGTGTAGAACAAATTTACCTCACTCCTTTTGAGGTTTTTCACTTATGACTGCTGCTCGACTCGTAAATCTAGCGCCGACCAAAAAGGTAAACAAAACTCCATATGAGATATGGCATGGGCATAAGCCGAATTTGAGTTACCTAAGAGTATGGGGGTGTGATGCTTACATCACAAGTGACTCTGATGACAAGCTCGACCCTCGAGGCGAAAAGGTTGTTTTCGTCGGATACTATAACCAATGCGGTTATTACTTCTACCATCCTGATGCAAATACGATTTCCATCAAAAGGAAGGCTAAAAGGTTCCTCGAAGATGAACTTCTTAGTTGAGGAACTGGAAGTAACTTAGTAGATCTTGAAGAAGTTCAAGGACTACAAACAACCGTTGACGAGGTCGGAACGTCTGAACCACAACAAATTGTTGATACCGAATCAGACCTGAACACAAGCCTTCGCAGGAGCACCAGGACTCGTAAAGAACCCGATAGATACCTTTGGCATGTTGAGGGTTCTGAAGTCCTTATAGTAGCCGAGTCTGATGAAGAGCCTACTAGTTATAAATCTGCTATTTCTAATCCAGATTCTGTGAAATGGCTAGAGGCCATGGAAGCTGAGATGCAATCCATGTGTGACAATCAATTCTGGGACTTGGTTGCGCTACCCCCCGAATCTCGGGCAGTAGGGAGCAAATGGGTTTTCAAGAGAAAAAGCGACATGCATGGAAATATACAAACCTATAAAGCGCGGCTAGTAGCGAAAGGTTTCACTTAAACTCAAGGTATTGACTTTGATGAAACCTTCTCGCCCGTCGCTATGATCAAATTGATGAAACCTTCTTGCCATGGCTGCGTACTATGATTACGAAATTTGGCAAATGGATGTTAAAACCGCCTTTCTTAATGGACATCTTTCCGAAGATGTTTATATGGTTCAACCTGACTGTTTTATCGATCCAAAATATCCTAATAGGGTATGTAAGCTAAACAAGTCCATTTATGGACTCAAGCAAGCATCTCGGAGCTGGAATCTTTGTTTTGACCAGAAAGTCAAAGAGTTTGGTTTTGTCAAGAACGAAGATGAACCTTGTGTTTACAGAAAGGCTAGAGGGAGTGCTATATCATTTCTCATCTTGTATGTAGATGATATATTGATCATTCGAAACAACATCCCCATGCTTAAGGAAATTAAACATTGGTTGGGATCTTGCTTCGCAATAAAGGATCTTGGAGAAGCCGCTTACATTCTAGGAATCAAGATCTATAGGAATAGATCTAAGCGACTTCTTGGGCTAACTCAGAGCACATACAAAGATCAAGTAATAAGACGCTTCAAGATGGAAAACTCCAAGAAAGGAGGTGTTCCAATGACTAAAGGAACCGTCTTGGACAAATCACAGGCTCCCTCTGAGGACCGTGAGATAAAGCAAATGGAAGCAGTTCCATATGCTTCAGCGATTGGTTCTATCATGTATGCTATGGTATGTACTCGACCAGACCTCTCGTATGCCTTGAGCATGACCAGCCGTTACCAGCAGAGCCCTGGGATTGCCCACTGGACTGCAGTTAAGAAAATCCTTTAAGTACTTGAGAAGGACAAAAGATATGTTCTTGATATTTGGTGGAGTCAATGAGGAGCTCACTGTAAAATGTTACACTGATGCTAGTTTTCAAACTGATCGAGATACCTCTCGCTCACAAACGGGTTTCGTGTTCACTCTCAACGGAGGAGCTGTCTCATGGAAAAGCTCCAAGCAGAGTGTTGTAGCTGATTCCACCACGGAATCTAAGTACATTTCCGCATCGGATGCCGCAAAGGAAGCTATTTGGATGAAGAAGTTCATAACCGATCTCGATGTGGTTCTAAGTATCATGAAACCCATCCAGATATTTTGTGATAACACATGTGCTATTGCTCAAGCCAAGGAGCCTAGATCACATCACAAAGCCAAGCACATTTTGAGAAAGTTTCACTACATACGTGAGATTGTGGAACGTGGAGACATCGTTATAAGCAAAATTGACACAGATCAAAACTTAGCTGACCCATTTACTAAGCCAATGACACAAGAGAAACATGACCGTCACATGGAAGCTATTGGGCTTAGATTAGCTAGTGAAATGTTTTGATTTAGTATTTGGATGTACGAACATCAAACAATTGTATTCCTGTATTCATTTTGATTTACTAGTTAAATGCAATTCTTGAATCCTACAACTGTGTTCGAATTTTATACGTTCAATCCATGAATCTTGTATTCTAAATTATCCGTAGTCGGTCAGACTCGTGGGAACGACTCTGAATTAAGACTATTCTGATTTTGGACTCAAGGAATTGACTTCCAAATTCACAGGCTTCATTATGAATGACGCTGGATGTAACTCGCATCAAATCATCTTCATGGATCTTAGTCATAAAATGTTTTGATTTAGGCATACTCATTTAGTATCCTCTGACCTGAGATACATATTAGAACTTTCGTTTACTAAAGACTATTGTTTGATCTGTCACACCCCAACCGATGGCGGAAACATCGGGATGAGACGAAGTGTGTATAGATTGCTAGAGACTTCATAACACTATGTGGCAATATTTAATTAAACTCAAATTTCATTGCAATTGCTAAATTGTCATACAACATATAAAATGGAAATAACAACATTGTTCAATTTCAACATAACATCAAAAGATAGATAGATTAAAGGTGTGTATCTAGTCCACCCTAAACTTGTTTCATCAATCATCCATACTTCATTAATCAACCTGCAACATGTATTAAAATAGAGTTTCAATGCAAAGGCAATGAGCGAGTATACAAGTTTGTTTACATAGCATAATAGAATAAAAACTCAAATCCAACATGATTCATAATATGTGATTACTAGTATGCAATTTTGGCGTACAATATGTTCAAACCCTAGAATACAACGCATGAAATAGCCTAATCCCAATAGTTTAGCGGGGTGGTAACTTAACAATACCCAATTAGAATAGCGGGCGGGGCGTTAATCCTATAGCGCTATAATTGTTAAGGTGGGCGAGCAAGTCAATGAGCATATAACGTTCCAAATCGTTCATAGAGCATACAAGAATAGCAAGTAAGTCACATTAGTTTCATGCTTCGTTCAAAGATTGAGTATGTTTAGTTCAAAAGTTGTTTGCATAATTATACATGTTGCATCCCAAAGTGTAAAGAGGAAAAAGGGATCGAGTATACTCACGGTGGTTGCAAGCTTTCCTACTTGGAATTCCCGCAAGTGAGTTGTTGGAGTAGATTAAGTTGGAGCACCTAGTCCTTCTACACGAGGAAACATAGGTGTGTGAGTTTGGCGTTCAACGGAAGATTATAATTTGGAGTTTAACATAACATAAAGTACGATATTGAAAATAATCATCTTTAACTTATACTCTTATATGACACTATGTAACCACTAGGGTTATATTGTATTTCATGGGTAATATGCCCATTAGAATCATACTTGGAGTGTTAAGTCTTAGATGGTATTCTACTACTTTAACATATAAACACAAGTTTAACATTAAAGGTTCGAATGAGTGTATATATATATTTAGGTTAAGTATTACATATTATTAAGTCCAATGATTCAAGTAGGAGGTAGAAGATTAAATCCTCATTTAGGAACCTCGAGTTATCATGGATGTCATGTATGGGGTAGGAAGAACAAGCTTCCGTTTAGGGACCCCTTGAATGTTCACCACTTCTCTTGATGTAAAAACAACCAAGGAGGGTCACGAACTAGGTTTAGGATAATAATATAAACAACTTAACTAAAGAGAAATCATCAAATCATGTGAGGATTGTATGTTTGGACAACCCAAGTTATTCCATAATCACTCATTTATCAAGGTCTAAGCTTAACATGACTTGTGGGTTAAATACCCTAAACAAAACAGGAAATTATGAGGTTTAATCCTCTGATTTCAAGTGTCTCAACCTTGTTTTTAAGCTTAACCAACCATAAGAGAGGTTGTAAGCATTGGGACATAGGTATGAGATGTGTTAAACACAAGTTGGATAAGTTTAAACAAACTTTTGAAGAACTTAAAACAAAACAGAAAGTTTATGGACCATTTCAGGGCAATTCCAGGTCTGATTTCTCCCAGGAGAAGTCAAGGAATCGAACCCCATGATTATCCAAGCAAGTAGGAAGAAGAATCAAGTAATTTCGTTGAGAAATGAGCAAGTTATACTCACTTTTGTGCAAGAGTATGAATCTGTCCGAAAATGCAGATTTGCAACTGATTTGAGAGTGAATTTGTGAGTTGTAGAGAGTTGTGAAAGTGTAAAAATGCTTGGAGAAGGGTTGTATTTATAGTGGAAGAGTTTGAGTATGATTGGAGGTGTTTAGAGGTGGCTTTAAGGTGATTGGGGAGTGTTAGAAAGTGGGATTTCGTGCCAATTCGCGTAGAACAGCAGCTGAATGTGTTTTCTGCGAATCTGACGCCCATGCGGGCCGCGTAAGAGGTCGGGGTAAGTCCACGCGGGCCGCCCGGACTTACTTATCCGGAAATAAGTTTTAAATATTACAATTTGCCCCCCAGACTTGTTATTTTGATGTTTTTAGATCTTTTAAGGACTATAAATGCCACAAAAACATAGTTTAAGATGAATCCAAGTATGAGGAATATAACCCAAGTATAATTAAGCGTATAAGTATCGAAATCAAGTGTCGTTCTCGTTCAAAACACGTTTTATGCATATGTTTAGATTAATTACAAGTTTAGCACATAGTTTCCAAGAATAATGATTAAACACCAATTGATTCATCAAATCGAACATACGAGCATATATAAAGTGTGTATAACATATTTGTAGCAAAATACGAGTTTCATTAATGATCCAAGTCTCGGTTTTACAACGATTACAAGAATACGAGGTTTCCAAAAATAGAAATACGAACAAAACTTTCTATAAATGGAAAGTACAAAAGAGCCGGGCGTTACAGTCTCCCCTCCTTTAGGAAATTTCATCCCGAAATTTAGGAAGACGTAGGAAAAAGATTAGGGTACTTCTTTTTCATCTCGCTCTTGAGTTCCCAAGTAAATTCAGCGCCTCGTTTACCTTCCCATCGAACCTTGACGATAGGAATTTTACTGCGCCTCAATAACTTGACTCCTTGATCCACGATTTCGACGGGTTTCTCCACAAAATGCAAAGTGTCGTTTATTTGGAGATCTTCGAGAGGGACTTGAAGTCCTTCTTCAGCGTGACACTTCTTTAGATTTGAGACATGAAATGTTGGATGAACGTTGTTGAGTTCTTGAGGTAAATCGAGTCGATAAGCCACCGCACCAATCCTTTCGAGTATTCTGAAAGGACCAACATAGCGAGGGGCAAGCTTTCCCTTTTTACCAAAACGAACCACTCCTTTCCAAGGAGACACTTTGAATTGAACGTGGTCCCCAACGTTGAGTTGCATCGGCTTGCGCCCCTTATCAGCATAGACCTTTTGACGATTTCGGGCCTTGAGTAGATTATCACGGATTTGGTGAATCTTATCCGTTGCTTCTTGTATGATTTCAGGACCAGTAAAATGTTTGTCACCAATCTCGTGCCAGTTTAACGGAGATCGACATTTGCGACCATACAATGCCTCGAATGGAGCCATTTTAATACTGGAGTGGTAGCTATTGTTGTACGAGAACTCGATCAAAGGTAAATGCACATCCCAACTACCACCAAAGTCGATGACACAAGAACGAAGCATGTCCTCTAGGGTTTGGATAGTACGTTCAGTCTGTCCATCCGTTTGAGGATGAAAAGCCGTACTGAGATTCAAATGAGTACCCATAGCGGACTGGAAGGTTTGCCAGAGGCGCGAAGTAAATCGACCATCGCGATCAGAAATGATGTCGAGAGGAATACCATGATGTCGTATGACTTCATCGGTATAGATGCGAGCAAGTCGTTCAACCTTGAAATCTTCACGAATAGGAATGAATTGAGCGGACTTGGTCAAACGATCGATGATCACCCAAATGCTATCGTGACCAGAAGATGTACGAGGGAGTTTAGTGATGAAGTCCATCGCGATGCTATCCCATTTCCAAACGGGGATTTCGGGTTGTTCGAGTAGACCAGAAGGTCGTTGATGCTCGGCTTTGACTTTTGAACACGTAAGACACTTAGAGACGTAAACGGCAATGTCTTTCTTCATACCAGGCCACCAATAGGATGTACGTAGATTATGATACATCTTGTCGGCACCAGGGTGAATTGAGTACTTGGATTTGTGTGCCTCATTCATGATGAAGTCTCGAAGTTCTTCGCGATCAGGGACCCAGGCACGATTGTCGAGGTATAGGATACCATCGGCCTTGGAGACGAGGTCGTGTTCTTTAGCGCCTCGTATCTCAACATGGAAGTTACCTTCGTTAATAGAGGCGTACTGAGCTTCGCGAATGCGGCGTGGAAGATCGTTCACAAGTTGAAAACAACGAATACCCTTCATATGTGTTTTGCGACTAAGGGCGTCAGCTACTACATTCGCTTTACCTGGATGGTATTTGATTTCGCAGTCGTAGTCGTTTAACAGTTCCACCCAACGACGTTGACGCATGTTCAATTCCTTTTGGTCGAAGATATGTTGAAGGCTCTTGTGGTCAGTGAAAACCTCACACTTAGTACCATAAAGGTAGTGTCGCCAAATTTTCAACGCAAAAACAACTGCGCCAAGTTCAAGGTCGTGGGTAGTATAGTTTTTCTCGTGTATCTTGAGTTGACGAGATGCATAAGCGATGACCTTGCCTCGTTGCATGAGAACGCAACCAAGACCACGGTTCGATGCATCGCAATACACTACGAAATCATCATTTCCATCAGGAAGAGTAAGAATAGGAGTGTTGCAAAGCAAGTCCTTGAGAGTCTGAAAGGATTCCTCTTGCTCAGGACCCCAAGCAAAAGGTTTCTCCTTTTGGGTCAACGATGTAAGGGGAACGGCGATTCTTGAAAAATTCGAGATGAATCGACGGTAATAACCCGCCAATCCTAAGAAAGAACGGATTTCGGAAGGAGATTTAGGCGCGGTCCAATTCTTTACAGCCTCGATCTTTGCAGGGTCGATGTGGATTCCTTTTTCACTAACAACGTGTCCAAGGAATTGGACTTCTTTAATCCAAAACTCGCATTTAGAGAACTTAGCGTATAAGCGTTCAACACGTAAGAGCTCGAGTATAAGACGAAGATGACGTTCATGATCGGCTCGAGATTTAGAATAAATGAGGATATCATCAATGAAGACGATCACGAAACGATCCAAATAGGGCTTACAAACATGATTCATTAGATCCATGAACACGGCGGGTGCGTTGGTCAAACCAAAAGGCATAACCACGAACTCGTAATGTCCATAGCGAGTGCGAAAAGCGGTTTTGGGTATGTCCTCTTCGAGGACCCGAAGTTGGTGATAACCAGAACGAAGATCGATTTTGGAGAAACAAGTAGCGCCTTGAAGTTGGTCAAAGAGATCGTCGATACGCGGAAGAGGGTAACGATTCTTGACAGTGAGTTTGTTGAGCTCGCGATAATCGATACACATACGGAAAGAGCCGTCTTTCTTTTTAACGAAAAGCACAGGTGCACCCCAAGGTGAGGTACTTGGACGAATGAAGCCTTTTTCGAGGAGTTCTTGAAGCTGCGTAGATAATTCTTGCATCTCAGAAGCTGCAAGACGATAAGGAGCTTTGGCAACAGGAGTCGCACCAGGTACGAGGTCAATACGAAAGTCAACGGATCGAGGTGGAGGAGGACCAGGTAAATCTTCAGGAAAGACGTCAGGGAAGTCGCGCACCACTGGAACATCACTTAAACTCTTTCCTTTGCTCTTTTCTTCCACAACGTGGGCTAAGAAGGCAAAGTACTGTTTGCGTAAGTATTTGTTCGCTTGTGTGCAGGACATCAACTTCAGTCCCTTTGAAGGCCGGTCTCCATAGACGTGTAAAACATCGCCAGAAGGAAGGGGTAAACAAACGTATTTCTCGTGACAATCGATTTCAGCATGGTTCTTTTGAAGCCAATCCATGCCTATGATGACGTCGAAACTACCCAGTTGCATGGGTATGAGATCGATAGGGAAGACGTGTTCGTTAAGAGTAAGACGACAATCACGAAGAACAGAATCGACTAAGATGGACTTGCTATTGGCGACTTCAACGGAAAACGACTTAGGTAGTTTAGAGCGCATGCAATTTAACAATGATTCGAATTCTAAGGACACAAAGCTTTTGTCCGCACCAGTATCAAATAGTATCGAAGCATAAAGATAGTTAACAAGAAACGTACCGTTAACGACATTATTGTCGTTGCGCGCTTGATTCGCGTTCAGATTGAAACAGCGTCCACGAGGAGGTTGTAGTTGCTCTTGATTCCATAGTGGGCATTGAGGACGAAGGTGATTGACATCCCCACATTTGAAACAAGCTCTAGCGGGTCTTGCGTTTTGAGGAGGGGGTGGAGCTGGTTGCGCTTGTTGAGCTGGTGGAGCTTGTTGTTGTTGATAGCGACAAAAGGGGGTGTCATGTCCATAACGGTTACAAGTGCCACAACGACGACACCGGGCATTGGCGGGATGATGGTAATTACAAGTGGCACACTTGGGATGAATCCCAGTGTACGACTTCTGGGTGTTATCAGGAGCAACAGGGTTTGGGTTAACGGGTGGCACAATCGCATTGCAAACAGGGTTCGATTGCTTTCGCTTCTTCCCCCTATTGCTACTCGACTGTTGGGTGATTTGGTTGGCTGGCTTGAAAGAAGCGGGGTTTGCGGCTTGCTTATCACGAATGCGATTGTTGTTCAGGGAAGCGGCCAAACGATAAACAGCTTCGATATTGTCGAGTTTGGCAGCCTCGATCGTATCGCGCATAGCAGAGGGTAACCCATTGATATACTTCCGTATCTTGCAGTCAGTGGTCATAACGATGTGAGGAACTATGAAGCTAAGTTGTTTGAAACGGGTGGTGTAAGCTAGGTTCTCATCTCCCACTTGTTTTAATGCCCAAAATTCTTCCTCCAACTTTTGTTGCTCATATGGAGGACAAAACTCGTCCATCATCAGGGCCTTAACTTTTTCCCACTCCAACGCATATGCCAGCTCGTTCGAACGAATGTTCCTTTCGTTCGTCCACCATTCAAGAGCTCGGGCTTGGAATACCCCAGTCGCACTACGCGTTCTGAGCTCATTGAGACAATCACTGTTGATGAACGTGACCTCCATGCTATCAAACCATTCGAGCATGGCGGTCACCCCATCATTGCCGGTGAATGGCTTGGGATTGCACGACGAAAAGTGCTTGAAGTTGAATGAAGCGGGCTTGCGTATTTCGACCTTAGAGTCGACTGAAGAGTGAGGTGTTTCGGAAGCTCGAATCTCGGAAATGACCTTAGGAACGACGCGCGCAAATTGATCGGCCATGAAAGCCATCATCTTCTTCGTAGCACGGGACTTTGACTTCTTAGACGTGTTGGAGTGACGAGAAGACATCTAAGATTCAAAGAACGAATAGGTGAGACTTGATCATAATGTTTGTTTAAGAAAGAAAAATCGTTTGCATAAATTGGTTCACATAGCATAAAGTGTCACATAGCATAAAAGGTTCAATTGATTCACATAACATAAGGAGTTTAGATGTCTCATATAGCATAGTCATGAGTTCCACATAGCATAGCATGAATAAATGAAAGCATGTAAATTTAGTTGTTCACGAGGGATTATTATTGTTTGTGATTGCGATAACGTGCGAAATGATTTAAAACGAAATTTTGAAATGAACGATCGTTCAAGTATAAAATCACATATAAATCGAGATACATAAAAGAGAGGCTCAATAAAACATAGGATTGTTTCGGGTAGAGAAACGTCGACTATTCCAAAGTGGGTCGAAAGTCCTTTCGAATTAGAGAAAACGTGCTTTGGCCTATAGGTAAGATACTCTCGTCGAGAAGCGATTAACGGTATCTTACCCTTCCGGTTACTACACATCTCTAATCGATTGAAACAATCGGGACTTTGGCGAGATTGAAAATCGAGGAATGGGACTTAATCGACGAGATGCGGGTTTCACCCCTAACTTGACGATTTCGTACCCTAAATGTGGTTGGTACTTGTCGGGTCAAAATAAAAATTTCGACACTATGACAAGGGTCCACTAGAGTTGAAATGGAAATTACCATTAAGTTGTGGATTTCACTCCTAGCTTAATGGTGTAATTTCGTGCAAAAAGAAATAGTTTAAGGTAGAATGAGAGTTGTTTACCAAATTGTGGGTTTCACGCCTATTTTGGTAAAGTTGTCTCGTTTGTGTTACAAGAGTATACAAATTTACCCTACTAAATATGATTCGATCGATGATGTGTAGAACAAATTTACCTCACTCCTTTTGAGGTTTTTCACTTATGACTGCTGCTCGACTCGTAAATATAGCGCCGACCAAAAAGGTAAACAAAACTCCATATGAGATATGGCATGGGCATAAGCCGAATTTGAGTTACCTAAGAGTATGGGGGTGTGATGCTTACATCACAAGTGACTCTGATGACAAGCTCGACCCTCGAGGCGAAAAGGTTGTTTTCGTCGGATACTATAACCAATGCGGTTATTACTTCTACCATCCTGATGCAAATACGATTTCCATCAAAAGGAAGGCTAAAAGGTTCCTCGAAGATGAACTTCTTAGTTGAGGAACTGGAAGTAACTTAGTAGATCTTGAAGAAGTTCAAGGACTACAAACAACCGTTGACGAGGTCGGAACGTCTGAACCACAACAAATTGTTGATACCGAATCAGACCTGAACACAAGCCTTCGCAGGAGCACCAGGACTCGTAAAGAACCCGATAGATACCTTTGGCATGTTGAGGGTTCTGAAGTCCTGATAGTAGCCGAGTCTGATGAAGAGCCTACTAGTTATAAATCTGCTATTTCTAATCCAGATTCTGTGAAATGGCTAGAGGCCATGGAAGCTGAGATGCAATCCATGCGTGACAATCAAGTCTGGGACTTGGTTGCGCTACCCCCCGAATCTCGGGCAGTAGGGAGCAAATGGGTTTTCAAGAGAAAAAGCGACATGCATGGAAATATACAAACCTATAAAGCGCGGCTAGTAGCGAAAGGTTTCACTTAAACTCAAGGTATTGACTTTGATGAAACCTTCTCGCCCGTCGCTATGATCAAATTGATGAAACCTTCTTGCCATGGCTGCGTACTATGATTACGAAATTTGGCAAATGGATGTTAAAACCGCCTTTCTTAATGGACATCTTTCCGAAGATGTTTATATGGTTCAACCTGACTGTTTTATCGATCCAAAATATCCTAATAGGGTATGTAAGCTAAACAAGTCCATTTATGGACTCAAGCAAGCATCTCGGAGCTGGAATCTTTGTTTTGACCAGAAAGTCAAAGAGTTTGGTTTTGTCAAGAACGAAGATGAACCTTGTGTTTACAGAAAGGCTAGAGGGAGTGCTATATCATTTCTCATCTTGTATGTAGATGATATATTGATCATTCGAAACAACATCCCCATGCTTAAGGAAATTAAACATTGGTTGGGATCTTGCTTCGCAATAAAGGATCTTGGAGAAGTCGCTTACATTCTAGGAATCAAGATCTATAGGAATAGATCTAAGCGACTTCTTGGGCTAACTCAGAGCACATACATAGATCAAGTAATAAGACGCTTCAAGATGGAAAACTCCAAGAAAGGAGGTGTTCCAATGACTAAAGGAACCGTCTTGGACAAATCACAGGCTCCCTCTGAGGACCGTGAGATAAAGCAAATGGAAGCAGTTCCATATGCTTCAGCGATTGGTTCTATCATGTATGCTATGGTATGTACTCGACCAGACCTCTCGTATGCCTTGAGCATGACCAGCCGTTACCAGCAGAGCCCTGGGATTGCCCACTGGACTGCAGTTAAGAAAATCCTTTAAGTACTTGAGAAGGACAAAAGATATGTTCTTGATATTTGGTGGAGTCAATGAGGAGCTCACTGTAAAATGTTACACTGATGCTAGTTTTCAAACTGATCGAGATACCTCTCGCTCACAAACGGGTTTCGTGTTCACTCTCAACGGAGGAGCTGTCTCATGGAAAAGCTCCAAGCAGAGTGTTGTAGCTGATTCCACCACGGAATCTAAGTACATTTCCGCATCGGATGCCGCAAAGGAAGCTATTTGGATGAAGAAGTTCATAACCGATCTCGATGTGGTTCTAAGTATCATGAAACCCATCCAGATATTTTGTGATAACACATGTGCTATTGCTCAAGCCAAGGAGCCTAGATCACATCACAAAGCCAAGCACATTTTGAGAAAGTTTCACTACATACGTGAGATTGTGGAACGTGGAGACATCGTTATAAGCAAAATTGACACAGATCAAAACTTAGCTGACCCATTTACTAAGCCAATGACACAAGAGAAACATGACCGTCACATGGAAGCTATTGGGCTTAGATTAGCTAGTGAAATGTTTTGATTTAGTATTTGGATGTACGAACATCAAACAATTGTATTCCTGTATTCATTTTGATTTACTAGTTAAATGCAATTCTTGAATCCTACAACTGTGTTCGAATTTTATACGTTCAATCCATGAATCTTGTATTCTAAATTATCCGTAGTCGGTCAGACTCGTGGGAACGACTCTGAATTAAGACTATTCTGATTTTGGACTCAAGGAATTGACTTCCAAATTCACAGGCTTCATTATGAATGACGCTGGATGTAACTCGCATCAAATCATCTTCATGGATCTTAGTCATAAAATGTTTTGATTTAGGCATACTCATTTAGTATCCTCTGACCTGAGATACATATTAGAACTTTCGTTTACTAAAGACTATTGTTTGATCTGTCACACCCCAACCGATGGCGGAAACATCGGGATGAGACGAAGTGTGTATAGATTGCTAGAGACTTCATAACACTATGTGGCAATATTTAGTTAAACTCAAATTTCATTGCAATTGCTAAATTGTCATACAACATATAAAATGGAAATAACAACATTGTTCAATTTCAACATAACATCAAAAGATAGATAGATTAAAGGTGTGTATCTAGTCCACCCTAAACTTGTTTCATCAATCATCCATACTTCATTAATCAACCTGCAACATGTATTAAAATAGAGTTTCAATGCAAAGGCAATGAGCGAGTATACAAGTTTGTTTACATAGCATAATAGAATAAAAACTCAAATCCAACATGATTCATAATATGTGATTACTAGTATGCAATTTTGGCGTACAATATGTTCAAACCCTAGAATACAACGCATGAAATAGCCTAATCCCAATAGTTTAGCGGGGTGGTAACTTAACAATACCCAATTAGAATAGCGGGCGGGGCGTTAATCCTATAGCGCTATAATTGTTAAGGTGGGCGAGCAAGTCAATGAGCATATAACGTTCCAAATCGTTCATAGAGCATACAAGAATAGCAAGTAAGTCACATTAGTTTCATGCTTCGTTCAAAGATTGAGTATGTTTAGTTCAAAAGTTGTTTGCATAATTATACATGTTGCATCCCAAAGTGTAAAGAGGAAAAAGGGATCGAGTATACTCACGGTGGTTGCAAGCTTTCCTACTTGGAATTCCTGCGAGTGAGTTGTTGGAGTAGATTAAGTTGGAGCACCTAGTCCTTCTACACGAGGAAACATAGGTGTGTGAGTTTGGCGTTCAACGGAAGATTATAATTTGGAGTTTAACATAACATAAAGTACGATATTGAAAATAATCATCTTTAACTTATACTCTTATATGACACTATGTAACCACTAGGGTTATATTGTATTTCATGGGTAATATGCCCATAAGAATCATACTTGGAGTGTTAAGTCTTAGATGGTATTCTACTACTTTAACATATAAACACAAGTTTAACATTAAAGGTTCGAATGAGTGTATATATATATTTAGGTTAAGTATTACATATTATTAAGTCCAATGATTCAAGTAGGAGGTAGAAGATTAAATCCTCATTTAGGCACCTCGAGTTATCATGGATGTCATGTATGGGGTAGGAAGAACAAGCTTCCGTTTAGGGACCCCTTGAATGTTCACCACTTCTCTTGATGTAAAAACAACCAAGGAGGGTCATGAACTAGGTTTAGGATAATAATATAAACAACTTAACTAAAGAGAAATCATCAAATCATGTGAGGATTGTATGTTTGGACAACCTAAGTTATTCCATAATCACTCATTTATCAAGGTCTAAGCTTAACATGACTTGTGGGTTAAATACCCTAAACAAAACAGAAAATTATGAGGTTTAATCCTCTGATTTCAAGTGTCTCAACCTTGTTTTTAAGCTTAACCAACCATAAGAGAGGTTGTAAGCATTGGGACATAGGTATGAGATGTGTTAAACACAAGTTGGATAAGTTTAAACAAACTTTTGAAGAACTTAAAACAAAACAGAAAGTTTATGGACCATGTCAGGGCAATTCCAGGTCTGATTTCTCCCAGGAGAAGTCAAGGAATCGAACCCCATGATTATCCAAGCAAGTAGGAAGAAGAATCAAGTAATTTCGTTGAGAAATGAGCAAGTTATACTCACTTTTGTGCAAGAGTATGAATCTGTCCGAAAATGCAGATTTGCAACTGATTTGAGAGTGAATTTGTGAGTTGTAGAGAGTTGTGAAAGTGTAAAAATGCTTGGAGAAGGGTTGTATTTATAGTGGAAGAGTTTGAGTATGATTGGAGGTGTTTAGAGGTGGCTTTAAGGTGATTGGGGAGTGTTAGAAAGTGGGATTTCGTGCCAATTCGCGTAGAACAGCAGCTGAATGTGTTTTCTGCGAATCTGACGCCCATGCGAGCCGCGTAAGAGGTCGGGGTAAGTCCACGCGGGCCGCCCGGACTTACTTATCCGGAAATAAGTTTTAAATATTACAATTTGGCCCCCAGACTTGTTATTTTGATGTTTTTAGGTCTTTTAAGGACTATAAATGCCACAAAAACATAGTTTAAGATGAATCCAAGTATGAGGAATATAACCCAAGTATAATTAAGCGTATAAGTATCAAAATCAAGTGTCGTTCTCGTTCAAAACACGTTTTATGCATATGTTTAGATTAATTACAAGTTTAGCACATAGTTTCAAGAATAATGATTAAACACCAATTGATTCATCAAATCGAACATACGAGCATATATAAAGTGTGTATAACATATTTGTAGCAAAATACGAGTTTCATTAATGATCCAAGTCTCGGTTTTACAACGATTACAAGGAAAGGACGATTACAAGAATACGAGGTTTTCAAAAATAGAAATACGAACAAAACTTTCTATAAATGGAAAGTACAAAAGAGCCGGGCGTTACATGATCAGTGTCAACCACTGTCGCGTAACTGTTAGTCATAAAGGCATTGGTTGGGAATGGTTCTGAAGTTCAGTGGGAGTTGTATGTAGTCAAGATGGAATTCTGTACTCTTACATTATATGTAAAAGTTAGACATCGGGGCGCCCTCGCTGATTCAAACTGGTGAAGTGTAAGGCCTTACCCAAACTTACTGTGTGTTTGATTGGACCACTTTGATTCTTGAACGAGAACGAGAACGATTGGACGCCATATGAGATTGAATCCGATCCATGTCTCATTGTTCAATTGATGTCTTTTACAGTAAGGATAGATGACAACGATTGCCATAAGTCTATTGTCTTCAAAGTAGCAAGCCGTTGCTAAAGGGAAGATACCTTGGTTAGTGACTTTAAAGTGTCATGACCTGTTGGGGGCAGCTATGTGTAGCTAGAACACCGCTGGCTGTCTGCGTTGAGATCTTATCAGAGACTGTCCAAGTGGGAGCTGTTGGATATTTATGTCTGGTTCGATAAGTCAACGTTGTCGACCGGGTCTTGACCCGTAAGAGTTACACTGTGGGCAACGAACTAAAATCCACTTAACAAATTTAACTGGTAATTACGAACGATACGTGGGTATTGAACTGAGAGACGGGTACGTGGACCGAGTGGGACAAGAACACTCTTGCATCGCCACTTGTCGCGCACCTAAATCGCGGCCAATGGCATTACATGCAAAGGATCTTCTCGCCACTTGTCGCTCACCTAGGACTTGGCCAATAACATTGCATGCACTGTGCATGTCCGCCACTTGGAAAACATGCATAGATCCCCATCCACTATTTATATGAAGGTTGGTCTTGGACTTGAGAGGTTACAAAATTTTGATAACAAAACTCTCACAACACACACAACCCCAACCGGCCAAGATCGCCGCCGTCGTCGCCGGCCAGGACCGCCGGCCATCTCCGCCGCAAGACCGCCGCCCACCTCCGCCGTTTTCCGACCCATTCCCGCGTTTTCGGTAGTTCGTACAACTAGCACTTGTTCGTTGAACCTCGGTGTCTCAACCGGTTATTCACTAACCGAAGGTATATCTAAACCCCCTATGGTTGATGTTCTATTTCGTGTTTGCATGTTGGTGATCTTGTTCCATTACGGGTGCTCCTTGGTATAAAAGTGTTCGTGTTATTTTGCTATATTCGCTTCCGTTGCTTAAAATGTATATATAGTTTTAACTAGTTAAAGTTTATTTTGAATAACATATATATACATGTATTTTATTTGTCAAAAGTGATTTGACTAATCTTTGTAACAAAATAATCACATACATAATATGAAGCGGGTTCATAAAATAAAAGTAAAATTATACCACAGATTTCCTTCAAATTACTCTATAATTTATGTTTAATCTGAGTGACGATCTCATTTGACATTTTGTGGGTTGGTTTTTTTTTTTTTTTTTTTTTGAACGGCAAATTTAGATCACTGACGGACCACTGGAGTATCATCGTGCCATCAGCAGAACCACCCGATCATATCCATCTCCACTAGGCAATAATGCCTATACACCAATTCAGGAGAAAACCCAATGAATCTGGGAAAAACCCCCTTTGTGGGAATCGAACCCATGACCTAATGGTCATAAGCCTTATCCGACCCCCAAGATACCACTAGGCTATAATGCCATGGGTATTTTCTGGGTTGGTTTATGTATTAGTTTTTTCCAACTATGGTGTCAACTTTGTTTTAGCTATCATCCATGTTAATTAGGTTGAAAACCGAACCACTCGCAGTTTGGCCAAGTTTACTTTTTTTTTAAATGTTTTTTTAACTAGCATTTAAGCCCGCGCTTCGCGGCAAGGTCATAGGAGGATGTCTGCAAGGATGTATCAGTGATCCGGTATACCATTGAGTAAACGACAGTAAAAATAAGGAAACAACACACGGTTAAGTAAACATGTATAGAGTTAAAAGTAAGCTTTAACTATAATAGGTTAAATTAAAAGGAAATATAAATTTGTTACATGGTGTGTTGAAGAGTTAATACAAACCATGGAGACTTTAATTTTAAACACCATTGTGGCAGAGACACAGTAAGAGTTCAATCGGTATTGCACACTATGACAAAAAATAAAGGAAACAAAAAAGTTGTAACACTAACCAAAATAATATGTACATGTGTTCAATTCGTTGTAGTTGCGTCTTGTGTCTGAAGATCGAAACGTAACGATGTAAAAGTACATCGTAATTCAAACAAATCGTAATCGTAGAAATGTTATTGTATAAGGACCAATCATGAATAACAACTATTCATATTTAGAAATGTTACTATAGGAATTGCCTAAATGTAAACCCAACAACTTTGATATAAATTAGCGATTCACATTTAGAAATGTTAATTTAGGAATTGCCTAAATGTAAACCCAACAACTTTGATATAAATTAGAGAGCTTTTGCTAACTCTATTAGACCATGTGTAGTGGGGCGTTTTCTTTAAAAAAAATTCAAAAAAAACGCCCAATAACGCCTACCCCACCATTACATGGGGCGTTATTATATAAAATTTTTTAAAAAAAAGGTCACCCGGCGTTTTCTTTGAAACGCCCAAACAAACAATCATCTTTTTGACTGACCAATAGGAGCATAGTTCAGTGGCTGACTTTTCATTTTTTGAATAAGTTTTTTTTTTTTTTTTTAATCCTTTTTAATAATTGAATGGGGCATTATGGGGCATTATACCCACTACACCACTTTTGCTATAATGCCCCCTTGCTGACTAGGACGCCACGTGTCGTATAATGCCCCATGGTGGAGGCATTATAACCTTCTACCACTACACATGGTCTTAGAGCATCCGCCACGGTAGCAGGAAAGGAATGCCACCACCTCAGCACTACCCTCTTATTTTTATTTAGAAAAATATATATTCTTTTTTTATACAAAACTATCGTAACAAAATACTCATATCAAACGTTTAATTCAATATAATATTTATATTTATGAAATATTTGAATATTTTCCAAAAATATTTATGACGTCACCTGTTTCTCAAGGTTAATTCAACGAAGCTTTAAAGTGGTCGTTTGATAATTAATTTTGTTATGAAAATATTGGTTATCTTAGCCATTTTCTGGGCCAACTAATGAACATATAAGGTGGTCGTTTAATAATTAATTTTGATAACGAACAAACTTTTATTTGTCAAAAACGACTTTTCAAAGTATTAAATTATATGTGCCCATTTCAGAAATATGGAAACAAGTTTGATGTAGATGACTAGATGTGAACGAACTCATGATAAAGACCATTTGTAATGGTTTACCCCCCCCCCCCCCCCCCCCCCCCCCCCCCTAAGGGTATTTTATGACATATTATCATTATTATAATGCCTCTTAAAAAGTATGCAACTGTTAACATCTATTAATGCCCTTTTAATCATTATTTTCCAATTTTATTTCTTCTCATTGGGCGTTATACTAGAAATGTCCCTCCTTTTTATGCTCCTGTAATGCCTACGGGGGCGGTGTTGGGGGTGTTATCAATCTCCTTCACGCCTCTATAATGCTCATTACGCATAATCTAAGTTGATAACTAAGTTTGTGTAAGTTTGGATATTTAATATCATGTTTTACATAAGAACTAGGTTGTGGGTGATACTATACCAAACATATAAACTATAATCGAAGAACCTCGGATATGTATACTTTCTTTTATTACTACCATCAGTCATGTCGACACCACCACTAGCATAAACTATAATCGAAGTACCTCGGATATGTATACTTTCTTTACTACTAATATCAGTCATGTCGACACCACCACTAGCGCTACCGTCGTCAAGGTCCGAGCCACCGCCTATGCTCCACCTCCACTGTATCCTACGTCTTCTTGCCATCACCACCTCACCCTATTGTTGTCGTCGTCACCGCCCACCGTATCCACTAGCTTCCATAAAACAATAACAACACGGTGAACCCCAAATCAGTTTTGACCCGAATCCATTAACCTACTATTTTTACTAGTCTCTTTTACCTTAAACCTTTTTGAAAGAAACCTGACCTCCCGTGTTGTTGACGAGAAAATAGATTTTTCATAATTATTTTCAGTTAAAAAAACAAGTTTAATGAATCTCATAATGTAATTATTTTTTGTTAACGTAATTTGTTACTTAAATACGCTCGTTAAAATATTTATTAGATTATGAGGGTGTTTGGGGTTGAGTTTTGAAAATAAATTATGCGTTTTGAATAATCAGAATCAGATAAGTAGCTCTAACAAAACGTGTTGCAGAAAGATAGTGTTTGGATTTGATTATGTTGTTTGATATCACAATAATCAGATAATCAACTATTTGAGTGTTTGGCAAATATAGATATTTTAAAAAATAAATAAGTGAAATGACAAAAAAAGACATTAACCATCAAATCAAAACGTAAAAAATCAGTTTTTAAAAAATCATGTTTTCCTGCAGTAAAGGGCGACCTACTTTTGGATTATCACGTTTTGATCTCTACAAAATGTAAAAAAATCAGTTTTTATTAATTTTTTAACAAACACTTAAAATTTTTTTTTTTTCCGATTTCAAAACACAATAATAAAAAAAATAGGTTGAAAAAACAATCTCAAGCACACCCTATATGTTAAATGAAAATTAGTAACAAACATTTGATGTTGAGATCTCTAAGACTAAAGGGTATGGGGGCTGGCTAGGACCGGCGCCGGTCCCCCACACCGCCCCCCTGAGGCTCGGCTCGGGACAAGCGGCTCCCCACAGCCGGGTTAGATGGGCCAATTTTGAATGTTATAGCCGTTGATGAACGGCTCTTTTATATTAAAAAAAAAAATTCCTTTTTCAATTTAAATACCCTCTATCTCATCCATTTTTATACAATTCTATCCCATTCTACTCCCATTCTTCTCCAATTCTCTTCCTTTTTTATAAAAAAACACTCCATATTTTTTATACCATTTTCTCTAATCATGTATCCATTCAACCCAAACAACCCCAACCCAAACAACCCCAACCCGAACAACCCCAACCCGAATAATCACAACCCGAACCAACCTAACTTTTTTTCGACTCCCGCTTACACTCCGACTATGGATCATTCGTGGGGGGCTCCGCAATTTCCTTTTTCTGGTTTCCAACAAACACCGAACGCATTCTCACAAATGTCTCAACTTCAACAAATCCAACAATACCAAGCACTCCAACAAATCATGCAACGCAACTCGTTTGAACAACTCCAATCGCAACCGCCAACTTCCCAACCGGTTCAACTTGACGATGATGATGATGAAGAAGTCGTCCCCGAATCGCCACCGCAAGAGCTCAAGCGCCGAAAAAACAAGGGGAAGGGGAAGAAGGTTGAAAACGTACCCGAAACCGCGCCAAAAAGCGGTTCGAGAGCAAATGGGAGACCTTGGACGAAAGTTGAGGAGGAGGCCCTAGCAATGGCGTATGTTAAGTCCTCTACTTGCCCGATAGTCGGTATGATTTATTTTTTAGGCGTTTGTTAAAAGATTTTATTTTTATTTTTACTAATGCATTATTTTTTAAAATTTAGGAAACAACCAAACGGCGCCTAGTTTTTGGAAGGCGACAACGGATAGATTTAACGCGATTATGGAGCATGGCCCGGCTCGTGATGTCGAATCCGTCTCGGGCAAGTGGCGTAAAATGAGCAAGATCGTCAATAACTTTAACTTGATTTATAACCAAATTTACACTTCTCATCCTAGCGGGAGTAACGACGAGGACATTCTTAACCTAGCTATCGCTAAGTGGGACTCTCAAAATGCAACGCCTATCCCGCACTTTCGAGCATGGAACGTTGTAAGGAAAGAACAAAAATGGACTGCGGTTCCAAATGAGGTCGCAACCGCCAAACGGACTAAAACTTCCGAGTCCGGAAGTTATTGTAACACCCCGTGTTTTCACGAGTGAAAGTCAAAGTCAAGGTCAAAGTCAACGACCGATTTCGCGCGACTTGACTCGTAGAATTGTTTCTATTATATTTAGATTATGTGGAGTAAATGTCGTACATTACCACAATCGAGTCATGCTAACCGTATTTCAATCGACCTACGACTGTGAACGATAGGAAGTAACAATGCGATAAAGTTAATCAAGCTATGCTAATCAAATCGACATCAAATCGTAACTCGAGCTATGTATTTTACTTGTCAGCTCTACGTGTGTGTGTGCCTTACGTGTTACCTATGCATGTTTATTTTATGTTGTGATAATCACGCGAACTCAATCGAACTCGAAGTCTAACTCGAATATAAACGAACCCGAACCCGAATCCCGAGTCGAACCACATAAGAAGTAGTTGGGACTGAAAGTAATTTGACTAGGAAACCCTATCGAATCGCTCACAAATCGAAACCGAATCAACACCGCACCGAACACACCAAAGGAGGCGGCATCCGCACGGATGACCAGTCCGCGCGGATAGCCTACCCGGGTGCGTGCCATGCGCACGGCTTACCCCTTTCCCTTTTTGGCATCCTATAAATACACGGGTCACTCTCCACTTTTTCCACTTTTGGCAAGTGACGTCCGAACCGCACGTATTCTTCACTTTTTCTCAGATTTCTCTCGATCCAGGTAAGATCTTGCACTAATTCTTGTACATTCTTGATCACTACACAATTCTACACATTTCTATCTTTCGAATCTTCACTTTTAACCATGAAATCATCCGGATTTGAGGTATTCTCGGGTGACGTCATCATGAAGTTCATAAGAACTTCAAGCTTGACCTCATTCCACCAAGATTGTCTCAGATCTAAACGATTTCCATATGATTTCACAACAATTTCACCTAGATCTAAGCTTTTCTAAGGATAAAAGAGTTGAAAGAAATAAACCTAAGTTCTTCCCTTCTTTTACCCTTAAAACCGGTACGAATCCGATCAGTTCTAGTGTTCTACTCGTCAATAGTGATGCACTAGTTCTAGACCTGGAATCCTACCCATAGACAACTGATTTCGGGGTCAACCGGAATGACCGTTCTGAGTCGCCAACAGGCCGAGTTAGGGTGGTTCCTGACCGGTCTAGTCACGCGGGTGAGAACACAACTCCTAGTGGTTGCCACGTAATCAGAACGTCTCGATAAACGACAACAGAAACCAAGTGTAGACGGACGGAACAACCAGACCAGCTGTCCGCACGGACAAGCTGTCCGCACGGACAGGCTGTGCGCACGGATTACCGTCCGCACGCACAGGTCATCCGGACAAGTTGTCACCCGGACGGGCTACCCTTGGGACCCATTTTCCAAACAAGGTTTGAGTATCGACGAATGAGCAATCCGGACGGACGACCTCTGAATGGATTACTCATCGGATCATGAGATACTAAGGCCTTAAAATGAAATTCAAACAATGTTCAATCCGCACGGCCAAGTCGTACGCACGGACCGACTATCCGGACGGATGGCTCCTGCCCGAGCGCACCGACTGACCGCACGGACTACCACTGTCCGCACGGACTACCATACGCACGGATGGTCGTCCGCGCGACCGGCTTGAAAGGTAGAAACATTTATGTGGTTTCTAAATGCTACAACGAAAACTCCAAAGCACAAGCCATCATACACAAACACATCTTAGGAAGAAACAATCCACTTGAACATTTATCCACACAAACAACTTATCCGTACGGATAGGTCACCCGCACGCACAACTAATCCGCACGGGTTACCACCCGCACGGACAGTCGCACGCACGGATGACTTATCCGGATGGATCACCATCCGCACGCATCACCATCCGCCCGCATCACCATCCGCACGGATAGGTCATGCGCACGGATGACTTCTACTCACGGATAACTGATCCGCACGATCAGTCATCCTAACCACTCTCACTTTGTACTGTTTTACGCGCCACTTATCGTTACGTTATCAAATCTATTCAGGCTAACCGTACTCGCTGTAAAGCGCTCCCTTCAATCCATATCGCTGTGAGTATACTCGAACCCTTTTTGCTTTTAGCACTTTTGGGTGTTACATACGTTACAACTATTCAAACTACAACTATCACACTACTCAAGCTATTTTAACGCTTAACCATTAATGCATGTTATACATGGCTTATGAATGCTTGTTTGTTATGTTTACACATGGAATGCTGTCTACCTGCCTTAGCAACGATAGTACTATAGTTTGGACTCAGCACCCGTTCACACGGGGGTTGTTAAGGATCTTTTACTTGCATGGATTACGGTGGTAATCATGTATTGCGAACTGCCTCGGGCAGTCAACCCGCAGTCATTGGTATCGATGGATCTATGTCGATAACTAACGTGCTTCATTTCACCATGTGTACGTGCTGGTTATGCGTAAACGAATTCGAACTCTATATGCTATTATCAAACTTATATGCTCACCTTTACATTTTATGTATTGACTTTATTTTAACGTATGTGACAGGTGCTTAGGTTGCATGTTTGCTCTCTGTGCAGTGATGAAATCGAAGCTAGGAACTGGAGTCCTAGAAACCAACGAATAAATTAGTTATGTTTAAATCTGAGTTGTCGGAACAGAATATTTGTTTGATGTTGTCTGTAATAACTTGTTTGACTATTTATGATACGGTATGGGACGTATCGCTTTAAATTAAATGGTAATGATAGTTGTTATGGAAACTTCTGGACAATCTGTTTCGCTCAGTGCCACGCCCCGATGATTCCGCCATCGGTTGGGGTGTGACAGATTGGTATCAGAGCCATAACTATAGGGAATTAGGCAAGACTCGACCTAGTCCGGGTCGAAGTCTTAGAGACCTAGACTATAGTTAAGAACCATCAGACCAACTCACGCGTATGCGTAAACTCGCCACTATCACTCACTCCTTTCTATCATTGCACTCAAATTTTCAAGTTGTGAACAGGTAATAAGGCCGAGAATAGGTGTGAAAACCGCAAACTCTCGACTAAAGTTGCCTAATCAGCTTGCGTTTTAGCTACAAACGAGGAGAATCATACCAAATCAGGAGTGAAATCCATATTTTGATGGATAATCTCCTCAATTTTTATCAAAAACGAGGACGGAAGTTGCAAGATAGGGGTGAAACCCTAACCTTGACGACTCGTCCTGCTTTTATACAAAAACTTCCACCAAAGTTCGATGGACTCCAATGATCTAAAGACACAATATAACCAATGGGAATTGCGCCAACGCCCAAGAATCGAGGCAAAGGCATAGTCCTGGAGGTAATTGTGCAGTATCCTTGCGAATAGTCTAGCCACTTTGGTTAGTCGAAGTCTATTAGCCACAGACAATCTGCCTTCGATTTATCGATCTTTATGAAAATTTTATGCATTTTCTGTTATTTGTTGACGTTATGAGGTACTATTGGTTTCAACCCAACACTATTGCTTCTGCCAAAACACAAAACCCGCACAACTCATCGCTAACGAATCAACAATAGAAGCAGTCAGAATGCTTTGTATGCTCGTAGGTGCTCTTAGTGATTAAGTTATGTGTGTTCTGCTACTATGATTCATCAGTTTAGGAATACTGTGATTATGTGCTTTATATGCTTATGTGAGTTTGTGCAATTATGTGAATTCGTGACTATATGCGTTTACATGATACGTGTTACTGAGCTTTAGTAGTAGTAGACGTGTGAGGTGAGATTCGAATACATGTGTTGAGTTCCGTGGCGATGTCTATTGCAGACAATGTCGTCTGGATCCCGTCATCCGCTCTCTCGTCGAGAAAGGAAGGACCGACGTCTTGCTTCCATCGTCGCGAAAGCTGTAGCAAAGGCGGTGAGCGATGCCTATGAGAATGCCAACAAATCATCCGAGGAATCGAGGACCGAAGGTCCTAGAGCTGTCGCAAGACCTTTCAGTTTCAAACAATTCAAATCATGTGGGCCGAAAGAATTCACCGGCGAAGGAGGTCCTACTGCACTATTCCACTGGTTTGACTCTATCGAGGTTACTCTGCGACAAAGCGGTTGCCCTGATGACCTTCGAACTCTGAACGCTACCGGCGTCTTTCAGTCCCGTGCTTTGGACTGGTGGACGGCCGAGAGGAACAAGAGAGGGAATGATGCAGCTTATGGTTTGTCATGGGAAGAACTCAAGGAAGTCATGCTAGAGGAATTCTGCCCTCCTCACGAGCGTCAAAAGCTTGAAGATGAATTTTGGCACATACATCAGAAGGATGGAGACAATGCTGGCCTTACTGCTCGCTTCAAACAGCTCAGCATTATCTGTCCTGACCAGGTCAAGACTCCTGAGATGACCATCAAGAAGTACATCCGAGCCCTGCCCGACTGCGTCACTGATTTCGTGTAAGCGGCTAAGACTGCCACGATCGAAGAGACCTATCTGCTGGCCGCTGAAATCAATGACAAAAGGGTTAAGGCTGGAATGTGGGATAAGACCTCCAAGCATCTGCATCAAGCCACTACTACTTCACCAACTGCTGAACCTACCTCATCAAGCAACAAGAGAAAGAACAAGAGAAAGAACAGCTCCACCAACAAGAACTGTGCAATTACTACTGCACCGATCCAAGCTGTACCTGCTCAACCGCGTCAAGTAGCGGCGCCTGTGGCCAATGCACCGCCAGCCAAGCGTGCATATACTGGACCACACCTACTCTGCCCTACTTGCACCTATCATCACCCGACTGCTATTCAATGCCGCTTATGTGCACACTACAACGTCTACGGCCACTTTACTGCCAACTGCCGTATTCGTCAAGCTCCTGCCAATCAAGCTCTACTCGCTGCCCCACAGGGTCAACAAGCTCCTCCGGCACCCACAGTCAAAGCCAGAGCATGCTTCACGTGTGGCGACCCGAATCATTTCGCCAACATGTGCCCGAACAGGGTAGTGAAACAAGAACCGCAACAGCAGCCGCCACAACAGCAGCAACAGCAGCAACAACAACAACAGGCAGCACGCGCCAGAACTTTCAATCTCAATGTGCGTCAAGCCCAGGCCGACAACAACGTGGTCAATGGTACGTTCCTTGTGAATGGTATTTATGCTTCATGTTTGTTTGATACTGGAGCCGATAATTGCTTTGTGTCACTTGAATTTGAGAAACTCCTTAGTCATAAACGTTCCCGACTCTCCTCTGCATTCGATGTTGAAGTCGCTACCGGAAGAACCGTCGCTGTAAACTCTGTTATTCGTGATTGCACTCTCGAGCTCAACAATCACATCTTCTCAATCGATCTCATTCCAATGCAACTAGGAAGCTTTGATGTCATAGTAGGCATGGACTTTCTTCGCGAAAACCATGCCGAAGTTGTGTGCTTCGATAAAATGATTCGTTTTTCGCTCGCAAACGGTGATTCATTGTGCGTTTATGGTGATACTACTTCGAGGGGTCTCAAGCTTATGTCATGCCTACAAGCTAGCAAGTATCTCCGCAAGGAATACAGGGCTTTCTTGGCTCACGTTGTAGCAGCGGAGAAGAAAAAGAAAGAGAAGAAGGAAGTGAAAGACGTTCCTGTGGTTCGAGAATTTCCTCAAGTTTTCCCAGAGGATCTTCCCGGACTACCTCCAAGGCGTGATATTGATTTTCGCATTGATCTCATTCCTGGAGCGAATCCTATCGCCAGAGCTCCTTATCGACTCGCGCCGTCCGAAATGCGCGAACTCTCAACCCAACTCCAGGAATTGCTTGAAAAAGGCTTTATTCGCCCGAGCACCTCTCCCTGGGGCGCACCAGTCCTTTTCGTTAAAAAGAAGGACGGGTCGTTCCGGATGTGCATCGACTACCGGGAATTGAATAAGTTGACTATCAAGAACCGCTATCCTCTGCCCCGAATCGACGATTTGTTTGATCAGCTACAAGGCGCTACGTGTTTCTCGAAGATCGATCTACGTTCAGGATATCACCAGCTGCGTATACAAGAGGAGGATATACCCAAAACTGCGTTTCGCACTCGTTACGGCCATTACGAATTCGTCGTCATGCCTTTTGGCCTAACCAATGCACCAGCAGTTTTCATGGATCTGATGAATCGAGTGTGTAAACCATATCTCGACCGTTTCGTCATCGTGTTCATCGACGATGTCTTGATCTATTCCAAAACGAGGGCCGAACACGCGCAACATCTACGTTTGGTTCTCGAGTTACTCCAGGGGAACCAACTCTACGCCAAATTCTCCAAGTGCGAGTTTTGGTTGGGGGAGGTTCAGTTTCTGGGTCACATCGTTAATAGTCAGGGCATTCACGTCGATCCTGCGAAGATTGAAGCTGTTAAGAGCTGGGTTACGCCTAAGAACTCAACTGAAGTCCGCTCCTTCCTTGGGCTAGCGGGCTATTATCGACGATTTATCGAAGGATTCTCGAAGATTGCTGTACCACTCACTTCTCTCACTCATAAGGATCAGCCTTTTGTCTGGGGAACCAAACAGGAGTCTGCCTTTCGAACCCTCAAACACATGCTATGCAATGCTCCTGTTCTCACACTACCCGACGGAAACGATAATTTCATTGTCTACTGTGATGCTTCTAACCTTGGTCTCGGTTGTGTCTTAATGCAACGAGACAAGGTCATAGCTTACGCATCTCGTCAGCTCAAAATCCACGAGAAGAACTATACAACCCATGATCTCGAGCTAAGCGCAGTTGTTTTTGCATTAAAGATTTGGCGACACTACCTGTATGGTACAAGGTGTACGATCTTCACCGATCACAAGAGCCTACAACACATCTTTAATCAGAAGGAACTAAATATGCGTCAACGCCGATGGGTAGAACTTCTCAACGATTACGACTGTGAGATTCGTTATCACCCAGGCAAGGCAAATGTTGTTGCCGACGCACTTAGCAGACGGAGCTATCTGCTTAGCACTCGTAATGTTCAAGCCCAGCACAACCTCGAAGCTCTCATACGCGACGCCCAGCATGCATGTTTCAACGAACGCACTTTGAAGAAAGAAAGAATCTACCACGATGGAGCCCAACTTGTGAGCAAATCAAACGGGATATTCCACTTCTTAGACAAAATCTGGATTCCCAAGCGAACCAACCTGCGACAGATTATCATGGATGAAGCCCACAAATCCCGATACTCTATTCATCCCGGTGCTGACAAAATGTACCATGACCTTCGATATAGGTACTGGTGGCCGGGTATGAAACGGGATATCGCACTCTACGTCGGAAAATGCCTAACCTGTGCTAGGATCAAGGCTGAACATCAAAGACCCTCTGGCTTGCTCGAACAACCTCCAATCCCCATGTGGAAGTGGGAGAGCATAGCCATGGATTTCGTAACCAAGCTTCCAACCACGTCATCGGGTCACGACAGCATTTGGGTTGTCGTTGACTGTTTGACTAAATCAGCTCATTTTCTGCCAATACGAGAAGACTACAAGGTAGAACGATTAGCCCGAATCTACACCGACGAGATCATTTGTCGACATGGGACGCCTCGTGACATCATCTCTGATCGTGATGCTCGGTTCACTTCACGATTGTGGGAAACATTTCAAACGGCGCTCGGTACAACGCTTAATCTAAGTACTGCGTTCCACCCACAAACCGACGGTCAGACTAAAAGAACGATTCGTACGCTTGAAGACATGCTCCGTTCGTGTGTCCTAGACTTCGGTGGTAATTGGGATAGACACCTTCCGTTAGTCGAATTCTCGTACAACAACAGTTACCAGGCTAGCATCCAGATGGCACCTTTCGAGGCCTTATACGGAAGAAGATGTCGATCACCTATTGTGTGGCACGAGATCGGTCACTCGCAACTAACCGGTCCGGAGCTACTACAAGAGACGACAGACAAAATTTTCCAAATTCGAGACAATCTAGCGAAAGCTCGGGATAGACAGAAAGTTCTCGCCGATAAAAAGCGCAAGCACCGTGAATATGGCGTTGGTGACTACGTACTCCTAAAGGTATCACCTTGGAAGGGTGTAGTCCGATTCGGCAAGAAGGGGAAACTCGCGCCTCGATTTGTTGGACCTTTTAAGATTCTGGAAAGGATCGGAAAAGTCGCCTACAGACTCGAATTACCGGAGGAACTTAGCAATGTCCACCCGACTTTCCATGTGTCAAACCTCCGAAAGTGCATCGCCGACCACGACTTACATGTACCTCTAGATGATTTACAAGTGAATGAAACATTACACTTCGTGGAAAAGCCTGTCGAAATCATGGATCGCAAAACCAAAGAACTCAGACGCTCCCGCATTCCTATTGTGAAAGTCCGATGGGAAGGCAAACGAGGCGCGGAGTTCACTTGGGAACTCGAAAGCGACATGAAGGCAAAGTATCCACAGTTGTTTAACGAAGAAGTAATGTCCGGTTAAGAAATGCAAGGTGGCATACTTGTAAATAAGGGCTAGAGAGAGAAAGTAGAGAGAAAAAGGCAAAACGTGACTCTCGGCTTTGTACACGTCATCATAGTCAATAGAATCACGATTATTGTATACGTTTAATTTATCGATTTTTAGAGAAGAATGCGATAGATAAGAAAGATGAAGAACTTTGACAAATCAGAGCAATCGATCTCCTGCTCAGATACCACTTGTAGAATCGATTTTGGCTCCATTACGATTACACGTCAAACGTGTTGTAACGCAATCGAATCGGAGATAAATCCGGACCTACAATGATCAAGATTTTGAAAGAAAAAGAAAAAGGTTTTGAAAATGAAAAATTGGAAATTGAAAAAGATTTCTCCCAAACGGCTTCGAATTAAAATCTAAAACCTTATAGATTAGATATTTTCGCACATCATATCCAAAATCAGCGATTTTAACCGTAAAATCCTGATTAACTTGACGATTTTCTAGGGTCCAAACGAAAGACTCTCACATGTGATCCACGACTTAGTTACAGCTACCAGCTTAATTTCGGGACGAAATTCCCTAAACAAGGGGAGGCTGTAACACCCCGTGTTTTCACGAGTGAAAGTCAAAGTCAAGGTCAAAGTCAACGACCGATTTCGCGCGACTTGACTCGTAGAATTGTTTCTATTATATTTAGATTATGTGGAGTAAATGTCGTACATTACCACAATCGAGTCATGCTAACCGTATTTCAATCGACCTACGACTGTGAACGATAGGAAGTAACAATGCGATAAAGTTAATCAAGCTATGCTAATCAAATCGACATCAAATCGTAACTCGAGCTATGTATTTTACTTGTCAGCTCTACGTGTGTGTGTGCCTTACGTGTTACCTATGCATGTTTATTTTATGTTGTGATAATCACGCGAACTCAATCGAACTCGAAGTCTAACTCGAATATAAACGAACCCGAACCCGAATCCCGAGTCGAACCACATAAGAAGTAGTTGGGACTGAAAGTAATTTGACTAGGAAACCCTATCGAATCGCTCACAAATCGAAACCGAATCAACACCGCACCGAACACACCAAAGGAGGCGGCATCCGCACGGATGACCAGTCCGCGCGGATAGCCTACCCGGGTGCGTGCCATGCGCACGGCTTACCCCTTTCCCTTTTTGGCATCCTATAAATACACGGGTCACTCTCCACTTTTTCCACTTTTGGCAAGTGACGTCCGAACCGCACGTATTCTTCACTTTTTCTCAGATTTCTCTCGATCCAGGTAAGATCTTGCACTAATTCTTGTACATTCTTGATCACTACACAATTCTACACATTTCTATCTTTCGAATCTTCACTTTTAACCATGAAATCATCCGGATTTGAGGTATTCTCGGGTGACGTCATCATGAAGTTCATAAGAACTTCAAGCTTGACCTCATTCCACCAAGATTGTCTCAGATCTAAACGATTTCCATATGATTTCACAACAATTTCACCTAGATCTAAGCTTTTCTAAGGATAAAAGAGTTGAAAGAAATAAACCTAAGTTCTTCCCTTCTTTTACCCTTAAAACCGGTACGAATCCGATCAGTTCTAGTGTTCTACTCGTCAATAGTGATGCACTAGTTCTAGACCTGGAATCCTACCCATAGACAACTGATTTCGGGGTCAACCGGAATGACCGTTCTGAGTCGCCAACAGGCCGAGTTAGGGTGGTTCCTGACCGGTCTAGTCACGCGGGTGAGAACACAACTCCTAGTGGTTGCCACGTAATCAGAACGTCTCGATAAACGACAACAGAAACCAAGTGTAGACGGACGGAACAACCAGACCAGCTGTCCGCACGGACAAGCTGTCCGCACGGACAGGCTGTGCGCACGGATTACCGTCCGCACGCACAGGTCATCCGGACGAGTTGTCACCCGGACGGGCTACCCTTGGGACCCATTTTCCAAACAAGGTTTGAGTATCGACGAATGAGCAATCCGGACGGACGACCTCTGAATGGATTACTCATCGGATCATGAGATACTAAGGCCTTAAAATGAAATTCAAACAATGTTCAATCCGCACGGCCAAGTCGTACGCACGGACCGACTATCCGGACGGATGGCTCCTGCCCGAGCGCACCGACTGACCGCACGGACTACCACTGTCCGCACGGACTACCATACGCACGGATGGTCGTCCGCGCGACCGGCTTGAAAGGTAGAAACATTTATGTGGTTTCTAAATGCTACAACGAAAACTCCAAAGCACAAGCCATCATACACAAACACATCTTAGGAAGAAACAATCCACTTGAACATTTATCCACACAAACAACTTATCCGTACGGATAGGTCACCCGCACGCACAACTAATCCGCACGGGTTACCACCCGCACGGACAGTCGCACGCACGGATGACTTATCCGGATGGATCACCATCCGCACGCATCACCATCCGCCCGCATCACCATCCGCACGGATAGGTCATGCGCACGGATGACTTCTACTCACGGATAACTGATCCGCACGATCAGTCATCCTAACCACTCTCACTTTGTATTGTTTTACGCGCCACTTATCGTTATGTTATCAAATCTATTCAGGCTAACCGTACTCGCTGTAAAGCGCTCCCTTCAATCCATATCGCTGTGAGTATACTCGAACCCTTTTTGCTTTTAGCACTTTTGGGTGTTACATACGTTACAACTATTCAAACTACAACTATCACACTACTCAAGCTATTTTAACGCTTAACCATTAATGCATGTTATACATGGCTTATGAATGCTTGTTTGTTATGTTTACACATGGAATGCTGTCTACCTGCCTTAGCAACGATAGTACTATAGTTTGGACTCAGCACCCGTTCACACGGGGGTTGTTAAGGATCTTTTACTTGCATGGATTACGGTGGTAATCATGTATTGCGAACTGCCTCGGGCAGTCAACCCGCAGTCATTGGTATCGATGGATCTATGTCGATAACTAACGTGCTTCACTTCACTATGTGTACGTGCTGGTTATGCGTAAACGAATTCGAACTCTATATGCTATTATCAAACTTGTATGCTCACCTTTACATTTTATGTATTGACTTTATTTTAACGTATGTGACAGGTGCTTAGGTTGCATGTTTGCTCTCTGTGCAGTGATGAAATCGAAGCTAGGAACTGGAGTCCTAGAAACCAACGAATAAATTAGTTATGTTTAAATCTGAGTTGTCGGAACAGAATATTTGTTTAATGTTGTCTGTAATAACTTGTTTGACTATTTATGATACGGTATGGGACGTATCGCTTTAAATTAAATGGTAATGATAGTTGTTATGGAAACTTCTGGACAATCTGTTTCGCTCAGTGCCACGCCCCGATGATTCCGCCATCGGTTGGGGTGTGACAGTTATAGTGCGGAAGGCTCCACCGGTCGTTGTCAAATCGACATAAACGACGAACCGGAAGATGACGAGGATGTGTTGCCCGTTCACGAGTCGGAACGTCCCATCGGGAGGGACAAAGCAAAAAAAGAGGTGGCCGGAAAGCGCAAAGGGGCCGGCTCGAGTGGAGGGGGCGGCTCGGGCGGAGGGGGCGGCTCGAAGGCATCGGCGAAAATGGACGACTTGATAAACGAATTCCGTTCGTTCAAAGAGTTCGCGACCGAAAAATACACTCACAAGAAAACCGTGTCGGCCGACTATGCTCGAGCGGAGGATTTTAGGATTATGAGGTTGGATCTCGACTCGGTTCCGGAGGATGAACGCGAGGTTTATCGGAGGATGAAAGAAGAGGTGAAGAAAAAATGGACGCGTAGGTTGTTTAGTTTTTTAATCGTATCGTAATTTTTTTTTGTTTTTTATGTTTTTAGGAAATGTAATTTTTTTTTATTTTTCGGAAATGTTTTTTTATTTTTTTTATTTTTAGGAAATGTAATTTTTTTTATGTTATGAAATGACTTTATTTATGTTGTTTTATGTTGTATTTTTTAACTTTTATAAATTTTATATTAAGTTAATAAAAAAAACCCTTAGAAAATTATAAAATAATGAAGTGGGGTAGCCACATCCTCCATCCCCCTCAAATGTGAAGGAGGCCCATCCCCCACGAGCCACCTACGGTGAGGCTCATCCCCGTGGGATGAGCCTCACCATACCCTTTAGTCTAATTAATTCGCATTTTCTTATGGGTTTTCCGTGTCATGCTTTCTTCAATGCAATCAACAGTATTCTGTTTAATACGTGATCCAAGACACAACTCGGTTCATACATATGCATTTGTGAAATCATATTCAAGAGGATAAAAGTGAATTTGATCATGCAAGTATTGTGAAATCATATTCAAGAGGATAAAAGTGAATTTTATCATATTTCCATGTATAAATTAGCAAGTTACTTTATTTTGTTCTACTTTATGCGTAGGGAGATTTAAAAAAAATGATTTTTTACTTTTAACCCCAAAGGTTTTTATCTTTGCATTTTAACCTATTTGATATTTTTATTTTTAAACCAAAGCTTTTGAACTTTTCAAATTTAACCCCAACGTTTTTTTTAACTTTGGTCCCCCATGCTTTTCATCTTCGCAAGTTTTTTGTTTTACATTTCGTTCTAAATTTTGCGAGTTAACACGCCGCAACGTACGTGTGGAGTTCAACGTTTTTTCGTCTGATTTTTGCCGTTTGACCGAGTCGTTGCAACGCGACTGATTTTCTCTGTTTGACAAATTCGTCGCAACGCGCCGGCTCTAGATCGACGTGGTTATTGTTTTTGACATTTTACGTTTTGGTTTAATTTCTTCGCATTAACACGCCGCAACTCCCCGTGCGTGGTTCAACGACTTTACATCTACTTTTTGTTCGGTGTTAGTTTTTCCTTTTTTTAATTTATTTTATTTGTACGAGCTTTTCCGATGTCGGTGGCGCTGGCACTGGTGTGGCATTGGTGCTACTTGGCGTGGTTTTACGAACGTATTCAACCTGTTAACTTTTTTACTAATAATTTGTTCGAGTTTATCCATATACCTCCTTTACATAAAAAAAACCTATTTTTTTTGCGTGCATATTTTTATGTACATGTCGGTATGAATTCGATTTGCTCTACGTTTCAACGTAAACTTTTTCTGGAAACCAGTAAGGTTAACTATAATACGTTTTCGTGTAAAAAAACTATTTTTACGTGCATGTTTTTATGTACGTTTCGGTTTAAATTCGAGTTGGTGTACGTCTCAACGTAAACTTTTTTTTGGAAAACGAGTCAGGTCAAATATAATATATTTTCGTGTTTATTTTATGAATGTTTTGTGTACTTTGTTTCGAATCGAGTAGAGTCAAATTGTGATTTATTTTTTTCCCTTTTTTTCAAAAGCTCTAACTAATCTCTTTTGATTATACGTGTCAACTTTTCCGTTATAACCGTTACGTTTTCTATGTATGAGTCGGGTCACATATAATGTATTATGATTGTACGATATAAATTTGATTTACTTTATGTTTTGATCCAATCCCAATGCCTACGCATTTGAACTAGGATCAACGCATCTCCTTGAAGGTGATCAATTAGTTTAGACAAAAATACGATATCTTTCTCCATTTGCCGAGTGGCCCTTGAAAGTATTGGTGGGACATGTTTCATAGTTGCGTGTAACCCATCGTATTCGGGTCAATATCTTGATAACTGAAGGTTGGTAGGGGTTGAGTGGTGTTCAGGCGATAAGAATTTGGATTGGAACTCCAAAAGGGGGCGAAATGGCACACCAAAAGGGGGCGAAATGGCATGATATTTTTTTTATAAAGAATGAGAAAGGGATTTATAAGATTAAGAGAATGGTTTATAAAAATGGGATAGAGTTGGGGTTTATATAGGTAAAAAAAATTTAAAAAATGAATTGTTTTTTATTTGATCATTGCCTAACGGTAATATTATGAAAACAATCAAAACTCCAGCATTTCATGGAAATGCCCAACCAAAATTTTGCAAAAAAACGCTCAAGGGAGCGGTTTTACCATGTGATTGGGGCGTTTTTTTGCCCGTTCACGTCCAAACCACTTACCACTACAGGTGGTCTTAATACATATGAAATAGTTAAACTTATTATGCCTTATCAAAGTTAATACAAATAAAATAGTGAAATCGATTGACCCGATAGATTTGAGATGGTCCTCGTTAAAATGAGTAAGTAATACAATCAAAGTTAATAAGTGTTGTAAAAATCGTTAGTCGGTCAGTAACTGAGTAATTTTTCGTTAATCAGTCCATTAATCACTAGTCGGACCTAGTCGGACGGCCAAAAATCGGCGATTCCGTCCACATTCCGGCAAAAACCTTGTATTTTCCGGCCAAAACCTCTAAATTTCGGCCAGTTTCCAAACTAACCATGTGAATTCCAACAATTAATCTTGTATACTTAAAAAAATGAGTTGAGTAAGAGTTAAAACCTACCTACTTAAAATATTTACCTATAAAAATGTGTATATGTATACATAAAACTGAAAATTACATATAAAAAACACGATCCGATTAGTCCTGATTAATCCCAAGTAATCCCAGTCCCCACCTCATTGGCCGACTAGCGAGTTCTCCAACCTTGAAGTTAATACATATGAAGTAGTTAAACTTATTATGTCTTATTTTAAGTGTTAAATAAACTCACGCACCCACTAAATATATTCTTAAACTTTGCACCAATATACTCCACGCGACAAGGGAGGGGGGGGGGGGGGGGGGCACCGTATTACACGTACCACCATGCTATGAGTCCTTGTTTTTCCTCTAACTGGGATAAAAACTAATTCCGTTGTTTTGTTCTCTGGTTACTTTTTTATATTTTCTTGTTCTTTAATTTAGTTTGATTATCCATCGTCTGATCTTGATCCTTAACTTTGTTCATGGGTTTCCAAGAATTTGGTTGTCTTTCTGTTTGGGAAAGTCCGTCCACGTTCTTACGCAATCATCTCTAATTCTCTATTGAAATATATAATCAGTGACATTTCCTTAAACTTACATGTTGTAACTTAAATCATTTCTATATCCTCAACTTATTATATACAGTCATTAGTAACCTCAATGGTGCTTTTGATTTGAACATCTTTTTGTTTCATTTTACATTTAATCTAGCCCGGCCAGGCTAGAAATTTTGTAAGTCGAATAGACAAACATTAGAACATCAACACTAGGTAACCCGGTGAAAATATTTCACTGGTCTACCTATATTGTTAATTGAATTATGTGTTCATGATAATTGTTCAAGCTTAGAATTTGGCTAAAAACATCAAGAAGAGCCGATAAGAGTGATAAGATTATGTCCAAATCCAATAGGCAAGAAGAGCCGATAAGAGTGATAAGATTATGTCTAAATCCAATAAGGCTTAAACTTTGTGGCCCCAAAGTAGTAGCCCGAGCCCAAGATTAGTCCAAATGCCAAATAACTCAATAATAACATAAAAACTAATATTACTTGGACAAGAAAATTTTCTTTGTTTTCTTTTTCTCTTATTTATAAACGGCAAACGACTATATATTAATATATTAATAAGAAGCTAACAAGAAACTGCGAATCCTAAAAATAAAAACATTACACAATAATGTCACGCACATTAAAATCCTTCCACCTTTACTAACAAATATTATAAAACAGCGACCTATACTCTTAATCCAACAACACAAGTCCTCTATGTTTTCTACCACTCTCCAAATTGGCATATCAATTTACTTAAATTCTTTCTTATTCCTTGCCTTTCAAATTCACCAAAAAGTCAACAAAATTAGGCCGTCAACGACCTTTTTCCACTTATGTGCCAAAACTTTAATTGAACATCATCCTAGTAATACAAATTTACATTTAACACCCCTGATTTAAGAAAGCAACATATTCTTATCTACATAACAACTTTTGACGTGTTAGTCCTCCACTTAAAGTATACAACATGCACATAGACATAGATAATGACACAATACACCTTATTTTATTATTTCACTTTTTGGTACACTTAAAGTATACAACATGCACATAGACAATGACACAAAACACCTTATTCTATTATTACACTTTTTTGGTATACCATCAATAATGGCTTGCATATTTATCGCAAGTTAAATAATATAAATAGTTCGATCTTTTGTTTTTATTAATAAGTCCATTCTTGAGGGAGTTTCTTTTCTACACGGTCTATTGATGTTGATCTCCACCGTGACTTTTGTTGCATGCCACTTTTTTGCCCTATGTCACGTGTAACGGCAATATTAATTACGTATAACACGATATATATATATATATACACACACATACATGTACACATGCATACGTATACTATTTTTCAAAATACAAATAATAAGGTACCTTGGTGAATAGATTCGGTCTTAAATTGGCTATGTAATGGCGAAAGAGACTTCAAGTTGTTGAAATGCTGTTCTAGTGCTTCTAATACTCTAGTCGGGACAAGTGCAGTAGAACAACCTGCATATTGATTTCAAAGTTAAGACATTGCATGTAAATAATACTAAAATAATAATGATAATCGTTATTATTATTCATATATAAATAAGCAACTTATTGTAAATAATACTAAAATAATAATGATAATCGTTATTATTATTCATATATAAATAAGCAACTTATATCTGCATCATCACTTGTACCTTGTGTTTGGGGAGTGTTTCAAAAAAAAAAAAACTAGGTTTTTCACATTTAACCCAAACATTTCATATTTTACATTTTAACCCCTTTTCATTTTTTTTACTTTTACCTCAAAGTTTTCCATCTTTTATAATTTAACACAACACTTTATTATTTACAACTTTCGTACCCCATACTTTTTATCTTTTGCAAGTTTTTCGTTTTACGTTTCGTTCTAAATTTTGCGAGTTAACATGTCGTAGCGTGCATGTGAGGTTCAACGTTTTTGCTATATTTTTCATATTTGACAGACTCGTCTCAACACGTCCATTTTTCTCCTTTTAAAAAGTTCGCCGCAACGGGCGGGTCGTAGATCGACTAAGTTATTATTTTTTTACGTTTTACGTTTCTGGTTAATTTCTTCACATTAAGACACTGTAACGGGTGTGCGTGGTTCAACGATTTTAGTCTGCTTTTCGTTCAGTGTAATTTTTATCATTTTATCTATTTTATTTTTACAATGTTGAGAGTCAATGTGGTTGTGGCATTGGTGCTACTTGGCACGGTTTTACGAACGTTTTTAACCTATTAATTTTTTTACTAATTTTTTGTTTCAGTTTACCCCTATACTTCCTTTTCTTAAAAACTATTTTTTACATGCATATTTTATGTACGGGTATGTGTAAATATGATTTCTTCTACATTCCGACGTAAACTTTTTTATAGACGAGTCAAGTCAAATATAATACGTTTTCGTTTAAAGAAACCATTTTTACGTGCATATTTCTATGTACGTTTTCGTATAAATTCAAGTTGTTCTACGTTTCGACGTAAACTTTTTTGGGAAATGATTTAGGTCAAATATAATATGTTTTCGTGTTTATTTTATATATGTTTCGTAAAGTTTGTTTCAAACCGAGTGGAGTCAAATTATGGTTTCTTTTTCTCCCCTTTTTTCGAAAGCTCTAATTAATCCCTTTCGGTTACATGTTCATATTTTCCTTCGTACCCGTTACGTTTTCTTTGTATAAGTTGGGTCACATATAATACGTTATGATTGTTCGATATGAATTCCATCTACTTTACGTTTGATCCAATCACAATGCTTATACAGGTTACACTGAGTTCAACTGGATACGTCGAAATGTGTGTTTTCATATGGTTAATGCATCATATAACGTTTGGACTAATCCATTCAATGTTTACGATGTACCCGCGCCGCAACGCGGGCGGGTCTTAACACTAGTTTACATAAAATAACAACAATTATGAAAATAGTCTTTTTAAATTACCAAATCGAATAGAACAATATATAATTAGCAAAGCATATAAAAATATATCTATGTTACCATTTAGTTCTTATTAACAATAAAACTATAATCTCGAAGTTAACCGATTCTTAGTTATGATTATCGAATAGTCTTATCATATCAAATTATATTTTTAGCAAATACTATTATGAGCAATAATTGAAATACTTCTATATTTATTAAACTAGGTTATAAAACCGTGTAAACAATAGAATTATATAATTTGGAAAAAAACTTCATACAAACATATTTTTATTGGCGTATGATAGTTCACATGATTAACTTGAATTTATTATAAAATTGACATATGTCAATTAGTACATTGGAATACCATAATAGCCTATGTATTATACGGGTTGAAAATTGAAATATATGTAAAGCACAAGTATATATATTATTCATATGATTGAAATTACGTGTTACATTACATATAATAGTGTATGTAAATGTGATTATTTTTATTATTGTGTATCTTTTAAATATAACTTTTGTTTAAAGTAAATGAAAAAAAAAATTGGTACGTCATAAACTAGATTTTATATTCTTATTAATATATATGTTATGTAGATTTAATTAATAAATATTATTATAAAATTGTGCGGTTTATATATGACGAAAACATAGATGGAAGGAACTTGAAAAGGGGCGTTTAAAAAAAATAAAAAATAAACAACCAATGAAAATGAAGCCAAATAACAACCACCACCCACAACGTGCCATATCACCTCTCCTTTTGCCCTCACGTCGGTGAAAATCCTCAAGCTCCTCCCCACGCCCATGTTGTATAGTCTAAAAAGTATGTTATTTACTAAGTGTGATAGCTCTATATTAATGTATGGGATTCAGTAGGCATTGTTGTATACTTGTATCCTAATATTGGTGGACTATGTCAAGCTATAAAAAGTTATTGCTTAGAAACATATGTAAACCAACTAATTTAGGGGGCCTATACAAAACTTATAGTTTAAGTAATATTCAAATAAAGGGAGCGCAAATGTTTAGAATATTTCATACTGAATGCCAAGGCCATGGAAAGATTCCAACTAACACATGGAACCCAAACTATTTGATAAAAAATTAAAATATATGAAGCCATGAATGAATAGTATATGTCAATGAACTTTTTCGACTCTTTTAACATTAATCCAAACTAACACATGGAATCCAAACTCTATATTTTTTTAATTAAATGACGATTATATCCCTAATTAAAAACCCAAAACCTAGTCGCTACAAGAACCCTCATCAAAACGAAGGTACAAGAACCATGAACCATCATGGTGGCATCACTGACAGTAGGTCATGACACCAGAGGTTGATGGATGAGTGAATTGTATGTGTTTATTGCACTTAATTAGATGTTCTTGATCCTATACTTGCATCGAATATGGTTACTTTACGTATGTTTATTATATGAAAGGTAGCAGTGAAAGAGCATGCAAGGTGCATAATTTAAATAATCAACTTGAGCTTGACACAATCTACTAACTATTCATGGATTCGACACCTTACTATCCCTAACTAGATTAGAAGCACCCGTATTTCTCTGTATCTTTAATCGGTCCTCAATGTCAGAGTCTCACATGTTGGAATTTTGGTGAATGGATATTAAATATATTTATAATTTAATGAAATTATAAATATTAATTAGAATATTCATGTGGTAAGTTAAAGAGTAACTCTTGAGTATTTAATTAGTTTTATTAGAGTTTTTAAGTCTCTAATTAAGTGACTAATTAAGTGAATAATTAAGTGAAACTTTTCACTAGTCTTGTACATATAGTAGGCTATGTGCTTTCTTTTGTGACAAGATAATAAGGTATTGTTTTATACATGAAGAACACTAGAAGTTGGAAAAACACTTGAAGACCAACTAGAGAGATGGGTATTCTCTACTTGTTTTCCACCACATGAGTTCAAACACTACAATTACCGGATGTAACCTTGGGCCGGTGAGCCATCTCCGGCAGTACAGACTGCTTCGGCTGTTGTACCCTGGGAGACAGACGCGTCGTCTTTAATAGAGGCGCGAAATCTGTTTTAAGGGAAGCGTGTTGAACACGTGCCTCAACCAAAATCGTCAACGTTTTAGTGTGCTCTTTGTTGCAGTCAATGAGTATTCTTCAAGACTCAAGATGATGAATACTCGAGTCTAGAATGCTATCAAGTGCGCGTGAAGGACCCATCAGAGATGCGGCTTGAATCAAGATTGGTATGTATAATTATATTTATATTCTTTTTATTTAGTTATTGCAACCGGTATTGTACTATGATATTTCCTACGAATAACGAGAGTCTCGTTATGATATATTTTGTAATTATATTTTACAAAAGGTGAACCTAATTCCTACAAACTTAAAACAGATTTAGTGAGATTGTTGGTACAATCTTAAAAACCTTATTTATAAGGATTTTGGGTTTACGAAAGGATTTATAATAGAATAAAAAATATTTTTAGAGGTTATGATCTTATAAATATTTTTTGGGAAATACGTATGCAGTACAACTTGTTGTGTTTGGATTTTTTGAGATTGAGATAAAATCTTAAATCCTATACCGTGGTACAAAACGAATAGTTTTGGTTCCAACGTTTGGTTTTTGAAACGATTTTGGGAATCGTTAATTTTTCTAACTTTTGTGTTAGATCGGGTTTATTAGTGTAAACCATACGTTTTTTTTTTTGTAAACGTTAAATTCTCTAACATGTGTGTTAGACCAGAATTATTGGTGTAAACCATACGTTTTTTGTAAACGTTAAATTCTCTTCAGTAGAGTTTTTTATGTCTTTAAATATGAGTTTTATTGGAGTTTAAATATATAATTATTGAGACTCTTAACTCTTCATATGTGAAACTCTTGAGTAGAGTTTTAATTGTGACATTTGATGAGTCTTATTAGAGTTTAAATATATAATTATTGAGACTCTTAACTCTTCATATGTGAAACTCTTGAGTAGAGTTTTAATGGTGACATTTGATGAGTTTTATTAGAGTTTAAATATATAATTATTGAGACTCTTAACTCTTCATATGTGAAACTCTTGAGTAGAGTTTTAATGATAACATTTGATGAGTTTTAATAGAGTTTAAGTCTATAATTATTGAGACTCTTAACTCTTCATATGGTGAAACTCTTGAGTAGAGTTTTAGTGATGACATTTGATGCTTTAATTTGGTCATGTTATATATATAGATAAAATGACTTTAAGTTTTCTAACATGTGTGTTAGAAAATATGTATCACGAATACGAGGTTAGAGATTGTTCATAATGGACATAAATGTTTTATGTAAACATTTAATTGCCTATGTGTGCATTAAAACTGATGAGAAACAGTTTATTTTATAAACTATATCTTTGGAAAACGTTTTATGTAAACGTTCGATTCTATAATGTGCTTGTTATAACTTTTTTTTTCCAACATGTGTGTTAAGAAAAAAAGTTATTTGGTGAAAACAACTTGGTGTTGTTGTGAACAAATTTAATTGTTCAAGTTTACTACTTAAATGTAGTATTTGTAACAACTTGGTGTTGTTTTGAGCATAATTGTTCAAGTTTAAAGTTTCAAGATGAAATGGGAAACTTGTACTTACAAGTGCATGGAGTCTTATTGAGGGAGTACCTCAAGACACGCCATGGGACAATATTGTTGAGAAGATTTCGGTCAGATTATAAAGTGTTGAAGATAAAAGCACTTTGCTATTTGATGTCTACATATTGTCTATGCTTCCGTTTAAATTTCAAAAGTGATTGACACTTATGATTTAGTTTCCAATGTATTTTATTGTTTTGTGTTCAATATCTTCGGATAACACATGCAATTTTTTTACAAAGAAATAAATCACTAATGGTTGTGACGTATAAATTATTTTTGTGGAAAATAATTATAACGTCGGTTATACATTGTTTAAAAGAATATGGTTTTAAACGGATAGTACATGAAAATACTTGGACATAAACAACTTGAGAGTTGTTACATTGACTAAAAGTCAAAGACGAAACATCAAATGTATAACCACATCATGAATGAGTAATGAAAGAACGTAGTGAGTGTATTGAGATGAAATACACTAACGACATTCATGTCGCATACTTCATTAGAAGTCATTGAAAAATTCACAAGTGTGAATTATAAGATATGAAAGTAAAAGTACTATATGTTATTGTATACCTTTAATAAATCTTACGAGATTTATAAGTAGATGCGTCTACCACATGATTATTGTTAGATCTATATGGAGATTTTACCTTCATTTGGGAGAGCATCCTAAATATACATGTCTCCTAATGAATACCAATAGATGTGTGCAAATCACTTATGGAAAAATTATGAATGTCATGTTGTTAAGTGTCAATCTAGTTGACTCTATCTCACACATAATAGTGATTGTAGATGAGAAACATTCATCTTGTTGGTGATGAATGTGTTCACCAAGTGACTTGGATTAAGGCTTATGGTTAAGTACTTATGAGTCAATAGTAGATCGTTGGAGATCAAAGGTAAACAAGTTATGTTCCTTAAATGAATGATGAAATTTAGCTTTGTGCTATATACAATAATTTGTGAGAACTTCCTAAATATTGATGTTTTAGGATTATGAATAAGTCTCATTATTTTGTCTTAACAAGGGATGAATGTTGCAAAGTGATATTATGATATCCTTAGGGCTGTGAAGAATCAGAATGATGCATCTTCTGTTCACAAGCTAAAGTATTGTAGTCTAAAGCATGCTAGACTAGTACTTGGTTAATTATGGGTCTTGACGGAGACTAATTAACTCTAAACATTCAAATTTGTATGAACACAAAAAGAATTTGTGTATGGACAAAGTTGAGAGAGAATTTTCATTCATTATAAGGAAATAACATGTAACTTTTAAAAATTTGTTTGAAAAGCTAATGAGGAGAACTCATTGTCTAAGCTTATTCTAGATGTTAAATTAGAATTATTCTAAGTTGGAGACAAACTTATGACAATGGCATGTGTTGCTTTGGTCAGCTCGGAAGCTTGTGTAAGCTAATGCAATATGAGTTGAATTCACTGATACAATAAGGTTTGTCTTGTTCAATCATATGTGTATAAATGTTGCCATAAGTGGTGTTACGGAAATGTTGATCAAATGGAAAGAAATGTGGGGGAGGAACCATTTAAGAAACAACCCTATAAGGGTATGTAGAAATGGTTCTCATTAACACATCTAAATGTTATCCAATAACACTTAAATGTGGGGGGTGTCTTGCATTTGTTTTTAGCAATAAGGATTTTTTAATCCAATCTAACATTGCAAATAGACGACTAAGTGGAGGACACAAAGGTCGTAGTGCATATGGAGATGTGTTTGCCTTAAATGATACACGTATCTTACGAAGACATATGTTATAACCAGATTCAGATGGCCACTGAGGTTATAGTCTTAGAAGTTGACAATAGGCAAAATTAACTTACGAGTTAAGAACACATCATGACAACTGATCTCAAATACGCAAAGTTATTTGCTAATGTTATGGATCCAACAACTTGAGGGTTTATTAGAGATCAAGTTGTGGAATGGGACTGAAGCCCTTGAAAAATGAAGTTCATGTGATGGAAACCTAACTCAGTAGACTGGAGATCCCAATAATTGAGTTCAATAGGAAAACCTAATTGTATGAATAAGCGAGGTCACTGTGGGGAAATAACCCTACACATTTAATAAGGTAGTTTATTATAAAGATTAATAAACTTCCTAGTCCATTCCTAAAAGTGACAAGTATGAGGCTAAGCATAATATGTGGTAAATGATTTGGATAGATCACGATAACCACAATGCTTTTAATGATCTAAGGAGAATCACCTATGTTAGAGAGAAGTGGGGTCGCTTCGAATGGAATTGAGGGCACAATTCCTAGAGCTCTCGCAGAACCAGGAAAGTGTTCCACGACCATTATTGGACACGACTATGAGGAGATGACCCGGCTAGGGAGAGTCTTGTGTGAAGTGTATTGTCGTCTACACAAACGGCAGACGAGTTCAAAGACAACGAGATCTACTCAGAGCTAGTGGGCTAAGTGCATTTCATGAGCGAAGGTTCAAAGGGTAACACCTACCTATCGTATGCAAAACTCAACTGTCGAGGTTACATTGGAAATTTTAAGTGTTTTGAATGATCTCCATTCATGTGGGGGATTGTTGGAATTTTGGTGAATGGATATTAAATATATATATAATTTAATGAAATTATAAATATTAATTAAAATATTCATGTGGTAAGTTAAAGAGTAACTCTTGAGTATTTAATTAGTTTTATTAGAGTTTTTAAGTCTCTAATTAAGTGACTGATTAAGTGAATAATTAAGTGAAACTTTTCACTAGTCTTGTACATATAGTAGGCTATGTGCTTTCTTTTGTGACAAGATAATAAGGTATTGTTTTATACATGAAGAATACTAGAAGTTGGAAAAACACTTGAAGACCAACTAGAGAGATGAGTATTCTCTACTTGTTTTCCACCACATGAGTTCAAACACTACAATTACCGGATGTAACCTTGGGCCGGTGAGCCATCTCCGGCAGTACAAACCGCTTCGGCTGTTGTACCCTGGGAGACAGACGCGTCGTCTTTAATAGAGGCGCGAAATCTGTTTTAAGGGAAGCGTGTTGAACACGTGCCTCAACCAAAATCGTCAACGTTTTAGTGTGCTCTTTGTTGCAGTTAATGAGTATTCTTCAAGACTCAAGATGATGAATACTCGAGTCTAGAATGCTATCAAGTGCGCGTGAAGGACCCATCAGAGATGCGGCTTGAATCAAGATTGGTATATATAATTATATTTATATTCTTTTTATTTAGTTATTGCAACCGGTATTGTACTATGATATTTCCTACGAATAACGAGAGTCTCGTTATGATATATTTTGTAATTATATTTTACAAAAGGTGAACCTAATTCCTACATCACATGCGAGTGTGAGACACGTCGGGGGATTAAACTGTTTGAGAATTAGTTTTATCTGATTTTAATTTAGTCATCAATGGTTAACACTTTAAAGAAAGTTTCATCTTAGATGCAACAAATTAAATGCAAGCCACTGACCACAAATCAGTTTATCATATTTTAACCACTTTATTTATTATTATGGAAATGTAAAAACAACAGTAAAAGTTTTCAAAATTGGATAGCAAAACTAAAAACTAGTTAAAAATTGGTTATATAGTACGATACTCTTTATGGCTTTTAAGGTGATTTATATATAATTTTAAGAATATAAAATACTAATCAATTTTCAAAATTGTTTTAATAAATTCACGTATTCTTTCCAAACTATAAAAACCACTAAGGATTTTATTTTTATCTTATTAAATTTTCATAAATTGAAACTTGGATATTATGTAGTTACTTTTCTTAATAGTTATCTTTTATAAACTTATAAACAATAATCCCTAAATACTAATCAAATTTCATTTTCATGATCACTTAATTTTAACATTTATGAAACTTTAACTATAGCAAAACCATATTAAAACTTTACTTAAAACGAAACTTGACTTTTTTATATTTAAAAAACTGGATGATTTTAATAGAATACTCTAGTTATATATCTTTTTAAATATTTTTGAATGTCAAATTTCAATTTTACTTCTTTTGAGACATGAACTTTGCCTCCCCAATGGTCTTTAACGGGGTCTTAACTTTTATATTCTTAGCTTATATGTTGTGGTGGTTTCACTATTTTTAATCGACCCGTCATAAAGTGTCTGCTACGTGAGTGTCACGTAGGTATAAACTCTTACTCACTTTTTTTTACCTTTGGTGTGTAATAGAGATGAACATTTGGTACCAGGTATCGGTACCGAACCATACCGGGTATATTCGGTACCAGTTCACATTTTCCTCGTTTTTCGGTACCGGTACTTTTGGTACCGAACGAGTACCGTGCTCATCCCTAGTGTTTAATGGTTTCACAAATTTTAACTACCTACCATCCTGTTAAATAATAATAAATCTATTAAAATAAAAATATTAAAAGAGAAAAATTATGATTGGTGAAAAGGTTAGGGCAATGTTTTAAATACCGAGATGAACCGGCCGGTTATACCGGTTAAACCGGATATCGGACACGAGTCCGGTACGATAAAGGCCGGTAAAACCCAAATACGGTATGTCTTATGTACGGACGGTAAATCCGGTTCTACCGGTTCAAACCGTTGAACCGGTTTGCATTATCTTAAGATTTGATTTTTTAATTTTAATGAAATACGATATTAAGATAATATTGATCTTTCATATTTCCGATAATTAACCTAGTGTCTTATATTTCAATATTTTATCGTTGTTGAAACTGTTACTCACCTCGTACAATGCAATATTGTTTATAACTAATAAAAATATTCTTAAAATGCTTAATAGTTTATAATAAAAATAATTGTTTTTAGATAAAACTATGATCAGTTACATAAATCCAAGTTGAGATTTGATTGTTTTTTGAAATGAATTTGTATTTTATGGAATTTATAGGGTTAACTACTAACCCGGTTCAACCACCCGATACAACCCGGTTCAACCGGTTGAACCATTTTAGAGCCCAATCCGGTATGACTTAAAAACCGGTTTTTAAAATATTGCGGTTAGAGTCCACCACCCATTCCCACTCTCACGTCCGTTACCATCCTAACTTCATGCCCCTTAACGTTCCGTGAAGCAGTGTTTCACATCCTATTACACTTCACATCGGCTTGACATTAGCACATAACACACAATCTTGTACTAGTTTAGTACCTTTAACTTAGTTTTATAACTTCGTATTACTTTTTTTCTATCGACATGGAAATATTATTATATATGTCTAGCTCTCATGCTCATTTCAACCCTCCTTTTATGTTACATGTATAGCTACCCTATATTTGTCATATTCATAACTATAGCGGCCCACATCCACATCCATCATCACCAACTTTATTTCTTATATCAATATTAAAGTTTAGTAACTTTTAAGGTTTTAAACACGTAATGGCATTCATATCTAACCCTCCATTTTTTACCTTATATTACGCTAAGAATTATTATTTTTTCTCTCTTTTTTTTCAATTAAATAATTATTTTTAATACTTTTATCATTATATTTTTTTCTTTTTTCCACTCACAATTACTTTCAAAATAATATTAAAAAAAATGAACAGTGTCATCTCCAATTTACAGATAAACAATAACATTTTCTCTCTCTACTAGTATTTGCAACCACCACATACAACCACTTTTCATGAAATAAAAACTCCTCTCACATAATTTGGGGGGTTGGATTTGAATTTTCTAACGATGAGTTTCAAAATCAAGTAAGATTATATAATATCAGTTAGATGAGTAACTTAAACAAATTGGAAGTTATATACAATGTGTTAACGCTTAGGGACCATTAGGTCATGAGTTCGATTCTCAAAAGGGGATTTTCCCAGATTTAATGAGTTTCCTTTTGAATTGGTGTATAAGCATTATTGCCTAGGAGAGACGGATATGATCGGGTGAATGGGTGATTCCGCTGGTGGCACAATGATATTTCAGTGGCCCGTCAGTGATCCAAATTTACGATTCGAAAAAAATATATATATACAATGTATTAAATGCTTAAAAAGTTTTGAAAATATTATTCGATATTGTTTTGGTGGTTTAATTGGTCTGATGGATCTTTAAACCAGATATAAAGTTTAAGAAATCTGAAATTATTATATTATACTGTATTGAATACGTCTAATACTTTCTAAATATAACTGGGTATAGTTTTAATAATTTAATTGGTCTGGTTGATTCTTAAAACCAACATAAAATTTAATAAATCTAAAACTTATAATACACTAAATGAGCAACACAAATGAAGTGGTTACCTGGTATGTTGCGGCTCTGAGCGGTTGAACAATTGGCTGATGAAGGCAAGAACACACCGGTCCCGTTACACCCGGTTTTTGAACCCGGTCTGTTAAGAAAAACCGCTCTCATACCCGACCCGTATGACGTCACTCTCCTTCCTCTATAATACTTCATCTGCTGAGTCGACTCGGCCATCTTCCATCTTCTTCCCCACTTCGAGTTTTCCACAACTCGGTGTTGGTTCTGATTCTTCACCTGATACAATCACAACCCATATAATCAAAATACAAAACAGTTAAATAAATCACAATTTTAATAAATTTGCTAAATAATATATTCGTTAGTAATTTGCGACTGGCACAACCTTGTTTTCTTTGAAACCCATAAACACTAAGATTCAACAAAGCACCGGAGAAATACAACCCATATTAAGTTATTAATACATAAGACGAATTTACATCGAGATAGTTGGTAAACGGGCAACAAGCTGCGTCGCTACCCAATATACTAGTTAGCAGAGCCGGCCCTGAAGGAGGGCGGGGAGGACAATCGAACAGGGCCCGTGATTTCGTAGGGCACGTAATTTAAAAAAAAATGTAAATTTTTTTGTTAATAGGGTATAACCAAAAAAATATTAACATAGGCCCACTTAAAAAAATCATATTATTTAAACTATTTAGCCCATTAGGTTAGTGGACTATACCCAAATATTTTCTAAAAACTAATAAAAGAAAAGAATTATGGGCGGCAACTCTTTCATCCGGTTCAAATTGTATGAAAAACTAGTTTAAATTTTTTATTTAGTTAAGACCTAAGGGCACGTTTTTTCGAGCTCGAACAGGGTACATGAATTCTCAGGGCCGCCCTGCTAGTTAGTGCTTTCCAGTTACCAATAAACTCGGGATCGAGGGTTGTTTTTTTTTTTTTTTTTTCAAGGCAAACTAAAGTACTTTTAATCTACTCGTGTTATAGGTGGAGAGTTCCCATCCTACAAGTTGCAGACATCTTACCAGCACACCATGTCCCTTGGGGACGATTGAATTATGTTTGTTATGATCGTCGTCTTCTTGAAGCATGTAATCCTCCATTTGACGGGTCAACTCAAGGATGAAATCGTCATCGTCATCGTTGTCTGTCAAGAAGGAAGAAGATGATGAGTCGCACGAGCCGGAAGCCATCGGGTTGTGATTCGTAGTGTTTGAGGTTGAATGATTGGAGCGATGAAAGTCTCCTCCGGCCATGAGAGGAGAGGAGAGAGCTAAAAGGGTTGAACAGAAAGTGTGTTCGGTAATGGGTATATGAGGAAGTATTAGCTTTGGTAGTTGGATAAAAAGTGAGAGGGACATTCGACTAGAATCATATTCAAATGACGAGATTATATAGTCACTATTTTAATTTTTTATTATAAGTATTTAGATATTAAATAATTAAAAGAGAGAACCTATGTTTTGCTCCATGTGGTTTGGTCGTTTTAACGGTTTTGTCCAAATCCTTTTAAAATAGTCATTTTACTCCCTGATCTATTTAACTTATCTCTATTTTACTCCACGACCCAAACGGCATCTATTTGCAACGTTAAAAACAGTCACATGCCCCTCACATGAGAGACATTTTAGTCTTTTCCCATATTTTTGATATTTTATTATTATATATAATAATACATATATAAAGCAGACATACACTCTATCTCTATATATTTTCTCTCTCTACATGCTCTCTTTTCTCCATCAATCAGCCTCATCATCAACAACCTCCCCACCAACAACCACCATCCTGCACCATCACCTACCGACCACCGCTAACCACCATCTGCCGACACCACCCACCACCCCACTAAGCATCTGCTCCTCCTCATCCGACTACTCAACAACTGAAACCCAATCACTTCCAACACAGGCAAATCAAAACCTACCTTACAATTCACCAAACACAACTCTTTTAAATTAGGAAAACACGAAAACAAAACGGGGATTGGGCCATGGCTTGTTTGCACAAAATAACAAGTCCCTTCATTTGTTCTTCTTCCTGCAAACCCCCCATAAACAAGAAGCAAGAACTGAATCAAAATGTGGCATTACCGCCGCCCATTTCAATTTCAAGAAGAGCAGCAGTAGCAGCAATTCTAATATCAGTGACCCTAATTTCAAACCCTTAACAGTCGGTGGCCAGATAAAGACGCAACAGAAAGGCCATCCCTCTTGAAGAAGAAACTACAGGGAGCAAAATGGAACCCTAGCCGCCGCCACTTACCCCTTTTCAGATCTGAACCGATTTATGTTCCAGTTTGAAGATTGAAGATGAAGCTATAGTATTTTAGATCTGAGTTGCCAGACTACCTCCATTGTCGTCATATGAGTTCTTTACTTCTGTTGCTAGCCATAGTATTTTAGATCTGAGTTGAAAAACCCTAATTTTGGGGTTTTTAGATTTGGTGAGGGATGAATGGTCGAAGGAGGTGGCTGTGATGGTGGTCATAGGAGGTGGTTGTGATGGCGATTGTAGGAGGTGGGTTCCTGTGAGGTGGTTGTGATGGCGGTTGTAGGAGTGGGGTGGTTGGGTGGTGATCGGTGGTGGGTGGTGGTGGTTAGTGATGGGAAAGAAAGAGATAGATTATGGGGGTGTTTGGGATTCATTTTCAACTTCTCCTTCTCAAAAAGTCCTTCTCAAATCCAGAAGTGAGAAATCCTTACTTCTCAAAAACTCCTTTTTGAAGACATAATTAGTACTTAAAGTCCTTTTTTTCATGGTGTTTGGAATTTCTTATGCTTCAAAAGTTCTTCTCAGATGATGTTTGGGTTTCCTTTTCCTTCTCAAAAGTCATTTTGAGCTCCAAAAGTCACTTTTAAAAGGAATCCCAAACACCCCCTTATGTAGAGAGAGAGAGAAGAGAGTTTCGGTATATTACAGATTTACAACCATGTATGTGAATTTTTATTTTTGAAATACTAATAAGTTATTAAATCTTTATATATAAAATTACTAAAATACCTTTACTTTTATACTTGAAGTTCTCAAAATACCCTTTCAGTTAACAAATAACTTGGATGGAGTTAGAGGCGGGGAACAAAATAGGAAAAACATAGTAAACTATTGAAAGAAAATGACTATTTTAAAAGGATTGGGGCAAAACTGTTAAAGCGACCAAACCATAGGAAGCAAAACGGAAGTTTACTCTAATTAAAATCATGTATTTATTAATCAATTTTTTTAGTGACAAACTAAAATACTCACGAATAGGCCTATACAACTTTATCCCAGTTCAAAAAATCCATCTTTATTAAAATAACAACATATAGTACTCTTAGAATTAATCAATTTCCTCCCAGCATTTTATCTTCTTTCACTTTTGTTCTCGATCATTTCTATATGCTGCGCACGTTTGTGTCGAGGATTACACATTACACAGAGGTGGTGGTTGCCCTTTTGCGGGTTTTATGTTCGGGTTTGATTTGATTTAGCAATGGTGTTAGGTGTTGGTGGTCACTGATGGTGTTAAGTCACAATGATGGTGGAGTTGCAACTAATGATAGAGGTCAAGTGATGCATGTATGACATTGTGTGTTGTCACGTCACTTTAGACTTATTTATTATTAGTTTTTTTTGGTAATATATATCAACTCATTTGAGTTGGTTCATTGTGTTAGAAGATATATTTGTGTTTAGGTGACCGGTTACATAATTATTTATAAATTAGTCACACTCATTAGCAAGTTTAGTAGTATGATACAAAGTTTGGTAAAAATAGTAAAAATGAAATGCGGTGCCTTTGTAATTTCAACAGACAAAGAAGATACGTTACAAAATACAAACTCTTATTAGTCGGATTTTCATATAACCATAAATATGATATACGTATCCGGTATCACTTGTGAAATACTACTTTAAATAAGTTATTCTTTTACTTTTTTGTTATAGTCTACTCATTATATCAAATATTAAAAATAATTTTATCATACGTTTCGTTATTACTTGTTAAATAAATAAGTACTTTCTTGTTTTTATATTAGAAGACATAGAAAACCCTTGCTTAATATGCATGTGGATATATTGATGCAATAAACCGAAAATTATTTAATTTGTATTCTCGAATCACAAATTAAAAAGTGTTAACATCAAGTCGTTGTAGTATAGTGGTAAGTATTCCCGCCTGTCACGCGGGTGACCCGGGTTCGATCCCCGGCAACGGCGTATTTTTTTTGTTTTTCATTTTTTTTTTTTTTGTTTTATTTGTCAATTGCTCAATAATTCAATGATGCACTGCCTTTAACTCCTCACTTGCTTACCTTCAACGAAACTCAAAACCTTTCAATTTCCACTTCAAGCCTCCAACACCATCACTTTCAAGTTTCAACCAATTTTTGCAATCAACAAATGACCAATACTACCGCCGCCACCGGCCGCCGCAACCTCAAGAGCACCACCATCCACGTGATGGCACTAGACGGAATTGTAAACGTCAATTCTCTTTTCACTCTCGGTCTTTTTCTCGGCCTAGCGGTGAACCCCGCGGACCCAAATTACACGTTAGTGGACTCATCTGACACGGCATGCCACACCACTTCTAAAGTAGCCGAAAACCTCGTGGCGTTTCATGTCTACTCTTTTAGTTCGTTTCTTTTCTCAAGCCTCATTGCTTTTGGGCTCAAACAAGCTATTAGAACCGCTAAAGATGGTGATACCCGTGTTGAGGTGAGCGATGGGACCATAGCTCATGTCAACTTAAGGGTTCTACGAGCTGGGATGTTAGCGTCGGCTACTGGTTCTTTGTTTGGATGCATGTTCTTGACTCTTGCGTTGGTTAATTTGGTTCAGATCAAGCTCGGAAAGTGGGTTGTTTGGATTGGTATAGTCTAGTTTGCTGTAGGACCGTTGGTAATCTTGGTGCCTTCAGCACTCGTTTTCTACATATGTATCGTGTTACACGCATTCACTCGCTAGTTTTGACTATTGGTAAAATAAAACCATTTAAAGCAGATGTAACCATCTCATTGTTAAAAAAAACATATGCTATTGTTTTCGAAATGTAATCGTCATGTTCGAGCATGTAATGATTTAGTCTTTCTTTTTTCGTACAGCGATGAAAAACCAGTCTCTTTATCTTGATCTTGAATTATATCGATAAATAGTGTGAAATGAAATATGACTTGAAAATTTATACAAGTACAATAGTAAATTAGTTATTTTTTATTTAACAATTTCGACTTGTTTGACCCGTTACATATACGTACAAGACATAACCTAAATAAGTACAAAATGTCACCTTGTTACATAATGCATAGACAAGGCAAAATAACAGTATACTTTTCATGCACAGAAGTAACCATTTTTACTAGGAACAAAGCTTTTATTTCTATATATGACATCGAATATCACATACCAAAGTAAAAAAAAACGTACAAAAGAAGAAGCAAAGAAGTAAATACCGGGGCATCTTTCATATATATGTTTCAACAAAAACTTCGAACGTCTATCTATAAAGACTCCATGAATTTCCTGCAAAATCACATTGCAGGCAAACATCGACTTGTAACCACTCGGGCATTATCTTTAAAAAAAATTCAAAGCTGAAATGTGAACATTTTGCTTTTACACGCAAATAAAAATGTGGATAATGGGCCAAAAGGATGTGGGGTTACTGACTTTTGGCCCGTTATTCATTTAACCCGTCAGAGATAAAACATAACTTGACTTGAACCGTTTGTAACACCTTTAGATTTTTACTTTTAGTTAATGTATTCTTGTAAAGATTAAAACAGAATTAGTTGAATTAAAAGATACCATAGTTGATGGCCAGAGAATCCACGTTCTTGCCTACAAAGGGGCATTGTCTTAATAATAAAGCGACCCTGCATAAAAAAACAAGTAGAACGTCATCTAGTTTTTAAACCAAATGATTTAAAAGATTTTATGCATTAAGTATACACTTTGGGCGACTTTCAACGCAAACCAGTGGCGGGACATATAGTATTAATAGGGGTAGCACTGGCTACCCCTCAACCCCGTCTCCGTAGTGTAAAAATGCCCCTTAACTCCATTTCCGTAGTGTAAAAATACCACTCAACTCCGTTTTTGTTATATAAAGGATACCCCTGATCCTAAAAAAAAAATAGGATACCCCTAACTTTTTGGGCTAGTTCCGCCACTGACGCAAACTGACCCGTTGCCTTTTATAACAGGCAGAAATTTGCCACCTTATTACAACCAAGTAACTAACCTTCCCACCAGTTTCCTCTAGAGGCACTGTCCATATGATTAGGATCATCTTTTCCGTCAACTTTCTTGAACTAAAAACACGAAATAAAACCATAATTTCATCAAATGGTTTTTGAATAATTAACATATAAAAAGTATACTCACTTTAGAATATGACTGTGAAGTCGGGTCACTTGAAGAACAAACATACATATCTTCTTGTCCACCGTAAAATAACGATGAACTTAGGGGAGACGGTTCAACGCTCTCCTGAAAGATTGACCTCCTCTCCATGTTCATCACACCACTATTTGCACTTGCAGTATTCTTAGCTACATTCTCAGCTGCTCAAGAATATATTAATAAAACATTAATTACATATTTAACTAGCATTTCATGATCTAAAGACGTAAATGTTCATTAATCAGAATGTAAGTTGACACATCAGACTCCACAATGCAACAGAAAAATAACAATTTAAACCAATAAAGAAAATATTCTTACCTGAAGTTCCATGGGTTGTAGTCCGCACCTGGCTCTGCAATGTCTCTTTTTGCATCGGTCCAGTTAACTTCACAGTTAAAAAAAACAGATAAAAACATTTATTTCTTGATAAACCTATTATGAGCTTCACCACAAGAGACATTACAAGAATCAAGATCACAAAATATAAGAATTCGCATTTTTAACAACACTTTTTACACCTAAAAATCACCTAACGTCGCACTTGCAAGGATTTGAACCCACAACACTTTCATGTGTCTTAACAATTCAGATTTAAGTCAATTTTAAGATTCAAGAAACTGATAACTAATAAGCAACATAGTCTGATGACGAATGTCCGGATCAGGGCTCGATGTTTGGACTTGGGCCCAAATGCAGACAGGCCCAGTGGGCCTTAGCTGATGAATTTTAACAATTTGCATTTAACATTCAATTTTAGCGTTCAAGAAACTGATAAGAGTGATAGCAAACAAGCAACATAAGCTGATGACGTACGTCCGGATCAGTCTCGATGTTTGGACTTGGGCCAAGACGCCGTCCAGCCCATTGGACCTAACTTGGGCCACATGCCAAACCCTCTTTTCCAAGGGTCCTCCACTTCCAACCCCCCCCCCCCCCCCCCCCCCCCACCCACACCCCATTTTATCTTCTCCTTTTTACTATATGTTATCTATACTTTCTTCATATACATAATACATCATACACATGCATTGATCATTTCATGCATGTATGCTATACATAAGTGCATATATGATTCATTACTTGATCTTCAAGGGATGGTCCAGAGGCTACTATCTCTGGACCGAAAACGCTAGATTCCAGACCGAAAACAGATGTAGCAACTAGCAACATAGTCCTACAAGGGTTATAACTCAAAATCTCCAAAACCACTGGAGTTCACTTAATAATAATAACAAGATCAAGAAACCCACAAACTTAATCTAACAAATTCATTAACATCAAATCATAACGAATAAAAATACCCTTAAATTCAATTATTCAAACCCTAAATAAAATTATCAATCACCCAAATAAATTAACAATTAGTGTGTAATAATAACTGAATACCGGAGGGAAAATTGAAGTGAAAATTCCGGTGGATGACGACTGTGAGTCACCGTCACCGAAAAGTTCCGCAGTGAAAGATGGGGACGACGGCAGCGGCGGCGGCGGTGACGGCGGCGAGAGGGAGGAAGTGGGTTGATTTTTGTTTTCCATAAATGGGTGTAGAATTGTTAATTGGGAAAACAGAGGAAGTGACAAAAGAAGTTGGAAGTTAGAACAGAGCAGATTCACATGAAGGAATCAAGTTATATCTGTGGTCGCATCAAACACATAAAAAACAAAATAATTATTCATTCGTTAAAATCACTTTATAACGAGAAAAAAAATAGGGAAAATTACGAGCATAGCCGCTTGACCAACCTTTTTACGAGAATAGCCATTTAACCGGGCTTAATGGACCTTCCCATCCAAGTGAACCCCCATTTTTATGCACCTTCAATCCAGCCACAACCAAGCGGACACGTGTCCCTTTGGCCTGAACCGGCTTTATGCCGCCACGCCTGTCAGCCGAGCCGTTTCATCCCCAAGCCAAGCCGCTTCGCCCCTTGCCTGATTTATGCCGCTTTGTGGTACTGCCAAGCCGAGCCGCGGTACTGCCAAGCCGAGCCGCTTTGCCCCATTCCAAGCCGCTATACCCTGGATCTAAGCCGCTTCAGAATGCCACCTACCCCCAAGCCGTTTCAACCTACCCCCAAGCCGTTTCAACCTATGCCCAAGCCGCTACACCCTGGATACGAGCCGCTTCAGCATCCCAGCTACCACCAAGCCGTTTCAACCTATGCCCAAGCCGCTACACCCTGGATACGAGCCGCTTCAGCATCCCAGCTACCCCCAAGCCGCTACACGTGTTTTTTATGTATAATTTCGTATGTATATATATAACATCTGGATTTTGCACACATTTGTTTTTTGTCTTCTCGTTATCTTTGTATGAATACATAGTTTGGTCACGTTTAGTATAACTCATGGGTGTTAAGTTTGTGATATACACCGGGGGAAAGTGGGAGGTTGTTAACGGGAACATCGAGTATGTTGCCGGTCACGATTGTATTACTAGACGTGGTTTAGAAGTTGAAACCAATTTTTCGTACATCACTTTTTTAAGTTATATTCGCAAGATGTGTGATATTCAAAATATTACTCGGATATCCTACCGGATGTCTTCGTTTACAGATCCGATCGATATAATGAATGATAATGATGTTGTTTTTTTCTTTAATTTGGCTGAGAGTAAACCGTTTGAATTATTTCAGTTATATGTCATTCAAGAACCCGGTGTTGAGTCTTCTGATTGCGCATTTTTAAACAATTTCAAAGTTCCTGATTTAAATAATGGAGACGCTCCACAGAACCGTGAAAGCTTACACCTCCACAGAACAGGTAGATGGGCAATTCTAGACGACGAAACGGAGAATTGGTCGAAAGATGTTGTCACATTTTACAATAATGGAGACGCTCCATTCTGCTACTCTGCTGTTTTCTCAAGATCAATTGAGCTAGACCAAAATTTTTGGGGCACCCTGTTGGGATATCGTAGTAACGGCTACCTAACGGCTACAGTAAATTTTGTTTAAATCTTTCTACAATATGTCGTATTTTGATTCAAGTAATTTATTTTTGATGTTAACATATTTAAAAATTAATAAATGTTGATTTTACAGCATATTGAAGGTTGGGTTGGAAGACTAATGGCTTGGAGGAGTAGAAAACTTCAAAGGGATACAATGCTAAACTTGCGTTGGACTATTCTACCACCACAATTTTATGAGAATTTATTAGACTCCGTTACTAAAAACGTGGCTATGTATGCTAATGGTAAATTAAACCCATTTCCTTCTTTCATCGACGTTGATTACGTTTTTTTCCCACTGCCGCTGGAAAATAGAGAATGGCTGCTGCTTCGACTTGAGTTGGTAACTCAAGAATTAGTTATATACGCATGTGAAGACATATGTGTTGGTGAAAAGTACAGGAAATGTCATTCACCCACGGTTGACTAAGATCGCAGTTTATTTAGGAGCTTTGTTGGTGCATTTGCGGTATTGGAAAAAGACGGGCAAACCGGAAAGATGCATGACTTTCGAGCTTAATGAAGAATACATGGTGTCTAACAGGTCACTCTCAGGAAATGAGGGAGTCTATCTGTGTATGCTTATGGAGCATCTAGTAACAGACAAACCAATTAATCGATCCGGTCAAACAATTCAAAAATTTTAGCATACAGACGTTTCATGGCCGATAAACTGTATTTTTGGCGATGTTTACCACGCCCAAATGTTGTTTAGTGATATTTATTTTAAATGTTTAATTATTTATACGGAATTATGATGACTTCGTTCTTATATAAACCCCCCAACATCCACACACACCATTACACCTTCAAAATAAACATAACTCACTATGAACACCACATGGGTGTAGGTAACCAAGATCCTATCGAACCAGTGGTTTCCGCACCCCGTCGGCGATCCACTCGACGTCGACCGAACCCTCCTCCTTCGAACCAAATACTTCCCGCACCTGGGAGATTAACACGACGTCGTCTGAACCAAGAAACTACAAACCCACCTCCCTTCAATTAACTCAGTTGCAAACCAACCACTAAAAAACGAAAACATTGTTTATGAATATTACCAGCAAGAACATCCAGACGATTTAACAGATCAAGAGTTGAACTTGGCATACGATTTAGCAGTGAGCACACTTCAAATTGCATCGCCAAACACCAATCAACCTAACCAGATGCTGGAGCAAGGAAGGCCGGAAGGCTATGAAACGGACCCGGGAGAGGAGTACGTAGAATGGTGGGGGGAGGAGGACACTCGATGCCCAACACCGGAGAGCCCACGTCGTACATGTTGGTACTCGCCAAGATCTGACGGTCGTGACAGTGATCGTTCGGTCTCGCCACCCCCATTCTTCTTGGGTGATTGGCCTTAGGAATAATCTATTTTTATTTCTTAGATTTTTAGTTTAATCGTATGTTTATATAAATGCTTGTCCGTTTGTTTCCTATTGTATCTTAATAAATAAAGTCTTTGTCTTATTTAATGTCTATTGCAATGTACATAAAATATAAAATTTATCATATATTAACGGGGAAAATTACAATTTAATTTTACAAATTAAGGCAACATTAAATTAAAGTGAGCTCCGGATTTTTAAGCTAATAATGATACCTGCAAATTAATTAAATAAAAGTTTCCAAATAAAACCAGCGATGATGGTAGCCCATCTGGTTAGTGTGTGTGTTTGTGAGACGGAGGTCGCGGGTTCGATTCGTGTAAGGGGCGGATCATACAAGAGATCCCCCCTTTTTAAACCGGTCAAATCATAATTTTTACCTATGGCACTTGACTAACTGGACTAACGGAGTTCTTTAACTCAGTTGATTGATTCCTTTATTACATAATAACCTAGTTAAGTATCTAACTTAGTTATTATTTATTCCATATATGATTTAACTAACTAGGTTAGTTTAATCTAACCTTTCATTTATAGACGGCCTTCATAAAAATGTATGGAGAAAAGAGTATTTTCATATTTTTTTGATGTTTTTTTGATATTTTTTGATGTTTTTTGATATTTTTTTGATGTTTTTTGATTTTTTTTTATGTATTTTGATATTTTTTAAAAATACTACTGAAGCGGCTCGGCTTGTACTTTAAGCGGCTCGGCTTGTACTTGTAGCGGCATGGCTTGTACTTGTGGGCAGGTGGCGAAGCGGCTTGGCTTGGGGATGAAACGGCTCGGCTGACAGGCGTGGCGGCATAAAGCCGGTTCAGGCCAAAGGGACACGTGTCCGCTTGGTTGTGGCTGGATTGAAGGTGCATAAAAATGGGGGTTCACTTGGATGGGAAGGTCCATTAAGCCCGGTCAAATGGCTATTCTCGTAAAAAGGTTGGTCAAGCGGCTATGCTCGTAATTTTCCCAAAAAAATATATAATATGATGGATGCACTGTACCAAAAAATCATTTTAGGAAGCAAAATAAATAATATGATGGATACATTAAAAATCATTTTAGGAAGCAAAATAATATTTGTACAAATAGGTTATTTAATTCTTAGATTTTCTAGGATATATAGATAAATCTTATATAAATACACCAAGATCTACTTTCACTAGGATTTGAACTTCTAGTTTTAGTTGTATAGCATATCACTTAACCACTGAAATATAGGGTTGTTCAAATCGCTCGTCGCTCGCTCGATTTGAGGCTAGGTTGTAAACGAGCCGCTCTCCTCGGTTCGGTTTGTAATCAAGTCAAGCATGAGCAAAGGTCCGCTCAGATCGGTTTGGCTTGAATTATTATTTTTATTAGTATATATAATACATATAGACATACTGTGACATACATATATAGGTAAAGGATCAAATAAAAATAATATTAACGTACGAAACGTACGCATTGAGGGAAAAAGCAAAAAGTGGCGGTGTCATTTTGGTAATTATCAGCAACTTCAAAATTACTGGGGAAAAAGCAAAAAGTGTATTGTAGAGTAATTTTAAGCATCTGTAAAGTAATTTTGGGAAATGTAGGGTAATTATCAAATTACTCTAGTAGAGTAATTTTGACTTCTGTAGAGTAATTTTGGAAAATGTCTTGTAGAGTAATTATGTTAGCATTTAGTTATGGGGTTTAGCTTTATGGTTTAGTTTTTAGCTTTTAGTTGGGGGGGGGGGGGGGGGGGGGGGGTTAGTGTAATTTTGATTACAATTTTGATAATTACCCTACACGACCAAAATTACTCTACATGAACATTTACAATGGTTTAAGTTTTTTTAGGTTTTTGGGGGTGGGGGTGGTTTAGGTTTTTGGGGGGTGGGGGGTTAGTGTAATTTTGATAATTACCCTACCATTTTGATAATTACCCTACACGACCAAAATTACTCTACATGAACATTTACAAAATTACTCTACAGAAGCTCAAAATTACTCTACTAGAGTAATTTTGAAGTTGCTGATAATTACCAAATGACACCGCCACTTTTTTGACGTTTCTTTCAATTCGTACGTTTCGTACGTTTATTTTATTTTCACGGGAACTTAACTCTACATATATAAACATAGGGAAGGGCTTAGTAGGAAACCCCATCTTTTTTAAAAAACTTTGGAAACCCAACCTCATCCATTGATTGTCCTTTCATCCAACTTGATCAATGGCTATCATCATTTTGGTAAGAATTATAATTAAAAGAAATAGTATAATACACATTTGAAAGTCCGGGAGGGTATTTTCGGCAGAACAAAACCCACTTTTTTGCATTGAAAAGACAAAACCCACTTGTGTCATCATCTCTCTCCTCTTTCTTCTAATCAAATCTTCAATAAACTATTATCTCTCTCCTCTTTCTTCATCATGTGAAAAGAAGAAAGCTTCATGGTCTTCAATGGTGATCCTTCAATGGTGATCTTCATTTGAAGATAATTTCAGCATCATGTGGTCTGAAAAAATCACAAAGACACACGCACGAGTGTGTGTGTGAGAAGAGCGATGACAAAATGAATGTTTTTAGAGAGAGAAAGTTGATGTTTTAGATAGAGAAACAACAATCTTTATCACAAAGACACACGCACGAGTGTGTGTGTGAGAAGAAGGTTTGAAGATCTTCTTCGTGTTCATCGGACGGGTATAGATCCGGTAAGTGTTCTTGAAATATCATTTGACACTTGATTTTTTGTTGAAATGGTTGTTAATATGTTTTTGTGTGCTGAAAGTGTTTTAGTAATGGTTAATGGGGCATCCGTGGTTAATGTTAATGTATTTTAAATAAATCAAAAACTTTAGGATGAGATTTTGTACGGGTTTTTTTGTTGGTTTGGTTGCTTGTTAGGGGCTTTTGATCTTAACATTAGCTGTTTTTTTTTTGTTGGTTTGGGTTGCTTGTTTGGGTTTTTGATCTGAACAGTAAGTGTTTTTTTGTTTGGTTGCTTGATTCACAGACTCAGGCCCATAACATGTGTTAAGCCCCCTGTTATAATGTTATATAACGTGTGTTGATTTACAGAAACAAACCCATAAAGATATTCAATTGAGAAGGTGGATGGATGTACGCGAAGTTAATTCGTGTTCTAGTAATGGTTAATGTTCATGTATTTTAAATAAATCCAAAACTTTAGGATGAGATTTTGAACGGGTTTTTTTTGTTGGTTTGGTTGCTTGTTTGGGGCTTTTGATCTTAACAATAATTGTTTTTTTGTTGGGTTGCTTAATTTACAGAGACAGACCCATAACATGTGTTAAGCACCTGTTAGAATGATATATAACGTGTGTTGATTTACAGAAACAGGTCCATAAAAGATATTGAATTGACAAGCTGGATGGATGAAGGCGACGTTAATGTGGGGACATTGAATAAGTCACATCCTTTGGGAAAGAAGTCTTCGTTCATTTATAACATGTGTTGCTGGTTCATGCTGTAACAGAACACCATGATGTAACCTGACATGTGTTCATGTATAACATGTGTTAAGCCCATGTTAGAATGATATATAACGTGTGTTAACCTTTTGTTAATTAAAAAAAACAAGTAATATCTATTTTATTTTTGTTGATGTTTAAAATATCCGATAATGTGGATACTGAGCGTAAAACTTGTACAAGTAATAAATGTAGAAGTTAGTATGTAACGTGTAATATGAAACGAGCCATTTATGGTAACACATGTACCGGTAATTTTGGAATATATAATATGAAACGGGTCATTTGTTTTGCACATTTTTGGAATGTATAACATGTGTTAAGCCACTGTTATAATCTTTTTGTAACCTGACATGTATTCATGTATAAGCTAGTGGTTTACAAAACACCATGATGTGTATATACTGATCTAACATGTGTTACAATTTGTCTGTTCAGAACATGTAATTGCTTAACATGTAATTGCTTAATGACAAAGGGTGAAAACATTCGACGGGGGCGATGAGTTTAATGGTGATCTTAGTTAATATCGTAACCAACGTAACCCCACTTGTACACATATGATAACATGTAAAGCATCCATTATAACCCGACTTGTATTCATGTATATGAAAGTGGTTTGCAAAACACCATGATGTGCATATACTGATCGTAACACGTGTACAAGTTAAGATAGAACATACAAGTTAATGTTGTAACACCGTATAACTGGGATAACATGTGTTAAGCCTATGTTATAATCTTGGTTTAACCCAACATGGTGTCATGTATAAGCTAGTGGTTTCCAAAACACCATGATTTGTATATACATACTGTAACATGTGTTACGCGCCTGACATGTATAACGTGTGTTAAGCCTCTATTATAACGTGTGTTAAGACTTCCAGAATGGATGCATAAACTACAATAGTAACTTAATAACAACATAGTATACCTGATATAACGTGTGTTAAGCCTCTTTAATAACATGTGCTAAGACTTCCAGAATGTGTTAAGTCCATACCGTTTTAACATCATGTACTAGACAAAACAAAATAAGAGTCTCACATTACATATTAATCGTAAACGAAAATACATAGCACTAAGAAAATGGTGGAGCTTCCTTTTACAGTCTGCCTTAGCTTTTCAGCAGCTACCCTTGTTTTATTGTTTGGGTCGGTCTTGAAACGGTTTGTAAACATGTGGGTGTGCATATGCCAGGGAAGTTATAAAAATGTGTTTTCATGTCACACGTAACACATGTTACGTTGTACATGGGTTTCATGTCACATGTAACACATGCATGTCCGAGAAGTTCAACCTATAACACGTGTTAGTTGTGTTGTGCTGTAACATAAACATGGTCATGATCCTTGAGCATCTGATCCACGTTTGACGAAACCAACGATCCCGACAATTGGATCTTATTTCCCTTGAATCCATCACCGTCCTAATAAACAAAAAGATAAGATAACCGATAAGTCGTTAACCAGACATAAATATTAACACATTCATAGCCAGATGTTCAGACTATAACACGAAATATAACGTGTGTTAACATGTGTATCCAGCAAGATGATGGCATGTAAACGTGCATTATGATTAGCGGATCACGCATGGTAACACATTTATAGGTAGGTTTGAAATAAATTTTTAAAACCCTTGTGTGTATAATTCGATGGTGACACTATTTTGTAAACGGGTGTGTATAATTCTTAGACGGTTTTTTGGATTCGTTATTATTGTTGGGGTTTCCTAATCACTTGTTTTTTGTTACATGTTTTACAAGTGTGTTGTTGAATCCAAAAAATATCAGGTTTGTTTCTCTAAGATCGAAAAATGACTGCCCTTGGTCAGATACTAACATGTGTTAGTGTACATGTTGTGCATGTACTAATCGTAACACGTGTACAAGTTAATAACCCCGTGGTTTACAAAACACCATGATGTGTATACACTGATCTAACATGTGTTACAATTTGTCTGTTCGGAACATGTAATTGCTAAATGACAAAGGGAGAAAACAGTCGACGGGGGCGATGAGTTTAATAGTGAGCTTAGTTAATATCATAATCTTGTTGTAACCCCACTTGTATACATATGATAACATGTAAAGCATCCATTATAACCCGACTTGTATTCATGTATATGAAAGTGGTTTGCAAAAACACCATGATGTGCATATACTGATCGTAACACGTGTACAAGTTAATATAGAACATACAAGTTAATGTTGTAACACCGTATACCTGGGATAACATGTGTTAAGCCTCTGTTATAATCTTGGTTTAACCCATCATGGTGTCATGTATAAGCTAGTGGTTTCCAAAACAGTTACTATTCAGATCAAAAGCCCCAAACAAAGCAACCAAACCAACAAAAAACAGTTACTATCCAGATCAAAAGCCCAAACAAGCAACCAAACCAAGCATAACTTTTTAACACAAAAATAAAAACCTGTAAATTAATCTTACACAACTGAAACAACAACTAACAAAGTACACAGAACTAAAAACCTGCAATTAATTCGTCATACCCTAATACATGTCTCTAATACATCGTCATACCCTAATACATATCTCTATAACATGTTACTATGGTTTAGCTGTGAAACAGGAGTTCAGACTATAACACGTGTTACGTTGGTTGTGCTGTAAGACAAACTTGGCTTTTCGTTTCTAAAAACAGATGTCCATAAGTTCAAACTATAACACGTGTTAGTTGTGTTGTGCTGTAACATAAACATGGTCATGATCCTTAAGCATCTGATCCACGTTTGACAAAACCAATGGTCCCGAGAATTGGATCTTGTTTCCCTTGTATCCATCACCATCCTAATAAAAAAAAGATAAGATAACCGTTAAGTCGTTAACCAGACATAACTATTAACACATTCATAACCATGGTACTTTTTTTTTTTTTTTTTTTTTTTTTTTTTAAGGCAAACTAAAGTACTTTTAATCTACTCGTGTTATAGGTGGAGAGTTCACATCCTACAAGTTGCAGACATCTTACCAGCACATCATGTCCGTTGGGGACGATTGAATTATGTTTGTTATGATCGTCGTCTTCTTGAAGCATGTAATCCTCCATTTGACGGGTCAACTCAAGGATGAAATCGTCATCGTCATCGTTGTCTGTCAAGAAGGAAGAAGATGATGAGTCGGAAGCCATCGGGTTGTGATTCGTAGTGTTTGAGGTTGAATGATTGGAGCGATGAAAGTCTCCTCCGGCCATGAGAGGAGAGGAGAGAGCTGAAAGGGTTGAACAGAAAGTGTGTTCGGTAATGGGTATATGAGGAAGTATTAGCTTTGGTAGTTGGATGAAAAGTGAGAGGGACATTCGACTAGAATCATATTCAAATGACGAGATTATATAGTCACAATTTAAAAAAAAAATTATTATAAGTATTTTATATATTAAATAATTAAAACCATGTATTTATTAATCAATTTTTAGTGACAAACTAAAATACTCACGAATAGGCCTATACGTGTTTTTTTAATCGCAAATCTTTCGATCAAACTCAAAAACGAAATCAGAGGCCTGATCTGAGCCAACGTTTTATCTTTTTTTCACTTTTGTTCTCGGTCATTTCTATATGTTGCGCACTTTTGTGTCGAGGATTACACATTACACAGAGGTGGTGGTTGACCTTTTTGCGGGTTTTATGTTCAGGTTTGATTTGATTTAGCAATGGTGTGAGGTGTTGATGGTCACTGATGGTTGGATTTTATAAAAATACCTTCAAACAGTCATCTTGTCAACGGAAACAAGCCCCCAACATTCCATTTTTTCAAAATTCAACGCGTGATAAATATCACGCGTGGTAAGTTTCACGAGTGATAAATGATGGTGGCGGCGGTGTGCTAAAGTTTTTCACGAGTGATGGAGGTTCCATTACTCACCACCCCGGGCCCCCTTATTATGATGGTGGAGTTACAACTAGTGATGGAGGTCAAGTGATGCATGTATGACATTGTGTGTTGTCACGTCACTTTAGACTTATTTATTATTATTTTTTTTGGTAATATATGTCAACTCATTTGAGTTGGTTCATTGTGTTAGAAGATATATGTGTGTTTAGGTGACCGGTTACATAATTATTTATAAATTAGTCACACTCATTAGCAAGTTTAGTAGTATGATACAAAGTTACAAAGTTTGGTAAAAATAGTAAAAATGAAATGAGGTGCCTTTGTAATTTCTACAAACAAAGAAGATACATTACAAACTCTTATTAGTCGGATTTTCATATAACCATAAATATGATATACGTATCCGGTATCACTTGTGAAATGCTACTTTAAATAAGTTATTCTCTTACTTTTTTGTTATAGTCTACTCATTATATCAAATATTAAAAATAATTTTATCATACGTTTCGTTATTACTTGTTAAATAAATAGGTACTTTCTTGTTTTTATATTAGAAGACATAGAAAACCCTTGCTTAATATGCATGTGGATATATTGATGCAATAAACGAAAAATTATTTAATTTGTATTCTCGAACTTAAAAGAGTTTAGTTTTTGTGTTATTTATCACAAATTAAAAAGTGTTAACATCAAGTCGTTGTAGTATAGTGGTAAGTATTCCCGCCTGTCACGCGGGTGACCCGGGTTCGATCCCCGGCAACGGCGTATTTTTTTTGTTTTTTTTTATTTGTCAATTGCTCAATAATTCAATGATGCACTGCCTTTAACTCCTCACTTGCTTACCTTCAACGAAACTCAAAACCTTTCAATTTCCACTTCAAGCCTCCAACACCATCACTTTCAAGTTTCAACCAATTTTTGCAATCAACAAATGACCAATGCTACCGCCACCACCGGCCGCCGCAACCTCAAGAGCACCACCATCCACGTGATGGCGCTAGACGGAATTGTAAACGTCAATTCTCTTTTCACTCTCGGTCTTTTTCTCGGCCTAGCGGTGAACCCCGCAGACCCAAATTACACGCTAGTGGACTCATCTGACACGGCATGCCACACCACTTCTAAAGTAGCCGAAAACCTCGTGGCGTTTCATGTCTACTCTTTTAGTTCGTTTCTTTTCTCAAGCCTCATTGCTTTTGGGCTCAAACAAGCGATTAGAACCGCTAAAGATGGTGATACCCGTGTTGAGGTGAGCGATGGGACCATAGCTCATGTCAACTTAAGGGTTCTACGAGCTGGGATGTTAGCGTCGGCTACTGGTTCTTTGTTTGGATGCATGTTCTTGACTCTTGCGTTGGTTAATTTGGTTCAGATCAAGCTCGGGAAAGTGGGTTGTTTGGATTGGTATAGTCTAGTTGCTGTAGGACCGTTGGTAATCTTGGTGCCTTCAGCACTCGTTTTCTACATATGTATCGTGTTACACGCATTCACTCGCTAGTTTTGACTATTGTTAAAATAAAACCAGTTAAAGCAGATGTAACCATCTCATTGTTAAAAAAAACATATGCTATTGTTTTCGAAATGTAATCGTCATGTTCGAGTATGTAATGATTAGTCTTTCTTTTTTCGTACAGCGATGAAAAACCAGTCTCTTTATCTTGATCTTGAATTATATCGATAAATAGTGTGAAATGAAATATGACTTGAAAATTTATACAAGTACAATAGTAAATTAGTTATTTTTTATTTTAACAATTTCGACTTGTTTGACCCGTTACATATACGTACAAGACATAACCTAAATAAGTACAAAATGTCACCTTGTTACATAATGCATAGACAAGGCAAAGTAACAGTATACTTTTCATGCACAGAAGTAACCATTTTTACTAGGAACAAAGCTTTTATTTCTATATATACATCGAATATCACATACCAAAGTCAAAAAAAAACGTACAAAAGAAGAAGCAAAGAAGTAAATACCGGGGCATCTTTCATATATATGTTTCAACAAAAACTTCGAACGTCTATCTATAAAGACTCCATGAATTTCCTGCAAAATCACATTGCAGGCAACATCGACTTGTAACCACTCGGGCAATTATCTTTTAAAAAAATTCAAAGCTGAAATGTGAACATTTTGCTTTATAACACGCAAACAAAAATGTGGATAATGGGCCAAAAGGATGTGGGTTACTGACTTTTGGCCCGTTATTCATTTAACCCGTCAGAGATAAAACATAACTTGACTTGAACCGTTTGTAACACCTTTAGATTTTTACTTTTAGTTAATGTATTCTTGTAAAGATTAAAACAGAATTAGTTGAATTAAAAGATACCATAGTTGATGGCCACAGAATCCGCGTTCTTGCCTACAAAGGGGCATTGTCTTAATAATAAAGCGACCCTGCATAAAAAAACAAGTAGAACGTCATCTAGTTTTTAAACCAAATGATTTAAAAGATTTTATGCATTAAGTATACACTTTGGGCGACTTTCAACGCAAACCAGTGGCGGACATATAGTAATAATAATTTAATAGGGGTAGCACGGGCTACCCCTCAACCCCGTCTCCGTAGTGAAAAAATACCCCTTAACTCCATTTCCGTAGCGTAAAAATACCACTCAACTCCGTTTCTGTTATATAAAGGATACCCCTGATCCTAGAAAAAAATAGGATACCCCTAACTTTTTGGGCTAGTTCCGCCACTGACGCAAACTGACCCGTTGCCTTTTATAACAGGCAGAAATTTGCCATCTTATTACAACCAAGTAACTAACCTTCCCACCAGTTTCCTCTAGAGGCACTGTCCATATGATTAGGATCATCTTTTCCGTCCACTTTCTTGAACTAAAAACACGAAATAAAACCATAATTTCAACAAATGGTTTTTGAATAATTAACATATAAAAAGTATACTCACTTTAGAATATGACTGTGAAGTCGGGTCACTTGAAGAACAAACATACATATCTTCTTGTCCACCGTAAAATAACGATGAACTTAGGGGAGACGGTTCAACGCTCTCCTGAAAGATTGACCTCCTCTCCATGTTCATCACACCACTATTTGCACTTGCAGTATTCTTAGCTACATTCTCAGCTGCTCAAGAATATATTAATAAAAACATTAATTGCATATTTAATTAGCATTTCATGATCTAAGACGTAAATGTTCATTAAACACAATGTAAGTTAACACATCAGACTCCACAATGCAACAGAAAAATAACAATTTAAACCAATAAAGAAAATATTCTTACCTGAAGTTCCATGGGTTGTAGTCCGCACCTGGCTCTGCAATGTCTCTTTTTGCATCGGTCCAGTTAACTTCACAGTTAAAAAAAAAACAGATAAAAACATTTATTTCTTGATAAACCTATTATGAGCTTCACCACAAGAGACATTACAAGAATCAAGATCACAAAAGTAAAGTAAAGTAGATGTATTATAAGAATTCGCATTTTTAACAACACTTTTTACACCTAAAAATCACCTAACGTCGCACTTGCAAGGATTTGAACCCACAACACTTTCAGGTGTCTTAACAATTCAGATTTAAGTCAATTTTAAGATTCAAGAAACTGATAACTAATAAGCAACATAGTCTGATGACGAATGTCCGGATCAGGCTCGATGTTTGGACTTGGGCCCAAATGCAGACAGGCCCAGTTGGCCTTAGCTGATGAATTTTAACAATTTGCATTTACCATTCAATTTTAGGGTTCAAGAAACTGATAAGAGTGATAGCAAACAAGCAACATAAGCTGATGACGTACGTCCGGATCAGTCTCGATGTTTGGACTTGGCCCAAACGAACCGAACGTTCAGCGAACAGTTCGTGAACTGTTCGGCGGGAAGTTCGTTTATGTTCGTTCGATAAGCTTAACGAACGAACACGAACAAAAAATTTTGTTTGATAAGCTTAACGAACGAACACGAACAAAGGTCTCGTTCGTTCGACTGCGTTCGTGAACGTTCGGTAATATGTTCGTTCGTTTATGTCCTTTCGTGTTTGGTTTTTTATGTTTATTTTTCTAAAAGTTTTTAATGTTTTATTAATTTTTTACTTTCCCCATATGTATTATTTCCCTCTCTCTAGCCCTCTCCCTCTTTTGATATCACGTTCCTTCATTCAGCTTATCTCCAATCGATTGAACCCAATATTATCCATCCCTTCAATCTTTAAATGGTTATATTTAACTACTTTCGTTGTGTACAATGTTTAAGATTAACGGTGCCTTTTTTAATTTTCAAAATTAAAGTTCATTTGTGTTCTTTTGCGTTTGTGGTTAGTGTTCACGAACTGTTCGCGAACAACCAAAATTCCTTAACGAACGAACACGAACACAAACTTCTGTTCGTCATGTGTTCGCGAACAGTTCACGAACATCAAAATTTCCTTAACGAACGAACACGAACATAGCCTTGTTCGTGTTCGTTCGGTTCGTTTACAGCCCTAATACATCATACACATGCATTGATCATTTCATGCATGTATGCTATACATAAGTGCATATATGATTCATTACTTGATCTTCAAGGGATGGTCCAGAGGCTACTATCTCTGGACCGAAAACGCTAGATCCCAGCCCGAAAACAGATGTAGCAACATAGTCCTACAAGGGTTATAACTCAAAATCTCCAAAACCACTGGAGTTCACTTAATAATAATAACAAGATCAAGAAACCCACAAACTTAATAAACAAATTCATTAACATCAAATCATAACGAATAAAAATACCCTTAAATTTAATTATTCAAACCCTAAATAAAATTATCAATCACCCAAATAAATTAACAATTAGTGTGTAATAATAACTGAATACCGGAGGGAAAATTGAAGTGAAAATTCCGGTGGATGACGACTGTGAGTCACCGTCACCGTCACCGAAAAGTTCAGCAGTGAAAGATGGGGACGACGGCAGCGGCGGCGGCGGTGACGGCGGCGAGAGGGAGGAAGTGGGTTGATTTTTGTTTTCCATAAATGGGTGTAGAATTGTTAATTGGGAAAACAGAGGAAGTGACAAAATAGAAGTGACAAAAGAAGTTAGAAGTTAGAACAGAGCAGATTCACATGAAGGAATCAAGTTATATCTGTGGTTGCATAAAACACATAAAAAACAAAACAATTTATAACGAGAAAAACATATAATATGATGGATACATTGTACTAAAAATCATTTTAGGAAGCAAAATAATAATATGATGGATACATTGTACTAAAATTCATTTTAGGAAGCAAAATAATATTTGTACAAATAGGTTATTTAATTCTTAGATTTTCTAGGATATATAGATGAATCTTATATAAATACATCAAGATCTACTTCGTTAAGATTTGAACTTAAATTAAATCTTTTATGAGATACTCTAGATCGGTTTTATAAAAGCTCGAACCGAGTCGAACTTAAATGAGTTTGAATTGACGTAAACTTTAATTGAAGTATTTATTAAACGAGCTAGAGCACAAGTCTTATACAATAAGATTAATTATGAGTAAACGAGACTATTTTTATGTGCATATAATAATAGTTGTTATAGGGATGATTGATATACTTGGGAAGTCATGTATTTATTTCGTTTATCCTTGCATTTTTTATTTTTTTCCCTGCTAATTTTCATGTTTTGGATACTTATTTGATTATTTGGTGAATTTATAGCAAATTAGCAATTGGTGGTGAAACATGAAGTTTTAGGGAAAAGCTCAAAGTCGAAATGGGGATTGGATCAAAAGTATGAAGCATAAAGAAGAAACTACTAGTCCAAACATGCATTCTCTCTATTCCTAATTTTTCTTTGTGTGTAGTTCTTCCCAGCTTCTTCTTACCTATTTCTTCTCGTTTTCTCGTCTAGTTGTGGTTTATTTGCCTGTTTACCGTTGTTCTCTAGCTTATTAGTTGAAAACCATGCTTATTTACATGGATTAGGACTCGATAAATGTTTAGTATCAAGGGTTGCATTTTTGTGCCCACAGATTTATATCCGGTCTTACTTGCTCTATACATGACAACCAGTACGCTTGTTGTATTGTGTTGTTAGTATGATAATTACCTTTTTAAAGTCGTTTATGTGAGTACCTTTAAGCACACATCAATGGCAATGAGCCAGGTATTGAAAATCGTAGTTACATACCCAGTTGGAAAAATCGTATCCCATACCTGGCCCAATACCTATCAGGTATTTGTGGGATAATTACCCATCGGGTAATGGGTGTACCCAGTTGAAAAAATCGTATAAGTTATTTCACTTAGTTTGTTAAAAAATACCCATTGTAACTTCCAAATAGATGCTTTTTTTACTATTATAATTATACTAGGTGGACACCCGCCCGACGGGCGCGGGAAGATCGTAAACATTGAATGTAAGCCTACATTTATATGTAAAATTTGATGTGAAATTATTTAATGAATTCACGTTCGCATTATACTTAAGAATACATTAATAACGTTTATATGTAAATATAACCGAAGTACGAAAAAGCCCCTACGGATTCTGTCATTCCCAACTTGTCGACTAATTAAGTTTAGACACAAGAGAAACATAACGAACCCACAAAACATGTTTACTAACACAAATATTCTTTGTTTATAAATATGGTCCAAGCCCAAACCTTGTTTATTAAATGTGGTTCAAGCCCAACACATGTTTATTAAATCTGGTCCAAGGCCCATATGTTGAAACAATATTCATGTGTCTTAATTGATCAAATAAAACATTGTATCAAAATGACTTGTTTCCCAAATATCCTTTTAAAGTACCTTTAAATTACATGATTTGATATCATGATTGCAACTTAATCTTTACTTTGATAAGTCACATTTAGAAGATATATATCAGTATCATAACAAAATCCAATATCGCTTCATACAAACAAAATGGTCTAATTAAGTTATAGACATACAGACTGAAAACATCAATGAGTAGCATAGCAAAGCATACGATAATATACATAAACAAAGGTACTTGTTCAAAAACACAAACGTTAACAAACCAACAAAAGCTTAGTTCATATCAACCACCACTTAACTACGCATTATAGATATATAGAGTTTTATTAATCGGATCAGACGTTTTTCAATATTATGGTGTTTTTTGAAGTAACAAAGGTGAAATCAAGCATCACACCATCAATCAAGTTGTTGCCAGCCATAAATTTTTGCCAGTTCTCGACCGATTAACGAATCGCACATCCGTTTTTTTCAATCTTGGCTGTGTAAACAACAACATTTCCTTCCAAGTTCTGAACTTTCAATGAATGTTTCTTCTTCGTAAACCCGGCTCGATTAGCAACTTCGACAGGAAGACGCTGCATTTACTAACGTACATTAAAAATCAAAGTTATTTAAAATTATTTAATAATTACTAAAATATAAATCGAAAGTTTAAGAAACGAAAAATCATACCAGCCTATATTCTCCTTTTCGTGTAAAGTCAAAATTTTCAGCATCTAGGTGAACATTCCCTGTTTGACCTTTCTTCGGGAGGCTATGCTTCTTCAATCTGGAAGTGCCAACCGAGGGTACATTTTGCTTTACCTATATGATTGGTTAAACATATAAGTAATATTATTCTTATGACAATCATTAGGATTAAAAGTTTAGATGATGATGTGGCATTAATTATACAAAGTAAATCATTACAACATGTTTGTCTTCAATTTCACAAAACTTTAAACAATTGATGTTTTAAAGTTGATGGTAGTATCAAACAATTCTTTGCCCTTTTTTAATGTTCTGGATGTTAAAATAATAAAGTAAATACTTATGATGGTAAAAAAAACAAAAATAGTATAATACAGAAAAAATAGCCTATTGAAAGACATGGTGATACTTAACACGGGTACATACCTTTGGAGTGCAATCAACAACATCTTGTTTCCTTCTCATTGGTTTCACAACTTCTTCGTTAATCATGATACCTTTTTCTTTATGAATGTCAGGAAGCTTTGTCGATACACATATCAAATTATCATAAATAAACCACTTGATTATGTGACATCGTTAAATTTCCTATGAATTGTAACCATTATGTGACATCATTAAATTTCCTATGCTTTACCTATATTATCTTTTTAACCGAAGAACCGGGTGCCATATCATCAGCAATGGAATCATCACAGTTAGGAGATGCATTACGGATGTTTGAGCTTTCATTCCGTTCTCCTTGATTAAGAGAACGACCATTAACGTCTGTCGCATTATGCAGTACAATATCCATAGATAAAAATGAATTACCATGAACCGTAGATAAACATGTAAACGCCACTTAAACCTCATTTATATATATTTTATAATTTATAAGAAATGAGAGGGAACATACCATTATTGTCTAATAACGAAGATTTTGGTAGCTTTCGAGACTTCATAATATCAGAATTCATAGCAGGGCTCGTTTCAAGCCCAGAGGACCTTTTCCTACCACATTCCACTGGTAAGAAAAAAACATTAGAGATTGTTTAAACATTCCATTTCTTGGGTTGATACAAATTATTTAAGGTAGAATGAAACACTAAAATATATCGGACAAATTGGATCAATTTACATTACTGGATGCAGATTATGTTACAATCAGTCAATAATATATAATTATATATATATATATATATATATATATATATTTGTATAAATTTAAATAAACGTGTAAACCATACCATTTGTAATATTTGACAATGGACTTCTGTCCATTGTATTTGGCGCCCACTGCTTTACGCGCAATGAAGATTTATTGGTTTCATTGGCAGTCGTAGATAAATCAAATTTAGGTAGAGGACTACTAATGAACCTTCGTTGACCATGTACGGAATTTTGACCAGCATTTTCATCCTGGTATGTCGATTTAACTGTAAATTAAACATAATGAGCAGCTATAAAAATGATAATGAGTCGTTAAAAAAAGGATTGATGAATTACCAAGAGTCGTTGATGGTGATAGGCCCCGCCGGAGAGATCCTCGATCAAAGTTGGGGGGAGTGCACATTACACTACCTATCCTTTTAGAAGATGATTCACTCAACACGTTAGTGCGATTGGCTGTTAACTTAGATGCGCTATTACCACTTGTACAAACTTCATGAATTGATGAATTACCAAGAGTCGTTGATGGTGACAGGCCCAGCCGGAGAGATCCTCGATCAAAGTTGGCGGGAGTGCACATTACACTAACTATCCTTTTAGAAGATGATTCACTCAACACGTCAGTGCGATTGGGTGTTAACTTAGATGCGCTATTACCACTTGTACAAACTTCATGGATTGATGAATTACCAAGAGTAGCTGATGGTGACAGGCCCAGCCGGAGAGATCCTCGATCAAAGTTGGCGGGAGTGCACATTACACTACCTATCCTTTTAGAAGATGATTCACTCAACACGTCAGTGCGATTGGGTGTTAACTTAGATGCGTTATTACCACTTGTACAAACTTCATGGACACCTTTTAATGAAGGATGATACCATATCACATAAGTTTGACATAATATATTGAAACAAACCAATTAAAATCTAAAAAATACATTGTACAAAAACATACCTCCAATATTGTTATCAACACTTACAGATGAACCTATAAGACGACCCACACTATTGTTTCTACGATTTTTTAACATAGACTTTCTTCTCTGGCGAGAATCTTTTGACTGTTCTGTTGTGCACCGTGGAAGATACTCTCTATTTCGTTGCAAAAAATAATTATTTGAATCCATAACTGTTTAACAAACAAATTTAGGGTTATCATTGTTAGATTAAAGTATTACACTAATAAACACAACAACCAAAGAGATAAAATATCAATATGTATCCTGATTAAGAACATAACAACAACACTCACTAAACAAAATTCGAATCTTACAACAACATTAATTGTTCAAAAACAAATTGGCTATCAATCGCAAGGAAGGTGTTAACAATAACTTTATTTGTTTACAAAAATCATACCGTGGATATTTAGTCCGATTCCTTGCCCAGAGATTACGAAAATCTTATTGTTGAAATCTTGGAGGTGCTACCGTATGTTTTCGTGTAATTAAGGCGGGTGAATTTGAGATTTCACCAAAAGAACGGAGATGAAAATTAGAAGTCTTCAAACTTACCTAATTTACACTAATTTACCTATTGGGCTTTTAACTCTGTATAATTAAATGTGCTAATAAATTAGGTACCCATGGATTTAGATATAGATATTTAAACTATTGGGCCTATGTACAATGTATATCTATAGGTAACATGAAATACAAACAAACTTATACATAAATATTATAACCACCAAATTGATTAAGTTCAAATCATGCTTGTACAAACAGTTGATAAGTTTAAACCTGTTTTATAACCAACTATATGAATTTACTCAGAAAAAACTGAAGTATCTATAAAAACAAATTTTCTACAATAAAATTTTTTGGCGGTATATGACTCAAAATGAAACTACAATTAGGATATTTTAATATAGATTGTTGAATATCAAGTAGAAAATATCAATTCAAACATAACCAATAAAATGACATTGTATTTTCATTAAGACACTGAAACTTGATCTCAGTTGAAAGACGTCAGCATTGCTCGGCAAGTTATAATGTTTTACAAAACTTGATCTCGACAAAAGATGTTTAAAACCAGATTATCTGGCATATCTTATGTGTGTTGTTGGACATCAATAAGTAAATTCTCCCTCAAACATGATTAATACAAACCTTGGACATTATTAATTTAGTTTTATTAATAAAAATATTTATTATCAACAATAATTAAATACATAAATTTTTCTTGTCCGCAAAGCTGACATTTAAAAGCCAATTGAGTAACATATTTTGAATTGCACAAACCTAAAAAAAGATTATAATGCAAAAAAAACATCAACCAAATCCAGGCTTAATACATAGTACATGTTTTCCAAAGTACATACACATCCTTACATAATTCAGTTTCAAAAGCTTACCAAACCAAACACATAAAAACCAGTTCAACAAACCGTTACTTAAAAATCCATTCACCAAAAGACATTTAAACAAACACCAAAATATAACAAACACTTCTAATCTTCTAACTGTTAAACTTAGATGGCTTCTTGCGGTTTCGTTTGTTGTTCGAAGATAGTTCACCAACATTTAACCCTTCCACATGCTGAACGCTTCTCTTGCCATTCGGACTGGATCCTGAATCCTTCTCTACTTCAACGGCGGAAGAGTCGGCCGTAACAGACAACACATCCTTGAATTAAATCACAAAACAACTATTAAAGTATTACAAGTTTTGTCCTTTATGTATGTCCAAAATTGCAGGCGCTGTCCTTTGTCTTTAAAATTGATGAGTTTTGTCCTTAATGTTTGCAAATCTTGCACGTTATGTCCTTTAGGCCAAACTCAGTTAGATTTTTTGGTTAAAACTGATCATGTGCAAGGCACATGAGGGCATTTTAGTCATTTTACATACCCAAGGACTATTGAGCAAATCACTTAATATAAAGGACTAATGTGCAAAAATCATTTACATAAACTGATGAAGACCAAATATTCAGAAACAATATGGAGACCAAATCTTCACCGGTCACCACCATGTGCCACCACCACCACCACCGCCTTCATGTACACCACCACATTCTGCCACCACCGCCATCTTCACCACCGCCTTCATGTACACCGCGTCTTCACCGCCATCTTCACCACCGCCTTCATGTACACCGCGTCTTCACCGCCGCCGTCTTCACCGCCGCCTTCGTGACGGGGATTCGAAAGTGAGGAGGAGGTACAGGTCTAGGGTTTTGAGATTGGGGAAGACTGATTGTATAATTTTCACCACCGCCGTCTTCACCACCGCCGTCGTCTTCACCATCGCCGTCTTCACCACCGTCTTCACCACATCCCAGATCAAAGATTCAACGCAACAACGAGTGTTTCCGGCGAAAGAGAAAGGGGTTGTTGGCCTACTTCCGGCGAACTCCGATCAACGATTGAATCCCATATCGAAGATTCCGACGAATTCTTCATTTCTGCTTGCTCTCGATCTACTGCGGCCTCCTGTGACGCCATTAAATTCTGGTATATTCATGGAATTGAAATTTAATTTGTTCTTTTTGTCTCACATAATACAAAATTCAAATCATGCAATTGATGGGTGTGATTCATTTGTTTTTATGTGGTTTGTTCTGTAAATTATAAAAGTCTGATTCAAGTTGAAAATCCATGTACATAAACGAATCTGGGATTGCAAATATCATCATTATCACTATGCAGGCAAGATATTCGATGAAATTTCTCAAAGGGTTTACATTTATGGAAATTGGTTGTAAACTGTGATGATAAATTTAAATATGTTTTTATGGATTATTGAACTTGTTTAAGATTTTGATTAGTTACTGTCTGGAGTATCTTGTGATCTTTTGGTGATTAGTGAATTTATTTACATTTTGCTAACTCGTGGTTGTGCCGTTAGAGGCGGTGGTGGGGGTGGATTTATGGGAGGTTGCAGGTCGGTGGCGTGTTTGTGGTGTTAGGGGCAGATGGGGGTGGGAGGTGGCGGTAGGTGTGAGAGAGAGAGAGAGAGTGCTGAGTTTTTTTTTTAAATATTTTTTTTATTTTTTACACAATAGTCCCTTGATATAAGTTGTGTTAAACAATAGTCCCTGGGGAGGTGAAAAGACAAGAAAGCCCTCATGTGCCTTGCACATGACCAGATTTAACCAAAAAAATTAACTGGGTTTGGCCTAAAGGACATAACGTGCAAGATTTGCAAACATTAAGGACAAAACTCGTCAATTTTAAAGACAAAGGACAGCGCCTGCAATTTGGGACATACATAAAGGACAAAACTTGTAATTTACTCAAGTATTAAATTCGGATTCATATAATACAAATTGAAGTAAAATCTCATATAATGTTCTAACTCACCTTAGAGATCGAGTCACCGCCACTCTGTGAATCTTCAGATAGTTGCACGGCTTTCGAGTCCCAAACTTCTTGACTTGCCTAATAACAGAGTATAAAAAACATTAAGGAATTGAATTTTACTATGGAAAATTGAGTAACAAACTTTAATTATTGAAAGCATTAATGTTTGAACGGTTAGTAACATCATACCTCATCAGCAACATCACCATCACGCGGAACGACATTATCCGCAACCAGTTCATCTAATATATCCGGATCGTCACATATTTTTTGGACTGTGTAAACATGATAGTCATGATTAAGATTGTATTGCGTAATGTCAACCTTAAACGCCAGTTTCTTTTCAAGCAACCGAGTGAGCTCATATGGAAAACTTTGAGTATCATTAGACTTCACTTGGCGTTCCCTTATGTCACTTGCACTTGAACCAACAATCTTCATAACATCTTTATCAAACATTTCAAACGTCACACTACCAGTTTCATCTTGAACCCTCACATGAACCTTGAACCTGAAATATATATAAGATGTTCTGTAAAAAGTTAAAAAATCTACATTCTAAATTCTGTATACAGCTGAAAAACCATAAATAATTGGAACATCCACGTAATCTTACTTGATGGTTATGGATGTACATTCTTCTTCACACTTGGGACAGACCAAAGAAGTGGGCGCCAGGTTCATCACTGACTCCGCAATAGTTTGAGCATATTGCAAATACTCAGTTTTAGTCAGCACCTTCTTAAAACACTTTCGACAAGCAGGATAAAACCAACCATAGTTTTCTTGAACAATCTTGATGGTTGCGACTACCACACATGACATTGTCTATGATAGCAAATAAATTCAACTGCATTATTCAACCTGTGTATGTGTACGTGTGTGTATGTGTGTGTTTATATATATATATATATATATATATATATATTTATAGACACACACTGCAAAAGTGTATATATGTAGATTAATATAGATATATAAAAATATATATTATAAAAAATTCTGGAATTGCAGAAAGTGTATAAATGTATGTGAATTATTCTAATCGTTTCGATCTCAATAATGTCGTCAACATTCTTCTTCGGGTAATCTATCAGAAATTCTTGCCGGACAGGAAAAACAGTTTGAGATGACAGTATCGATTGAGAAGAAGAACCACCAGCTTGGCCTTGTAGTACCAAAAGGCTATAAAATTAATTGTACAATCAATAAGAACTTCACATTACAATAGATAATATTCTGAAAATATTTGAACACATGAATATTGAATAAATACCTCTTCCTGAGTTGTCTAACTTCATCGATTTCTGGATTAAAAAAGATACGTGTACCAAACTTATCATTCTGAACAGTGTATTTTCCTAAACATTTTGGATATAGAAAACCATCAATTAATTAGACTACAATAATAAAACAATCAATTATATTAACGAAATTACCATGCCATTCATTAATCTTTCCGTGCTGAATGACAACCATTACAGACTCAGTCGGGTTTTTTATATCCAAGAAATCTTTGAACTGTTGGGCGTATTCATTCCATAATGTACAACCCACTATATTACCACTGAAGAAGAAAAAAAAAAACAGATGTAAACATGGCTGTTATTACAAAAAAAAAATCACATAACTTCAAAATTAACTAAAGCTGAATTACAATAGTAAGTAATCTCCAACATACAATATATTTTTAATATACCATGATAGTTGTAATAAATAAGAGAACCCTAACAGCAATTAATACATCTTCATACTTTAAGTGATATATGACAAATAGACAACAATCATTGATAATAAATACCAATCTTGTTACATATAAATACCACTTCTCTTACAAATCTCAAAAATACAAACAGAAGTGGATAATTGCTTATCTACTTTAAGTGATATATGACAAATAGACAACTTGTAATGATTTTGTAATTGTTGGAAAGTTATTGCAAGGAAGACAAATACATACAAATCATTTTTAATAAATGCAAATCATTTAAATCCAAAACATTTGCATTAATTTCGGATGAATGAACCTACATGATCTAAATAATACCAATGAAATTAAAAATGCAAATAATTTTACAGAACATATATCTAATAACGCATACAAAAGAACAAAAATCTAAACAATATTCATGGTGAACAAACTTAAGAAACGAACTGAATCTATGTTCATATATGTTCACAAATATGCTCACATATGTTTATATCACAGAAATATGTTCACAAAAATCTAAACATCTACATTATCAAACAAATATGTTCACATATGTTTATATCACAGAAAAATACTTACTCCACATCTTGGAGTTCAAAGTTGATCCTTTTCCTTTCTTTAGGAGCTTTTCCATATATGTCCATATCACTACAGGAAAGGACAGTACCAGCAACATCTGCAATAAAATAAGGACGATCACTTCCCAACCAAAATACATACCAAATTTAACAAATGTTTCGGAAAAGTTATAAAAACTGGAAGTAAACAAAATACATACCAACAGTCAAAAGGTCATGGCATTCTCCTTTGTCAATAAGTGAATGTGAGATCAGCTTAAAACCGTATTCAACACCTTCCCAACCAACAGCAGGTCTAACAGTTGTACAACGATAAAAGTTAATCTTATAAGCATGATTCACAACTTTGTATGGGTCCAGGTTTTCACCAACACCAAACCTGGACAAAACAACAACCGAATCTTCCTGAAGTTGGGAGTCAAAAAAAGATATCAAAGGGCCCTTGATACCAGCCTGAATCTTACAACCCTGAAATGTAAGAAAAAAACCGTAACATCAAAATACATTACAAAGTTAAAAAACCTAATATCATAATGTACCCAAACCCTAACTCGAATAAATGAATCTTACAAAGATGATTTGTAGCCTGAATCTTTCAACCGAATCTTACAACACGGAACAATAGTCATGATTTGAAGCCTGGATCTTTCACCCCAGAATACATTACAAAGTTTTATTAAAAAACATAATATCATAATGTACCCAAACCCTAACTCGAACAAATGAATCTTACAAAGATGATTTGTAGCCTGAATTATTGTTCCGAATGTTACAACCTAGAATACATTATGATTTGAATACTTTAATCTTTCAAAAGAGAATACACCACGGAACAATACTCATTTGTTTACATCCTTAGAACAACAAACAGAAATAAATACAAATATCTTCTCATACAAATCATTTTTAATAAATGAAAATCATTTAAATCCATTACAACCCTGAAATGTACGAAAAAAACCGTAACATCAAAATACATTACAAAGTTAAAAAACCTAATATCATAATGTACCCAAACCCTAACTCGAATAAATGAATCTTACAAAGATGATTTGTAGCCTGAATCTTTCAACCGAATCTTAAAACACAGAACAATAGTCATGATTTGAAGCCTGGATCTTTCATCCCAGAATACATCACGGGACAATAGTCATGGAAAAGAAAGTTAATAAGTATATACCTTCTCATCCAGCAAGATCAGATCCATCCGAAACATTTGGATCCATTTTCTGATGATTCGAACCTTTAGGTTCCACATATCTTTCGGCGGATTGAGATCATCGATGAAACTGAGAGAAAGAGTCGATCCAGAAGCTTCAAACATGTCCGATTTTGACATCTCCGTGTGTTATTGATGATGAAGATCTGTTGAGAAAGAAAAAAAGAAGAGAGTAAAGAAGAAGAAGAATTTCCAGAATGCTTTGTATGAGAGATGAGAGATTTAGGTGAAGTGAGAGATTTTGAAGAGAAATGTGATGATGATATTCAGAATCATTAAATGCAATAACCTTTCCCCATGCAATTCAAATTTCCCCCCAATCTACTTATTATTAATTAATTTCAAAAATTACAAACTAAATACAATATCTATTAATCTATTAACATTTTAATTGATATATATATGACATCATTTTATTGATATATTTATGACATCATCAGATCCTATGTGGCATGCCTCTATGATTGACAAGTACCCAAATTTACATCAGCATTACTTCTCCTTTTATAGATAAGTAGATAATACTCTAATTCCTTACATTTCTAAGCATTAGAGGTTGTACATTATGCTTAGTTTATAGTTTGTGCTTTGTAACATTGTACGTACAAATTTTTGATGCATGATCTTACCATCTCCTGCCCCATATCGTTAATCATCTTCTTTTTGTCTTCATTTTACCCACACAACACAAACCCTAGAGAGAGACAGAGACAGAGTTAGAGAGAGAAATGCGATGTGAAGGTGCGTGTCCATTGCCTCCGACCGGCCATTCAGCTTACCTTCTCTCTGCCTCAAGTACGCGTCGCAACAGAGAACGAAAATTTGAGAGAGAGAAAGAGTGGTCGGTATTAGAGACAGAAAGAGTTGGAGCGGTTGCTGGTTGCAATCGTTGGAAGGTCGACGATGACGGTAGTGGCTGGGTAGCTTAGGGTTTCGGTCGGCGTGTGTTGTTGTGGTTAAAGTGAAATACGAAAAGCCACAAAGCATTCATCAGACACATTCCGCCTCCATCCTCGATCCGGCCACCCTGTTTTGGTCCCCCTTCATTCCTCAGGTTACCTGTGTTCTGGTTCTGATTACTTGATTATTATAAAGGGATCCAATAATTTTGAAGATTATTTCTTCGATATTGAGAAATACTTTTGAGTTATGATAAAAAAAAACTAATAAAACTTCAAAAGATTTGTTATAGACCAAGCAAGAATCCTTGTATTTATATTTACTTTACTTGATCGTCATCTCCCGTTGATGAAAAAACATGGTTTTTGTTTCTATTTTTAAGATTTTTGATTTTCTTGATTTTGTATCATTTGAAGCTTTTTATTGTTGTGTTCGAATTAGAATTATGGAATATATTAGTTTAGTTGTATGTTTAATGTTGAATTCAAGTAACATGCCATAGAAGAATGGCGGATCTGTTCCTTGAACAAGAAAAGCAATACTGGAAGACTTGACCAAGTTATCCACAACAAACAATTGTTTGATTTCATCGCCTCCATGACGCCAAGGAAAGGCGTCGGCACCGGGAGCGGTCAGGCCGCAACTTAGTAAGTTATTGTTTCCCTCACCGGTCTCAATTTATGTGTAATCGCGATTATTATCTATTATAGTTATTATTTGATTTGTGATTACGTGCGTTTCAATACCAAAGTAGATTATTTTGTTAGTATTAGTGAGGGGATGCAGTATAGTTGCTATTAGTGAGGGGATGCGGTATTTTGTGGTCATTAGGGGGTGGGTGTAACACCTCGAAAATTCATGCCCAATAATATATCGACACGTGTCATGGACTTAAAATGTGTAAAGGATTGATTTAGAAGGACTAAAGTTGACAAACAAGGAATCTGTGTGTATAAAAGGATTCAAAATGTCAACAATGGATAAATATATTTTACAATAACCCTACATGATGTTTAAAACCTTAAACGAATAAATCATGGATCATACGAAGCTAATTGGGAAAGAAAGTGAGGAATTACAAACTACAGGGGTAAAATGAGTCAACATGTTTAAGGTATACCTCTGAATGACCTTTTAGCAAACCCGAAGCTTTGTAATGATAAATTATACTCACAAGAATATGTGATAAAAATTTCACCAAGTTTCGTTACCGTATGAGAAAGTTATGATCAAATTCGTATACGTGTAACACCTCGAAAAATCACGTCCAATGAAGTATTGACACGTGTAATAAACCCTAATGAAGTCAAACGTTGAATTTAAGGGACTAACTTTTTCGAAAAATCGAAAACTTTGATTATGAAAGAACTGGAAGTATTATCATACCTAAAATAAGATACAAAATAACCTTTTACGGTTTTATATTCACAAATGAGCCACTTGTTAATCAAGTGTAGCCGTTTATGTAATTAATTGAAAGTTTGCGCAGAAAAGGGTTAAAAGCGTCAACATGTTAATTCTTACCTCTGAGTGACCTTTTAACAAACCGAGAGCCTCATGATATTTGATTATACTCTCGGGATTGCCAATCATTGGCCACCCAAGGCTTTTATGCCCAAAAGTGAAGTTACGCGCAACTTTGCAAGTATAAGGGACTAAAAATGTCAATATGTTTAATTATACCTCTGAATGACCTTTTATCGAGCCCGAAGTACTATGATGTTTAATAGTACTTTCAAGAATGCCTAATATGGATTAGATGAGGCTTCAATGTTATTAAATGATGATTTACGCAAGTTTACGCATTTGAGGGACCTAAAGCGTCAAACTGCTAAAGTATACCGATTCGTATCTTATCGGACCTTCCGGAATATGACCATGAGATAAACATACCATAATTATCCCTAATATAGCTTAGATATAGGCTTAGAGGTGTTTGGTGCGCAAAAATAAGCTTTTAAGTCATGCAAGGACTAAAAGTGTCAAAAAGCGCACAAGTTTGCGTTTACGCGCATATCTCACATTCTGAATATCCCCGGACACCCAAAATTTATGTAAGCACTAAAATATTTTATTTTAGTGTTTGGCATAAGAAAAATCCATTCGTCACGCAATTTGGATCGATTTTCGCGCTTATGCGCATGTCGTCGTAATTAAGCGAACATCGCGATCGTACGACCAAACGAACCGACATCCAGCATATTTTTTAGCATGTTTCATGTCCACAATGTTTAGGCAACATTTTATGGCCTTAACGTTGGCTTAACGAGCCTTAAACATGTCGGAAATGGCCTTAATACACAACGGGGATTGAAATGGAAACTTTGGAAACTGGTTGCTGATCAGAAGGACCTAGGCGTGACACCTAGCCCCCTTGGCGTCACGCGAGGCCCTTTCAGACCAGCAAAAGTTGTTTAATCAATTGCTAATAGCTTCTAAACACTCCAAAGGCCAATGCCACATGTTAATCCCTGGTATTGGGGGGCCAAACTTGGGTACCAAGGTGTCCAACAAGTGTAGGGATGAGATTATATCACGCTATTCGAGAAACGATCCTAACGGTGGTCCTTATCCTATAAATACCCATCAAGTTCACTTGCAAAACCCACTTGAATTCTGAGATTTCTCTAAGTTGGAGTGTTTTATCACTTCATACCTGAGAATACTTGGAAGTTCAATCTTGCGGGGACCCTTTGTAAGTGTTCCTTCGTCCTTTTATTCGTTTTAGCGTTAAAGTCAAACTTTGTTTGACTTTCTGCATTGACCAGTTTATGGTCAATGCGAAGTTCGTTTGAACTTCATAACGTGAGCGTAATCACGATGGTTATAGTCCCTAGTGACTATACCTACTGATTACCACGTTATCTAGGCTCAATGACGAGTCGTAGTTTCGGCCAAAATGCGTATTCTTGCGTATTTTGTAACCAAACTACTCTTAGGTATCAAAACCGTTTGTTTTGATACCAAAACTGTTTCTAAACTTAGTTAAGCATGTTTTAACATGCTTAGCTCGTCACTTTTAGTTTAGTGCTTATGAAGGGTCATAAGGTAAGCGATCGAAACAATCGCTTATACTTTCGAACCCGACCCGTTTGGTCGATCATTAGAATCCGACCAAACACATTAGGTGACCATAGTATATAGGGAATAACCTTCCGAGGTTATACCTTATGGTCACGACGTTTAGTTAGTTGTATGACAGGTAGTATATAAGCCTTAGGTAAATGACCAAAATACCCCTTCGGGGCTTATATTGAGATTAAACTCGTTTTGGGCATATTGGAAGGTATCCTACTGATATCACAACATATTTAAGGCATATTAACTTAGGAAACCTGTATATGACCCTTATGGTTACTCGTTACACGCTTGTCGCGTTCGGATCGGCTTATGTGACTAGTTTGCATAAATTAGCCGAAACGGGTCAAACCATATATTTTTGGTCTCAAAATCCAGAATGTGTTTAAGTTACCCATATTAAACAAGCATACAAGCTTGTCGGGTCGAAACCACATTCTAAACCGGTCTTCGCCTTATCATGCGTTTGAACCGTATCTTCCTCTTTAAAACTAACCGGTCTAAGCATAGGCTTAATTAAAGACCCGTTAGAAATCAAATAGGTTATTAAAAACCTTCGTTCCAGATGAAGAGCCTCAGTAGAAGTACTTGTGCTTGCTGAATTGATATACGGCTGGGATTGAATTTATATTTAGCTCAGGTAAATACTCTTGACTTATTTTCCCTATACGGGCTTGGGATACAGTATTATAATAATACCGCTTGGTCGGGTATTGAATGTTTAATCGTATTCTGATTAAATTATTGAGGTAACCCGTTTTAATCTGTATTGTTTGAAATAAAAGCCTTTAGGGGTTAATGACCATGTCCCGGATATCCTTGACATCATTGTATTATAAAATGGCCACGCCTTAAGCACGGGGTGTAGGCATACACTGAAAGTTGCTTAAAGGGAAACGGTATCTCACTCTCTTGTGGGCTTATACTTGTGGCGTGTCTGTTAATCTTGACTCGGTTTCTACATCGGGCCCTGAACGTACAACGAACATGTAAATCTCTATACAAGATTATAAATATAATTGTCCCAAGTATAAAAGATTAATTTTGCCTTGTCCATTTTAATCAAAGTGTCAAAATATTTTGTGCCTGGTGCATCTAAATCAATTTTCTTAAACTCTTTTCAAATGAGTCGGTTGAGTGTATTTACCGGTGTAAACTGACGTATTTTTCCAAAAAGGTTGAGTGACAGGTACTGAACGTAATTGGCTGGAAGCTCAGGGCGTTAATAAGGAATCTTGCAAGTTCTAGGCGTCTAAAGTCTGTTGAACAATGTTTATGTTTTAAGATCCGCCTGTGGATCCTTTACTTTCCGTTGTAATACTTGATATTACTTTATATTCGGATTGTAATATATTTATCTTTTGCTTCCGCTGTGCATTTATATATTATGTTGTTTGACTATGATGATATCAACTACGTCACGATACTCCCCACCGGGCCCATCGGTCAAACGTGGAAATTTCGGGGTGTGACAATACGAGGGGTTAAAAGCGTCAACGTTAAAAATTTAAGACCTTTTGGTGATCGTATGAATAACCGGGGACTTAACAAAGTTAGTTTATGGATTGAGGTCCTTAAAAGTCAAGTTAGAGGGCCCAAAGTGCAAGAAATAAAGGTAAAACCACGTTTGGAAGTGCAGGGGCCAAAACTGTCAACATTTGAAAGTTGTGTTGTGCTGGCATGGTCCTTGCGCACCGTAAGCTAGGACCCTTACGGTGCGCAAGCAGGTCCCAGATGCAGAAAAACTTCCAGCTGCCTGTTAAAACGGTTACACCGCCATAAAACGATGGTATTCGAATTCAGGGGCTTGTTTGCTGGTATTTTGTGACATAGGGGCACTTGTAATGATCTGAGAACACCCTATAGACCCATTTGGCACCATCTTGTGAGATCAAACTCACTATATAAGGAACCCAACTTTGCACAACTTGAACTCACAAATTGCAAAAACACTTCCAACACTTCTTGGAGGTTCCTGGAGCTCAAGACTCATCCATAGTGATCATTAGTCATGATTAGGACTATTGTAAGTTTGCTTAACCTCCTTTAATTCAATTTAGCTTAGTTATTTAGCATAAAGTCAAACCGTCGTAATTAAGATTTGACTTCGTCATTAATCTTAATCCCTTCAGTTAAAATTCAAATTGAAAGTACCTATGAGTTGGTAATTATGTGGGCAATAAACCCTTAAAAGGGTATTCTCTGATTCCCACTCTAACTAGGTCAATTGTCGAGTCAAACTTGATTATAAAAAAGTCAACAGGAAGCCTATTTTCAAATAAATGCATAATTAGCAATGTAAAGGCTATGCAACATGTTTTGTCATTAATATAACTTGGTAATTAATATAAGAACATGTCTAAACATGTTCAACTCGACAATTTTCAGTTTAAGCTCGGTTCGGAACCAAAAGTCGCATAGTTTGACTCATTCTTTGACTTTCAGTTCTGACCCGTCTAAGCATGTTTTAGATTGGCCTTAGAGCTTTATTTGGACCAGGTTTCATATAAGTATAACTCTCCGAGATTATACAACTTGGTTCAATAGTTATCCGATTCATATGCATGTTTTCGTTAATTGCTTAAATGTTGACTATTATGCCCTTTTGACTATAAAACGTGATTTTTGAAAAAGTAAAAGAGTAGAAACCTTAGTTGCTGATTTATAAACTTGCACCTAAAATTGATATCAGTTTGAGGTCTAGATTAAGAGTTATGCTCATTAGCGTAAATTGAAAGCTTTATGTTAATTAAACGGCGTAATTAGCATATATCCTATCTAAACCCAATTTTTGATATAAAACTTTTCACCCCCTGGTATAAAATAATATTTTAGGATTTTTGAAGATTTTTATTTATTTTTTTAGGCTGAGCATAACTTAGAGTTTTAAGCTTAAGTCGGTAATTGACGGTTTTGCCCTTTTGGGCTATAAAATGAGTTTTATAAAACCTTTTGACCCCAAACCTTTTGCTACTGATTTTAAATAGTAAATAGAGTATTTTAAGCCTTCTGGAATTATAAAAATATCAGCTTTCCTTTGAAAACCCGGAAATGGCTCCAAATCACCTTTTTAGGCATTTTTAACGCATAGTATGTATTAAAATTATTTTATACACATAAGGTTTGACACCTACGGATATTTTAAGTAAATTATTATATTTTTACAAGTAAGCTAAAGTCTTACACTCAGGTTTCCAGTTTTGACCTTTTAAGCCTATGTGAAATTACCAAAATGCCCTTAAGATGCATAGTTTGGTTATAAAGGATAGATTTCACATATATATGCTACCCTACTGATATAACTTAGTAAATTAAGTATTTTTACTGATTACATCAGAACTGCAAACTCAGAATTATTTTTAAACTCTTTTATAACCTTTTAAATGACCAAAATGCCCTTTCGAGGCGTACTTTGAGTTTAAATTCATTTGGGGCATAATAGAAGATATCTTACTGATGTCACAACATATTAAAGGCATATTAACTTAGGAAACTTGCATATGACTCATATGGTACTCGTTATGCACTTTTCGCGTTCGGATCGGCTTATGTAACTAGTTTACACATATTAGCCGAAGCGGGTCAAATCATATAGTTTTTGTCTCAAAATCCAGAATGTGATTAAATTACCCATATTAAACAAGCATCCAAGCTTGTCGGGTCAAAACCACATTCTAAACCGGTCTTCGCTTCATCATGCGTTTGAACCGTGTCTTCCTTTTAAAACTAACCGGTCTAAGCTTAGGCTTAATTAAAGACCCGTTAGAAATCTAATAGGTTATTATAAACCTTCGTTTCAGATTAGGAGACTAGTAAAAGCTACTTGCACTTGCTGTATTTGATTTATACATTGCTCAGGTAAATACTCTTAACTTATTTTCCCTATACGGGCTTGGGATACTGTACTATAAAAGTACCGCTTGGTCGGGTGTGTAGTCATTTAAATCGGATTGTGATTAATGTATTTACATGACCCGTTTAATATGTATTATTTGGTGTATGGCCTTTGGGGGTTAAATGACCATGTCCCGGATATCCTTGGCATCATTCATGAAATGGCCACGACCTAAGCACGGGGTGTAGGCGTACAACTGACAGATGCATTATGTAAAAACTGGTATCCCACTTAAAGGAATCAACCTTGTGGGCATTATACATGTGGTGTGTCAGTTAACTTAAGTCCGGCCCTACAAACCGGCCCTAACGGACGACAAATGAGTAAAACTGTATACAAGATTATTTTAAATAATTGTCCCAAGTTATAAAAATATTTTTGCCGAAGTGCATTCAAATCAATTTTCAAACCATTTTCAAAATGAGTCAGTTAAGTTGTATTTACCAGTGTAAACTGATGTATTTTCCAAAAAGGCTAAGTGCAGGTACTAGACGAAATAGGCTGGCTACTCCAGGCGTCATTACTCAAGTCTCGCAAGCTTTAGATGCCTTTAAAGTATGTTGAACAGGTTTCTTCTTTATTTTGATCCGCCTGTGGATCTGTTTCAACTGTATTGTGATACTTAATATTACATTTTATTCGGTTGAAATAAATCTATCTTTTGCTTCCGTTGTGCATTTTAAATATTGTGTTTTTTGTCTATGATGATATCAACTACGTCACGATACTCCCCACCGGGCCCACCGGTGAGACGTGGAAAAATAGGGGTGTGACAGGTTGGTATCAGAGCCAACACTGAGTGAATTAAGCACTAACCTTTTGTGTTTAATCTCAGTTACACAGTTGCACATTCTTGAGTCTAGACAAGAACATAGGACTAATCCAAATTCGTTTTATTTTGTCTTTATTTGATTCTTTCTTTATTTTTCTGATTAGCCCTTGCATGGGCGAGTCATTTCAGTTAGAAGACCCGTTTTGGGCAACCATGTATTTGTTTAAATTTTAATAGGATGGTTAGATTCCTATATTATAAGATCTACCATTATAATAAAGTGGCAAAATCTAAAAAGGACGAGACCTAGCCATATGTCACCTTAAGACAGGGCCAAGATGGTAGTTCCACAATTAGATTCAGATCCTTGTTAACATCTTAATTTAGGATTGCTCTACGTTTAAATATTAAAAAGAATCTTAAAGGTAAACCTAGCCTAAATGTCGTTGCAGACATGGCCAAGATGGTAAGACCAATTCGAAAGATTCAAACCCTTATTAACATCTGATATGTTATCAATAATGACAAAGATGTGACTCAATAAAATCACATAAGTCATTTTTAAATTCGGATGTTCTAAATTCCCTTATTTATATATTCATCCCCTAAGGATGAAGTACCCACGGGCTATAATTAACGTCCTTTGGGACTAAAGACAGTGGTAGCCTACAACTCCCTGTCAAGAAAAGGTAATGAACTTTGATTGAAACCTTAATGCCTCGATTTTGTAAAATCCTGGTTTAATAATTAAATCTGTCTACGTGACTAGGTTTTTGTGCTATTATTAACTTGTAAATTAGGATTTATGATAAAGATCCAGAATAATTATATTTAACAAATTAACCAAAAGGATTATTAAAAACCATGGTTAATAAATCGTCAAGGACAATAATACTGTATAGGCTTCTAAATAAACCTTGTCCTTAATTGATTTTATGTAGCAATTAAAGCTACATGGCTAGGTCAGAAGAAGTAAACAGTCATCCCCTGGAAAACCACGATGATGATAGGGTTAATATAACCAGAGGAGAGCTCCGTACACTGATTGATACAACTGTATCTAAGGCTGTAGAGGAGCAATTCAAGGAGTACAGTGGGACGCATAGTAGAACTTCTTCAGCACCCCACTCTAAGTCTGTTCCTAAGACTCATTCAGAAACTCATAGCAAGCCACCCTCTAAGAAAGATGAACCCAAGAAAGAGAATGTTGAACATTCCTCAAACCAACATAGTGTTCCATCCAAGAGGATAGTGTTCGATGATGGAGCGCATACCAAGTCCTGTACTTATAAGTACTTTGTTTCCTTCAAACCCCGGTATTTCACTGGGGAGAAAGGGGCAATAGATTGTATGACTTGGTTAGATAAAATGGACACTGTTGTTGATATCAGCGGTTGTGCTGAAAGGGATATAGTGAAGTATGTATCCCAATCATTCAAGGGAGAAGCATTAGCTTGGTGGAAGTCTCTCATTCAAGCTGCTGGGAAGATCCCACTCTATAATATGTCATGGGAACAGTTTGTAGTCCTCATTAAGGAGAATTATTGTCCACAGCATGAAGTGGAAAGGATTGAGTCAGATTTCTTATCACTGGTAATGAAGAATTTAGATTGCCAAGCTTACCTCACCAGTTTCAATACCATGTCTAGATTGGTTCCTTACCTGGTGACACCAGAACCCAAGAGGATTGCTCGCTTCATTGGGGGATTAGCCCCAGAAATCAAAGCCAGAGTTAAGGCTTCAAGACCTGCCACTTTTAGATCAGCAGCTGATCTATCTCTATCCTTCACTCTAGATGCGGTCAGGTTGAGATCGCTCAAGAACTCGGAGGAGAGTAAGAGGAAGCGTGAGGATGATACCTCACGAAGGTCTGAGAAGAAGAACAAAGGTAGTTCGGACCACAAGAAAGAATCTGGGTCCAACAAAGGTAACCAGCGAACTGAGGAAAAGCCAAGGTGTGCAACTTGCCAAAAAACGCCACTTTGGAAAGTGCAGGCTTGAGACCAAGTCTCAATCAGGATCACCTGCATGTGGGTTATGCAAGTCTAAGGAACATAAGACTATTGACTGCAAGAGGATTAAAGATGCTACCTGCTACGGCTGCAATGAGAAAGGGCACATTAAGACCAACTGCCCTAAATACGCCAAGGAACCTGAGGAAGCCAAGAAGACCAATGCTAGGGTCTTCCAGATGAACGTACAGGAGGCAATTCGGGACGACAACGTGATCACAGGTACCTTCCTTATTAATGATGTTTATGCAAGAGTGTTATTTGATTCCGGAGCAGATAAGTCTTTTGTTGATGATAAGTTCTGTAAGTTGTTAAACCTACCTGTTAGAACCTTAAGTGTGAAATATGAGGTGGAATTAGCTGATGGAACCAAAGAAACAGCCTCAACTGTTTTAGATGGATGTGTTATATCCATTAGGAACCACTCTTTTCCTTTGTCCTTACTTCCCTTTAAGTTAGCCGGTTTTGATATAGTTATAGGTATGGATTGGTTATCGCATAACCAAGCCCAGATTGTGTGCAACAGAAAGCAAGTGGTAGTCAAAACTCCGTCTGGTGAGTCACTTACCATTCAGGGGGATACCCAGCATGGATTGCCTGAGCAAGTGTCTATGCTCAAGGCATCTAGATGCCTGAAGAAGGGTTGTGTCATTTATATGGCACAGGTAACCGTTGATGAGCAGAAGCCCAAGGTTGAAGATATCCCTGTCATTTCAGAATATCCTGAAGTTTTTCCTGAAGAACTACCTGGTTTACCACCAGATAGGCAAGTGGAGTTCCGAATTGACATCATCCCTGGTGCAGCACCAGTAGCAAGAGCGCCTTATAGGTTGGCACCAACAGAGATGAAGGAGTTAAGGACGCAGTTAGATGATCTGTTAGCCAAGGGTTTCATTAGACCTAGTTCGTCCCCTTGGGGAGCGCCAATCTTGTTTGTCAAGAAGAAGGATGGATCGATGCGTCTGTGCATCGATTACCGTGAGCTTAATAAGGTCACTATTAAGAATAGGTATCCTTTGCCCAGGATCGACGATCTGTTCGATCAATTACAAGGGGCAAGCTACTTTTCTAAGATCGATTTGAGGTCAGGCTATCATCAATTGAAGGTTAAAGATGAAGATGTACATAAGACAGCATTTAGGACTCGTTATGGTCATTACGAGTTCCTAGTGATGCCTTTTGGGCTCACTAATGCACCAGCAGCGTTGATGGACCTCATGAATCGCGTCTGCAATCCTTACTTGGATAAATTTGTCATCGTCTTTATTGACGACATCCTTATCTACTCGAAGAACCAAGCTGACCACGAGAAACATCTTCGCTGTATTCTCAAGCTTCTACATCATGAGAAACTCTACGCCAAGTTTTCAAAGTGTGAATTTTGGCTTCGAGAAGTCCAATTCCTTGGACATGTGGTAAGTGAGCGTGGTATCCAAGTGGATCCCGCCAAGGTAGAAGCAGTTATGAATTGGCAAGAGCCAAAGACGCCTACTGAGATTCGCAGCTTTCTAGGACTAGCAGGATACTATAGGCGATTTATTGAAAACTTCTCAAGGATTGCTGCGCCCCTAACTTCGTTGACACGTAAGAAGATTAAGTTTGATTGGGGCCCTAAGCAGCAGGAATCCTTTGACATTCTTAAGAAAAAGTTGAGCAATGCTCTTGTATTAACGTTACCGGATGGGATTGATGAGTTTATAGTATATTGTGATGCATCACACACCGGGATGGGCTGTGTGCTTATGCAGAAAGGCAAAGTTATTGCCTACGCTTCACGACAGTTAAAGGTGCACGAGAAGTACTACACCACCCATGACTTGGAGCTGGGTGCCGTTGTATTTGCACTAAAACTATGGAGGCACTACTTGCATGAAACCAAGTGTGTGATCTATTCAGATCATAAGAGTCTTCAACACTTGTTTAATCAGGAGGATTTAAATATGAGGCAACGACGATGGATGGAAACTTTAAATGACTATGATTGTGAGATAAGATACCATCCAGGTAAAGCATATGTGGTTGCAGATGCCTTAAGCAGAAAAGAAAGAGTGAAGCCAATAAGAATCAATGCCAAGAGCATTGAGATAAGGAATAGTCTGAACGAAAGGTTGTTAGCTGCACAGAAGGAAGCTGTGTTGGAAGCTAACTATCCTGATGAAAAGCTAGGAGTAACTGAGGAGTAGTTATCCTATGACAAGGATGGAATCCTAAGGTTAAATGGACGAATATGGGTTCCAGTTTATGGAGGACTTCAGGATGTTATCCTCCAGGAAGCCCACAGTTCCAAATATTCAGTTCATCCTGGAGCTGATAAGATGTACTAGGATCTAAAGGCAAACTATTGGTGGATAGGCTTGAAAAAGTCTATAGCCACTTACGTAGCTAAATGTTTGACGTGTGCGCAAGTCAAAGCTGAGCATCAGAAGCCGTCAGGTTTGTTACAACAACCTGAACTTCCCACGTGGAAGTGGGAGATGGTGACAATGGATTTCATCACCAAGTTGCCAAAGATGAGGAAGGGAAATGATACTATATGGGTAATAGTAGATAGACTGACTAAGTCAGCACATTTCCTACCCATTAAGGAGACTTATAGCTCTGACATGTTAGCCCAACTGTACGTAGATAAGATTGTAGCTCTGCATGGTGTACCAGTGTCAATTATCTCTGACAGAGATACGAGATACACCTCTCATTTTTGGAAAAGCTTCCAACAATCATTGGGCACGCGCTTAAATTTTAGTGAGGCTTACCATCCACAGACGGACGGGCAAAGTGAACATACCATCCAAACGTTGGAAGACATGCTTCGTGCATGTGTGATTGATTTAGGTGGTAGTTGGGATAACCACCTGCCATTGATTGAGTTCTCCTATAACAATAGCTACCATACCAGCATTAAGGCTGCGCCTTTTGAGGCATTATATGGTAGAAAATGCAGAACACCTATTTGTTGGGCGGAAGTAGGAGAAGTTCAATTATCAGGACCTGATTTGGTCTTTGAAACAACGGACAAGATTGTCCAGATTCGCGATCGTCTGAAAGCTGCCAGAGATAGGCAGAAAAGCTACGCAGATCCAAAGCGTAAACCTCTAAAGTTTGAGGTTGGTGATAAAGTTTTACTTAAAGTATCACCCTGGAAGGGAGTGATGCGGTTTGGTAAGAAAGGTAAGTTAAGCCCAAGGTATATAGGACCATTCGAGGTCATCGAATGTGTCGGGTCAGTGGCTTACAAGATAAACTTTCCTGAAGAGCTCAGTGGTATTCACAATGTATTTCACATCTGCAATCTGAAGAAGTGTTTCGCTGATGAATCACTAGTCATACCACATACAGAGGTGCGCATAGATGAGAGCTTGAAATTTGTGGAACAACCTTTGTCGATTGAGGATCGACAGGTAAAGAAGCATCGAAGGAAGCATGTGCCTATTGTAAAGGTTAAATGGGATGCCCGTAGAGGTCCCGAATACACGTGGGAGGTAGAGTCCACAATGAAAGAAAAGTACCCTCATTTGTTTCAGTAAATCTTGAGGTCGAGATTTCTTTTAAGGGGGTGAGGATGTAACACCTCGAAAATTCATGCCCAATAATATATCGACACGTGTCATGGACTTAAAACGTGTAAAGGATTGATTTAGAAGGACTAAAGTTGACAAACAAGGAATCTGTGTGTATAAAAGGATTCAAAATGTCAACAATGGATAAATATATTTTACAATAACCCTACATGATGTTTAAAACCTTAAACAAATAAATCATGGATCATACGAAGCTAATTGGGAAAGAAAGTGAGGAATTACAAACTACAGGGGTAAAATGAGTCAATATGTTTAAAGTATACCTCTGAATGACCTTTTAGCAAACCCGAAACTTTGTAATGATAAATTATACTCACAAGAATATGTGATAAAATTTTCACCAAGTTTCGTTACCGTATGAGAAAGTTATGATCAAATTCGTATACGAGGGGGTAAAAGCATCAACGTTAAAAATTTAAGACCTTTCGGTGATCGTATGAATAACCGGGGACTTAACAAAGTTAGTTTATGAATTGAGGTCCTTAAAAGTCAAGTTAGAGGGCCCAAAGTGCAAGAAATAAAGGTAAAACCACGTTTGGAAGTGCATGGGCCAAAACTGTCAACTTTTGAAAGTTGTGTTGTGCTGGCATGGTCCTTGCGCACCGTAAGCTAGGACCCTTACGGTGTGCAAGCAGGTCCCAGATGCAGAAAAACTTCCAGCTGCCTGTTAAAACGGTTACACCGCCATAAAACGATGGTATTCGAATTCAGGGGCTTGTTTGCTGGTATTTTGTGACATAGGGGCACTTGTAATGATCTGAGAACACCCTATAGACCCATTTGGCACCATCTTGTGAGATCAAACTCACTATATAAGGAACCCAACTTTGCACAACTTGAACTCATAAATTGCAAAAACACTTCCAACACTTCTTGGAGGTTCCTGGAGCTCAAGACTCGTCCATAGTGATCATTAGTCGTGATTAGGACTATTGTAAGTTTGCTTAACCTCCTTTAATTCAGTTTAGCTTAGTTATTTAGCATAAAGTCAAACCGTCGTAATTAAGATTTGATTTCGTCATTAATCTTAATCCCTTCAGTCAAAATTCAAATTGAAAGTACCTATGAGTTGGTAATTATGTGGGCAATAAACCCTTAAAAGGGTATTCTCTGATTCTCACTCTAACTAGGTCAATTGTCGAGTCAAACTTGATTATAAAAAAGTCAACATGAAGCCTATTTTCAAATAAATGCATAATTAGCAATGTAAAGGCTATGCAACATGTTTTGTCATTAATATAACTTGGTAATTAATATAAGAACATGTCTAAACATGTTCAACTCGACAATTTTCAGTTTAAGCTCGGTTCGGAACCAAAAGTCGCATAGTTTGACTCATGCTTTGACTTTCAGTTCTGACCCGTCTAAGCATGTTTTAGATTGGCCTTAGAGCTTTATTTGGACCAGGTTTCATATAAGTATAACTCTCTGAGATTATACAACTTGGTTCAATAGTTATCCGATTCATATGCATGTTTTCGTTAATTGCTTAAATGTTGACTATTATGCCCTTTTGAAAATAAAACGTGATTTTTGAAAAAGTAAAAGAGTAGAAACCTTAGTTGCTGATTTATAAACTTGCACCTAAAATTTGATATCAGTTTGAGGTCTAGATTAAGAGTTATGCTCATTAGCGTAAATTGAAAGCTTTATGTTAATTAAACGGGGTAATTAGCATATATCCTATCTAAACCCAATTTTTGATATAAAACTTTTCACTTCCTGATATAAAATAATATTTTAGGATTTTTGAAGATTTTTATTTATTTTTTTAGGCTGAGCATAACTTAGAGTTTTAAGCTTAAGTCGGTAATTGACGGTTTTGCCCTTTTGGGCTATAAAATGAGTTTTATAAAACCTTTTGACCCCAAACCTTTTGCTACTGATTTTAAATAGTAAATAGAGTATTTTAAGCCTTCTGGAATTATAAAAATATCAGCTTTCCTTTGAAAACCCGGAAATGGCTCCAAATCACCTTTTTAGGCATTTTTAACGCATAGTATGTATTAAAATTATTTTATACACATAAGGTTTGATACCCACTGATATTTTAAGTAAATTATTATATTTTTTACAAGTAAGCAAAAGTCTTACACTCAGGTTTCCAGTTTTGACCTTTTAAGCCTATGTGCAATTACCAAAATGCCCTTGAGATGCATAGTTTGGTTATAAAGGATAGATTTCACATATATATGCTACCCTACTGATATAACTTAGTAAATTAAGTATTTTTACTGATTACATCAGAACCGCAAACTCAGAATTATTTTTAAACTCTTTAATAACCTTTTAAATGACCAAAATGCCCTTTCGGGGCGTACTTTGAGTTTAAATTCATTTGGGGCATAATAGAAGATATCTTACTGATGTCGCAACATATTAAAGGCATATTAACTTAGGAAACTTGCATATGACTTATATGGTACTCGTTACGCACTTTTCGCGTTCGGATCGGCTTATGTAACTAGTTTACACATATTAGCCGAAACGGGTCAAATCATATAGTTTTTGTCTCAAAATCCAGAATGTGATTAAGTTACCCATATTAAACAAGCATACAAGCTTGTCGAGTCAAAACCACATTCTAAACCGGTCTTCGCTTCATCATGCGTTTGAACCGTGTCTTCCTTTTAAAACTAACCGGTCTAAGCTTAGGCTTAATTAAAGACCCGTTAGAAATCTAATAGGTTATTATAAACCTTCGTTCCAGATTAGGAGACCAGTAAAAGCTACTTGCACTTGCTGTATTTGATTTATACATTGCTCAGGTAAATACTCTTAACTTATTTTCTCTATACGGGCTTGGGATACGATACTATAAAAGTACCGCTTAGTCGGGTGTGTAGTCATTTAAATCGGATTGTGATTAATGTATTTACGTGACCCGTTTAATATGTATTATTTGGTGTATGTCCTTTGGGGGTTAAATGACCATGTCCCGGATATCCTTGGCATCATTCATGAAATGGACACGACCTAAGCACGGGGTGCAGGCGTACACCTGACAGATGCATTATGTAAAAATTGGTATCCCACTTAAAGGAATCAACCTTGTGGGCATTATACATGTGGTGTGTTAGTTAACTTAAGTCCGGCCCTACAAACCGGCCCTAACGGACGACAAATGAGTAAAACTGTATACAAGATTATTTTAAATAATTGTCCCAAGTTATAAAAATATTTTTGCCGAAGTGCATTCAAATAAATTTTCAAACCATTTTCAAAATGAGTCAGTTAAGTTGTATTTACCAGTGTAAACTGACGTATTTTCCAAAAAGGCTAAGTGCAGGTACTAGACGAAATAGGCTGGCTACTCCAGGCGTCATTACTCAGGTCTCACAAGCTTTAGATGCCTTTAAAGTCTGTTGAACAAGTTTCTTCTTTATTTTGATCCGCCTGTGGATCTGTTTCAACTGTATTGTGATACTTAATATTACATTTTATTCGGTTGAAATAAATCTATCTTTTGCTTCCGCTGTGCATTTTAAATATTGTGTTGTTTGTTTATGATGATATCAACTACGTCACGATACTCCCCACCGGGCCCACCGGTGACACGTGGAAAAATAGGGGTGTGACAGTGGGGGTGGTCACTAATGATAGAATTCTATCACTCATAATATCCAATCATGTTTCGCCATGTCATCAACCATTTTTCCATCACTCACAACCTTTTTTAGTGGCGGTGGTCATCACTCACCACCAGACCCAACAATTTCCCCCCAACCAATAACTACCCTCACAACTAACATATATCACACCGTGAAAAAAATCACGGAATCGGGTTTTTCGTTATTGTATCACGCGTGAATGTTATGGTGGCGGTGGAAGATTACTTTGTTCCACGCGTTGAAAATGCTATCACGCGTTGAACTTGTGTGACACCCTAGTTACTATTTAACGGTTTTACATGTAAATACCAACAATTAAATGTATAGTTAAGACTACACATACTATAAAAATACAGGTTTATTAAAACTTTTACAAATCATAAGTAATTCCACATAACGTGATCAGATTCGTCGTTTAAATTTACGACGAGGCAATGTGCGGAAGCTTGAATCTTTATTGTGTTCGGTTCTTCATTGAGCTAGATCGTCTTCAGGCATCCAATATGTACCTACATTTCATAAACATGAAATGCTTTAGTCATACGGAGTTTAAAACATGTCTAAACGAGTCTGGGAAGCGAAACTGAATAAAAATACATTTTGTTACAGGGTCTACCGTAAATTACGGTGGCTACCGTAATTTACAGTAGCCCCTGAATAATGATTTTTCCACCGTAAAGCAGTGGGTGTGTGGTGTAAAGACTTTAAGGCTACCGTAAGTTACGGTAGCAACCATAACTTACGGCGGCCTCTGCAGGATTTTCCAAGTTTGCCGTTTTCTAAAACGAAAACCTTTATAACTTTTAATCCGCTCGTCCGTTTTACGCGATTCTTTTTCCTACACGTTCGTAATTTAATTCTCCAACACATGGAGTTAAAACCCGACATTCGGACTAATAAAATTCCAGATTTCTAAGTATTCGGCTTATTGTTCAAAATTAACATTTTGACCCGTTTGTGTTTAAAACCTCCAAACTTGTTTCTAATTAATCATAAAGCATATACCAAGTATTTCACTCAAAACCTCTAACTTGGATTCATAACTTTTGTGCATTACGCGGCAATCACCCAAGTTACACGCGTAATTCGTTTCGACCCATTTCAAAGATTTAGACCTTTTTAAGTTTTAGTCTTTCCCCTTTGTTATGCACAATTTACTGTATACTTATCTATAACTTACATGATCATAATACACGTTCTTAATCGGCTCATAAGCATCGTTTACCCCCTTTAGCATTCAGGGGTAGTTTGGTCAATTTCAGTCCCTTATTTTACGACGAAGGGCTTTTGCTTATAATTGACCAACATATTACTATTAACTATAACTCACAATATGCGTACCTGGTTCGGATCAACATATTGACCCGTTCTAATACCTTGTATCAATTAAATGGCTAATTCTTCGCATCGCAAATTCTCAAATCGTTTTATCCTGTGGGTTTAAGACTCGACAAACATTATTAGTCGTAAATTGTCAAATGGTGTCAACTTACCATTTGACCCTTTTGGTCTAACAACCAAACACTTTGTGCTTATATATGAATGGAATTTATTTACCATTCCATTAAGTAATTCATTTCGGTTTCTTCACCAATTAGTTAGGTGTCTTAAATCTGTTTCTTACACATTTACCCAACATGGCTTACGCCACTTGGTGTCGTTTTAAACTTCAACTTTGAACCATTTAAACTTGACTAAATCATCATCTTACCCTTTTTATTCTTTCAGGCTTACTTATAAAGTAGTCGTTCCAAAAACTCATTTTATCCAAGTCCTTTCATAACTACTTTACCATCCCGCCCCATTTTACCATTAACCAAGGTTTTATCATTTACTTTTATTCCGACTTGTATCATTTTGCGTCGGAACCGTATTTCGAACATTATATTTATCGCATTTATAACTTATAGAATAAATACACATTCTACAACAAACGGTGTAAGATTTACTTACCTCGCATCCAAGCAACGTTTTCTTTTCGTAGTTGCTCCGTTTGACCCGCTTCCTCCCAAGCCTCCATCTAGCTTGTCAAGAGTCAAACTATCATCATAATTCGCAAGATGGTTAGTTTAGTCATTGTCAATTACGACTATTTCACCTTACGTATTTTCTATCAAATTATCATTCGATTTTATTAACGGTCAGTTTGACTTTTTAAAAGTCAAATGCCCATTAGTACATGAATTGCACATTTAAGTTCATCAACTAATTTTGGTCATTTTCAAATGACCCGGTATGCATTCTTTTAAGCCATCGTTTTTTACTAATCTTTTAACTCGAGTTCATGCTATTATTAACGCTATGTTAGCCTAGCTCTCGATTATCGAAGACACTATATTTCTTTATTTCACAAAATCTACGGGTTTTCCCTCTATAAGTGAAACCCGTTTTGTCATAGTATTTGGCATTTATCCAAATACTTATCCAAATCAAGTTCTATCTACGAACTAATAGGCACCCAATTTCACTTAAGCATTTTAACGAGCACCTTGTGGGCAAGATTCATATACTTCTTTTGTCAAGTTCTTGAATAACTTCCAACCAAGTTTCAAGCATCAATTTCAAGCCCTTATGTCTAGTGTTTATAAATTACAACTAGAACTTGCATTACTTACCTAATGTTCATCCATTTTAACACTATAATTCTAGTGTCCATCACATAGTCATAAGACCCACTTAGCACCTACATAACTAGTTAACCAAAACACTAATTTATGGTGCTAAATTAATGAGTTTACATCTAGGGCTTGTTCCTAGACTTGTGCTCATATCAATTGTACTACAACACTCATTATTCATGCCAGAATTTCATTCTTGAATGTTAATCAAAATTTTGAAGTATCATCAAATAGCAAAATTCAACATACCTTTCGATCCCCATGCTTAGGTGATCACGAATTTGCGTTCATGCATCTATTTAAGACAGAAATCGACCTTCAATTTGATGATTTTTGGCACTTTAGGGTTTCACCCTCTTTGGTCGCCCCTGATGATCGATCCACACACACACCTTGTGTCTGTGGTGTGTTTTTTTTATTAAATAGAACTTGTTTCCTTTTTAACGGTTTTGGTCCCTCAAGTTTAGATTTTAATTATTAGGGACTAGAACTCCATATTTTATTTACTTATTTACACCTTATTAACTAGGTTAATTACTCCTAGTTAACTTGATGGGTTTGGGAAGCCATAACCCGTTATATTTTAAGTCCCGTTAACTCAGGCATTTTTATGTGCTTCGTTTTCTCAAAGTATTTATCCTCTTTCCAATTAATATTAGGTTTATTTATTTAAATGCTAATATTTACCGAGTTAATTTTTACCACTAACGGTATTTTACCCGCTCTTTAGTATTAACGGGGTTTAATTACCAAACCCGTTTTCAGGGTGTTACAAGTCTACCCCCTTAAAGAGGTTTCGTCCCCTAAACCTTATTTACGTGGCTCATTTATTTAGATTAAACGAACTTAGTTTCATTTTTAGGGCATTCATTCACTCTTTTCGATTTAACGTTTTCATTTATATTGACGCGTACATCTTTCATGTGTAGGGCCTTGCGGGCCGTTACTTTCAGCTTATATCCTTTATCTTTATCAATCGAGTTGTCATTTGACCACTTAGTCTCATCGGTCTGTTAACAGGTTTATCCCGCGCTTGTTTTATATTAATAAGCGCTTTGTATTTGTCGTGACATTTTCGTAACTTTGAACAGTTTTACCGGCTAGACTAATTAGTTGCCGTCACTTCATAGCCCAACACTCGGGTATATATCCATGTCACCATCTCCGGCCTTATGTGCGTTTACTGTTTTCTAAATCGCTTCATACCACTTATGTTTATTAAAACGTTGCTTTTAACTAAAAACTATTTTTTTAGTTTACGTTTCTCTTTGTCTTATGTCTTTCTCTCATATCTAGGAATGTTGCTTCCGAGGATTTGTTCCTTTCCAATATCTTTTAATGCGGGGAGTTTCAACTAGTTTCCACGCTTAACCCAAATAACCCGTAGGTTCTTTCACTTAGTCTCGTGGACTATTTCTTTAGATTTCCACCTTTTTAAGGTGAAACCGAACAGTTTGTTTCTTTCTATTTATGACCCAAGGGTCTTCTTGGTCCCGTAGACCTTAACACTACGTTTAATCCCGTAGGTTATGATAATCCCGTAGATCATCTTTTATTCAAGTCTTTATTCAACTGTATATATATATTGGGGAAGGTTCATTTGAGAAGAAATTTAATTTGAGAAGAAAAAGAAGAAATGGCATATTAGCAAAATGTTATTTTATTTATAACTCATATCATTAATTTTTATCTCTTTAATTAATTAGTCAACTAATCATTAATTATCATACATATAATCTACAAAACCTACACATATCAAAATTTTTCTATATAAACCCTACACATTATAGAATTTTATCCTACACAGTCGAAATTTATCCTACACACCTCGAAATATATCCTACACAACTCGTAATTTATCCTACACAACTAGTAATTTATTCTACACTTTAAATTAAATTGTTTTTTTTTAATTTGGAAAAGTATATATTTTGAAAAGGAGTTACAAATTTAATTTAGCTAGTTATTAAAGGGGAAGAATACAAATTAATGATTTATGTAAATTTACCAATATACCCTTATATTAAAATTAAATACAAATATTAAATGAAGTAAAATGAAGCATTCTTATTGGTTAAAACTTCTTTTTTCTTCTTACAAAAAAATTCTTCTCATTTGAACCCTCCACTATATCTATAGACCTTTATTAAGCATTTCCTATGGACTAAAATGTAATTTCATCCCCATATTTTAAGATGGCAAACTAAAAGTCTCAACAAAACTCTATACTTTTACATTTTTCTTCCCATTTTATCCTCCTCTCACCGAGCCTACACTGCGCACTCATCAGTCATCAATTGTCAGTTACAAAAGGACTCAGATTGTAATCATCGTCATGAAAGAACACATTCAATCGGCCATTCAATTCTCCATTCAAAAGCCACATGAACTCCATTCCCTTCTTCAATTGAGTATCCGTTACTATTGATTCCATATCAATTGAGGCTGTCCTTTTGTAACCCTTGTGTTTGGTGGATGAAGATAAACCGATGAAGAAGCTCATAACACCTAATCGCCACCTCTGGCGTTGACGACTAGGGTTTCGACGCACGGTGACGTCAACGCCAGTTTGTTTCAACAATCAGAGGCGAAGGCGATTATTAGGTTTGCTCTATTCCCTGTTGCGACGCAGGAGACCGGCAGTGAATCAACGAGCCGCCGCCGCCTCCCGCCTCTGTCGTGTACCAACCACCATTCGGAGCCGCTGCTAGCTTCACTCGCCTGAGCCGACGAGCTACGCCACCGGCGCTACCATCTGTTAGTGTAAATCGATGGTATTCTAAAAGAACCCTAATAAAACCGTGTAATAATTTTGGTTAGGCCAGTTTGTTTGTCATTTGATTGGATTCGTTATATGGCTGCAGGTTACATGTGTAGAGTTTCTATTTTCTATAATTTAAATGTTAGCTATATGTTTATTAGTTTTTTTGGGTTGTGGCAGTCTACGAACGCGCTATTGTTGTTCAGCTCGAGATTGAACCATCTGTACGAATAGCTTCAACCGTTAGGTACACATATCTTTATGATTTTTTTTTATTTCTGTTAGTGAATAATATTTATCATTATTCCCTGCGTTGATCTGATGTACAGCCATTACATTGTCCCTGCGTTGGGCCCTGAAGTGAAATTTACATATGCTTCCCACAAGGCCGTGAATGAATACAAGGAGGCTAAAGCTGTATGGGTTATTTATATGTTCTTTAAACATTTATGGTTATATTTGCATCAAAGTCTTATGTTTATTACTTCTTTTATGTAGCTCGGAGTTGATACTGTCCCAGTGTTTGTTGGCCCAGTCAGCTACTTGTTGCTTTCTAAGCCTGCAAAGGGTCTTGAGAAAACTTTCGATCTTCTTTCCCTTCTTGACAAAATCCTTCCAATCTACAAGTATGTTTCCTTTTGATTATATTCATAATATTTACAGTAACTATACTAGATGTGAATTTCGACACGTTTACTAATGAATGGGTCTGATTTGAGCTGTGTAGTACGTCAAACGGGTAAGATCAAAAGTGAGCTAAACAAGGAACATGTTAAAACTGTTGTTCACACCATAACAAAGGGTAATTTTGCAAGGAAGAGATTGTTGCTGAGTTGAAGGAAGCTCGTGCAATATGGATCCAGTTTGATGAAGCTACCCCGGTGAAGGACCTTGAGGCCCACCAATTGCAAGCTTTCACCAACGCTTACGCAGATCTTGAATCAGCTTGCTCTTGTCTTAATGTCCTTGTTGCCACTTACTTTGCTGATGTTCCTACTGATGCATTTAGAGCCCTAACCACCTTGTCCGGAGTTGCCGATTACATTTTCGATTTGGTCCGTGGTGAATAGACTCTTGATTTAATCAAGACCAGCTTCCCATCAGGCAAATACCTCTTCGCTGGTGTTGTTGATGAAAGAAACATCTGGGCTAACGACCTTGCGGCATCTCTTAAAGTCCTCGAGTCTCTTGAGGCCGTTGTCGCCAAAGGTAGTTTTATTTTTCGATTAGATATAATAGTTTGTATATGTGCAGATAGCTTAGTTATTTTTAATATAAATTATACAATGTGATTTGGCACCAGTTACAGGCGATCATGCCTTGGTTTAGTCTCTTGAGGCCGTTGTCGCCAAAGGTAGTTTTATTTTTCGATTAGATATAATAGTTTGTATATGTGCCAGATAGCTTAGTTATTTTTAATATAAATTATACAATGTGATTTGGCACCAGTTACAGGCGATCATGCCTTGGTTTACGCATATTTAAAAGTCGGATATGCGTTCAGAGCCGATTACATGTACCAGAGCCAGGAAACGCGCGTCTGGCGACACGTTACTCGGCCCCGGCACGCACTTAACTAGCCGCTCGACATGTAAAGGGTCAAAATAAGGCACCTTTTATAAATATTTCTTATTGCTTTGTCCAGGATGATTTAGATAACATTACCCGTTTTCTAATACTACCAAAAGAACCTATCATTCCGGGAATGGACAAACCCCATAAGGTAAAAAGAAAAAAATTAACTTTTTTTTAATCTTTTCAAAAATGTTATTAATGCCAAAAGTTATTTCTTTTTTATTTTCAGGACGAGCATTGTCTTTACATTAGAAGAAGGGTCGGGGGTGTTGTTTAAAGCATTAGCGGTGTTCGCTCTAAGGGAGATCAACTTACCAAAGGTGAGTTCTTTATTAACCCCTCCATTTAAAACCAGCTTTATAGAAAAATAAATAACTAAACTTGACTATTGATCAAATGTCTAAAATACCCCTCTAAATCTTTTCCAAGATCGAGAGCCGGCCGCAAAGGAAACGTCCGCTCAGGATTGTTGATGACAGCAACAAGGGTGGCGCCAAGTGAGTGCAACTATAGCAGTTTTTTGTACACATTTTGACCACCTGGTCAGTTGGGCACAAAACTGATTGTGACTGCAGTCACAAAACTGCGGTTTTTGACCTTTAGTAAAGAGATATAAAGAGTCATGACAGGAGTTAGTCACAAAACTGATTGTGACTGCAGTCACAAAACTGTTTCTGTTGGGCTGCTGCAAAGTCAGCAGACCATATGTTTACCGGATGTTTTGTAGCTGCAGTGGCTTGGTTTAAAAAAGTGCGCCTTAAGCGCGCTTAAGCGCAAAGCACATCTAGGCGCAAAGCACATCGCCTTGTGCGCCATAAGGCGCATGATGTACAAGAAGCACAGCTGAGGCACGCTTCAGTGAGACCCCCGGCTCGATAACAAGGTATCATAGTTTGAATTTTTAAACCAAACTGGTGCAAAATGGTTAGCTTTTTAACAATAAAATAAATCGAAGAAAATAGAAGATAATAAGCAGAAAGAAGACCTGTCAAGAAGGAAGAGTAGATAAGGTAAGCCATAAATTGAGTTCTCTCTGCAATGGAACCACTGGTTATACCAGCAGCAGCTATAGCAAATGCCCACTGGTACAGAAAGTTACTATAATCAAAATCCGGTGAGGGTATATTTTGCAGCCCAAAGTTGTGCTTTCCAATGAAACTGTTTGAGCGCGCACCAAAGGCAAAAGCAAAGCCGAATATGTAGTAGGAGAGGCCTCCGGCCGCAGCGTCCAACACGTTGGTTAGCATGATGTTCATGGTGTTTTTGGCTCGGACGGAGCCAGCGCAAAGCATGGTGAAACCGAGCTGCATGGCAAACACAAGGTATGCTGAAAAGAGGAGATATGTGTTGTCAATGGCATATTTGGTGGTCGTGAAGCGGGTGCATATGTATTCGGCTGCTGCCGTGGCATTGCCGGTGGAGCCGAGGAGAGTGGTTAGGTCTTCCGCGGAGCAGGCGGTCACGGCTAAGGGTGTTTGTTGGTGAGGTTGTGATTATTCTTTTTTATGTTTTTAGAATAGAATTCCTTTATAAAGTGGTTTTTGGAATTAAATTATGATTCCATAAATTAACACATGTGTGGTATTCAGTAGCTTTACTAATATCAACTCTGAACATTAACACATGTGGTTATATTTGATTTTGATTGTGCAGAGCATCTCAAACTTTGTATATATGAGTTATTTGTGGTTATATTTGATTTCGCAGAGTATCTATAACTTTGTGATTATACAATATATCTTTGTTAAGCTAACAAAAAAGAGGAGATTGTTAAGCCAACAAAAACAAGTATCGGATTGCAAATTGTAGCGTTTAATGTAAAATTATAATGTCGACTCCGCCGCAACGCGCGGGTTCCCCACTAGTATATATATATATATATATATATATATAGTGTCAAGGTACCCCTTTTATGTCTATAACTATTTACTTTTGCTTTTTGGATTTCATTTGATCTTGACCGTAGTCTAAGGCTACATTTGTTCTCTTTCGAATTATCTTTCTGATTTTATGACTTCTAACGTCATTTACACGTCGGTTTGTCCTACACTTACCGTTACCCGGTTCTTACCTATACTTCTTTACGACCCATTACCCGGGTTCTTTATCTTAGTGTTTTTAACATTTTTGTTTCGCTAGTTTGCATTTTTCCTATATATATTCCTTTATGACCCATCACGTAGGTTCATTAATGTTTCGCGCTTCCATTATTCAGTTTGCGCTTACTTGCACTACCAAGTTTTTTATACCTTATTTATCTCGTTTGACTTGTTCGTGTGAAATTTCATCACTTGTGAACGTCAAACTCCATTCTTTATTCGACCCGTTCAACTTTAAAATAGTTGAGCGTAGTTATTAACATTTCTGTTTGCAAATTCTCATTGTCTTTTAGTCATAACTCATATTCCAAGTCTTTTGACTTTCTATTTCGCGTTCCCGTCTCTTGGTTTACGCATTCTTTCCAAATCCCACCCATTTATCGGGTATCTTTACCGTAATCATTTTCAAGTAACCATTCTTATATGGTTTTAGACGTTATTTTAATTTATTTGGTCGTCTTAGTGAGATCCATCGCTTTTATTCAATTAAGTCCTTTATTCAATTTGTTTGACTTGTCCATGTGAATTTCATCACTTGTGACAGTCAAACTTTTATCCCTATGCCTTAGCATTCCTATTGGTCGGTCTGTATTTTCTTTTTACTTGATCCTTGTTCCTTCTCTCGGGCTCGTTATTCTTACGTAATACGCTTCCGTCATCCGAATTACGTTTACTATCAAACATCTTACTTATTTGATTCATTTGGGTACCATTTAAGTTAGTCTCATTCACCCCACCCTTACTACATCGGACATAAATGTGTCCATCATAAGAAGTTCATGGTACCACGTGTTCACTACTTACTTGGCCAGAGTAAGCGATCAACACCTGATATACATGACCTTTTTATAATTTTCACATTACACCCCATGTAAGTAATGCCTCTATTTGTTTTTCTTGGAAACAATATCCCGGATAGGTTTTCTATTCAGGTTTTTCCAAGTTTTCAATCTACATATGCAACTTTCAATCTCTACGTATTTGTTGCATATTACTATTTATGCAATAATTTAAAACGTGCACATGATAATGCTTGCTCTAACAGGCTCTCCTTGCCATTAACTTATTCGCAATCGTTGCGCGATTTAGGTCCTTGGTGAGCGTGCTCTATTTGTCGTACTTTGGACCGTTCCTCTGTCAAATCCACGATTTGTTAAACTCTCGCTATCTTCATATGCGAGTGTCCTTCAATCTAAAACGTTTACAATAGTTAGTAATTTCGGCATTAATGGGTGCCCGTATTATAATACGAGGCTTTTCTACTATACGCATCAACGCGTGTAATTTCGTTGACTATATCTATTCTATATCGATTTTATTGGTGTAACGTGTATTACACGATAACAATATGTGTTGTTCTCAACACTTTAATCATACTAAACCATTGATATACATGTACTTACCGGATTTGCGATCAAGCCTCGAACTGAACACATTTGTCAACAACCCTGAGCTTTGATACCAACTTGTGACACCCTAGTTACTATTTAACGGTTTTACATGTAAATACCAACAATTAAATGTATATTTAAGACTACACATACTATAAAAATACGAGTTTATTAAAACTTTTACAAATCATAAGTTATTCAACATAACGTGATCGGATTTGTCATTTAAATTTACGACGAGGCAATGTGCGGAAGCTTGAATCTTTATTGTGTTCGGTTCTTCGTTGAGCTTGATCGTCTTCCGGCATCCAAAATGTATCTACATTTCATAAACATGAAATGCTTTAGTCATACGGAGTTTAAAACATGTCTAAACGAGTCCGGGAAGCGAAACTGAATAAAAATACATTTTGTTACAGGGTCTACCGTAAATTACGATGGCTACCGTAATTTACGGTAGCCCCTGAATATTGATTTTTCCACCGTAAAGCAGTGGGTGTGTGGCGTAAAGACTTTAAGGCTACCGTAACTTACGGTGGCCTCTGCAGGATTTTCCAAGTTTGCCGTTTTCTAAAACGAAAACCTTCATAACTTTTAATCCGCTCGTCCGTTTTACGCGATTCTTTTTCCTACGCGTTCGTAATTTAATTCTCTATCACATGGAGTTAAAACCCGACATTCGAACTAATAAAATTCCAGATTTCTAAGTATTCGGCTTATTGTTCAAAATTAACATTTTGACCCGTTTGTGTTTAAAACCTCCAAACTTGTTTCTAATTAATCATAAAGCATATACCAAGTATTTCACTCAAAACCTCTAACTTGGATTCATAACTTTTGTGCATTACGCGGCAATCACCCAAGTTACCATTTGACCCTTTTGGTCTAACAACCAAACACTTTGTGCTTATATATGAATGGAATTTATTTACCATTCCGTTAAGTAATTCATTTCGGTTTCTTCACCAATTAGTTAGGTGTCTTAAATCTGTTTCTTAAACATTTACCCAACATGGCTTACGCCACTTGGTGTCGTTTTAAACTTCAACTGTGAAGCATTTAAAGTTGACTAAATCATCATCTTACCCTTTTTATTCTTTCAGGCTTACTTATAAAGTAGTCGTTCCAAAAACTCATTTTATCCAAGTCCTTTCATAACTACTTTACCATCCCGCCCCATTTTACCATTAACCAAGGTTTTATCATTTACTTTTATTCCGACTTGCATCATTTTGCGTCGGAACCGTATTTCGAACATTATATTTATCGCATTTATAACTTATAGAATAAATACACATTCTACAACAAACGGTGTAAGATTTACTTACCTCGCATCCAAGCAACGTTTTCTTTTCGTAGTTGCTCCGTTTGACCCGCTTCCTCCCAAGCCTCCATCTAGCTTGTCAAGAGTCAAACTATCATCATAATTCGCAAGATGGTTAGTTTAGTCATTGTCAATTACGACTATTCCACCTTACGTATTTTCTATCAAATTATCATTCGATTTTATTAACGGTCAGTTTGACTTTTTAAAAGTCAAATGCCCATTAGTACATGAATTGCACATTAAGTTCATCAACTAATTTCGGTCATTTTCAAATGACCCGGTATGCATTCTTTTAAGCCATCGTTTTTTACTAATCTTTTAACTCGAGTTCATGCTATTATTAAGCTATGTTAGCCTAGCTCTCGATTATCGAAGACACTATATTTCTTCATTTCACAAAATCTACGGGTTTTCCCTCTATAAGTGAAACCCGTTTTGTCATGGCTAGGGTTGCGGCAATCGTAACTTTACTTATTCATTAGCTATGCAATGGTAACTTTACTTCATGGCTAGGGTTGTGGCAATCGTCTTGGAAGACACTTTTGTCATGTAATATTTTGGTTTCGTGGCAATTCGCGCATGCTGTTAGTTTGTTCCCTGTTTACACCCCGCTGCATCGCGACATGGAAGAAGATGAACTGATGAAACGCGTATGCCTCTATAGTGATGTGTTAGATCAATAACCCTACCAATAGTCCTTTAGATTTATTTATTTGGGTTCATTTTCATATGACGTTTGTTTTAATTATTTAATAAGTGTTGCACATCTGTGCTTACACAATCAGATGCCCCTTGGTTTGAAACCTAACAAGGGTAGAATTATTTCCAACTTTTCAAACTAGCTGGGCAATAAATAAGTAGAGTAAATTATGTTATTTTTGTCTTTTGTCACCTTTTTGTGAATAATCTTTTTTTTATCATCCCAGATCCTAGCAATACTTCAAAGAAGGAACGCGGAGAATGATAGGGGCGTCAGACACCCAAGTAGGAAAAAAGACGCACCTGCAATCCGCAGTGCAGCAAGCAACATTTTCAACGAAAATATATTTTGCGCAACTTATGTAACTAACACACTTAGTGTTAGTAACCTAAGTAGCAACCATAACAAATGTACAAAATCTTAGTTCCAGCTGATGTATCTAACCTAATGGATGCAACTCAATGACAGCTAGCTTAACATAGATATAACTCTAGCCCCGTCGCATTGCGGCGGGTTACTTTTCTAGTTATTATATATTAAACTACATAATTTGACAAATTAACTAATTTTTAATAGAAGGTTAGAGCAAATTACAAATCATGGGTTGGTAGACGGGCAACAAGCTGCGCCGCCACCCCCTTTTGAATTGCAAATCCTACTCGGCTAAACACATAACTATGGCCTACAGACACTGTCGCATGCGCAAGTGCTGCCTTTTGAACTCGCTTCAAGAAACCGGACGCCACAGGGGCCAGACAACCAAAGGTATCGAACGCGAAAGGAAGGAAGGCATGTTGATTATCTATGCAGGCCTGCTCGTGCTTGGATATTTTCCCCGCCTCAGCCTTCCGCGTCGCTTGCCCTGAAACAAAACCACTGCCCCTGAAACCGGCAAGAGGCAACACCCCCGTGAGATCAATGCAAGCATGCTTACCCCCGGACCATCCAAAAACCAGCACATCGGCTGGTCAAAGGGAAGACCTCCCCTCCTTCGGGTCCGTTAGGAAATTAATCGGAGCCTTTTTTTTAGCAGCGATACCAGCTCGCTTGAAAACGTCAAACAACACATCTCTAACCAGATCATGTCTGTACTTGAAGCCAGGAAGCTCTTTGCAGTGAAGGGCATGTTCCTCGAAGCTATCAAGACACACCTTCCGACAAACAGGGCACGGTTCATCCTCAGGGTACAACGGTATCATCAAACGATATTTGAGGACAGACCGATATTCTACTGCCGACATACATTGCCCCAAGCCCTCGATCGGGATAACAGTAAGGAAATCTTGAGCGTGGGGGGCTCGTAAACAATGAAAAACAGCTTTTTTTCGAGGGGATAACCCGAAAACACCATTGATTTCCTTCACGGTTTTACCATAAAAAGCACTCGCCAAAATAGTTTGAGGTTCACGTGGGGCGGTGTCTTTATTAGCAAAACCGCCAAGGTCAACATCAGGAAGAACAGCTTGTAAACCATCCAACGCAGCCCTAAATTCCGAATCCAAATCACCCATACAACAAGCTTGCAGAATATGATCTTGAAGTTCCAAAGATTGCACTCTGGACCCCACGAAGGCAAAAGTCGAGACATCCCCCGCCGATAGTAATCCAAGCCCACCTGTAACAACCCTCATTAAAAGTCCTATTTATTTTATTATTTTATCCAATAGGAAACCCTAATTGAGACACCCAAGTGATTCTGCACAAACCCTAAAATTTTCAGAACAATAAAACTCAAGGGGGGTATTTCCCACTTGACGATTATCTTCATATCTTGTTGTCAAATTTGAATTTTAATATTTCGTTGACTCAGCAAGCCTACACCCAACCGTGGCAAGCCTATAGTGATTTCGTGTCCCTTGCGCACCGTAAGGGATTAGGCTTACGGTGCGCAAGCCTGGTCAAAATTCAGGTATAAATAGAGGGCAGTGGGACTTGATTCCTGGCGTTCGTTCGACGATCAAATTCAAATTGTACGCAGAGATATTGTCGAAATAGTCTCAAAATCACTAATTAGTATAGCGGGGTGCTGCTACGATACAGGGTATTAACTCGATCGCTGCTATGATTCAATGTCCGATCGATTGAAACTATCCGATGGATGTTTAAGCGCTATCCTTTGTCATTAATCGTGATTCCGACAGGATGTTTGAGTACCACCCGAACTCGGGGAATACTCTGTCATTCGTTGAGAATCCGATGGATGTTTTAGTGATTGCACTTTGTCATTCGTTGTGAGGGTTTTAATCTCGTGAGTTATCGTAAATGCTGTATTAAGTTACTTACCTAGTTCGTATACACTAGGTTACAAGGCTAAATCAATAGGCTAAGCTCTGCCTATATAAATCTGCAATCTATCAAGGCTTATTTGTAGACTAAACTTTGGTCGTATGAATCTGCATGATTATAATGTGAGTCCTTCTCTTTTTATCAACTATTTTACAATACCTCAAATTATTTTCAAAAGTTATAATTACAGGGACTAAGTCGTGGATATCTTGAATCACTGGCTAGTGGGGTATTGTGCACATTACTAATTTTCTCCCAGTTAGGTTCATTGACCTACTAGGGATAATCATCACTATTTAGGTTCATTGACCTAATAGTGGTATGACCATCGTCACCATTGTGACACGGCGCCAGATAAATATAAGATAGAAGCCATTGTAATCGCTCTTATGCTGTAATTAATAACTATGCATCATTTTATGTAAATAGAATGATTCACTCAGTATTTCCTGCTGACAAAACCTTTTTAAAACGCGTTTCAGGTAATTATAGTTGTTTTGGTCAAAAATTACCGAAGTAATTAAGTGATCAAATTAGTTAAGTGAGGTAGTGTGCTAGAAATGAGTGTCGAAAATATGTTAATCAAATTAATTGTAAAAAACAGTTTCAGGATACGGCTCAAGATATAGAGCTGTATCTATGATCAAACAATGAGTAAAAGTAAAGTAAACGACATGGGATATACGAGGAAAGCCCTTGATCAATCTAGATCGCCGGCATAAAACCTCGGGAGCTGACAATCGCAGCTGCCTTGTTCTTCTATTGCTTCACAAATCAGGATACAGTGCAGGATGTGGTACGGATCGACTAAGTGTTACAATGAAACTTGAATACAAGTGTGGTGTTTGCAATGAGCTAGAGAGTGAAAGTGTACGAGAGTGTTAGTGAAAAATTGTGTGTTCTAAGCTGATCCGCCCCCATCTATTTATAGTAAAGATAAAATAACAAACTACCCTAAACTCGCGGGATCCACCGAATATTCCTTCTTCGAACGTTGTAGACCTGGTCTTTCGGGCTCAACGTCTCTTCCTCAACAAATTCGCCCGAGTCTCGAGGAGAAGAAGTCCTCTTGACCGTTAGCAAGTCTCAGCCCTTAACCTGCACGTGGTTAATTCAATAAGCCTCAGGATATCGCCCAAGATGTTAGCAATATCCTCTTCCAGCATCCTGGTCACAAATGAACAAACATAGGCAGGATATTGGCCAGGATATATACGTTAAGAAAATGACCCCTAACAATTGTCCCCAAATATATCGGTTGGGATACCAATCCAACGGATATATTTCAAAAGTTTCACCTCATGACTTAAGGTAATTAATACGACTAGACCCTTGAAATGACAGCGGTGCAACTTCCAAGACATTATTTACTCTTTACCCCCTATATTCATCCTATATTAACCGAGGGGCTCCTTGTCTCGGTTATCCTTATCCGCAAGCAAACATCAGGTATCTTCTTTTCTATTCTCCTTTCTTGAATTTCTCTTAATTTGCTCAATACCCTTCATGGCACCACGAACGAAATCCCGATCAGACCGACCAGCCTCAACCCTCATAAGTCAAAACTTCATCACCGATCCAGCAAAGGAGATTTGCTGCTTCAATAATGCTGACATTGCTGCTCTCAAAGATTCCGGTGCCTTTCCCACCGGAACGGTCTTTCGCCCCTTCGACCAGGAAGCCCGATCGGACGCATCATCTGACGAGTGGGTTTGTTTTTTCGCTTATCCTTTCTCTCTTGGACTCCGGTACCCATTTCCACCCTTTATCTCTAGCTTTTTCGACCTCACCGGCCTTAGCTATGCCCAAGTTATGCCAATGGTCTGGCGAGTCTTGATGGTGTTGGATCAAATCAAATCTCGTCATTTTCCTAACCTACTTGTTGAGGACCTTCCCGTAGCATACCGGTTGAGATCCCATGGCAATCACCGTTATCTTCTGTTTTCCATCAAGAACCCTTTGGTCCTTAAAGCCACCAAGAATGAGGATCGATGGCGACGAAAATTCTTTTTCGTAAAAAGAGACTCTATTGATAAGGGTTTCGATCTACCGGTTAAATGGTTAACCAAGGGTAGGATTTAGGGTTTTAGGAATATCCCCAATTATATCTTCAAACTGTATCCCGGACTTATATTCTGATGTTTTTATGCAGCGAATTTCAGAGATTTAGTGTCTCCTAGTGCAGAATCTGAATCCAAGATCAAGGAAATCTACCGTCTTCCTGCCAGTGAAAGAACTTTTTCCCTGTCTCTTACAGATTCTCATCAAAAATCAAGCTCAGAAATGTCTGGTAAGCACATTCTCATATATTAATTATTTTTCAAAAATATGATGAGTTTTAAGAATATCTTCCCTTATGTAGTACCAGTCGTCAACCTTGAAGGTTTCGAACTTGACGAATTGGATTGCTATTCCAGCCTTGAACCCGCCAAACAAGAATCCAAACCAAAGTCGTCTGCTACACCAAAGCCTACCTCCTCGAAAACTGTTTCTGCTCCCAAAGGCCCTCCGGCATCCAGGACCCGGGCATCCAGCTCTCGGAAGAGAAAGGAGACTGACTCCCCAGCTGTTTCTGAAACGTTCTCTCTTGAGAATCATGGGTTCAATGAAGCCACCTCATTCCTCAAACAGGTAGAATTTTCTTTTTTGATATCCTGTACAAGTATGTTAGTCTTTATCCTGCTTATTTTTCACATTAATACCTGTGTCTTTATCGATAGGGTCTGGATCGTCTTATGCACTTATACGAAGACGCTTGCGGGCTTAACAAGATGTTGCAGATTCAGCTGGAGAAAGCTCAAGCCACCATAGCTGATCAAGGAACCATTGCAGCTGCCAAATCCCAGCACTATGAAGACAAATACAAGGCAATGACCCAGGAACATCAAGCTGCCCTCCACAAAGCTAATGAGGACGCTCAAGCCAAGCTAGATGCCGCCCTTCTTCAATATCAGCAGAATATGAGCTCATACTGGGATAGCCTTAAAGCATCCGTGGTCGTCTCCCTTCTCCAAGCCAGGATAAAGATGGCTTATGAGGCTATGGATTTGGGTTTTGAATGCCCCTCCTGGAACGTAAAGACTTGGGAGGCGAAACTAAAGGATCTTGGAGGTCATCCCGTTGCTCATTCTGCAAAACATGCTGGTGAAGAGCCTTCTAAGGCAGCAGAGGAGGTGGTCAATGCTGATGGTGATACCGAGAAGAATCCTAAGGCTGATGCTGGGGAGAATGCTGGCAAGGAGGTTGCTGTTCAAGAGGATGCTGCCCCTTAGGCAGCGGAGTGGGCGATGATGGATGTACGTGCCAAGGCCGGAGCCCACTTTTTAATTTCATGGTTGTGGTTGCATAAACAATTTACTTTTCCTGTCTTTGAACAATTTACTTTTCCTGCACTAGAACAATGTGCTGACCAAAGGTAGATGGGTCCTAGGTTTTAGGATGAAGCCCTTGGTCATCAATTAGTATAACTTGTTTTGAATGTGATAACGGTTGTAGGTGGACAGGTTCTATTTTGAGACATATCCGACAACCGTTACACTAATATGGTAAAAACCGATCGTGCTTTTGGCGGATGGGCCTTGGTTTTAGGTGAAACCAAAAGCACAACTTTTGACTTGTTAATAATATAACTATCTTTTGACTTATTTTCTGTTACCTTGCATTACTTGGTGTGACTCTTAGCTTTGTAAAGATTTTGTATTGTATTGTTATCTTATAAAATATCCTGATCAGTATGCTCAGCAACATACTGCAAAAGCCTTTTATTAGAACTTCCAAATGTTCCTTCATCTTTGTAAAAATTTCTTTAGAGTGTGAAAAACAGTCAATCTTTTCAAAACCAAGTTTTGATAAACGATCAAAGTTCCAAACCAATACTAGTTTCACCCACCCTAATCAAATATCCTTAAAAGGACTTTGAGGATATATATCAGGATACTTATCATAATGTCACTTAAAAACTTAAATAAGGCTCACAAAGGAAAGATCATACCAGAAATAGGGTATAAACCTATTACCGAACTTCGATCCCTTTGCAATTCTTCCAATGAAGATGTCCCTTGTGCAAGGTACTTAGTGCATTAATTCCAAACCTCATCCTTTTAGCTTTACATCACCATCTTGGTGGGAATGTCCCCTGTGTACAATGTCTTCAAACACTTTAGAAATCTTCTGAATGTCAGTTTCCATAGGCAAATTTTTACGTTCCAAGGGCAAAACCCAAGGATGTATTGGAGATAAATCCCTTGTATCCTGGGGAAAATCCCAAATTTTCATGCGCTACAGGCGGGAGTGTATAAACTCCAAGACTTAGAAAGGTGAAAACCTTTAAACCTTAGAGAGTATGAAAATACCCTTTCGTGAGAGAGGGTGATCAATCCTCATATACCTTTAGGATTCAGGATATAGCCAACAGTAACGAAATTGTCAGCCACTTTTACATGGACTGGTCCCGCCACCTTGAACTATCCCTGAATAACTTGCGCTCCAAGCGGGATGTTTAAACCCAATTCGCAAGAAAGGTGAATACCTTTAAACCTGTGAAGGGATCAGTATCCCTTAAACGTGAGAGAGGGGGCCAATCCTCTAATCTTCTGAGTTATCCTGAGTGCATATCCTGGAGCTATATCCTGAAACATATCTTGCAAAACAATTGTAAACTAAGGTGGGTGTTAGCTTGGCTAACACCCCTCCGATGCTTAAGTCAGTATTGGGTTACAAAGAATAAATTAAAACAAAACATATTTAAAAAAGATAAAATTCATACCATTATGAGTTAGAAATTGAATTCTAAACTCACTTGAAATAGAGCTTAAGGTGTATAGCATTCCAAGATCTCGGTAGCATATCCCCCTCCATATTCTTGAGTCTATATGCTCCTTTCCCTGCTTCTGATTCAACTTCATATGGTCCTTCCCATTTTGGAGCTAACTTACCATCGGCAGGATTGGTAGTATTTTGAAAAGCCTTTCTTAACACCCAATCTCCAACCTCAAATCTTCTGGTTCTAATATTCTTGTTATATGCCCTGGATATTCTTTGTTGATATGCAGCCATCCTTAGCCTTGCCGCATCTCTCTTTTCATCTATAGTGTCTAAATCCTGACTCAAGGCTTCAGGATTCTGCTCAGGATCACTTAAGGTAGATCTTGCAGTAGGTATTGTCATTTCCGTCGGAATCATTGCTTCTGCTCCAAACACCAAGGAAAATGGGGTCTGGCCTGTTACATTCTTCACCGTTGTCCTATCAGCCCATAAAACAAAGGGTAATTCTTCTGCCCATCTTCCTTTTTTAGCTCCAAGCCTTTTCTTTAAGTTATTGACAATTATCTTGTTTGAGGATTCTGCTTGTCCATTTGCTTGAGGATGTACCGGAGTAGATGTGATCATTTTGATTCCCCAACTCTTGCAAAAGTCAGTAGTCCTCTTACTTATGAACTAAGAACCATTGTCACAGATTATCTCAGCTGGTACCCCGAATCTGGTCAGGATATTCCTCTTGATGAAGGATACTACTTCTTGATCTCTAACTTGAACAAATGCTTCTGCTTCAACCCACTTAGAGAAATAATCCGTCATTGCTAGCATAAAGACTTTTCCTCCCGGAGCTTTTGGTAGCTTTCCCACTATGTCCATACCCCACTTCATAAATGGCCAAGGGGAAACAATAGGATATAATGGTTCAGCCGGCTGATGCAGTATATTACTATGTCTTTGACATGCGTCACATCTTCGAACATATTCTGCGGCATCTTTTCTCATCGTTGGCCAATAATATCCTGTCCTTAATACTTTTGAGAATAACGACCTGCCCCCAGCATGGTTACCACAATCCCCTTCATGAATATCCTGAAGTACTTCCTTGGATTCAGGATCCTCCAAGCACCTCAAATACGGTCCTGCAAGGGATTTCTTGTATAAAATATTATTTATAATAGTGAATCGTGATACCTTCATCCTAAATGCCTTAGGATTTTCGTTTCCAGGGATGTGTCCTTCTTTGAGATATCTCATGATTGGAGCCGTCCAGGATTTAGGATCCTTTTCAGGATGTTCTACTCCAGGATCCTGAATACCAGCTACTTCTTTATCCTGAGGATTCATTGCAGGATATAGGACATGTAATATTGGTATTCGCGTCCCTTCAGGTATCTTGATCGATGATCCCAAATTTGCTAAGGCATCCGCTTCAGCATTATCCTCTCTTGGTACCTGTTCAAGTATAAAAACATCGAAATATCCTACTAATTTTTTGAGAATATCGAGATATTCGATTAGTTTCTCACCCTTAACTGCATAGGATCCATTAAAATGGTTAGTAATTAACAAAGAGTCAACATATACTTGCAAATTTTTGATACTCATGCTCTTAGCCAACTCTAATCCTGCAATTAAAGCCTCATACTCTGCTTCATTATTAGTAGCAGGAAATTCACACCTAATAGCCTGGGGTAATATGTCCCCCTGTGGCGATTTTAGTAGTATTCCTAATCCTACTCCTCTTACATTAGATGCACCATCAGTATATAATGTCCAGGATCCTGAGGATTCTCCTAACTGTTGAACTTCTAAGTCTACCTCATCCTGAATGTCACTACTAAAGTCAGCCACAAAGTCAGCTAAAGCCTGAGATTTTATGGCATTTCTAGGTTCATATACTAAATCATAAGCACTTAACTTTACTGACCATTTGGCCATTCTGCCTGACATCTCTGGTTTCCTAAGCACATTTTTGACTGGATAATTCGTTTTAACATGTATCCTATGTGGCTCGAAATAATGCCTAAGTTTCGTTGATGCCATGACTAATGCTAGTATCAATTTTTCTAAATGAGAATACCTAGTTTCAGCATCTAGCAAACTTTTACTAACATAATAAACAGGATATTGCTGACCTTCATGATCCTTTATGAGAACGGCACTTACAGCATTCCCTGATACAGCAAGATACAGGGATAGTGGTTCACCATTTTCAGGCTTCATCAATAGAGGTGCGGTTGAGAGATATCGTTTCAAATCCTGCAGGGCTGCTTCATGCTTTTCCCCCCATTCGAATCTTTTGTTCTTCTTCAGGATATCATAGAAGTCTTTGCATTTCTCTGAGGATCTTGAGATAAACCTGTTTAAAGCTACTACTCGGCCTGTCAATCTTTGTACGTCCTTCATATTTGAGGGTGATTTTATGTCCAGGATAGCTTTGATCTGCTCTGGGCTTGCTTCTATCCCCCTTTTTGTCACCATATATCCAAGAAACTTTCCTGCCCCCACTCCGAAATGGCATTTAGCAGGATTCAGCTTCATGTTGTATTGATCCAGGATATCAAATGCTCCCTTGATATCCTGGAGGTGATCCTCAGCCTTTTTAGATTTCACCACCATATCATCGATATATACCTCCATGGTGTCCCCCAGTTTGTCTTTGAACATCATGTTTACCAATCTTTGGTATGTTGCACCTGCATTTTTCAAACCAAAAGGCATAGCTGTATAACAATAAATACCTGTTGGTGTCATGAAGGCGGTATCCTCCTGGTCAAAAGGCTCCATTTGGATCTGTTGAAATCCTGAGGATGCGTCCATGAAGGTCAGCATTTCATGCCCAGCAGTGGCATCTACCATTGCATCAATGTGGGGAAGAGGAAATGGGTCTTTAGGACAAGCTTTGTTCAAGTCTGTGTAATCTACACAGACTCTCCATTTCCCATTTTTCTTCTGTACCACAACCACGTTTGCTAGCCACCTCGGGAACTTAACCTCTCTGATCATCCTGGACTTCAATAATCTCTGAACTTCCTCTTGAATAATCGCATTCCGCTCAGGAGCAAACTTCCTTCTTTTTTGTTGCACAGGCTTGAATGATTTATCAATTCCAAGCTTGTGAGTGATAATATCTTTGGATATGCCTGTCATATCCTCATGCTTCCATGCAAACGTTGACATCCTGCATTTCAAAAAGTTAATTAACTGTTCCTCAATATCCTGAGGGATATTGGTTCCTACGAACACCGAAATATCGGGATTATCCTGGTCCAGGATAATTTTCCTCACATCCTGCTCTGGATCCTCCACGATATCCTGAGCCCGCGTCTTTAATTGCTATGCTGCACTAGGTTTGGTTGAGGATTTCATCGAGGATGAGTAGCATTCTTTCTCCTCCTGCTGATCACTATCAACCTTGACAACTCCCCAAGGGGTAGGTATCTTGATGCATTGGTGATATGTTGATGGCACGGCCTTCATATCGTGAATCCATGGTCTTCCCAGTATGATGTTATAGCAGGATAGAGAATCCATCACACAGAAACGTTGTATCGAGTTGACTCCTTCAACGTATACTGGCAACTTTATCTCTCCCACTGTGTTTCTAGCCTCTCCACTGAATCCAACGAGCACGGTAGACTTTGAAGTGATATCCATTGGAGATACATTCATTCTCTTCAGAGTTTCTAGTTGGAATATGTTGACGGAGCTGCATTATCAACCAGTATCCTGCGTACAAAATGGTTAGCCACATATAACGTTATTACCAGAGCATCATGGTGAGGATCCTGGACAGTATCCCTGTCATCTGCATCAAAAGTGATCACTTTGTCAGTTGTGAGGGTAGTCATCCTGACAGGTTTGTCTCCCTTTTCGGCCTTATCTTCCTTTGCATGTCTCTTTGCTGCCGAATACGAAGTTCCACAAATGTCGGATCCTCCTGAAATGAAGTTGATTATCTTGGCATCCGCGGGAGGTGATGCTGCTCGCTCAGGATCCTTCTCCGTATCCTGACCCTTATTCTTCTTTCTTCCCAAGAGATCTTTCAGATATCCCTTGCTTAGAAGATAGCTTATTTCTTTCCTTAGAGCAATGCAATCCTCAGTCACATGTCCGAAATCTTCGTGGTAAGCACACCATTTTGACTTATCTTTCCAGTCAGCCTTTTGTTGATTCTTTCGAGGCCACCTGGCCTTGTCTCCTAGACCCTGCATAGCATACATCAATTCAGGAATATTAACAGAAAAGCAATATTCGGACAACTCAGGATACTCTTCAGGATCCTCATCCTCGACAACATTCACTCTTTTGTTTTCATTTCTACTATACGGCTTAGGCCGATATGACTTGAACGAGGATTCTGACTTCCTATTAGTTGACTCATAAGTGTTGGATGAGTTCATCCTCTCTTGCATCTTCCTGTCATCTTCCAGACGGATATATCTCAAAGCCCTGTTACGAGCTTCATCGAGATTCCTGCAGGGATTCATCACAAGATCCTGATAAAACTGAGAATCCTTTTGTAATCCCATCTTAAAAGCTTGCACAGCTGTTGCAACATCAAGATGTGGGATATCCAAGGATTCTCGACTGAATTTGTTCACATAATCCCTCAAGGATTCCTGAGGCCCTTGAGTTATCCTGTAAAGATCACTGGTTAGTTTCTCAAAACTCCGACTACAAGAAAACTGACTGTTAAATAAATTAACCAAATGAGAAAATGAAGTAATTGAGTGAGGAGGAACGTTTAACAGCCATTTTAAGGCTGATCCTGTTAGAGTAGAACCAAATCCCTTGCACAAGCACGCTTCCTTGAGCTCTGGAGGGATAGGGTTAATCTCCATTCTTTCCCTATATTGAGCAATATGCTCCTCAGGATCCGTACTCCCATCATAAAGCTTCATGTTGGGAGTTTGGAATCTCTTCGGGATCTCAGCATCACAGATAGGATATGCAAAACGAGATATCTTGTGGCTGTCTTGAGACACTTTCGGGATCGGCTGGACCACCCCAGGTACACTAGATATCATGTCCTTCAACTTCTGAAGTTCCCTGGTAAGTGCTGATGTTACACCTGTATCCTGCAAAGATCCACCATTGTTAGTAGCATGAGTATTATTATTATTCGACACGTTACCCATTGGAGAATTTTGCCCATATCCTGACGCATATCCTGAGCTCCTCATGGTTGACATCCTGACCGATGAGGGTATCTCAGGAGTATGATTCTGAGGAAGACTGGGCACGATATTTCCCCTGTTATCCTCGGTATATACAGCTGAACTAAAGTTCAACGCTCTGGGTGTAATGGAGTGACATTGTCCTCAGCAGATCTGCTCGAGCCAGACTTCAGGAGTTGTATTTCCCTCAAAAGCATTTGGTTTGTTTCCTGTTGCTGCCTCATTTGTTCCTGCACACTTCCAAATAAGGTTAAAATTTCATCATTAGAAGCTAAAACAGGAGCAGATCCCTGGACACTCCGAGTAGGGATAACATCTTGAGATTGTGTAGAGGCTGGCATCCTTGGAGGAGGTGGTGGAAGCACCGAACCGGTAGTAGCAGAAGTCACAGCAGACACAGTAGAGGAACTCATGTTTGATCTTGAGGCCATTATGGACAATGTGGCAAAAAGTTTTGAAAATAGAAAACCGATTAGCGATTTGACAAAAAAATTTAGTAAGGAGAGCACCACTTGCCCCACGGTGGGCGCCAAATTGTTTTGGTAAAAAATTACCGAAGTAATTAAGTGATCAAATTAGTTAAGTGAGGTAGTGTGCTAGAAATGAGTGTCGAAAATATGTTAATCAAATTAATTGTAAAAAACAGTTTCAGGATACGGCTCAAGATATAGAGCTGTATCTATGATCAAACAATGAGTAAAAGTAAAGTAAACGACACGGGATATACGAGGAAAGCCCTTGATCAATCTAAATCGCCGGCATAAAACCTCGGGAGCTGACAATCGCAGCTGCCTTGTTCTTCTATTGCTTCACAAATCAGGATACCGTGCAGGATGTGGTACGGATCGACTAAGTGTTACAATGAAACTTGAATACAAGTGTGGTGTTTGCAATGAGCTAGAGAGTGAAAGTGTACGAGAGTGTTAGTGAAAAATTGTGTGTTCTAAGCTGATCCGCCCCCATCTATTTATAGTAAAGATAAAATAACAAACTACCCTAAACTCGCGGGATCCACCGAATATTCCTTCTTCGAACGTTGTAGACCTGGTCTTTCGGGCTCAACGTCTCTTCCTCAACAAATTCGTCCGAGTCTCGAGGATAAGAAGTCCTCTTGACCGTTAGCAAGTCTCAGCCCTTAACCTGCACGTGGTTAATTCAATAAGCCTCAGGATATCGCCCAAGATGTTAGCAATATCCTCTTCCAGCATCCTGGTCACAAATGAACAAACATAGGCAGGATATTGGTCAGGATATATACGTTAAGAAAATGACCCCTAACAATAGTAGATTGGAGTAAGAGATGGATATGGCACTGAAAGGCTTCAAGAAGTGGCTTATTTTATTAATTAAATCAAAATATTGTTTTATGTAATCAAATTTATCCTTATTAAAGCTACCTTTGTAAAACATGGATTTATTCCATTTATTTAATAAATAAAATCCGGTGTTTTCTAAACTCTGATATTTTTCCTAACTCACGGTCCTGATGAAATTTCCGCTGCAACGTTTTCAAAAATTAATCACCGGTACCACGGGCTGTTCGCGACTCCCGATTCCGTCCAGGGTGGGTCGGGGGCCGTGACAGAAGGTGGTATCAGAGCCACTGATTTAAGCCTTTAAGTGTTGTGATAATAATATCTAATTTTATATAAAAGAGTTAGGAGATTGCTATTAATTGGTAGCACACATGATAGCATTTAGACTTGAACTTAAGAAAAGATGCCTTAGTATCAGCTTCGAGATAAGCTAAGTACTTGTGTAGATAAAGTATGATAGATTTTGATATACCATCAGAATGGTAATTAGAATATTGCAAGATATGATAAATAAGCAAGAATTAATAGTAATTATTGCTTATTGATATTACTTGGTCTAGAATAAGATATGTTACGGGAATACAAATTTCCTTGATTCTGGATAAAAGCCCTAATAAAAGAGGCACTTTTAAAATCTTGAAAAGATACTATTTATGGGAAATGGAAATTTTCTCCGGTAAGACTGGGTATGGTGTAGCAGACTCTCCAGTTTGTCCGGATATACTGAGGTTACCTTTCCGGCGCAAACCGGATAAGACAGGGTATGTAATATGTCAAACGAGTGACAAGATTTCCCTAAATAGTATTATTACCAGATATTTGACTGGTTTTTAGAAATATGAATCTGTTAAATACATTGACCTGATAGATGGTATGTTTATTTCAGCATGTGAAATATATGATTATATAGATATATATATATCTATAAGGAATTCCAAAAGCCAAATAGGAATAAAGCACAAGCATATGTGTCTAGATTTCTTTATTAGGAATCTCTTTTCCGATATCAAACATTATTTCGTTTGATTATCTGCCTAGTAACTAGAGCGACAATAATAACAATAGAAACCCATTAAGTTGGAATACCATCAAAAGTGTAAAGAATTTCTAACGCGTTACCATAAACTATTAACGCAAGTAAGAAGCATGTAAAGTTGTGATAACGTACAAGAAAACATATGAAAATTTAATTATAAGTCCACAGAAGATGAAGTATATCACACACAACTTTCGAGGCAAGACCTTTGGAAAATATAAATTGGGCACGATGACACCAATGTTAATTCCTTCAGTAGAAGAACTACTAATAAAAAAGAAGCATTTTTGCCACATAATCCTACAAACAACATGAATCTCGCTAATGTACGCTAGAACAAGATTTCACAAACATCCGTGCACAGTCTAATCAGAGTCATAAGTATTATCACTGCAAAAAGGAGTCACATACCTTTGCAAATTCCCTATTTTTTTACATTCCCTGGTAATTTCACTTAACAACGGTTATCACACGAAATTCCAGATAAAATTCTTATATTTCTTTTGTTGAAATTCTGATCCCTGCATATAATAAGTTATTTTTCGATTTCTTTCATAGTAGTGAATATTGATCTATTTCATTTCTTGATAAAATTCACACGTTACACATGCACTGTTTGTTGTACATGTGATTCGCTTGCTTTATGAAGACCGCTGGAGGGCTTCATTCCGATTTGTTATTTTATCCAAACTCAAATATCATTCCACTTTTTGTACTGTGAACCGCATTATTGCAAAACAATAACTCATTAATATCGAGTCAATGAATTTCTTGAAAAAATTAATTTTCTTTAACATACATAGTTTTTATTGTGACCATGTCCGAACTTTCTTATTAAAACTTGTTTTGTTTAAGTTCAAATTATTTGACTTGCTCACAATTACATATTCATTTCAAGATCCTATATGATGGATGAAAGCTATCATATTCAAAATAGTCCCAACAAGCACTTCATTTGTTTTAAACCATAATAGGCTTGTTTAAATCTTCGACTTCATTAAATCATTTCTTTAATCACGATCACCTTGTACTAACATTTTCACAAAATTTAAAGCTTGCACTAATCTCGTTTATATATATATCATATACGGATTTAATTATTTATATATTTATAAAAGCCATCTTAACATCGTGTGCTAAGATAATGATACACAAATTCTTGTCATATTTCAGTGTATCTCTTAAAGATTCTTACAACATCAATCTAGCCTTTCATGATAATTATTGCTTTAACAATCTTCAATAGAAAAACATCATATAAAATTAATTATATATGGAAACTTACATAAGTGATTACCTAAATTACAAAATAGTATTACTATATTCTTATTAAACCATTGAGGTAAAGAATTTATATTTTATATATATATATATATATAATTTATGTTGAAGTATACTCTCATTTAAGTTTACGTTCAGTTATTTATTATTGATAATTAATATTAGTTTTATTATTAATAATAAATTAATAACAGAAGTATTAGTATTATTTTTAAGTACTAGGGTTATTGTCAGGGGCAGGTATTGAATAGCCTAGCCTTAGTTAGGCATGGATTGGCCACCTATGCTTAAACAAGGCAGCACTAACCAATATCCAACCATGATAATGACTAGTTAATATATATAAATTAAGTCATCATACTTATTTAGTAAATTTTAATTATATATAAAAATATATATACTTTGGAGAAGACATATTTTCATAAAATAAAATGGACAAATAAAAATAAATAATAGTCTATCACATGTTTTATGGTAACTATGTACAGTAACGCTCTAGCAAGAAAATGACCATATAAGAATAATATGGTAGTCATCAACTACGTTGGGTTAAGGGAACATGGTAATATATAAGAATAGTCCCCGTTTTCACTTATTTACAATATTTGTAAATACATTCACAACGTTATATGGTTTCAAAATGAAAATAAGTAATCACATAGAATCGATCCATTAAGTGTTATATATTTACAAATTAATTTACAAATAGTTTTGTACAATAAATATTTTTACACCTTTATTTACCATTTTCATTTAACATTATAAATAATAGTGATTTCTTTTACAAAATAATAAAATATTTTGTAAAGTAATAACTTCATTGCGGTGTTTTGTAATATATATTACATAGTAAATATAAGTTATTTTACATAGAATAGTAAAATACTAAAATAATATTTATTTAAAAGTGGTGACCATTTACATATAGTAAAAATATGTAACAAATAATATATATTACATAGTATTTATATTTGATATGTAAAATACGGTTCAGACAGGAACACAAATAATATATATTACAATTTCTTTACAAAAAAAATTAATATAATGGTTGGTCATGCTAAAACAACTTGTTCTTATTATATTTCGATCTCTAGGATATAGTATGAAAAATATGGTTACTAATAGTGTACTATTACATTGTTTCACAATTAAAACAACTTGGAACTCTAAACAATGATACACTAAAATCTATTGTCTTTTAGTGTATCTTTGCAATTCACTCATCTCAACACTTTGATTTTCTCAAATCATTTTTCATACTTGAACCTGTCGATTCTAAGTCTTCCTCAGTTGCCAATCAAAGTAAGCTTTCTTTTGACAAAGAATTTTATTGATTCTAAAAATCCTTCACATTCATTTTAAATATCTATTGATCATATATCTTTTGGCTTGAACCTAGTTGTGACAACTGGCACAAACCGTAATTTCCGTACACTTTAATTAGTGCTTAATAACTGCAATTATGTCCTTAATTGTCAGCAATGGCTGAACACATAATAAACAAGTGAATTCATGCATGTTGTATACTACAAAATATTGCTTTATGCATAAACGAGAGCGTTGCGTCAATAGTAAACTCACCGGTAAGACACTATGTGTCAACGGAACTGCAGAAAGCAGTCAGACAATAAAATTGAGGCCTAGGTGTAGGTCCGACGACAAAAGAGCATTAAAACCCAAGAGTACATACAAGGGTTTATACATATACTCTCCGGAAGCAAAAATAAGCACTAAAAAGCACCCGAAACGCACTTTAAGTGCAGAATTTATACAAATCAGCAATAATTCAGCATTTAGACATATAAATATTATGCAGAAATGTCGTTTTATTATCCAGAATATTTCCCTAAGTGTTGGGAATTGAAAGAGTATAAGAAAAGTACTTAAACGACACTAAAAAGTGTAATTTAGCACTTTAACGAATCGGTATGTAACCGAACGACCGGACTATACCCGGAACATGAAAATATTATTATTTTCACTATCTATCTTTTTCTGAGCCAGTTAGGGTCTCTGAATACCCTAACACCCGCTTTAAAGCACTAAACATCACTAACTAAGTTAAACACTTAACTAACCTAATTAACCTAACCAAACACCAACTAATCTAGTTGGAATCGGCTAGGACCCCCCCCCCCCCCCATCCTAACCAGCCTAACTATGGGGGAACATGCTTAGTACTTGCTTGATTTAAATAATCTACATTGTCTAATATCTAGACAACATAGCACCCAATGGATAATCACTTTCTAAATTGCCTATAAGTTCATGTAATTACACTTATGATCATTCACAACAACACACCCCACACAAAACTCTCTCTCTCTTTCCCTTTGGCTCACGGCCGAACCCACATCCACACAAGCAACCATTTTCGGTTTTTGATCTTCAAGTTTCAAGCACATTCAAGTGTTACGGGTCACATACGAGGAGTCTTGGAGCAAGCGGAACACGAAGGACCTCATTCTTTAGCTTTTATCCACGCGTTTTTCATCAAGAATCTTCCCTAGCCTTGAGCTAGAGGTATAACACTTAAAACTCGTTTTTGAACTTATCTAAAGTGGTTAAAAGATTTTTTATCGGTTAAATCTCGTTAAAATGCAAAATGATGCACAAAAGTCTACTAAAAACATGAAAAATGGTGGTTAATAGCATTTAAGTTGTGTAAAAGTTGTAGTATTTGAAATATATGGTTATCTAGACCCGATCTATGATGTGGTAGCTCGGATCATCGTTTAACCCGGTTTGGTAAGATCATGGATCTTAACATAAAGCTATTTTAGAAGCAACAAGGGTTAAAAGGTGAAACCCTACCACACTCTAAACATGAACTTGTGTAAAAACGATTTTTCTTATGAAATATTGTTCAAAATTAGTAGATCTACGGATCTACAAGTGGTATCCTTGAATAACCAAGTGTATGACGAAACCATGTTTTAAAACCGGATCTTTTATGAACTAAAGGTGTTTTTGTGAACAAACAAGTGTATGGACACTTGTGTAACATGAGTTTTAACAAAGAAATAATTTGCGTAAAAACCGACTAGAAGTTGTGAAACTTCATATTCTTTAAAAATAAAGTTTTTAAGAAACTAAATTTATTTTTAAAGATAACAAGATTTACTAAATGTGCTAGTAAGTTACTACACATTTTTGTAAATATTCAAGTTCATGAAATGGAGAAATTAGTGATTATTGTTGATGATGATTGTTGGTAATTGTTGTTGATGATTGATAATGATTTAAAAGAAAATAAACACACGTTTTGAAAACGTGGGAAACCTCCATTTTTAGGGGAAACTCTGTCAAAATTTTTATAAATTTTGACACTTAGAAAAATATGAGTTTTTGAGAAACTTATCCCCTAAAAATATACCTCAAAACATTAACAAGGTTTCCCTAATTTTTGATGATAAGAAATGGTGATTTCTTGAAGAATAAAAATGGATATTATGTATATATATTTTTGAGAGAAAAATATATATTATTTTATCACCAATTTTTGTGCTAAGTGTATATAGTATGTGTTATACGTGCTAGTGTATTAAGACTTAAAAATACACTAAATACTCATGAGGAGTATAAACATAAAAATGCACATACAAAATACAAGATACATAATTCGGGTGCAAAGTGCAAAACAAAAAAGACTTATATTTATTTTTGGAGAAAATAATATAAGTAAAACACGTAGTTAAAAATGTAGAACATTTTTAACACAAGAATATATACAAAAGAGAGTGACTGTACTTGTGCGACGCAAGTCTAGTGACTAACGTTAAGAAAACGCGTATAGGTTACGACGTTAATTAAGCAAATCCGGTGGAGTTTACGACGCTAGGAACGCAAAGTTGTGAGTTCATGCTCCCCCTTTTCTCTTTAACTGTTTTCAGTTTTTATAACTTCGGGGGTGAAATACATGTACAAAAGTACAATATTTATAAATGGTATGATATAAATACAAGAAGTACACTTGGTGAGAACGAGAACCAAGTGTGACGAAATATAAATACAAGAAGTACACTTGGTGAGAACGAGAACCAAGTGTGACGAAATATAAGAATATGAGAAGCGCACTTGGTGAGAACGAGAACCAAGTAAGAGGCGCTATAAGAAATGATAACAAGAAACGCGCTTGGTGAGAACGAGAACCAAGTAGGATGCGTTATGAGAAATAGTGTCACGAATAGGGTACAGAAGCACCATTAATCGTGTACATACTTAGACCGCAGAACAAAAGGTTAGATCTAACGGGTGCCTGGCAGCCACACTACCGATCGGGGCGAGAATCGAGTAGTGCTTTTGTGTCTCAGAATATACCAATTAAATGCCTTAGGTTTGGTGACTTCCTATGACGTGCCACATGTTAATGGCTTTGCAACCCATTAACAATCTGCTAATTACAGAAATACTGTATTTACATAAAATTCATACCATACAAAAATTGATATATAACTTGAAGTACGTGGGGTACTCAAGAGGATTGATATATAACTTGAAGTACGTCACGAGGATTGATATATAACTTGAAGTACGTGGGGTACTCAAGAAAAACTCGATTTATTCACAACTATGTTTTGATACAAAGTATACAAACGTGAAATACAAAACTGCATGAATTCACACCAACTTTATGTTGACGTTTTTCCAAAAACTCACATGTATTTCAGGTAACTAGGATGGATGTGCGCGTGGTCTTGCTTATGCTCGTGGATGTCGCTTGTGTTTAACTTTAAATAAAGTTGTAAACTTTTAAGACAATGTTTTAAGCTGTCTAGCGATGTAAACGCTAAACTTATGTTTTCAAATCATGGTATTTGATGTTATTTTACGAGCATGTAGCATGTTTACTCTTCGTATGCAATGAGAACCTTTCATGATCACACCTCGTGCTTCCGCCGTAGAAAGGGGTGTGACACTAGTCATCTTGGAAATTATATCCTTTCATATCATTCATTTGTCATCAATTTCTTGAACTAATTTAGTTGAATCGTTGAATCCTATCTATTATACAACTCATATTCACAAAATTTGATATTTTAAATTCTGTATCATCTATCTTAATATTGTTTTTATTAATTAAAATATGACATAAGTCTCAAAGAAATATCATAACCCAAATCTCGAGGACGAGATTTAAAACAAGGTGGGGAGAATGTAACAACCCTCATTAAAAGTCCTATTTATTTTATTATTTTATCCAATAGGAAACCCTAATTGAGACACCCAAGTGACTCTGCACAAACCCTAAAATTTTCAGAATAATCAGAATCAGGATCAGGGCCCCTAAAACTCAAGGGGGGTATTTCCCACTTGACGATTATCTTCATATCTCGTTGTCAAATTTGAATTTTAATATTTCATTGACTCAGCAAGCCTACACCCAACCGTGGCAAGTCTATAGTGATTTCGTGTCCCTTGCGCACCGTAAGGGATTAGGCTTACGGTGCGCAAGTGTCACACCCCAACCGATGGCGGAGTCATCGGGGCATGGCACTGAGCGAAACAGATTGTCCAGAAGTTTCCACAACAATTATCATAACTATTCAATTTAAATAATACGTCCCATACCGTATCTCAAACAGTCAAATAATTATTACAGACAAGCATCAAGAAAAATATTCTGTTCCGACAACTCAGATTTTAAATAAGTAGCCATTGTTTATCTGCTTCTAGAGACCCCTAATTCGTTATCTACAAACAACTATTTGTTGGGCTCTAGAGCTTTATTCTAGCTTCCATTTCCTACCACACATGCATCCTAAGCACCTGTCACATACGTTAAAATAAAAGTCAATACATATAATCTAAAGGTGAGCATACAAGTTTGATAATAGCATATAGAGTCGAATTCGTTTACGCATAACCAGCACGTACACATAGTGAAATGAAGCACGTTAGTTATCGACATAGATCCATCGATACCAATGACTGCGGGTTGACTGCCTGAGGCAGTTCGCAATACAGGATTACCACCGTAATCCATGCAAGTAAAAGATCCTTAACAACCCCCGTGTGAACGGGTGCTGAGTCCAAACTATAGTACTATCGTTGCTAAGGCAGGTAGACAGCATTCCATGTGTAAACATAACAAACAAGCATTCATAAGCCACGTATAACATGCATTAGCGGTTAGCGTTCAAATAGTTTGAGTAGTGTAATAATTGTAGTTTGAATATTCGTAACGTATGTAACACCCAAAAGTGCTTAAAGCAAACAGGGATCGAGTATACTCACAGTGATTTATGGATTGAAGGGAGCGCTTAGCGAATACGGTTAGCCTGAATAGATTCGATAGTATAACGATAAGAGAAACGTAAGACAGGAAATAAGTGCTGGGGGGTCGGACAGCTGGTCGATCGGACGGCAGTTCGATCGGACGGCTGACCGTTCGGTTGACAGTCTGCTCGGACGGCTGTCCGGTCGGTTGGTAAGCCGATCGGATGGCTGTTCGAGTGGATTGTTTCTTCCTTTGGGAAAGATGTGTTTGTGTATGATGGCTTGACCTTTGAAGTTTTCGTTGTAGCATTTTGAAAACATTGAAGTACCTTTGCCTTTCAGGTCGGTCGATCGGACGGCTGTTCGATCGGCCGGCAGCCCGATCGGTTAGGCATTCAACAGAATTTCAAGTTTTAGCCTTTGGATCGGACAGGTGTTCGATCAGACAGGCGTTCGATCGGACAGGTGTTCGATCGGTTGGCAAGTCAACAAGTCAAAGACTTTAATGAATTGCAAGGTGTTGTTCAGTGGATCGGATGTTTGGTCGATCGAGTAGCATAATTGTTGTTCGATCGGACAACGAGAGGTCACCTGATCGGACGGCAGTTCGATCGGGTGGCACTTCTAGTGCATTGAACATGTTGAAAATTTATTAAGTGTTGAAGCATAGTATCTCATGATCCGAAGAGTAGTCCGATCAGACAATAGTTCGATCGAACAACAGTTCGTTCAATACCATTCTTCAAAACAAGTTGTTTGTGTGGGACCATGTGCTAGCCGATCGGCTGGCAAGTCGATCGGCTGGTTTATCCGATCGGTTGGCTGTCCGTTCGGACAGCAGTCCGATCGGTCAGCATCCTGACCTGATCAGCCTTGCGTCTAACACCTTGGTTGTTCCGTTTGTTTGTCGTTTTATCGAGGTACTTTGACAGCGGGTAAAACCATAGATGCCTCGTTCTCACTTGGTCTCCCGAGTCGGACAGGAATCACCCAAATCCGGTCGGTGGTCTGTTCGGAACGAAGTTTAGCATTTAACCCGAAGTCGGTTAACCTCGTGGATAGAACCCAGATCTGGAGTCGTATAACCACCGAAGTGGTCAGTAACCCGGCTCGGGTTCTGTTTCTACTGGTTCGGGTGAAAAGAGTTGAAGGAAGTTGGGAAAATCCATCCTTCAATCCTTTTCACCACGTATATGTTTAGATCTACAAGAGATCCTTGTTTGTTTATGTGGAAATCGGCTAGATCCAAGTCATTCTTGGTGGATTGAGGCCAAAACATGAAGTTCTTCAAGAACCCATGATGACGTCATCCTAGAACACTTGATTCTTGATGATTTCACGATTAAAAGTTTAGATTCGAAAGATAGAAAGGTGTAGGAGTGTGTATAGATCAAGAAAGTACAAGATTTAGGACGAAAACTTACCGGAATCGAGAGAAATCTGAGAAAAGACAAGTTGAGCGTGCTGGTCGAACAAGGGTTTCCAAAAGTGGAAAGAGTGACAATGACAGGGGTATTTATAGGAAGAAAAAAGAGGAAAGGGCTAGCCGATCGGCTGGCACCTCGATCGGACAGCCTGTCCGATCGGACAGCAGTCCGTTCGGCTGGCTGTTCGATCGGCTGGGAAGCCTGATCGATCGGTTGCCCCTTTCGAGTGTTTTGCGCGGCGATTTCTGGTATTTCGGTTTCGGTTGCGAGCGGTTCGATACGATAGGGTTTCCTAGTCAAATTACTTTCAGTCTCAACTACTTTGTATCTAGCGAAATCTCCTTCCCACTATCTATCATGGTTCGACTGTGATTTGAGTTCGAGTTCGATGATATTCGAGTTAGATTTCGAGTTCGATTGAGTTCGCTTGATTACCGCCACATAACATAACATAAATAAACATGCACAGGTAACACGTAAGGCTCACACACACGTATAGACAACAAGTAAAATACACAGTTCGAGTTGCGATTTGGTGTCGATTCGATTAGCATAGTTTGATTATTAGTTGATTAGCTTTATCGCATTGTTACTTCCTATAGTTCACAGTCGTAAGTCGATCGAGTAACGATTTAACACAATTCGATTATTGCAATTAACAACACTTACTCCACATAATACAAATAAAGTAAAGACATTTCTACCAGTCAAGTCGCACGAAACCGGTCGTTGACTTTAACCTTGACTTTGACTTGTGAAAACACGGGGTGTTACAGCAAGCCTGGTCAAAATTCAGGTATAAATAGAGGGCAATGGGACTTGATTCCTGGCATTCGTTCGACGATCAAATTCAAATTGTACGCAGAGATATTGTCGAAATAGTCTCAAAATCACTAATTAGTATAGCGGGGTGTTGCTACGATACAGGGTATTAACTTGATCGCTGCTACGATTCAATGTCTGATCGATTGAAACTATCCGATGGATGTTTAAGCGTTATCCTTTGTCATTAATCGTGATTCCGACAGGATGTTTGAGTACCACCCGAACACGGGGAATACTCTGTCATTCGTTGAGAATCCGATGGATGTTTTAGTGATTGCACTTTGTCATTCGTTGTGAGGGTTTTAATCTCGTGAGTTATCGTAAATGCTGTATTAAGTTACTTACCTAGTTCGTATACACTAGGTTACAAGGCTAAATCAATAGACTAAGCTCTGCCTATATAAATCTGCAATCTATCAAGGCTTATCTGTAGACTAAACTTTGGCCATATGAATCTGCATGATTATAATGTGAGTCCTTCTCTTTTTATCAACTATTTACAATACCTCAAATTATAATGTGAGTCCTTCTCTTTTCTTCCTCTGCACTTTCTTGGGAGGTTGACCCTCCGCATCAGCATCAGCTGGTTTCCTTTTACCGGCCTTCCTATGAACCAAACGCTCGGGACTAGAATCCAGATCGATAGGCTCATTTGGATTGGAAGGAGGAATATCAGCAGAATCCTTCGGTTCTGGTTTCGGTTCCCGCATAGTCACTACAGGAGTAAGACCCTCCAATGAGTCAGAAACCACCACATAGTCACACCTGGAAACAGAACAGCAGCGCGTACCTTTCTTCTCTCCAGCATTTTTTGCTTTCAAAGGCTGCGCTTTAACAGTTTCACTCCTCTTCGGCGCAGAAGTGGACATAGTTGCGCGTTTTTTCTTCTCAGGGCCTATGCCCAAATTCAACAACTCACCTACAAACAAGCGCAAGATAGAGAAATTTACTCAAAGCAAGAAAGAAAAGAAAAACATATATAAACTCACCAGCACCAGTTGCCGGTTGAACAGATAAGTCCGCGTCATGCGGAAGCACAAAATTCTTCACAATGCGGTGATACCAGAGCTCCTCCTCAGGTTTCTTCTTGATGGTCCCCATTCTTCCGCCTTCCCTCTTAAAAGCAACAACATATAGAGAAACAACTGCATTGAAGGGAAAGAAAGTCAAAAAAAAAAAAACAACAAAGAAAGGAACAGTTACAAAACACCAATACTTACTATGGCCATCCTCAGTATACACAGGTTTATCACCTCGTTCCATTTTCCAGTTCAAACTCATGCCAGCTCCGACTAGGGCTTTCTCCGGCAAAGCAATATTGGGAACATCCTTCAGATCTTGGTACCAGTTCTCATCCACAGGGGTCTGAATAGATTCAATCGGAACATCGTCTTTCCCTCTTAGCTTCATCTTCATCGGAATCACTCCAGCTTTAATGAAAAAGAATTTCTGTTTCCAATCATGAAATGATTTTGGGGGCTGATGAAGAATTTTCTTTGCGGAAGCCCTCTGAACAAATGAGTAAAACCCTTGAGTACAGTGCATCTGATGAAAAACCCTAAATCGGGGAACGGTTGGTTCAACATGCATCGTTCGACATACAAATTCGAAATGACGAACCCTAACCATACCAATAGGGTGAAGTTGGGAGATATGCAGATTATAGAATCCAAGAATTTCAAGGAAAAATTTCGTAACAGGCAATCGAAAGTTACCATCGCAGAAAAAATCCCAAAAAAGGGTAATATACCCTGCCGGAGCATTCGCTGCCGTTTGCCCTTCTTCAGGATACAAGGCACCCCAGTTCTCCGGGAATTTAAGATTCTGGATTAAACCCTCAAAAGACGCCCTGGGCCACTTCAATGGTGGTAGTTCAGTCGCCATCTCTTCAGCAAGATCCTCTTGATGTTCTCCGGTTGACATAAGCAGGGGGATGACGGAAAGTATTTCTTCAAAATAAGGAAAGGGGAAAAGTTTCAAACAAAACAATGATTACACAGAAGGGGTTACCCAAGCGATTATATACCCATCGCAATAAATAAGCATCGGTAACCGTCGCAGTACTGTTCCGGATATCACGATTACCCAAGCAACAGAAAAAGCAGATGTCAGAACATACACGCGTTTACACGCGCGCGTGTAAGACACGAATGGTAAAAAACAATTGACAATGACAGGCTGTCAAAATCAATTTACTGATACAATGTCAAATCAAAGATTTTTTACAAAAAATCTTTACAAACTCAGTAAATTCAAATCTTTTCAGAAAAGATTTCTTTTCGCGCCCAAAAAACATTTCCCTCTCCTAAGTCCAGTGCTCCACTTACTTGCATAAGTACAACACTAGACTGGGGGGACTTGAAGGGGTAAGGTCCCAAAAACTTCACAAAAAGGATTTGAGACCATACTACAAACTAACTTTTCTAAGCCTTTTTGACCTTGCGCGGCTGCGCACCGGCCCTGCTAAAAGAACAAAGAAGTCAGTAGCTTGTAAACGCGCGCCCAAAAGATAACATAAATCTTTGCGCCGTCTCCCATTCAACAAAGGATTAGAAAACCTTTGCTCAATACTTCCGCCACAACACCCAGACTTGGATATTATTTTACCCAGGCTTGGGGTTTATTTGTCTGTGTCCACATAGTAAGGTGCCACACTGGATTATGGCAGTAATCTTCTAGAAAGAAATACAATCGTGCACCACCCAGACGGTTATAACCGTCTGGACACGTGTCGTCACCAGAAACAATTTTGAAATCACAACAAAGGCATGCAATCGGGGAATAATCTCCACTTAATCTCTTTCCACGTGGCGATTCCCTAGCCACAGATCAAACCACGATCCGTGTGCATTCACTTCGGATCGAGGTTAATTAACGTCAGATCAAAGAAATCAAACGGAAGAAAAATAACCGCTACGGCGTTAAGCATTTTCCGTTATCTTTTCAATAATGGGTTTTCCCTCCCAAAACTCCCGGTTATAAATAAGAGAACTGTTCAGGTATAAACTCAGACTACTCTCACTCTTTAAATACTTATCTTCCCCGATACCAATACTTATTCTCACGCCGGAGTCGGGTCAAGGAGAGAACCTTCTTCTCCCCTTGGCGAGGCTAACGGTGTTCTTTTTTGCAGAGCTACCGGAGAAGTTAAACCATTACGAATGAATCAACCGAGAGAGAGCTAACCCTTTATGCGGATTCAAACCCCCTAACTATCTCGGTTCCGGCCATTTAGTTAGTGTTTCTTCATTGGCGCCCACCGTTTTCTCAGTTTTCTAGTTTCTACCTCGTTTCGATTCAGTTCATTCTATTTTTTGTCTTTGCACATGGCAGAAAATTCGTCATCTCACCGGCAACCTGGTCCTCGACCAAACGTCGGAAACAATTTACCGATAGAAGGGATCGTGGAGGAAGCCTCGGACGATAATGAGGTCCAATCCAATCGAGCAAATGATCCTGTAACCCCAGGAATGTTACCAGCAAATCTTGCACAATCAATTTTACCACCAGGGGAAACCCCGGTATCATGGTATGTCCGGTCTCAAGGAGCATTAAACGCAGTATACTCACAGTTATGTGCTCAAACTGCTCCTGTAACCCAATCCCGGAGGCCGGGATCAAGAGCTCATGCCTCTCAGCGAGAAGAATCAACTTATGACGATACAAGCAGTTACCGAAGACAACATCATGATGAATTTCGTCCTCGTCAACGACAATCGGTGCATGACAGGTTAGGTTCCCAACGGGATACTCACACCGATGAATCTGATCGAACATATCGTTTGAGTGAAACCACCAGCGTCTTCAACAGACTACAGCCAAACTATAACAAATGCAGGCCTCGAGCGGTTTATAACCCCGAGGCCGAGCATAACTATGATTTAGTTTATCGCCCGGACGAAGCGGCAGAAAACTCGAAGTTTATATTAGAGATAGCTTTGGCTCCGTTGGAACGGGCCAAGTTACCATCTAATGTTGGGAAATTCAATGGGTTAACCGACCCTGATGATCATTTAAGGGTATTCACCAGTGCAGGGTTGGTCGGTGGTTGGACCCTTCCGCTGTGGTGTCACTTATTTGTACAAACACTAACTGGCCCAGCGCGAATCTGGTTTGACAACCTACCAACGGGGCAGATCGAATCGTGGAAGGATCTTCGAAGAAATTTTTTAACACACTTCAGCCAACAAAGGCGGTCAAAACGTGATACATCCGACGTTATGAATATCTGGCGTCGCGATGATGAGAATCTGGAAGATTTTATTACCAGATATAATAAAGAAGTGTTAGAAATTGGAGGTGTTAGCGAACAACTAATCCGTGCTCAGTTTAAGTACGCGGTTAGGTGTGACGACATGGTCAAGGTGTTATCGGGAACAGAAGGTCTCCCTACGAGTTGGGAAAAGATAATGGCGGCAGCCAAGGTTTATGCGCAGACCGAGAAAAACCTCACTACAAACCGACCACCACCACCACACAGCAGGCCGGCAGATTTAAGCGCAAACGGAAAGTACAAAAAGTCATGGCGCGAAGCATCCGGAAGTCGATCTGCGGAAGATACCCGCACAACTAACAAGTTCTCGGCGCAAAAAGAAAACCGACACGAAAATAGGGAGAGACAGTGGACTCCCCTAACAAAAACCCCAGCAGAGGTACTAAGTACCGAGGATCACCAATTCAAACCCCCGATTCCAATGAAGAGTAAACGTGGTCAAGACCCAACGCAGTTCTGCGAATATCATAAGGATAATGGGCACACCACAAACAACTGTATATCTCTGCGCATGGAAATCGAAAAGGCTCTCAAGAATGGAGAACTCACGCATCTGCTCCAGAATATGCGCAAGGAGATTAAACAGATTACCCGGGGAGAAGAAAGCTCAAACAAACGGGCTAAGACTTAAAGAACTCCGCATGTTTTCCGCAAAAAAGACACGACTTATTAAAAGCGGCGGAATTATCAGGGAGTAAGTTAAGTTCCATTTAATTATCCAAAAAACTTTGTAACGCCTCTGAGCATTATCCATGAATAAAATTACAAAGTTTCTATTATTTTTGTGTTTACAAAATGCATGCAATTCCTTTTTAGTAAGCGCAAAAACATTATGGTAGTATAACACAAAGCTCCATGCGCGGTCAGTGATCACGTCACAAACGACCATAAACTCATACATGAGCTTCATACCAACTTTATTCGCCTTACTCAAAGCAAAAGTAATTGTACTCATGCAAAATATTGTAAAGACATATTAACAAAATAAATAGAAACATAATATGTTTGGCGTACAAATACGTCCTGAAAGGTTTAAGACACAGCAGTGTTTAAAACCCATGCGCAACAGCGCACCATCAAAACAAGGATCAACATCCTACACAGACAAAGTTGTTCAAATACAATTTCACCCCTACTCTAAATCTTCTCCCTCATCCGGAAAGATTTCCTTAAGTTGCGCAACGTAATCATCCGATTGCAGCGCCACATTTATCAACTCCATCACTGGCAGTTGCAAACTATTAAACTCTGTCTTCATAGCAGCAAGCGCACTGGAAGTATTAACACCAAAGGTAGCAGATTTGCTATCATCCCAGTTAACCTTTAAAGCGCTATTCACATGTTGAGAACATTCCGCATACCCTTGCGCATAACCATCTCGTCGCGCAGCAACCATCAAATTCGCAACAGTTTTATCCAGTTCTTCAGAGTTTAATACAGATTCAGCAACCTATAACATCAGATAACGATAAGATCGAAGCAAGAAAAGTGCATACATGAACTAAAAGAAGAAAGGAACTTACACATACAATCCCGCGATCCTTCAACCAGGTCATATCATTCTTCAAGGGTTCAAGCTCGCTTTCCGCTGAAACCCGCGCCATTTCTGAATTCTCCAGTTTCTCTTCAACTTCAGTTAAACGGCGGGAGGTTTCAGTATTCTCGGAACGCGCAAGCTCCACATCCTTCTTCAATTGTTCCTGGTCAGAAACCAAAGCGGTAAGTTCCTCTAATTCTTTATCTCTAACGGCAAGAGTGGCTAAAGCTTGTACCTCCCGTTGCTCGCTTCGCTCCCTATGAGAGCGCGCTTCCTCCAACAAAGCTTCCATGTCAGCTTTTTCTCTCTTCAATCTTTCCACCTCCGCATCTTGATTTTTCAAATTTTCAACCTCAGCCTTGAGGTTATTTATGATGTTACGAAGGCTTGCCTTCTCGGCATTATCCTTCTCACAAATTTTCCTCCAATTTTTGCGCTCCTCAGACAAAAGCGCAGCTTCAGCTTCAGCTTTTCTTTTCCAACCGGAAACTGACCATTCCTCAGTCTTGCGCGCCGCTTCAAATTTCGCTTGCTCAGTCTCTAATTTAGCCTTTAACTGAGCCACAAGTTTTTCATCTTTTGCAAACTTCCTTTGTGATGCAGCAAAGGATACTCGCTCTTTATGCATACTATACCATTCACGCACTATACGATGAGTGGTAGAAACATGAGAAGCAGTTTCTGCAAGATAAGACTGATAGGTCTGTTCGAAAGGCTGATTCTCTTGAAATTTAACCTCGCCAGGCGGAAGTATCCCCTGCAACCAATCTCGACATATCCGCCAGTCCGAGAAAGTATCTCCTTTCTTCACATTCCAAACAGGAATATGAGGATCAGCAGCATCTTTCTCCGCATACATCCGGTAGTAATATTCTCCTAAAGTTTCTTCCGGACGAATTGGAGATTGTTTCTCAACACCAGCAGAAGAACCTGCCTCCTCAGTAGCGACCTTTTCAGCACGCTCAGGAACAGTTTCAGAAGATCTGGGAGGAGAAGATTGGATTGTCTCAGCAGTTTTCTTTTCCGGCATCGGTTGATTATCATCATTTACCATACTTGGCTCAACAATCTGTTCAGTTTCTATGTTAATACCAACAGGCTCCTCAGCCTCAACAGTTTTCTCAACACCTTCCCCAGCTACCTCTGAAGGCTCCAACGGAGGGGTAACAGTAGCGCGCGGTGGGGAAGAGGGAAGTTTTTTATCAGCCACAGTTGGTATGTCCACAGAGACAGGAATTTCTGAAGAAACAAAAGTCTATAAAAAATCCTATCCGTTCAAAGAAAACAAAGAAAATCAATACATACCAGGAATGGATTCTGAAACAAAAGCATCTAGGTTTCCCTTCCTAGTAATTTTCTTCCTCTGCACTTTCTTGGGAGGTTGACCCTCCGCATCAGCATCAGCTGGTTTCCTTTTACCGGCCTTCCTATGAACCAAACGCTCGGGACTAGAATCCAGATCGATAGGCTCATTTGGATTGGAAGGAGGAATATCAGCAGAATCCTTCGGTTCTGGTTTCGGTTCCCGCATAGTCACTACAGGAGTAAGACCCTCCAATGAGTCAGAAACCACCACATAGTCACACCTGGAAACAGAAGAGCAGCGCGTACCTTTCTTCTCTCCAGCATTTTTTGCTTTCAAAGGCTGCGCTTTAACAGTTTCACTCCTCTTCGGCGCAGAAGTGGACATAGTTGCGCGTTTTTTCTTCTCAGGGCCTATGCCCAAATTCAACAACTCACCTACAAACAAGCGCAAGATAGAGAAATTTACTCAAAGCAAGAAAGAAAAGAAAAACAGATATAAACTCACCAGCACCAGTTGCCGGTTGAACAGATAAGTCCGCGTCATGCGGAAGCACAAAATTCTTCACAATGCGGTGATACCAGAGCTCCTCCTCAGGTTTCTTCTTGATGGTCCCCATTCTTCCGCCTTCCCTCTTAAAAGCAACAACATATAGAGAAACAACTGCATTGAAGGGAAAGAAAGTCAAAAAAAAAAAACAACAAAGAAAGGAACAGTTACAAAACACCAATACTTACTATGGCCATCCTCAGTATACACAGGTTTATCACCTCGTTCCATTTTCCAGTTCAAACTCATGCCAGCTCCAACTAGGGCTTTCTCCGGCAAAGCAATATTGGGAACATCCTTCAGATCTTGGTACCAGTTCTCATCCACAGGGGTCTGAATAGATTCAATCGGAACATCGTCTTTCCCTCTTAGCTTCATCTTCATCGGAATCACTCCAGCTTTAATGAAAAAGAATTTCTGTTTCCAATCATGAAATGATTTTGGGGGCTGATGAAGAATTTTCTTTGCGGAAGCCCTCTGAACAAATGAGTAAAACCCTTGAGTACAGTGCATCTGATGAAAAACCCTAAATCGGGGAACGGTTGGTTCAACATGCATCGTTCGACATACAAATTCGAAATGACGAACCCTAACCATACCAATAGGGTGAAGTTGGGAGATATGCAGATTATAGAATCCAAGAATTTCAAGGAAAAATTTCGTAACAGGCAATCGAAAGTTACCATCGCAGAAAAAATCCCAAAAAAGGGTAATATACCCTGCCGGAGCATTCGCTGCCGTTTGCCCTTCTTCAGGATACAAGGCACCCCAGTTCTCCGGGAATTTAAGATTCTGGATTAAACCCTCAAAAGACGCCCTGGGCCACTTCAATGGTGGTAGTTCAGTCGCCATCTCTTCAGCAAGATCCTCTTGATGTTCTCCGGTTGACATAAGCAGGGGGATGACGGAAAGTATTTCTTCAAAATAAGGAAAGGGGAAAAGTTTCAAACAAAACAATGATTACACAGAAGGGGTTACCCAAGCGATTATATACCCATCGCAATAAATAAGCATCGGTAACCGTCGCAGTACTGTTCCGGATATCACGATTACCCAAGCAACAGAAAAAGCAGATGTCAGAACATACACGCGTTTACACGCGCGCGTGTAAGACACGAATGGTAAAAAACAATTGACAATGACAGGCTGTCAAAATCAATTTACTGATACAATGTCAAATCAAAGATTTTTTACAAAAAATCTTTACAAACTCAGTAAATTCAAATCTTTTCAGAAAAGATTTCTTTTCGCGCCCAAAAAACATTTCCCTCTCCTAAGTCCAGTGCTCCACTTACTTGCATAAGTACAACACTAGACTGGGGGGACTTGAAGGGGTAAGGTCCCAAAAACTTCACAAAAAGGATTTGAGACCATACTACAAACTAACTTTTCTAAGCCTTTTTGACCTTGCGCGGCTGCGCACCGGCCCTGCTAAAAGAACAAAGAAGTCAGTAGCTTGTAAACGCGCGCCCAAAAGATAACATAAATCTTTGCGCCGTCTCCCATTCAACAAAGGATTAGAAAACCTTTGCTCAATACTTCCGCCACAACACCCAGACTTGGATATTATTTTACCCAGGCTTGGGGTTTATTTGTCTGTGTCCACATAGTAAGGTGCCACACTGGATTATGGCAGTAATCTTCTAGAAAGAAATACAATCGTGCACCACCCAGACGGTTATAACCGTCTGGACACGTGTCGTCACCAGAAACAATTTTGAAATCACAACAAAGGCATGCAATCGGGGAATAATCTCCACTTAATCTCTTTCCACGTGGCGATTCCCTAGCCACAGATCAAACCACGATCCGTGTGCATTCACTTCGGATCGAGGTTAATTAACGTCAGATCAAAGAAATCAAACGGAAGAAAAATAACCGCTACGGCGTTAAGCATTTTCCGTTATCTTTTCAATAATGGGTTTTCCCTCCCAAAACTCCCGGTTATAAATAAGAGAACTGTTCAGGTATAAACTCAGACTACTCTCACTCTTTAAATACTTATCTTCCCCGATACCAATACTTATTCTCACGCCGGAGTCGGGTCAAGGAGAGAACCTTCTTCTCCCCTTGGCGAGGCTAACGGTGTTCTTTTTTGCAGAGCTACCGGAGAAGTTAAACCATTACGAATGAATCAACCGAGAGAGAGCTAACCCTTTATGCGGATTCAAACCCCCTAACTATCTCGGTTCCGGCCATTTAGTTAGTGTTTCTTCATTGGCGCCCACCGTTTTCTCAGTTTTCTAGTTTCTACCTCGTTTCGATTCAGTTCATTCTATTTTTTGTCTTTGCACATGGCAGAAAATTCGTCATCTCACCGGCAACCTGGTCCTCGACCAAACGTCGGAAACAATTTACCGATAGAAGGGATCGTGGAGGAAGCCTCGGACGATAATGAGGTCCAATCCAATCGAGCAAATGATCCTGTAACCCCAGGAATGTTACCAGCAAATCTTGCACAATCAATTTTACCACCAGGGGAAACCCCGGTATCATGGTATGTCCGGTCTCAAGGAGCATTAAACGCAGTATACTCACAGTTATGTGCTCAAACTGCTCCTGTAACCCAATCCCGGAGGCCGGGATCAAGAGCTCATGCCTCTCAGCGAGAAGAATCAACTTATGACGATACAAGCAGTTACCGAAGACAACATCATGATGAATTTCGTCCTCGTCAACGACAATCGGTGCATGACAGGTTGGGTTCCCAACGGGATACTCACACCGATGAATCTGATCGAACATATCGTTTGAGTGAAACCACCAGCGTCTTCAACAGACTACAGCCAAACTATAACAAATGCAGGCCTCGAGCGGTTTATAACCCCGAGGCCGAGCATAACTATGATTTAGTTTATCGCCCGGACGAAGCGGCAGAAAACTCGAAGTTTATATTAGAGATAGCTTTGGCTCCGTTGGAACGGGCCAAGTTACCATCTAATGTTGGGAAATTCAATGGGTTAACCGACCCTGATGATCATTTAAGGGTATTCACCAGTGCAGGGTTGGTCGGTGGTTGGACCCTTCCGCTGTGGTGTCACTTATTTGTACAAACACTAACTGGCCCAGCGCGAATCTGGTTTGACAACCTACCAACGGGGCAGATCGAATCGTGGAAGGATCTTCGAAGAAATTTTTTAACACACTTCAGCCAACAAAGGCGGTCAAAACGTGATACATCCGACGTTATGAATATCTGGCGTCGCGATGATGAGAATCTGGAAGATTTTATTACCAGATATAATAAAGAAGTGTTAGAAATTGGAGGTGTTAGCGAACAACTAATCCGTGCTCAGTTTAAGTACGCGGTTAGGTGTGACGACATGGTCAAGGTGTTATCGGGAACAGAAGGTCTCCCTACGAGTTGGGAAAAGATAATGGCGGCAGCCAAGGTTTATGCGCAGACCGAGAAAAACCTCACTACAAACCGACCACCACCACCACACAGCAGGCCGGCAGATTTAAGCGCAAACGGAAAGTACAAAAAGTCATGGCGCGAAGCATCCGGAAGTCGATCTGCGGAAGATACCCGCACAACTAACAAGTTCTCGGCGCAAAAAGAAAACCGACACGAAAATAGGGAGAGACAGTGGACTCCCCTAACAAAAACCCCAGCAGAGGTACTAAGTACCGAGGATCACCAATTCAAACCCCCGATTCCAATGAAGAGTAAACGTGGTCAAGACCCAACGCAGTTCTGCGAATATCATAAGGATAATGGGCACACCACAAACAACTGTATATCTCTGCGCATGGAAATCGAAAAGGCTCTCAAGAATGGAGAACTCACGCATCTGCTCCAGAATATGCGCAAGGAGATTAAACAGATTACCCGGGGAGAAGAAAGCTCAAACAAACGGGCTAAGACTTAAAGAACTCCGCATGTTTTCCGCAAAAAAGACACGACTTATTAAAAGCGGCGGAATTATCAGGGAGTAAGTTAAGTTCCATTTAATTATCCAAAAAACTTTGTAACGCCTCTGAGCATTATCCATGAATAAAATTACAAAGTTTCTATTATTTTTGTGTTTACAAAATGCATGCAATTCCTTTTTAGTAAGCGCAAAAACATTATGGTAGTATAACACAAAGCTCCATGCGCGGTCAGTGATCACGTCACAAACGACCATAAACTCATACATGAGCTTCATACCAACTTTATTCGCCTTACTCAAAGCAAAAGTAATTGTACTCATGCAAAATATTGTAAAGACATATTAACAAAATAAATAGAAACATAATATGTTTGGCGTACAAATACGTCCTGAAAGGTTTAAGACACAGCAGTGTTTAAAACCCATGCGCAACAGCGCACCATCAAAACAAGGATCAACATCCTACACAGACAAAGTTGTTCAAATACAATTTCACCCCTACTCTAAATCTTCTCCCTCATCCGGAAAGATTTCCTTAAGTTGCGCAACGTAATCATCCGATTGCAGCGCCACATTTATCAACTCCATCACTGGCAGTTGCAAACTATTAAACTCTGTCTTCATAGCAGCAAGCGCACTGGAAGTATTAACACCAAAGGTAGCAGATTTGCTATCATCCCAGTTAACCTTTAAAGCGCTATTCACATGTTGAGAACATTCTGCATACCCTTGCGCATAACCATCTCGTCGCGCAGCAACCATCAAATTCGCAACAGTTTTATCCAGTTATTCAGAGTTTAATACAGATTCAGCAACCTATAACATCAGATAACGATAAGATCGAAGCAAGAAAAGTGCATACATGAACTAAAAGAAGAAAGGAACTTACACATACAATCCCGCGATCCTTCAACCAGGTCATATCATTCTTCAAGGGTTCAAGCTCGCTTTCCGCTGAAACCCGCGCCATTTCTGAATTCTCCAGTTTCTCTTCAACTTCAGTTAAACGGCGGGAGGTTTCAGTATTCTCGGAACGCGCAAGCTCCACATCCTTCTTCAATTGTTCCTGGTCAGAAACCAAAGCGGTAAGTTCCTCTAATTCTTTATCTCTAACGGCAAGAGTGGCTAAAGCTTGTACCTCCCGTTGCTCGCTTCGCTCCCTATGAGAGCGCGCTTCCTCCAACAAAGCTTCCATGTCAGCTTTTTCTCTCTTCAATCTTTCCACCTCCGCATCTTGATTTTTCAAATTTTCAACCTCAGCCTTGAGGTTATTTATGATGTTACGAAGGCTTGCCTTCTCGGCATTATCCTTCTCACAAATTTTCCTCCAATTTTTGCGCTCCTCAGACAAAAGCGCAGCTTCAGCTTCAGCTTTTCTTTTCCAACCGGAAACTGACCATTCCTCAGTCTTGCGCTCCGCTTCAAATTTCGCTTGCTCAGTCTCTAATTTAGCCTTTAACTGAGCCACAAGTTTTTCATCTTTTGCAAACTTCCTTTGTGATGCAGCAAAGGATACTCGCTCTTTATGCATACTATACCATTCACGCACTATACGATGAGTGGTAGAAACATGAGAAGCAGTTTCTGCAAGATAAGACTGATAGGTCTGTTCGAAAGGCTGATTCTCTTGAAATTTAACCTCGCCAGGCGGAAGTATCCCCTGCAACCAATCTCGACATATCCGCCAGTCCGAGAAAGTATCTCCTTTCTTCACATTCCAAACAGGAATATGAGGATCAGCAGCATCTTTCTCCGCATACATCCGGTAGTAATATTCTCCTAAAGTTTCTTCCGGACGAATTGGAGATTGTTTCTCAACACCAGCAGAAGAACCTGCCTCCTCAGTAGCGACCTTTTCAGCACGCTCAGGAACAGTTTCAGAAGATCTGGGAGGAGAAGATTGGATTGTCTCAGCAGTTTTCTTTTCCGGCATCGGTTGATTATCATCATTTACCATACTTGGCTCAACAATCTGTTCAGTTTCTATGTTAATACCAACAGGCTCCTCAGCCTCAACAGTTTTCTCAACACCTTCCCCAGCTACCTCTGAAGGCTCCAACGGAGGGGTAACAGTAGCGCGCGGTGGGGAAGAGGGAAGTTTTTTATCAGCCACAGTTGGTATGTCCACAGAGACAGGAATTTCTGAAGAAACAAAAGTCTATAAAAAATCCTATCCGTTCAAAGAAAACAAAGAAAATCAATACATACCAGGAATGGATTCTGAAACAAAAGCATCTAGGTTTCCCTTCCTAGTAATTTTCTTCCTCTGCACTTTCTTGGGAGGTTGACCCTCCGCATCAGCATCAGCTGGTTTCCTTTTACCGGCCTTCCTATGAACCAAACGCTCGGGACTAGAATCCAGATCGATAGGCTCATTTGGATTGGAAGGAGGAATATCAGCAGAATCCTTCGGTTCTGGTTTCGGTTCCCGCATAGTCACTACAGGAGTAAGACCCTCCAATGAGTCAGAAACCACCACATAGTCACACCTGGAAACAGAAGAGCAGCGCGTACCTTTCTTCTCTCCAGCATTTTTTGCTTTCAAAGGCTGCGCTTTAACAGTTTCACTCCTCTTCGGCGCAGAAGTGGACATAGTTGCGCGTTTTTTCTTCTCAGGGCCTATGCCCAAATTCAACAACTCACCTACAAACAAGCGCAAGATAGAGAAATTTACTCAAAGCAAGAAAGAAAAGAAAAACAGATATAAACTCACCAGCACCAGTTGCCGGTTGAACAGATAAGTCCGCGTCATGCGGAAGCACAAAATTCTTCACAATGCGGTGATACCAGAGCTCCTCCTCAGGTTTCTTCTTGATGGTCCCCATTCTTCCACCTTCCCTCTTAAAAGCAACAACATATAGAGAAACAACTGCATTGAAGGGAAAGAAAGTCAAAAAAAAAAAAAAACAACAAAGAAAGGAACAGTTACAAAACACCAATACTTACTATGGCCATCCTCAGTATACACAGGTTTATCACCTCGTTCCATTTTCCAGTTCAAACTCATGCCAGCTCCGACTAGGGCTTTCTCCGGCAAAGCAATATTGGGAACATCCTTCAGATCTTGGTACCAGTTCTCATCCACAGGGGTCTGAATAGATTCAATCGGAACATCGTCTTTCCCTCTTAGCTTCATCTTCATCGGAATCACTCCAGCTTTAATGAAAAAGAATTTCTGTTTCCAATCATGAAATGATTTTGGGGGCTGATGAAGAATTTTCTTTGCGGAAGCCCTCTGAACAAATGAGTAAAACCCTTGAGTACAGTGCATCTGATGAAAAACCCTAAATCGGGGAACGGTTGGTTCAACATGCATCGTTCGACATACAAATTCGAAATGACGAACCCTAACCATACCAATAGGGTGAAGTTGGGAGATATGCAGATTATAGAATCCAAGAATTTCAAGGAAAAATTTCGTAACAGGCAATCGAAAGTTACCATCGCAGAAAAAATCCCAAAAAGGGTAATATACCCTGCCGGAGCATTCGCTGCCGTTTGCCCTTCTTCAGGATACAAGGCACCCCAGTTCTCCGGGAATTTAAGATTCTGGATTAAACCCTCAAAAGACGCCCTGGGCCACTTCAATGGTGGTAGTTCAGTCGCCATCTCTTCAGCAAGATCCTCTTGATGTTCTCCGGTTGACATAAGCAGGGGGATGACGGAAAGTATTTCTTCAAAATAAGGAAAGGGGAAAAGTTTCAAACAAAACAATGATTACACAGAAGGGGTTACCCAAGCGATTATATACCCATCGCAATAAATAAGCATCGGTAACCGTCGCAGTACTGTTCCGGATATCACGATTACCCAAGCAACAGAAAAAGCAGATGTCAGAACATACACGCGTTTACACGCGCGCGTGTAAGACACGAATGGTAAAAAACAATTGACAATGACAGGCTGTCAAAATCAATTTACTGATACAATGTCAAATCAAAGATTTTTTACAAAAAATCTTTACAAACTCAGTAAATTCAAATCTTTTCAGAAAAGATTTCTTTTCGCGCCCAAAAAACATTTCCCTCTCCTAAGTCCAGTGCTCCACTTACTTGCATAAGTACAACACTAGACTGGGGGGACTTGAAGGGGTAAGGTCCCAAAAACTTCACAAAAAGGATTTGAGACCATACTACAAACTAACTTTTCTAAGCCTTTTTGACCTTGCGCGGCTGCGCACCGGCCCTGCTAAAAGAACAAAGAAGTCAGTAGCTTGTAAACGCGCGCCCAAAAGATAACATAAATCTTTGCGCCGTCTCCCATTCAACAAAGGATTAGAAAACCTTTGCTCAATACTTCCGCCACAACACCCAGACTTGGATATTATTTTACCCAGGCTTGGGGTTTATTTGTCTGTGTCCACATAGTAAGGTGCCACACTGGATTATGGCAGTAATCTTCTAGAAAGAAATACAATCGTGCACCACCCAGACGGTTATAACCGTCTGGACACGTGTCGTCACCAGAAACAATTTTGAAATCACAACAAAGGCATGCAATCGGGGAATAATCTCCACTTAATCTCTTTCCACGTGGCGATTCCCTAGCCACAGATCAAACCACGATCCGTGTGCATTCACTTCGGATCGAGGTTAATTAACGTCAGATCAAAGAAATCAAACGGAAGAAAAATAACCGCTACGGCGTTAAGCATTTTCCGTTATCTTTTCAATAATGGGTTTTCCCTCCCAAAACTCCCGGTTATAAATAAGAGAACTGTTCAGGTATAAACTCAGACTACTCTCACTCTTTAAATACTTATCTTCCCCGATACCAATACTTATTCTCACGCCGGAGTCGGGTCAAGGAGAGAACCTTCTTCTCCCCTTGGCGAGGCTAACGGTGTTCTTTTTTGCAGAGCTACCGGAGAAGTTAAACCATTACGAATGAATCAACCGAGAGAGAGCTAACCCTTTATGCGGATTCAAACCCCCTAACTATCTCGGTTCCGGCCATTTAGTTAGTGTTTCTTCATTGGCGCCCACCGTTTTCTCAGTTTTCTAGTTTCTACCTCGTTTCGATTCAGTTCATTCTATTTTTTGTCTTTGCACATGGCAGAAAATTCGTCATCTCACCGGCAACCTGGTCCTCGACCAAACGTCGGAAACAATTTACCGATAGAAGGGATCGTGGAGGAAGCCTCGGACGATAATGAGGTCCAATCCAATCGAGCAAATGATCCTGTAACCCCAGGAATGTTACCAGCAAATCTTGCACAATCAATTTTACACCAGGGGAAACCCCGGTATCATGGTATGTCCGGTCTCAAGGAGCATTAAACGCAGTATACTCACAGTTATGTGCTCAAACTGCTCCTGTAACCCAATCCCGGAGGCCGGGATCAAGAGCTCATGCCTCTCAGCGAGAAGAATCAACTTATGAACGATACAAGCAGTTACGAAGACAACATCATGATGAATTTCGTCCTCGTCAACGACAATCGGTGCATGACAGGTTGGGTTCCCAACGGGATACTCACACCGATGAATCTGATCGAACATATCGTTTGAGTGAAACCACCAGCGTCTTCAACAGACTACAGCCCAACTATAACAAATGCAGGCCTCGAGCGGTTTATAACCCCGAGGCCGAGCATAACTATGATTTAGTTTTATCGCCCGGACGAAGCGGCAGAAAAACTCGAAGTTTATATTAGAGATAGCTTTGGCTCCGTTGGAACGGGCCAAGTTACCATCTAATGTTGGGAAATTCAATGGGTTAACCGACCCTGATGATCATTTAAGGGTATTCACCAGTGCAGGGTTGGTCGGTGGTTGGACCCTTCCGCTGTGGTGTCACTTATTTGTACAAACACTAACTGGCCCAGCGCGAATCTGGTTTGACAACCTACCAACGGGGCAGATCGAATCGTGGAAGGATCTTCGAAGAAAATTTTTAACACACTTCAGCCAACAAAGGCGGTCAAAACGTGATACATCCGACGTTATGAATATCTGGCGTCGCGATGATGAGAATCTGGAAGATTTTATTACCAGATATAATAAAGAAGTGTTAGAAATTGGAGGTGTTAGCGAACAACTAATCCGTGCTCAGTTTAAGTACGCGGTTAGGTGTGACGACATGGTCAAGGTGTTATCGGGAAACAGAAGGTCCTCCCTACGAGTTGGGAAAAGATAATGGCGGCAGCCAAGGTTTATGCGCAGACCGAGAAAAACCTCACTACAAACCGACCACCACCACCACACAGCAGGCCGGCAGATTTAAGCGCAAACGGAAAGTACAAAAAGTCATGGCGCGAAGCATCCGGAAGTCGATCTGCGGAAGATACCCGCACAACTAACAAGTTCTCGGCGCAAAAAGAAAACCGACACGAAAATAGGGAGAGACAGTGGACTCCCCTAACAAAAACCCCAGCAGAGGTACTAAGTACCCGAGGATCACCAATTCAAAACCCCCGATTCCAATGAAGAGTAAACGTGGTCAAGACCCAACGCAGTTCTGCGAATATCATAAGGATAATGGGCACACCACAAACAACTGTATATCTCTGCGCATGGAAATCGAAAAGGCTCTCAAGAATGGAGAACTCACGCATCTGCTCCAGAATATGCGCAAGGAGATTAAACAGATTACCCGGGGAGAAGAAAGCTCAAACAAACGGCTTAAGACTTAAAGAACTCCGCATGTTTTCCGCAAAAAAGACACGACTTATTAAAAGCGGCGGAATTATCAGGGAGTAAGTTAAGTTCCATTTAATTATCCAAAAAACTTTGTACGCCTCTGAGCATTATCCATGAATAAAATTACAAAGTTTCTATTATTTTTGTGTTTACAAAATGCATGCAATTCCTTTTTAGTAAGCGCAAAAACATTATGGTAGTATAACACAAAGCTCCATGCGCGGTCAGTGATCACGTCACAAACGACCATAAACTCATACATGAGCTTTCATACCAACTTTATTCGCCTTACTCAAAGCAAAAGTAATTGTACTCATGCAAAATATTGTAAAGACATATTAACAAAATAAATAGAAACATAATATGTTTGGCGTACAAATACGTCCTGAAAGGTTTAAGACACAGCAGTGTTTAAAACCCATGCCGCAACAGCGCACCATCAAAACAAGGATCAACATCCTACACAGACAAAAGTTGTTCAAATACAATTTCACCCCTACTCTAAATCTTCTCCCTCATCCGGAAAGATTTCCTTAAGTTGCGCAACGTATCATCCGATTGCAGCGCCACATTTATCAACTCCATCACTGGCAGTTGCAAACTATTAAAACTCTGTCTTCATAGCAGCAAGCGCACTGGAAGTATTAACACCAAAGGTAGCAGATTTGCTATCATCCCAGTTAACCTTTAAAGCGCTATTCACATGTGTGAGAACATTCCGCATACCCTTGCGCATAACCATCTCGTCGCGCAGCAACATCAAATTCGCAACAGTTTTTATCCAGTTCTTCAGAGTTTAATACAGATTCAGCAACCTATAACAGATAACGATAAGATCGAAGCAAGAAAAGTGCATACATGAACTAAAAGAAGAAAGGAACTTACACATACAATCCCCGCGATCCTTCAACCAGGTCATATCATTCTTCAAGGGTTCAAGCTCGCTTTCCGCTGAAACCCGCGCCATTTCTGAATTCTCCAGTTTCTCTTCAACTTCAGTTAAACGGCGGGAGGTTTCAGTATTCTCGGAACGCGCAAGCTCCACATCCTTCTTCAATTGTTCCTGGTCAGAAACCAAAGCGGTAAGTTCTCTAATTCTTTATCTCTAACGGCAAGAGTGGCTAAAGCTTGTACCTCCCGTTGCTCGCTTCGCTCCCTATGAGAGCGCGCTTCCTCCAACAAAGCTTCCATGTCAGCTTTTTCTCTCTTCAATCTTTCCACCTCCCGCATCTTGATTTTTTCAAATTTTCAACCTCAGCCTTGAGGTTATTTATGATGTTACGAAGGCTTGCCTTCTCGGCATTATCCTTCTCACAAATTTTCCTCCAATTTTTTGCGCTCCTCAGACAAAAGCGCAGCTTCAGCTTCAGCTTTTCTTTTCCAACCGGGAAACTGACCATTCCTCAGTCTTGCGCTCCGCTTCAAATTTCGCTTGCTCAGTCTCTAATTTAGCCTTTAACTGAGCCACAAGTTTTTCAATCTTTTGCAAACTTCCTTTGTGATGCAGCAAAGGATACTCGCTCTTTATGCATACTATACCATTCACGCACTATACGATGAGTGGTAGAAACATGAGAAGCAGTTTCTGCAAGATAAGACTGATAGGTCTGTTCGAAAGGCTGATTCTCTTGAAATTTAACCTCGCCAGGCGGAAGGTATCCCCTGCAACCAATCTCGACATATCCGCCAGTCCGAGAAAGTATCTCCTTTCTTCACATTCCAAACAGGAATATGAGGATCAGCAGCATCTTTCTCCCGCATACATCCGGTAGTAATATTCTCCTAAAGTTTCTTCCGGACGATTGGAGATTGTTTCTCAACACCAGCAGAAGAACCTGCCTCCTCAGTAGCGACCTTTTCAGCACGCTCAGGAACAGTTTCAGAAGATCTGGGAGGAGAAGATTGGATTGTCTCAGCAGTTTTCTTTTCCGGCATCGGTTGATTATCATCATTTACCATACTTGGCTCAACAATCTGTTCAGTTTCTATGTTAATACCAACAGGCTCCTCAGCCTCAACAGTTTTCTCAACACCTTCCCCAGCTACCTCTGAAGGCTCCAACGGAGGGGTAACAGTAGCGCGCGGTGGGGAAGAGGGAAGTTTTTTATCAGCCACAGTTGGTATGTCCACAGAGACAGGAATTTCTGAAGAAACAAAAGTCTATAAAAAAATCCTATCCGTTCAAAGAAAACAAAGAAAATCAATACATACCAGGAATGGATTCTGAAACAAAAGCATCTAGGTTTCCCTTCCTAGTAATTTTCTTCCTCTGCACTTTCTTGGGAGGTTGACCCTCCGCATCAGCATCAGCTGGTTTCCTTTTACCGGCCTTCCTATGAACCAAACGCTCGGGACTAGAATCCAGATCGATAGGCTCATTTGGATTGGAAGGAGGAATATCAGCAGAATCCTTCGGTTCTGGTTTCGGTTCCCGCATAGTCACTACAGGAGTAAGACCCTCCAATGAGTCAGAAACCACCACATAGTCACACCTGGAAACAGAAGAGCAGCGCGTACCTTTCTTCTCTCCAGCATTTTTTGCTTTCAAAGGCTGCGCTTTAACAGTTTCACTCCTCTTCGGCGCAGAAGTGGACATAGTTGCGCGTTTTTTCTTCTCAGGGCCTATGCCCAAATTCAACAACTCACCTACAAACAAGCGCAAGATAGAGAAATTTACTCAAAGCAAGAAAGAAAAGAAAAACAGATATAAACTCACCAGCACCAGTTGCCGGTTGAACAGATAAGTCCGCGTCATGCGGAAGCACAAAATTCTTCACAATGCGGTGATACCAGAGCTCCTCCTCAGGTTTCTTCTTGATGGTCCCCATTCTTCCGCCTTCCCTCTTAAAAGCAACAACATATAGAGAAACAACTGCATTGAAGGGAAAGAAAGTCAAAAAAAAAAAAACAACAAAGAAAGGAACAGTTACAAAACACCAATACTTACTATGGCCATCCTCAGTATACACAGGTTTATCACCTCGTTCCATTTTCCAGTTCAAACTCATGCCAGCTCCAACTAGGGCTTTCTCCGGCAAAGCAATATTGGGAACATCCTTCAGATCTTGGTACCAGTTCTCATCCACAGGGGTCTGAATAGATTCAATCGGAACATCGTCTTTCCCTCTTAGCTTCATCTTCATCGGAATCACTCCAGCTTTAATGAAAAAGAATTTCTGTTTCCAATCATGAAATGATTTTGGGGGCTGATGAAGAATTTTCTTTGCGGAAGCCCTCTGAACAAATGAGTAAAACCCTTGAGTACAGTGCATCTGATGAAAAACCCTAAATCGGGGAACGGTTGGTTCAACATGCATCGTTCGACATACAAATTCGAAATGACGAACCCTAACCATACCAATAGGGTGAAGTTGGGAGATATGCAGATTATAGAATCCAAGAATTTCAAGGAAAAATTTCGTAACAGGCAATCGAAAGTTACCATCGCAGAAAAAATCCCAAAAAAGGGTAATATACCCTGCCGGAGCATTCGCTGCCGTTTGCCCTTCTTCAGGATACAAGGCACCCCAGTTCTCCGGGAATTTAAGATTCTGGATTAAACCCTCAAAAGACGCCCTGGGCCACTTCAATGGTGGTAGTTCAGTCGCCATCTCTTCAGCAAGATCCTCTTGATGTTCTCCGGTTGACATAAGCAGGGGGATGACGGAAAGTATTTCTTCAAAATAAGGAAAGGGGAAAAGTTTCAAACAAAACAATGATTACACAGAAGGGGTTACCCAAGCGATTATATACCCATCGCAATAAATAAGCATCGGTAACCGTCGCAGTACTGTTCCGGATATCACGATTACCCAAGCAACAGAAAAAGCAGATGTCAGAACATACACGCGTTTACACGCGCGCGTGTAAGACACGAATGGTAAAAAACAATTGACAATGACAGGCTGTCAAAATCAATTTACTGATACAATGTCAAATCAAAGATTTTTTACAAAAAATCTTTACAAACTCAGTAAATTCAAATCTTTTCAGAAAAGATTTCTTTTCGCGCCCAAAAAACATTTCCCTCTCCTAAGTCCAGTGCTCCACTTACTTGCATAAGTACAACACTAGACTGGGGGGACTTGAAGGGGTAAGGTCCCAAAAACTTCACAAAAAGGATTTGAGACCATACTACAAACTAACTTTTCTAAGCCTTTTTGACCTTGCGCGGCTGCGCACCGGCCCTGCTAAAAGAACAAAGAAGTCAGTAGCTTGTAAACGCGCGCCCAAAAGATAACATAAATCTTTGCGCCGTCTCCCATTCAACAAAGGATTAGAAAACCTTTGCTCAATACTTCCGCCACAACACCCAGACTTGGATATTATTTTACCCAGGCTTGGGGTTTATTTGTCTGTGTCCACATAGTAAGGTGCCACACTGGATTATGGCAGTAATCTTCTAGAAAGAAATACAATCGTGCACCACCCAGACGGTTATAACCGTCTGGACACGTGTCGTCACCAGAAACAATTTTGAAATCACAACAAAGGCATGCAATCGGGGAATAATCTCCACTTAATCTCTTTCCACGTGGCGATTCCCTAGCCACAGATCAAACCACGATCCGTGTGCATTCACTTCGGATCGAGGTTAATTAACGTCAGATCAAAGAAATCAAACGGAAGAAAAATAACCGCTACGGCGTTAAGCATTTTCCGTTATCTTTTCAATAATGGGTTTTCCCTCCCAAAACTCCCGGTTATAAATAAGAGAACTGTTCAGGTATAAACTCAGACTACTCTCACTCTTTAAATACTTATCTTCCCCGATACCAATACTTATTCTTACGCCGGAGTCGGGTCAAGGAGAGAACCTTCTTCTCCCCTTGGCGAGGCTAACGGTGTTCTTTTTTGCAGAGCTACCGGAGAAGTTAAACCATTACGACTGAATCAACCGAGAGAGAGCTAACCCTTTATGCAGATTCAAACCCCCTAACTATCTCGGTTCCGGCCATTTAGTTAGTGTTTCTTCAGATATAGTATGAAAAATATGGTTACTAATAGTGTACTATTACATTGTTTCACAATTAAAACAACTTGGAACTCTAAACAATGATACACTAAAATCTATTGTCTTTTAGTGTATCTTTGCAATTCACTCATCTCAACACTTTGATTTTCTCAAATCATTTTTCATACTTGAACCTGTCGATTCTAAGTCTTCCTCAGTTGCCAATCAAAGTAAGCTTTCTTTTGACAAAGAATTTTATTGATTCTAAAAATCCTTCACATTCATTTTAAATATCTATTGATCATATATCTTTTGGCTTGAACCTAGTCATCTTGGAAATTATATCCTTTCATATCATTCATTTGTCATCAATTTCTTGAACTAATTTAGTTGAATCGTTGAATCCTATCTATTATACAACTCATATTCACAAAATTTGATATTTTAAATTCTGTATCATCTATCTTAATATTGTTTTTATTAATTAAAATATGACATAAGTCTCAAAGAAATATCATAACCCAAATCTCGAGGACGAGATTTAAAACAAGGTGGGGAGAATGTAACAACTCTCATTAAAAGTCCTATTTATTTTATTATTTTATCCAATAGGAAACCCTAATTGAGACACCCAAGTGACTCTGCACAAACCCTAAAATTTTCAGAATAATCAGAATCAGGATCAGGGCCCCTAAAACTCAAGGGGGGTATTTCCCACTTGACGATTATCTTCATATCTCGTTGTCAAATTTGAATTTTAATATTTCATTGACTCAGCAAGCCTACACCCAACCGTGGCAAGTCTATAGTGATTTCGTGTCCCTTGCGCACCGTAAGGGATTAGGCTTACGGTGCGCAAGTGTCACACCCCAACCGATGGCGGAGTCATCGGGGCATGGCACTGAGCGAAACAGATTGTCCAGAAGTTTCCACAACAATTATCATAACTATTCAATTTAAATAATACGTCCCATACCGTATCTCAAACAGTCAAATAATTATTACAGACAAGCATCAAGAAAAATATTCTGTTCCGACAACTCAGATTTTAAATAAGTAGCCATTGTTTATCTGCTTCTAGAGACCCCTAATTCGTTATCTACAAACAACTATTTGTTGGGCTCTAGAGCTTTATTCTAGCTTCCATTTCCTACCACACATGCATCCTAAGCACCTGTCACATACGTTAAAATAAAAGTCAATACATATAATCTAAAGGTGAGCATACAAGTTTGATAATAGCATATAGAGTCGAATTCGTTTACGCATAACCAGCACGTACACATAGTGAAATGAAGCACGTTAGTTATCGACATAGATCCATCGATACCAATGACTGCGGGTTGACTGCCTGAGGCAGTTCGCAATACAGGATTACCACCGTAATCCATGCAAGTAAAAGATCCTTAACAACCCCCGTGTGAACGGGTGCTGAGTCCAAACTATAGTACTATCGTTGCTAAGGCAGGTAGACAGCATTCCATGTGTAAACATAACAAACAAGCATTCATAAGCCACGTATAACATGCATTAGCGGTTAGCGTTCAAATAGTTTGAGTAGTGTAATAATTGTAGTTTGAATATTCGTAACGTATGTAACACCCAAAAGTGCTTAAAGCAAACAGGGATCGAGTATACTCACAGTGATTTATGGATTGAAGGGAGCGCTTAGCGAATACGGTTAGCCTGAATAGATTCGATAGTATAACGATAAGAGAAACGTAAGACAGGAAATAAGTGCTGGGGGGTCGGACAGCTGGTCGATCGGACGGCAGTTCGATCGGACGGCTGACCGTTCGGTTGACAGTCTGCTCGGACGGCTGTCCGGTCGGTTGGTAAGCCGATCGGATGGCTGTTCGAGTGGATTGTTTCTTCCTTTGGGAAAGATGTGTTTGTGTATGATGGCTTGACCTTTGAAGTTTTCGTTGTAGCATTTTGAAAACATTGAAGTACCTTTGCCTTTCAGGTCGGTCGATCGGACGGCTGTTCGATCGGCCGGCAGCCCGATCGGTTAGGCATTCAACAGAATTTCAAGTTTTAGCCTTTGGATCGGACAGGTGTTCGATCAGACAGGCGTTCGATCGGACAGGTGTTCGATCGGTTGGCAAGTCAACAAGTCAAAGACTTTAATGAATTGCAAGGTGTTGTTCAGTGGATCGGATGTTTGGTCGATCGAGTAGCATAATTGTTGTTCGATCGGACAACGAGAGGTCACCTGATCGGACGGCAGTTCGATCGGGTGGCACTTCTAGTGCATTGAACATGTTGAAAATTTATTAAGTGTTGAAGCATAGTATCTCATGATCCGAAGAGTAGTCCGATCAGACAATAGTTCGATCGAACAACAGTTCGTTCAATACCATTCTTCAAAACAAGTTGTTTGTGTGGGACCATGTGCTAGCCGATCGGCTGGCAAGTCGATCGGCTGGTTTATCCGATCGGTTGGCTGTCCGTTCGGACAGCAGTCCGATCGGTCAGCATCCTGACCTGATCAGCCTTGCGTCTAACACCTTGGTTGTTCCGTTTGTTTGTCGTTTTATCGAGGTACTTTGACAGCGGGTAAAACCATAGATGCCTCGTTCTCACTTGGTCTCCCGAGTCGGACAGGAATCACCCAAATCCGGTCGGTGGTCTGTTCGGAACGAAGTTTAGCATTTAACCCGAAGTCGGTTAACCTCGTGGATAGAACCCAGATCTGGAGTCGTATAACCACCGAAGTGGTCAGTAACCCGGCTCGGGTTCTGTTTCTACTGGTTCGGGTGAAAAGAGTTGAAGGAAGTTGGGAAAATCCATCCTTCAATCCTTTTCACCACGTATATGTTTAGATCTACAAGAGATCCTTGTTTGTTTATGTGGAAATCGGCTAGATCCAAGTCATTCTTGGTGGATTGAGGCCAAAACATGAAGTTCTTCAAGAACCCATGATGACGTCATCCTAGAACACTTGATTCTTGATGATTTCACGATTAAAAGTTTAGATTCGAAAGATAGAAAGGTGTAGGAGTGTGTATAGATCAAGAAAGTACAAGATTTAGGACGAAAACTTACCGGAATCGAGAGAAATCTGAGAAAAGACAAGTTGAGCGTGCTGGTCGAACAAGGGTTTCCAAAAGTGGAAAGAGTGACAATGACAGGGGTATTTATAGGAAGAAAAAAGAGGAAAGGGCTAGCCGATCGGCTGGCACCTCGATCGGACAGCCTGTCCGATCGGACAGCAGTCCGTTCGGCTGGCTGTTCGATCGGCTGGGAAGCCTGATCGATCGGTTGCCCCTTTCGAGTGTTTTGCGCGGCGATTTCTGGTATTTCGGTTTTGGTTGCGAGCGGTTCGATACGATAGGGTTTCCTAGTCAAATTACTTTCAGTCTCAACTACTTTGTATCTAGCGAAATCTCCTTCCCACTATCTATCATGGTTCGACTGTGATTTGAGTTCGAGTTCGATGATATTCGAGTTAGATTTCGAGTTCGATTGAGTTCGCTTGATTACCGCCACATAACATAACATAAATAAACATGCACAGGTAACACGTAAGGCTCACACACACGTATAGACAACAAGTAAAATACACAGTTCGAGTTGCGATTTGGTGTCGATTCGATTAGCATAGTTTGATTATTAGTTGATTAGCTTTATCGCATTGTTACTTCCTATAGTTCACAGTCGTAAGTCGATCGAGTAACGATTTAACACAATTCGATTATTGCAATTAACAACACTTACTCCACATAATACAAATAAAGTAAAGACATTTCTACCAGTCAAGTCGCACGAAACCGGTCGTTGACTTTAACCTTGACTTTGACTTGTGAAAACACGGGGTGTTACAGCAAGCCTGGTCAAAATTCAGGTATAAATAGAGGGCAATGGGACTTGATTCCTGGCATTCGTTCGACGATCAAATTCAAATTGTACGCAGAGATATTGTCGAAATAGTCTCAAAATCACTAATTAGTATAGCGGGGTGTTGCTACGATACAGGGTATTAACTCGATCGCTGCTACGATTCAATGTCTGATCGATTGAAACTATCCGATGGATGTTTAAGCGTTATCCTTTGTCATTAATCGTGATTCCGACAGGATGTTTGAGTACCACCCGAACTCGGGGAATACTCTGTCATTCGTTGAGAATCCGATGGATGTTTTAGTGATTGCACTTTGTCATTCGTTGTGAGGGTTTTAATCTCGTGAGTTATCGTAAATGCTGTATTAAGTTACTTACCTAGTTCGTATACACTAGGTTACAAGGCTAAATCAATAGGCTAAGCTCTGCCTATATAAATCTGCAATCTATCAAGGCTTATCTGTAGACTAAACTTTGGCCATATGAATCTGCATGATTATAATGTGAGTCCTTCTCTTTTTATCAACTATTTACAATACCTCAAATTATTTTCAAAAGTTATAATTACAGGGACTAAGTCATGGATATCTTGAATCACTGGCTAGTGGGGTATTGTGCACATTACTAATTTTCTCCCAGTTAGGTTCATTGACCTACTAGGGATAATCATCACTATTTAGGTTCATTGACCTAATAGTGGTATGACCATCGTCACCATTGTGACACGGCGCCAGATAAATATAAGATAGAAGCCATTGTAATCGCTCTTATGCTGTAATTAATAACTATGCATCATTTTATGTAAATAGAATGATTCACTCAGTATTTCCTGCTAACAAAACCTTTTTAAAACGCGTTTCAGGTAATTATAGTAGATTGGAGTAAGAGATGGATATGGCACTGAAAGGCTTCAAGAAGTGCCTTATTTTATTAATTAAATCAAAATATTGTTTTATGTAATCAAATTTATCCTTATTAAAGCTACCTTTGTAAAACATGGATTTATTCCATTTATTTAATAAATAAAATCCGGTGTTTTCTAAACTCTGATATTTTTCCTAACTCACGGTCCTGATGAAATTTCCGCTGCAACGTTTTCAAAAATTAATCACCGGTACCACGGGCTGTTCGCGACTCCCGATTCCGTCCAGGGTGGGTCGGGGTCCGTGACACCACCCTCCTTGATTGGCAAGGAAGCCAATCGCCATTGCAAGTCCCCAAAGAACGGCCCCCCGCCAACCACAATATCATCAATGGCTTGCCGAAGTCCTTCATCAAACAAAGTAACAGCCGCTCCAACATAAGAAGGTTGGCATGTGCGGAGACCAAAGATAAGCTTGGCAACTCCCATGCACGAACGCAGTAAAAGGAGTTCACATTGTGGATTCTTAAGTTGCGGGAGTACCCTCATGAGATCGACAGCCCGGGAGGCCCTCTTAACAGCCAGGTCACTGATGAAGTCCCGATCACGGCTGACGGCACCCCCCAATAACTTGACTCCCAGCTTAGGCCTCCCAATATCCTCTGGGAACAACCCCGCAGCAAACTTCTCCCCATTGCATGATGGCCAGAACAATTCAGTCTTCCGAACATTTAGTTGGAGCCCCAAAGAAGGGTCTTCCCTTGAGATAACTTTTAAAGCCTTAGCCACTTCACGAACAGGACCAATAATCGTACCATCATCAAGGTACCAAGCATGAAAAAGCAGGTGACACTGCTCTTGGACCCGGGTAATGAGGGGGTGTAAAGCCAGAGCAAACAGTAAAGGTCCTAGCGGATCCCCCTGCTGAACCCCGGTGGTAGACCAAATGCAGTTATCCCCTACGTAAAGCCTAGCAGGTTGACCATACAAAAAATTCACCCATGGGGATAGGGACGGACAAACTCGATGCACCTCCTTTAACATGGCCGACCTATCCACCAGGTTAAACGCATTAGAAAAGTCAATGGTCAGCATGACCAATGATCCATCTGCATGATAGCAATCAAGAAACCTATTTGCACTATGGAGAACCGCTTCTGCCCCATTGGGGATTCCAACCCCAAATTGGAAGTCCCTCAAGTAGTTAACCATATCTTCCCTAAGACGGCGCATCGCCACCTTAGAGACAAGCCGTCTCCAAATAGCCCCAACTGCGATCGGCCGTACCCCATTGTCCGGCTTAAGAAGAGGGGTTAGAGGGGCCGAGGCAACAAATTCTGCCAGAGAAGCCGGACACCATCCAGCCAGCCAAAGATTAACCACCCCCATGATAGCTTGAAGAACCCCACCTGCAACAACAGATCCTTCTCCGCACAGAGCATCAAGAAGATGTTGAGCCCGTAACCCGTCTCTACCACACGAGGTCCCTTTCGGAAATGATTTAATACCCCCTAAGACATCCTCCACATCTACCACCAACGATTGATCAGCGAACAATGGGCCTGGCAACAAGGGAGGAGGCAAAACAGGATGTTTATCAAGCAAATCCTGCATGGTAGCGCCATTACAGGGGGCTACCCCAGAAGAAGAGAGAACTTTCACAGCAGCCGTGAAATGTCCATCTGCCACTTTTCGGAGACACTGCTTAACATTTACACTGGTCTCCGACCGGGCAGCACCACCTAAAACCTTGTCAAAAGCAGGAGAGGGGCTCCATTGATCAGCGAACAAATCTCTAATAAGGTCACAACAACCAGCTCCATCCCCCCATACCGAGAGCGCATGCTGGATGGCAGAACACTTCAAAGATTTACGATTCCCCGATTTACGCTCCTGCCTACACGAAGGTCTAAAAACCTTGAGCGTGCAGCGAGGTAACACCAATAGCTTAACCCAAGCTTCAATAGAGTGAGGATGTGCCAAAACCCCCCGTAGGGAAAGGGAGAGAGCCTGTGCGAAAGCCATCCGACAACTATAAGGGATGCTCTTGACAGTCTTCATAGGGAGGCTAAAAACACGTTCCAAAAGTGACACATCAAGGGCAATACCCCCACTCTTAACAGGTTCAACAGGGGGGGACCGGTGGGCATAACCCCACTTTATAGCTATCCGCACAGTCGCGGTCCCCTTGAAATTTGACCACCCGATCAGCATGATGACAAAAACGCGATAGGCCGTGCAAAGACATACACTCCCCGCATAACCACTACCCAACTGTCTTAAGAACCACTCCCGTAGCCTGAAAGAGGTTCCCGTCAAACGAAAGGGCTTAACGCAAAGAAACTTTACGAGTTTCAGAGGATAAATGGTCACTTTTCAAATGGCCAATCATCCGCAAAACCCTTCTAGACCCCTGTCGGCCACCCGAACAACAATGGAACCCACTAAATGGGCACGCCAAAAACCCAAGAGACGAACTCGGCTCCGAAGAGGTGCCAAGAACACCATTACGCACCATGGTCAATAAGAAAAAAAAAGACCCACACAACGTACAATGGTTAATTTGTCGATAAAATAGCTGAAATAACCTCAAGACATTTCATCGAACACCTGGCGTGCAAATCACAACCACTGATTTCTCAAAGAAGTTTAAAAATTTCAGCTAGACATCTGAACAAATAGCGATGAAGATGACTATGATTCTATTGAAGGAGTAAAGCCTGATTCTATTTGAAACAAAGGGGGAACCAATGAGAGAAACTGTGGAACCCTAACTGATGAAAAGGAATATATAGTGCACAAACTATGTATGTAGAGGAAGATGACAAAGGGGTGAGTTGAAAACCTCGAAACTATGCGACCCCCAAACTCCATGAGAAAGTAGATAGCGGTGAAATGGGGTTACCCAAAATAGAAAGTAGTGTCGGTGGTGGTGATGCGTCTGGTTGTTAATTGAAGGGTGGGGTGAGTTGAAGGTGACTGTGGAGGTGGTGGTGGGTTGAAGGTTACGGTGGAGGTGGTGGGATGGGTGGTGACGGTGGTGGTAGAAGGCGGTGATGGTGGTGGGTTGGTGTTTATCCAAAGAAGATGGCGGTGCCTGGCACATTGTCATTGGACCGTGAGTGTGGCTTTTCCAATTTGTTAAAACAACAACCAACACCACTACCTCATATCTCTCCGCCTAAAACCGTCGACCAGGACCAAGATGCAACCAAACCCCCAAAAACCTATAACTGATACTTGCAACGCCTCAACCTCCGACAGAAAATTTATTTCCTTACCGTCAGAAGGACTTGTGTGGTGCGACGATGACTGGCGGTGGTCGGAGGTGAATGGCGGCTGTAAAATCAAAAGGCGGCTAGAGTAGGCGAACTATTTTCTCCAGCTTGCGGTGGTGAGAAGAAGAAGATAAGGGGTGTGGCTATCTATTTTTAACTTTTTAAAATTAAATGTCATTTTAGCTCAGTGATTTGGGTCATTTTCACAGTTTAGTCCAAAAGTTTTATTTTTCGTTTGTGGGTCCAAAAAGGTTTCACCATTGTCATTTTAGTACACTGTGTTAACTTCATCCATTATTTCTGTTAACGAGAAGAGCAATTCGATCATTTTATATGGCCGAATTGCCCTTATAGTTAACAGAATCACATATAAAATGACCAAATTGTCTTTCTCGTTAACAGAATAATAGATATAGTTAACCCAGTGGACTAAAATGGCAACTGTGAAACCTTTTTGGACCCACAATCGAAAAAACGAAACCTTTGGACTAAAATGACAAAATCGTACAAACCACAGGGACTAAAATGGCATTTAACTCATTTTTTTATTTGTTCAGGGGTATTTTGTCGTTTTGCACACACTTAACTGAGAAACTTAACATAGGTTAGTGATAAAGACCATACGATTGCAAAAATTACAACCACTAGGACCATTCTGTAATTACTGAACCACTAGAACCAATTTTGCAATATCTACAAACCATATAGACCAACCAAACATTTAACTTCAAAATGTTACAAATCACAAATCTAAAATTTAAAAAGGAGTTAAATGTTATTTTAGTCCCTGTGGTTTGGGCCATTTTGCCAGTTTGGTCCAAAGGTTTGAAACATTGTCATTATAGTCCAAATATTTTGAAACATTGTCATTTTAGTCCACCGGGTTAATTTCATCTCATTTTTATGTTAACAATAAAGGCAATTCGGTCATCTTATATAGTCGAATTGTCCTTCTAGTTAGCAGAATTACATAAAAATGATTGAATTGCCCTTCGAGTTAACAGAAAAAATGGATAAAGTTAACCCATTGGACTAAAATGACAACGTTTGAAACCATTTGGACTAAAATTGTAACATTTCAAACTTTCGGATCAAACTAACAAAATGACTCAAAGCAAAGGAACCAAAATGACATTTAACTCTTAAAAAAAACTAATTACTATTACTATTACTATTTTAAATGATTTAACGAATAGTTACAGTACCAAAGTACACACGTCATCATTTTATAATGATATCCATATAGAAAAAGATTGCAATCTACTTAAAAAAACAAATAAACAAATCTTGTGTTACAATCAAGTATTCCTTTTGAAATTACCAATATTATTTCCCCCCTTTTTAATATTATTAGTCCCCCCGTAATGGGGCGTTTTTTTTTAAAAAATTTCCAAAAAAACGCCGTAAAACGCCGAGACCCCCACTACATGGGGCGTTTCCGGGCGTTTTTTTTTTTTAAATTTGGCTCCGGCGTGGTTATTAAAACGCTGAATTGTTGTTTGGTTTCGAAATTCGACCGTTGACAAACGGTCAAAAGTAATTTTTTTTTTTTTTTATAACTCAAAATTTTACCCACTATATATATACCAACCCTTTTTCTCCATATTTTTATAAAAATCCTCCTACTTTCTCTCCCACTTTCTTCTATTATTTTATAAAAAACACCCACTTTCTCCTATTTTTTTTACAAGCATGCATCCATACCGACCCCCTTTTGGTGGCCCTGCAAGACCCACGAACCCGAACACAACGCAACCGCAAAGCCCGTATAACCTTCAAGACATGGACCCATCCTTTTTACCGTACGCGACTTACTTGACTGGCGCCACTACGTTTGTACCTACCACCTACGGCTATGGTCAAGCCGGCGGGTCGCAACCGTCACAACCCGAATTCCAACCCGATGTCGATGTAGTGCCGGAGACGCAACACGAACCGGGGCAAGACAAATCGAAACGCGGCAGAAGGTCGCATAAGAAGAAGGAAAAGGACGAACCTCGACGTACAAAAAAAACCATTAAATGGACGAAGGACGAGGAATACACGTTGACTCGGGCGTGGCTCGACATTTCGGAGGACGAAGATACCGGTAACTTATATTTTTATTTTTTATTCTGTTTTTTTTTCTGTTTTTTAATTCTGTTTTTTTTCTGTTTTTTTATTTACTGTTTTTTTATTTTTTTTAATTTCAACTTATATTTTTATTTTTTTTAATTTGTAGCAAACTTTCAAACGGGCCCCGTTTTTTGGGATAGGGTTCGTGCACTCTTTTATAGCACGTGGGGTCAAGGCGAACATCGGGACAAAGATTCAATTTCTAGCAAATGGACCGACATCAACAACAAGTGTCACGCGTTCCAAGAAGTTTATCAACGTAACTACGATAATCGGCCGAGCGGTGAATGTGACGTCGGGGTTTTAACAAAGACTTTGGAGGAGTTCGATAGGACGAAATGCCCTTTCACGTACTATAAGTGTTGGGAGCTACTACGAAAAAGTCCAAAGTGGGGGCTAGTTAATCCAATGACGTCAAGTAGTAGACGTCGGGCTAAAAGGTCAAAAACATCATCCTCCGCTGACCAGTCAACTCCGACATCGGATGCCCGCAATGTTGATTTAAATGAGGCGGTGGACGTTGACGAGGGAATTCAAGAAGAGTTGGTCCGACCCCCCGGTAGAAGAAAGGGAACCGGGAAAAAAACGGTCGAGTCGTCTTCCGATCTCGAGTTAAAGGATGATTTCGAGGAGATGAACCGTCGTCTCCAAGACATTCGCGACCTCGGCCACAAGCGTTGGGAGATTATGAAAGACCGAGTGGTTGAAACCAAAAAGTTCAACGACTTGCAAGAGGCGAGACAAATGGAAAAGGACATTGAGTTTTTGTCCAAACCGATCGACCACCTCCAAGGCGACGCGTTGATCTTGGCTCAAATGCGTCGCCAAAAAATACGAGAAAAATATGGACTTTAGATCATCTATTTTTTTTTTATTTTTTTTTCTGTTTTTTTTTCGGTTTTTTTAATTTTCTGTTTTTTTTTTTCGGTTTTTTTAATTTTCTATTTTTATTTGGTATTTTTTTTTTCAAGTATTGTAATTTTTATTTTAAATTAATGAAGACTTTATGTTTTAAATTAAAAAAAATAATTGTCAAATGATTGAATGGGCGTTATTGGAATAATGCCCCACTACGCCTCTTTTGCTATAATGCCCCATGTGTGACTAGGCGCCACATGTCGTATAATGCCCCATGTTGGGGGCATTATTCTTGTTTACCACTACGGGTGGTCTTAGGACGGTGCCAATTGCCAACACACAGCCATTGTTGATCTGGTGCATCATGGATCCTTCCCACCATGATTTGTACATATTCCCAACTTGTTTCTTCCAATTTTATCAATCTCATTCCCCCCAAATCTCACACCCATCTTCAAGATCACGGTAAGTTCTTTTTTTTTTTATCACATTTTCACACTATGTCTTAGTGTTTTTTAGTTACTGATTTCTGATCAAGTGTTTTTTTTTTAAATTGGTTTCTGGGTTTTGTTTGAAATCGAACAATTGAAGTGGGTTTATTTTGGATCTGATTAGATCTATGTGTATGTAGTGAATTGAATATATAATCTCACACTCTGTTTTCGTGTTTTTTAGTTACTTTTCTGATCACTGTGAGTGTTTTTATCGAAATGGTTTCTGGGTTTTGTTCGAAATCGAACAATTGAAGTGGGTTTATTTTGGATTTGATTAGATCTATGTGTATTTAGTAAATTGAATATATAATTTCACAATCTGTTTCATGTTTTTTAGTTACTTATTTTTTTTTAATCACTGTGAGTGTTAGTTTTAAAATTGGTTTCTGGGTTTTGTTAGAAATCGAACCATTGAATTGGGCTTATTTGGGATTTGATTGGATCTATGTGTATGTAGTGAATTGAATATATAATGAGGTTTAGTATGTGTAGGATTTTGGAGCAATTAAAGAAGAATGGCGAGTAGGATTGATCACGAGTATGATTACTTGTTCAAGATCGTGTTGGTAGGGGATTCGGGTGTTGGTAAATCCAACATTTTATCGAGGTTTACTAGGAATGAATTTAGTTTGGAGTCCAAATCCACCATTGGAGTTGAGTTTGCTACTAGAACTCTTGAGGTTTGTGGTCTATTTCATTTTGGTGCTAATTTTGCTTTTAAAACAAGAGATCTCCTTTGGAAGAGGGAATTTGTAGGTTATAATCACTATGACCGGTCCGATTGAGTCTTTTCTAAACCGGTTGTATCGGTTAAACCATCAAACCGGTCATGGTGGTTATACAAAAAAATTATTTTCTAAACCGGTCAGATCGGTTAAACCATCAAACCGGTCATGGTGGTTATACCGTTTTTTTTTTTCTAAAAAAGAAATTATTTTGAATTTTATTTATTATTTTCTTTTGTCTATTTCAGTCTTTAAAAATTTCTTAACACTGCAAATTTATTATATACAACGATAAAGTATACTAATATTTGGTTTTAGATGACGTGTATATAATTTGAACTTATTAAGAACACCCGTAGTGGGGCGGTATTTTAAAAAAAAAATAAAAAAAAAACGCCCTGAAACGCCCCCCCCCCCCCCCATTACGGCAGGCGTTATTTGGCATTATTTTTGAAAAAAATGCATGTAGGCGTTTTAAATAAAACGCTGAAGTGGGTCAAATGGAATTTGAATGTGGCCAATGGGAGTGGTCCAAGGTTCGGTTCGGTTTTAAAACCGGTAAAAAAAACGGTTTAGGTTTTTTTCCCGGTTTCGGTTCTAAAACCGGTTTTTTTTTACACCTCTAAATCTACTTACCCCATTTGACATGTTCACTTTTTAACTAAGCTAGTAATTTTATTTTACCCACTTGATCAGGATAGTTATGATCTCCGAATCTACTTACCCCCTTGACACTTTTGGTTTCCTTGGGCAGAGGTTGTGGACCTACTTAGCGACTCCAAACGCATGCATAGTAATGTCATGACCACGAGATCTATGAACGTAATTTTTAAAAGACTTGGTTTTGCTATGATGTAATTTCTAATTCTACATGGAGATTTAAGAAAATGTTGAACCTATACCATTTTGGTTCTTCATATCAATATCCAAAAAATACTCTATTTAATACAACTCACTTTAATTACTATAAAAAAATAAAAAAATTAAATGCTACCATAGTACCATCACTAAAAGGCTATAAGAAAATCATGTTGGAATTTCGAGTTTGACTCGTTCCTTTTCTAGCTATTTTTTACCTGTTTGATCAGTTAGAGATATAGTATAGTATGAATCAATCCATTTAACATTAAACGTGTTGAAATCATCACCTCTAGTCAAAACTATGAAGACTCCATATGGGATTCTTGAGTGACCAACTATTTGTCCACAGGTTGACGGAAAGACAATAAAGGCTCAAATTTGGGACACAGCAGGCCAAGAGAGGTACCGAGCCATCACCAGCGCCTATTACAGAGGTGCGGTTGGAGCTCTTTTGGTTTACGACATAACCAAAAACTCAACCTTTGACAATCTTCAAAGGTGGTTACATGAGCTAAGAGAACACGCGGATGCTAACATTGTTCTTATGCTGGCTGGAAACAAATCTGATTTGAACCACTATCGAGCCGTGAGTGAACAAGACGGTCAGTCATTCGCGGAAAAAGAAGGGCTTTTGTTTCTTGAAACATCTGCACTTGAATCGTATAATATTGAGAACGCATTTCACACGGTTTTGACTGATATATACCATATTGTTAGCAAGAAAGCGTTGGTGGCAGAAGAGGCGGCCTTGGGTGTACCGGGGAAGGGAACCGCCATTAATGTTGGTGGTGGTGCATCTGGGAACACAAAGAAAGGTTGCTGTTCAAGTTGAAAAAACATGTTTTGAGAAGTTATTAGATTATGTCTTATGTAACATTGAGCATACGTTACCTTACTTGCCTAAATCTCCCTTTTAATATAGGCATGTTGTAGAATATTGTTGTTGGGTGATTTTATTTTGATATGAACATTATTTCATTGGTTGCTGATTGCATAGAGGCCACATGAAGTTGCAATGCAAGAAATGTGTACGTGACATACATTTATGCATGTTTGTATATGCTATTTGTATGTTATAGGTATTTAAGCATGCATGCATGTAATTGTTGAGTATGCATATGATGGATTAACCACGATCAACGTGGCACTCCAATCAAATAGAACGAACATATAAAAAGAACAAACGTGATGATTAGGTTCAAGAGTGAACTAAGCGAACTAATTATGGCTATACACGTGTGTAAATCAATGGCCAAGATTTGATGATGAAATACACTAGTATATTTTACGATTTGATGATGAAATCCTAGCCATACACGTGTGTAAATCAATGATTAGGATTTGTTCACTCAGTTCGCAAATACACTAGTGTTCACTCTAGAACCTCACCCACAAACTTACATATACAACTATATATATATAGGGTGTAGATAGTTTGAGCCTATATATTATATATATTTGTTGTTGTAAGAATCAAACTATCAAACTTAGCATTATATTTTTTGACTACCTATTAATATGCAATTTACTTCCCTTAAATTTTATATAGTATATTTACATTACCATTAGGGTGGATGGTGCGGTTTAACTAAAAGACGATAGTTAAAGCATTACGTTATTGCCACGTATCAGAATGATGCTCCCCAACATGGTGCCACATTTTAACACCCAAGGGGCGGTGTAGGGTGGCGTTGATGTTCGACATGGGATATCTAGACCACACCGGTGAGCCATAATATAATTATATTAAATTTAATCAAATACGCCTCTTCCACAATCGTCTTCTCCATTATGAAAATATCAACCATCTTCACCGTCCCATCACAATAACATCAATCGTCACTCCCTCACTTGAATACGTGTTTTCCATTTCGAGTTGCATATTTAAATTTGGAGTTTGAGTTTGATTTTAACTTTACGGGTTGGAAGGGTGTTTGTAGGTTTGATTGAGACTGGGTGTGAACCGTGGTTATGTTGTCGATGGATATATATATCAAGCCTCCTTCGATCACCCTAACCCTATCACCGCCGCTGCCGGCGATTTTTTCATCTCTCTGCCGCCTCCTTTTCTCCTCTCTTCTCTACCTATGGAGTCCAAACTTCACCCCGCTCTCACCGTCTCGAACATCAAAACCCACGTCCCCCTCATCCTGGAGAAAAACTCCACCCACTACACCACCTGGAAAACTCTATTGAAAGTGCACTGTCAAATCTATGAAGTGCTCGACCACTTGTCTCCCAAACAACCTGATACTAAAATTGCTGCGGACACATCCGATACAGCGGCTGCCGCCAAAGCTGCGGCTGACACCCTATGGACTCAACTGGACGCTGTGCTTCTCCAGTGGATATACACCACCATCTCAGCACCTCTTCTTCACATCATCTTACAACCAGGTCAGACCGCTCACGATGCTTGGTCCGCAGTTGAAAGTGAATTTAATGACAACAAGAATACTCGAGCCATCTTCCTCGGCCAAGAGTTTGCAAATCTGTCCCTCGATAATTTTTCTTCTATGTCCGAATACTGTGACCATGCTAAAAATCTTGCTGATCAGTTGAAAAGTGTTGGTGCTCCTGTCACTGACCATGTGCTCGTCATCAAGATCTTGACGGGACTCACGGAACAATACGATGGCATCTCCACCGTTTTGCAAAACCAAGACCCACTTCCACCGTTTAATGAAGTTAGATCCAAGCTGAACCTGGAAGAAAATAGAAAGAAACGGCAAGCGACTCGGGCTTCACAGGTCTCAACCACCGTGCTAGCCGCGGCTGTCTCGTCGGCTCCACAACCCCAACGTGACCGCTCCTCCTACTCTGCTACTGATCGCGGCAGAGGACGCAACCGGAGGGGAAGGGGTTGCGGTCGCTCGGCCAATGGCCGTGGTGGTCGTGGCTTCGGTGGTTATGGTCAGCCATCTCAACAGTACCCATTTATTGTGTTTCCTCAAAATTGGACTCAATCTCAATGGGCAAGACTCTTACATGTGTCTTCACAGCCATGGGCCCCTCCACAAAGTCAACATCCTTGTCCATATCCCTCAAGGCCCAACACCAATTCTCAGGGGATTCTCGGTGCGCGTCCTGATCAAGCCCATTTTACCGGTTACACACCCACTGACATAGAGCAGGCACTTTACACCATGTCGCTGAATCCACCTGATCATGGTCTGATGGACACAGGGGCCACCTCACACTCGGCCAACCAGCAAGGTATATACTCCCGGTCTAATTTTAATTCGTGCACTAATAAAAACATCATTGTTGGTAATGGTATGACTATCCCTGTGTTAGCTCAAGGCAACCAAGTTTTACCACCACCTTTCCCCCCTCTTAAACTTAATAACGTCCTATTTGCACCTTGTATTATTAAAAACCTAATTTCGGTTCGTCGCCTTACAACTGATAATTTGGTTTCTGTTGAATTTGACCCATTTGGTTTTCTTGTGAAGGATCTCAAAACTTGGGCTCCTCTCCTTCGATGCAATAGCACGGGCGATCTTTATCCTCTCACTGAGCCTCTTCCTCTCAATCTTAGCCAACCTCACGCCTTCGCTACTTGTCACGACCCCCGACCCACCCTGGACGGAATCGGGTGCCGTGAACAGTCCAGCGGTACCGGTGATTATTTTAAAAACGTTGCAGCGGAAATTTCATCAGGACCGTGAGTTAGGGAAAATATCAGAGTTTAGAAAACACCGGATTTTTATTTAAAGAGATGGGATAAACCCATATTTTATAAAGTGAATTTTGTTTACAATATTTCTTAATTTGATTTAAATAAAATAAGCCACTTCTTGAAGCCTTTCAGTGTCGTATCCAGCTCTTATTCCAATCTATTGTGATTACCTGAAAAATGTTTGAAAAAGGTTTTGTCAGCGATAATACTGAGTGAATTCATTCCATTTTTATTGTTATACCTTACAGTATTAAGGTTTTTATATTTACCCAATTCACTCAGTATTTGTCAAATAATAACAGTTCCAATGTGACAGTAATCATATCAATTATTGACTTCACTTTAGTCCGATAGTGAATTCATCAAATAAATGTATTTGACTATTATTCAATTTATCTGTCACTAGGCGATTCCTGTGATTATAATCATATCAATATTGATTATTCTTCCAATTAATGATTCTGGTCATATCACTGTTGATCATTCTTTCAACTAGTGATTCTATACCACTGTTGATCATTCTCTCAACTAGTGCTTTCGGTCATGTCACTGTTGATCATTCTTTCAACTAGTAACTCGGATTATATTACTGTTGATCATTCTTTCAACTAGTAATTCTATAACACTGTTGATCATTCTCTCAACCAGTGTCTTTGGACATAATGATGTCCCGTGACATTTCTTTGTTAAATATATTACTTTTGGCATAAAACCATTTAATCCAGATAATGACATATATCAATTTATGTCAAATTAATATAACTTATCAAATATGATAATTAAATAATTGTATTATCATTAATTAATATTTTAACGTGACTAAGACTAAAATATAATCTTAGTAAAAATACATAATTTCCACTGTTATTGTAATTATTATAATATTACCTAACTTTCTGGCAAATAATAATGATAATCAAATAATATATAAATCTTTCATACCAGCAGTTAATATAAAAACTTAATTACTGTAAGTGTAACTGGTAATCATTTAGGATTCTGTAAAATCTTTGTAAATATAATTTGTTTCACAAAAAGGTGATAAAACTGTGAGAAAATATAATGGACTCACAAACTGTGAGAAAAGAGAAATGAACTCACATTGCAGATTTCTACGGGCAAGCTTAGTCTACAGATAATCCTTGATATATATTGCAGATTTAATTTGAGCAGAGTCTAGCCTATTGATTAGCCTTTTTAACCTAATGCACATGAACTAGGTAAGTAACTTAATATAGCATTTTACGATAACTCACGAGATCATATTCTCACAACGAATGACAAAGTGCAATACTTCATCCATCGAATTAACGATGATCCGTCGAATTAACGACAAACGACAAAGTATAATACTTTACCTATCGAATTAACGACAATCCGTCAAATTAATGACGAACGATAAAGTATAACCCTAATGTGGGCGGCACTTAAACATCCATTGGATATATGGATCGATCGGACAATGAATCGTAATAGCGATTAAGTTAATACCCTGTTCTGCAGCACCCCGCTATACTTAATTGAAGATTCGTGTGTGTTAATTGAAGTAAACAGAAGATAACTCGAAGAATTTGACGAATTCTTTCGTCGTTTGAACACCAGAAATCAAGTGCCAAACGCTGCTATTTATACACGAAATTTGACATGCTTACGGACCGTAAGCTTCTCAAGGTTGAGGTCCGTATGACAGCTTACGGACCGTAAGCTTGGTGACCTTACGGTCCGTAAGGTTAACAAAATGGCTATAAGGAGGCCACGTGTGTTTCCAGCCTTGATGAGTCGACGATATTTTAAATTTCAACTTCCGGAGCACGCAAATATAGATAATTATTAACTAGGGAATACCCCCCCTGAGTTTTAGGGGCCCTAATCCTGATTCTGAAATTTATGAAAATCTTAGGGTTTGCACAGAATTACTTGGGTATCTCAATTAGGGTTTCCTATTGGTCAAATTAATTTAATAATTATGACTTTTGATGAGAGTCGTTACATTCTCCCCACCTTAATAAAAATCTCGTCCTCGAGATTTGCTGGAATAAGTAGGAATACTTTTTCTTCATCTCAGGTTCCAGCTTCCAAGTGTATTTGGGTTATGATATTTCTTTTAGACTTATATCATATTCTAGTCAATAAAAACAATATTAAGGTAGATGACACATAATCGAGTTTTATGAATATAAGTTGTACAATAGGTAGGATTTCAAAGGTTCAACTGAATTAGTTCAAGAAATCAATGTCAAACGAATGAGATGAAATGATATAATTTCCAATGTGACTATTTTCAAGTCAAAAGATATATGATCAAATAGATATTTAGAATAAATGTAAAGAATTTTTAGAATCAAAAAAAAAAAAATTCTTTTGTCAAAAGAAAGCTTACTTTGATTGGCAACTGAAGAAGACTCAGAATCAATAAGCTCAAAATGAAATATAAGCACGAAATTATTTAGTCAACTATCGAATCATAAGAGAAAAATCAGTGTGTTGACATTATTGAATTTGCAATGATACCCTGGAATACAATAGAGTTTAGTGTATCATTGTCTTAATACATAATTGCATCAAGACTACTTTTGAATGATGAGTGAAACGAAATACATACGTAATTTTGAAAGATTCGTATGCTTATGATTAGCTCAAGCTACAAGTTTATAACGACTCCACAAGGTGTCGTAAGGATTGAAATAATTCAATAATTAAGGTGACTAAACAATTTCACCGTGTAATCAATTGAAAGCTCAAATGAAGAAATTTTGGATATTCAGTTCGAATAGGATTTTCAAATGATAAGACCAAATGAAATTTTTAGAATTTTCGATAAAGGATGAAAGAAACGTTAAGAGGTACACCGGGATATGATATGAATTTGTGTACACTTATCTTAACACATAATTGTATTAAGACTGTTTAAGATGATGAACCAACAGAAATTAAAATTCGTTCATCAAGAGTGAAAATGAGAATATCTCAAGATTCGAATTAAAGAAAATGCCACCACAAGGTGTCATAGGAATTGAAAATAATAGTGGTGAACGAAACGAATTTCACCATGCTTTAAATCAAATGAAGTAAATCCGAATGTTTCGAATAAATCGAGTAAGATTGAAATCGAAATACTTGAATAATGTTTTTCGATCAAAGATGATAAAATAAGGATTACGAAACGCTCGATTGCTGATATAAAAATCTTTAAGAGATACACTGAAATATGAAATGAAATTGTGTATCATTATCTTAGCACATGATTGTGTTAAGATTGATTTTATAGAATAAACCAACAAAACGGATTCAATAGAAATGAATAATTAAACCCGTATGCAACGAGATTAGCACAAACTTCAAATTTTGTGAAAACGTCACCACAAGGTGATCGTGACCAAATAAATGATTTAGTGAAAGTGAAGACCAAACAATTCTGTTATGGTTTTGAATAGATGACATTCTTGACAGAATATATTTATTTATAAACTTTTACTTGTACTAAGGTCAAATAATAACTTAACTTAGATACTACATATCAGTGACTACGTCTGGAATCATTTCTGTTTCTTGCGTAGTAAGTACGAATGCTCGCTCGTTTTTCTTAGCTCCGTCTGTTGTTCTGGCCTTGTTGTCAGATGTTTTGGTTAGTTTAGGGCAATATGGTTTGATGTGTCCTGTTTCTCCGCAATTGAAACAAACAGTAGTTTTCCTTCTACATTCTTCTTCTGTATGTCCGATCATCTTGCAGAAGTTACAGTAGGATGTTTTCCTAAAACGGCATTTTCCTGAGTGCTTTTTGTTACAGCTTCTGCAGATAGGTTGCTCCAATGATTGTTCAGTTCCTGTCTTCTTGTAGAATTCTTGGGAAATTTTCTGGGCTAACTCTTTCTTCTTATTTTCTTCTCTTGTCCGAATTAGTCCATCTGTCAGCATGTTAGCCAGCTCGACGGCTTCTTCAATAGTCTGTGGTCTAGTGGCCTTGACTATGTCTCGAATTTCACTAACTAATCCCCAAATATAACGAGAAATAAGTACAGGTTCTGGCGAAGCCAGAGTTGGTACCATTCTTGCATATTCGAAGAACGTTGTCGTATATTCACGACAATTCACATCTATCATTTTATGATTTAGGAACTTGTTAGCTATTCGTTCCTTTTCATAAGGAGGACAGAATTTCCTTTCTGTCATTTCCTTGAATTTTTCCCAGTTCATGGAATAAGCCATACCACTTCCTTTTGCCTGAAGAATTGTATTCCACCATTCTAAAGCTTCTTCCTTAAAGAGATTAGATGCATACATCACCTTATCTTCTTCGGCACATTTGCTGATTGTAAGAACAGCTTCCGTCTTTTCCAACCATCGCAGAGCAGCTGTAGCTCCTTCACTGCCGGCGAACTCAGTTGGTTTACAGGCTAAAAATTCTTTGTAGGTACACCCGAGAGTCATCGCCTTCTTTTTCTTAGGAAATGGGGTTTTAATAATATCATCATTACCTCCATTGACACTATGGCTAAAACCATCGTCACGAGTATGCTTGCTACTCACAACTTTGGTAGGTTCTACGGTATTTTTAACGGCTTTAATTATTGAAGGTAAAGCATTAGCTATTCCTTGGGCTATTAGATTTTCTATAGCATTTTTATCCAAAGGATTTTCATTATTAACATGAACTTCTGGATTATGTGGTACTTCATTCGACATCTGAATTGCAAACATTTTCACATATTAACATCACAGAAACAAACAATACTTCCAGGATATTATATGTGCATATTGACATATATATATATTCATATGTAACACATATGTTAATTTGTATCAGTTTCCTAACTTTATTGTTTAAGTTTAGGTATTAAAAAGAACACCTAATTAGCTTAAACAAGTGGCTCTTTGAGTTTGGCTCTGATACCACCTTCTGTCACGACCCCCGACCCACCCTGGACGGAATCGGGTGCCGTGAACAGTCCAGCGGTACCGGTGATTATTTTAAAAACGTTGCAGCGGAAATTTCATCAGGACCGTGAGTTAGGGAAAATATCAGAGTTTAGAAAACACCGGATTTTTATTTAAAGAGATGGGATAAACCCATATTTTATAAAGTGAATTTTGTTTACAATATTTCTTAATTTGATTTAAATAAAATAAGCCACTTCTTGAAGCCTTTCAGTGTCGTATCCAGCTCTTATTCCAATCTATTGTGATTACCTGAAAAATGTTTGAAAAAGGTTTTGTCAGCGATAATACTGAGTGAATTCATTCCATTTTTATTGTTATACCTTACAGTATTAAGGTTTTTATATTTACCCAATTCACTCAGTATTTGTCAAATAATAACAGTTCCAATGTGACAGTAATCATATCAATTATTGACTTCACTTTAGTCCGATAGTGAATTCATCAAATAAATGTATTTGACTATTATTCAATTTATCTGTCACTAGGCGATTCCTGTGATTATAATCATATCAATATTGATTATTCTTCCAATTAATGATTCTGGTCATATCACTGTTGATCATTCTTTCAACTAGTGATTCTATACCACTGTTGATCATTCTCTCAACTAGTGCTTTCGGTCATGTCACTGTTGATCATTCTTTCAACTAGTAACTCGGATTATATTACTGTTGATCATTCTTTCAACTAGTAATTCTATAACACTGTTGATCATTCTCTCAACCAGTGTCTTTGGACATAATGATGTCCCGTGACATTTCTTTGTTAAATATATTACTTTTGGCATAAAACCATTTAATCCAGATAATGACATATATCAATTTATGTCAAATTAATATAACTTATCAAATATGATAATTAAATAATTGTATTATCATTAATTAATATTTTAACGTGACTAAGACTAAAATATAATCTTAGTAAAAATACATAATTTCCACTGTTATTGTAATTATTATAATATTACCTAACTTTCTGGCAAATAATAATGATAATCAAATAATATATAAATCTTTCATACCAGCAGTTAATATAAAAACTTAATTACTGTAAGTGTAACTGGTAATCATTTAGGATTCTGTAAAATCTTTGTAAATATAATTTGTTTCACAAAAAGGTGATAAAACTGTGAGAAAATATAATGGACTCACAAACTGTGAGAAAAGAGAAATGAACTCACATTGCAGATTTCTACGGGCAAGCTTAGTCTACAGATAATCCTTGATATATATTGCAGATTTAATTTGAGCAGAGTCTAGCCTATTGATTAGCCTTTTTAACCTAATGCACATGAACTAGGTAAGTAACTTAATATAGCATTTTACGATAACTCACGAGATCATATTCTCACAACGAATGACAAAGTGCAATACTTCATCCATCGAATTAACGATGATCCGTCGAATTAACGACGAACGACAAAGTATAATACTTTACCTATCGAATTAACGACAATCCGTCAAATTAATGACGAACGATAAAGTATAACCCTAATGTGGGCGGCACTTAAACATCCATTGGATATATGGATCGATCGGACAATGAATCGTAATAGCGATTAAGTTAATACCCTGTTCTGCAGCACCCCGCTATACTTAATTGAAGATTCGTGTGTGTTAATTGAAGTAAACAGAAGATAACTCGAAGAATTTGACGAATTCTTTCGTCGTTTGAACACCAGAAATCAAGTGCCAAACGCTGCTATTTATACACGAAATTTGACATGCTTACGGACCGTAAGCTTCTCAAGGTTGAGGTCCGTATGACAGCTTACGGACCGTAAGCTTGGTGACCTTACGGTCCGTAAGGTTAACAAAATGGCTATAAGGAGGCCACGTGTGTTTCCAGCCTTGATGAGTCGACGATATTTTAAATTTCAACTTCCGGAGCACGCAAATATAGATAATTATTAACTAGGGAATACCCCCCCTGAGTTTTAGGGGCCCTAATCCTGATTCTGAAATTTATGAAAATCTTAGGGTTTGCACAGAATTACTTGGGTATCTCAATTAGGGTTTCCTATTGGTCAAATTAATTTAATAATTATGACTTTTGATGAGAGTCGTTACACTACTATTTCCCAAGATCGCTGGCATCAAAGACTGGGTCACCCTGGCAACAATTTACTGCAATCATTAAAACTGTCTTCTTTTATTGATTATGGAAAACTCAATAAAACTCTTTGTCAATCTTGTGTTTTTGGTAAAAGTGTTCGATTACCGTTTTATGATTCAGTTAATTCTACCCATTTGCCTTTTGATATTGTACACAGTGACCTATGGACCTCACCCGTCATTAGTACAGGTGGCCACAAGTATTACATCCTCTTCTTGGATGATTTCACCAACTTCTTGTGGACCTTTCCCATTGCAACTAAATCCCAAGTATTTCATATTTTTACCCAATTCCACAACCTAATACACACTCAATTTGAACGTAAAATTAAGCAATTTCAGTGTGACAATGGTAGAGAATATGCAAACCAAAATTTTTACAATTTTTGTCACCAAAATGGCATGCACTTCCGGTTTTCATGCCCCTACACGTCTTCCCAAAACGGAAAAGCTGAACGAAAAAATCGAACCATAAACAACATGATTCGCACTCTTTTGGCCCAAGCTTCTCTACCACCCAATTTTTGGCATCGCGCCCTTGAAACCGTCACCTACTTACTAAATATTTTACCTAGCAAAACTCATCAGTTTCGTTCACCCACCTCTCTTCTTTACAAAGTTACTCCCGAATACGAACACCTCCGAGTATTTGGGTGTCTTTGTTATCCTCTCACCCCTTCCACAAACATCCACAAACTTAACTGTCATTCAAACCTATGTGTGTTTTTGGGATATCCTCCTAATCATTGGGGATATAAATGCTTCGATCTTACCACTCACCAGTTAATCCTTTCTCGACACGTTCACTTTGAAGAAACTATTTTTCCTTACACAATCCAATCTCCATCAAAACAACCATCCTATGATTTTCTAAATCCATTTATCCATCCTCTTGTTTATCGTCATGTTGTTGAAACCGGCCTTGCTCTTCTTGCTCAATCTCATCTTCCTCAACGTTTTTGGCATTTTGCATTCGAAACAGCTGTTTATCTCATAAATTGTCTTCCATCCCGGGTCTCCTCCAACAAATCACCCTTTGAACATATTTTCAAACGTCAACCAGATTATTCCTTTCTTCGGGTTTTTGGATGTCAATGGTTTCCTTACCTTCGTCCTTACCATAATCACAAAATTGAATTCCGATCTACTCCTTGTATCTTTCTTGGCTACAGTCCTATTCACCATGGTTATCGGTGCCTTGATCTCACAACTGAAAGAGTTTATATTGCCCGACATGTTCGTTTCAATGAACATGTTTTCCCTTATCATGCCTCACCCATAAACTCTAACCCAACCTGACAACCCTAACGTCTCCACTTATCCTATTGACCCTGACCTACCAGAATCTACTCCCGACACTTCTACCCCAGCCGTCACTACACCAAACGCAACCACCTCGGCAGCCGATACCACCCAAACCGAAACCACTCAAACCGATACTACCTAAACCACCCACGCCGAAACCAACCCAGCCACCACCTCAGCCGAAACTCCTCCCAATCCTGCCCCAAGACCTCGTCCAGTACACCTTAGGCCTAATCCGAAACCAACAAACCGCTATGATCCCTCTGCCTATATGGCTACCAATTTACCTAACCTACCTGTTGAACCTACTTCCTTTACCGTTGCCAATGCCTCTAAGGAGTGGCGTCATGCCATGGCTGAAGAGTTGGAAGCACTTCATAAAAATGGTACTTGGTGATTGCTTCTTCCTGTTAAAAATGCTAATGTGGTTGATTGTAAGTGGGTCTACAGGTTGAAAACAGACCCAGCTGGAAAAATAAGCAGGTATAAAGCACGACTTGTTGCAAAGGGTTTTTATCAACAGGCAAGAGTTGATTATCATGAGACATTTAGTCCGGTTGTTAAACCGGCTACTATTCATAGCGTATTGTCTCTAGCTGTCACTAACAACTGGTCACTTCGTCAACTAGATGTTCAGAATGCATTTTTGCATGGTGATCTTCAAGAAACTGCTTACATGAAACAGCCTCCGGGCTTTGTTGATTCTACCAAACCTGATTATGTATGTCATCTTCACAAGTCTTTATATGGGCTTAAACAAGCTCCTCAGGCGTGGTTTACTCGGTTGTAACACCTCGAAAATTCATGTCCTATAATGTGTTGACACGTGTCATATATTTGAACGTGTGAAAGAATGTTCTGAAAGGACTAAAGTTGACAATCATGAAAAGTATGTGAATATACGAGTTCTAAATGTCAACAGTGAATAAATATATTGTACATTAACCCTACATGATTTTTATAGCATTAAACGAATAAATCATGGATCATGCGAAGCTAAAAGTGAGAAATTACAAACTACAGGGGTTAAATGTGTCAACATGTTTAAGTTATACCTCTGAGTGACCTTTTGAGAAACCCTAAGCTTTGTAACTGTTAATTATGCTCACTAGAATGCACGATATAAATTTCATAAAGTTTCGTCAACGTATGAGAAAGTTATGATCAAATTCGTACGCGAGGGGTTAAAGCGTTAACGTTGAAAGTTATGACTTTTCGGGTTAACCGGAAGTGTCCAGGGACTTGGTAAAGTGGGTACAAATCTTGAAGCCCTTATATGTCAAATTAGAGGGTTCAAATTGCAAGAAATAGGTCAGTTGACCTTTCGGAAGGGCCAAGAGGTGAGATGCAACATCATGAAAACGTTTTTGTCTGATCATAGGGTCCAAGCGGGCCGCGTAAGACCTTAAGGTCTTTTACGCGGGCCGCGTTAACCGCCCAGATACAGAAAGTGCGAACACCAGCCTGAAAACGCGCAGAACCGACCTTTAATCGATATTATTGCAACATGGGCGACCCCTAAACAGTCCTAGGAACTTAGGGACACATGTTGATGGGTTGTGGTCAGTGTTAGACTTGCTACTCAACAATTTGTGGTGAAAAATCCACTATAAAAGGGCCATGAGTTGCAACTCATTCTTCACACCTTCCATCAAGCTTTCTGATCATTTCTGGAGCTCAAGTCTTCTCTCAAGTGATCACTAATCAAGCTTAGGACTTCAGTAAGTTTGCTAATCCTTTCTAAATTAAGTTTTAGCTTAGTTATAGCTTAAAAGTCAAACCGTCGTAGTTAACGGTTGACTTTAAGATTAATCACTAATGGTCCAGTGATTAGTCGAATCAAAAGTAGTTATAAGTTGGTAATTATGTGGGTAATAAACCCTTAAAAGGGTCCCCCCCCCCTGATTACCACTCTAACTAGGTCAAAAGTCGGGTCAAACTTGTTAATAAAAAGTCAACAGGATACTTAAATTCTAAATTATGCATAATTAGCAATGTAGAACATATACAACCTGTTTGATCATTATTATAACTTGGTAATTAGTGTAAGAACATGTCTAAACATGTTCAACCTGACAATTTTCTGTAAAGACCCGGTTCGGAACCGAAAGTCACATAGTTTGACTCTCACTTTGACTTTCAGTTCTGACCCGTTTAAGCATGTTTTAGAAATGCCTTAGAGCTTTATTTGGACCAGGTAACATGCTAGTATAACCCTCTATGATTATACACCATGGTTCATTAGTTAACCAATTAATATGCATGATTCCGTTAATTACTCATATGTTGACCATTATGCCCTTTTCACCTTAAAACGTGATTTTTGAAAATGTAAAAGAGTAGAAACATTAGTTCCTGATATATAAACTTGCACCCAGAATTTGAGATCAATTTGTGATGTAGATTAAGAGTTATGCTCATTAGCGTAAATTGAAAGCTTTATGTTAATTAAACGGCGTAATTAGCATATAACCTAGTTAAACATACTTTTTGGTATCAAAATCTTTACCCATTGATGTAATATATTATTTTGGGATTTTTGAAGATTTTTAATTAATTTTAGGCTGAGCATAACTCATAGTCGTAGGCTTAACCCGGTAATTGTCGGTTTTGCCCTTACGGGCCATAAAATGAGTTTTACATATCTAAACGACTCCAAACCTTTTGCTACTGATTAAATATGATAAATATATTATTTTAAGCCTTCTGGAATGATAAAAATATCAGCTTTATGTATCGAACCCGTAAACGGCTTCAAATCGCCTTATTAAGCGTTTTTAGCGCATAGTATGTACTAAGACTATTTTTAAACATACAAGGGTGATACCTACTGATGTTTTAGTTAAATTATAACATTTTAACAGTAAGCAAAAGTTGTTTAACTCAGACTTCAGTTTTGAGCTTTACGGCTTATGTGAAATTAACAAAATGCCCATACGGTGCATAATTTGGTTATAATTGATAAATTTCACATATATACTTTACCCTACTATTATACCTTAGTAAAATAAGTATTTTTGCTGATTATATCAGACCTGTAACTCAGGAAAATACTTAAACTCTTTTATAAACTTTTAAATGACCAAACTACCCCTACGGGGCCTAGTTTGTGTTTAAATACGTTTCGGGCATAATGAAAGACATCTTACTGATGTCACAACATATTTGAGGCATAATTAACTTAGGAAACCTGTATATGGCTCTCATGAATACCCGTCACGCTTATTACGCGTTCGGTTCGGTTTATGTAACAAGTTTACCTAAATTAGCCGAAACGGGTCAAACCTTATCGGTTTTATCTCAAAATCCAGAATGTGTATAAAATACCCATATTAAGCAAGTCTCCGAACTTGTCGGGTCTAAATCACATTATATCCGGTCTTCGCTTAATCGTGCGTACGAACCGTATCTTTGAAACTAACCGGTCTAAGCTTAAGCTTAATTGAAGACCCGTTAGGATTCTAATAGGTTATTATAAAACCTTCGTTCCAGATTAGGAGGACCAGTAAAACCTACTTGCATTTTGCTTATTGTGATTATTACTTGCTCAGGTAAATACTTTTAACTTATTTTCCCTATACGGGCTTGGGTTACGGTATATAAAATACCGCTTGATCGGGCATCAAATCTTCCATCGTTTGGTGGTTAATTGAATAATTTGATCGGCCTGTTTAAACAGTTTTGTTTACTTAAAGCCTTTGGGGGGTTAATGACCATGTCCCGGGTATCCCTGGCATCATTTTACGAAATGGCCACGACTTAAGCGCGGGGTGTAGGCGTACACCCGTCAGTGCACAAAAGAATAATGTGGTGTGTCTATTGATCTTTAACCCAGACATGATCCGGGCTACTGAACGCACAAGTAACACGTAATTCGTTCACGAGATTATAATATTAAATAATTCTCCCAAGTTATAAAATGTTTATGCCATGTGCATCCAAACCAATTTTAAATCATTTTCTAAAATGAGTCAGTTGATTGTATTTACCAGTGTAAACTGGCGTATTTTCCCAAAAAGATTAAATGCAGGTACTAAACATAATTGGCTGGATTGTATCCTTAGCATCAATAAAGAGTCTCGCAAGCTTAAGATGCCTGAAGTCTGTTGAACTATTGTTTCCATTTTATTTCCGATCCTTCTGTGGATAAACTTCCGAATATTGTGACATTTGATATTACAATATTAAATTCGGTTGAAATATATCTTTTAAATTGCTTCCGCTGTGCATATTAAATATTGTGTTGTTTGACTATTATGTTGCCAACCACGTCACGATAATCCCCCATCGGGCCCACCGGTGACACGTGGAAATCGGGGTGTGACATCGGTTGTCTATGGCACTTCAACAACTTGGTTTTTCCGGGTCTAAAACTGACCCGTCGTTATTTATTCTCAACAGGTGTGGCACTCTTATGTATATTCTTGTGTATATTGATGATATCATCATCACTGGTAATCAACCACAAGCTGTTACCAATATCATCAATCGGCTTAGTTCATTATTTGCAGTCAAAGATCTTGGCAAGCTGCATTATTTCTTGGGTATTGAAGTGGTAAATCATAATGACAACTTGATTCTTTCGCAACGAAAATATATTTTGGATGTCATACATCGAGCTGGCCTTTCTCAATGCAAACCAGTCGCCACTCCTATGGCTACCTCTCATGTTTTACTCCCTAACGATAGTCCTCTTTTTAATGATCCATCACGGTATCGTCAGGTTGTTGGTGCACTTCAATATGCTACTTTATCTCGCCCAAACATTGCCTTTGCGGTTAATAAAGTGTGTCAATTCATGCATACACCGACCGAAAATCACTGGGCTGCGGTTAAACGTATCTTGCGATATCTTCATGGCACAGCTCAACTTGGCTTACTTTTTCGTCGCGACTCTAGCACTAGACTACATGCTTTTTCTGACTCCTATTGGCATCAAGATATACAGGCTTACTCAGATTCGGATTGGGCTGGATGCCCTGTCGATCGTCGATCCACGGGGGGATTTGTTGTATACTTGGGATCTAATCTTATTTCATGGACTGCACGGAAACAACGGACTGTATCTCGATCTTCCACGGAGTCAGAATACAAAGCAATTGCTGATACTGTTGCAGAACTAATATGGTTGAAATCTCTTCTTCAAGAGCTTGGAATAGTGAATCGGTCGCCTACACTTTGGTGTGACAATCTTGGTGCAACCTATCTTTCTGCCAATCCGGTATTCCACGCACGTACTAAACATGTTGAAGTTGATTTTCATTTTGTCCGTGAACAAGTTGCTCAAGGGAAATTAAATGTCAAGTTCATTGCAACTAATGATCAAATTGCTGACGTCTTTACCAAGCCCTTATCTTCTCAGAGGTTTCTATTACTACGGTCCAAGTTGCAGGTCGTTCCCCGCCCTCAACTTGCGGGGGAATATTAGACTAGTGGTCTAGATATATAATAGTTTATAATAGAGGGTATTAGAATGTAATTTAGTCATCTATATAAACTATTGTAATCAGCAATTATGATTGAATAACAAAATATCACGGTTTGATTATAAAAACGCCAGTCTCTATAGGATACAAAGATGTGAGCATGATTTGGGTTTGATTCAGATTGACTATGAACCATGCTTATGTTGTCAGAGGAGATACAAATGTCAATATCTATTGAGCAAAACTAGAGTTTAAATACTAAGTTTATTAGGGTGAGAGGGGCACTCCTCTAAGAGGGGAGTGACCTCTCTTACACACACCCAATCAGCACGCGTCACGTCAACTCCCCCCTTAACTCCCCTCACACCCTCAATTTGATGGCGGCACTCCTCTCTTGGGGGACTTGCTTTTTTTTATTTGTTGTAATTATGCATGTATTATAAATTAAACAAATATTAATAAAAATTAAATAAAATTTAAGAAAAGACATTTCATTAAATTAAAAATAAAAATTACATTCAAACTAGAAAAATAAAAAAAACAAACTACTCGTCTTCGGAACTCGCTTCAAGGTGAGGTAGATCTAAACGTCCGAGATGCTCAACGAGATCGTGTTTTAGTCCCCAATGCGTTTCTTCGTTAATGAGCTCGCTAAAAGCTGTCTGATCGAAGACGGGTTCGACTGGAGGATCTTGAATGTGTACCGGTGCTATCGCCCTTCCGTCGTCTTTTATAATCATGTCAAATAATGCACGTATACACGATGGACCTTATCTTTTTCACCGATTTGGAACGCACTGGACGGTTTAGTATTCCCCACTTCTCCTTTAACACACCAAACGCCCGTTCCACATCTTTTCTTGCGGCCTCGTGTTGCCTCTTGAACTTTTTTTCATTCGGGATGTGAGGATATGGAAAAGACTTCACAAACACGGACCAGCTAGGGTAGATCCCATCAGTAAGATAATACCCGCGTTTGTATAAGTGGTCGTTCACCTGAAATGGACAATTTGGCGCTGTTCCGTTTCGTTGAGTAAGAAATAACGGAGATTGTTGGAGCACGTTGATATCGTTTTGTGAACCCGCCGGGCCACAAAAAGCACGCCAAACCCACAAATCTTGAGACGCCACCGCCTCTAACATAACTGTCGGGTATTGATGATAGGCTCTCATATATTGTCCACGCAATTCTATGGGGCACATTCTCCAGACGAAGTGTATATAATCCAGACTACCCAACATACCAGGTAGGTGATGTCTCTCCTCATGAGCCTGATACAATAGCGCAACGTCGTGGCTCGTTGGTCTACGTAAGAATTCACCGACATACATTCTACAGACCATCTCGCAGAAATAATCAAGGCACTCACGAGAGGTCCTTTCAGCCATATTTAAATACTCGTCGTTTTCGTCTGGTGGGTTACCGGTTGCAAGTTGTTTAATCGCAGAAGTAACCTTTTGCAACGCCGTGAAACTTTTCTTCATTCTCCCATCCAAGCCCTCTTGAAACCACTCGTTATTCGCTTCCACGTCACTAACAATTTTTAGGAACAAAGACTTGGACATACGAAACCTCTGACGAAAAATATCGGCATTAAATTTTGGATTATCGACAAAATAATCGGCCATGAGTGTTTCGTGGCCTCCCACACGATCTCTACGGACAACATTTTTTTTACTAGACGATGCCGTGTCTAGTAGCTCCGCTTGTTGGATGAGATTTTGGAAGAAAATTAAAATACTATCGCTTGACGATGAATCTTCATCGTTGGGAAAGTCGGGCAGGAGAGAAAAAAAGGGGAACTTGGAATCCATTTTTTTTAAAGATTGGTTAAAAAAATTAGATGAGTTGAATGGGTGAGAGTTGTTTTGGATTTGAAAAATAAAAAGATTGAAGTGGTAGTATTTATAGGGTTTAGGAGACTTTTTTTTTTAATATATAACGGCTATATAGCCGTTTGAAAATGGAATCCCTCATCGGTGAACACACACCGCTCCCATTCCCTGCTTACACTCCCCGAGGGGTCGGCGGCGGTGTTCCCGCTCGGGGACTTGCCTCACCGCACCCCTCCCCGCTAAGCGCCCCGGACACCCTTATAAGGTATGCACACAATATGGTATAACATCATATGACACTTTATCATAGAGATTGGTGCTTTTATTCAAACTAGTGGGGAACCCGCGCGTTGCTGCGGGAGCGACAATTTACATCAAGATAGACAAAACATAGGCCAAACCAACTGGTATCCATTCTACCCGTTAGTTAGTCGGTTACCCGTCTGCTCTTTTGCCACTCCTAAAAGAAATTTAAATAATAAGAGCCTTAAAACTCTTTAAATGAAGTTGACCATCTTTGAGTGTCAGCACAGCCAATGTACAGCAAACCATGGAGATGTGAACATCACATCAAGTCATCACAGCCAATTTACAGCAAACCATGGAGTTTACCATCTTTGAGTGTCAAATTTATTAATCTTTTTAAAACTGTAGATGTGATAACTGATAAGAACTGTTTCTTCTTAGAGGTGGCCATTTCATACTTTCAACCCATCTAGTTATGCTTACAATCATCAAAAATTCACAAACTGGTGGAAATATAACAAGGTTATTATAGCATATATAAACGCCCATTAGCTTCCGATATCAACATTTCCATTTGAGCAATCAAGATTAGATGGTCTTTGATACAAACACATTATCTTGCTGTTAAGTTTTCGTAACTGGAACTGGATCGCATACTATACTCGGTAACAAGCTTTGCAAATGAAGATGATTTATCTTCCAGCAACTTTGTTAGAGAATCATATTCTTCAATCAGACCTGCATACAAGGAAAAAATTAGCTTAGATCAAGACTTAATTTAACTCAATAGACGGCGTAAAGGACACCAATGTTTCTTAACAAACCTTGTTCTAGAACCAAAACCATGTCACTATCAAGCACAGAGGTGATACGATGCGCGATCATTATCACAGTTGAGTCGGTAAAGTGCTTCGCGAGTGTTTGCTGAATCATTCCATCAGTTGCAGATATGTTCTTAATCAAATAAGAATTCGGTGCGGTTACAATTCGATTTGGTTTTCGACAAGCAACTCGCATGGAACTTCAATATTTTTTTATTGTTGTTGTAAGTCAACCAGGTCAGAAGAATTTTTATGTAAAACGGTAACTCGACTGTACATAGAAAAAAAAAGAATCTGTATTCACCACCAGCAAGCACATGTCTCCTTCATTGTCCTCATACACTAAGCTATGGTAACATACGAATAACTGAAGGGCTGCCGCCAAGCTTTCTAGAAGAATTTACAGCCTCTGTCTTGCCTGAAAACCGATATCTTGTGGCTGAGATGACTGCAAGAGACAGTCAGTGTCATCTACATCAAGTAGCACACAAAGGCCATCTTCAATCATGATTCTAGCTGCGAGCATCTGTTCCCATTCCAACGGTTTCTCAGATCTTTCGGTTCAGACCTGTTATTACCCGAACCGTGCTGCAAAAGTACGCGCCAAAGCATTCACACCATATACAGATGGTTGAGCTCTCGGAGACACGACCAAGATCACACGTCCCTGCATCTCATAACTATTAACATAGTTACATATATATGAGTGTAAAAATAACTAATAAGAAAAGTATATTCTTTATACATAACCATATGTCTGGTTAATGACTTTTAAACTAATAAGCTTCATATCATTACCTGTAATCAAGAAGTCACACATGCCAATTATAAAAATTGAAATCACTCACGTAGCAGCGTATCAGATCTGTAGAACTGCAAAAATTAACAAGAACAAAGCAAATTATTAAAACCACATTACAAAATCTATAAGGAACAAATCAAGAAATTCTAAGATCAAAACTTTAATTATAGGCCAAAACTTTGTTATGCCGAGGAACTAAATAAACCAGATGCATGAAAATGACTAAAGAAATCATAATGGGATCAGCTCGAGCTTTTAGCAAGCATGTAATCATCACCTCTGTCAAATCATAATAAATTTGCTTCGGTCCAGTGATCCAACCCAGCTGCGCAATGGCACACGCCAGTGACAAAACGCCAGAGTTGATGGCTACAGTTATGATATGTGCACTACAGTCCAAACATTCCCTAAAATCCAGAGAAAAGAAATAAGAAACCCCTTACAACTGTGACATTTAACTTTGACTAAAAAAGTGAACATAGAGGATAAAAATACACCAGTTCTTTTAAAACTACTGTTGTCATCAAAGCGCTTTGACAAAGCGAATCCTCCGGCACGCTCGAACGCTTTTTCATGCTTCCCGACAAAGCGAATCCTCCGGCACGCTCGAACGCTTGAACTTGAAGCAATAACTATGCCAATATCAGCTTCTAGAAAGCAAAGCAAGTCGCCAACCGAGTCACCAATGTAAATCGTCAGATTTGTTTCGTCACTTTCGTCGCTATTTTTAAGAATATTGTTAAAAGCTTGAAGCTTGTCGATAGGGGTCTCGATCTTTTTGATGATTTCGCTAGTGTATAGAGAGTTTTCGTAGAAGAACTCATTCGCGTGTATATTCATTGTGGGTATGCCCCCTGTTCATTTGATGACAAATAATGAATTTTTATTGATAGGTTTGATGTATAAGTAATTAAGTAGAAAAGTTATCTATTACAAGATAACTTAGGGGTTACAATGATCATATACCTGAAGAGAAAGAAGACCGAATAAGATCAGCACACCAACAGTATGATAAAACGTGGCATTCAAATTTAAATGTTGGTTGTTGGTGATGCTTTGAAAGAAACTCATTCAACCATCATGAAGAATAAGGTGTTCACCAGCACGTCTAATATCTTCAAGATTCAAACCCTTGAGTACATTCGATTTAATCACTTTCTTGTTCGCCCTTCTCTCAAATTCTTGTTCAAGTGCCATGTTCAGTCCCTCGTAATCAAACTCCTCAACTGCAAAACCACCATAAAAAAATTAAAAAAAATCATATAAAACCATCCAACCCGCAAATTATTTTTGTCCAACTTTTACAATAGTTAATGTCACGTACAATTGCATAAATGAACTTAGAGCAACTTTTAACCTATTTGACCCGTTTGACCCATTTGACGTGTTACGTTTTTTAGCAAAAGTTTTGAGATAAAACACAACCCGATTAAACATTTAACACCATCACATACAACCAGACACCCCTATAAGAATACCAAACAATTGCTTACAATAAACGATTTTACATTTACAATAGCAAATGTAAAATCATATACATAAACACAAATTTTTCATCATTATTACCAGAAATCTTGGACCAAGAAAAGATTGCAAGTCACATAAGTCCAGATCAAGCTTGGTTGTTGTATCTTCAGTTTGCTTACACTGGAAAGCACTCAATAAATCATAAATCTGGAACAAGATTATTATAAATCTAAACGATTAATATAAACCCTAACTAAAATCAGGGACGGAACCTGTAACAAACGCCAGTCGTGAATTAAGGCTTCAATAATAGATATGATAAGCAAAAAAAATTAAAAACTTACCTTTGAAACTCGGATCGAAACCCAGTTCTTCACATCACTTTATTCACACCCCTGCTGTTCACCACAAGATCTGGATGAACGGAGGAGGGTGATAGAACCGGATTTTAACCCTGAAGTTTGGACTGTAACTCGAACTCGGCAGAAGCGGGTGCACGTGGTTTGGTTTACCGGTTGTCTTCTTCACCCGGTTTCCCTGAAAGGGGGAGGCGATTTGATCTGTGATTTATCAACATCAGAGAACACCAAGCATCCTCTTCAGTCGGACGGTTTTGATCATTGGGATTCTCCATCTTAAATGCTAGAGGATGATTAATTGTTCCCACAGTTACATTCTGTCTTCAATTACACAGGTTTGTTCTAGATGGGAAAAAAAAAGGGAGGCCGGTGTGTTTGGGGAGGGGCAATAATGGTAGAAAATGGCAAAAAAAATAGGGATTTCAATTGACCTTTCACATGCCATCTTAAAATTTTAAGGTGAAATTACATTTGAGTACATAGGAGATGTGGAACAAGATTATTATAAATCTAAACGATTAATATAAACCCTAACTAAAATCAGGGACGGAACCTGTAACAAACGCCAGTCGTGAATTAAGGCTTCAATAATAGATATGATAAGCAAAAAAAATTAAAAACTTACCTTTGAAACTCGGATCGAAACCCAGTTCTTCACATCACTTTATTCACACCCCTGCTGTTCACCACAAGATCTGGATGAACGGAGGAGGGTGATAGAACCGGATTTTAACCCTGAAGTTTGGACTGTAACTCGAACTCGGCAGAAGCGGGTGCACGTGATTTGGTTTACCGGTTGTCTTCTTCACCCGGTTTCCCTGAAAGGGGGAGGCGATTTGATCTGTGATTTATCAACATCAGAGAACACCAAGCATCCTCTTCAGTCGGACGGTTTTGATCATTGGGATTCTCCATCTTAAATGCTAGAGGATGATTAATTGTTCCCACAGTTACATTCTGTCTTCAATTACACAGGTTTGTTCTAGATGGGAAAAAAAAGGGAGGCCGGTGTGTTTGGGGAGGGGCAATAATGGTAGAAAATGGCAAAAAAAATAGGGATTTCAATTGACCTTTCACATGCCATCTTAAAATTTTAAGGTGAAATTACATTTGAGTACATAGGAGATGTATTATATAGTTATATAGATATATAGATATATAGATAATGATATAGCATCAAAAACACTTTCTGATAAATATATATCAAATTCAAATTTTATAGTTTTTATAACGGCAAACTAAAAACTCATATATACTTGTTTGTAGTATCTGAACCATTCACCTCTTAGATAAAAGGTAAGCCACTAAGACCAACCGTTTTTATGATTTAGGACCACAAGTTGAACATTTGTTAATAACCCGTCAACCAATTATAACAATGTGATACATTCTTGAATCACCAGAAATCATGTTATTTTTATGATTTTCAGTTTCGAAAAACTAATATTGTATCGCTAATGTATCGTATCGTACCGAACAACATCAGCACCGTTACCGGTACCTGTATTCATTTTTATGGTTTCCAGTTTCAATAATATATCATTTATACAACTCCGTCTGAAAACAAATAAATACCAAAATACCATACCGATACTGATACTGTGATAAGGCGAACAGATATCGTCCGGATAAATCCTGTTACCTAACATTTTAACCATACCACTAAAACAAGCATAAAAAGGTACCCAAACACCCCCACAAAATTAAACAAATATCAAAACCCTAAAAATCACATTCCAAAATTCCCAAATTCCAACCCATCAATTCAAAACCTAAAAGTTGACAATTAACGGCAGAATATCAAACAACACCACGGTATCATCGTCCTCACAATTTTGATTCTGCAACTCGCCCTCTCCGCCTTCTTCATTGCTCCCTGTCATTATATTCCATTTTTCCCCTTTTTTCCCTATATATTCATTTCTTATTAATTCAATACAATTTATCACCATTATTGTTGAAGAAATTGTTGCTTTCTTGTTTAGTTTACGCGTGTTTGAAAACCTAGGGTTTATTATTGTTCAAAAGAAGGCCGATTTTGGGGATATTTTTGAGTGATTAATGGCTCAAAACGGTCAGGGGATAGAGCCTGTGTTGCTTGATGATATAATTAATAGGTTGTTGGAGTTTCGGCAGGCGAGAACCCTGCGGCAGGTTCAGTTATCAGAATCGGAGATTCGACAGCTTTGTACGGTTTCTCGAGAGATTTTTCTTCAGCAGCCGAATTTGCTGGAGCTTGAGGCTCCAATTAAGCTATGTGGTAAAGATTTTGATTGCTTATTGTTTGTGTATTGAGTTATCGATACGCTGTTCGACTGTTTTCGTGTTCTTCTGTTTGATTATATGTAGTATGTGTGAATATTTTGATACCTGTGTATGGTTATTGAAACAATAGTACATTATAGGTAGTATAGTTAATATTTTTCTTCAGCAGCCGAAATTTTTAGAAGGGTTGGACCGGTTTTTTTTTATATATTTTTTCAGATTTAATATATGAAATTTAATAATATTTACGACACTTTCCGGTTCTTACGTCCGGTCGAACTATTGAACCGGTAAGGAGACCGGTTTGACGTCCGGTGTGGTTCTGAAAACATTGTTGTTGATTACAGGTGACATTCATGGGCAATACGGTGATTTACTGCGGCTTTTCGAATACGGTGGTTTTCCTCCAAAATCGAATTATTTATTCCTAGGTGATTACGTCGATCGTGGCAAACAAAGTCTCGAAACAATTTGTCTCTTACTCGCTTACAAAATTAAATACCCCGAGAACTTTTTTCTCTTAAGAGGAAACCACGAGTGCGCTTCTATTAACCGGATATACGGTTTTTACGACGAGTGTAAACGTCGTTTTAATGTCAGACTTTGGAAAACATTCACCGAGTGTTTCAATTGTCTTCCTGCTGCTGCACTAATTGACGACAAAATCTTATGCATGCACGGCGGGCTTTCTCCTGATTTAACAAATTTGGATCAGATTCGAAATTTGGCCCGCCCGACCGATGTACCGGATTCGGGCCTGCTTTGTGATTTGCTTTGGTCGGATCCGAGTAGAGATGTGAAAGGATGGGGAATGAGTGATAGGGGAGTTTCGTATACGTTTGGAGCTGATAAAGTTGCGGAGTTTTTAATGCAAAATGATATGGATCTTGTTTGTCGAGCCCATCAGGTAATTGAATTATTGAATGATGAACAGTGTTACTTGATCTACTGTTTAGAAGCGTGATGTGATTTTGTTGTTATTTTGTTTAGGTTGTAGAAGATGGGTATGAATTCTTTGCTGATAGGCAGCTTGTTACGATATTTTCGGCTCCAAATTATTGTGGTGAATTTGATAATGCTGGAGCAATGATGAGTGTTGACGAAAGCTTAATGTGTTCTTTTCAAATTTTGAAGCCAGCTGATAGAAAACCGAGATATTTATAAAAGAAGTTGTGACCCAAAGCTTTTAAGGTCAGTATCAAGAGTATTCCTTTTGTTTTATGAGCCATCTTATATTGCTATTGGTCAAAATATTTTCTTTGTGAAACCGGAATCTATTTCTTTTGATCAAGCTAACTTGTGGTGCAAGAAAATGTTTTGACTGAACGTAAAGGTTTCTGAATGTGTACTCTAAAAAACTCCTAATTTGGAGTTTTGGATTAATATCTTTTGTCTGCATTTCTTCTCTAGATTTGGTGGATTGAATAGTTTTCTTTTTCCAAATATAGAGGAACGCTATTCATTTCTCTAAAAAATATTTTTTTTTTATTATAACCCTTTTGGCTATTAGAACTTTTATTGTATGTCGTTATATAGAAATGAACTCTTCAAGGCTTGGAAACATATTGGAATATCTAGACAATAGCGGAAAATGGTTCTTTATATGCATGTTTTGAACTCATATTTAAGTCGACTTAAGTGATTTCTAGTTACTAATTGAAGTTTAACAAATTCTATCTTGATTGAATGCTAATTATTATGATAGAACCATTGTTGATGTTGATCAAATCTATGAAATTGGTTTCGTTAGCACCTTTGTGTAATTGTTTTATCATCTCAATTCTCATTTTAATATTATCTTTGGTATGAATAAATTGAGATCGTATGTTGATATTTCTGGTCCAATATGGTAACTTTCCATGCCAAAGGAAGGTCGTTACATGATCAGACCAAAGGTATCATCATCCGATAGATTTGAAAAACGTTAGCTTTTGGAAATTTTGTAATCGGTAGATTGTAAGTTAAGGTACTAGAGTGGTATAGAATGTTAGACAAGTGACTTGAGGAGTTTATTATACTTTCTATAACACTTTCATATATTTTGACAAGTTATATATTTTATATTTATCATAAAAGGTCAAAATTAATTAACATAATTGGTTTAGGGAACACTTACTGGTGGTTGGAATTTTAAAAATTTTATTTTCTAAAAAATTGAACAGAGTGTCGACAGGTTAATGCAATTCAGTTTGTGATATATCGGTTATATCGGTCCCCTAGTAAAATATCGGTACCGATATTATCGGCGATATTGACCGATATAACAGGTATATCACTGAATTCTTGGTGTTAAATTGCTATATATATATATAAATTCTGCATTATATTAAAATTACCGATATGTCACTGAGATAACTTATATCTCAAATATCGGTCCTTGACCGATATCCGATATTTTACCGTATTAACTGCACAACTTATTTTATGTTTGTATGTGAGCCATGAAGTCTTTCATGTGCAGAATCCCCTGGGTGCCGGCCTAGAATGCTTGCGATTGATACACTGCTGTTTTAGTTTTGTGTCGTAAACACTTTTTGAATGAAGTCTTTTTGTTTTAAGATGGGATAGCATTACCATGCTGCTATGGAGATTGGAGGATAGCTTGCTTCTATACATTCAGATGATCAGTTTGCCTATTTTTCAATTAATCATTATTATTGAATCATTTTTTTGTAATCTGTTCATGCCCAATTTATATGCTGCATATCTCCATTGACATTTCTAATTGACCCCCTTTTGTTACATTGTTAGAAGGTTTAATTTGATTCTTTAATTACTACGAAAATTTTTGGAACTCATTACACCTGTTACAAGAGGTCCTTAGTCCTTCCTGATCGATTAATTGGCCGTACCTTTAGATCACTAGTTGGACCAGACTAAAAAAATCATATTTTCTTAATTAAATTTAAAAAATATTTGTACACTACATAAATGTATATTGATAAATATTTTGAAGGTAGAAAAGTGTCAGTTGTTTTAATGTGTTTGGGATGTTTTAAGTTCATTCGTTAACTTTTTTCTTTTACTCAAAACCGGTGTAGCTTGTTGGAAAAAAAATGTAAAAGTCCAAATAGATTTGCGTTCTGCTATGTGAGTGTTTTGCGATGAACCAAATTATGTCAAAATAGAGGTAAGATAAATAAGTTATTGTTATTCGAAGTTGTATGGTTGAGAAACCAAAATTGCAAAAGAGTTATTAGAAAAAAACAAAATTGCAAAAGTTTTAGAAGAAATGTGATTAACCTTGGAGTGGTTTATAAGTCGTGGCACTTCTTAAATACTGTTTCCTTAAAACAAAGAAACTAGCGGGGACCCTAAATGATAGCCTAGCTCTCGCAGATTCTTGTGGCTCTTTGAAGACATACTTTGAACACACACATTACCGTGAGCTACTTAGAACGACCTTAGTGCTGAGCTTCGACTCAGTTACTACTAAGCTTGGATTGGCTCGGCTCGGCTCCTAACACGGGTTGGCTTACTACCAAGCTTTGGTTGAGTGGGTAAGTTAGTACTGAGATATGGGTTGCCCTGGTGGCTTACTACTGTGCATGGAGCAAAAATGCTCTTGTTGAGCCACAGATTTTATCACAGTGGACACGTGAGTGGCCTTTTGCCATTGGGTTCATCCGGGTGATTGGACTTCTATTGGTCGTTAAAATTCGAGGAAAGATATAGTATTCAAATATTCCCAATGCTATTAACACGAGTCTTTGTTTCACGTGATAGAAATGTAGTAATATATTAGTTTTGATAAACATAATTCATTTTTATATAAATTTAAATGCATATATTTTTCATCAAAGCGTTTCTTAAAATGTAAGGATGTAAAGATTAGTACATTTCACATCATTACTCTTTAACAAGTATTTTTAAAATGCGTTTACCATGAAAAATAATAGCTAATAGCCTATTAATTTATAAAAAATAAATGTAAATTATATTGACCCACTTTCATTTAACTTTCACATTGGTAAAAAAAGTTATTATATCAATCAACAAGTGCTTCAACTTTACAAAAGAACATACAGGGTTTAAATTTTCGACACCAACTGAATAGGGTTAGGTTCAAATCAAATATGTGAACATGTTCAGCTGAATAGATTAGTCTCAAGCCAATATGGCAAGATCACGGGTATATGTCTACTCTTTGTGAGGGTATATTTAATATTATAGTTAAAATGTACACTATTTAGATATTTTATGCTAAAATGTAAAAGTTAAAATGAGAAACAAGTGTTGATTACGTAGGTTATTTTTTTTAACGGAAAAAAATTCTATATAAAATATAGAAACCAGGTCAACAAGAAGCTGAGACCCAATATTACAAGATTATATCACGGACATTAAAATCACACCATCTATCCAACTCGATGTTCCAAATTTCGATCTATTAATGATCGAAAAGTAAGAGTTTTCCTTTATAGTATCCGCCGTTCAATTGTAGTGGACTTGATGATTGTTAAAAGTCTTTTCATTCCTTACCTTCCAAATCTCCCACACCACAACGTTAGGTTAAATGCAATTTTTTATAAACTATATGTGATTTTAAGGGCGAATATCATAAAAAAAAAACCAATATCTTTCTCATTTTTTTTCACAAAAGTCTCTCAACATTTTTTTGAACATTAAAGTCCCTTCACATGTTAAATTCAAACAAATTATGATAAAAAAATTTAAAACTTTTTACATGAAGTTATGTTTCAACCTAAGATATGTTCAAAAATGTATAGGTCATTGCTACAAAACTGGAAATAATTAAAAACAAAATCGAACAAAAAAATATTAAACCCGAACCATATAAAATGAGTTCGATTTATATGTAGCCCAATAAACCGAATAATCAAAGTAAACCATACTTTATATTTAGACAAATAAACCGAATAATATGAATTCGTTGTATTCGGTTGAAACCGAAAACCAAACCAAATTCGAGCGCGGTTTGTGATTCAATTTTGAAGTACTTAAATTCCGTTTAGTTTGGTTCGATTTTTGGTTTAATACAAAAAAATTCAAACCGAATAAAAGGAACCAAATAATCGAATAAACCAAAAAGAACTGAATCGATAGGCACCTCTAATGGTTTCAAGTTGTTTAAATTTTGTTGTCGTAATATTGTTCAAATTTAACATGTAAAGGTACTTTACTGTTTAAAAAGTTGTTGAGGAACTTTTATTTAACAAAACAAAAAGTATATTGGTTTTTCATATGCAAAGAGTTATTGAGACACTTTTATGAAAAAAAAAAAGAGAAAGTATATTCGTTTTTATTTAACAAAACAAAAAGTATATTGGTTTTTCATATGCAAAGGGTTATTTGAGAGACTTTTATGAAAAAAAAGAGAAAGTATATTCGTTTTTATGATATTTGTTTTTCTTTTTAATATAAACCTATAGTTTTAAAATAGCAACTAGGGTGTTACACCCGCGCTTCGCGGCAGGGCGACCCGATTTTTGATCCGATACAAAAGTATGTCGACACACGTCTTACATCAAGTGGGAAACTCGATTAGAAAAGTATTTACAAAGTAAAAATGTTGTCAGTGTGAATGCTAATCAACTTAAGTTTATAACGACACGTAAATAAAAATAAAGACGTAAAAGTTGATTAAAAAGTATTTAGAAAGTTAGGCGGTTATAAGAGTCAATGCTGAAAATTAAAGGTTATAAGTAAAAAAACAAAACCACAAAAAAGAAAGAAAAAAACTTGTGCAAGGGTTAAAAGCGTAAAGTTTAAACGTTGACGAAAACTATAAAATACAAAAGAACTTGGTATTTAAGAAACAACAAACAAAGCATAAGGGCCGAAAACGTACATTACAAGAGATGGGAAAAAAATACGTAAAAAAACAAAAGCAAAAAAAATTAGTGCAAGAGGTAAAAACGTAAAGTTAAAAAGTTGATGAAAAATGTAAATTGCAAAAGAAGTTGGTATTTAAGAAACAACACACAAAGAAGGCCGAAAACGTAAATTAAGAAAAAAAAAAAGACAAAGGCCGCTAGGAAAAGACAAAAAATAAAAATAAAAAAAATAAAAGTTTACCACCAACATAGCCTTTTTATAGTTATACTGAAAAAAAAAAAAAAAAAAAAGAAAATGTTTGATTTTTTTTGGGGTACATTGGGGCTTGGGCAAACATGAATAGAATACCATCAAAATGTTTGATAGTGTTCTCTCATATTTATCTTCTTATTTGTCTGGTTATAACTTGGAACCAAAGAAGCCAATTATCAACGACAAGTTCACCGCCATTGCTCGGAGCTCCGGCCATTTATCATCGGAGAATCCTCTCTCATGTGGTTGTTTTGCCAGCCTCCTCGAACCATCCAGCAATTTCGCAACCGACACCACCACCCATCTCCACCTCAATCCCACACGCGCCACCCCACCTCCGTCATTCTCCGCCCCTCCACCACCACCAACACCAACCACCTTATCCAGTCCCTCTGTAACAAAGGCCACATCAAACAAGCCATTCAAGTTCTCACTCAAGAACCCAACCCAACTCAACGCACTTATGAACTCTTAATCCTCTCATGCGCCGTTGCAAATTCGTTCTCCGACGCTGTTACCGTTAACCGCCGCCTTATCGATGATGGGTTCGATGAGGATCCGTTTTTGGCTACCAAACTTATTGATATGTATTCGAATTTGGGGTCAATAGAATATGCACGCAAGGTGTTTGATGAAATGTCCAATAGAACTATATATGTTTACAATGCGATTTTTCGGGCGCTAACGATTGCTGATCATGGGTTGGATGTGTTTGGTGTCTTTTGTTATATGAATGCAGATGGGATTAAACCGGATAGGTTTACTTATACTTATGTTCTTAAGGCATGTGTTGCATCGGATAGTTCGGTTTCACTGTTACCGAAAGGAAAAGAGATTCATGCTCATATTTTGAGACATGGATTTGAGATTAATGTTCATGTTATGACTACTTTGGTTGACATGTATGCTAGGTTTGGGTGTGTGTCGCAAGCGGGTTATGTTTTTAACCAAATGGTTTCGAAGAATGTGGTTTCTTGGAGTGCTATGATTGCGTGTTATGCGAAAAACGGGAGGCCGTTTGATGCACTCCAACTGTTTGGTGAAATGATGCTTGAAGTACATGATTCGACACCAAATGCAGTGACAATGGTTAGTGTTCTTCAAGCATGCGGTGCACTTGCAGCTTTAGATCAAGGAAGGTTATTGCACGCTTACATCCTACGAAGAGGTCTCGATTCAGTTTTGCCGGTTCTTGCGTCTCTGATTACTATGTATGCGAGATGTGGTGATCTTGAAGTTGGAAAACGGGTTTTCGATCAAATGGTTAAACGCGATGTTGTGTCATGGAATGCTATGATTTCAAGTTATGGAATGCATGGATTTGGTGAAAGGGCGATTGAAGTTTACAATGAAATGGTATCAAACAAGATTGCTCCGAGTCCTATAACGTTTGTGAGTCTTCTTGGTGCTTGTAGCCATGCGGGTCTTGTGGACGAAGGGAAAAACTTGTTTGAATCCATAACACGAGATCATAACATGCGTTTAACCGTGGAGCATTACGCTTGTATGGTGGATCTTTTGGGTCGGGCCAATAGATTAGACGAGGCAGCTAAGATTATACAAGATATGAGAGCTGAACCCGGGGCTAAAGTTTGGGGTTCACTTCTAGGATCATGTAGGATTCATTGCAATGTTGAATTAGCCGAGAGGGCAAGCAAGCGGCTTTTTGAGCTCGAACCCACAAACGCTGGGAATTATGTACTTTTAGCTGAGATTTACGCAGAGGCCCAGTTGTGGGACGAAGTGTCAAAAGTGAAGAAGCTTTTACAAACTCGAGAGCTTCAAAAGAAATCCGGATGTAGTTGGATTGAAGTGAAAAAGAAAATATACTCGTTTGAATCGGTTGATGAGTTTAATCCACATGTTGAACAGCTCCACGCGTTTTTACTCAAGTTGTCAATGGAGATGAAGGAACACGGGTATCAGCCCAAGACTAAAGTCGTGTTGTATGATGTCGATGAGATGGAAAAAGAGCGGATTTTATTGGGTCATAGTGAGAAACTGGCGGTTGCGTTCGGGTTGATTAATAGTTCTAAAGGAGAAACAATTAGGATCACGAAGAATTTACGGTTATGTGAAGATTGTCATTCAGTTACAAAGTTTGTGTCTAAGTTTGCAGATAGAGAGATTTTGGTACGAGATGTGAACCGCATACATCGTTTTAAAGACGGGGTTTGTTCGTGTGGGGATTATTGGTAATGTTTGTAAGCATACTTGACTCCTAATCTTTATAATCAACAAGGGTTCTTTGTCCCAAAGGGTTATACATGCATGGTTTCTTGTTGATTAAGATAAATGATGAATGTCTTTCCAAATGTTTTCAGTTATGATTAGTAAGTAAAGATGACAGATCAGTAAATATTGTAAATTTGGTTTAACCAGTATGAATAAAAGAATACAGATTACATTATCTTTTTAGTATAGTATACCAGGATGTGTTCAAGCAAATGCTTTTCTTGTTTACTGCACGATCAGAGAGCTGTCTTGCTTCATTTTGAGTAAATTGCTCTCTATGTTCCTTAACACGGGTTTGTAGCTGCAATTATTGGCCAGCATATGAACATAAGTTGATTCGCGAACTAATGTTGCATGATTTTGTTGGTAAAGGGGAAATAACAGAAAATGACAAATGAGTGGTTAGTGTAATGGGTCAAAACGGGTAACTTTGAGTATGCTTTGGGTCACACGGGCCCAGAAGCCCTTTTTTGTCTTCTCTTTTCTTGAATTTTAAAAACTTAATGTTTTAAATACTAGAGTAAAATGTCTTTTTCGTCTTTCGTCCAAATGTTTGTTTCTCCGCATCTGGATACAAAAGGTTTGAAATCTTGTCATCATCCAAAAGAGTAAAATTGCCCTTTAAGTTGGGAAAAAAAGATAGAAATATCCCTGACTTAACGGAGAAAAATGGATGGAGTTAACGAGCCGGATGAAAATGGCAAGATTTCAAACCTTTTGGATCCAGATGCGGAAAAACAAACCTTTGGACGAAAGTCGCAAAACTAGCCACACCTCATGGACGAAAATGGCATTTTACTCTAAATACCATTTAATTTGTTTTTGTTAAGGTAATGATTAAATTCTAAAATATAAATATTTAGGTAGCTCTATGCATTGTGACTACAAGTAGGGTGACTTACTGACTTTTGACGTGTTTTCATTTTAGCTACACCTTTTAATTAACCCGGTTGACCCGTTAGAGGCAAAGTATAACTCAGACTGACATGTTTATCCATAAACGTGTCTAAATTGCCACCTCTGGTGAATAACAAGTATGAAGAGAGAAATAGAGAACCGTACAGGCGAGCAAGGCCGTTGTAGGCATGAGCCGCTTGTTGGAGCTGAGCTGAGAGCTGCAAAACCTCTGCAGATAGTGTCTCAGCCTTGCTTTGTTCTTTAGCTAGTTGACCCTGCATCCAAGTCGATATTATTTTAATAATAATCTAACTTTCTTTTAATGAATTAGGAGGTTTATGCACTAAAACAACCTTTAGCAACATTTAACCCATTTGACTTGAGAAGATTATAGGACTAACCTTTAGGGATACAACTTCGGCAGTATAAGCCTGAGATATCTCACTCACTCCGTTATTTGACTCCAAATTACGTTTGTGACCCTCACGATCATTGATGATAGACATACTAGCTTGTTCTGTTCTTAATTTATCCAACATAGTACGGAGCTCCTCATTTTGTTTCAGGCAATCTTTTACCTGCATAGATCAGTCGTAAGACACGTTAGGTAATGTAGTTCACTCGTCACAACTTAAGCATTTTACCTTATTTTCCCACTGTGTGACCATGCCAGTTGCCTCTTGATAAGCTGATGATAAGTTAGAATTCTCCTCAAAGAGCCTTTCTATTTCAGAAGATTGGGAATCAATCTGCACACCCAAATAAACAAAAAAAAATACATATATTATAGTTCATGCAACGATGTAAACAATTTTACATATAGTAAGTTAAAATGCGAACCTCTGACAGTAGCTTTTGTCTGCTGCTCTCCAATCTCTCGACAGCTACTGCCATATCATGCAACTGCTTCTCAAGTCTGTCTTTATCTTCCTACAATCAGCAGTTTACAGTCCATAACAGTTAAATACGTCTAACTGGTAATTGGGATTCAGAAGTAGAGGTGACAAGATGGGCGGGTTTGGTGATAGTTCAAAACAGGTTCGGATCAGAGCAACCCACTTAAGTGTGGTTCAAAACAGACTCGGTTTTGGGCTGACCTACTAGCACTTTTTTTGTTCATTTTTTAGTAGAGTTATAAATAAATAAATAAAGTATTAATTACGATTACGAAAAATACTATTCTTATAATAATAATCAAAACATGTGAACAAACCCATTAGAAAGGTTTACCCATTAGCTTGTTTCCATTTTAGCTAATTTTTTTATTAGATCCTCTTCAGATAGAACATAATCTAAATCGGCCAATTAACGAGTAACTGGGTCGAAACTGCCCCTTCTAGTTGTGTAAATATAATTGTACCAATAAGGTGACCAGAAGCCACATGACATTTCAAAATTTTAGAGTATGGTACACGGATGGTCCTTGTGGTTTACCAAAATTTTGGATTTAGTCTTTAGCTCTCTAAAAGTACACGGATGGTCCCTGTGGTTCGCACTTTGTAACGCACTTAGTCCCGAGCCAACAAATCTAAAGGTTTTAGCAATGCGTTACAAAGTGCAAACCACAGGGACCATCCATGTACTTTCGAAAAAAGCCGGGGACTAAATTCATTACAAAGTGCAAACCATAGGGAACTATACTATTGAAAAGCTAGGGACCAAATCCAAAATTTTGGTAAACCACAGGGACCATCTGTGTACTTTACTCAAAATTTTATTTCCAAGACACTAATCATTCAAGAATTTAATTGCTAAGATGAAACTATAACCCTTGTTTTCCTCTGAAACTAGTTGGGTATCCGACTTTTTTTTAGAACATCGTCACTTCTGTTTTTCCCTTACCATTGTGAACTGGGCACCTCTTTCGCTATTTCCTGCATTAAATGAGAAATATTCAAAAGTAGAGAAAGTTAACAATAAACTTGAATACAAATATAAAAGTGATAAAATTGGGGACGTTACCTTATAAAATCAGATTTTTATATTGTTTAAATTTTTTGATAAATGGATTTAGACAAATGAAGAAACCTAACAACGTAAGCTATTATCTTCTTTGCTATAGTTTTAGTAACTGTAATTTATTATAGGATTCACTGTAAGTTGCATGATTAATTGTGTAAGTTGCATGATTAATTGTATGCAAAATCAAGCTCTTTTAAGTAAAAAAATAATGTCTTCTCACCTGGTTTGTTTTTACAAATATAAAAGGCCAAACCTGACCTACAAAAAAATTATAGTAAATTGTTTGTAAATTCTATTAAGTTGGCCTTGAACTCAGTCAACTCACTGGCACTTTGTACGAGTTTTCTGTAAACGTCTTATTATAAGCCTTCTGTAATATTCCTAGAAAGTAGCTCGAAGTTGACATTTCTAAAGGTATGCACTGCTGTAAACAACCCCTGTTTTTCTTAGGTTAAGGATATATGATTCAAAGGTCTTTTATGTCCTCTTAGTTCTAAGTTATTGTAATTTAAGTATCGGATGGACTGTATAGAGCAATCAAGCCATTCTATACGATTAACCAGATATTTTTATAAACAAGTGTTACAGTCAAGTTTTATTTGGTTTAACTTGTGCATTCTGATACTTATACTATCAAATTGTGAACTTCTGTATTGACAGTTTTGGACCTTTCTGGTAAATATTATAACACTACATTGAATAAAATGCCATTTTCGTCCCTAGAGGTTTGGCTACTTTTTGCGACTTTCGTCCAAAGTTTTGTTTTTCCGCATCTGGGTCCAAAAGATTTGAAAGTTTGACATTTGCATCCGACTCTGACTATATTTCATATACAAGATTTTGTAGGTTACCTGAGACCTCTCTGGACATGACCGCTAGCTTTTCTTCCAGTTCTTTTTTCTCAGAAAGGATGACAGATATCTTTAATTGCTCCTCAGCTAACTGTTGTTGCTCTTGTCGCCTTAACATTCCCTCTTGCCGCCTCAGCATTGACTCTTGCTATGTAACGATGAATCGTATTTATCAGAAATAATTTCCTTTTGTTCTTCTGTTCACTTTTTACAGGATATATATTACTTAAAAGTTAAAAACTCAATATAACCTCCAGTTGGGACTTTAAATCGGCAAGCTCCTTCTCAATGGCTTGCATGTGATCTGGCGGGCCTCCCCTTGAGGCAATGGCACCAAGATCACCACTAATTGCTTGTTGTTGTAGTGAGTTTAACTCTGCTCTTAGTGCAGCTGCGTCTTCTTCAGCCTATATTAAGAAGTTTAAAGACAAATAAACGTATGGACTTCGGAATACATATGTGGGATATGACGTTGTCGTCGGTTATTTACTCGATATTGCTCTTCTTCTGCTTCCTTTAGACGCTTTTTAAGTGCTCGAACCTGTGCTGAGAAATCCTCCTGAACAAAAACATATTTGTAGAAAATTTTTAGTATGTAAAGTTAATAAACTTTACTGCAGTAAACAGAAAATCAAAGATCATTGTACCCTTGCAACAACTGCTGCATCCTTTTCCATAGCAACATCCTTAAGAGCTCTTCTCAATGAGGGTACAGTGTTTTGTTCCTAAAATTAACAGCTTGAAATTATAAAGATATTGAATCCAGATAATTACACAACACCAGGTGTCGACTGAAGATTGCATCTAGAAGAAAACGATCTTAATACTAAAGTTTAATAACCTAGTTCGCAAAACCCAAAAATAATGATAGTATGATACAGAAACCCGAGCTTCTTAAGATCAATGTTTCCTTCTAGATATGTGTTACAGCATTACTAAATTAGGGTTACAAAAACTATAGCATCCGTTTCAAGATATCAGGAGGAAGTTTTGCACTTCCATATTACAACGTTGAAATCCCAATTTCTTATGTTCAACAAGATGATAATCAACTGCATGATCCAACATGAGACCAGTTATACATACCAGATCATTCACCCGTTTATGAAGCATGTCATTCTCCGCTTTGTTAGAATGAAGCTGAAACACAAAGACGAGCATAAGCTACATTAACATCATCAACCACAGTGTAAATAGATGCATAAACAACAAGAATGAATCAGAAATTTCTGAACCTCTAAGCTCAGCCTTTTATTCTCTTCATCCAGTTCCACATTCCTTTTCTGCAACTCCTGTATCTGTGATACCAATCCACTAATATCACTCTGCAACAAATCAACCAAACAATACATAAAATTAAAGATGGTGAGAACATTAAACGAAATTCAGAACAATTTTGCCAATTGTTAGCGAAACTAAATCACATATTCAAAATCAATCAAAAAGAAAAAAAACCTCAGAAATTCCGCTTCCGCTAGATGATTTCTTGATCCCGAACACCTCTGATTCAGATAACAAACACATAGATCGAATAAACATAATATACAATACGCAAACAATACACAAACTGATCAGAAAATACGATATACGATACACGATACGTAAACTAACAATTAACAGAACCGTTACCGCTAGGGTTTAGACGCAACATTAGATCCAAAATTCATAACATAGGATACACAAACTGATCAGAAAACACGATATACGATACGTAAACTAACAATAAACAGAACCGTTACCGCTAGGGTTTAGACGCAACATTAAATCCAAAATTCATAACATACGATACGCAAACTGATCAGAAAACACGAAATACGATACATAAACTAACAATTAACAGAACCGTTACCGCTAGGGTTTGGAGGCAAGGTTAGATCAGGTCCAGATGAGGTTTTGCTTAATTTTTGAGCCGCTCTCTTCTGACGAATTTCTTCCAACTGCAATAATAAATAAGTTCTAACAATTTAATTGATCAGGAAAAAGTTAAATTACTTTTGATTCTTATGTGATTATTGAGAAGATGTTATGAATTTGGCTGTGAGAATACCGTGCGTCGACCTAGAGATGCGTGATGCGACGCCATTGCAGAGAGAAACTCGGTTGAAGGTTTTTGGCTTGCCGTCGATAGCTACGACGGAGAAAGCAGGGTAAATGTGGTGGTTTTGAATTGAATGTTTAAATGGTATGATTTTGTAACTTTGAACAAATTGTCTGGGTGGTGTAGTCGGTTATCACGCTAGTCTCACACACTAGAGGTCCCCGGTTCGAACCTGGGCTCAGACATTTTTTATAGAGTTAAATGCCATTTTAGTCCCTGTGGTTTGGGCCATTTTGCCAGTTTAGTCCAAAGGTTTCATTTTTAACCTGTGGGTCCAAAAGGTTTCACCGTTACCATTTTAGTCCACTGGTTTAAGTTCATTTATTTTTTCTGTTAACGAGAAGGGCAATTCGGTCATTTTATATGGCCGAATTGCCCTTCTAGTTAACAGAATTACATATAAAATGACCGAATTGCCCTTCTCGTTAACAGAATTAATGGATGAAGTTAACTCAGTGGACTAAAATGGCAACGGTGAAACCTTTTTGGACCCACAGGTTAAAAATGAAACCTTTGGACTAAACTGGCAAAATGGCCCAAACCACATGGACTAAAATGGCACTTTACTCTTTTTTATATTTCTATTTTTTTAACTTGTAACGTCCATGTTTTCACTATTTTATTTATGGAGTTAATTGCGAAAATCGTCCCTGAGGTTTAGTCAGGTTTGCCATTTTCGTCCAAAAAGACACTTTTATACCAAATTGCCCCCAACGTTTGTAATTTTTTGCCATTTTCATCCAAACCACTAACTTAGTTTATTTTTTCTGTTAAGTTGAGGATATTTGGATTAAACTGGCAAATATAAAACCACAGGGACGATTTTGGCAATTTACTCAACCCCTTTTTAATTTCTTTTATTTAATTATTTTTGTTACATATATAATAAAAAAGAATATACATGGAGTTTTTCGAAAAAAAAATTAATATTTTTGTCACATAATTTTTATAAATTTTCATCAAAATCACTAACTCAGTTTATTTTTTCTGTTAAGGTGAAGGATGTTTTAAATTTTATAAATTAAGACAGGAATTAATTTACAGCTTCTTTATATAAATCAGTTTTATAAATAGAAAACGTCATTGGTGTGTAACACATAACAATCGATTACAACTTTTAGTATTTATCAGTTGTAGATATAGAAAAAAATTGTAAAACGTTACATATTTTTTAAATGTGTTGAGCACCTAGAAAATATATTGGTAGAAATAAAATATTTATCAGTTGTAGAGATATAAAAAAATTGTAAAACGTATGTTGAGCACCTAATACTTATTCTGAGTGGCTTGAGTAAAGAAACTTTTGGTTCATAGCATTATAATTACAATTTGGTGGGTAATTTTTAGGTTTGGTAACGATACGTTGTTTGATAGAAGGGGGTTGGGGGCACTGGCTTATGTTTTTCCTTGGGAGCGAATTTAAAAGAGTAGAAGATGAATTACAAACTTGGTACATATGATAAGATTTTTTTATTTGACCTTTTTCAATAAGGTCACCAGCATTTTAGTTTTATAAAATTTAGAGGTTTAAGTAGATTTTATTTTTATAAAACTGATCTATATAAAAAATTAGAAATTAATTTCTGTCTTAGTTTATAAACATCCTTCGCCTTAATAGAAAAATTAACTTAGTTAGTGGTTGGATAAAAATTTATAAAAATTATGTGACAAATCTATTATTTTTTTCATATATATGTAACAAAATTAATTAAATAAAAGAAATTTAAAAGAGTTTGAGTAAATTGTCAAAATCATCTCTGTGGTTTTATATTTGCCAGTTTCATCCAAATATCTTCAACTTAACAGAAAAAATAAACTAAGTTAGTGGTTTGGATGAAAATGACAAAAAATTACAAACGTTGGGGGCAATTTGGTACAAAAGTGTCATTTTGGACGAAAATGACAAACTTGCCCAAACCTCAGGGTCGATTTTGACAATTAACTCTTATTTATATTTTCCTCTTTTTAACTTGTAATGTCTATGTTTTCAAAACCTAATCTAATTTTTAGGAGGGAAATTCGACCCATATTTTTCTATTTTCGTAATCAGTTAATAATAGTCGGATTTCTTATATTGTCATAAACATTAATGTGTTACACACTTTTTTTAAAGGACAACGAAACTTTATTAATCAAAACCGGATGTTACACACTTTTATTCATGTTTAAAGAAAGTTCTTCATCAATCATTGAATAGATCATTAAATCAATCAAACTAATTCATGGAATTATTAGAGTAAACTGCTAAATTCGTCCCTGAGGTTTGACTCAAAATGCTAGATCAGTCCAAAATCAACTTTGTTTGCTAAAACAGTCCCTGAGCCTAGTTTCATTTGCTATTTCAGTCCAATTAATAGGAGTTAATTGCTAAATTCGTCCCTAAGGTTTGACTCAAAATGCTAGATCAGTCCAATCATTTTCCCTTCATTGGACTGAAATAGCAAATGAAACTAGGCTCAGGGACTGTTTTAGCAAACAAAGTTGATTTTGGACTGATCTAGCAATTTGAGTCAAACCTCAGGGACGAATTTAGCAGTTTACTCATTATTAAATTTGCTTCATCGTGTAACACCCTAAGTCCATTTTAATCAATTATCCAAACATTTTTAAATTATAATAATGTATTAAAATTAAACACACACTTAAAAATACGAGTTTGTTAAAACTTTTTACTATATAAAACATTCCAACATTTTGTAATTTAATTCGCCGTTTAAAACGTGACGACGAAACTATTCGCGGAAGCTTTAATCTCGTGTGTTCGGTTCTTCGTCGGGCTCAATCGTCATCCGGTACTGCTAGGTAACCTACATTTCATAAACATGAAATGATTTTAGTCATACGCGGTTTAAAACTTGTTCAAATGGATTCGCGAAACAAAACTTAACAAAAATAATTGGGCACTACCGTAAGTTACGGTAGCCACCGTAAGTTACGGTAGCCACTGGGCTTTCAGGGGCTGCCGTAAGGCAGTATAATACCACCGTAACAACTTTAGTTGATACCGTAAGTTACGGTAGCTACCGTAACTTACGGTAGCTGCTGTATGTTCATCATGTTTTGTTGTTTTTGACCCGTTCATGCATAAATCAAGCAAAAACGGATTTGTATGCTGCCTAAACTCATGAAATTCATAATTTCAATATTGACTTTCATATTAGGTTCGAATCACGCGTTTCTTACGCATTCTTAACCTGTTTTCGTTCATATGTTTATTTTGACCCGTTAAGGGTAATTAAGCCTATTTTAAGCATAAATCTCTTTCACTCGCATCAAGCATTATACTACCACACTTCTTATCAAATAATCTTTCTTCACAGCTATATTTGTGTTGTATTAAGTGTGGAAATTTCCTAAACTCCGAGTTTTACCCCTCGAATCTTTATTTTACGGCAAAGACTATTATAGAGTCAAATGACTAAGGATTCACATCTTTCGCTTTTGTATACTCATTCTAAGTGTTTAATTATGCATACTACTCTTTTCCGAACAACCTTTATGGGTCGTTCGCTCGATTTAGCTTACAAGGGCATTTTGGTCCATTTAGTCCTTTCATTAATATAAAGGACTTTTCAAAAGCATTTTTGACCCAAAAGCCCTGTTTTAAACTATGCATTTGATTCAAAAAGTCATTATGTTTTCAAAACACAACGATCACCATATGAATCATTCGGTTTGCTTATTAAAGTAACCAAATGTCTATATGACTGCATTTAACTATCAAGGAGCCTCTAGTTCCTATTGAGTAGTTAATCTATATTATACATACCTGGCTCGGATCAATATATATATTGACCCGTTTCGATACCTTGCTTTAGTAACCGCTAAGTAATAGCGATGTAAGTATCCATTTGATATTTATTCCTGAAATCATACAACTCGACAAACCATTAGTCGATATTGTCAAAGGGTGATGTTTTCACCCTTTTGACCCGTTTGTTTTAACTGACCGATTATATTGGCGAGATGAAGCTTATTGCCATCTCGCCTACACGACTCGCTCCAGTTTACATCGTGCGGTCATTTTAATTATAAATCACTTCTTAACGCTTTTTGGCCTATCAAGGATTTCGAAATGAAGTATCTTTCAAAACCAACAATTATGGTCAACGAGTGACCAAATTACAATTTTACCCTTATTGGTTATTATGATTTACCTTATATGGTAACCCTTAAAAGTACATGTTTCATTCGTCATAATATGATCGAATTACCGATTTAACTCATTTTTAGCCATCACTATGTTTTCTTATCATATTTAATTATCTTGTTCCGTACGACTACACGCCGGAACACCATATCTCAATTAGGTATTTGTCTTACTCGTAATCAATACGACAAATAATATTCCAAAATATATGACTAGTGTAAACTATACTTACATTGCATCCGAATTATGCTTTTCCTTCATTCTTGACTTGTTTGACCCGCTTCCTTCCCCAAACTTTCACCTAGCTTGCCAAGCGTCAAACTATCATTGAATTTGTAAGATGGTTAGGTTAGTCATAATCATTTACGACTATTCCATCCTACGCTCCTTATGTCGAATTTATCATTCGATCATGTACTTGGTCGGTTTGACGTTTTAAAGTCAATCGACTTATCAACTTATTCAATGCACATTTGGTTTATTGAATTTCGCTTAGGCATTTCATCCGAACTCTTAACGAAATCAAATTTTACACACTAACTACTAGTTAACATGATTTCAAGCATCTATATCACGATCTTAACATCAATTCTCTTATATCATACAAAACACATTTCGGGAGAAGTATGATCTTGTACCCAAATTCATGGTTTGATCGAACACCTTCTATTTGTTATCATGCATGTTGATTCTAAGCATAGTTATATCATCAATTTCATCATAACATTAAAACCCACTTATCTAAGTGTGTTAATTCATCAAATCCTTCAATTCATAGCATGTTATGTATGATTTTCACTTAGGGTTTCGTTCCTAAGCAAGTATACATCACTAATCTAGCCATAGCTTCTCTAATCCATGCCTAATTCACGATTAGGATGATTATCAAATTTTTACAACTTCACCAAACACCAAGATTTTACATACCTTATGATCCTCTTGTTCGGGTGATCATTAATCCACGTTCGGTTGTGAATTTAAGCGTCGTTTGGCCCTCCAATTTGATGAATTTGGATGAGCTAGGGTTTGGAGCTCTTGCTCCTTCTCCTGGACGATTTCACGTACACACACACACCAAGTGTGTGTGTTGTGTTTTATTTTTATGTTTTAATAAACCAAGTTTCCCACTCGGCAATATTAGTCCCTCATGTTTTATCTTGACCAATTGAAGCTATAACTCACCATTAGTCATTTGATCTCATGCTACCAACTAGGTTAATTATTCCTAGTTAACTTGGTGGGTGTGGGGAATTAGAACCCGTTTTATTTTTAAGTCCCGTTAACTCGGGCCCTCTATATACTTGGTTTTCCTCAAAAGGATTTGTTCAACTTTTATTTAATATTAGGTTTATTTATTTAGATCCTAATATTTACCGGGTTAATTTTTACTACTAACGGTACTTTACCCGTCTTTTAGTATTAACGGGGTTTGATTACCAAACCTGTTTTCGGGGTGTTACAAGTCTACCCCCCTTAAAGAGGTTTCGTCCTCGAAACCTTTCTTACGCAGTTCCTCAGGTTTGACTCCGTGGACTTAGTTTCGATAATTACTTGAGCATTGCTCGCATATAATAATCTTACCAGGATAATATGGTAATGCCCTTTTGGTTTCCAAACGTATGCGCCTTTCACGTATAAGGCCTCATGGGCGTAACTTTCATCTTGTATTTCATATCTTTATTAATTATTTATTTTGGCGGTTAAACTTGTTAGTCACTGGTTACCTTATACCCCATTGCTCGGGCATATATCACTATCGCCATCTCTTGCCTTATGTGCGTTTACGGTTTTCTAAATCGCTTCATACCACTTATGTTTATTAAAACGTTGCTTTTGACAAAAAAACTAAATTTTTAGTTTACGTTTTCTCCTTGTCTTATGTCTTTCTCTCATATCTAGGAATGTTGCTTCCGAGGATTTGTTCCTTTCCAATATCTTTTAATGCGGGGAATTTCAACTAGTTCCCACGCTTAACCCAAATAACCCGTAGGTTCTTTCGCTTAGTCTCGTAGACTATTTCTTTAGATTTCCACCTTTTTAAGGTGAGACCCAACAGTTTGTTTCTTTCTATTTATGACCCAAGGGTCTTCTTGGTCCCGTAGACCTTAACACTATGTTTAATCCCGTAGGTTATGATAATCCCGTAGATCATCTTTTATTCAAGTCTTTATTCAACTGTATATATATATATATATATATGGTGTCAAGGCACCCCTTTTATGTCTAGAACTATTTACTTTTGCTTTTTGGATTTCATTTTACCTTGACCGTAGTCTAAGGCTACATTTGTTCTCTTTCGAATTATCTTTCTGACTTTATGACTTCTAACGTCATTTACACGTCGGTTTGTCCTACACTTACCGTTATCCGGTTCTTACCTATACTTCTTTACGACCCATTACCCGAGTTCTTTATCTTAGTGTTTTTAACATTTTTGTTTCGCTAGTTTGCGTTTTTCCTATATATATTTCTTTATGACCCATCACGTAGGTTCATTAATGTTTCGCGCTTCCATTATTCAGTTTGTGCTTACTTGCACTACCAAGTTTTTATACCTTATTTATCTCGTTTGACTTGTTCGTGTGAAATTTCATCACTTGTGAACGTCAAACTCCATTCTTTATTCGACCCGTTCAACTTTAAAATAGTTGAGCGCAGTTATTAACATTTATGTTTGCAAATTCTCATTGTCTTTTAGTCATGACTCATATTCCGAGTCTTTTGACTTTCTATTTCGTGTTCCCGTCTCTTGGTTTACGTATTCTTTCCAAATCCTACCCATTCATCGGGTATCTTTACCGTAATCATTTTCAAGTAACCATTCTTATATGGTTTTAGACGTTATTTTAATTTATTTGGTCGTCTTAGCGAGATCCATCGCTTTTATTCAATCAAGTCCTTTATTCAATTCGTTTGACTTGTCCATGTGAATTTCATCACTTGTGACAGTCAAACTTTTATCCCTATGCCTTAGCATTCCTATTGGTCGGTCTGTATTTTCTTTTTACTTGATCCTTGTCCCTTCTCTAGAGCTCGTTATTCTTACGTAATACGCTTCCGTCATCCGACTTACGTTTACGTTTACTATCAAACATCTTACTTATTTGATTCATTTGGGTACCATTTAAGTTAGTCCCATTCACCCCACCCTTACTACATCGGACATAAATGTGTCCATCATAAGAAGTTCATGGTACCACGTGTTCACTACTTACTTGGCCAGAGTAAGCGATCAACACCTGGTATACATGACCTTTTTATAATTTTCACATTACACCCCATGTAAGTAATGCCTCTATTTGTTTTTCTTGGGAACAATATCCCGGATAGGTTTTCTATTCAGGTTTTTCCAAGTTTTCAATCTACATATGCAACTTTCAATCTCTACGTATTTGTTGCATATTACTATTTATGCAATAATTTAAAACGTGCACCTGATAATGCCTGCTCTAACAGGCTTTCCTTTCCATTAACTTATTCGCAATCGTTGCGTGATTTAGGTCCTTGGTGAGCGTGCTCTATTTGTCGTACTTTGGACCGTTCCTCTGTCAAATCCATGATTTGTTAAACTCTCGCTATCTTCATATGCGAGTGTCCTTCAATCTAAAACGTTTACAATAGTTAGTAATTTCAACATTAATGGGTGCCCGTATTATAATACGAGGCTTTTCTACTATATGCATCAATGCGTGTAATTTCGTTGACTATATCTACTTTATATCGTTTTTATTGGTATAACGTGTATTACACGATAACCATATGTGTTGTTCTCAACACTTTAATCATACTAAACCATTGATATACATGTACTTACCGGATTTGCGATCAAGCCTCGAACCGAACACTTTATTCTTTTAACCTTGAGCTCTGATTACCAACTTGTAACACCCTAAGTCCATTTTAATCAATTATCCAAACATTTTTAAATTATAATAATGTATTAAAATTAAACACACACTTAAAAATACGAGTTTGTTAAAACTTTTTACTAAATAAAACATTCCAACATTTTGTAATTTAATTCGCCGTTTAAAACGTGACGACGAAACTATTCGCGGAAGCTTTAATCTCGTGTGTTCGGTTCTTCGTCGGGCTCAGTCGTCATCTGGTACTGCTAGGTAACCTACATTTCATAAACGTGAAATGATTTTAGTCATACGCGGTTTAAAACTTGTTCAAATGGATTCGCGAAACAAAACTTAACAAAAATAACTGGGCGCTTGTAACACCCTAATTCGTAATTGACTAAAGTCGCAGCGGAAATTCGTACCATAAAAATTTCTTTCGTTACAACCACCTTGACGCACTTAAATTCATTTCTAGGGTTAAATCTTTCACAATAAATACATTTATTATACTCATTTACAATAAGAAATCATAACCTAGCTTCACTCAATTACGTACCCAACACTCCCGTACAATCTATTTTGTGACTCGATCTTTGCTCGCTCCTCTTTAATATGATAATCTGGCTCGAACAACCTGCACTCACCAAATACATACAAGGCATTAATCTGTTATCAATATAAACGATAGTTAGCCTTGGATTATTTCCGTTCCATTATTCCTTTACATTAAACGTTCCCTCTGAGTACCTCACCTCTGGTGAGTCTTCGATACTGTACCTGCATTACACCTAAAACTCCAGGTACACGAATAACGACATAAAAACTTAATCGTACTGAATGACTTACATACATACCGAAACTTCATACATACATATGTACTCAAATGCATACATACCTACTTGCATACATATTCACACACACAAATGCCACGTACCTGTTCACATCCTTATAAACATACATACGTACCTTTCTACATACGTGCATACCCTTAAGCCCATATAAACGTAAGTTAAATTAGGCGTACGTAGCTTAAAACGCCTTTAAACGAGTTCCCGATACCAAATAAGACAACAAAAACAATTTCGCCAAATAATGCACCCGTCGCGTCGCGCGACGGCCCGTCGCGTGACGCGACCCCCCTCTTTTCTCAGAACCGTTGCAGCTGTTTGCTGCATATTCCCAGCACAACCTGATTTTACGGAAACGAGCATAACTCTCTCATTTTTAATCCGTTTTACCCGATTCTTTTTCCTACACGTCCGTAATTTAATTCTCCATCTAATGGAGTTAAAATCCAACATCCAACATAATAAAATTTCAGACTTTTAACTCTTCGGCTTATTACCCTTTTACCAAATTTTGACCCGTTCATGCATTCATCAACATAATTTGATTGTTTGATCTAAATTCCTCATGAACCCTATAATTTCAACATTTGTCTATCATAAAAGATTAAGTTCTCGGATGTCTTGCATCCTCTTGACCCATTTTCGCTCAAGAACTTATTTTGACCCGTTAAGGGTATTTGCGCATTTTAAGGTCCTTAGCTTACGAAAATCATACTTCTCGCTTTCTTACTTTTTCAAAACATTACACTAATAGAATAGCTTATTTCTAAACTACTTTTAAGATCGTTTGCCCAATATACCCATCAAGGGCATTTTAGTCAACTTTAATCTTATCATTTACGACGAAAGACTTCAACACATATTTGACCTCAAACATCATGTTTAATTAATTAAAACACTTTATTACTTAATCGAACTAAGAAGTGATTACGGAAATCACTTACCTTATGCGTCCGTGCTCGTATCCGATTCCTTGCCTCTTATTGACCCGTTAACACCTCATGCTTGAGCCCGTCTCGACGTGATTCCTATACTTTCATTTCACTGAAATCACGCTCTTATTAGCACACTCATTTGTACATGTTAACAATCATGTCAATCGCATATTTCACACTTAACTTTCGTTAGTCATTTCTAACAAACATAACTCATATAATCATATCCAAATACGTTTAAACTCATGTAATTCATCATGTCATTACATTCAACACGGATTGCTATAACATGTACCATACGACTTCCCATAATCCTACCTTTAAGACAACGAGTCAAATCATGTTTCTTATACTTAGTTGACTTTCAGAAGTCAGCTATTAACCATATTTGACTATCGACTTTCATCATATACTCGTAACATCATAATCGACTATACGGACGACACTATATACATTTTATCATACGCTTGATATGTGTACCATCTTTTAAGAATAACGTACAACTAATTCATGCATAAATCTTCTAAACTCATACATAACTCATCAAATCCTACTCCTAATCAACATATATCATTCACACATAAGCATCAAACATATCATCACCACATTTCTTTCAATTTAACTAACAGGAATCCATCACGCCCACAATAATACATCAATCTTTCAACAAGACTTGGACATAGGTGGTGATTCTAGTTATCATTTTCACCCTAACTAACGGGTTTCGTCTCTAATCATCGAATTAACACAAACCATACATAACCCATGTTCTATACGATGATTCTAACCCTTATACATGATCAATTTCGTATTAACTCACGGATTAGAACATAACCCACTTCACCCATGATCACCAATCTTAGATTTAAGACATACCTTATGATCCTCTCGTGAAGGTGATCAGTTATCCATGCTCGGTTATGATCTTAAGCCTCATCTTGCCTTTCAATTTGAGTATAAGGATGAAGTTAGGGTTTGAGGCTCCATGGGAGCCTCCTGCTCCTTCTCGAACACACGTATGTGTGTGTTTGTGTGTGATAAGTTATTTAATAACTTAACTTTCATCTTTCCCACTTTAGCCCCTCGGGTTTGCCTTTAAAACATAACTGACATTACCTTCCTCTTTTAATAGTTTTTACCATGCTCTTAACTAGGTTAAATAGCCTAGTTATTTATTCCATAATATAACACATAAGGACATATTGCGAATATATAACATTTGGATTTTTGGGGCGATACAGCGCTACCGTAAGTTACGGTAGCCACCGTAAGTTACGGTAGCCACTGGGCTTTCAGGGGCTGCCGTAAGGCAGTATAATACCACCGTAACAACTTTAGTTGCTACCGTAAGTTACGGCTACCGTAAGTTACGGCTACCGTAAGTTACGGTAGCTGCTGTATGTTCATCATGTTTTGCTGTTTTGACCCGTTCAAGCATAAATCAAGCAAAAACAGATTTGTATGCTCCCTAACTCATGAAATTCAAAATTTCAATATTGACTATCATATTAGGTTCGAATCACGCGTTTCTTACGCATTCTTAACCTGTTTTCGCTCATATGTTTATTTTGACCCTTTAAGGGTAATTAAGCCTATTTTAAGCATAAATCTCTTTCACTCGCATCAAGCATTAAACTACCACACTTCTTATCAAATAATCTTTCTTCACAGCTATATTTGTGTTGTATTAAGTGTGGAAATTTCCTAAACTCTGAGTTTTACCCCTCGAATCTTTATTTTACGGCAAAGACTATTATAGAGTCAAATGACTAAGGATTCACATCTTTCGCTTTTGTATACTCATTCTAAGTGTTTAATTATGCATACTACTCTTTTCCGAACAACCTTTATGGGTCGTTCGCTCGATTTAGCTTACAAGGGCATTTTGGTCCATTTAGTCCTTTCATTAATATAAAGGACTTTTAAAAGCATTTTCGACCCAAAAGCCCTGTTTTAAACTATGCATTTGATTCAAAAAGTCATTATGTTTTCAAAACACAACGATCATCATATGAATCATTCGGTTTGCTTATTAAAGTAACCAAATGTCTATATGACTGCATTTAACTATCAAGGAGCCTCTAGTTCCTATTGAGTAGTTAATCTATATTATACATACCTGGCTCGGATCAATATATATTGACCCGTTTCGATACCTTGCTTTAGTAACCGCTAAGTAATAGCGATGTAAGTATCCATTTGATATTTATTCCTGAAATCATACAACTCGACAAACCATTAGTCGATATTGTCAAAGGGTGGTGTTTTCACCCTTTTGACTCGTTTGTTTTAACTGACCGATTATATTGGCGAGATGAAGCTTATTGCCATCTCGCCTACACGACTCGCTCCAGTTTACATCGTGCGGTCATTTTAATTATAAATCACTTCTTAACGCTTTTTGGCCTATCAAGGATTTCGAAATGAAGTATCTTTCAAAACCAACAATTATGGTCAACGAGTGACCAAATTACAATTTTACCCTTATTGGTTATTATGATTTACCTTATATGGTAACCCTTAAAAGTACATGTTTCATTCGTCATAATATGATCGAATTACCGATTTAACTCATTTTTAGCCATCACTATGTTTTCTTATCATATTTAATTATCTTGTTCCGTACGACTACACGCCGGAACACCATATCTCAATTAGGTATTTGTCTTACTCGTAATCAATACGACAAATAATATTCCAAAATATATGACTAGTGTAAACTATACTTACATTGCATCCGAATTATGCTTTTCCTTCATTCTTGACTTGTTTGACCCGCTTCCTTCCCCAAACTTTCACCTAGCTTGCCAAGCGTCAAACTATCATTGAATTTGTAAGATGGTTAGGTTAGTCATAATCATTTACGACTATTCCATCCTACGCTCCTTATGTCGAATTTATCATTCGATCATGTACTTGGTCGGTTTGACGTTTTAAAGTCAATCGACTTATCAACTTATTCAATGCACATTTGGTTTATTGAATTTCGCTTAGGCATTTCATCCGAACTCTTAACGAAATCAAATTTTACACACTAACTACTAGTTAACATGATTTCAAGCATCTATATCACGATCTTAACATCAATTCTCTTATATCATACAAAACACATTTCGGGAGAAGTATGATCTTGTACCCAAATTCATGGTTTGATCGAACACCTTCTATTTGTTATCATGCATGTTGATTCTAAGCATAGTTATATCATCAATTTCATCATAACATTAAAAACCACTTATCTAAGTGTGTTAATTCATCAAATCCTTCAATTCATAGCATGTTATGTATGATTTTCACTTAGGGTTTCGTTCCTAAGCAAGTATACATCACTAATCTAGCCATAGCTTCTCTAATCCATGCCTAATTCATGATTAGGATGATTATCAAATTTTTACAACTTCACCAAACACCAAGATTTTACATACCTTATGATCCTCTTGTTCGGGTGATCATTAAGCCACGTTCGGTTGTGAATTTAAGCGTCGTTTGGCCCTCCAATTTGATGAATTTGGATGAGCTAGGGTTTGGAGCTCTTGCTCCTTCTCCTGGACGATTTCACGTACACACACACCAAGTGTGTGTGTTGTGTTTTATTTTTATGTTTTAATAAACCAAGTTTCCCACTCGGCAATATTAGTCCCTCATGTTTTATCTTGACCAATTGAAGCTATAACTCACCATTAGTCATTTGATCTCATGCTACCAACTAGGTTAATTATTCCTAGTTAACTTGGTGGGTGTGGGGAATTAGAACCCGTTTTATTTTTAAGTCCCGTTAACTCGGGCCCTCTATATACTTGGTTTTCCTCAAAAGGATTTGTTCAACTTTTATTTAATATTAGGTTTATTTATTTAGATCCTAATATTTACCGGGTTAATTTTTACTACTAACGGTACTTTACCCGTCTTTTAGTATTAACGGGGTTTGATTACCAAACCCGTTTTCGGGGTGTTACACATCGACTCTCACTTCGATATGTTCAATGTTTGACGAAGATCGTTTCTTAAACATGATAGATGAGCAACAAACCAAGGAATCTTTTGAAGACATAAAAATAATTTGACGACGAAAAAACAAAAGAATCGGGAAAAAGAACAATTGAGAAAAGCAATCATATAAAGCGATTAAGAGATTGGTAAGAAATAAGGAACTTTGATGCTTAAAACATTGTTGGTGATTTTAGTGTCATCAAGATATTTTAACCTTTAGGGTGATTGTATTTACTTGTAATCCAAATGATTTAGTGTCATCAAGATATTTTAACCTTTAGGGTGATTGTATTTACTTGTAATCCAAATGAGAAATAATTATAAATATTGATATGAGTTAGTAGGTTTGGTGTGCACGCTCATTCAATGGTATATGGCTTCGGTACTAAGGAACCTCTATCGCATCAATACCATGACGGGGTTCCATGAGGAACTGTCCCTTGGCGGGTCCAACGCAACACCCGGGTAGGGTGAAAGGGCTCGCCCCTTGTGGGGTCCAAAGGGAAACAAATTTGATTGGGGTTGCGCTGAAATGATTATCAAGAAATGTGAATGTCGATAACTACTTTGTAATGCGGAAACAATCTTGTAATTCGGTAGCAACCTTATATAACGATAGGAACCCTTTAACTGCACATGTTACATCTACCAATCGAATAACTACCAATTCAAATATTGGTTGTTTCACCCCACTTAATGTGATGGTTTCAATCCTATATAAATGAGTAATTTGGTTAGATTTACAAACATCGAATTGCACTTCGATTTATCACTATTCAAACATCTTGTTCTTAGGTAAAATATTTATGTCTTATCCGATTAAGGATTTTGTATACTCATGAAATACTTTAAGTTGAAAACAAGATTACGTAATTCAGAAAGTATCCAGCTCAATTACAAAATTTGCAAAAGCTACACCCGCCATGTTCCTTCACCGTTTTGTGCCTCGTCGATGAGGTTGTTTAGAAGATTTAAAGGAAGTGCGGATATGAGAAAGGATCAGGTTTAGTTGGTTTTAGAATGGATTAGGGAATAAAGGAAGATGTTTTAACTTTAAAAGGGTATTTTTTTTTTCATTTTGGTTTTATAACATTCCAATTTCTTTTGACAAAGGTTTAGTTGGTTTATGGGTTGAGGAATAAGGAGATATGGGAAGTTTGTTTGAGGAGAAACTTAATGTGAGAAGAAAAAACATAATGGCAAACACAATAAATAGTTTATAACTCATCTCATTAACTCTCTTCTTTCATAAATTTTTTTTTATCTTACACATTTCAAAATTTATCATACACATAGCAAAATTTATCATATATTTTGTATATATTTTACACATATCAAAATTTATCATACGCTTTATACTACACATATCGGAATTGATTTTTATGTTTATATTACGCATATTGATGCGTGCGAAGTGTTATATATATTAGGTGTATATTTTAAGCCCTTTTTAACACTTATTTTAGCCAAGTTTTAAATTTATAAAACACGATATTTCACTAACACTAAACACACATATGGGCAAGTGCACCCATCGTTGAGCGTAGTATAGTGTTGGTAAGATACCGAGGTCGTCCAAGGACACAAGAGCTTTTAGTACCGGTTTATCCTCAACGTCTAATCAAAAATAAAAGTTTTAGAAAAATGTTTTAAACTAAGAAAAATAAAACTAACTAAATTGCTGAAAAATAAAAATAAAAGAAAAACAGATAGACAAGATGAATCACTTGGTTCCGACTCGTATCTAGTATAACCTTTGATTATTTCCGCACTTTTGCACATAATTAAGAGATTATCTTAGTTATTGTAGTAGGCCCCTCTTTTGAAGGTGACGTTACCCTCACCCCAGTAGTTTGAGTCGGCAAGGATACAATCCTAAAAGGGTGGATTATTGGAAGATAATGAATTAAGTTATTAATGCAGTATTGTGGTAGGCCCCGCTTTTGGCGGTGACGTTACCCTCGGCTAAGTAGTCTGAGTCAGCAGGGATACAGTCCTAAGTAGCCGGGTTATAGTATTAATAGTAGTTAACTTATGAGGGGGTCAAAGAGTTTGGACCCTCGCCATCCAATACCGTGAAGTATTGAAGGAGGTCCTACTAAATTTGACCCAGGTCCATTGCAGGACCTCTAAACGCTGAACAATGGCAAGACCTTTACCAAACCGTTCCCTTAACCCCCGACCAGGTAGCCAACATACCTCCATATAGACCGTGGAGATATGAATGGTGAAAATCCTTTATTTTATATAGACAGTAAAATAATGCCAAGACACCACGGACAAACGATAAGGAAAGAGCACCTTCAACATAAGTAACTAGTTATTAAAGTCATTAATACAAAACCAAATAAAAAGTGCAAAAGATTAGAAATAAAAAGTATTATACTAGACACTTTGTCTTCACCAAGTGATGTAAGAGACTTAGGCAAACATGGCCTTGATTGTCAAGAACTCTTACGATCAATCTTGGATCCCGAGACGACTCACACACTCTATGATGGACAATGGATGATGGTGGTGGATGATGGTGTTGTGATGGTGGTGGGTGGTGGATGAAGTGTGAGAGAGGTGGTGTGCCAAGGGATGGTTTGAGCTTGAGCCAAGCACTCCTATTTATAGCCTGTATAGAAGCCTGGACACGGCCCCGTGTCCGCTGGACACGGCCCCGTGTCCACCTTTTTCTCTTTCTTCATTAATACAGTTTGTCTTTATTAGCTCCACACGCCCCCGTGTCCGTCTGACACTCTCTCTCTTCATTAATTGTAATTCGCAATTACAATTAATGCGCCTGTTGTACTTTCGCCACGCCCCCGTGTTCACTGGACACGGCCCCGTGGTGGGCAATAGAAGCTTCTACAGGTTTGTCTTTAGTTCCAGGGCTGTCCATCCTGAGCACTGCCCCGTGCTGAGCTGGGCACGCCCCGTGTTGAGCTGGGCACGCCCCGTGTCGAGCTGGGCACGCCCCGTGTCGGGCTGGGCACAGCCCCATGCTCAGCTTTCTTCTTGTTTTTGCTTTGGGAGTTGTTGTCGAGGGGTCGGGCATGCCACGTTTCTTCCTTTTCTTTGTATTTATGTTGGTTTTGGCTGTATATTTGTTCCTTTTGTTCGTTTAAGCTCATTTGACCCTGTAAATTCAAAAGGAAGACAAAAACACACTTTTTCCAACATTAGTACTAAAAAAGGGTTAGTTTTATGCCTTATTTGATGTAATTTATATGTTGCATTTTACACACATCAAATACCCCCACACTTGAATCTTTGCTTGTCCTCAAGCAAAATTCTTTATAATGTGGCTTTACACTCCCAAATGGAATTGGTAGAAGAGAAGGTTTTTGGGCTTGTCATAGAGTTCCGGGAATCCAAGATTCTTTATTAGGCTTTATTTTTATGTTATTTACAATTCTATTCGTTATGATTTATTTTGAACTTTTCATAAGAGAAATTACTTATTTGGGCATAACATGCCTCTTTAAAATTTTATTTATATACAAGTTCACATACCTCACGGGGAATCACTCAACACTCGGCCGAAGATGTATTTTTGTGAAACACTCGAGAGCGGCATGGAACTTACTCATACCATAAGCTTGCCAAGCAATCAATCCTCCTCCTTTTTAACTATACACCTTTGTAAATATCAAGAGGACTTTTGGGGTGAAGGGTTTGGCTTGGGCTAAAGGTAGGTGGTTGGGTTAGTGGTTAGTAAAAGGGCGAAAGGCGTAAAAAGCATCGGTTTTCGTAAGACCTCTTTTTTTTTTTTTTTTTTTTTTGATGAAGCCACTATTCAAACAAAGTTATTTTTTTGATAAATTTCTCTTTTGCTTCATCATCATCATCATCTTTTTTTTTTTTTTTTGAAAGTCATAAGAAAAACCGAGCTTGTTACTAAAACAAAAGGGTTAAAAATAAAAAGGTTTTGGTGGGTGAAAGGGTTTTTGTTTTGGGTTATGAAATGAAAAGGTTTAGGCTCAAAGGGGTTAACTAGGGGGATTTTGGGTAGGTGGTAAAAAAAATGGTGTAGAAATAAAAAGGGTTAGTCCTAATGCCTCCGTCATTTACTTACTTGGGTTTAAGTTGGTAAGGACCGGGAATGTATCATCATGGCAAGTTCTAGAGTCGTAAGAAACCAAACGGCTATTCACACAAGAAACGAAAGATGAGCATTTAATCTAAAGATATGTATTTATATGCTCAATAAAGGCTCAAAACTCACTTTTGTGGGAATGGGTTTTTATGTGATCAAGTGTATATAATCAAATTTTAACTAAGCTTGTCATGTCGTTTCATAATTTTCTTATGTTGGTTCTTTTTATCACGACGCTATCGATTGTAAATTTATAAAAATATAACCTTTTTAGAACTTGAATTTCCCGAGTTAAACCTAGACAAGTAAAAAAAAATTGAAAATTTTTGAAAAAATTTGGGGTGATTAGCGGTTCCAATAGAGTTTTGTGTAAGGCTTGTTATTAGGACTTGCAAGATTCAAGGTTTTAGCATCCCCCCCACACTTAAATTACACATTGTCCTCAATGTGTCCCAAAAATAAGTTTTTAGGCTGATTAAATGTGTAAAAATGGGTTAAAAACAAGATTTTATGGTACTGGGTAGCTGAACACGGGGTGGTGTTGGCTGAGCACGGCCCAGTGTCCAGACTGCCAGTACCAAAAGTAAACAGAAGGTTGGGCATGGGGGCGTGTCCAGTGAGCACGGCCCCGTGTCCAGGTACCTGAACTGGACATTTTCTACAGAACCTTGGGCACGGGGCGTGTTGGAGTGAGCACGGCCCCGTGCTGAACTTGCTGTAATGACGAAAAATTGTCGGGAGGCTCTGTTTTTGTGCATGGGGTGTTGGTTCAAGCTTCCCTTATCATCCTTCACCATCCCGAGTGTGTTTTATTCCTGAAAAAAAAAAAAACTAAACTAGAAAACGTAAAAGTTAATCTAAACTAAAACTACGGATAGTTCCGCGGAATGCCTCCGTGGTGCGCCACGTTTATAAGGGTCCTTGGCTAGACCCACTTTATCAGGTGGTTCTGGCTCATCTTCAATTAGGGGGTCGTCATTGCCGAATGGATATTTCATTGATCGCTCAAGATCGACACTCTTTTTAAATGCCCCTAATTGAAGAGGTAGATTGTTGAACTTCCGGTTTTTCAAAGCTTCGTGAGTTTTTACAAATGGTCGCCCCAACACTAGAGGAGCGTCATCAAGGATGACAAAGTCGGTCGGGATTACCATTTGATTTGTTTGAACCAAGACATCTTCAACTATACCGATTGATTTTATTACTTTCCGATTGGATAGAAAAATGAGTATTTGAAGTGGAGAAAAATCACTAATACTTAATTTTTCGAAAATGTAGTTAGGCATTATGTTAACACAAAGATCTTTATCGATTGTGACATTACTAATAAACGAATTTTGAAAGAAACATGGAACCGGTGTAATGTTAATTTCAAATGGGTCTTCTTTTATTAGTGAGGTTTGATCATTAGTTAACTTAACGCTTACCGTTTCGTCAATTTTAGTTTTAGTGTTTAACTCTTTTAAAAACTTAGCATGAGTGGGTACTAAACAATGATTTTCAAAAGAAGGTGACAAGAGATTAATTTCTTCAAAATTAGACTCTTCTTGAATTTTAACGTTGTCGGACTCACCTATTTCGTTGTTTAACTCATGTGTCGGTTTTTCACTTATTTGTTCTTCCATTTTTACATTTTCAGTTATCTCTTCCCTTTTTAATTCTTCTCTTGCGCGGGACTCCTCTTCCCTTGCGCGAGCTTCTTTTATACATCGATCGATAACTCTAATGTGTTCTAATATCCTATCGGTCACTTCGGTTATAGAAAAAGAATCGGTATTTTCTAAGCTTGAATCCGGTTGTTCGATCCTTTGTTCCTCATAATACTCATATGAAGTAGATGGTTCACACCATTGTTCTTCATTGTAAGCATATGATGGATAAGGGTCGTAATTTTGTTCTTCATAATACTCATATGAGGTGGGTTGTTCACGCCATGGTTCCTCATAATAAGCATACGAAGGTGGTGGCTCATATCTTGGTTCCTCAAAGTATGAGTATGAAGGCTCATACCTTGGTTCATCAAAATATGAGTATGAGGGACGAGGTTCATACCTTTGGTCTTCATAGGATGTGTATGAAGTTGATGGCTCGTACCTGGGCTCCTCATAGTAGGTGTATGAATTGGATGGTTGATATGAGCGATTATTTTGAACCGATCGTTCGTTACGACAATTAGTGCAATAATTACCCCTATAATCATCCTCCTCATAGGTGTAGTTGTAACCTCCTGAGTATTGATCCATAAGAATCACTCAGCAGACCACAACTAAGTCTCGAGATCAGAAAACAAAAATAAAAGCGGAAACAGAGGCTGGACACGGCCCCGTGTTCAGTGAGCACGACCCCGTGTTCAGGATCTGTATCTGGGCGTTTTAATTAAATTTACTGATTTCGTTGAGCACGGGGCGTGTTCAGTGAGCACGGCCCGTGTTCAAGCTTCTGTTACTGTGTGTTTTATGAAAAATATGCAGCACGACCCCGTGTTCAGCGAGCACGGCCCGTGTTCAACCTACTGTAAATGCAAAACTAAACTAAAATGCAGAAAAATGTGGGCCCGTTTTGAAAAGGTTTTGAAAAACTGATTAGGCCGTCGATTTTAAGCTTTCCTAAAATCCTTGTGTCCCCGGCAACGGCGCCAAAAACTTGATGCGTGCGAAGTGTTATATATATTAGGTGTATATTTTAAGCCCTTTTTAACACTTATTTTAGCCAAGTTTTAAATTTATAAAACACGATATTTCACTAACACTAAACACACATATGGGCAAGTGCACCCATCGTTGAGCGTAGTATAGTGTTGGTAAGATACCGAGGTCGTCCAAGGACACAAGAGCTTTTAGTACCGGTTTATCCTCAACGTCTAATCAAAAATAAAAGTTTTAGAAAAATGTTTTAAACTAAGAAAAATAAAACTAACTAAATTGCTGAAAAATAAAAATAAAAGAAAAACAGATAGACAAGATGAATCACTTGGTTCCGACTCGTATCTAGTATAACCTTTGATTATTTCCGCACTTTTGCACATAATTAAGAGATTATCTTAGTTATTGTAGTAGGCCCCTCTTTTGAAGGTGACGTTACCCTCACCCCAGTAGTTTGAGTCGGCAAGGATACAATCCTAAAAGGGTGGATTATTGGAAGATAATGAATTAAGTTATTAATGCAGTATTGTGGTAGGCCCCGCTTTTGGCGGTGACGTTACCCTCGGCTAAGTAGTCTGAGTCAGCAGGGATACAGTCCTAAGTAGCCGGGTTATAGTATTAATAGTAGTTAACTTATGAGGGGGTCAAAGAGTTTGGACCCCCGCCATCCAATACCGTGAAGTATTGAAGGAGGTCCTACTAAATTTGACCCAGGTCCATTGCAGGACCTCTAAACGCTGAACAATGGCAAGACCTTTACCAAACCGTTCCCTTAACCCCCGACCAGGTAGCCAACATACCTCCATATAGACCGTGGAGATATGAATGGTGAAAATCCTTTATTTTATATAGACAGTAAAATAATGCCAAGACACCACGGACAAACGATAAGGAAAGAGCACCTTCAACATAAGTAACTAGTTATTAAAGTCATTAATACAAAACCAAATAAAAAGTGCAAAAGATTAGAAATAAAAAGTATTATACTAGACACTTTGTCTTCACCAAGTGATGTAAGAGACTTAGGCAAACATGGCCTTGATTGTCAAGAACTCTTACGATCAATCTTGGATCCCGAGACGACTCACACACTCTATGATGGACAATGGATGATGGTGGTGGATGATGGTGTTGTGATGGTGGTGGGTGGTGGATGAAGTGTGAGAGAGGTGGTGTGCCAAGGGATGGTTTGAGCTTGAGCCAAGCACTCCTATTTATAGCCTGTACAGAAGCCTGGACACGGCCCCGTGTCCGCTGGACACGGCCCCGTGTCCACCTTTTTCTCTTTCTTCATTAATACAGTTTGTCTTTATTAGCTCCACACGCCCCCGTGTCCGCTGGGCACGCCCCCGTGTCCGTCTGACACTCTCTCTTTTCATTAATTGTAATTCGCAATTACAATTAATGCGCCTGCTGTACTTTTGCCACGCCCCCGTGTTCACTGGATACGGCCCCGTGGTGGGCAATAGAAGCTTCTACAGGTTTGTCTTTAGTGCCAGGGCTGTCCATCCTGAGCACTGCCCCGTGCTGAGCTGGGCACGCCCCGTGTCGAGCTGGGCACGCCCCGTGTCGGGCTGGGCACAGCCCCATGCTCAGCTGGGCACAGCCCCATGCTTAGCTTTCTTCTTGTTTTTGCTTTGGGAGTTGTTGTCGAGGGGTCGGGCATGCCACGTTTCTTCCTTTTCTTTGTATTTATGTTGGTTTTGGCTGTATATTTGTTCCTTTTGTTCGTTTAAGCTCATTTGACCCTGTAAATTCAAAAGGAAGACAAAAACACGCTTTTTCCAACATTAGTACTAAAAAAGGGTTAGTTTTATGCCTTATTTGATGTAATTTATATGTTGCATTTTACACACATCACATATCAAAAATTGTTTTTTCACTGTAAATTAAGTTGTATTGAAAGAGTACATTTTATAAATGAGTTACAAGTTTAATTAGTTAGTTAATTTTAGATAATACAATAAATTAATTAAAATTATAAATTTACCTATATGCTCTTATAATAACATTAATACACATATTAAATGGAGCATTTTTACTAATTTAAAACTTATTATTTTTATTCTTACAAAAAATTTCTTCTCATTTGAACCCAAAATAGAAAAATATGGTTTAACTTTTAAAAGGATAATTTTGTTATTTTTGTTTTGTAACATTCCAATTTCTTTTGACAAATGTACTAGGGATGAATATTTTTTTTAATTATTTGTACCCTAAACTCGGGATGGACATTTTTTTAATTATTTGTATATATACTGATTTTAGGTATTCGGTACTCGGTACATGTATTGGTACCTAGTTTATTTATTTTTATATTCAGTATTTTGGGTAGTGGTACGAGTACGGGTAAAAACGAGCACTAGTACCGAACGGTATTTTTGGTTGGCTGGTCCAATATAGCCGTTGGGGCTAGCCGTTGCCAAACAGCTACTTTAATTAATTTTTTTACATATTAAACCAATCTAAATACCCACCAATTTTTAACATTTTTTACCACTTCTCTATTTTTTCTACCATATCTCTTTATTTCTTTTATAAAATCAACCCACAACATCCTACAATGCATCCTTTTAACCGAAGCTATGACCTAAAAGATATCTCTAAAAGAAAAACACGAATATATTAAATTTCTCGTCATGCCCGTCGATCACCTTACCGGCTCACAATTGGCAATGACGTCAGAAATGAAAGAAGAAATCATGAAAAAAATATAACATGGAGAAATCATGAAGTTTTTAATTTTTAAAAAAAAATTATGTAGTTTTTTTAATTTTATTTGTAGTTTTCTAAAATATTATATGTAATTTTCTCTTCTATTTTAATTAGTGTGTTATTTTAATTAAATGAATTTTAAAATATAGTTTAAATAAAAAAAACAAAATTTACATGGCTGGTCAGGCCAGCCGAAGCCACACCACACCACGCCCTTTATTTTTGAATATTACCTTAACTCACACTCGCCACGTATCGAGCAATGCCCCCAGTCCAAGCCCCTCGAAACCCATCTTCTATACATATAATAAAAGAAACCTCTTTGGGGACACGTGTCAATCAACGAGACTATCAAAATTTGAGTTTTTTATAAATATTATTTAAGTGTGATAATATCTTTTGTTTTTTTAAATAAGTAATTATAATTATATATTTCCTAAACTGATTTCTACTTACGAGACAATGGGTATATCTCCATCAAGAGTTTTGTAATCTATATATGTGTATCTTCACATAATTATCGGTATATGAACCATTGCCAACTTCTTCAATTATTTCAAGTCGCGCTTATATATTATTGTTTTGGATTTTTAATACCGGGTACACTTTATCTATATCTATACTATATAATAAAAGAAACCAATTTTGGGACACTTGTCATCATATTAGGCCATATGTTATGGATAATTATTATTTAGTTTAATTAACATCTTCTAATTAATTATAGATAACTCTCCTATTAAGTATTATTTAGTTTAATCTCTTATAGATAATTATTATTTAGTTTAATTTTAATTTAATCTCTTCTAGAAAAAAAATCATAATTATTTATTAACAAAACATATTTTTTTAATAATTTATCTAACCATAAATTTTAAAATTTGTTTGATGAAAAGGGAACACACTCAAATATCTTATTTATTTATTATGGGGATTTTAATTATTGTCTATTAGTTTATTTTAAGAAATTTATACATAGTTAGGTTCAATATTTGTTTTGTCATATTATTATTATTATTATTAAATTAAATATATAACTTGATTGTTATTACTAACCACCTATAGTGTTCATTTATTTTTGAAAGAGTAAACTGCCATTTTGGTCCCTGTGGTTTGGCCAGTTTTGCCACTTTAGTCCAAATCTCAAACTTTTTACATCTGGGTCCCCGTGGTTTCACTTTCGTTGCCATTTTAGTCCAAAATTCAAAAACCCTAATTTTTCAATGTTGCAACCTGGTTTTTTGTCCTTTTCTGAAGGGGCATTTTGGTCATTTTGCCTGCCCAACTACCCACCCCACCCCACCCCACCCTCCTTTACTCTTTTAATAAATTAACACAAAATTAATTATGTATTATATATATATATATATATACATACAAACATTCACACACATACAGACCTTTTTGAGTTTATCAACATCCACCCCCAACCTCTCGATCTCTCCATCTCGATCTCCGACCAGCGGCGGCGCATGGTGACGACCGGCAGCCCCTTTCCTCCTGCAAAACACCCCTAAACCCACTTCCACCTTATACCCTTCCAACCTCTCAATCCCTCTCGAATGCCACCACCGCCATATCAATAATCCATATCAATAATCATCATCTTCATCGGTTCTTCATCTTCAACCCCTTATCAACATACAAAATCAAATCATCATCATTTTCATCGATTCTTCATCTTCAATTCCTGTTACAGATCAAATCATCATCATTTAACCTAAAACCTAACAACAAACACCACAAAGGGAACATATTTATTGCTGGCAAAAAAACCAGGGGATTTTGAAAGCTTATCATACCTTTGGGTGAGATGGCTGTGAGTCAAAAGCAAACGCCAGTGTTTAGAAACAGATTTGAAGCGAAGGATGGAGGTAACAGGGAGGCGGAGAAGAATCTCAGTTAAAAGGTTATCGTTGGACCCAATCAATGATCCAGATTGAGTCGATTTCTGATCGGAATCCTCCATCACTGAAAGACAGGTTGTAGGGGTGTTTTGGTTTTGGGTTTTCCTGATTTTGCTTCTGGTGTTCACCATTTTTTGCAAGTGATCGGAATCCTCCATCACTGAAAGACAGGTTGTAGCGGCGGTGGTGTAGAGAGAGAGTGAGAGAAAGAGAGAGAGAGGTTGGTGATGGTGGCGGTGGTGAGAAGGGGGAGGAGGTGGCGGTGGTGGTGGTGCATGTGGCGGCAGAGTGGTGGTGGTGGCGGCGGGCTGCAGATCCGGTGGTGGGGGTGGTGATGGTGTGGTGGTGGTAGTTCAGAGAGAGAGAGAGATGATGATGAACTGTTGAAGATGAAGGGTTATTTGATTTTGTATATATAATTGAGTTATAATAATATATTAATGGTTTTAGGGTATTATATATATAATTGAGTTATAATAATTTCAAAATGACTAAAATACCCCTAAGGGTAAAGACAAAATATCATGGTCATTAGTGGGGAATCTGACCAAAATTGAAATTTGGACCAAAATGGCAACAAAATGCAAACCACAGGGACCCATATGTAATAAGTTTGAGATTTGGACTAAAGTGGCAAAATTGGCCAAACCACAGGGACCAAAATGGCAGTTTACTCTTTTTGAAAAAGAGTTAACTGCCATTTTCGTCCCTGTGGTTTGGTCACTTTGGCCATTTCAGTCCATTTTTCAAAAATGCGCCATTTTCGTCCCCCACGTTCTGGAAAGGTGCCATTTCAGTCCAAAAATCATAACCCAGTTAAGTCAGTTTGTAAATAAGGACTGATTGTGTAAATTTGTAACATAAAGGACTGATTGTGTAAATTTGAAAAATGGACTGAAATGGCAGTTAACACCACCACCACTAGCCCTGCCACCACCACCACTCCGCTGCCACCACCACCACCACCGCCACCACAGCCACCACAACCCTGCCACCACCACCACTCCGCTGCCACCACCACTCCGCTGCCACCACCGCCACCACAGCCACCACCGCCACCACAGCCACTGCCACCACCACCACCGCCGCCGCCGGAACCACCACCATCAACGTCATGGAAAGACCCATATTTTCAGACGTTTGTATGTAATATAAAGTCAGAATTTATTGTATTTAATCCGAAAAGTAAACGAGCAAAACAAAGGAACGAGAACGGTATACCGAAACGAAAAGCTTGCGGGTTACGGGGACGTAGCATTTTCTATCAAACAAGCTGAACCAGACCATGATCACTGTGAACGAAAGTGTTACTTCAATTTATATTTTCTATTAATATTAGTCAATAACTTCATCATAATTAACAATTTTTATGAGAAGACTTGTGGATTTAATTACACAGTTTCACAAGCATGTGTCTTTGTTTGGAATTCCTGATCAAAATACTGAGAGCGGTACAAAACAATTAGGCAAAAAATCAAACATATTGCAAAAGACTTTTCTGTTTGGGTATCATTAGTATAAACAGTAATTCCCGATCGCTAGAACATAGTTACAAAAAAACTGAGACCGGGTACAAAACCAATGGGCAGAAGATCAAACATACTGCAAAAAACTTCCTGTTTGGGTATCATTACGATAATTAGTAATCCCCGATCACTAAAATATAGTTACAAAACTGAGACCGGGTAGAAGATCAAAACATACTGCAAAAGCCTTTCCTGTTTGAGTATCATTACTATTATGTGTCGAATGCCCACAACACGCAGTCGTTGATTATAAAAGTGGATCGATCCCACTACAATCTGTCGTTATGTGTCGAATCGAATGGATTATAGAAGTTCCGCAGATCCCCACAAACATATAGTTCCACCCCTGCTCATTTCTGCAACTCGCCGGAGTTCGGAGTTCATCGGAGAAGACGACCGGAGAAGACGAAGACGTCCCCGTAACCCGCAAGCTTTTCGTTTCGGTATACCGTTATCGTTCCTTTGTTTTGCTCGTTTACTTTTCGGATTAAATACAATAAATTCTGACTTTATATTACATACAAACGTCTGAAAATATGGGTCTTGCCATGACGTTGATGGTGGTGGTTCCGGCGGCGGTGGTGGTAGCGGAGTGGTGGTGGTGGTGGCGGTGGTGGCGGTGGTGGTGGCAGCGGAGTGGTGGTGGTGGCAGGGCTGTGGTGGCGGTGGTGGTGGTGGTGGCAGCGGAGTGGTGGTGGTGGCAGGGCTAGTGGTGGTGGTGTTAACTGCCATTTCAGTCCATTTTTCAAATTTACACAATCAGTCCTTTATGTTACAAATTTACACAATCAGTCCTTATTTACAAACTGACTTAAGTGGGTTATGATTTTTGGACTGAAATAGCACCTTTCCAGAACGTGGGGGACGAAAATGACGCATTTTTGAAAAATGGACTGAAATGGCCAAAGTGACCAAACCACAGGGACGAAAATGGCAGTTAACTCTTTGAAAAATTAGAGATTAAATTCAAAATTTTGATAAATCACATGGATCATCCATATACTTTACTCAACATATTATTTTCATAATTTATTACTATCTAACTTTAAATATATATATAAAACAAAATGTTGCAATACGTCGCTAAAATCAAGCTAAAAATCTAATAATTATGTAAATATTTTTTAGTAAACTTCCGTTTTGCTCCCTGTGGTTTGGTTATTTTAACGGTTTTGCTCCAATAGTTTAAAAATAGCCATTTTCCTCCCTGATCTTTCGAGTTTGTCGCCAGTTTCCTCCATAATCTTTTGAGTTTGTCGCCAGTTTCCTCCCTGATGGAGTTAGAGGCTGGGAGCAAAATGAAGATAAGTTAGAAAAATCAGGGAGGAAAATGACTATTTTTAAACTATTGGAGCAAAACCATTAAAATGACCAAACCACATGGAGCAAAACGGAAGTTTACTCAATATTTTTTGAATTCAAATTATTTTCGGTAATGTGCGAATTATAATTGTAACTTTTTATTTCTCATTAAATATAATGTAATACGTAAATACAATAATAAGTATTATATAATATAATATATTTATTTTTGTATCATTTTCAAAGATTACATGTTTCTTTGATGAGTTTTATAATAGTAACATACATCATCTTTATATTAACTCATTTATGTCAATTTGGTATATAAACATCTCCATCTTTGGTTTGCATTTACAAGAAATATTTATTATATAGTTTAGATTATTCAACCCGTGTAACACACGTCTAGTTGGCATATATACAACTTTTTGTGATGTGGAGGCGAATCAACCAGCCGTGACAAAGGACAAAATGATCACGTCAATCAACACTGTGTATGCATATAAGCCATGAGTCCATGACCCACGATCTCAGATTCCTTTTGACAGTCTGTTTTCTTCCTCCCACCCTCTGTCTCTTTTATGTTAATGCGTCGTCGTTTCTCTCACTTCCACCGCTTCTGAATCTCTCTCTATTCTATGGCTTCCCTCATTGAAGCTGGTTGGACGGTACGTCTTCTCATCTTCCTACATTCTTCACCATTTTAATTCACTCACACTCGTTATTTTGCCCTAATTTGCTCTCATTAACATATATGCTTTTTAGTTCTTGTTACTTTTCCGATCAATTGCTTCATACGGCATTCAGTTGTCATTCATTACATTTGTATATATTATTTCAAATCAATGAGCCGTATATGTGTATACTGATACTATAAGATGCCTTTTACGACCCATATACACTTGTATACAAGCCTCTTATACGACCCGTATACACTTATACGTCCCATATCGCATACATGTCAAGGAATGTCAGCTTTGTCGTGTGATGTGAATGTATACGGCCCGAATACGAGTTGTATATATAGCAAGACCCAATGAAATAGGTGTAGGGAGATGATACTATGGAACATAAATGGATGCAATCATGAGAGGATGAGGAGTGAACTTGTTGTAGGATCAATAGGATTGAGAATTAGGGTTAAAGTGGTCATTCTGAGTGAAAAGTACTATGAAAAGTGAGAAAATGGAATAGTATATGTTGCTACACCTATCATTTCCCCTTTTTTTCATATAAAATGTTTAAGAAGAATTTGATGGTGAAGCTTGGTGGTCCCTACCGGTCCTCCCTGTAAATTGTTAGATCCATGACTAATATCTAATGGAAGTATGAAACAACTATGGACCATAGAATCTTTTGTAGTATAGTCGATTCTCTCGTCCACATTTTACTTCACAGTTCATGACGTTGTTCGGGTCATGACAGTAAAAACAGAACATGTGATGTGTGAGAATCTTGTTATATGGCATATTTGTTCTATTTTTGGGCAGACCACAGAAGATGCATCTTCCTAAAATTCGCAAACAATCCAATGCCTTATGAATAATTTTTGTTTGGTGCCAAATACTTTATCTGATTAAACGAATTTTCTACGACACACCCCTTGTGGTTATTTAAAACTCAAAACACTTTATTTTTTTATAATTAACGTAAGCTTAATATGTTTTTGTACCTTAAGTTTGTAATTTGTAACTAAAACTCAATTGCTGAAAGTGAATAGGAAATCACATACGGTAGACATGAGAATTTTAGCAGCTCATCATGAATTCCTCTTTTCATTTCTTGTTTAACGTAAATTTAAGATTATTGTGGATTAATAAGATGGGGATCGTTTTTGACTCGTCTTTTTTATTTGTTTTTGCAGTACCTGATCACTCATTTTAGTGACTTTCAGCTGGCATGTGTGGGTAGCTTTTTTCTTCACGAAACTGTCTTCTTCTTATCAGGACTTCCTTTCGTATACATTGAAAGGGCAGGATGGCTCAAAAAGTACAAAATTCAGGTTATATATATTGCGTCTCATGCACGTTAACTAATGTCATACATTACTGCATTTCGTATATGAAAATATTTATGCTTGTTTCTAGGGCTGCAAACGGACCGAACGAACAGGAACGTTTGTTAAGGAAATATACGTGTACACGAATTGTTCATGAATACTTACAGAACGAGATTTTTTGTCCATGTTCATTCGTAAGGAAATGAACGTGTTCATGTTCGTTTGTTAATTTTAGACAACGGACGCAAACGAATTTTCATGAACACAAATGGAAACAAACGAACACAAACAAGCGTTCATGAACATAATTTATAAAAAAGTGGTACTTATTAAATATTTTATATGTCGGAATTTTGAAGTATTTAACAAAAATATAAAAATAAAAACACTAATGAACTATCGAACACAAACAAACATGTTACCGAACGTTCACGAACATAAATGAAAGAACGCGTGCTCTGTTCATCACGTTCATTTAACTAAACAGACAAAATTTCTTGTTCGTGTTCATTCGTTTAATAAACGAATGAACACAAACGAACTTCCCGCCGAACAGTTCACAAACTGTTCGCTGAACGTTCGGGTCATTTGCAGCCCTTCTTGTTTCTTCAACAATTGACATTTTGTTTGCAGGCGAAGAATAACACAACTGAAGCTCAAGAGAAATGTATTACTCGCCTACTGTTATATCATTTTTGTGTCAACCTACCTGTTATGCTTGCATCCTATCCTGTATTCAGCTTCATGGGAATGAAAAGTAGCCTTCCGCTCCCATCCTGGTATTTTCAAGTTCTTTATATACTAGCATGTTAGTTGTAGAATTTAGAGGTGTCAAAACGTCAGGCAAGGGTCAAAATGGTAATTTTATACAGGTCAAAACGAGTCAGGCTGAACCGAAACAATGTTTGTCAACTTTTTTTAATTATTTGGAACCAGAAAAAGCCTTTGAAGTTTTAGTGTTCCTCCAGAAGGCCCATTTGATGTTCTTTTATACTTTCTTGAGTTGGCAAAATTGATGGGTCGGGTAATGGGTGAAAGTGAGTCGAGTTGATCCAAAACCCTTTTTGCTCTAGAAAATTGATTTATGAGTAAAATGCCATATTCGTCCGTGAGGTTCGGCCAGTTTTGCGACGTTCGTCCAAAGGTTTGTTTTTCCGCATCTGAATCCAAAAGGTTTGAATCTTGCCATTTTCATCCGGCTTGTTAACTCCATCCATTTTTCTCTGTTAAGTCAGCGGTATTTCCGTCTTTTTTGCTAACCTAAAGGGCAATTCGGTCCTTTTCATTTTATGAAAAAAGACCGAATACCCTTGAAAAAGAACGAATTGCCCTTTAGGTTAACAAAAAGACGGAAATACCCCCGACTTAACGTAGAAAAATGGATGGAGTTAACGAGCCGGATGAAAATGGCAAGATTTCAAACCTTTTGGATCCAGATGCGGAAAAACAAACCTTTGGACCTAAGTTGCAAAACTGGCCAAACCTCAGGGACGAAAATGGCATTTTACACTTGATTTTTTTAAACTCAAGTAGGGTCAAGTATGATAAAATACTATAATTTTCCAATAGTAATCCATTTATAAGTAACTAACTCGAAACTGCCACCTCTATTGTGGATCTTTGTTTGTACCTCTGGAAATTATAATCTTTTTGTTTTATATACTTTAATAGAAGATGGTCTTGTTTTTTTTTTTTTTTTTTTTTTTTTGTGACACTTTATTTTTGCTTTTTTCATCTAGGTAAGTGATTCAGTTACCTTTTAACTTTGCAGGAAAGTGATCTCAACTCAGATACTATTCTACTTCATTGTGGAAGATTTCATATTTTACTGGGGACACAGGATTTTACATACCAAATGGCTTTACAAGCATGTCCATAGCATCCATCATGAGTACGTTAAGGCACCCAGTGGCAGGAGGGGTGGGTTGGGTAACGGGTTGGGTTGCACAAAGCCACAACACTTTCTTTTGTCCATTTTCAGTTTCCATAAATACCTAATGTGTTAAGACATGTTTACAAAAACAATTATGTTCAAACATAATCTAAAGAGTAAAGTACACGAATGATGCCTGTGGTTAACTAAAATTTTGGATTTAGTCCCTAGCTTTTTTAAAGTACACAGATGGTCCCTGTGGTTTGCACTTTGTAATGAATTTAGTCCTTCACTTTTGCCAAAAGTACATGGATGGTCCCTGTGGTATGCACTTTGTAACGCATTTAGTCACTAAACGTTGGGGACTAAATGCGTTACAAAGTGCAAACCACAGGAACCATCCATGTACTTTTGGCAAAAGTTGGGGACTAAATACATTACAAAGTGCAAATCACAAGGACCATCCATGTACTTTTGGCAAAACTAGGGACTGAATTCAAAAGTTTGGTTAACCATAGGAACCATCTGTGTACTTTACTCTTTGATCTAATTTGTCCCGCTTGAGATAAAACACAATCCAGATTGACCAATTCTATGTTATGTGTATTTACTTTACATATGGTATAATTACAGGTATGCGACACCTTTTGGATTGACTTCTGAATATGCTCACCCGGCTGAAATATTATTCCTCGGATTTGCTACTATTTTCGGTCCTGCCATCACGGGGCCTCATCTTATAACTCTTTGGTTGTGGATGGTAGTTAGAGTTCTGGAAACGGTTGAGGCACATTGCGGTTACCATTTCCCATGGAGCCCCTCAAATTTTCTTCCGTTATATGGAGGGTTAGTAATTTAATATGCATAAGTTAAATTCATCGTTCATTTTAAGAAATATATCGCTTGAAAAATTTCTATTTTTGTTTGCATTTTTCAGCTCTGATTTTCATGATTATCATCACCGACTGATTTATACCAAATCGGGCAACTACTCGTCAACTTTTGTCTACATGGACTGGTAAGGCTTTAAAATTGCTTCTTTTACTTTAGATTGTAACCATGGTGATGATTATCTTATTGTTCCGACTTGAAGTTGCAGTGGTGATGATTATCTTATTGTTCCGACTTGAAGTTGCAGTAATTTGTTTTATAAGTTTAAATAAACACGACTGACTTTGAATTATCAAAGGGTAATGATGGCAATCAGCTTAATTGGATCGAAAAATTCCCGAAAATAACAAACAAACAACGGTTCTCACGAGATACAGTCACACCACTCGTAAGCTTCGCTGAGCAGAATTAAACTAATCTGAATTCCCGCTACAGTCACACCACGAGAACAAGACTAGCCGTCCAAGATCACCTTCTAAAACCTGCCAATTTTTAGAATAGCAATGAACAAAATTACCCTCTGGCTGCAGAGAATAAAAATTTATGAACTCAAAAACTGTCGTTCCATTTCCATTGTTCCAGTACATAATTGAAAAGAAAAATAACTACCAGCTACATGATCACCCACGTTTCCTACACTTTTGGAATTGTAAACCACTATTCGACAACTTCAAACAAATAAAAAAAAAAAGACATTAATTAAAATAAAACACTAGATTAGCAGTTGTGGAACAAAACGTGGGGCTGGACTTGAGTAGGCTTTAAGTGTCTTGCATTGGATCCAACTGGGCCAAGTTAACCCACTCCTGACTCGGGCCTGATGTGACTGGGGTCTGGGCTGGTGCTTCCCTATCAGGTAAAATAAACTTACCTATTTACCCATCTCTAACTTTTTTTTAACTAAGTTCTACGCCACCCAATTATGTATTCAATTTTGTTTATACCAAATCTGGCCGAAAACATGCTTGATGACGAAAATGCCCTTATATCTTAGGAAAAGACGATAATGCTAATGTGTCAAGTTATGACAAAAACCTAACACAGAATTTGTAAACTGGTTGGAGTCAATTTCGTGTCGTTGGGTTCGCAGGGTGACCCATTAAACTGGCGTATTTTATAAATTCATTAAAGAAATGTGTTTTATGTAATAACTTAAACTGATCAGGTATTTATGCCAAAATTTAAAAGAAAAATGAACACCAGAATCAATAGTTGTATAAATTTATTAAAAACATGTTATATGATAAATGTGTTCTATGTAATAATTTAAACTGATCGGGTATTTATGCCAAAATTTAAAAGATAAATGAACATCAGAATTATAGTTGTGATAGTTAGATTAAAATTAAAGGAGTGAGGGCAATTAATGATGCTAATCTTTGCAACTCGATTAACGTTATTGTATGATCTTATTTTGATCTTTTTGTCAGGATATTCGGCACAGACCATGGTTACAGAAAACTGAAAGCACTGAAAAATGAAGAGGTAGCTGATATTAAGGACAACTGACAACGCCAACTAAAACATGATTTTAGACCGAATCGGGTTGTTTCAAGAAAAAGGTAATCGTTTTATAGATTTGTTGGTTACTGTTGTAGATTCAACAACTTCTAAATTTCAGGTGTGGTGTTTTTAGTTTCTTTTACATGCGCCTTATGAAACTACTTCAAAGTCTAGAGGTGACAATTTTGGTATTTGACTCGTATAAAAAAGTCAAATAGGTCAACCTGATCCAATACAACCCCCTATTTGATCCACCTTTTGACCTATTATTCAATTCAATTTTGACTCAACCGTCTTGTACGACCTCTACTTATGATTTCAAGATTGTTTGAATATAATTATGGGTGTTGACTTCTTTTGGTTCCTTCAAATGGTTATTGGGAGGGCGGCTCCTCTACAAGAGGCTTCTCTTGTACGAAGCATACGTGACAAAATCAGTCATTGATCAATGGCTCCCAAGGCTGAAAATTAGGCGTCGGCAATTTGGTAAATCTCAGGTTCAAACAATTCACCGTTAATGTATTTAGGCTATAGGGTGTGGTCATGACCCTTAAGACCACCATTACCCTCTATGTCAGCGCCATGTCACCTCACTCTCATCCACCATCCTATATGGTGTGGTCATGACCCAAACCACCATCCCCATTTTTTAAAAATTTATTTTGTGTAAAATATATTTAACTAATTAAGAAAAGGGAGGTGCATGGTTGTCATGGTATAATCCATGCGAACCATGGTGGCTCCTTAAGGGGAGTAGTGTAGCACATCATCCACCATCCTAGGTGGCAATCGATGACCCATCCCATGCCCCCATACCCCTTAGGTTGGGGGTATGGTTAATCACTCTAGGGGTGATTGAGTGATTTTCTACCCAATAATATTATGCCATGTCAACTCCCCATTTTGCACTCAATCAGGGGGTATGGTTAATCACTCTGGGGTGTTTGAGTTATATATTTTTTGATTGGTTCCTCTCTCCTCTCTCCTCTCTCGTCCCTCCTCCATCACCCTTCTCCACCTTCGGTGACTTTACACCGATTTTTACCCTCTCTCCTACTCAAACACCCTAACTCAATCATGGGGGTATGGTCACCGATCGGTGACACCCACTCAAACACCCACTCACCGAAGATTATACCCCCCACCCTTAGCCTTAAAGAACATTTAATTATCTTTTATTCAAGCACCCTCTAGCTATAGTTTTCTTAAAAAAATAACAAGATTTTGAATACCCGTTACGTGATTTCATAAGTGATTACGTGATTTTATTTATAGTATTTTATGGGAAACCACACTAAGTGATTACGTAATTATGTAAAAACAAAACATGTAATACATAATATTTCATATGGAATACCTAATATTTCAAGTTTAATCACGTAATAAAGCATAACCAATCAAGTTCTTATTATTGAATGTGTAATCACGTAATAAACATAATTGTAGTAACTTATAACAAATCATATTGAATGTGTAATCACGTAATGGATTCATATTGAATGTGTAATCACGTGATGATTTATGTTGAATGTGTAATCACGTAATGAGTATTCAAAATCACGTAATCATGTAATGGACTAATGAGTATTTAAAATCCTGTATTTTTTAAGAAAACTATAGCAATAGGCTGCTCGAATTAAAGAGAATGAAATGCTCGTACGAAAATGTATGAAAAAAGTTGTGGTCGTTTGAAAATCAAGGAGAGAGTTGTTTAAGTTAGAAAAGACTAAATTACCCTTCCTGCCAATAACACTTGTCACTCCTCTCCTTCTCGTGTATACTTCATACGTAAATTTTGTCTTGTGCATAATCTCTACATTAGTTAATGTATAAAATAAATACAACTGCAAAAACTATATTATTAAGAAACTAATGTCATTAAAAAAACATGGTGTACCAATATAAGTTCTGTTTTTTTACCAACTAGTATTTAGGACCCGCATTGCTAATCGAAACCTCGAGTCATTTGCTGACTATTTTTGTCGGATCAAGACCAGCTCGAGTTGCTTATCGAAACCTCGAGTCATTTGCTGACTATTTTTGTACCAAACCAGACAGACCAACGACAACCAGGGTCATATACAAAATATGAATCTATGATAAACATAAGATTAAACAATTTTGGTTGAATTTCAACGAAATATAAAATTTAAAATCACACAAGTATTTCATTATTGCAAGTTATTAAAACCCTTAAACCATACCAAAATATAAAGGTAAAAGTCACCCAATTATTTCATATTGCATGCAAGGCCTAAGCTTGATCGTTGTAACATTCTCTTTCTCCACTTGTACTATGTCACAGCATTCTCTCCTCCTTCCCTCCTGAAATATTCATATAGATCAAGTCAACATATTTTGGTTTCTAGATTTTCAAAACCGATCAGTTTTGATTATAATCAAAAGACAACCAATATGTTAAGCTTACCGTTTCAAGTCTCGTCACTGGTGAGATCACGAGAATCTTCTCCACAATATTAGCCGATCGACTCCCGCTCATCAAACAAGGAGGCAACCGCCGTGGAAACCTTCGAACATAGCTTGTCACCACCTCCTGCCGCTCGCTTCCACCAGGATATTCCTCCACAGAATCTAAGTAAAAATAGTGAGGAATATCACAAGGATTCTTGCTAAGACCCCTAGTGTTCATCATGAAAGCCGGCTTAGCCCCTCTTCGCCATTCAGCAAACGTCTGTATCGGTACCTGTAAAAGGCTAGGCGCGAGGACTTTTTCGTATATATGCACCGAGTAGCCCCAAGACAAGGAGAAACTCCAGTTCTTGGGGTGGTTGTAGCATATGCTTTGTTGGAGAAGCCGTGACTGGTCGGCTTTCGCGGATTTCATTAAATGGTCTAGTGACCGAGGGCGGTCCATAGCGGGAAATATCGGCTCAACCATGTCAAGGTGGTGGAGAGAGACCAAAGGAGTCTGTGGGTGTGCTGATAAAAGTCCTGATATGTCCCCGTGTAGATCAATCTGCTCAAAAAGGATTTCCATTAGATTGTGTTGAATGATGGTGTTGTTTTTTTAAATATAAGCATAACTCCAACACAATGTGTGCACTGACGAAGCTTAAGATTTCCGAGCGGGAGGGGGTAAGTCACCAAACCTAAAAATTTCTATAAAAACCGGGGGGTCGAAAACTTATATACCCAAAAATTTCTATACGAAAACTACATACTCTCCACTACCGAGCGAAAAGTTCGGGGGTCGGCTGCCCCCTCCCTCCCCTTAAAAGCTTCGCCCATGGCCATGAATGTGTTTCTTCTCATCCTTCTACAGTTTTTCTACAGTTTGTATGTTGGAGATAGACCGCTAATGTATTTTAAATATTGAAATTAAAAAATATTTTTATTGTGGTTGAAAAAACTAATATTAAATTATGTGGATATATTATGATACTAGTTTAACTAGTAATGTGTTATACGGGTTATACAAAGTTAATTATACTATTTATCAAAGATGAAATTACACACTAAAAAAAATTAAACAAGAAAATTTACATAAATTATTGCAGAAAATATGAATTATGCTATTATTATGATCTAAAATTTGTATTATTCTGTTTGTAATCAGCTAATTTATAAATTTATAAAATAAATATAAATAAAAATGAGATAATCACTATGTCTTACCTTTATTACTTAATAAATTCTTACGTGCATTTATTGGACATATAAAAATCATTATAATTATAATGTATAAGGTGAAATACAAAGTTTTCTAAAAATAAGAAACCATAAAAAATATATATCAAACAAACCCCGATTGACCTCATTCAAGTGACATTGGAACCGTCTCATCATAATGTAAAAAGTCAAATACAAAGTTTTCAAAAAAATAAGAAGTCATAAAAAAGGTGTCAAATGGACTCCGATTGACCTTATTCAAGCGGCATTGAAACCGTCTCATCGAACTCTACGGTGTGAGATTTTAGGTTTTTGTTTTTAGATGTTTAGCTTGTAGATTTTAAACTTTTCGTTTACATGATCGTGGCTTTTTCGTGACTCATTATGTCTTTTTTCTTTGACATTGTATTATATTTTGCTCGACATTGTGTTATATTTTGTGATCTTTTGTGTCCTTGTACACTTCTTATTTTTAGGAGCCTTTATTGAATAACTTTTATAAATCTGAATTTCTATTTCTATAAAATAAAACTCAATTATACCACGTTATAATTCCAATAAAAAGATTCAACTTATTGTATGTTCTCTTATATTTATGTGAGTGGGTTAGTTATATTATAAAAAAATGGTTGTGAGAGTTTTTTGAGTGGTTACTGTTCATCTGTAAAATATATGGGAATTTACTGTTTATGTGTAAATATATGGGAAACATTGTCCACTCCTTATATTTTTTTAATATTTTTAAAGGTGGTTTTGAGTGAAGGAGAGAGAAGTGTAATAATAAAGGTATAAAAATATTATTTAATCGAAAATAAGAGAGAAAAAGTAGTGATTTTTAGTGTAATTATATGGATATGGATAGATAATCGATTATAAATGCTCTAACTAACAAATTTGTAAAACTTTGATGATCCCACAAAAACTATATATTTCTAGACTTGTATTGAATACCTTTTGAGATTTTATAAACCAAATATGATTATTTTGACAATTGTAGGATAAAAAATTAAAATAAAATAAAAATTAACAAAATATAATCAAATTTACCTGATGAAAACCTTTCACTTGAGTAAGTGAAACCCCCAAATCAGCCACACAAGATTGCAAGATATGGTCACCAGCAACAAAATATTTGTACCTCTCTAAACACACATCTAAATTCTTGGCCAAAATGTTAGCAAGAGGGTAACTAAAAACCAATCCAGCACCACCAAATCCCATCACAAATGAAAATAGACTATTAGATATAATACTTTCTGCATTCATACCAACATAATAGTAACCATTGTGATCATACTTATTCAACACATCCACCAAGTTATCCAAAAAGAATATGGTGTCATCATCCCCCATCACATACCACCTCACACCTTTGTTCTCCGTGTTGAATGTCTCTTTAATCATTCTCGCGATTCTAATGGTGTAAGGGACGCCTTTTTGGCTCATGGTCTCATTAGAGACATATACGCGTGGTGAGGTGGGGGGCCAAGGGAGGTGTTGTATAGGGGCTTGATCAAAGAAAAGGAAACCACGGGTTCCATTTGGACGCCACCATGATTCGACGTAGTGTTTCCTTGCATGCCAAGTTTTTACGGCACCTGAGATGCTGAACACGATATGGGAGATGTTAGTAGGGGTGGCTTCTTGGTTTGGGTAGAGAGTGTTATGGGTGTTCTTGAAGTAATTGAGATTGAAACTCGGTATTAAGATTTGGGTTGTCTGGGAATAAGAATTGGTAGAGAAGATCAAGATCAACATCAACATCAAGATTACCGAGAGCGATAATAAGCTTATGATCATAGGCTTGCTTATGCTCATTGTTAGTTTTTTATGGATTTGTGTAAACATTTTGATTGTAGGGAAATGAGCAAATGAAATGGACATTCAAGGAAATCTTTTTATTAGCTTTAAAATGTGATTGTGAATTTGATGTTGTGCAATGCTTGTTCTTTAACATCTTCCCTTTGCAACATTTTCCATGCCAGTGTTAATTTTCAAGTCACATGAATAGTATTATGTCTATTACTTGAACGATAAAATAAGATGATAACACATGATAAAAAAATTATAGAGAGAATATTTAGATTATTTTTAAATATTATCATCTTAGAGACGTTTAGTAGAATATTAGTTTAAAGTTATAAACTGCGAAGATCGCATAAACGCTTGTACATATTACTTTAACTATGATACATAAGACGGTTATTTAACTACATAAACGTCCCACAATCTCTCACTTAATCTCACAAACACAATATAAATATATATATATATATATATATATATATAGGGGACCGCTAGAATGAGAACCACCTCGAGTTATGAGAACCGCGAGAACTACTTGATCCGGGGCGAGGTGGACCAATTTTTTTTCAAAAACGTAGATGCATGTATTATAAACACATTCGTAAAAAAAAATTAAAAAAAAAACCCGCCGTTCGTGTAGTTTTTTACACCACAAGTTTGTGGTTTACGAGTTCCGTAAATTTACGGAACTCGTAAACCACAAACTTGTGGTGTAAAAAACTACAGGAGCGACGTTTTTTTTATTTTTTTTTACGAATGTGTTTATAATACATGCATCTACGTTTTTGAAAAAAAAATTTGGTCCACCTCGCCCCGTACGGTGTGGTTCTCGCGGTTCTCATAACTCGGGGTGGTTCTCATTCTAGCGGCCCTATATATATATATATATATATATATATATAGGGTTGAGTTCATTTCAGAACTCTAAATAACTACAGAACTTTCAGAACTCCTAATAAACAATCATTTTATATATAACTTTTTGTATTTAGGATCATTTTATCACCTATTATACGTATTTCTTTGATTACATACATGTTAAAAGTAGTTTACATATGTTTAATTGCTAAAATTGTATATATGTGTCATAACTAATTACATATACGTAAAAAACTAGTTTACACATGTGTAATTATAAAATTACATTTAAAAAATGATAAAATTACTCTTAACATGTATGTAATCGTAAAAATACACATAATAAATGATAAAATTATCCTAAACATAAAAATATATAAATAAAAAGATTATTTATTAGGAGTTCTGCGAGTTCTGTAAATATTTGTGGTTCTGAAATGATCCTGACCCTATATATATATATATATATATATATATATATATATATAAAATTGTGCTTCCTTATGGTTCTCATAATCATTTTTTTAAAGTTAGTTTTGTATTTAGCGCGCTCCTACCATCTTTTTTATTTATATATTCATTGATTCACCATAACAAGAGAAAAAGATCCCTACATACATGTTTCTTTATGCTATTTTTAATGCTTTAACGGACGATGAATGCGTGGTGGATTGGTGGTCATGTTTAGTAGCATTCAAATGAAATCACTAGATGTTCTTTTTTTAATCTTTAACCACAAATGAAATGATTAAAATACCGAGTTACAACAGCATAAAAGGTTACCGGCTTACCAGTTAACTTTTTGCCTTTTTGGTTTCTAACTTTTTGTAATTATTGTTGTTTTTTTTTACATCCAACAAATCCCGGCCACTGAGTACATCTATTGGCAACTCACACCCATGATCGTAGACAACGTTGGTGACCCGGTCCGTCACCAATTATAGAGGATACCCACCGCCCAAATGTCCACTGTGGTAAAACCCCTAGCACACACATAACATTTTGTCGCGCATGACATTAATTTCTTACTTTCAATAACTATTATAAAACAAACATTGCCTTTAAAACCGGAATAAAATATATAGCAACTCGAAAAAAAAAACATATGAGATCAAGATACAAGTGAAATAAGTTAATGATCATGCTGGTTAAACCAGCATTCAACCATCAAGAATTCAACTACAATTCACATTTAAACATAAAACATTACTAAAATCATCTCAATCATCAACGTAAATGGTTTCCTGCTGAAACACACCCCCGAAAATCTTCCTCACTTCTGCTTTCGACTCTTTCGGTTTGGGCTGCTGCGCGGGTGGTGGCGCCCTTTTAGCCGCTGCAGGTTTCTTGACCACAGCCGGCTTAGGTGTCAAGTTCTGTGCCTTGGCTTGGCCCCTAACCGTTGCAATCTGCACTTTTGGTAGCTCGATCGGGTTGTTTTAATTTTAACCGCTGATGCGAACCCTGAGCTTAGTTTTCCCCATGACAGAGCTAACCATGGGTGTTGACTACTTGACTTTGTAGTATTCTTGATATGATATGAAAAGATATTTAGGTGGTTAATATAATCAGGATGTTCAGTGTTTTGTTAAAACAAAACACAATTCTAGTCTAAATATTACTAGACAATCATAATTATACAATAGCATTTTTTTGGTGAAAAAACGACTAGTATAAATGTTAAAACGTAATCGAACTAAACTCTACACGATAAACCGAAAGAATACGATACCTTCTTATCCGTAACAAGTTTTATCTATTATTTTTTAAGCCCAACGTATAATAATGCCATGAATTTTTAAAGTTATAGGCACGCTAGAACCGTATCAGTAAGTATATATATATATACTAGGTTATAACCCCGTGTATTACACGGGTTAAATAAATAAATTTTGTATACTAAATAATAAAACAATATATTTTTAAAAACCTTCTTTATTGCACGAGTTTAATAAATATAATTTTATATATTAAATAATAAAAAGTTATATTTATAAGAACAATATTGTACATGTTGAATAAATGTAATTTTATATACCAAATAAAAAAGTTATATTTTTAAAACCACGTGTATTACACGAGCTGAATAAATATAATATTGTTTACCAAATAATAAAATAATACATTTTTAAAAAACCTCATTTATTATACGGGTTGAATAAATGTAATTTTATATACTAAATAATAAAAAAATACAACTTTAAAAATATGCGTATTACACGGTTTGAATAAATGTAATTTTATGTACTAAATAATATATATATATCCTTAAAAAACCTCGTGTATTGTATGAATTGAATTTTAAAAATCAAATAATAAAATTACGATTTTGGCCCCCGTGGTTATATCACTTTTACCCTTTTAGCCCAAAAAAGATTTTTTTTAATATTTAAACCCCCAACGTCTTTTTTCTAACCTTTTTGGCCCCTAACGTCTTTTTTCTAACCTTTTTGGCCCCTAACGTCTTTTTTTAACCCTTTTGGCCCCTAACATTTAATGGATGAGGTTAGTGTTAGGGGCCAAAAGGGTTAGAAAAGAAGACGTTGAGGGATTAGATATTAAAAAAATCATTTTTGAGCTAAAAGTGTTAGGGGCCAAAAGGGTTAGAAGAGAAGACGTTGAGGGCTTAGATGTTAAAAATCATTTTTGGGCTAAATGGGTAAAAGTGATAAAAATACGTATTTTTTAACCCTTTTGGCCCCTAACATTTAATGGATGAGGTTAGTGTTAGGGGTCAAAAGAATTAGAAAAAAAAAGTTGGGGGCTCAGATGTTAAAAAATTCTTTTTTGGGCTAAAAGGGTAAAAATAATATAACCACAGGGGTCAAAATCGTATTTTTTCTCTAAATAATATTATAAAGGAGAAGAAGATTAAACTAAATAATAATTATCCATAAGATATTAATTTAAATAATATTTAATAAAAGGGTTATCTATAATTAATTAAAAAATATTAAATTAAATAATAATTATCTATAAGAGATGCTCTAATATGATGACAAGTGTCCCTAAATTGGTTTCTTTTATTATATAGTATAGATATATATAGGTAGAGGATCCTGTAAAAAGTGCTCAAAGTGTGAGAAGTGTATTATAACACTATATATAATACTATATAGCACCATATAAACACCGTATAACAATATGTAACACAATATAATACCATATAACACTATGTAACACTATATATCATTATATAACAAATATAACACTATGGGTTGTCTGATAGCATGTCTATGATAGATGTATAGTGTTATATCTGTTATATAATGATATATAGTGTTACATAGTGTTATATGGTATTATATGGTGTTACATATTGTTATACGGTGTTTATATGGTGTTATATAGTATTATATATAGTGTTATAATACACTTCTCACACTTCTCACACTTTAGGCCCTTTTTAAACTATCCTTACCCAATATATATATATATATATATATATATATATTTTATAGTGTACCGGATAATCCACCAACGCTCATTTTTTATATATATATATATACTTTTATCGCTACACGATGAGATGATACCAAACGACATCAAATGCGAACCCATGCATTTACCAGGACATTGCTAGACTTTATGGACTCAATTAATAATATAATTAAGTCTAAATGCACGTAATTTCATAAATAAATAGTGATTAGATCGTATGGATTAACCTGAAAATTTTCCGGTTGTCACACAAGGGAGGTGCATGGTTGCCATGGTATAATCCATGTGAACCATGGTGGCTCCTTAAGGGGAGTGGTGTAGCACAGCATCCACCATCCTAGGTGGAAATCGATGACCCATCCCATGTCCCCTGATGACGGGGGTAGCCCAAGACCAAATAAAATGACTTAAACACATGAAAGCTTAAAGGGTTGAAAGGTTCAAACCCGGGAGCTAGGACAAAGCAGCACGTGTATAGTAATCAGTCATGTCTCTGATTACTTCAACAACTCTCCTAGACGCAAAAGCTAGACGAATGCACAGAATGTAGTCTTTTACCCGCAGGTCAAAACGTTTCAACCCCCAAAAGGGTAAGTCCCCAACTGCAAGCATGTTTCACTAGTCAATGGTTTCCTCTTTGAGCGATAACCTTCCCTATATATGTGACACTTCATTTAGTGCTCAAGACATTCCGATCAGCTCTGATTCTATTGGGATCTCTGGTCATTGCTCTTGAGTACTTATTCCATGCAAGTCACTCTTCATCACATTCAACACACACTTTCCTATTGCTCCTACATCCGAAACTGAAGGCACTTCAGCTGAGGATCTCGAGCAAACAACAAAATCTAACTAGTGAACCTCTCTCCACGTCTTGCAAACGTGGGGGGACCCCACGACCTGCGTTAGGCAAAATTAAACCCTTCAACCCTTTTGCCTAACCAGCCCAACTACTACCATCGGTCTAGTATTTGTTGCATCAACAAGTTGGCGCCCACCGTGGGGTTACGCCACTAATTTCCTTCAAAAAAACCTAGTAGTGTAGCTCCATTCTCTTGAAACTACCATGTCGGAAAGTGAATCTCCGGGAGAGGTAAATCAAGTCCCAAATACCTCTACCCCAAGCACTAGCCAAGCTCACGTGGCTATACCAACGTCCTTCTCGACACCAGGGAGTACTCCCACAGGAGCCACATACCCCGAGTTTCTCACTTTCCAAACACCAACTCCGTCTAGATCAGGGGTTCCATCCCCTAATGTCGGTGTCTCTAATACCACCTCACGTGTTGACCTTACTCCTGAAGGGGTCGCCAACAATTTCCTAAAGTTGAGGTCTCTCCTCAACCAATATGTGAGTAGGGAGAGAGACAAGGGAGTGAGGATTCGTTTGGATTATGACGAGCCAGAACTATCACTATCTCCTGGACCTCCTATCCCTCCTTTTGCAAACTCACAACCTACCGCATCCAGGGATGAGGTTGGTCCCAGCAATCCTCCTCCAAATCTTAACCCATATTTGTACACGAGGCCAAATCCGACAACATTTCCTCTCTTTTCTTCCCAACCAGCTACAACTGGTGCTCCACTGGGACACGAGCTGACTTTGGACCAGCTCCTACAATCTCCAGTAGCAAGTCTTCCACCCTCAGCAACAACTACATGGGAACAAGCTTTGTCTGTACTCCCTTTGGCACGGAGTGCCGTTATGAGCACTCCCTTGGGAGTAAGTTGCCCGGTTGCACCTGGAAGCCTTCAAGGTTTCAGCCTTATGCCCCAGATGATGGCCAACTTCCCGTGGCAGCACTTTATTAATCAAGTGTTGTCCACTCAAGGGAACAGTAATAACAATAACAACATGGGTGCAAGGGTAGAAGAGGATTTGGCCAAGCCTTACAAGCCAAGTAATCTCTCGTGCTTCTCACAGCAAATAGCCGATTATGATTTTCAAACGAAGATCAAGATGCCATCCCATATCAAGACATACGCAGGCACCGAGGATCTAGACGATCACCTTCAGATCTTCACTGGTGCCGCTAGAATTGAGAAATGGTCAAATGCTGAGTGCTGCCTCATGTTTATGCAAACTCTAGTTGGATCAGCCCGGATATGGTTCAACGATTTACCTGCCAGAAGCGTTCGAAGCTTCGATGATCTGAGCAAAGGGTTTCTACCCAATTTCTCACAGCAAAGGCGGTACGTCAAAGATGCTACAGTAATCTTTCAGATAAAACAAAAGGGATGACGAAAGCCTTCGAGAGTTCATAGAAAGGTACAAGAAGGAAGGTCTCACATATGTAGGGGCAGACGAAAAGATGAGAGTGGCCGGTTTTATGAACGCCATTACATCCAAATATCTCACAAGTGATTTCAACAAATCCCTGCCTAAGACCTTGGAAGAAGCTCTCGAAAGATCCGAAGCCCACATCAGAGGAGAAGAGGCTGTAGATATCAAAGAGCAAAGAAAAAGGGGATCAAGCTGGCGAGGCAACAGCCCAGCTAGAAAAAAGGGGAAGCTTCCATCCCTATGACAGACGCCAAAAGGGTTCAGAGCAGCGAAGGCCTGAAGGCCGGAACCCCTCGAGCAGGGAAAAAGGCATGAGCTTCACACCCCTTACCAAGACCCCTCAAGAGATTCTTGCTACAGAAGAAGTGAAGAAAAGCTTCCGACCTCCAAGGCCCTTCCCCAAAAGCAAAAGAAACGAAAATTCCACCCAGTTCTGTGAATTTCATGAAGACAAGGGCCACCATACTAACGATTGCTTTCAACTGAAAAAGAGAATCGAAGAGGCCGTCAAATCCGGGGAACTTGCTCACCTAGTGAAGGGAGTAAGGGACAAGATGGCCGAGTCAAAAGGAAAGGAAGTTAACATGGTGGATTTTGACGGAAAGGTTCCTCACAAACGAAAACAGTTGGAAGCTTGGGAGATTCATTGCGTTTGTTTTCCTCCAACAGAAAAGAACCCAATCTCAAACCCCCTTGTGGTTGAAGCCACTATAGGTACACTATAGACAAGCAGAGCATACATACACACTGGTGCAGCCACTGAAATCATGTTTGAGAAGTTTTTCAACCGTTTAAGCAATGAGGAACGTTCGAATCTTCAACCTTCAGGAACCTCCATAAAAGGTATTGCTGACATACCTCTCAAGCCTTTAGGGCAACTAACCTGGATGTCCGTTTCAGCGAAGGTAAGATGGAGAGGGTCCAGCCTCTCACCTTTATGGTCATCAAAATTAAACCCTTCAACCCTTTTGCCTAACCAGCCCAACTACTACCATCGGTCTAGTATTTGTTGCATCAACAAGTTGGCGCCCACCGTGGGGTTACGCCACTAATTTCCTTCAAAAAAACCTAGTAGTGTAGCTCCATTCTCTTGAAACTACCATGTCGGAAAGTGAATCTCCGGGAGAGGTAAATCAAGTCCCAAATACCTCTACCCCAAGCACTGGCCAAGCTCACGTGGCTATACCAACGTCCTTCTCGACACCAGGGAGTACTCCCACTGGAGCCACATACCCCGAGTTTCTCACTTTCCAAACACCAACTCCGTCTAGATCAGGGGTTCCATCCCCTAATGTCGGTGTCTCTAACACCACCTCACGTGTTGACCTTACTCCTGAAGGGGTCGCCAACAATTTCCTAAAGTTGAGGTCTCTCCTCAACCAATATGTGAGTAGGGAGAGAGACAAGGGAGTGAGGATTCGTTTGGATTATGACGAGCCAGAACTATCACTATCTCCTGGACCTCCTATCCCTCCTTTTGCAAACTCACAACCTACCGCATCCAGGGATGAGGTTGGTCCCAGCAATCCTCCTCCAAATCCTAACCCATATTTGTACACGAGGCCAAATCCGACAACATTTCCTCTCTTTTCTTCCCAACCAGCTACAACTGGTGCTCCACTGGGACACGAGCTGACTTTGGACCAGCTCCTACAATCTCCAGTAGCAAGTCTTCCACCCTCAGCAACAACTACATGGGAACAAGCTTTGTCTGTACTCCCTTTGGCACGGAGTGCCGTTATGAGCACTCCCTTGGGAGTAAGTTGCTCGGTTGCACCTGGAAGCCTTCAAGGTTTCAACCTTATACCCCAGATGATGGCCCAGATGATGGCCAGCTTCCCGTGGCAGCACTTTATTAATCAAGTGTTGTCCACTCAAGGGAACAGTAATAACAATAACAACACGGGTGCAAGGGTAGAAGAGGATTTGGCCAAGCCTTACAAGCCAAGTAATCTCTCGTGCTTCTCACAGCAAATAGCCGATTATGATTTTCAAACGAAGATCAAGATGCCATCCCATATCAAGACATACGAAGGAACCGAGGATCTAGAAGATCACCTTCAGATCTTCACTGGTGCCGCTAGAATTGAGAAATGGTCAAATGCTGAGTGCTGCCTCATGTTTATGCAAACTCTAGTTGGATCAGCCCGGATATGGTTCAACGATTTACCTGCCAGAAGCGTTCGAAGCTTCGATGATCTGAGCAAAGGGTTTCTACCCAATTTCTCACAGCAAAGGCGGTACGTCAAAGATGCTACAGTAATCTTTCAGATAAAACAAAAGGGATGACGAAAGCCTTCGAGAGTTCATAGAAAGGTACAAGAAGGAAGGTCTCACATATGTAGGGGCAGACGAAAAGATGAGAGTGGCCGGTTTTATGAACGCCATTACATCCAAATATCCCACAAGAGATTTCAACAAATCCCTGCCTAAGACCTTGGAAGAAGCTCTCGAAAGATCCGAAGCCCACATCAGAGGAGAAGAGGCTGTAGATATCAAAGAGCAAAGAAAAAGGGGATCAAGCTGGCGAGGCAACAGCCCAGCTAGAAAAAGGGGAAGCTTCCATACCTATGACAGACGCCAAAAGGGTTCAGAGCAGCGAAGGCCTGAAGGCCGGAACCCCTCGAGCAGGGAAAAAGGCATGAGCTTCACACCCCTTACCAAGACCCCTCAAGAGATTCTTGCTACAGAAGAAGTGAAGAAAAGCTTCCGACCTCCAAGGCCCTTCCCCAAAAGCAAAAGAAACGAAAATTCCACCCAGTTCTGTGAATTTCATGAAGACAAGGGCCACCATACTAACGATTGCTTTCAACTGAAAAAGAGAATCGAAGAGGCCGTCAAATCCGGGGAACTTGCTCACCTAGTGAAGGGAGTAAGGGACAAGATGGCCGAGTCAAAAGGAAAGGAAGTTAACATGGTGGATTTTGACGGAAAGGTTCCTCACAAACGAAAACAGTTGGAAGCTTGGGAGATTCATTGCGTTTGTTTTCCTCCAACAGAAAAGAACCCAATCTCAAACCCCCTTGTGGTTGAAGCCACTATAGGTACACTATAGACAAGCAGAGCATACATACACACTGGTGCAGCCACTGAAATCATGTTTGAGAAGTTTTTCAACCGTTTAAGCAATGAGGAACGTTCGAAGCTTCAACCTTCAGGAACCTCCATAAAAGGTATTGCCGACATACCTCTCAAGCCTTTAGGGCAACTAACCTGGATGTCCGTTTCAGCGAAGGTAAGATGGAGAGGGTCCAGCCTCTCACCTTTATGGTCATCAATATACCTTCAAACTATGATGTGATCATAGGAAGGCCTGGGCAGTGTGCCTTCTACATGGCTATTTCTGTTGGTCATGGCACGGTCAAGTTTCCTACCAAGAGAGGGATTGCAACCCTTCAACCTACTCAAGAGGCCTACATGGTTGAAGGGGAAAGCTCCAAAAGCGAAGAAGATAAGCAAAGGCTGATCATCAACCCCAAGTATCCTGGACAAAAGATAAGGGTTAATCCAAGCCTTTCACAAGAAACTCTCTCGTATCTTGAAAAACTGCTAGTACATTACAGCGATGTCTTCGCTTGGTGCCCGGAAGATATGATGGGTATCCCTCGAAGCATTGCTGAACATGAGCTGAAAATACCACCCGATGTCAAGCCTGTTGTCCAAAAGAAGCGGAACCTAGCACCTGAGAGAAGCTTGGCTGCATGCCAAGAGGTTGAAAAGCTTGTATAAGCTGGAATTCTCCGGGAAGTCAAGTATCAATCCTGGGTTGCAAACCCAGTCATGGTTCGAAAGCCCGATAACTCTTGGAGAATGTGCATAAACTTCAAGGACTTAAACAAGGCTTGTCCTAAAGATTGTTACCCGTTTCCAGAAATTGATCTCAAGGTTGACTCCCTCACTGGGTACCCTTTCAAGTGTTTTCTAGATGCTTACAAGGGTTACCATCAAATTCTCATAAAGGAAGAAGATGAAGAGAAAACTGCCTTCCACACGGACAAAGGAATCTTTTGTTACCAAAAGATGCCCTTTGGTCTCAAAAACGCGGGTGCAACTTACCAACGCCTAGTTGACAAAGCTTTTGCTAGTCAAATTGGTAGAAACATGGAAGCATATGTCGATGATTTGGTAATCAAAAGCAAAACGGAATACCAAATGCTTGATGACATCCAAGAAACCTTCAAGAACCTAAGGAAGGTCAACATGAAGCTCAACCCCGAGAAATGTTCATTTGGGTTCGAAGAAGGAAAGTTTCTGGGACACATTGTGGGAAAACAAAGTTTAAAAGCCAATCAAAACAAGGTGAAAGTTGTTCTTGAAACCAAGCCACCACGAAGCAAAAAAGAAGTAGAAAGCTTAAATGGGAAGCTTGCAGCACTGAAGCGTTTTACCTCAAAATTGGCTGAAAGGTATTTACCTTTCTTCAAAATGCTCAAGGGGTGCTCTGATAAGAAGGACTTCAAATGGACTGATGAGGCTGAAGAAGCCTTCAACCAGATGAAACGACACCTAGCTTCACTACCTGACATTGCAGCCCCAGAGATGGGAGAATTGATCTCGGTATACCTTTCAGTTGCTGAAGAAGCAACAAGTGCGGTCCTCACCATTGAACGAGACAAAGTTCAGGTACCCGTTTATTTCTTCAGCAAAACTCTAAAATTGGCAGAAATCAAGTATCCTCCCCTGGAAAAACTTGCTCTAGCCCTAGTTCAAACGGCTAGAAGGCTTCGAAGGTATTTCCAAGCACACCCCATACAGGTGGTCACCGACCAACCTATAGAAAGTGTGCTTGAAAAACCGGAGAATTCAGGGCGATTAGCCAAGTGGGCTGTGGAACTCAGTGAACACAACATCACCTACGTTCCAAGAAAAGCCACCAAGGCCCAAGTCTTGGCTGATTTCATTGTAGAAGTCCCAAAACAAACAATCACTGAAGTAAACACAGCTGCCACTGAAACCTCAGACCATGAAGTCTGGAAGCTTTTTACCGATGGGGCTTCAAGCGTTGAAGGGTCAGGGGCTGGGCTCATTCTGATCAACCCGGAAGGGTTAGAATTCACGTATGATCTTCGATTTGATTTTCAGACCACCAACAACGAAGCTGAATACGAAGCACTGATAGCTGGCCTAAGTTTGGCTAAGGAAATGAAGGTTCAAAAGCTTGAAGTCTTCATAGACTCGTTGCTGGTGTCAAGCCAAGTGAACGACAGTTATGTTGCAAAGGAACCTAATATGAAGAGGTACAAGGAAAAATCCAAAGAGCCGATGAACACATTCCAAACGTGTACCATCAAGCAAATTCCCAGGTCTCAAAATAAGAAAGCTGATGCCTTGAGTAAACTCGCTTCTCTCACCTTTGCCCACCTCACTAAAAAGGTATTGGTAGAAGTGTTGAAAACTCAATCAATTGAAGAATTGGAAGTTCAAGACGTAATCACCGAAGAAGGCCCCAACTGGATGACTCCAATTAAGAAATTCCTTAAAAATGGTGAGTTACCTGCTGATCAAACAAAGGCTGAAAGGGTTAAAATCAAGTCTAGACAGTACATGTTGCAAGGTGAAATCATCTACAAAAAGGGTTACCTTGCACCCTTGCTGAGATGTGTTATCCCGAACAAAGCCAGTACTTGGTTAAAGAGGTTCATGAAGGGATATGCGGAGCTCATTTTTGAGCAAGAACGGTGGTTGCCAAACTAATGAACCTTGGGTATTTTTGGCCCTCCATGCACCGAGACACCGCTGAACATCTGAGAAAATGTGATTCTTGTCAAATCCATGCACCGGTACCAAAGAGCCCCAAGCATGACCTTGTACCAATATCCTCAGCATGGCAGTTTCATAAATGGGGAATGGACATTGTCGGCCCATTCCCACCAGCCAAGGGTGGAGTGAAGTTCTTATTAGTCGCCATAGACTACTTCACCAAGTGGCCGGAGGTTAAACCACTTGCAAAAATTACGGGCAAACAGGTCATTGTCTTCGTTTGGGAAAACATCATTTGTTTGCTATGGATTGCCGGGAGTGCTTGTCACCGATAATGGAAAGCAATTCGCTGAGAAGCCTTTTAGCGTTTGGTGCAAAGAGTTCAGAATAACTCAGGTTTTCAGCTCAGTGGCATACCCACAATCAAACGGTCAGGTTGAAAGGATGAATCGAAGCATAGTTGAAGGAATCAAAGCCAGATTGAGAAGTCATGAAAGCAATTGGCTTGAAGAGTTGCCAAGTGTTCTATGGGCCATAAGAAAAACCGAAAAAACAAGCCACAAAAGAACACCTTACAGCTTGGTGTTTGGATCTGAAGCCGTGATTCCAGCTGAAGTAGGAGTTGTAACTCAAAGAACGGTCAACATGGATCCTGAAGCAAACAACAAAGAGGCCATGTTGAACTTACAACTCCTAGAGGAAGCACGAGACCAAGCTGCAATTCAAGAAGCCAAGTACAAACAAATGATGGAAGCCTATTACAACAAAAGAGTCAAGCAGGAATGCTTCAAGCCAGGAGACCTGGTGCTTAGAAACAATGAGGCTAGTAAAAAAGAAAACCAAGGAAAGCTTGGCCCAAAATGGGAAGGGCCACATACAATCCTTGAGGCACATAAGGGTGGATCCTATAAGCTAGCAGACTCAGAAGGTAAAAAGCTTCCAAGACATTGGAATGGAAAAACCCTCAAGTGGTTCCATGTCTGATCAAGAAAGATTGGTTTGTATTTCACAAAGTTGTATTTCAAGAGTTTTCTTACGATCACCTTTTATAACACACTATCTCTTGAATGAATGATGATGTTTTATCAAATTTGTCTTTCTATCCTAAAATCAGGTTGAGAACCTAGCAAAAAACTCCATGACAAGGGCCATGTAAGGGGATGAGCTCCCAGGCCATATAGCTCAATAGGTTCAAGGGTTGAATGAACCTATATAAGGGGCGAGTTCCTAAATCAATACAACTCCATGAGACTTATAATTAAAAACAAAGTTGTCTCATAGACGGGTCTGAACAACCTACACCAAATGTTCCTTAAGCCTTAGTAAATTTATAAAAAAACAGGCTTACGAACCAAAATCAAACTAAGGAAAATAATAGGATAGGTGCTATGTCTTCTTGTTAAAAATACCAAGGCTAAGTGACTGCAGCACTGAACCCTTTAAGGTATAAAAAACATAAAGATAACACAAACACAACAAAGACAATACCATAAAGAAATAATTCAAGGAGCAATGCAACAACACAAGTAAAAAAGTTGCACATAACCCAAAACTCAAAAATACAAACCGAGACATCAAGTCATAAAACTAAGGTAGTAACCGGAAGCCTTGAAGGCTTCAAGCTATATACATTCAAACAGCCAGAAACCTTGAAGGCTTGAAGCCAACCAAGCTGCCTTACCAAACATGCACAAGCACAGAAAAAATAACATAAGGCAAGTAGTAGAAACTTAGTAATATAATAAAAGAAGCCTTAAAAGGCTTCCAAACATCCAGACAAGATAAAGCAAGCCTTAGTGGCTTGTAAACCTAAGAAATTATTCAAACGGCCACCAAGGCCAAACCAAAACCATAAAACAGGAACCTTAGGGGTTCCTGTAAAACCTAAAATTGTTTAAGATAACATACAAACCATTAAATTGTTTTTGGGTGCTAAGAAAGCTACGAATGTTCTTCAAGCATCAACAGGAGGCTTGGAAGCCCCGGAACCATCACCTTTAACCTTCTTGGCCTTCTTAGCCTTTGACCCACCATCACTCCCAACAGCTGAACCTTGGAGACTTGCTTCCTTAGATACATCGGCATCATCTGAAAAAGTTTCATCACTATCACCTGAACGAGAACGTTTCTTGGACAGGGAATCAAACACCTCAGCACAAACTTTTTCATTAAGCCCAGCCGGCTTCAGTTCCTATAGGACAGAAATAGGTTTACCAAAGCAATTAGCAACTTAACTCACATATGGGTAAGTCAACCTCTCCATCTGCTGGACAGATGCCTTGAACACTTCGGAAGTATTAGGACGGAAAAAGGGAGATTGCTCCAAGGCCTGGCCAGACTCATGAAGTTTAAAGCCGGCAATAAGGCCTTGATGTCTCCCCAAGTTCAACAACTTCGTATAAAACTCTCCAAGTGCAGAGTTGAACTCGTTGGAATGAAGAAGGTAGGTTGCAGGAAGGTTGCAGGAACTCAGCATCAACCTCGATATAAATTGATCACCTTCTATTTCAGATATAGCACCACGAACGCCAGGAGGAGCAAAGTGAGCTAACACATTAGCACAAACATTCGGATCTTTGAAACTATCAACAACCTTCACAGTCCAATCAGGAACATAAACTTCATCTTCGTTCAACCCTTCAACGTCTCTGCTCGATGAATCCTGAACAGGAGTGGTCACAACCTTCTTGGCTGAAGCCTTCTTCATACCATGAACAACCAACTTCTTCTCCTTTTCAACATCAACATCCTGACCCTTAGAAGCCTCAATATCATCACTTAATTCCACCGGATCAGAAGAAGTAGATTGAGGTGCACTCCTTAGCAAGCGACGAGCAGAACGACGGGTTGAAGCCTTGGGAGCAGCAGGCTCAGTAAAACCCTTGACGTTAAAAACACTAACATAGCCAGCATCTTCAAACCTCTATTCTACACCCCTAGCAACAGCATCATCCCCTTCAGCGGCTTGAGCATCCGTAAAAGCAACATCAGATGTATCACCACTCTTGATAAAGTCTAAAGCAGACATGACTGCAAAATATTTTAAAAACAAAAAACAAATAAGCCACCAAATAAAGAAATCCCAAAAAGGCAAAACAAAGAAAAAGCATACCCTGGCCATTCCTCATAAGAACCGGATCCCGATTAGCCCTATCCCATAATTTGCTAACACCTAACAGAACCAGCAAATGTTCGGGAAAAGGACGAACCCTTGAAGGGCACTCTCGGATGGTTTTAAGACAAACTTCCTTCAAATCAGATTCGGAAGGTTCCGGTTCATTGAGAACGGAATCCGGGTGCCTCCACACCATTTTGAAGGGGATAATAGAATCAGAAACCCAGAAAAAATGATCCTTCCAAGTACCAAGTGTGGTAACCATGGAAGAGATTAGGCAAGTATCAACCTTTGACCTTTCAAAGGTGAACCAATCACTGTTTTTTGCCAACCGAAAAAACCGACGGAATAACAACAACGAAGGGTCATAACCACAAGCATGGCATAAAACCTCGAAGTGTAAAACCCTAGCCATGCCCTTCGGATGAATTTGACCAAAGGAAACACGATAGTACTCCAAAACGTTCAATACAAAAAGCGAGAAAGGATGACGAAGGTTGGAAAATTCAAAGTGCCGACCATACAAAGCAATCGAACCGGGGGTACATTGATCAACGGATTTATCACAGTCCGGTACAACCAGATTAAACTTAAGGCCAATGCCCCAATCCACACAAAAATTCTTCACTTTCTCTTGAGTGAGGCGTGAAAAACTAACGGAAAGATCCTTCCGTGCACCCATGATCAAAATAAAGAACAAGAAAAACACACGGAGATATCAGAACTAACATGGGCAAAGGAAGGGAGAATTTGGAAAGAAACTTGAAGAAAATGAAGAAAGATTGTTGATTGTCTCGAATAATAAATGAAAAATAAAAATCAATAGAGGTTATGATTACACGGCAGTTAATTAACCTGCCCTCTGAAACCGCCGTCAGTCATATCAACTGTCTTGTCAAAATTCAAATTTCAAAAAACTCAACTGCAATGAACCCTTCAAGCCTTGAAGCCCTTAAGCAATACAAATAAATGTGTAAAAGTCAGAAGTCTTTGAGCTCATTTCCCAAAAACCTCTGACTTGGGGGGCTGATGACGGGGGTAGCCCAAGACCAAATAAAATGACTTAAACACATGAAAGCTTAAAGGTTCAAAGGTTAAAAAACCCGGGAGCTAGGACAAAGCATCACGTGTATAGTAATCAGGCATGTCTCTAATTACTTCAACAACTCTCCTAGCCGCAAAAGTCAGACGAATGCACAGAATGTAGTCTTTTACCCGTAGGTCAAAATGTTTCAACCCCCAAAAGGGTAAGTCCCCCACTGCAAGCATGTTTCACTAGTCAATGGTTTCCTCTTTGAGCGATAGCCTTCCCTATATATGTGACACTTCATTTAGTGGTCAAGACATTCCGATCAGCTCTGATTCCATTGGGATCTCTGGTCATTGCTCTTGAGTACTTGTTCCATGCAAGTCACTCTTCATCACATTCAACACACACTTTCCTATTGCTCCTACATCCGAAACTGAAGGCACTTCAGCTGAGGATCTCGAGCAAAAAACAAAATCTAACTAATGAACCTCTCTCCACGTCTTGCAAATGTGGGGGGACCCCACGACCTGCGTTAGGCAAAATTAAACCCTTCAACCCTTTTGCCTAACCTGCCCAGCTACTACCATCGGTCTAGTATTTGTTGCATCAGCATCCCCATACCCCTTAGCCTTAATGAACATTTAATTCTCTTTAATTCACCTATTGCTATAGTTTTCTTCAAAGAAATTTATAAGATTTTGAATACCCATTACGTGATTATGTGATTTCATTATAGTATGTGAAACCAAACTAAGTGATTACGCAGTTATGTAACAATACTAGACTATGTATTATTACGTGACTACGTGATTTTGAATACTCATTTCATGATTACGTAGTCAAGTCATCAGTTGTACTATTTCGGGTAAAAATGTAATCACCTGTCTTCATATCCTATTAATTCTGACCCTTTGTTCTAAAACAAGAAGCCTATAGTAACCCAAAGCTCGACAAAACAACCTAAATCAACTTATTTCAATGACTTTGGGTTGAGTGTCAGATCTAGACGAGCTCAAGTTGCTTATCGAAATATCTCAAGTCGTTTGCTGACTATTTACTTATCAAACCAGACAGACTAACGACAACCAGGGTCATATACATTAGACAATATGAATATATGATAAACATAAACATTAAATAATTTTGGTTGAATTTCTACAAAATATAAATTTTAATTTCACACAAGTATTTCATATTGCTGTTGATCGGTTCTGTTTAAACGTAAGGGAAAACATGAAAACATACCTGTCACCGCAGACAGTGCAGTAGAGAATCCAGTGATGGAAGAAGCCATGGAGTTCGACATCTTTGTCAAGGTGATCTGGTTCCTCCTTAGGGTGCTGACTGATGATGGTGATTATGAAACCGGCAAGGGAGATCGGTTATGGAGAGGGAGGTCGAATATGATGTTATGCTAATTAGGTTATCTGTCTTAGTGTTTAACCTTTTAACCTCTACATAAGTCTCCTTATATAAGCACCCAGGATGAAACCTAATTAGTTATTAAGGGTAATATGGTCCATCAACAATTACCAACTAATTATTTAATAGGTTATTATATATTTTGATCTATATTATGCAAATGATTATAATGGCTACTAGATTAAATATTAATACATAATATATTTAATCTTACATTCTCCCACTTAGCCGAGTAATCATTTACTATGATAAGCCTGATCAGGAGTTAACACTCATTTTAGCCTTAAACAAGTACTATAGCAGAGAAATACAGCCGTTGAATCATTATGCGACTCAGGACCCCCATTAGTCGTACTATAGCCTTAATTTAAAACCTAATCGTTATGATCAAAATACGCATAAGCCCTTTGTTTGATTTGTAACTTTATTTATCTATATGTCATTATACCGGTTGAACATATTCTAAGAGACATACAAAATCAAACTGAGGAAATTTCATTAATCATAAAACATAAGCTAGTACAATATGCTTAAATAAGGTCTTTACTAAATCCCATATTCTGAACATGTTCTTCGTAAACCTTAGGAGGGAGACCTTTAGTCATTGGATCCGCAAGCATATCTTTAGTACTAATATACTCAATACAAAGATTATTTTCCTCAATTCATTCACGTACGAACAGATATTTTGTATCGAGATATAAACCAGCTCCAGTCTAACTGTTACTGTTCGAGAAACTAACGGCAGCTGAATTATCACAGTAAAGCTTCAATGGTCTAGAAACGTAATTAATGATTTTGAGTCCAGTGATCAGATTTCTAAGCAACATTCCATGATAGGTTGCGTTATAAACAGCAATGTACTCTGCCATCATTGTGGAAGTTGTGGTCAACTGTTGTTTATGACTCTTCCATGAGATAGGTCCGCCTGCTAACATAAAGATATAGCCTGAAGTGGATTTCTTGTCATCTTTGCATTTGGCAAAATCAGAATCAGAATAGCCTACCACTTCTAAATGATCACTTTATCTATAAGTCAGTTTATAGTCTTTCGTCCCTTGCAGATATCGAAGTACCTTCTTAGCTGCTTTCCAGTGATCTAAGCCAGGATTAGTCTGATAACGGCCTAGCATTCCAGCAATATAAGCGATATCTGGGCGAGTACAGACTTGAGCATACATCAAGCTCCCGACTACTGACGCGTAAGGTATCTGGCTCATTTGCTCCTTCTCAACCTCTGTTGTCGGACATTGGAATGAACCGAAAACCTCTCCCTTAACTACTGGAGCGACAGAGGGTTTGCACTGTTGCATGTTGTAACGTGTAAGGACACGATCTATGTAAGCCTTTTGGGATAATCCTAAGATCCCTTTGTGTCTATCTTGGTGAATTTCGATGCCAATGACGTAAGAAGCATCTCCAAGATCCTTCATGTCGAAGTTATGCGAGAGTAACAGCTTCGACTCATGCAACATGTCTAAACTATTACTTGCCAATAGAATATCATCTACGTAAAGGACAAGTATAGTAAAGTTGCTCCCACTCATCTTGAGGTAGGTGCATTGTTTTAACCCGTAAATGGATTTCTTCAACTTACAGACTAGATGCTCCTGACCTTTAGGTTTAAAGCCTTCGGGTTGTTTCATGTAAACATCTTCGTCTAAGTCTCCGTTAAGGAAAGCGGTTTTAAAGTCCATCTGATGCAACTCTAAATCAAAGTGAGCTACTAGGGCCATGACGATCCTTAATGAATTTTACGAGAGACAGGTGAAAACGTCTCTTGATAATCAATTCCCTCTTTCTGAGTGTAGCCCTTTGCAACCAATCTCGCTTTGTAGCGTCCAACGTTCCCATTCGGATCCAGTTTTGTTTTGAACACCCATTTACATCCTACTGGTTTGACTCCGTTGGGTAATTCTACCAAATCCCAAATGTCATTTTTCTTCATAGATTCAAGCACATCAATCATTGCTTTATTCCATTCAGAAGACTGATCACTGCTAATGGCTTCGTTGTAAGAGATAGGATCATTGAGCTTTCCGGGATCCATTTCAGTCAGGTAGGTAACATAATCATCCCAATTAATAGGCCCTCTTTGCCTAGATGACCTCCTGAGTTGATTATCGGGTTCAGCGTTGTCTTGGTGTTGAGCGTTTGATGTGCCTTCGTCATGAGGTATAATGGGTTCTGATTGTGGAGTTAAATTTGGAGTTGGTGCAGTAGCTTCAGGTACAGTAGTTGCATTGGGTACAAGAGGAGTAATCGGAGTAATGGTAAGCGACGAGTCTCTCCCCCTCGCGTCTTGTACTTCTTGCAATTCTTCGTAAGGGTTGGTACTTCTCCCACTGACCTTGAAATCCTCCAGGAACGCAGCACGCTTGGTTTCAACAATACGAGTGACATGAGAAGGACAATAGAAACGATAACCCTTTGACTTTTCAGGATACCCGATAAAGAAACAGGTAACTATTTTAGGGTCAAGTTTCCTTAGGAAAGGATTGTAAAGTTTTGCTTCAGCACTGTAGCCCCATACTTTCATATATTTAAGACTCGGTTTCCTTCCTGTCCAAAGTTCATAAGGAGTTTTAGGGACAAACTTAGAAGGAACTCTATTGAGTATATGAACAGTTGCTTTTAACGCTTCAGTCCAGATGAATAATAGTAAATTAGTGTTGGCTAACATACTGCGCACCATGTTTATAAGGGTACGGTTTCTTCGTTCAGTGACACCATTCTGCCGAGGTGTACCAGGCATGGTGTATTGGTTCACAATCCCCTGGCCCTTACAAAACTCATAAAATGAACCAGGAGATTGACCCACATCAGTATGTCTTCCGTAATATTCACCGCCTCTATCTGATCTCATAACTTTAATCTGACGATCTAAATGCTTTTCAACTTCAGCCTTATAATCTTTAAAAGTTGTAAGAGATTCAGACTTCTCCTTAATAAGATACAAGTACATGTAACGAGAATAATCATCAATGAAAGTGATAAATGAAGTATGTCCTGTTATGCCAGCGATTTGGTAGGGACCACTAATGTCAGTATGAATGAGTTCTAATAAATTAGAGCTCCTAGTGGCACCTTTCTTATTCACTAATGTCATTTTACCTTTAAGACATTTGACACATGTTCCAAAATCAAAGAAATCGAGAGGAGGTAAGACTTCATCCTTTACAAGACGATTTAATCGTTCTCTTGAGATGTGGCCTAAATGTTGATGCCACAACTGTGACAACCCTCACTAAACCAGGTATCCGTACGACCTAATTAATAATTAATTACTGCTTAATTTCTGTGCTTACTTGAAATTGTGGATAAACTGCTATTTGAAAACTGATACATGTACTTACTTGCATCATACTTTACTTGCTGTCACTACATTATTTACATGCTGAACCTTAGTGACAAACATGATGCACAAAAAGCACAGTAGCACTATAAACGGATAACCTATTGAACATGCTGATAAAGCCAGCGTCAGGCAGACACTGCCTCTAAGGCCGGTATGAGCCAGAAATATTTTACTACACTAGTGGTGAGTGTAGGGATACAAGGGTTGTAGAACTGCGTCTCTAGGAATAAGTTACAATGACTGGATGTGCCTAAAACGTGCTCTAAGCACAAAATTCAGCACTTTACATAATAATTCAGCTTTTAGCTAACTAATAAAGTGCCAAAACATGAGTAAAATGTTACTAGACACTTTCCAATGTGTCGGGAATAAGTTGTGTCACTAAAAATAATATTAACGACACCTTAAGGCTTTGTTAAGCACTTTAACGGATCAATATCCAACCGAACAACCGGACTTTATCCGGAACACAAAAATATTGTCATTAACATTATTTTTCTTTTTCTGAGCCTGTTACGGTCCCCGAATACCCTAACACCCGTTACAACTTACCACATGCTAGTAACTAGTTTAACCTCCTAATTAAAATAACTAGCACCAAACTATCAAGTTCCAATCAAACCAAACCCCCTCCCTTGTAACCGAACTCGCCCCCCCCCCCCATAGGAGACACCATCTTACAACATTGATTAAAATAATCCCTATGTCTAATATCTAGTAGACATGATATCCAATGGGTAATTAGAATAGTGGGATTATAAAAGAAACCATAAGGACCTTCCACTTCTCATAAACCACCCAACAAAACTTGATCATCCTTCTCCCTCTCTTGACACTTTCGGCCGACCACCAAGCCCACACCACCACCACTTTTTGATTTCGATCAAGCTATTCTACATACATACATGTGTGAAGGGTCACGCATAAGGAAGCTCGGTGCACTCGGTTTGCGAAGGACCTCCCTACATTGCTTTTAACCACTCATTTTTCGACTAGTTTCTTCCCTAGCCTCGAGCTAGTAGTAAGTTGCTATAAACGCCATCTCGATCTATTCTAAAGTGGTTAAAAGAATATATGACGGTTAAAACTCATGAACTAACAAGATGATATGAAAAAGTCTACTAAAAATGCTAAAAATGTTGGTTAATAGCACAAGGGTTGTGTAAATCTTGTAAGATTTGTTTTGTGTGATTATTTAGTGCCGATCTATGTTGTGGTAGCTCGGATCATCGCTTAACCCGGATTAGTCATGTTCATGAAACATGACATAGAATATGTTTAAGTATAGAAAGGGTTAAATGATGAAACTCTACCACACACTAAGCATGAACTTGTGTAAAATCAATATTTCTTATGAAATAGAGTTGTAAACTAGTAGATCTACGGATCTACAAGCGGTATTTTCAAAGGACCACGTGTCAAAAGAAATCATACTTTCTAAAACCGGATCTTTCATGAACGAGGATGATTTTTGTAAACACACAAGTGTGTAAACACTTGTGTAACACTAAGTTTCGACAAAGAACTAGTTTTGTCAAATTTTACAAGAAGTTGTAAAGATGGAATTTCTTTAAAAGCGAGGCTTTAACGAAACCGGATGGATTTATATAAAGATACACTAAAAGTAAGGAGCTTTACTACATATTTTTGGAAAAACTACAAGTTCATGTAATTCTTGCGATTTACATATATATTGACTAGTTTGGTGCTTTGAACATTGTTTTGACTGAATAAGAAAATTGTTGGTTTGATTTGTAAAAGAAAATGATACGCTTGAAAGCGTGGCCACCTCCAGTTACAGAGGAAACTTTGGCGAAATTTTTCTAAAAACCTAACACTTAGAATTATTTTCACTATAAGTGTTAGAAATACTTTTCGACTTGTTTTCAAAATATAGATTTCGCCGCGACTTCATTTACAAAATATCGGAGGTGGGATTTCACAAAATAAAATGCAATAAATATATATTTAGTAAATATATTTATTCTTCACAACGTCACTTGCCAATTATTTTGTGAAGTGTATAAATATTATTTTTAGGGTAAAAATAATACTATCGAATGTTAATGGATCCAAAATAATACGAACGCCTCTACGATAAATATATAAGTTACACCGGTAATTATTATTACCACTCGATCGTTAAAACGTAACTTACGCATTTTAAGGACATATGACTTAACGCGTATTTTTGTCAAGGTATTATTTTGGGAACATTTATGTGATACAAAATATAATATTTTTGAGAAGAATATTTATATTTTGGAGTTAGAAATAAAATATATTTTAAGTGAGACTTAATAATATATTACGAACACACATGTATTAAATCCCCCATCCTTGGGAAGGAGAATATTTACCAAGTATTTACAAAAATATAAACACGAAATAGTTGTCTAACTATTTCCCAAAAACTTAAACCTAAAGCTAAGGCACGGCCATCCGTCTAATAGAGTTAGTACGTGTAGGTCGTTGCACAGCTGCTTGACCAGGAGATATACTTGGTAGAGACACACCACGGTGAGTTCATGTCCCCCTTTTCTCTTAACTGTTTTCAGTTTTCTAAACTACGGGGGTGAAATACATGTTACTACGATTACAAGTACTTTTTACATGGTATGGATAGCATAAGGAGGGTTATTACCTAGATCATGTGAATGGGTAGGCTATTATCGTAAGACCATTAATCCTTGTATAAGGACCGAGAGGCATGAGTGATAGATCTATCGGGTGTTGCGAGCCCCACACATGAGCCAGCGTGTGGCTGCATGTGGTGACTATGTCGTTCCACCGGAAGGACCAGTATGAAATTCGCGTTACAGGTTTGAGTGCTTCCTAGGCCATTTCACTTATTAATGTATTAGCTACACATTAATTGATCTCTTTTTCCTTATTGCTACATACCAGGAATTTTCATACATACAGACATTTTACAAAGGTTTTACTTACTCACTTACACATGAACTCGCTCAACATTATTGTTGATTTTTCAACTTACATGTATTTCGGGGAATCAAAGGATCTGGCGCGGTATGACACGTTTTCCCGCTGCACTAGTTTCGAGGTCATCCGAGTTTAAGGGATGTGACTTTTTTCTGGACGAGTCACAGTTCTTAAACTGTGTTTATTTCTTGTTGGTGTTGTGTCTTTTGAACACTGTTTATGTTGGTTAGGATGTGATATCCGTTAAGACAATGTTGTGGTTCTTTACTCTTCAAACTTATTTTAATGGATGATCTTGCATGGTTTTATTTTCATATAGCTTTGTTATGATTAAGCTATGGTATTAAGAAGTCACACAAAATTAACCACGCTTCCGCAAAGCCAGGGTGTGACAACAACATGGACGAAGTCTCTAAGTCTTGTTTCTCTTTCATCTTTGTGAGTGATTCATTAATGTTATATGACAACAAAGATTTGGAAAAATTATCATCTAGTTCTAATCTATAGAGACCACCATCCAGAATACCAGTACCAAAATGAACAGAATCATAGAGGATAGAGAGTTTGCGATGACCATGGGAAACAATAAAACCATCCATGTCTCACTTTTGTCCTGATACAAGGTTCCGAGTTACCTCAGGAACATATAAGGTATCATAAAGTTTAATACATAAACCAGTTTTCATAAATAATTGTAATGTTCCAATGGCCTTCACTTCTAATTCTCGATCATCCCCAACCTTAAGCGTTCTTTGGTTTCTTTCCAGCTTCTGGATTGTAAGGAATCCCTGAGTTGAATTGGTAACATGAACCATAGAACCCGAATCAAACCACCAAGAATTAACAGGAACACTTAAATTATAGGACTCAAGAATCATAAAATAATCCTTACCTTTCTTAGCCAGCCACTCCTTAAAATCAGGGCATTCCTTCTGCATACGTCCTATCTTTTTACAGAACTTGCAGTGGATTCTGCCTAAGGAGTTCATAGAGCTGGAAGATGCACTTGCATTAGGATTTGGCCTTTGGACTTTTGAAGCATCCTTCCTCTGATGATTGTTCTTCCTTTTATTAGAGTTGGAGGTGGTGAAGTTAGCAACATCAGTAGTGCGATCCATCCTCATACGCTCTTCCTCCTGTACGCACATAGCGACCAGCTCACTCATCATCCATTTGTCCTTCTGAGTGTTGTAATTGATCTTGAATGCTTCAAAGGACGAAGGAAGCGAAGTAATGATGAAATGAATGAGGAAACCATCACTGATTTCCATTTCCAGCCCCTTCAGCTTATTGGCCATGTCATTCATCATCATGATGTGCTCGCGAATGCCGCTCCTCCCATCATACTTAGTCGTCACCAGCTTGAGAATAAGGGTACTAGCGTAAGCATGAGAGCATCTTTCCATGTAGCAAAGTTATCACCAGTCAAAGGTGGAATCCCGCAATTGGGCGCTGATAGTGGAAATAAGATGAGCAAGTTATGATACTAAGAAAGAAGTTCTAATGTGATCTAAGGGCACGTAATACTAAGGCAGGCATAAATAATGGCCATTTTTAATTATGAAGTTGTGATATTGTCTATTACTAACATCAAAATAATAGACTTAGTTAAAATTCTACTTAAACGAAAACAAATCAGCTTTGGCCAGAAGTGTAATCATTTGAGCATGTGTGCAAAGTGTTTGTGACAAATCAGCATTGGAATGGAACAATCACTTTAGTTATGCACTTGTTAAGCATGCTATACATGAAAGAATTAAATCAACTTTGGCCAGATATTAAGACATTCATGTTCGTAATGCACACTTAACATAGCTTTCGTAATACTTGAACGATAAGTAGATGTATCAAATCAGCTTTGGCCAGAAATGATACATCAGAAGCTCATTCAAGTTAAGCTATTTTGGTTTTGCAAAGCATTATCTGATTCTGATTATTTAACTAAGTATTTACAAAACCAATCATTTAATAGCAAACCACACGGGGTTCGGGGCGGAGCCCCGAGCCAAATTTTAGTTCATATTAACTGCTTAATAAAGTAATGGGATTTCAGACAAGTCTTGGCACTTTATGAATACTCATGATTTCGGATGAATCATGTCTTGGAGTCATCCGAGATGAATGATTTCGAATGATCTCGGATGTGTCCAAGACGCGTAAGTCGGATGATTTTGGATGATTTCAGATGGTTTCGGATGATCTCGGATGATCTCGGATGTGTCCGAGACGAATGATTTCGGATGAATTATGTCTTGGAATCATCCGAGATGGTGATGCTTAGTCCGAAATGATCCGTGATGGTCCAGAATGATCAGGCAGATGTTGATCCGTGATGGACGCTTAGTCCGAAATGATCCGTGATGGTCCGAAATGATCAGGCAGATGTTGATCTGTAATGGACGCTTAGTCCGAAATGATTAGTCCGAAATGATCCGTGATGGTCCGTAATGATCATCCAAAATGTGTTCCACAAGCTACAAAATCCTTAATTTAGGCAATTAATAATTGATAAGATTGAAATCCGAAATCTTAGGGATTATGGGATTAAGTTTCCTGTTTAGATGTTAATTATATTTATCTGTTTATTCCAAAAATTATATCCATTAATGATAATAACAAATTTTGAAAATTGTTAAGTTGATAAAATAGATCAAAACAGGAGCAAACATCCAATAATCCCAATTCATTCCAAAAACTAAAGAAATTTTTCAAATTTTCTCATGAACATGTGATGAACCCTAAAATAAAATATTCTAACATTCATCCGAAATCTGAAAATTTATTACACATTTAAACAGATTTCTGAACAATTATTATAATATGTGATTTCGGAACAATAATAATGAATGAACATATGATCCGAGACGAGTCTGAGATGCGAGATTCATATCCGGGATGGTATCTCGGATGACAGAAAACGAATTTATTAGGGTTTTCAATTCTGTTTTCCAGTTTTATTCCAGATTTATGGATACAAAACAGAACCGACTAATCAACATATGCTCTGATACCACATGTTGATCGGTTCTGTTTAAACGTAAGGGGAAAACATGAAAACATACCTGTCACCGCAGACAGTGCAGTAGAGAATCCAGTGATGGAAGAAGCCATGGAGTTCGACATCTTTGTCAAGGTGATCTGATTCCTCCTTAGGGTGCTGACAGATGATGGTGATTATGAAACCGACAAGAGAGATCGGCTATGGAGAGGGAGGTCGAATATGATGTTATGCTAATTAGGTTATCTGTCTCAGTGTGTAACCTTTTAACCTCTACATAAGTCTCCTTATATAAGCAACCAGGAGGAAACCTAATTAGTTAATAAGGGTAATATGGTCCATCAACAATTACCAACTAATTATTTAATAGGTTATTATATATTTTGATCTATATTATGCAAATGATTATAATGGCTACTAGATTAAGTATTAATACATAATATGTTTAATCTTACAATTGCAAGATATTAACCCTTAAACCATACCAAATTATAAAGGTAAAAGTCACCCAATTATTTCATATTGCATGCAAGGCCTAAGCTTGATCGTTGCAACATTCTCTTTCTCCACTTGTACAATGTCACAACATTCTCTCCTTCGTCCCTCCTGAAATCATATACATAGATCAAGTCACCAGTTTTGATTATAAACAAAAGACAACCAATATGTTAAGCTTATCGTTTCAAGTCTCGTCACCGGTGATATCACGAGAATCTTCTCCACAACATTAGCCGATCGACTCCCACTCATCAAACAAGGAGGCAACCGCCGTGGAAACCTTTGAACATAGCTCGTCACCACCTGCTGTCGCTCGCCTCCACCAGGATATTCCTCCACAGAATCCAAGTAAAATAGTGAGGAATATCACAAGGATTCTTGCTAAGACCCCTAGTGTTCATCATGAAAGCCGGCTTAGCCCCTCTTCGCCATTCAGTAAATGTCTGTATCGGTGCCTGTAAAAGGCTAGGCGCAAGGACTTTTTCGTATGTATGCACCGAGTAGCCCCAAGACAAGGAGAAACTCCAGTTCTTGGGGTGGTTGTAGCATATGCTTTGTTGGAGGAGCCGTGACTGGTCGGCTTTTGCGGATTTCATTAAATGGTCTAGTGACCGAGGGCGGTCCATAGCGGGAAATATTGGCTCAAGTCCTCCACCATGTCAAGGTGGTGGAGAGAGACCAAAGGAGTCTGTGGGTGTGCTGATAAAAGTCCTGATATGTCCTCGTGTAGATCAATCTGCTCAAAAGGGGTTTCTATTAGATTGTGTTAATGTTTTTTAAACATATGGTGACCAAGTCATTAGAGCCACAAAATTTGTAACATTAATTAATGGTAGATCTATTACTTCAGTATAAACAATAACAAAACACATATTAGTTTTCTTTTTCAAAATAAAGTATGTTGGAGATAGACGCCAAATATATATTTATATTAAAATTAAAAAAATATTTTTATTGTGGTTGAAAAAATTAATGTTAAGTTATATTAGGCCACCCGGGTGGATTAGTTTTTCTCCGTGATGGATAAACTCAACGCGTGAAGAATAGGAAAATACCACCGCCACCCCTATGGTTTAACGCGTGGATATTAAATCGCGTTAACAATTTGGCTCGTGGCGATTTAAGTGTTTTGAGGGAAATCATTGGTTGAGGGGAAATTGTTGGGGTGTGGTGGTGAGTGATGGGTATTTCCACTAAACAATGTTGTGAGTGATGAAATAATGGTTGATGACATGACAGAACTAGATTAGATGTTGTGAGTGATAAATGGGTGGTGAGTGATGACCACCCCTACCCCCTTAGACCTTGGGGTATGGTGGGGCGGGGGTTGGGGGCATGGGTTGACACGTGGAGTTCGACCCCGCCGGTGAGTGACGTGTCCGTGGGGTATGGCGGGGCGTGGCTAGCCCGCGTGGCTTGGCAGGTTTATTAAAATAAAAAAAAATAAAAAATACACACAACATTAAAAAAAAACCTAAAATTTTATTAAATTCCTAAAAATTACAAAAAAAGCCTAAAAAGGTTTACAAAATAAAAAAGTTTAACCTAGAGCGTTAGGTAGATTTCGAAAAGGGCGAGCTTGTCTAACGGCTTCCGCTCCTTGCCCCGGAACTCGATGTTCGCCACCGCCACCCGGTCTTTGTGGCTTATCACACCGCCCGGGACGTTGTCGTAATAGGCTTTGAAACGATCGAGCTTCGCTCGTAGCTCACGCCATTTATGTTGGAATGCGTTTAAATTGTGCCGGTCGTTTCCCACGTTATGTCGGTAGCTAGCAAAAGCTTCCGGCCAGTAACGGGTCTCACCGGGTTGGCGGTCCTTCATTGCGTCAATGACGCTCGTGACAAGAGCTAGCTCTTCCTCGTGTGTCCAAGAGGCCATCAATCAAGTGTGTGTGGGTAGCTGGTTCGATCAAGTGTGTTTGGGTTGGGGTAGCGGTGGACAGCAGGTGGGGTTGGGTTATATATAGCGATGTTGACTGTTGGGTGGGTGAATTTGTAAGGACCTGCAAAATTGTCCCACATCGCTCCATAAGTAGAAACCCGGACCCCTAAAACCCTACTCCTTATAAAAATCCAAGAAATTCAATTTTTCTGGTCGCTCGCGGGTCACGTAAGACTTAAGCTAACACGTGGGCGTGACAGCTTGATAGTTCGCCGGATAAGCTTCAGGCCACGTGTCTAACACGTGGCAAACCTACACGTGACACGCTAGCCCTAGTCGTAGCTAGGGTGGCCCTCGCGGGCCGCGTAAGATTCCCTTAAGGTTTACGCGGGCCGCGAGAGACTCAATTTTCAGCTATAAATTGGACGTGCATGGGGCTTTCATCTGTGTTTGAAAAATCTTGTCAAAACAGCAACTTTCTGCTTATATTCGAGTGTTTAGGAGTCGAAACGCCGCTACGATACGGGGTAATAACTCGATCACTGCTACGATACAATGTCCGATTGATTGAAACCGATCCGATGGATGTTTAAGTGCTGCCCGAATTCGGGCTATACTTTGTCATTCGTTGTGAGGGTTTTGATTTCGTGGGTTATCGTAAATGTTGTATTAAGTTACTGACCTAGTTTCGTGTGCATTGTTATTTAACTAGGTTATGAGGCTAAATCAATAGGCAAAGTTCTGTCCAACTAAACTTGCAATGTGAGTCATTCTCTTTTTACCAAATTGTTTCCAAAACCCTATTTATTGCCAAGGTTATAATTACAGGGGTTAAGTCTTTGTAATCTTCAATTACTGCCGGTATGTGGGGTTTTGTATACATTACTTGATAATCTTCACCATTGGACAACGGGTTAGCCAATGGGTGATATGACCATAGTCACAGAAACAAGTCGAGTGATAAATACCGATTTGGGTTAATTGGTTGATATAAACATTGTAATCACTCTTAATACTGTAATTTATAACAATGTGTCGTTTTGTGCAAATTTGAATGACTCGCCAGTATTTCCCCGCTGATAAAATCTTTTTAAACATGTTTCAGGTGATTTACTGTGAACCAGGAAAAGTGCCGCGCAGCACTCCCAGCTTGGATAAAGTGGCTTAGTAAAATAAATAAACATGTTTTTGGAAACAGGGAATTTCCTAGTGAAATTCCTTTATTGTAAATTATGCGGTTTGTCCCAAAATGTGAAATAAAATAATTGGGCATTTTTAGTTTAAAAGATCTTGTTAAAAATTTCCGCTGCCAAAATAAACACCAATACCACGGGTTTTCTGTTCCGCGGCTCCTGAAACGGGTAAACCGGGTCGGGGGTCGTGATAGAAAAAAGGTGGTATCAGAGCCACTGATTTAAGCTAATTAAGTATTTAGAAATACTTAATTTTTTTAAATTGCCATTTTGTGATTCTGTGAGAATTTAATTTAATAAATAAAATTTTAATTTAAAATTTGTGTGTTTCTTCATGTGTGCGAACAACATGAATGAACTATCAGAGGCACTCCGAAACTTTACTATCCATACCACCGATATAGGTATGACCGGGACTCTATCCGGCTATCAAGCAGATACTGAAGAGCCAATAGTATTCCAGGCCCAGCCGCAGGAAAAACCAAAGCCGAAAAAGAGGAGGAGATTCCTGGATTGGAAACGCGGACGTAGGAAGAAGCCAGCTGCCCAGAAGGTGAAAAAGACAGAGGATCCGAAAGACAAAGGGAAAGGAAATGAGATCGGGGAAAGTTCCGGGCAAGCCCAGGAAATGCCACCCTGGGAGGAGCTTGATCGCAAACTTGCAAACTGTGACCTCATCGGACCTGCCGATGAGAACCTCTTCAATTTCCCTGCCCAATCTGAACTTCCAATTAATTTGGAGCCTGCTATCCCAGATCCTATTGTCAACCCACAACCTGTTACAGGCCAGCTGGAGGAATGGTAGACAAGCGACTGACACTTTCAGAACTTCATGAATAACCCTAATGTTTATTTTCCCCAGTTCGATCATGAACCTGCACCATTTCCACCCATGAGCGTAGAAAACGTTGCTGAATTACGCCACTACGGCGAGGAACTAGTGGACGCGGGAAATCGATTCGGGATGTGGGGGAAAGGATCATGTGGAAATACGACGAGAGGGAGCGTTGTTTCTGAAGGGCCGGCTAACTGTGGTTGTGTGTTTCTATAATAATATATAATAATAATAATAAGTAATAAAAATATAATAATGTATAATAACTAAAAATAAAACTTTTGTAAAATAAATGGTGTGTATTGATGCATACTAATATATATAAAAATATGAAAGTCGCAAAGTCGACAATTTTGGCTATACGTGTTGACGTGATTATGTGTGATTATTTTATTTGATTGTTATTTATTTTGTGGCAATAATTTGCAAATATTGTTAATTATTCAGATAGAAAATGCGGAAAACCAACTAGTCAATGAAGTTAATCAATCTGAACAAAATAATGAGGATCATTTTCTTAATAGGCAAGATATAGAAAATATCGTTGCCCAGGGAATAGCCAATGCTATCCCGGCAATTGTGGCTGCCGTTAAAAAGCCTGCTGAACCTTCGCAAGCCAACCACAGCAAACGCACGCGGGATGATAATTTTAGTAACAGTGTTAATGGAGGCGGCAACAATGATAATAATGTGGTTCAAGCCCCAATACTTAAGAAAATGAAAGTTGCAACACCTGGTTGCACTTATAAAGAATTCCTTGCCTGTAAACCCGTCGAATTTGCAGGAAATGAAGGGGCAACTGCCGCACTGCGTTGGTTGGAAAAGACCGAAGCAGTAATTAAAATAAGTAAATGCGCCGAAGAAGACAAGGTTATGTATGCGTCCCACCTCTTCAAGGAAGAGGCATTGGAATGGTGGAATACGATGTTGCAAGCCAAGGGAAGTGACATGGCTTATGCCATGAGTTGGGAAGAATTTAAGCGATTGATGGAAAGAAAATTTTGTCCCGACTATGAAAAGGAACAAATGACAAATAAGTTCTTGAACCACCGGATGGTGGATGTGGACTGTCGAGGCACTATGTCAAAAAAGGCCTACAGCCACACGAAAAAAGTGTGGCCATATGCCTTTCGTCACACTTTTTTCTTCCAGCTCAAGTGTGACCAAAGGTCGAGTCATCATAGGGATCATACGGCCACATTCACGTTTAGTGGCCGTAGCAACTTAAAAGTGTGACTAAAGGGTACTAAAATTTCTTGTTAGAATCAAGCATATGGGTGGTTAAAAGGTAGCAACTGCCACATGATTTTACTTTAAGTGTGACAGTTTCTATTATATAGACACACAAATTTACTAAAAAGTTTGTTTTAGCCACATTAATAAAAAAAAAGTGTGACAAAAAGGTTGTGTAATCAAGCATTATGTCTGTTAAGTGTGGCTAAAGGGTATCAACAGCTACATGAATTTACAGTTTGTGTGGCTAATTCTATTATATAGTCACCTGAATTTATTGTAAGTGTGACTAAAAACTATTACTAGACACACAAAACGTTTTTGTAATTCTAAGTGTGGCTATTTTCTAACTTTTGGTCACACATATCGGTAATCCATGATGTATCATTTCATCACACATAAAAAAACAAAGCGACTATAATGTAGCTAATGGCTATTTATAGCTACACGAAATTTGTTAATTTTAAGTGTGACTATTGTCTAATCTTTAGTCACACTTAACTTTTTCTACATGACATTTGGCATCATTTGGTCACACAAACAAGAAACAAAGTGACTATGGTGTGGTTAATTGTTACTTACAGCCACACAATTTTATAGTTTTAAGTGTGGCTATTGTCTAACATTTGGCCACATATTTATTGTGGTTCTATAAGACCGTTTTCGTGTAATTATTCATTTTATTTTCAATTTTTTTTGTAAAATTTAAACAGGTTTGAACATGAGAAAATCTAAAAATCAAATAATATTAACAATAATAACCCAAAATCCATACATAAGTTTTCAACTTAAATACTAATTAAAATCATAAACTTCTAACCAAAGCCTTTCTAAAAAAATTACAAAGACAAAATGACTACTTTTGGACTTGATAGTGCTGCAAATTTGCATCCATCGGCTAGTGGCCACCTTGTTGTTGTGATTCTGTTCATTAACCTGATAAGTCATGAGAGTAGCGCCCACCTAAAGCTATCTTGTTCACTAAGCTCATATTTCTCCTTGAGCACTTTACGCAGAGGCCAAAACTTCAATCACCTTGAATCCCCATGTCTTTTAAAGAATTCATGAGTAGCGACCACCTAAACCTCTCTACAGAAGATCAATATAGTTGTCAACTTATAAATATACACAGATGTTATCAAATATTCATATATAGAATAATATTATTCATAACCTTTCAAGGCATCATTCCAAGAAGTTCCATCATTAGGACCACATGATCCTGTTAAGTTAAACCAAATACCAATTACCTTAACTTGCATGAATTGAACAAAACGAAAAAGACTACAACTGTTGGGAATTTTACCTCATTTCTGTCATAATTGTCACCACTATGAGGATCAAAGAGAACATCACCACTTGCAAGCTCAAAGCATATGCATGCAAAAGGCCACAAATCAACAAGGGTTGAGTATTTGGAAGTGGGGGTTGCGTATGTGGATTGTTGTAAGATCCATGTAGCTTTAATATAGTGATTTAATCCATTGTTGCATCTAGGGATGAGCATTTGAGACTTGGTACTAGGACTTTGTACCGAATTATTTTCAGTACCCGGTTTTTGGCGTTTTCGATACTGGTATGTTCGGTTCGGTACCAGTAAATTACAGCTTCATGCCACTTGCAACTCGAACCGACCTCTTCAAACCTTGCAACCCGATCCGTAGAAAAACGCCTAACAAAACATAACGTGATATTACCAAAATGAAGCATAATATAAAACTAATAGTGCTAATTACACTTTGGGATAATATGTACATGTTTTTCGAATTTGACCCGTTTACGTTTAATCAAGTTTTATACTAATGAACTCACACACACACACCACATATATACATACAAGTAAATGTGTTCAAAATTCTCAGGCAGAAAATGTATTTGGAAACCAAAGACTTTAGAATATCATTATAAGATAAGTGTTATTTAATTACTTCTTAGAAATACATTTAATTACTTCTTTTCCAATATCCCACCTCCTGTTGGCTTTAAGAACATTACCAACCATAACAAGAGGAAAAAAATCCTTTCCATCTGCCAAAACAAGTAAAACAGTAGATTAGAAAGTTAAAATTCAACCGTAAAAGACGTCATGCACGAGTAAGCGACCCATTTACTTATAAATATGTCAATTTGGATTACATTTACATTCAGTTATGTCAAATCAGCAAATGTAACTAAAAAAGAAAGCTCAAAATCATTTTAATAAGAAACAGTCATCATAAAATGAAATAATATTGTTTTTGTAACAGATTTATACTTATATACAGATTACAAAATGTTTTGGACTACTAACAGTTTCGACCCATTTACTATTGAATATATCTAACCCACCAAATGTAACAAAAAAGATATGTATATTTAAGAAATAATATGTGTATATATATAGTTCTTGGTTTAATATGCACCTTTACCACACAATCCGAGTCTCTGAACAACAGCTTTAACACTTGAAGCTAACTCCTGAACAACATGAAGCAATATGTCATTTGCAACTTGATCACCCACTTCTGCACATGATACCACTACAGGGACTAAAGTTGCAATTCGAGCCCAGGATGGATCAGCATACGTCCACCTGCATACAAATCAATCAATCAGTGAGCGCGCATTACAGGATGTACCAAAATGGACTGGTTGGGCAACAGGTCAATGGGAGCGGCCCGAAACATTTTCTTTTTAATACTCTATTTTTTTATAAATAAAAATAAATAGTGTGTTAATTGTGACTACAAAAGTTATATAATTTCAGTAATAACATTATTTTGAGAAAATGATTATGGAAGTTTTGACAAAGACTCTAATATTTACTTACAAGACCATTATATTGATTTCACCTATTTGACCCAACAGAGATCGATCATAACACCCAAATATGACCCATTCATGAGTAAATGAGTCAAGATTTACATCTAACAGTTACATTCATTTACATAGCCACTTAACAAGTTCCTAGTGGACGACAAAAATAAACAGGTAAGCGACTACACGTATATACAATTTAAAAAATAATTATGGTGAATCTGATAAATTAGAAGTTGTAGAAAAAATATACCAACTTAGAAACAAATACCCAATTAGTTCATCTGGAGAAGAAAACTGGAGTTGATGAAGGATGCTATAAGTAAGCTTTGTTTCTGGACCGCACCCATCATAAGCTCTTATTATTGAAGTCAAAGCTTTTGCCGCTATACCATATCCACTACAGTATTAAATAACACAAGTATTACCAAAACATCGAGTCGGGGGTCTCACTGGAAGCAGCCTCTCTATTCCTACGGAATACATGTTTTCCGAAAATGTATTATTACTTAAACCCTTTTATGATCTTGTAAGTTCTTGGCCAGACCTGACCTTGTTGAAGTGTTTATTTCTTGATTTACTTGTCTAAATTAAGCTACAAACAAAAATCTTTAAAAGAGAAAACTTGGGTTAATTGCAGCCTTACAGGTTTAATTACACATCTCCATAGAAATTCTTCATTAAAACCTAAGTATAACTATTCTTTAGTTGTAACAAAGGGAGTCGTACATGTGTCCACCATATGGATGACTAACGTAATGCCACAAAGAAAAAAAAAACTCATATAACACCAAAAACTAACAATAGTAACAAATTTAAAGATCAAATAGAACCACATCTCACAAGATCCGCCATCTCTTCAAGAACAATAAGTAACTTGTTCACCACTAATATCATTTGACCAGTAGGATCGCCTACTTAACAGATTAATCATGGTTATGAAGAACAAACTTGTAAAAGCCGGGTGCATTCGTGTGAAATCTGGAGCGCATTCAATGTTGATTCTTTATCATAAGAAACATGCAATTTAAAACTGTGAAATTATTCAGTTCAACCAAAATACAAGTAGGTAAATATAGTCAATGAAAATCAAATCCCACTATTTGAACTAGAAATTTCAACATCAGCAAATATAATGACAATACCAGCTTGATACCTTACATGTGTTTTACATCGATTGATAACCATAAAGAAAAATATTTGTATCGATACCGGTGTTGTTCGATTGATATTGTTTCGGTTTGTTACGGTACCGCTAAGATACCTGGACTCGGAATATCTTATGATACAAAAAATATATATTTATTGTGATACAACTCTTTACTCCGCGAAATTTCATACCGGAACCCTAAGAAAAAAAATCATAAAAACAAATATGATATTGGTACCAATGTTGACCCCGCGTTGCAAACGAGGGAGTCATAAAATTAAGATCACATAGCTCAAGTTAAATCAAGGATGTCACCAAGCCAATCTTTGTATTAAAAGTTGGGTACCTTTTGACCCTAATTCGTTTCACTCATTTCCTGATCTGTTTTTATGTTTAGTCTTTGATTAACAATAAGATCATATGTACCAGTTCCTCAATAAAGAACTATAGTTTAGGTTTAGCTTTGTAGATGTGAATCTCAACCTTTTTTAGTCTTTGATTAACAATATGGCCCACTAAGACACATGTGATCTATTATTAGCTATTGTAATACCAGCTAGGGATGAGCAAGTCGGTATTCCGTCCCGTACCGATACCGACTAATACCGATACCGATTTTCACCCAAACTAGGTACTGATACCGATACCGAAACATGTCGGTTAGGTATCGGTACGGTACGGTATCGGTATTATACCGTATTTTGAGGGTCTGTATCGGTATAATACCGATACCGTACCGTACCGATACCGAAATCTCCAAAATGTGGATACCGATCGGGATACCGATACCGATACCGATTGGTACGGGATCGGTACGGGATCGGTATGGGATCGGTATTGGTATTCATATGCTCATCCCTAATACCAGCTGATAAAATCTTTTTAAACATGTTTCAGGTGATTTACTGTGAACCAGGAAAAGTGCCGCGTAGCACTACCAGCTTGGATAAAGTGGTTCAGTAAAATAAATAAACATGTTTTTGTAAACAAGGAATTTCCTAGTGAAATTCCTTTATTGTAAATTATGGGGTTTGTCCCAAAATGTGAAATAAAATAATTGGGCATTTTTAGTTTAAAAGATCCTATTAAAAATTTCCGCTGCCAAAATAAACACAAATAGCACGGGTTTTCTGTTCTGTGGCTCCTGAAACGGGTAAACCGGGTCGGGGGTCGTGACAGAATCGCTTGGCTTGTCCAAACGGTTATAATTTGAATTTTAAATGCCCCCCGCTATGACCTAGGCAACAAGCGAATAGGAGCCGGCCACATAGGATCGCTAGCATGCCCCACACCTGGCCTTAAACTCCCGCCCCTTGGGCGACGCCCAAACCCAAGCCCACCCGGGGTGGAGGCTTGGGCGTTTTCTGCCAACCCACGCCCCAACCCCCGCCCCATACCTCATAGTCTTATAAAAAATGGTTCTGACTCCCCCAAACACTTTGCAAATCAGGGTTGTAATATAAATCGAGCTAGGGTTTCAATTACGTCTTCCGAACAACACAACTGCAATTGTTCAAGGAGGCAGAGCCGCCGTCTTCATCACCGGAACAGTCCCGTAATCTCACAGGTTAGTTTCCCGGCCGGTTGTCTCAGCTCGTTATACCTTCAATCACATATGTTTGCCTATTATTTCTTTATCATTCGATTCACTATTAGGTCAACGAGACTCCGATACATTTCGGCAATAGTTTCTGTGTATTCTACTATGATTTTGCAATTTTATTGGGACTACGTATTTTTAGTTTCATTTTTTGCTTATTTGTTAAGAATTTAGTTTAGTTGTACGTATAAATTTGCGTGATAAGATTGGAAGCTTTTTCTGCTACGAACATGTGTAGATTTTAGTAGATTTGAACCTGAAATAATGTTTACTTTAAACTAATTTTGTGATTTTATTGGGATTAGGTTTCGTATGTAGGCATTGCAGCTTAACTTTTGTAGATTTTACATTAATAGCTGTTAATAGTGTTTAATTTATGTGACTTTGTGTTTTTATATTAGGTCTTGTATGTAGCACTGCAGTTTCATTTTTTGCTTAACTGCTGAAGAGTTTACATTATTGATTATATGTATCGGTTTATGTGATAAGACTTGAAGCTCTGTCTACTATGAACAACTAGATTTGAATCTGCTACAGTGTTTAATGTAGTTGATTTTGGTTGTACTATCCGCTGTTGCAATTTTATTGTCATTTATTCAGAGTTTGAATACCGGTTTGAGCTTATGCCGGTTTGTGTTTTTGAATACTGGTTTGTGTTTTTGAATACTGGTTTGAGCTTACATTGTTATTTCTTTATCATTCGATTCACTATTAGGTCAACGAGACTCCGATACATTTCGGCAATAGTTTATGTATATTCTAATATGATTTTTCATTTTTATTGGGATTACGTTATTTTTAGTTTCATTTTTTTGCTTATTTGTTAAGAATTTAGTTTAATTGTACGTATAAGTTTGCGTGATAAGATTGGAAGCTTTTTCTGCTACGAACATGTGTAGATTTTAGTAGATTTGTTCCTGAAATAATGTTCACTTTAAACTGATTTTGTGATTTTATTGGGATTAGGTTTCGTATGTAGGCATTGCTGTAACGCCCGCCGTTTTCATACTTTTCATATTTAGAAACCATTGCTTGAAATTCTATTTTTTTTGGAAATCTTGTATTCCTTGTAATCGTATTTCGTTGTATTGTTGTAAAATCCGAGACCTTGATCGTAATGAAACGAATCTTTTATACATGTTTATACATTGATACGTGCACTAGTTTGATTCATGGTTTTTAATTCGTATAAACGTAAGCTTAACTCGTAAACAATGATCGTGTATTCGTAATCCTTAAATCTTCATACATTTAAACACTTAGTTATTCGATTATAAGATTAAGTTGTATGTTTTTTTCACTTGATCATACCAAACTATAAACCATACATACTTGTTACATTTCATGTGTTATACACACCTATGTTATCAGACTTTTTGCTAAATTAAAACTTGTCATTTATGCATTTTGGACCTTGTTACAAGTTACATACATACTAGACACCATGTAACACTTTATTAAACATCAAATAGATACCTTCTAATGTAAAAAAAATAAAATAAAATAAAAATTATAGGGCTGTTAACAGCCTTGCATCAGCCCACTTAATTTCCTTGTTTTGAGTTATTTAGCCCACTAAACACTTTCAAAGCCCAACCCAAAGAAACCCTAATCCATCCCCTATATAACCCAAGCCTCCTCCAAGCATTTTTCACTTTCTAAACACTCTCCATTCACTCTCAAACACTCCAAACCGTAGCTGATTGCAGAAGTTCAAGCAGATTTATACCACTTCACTAAAGTAAGCATAACTCACTCAATTCTTATCCGATTCACTCGATTCTTTTTCCTACTACTTTGTATTGACCTTAGCTTCGTTTCCATGGGTTTTCCCTGGAAAACCAGAGCCTGGAATGTTGCCAAAAGGGCTCCAAAGTGGACTGATTTTTCCGTTCTTGTTTCAAACTTTGATAAACTTGTTTAAAATTGAGGAGACTCATCTCAAGCCTATGTCCTTATGCTTATAACCACTTATATGGTTAGTTAGGCTTAAAAAAAGGTTGAGACATTCAAAATCAGAGGTATAAACCTCACAAACTTTCTGTTTTGTTCAAGGGTTTTAACCCACAAGTGATGCTCAAGTTCAAGACCTGATGATTGTGTGATTTAGGATTAGCTTGGGGTAACCTACTTGAAAATCCACACATTGCTTGATGTTTTCTTATAGATTAGTTGTTCATATTCTATTGTTTCTTGCAAGTTCATGACCCTCCTTGTTGTTCAAAACAACAAGTGTAGTGGTGAACAATAGAGGTACCTAAATGGAAGCTTTGTTCTTCCTACCTCATGTATGAATTTCATGATACTTAGGGGTGCCTAAATGAAGACTTTAATCTTCTACCTCATGCTTGATTTATATGATGTAATATGCACTATGTAATACTTATGTAACAACCAAATAATCGAACTCTTGGTGATGAACTAATGGACATTCGTCAAGCTAGTGGATTGTATCATCTTAGGCCTTGACAACTTGTCACGATTCTAATGGAGCTTTGTTCCATGAAAACATTTAAACTCTTTTAGAGTTTCATAGTGTCAAGAACAAGTGTCATAGGTGTTAGATGATTATTTTCATATGTTAATTTTTCATGTTATTTAAACTCCAAATCCCTAGAACCATATGTAAACACCTCTTAAACTCCAAATCGAACACATTCAACTTCCTAGTCTCAACAACTTCGTCACATGGGATAATCGAAAAACATATGCAACTTTGTGAGTACATTTGATCCATTTTTCTTTTAATACACTTTGGGTGCAACATGTTTTACATGTTAAAATGCACGATTCACAAACATGATTTTATTCATTCAATCCTTATACATGCTTTGCTATGCTTAGGTTCATGCTAGAATACATACTACTTGTTAACTCGGCTTGACAATTATAGCGCTATAGGAGTAGCACACCACCCGACGGGGTTTTGTTGAGTCTTTATTCTATAACAGTCTTTTCACTTTTGTGTCGAGGGATGCTAAATACTAGTGGACACTAGAGTTGACATATTGATATGCATGATAGATTGACCTTGTATACCAATTGCTATGTTGGATTGAAAATACTTTTTCTGCAACGAACATGTGTAGATTTTAGTAGATTTGAATTAGAAATAATGTTTACTTTAAACTGATTTTGTGATTTTATTGAGGTCAGGTCTTCTACGTAGTTACGTGATAAGATTGGAAGCTATGTTTACCACGATTATCTGTATAATTTGTAGATTTGAACCTGAAAAACGTGTTTAATTTAATTGAATTAATTATTAATTTGTGGTTTTATGAATATTAGGTCTTGTATGTAGGAACTGTAGTTTTATTTTTTGCTTAACTGCTGAAGAGTTTACATATATACTTAATACTGAATTTCATTTTCCCAGTTTCAAAAAACGGCATCCAGAGTGATTTTACACTCTTGCAAACGTCTTCTTGGTAAGACGGTGGTGTAATGATATATGCGAACATCCTATGTGATTAGATGTTATGTTATATGTATGCTTGTATGTATGAGTGTGATTATGTGAACCGAGACACAAGGACACGACTCGAGATCATGCGGTCTCGAGTGAACAGTAACAGTTGGGCCGGATTGGGCCTCACACCCCTTTAGCCTATTCGAAAACCCATTAGGGTGCACCACTTGAAGCTAGTATATATCCTTGTTGCTAACCAACACTACCATCTTTGGACAACACACACACTCTCACATTCTCTCACTAAAACCCTAGACACCAAACATCACATTTCTTCTCCTTCTTCTCGGATCAAACCGGAGACCACAAGGACCCTCGGATCAACTCGCACACACCCCTTTCGGAAGCTCCATTCTTCACCACTACCTCTCTAACCGGTTAGTGATTAATGTTAGATGTTGTGTTTCGGTTTGATGTATGATGAAGATTATGTGATAATATGTTTACTTGTTAAGCTTTATGCATGATGAATACACCCTTCTTGAGTAATCGGTTCATAAGTGCTTTATGTTATGTGTTTATATTCGGTCGATGAGGGTTATATGATAATATATTGATTTTGTTAGGATGAATAATGTATGCTTGACTATGAATGAGTGTAATCGGTCCTATATAGGCTCAATTCCGAGTGGTTTGGTTATGTTTAGGAGGGTTGTGTTCAATGAAATCGGACTAACACATGTTGATGATAAATCCTATATAAGTATGCTATTGTATTGATCGAACATGATAGATGTATGAGCCGATGATGTTACTAACTTGAGTTCATGCCATAATAGATTTTGTTGATGAAGCATGTTGATTATAATATGATGAACTACTTGAATATTTGAAGAACATGATGAATATAATATGAATGTGGCTTGAATATTTGAAAACTTGTTGTTTGATCTGTTTTTGGTTAGTAGTAGACAAGGGAACATGTTTGTGAAATATCATTGGTTAGTACATTATCTCATGAACATGAAATTCTATTGGTTTAGTACATGTACCAGCGATCAGCAGATGTGTCTGTCGAGACCCTTGGTCTCGACTCGAGACCACCACATGACAACTCGAGATCCCCGGTTTCGACACAAGTTGCGAGTCGAGAACCTATAGTCTCGACTCGAGACCATACCTTATCAGCACACATACATCATGACTCGAGACTATGGTTACCAGTCCGGTTGCGACTCAAAACTAGAACGTGCATGACTAGAGACCTCCTCAGATTGCGACTCGAGAACTTGTGAGCTACAACTCGAGACCGCACAGTCTCGACTAGAGACCGCACAGTCTCGACTCGAGACCCTACACATGTGCACGCCATTTGGACTTTCACACTGTTACGGGCCTAAGTGATTGGGCCGAACAGATGGGCCGCCTGTGCTACTGTTAATTGAGTATGTTGTGCACTGTTGTTAAACTGCCATGATAAACGTGTATGCCATGATCGTTACTTGTGTATGAATACGTGTAGAAAATACGTGTACTACTTGGTTTGAACCTGACTTGAATGGTATCTATGTTAGGACGTAGTTGACCACATACAACTTGATTGACTTTCTGTGTATCTACCGAGCAAACCAAGGTGAGTTCACACCCTCTACAAAGCATAGGATTCCCTGGGTTGGGAATGGGGTTAAGGAATGTGGATTCCTCGTCCTCTCTTGGGTAGGACGGTATTGATTCAGGAAATGTAATTTCCTCGTCCTCATGGACAGATAACTCGTACTAGACCAAAACTCTATCACGAAGTCCCTCCTTTTTATATCGACTTAATCGCCGGGCCAATGGCGAGCGGGTCATTAGTTAGATAGCGCTATTTAGGTCTGACAAACCTCACACTGTGCCGCAGAGGACGGGCGTGAACTAATGGATCTGGGGCACATCAATGATGATAGACATTGACAGTTTCAGGGCACATAAACATGACTACAGTCAGCAGTCGATATGGTAACGAGTCTAGTGTATACATGGGGTAGCCCCCACGGCCGAAATGCCAGATAACTAACACGGGGTAGCCCCCACGGCTGGATTGCCAGAATAACCGGGAATAAACAAGTCACGTTTTTAACTATGGGGTAACCCCCACGGCAGGATGCCAGATAAAGGAAACTGTTTTCGAAACAACTTAAAACGAACACCCAACCGTGAACTCACTCAACTTGTTGTTGACTCGTTACTACATGCTTTGCAGGACAATAGGTACTTAACTGGAGCTTGCAAGGAAGAGAGTCGTTGTGGGACATGGACAGCTGTGTGCCATGTTAAACTTTGAACAATTGAACTCATGTTTTGGTTTTAAACGTTATGCTTCCACTTGCAACTTAAACTACGTTTTGTTTGAACACCAATTGTATTGGTTGGATTTTTATAACTATTTATACGATTGTTCAATATGATTGGTGGCTGGATCCTGGTCAGTCACGCCTCCAAGCGGTAGTACTCCGCAGGTGGATTTTGGGGGTGTGACATGATGCTCATGTTCAAGACTTGATGATTGTGTGATTTAGGATTAGCTTGGGCTAACCTACTTGAAAATCCACACATTGCTTGATGTTTTCTCATAGATTAGTTGTTCATATTCTATTGTTTCTTGTAAGTTCATGACCCTCCTTGTTGTTCATAACAACAAGTGTAGTGGTGAACAATAGAGGTACCTAAATGGAAGCTTTGTTCTTCCTACCTCATGTATGAATTTGATGATACTTAGAGGTGCCTAAATGAAGACTTTAATCTTCTACCTCATGCTTGACTTATATGATGTAATATACACTATGTAATACTTATGTAACAACCAAATAATTGAACTCTTGGTGATGAACTAATGGACATTCGTCAAGCTAGTGGATTGTATCATCTTAGGCCTTGACAACTTGTCACGATTCTAATGGAACTTTGTTCCATGAAAACATTTAAACTCTTTTAGAGTTTCATAGTGTCAAGAACAAGTGTCATAGGTGTTAGATGATTATTTTCATATGTTTATTTTTCATGTTATTTAAACTCCAAATCCCTAGAACCATATGTAAACACCTCTTAAACTCCAAATCGAACACATTCAACTTCCTAGTCTCAACAAATTCGTCACATGGGATAATCGGAAAGCATATGCAACTTTGTGAGTACATTTGACCCATTTTTCTTTTAATACACGTTGGGTGCAACATGTTTTACTTGTTAAAATGCACGATTCACAAACATGATTTTATTCATTCAATCCTTATACATGCTTTGCTATGCTTAGGTTCATGCTAGAATACATACTACTTGTTAATTCGGCTTAAAAATTATAGCGCTATAGGAGTAGCACACCACCCGACGAGGTTTTGTTGAGTCTTTATTCTATAACGGTCTTGTCACTTTTGTGTCGAGGGATGCTAAATACTAGTGGACACTAGAGTTGACATATTGTTATGCATGATAGATTGACCTTGTATACCAATTGCTATGTTGGATTGAAAATACTTTTTCTGCTACGAACATGTGTAGATTTTAGTAGATTTGAACCTGAAATAATGTTTACTTTAAACGGATTTTGTGATTTTATTGAGGTCAGGTCTTCTACGTAGTTACGTGATAAGATTGGAAGCTATGTTTACCACGATTATCTGTATAATTTGTAGATTTGAACCTGAAAAGCGTGTTTAATTTAACTTAATTAATTATTAATTTGTGGTTTTATGAATATTAGGTCTTGTATGTAGGAACTGTAGTTTTATTTTTTGCTTAACTGCTGAAGAGTTTACATATATACTTAATACTGAATTTCATTTTCCCAGTTTCAAAAAATGGCATCCAGAGTGATTTTACACTCTGGCAAACGTTTTCTTGGCAAGACGGTGGCGCCGCCGTCACTGGCATTGGGTTACTATTCTGAGGAGACACCTAATCTTGTGGAGCCAACGGTTTTTAATGGTGTGACAGATTGGTATCAGAGCCATAACTATAGGGAATTTGGAAAATTGCCATGCTTTTGACCTAGTCTATAGTTAAGCACCAAAATTCGACCATACTTGCTTCACATGCTACTTTTATGAAATATCTTTGCATGTTATTCTTGAAATGTCTCTTACGTGTTATTTTCTTAAAATGCTTTATGTGCTTATACTTGTTATTATTATTTTGAACATACGTCTTTTACTCATTTATACTAAATTCGAAACCACTTGTAATACACAAACGAGACGACTTCACCAAAATAGGCGTGAAACCCACAATTTGGTGAAAGTCTCTCAATCCACCTATTCTTTTTACACGAAATTTGCCACCAAGTTAGGAGTGAGATCCTCACCTTGATGGAGAATTTCCGCTTTCAAATTCTAGTGGACCCTCGTCAAAGTGTTGAAATTAAATTTTGACCCGACGAGTACCAACCACACTTAGGATACGAAATCGTCAAGTTAGGGATGAAACTCGTACCTTGTTGACTAGTTCCACTCCTTGATTTTTTTCATAAATCCCGCCAAGTCTCAAAATTTCGATTGATTTGGGACATGTAGTAACCGGAAGGGTAAATACCGTTAACCGACTTGTCGGCGAGAGTATTCCACCTATTAGGCCAAATCATGCTCCTCAAATTCGAAAGACTTTTCGACCACTTTGGTTAGTCAAAGTTCCGTTTTGGAACCATCCCAAATTTTAATCAAACATGTGTTTCTATTATTTATTTTATACAATGCAATCTTTCAAATTCGAATTTACTTTCAATATTTTCTTCTCACACACACATCATACTAAATCTTTTTCATACATTTATACCTATGCATGATTTCAAAACATCACTCAATTTTGTTTACATTCTTTATAACGCCAAAATGAAGACATATCATTGAGTTAGGAGTGATTTCCTTACCTTGACGATTAACTCCACTCCTTCTTTTCTTTAAACGACCTCACCAACGAGTTAGGGGTGATTCCCTTACCTAGGTGATCGTTATCAAAACTTTCCTTCAAAATACTTTATCAAGCAAACATAATCATGTTTCATACCTAAATCATTTATCATTTATCGAAATACCCACTTATATCAATTCCAAAATACATTGTTTTATCAAACGTACTTCTTATCCTACAATCTATTTTCACATAGCTCACATACGCGAAATTTTTAATCATACCTTAAAACGTTTTATTTCCCGAATTTCAAAACCTTATGAAATGCTACCTATCAATTTAATCGGTCCAATGAATCTCTGGCCCATGAACTTCATATTCAACTTAATCACTAAAACACGCACACGTTATATCATCATACTAGACACTTCCATTCTTAATCGAAATCAAACCAACCTTTCTCAATTACTTATAAGATCTTATAGATGTTATATGATCGTTTTACCAAATACTCTTTTCAACATCAACAAATCATTTTTTAAAACTTTTAACAATCACTAAGTGCTTTTGCTAAATTTCTTTTCTAAGGATCCTCGTTTTCACAAGAACCTCCTAAATTCATAATTTCTTGTTTGATGAAATGAACTTACTTTTTATCGAAAACCTTTTTCCTACACCAATTTACAAAACACGTGGGCAAGAAGACTTCACGGGGACCGACCATCTTCGGATTACGTAAACTCTTTTAAAACAAAAGTAGCATTTCCATTCATTACAAAATACATTATGCTTAACCAATGAGTAGTTTATATCCTCTTACATATACAAACTATATTCTACCCTTCAAATCAAGCTCAATCTAATTTTGATTCGATAAACTCAATGTTTCATTTAAACAACTATACATGCATATCATCATACACATTTTAGTCGATATCTCGCGATAACATCATTCATATCGTTCGTATTTACATACTCAACCTTTTGAATGCTTTTATACGCTTAAATCCGCTATGTCCCAACGTACACTATATACGTAAATTTTATTATTCGTACCTACACTTATACGCATACGTTTTATGCTTATACTTATACTCATACTACTCGTACGTTTTATGTTTATACTCATACTTACATGCATATTCATACTTAAACATACTTATGCTCATACTTCCATTCATACTCATGATTCATACATTCGTACCCGTACGCGAGCGTAATCCGAGTGATTCGCTTACGTGGGTCCCATACATACTTAAGCATGGACTTGCTTATATACTATATTCTTATACGTACACATTCTTATTTTTAAATTATGTATACCCTGATTCATACACAACTAGTACAAGCTATGCGGATCATGCGACAATCAAAATAATAGCGGTGCACACGGGATTATAGTGATAGGCGTATGAAAACCTTAGAGCGTACTACTGTGTATGGTAAGACACGGAACGTAACATGACACTGAATAACGAGACGGACATAACATGGACAAAACATGGTGGATACGCCGATGGTACTTCCTATGTATAAGTGTTTTCACCATGTTACCAAACTTTCGTAAAACGACCCGTGAGAAATTCAGTCTTTTGCAGACCTTTTGACCTAATACAAACTTTAAACAACTCACAAGCGCATTATATCCGATTATCCATGACGAGACTTCATCTTTATCACGCTACTTTCATCTATCTAATACTTATATCATTCATATACTTGCATTCATTTAGAGTCAATCGTTCGCCCCATACTCCTATTATTCTCCATTATCCTTTCTTTCATACGAACCCCGTTCACAATCAAACTTGTCTAAACATTCAAATCCTAACTTATCTCATTACCATTAAAAGCGTCTTCCTATTCTTTATTCTTGTGTAAATGTACTTAGTATACCTTTAATGCTTTATCCAAAGTACCAAACCTTAAACAATTTTTATGAAAGTTTGATTTTTATACTATCCTTAAAACTTCCCCTGTAAACTACCACACTTTCCAACAAAATCCAATCCGTGTGTCAAAATCTTCCTTCTTAATACGTCCCATTTTTAATACATCTCCAATTTAAGTTATCCAAACTTGTTTAGACTCACTTTACCTATATACGCACCTACACGTTTTCAACTATGTTTGGTACCTCAAATTATTTTAGACAACGAACTACCTTGCAAATTTACCTTGTCGTTCTCCAAAGTTTCGTACTTTTCAAACCGTTTCAGAATTTCCAAGTCTCAATTTTTGCTAAAACTTTTTCAAGTCTTGCTCTTGAATAAATTTCGGGATGAAATTTCCTAAAGGAGGGGAGACTGTAACACCCTGCGTTTTCATACTTTCCATATTTAGTAACCATTTCTTGAAATTCTATTTTTTGGAAATTTTGTATTCCTTGTAATCGTATTTTGTTGTATTGTTGTAAAATCCGAGACCTTGATCGTAATGAAACGAATCTTTTAAACATCGTTTATACATTGATACGTGCACTAGTTTGATACATGCTTTTTAATTCGTATAAACATAAGCTTAACTCGTAAACAATGATCGTGTATTCGTAATCCTTAAATCTTCATACATTTAAACACTTAGTTATTCGATTATAAGATTAAATTGTATGTTTTTTTCACTTGATCATACGAAACTATAAACCATACATACTTGTTACATTTCATGTGTTATACACACCTATGTTATCAGACTTTTTGCTAAATTAAAACATGTCATTTATGCATTTTGGACCTTGTTACAAGTTACATACATACTAGACACCATGTAACACTTTATTAAACATCAAATATATACCTTCTAATGTCAAAAAAAATAAAATAAAATAAAAATTATAGGGCTGTTAACAGCCTTGCATCAGCCCACTTAATTTCCTTGTTTTGAGTTATTTAGCCCACTAAACACTTTCAAAGCCCAACCCAAAGAAACCCTAATACATCCCCTATATAACCCAAGCCTCCTCCAAGCATTTTTCACTTTCTAAACACTCTCCATTCACTCTCAAACACTCCAAACCGTAGCTGATTGCAGAAGTTCGAGCAGATTTATACCACTTCACTAAAGTGAGCATAACTCACTCAATTCTTATCCGATTCACTCGATTCTTTTTCCTACTACTTTGTATTGACCTTAGCTTCGTTTCCATGGGTTTTCCCTGGAAAACCAGAGCCTGGAATGTTGCCAAAAGGGCTCCAAAGTGGACTGATTTTTCTGTTCTTGTTTCAAACTTTGATAAACTTGTTTAAACTTGAGGAAACTCATCTCAAGCCTATGTCCTTATGCTTATAACCACTTCTATGGTTAGTTAGGCTTAAAAAAGAGGTTGAGACATTCAAAATCAGAGGTATAAACCTCACAAACGTTCTGTTTTGTTCAAGGGTTTTAACCCACAAGTGATGCTCAAGTTCAAGACTTGATGATTGTGTGATTTAGGATTAGCTTGGGCTAACCTACTTGAAAATCCACACATTGCTTGATGTTTTCTCATAGATTAGTTGTTCGTATTCTATTGAAAATCCACACATTGTAGTGGTGAACAATAGAGGTACCTAAATGGAAGCTTTGTTCTTCCTACCTCATGTATGAATTTCATGATACTTAGAAGTGGCTAAATGAAGACTTTAAACTTCTACCTCATGCTTGACTTGTATGATGTAATATACACTATGTAATACCTATGTAACAACCAAATAATTGAACTCTTGGTGATGAACTAATGGACATTCGTCAAGCTAGTAGATTGTATCATCATAGGCCTTGACAACTTGTCACGATTCTAATGGAACTTTGTTCCATGAAAACATTTAAACTCTTTTAGAGTTTCATAGTGTCAAGAAGAAGTGGCATAGGTGTTAAATGATTATTTTCATATGTTTATTTTTCATGTTATTTAAAATCCAAATCCCAAGAACCATATGTAAACACGTCTTAAACTCTAAATCGAACACATTCAACTTCCTAGTCTCAACAACTTCGTCACATGGGATAATCGGAAAGCATATGCAACTTTGTGAGTACACTTGACCCATTTTTCTTTTAATACACTTTGGGTGCAACATGTTTTACTTGTTAAAATGCACGATTCACAAACATGCTTTTATTCGTTCAATCCTTAAACATGCTTTGCTATGCTTACTTTCATGCTAGAATACATACTACTTGTTAACTCGGCTTAACAATTATAGCACTATAGGAGTAGCACACCACCCGAAGGGGTTTTGTTGAGTCTTTATTCTATAACGGTCTCGTCACTTTTGTATCGAGGGATGCTAAATACTAGTGGACACTAGAATTGACATATTGTTATACATGATAGATTGACCTTGTATACAAATTGCTATGTTGGATTGAAAATACCTTTTCTGCTACGAACATGTGTAGATTTTAGTAGATTTGAACCTTAGATAATGTTTACTTTAAACTGATTTTGTGATTTTATTGAGGTCAGGTCTTCTACGTAGTTACGTGATAAGATTGGAAGCTATGTTTACCACGATTATCTGTATAATTTATAGATTTGAACCTGAAAAGGCGTGATTTTACATATATACTTAATACTGAATTTCATTTTCCCAGGTTCAAAAAATGGCATCCAGAGTGATTTTACACTTTGGCAAACGTCTTCTTGGCAAGACGGTGGCGCCGCCGTCACTGGCATTGGGTTACTGTTCTGAGGAGACACCAAATCTTGTGGAGCCAACGGTTTTTAATGGTATCAAGATCAAGTACCGCAAAATTTCAAACACTAGAGAGGTTGAGCGGGTCGACGTAAAAAAGGGCAAGTTTGTGAAATTGCCAGGTATGGGCGAGAAAGCAATGAAAGAGGTGGTTGACAGTTCTCTAGCTAAATCGGCAGCAGTTAAACAAGTTGAAGTTACTGTAACTCCACCTCCACCTCCGACACCAATAGGAACCAAGGAGTAGCTCAAAGAGTTCTTTTGGAAGTTTGGTCATAATCTATCTGACCTATTAGGGGGGTTGTTAGCTGCTGCCATCGTTGGCTAGTTTGCAAGGGAGGTTCTCAAGGTCAAGGAAAAACCTGGCGCTGGCAGTGATGGCTGCGGCAGTGGCGATGGCGGTGGCGGAGGTTAACTTTTATTCTAGATACAATCAAATTCTTTTTATGATCACTTTTTTTAATCTAACCATCCGACTCATGATTAACTCTCTCGAGACTGGTGAAAGGAATATCCCAATTGTTTGTTTGGTGTGATTTTGTTTAACAGTATATGAAAACATAATAGGTTCTATCAATAGTAGAAAACACGAAGTAAAGAGCACTGACATCAAAAATAATATGCATTTAATTAAGTAAAAGATAATCAAGCACACTAATCCATGGGTCAATCAGATCCAGTCTAAGATTTTCTTAATCCAACTCAAACTATAATTGATTTCTAGATCAATGTGATAACTAATCATAATCAACTACTAGCTAATCAAACCAATCTAGCTAATCATATAGCAACCACTTGTTGCCTGAGAAGGTTGAGGAGCAGGAATGAATTCAACCACATTTACAGTTAGAAAACCATGCATACTATATTTTATGGATAATTATTATTTTAGTTTAGTCTCTTATAATTAATTACTAGTAGTAAAACCCGTGTGCAAACACGGGTGGTCGTTAGAAAACCATGCATACTATATTTTATTAGTTCGATGAATGTTTATACATTTTTTAAGGTTTAATTAAAAATGGATTATAAAGAAAAGGAACATCAATTAAATAACAAATAAAGGATATGTAAGGATACTTTGATTTGATTAATAAGTTGTTTAATACTATTTGAAGTTAAGTTTATGCCACTGTTGGGCTTGGAGAAAATAGTGGTTCAAACCACTGTTGGGTATTTTTTTATTGGGTTTATTGGGTTAAAATATGTTTTGAGCAGAAAACAGTGGTTGAAACCATTGTTAGGTTAAAAATGTGGTTCAGTGGTTTCAACCAGTGTTTTCTCCACAAAACACTGTTTTAGCTGAACAGCGGTTTCAAACCACACTTTTAACCCAACAGTGGTTTCAACCACTGTTTTCTCCACAAAACACTGTTTTCTCCACACGATAACTTACATATACTTTTTCAGCTCGTTTCGTACAAAACGTCAATTCCTCCAAGTTATATATGTCAATGTCCCCGTCCCATATTTTTTGTTTGCATTCTTTAGTGAGATGGGTTTCCAGAAAGATTTGTTTAAAATTGGGTTCCTCATTCATTTTCCTATTCTACATAAAATAGAGTGTAGTTAATGTAAAATGTTCTAGTAAAACCAATTACTTAAGATTATAAGTATGATTAGCTTACCATTCGGGCACGACGCTCAGCATATCCCATTGATCCACCCGTGTGTCGCGATGACTTCCCACTCATATCAGCGCTCCTGCGGTTTCATGACCCACTATTGGACCTGTTAAGCCAACCAGGTGTGTTCCAACGCTATAAAGAGTGTGTATGTATATGTGTGTATCGTATGTTAAAGGAAATAATAAGACAAAAAAGGTACTAACTCGCTTACCCTACATAATTCACGCCATACTTCAAGAGACATTGAATGAGGCGGATAATCACGAATTATGTCAAATTATAGATAATTATTTGGATCCATATCTTCTAAGACGCGTGATGCCATCCTTGTGGAGGTTATTCTCAAATGCCTCATTATGTCACTATAACGTGTCTTTAGCATGTTAATAAACCGTAGGGAATTGAATTGATACATGGATTGTTTCCTACGCCTTTATGACAATTTGCAATGGATTTAAGCGTTTTGTCATAAATGCGTAGGAAATTGTATTGATACAAGGATATTTGTCAGAAATGTGTCACAAGTTGTGACGCAATCCCGACGGATGGTTTATTTTAATTAATTAATAAATGTTTTGTCAGAATTGTGTAGGAAATGCTATCATTTTCCCTTATTTATTTTGCATATATTAATATTTATTCGGTAAACAATTATATTTAAATAAGGTTTAAACAATTCTGCATGAAACTACCCGACATTTGAAGATGGCATTTCTAGTTGAAGACGATGCTTTAATAAATAAAGTTTAAACACTAAAATATTTGTATTTTTAGTTTGGGTGTTTCCCATGATTGGGAATTTGACTTAAATGTTTTCCGCTGCATATTTTTCAAATTATGAAATTAATAACTAAAATTTTCAAGTGTTTGGACTGTTTATGCAATGATGTCTCAATTGTGAGACACCTGGATTTTGGGGTCTTATAAGTTGGTATCAGAGCTATAGTTCGAGAGATTCGGGCATCCATTAATGCCTGGACTTGAACTGAGAATGGTATCAAAGCTAGAAATGCCAATACGGGTAGCCACACGCCAAGAGTTACTCTTTACTGTATTGAAGTTTGGTTAGATGTTTTTTCATTGAATGCTTAACAAAATGAGGGGATTGATGGGAGGTTAATGCTATTTTATATGATTAGTTTGGAAATTTTACCACTGAATGCTAATATCTTTACGTTTTTGTGGTATATTAGGATGTTTTTCCTTTGAATGCCTAAGGGCATGATGTGTTAGGTAGAATTCCAGTACCTTCATGCTTGATGTATGCATTGATGTTTCTCATTGAGTGTTTAATTGCACCATATGGTAGATTGAATGTTAATGCTCTTGTGTTTTGGAGGTAGGACATGATACCTTCCTTGTATGGTTAGTTTTCTGATTCGTTGGATAGAATGTTAATGTATGTATGCTTAAGCTATGGTAGGATGTTTTTATTGAGTGTCTATGTGCATTACGTGAGTGGTAAAACACTTGTGTGACCCTGACGGGAAGTGTTTAGAACGTCTGCGGTGACATGGACATCCGGTAGCACTTGATCAACATTGTTAGCGGTTTATTGTCACTTCTCATGTTCTGGATGATGGCCTGTAATGAATCAAGCTAATGTTTTGTCTTGGGTGGGTTGTTAGTCATGGGTTGGTGTTGGCGTTATGCTTCTACACAAGGTTTCTTGCTACATGCATTTGGTGATTCAGATGTTTGTGTGAACATATGTGGTTGTTGGAATATGTGTAGTTATACGTGGCCACGCGACAATGCTTGAATAGATTGATTTTGTATTAGCATAATCCTTAGTGTGTTATAACGGTCATTTTCGACCAACTTATGTGGATAGACTGGTATAGACATGGTTTGTGATTTCTCTGTACTTATGGTCTGGATGGCGCTTTGCGCATGTATGAATGTTATGATGATGTTATGCGTACGATTACTTTAATGTAACCTATAGAAATTGAAAAGATGTGCTCAGCCTGGGTAGGGTGTCTAGTATGATGAATCGTACGACCGCGTAAATTGTGTATGAGTATGATGGTGATGAGTGGCGATAACCACAAATGAGGTATACATGTTTCCCCAAGTTTAGAACTAGAAGGAACAATGTATGAGGTATGTAGTTGCGGTTACCACTTAGAAAATATTATAAATGTCCTTGTTAAAGTGTTGTAGAGGTTTGTGATACTTTTTTTTGAATGATCTTCTTTAAGACATACGTATTGAGTATGGTTGTATGTCTAAATTGTTGATGCTTTATTGGTTGGATGAACACAAGAAATTGTTTTCCTATTATGATGAGTGTCTTAGTGATAGGATCATATAGAGATAACACGTAAGGTGTTGTACACTTGTTTATGTTCTTTATGGTGTGCTTTGGTGCGATGTTTTTACGTATCACTTTGGCGGTAGGATGTGTGGTCCTAATTCGAGTTATGGGAATCGATGCGGGATACGTCTTTGCTTGCACACGAGACTGGCAAGATAACAGTGACGAAAGGATGATGATGCGGAGAGATTCAGCACGCAATAACAAGGATTACACGATGACGTATGGAAGAGCTTATTATGGAAGATTTGATTGGCACATCTTATTGGGACTTAGAAATTCAATGATGCTAGTGTTGAGATGAGACAATGAATGTTAAATATGAACGTTGAAAGCTGAGCATCAGGAGAAAAACAAGAATCACAGATGGGCTTTGTGTCCACGTAAATCAACTATGGTTGAAGGGGGTGCTTTAAGTTGGCAAATGCTCAATAGATGTTGCGCATGCTTCCGAAAGTCATCTGAATTTGATGATGGAATAGTCGATGAAAAAAAAACCATTTGTTGCTATTAGTGGAACCTCCAGGTGAAGGTGTTCGCGTTGGGGATTGTTGGGAGTCACATGGTAGCGACCGACCAGTAAAGATGTGTACCACAAGACAGAGCAGCTTCGTGAGTATAAATTCGAAAAAAATTGGTACGTGGAATGTTTAAGCAAATGATACAAGCCGAGAAATTGAAAACAAGCGATGGAGATGGTTCCTTTGACTACCATCTATGATGATTTGATTGGGGATATAGACGACAACATTGATGTCTGATGGTAACTGGGTGTCACACTGTAATGCGGATATGTAGAGATGAGAATGTGGGTACGTATGGTCTTTGGCGAACGGGATTCGAAGACGAATCCTCTTTTAAGAGGGGTAGACTTGTAACATCCCGAATTTTCTAACCCGTATTATTTAGCAAGTGAAAAATGAGACATGCATGCCACGAGACAAAGTAAAGTGTTTGATGCTTGATTTAGATTTAATAGGACTCGAGGGGGTGTTGTGGAAATAAAGAGACTTGGATTTATTACTTTGGGAATCTATACTTTCTATAAAATGAGAAATCCCAATGACATAAGAAAAGCTGTTGTGTCAGCTGGAGAGGCTGTCCAACAAGGCTTTTCTTATGTCATTTTTACATCATAAACATGAATATATAAAATAATTTAAAATACATTTAATGTTCTATCAAACCACAGCCTTGTGTATTTTCAAATATTAAAGGTCTGGCCCACATTCCAAAAGGCAAACCACTGCCTATCTATGAGAAAGTAGCAGCTGGTTCCTTTGGCAAACGTATACTTAGCAGCAACAGTTGTTGTTATCTTCCGTAATGCTTTTAGATAAGCAGATGTTTAACGCTAAGTACCAGGAAATTCAAATTCGAATATGCATGGGAATAAGTAATTAGCAATTTATGCATGTCACTCAGAAACTCCTGTCAATCATCCTTCTTATATAAGGCTTTTCTTCTCATTTCCCTCTTCATATTTCATCACACTTTCATCTTCTCCGATTTTGAAATTTGAAATTTAATCACAATCCGAATTCCGAATTAGAAGCATGTCAATATCAGTTAACAGTAATAATCTTAGTTTTGTTAATGATTTGAATCCTGGGAAGGATATGTGGAACATGAAGGCGAGAATTCTTCGAAAATGGAATCAGGGTTACAAGATGGAGATCATCTTCATTGATGAGAAGGTAATTTGTATCTCTGCTTTTCCGTTTTATTATTATTTTAGAAAATGTAGTGTTGTATGCTAAGAAGATACTTTCTTTAAATGTTCTTCAGGGTGCTAAGATTCAAGCAGGTATTAAGAGTCATCTGATACCTGTTTTTGATGGACAGCTGCAAGAAAATGTTGTTGTGATTCTGTCAAAATTTGGTGTTGGTGAGAATAAAGATTTATATAAAGTAGTAGTGCAGCCTTATAAAATCAACTTTTATAGATGCACGACTGTTACTCCTGTGAGAGATTGGCAAGGTGTTGAGTATGGTTTCAATTTCAGAGCTTATGAAGATATTCTTCAAGGAGAGGCGTTAAACGCTTTAAGTGTTGGTAGTGTATATTTTTGTAATCATGTCTTGCTTGTATAATATTAGAGAGTTTTACTTATATTCTTGTATAATGTGATCATATAGATGTTGTTGGATCTGTGATTTGTTGTGGAGATCTTGAAATCTTTGATCGACCTCCAAAGGAGACTAAGAAGATGAATTTCGAGATTGAAGATTTGGAGTAAGTTGTTGTTTATATGTTCAGTCATGTACTGATCATTAAATGTATTTAATGATGTTAATAAATAAGATGAAGAATGTTTGTATTTAATGTGGGATCATGATAATGGTAATAAATGAGATTTATAGTGTTTGTATGTAATGCTGAATCATGGTAATAAATGAGGTCTACAGTATATTCTTAGTGAATATGCTAGTTAATTTATGGCTCATTTGCTACTTTAATAAATATTATAGCTTTCCTAGTTGATTTTCTGTGTTTACTCATTCATTGTTGTTTTGATATGAATATTCTTTTCATGTAGGGGTAAGGTTTTGCGGTGTACTATGTGGAATGATTATGCTCTGCAGATTAAGGACTTCATTTCTAAAATCCCACCTCATGAGCATGTGATGGCTGTTATACAGCATGGGAAGTGTAAGGAATGGAAAGGTATTTTTGTAAAAATTTTCTGCAAATCATAACTATACTGTTTATTTTTGAAAATATAAAGACAGGTATACATTAAATATCTATATACTTTTCCATGTAGGTGAATATCCTGTTCAAAGTGATAAGTTTGCAACACGAATTTTTCTGAATGAAGAAATTGATGAAGTTGATGAGCTAAGGAGGAGGTAATTTCTCAATGTAATTTCTATTGTATATAGATGTTCAAGTCAAATACTTTGTTTCATCTCATTTGTATACTAATTCTAATCATTTGGGGTATTCAAAAGGATATATTGAACTTTGGACAAGGGAGTGGTTCTACCTCTCAAATGATACTATCGTCAAAGAGTGTTTTTCTATTACATAAAGAATTTGTAACTGAAGGTGTGAAGAAACATGTTGATGAGATTAGCGAGATAGAAAAGGTTTCACAACTTTGTATATAGTTTGGTTTGTCACCTGCGTGTTTTTACAGGAAGTGTCTTGTGTTTTTACAGGAAATGTCTTGTGTTATGGTTAAGATTGTGCAAAAAGAGTATGGTTGGTTTTATGATGCCTGTCGTAAGTGTTTCAAGAAGGTGATGGGTAAAAGTGAATACTTGCAGAATGTTTGAAAATGTTTCAGATGATATTCTTCGATTGCCTGTGACTTCTTTGGTTTGTATCAGATGTCATACTGAATGTACATCGATCACCACAAAGTAAGCAATGATGATTATTTAGCGTAATATTTATATAAGTAACATTCTAAGACTGATATTTGAATATTGTTTTGCAGTTTACTTAGTTAGTTGTGTATATTTCAGGTTCAAGGTGCAAGTGCGGGTGCAGGATGAGAGTGGTAGTGTTTCTTTTGTTATGTTTGATAAAGATGTTCAGAATCTTCTTGGATTAGTGGCGAGTAACATAAGAGAGAGGCAGGTTAAGGCCAATGATAATGGATTCCCTCATTAGATATTTCGATTGGTTGATAAGAAGGCTACTTTTAAGATTGATGTTTCAGAGTTCACTCTTAAAAATGACTATCGTGTTTATACTGTGCAAAAAGCATGTGATGATCCAGTAATAATTGCTGAGTTGGTTGGTGGAGATGGTAATGGTGATGAAAATACTGATGAGGTAGCAACTAAAATTACTCTTTCAATCTATTTATTTTTCTTTTGAGTTTTAAACACTGATTCTGTACTTTTTTATATGATATCATATATTATGATCCTTTAGGTTACTCAAGAGGTAGCTGACGTTAAAGACGTTAACCTTTCAGACTCTTCCCAGATGTCTGCTGAACGAACTTCAAGGGTGAGTATTTATTTTTAAAGTATGTTTAGTACGTTAAAAAAGAGTTCATTATTTTATTAAATGAGATCAATAGTTGTTTTATGATCTATTGCAAGGATGCTGTCTCTGTTACGGCTGACTCTTCAGCCATTGAAGTTGAAAATGATTCTGGATCAAGTCCCAATGGAAAGCGGATGGCTCGAGATGCTGATGTTGTCAACGTTGGTGAGCTATCCACTAATGTGAGAAGAGCCCGGAAGAAGCTGACTAAGGTTAACAATTAGATGCTTATGAAAAAACAACGCTTATGAGAGATAAGTAGAAACCACTTATTTTTGAAGAATCCTTGTGGTTTTTATTTTTGTCTGTTAACTGTTGTTTTAACAAACTGTGGTTAAAAGTTTGGTTTGTAACGGCTACGATGATGAAAATGATATGTAATGTCTATGGTTTGAATATCAAGTAAGGTTAACCTTTTGTTTGTTATATAATATAATATTGTTATTATACATTATATACATTTTTGGTGATATTGATGGACTGAATAAGTAGTAGGGATGTATATTATTGTTAGATTGATGAATGAAAATTTAATCAATTGGTTAGTCGGAAAACTGTTGGGGTCTGAGATACATTAACATCTGTAAGAGGCTAAGCACTGTTATAGCGTGCAAACATCTGTTAACCCCTAAGCACTGTTAAAAGATATGTTAAAGGCTAAGCACTGTTATATCGTGCTTCAACAGACCTTATGAGCTGTTGATCATCATCTGTTAAAGATCTTATATTATAGATCTTCAGTTGAATTGTGTAATATATGTTGGTGAACAGCAGGACTTAGGTTCATCATACATTTTACTTCATCAGCAGAGGTTCTCTTTAGCAGACCTTTGCTTCAGCAGTTTTTGTCTTAACATACCTTTTGGTTCATCAGCAGAGTTGGTTTGGCTATTGATGGACTGGATAAGTAGTAAGGTTGTATATTATTGTTAGATTGATGAATGAAAATTTAATCAATTGGTTAGTCGGAAAACTGTTGGGGTCTGAGATACATTAACATCTGTTAGAGTCTAAGCACTGTTATAGCGTGCTAACATATGTTAACCCCTAATCACTGTTAAAGATCTATTAAAGGCTAAGCACTGTTATAGCATGCTTCAATAGACCTTATGAGCTGTTGATCATAATCTTTTAAAGATCTTATATTATAGATCTTCTGTTGAATTTTGTAATATCTGTTGGTGAATAGCAGGACTTAGGTTCATCATACATTTTACTTCATCAGCAGAGGTTCTCTTTAGCAGACCTTTGCTTCAGCAGTCTTTGTCTTAACAGACCTTTTGGTTCATTAGCAGAGTTTGTTTGGCTATTGATGTACTGGATAAATAGTAAGGTTGTATATTATTGTTAGATTGATGAATGAAAATTTAATCAATTGGTTAGTCGGAAAACTGTTGGGGTATGAGATACATTAACATTTGTTAGAGGCTAAGCACTGTTATAGCGTGCTAACATCTGTTAACCCCTAAGCACTGTTAAAGATGGCTAAGCACTGTTATAGCGTGCTTCAACAGACCTTATGAGTTGTTTATCATCATCTATTAAAGATCTTATATTATAGATCTTCTGTTGAATTGTGTAATATCTGTTGGTGAACAGCAGGACTTAGGTTCATCATACATTTTACTTCATCAGCAGAGGTTCTCTTTAGCAGACCTTTGTGTCACACCCCGACCGCGTAAAACAACAAATCGCGGTGGAATCGTCGGGGAGTGTTGTAACAGAACCATTGTTTCAAAACACACGGAAATTTGAAGTTTCGTTTTATTAAACATTAAATATTTACTTTGTCTGGAAATCTAAATAAACAAGTTAAACATAGTCTATCATTGTTATTAAGTTACTAAGGCCTCGTCCAGTCCTATGTGAGCATGCATCCTAGCAATCAACATCATTCAACAACACTTGAAACATATGTGAAAACAAAGTCAGCAAAGAAATGCTGGCGAGTACATAGGTTTTTGAGAGTGTCGGATTCATGGCTAGTTTACATGTTGCAATACTTAATTAAAAACCTTGTTTTGAAAAGTATAGTATTGCGACATAATTAACCAACTCAAATCAAGTTAGTTATAATTTATAAAATCTCGTAGCCATGATTCTTAACCCAAAACATTTATTTAATTAAATCAAATTGTAAAACATCTCATAAAAACTTGTTAATAAATCTCGTTAATAAAATTCGTTTATAAAACTTGTTTGGTTTATATCATTTCAAAAACCTCGTTTGTGTGACATCGTTTCAAAATCGTTTACCCAAGTGAACTAAACAACGCCACGGTATATAATACGATGAAAACACTTATATATAGGAAGTACCAGCGGCGTATCCACCATGCTTTCATCACATTACACCTGTCCCGTTACCTAATCACTTCCATAAAACCAATCGTTTACCCAAATCGTTTAATTCGTTAAAAATCGCTTTAGTCGTTTAAATCATTCTCGTTTTAAATTGTGAAAACTAGTTTTGATTGTCTCGCTAATAACATCCAAACCTTCGCAACTCGCCTATCGCTTCTCGCATTAATAAACCACCAAAGGGTAAATTAACAATCACAAATTCAGTCGTTACCCACCTAACCCACACATAACCATGGGTGCAGTCTGATAACGGGATTTGTCAGATCCTATGGTACCATAACCTAATACTGGTCGGTTCGGCCAAAACTAATGAATGTTATTCGTTATGTAAATACAACCAACATGTTTGTTTACTTTATCACAATCGTTGTGACAACCCGTATTCCCAAGGTCAGCATTGTTAAATCTTGTGACATCTGACTTATATCACTACTGTTCATACTCCACTGGATGACATCATTATGACATTATTGCATAAACTTGTTAAACTTGTTCAAATGATATCGAATCACCATGATTAAATGGTTGTGAGTTGCGGTGTTAATTGTTAAATGCCTAGTTTAGTTGAACGTATACTCTAGCCGCCTAATGTACCCACACTAGTATTGTTATGAACTTTGGCCCAAGATTTGTGTTAATTGAGATAGGTCTCGGCCCAAGAAGAAGCCCACCCAAGGCTGTTATGCCTCCTGCTTATATGTACGTATGAATGGGTTGCAATATTCATTATTTAACAAACTTTACACAAAAGAAAAACCCTAATCAACCCTACCCTTCTTTCATTATTACGTACGGCAATCAGGAGACCCCCCCCCCCCCCCCCCCCCCCCCATCAAGGCGATCTTGTAGTCTTGAGACATCAGTCTATTTGTTCGAGCCCTGCTTGGTTAGTAGATTTACATTGTGCTAATTAAACTTTAGATTATTTGATTTTCTTATGATGTTATAATCGTTCTAATTAGTACATGTGTGTGCATGATGGTAGGATCTCATATATATATACCAACTGATTAGAGTGAGTTAGTGGTTAATGATATAGGGTTTATGTGTGTCATGATTTGATAACATGCTAATAGATCACCGAAACAGATTGATTGTTCATGTGTAATGTTCGGACGGATTGATGATTTCATAATGATTTGTTAGGGTATGGTTATTGTATAATGAATTCTCGGAAACTGGTCGTAGTATAATGATTTGTTAAGCATGTTTATTATATAATGGATCGCCAAATTGTGTTACTATATGATGGTTTACTGTTATGTAAATGAAATAAGGAACAAGTGTGGATTGAACAATAACTGTACATTCGTAAATAAGCCAAATAGTGGACTGACCAAGTATGGCTGTTTCCTTATTAATAGAATAACTTGGCTAGTAGGTGGGGAATATTGGCCCTGAATTACGTGTCATGTTGGGTGATCTCGGTATCGATTAAATGCTCATGGATGATGATATATGTTTTTCTAAGTAATCATATGAACTGGTAATGGGTGGGTTATTGTTTGGGATGTTAAATAAATGATAGGTTATCTTAATGCCATAGATAATGGAATATGAGCTGGAATTTAAAAGAATAGATGTTATACATATGTGGCAGTGGGTTGGGATTTAGCAAGTAGAATAGGGAATAGATATCTATACAGGAAGTTGTTTGAGTAGGTTGTGTATTCGCATTCAAAGATTTAGGATTTGGGCCGCATAACACACTGATTACACAAGCACACTTAAGCCAGTTGTTGGAATTGGGCTGTGAAGTTGGGCCCCTGAACACAATAAACCAACCGATTGGGTTGGGTAACATTTGTGATATGTGATAATTATTTGAGCCACATGTATTACTTCACTGTGTGGGGTAAGTTGAAACAAGTAATTGAGCATGATAGTGTTTCACATTAATTTAATTTGTATGTATGTCAGATTAATTGAATATGTAGGCAAAGTATTTGACTGTTATGTATATACGGGTATATGCTAAATCAATAGGGATTGGATGAATTATGTGATGTAATACTAGTTAGTCGTGAGTCTATTGTTCCGGATGTATAGTAAGGATCAATAACTATGTGTTGTGTGTTATTGCCTGCCAAAAAGTATTACATTAGACATCGGATTGTTTGAACATTAAGGTATTGCAAAACTCTACTCGTGTACTCACTATTCTGACATTATACCTTAGGTCGCGAGTAGCGGACTTAACATTACTTAACGTTAGAAGTATATTATCAAACCGAGCACGCTAAGGTGAGTTCACTACATTCGAGCATGCGTCCCAGTGGTTGGGGACAGTCAGTGGTTTGGGTAAAAACGGGTATATTGGTTAATATTCTCACCTATCATTTTTGTAAGTCCCTTATTCGGGTATTAGTTGGTAGCGCTACTTAGGTTTGGCACCCTCACACCGCTCCTGGATAGGACGGATGTGAACTAATGACCCAGTCGGGCCCAGTACTAGATAGGAGTACGTGGGATAGGGCAGTCATGTACATCAGGAGCCGTCTTGTTCGGAATTGAGATATTAACAATATTACTTGCATTGGTTATTGAACTGTTTTACATACAACTGGTAACAAACGTTTTTCTAAAACTGTGGACTCACCAGCTTTGTCTGATACACTTGTTACATGCTCGCAGGTCGTTAGATGATTGGAACAGGAGCTTGTTGGCTGGAGAGCAAGAGTGGTCATGGTCATGCTGAGGAATTTGTTTATCACATACTTATTTATTACATTCGTTTAGTACTTACTTTATGATAACTTTACGCTTCCGCTGAACTTATGGTTTTGGATAACTTATGTTTGGAACTTCAGTATTATTAAGCAATGGAACTTCATTTTAAACTTGTGATTCAATGTAATTGGTGGCTCATTGCTAGTCATCACACGCTTAACAGGGACACTCCCTAAGTGGTAAATTGAGGGTGTGACAATCGTTATTTATTTTGTATAAACCATATCATTTACTTTTGAAACCATCGTTAAAACCTCGAAAACATTTAGCACATATGAATCACCCCAAAACAATTGAAAACAGTAAAATAGGGGAACTATGTACTCACCTGAGAATGCATAGAAGTCTTGAACAACAACCAAGCAAAGCTAGAGGGAGCAAGGAATTAATCGGCAACCTAATAACTATATAAGTAAATCGGACCTAAGTCGGAAGATCGGATAGGATGAGGTTTTGTAAACCAAATGAGTATTGGAACTCATATGACATGGTTTAACAAAGCCTACATTCTAAATCGAAACCTAACCTAAGTGCTTTCGACCCATAGCGACCCATTAAGGTAGCTTACGCTACTTTAACGTGTTGTTCGCGCAAAGCGTGTTCGAGACGTCTAACTAGTCCTATGAGAAGTATTATATGCCTAAACATGTTGCATAATCAATTAAGTGACAAAAGTTTGTGTTACATATGCTTAATTACCAATTATGCATGAAAAGAGCATTTTGGTCATTTACCTAAGGCATATCAACTACCTATCATACAACTAATTAAACCTAAGTGACCATAAGGTATAACCTCAGAAGGTTATTCCCTATACAACTATGGTCACTAAACATGTTTGGTCGGATCCTAATGATCGACCGACCAAACGGGTCGAGTTCGAAAGTCTAAGCGGGTGTTTAGTCCGCTTGACTTAGGACTCTACACAAGCACTAATCTAAAAGTGACGAGCTAAACATGCTAAAACATGTTTAGTTAAGTTAGAAAACAAGTTTTGGTATCAAAACAAACAGTTTTGATACCCAAGAGTAGTTTGGTTACAAAATACGCATAAATACGCATTTTGGCCGAAACTACGACTCGTCACTAAGCCTAGATAACGTGGTAATCATTAGGTATAGTCACTAGGGACTATAACCATCGTGATTACGCTCACGTTATGAAGTTCAAACGAACTTCGCATTGACCATAAACTGGTCAATGCAGAAAGTCAAACGCAGTTTGACTTTTAAGCTAAAAACGCATAAAAAGAACGAAGGAATACTTACAAAGGGTCCCCGCAAGTTTGATTTCCCAAGTATTCTCAGGTATGAAGTGGTTAACACTCCAAGTTAGAGAAATCTCAGAAAATCAAGTGGGTTTTGAACAATAGGGGTGGGGTACTTATAGGATTTCTAGGACCGTTAGGATCGTTCCTCGATTCCCGAGCTTTAATCTCGACCATACACTTGCATCCATAGTTTTGTAAAACCATGGGAACCTTAGAATGGACCCTAGTTTGCTAAAATACCATTGGCATGAGTGTATAACAGCTGGAACAGCAAGAAAAATCAGTTTTGCAGGTTTGACAATTTTAGGCGGGCCACGTAAGATTCAAGGGAGGCTTACGCGGGCCGCCTGAGCCTCTGATCAGCAAATAAGTTTCAAAAGCTGCAATTTTGGTCCCTGCATGCTTCTAAGCTCATTTTCAACACGTTTAAGGCCCGTTAAGCCAACTTTAAGGCCCTAAAATGAAGTTAAAGTATAGAAAACTTAAAACATGCTCAAAAATATCTCGGATGTCGGATCGTTTGGTCGTATGGTTGCGTTGTTCGGTTAATTACGACGGAAGTCGCAACGAACGCAAAAACGATCCAAATTAAGCGACGAATGGAATTTTATCAAACCAATCACTAAAATAGAATATTTTAATGATTACATAAATTTTTGGATGTCCGGATATATTCAGAACGTAAGATATGCGCGAAAATGCAAACTTATGCACTTTTTGACGCTTTTAGTCCCTATTGATCAATAAAGTTTATTTTAGCATACCGAACCCCTCAAAGCCTATTTCTAAGCTATGTAAAGGATATTTAGGGTATGTTTGACTTATGATCGAGTTCTGAAATGTTTGTTACTATACAAATCGGTATAGTTTCACAGTTTGACACAAATAGTCCCTGCGATCGAACAAACTTGATTTCAACACACCAAACCATCCAATGCTTATTTCTAAGTCATGTGGAGGTTATTTAAGGTATGTTAAGCCTATGTCACTGTTCCGGAGTGTTTGTTGCATTAAACTGGTTATGTTTACGCATCAGTGCGCGTATAACATTCCAGAAAGCGATTTAGAGCTCGAAATCGAACGAGAATTGATATGTGCAAATGATACACATATTTATACAAATCCAAAGTATGAAATACAATATTTCATTGATTTGGTATTTTTTTGATGGCCGTTGAGGCATAGATGTCACACTTTGCTTCAGCAGTCTTTGTCTTAACAGAACTTTTGGTTCACCAGCAGAGTTTATTTGGCTATTTATGGACTGGATAAGTAGTAGGGTTGTATATTATTGTTAGATTGATGAATGAAAATTTAATCAATTGGTTAAGTAGTAGGGTTGTATATTATTGTTAGTAGCGTGCTAACATCTGTTAACCCCTAAGCACTGTTAAAGATCTGTTAAAGGCTAAGCACTGTTATAGCGTGCTTCAACAGACCTTATGAGTTGTTGATCATCATCTGTTAAAGATCTTATATTATAGATCTTCTGTTGAATTGTGTAATATCTGTTGGTGCACAGCAGAACTTAGGTTCATCATACATTTTGCTTCATCAGCAGAGGTAAAACAACAAAGTTTTGAAAGTTTATATTAAGACTACATAACTTCATTCTGAAGTTAGTTTTCAAACAAGAAATTTGTCCATCAAACATGTCAACTAAACCATAAATTATACAAGGCTAAAAAGGTGTTCAAAGATCATGTCAACAAACTTCAAAGTGTATTTTTTCTCCTCTTACACTTTTTTCATCAACTATCTCAAACATCAGCTTTTTCCCCACAGATATTCCCGTTTCATCCATGATACGCTGCCAGTCTGTATGCATCACTAGATGGTTGTTGTCGTTAGGTCTTCTAGGATCTCTTCTAACAACCAGCTGTACCAAAAACTTCACATGACTAAATGACAACACAGCTCTCTACGGTAATCATTTAGCTGGTGTTCTCGAACAAAGTTCCTCGGTATTGCCTGTAGAGGAAAATTCTTTCTTTAATTATTCATTCAAAACAGCATATACTTTAAGAAATAACAGATAGATCCAAGATTATAAGTAAAATCAACCATATTAAAAGTAGATATGTAAATACCAAGTTGTGTGTCTCTAAAACAAGGTATTCAAGCTGTTTTTTATAATGTGTACGCCTTTTGTGGTGTTGGTGATTGGTACGGCTGCAGTGATGTTTTTTCTCCACGTGAAGTGCAATACCGTCTTTGTTAAAAACCTTCACAGTGAAGTTAAAGTCGTCTTCAGGAGTACTTCCCGTCCATTGAAACAGCAGTTGGCAGCTTTCCTCAATGTCATTTTCGAAGCAAAAAGTTGTCCATCCTGGTCCCATAAAACCAGCAGCTAATCCCTTTTTGTTTTCAGGAGAGAAAACATAATGCACATCAACTTTACTACTCTGCTTTGGTCCATGTACTTTGGCAACCAAGTTATCAATTTTTAATCTCCTTTGCGACAACAGCTTCAGCAAATCGTGCGGTAAATGCTATAATTTTCATATATTTTAGAAATGTCATATTAGATTTTATATAGGATACAAAATATAAATTAGAATTTTTCTAACAGTCCAAAAGATACACTGGTAATATATAAAAATAAGTAGTAGTTTTTAACCTGCTTGCAGTATGTTTCTTCTTCAGCCTGTATCAAGCATCCATGAACATAATCTCTGCTCGAGCCATCTTTTCTAATCTCCAATACCTCATTGTTCAAAGAATTTATCTCAAATTTTGCTTCCTTCAATTTTTTTAAACACAGCTTGTCTATTTTGTTATTTCTATAACTTTCAACAAACCGGGTCCATTCTGGCCCGTTTATCCTCTTACTTTTATGACCGATACTCTGTACTGCAATCTTATACTTAAAACCCGTATAATCAACCAACTTTATCACTTCACACTTTCTTGGTAATTGGTTAGCCATTATATTTGGAAGTACCTATGTATATAAAATACACAACATTTAATATATCATTAATTTTATAAATACAGTTTTTAGCATACAATTGTGATTTGAGCTAATTTGTTCTAAGAATATAGCTTACCAATCCCTCATTTAGGTCTGCCAATTGAGAGACGTTGATAATTATCATAAACTCCATCTGAAAGTAAAAAATACAATAACAGTTAAATACTAAAATATAAAATCAATTGTATCTGAAAAACATTGTATTTAAGGTATAAAAAAATATCCAACACTCTGTAGGACAAAACTTATATGTTGTGTACTTCAATATGGTCCCTACAACCAACACTATGAATCTAACACTGTGTAAGATCAAATTTTTATTCTTGTATAATAAAAAAAGTATTATATGGCAATAAAGTTTTCAAATATCCATGTTTGTGTCAACTTCAAACTCCAGTTTTTTTTTTTCAGTAGACAAGGCTATATTCACTTACAAATGAGACATATGAGTACTATAAACTGATTGCAGAATATTTTATGAAAATTAATATTGATAGAACAGATGTATCAACACTACATGACAGTTCATACAATAATTCTAAAACCATTCGTAAAATTTACAACCAAATATTTATGAAACAACAATATTTCAGATTGTTATTTAAATGGAATGAATCAAAATGTAACTAAATTAGTTGATATAAATCTTATTATAAAATAAAGAAAATAAGCTCATGTAAGTTTATCTATTTTAACATCAGTAGATTATAATTTTGATGTTTATATAATTTGAAATGAGGAAACTGAAAGGAACATGTCAAAGCATACCTATGAAATACAAAAGAGAACAAAAAAAATACCTGATCTAAAACTTTAAACTTCTGATCGTCAAGTCTGAGGAAGAAGAAACTGTAGAGTTTTTTCGCCAGAGAAGAAGAGGTGAGATTGTATTGGGATTGTTGAAAATAAGATATTTATCTATTAACTTGTAATTGTTTATTTATTTAACTTATAATAATCTTTAATATCGGGATTTAAAAACTATTTTTAATTATATAAATATAAATATATTAAATTAATAGATAAGTTTTTCGTATTTAACATTTTAAATTTATATTCAAACAGTGGTTATTGCTGTGCAAAAATTGCGATGTTTTAATGTAAAAGGGGGTAAAGTATAAATTTTACAAAATTTAATTTCAACCAAACAGTGTAAATGTAACATCTGTATTAACTCCATTTAATATATTTTTCATCTCCATTATTGAATATAAGCTCCAGAAAAGATATTCAGAAGTTTTCTCAAATAACTTTCTTATCAAAATCGGTAAGGTTCTATTGCATAATATAGATTACACGCTATAAAATCAAGTATTGTTTCTTTGAATTTATTGTTTGTATTATATATGTTAGATTAATCATTATTTGATGTTATGAGTATGTGTTTGTCACTGACGGCGTTTCATATTCTCTCTTTAAGCTAATAATAGTTGCTGTAATCCGGTGTATTTTTATTGATTAAGTACTGCATTAACTTAAATGAAGTTACTGATAGCATTCTCTGTCACAATTTGTGCATGCCTCTTCGTGATGTTGTCTTCTACATTACGATTGATAAATCAACCATATAATTTTTGGTTGATGCTCATTTGCTTAATTGTTGTGAGAGATGACGATTTTCGTTTTGTGCTTTGTTTTTATAATACCTTAAGTGTGTGAATATACCACTTGATTTTTATAATAACTTGTAAGTTTAAATTGTTTATTGTAGATATGAATCTATCCAATCAAACACCATCCTTTTTACAATTCCTTAATGAAGATGATTTTATATTTTTGGAATGTTTTTTAACTTTCTTGCTACTATTAGGATTCTACGTTAGTTTTTTATGTAAGATGTTTGTTAACTACTGTTACAGAATATACCACTTGATTTTCAGACTCTGTTGTGGGGCAAGGAGGTCCCACATGGGCGAATTGTAGAGTTACTTGATGGTGACAAATCATGGTTAGTACGAGTAAGGAAGAGAGATGATCATTGTATATTTACGGAGGGATGGACAAAGTTTGTTAGAGATTGTTGTTTGAAAACGAAAGATGCTGTTTTGGTGAAAGCTATTGGACGTTTTTCGTTCGTTGTCTCATGTTTTAAAGAAAAAGTGTACGAGAACTCTTACATTTCAGCAAATATTAGCCCTGAAGTTTCCATGACTGTAAGTAACGATATATTATTTCGTTACTTACTCTAAATATTTTATGCTATCTCAACAGCTTGCTAACATCTATTTTCCCTTTTAACGTCTGTTTCCTTATAATCTTAACATCTGTTGACTAACTTTTTTAACTTCTGTTGACTAAGTCTTTTAGCCAAGGTTGACTAACATCTGATATTTAAGATCTGTCCACGTTGCAACCTCTGGTGGACATAATGGATGACAGTTGTTACGAAACCTCTGTTGGATAGCAACAGAGGTATGTAATAGTTGATAGCCAAACAGTGGTTAGGTTGTGTGTAAATATTGTAACTACTGTTGACTAACCCTGTTTATACATGGTTTATACATTGATACGTGCACTAGTTTGATACATGGTTTTTAATTCGTATAAACATAAGCTTAACTCGTAAACAATGATCGTGTGTTCGTAATCTTTAAATCTTCATACATTTAAACACTTAGTTATTCGATTATAAGACTAAGTTATATGTTTTTTTTTTCACTTGATCATACCAAACTATAAACCATACATATTTGTTACATTTCATGTGTTATACACACCTATGTTATCAGACTTTTTGCTAAATTAAAACATGTCATTTATGCATTTTCGACCTTGTTACAAGTTACATACATACTAGAAACCAAGTAACACTTTATTAAAAATCAAATATATACCTTTTAATGTCAAAAAAATAAAATAAAATAAAAATTATAGGGCTGTTAACAGCCTTGCATCAGCCCACTTAATTTCCTTGTTTTTACTTATTTAGCCCACTAAACACTTTCAAAGCCCAACCCAAAGAAACCCTAATCCATCCCCTATATAACCCAAGCCTCCTCCAAGCATTTTTCACTTCCTAAACACTCTCCATTCACTCTCAAACACTCCAAACCGTAGCTGATTGCAGAAGTTCGAGCAGATTTATACCACTTCACTAAAGTGAGCATAACTCACTCAATTCTTATCCGATTCACTCGATTCTTTTTCCTCCTACTTTGTATTGACCTTAGCTACGTTTCCATGGGTTTTCCCTGGAAAACCAGAGCCTAGAATGTTGCCAAAAGGGCTCCAAAGTGGACTGATTTTTCTGTTCTTGTTTCAAACTTTGATAAACTTGTTTAAACTTGAGGAAACTCATCTCAAACCTATGTCCTTATGCTTATAACCATTTCTATGGTTAGTTAGGTTTAAAAAAAGGTTGAGACATTCATAATCAGAGGTATAAACCTCACAAACTTTCTGTTTTGTTCAAGGGTTTTAATCCACAAGTGATGCTCAAGTTCAAGACTTGATGATTGTGTGATTTAGGATTAGCTTCGGCTAACCTACTTGAAAATCCACACATTGCTTGATGTTTTCTCATATATTAGTTGTTCATATTCTATTGTTTCTTGTAAGTTCATGACCCTCCTTGTTGTTCATAACAACAAGTGTAGTGGTGAACAATAGAGGTACCTAAATGGAAGCTTTGTTCTTCCTACCTCATGTATGAATTTCATGATACTTAGAGGTGCCTAAATGAAGACTTTAATCTTCTACTTCATGCTTGACTTATATGATGTAATATACACTATGTAATACTTATGTAACAACCAAATAATCCAACTCTTGGTGATGAACTAATGGACATTCGTCAAGCTAGTAGATTGTATCATCTTAGGCCGTGACAACTTGTCTCGATTCTAATGAAACTTTGTTCCATGAAAACATTTAAACTCTTTTAGAGTTTCATAGTGTCAAGAACAGGTGTCATAGGTGTTAGATGATTATTTTCATAAGTTTATTTTTCATGTTATTTAAACTCCAAATCCCTAGAACCATATGTAAACACGTCTTAAACTCCAAATCGAACACATTCAACTTCCTAGTCTCAACAACTTCGTCACATGGGATAATCGGAAAGCATATGCAACTTTGTGAGTACACTTGACCCATTTTTCTTTTAATACACTTTGGGTGTAACATGTTTTACTTGTTAAAATGCACGATTCACAAACATGCTTTTATTCGTTCAATCCTTAAACATGCTTTGCTATGCTTAGGTTCATGCTAGAATACATACTACTTGTTAACTCGGCTTAACAATTATAGCACTATAGGAGTAGCAAACCACCCGACGGGGTTTTGTTGAGTCTTTATTCTATAACGGTCTTGTCACTTTTGTGTCGAGGGATGCTAAATACTAGTGGACACTAGAATTGACATATTGTTATGCATGATAGATTGACCTTGTATACCAATTGCTATGTTGGATTGAAAATACCTTTTCTGCTACGAACATGTGTAGATTTTAGTAGATTTGAACCTTAGATAATGTTTACTTTAAACTGATTTTGTGATTTTATTGAGGTCAGGTCTTCTACGTAGTTACGTGATAAGATTGGAAGCTATGTTTACCATGATTATCTGTATAATTTGTAGATTTGAACCTGAAAAAGCGTGTTTAATTTAATTGAATTAATTATTAATTTGAGGTTTTATGAATATTAGGCCTTGTATGTAGGAACTGTAGTTTTATTTTTTGCTTAACTGCTGAAGAGTTTATATATATACTTAATACTGAATTTCATTTTCCCAGGTTCAAAAAATGGCATCCAGAGTGATTTTACACTCTGGCAAACGTCTTCTTGGCAAGACGGTGGCACCGCCGTCACTGGCATTGGGTTACTGTTCTGAGGAGACACCAAATCTTGTGGAGCCAACGGTTTTTAATGGTATCAAGATCAAGTACCGCAAAATTTCAAACACTAGAGAGGTTGAGCGGGTCGACGTAAAAAAGGGCAAGTTTGTGAAATTGCCAGCTATGGGCGAGAAAGCAATGAAAGAGGTGGTTGACCGTTTTCTAGCTAAATCGGCAGCAGTTAAACAAGTTGAAGTTACTGTAACTCCACCTCCACCTCCGACACCAACAGGAACCAAGGAGGAGCTCAAAGAGTTCTTTTGGAAGTTTGGTCATAATCTATCTGACCTATTAGGGGGGTTGTTAGCTGCTGCCATCGTTGGCTGGTTTGCAAGGGAGGTTCTCGAGGTCAAGGAAAAACCTGGCGATGGCAGCGACGGCTGCGGCAGTGGCGATGACGGTGGCGGAGGTTAACTTTTATTCTAGATACAATCAAATTCTTTTTATGATCACTTTTTTTAATCTAACCATCCGACTCATGATTAACTCTCTCGAGACTGGTGAAAGGAATATCCCAATTGTTTGTTTGCTGTGATTTTGTTTAACAATATATGAAAACATAATAGGTTTTATCAATAGTAGAAAACACGAAGTAAAGAACACTGACATCAAAAATAATGTGCATTTAATTAAGTAAAAGATAATCAAGCACACTAATCCATGGGTCAATCAGATCCAGTCTAAGATTTTCTTAATCCAACTCAAACTATAATTGATTTCTAGATCAATGTGATAACTAATCATAATCAACTACTAGCTAATCAAACCAGTCTAGCTAATCATATAACAACCGCTTGTTGCCGGAGAAGGTTGAGGAGCAGGAACGAATTCAACCACATTTACAGTTAGAAAACCATGCATACTATATTTTATGGATAATTATTATTTTAGTTTAATCTCTTCTAATTAATTACTAGTAGTAAAACCCATGTGCAAACACGGGTGGTCGTTAGAAAACCATGCATACTATATTTTATTAATCGATGAATGATTATACATTTTTAAGGTTTAATTAAAAATGGATTATAAAGAAAAGGAACATCAATTAAATAACAAATAAAGGATATGTAAGGATACTTTGGTTTGATTAATAAGTTGTTTAATACTATTTGAAGTTAAGTTTATGCCACTGTTGGACTTGGAGAAAACAGTGGTTCAAACCACTGTTGGGTAATTTTTTATTGGGTTTATTGGGTTAAAATAAGTTTTGTGCAGAAAACAGTGGTTGAAACCATTATTAGGTTAAAAATGTGGTTCAGTGGTTTCAACCATTGTTTTCTCCACAAAACACTGTTTTAGCCGAACAGCGGTTTCAAACCACAGTTGTAACCCAACAGTGGTTTCAACCGCTGTTTTCTCCACAAAACACTGTTTTCTCCACACGATAACTTACATATACTTTTTCAGCTCGTTTCGTACAAAACGTCAATTCCTCCAAGTTATATATGTCAATGTCCCCGTCCCATAATTTTTGTTTGAATTCTTTAGTGAGATGGGTTTCCAGAAAGATTTGTTTAAAATTGGGTTCCTCGTTCATTTTCCTATTCTACATAAAATAGAGTGCAGTTAATGTAAAATGTTCAAGTAAAACCAATTACTTAAGATTATAAGTATGATTAGCTTACCATTCGGGCACGACGCTCAGCATATCCCATTGATCCACCCGTGTGTCGCGATGACTTCCCACTCATATCAGCGCTCCTGCGGTTTCATGACCCACTATTGGACTTGTTAAGCCAACCAGGTGTGTTCCAACGCTATAAAGAGTGTGTATGTATATGTGTGTATCGTATGTTAAAGGAAATAATAAGACAAAAAAGGTACTAACTCGCTTACCCTACATAATTCACGCCATACTTCAAGAGACATTGAATGAGGCGGATAATCACGAATTATGTCAAATTATAGATAATTATTTGGATCCATATCTTCTCGGACGCGTGATGCCATCCTTGTGGAGATTATTCTCAAATGCCTCATTATGTCACTATAACGTGTCTTTAGCACGTTAATAAACCATAGGAAATTGTATTGATACATTGATTGTTTCCTACGCCTTTATGACAATTTGCAATGGTTTTAAGCATTTTGTCATAAGTGCGTAGGAAATTGTATTGATACAAGGATATTTGTCAGAAATGTGTCACAAGTTGTGACGCAATCCCGACGGATGGTTTATTTTAATTAATAAATAAATATTTTGTCAGAATTGTGTAGGAAATGCTATCATTTCCCTTATTTATTTTGCATATATTAATATTTATTCGGTAAACAATTATATTTAAATATGGTTTAAACAATTCTGCATGAAGCTACCCGACATTTGAAGATGGCATTTCTAGTTGAAGATGATGCTTTAATAAATAAAGTTTAAACACTAAAATATTTGTATTTTTAGTTTGGGTGTTTCCCATGATTGGGAATTTGACTTAAATGTTTTCCGCTGCGTATTTTTCAAATTATGAAATTAATAACTAAAATTTTCAAGTGTTTGGACCGTTTATGCAATGATGTCCCAATTGTGAGACACCTGGATTTTAGGGTCTTACAAGTTGGTATAAGAGCTATAGTTCGAGAGATTCGGGCATCCATTAATGCCTGGACTTGAACTGAGAATGGGATCAAGCTAGAAATGACAATACGGGTAGCCGCATGCCAAGAGTTACTCTTTACTGTATTGAAGTTTGGTTAGATGTTTTTTCATTGAATGCTTAACAAAATGAGGGGATGGGTGGGAGGTTAATGCTAGTTTATATGATTAGTTTGGAAATTTTACTACTGAGTGCCTAAATAAGTTAATCACTAGACGCGCTAGATGGAATGCTAATATCTTTATGTTTTTGTGGTATATTAGGATGTTTTTCCTTTGAATGCCTAAGGGCATGATGTGTTAGGTAGAATTCCAGTACCTTCATGCTTGATGTATGCATTTATGTTTCTCATTAAGTGTTTAATTGCACCATATGGTAGATTGAATGTTAATGCTCTTGTGTTTTGGAGGTAGGACATGATACCTTCCTTGTATGGTTAGTTTTCTGATTCGTTGTATAGAATGTTAATGTATGTATGCTTAAGCTATGGTAGGATGTTTTTCTTGAGTGTCTATGTGCATTACGTGGGTGGTAAAACACTAGTGTGACCGTGACGGGAAGTGTTTAGAACGTCTGCGGTGACACGGACATCCGGTAGCACTTGATCAACATTGTTGGCGGTCTATTGTCACTTCTCATGTTCTGGATGATGGCCTGTAATGAATCAAGCTAATGTTTTGTCTTGGGTGGGTTGTTAGTCATGGGTTGGCGTTATGCTTCTACATAAGGTTTCTTGCTACATGCATTTGGTGATTCAGATGTTTGTGCGAACATATGTGGTTGTTGGAATATGTGTAGTTATACGTGACCACGCGACAATGCTTGAATAGATTGATTTTCTATTAGCATAATCCTTAGTATGTTATAACGGTCATTTTCGTCAAACTTATGTGGATAGACTGGTATAGACATGGTTTGTGATTTCTCTGTACTTATGGTCTGGATGGCGCTTTGCGCATATATGAATGTTATGATGATGTTATGCGTACGGTTACTTTAATGTAACCTATAGAAATTGAAAAGATGTGCTCAGCCTGGGTAGGGTGTCTAGTACGATAATTGGTACGACCGCGTAAATTGTGTATGAGTATGATGGTGATGAGTGGCGATAACCACAAATGAGGTATACATGTTTCCCCAGGTTTAGAACTAGAAGGAACGATGTATGAGGTATGTAGTTGCGGTTACCACTTAGAAAATGTTATGAATGTCCTTGTTAAAGTGTTGTAGAGGTTTGTGATACTTTTTTTTAATGATCTTCTTTAAGACATACGTATTGAGTATGGTTGTATGTCTAAATTGTTGATGCTTTATTGGTTTGATGAACACAAGAAATTGTTTTCCTATTATGATGAGTGTCTTAGTGATAGATCATATAGAGATAGCACGTAAGGTGTTGTACACTTGTTTATGTTCTTTATGGTGTGCTTTGGTGCGATGTTTTTGAGTGTCACTTTGGCGGTAGGATGTGTGGTCCTAATTCGAGTTATGGGAATCGATGCGGGATACGTCTTTGCTTGCACACGAGACTGGCAAGATAACAGTGACGAAAGGATGATGATGCGTAGAGATTTAGCACGCAATAACAAGGATTACACGACGACGTATGGAAGAACTTATTATGGAAGATTTGATTGGTGCATCTTCTTGGGACTTAGAAAGTCAATGATGCTAGTGTTGAGATGAGACAATGAATGTTAAATATGAACGTTGAGAGCTGAGCATCAGGAGAAAAACAAGAATCACCGATGGGCTTTGTGTCCACGTAAATCAACTATGGTAGATAGGGGTGCTTTAAGTTGAAAAACACTCAATAAATGTTGTGCATGCTTCCAAAAGTCATCTGAATTTGATGATGGAATAGTCGATGAAAAAAAACCATTTGTTGCTATTAGTGGAACCTCCAGGTGAAGGTCTTCGCGTTGGGGATTGTTGGGAGTCACATGGTAGCGACCGACCAGTAAAGATGTGTACCACAAGACAGAGCAGCTTCGCGAGTATAAATTCGAAAAAAAATTGGTACGTGGAATGTTTAAGCAAATGATACAAGCCGGGAAGTTGAAAACAAGCGATGGAGATGGTTCCTTTGACTACCATCTATGATGATTTGATTGGGGATATAGACGACAACATTGATGTCTGATGGTAACTGGGTGTCACACAGTAATGCGGATATGTAGAGATGAGAATGTGGATACGTATGGTCTTTGGCGAACGGGATTCGAGGACGAATCCTCTTTTAAGAGGGGTAGACTTGTAACATCCCGAATTTTCTAACCCGTATTATTTAGCAAGTGAAAAATGAGACGTGCATGCCACGAGACAAAGTAAAGTGTTTGATGCTTGATTTAGATTTAATAGGACTCGAGGGGGTGTTATGTAAATAAAGAGACTTGGATTTATTACTTTGGGAATCTATACTTTCTATAAAAGGAGAAATCCCAATGACATAAGAAAAGCTGATGTGTCAGCTGGAGAGGCTGTCGAACAAGGCTTTTCTTATGTCATTTTTACATCATAAACCTGAATATATAAAACAATTTAAAATACATTTAATGTTCTATCAAACCACTGCCTTGTGTATTTTCAAATGTTAAAGGTCTGGCCCACATTCCAAAGGGCAAACCACTGCCCATCTACGAGAAAGTAGCAGCTGGTTCCTTTGGCAAACGTATACTTAGCAGCAACAGTTGTTGTTATCTTCCGTAATGCTTTTAGATCAGCAGATGTTTAACGCTAAGTACCGGGAAATTCAAATTCAAATATGCATGGGAATAAGTAATTAGCAATTAATGCATGTCACTCAGAAACTCCTGTCAATCATCCTTCTTATATAACGCTTTTCTTCTCATTTCCCTCTTCATATTTCATCACGCTTTCATCTTCTCTGATTTTGAAATTTGAAATTTAATCACAATCCGAATTCTGAATTAGAAGCATGTTAATATCAGTTGACAGTAATAATCTTAGTTTTGTTAACGATTTGAATCCTGGGAAGGATATGTGGAACATGAAGGCGAGAATTCTTCGAAAATGGAATCAGGGTTACAAGATGGAGATCATCTTCATTGATGAGAAGGTAATTTGTATCTCTGCTTTTCCGTTTTATTATTATTTTAGAAAATGTAGTGTTGTATGCTAAGAAAATCCTTTCTTTAAATGTTCTTCAGGGTGCTAAGATTCAACCAGGTATTAAGAGTCATCTGATACCTGTTTTTTATGGACAGCTGCAAGAAGATGCTGTTGTGATTCTGTCAAAATTTGGTGTTGGTGAGAATAAAGATTTATATAAAGTAGTAGTGCAGCCTTATAAAATCAACTTTTATAGATGCACGACTGTTACTCCTGTGAGAGATTGGCAAGGTGTTGAATATGGTTTCAATTTCAGAGCTTATGAAGATATTCTTCAAGGAGAGGCGTTAAACGCTTTGTGTGTTGGCAGTGTATATTTTTGTAATAATGTCTTGCTTGTATAATATTAGAGAGTTTTACTTATATTCGTGTATAATGTAATCATATAAATGTTGCTGGATCTGTGATTTGTTGCGGAGATCTTGAAATCTTTGATCGACCTCCAAAGGAGACTAAGAAGATGAATTTCGAAATTGAAGATTTGGAGTAAGTTGTTGTTTATATGTTCAGTCATGTACTGATCATTAAATGTAATTAATGATGTTAATAAATAAGATGAAGAATGTTTGTATTTAATGTGGGATCATGGTAATGGTAATAAATGAGATTTATAGTGTTTGTATGTAATGCTGAATCATGGTAATAAATGAGGTCTACAGTATATTCTTAGTGAATATGGTAGTTAATTTATGGCTCATTTGCTACTTTAATAAATGTTATAGCTTTCCTGGTTGATTTTCTGTTTTTATTCTTTCAATGTTGTTTTGATATGAATATTCTTTTCATGTAGGGGTAAGGTTTTGCGGTGTACTGTGTGGAATGATTATGCTCTGCAGATTAAGGACTTCATTTCTAAAATCCCACCTCATGAGCATGTGATGGCTGTTATACAGCATGGAAAGTGTAAGGAATGGAAAGGTATTTTTGTAAAAATTTTCTGCAAATCATAACTATACTGTTTACTTTTGGCAATATAAAGACAGCTATACATTAAATATCCATATACTTTTCCATGTAGGTGAATATATTGTTCAAAGTGATAAGTTTGCAACACGAATTTTTCTGAATGAAAAAATTGATGAAGTTGATGAGCTAAGGATGAGGTAATTTCTCAATGTAATTTCTATTGTATATAGATGTTCAAGTCAAATATTTGGTTTCATCTCATTTGTATACTAATTTTAATCATTTGGGGTATTCAAAAGGCATATACTGAAGTTTGGACAAGGGAATGGTTCTACCTCTCAAACAATACTATCGTCTCAGAGTGTTTTTCCATTACATAAAGAATTTGTAACTGAAGGTGTGAAGAAACATGTTGATGAGATTAGCGAGATAGAAAAGGTTTCACATCTTTGTATATAGTTTGGTTATTTGTTTGGTTTTTCACCTGCGTGTTTTTACAGGAAGTGTCTTGTGTTTTTACAGGAAATGTGTTGTGGTTGCGACAATTAAGATTGTGCAAGAAGAGTATGGTTGGTTTTATGCTGGCTGTCGTAAGTGTTTCAAGAAGGTGATGGGTAAAAGTGAATACTTGCAGAATGTTGAAAATGTTTCAGATGATATTCTTAGATTGCCTACGACTTCTTTGGTTTGTATCAGATGTCATACTGAATGTACATCGATCACCACAAAGTAAGCAATGATGATTATTTAGCGTTATATTTATATAAGTAACATTCTAAGACTGATATTTGAATATAGTTTTGCAGTTTACTTAGTTAGTTGTATATATTTCAGGTTCAAGGTGCAAGTGCGGGTGCAGGAAAGTAAGCAATGATGATTATTTAGCGTTATATTTATATAAGTAACATTCTAAGACTGATATTTGAATATAGTTTTGCAGTTTACTTAGTTAGTTGTGTATATTTCAGGTTCAAGGTGCAAGTGCGGGTGCAGGATGAGAGTGGTAGTCTTTCTTTTGTTATGTTTGATAGAGATGTTCAGAAGCTTCTTGGATTAGCGGCGAGTGACATAAGAGAGAGGCAGGTTAAGGCCAATGATACTGGATTCCCTCATGAGATATTTCGATTGGTTGATAAGAAGGTTGCTTTTAAGATTGATGTTTCAGAGTTCAATCTTAAAAATGACTATCGTGTTTATACTATGCAAAAAACATGTGATGATCCCGTAATAATTGTTGAGTTTGTTGGTGGAGATGGTAATGGTGATGAAAATACTGATGAGGTAGCATATAAAATTACTCTTTCAATCTATTTATTTTTTCTTTTGAGTTTTAAACACTGGATTCTGTACTTTTTTATATGATATCATATATTATGATCCTATAGGTTACTCAAGAGGTAGCTGACGTTAAAGACGTTAACCTTTCAGACTCCTCCCAGTTGTCTGCTGAACGAACTTCAAGGGTGAGTATTTATTTTTAAAGTATGTTTAGTACGTTTAAAAAGAGTTCATTATTTTATTAAATGAGATCAATAGTTGTTTTATGATCTGTTGCAAGGATGCTGTCTCTGTTACGACCGACTCTTCAGCCGTTGAAGTTGAAAAGGATTATGGATCAAGTCCCAATGGAAAGCGGATGGCTCGAGATGCTGATGTTGTCAACGTTGGTGAGCTATCCACTAATGTGAGAAGAACCCGGAAGAAGCTGACTAAGGTTAACAATTAGATGCTTATGAAAAAACAATTATTCTGAGAGATAAGTAGAAACCACTTATTTTTGAAGAATCCTTGTGGTTTTTATTTATGTCTGTTAATTGTTGTTTTAACAAACTGTGGTTAAAAGTTTGGTTTGTAAGGACAACAATGATGAAAATGATATGTAATGTCTATGGTTTGAATATCAAGTAAGGTTAACCTTTTGTTTGTTATATAATATAATATTGTTATTATACATTATATACATTTTTGGTGATATTGATGCACTGAATAAGTAGTAGGGTTGTATATTATTGTTAGATTGATGAATGAAAATTTAATCAATTGGTTAGTCGGAAAACTGTTGGGGTCTGAGATACATTAACATCTGTAAGAGGCTAAGCACTGTTATAGCGTGCAAACATTTGTTAACCCCTAAGCATTGTTAAAAGATCTATTAAAGGCTAAGCACTGTTATATCGTGCTTCAATAGACCATATGAGCTGTTGATCATCTTCTGTTAAAGATCTTATATTATAGATCTTCTGTTGAATTGTGTAATATCTGTTGGTGAACAGCAGGACTTAGGTTCATCATACATTTTACTTCATCAGCAGAGGTTCTCTTTAGCAGACCTTTGCTTCAGCAGTCTTTGTCTTAACAGACCTTTTAGTTCATCAGCAGAGTTTGTTTGGCTATTGATGGACTGGATAAGTAGTAAGGTTGTATATTATTGTTAGATTGATGAATGAAAATTTAATCAATTGGTTAGTTGAAAAATTGTTGGGGTCTGAGATACATTAACATCTGTTAGAGTCTAAGCACTGTTTTAGCGTGCTAACATCTGTTAACCCCTAAGCACTGTTAAAGATCTGTTAAAGGCTAAGCACTGTTATAGCGTGCTTCAACAGACCTTATGAGCTGTTGATCATCATCTGTTAAAGATCTTATATTATAGATCTTCTGTTGAATTATGTAATATCTGTTGGTGAACAGCATGACTTAGGTTCATCATACATTTTACTTCATCAGCAGAGGTTCTCTTTTAGCAGACCTTTGCTTCAGCAGTCTTTGTCTTAACAGACCTTTTGGTTCATCAGCAGAGTTTGTTTGGCTATTGATGTACTGGATAAGTAGTAAGGTTGTATATTATTGTTAGATCGATGAATGAAAATTTAATCAATTGGTTAGTCGGAAAAATGTTGGGGTCTGAGATACATTAACATCTGTTAGAGGCTAAGCATTGTTATAGCGTGCTAACATCTGTTAACCCCTAAGCACTATTAAAGATCTGTTAAAGGCTAAGCACTATTATAGCGTGCTTCAACAGACCTTATGAGCTGTTGATCATCATCTGTTAAAGATCTTATATTATAGATCTTCTGTTGAATTGTGTAATATCTGTTGGTGAACAGAAGGACTTAGGTTCATCATACATTTTACTTCATCAGCAGAGGTTCTCTTTAGCAGACCTTTACTTCAGCAGTCTTTCTCTTAACAGACCTTTTGGTTCATCAGCAGAGTTTATTTGGCTATTTATGGACTGGATAAGTAGTAGGGTTGTATATTATTGTTAGATTGATGAATGAAAATTTAATCAATTGGTTAGTCGGAAAACTGTTGGGGTCTGAGATGCATTAACATCTGTTAAAGGCTAAGCACTGTTATAGCGTGCTAACATCTGTTAGCCCCTAAGCACTGTTAAAGATCTGTTAAAGGCTAAGCACTGTTATAACATGCTTCAACAGACCTTATGAGTTGTTGATCATCATCTGTTAAAGATCTTATATTCTAGATCTTCTGTTGAATTGTGTAATATCTGTTGGTGCACAGCAGAACTTAGGTTCATCATACATTTTGCTTCATCAGCAGAGGTAAAACCACAAAGTTTTGAAAGTATATACTAAGACTACATAACTTCATTCTTAAGTTAGTTTCCAAACAAGAAATTTGTCCATCAAACATGTCAACTAAAACATAAATTATACAAGGCTGAAAAGGTGTTCAAAGATCATGTCAACAAACTTCAAAGTGTATATTTTCTCTTCTTACACTTTTTTCTTCGACTATCTCAAACCTCAGCTTTTTACCCACAAATATTCCCGTTTCATCCATGATACGCTGCCAGTCTGTATGCATCACTAGATAGTTGTTGTCGTTAGGTCTTCTAGGATCTCTCCTAACAACCAGCTGTACCAAAAACTTCACATGACCAAATGACAACACAGCTCTACGGTAATCATTTAGCTGGTGTTCTCGAACAAAGTTCCTTGGTATTGCCTGTAAAGGAAAATTCTTTCTTTAGTTATTCATTCAAAACAACATATACTTTAAGTAATAACAGATAGATCCAAGATTATAAGTAAAATCAACCATATTAAAAGTAGATATCTAAATACCAAGCTGTGTGTCTCTAAAACATGGTATTCAAACTGTTTTTTATAATGTGGATGCCTTTTGCGGTGTTGGTGATTGGTACGGCTGCAGTGATGTTTTGTCTCCCCGTGAAGTGCAATCCCGTCATTGTTAAAAACCTTCACAGTGAAGTTAAAGTCGTCTTCAGGAGTACTTCCCATCCATTGAAACAGCAGTTGGCAGCTTTCCTCAATGTCATTTTCGAAGCAAAAAGTTGTCCATCCTGGTCCCATAAAACCAGCAGCTAATCCCTTTTTGTTTTCAGGAGAGAAAACATAATGCACATCAACTTTACTACTCTGCTTTGGTCCATGTACTTTGGCAACCAAGTTATCAATTTTTAATCTCCTTTGCGACAACAGCTTCAGCAAATCGTGCGGTAAATGCTATAATTTTCATATATTTTAGAAATGTCATATTAGATTTTATATAGGATACAAAATATAAATTAGAAGTTTTTCCAACAGTCCAAAAGATACACTGGTAATATATAAAAATAAGTAGTAGTTTTTAACCTGCTTGCAGTATGTTTCTTCTTCAGCCTGTATCAAACATCCATGAACATAATCTCTGTTCGAGCCATCTTTTCTAATCTCCAATCCCTCATTGTTCAAAACATTTATTTCAAATTTTGCTTCCTTCAATTTTTTTAAACACAACTTGTCTATTTTGTTATTTCTATAAGTTTCAACAAACCGGGCCCATTCTGGCCCGTTTATCCTCTTACTTATATGACCGATGCTCTGTACTGCAATCTTATACTTAAAACCCGTATAATCAACCAACTTTATTACTTCACACTTTCTTGATAATTGGTTAGCCATTATCTTTGGAAGTACTTATGTATATAAAATACACAACATTTAATATATCATTAATTTTATAAATACAGTTTTTAGCATACAATTGTGATTTGAGCTAATTTGTTCTAAGAATATAGCTTACCAATCCCTTATTTAGGTCTGCCAATTGAGAGACGTTGATAATTATCATAAACTCCATCTGAAAGTAAAAAATACAATAACAATTGAATACTAAAATATAAAATCAATTGTATCTGAAAAGCATTCTATTTAAGGTATAAAAAAATATCCAACACTCTGTAGGACCAAACTTATATGTTGTGTACTTCAATATGGTCCCTACAACCAACAATATGAATCTAACACTGTGTAAGATCAAATTTTTATTCTTGTATAATAAAAAAGTATTATATGGCAATAAAGTTTTCAAATATCCATGTTTGTGTCAACTTCAAACTTCAGTTTTTTTCAGCAGACAAGGCTATATTCACTTACAAATGAAACATATGAGTACTATAAACTGATTGCATAATATTTTATGAAAATTAATATTGATAGAACAAATGTATCAACACTACATGGCAGTTCATACAATAATTCTAAAACCATTCGTAAACTTTACAACCAAATATTTATGAAACAACAATATTTCAGATTGTTATTTAAATGGAATGAATCAAAATGTAACTAAATAGATTGATATAAATCTTATTATAAAATAAAGAAAATAAGCTCATATAAGTTTATCTATTTTAACATCAGTAGATTATGATTTTGATGTTTATATAATTTGAAATGAGGAAATTGAAAGGAACATGTCAAAGCATACCTATAAAATACACAAGAAAACAAAAAAAAAAAATACCTGATCTAAAACTTTAAACTTCTGATCATCAAGTCTGAGGAAGAAGAAAGTGTAGAGTTTTTTCGCCGGAGAAGAAGAGGTGACATTGCATTGGGATTGTTGAAAATAAGATATTTATCTATTAACTTGTAATTGTCTATTTATTTAACTTATAATAATCTTTAATATCGGGATTTAAAAACTATTTTTAATTATATAAATATAAATATATTAAATTAATAGATAAGTTTTTCGTATTTAACATTTTAAATTTATATTCAAACAGTGGTTATTGTTGTGCAAAAATTACGATGTTTTAATGTAAAAGGGGGTAAAGTATAAATTTTACAAAATTTAATTTCAACCAACTAGTGTAAATGTAACATCTGTATTAACTCCATTTAATATATTTTTCATCTCCATTATTGAATATAAGCTCCAGAAAAGATATTCAGAAGTTTTCTCAAATAACTTTCTTATCAAAATCGGTAAGGTTCTATTGCATAATATAGATTACATGCTATAAAATCAAGTATTGTTTCTTTGAATTTATTGTTTGTATTATATATGTTAGATTAATCATTATTTAATGTTATGAGTATGTGTTTGTCACTGACGGCGTTTCATATTCTCTCTTGAAGCAAATAATAGTTGCTGTAATCTGGTGTATTTTTATTGATTAAGTACTGCATTAACTTAAATGAAGTTACTGATAGCATTCTCTGTCACAATTTGTGCATGCATCTTCGTGATGTTGTCTTCTACATTACGATTGATAAATCAACCATATAATTTTTGGTTGATGCTCATTTGCTTAATTGTTGTGAGAGATGATGATTTTCGTTTTGTGCTTTGTTTTTATAATACCTTACGTGTGTGAATATACCACTTGATTTTAATAATAACTTGTAAGTTTAAATTGTTTATTGTAGATATGAATTTATCCAATCAAACACCATCCTTTTTACAATTCCTTAATGAAGATGATTTTATATTTTTGGTATATTTTTTAACTTTCTTGTTACTATTAGGATTCTACGTAAATTTTTGATGTAAGATGTTTGTTAACTATTGTTGTAGAATATACCACTTGATTTTTAGACTCTGTTGTGGGGCAATGAGGTCCCATGTGGGCGAATTGTAGAGTTATTTGAAGGTGACAAATCATGGTTAGTACGAGTAAGGAAGAGAGATGATCATTGTATATTTACGGATGGATGGACAAAGTTTGTTAGAGATTGTTGTTTGAAAACGAAAGATGCTGTATTGGTGAAAGCTATTGGACGTTTGTCGTTCGTTGTCTCATGTTTTAAAGAAAAAGTGTACGAGAACTCTTACATTTAAGCAAATATTAGCCCTGAAGTTGCCATGACTATAAGTATCGATATATTATTTCGTTACTTACTCTAAATATTTTATGCTATTTCAATAGCTTGCTAACATCTATTTGCCCTTTTAACGTCTGTTTCCTTATAATCTTAACATCTGTTGACTAACCTTTTTAACTTATGTTGACTAAGTCTTTTAACCTCGGTTGACTAATGTCACACCCCCAAATTCCACAAGCGGAGTATCACCGTAGGAGGCGTAACATGACCAGGATCAAGCCACCAATCATATTGAACATTATAATTAAGTAAATAAAACCCAAAACCATCAATATGATTAGTGTCACGCAATTAGGTAGAGTTTAAGTTATCAGCGGAAGCATTAAGTTCAAAACCCCAAGTATAAGTTTAAAAGTTTACGAAGTTTAACATGGCACACAACATACCATGCCCCACAACGACCTCTTCCTCTGTGCAAGCTCCGTCTAAGTACCTAAAGACCTGTAGAGCATGTAGTAACGAGTCAACAACAAAGTTGAGCGAGTTCACAGTTGGGTGTTCGATTTTAAGTTATTCCAAAAACCATAGTTTCTCATTAACTGGCTCACTTGTCGTGGTGGCTACCCCATGTTTGAAAACGTAAGTTGGTTGATCCCATTTACTCTGGCTATCCAGCCGTGGGGGCTACCCCATGTTTATACTACTAGACTCGTTACCATATCGACTACTGACGTTAGTCATGTTTATGTGCCCTTGCATCATTGTCTATCATCACTGACGTGCCTAGTCCATTAGTCCACGCCTGTCCTCTGCGGCACGGTGTGAGGTTTGTCAAACCTAATAGCGCTATTTAACTAATGACCCGTTCGCCATTGGCCTCGGCGATTAAGTCGATATAAAAGGAGGGACTTCGTGATAGAGTTTTGGTCTAGTTAGCTTAAGACTATCCCAAGAGAACGAGGAATTTATATTCCTTAACCCATACTGTCCTACCCAAGAAGGATGAGGAATCCATATTCCTTAACCCATTCCCAACCCACCGGGAATTACCATGCTTTGTAGAAAATGTGAACTCACTTTAGGTTAGCTCGGCAGATACACAAAAAGGTCAATCAAGCTGCCAGTGGTTAACCACGTCCTAACATGGTTACCATACAAGTCAGGTCTAGGTTCAAGTAGTGCACGTAGGTTTACACATAAGCTAACAGGTTACGAACACGTAATGGTCATGGTAAACACGTAGAACACGTTAATAGTCAAGTACACACATAATGTTTAACTTGTGCGACATAGATGATTGGGCTGTTATGGTTGTGCAGGCCCAATTATCTTGTGCGGTCCAAAAGATGAAGCCCAAAAGATATCCGGCCCAACCTGTTGTGCGTCCAGCACAATCTTGTGCGACTCACAACGGGTTGTGCGACTCAGAACACACCCGGCCCAAAACATGCAACCCAATACTCATTCGGCCCAAACAATAAAACAAACACTTAAATCTTGTGCGGTCCAAATGGACTTATGCGACTCAAACAACTTTTGTGATTGACATTTTGAGTTGTTCGGCCCAACAACATAATATAACCTAAACCTTTGTGTGGCCCAAGACTTGTGCGATCGACACGACCTTGTGCGATCCACATGTCTTGTGCGATCATGCAATTTCTAAGTTGTACGGTGTGCCTAAACAGATGTACATCAGCATCCCTATCTTGTGCGACTACCTTGTGCGACCGGGGCTTGTGCGACCACCCTTGTACGATCAGATCTTATACGATCAGATCTTGTGCGATTGGAAATGTGATGCCATAATTTTAGGGAATCAGTTACAATCTATTTAGTAAATTCTAAAAATATTCCAACGTCTCCAAATCTCTCTAACAATAATCATGACCAGATCTTATTCAAAATAGATCAAAACAGTATATCATTCCTTGATTCATATGAACCCTAATTATCACTTAACCATAATCAATGACTCCCTAATCATTCCTCTTCGAGTCAAACAGCATAATCATCGAATACCCTATTTTTGTATGAATTCATTTATCATGTTTACATCACGTAACACAATCCATCGATCAACAATAACATAGAATCAATCGAATCATACACTTTCATGTTAATTTTCCTATGAACATACTCTACCCTTAGATTCTCATGAATAACTCATCAAGACTCTATTAGCATACCATTCTAAAACCATCATCGATCAACACAACATATCGTTAATATACGATTTATAACACTAAGCATCATGCAAGGATATATTCAAACACACATATACATATCGATCAATAATCACTCGAATAGTGTTAAGGTACTAACCCGATTCAAGATGAGCACAAAGGGAGCTTCGAAGATGAGGGGTTGTCGTCGGGTTCCAAAGAGAGGGGGAGAGCTCTAGGGTTTTGTATATTTCTTGTTCTTGCTAAGTTATGTGAAACAACCCTACTAATGGGTGTGTGCATACGTATAAAAGGATAAGGGGAGTGGGCTGAACCCTTACTTGGGCTGCCCTTGGTCTCGAGTGCAAGTATAGTGGGCCGAGAGGAGTGAACGGATAGAAACACAATGTGCAGCCCAAAATCCGAATTAAACTGTGCGGTTAGGTTTGTGTTGTGCGACTACATTACATATATACATACATTACACACATCCACGTAACATAATAAACATAACGTTCCATTAACATCAACGTGTCACGTAATCACATAATCATTCAAGCATGATACATCGAAGTGTAGTGAAAAGTTTGAAATACAAGTTGTCACAACTAACATCTGATATTTAAGATCTGTCCACGTTGCAACCTCTGCTGGACATAATGGATGATAGTTGTTATGAAACCTCTGTTGGATAGCAACAGAGGTATGTAATAGTTGATAGCCAAACAGTGGTTAGGTTGTGTGTAAATACTGTAACTACTGTTGACTAACCCTGTTGAGTAATTCTCATTTTAACTTTTGTTGACTAATCCGTTGTAACTTATGTTGCTCATTAGTTCATATCAAATTTGCAAGTCTGCGCTAAATATTCCTTTGCTTCTTCTATAGCTAATTGCTGACAAATTTTGGAAACAATTCTATGGTAAAAATTACGAGTATGGGATGGCAACTATCTATGTTGGCGAAAGGTTTTGGAATGTGATGATGAAAGGATGGACTGATGGATGTGGATTTACTGATGGATGGTCAAAGTTGATTGAAGAAGTTCCCATACCAGTTGAATCTTGGTTGGTTTTCACCATGATTGCATGTAAAACGTTTGAGCTTTCCGTTTTCCATTCCGAGACTGGAACTGAGGTTTCTTTCAAGAAGGCTGATGTAGTTGTTTTGGATGATTCACTTTATGGAGATGATGGGTTTGATTTATTGGCTGCGGTATAAAATTTTGATGATATAATACATTGTTTGATAACATGACGGTGATAAGTAACTTTTATTATATTATGCTAATAACTTTTGAAATCTCATTTTGTAGGCTAAACACAAACAACTTCTGGATTCCGGGGAAGTTGCTTTGGATGATGAGGATGCTGGAGCTTCGGTTGGTAATTCTAAGCAGCTTACGAGTTTTGAGGATATTTTTAATGTATATATACACATGTAATATTTATATATTATTATGATTTAAAATATGGTTTCTTATATATGATCCTTCTTATAAATATAGTTTGCTGATGATGAGCTATTTGATTCAAAGATTGTGTGTCTGGTTGATGAGTCAGATGTTAAAAATGTTGTAAATTTATAATTTTCTATGCATATATTTTATTGTATTATAAGTATAAGAAGGTTTTTTTAAATTTTGTTGTAGCCTGAAGATCATTCTGTAAAAATAGCTGATGATGTTAACGATCGTCAACTACAGTCTAAAGATTTTCCCGTTTGTGACATTTCTGCCTCTTCAAGTGTTGTATCTAATGTAAGTGTTTATTAGTTTTATATTGTCTATTTTATTATTGTCTCAATATATTGATATTCTTCTGTATGATTGAGTCTTAAACTTCAAAGCTGAGTTGAGAAGATAGTTTGTGTTGATAAAGAAAGTTATAAAATTTCAAGAATTTAGAGTTGTTATATTCTAAATTAATTTACTTAGGTGGAAAAGATGCGCAAACTCTGTGGCAAGACAATTGTACAGGATAATAAAGCTGTTGATAGACCATGTAAAGTTTGAAAGGTTCGTTTAGTATCATCCACTTCAGAATCAGTCTTACACTTCACCACACATGCTGAAGACAGACTTGTAAGCTTTTGCAGTCGTTGCTTTGTTTCGTTATTTCAACAATTTCAGTTATATATCAATATTTTATAAAATTCACTATTCAATTTTCTGTTTTTTAGCAACTGTCATCAGATGTATCTTCTGCGTTGGATCTGCATACTGATAATCCTAAGCCTATCAAGATCCAGAATCTCAAATGTGAAGTCCAGGAACTGTTTACAACATCTCAAAAAATAAATACTGGATTCAACTATGCTGTTATTGGATGCTCTTCTTATCTGAGATCTTGCAATATTGCTTTTGGTGATGAACTTTTGTTAGAGTTTCACAAGTCTACTCAATTGCTGAAGTAAAAAAAAGTTATGCATATCGTGACAAAGATAAAGTCCTCTTAGTTTCATGTCATGATTGTTTGTGGTTGTACATTTGGTTCGTTGCTGGTACTAATTTTGCTTCTTAGACATGTTCTATATGTAGTTATATCTATAAACAAGTTTCATTGTCAATGGGTGGGTGCTACTTTTTTTTTGTGGATAGCACAATGGAAATACTCATATGTAACTTATATATTAACTGATGATGCATGTCTATAGTTGTCTTTTAGCTATAATAGATAACACGTTTTGGTACAATATCTATACACATATGTATATGTTCTATCAATATGTGTTATGCATGGTTTTCTAACACATGTTGTTAATAACATTATTCTCTTAATATCTGTTTACTAACCTTTGTAGTCTCTGTTGACTGACCTATTTAACATGGGTTAACTAACATCTGATAGTTACTATCTATCCATCTGGCAAGCTCTGCTGGAGATAATGGATGAAAGTTCTTATTAAAGTCTGTTGAAAAGCAACAGAAGTTTTTAACAGTTAATAGACAACAGTAGTTTGCTATCAACATAATGAAATTGCTGTTGAATAAACCTATTGACCATTAGTGTATATCAATTTTGTAAGTCTGTACTAATTATTTTTTTACTCTCTGTCAATATGGGCTATGCATGGTTTTCTAAGAAACGACCCATGTTGCACACGGGTCTTACCGCTAGTAAGTTATAAAAGGGTGAATGATAAGGGGTGTAAAGTGTAAATTAGTGACTATATTATATCTTTCAAACCCTACAACCGTACCGGAGGGGAATCAGTTCGTGAGTACGACGGCGGAGAAAGAAGGTGCGGGATAAGAATAGGACGGCAATGGTGGTGGTTCAAGGTGGTTTCTGGTGGTGTGACTTCCGGATCGCGTCAAGTTGACTCCTCTTATGTAGTATCGTGTTTGCTCCGTTATTTTTGCTTGGGTTGCACGGGCTTTGTTTGGTTGGGGGTAATGATGTGTCTATGGTTGGTGATGAGCGGTGTTTACGGTGGTGACCGATGTGGTGGTGGCACTTGAAGAGTGGTAGTTGGGTGTTCGTGTATAGGGTGTGTTCAGCCGCTGAGATCACATTACAAGAGAGAGAGGGAGATCAAATGAGGAGGATGACGACGGGGATGGTTCTCGGCTCAATTGATCTTCTAAATCCCACCATAAGGTAACCTCTCGTTCCAATTATAGTGCTTCGTGTTTGTTTTACGTGAGATTTGTAGGGGTTTTTCTTTGGTTCTGTTAGTGATGGTAACGTGGAGGGGCACGGTGGTGTGTGGTGTTTGGTTGTGGAGAAAGTACGGGAGGTGGTGAGCGGCAGAGACGGTGTAGGGTGGTGGAGTGCCGATGGGGATGACAGTTGTAGTTGTGGCTGCGATGATGTAGGATGGTATGCGATGGAGATAAATTATGTCAAGGTTTGAACTAAAATGGTGATGGCGGTTATGTACGGTGTCGGTGGCCGATGAGGATGATAATCGCTGTAATGGTGCGGTTGATGATGACGATGCGACAAAGGTGCGTGATGGCGTGTAGCGTGGTAGCGAAAATATTCGGCTACGGGTAGATGATAATGTTGTCGGGTACGGTATTGGTAAGGATGGGGGTTGGTGTTCGATTAAGATTGTGGTGGAGACAGAGGTGGTGCATGGCGGTGTCGGGTGAGCCACGATGATGCGACGCGCGACTGTGATGGCTACCATGGTGGTACAAAGTAGGTGATGAACCGGATTTCCATGGGGTTTGTGCTAGAGTGGCGTAGGGGAATGTTATATGTTGTGCTGAGTAGGTTGGTGTGTGAGGTACGTACAGAAAAAAAAAAGAATGGAGACAATAGTGATGTTATAGGTGTGTATGCATGGTGATTTACAATTTTACATAAACACATTTTAGGTGGTGAGGTTGCATGGGGATTGGGTTATTAGGAGGTCACGTTTTGGTGTTAGCGATTTATGGATGGTGATGATATTGGTGTGATAAGGGAACTTTGGTAGTAGTGGTTATACCATCATAATTTAATGTTATGGTGAGGATTAATTTTGCATGGCAATGGACGTGCAAGTGTGCATGGGTTTCGGGTTCACGAGTTGTTATGGGTCGTGGGTGATCCGAACTCCACGGTGTTCGGGTTAAGGTTTAGACATTAGGTGTGGAGAGGTTGACGGGTTGGGTTATGCGTTATCTATCAGAATAAACTGAAACCACTAGTTATTTGGTTATAGGTTTCGCTTGAGGACACGATTCGAGACGATTTGCTTGTGGATTTGGAAGCTTTGCAACCTGTGAGTTCTTGAACCCATTCTTTTAAATGTTTTTAAATCTTTCAGGCTAATGTGCATGCTAAACTCGTATGATTATTTTTATAAAGGAGGTTGTGAAGTTCTTGTTATGGATTTATACAATTCATTTTTACTCGTCTACATTTTAAGCATGAAACGTGAGTGGGGTTATATGTTATTTTTTATATACCTACTCGTGTGATACTTATACTTATATATATAGGGGACCGCTAGAATGAGAACCACCTCTAGTTATGAGAACCGCGAGAACTACTTGATCCGGGGCGAGGTGGACCAAATTTTTTTTTCAAAAACGTAGATGCATGTATTATAAACACATTCGTAAAAAAAATTTAAAAAAAACGCCGTGTGTGTAGTTTTGACTTTTGAGCACCACAAGTTTGTGGTTTACGAGTTCCGTAAATTTACGGAACTCGTAAACCACAAACTTGTGGTGCTCAAAACTACACACACAGCGTTTTTTTTTTTTAAATTACGAATGTGTTTATAATACATGCATCTACGTTTTTGAAAAAAAAAAATTTGGTCCACCTCGCCCCATACGGTGTGGTTCTCGCGGTTCTCATAACTCGAGGTGGTTCTCATTCTAGCGGTCCCATATATATAGGCTAATTTTAAGGAGAAAACTCACTCCAGTTGACTAAACCCTGAAAACTCTAACATGTGGCTAGGATTGATCCACGTTTGAATTTAGATTGAGAGGAGTAAGGGCATGAGGGTCATTTTCTTTCTTACATTTTTGAGATTATGGTGATGGGCTGGTGATGTGTCTGCACATGCAGACTTGTCATATTTGCTTCTTCTTGTCATCTTTTTAATTAATTAAAATTGTACTTGTGTAGACTTTTCAAGTTTGCTTTTTCTCTCACATCTTTCTCTCACAACTTTCCTTTTACTTCTCATCCTTTTCATTAATACATATCTCACATCATTTATTCAAACCATAGAGGAGTGAAAACAATTAAAAGTTGTACATAAATCATCCTCTCGCTCTTGTTCCAATATAGATGAAACAAGATCAAAAATCAAATCTCTCACATCTCATTTCTCCCAAACAGAGTCTTTTTGTGTTTTATGAAGCATTTCTCAAATGAAGAACATATTTTACTTCCCAAAAATCTAGAGAGATAGATGGTTAGAGAGAGAAGATCGGAGAGAGGGAGGCAATGAGGATCGGTGAGAGAAGCAGTGAAGATCGGAGAAAGATCAGAAGATCGAACCGGTGTTCCATACAACATCAGACTCAGATCTGGTTCATATCCGAAATCCAAAAAGACGTTCCAGTTCCGAGATGTTACCAGATCCAAAAAATGCTCCAGATCCGGTTGAAGATGTTCGATGTTGAAGATGATATTCCATATAACGATTCGATGTTGAAGATGATCCAAAAGATGTTCGATGTTGAACATGATGTTCCAGATCTAAAAGATCCTCCAGATCCATAAGTATGTTTGTTTTCAGGGTTTTTTTTTCAGATTTGCATTTTTTTTGTGTTTTATAGATCTTCACTTTTTGTGATTTGTAGATCTGCAACTTTTTTCATTTTTTTGTTCAAGAAGATGAATGTTTTTTAGTTCTTGTTTTCTGGATATGTTGTTTTTTATTACTGATTTTTTCATTTTTTTTTGTGTAAAATTTGTTCTTATATAAACAATTTGATTTTTTTTTCATATCTGAACAAATGGAAACAATTTGATTTAAGTTCTTATGTATTGGATTAAAATCTAAGTTACTTTCTTGTTTATTGTTATGATGATTGAATCTAAAAAATCTGTTGTTGTTGGATTCTTGTTAATAAAGTTATATTTATATATGCATGTTATTTTTTTGATGTAACAATTCTCATAACAATTTTATGCGTCTTAGTTATGAAACTCCAAGATCTAGGCATTTTTTATGTAACACTGTGTAACCGGGTGTTAGAAATGTAACAATCGAAGAAAAATAACATGTTACATTTTTTGTGTTACATAAATAATGCCAGTTACGTTTTTTTGTGTTACATAAATAATGTCCGTTACATTTTTTGTAACAATCAAATCAAAAATGTCTGTTACATTTTTTTTTTGTTACATAAAAAATGTAACAATCAAAGAAAAAATGTTTGTTACATTTTTTGTGTTACAGAAATAATGCACGTTAAAGAAAATAAAGTGCATTGTTACACTTTTTTTAAATTACTGTAAAAAATAAAGTGTGTTGTTACATTTTTTACATGTTATATGTTACGTTTCTATGTAACACATGTAACAAAACAAAAACAAAATGTTACAAAAATAGATTGTCATATATACATGTAACAAAACCAAAAAAAAAAAATATACGTCCAAAAATATATTATAAAAATATACGTACAAAAATAGATTGAAAAGTAGTCTTACAACTTGCAGACTTTTGTAAGAGAAGAAAAGTAGTCTTACAACATGCAGACTTTTGTAAGAGAAATTGAATTAATATTCCAAGATTACCCTTCAGGACATGAAATATATTATAAAATTGAGACAAAAGTACACAAAAGCAACTTATGGGCAAAAGTGAATCATAGCCATCCATCAAGTATGATGAATGGTTGTTATTGGGTTTTCAGGGTTTAGTCAACTGGAGTGGGTTTTCGATTTATCCTTCCCATATATATATATATACATATACATAATCCTATATAGGGTAGGGTTCTAGAGTGAACACTAATGTATTTGCGAACTGAGTGAACAAATCTTGGCCATTGATTTACACACGTGGATGGCTAGGATTTAATCATCAAATCGTAAAACACACTAGTGTATTTCATCATCAAATCCTGGCCATTGATCTACATACATGTATGACCAGGATTAGTTCGCTCAGTTCGCAAACTACACTAGTGTTCACTCTTGAACATAATCCTATATATATATATATATATATATATATATAGAGTAAGGTTAACATACAAAAAGCCTTATCATACATCACGTAGGAGACAATGGTAACCGTTGGATCAGGGGTATAATCACGCATGGGACCACATAATCACGCATGGGACCACATAATCACGCATGGGAACACATAATCACGCATGGGACTATAATCACGCACGTTCTATGATAATAACGCACGTTATATTTTTTGTCATGTATGTTAATGTAGGTTAAGCCCTGAAGTACATTATACTTTCTCTATATATATATATACACACACACATACTCGAGTTTATGAAGGGAAGAGGTATATATATTTAGGAGATGTGTAGGTACGAAGGTATACGTACGATGGTTGAAGTATGTATATACACACACGTATGTATTTGTGTGTAAGTTCATGATGCCCTTTATTTAAGGTTTCAAAGTTTAGGGCTAATATGCATGTTCGATGTATTAAATTGATGATAAACTTCAACTATGTTTGTATGGTTACTTTAATCTATATTTTAACTATACATGAGGATTATTGCTTGCCCAAATTTATGGGCATACGTGTGATGTGTTGGATCATGCAAGAGTCAGATTGAACAGAGGAAGTCCCCTAGTAGTTTATCTGCCCTTGAGGCAAGAGGAGAAGAAAAATTCCTTTAACCCCTACTTTGTGTTTGGGTTTTAAGGTGAGGAGATCTGTGTTGTGTGCTTGACCCATTAAATATGAATTTGTAGATAAAATAAATACATTTATTTATAATCATGATGTAACTAGTTTCGGTTTCTTGTTTTAAGGGTTGAAACTGGTTATTGCTATAATCGGTTCGGTTTTGGTTCCGGTTATTTGACCAAAAATGTGAAAAACCATACCCTATGTGCCCGATTCTGGGTATGGTTCGGTTCCGATTCTTAAGAAACCGGTATTAAAAACCCATTTTCGGGTTTTTTTTACCCTATTTCCGAGTTTTTTAGTTTTATATTTTCGTATTTTTAATACTCTGTTGTGTTTTTATTACCCTGCTTGCTCGTATTTTTTGTTTATTATTATTATTATTATTATTATTATTAAATATGCATTATATAATGCAAGAAAGTTAAAATAAATGCACTAACATAAATTTAAAAGAAAGATATTAGAATCATGTATCGGGTATAGCTGGGTATAATCGGTTCCCGTTCTTGTCTGGTTTTGGGTATTAATCGGGTATGATCGGTTCCGGTTCCATGTATTGATATCAAAATGCATACCCTATCTATACCCTACGGGTAGAGTCGGTTCCGATTTCCAGTATAGATTACCCGGTATTAAAAAAAACCGATTATGGGTTTTTTACCAAGTCCGGTTCGAATACGGTTTTTTTGTGCACCTCTAGTCTAACCCACTAGTAAAATACATTTAGGATTTTATAACTGGGCCTCAACTATACCCCCACTTGTGAGTCCTTTTTTAGTGGTTGTGAGTGGAGGAGAGAAAAAAATATATGAGAATGTTATTCTTCACTGAAAATATATGGAAAACATTGTTCACCCCTTATAATTTTTTAATATTTTTAAAGGTGGTTGTGAGTGAAGGAGAGAAAAATGTAATAATATAAGCATAAGAAATATTTTTTAATAAAAAATGAGAGAGAAAAAGTAGTAATTTTTAGTGTAATTATAAGGATATGGACAAAGAATCGATTGTGAATAACAAATTTGTAAAACTCTGATATGATCCCACAAAAAACTATTATATTTCTGGACTTATATTGAATACCTTTTGAGATTTTATAAACCAAATATGATTATTTTGACAATTGTAGAATAAAAAGTTAAAATAAAATAAAAATTAACAAAATATAATCAAATTTACCTGATGAAAACCTTCCACTTGAGTAAGTGAAACCCCCAAATCAGCCACACAAGATTGCAAGATATGGTCACCCCCATGAAAATATTTGTACCTCTCTAAACACACATCTAAATTCTTGGCCAAAATGTTAGCAAGAGGGTAACTAAAAACCAATCCAGCACCACCAAATCCCATCACAAATGAAAATAGACTATTAGATATAACACTTTCTGAATTCATACCAACATAATAGTAACCATTGTGATCATACTTATTCAACACATCCACCAAGTTATCCAAAAAGAATATGGTGTCATCATCCCCCATCACATACCACCTCACACCTTTGTTCTCCGCGTTGAATGTCTCTTTAATCATTCTCGCGATTCTAATGGTGTAAGGGACGCCTTTTTGGCTCATGGTCACATTAGAGACATATACGCGTGGTGAGGTGGGGGGCCAAGGGAGGTGTTGTATAGGGGCTTGATCAAAGAAAAGGAAACCACGGGTTCCATTTGGACGCCACCATGATTCGACGTAGTGTTTCCTTGCATGCCAAGTTTTTACGGCACCTGAGATGCTGAACACGATATGGGAGATGTTAGTAGGGGTGGCTTCTTGGTTTGGGTAGAGAGTGTTATGGGCAATGTTTTAAAAACCGGTAAATAACGGCCGGTTATACCGGTATTACCGATTTCAGATGTAAATCCGGTACGAAACACCCCGGTAAATAAGTGAAACGGCATAAGGTTTGTACCGGCGGTAAAATCCGGTATACCGGTTTGAAACGTAATACCGGTATCGGCACATAGTTATTTTAGTTTGGGTTGTTACTTATTTTTATTATATATGTTACTTATCTTACGTAATTTTATATATTATGATTATTCGTAACTAAAAGTTTTTATTTAATATTGTATGAAACGAAAATAGTTGATGTATTCAACACTAAAATGGCTTAAATATATCGTACACTTTCATTTAAAAGAGCTTGTTGGAAAATTGATTGATTTTCGAATATCTTTTGGAATATTTTTTTATTATGGATTGACTTTTGGATCATCTTTTAACATGTAATCTTGCATTTTTTGATTAACTTTTGAGTTGATGTTGTAATTTATGAAATTATAGAGTTAGCTAGTCAACCCGGTTGAACCGCTCGGTACAACCTGGTTCAACCGGTTAAACCATTTTTTAGCCTAATCCGGTTTGATTTAAAAACCGGTTTTTAAAACATTGGTTATGGGTGTTCTTGAAGTAATTGAGATTGAAACTCGGTATTAAGATTTGGGTTGTCTGGGAATAAGAATTCGTAGAGAAGATCAAGATCAACATCAACATCAAGATTACCGAGAGCGATAATAAGCTTATGATCATAGGCTTGCTTATGCTCATTGTTGGTTTTTTATGGATTTGTGTAAACATTTTGATTGTAGGGAAATGAGCAAATGAAATGGACATTCAAGGAAATCTTTTTATTAGCTTTAAAATGTGATTGTGAATGTGAAGTTGTGCAATGCTTGTTCTTCAACATCTTCCCTTTGCAACATTTTCCATGCTAGTGTTAATTTTCAAGTCACATGAATAGTATTATGTCTATTACTTGAACGATAAGATAAGATGATAACACATGATAAAAAAAAGATTATAGAGAGAAAATATTTAGATTCTTTTTAAATATTATCATCTTAGAGAGACGTTTAGTAGAATATTAGTTTAAATTTATAAACCACAAAGATCGCATAAACAGTTGTACATATTACTTTAACTATGATACATAAGACAGTTATGTAACTACATAAACGTTCCACAATCTCTCACTTAATCTCACAAACACACTATATATATAATTGTGCTTACTTACGGTTCTCATAATCCTTTATTTAAAGTTAGTTTTGTATTTAGCGCGCTCCTACCATCTTTTTTATTTATATATTCATTGATTCACCATAATTAACAAGAGAAAAAGATCCCTACATACATGTTTCTTTATGCTATTTTTAATGCTTTAACGGACGATGAATGCGTGATGGATTGGTGGTCATGTTTAGTAGCATTCAAATGAAATCATTAGATGTTCTTTTTTTAATCTTTAACCACAAATGAAATGATTAAAATACCGAATTACAGCATAAAAGGTTACCGGCTTACTAGATAACTTTTTGCCTTTTTGGTTTCTAACTTTTTTGTAATTATTGTTGTTTTTTTAACATCCAACAAATCCCGGCCACTGAGTACATCTATTGGCAACCCACGCCCACGATCGTAGATGGCGCTGGTGACCCGGTCTGTCACCAATTATAGAGGATACCCACCGCCCGAATGTCCACTGTGGTAAAACCCCTAGCGCACACATGACATATTCGTCCTTGAGGTTCGGCCAAAACCCTTTTTGCTCTAGAAAATTGATTTATGAGTAAAATGCCATATTCGTCCTTGAGGTTCGGCCAGTTTTGCGACGTTCGTCCAAAGGTTTGTTTTTCCGCATCTGAATCCAAAAGGTTTGAATCTTGCCATTTTCATCCGGCTTGTTAACTCCATCCATTTTTCTCTGTTAAGTCAGCGGTATTTCCGTCTTTTTTGCTAACCTAAAGGGCAATTCGGTCCTTTTCATTTTATGAAAAAAGACCGAATACCCTTGAAAAAGAACGAATTGCCCTTTAGGTTAACAAAAAGACGGAAATACCCCCGACTTAACGTAGAAAAATGGATGGAGTTAACGAGCCGGATGAAAATGGCAAGATTTCAAACCTTTTGGATCCAGATGCGGAAAAACAAACCTTTGGACCTAAGTTGCAAAACTGGCCAAACCTCAGGGACGAAAATGGCATTTTACACTTGATTTTTTTAAACTCAAGTAGGGTCAAGTATGATAAAATACTATAATTTTCCAATAGTAATCCATTTATAAGTAACTAACTCGAAACTGCCACCTCTATTGTGGATCTTTGTTTGTACCTCTGGAAATTATAATCTTTTTGTTTTATATACTTTAATAGAAGATGGTCTTGTTTTTTTTTTTTTTTTTTTTTTTTTGTGACACTTTATTTTTGCTTTTTTCATCTAGGTAAGTGATTCAGTTACCTTTTAACTTTGCAGGAAAGTGATCTCAACTCAGATACTATTCTACTTCATTGTGGAAGATTTCATATTTTACTGGGGACACAGGATTTTACATACCAAATGGCTTTACAAGCATGTCCATAGCATCCATCATGAGTACGTTAAGGCACCCAGTGGCAGGAGGGGTGGGTTGGGTAACGGGTTGGGTTGCACAAAGCCACAACACTTTCTTTTGTCCATTTTCAGTTTCCATAAATACCTAATGTGTTAAGACATGTTTACAAAAACAATTATGTTCAAACATAATCTAAAGAGTAAAGTACACGAATGATGCCTGTGGTTAACTAAAATTTTGGATTTAGTCCCTAGCTTTTTTAAAGTACACAGATGGTCCCTGTGGTTTGCACTTTGTAATGAATTTAGTCCTTCACTTTTGCCAAAAGTACATGGATGGTCCCTGTGGTATGCACTTTGTAACGCATTTAGTCACTAAACGTTGGGGACTAAATGCGTTACAAAGTGCAAACCACAGGAACCATCCATGTACTTTTGGCAAAAGTTGGGGACTAAATACATTACAAAGTGCAAATCACAAGGACCATCCATGTACTTTTGGCAAAACTAGGGACTGAATTCAAAAGTTTGGTTAACCATAGGAACCATCTGTGTACTTTACTCTTTGATCTAATTTGTCCCGCTTGAGATAAAACACAATCCAGATTGACCAATTCTATGTTATGTGTATTTACTTTACATATGGTATAATTACAGGTATGCGACACCTTTTGGATTGACTTCTGAATATGCTCACCCGGCTGAAATATTATTCCTCGGATTTGCTACTATTTTCGGTCCTGCCATCACGGGGCCTCATCTTATAACTCTTTGGTTGTGGATGGTAGTTAGAGTTCTGGAAACGGTTGAGGCACATTGCGGTTACCATTTCCCATGGAGCCCCTCAAATTTTCTTCCGTTATATGGAGGGTTAGTAATTTAATATGCATAAGTTAAATTCATCGTTCATTTTAAGAAATATATCGCTTGAAAAATTTCTATTTTTGTTTGCATTTTTCAGCTCTGATTTTCATGATTATCATCACCGACTGATTTATACCAAATCGGGCAACTACTCGTCAACTTTTGTCTACATGGACTGGTAAGGCTTTAAAATTGCTTCTTTTACTTTAGATTGTAACCATGGTGATGATTATCTTATTGTTCCGACTTGAAGTTGCAGTGGTGATGATTATCTTATTGTTCCGACTTGAAGTTGCAGTAATTTGTTTTATAAGTTTAAATAAACACGACTGACTTTGAATTATCAAAGGGTAATGATGGCAATCAGCTTAATTGGATCGAAAAATTCCCGAAAATAACAAACAAACAACGGTTCTCACGAGATACAGTCACACCACTCGTAAGCTTCGCTGAGCAGAATTAAACTAATCTGAATTCCCGCTACAGTCACACCACGAGAACAAGACTAGCCGTCCAAGATCACCTTCTAAAACCTGCCAATTTTTAGAATAGCAATGAACAAAATTACCCTCTGGCTGCAGAGAATAAAAATTTATGAACTCAAAAACTGTCGTTCCATTTCCATTGTTCCAGTACATAATTGAAAAGAAAAATAACTACCAGCTACATGATCACCCACGTTTCCTACACTTTTGGAATTGTAAACCACTATTCGACAACTTCAAACAAATAAAAAAAAAAAGACATTAATTAAAATAAAACACTAGATTAGCAGTTGTGGAACAAAACGTGGGGCTGGACTTGAGTAGGCTTTAAGTGTCTTGCATTGGATCCAACTGGGCCAAGTTAACCCACTCCTGACTCGGGCCTGATGTGACTGGGGTCTGGGCTGGTGCTTCCCTATCAGGTAAAATAAACTTACCTATTTACCCATCTCTAACTTTTTTTTAACTAAGTTCTACGCCACCCAATTATGTATTCAATTTTGTTTATACCAAATCTGGCCGAAAACATGCTTGATGACGAAAATGCCCTTATATCTTAGGAAAAGACGATAATGCTAATGTGTCAAGTTATGACAAAAACCTAACACAGAATTTGTAAACTGGTTGGAGTCAATTTCGTGTCGTTGGGTTCGCAGGGTGACCCATTAAACTGGCGTATTTTATAAATTCATTAAAGAAATGTGTTTTATGTAATAACTTAAACTGATCAGGTATTTATGCCAAAATTTAAAAGAAAAATGAACACCAGAATCAATAGTTGTATAAATTTATTAAAAACATGTTATATGATAAATGTGTTCTATGTAATAATTTAAACTGATCGGGTATTTATGCCAAAATTTAAAAGATAAATGAACATCAGAATTATAGTTGTGATAGTTAGATTAAAATTAAAGGAGTGAGGGCAATTAATGATGCTAATCTTTGCAACTCGATTAACGTTATTGTATGATCTTATTTTGATCTTTTTGTCAGGATATTCGGCACAGACCATGGTTACAGAAAACTGAAAGCACTGAAAAATGAAGAGGTAGCTGATATTAAGGACAACTGACAACGCCAACTAAAACATGATTTTAGACCGAATCGGGTTGTTTCAAGAAAAAGGTAATCGTTTTATAGATTTGTTGGTTACTGTTGTAGATTCAACAACTTCTAAATTTCAGGTGTGGTGTTTTTAGTTTCTTTTACATGCGCCTTATGAAACTACTTCAAAGTCTAGAGGTGACAATTTTGGTATTTGACTCGTATAAAAAAGTCAAATAGGTCAACCTGATCCAATACAACCCCCTATTTGATCCACCTTTTGACCTATTATTCAATTCAATTTTGACTCAACCGTCTTGTACGACCTCTACTTATGATTTCAAGATTGTTTGAATATAATTATGGGTGTTGACTTCTTTTGGTTCCTTCAAATGGTTATTGGGAGGGCGGCTCCTCTACAAGAGGCTTCTCTTGTACGAAGCATACGTGACAAAATCAGTCATTGATCAATGGCTCCCAAGGCTGAAAATTAGGCGTCGGCAATTTGGTAAATCTCAGGTTCAAACAATTCACCGTTAATGTATTTAGGCTATAGGGTGTGGTCATGACCCTTAAGACCACCATTACCCTCTATGTCAGCGCCATGTCACCTCACTCTCATCCACCATCCTATATGGTGTGGTCATGACCCAAACCACCATCCCCATTTTTTTAAAATTTATTTTGTGTAAAATATATTTAACTAATTAAGAAAAGGGAGGTGCATGGTTGCTATGGTATAATCCATGCGAACCATGGTGGCTTCTTAAGGGGAGTGGTGTAGCACATCATCCACCATCCTAGGTGGCAATCGATGACCCATCCCATGCCCCCATACCCCTTAGTCTTAACGAGCATTTAATTCTCTTTAATTCACCTATTGCTATAGTTTTCTTCAAAGAAATTTATAAGATTTTGAATATTCATTACGTGATTTCATTATAGTATGTGAAACCAAACTAAGTGATTACGCAGTTATGTAACAATACTAGACTATGTATAATTACGTGACTACGTGATTTTGAATACTCATTTCGTGATTACGTAATCAAGTCATCAGTTGTACTATTTCGGGTAAAAATGTAATCACCTGTCTTCATAGCCTATTCATTCTGACCCTTCGTTCTAAAACAAGAAGCCTATAGTAACCCAAAGCTCGACAAAACAACCCAAATCAACTTATTTCAATGACTTTGGGTTGAGTGTCGGATCTAGACGAGCTCAAGTTGCTTATCGAAATATCTCAAGTCGTTTGCTGACTATTTACTTATCAAACCAGACAGACTAACGACAACCAGGGTCATATACATTAGACAATATGAATATATGATAAACATAAACATTAAATAATCTTGGTTGAATTTCAACAAAATATAAATTTTAATTTCACACAAGTATTTCATTCATATTGCAAGATATTAAAACCCTTAAACCATACCAAAATATAAAGGTAAAAGTCACCCAATTATTTCATATTGCATGCATGGCCTAAGCTTGATCGTTGTAACATTCTCTTTCTCCACTTGTACAATGTCACAACATTCTCTCCTTCTTCCCTCCTGAAATAATCATATAGATCAAGTCAACAAGTTTGATTGTAAGTGGGTTCTAACCCATATTTTGGTTCCTAGATTTTCAAAACCGACCAGTTTTGATTATAAACAAAAGACAACCAATATGTTAAGCTTACCGTTTCAAGTCTCGTCACTGGTGAGATCACGAGAATCTTCTCCACAACATTAGCCGATCGACTCCCACTCATCAAACAAGGAGGCAACCGCCGTGGAAATCTTCGAACATAGCTTGTCACCACCTCCTGCCGCTCGCCTCCACCAGGATATTCCTCCACAGAATCTAAGTAAAAATAGTGAGGAATATCACAAGGATTCTTGCTAAGACCCCTAGTGTTCATCATGAAAGCCGGCTTAGCCCCTTTTCGCCATTCAGCAAACGTCTGTATCGGTACTTGTAAAAGGCTAGGCGCGAGGACTTTTTCGTATATATGCACCGAGTAGCCCCAAGACAAGGAGAAACTCCAGTTCTTGGGGTGGTTGTAGCATATGCTTTGTTGGAGGAGCCGTGACTGGTCGGCTTTCGCGGATTTCATTAAATGGTCTAGTGACCGAGGGCGGTCCATAGCGGGAAATATCGGCTCAACCATGTCAAGGTGGTGGAGAGAGACCAAAGGAGTCTGTGGGTGTGCTGATAAAAGTCCTGATATGTCCCCGTGTAGATCAATCTACTCAAAAAGGATTTCCATTAGATTGTGTTGAATGATGGTGGTGTTTTTTTAAATATAAGCATAACTCCAACACAATGTGTCCACTGGCGAAGCTTAAGATTTCCGAACGGGAGGGGTTAAGTCACCGGACCTAAAAATTTCTATAAAACCGGGGGTTGAAAACTTATATACCCAAAAATTTCTATACGAAAACTACATACTCTCCACTACCGAGCGAAAAGTTCGGGGGTCGGCTGCCCCCTCCCTCTCCTTAAAAGCTTCGCCCATAAATGTGTCTCCTCTCATCCTTCTACAGTTTGTATGTTGGAGATAGACGGCTAATGTATTTTAAATATTGAGATTAAAAAATATTTTTATTGTTGTTGAAAAAACTAATATTAAATTTTGTGGATATATTATGATACTAGTTTAAGTACTAATGTGTTATACGGGTTATAAAAAGTTAATTATACTATTTATCAATGTTTACATATGACTTTGAAATGAAATAAACGTTTATGTAAAGATGAAATTACACACTAAAAAAATGAAATTGTAAAGATGAAATTACACACTAAAAAATTAAATAAGAAAATTTACATAAATTATTGCAGAAAATATGAATTATGCTATTATTATGATCTAAAATTTATATTATTCTGTTTGTAATCAGCTAATTTATAAAATAAATATAAATAAAAATGAGATAATCACTATGTCTTACCTTTATTACTTAATAAATTCTTACGTGCATTTATTGGACATATAAAAATCAATATAATTATAATGTATAAGGTCAAATACAAAGTTTTCTAAAAATAAGAAGCCATAAGAAAGGTATCAAACAGACCCCGATTGACCTCATTCAAGTGACATTGGAACCGTCTCATTATAATGTAAAGAGTCAAATACAAAGTTTTCAAAAAATAAGAAGTCATAAAAAGGTGTCAAACGGACTCCGATTGACCTCATTCAAGCGGCATTGGAACCATCTCATCGAACTCTACGGTGTGAGATTTTAGGTTTTTGTTTTTAGATGTTTAGCTTGTAGATTTTAAACTTTTCGTTTACATGATCGTGTCTTTTTCGTGACTCATTATGTCTTTTTTCTTTGACATTGTGTTATATTTTGCTCGGCATTGTGTTATATTTTGTGATTTATTGTGTCTTTGCACACTTCTTATTTTTAGGATGCTTATAGAATAACTTTTATAAATCTGAATTTCTATTTCTATAAAATAAAACTCAATTATACCACGTTATAATTCCAATAAAAAGATTCAACTTATTGTATGTTCTCTTATTTTATGTGAGTGGGTTAGTTATATTATAAAAAATGGTTGTGAGAGTTTTTTGAGTGGTTATTGTTCATCTGTAAAATATATGGGAATTTACTGTTTATCTGTAAATATATGAGAAACATTGTTCACCCCTTATATTTTTTTTAATAATCTTAAAGGTGGTTTTGAGTGAAGGAGAGAGAAATGTAATAATAAAGGTATAAAAATATTATTTAATCGAAAATGAGAGAAAAAAGTAGTGATTTTTAGTGTAATTAGATGGATATGGATAAATAATCGATTATGAATGCTCTAACTAACAGATTTGTAAAACTTTGATATGATCCCACAAAAACTATTATATTTCTGGACTTATATCGAATACCTTTTAAGATTTTATAAACCAAATATGATTATTTTGACAACTGTAGAATAAAAATTTAAAATAAAATAAAAATTAACAAAATATAATCAAATTTACCTGATGAAAACCTTTCACTTGAGTAAGTGAAACCCCCAAATCAGCCACACAAGATTGCAATATATGGTCACCCCCATGAAAATTTTTGTACCTCTCTAAACACACATCTAAATTCTTGGCCAAAATGTTAGCAAGAGGGTAACTAAAAACCAATCCAGCACCACCAAATCCCATCACAAATGAAAATAGACTATTAGATATAACACTTTCTGAATTCATACCAACATAATAGTAACCATTGTGATCATACTTATTCAACACATCCACCAAGTTATCCAAAAAGAATATGGTGTCATCATCCCCCATCACATACCACCTCACACCTTTGTTCTCCGCGTTGAATGTCTCTTTAATAATTCTCGCGATTCTAATGGTGTAAGGGACGCCTTTTTGGTTCATGGTCTCATTAGAGACATATACGCGTGGTGAGGTGGGGGGCCAAGGGAGGTGTTGTATAGGGGCTTGATCAAAGAAAAGGAAACCACGGGTTCCATTTGGACGCCACCATGATTCGACGTAGTGTTTCCTTGCATGCCAAGTTTTTACGGCACCTGAGATGCTGAACACGATATGGGAGATGTTAGTAGGGGTGGCTTCTTGGTTTGGGTAGAGAGTGTTATGGGTGTTCTTGAAGTAATTGAGATTGAAACTCGGTATTAAGATTTGGGTTGGCTGGGAATAAGAATTGGTAGAGAAGATCAAGATCAACATCAACATCAAGATTACCGAGAGCGATAATAAGCTTATGATCATAGGCTTGCTTATGCTCATTGTTGGTTTTTTATGGATTTGTGTAAACATTTTGATTGTAGGGAAATGAGCAAATGAAATGGACATTCAAGGAAATCTTTTTATTAGCTTTAAAATGTGATTGTGAATGTAAAGTTGTGCAATGCTTGTTCTTTAACATCTTCCCTTTGCAACATTTTCCATGCCATTGTTGATTTTCAAGTCACATGAATGGTATTATGTCTATTACTTGAACGATAAGATAAGATGATAACACATGATAAAAAAAGATTATAGAGAGAAAATATTTAGATTTTTTTTTAAATATTATCATCTTAGAGAGACGTTTAGTAGAATATTAGTTTAAATTTATAAACCACAAAGATCGCATAAACAGTTGTACATATTACTTTAACTATGATACATAAGACGGTTATGTAACTACATAAACGTCCCACAATCTCTCACTTAATCTCACAAACACACTATATATATAATTGTGCTTACTTACGGTTCTCATAATCCTTTATTTAAAGTTAGTTTTGTATTTAGCGCGCTCCTACCGTCTTTTTTATTTATATATTCATTGATTCACCATAATAAGAGAAAAAGATCCCTACATACATGTTTCTTTATGCTATTTTTAATGCTTTAACGGACGATGAATGCGTGGTGGATTGGTGGTCATGTTTAGTAGCATTCAAATGAAATCATTAGATGTTCTTTTTTTAATCTTTAACCACAAATGAAATGATTAAAATACCGAGTTACAGCATAAAAGGTTACCGGCTTACTAGATAACTTTTTGCCTTTTTGGTTTCTAACTTTTTTGTAATTATTGTTGTTTTTTTAACATCCAACAAATCCCGGCCACTGAGTACATCTATTGGCAACCCACGCCCACGATCGTAGATGGCGCTGGTGACCCGGTCTGTCACCAATTATAGAGGATACCCACCGCCCGAATGTCCACTGTGGTAAAACCCCTAGCGCACACATGACATTTTGTCGCGCATGACATTAATTTCTTACTTTCAATAACTATTAAAAAAAATAATTGCCTTTAAAACCCGGATAAAATATATAGCAACTCGGAAAAAAAAAACATATGAGATCAAGATACAAGTGAAATAAGTTAATGATCATGCTGGTTAAGCCAGCATTCAACCATCAAGAATTCAACTACAATTCACATATAAAAATAAAACATTACTAACATAATCATCTCAATCATCAACGTAAATGGTTTCCTGCTGAAACACACCCCCTAAAATCTTCCTCACTTCTGCTTTCGACTCTTTCGGTTTGGGCTGCTGCGCGGGTGGTGGCGCCCTTTTAGCCGCTGCAGGTTTCTTGACCACAGCCGGTTTAGGTGTCAAGTTCTGCGCCTTGGCTTGGCCCCTAACCGTTGCAATCTGCACTTTTGGTAGCTCGATCGGGTTGTTTTTAACTGCTGATGCGAACCCTGAGCTTAGTTTTCCCCATGACAGAGCTAACCCTGGTGCAGTATCCGGGTCTGGGCCATCTTCGGTTGTGGGTTCGGATTCTGGTGTCTCTGTGATTTTGCTAGTGGCAGTTTTGAATCGGGCCATGAGGTCGTTGAAGGACTTTTGGGCTGTTGCAGCCTGTTCTTGGAAGTCGTCTGGTGAATCCAGTTTTTTGACATCTTTCTCGGCTGCTTTTTCGGCAGCTTTTATGGCTTCTTCTGCTTCTGCCTTTGTAATGGCGTCTACGTAAGCTTGTCGTCTACCGTCCTCTAAAATCGCACTAAAATGGGTGGGGAAGGCAAACGGGTTGGGTAACGGGTCAGAACATACAAAATTTTTAAATACACATCGAAATGGACCAAGTCGAGTTGACCCATGACCCTTTTGTCCACAAATTTGACATTTTGTAAACAGTTAATGTACCAAATATGATCTTAAATATATTACACTTGGATAAAGAATCTACATTTTCAATAAAGTGATGTCAATATTCAAGCAACTTTCAACCCGTTTGGCCCGTTTTTCTTTTTCATTTCACCCATTTGAGATAAATATTCATTAGCAAGCGGGTCGAAACCATCACCTCTAGACTCTAGCATAAATTGAGAAAAGGATGACAATATATTTTCACACATTACCTGAAAAGTTCACTCACAGGCTTTGCAGCTGCATCTGGACTTGTAGCAAGTTCCACAACCTAATAAGAAAAAAATAACCATTTAGAGGTGGCAATTTCGAACATTTTACTTATGAATCAGTCATGTCTTAACTCTAACGGGTCATAAAATCTAAAAAAGTGTATTGCGACCGCTAGCCTAAAGATCTGTTGATTAGAATACGTTTTGTGTAATCTATTTAACACACAGAATTAAAAAAAAAAAGTGTTCCGAGGGTTCTAGTTACCTTATTTTCTGCTACTTCTGTGTTGGAGAAAACATCTGCCACCAACGAAGCGATCTGAGACTTTGTTACCTACAGTTTTCAGGATCGAAATTCAATCAGATATGAAAAACCCGACTCTAATTCACCGAGATTTGAACTCTTCAACAGTTTCCTAACATGTTTTTAAGGATCTAAAACTACTTGATTAAAGAAACAATGGCATACATTACATTACTTTGTAGTCGTTTTCCTGTGTGATCCCTTCAGCGGTGACAACAACGTTGTACGAACTCTCAGAAGCCGAATCATCAGTCAGTTTAGTCTTGATCAAAGTGTACTTCAAATCAGTTGTTATTAATACATCTATAAACTCTTTCAAAGTCAATGACTGTGATTTTGAGAAGAAGTTGTTGAAAAATGATGAGATCCCATCAAGTACATTGTTTGTTGAGGTGAATGATGGTGCTGATGCGTCGTAGATTATGGTGATGTGGCTCACACCGGCTAGTTGAGCGCCTTGGATTAACTGCAGGGCTTCTGATGTGGTGACCTCTGTGGTTGGACCGTTTTCACATGGGCCGATTGTGACTACAGCTTTCGTGGCGTTCCCGATTGCTTTTGCAATGGCTTCGGGGTCTTGGAAACTTGATTCCACTGCGTTCAGGCGTTTGGATTCTTCGGTGGAGATTACCTGTGTAGAATAATGAAAACATCGTAAAGTGTTATGCATTATTAATAGGCATGTAAACAAACTGAACGTTTAGTGAACTGTTCTGTGGGAATTTTGGTTTATGTTAGTTTAGTTAATAAGCGAACGAGCATGAACATAAAAACCTGTTCATTTAGTTAAATGAACGCATGTGAACACATGTCCTGTTCGTTCATTTATGTTCGTAAACGTTCGTTTATGTTTGTCGGATTACCTTCGTTTATTCTAGTTATGTTTGTTCAGTTATATTCGTTTGTTTATGTCCGCTTACATATTTATTTATATTTATTAGCAATTAGCAATACTAATTGGCCTGTCATACCAATCAAATTTTAAAGCCATGCCTTGAGTAACCGGGCTAATAAACTGAACGAACGAACAAGAACAGGTTCATTTTCTTCTTTCACTTACGCTCGTTCATTTTTGTTCGTTTAGAACATATACGAACACAAACATGTTCATTTTCTTAACGAACAAACATGAACAAGAAAATTTGTTCATTTTGTATGTTCATGTTCGTTCGTTTGTTCAGATAAACTTAAACGAATGAGCATAATCAAGCCTCGTTCATGTTCGTTCGGTTAAACTTAAACGAATGAGAATGAACATGTCCCGTTCATGTTCATTCAGTTCGTATACAAGCCTAATTATCAATCAACTATATATAGAAACCAACCAAATCATATCATATCATATTTCTTAATTATGGTATAAATAAATACATACAATAAACTCTAACTAATATAAACCAAACCTTATAATTAACCGCCAACCGCGCTAAATCCTGTGCAGCACCAAGCTCAGGCACACCCGCCCGAACACTAAACCCCTTCCGAAGCAGCGTCTGCGCAATCCGAATACCCACCTGTCCAGTAGCACCAGCAACAAACACCGTATTCGGATCCTTCCGTTTACCAAACACCGCACCAGACGATCCATTATTCACCACCCTTATCAACGAATTCACATCCGAAACCTTCCCAAAGTCGAAACCAAAGCGAAACCCATTCGAATTCTCCGTTTCGACATCTCCAGCCGAAGATGATTCACTTTTCTTAGCACATACAACCAATCTGTTTGGTTTTTTGAGTGAAGTTAGTCTTGAGTGTGGTGAAGTGGTTAAGAGAAATGAATTGGCTGTTAAAGCTGGAGCCATTTTTGAAAAATTGAATTATCTTTTAATGGTTTTTGTGGTTCATTTAATTTGTGAGAACCTCCATTGGAGGGAAGGTTTGATACTGTGTGTGGGTGTTGATCATGTTTGAATATTATCTGGATGATGAGGTGTTGATGGGTGGCTAATAGAATTTTGCCACGTGGATATTGTTATCTGTTTTTGAAATTTGGGTGATCAGACGTTATGAGAAGAAGATACTCCCGGGAGAAAACTACTTTTCTGAGTTTGGGATGAAAAAAACAAAAACAAAATCATATAAAAAATTTGACACCACTATTTATTAATTGGGATGGGTATTTGGATACGCATATATGCGGGAACACAATACTTAGGCAATGTTTTCGTAATTGGACCACGACTCGAAGATTTACATAATCGTAGCGGTGTCATTAGCCTTACACATGTCAATTAAATAATAATTTTACATAAAAAGTATGTATGAAAACCATTGTTGCATCTCAATAAACATACACATGAATACGAAAATAATAGTCATAAACATATTTAATTTAAATACTATAAATTAGCAAGTTACTTATGCATATATGTGTTGTACATGATGCTTTGGGAGTTTTTCAAAAATAATTTTGAAATTTTCATTTCTAACTCTAAAGCTTACATATTTGTCAAACTAGGTTTAAAGTTTCAATCTTAAGTAATTTAACATTTGATTAATTTGATATTTCACCTTTAATTCTAAAGTTTCCATCTTTTGCAATTAACCCCTTTGATTTTTTGCTTTTAACACAAAGTTTTTCATCTTTTACAATTTAACCCCAACACTTTTTTTACTTTCAATTTTGATCCCTCAGACTTTTCATCTTTCGTAAATTTTCCGTTTAACGTTTCGTTCTAAATTTTCTGAGTTTACACGTCGCAATGTGCGTGTGGGGTTTAATGTTTTTTCATCTACTTTTCCGTTTGACAGACCCATCGCAGCACGTCTATTTTTCCCGTTTGATAAGTTTGTGGCAACGCGCGGGTTAGAAATCGACTTAGTTATTCTTTTCTATGTTTTACACACAGGCTCGTGGTCATGTAAGAAACATTTGCATTTCATCTAATACGATATATAACTAAAGAATCATCGCCGCATTGCGGCGGGTGGTAATTCTAGTTCAAATAAAAATCCAATTGTTAACACTTGCATCATGATGATTTGCAAATTTGTCGTAAGCCTTACACACTTCAATTATCGCATCTACATATACCAACCACCATTCTTTATCATCGAGACTGTTATAAAATAGTTACTGAGAATTTCTTGTTCTTTCACCATTGCATGTACTGGAGGAGGAGTTTCGTGTGTCTTCTCCTCTTTGATTGCTACATCTATTGGGGCGGATTTGACCACTGATAAAAAAATAATGTTAAGTATCTTAATTACATTTATTTTATCATTTTTAATATTTAGTATAGATACCTAACACATCTTTCGTTTTGCTCCTTGTCTCATCCATAACAACTTCCTAATTTATGTATAAGAGAAATATGAACAAGTGAGTAAAGATAACCAAAAGTGTGTGAACGAATAACATAAAATTGTGTTATATATATAGGCTAATTATAATGAGAAAACTCACCACAGTTAATAAAACTGTGAAAACTCTATAAGTGGACCAGAAGTAGCCACGTGTTTTTTGTAATAGATTGGCTGGGGGGCAGATTGGGAAATTTGCTATAGACAAGGGCAGTAAATGTACTGTTGGTTCCAGTTGGACTTGATACTTTCTTTTCACGTAATATGGCAAGTGGTTTCAACAAATATGAAAGTAGTGTGCGGAAATAGAAATCAGACTTTCAAGAAACAAGACCTACAGAATTTTCAAGTTTATATCACTTTGAAACAAAAATGGTTTATAAGGTGATTGTGAGGTTATTATCTATTACAAACGAATACTTGTGTAATTCTGAGGTGAAAGGACAATGGAGTTTTTGTTGTATGTGTTGAATGCTTGGCTTAACTCATCGTGCTTTGCTTGAAGAGCTTTCTATTTATAGAAAGCCCAAGGGCATGAATAAACAGTTGTTTATTCATGCATATGTCCTGCAAAAAGTAGCTTCTTAACATATTCATTTAATCCAATTATCAAGTTGCTTTGGTCATCATGAGATCCAATAATGTCAAGTTGCTTCGGTTATTGTGGCAGGGTAGAACTCGTTCAGACAAGTGGGGTTTATCAGAATTTCTGATAACCACTTCATCAGAAATTCTGATGAACAAATCATCAGAAAGTCCGATGATCAGATTTGCCAGAAACTGATGATATTTCATCAGAAATATCATCAGATCCATCAGAATGGCCTTTTCTGATAATCTTCTCTTGTTCTTGATCAGCTTCTGATTCTTTGAGGAAGATGTGTTGTTCTTTTCAAGCGTCATATCTGGTTTCTTCTTGTTGTTTGATCTTCAGGACATTATCTTCTTCTTTAGATCAGGCTGAATAAGTTTTTCTTCAATACTTACATAAAAAGTTTCCTAACAGTTTCCCTCTAAGTATTGTAAGAAAAACAACTACTTATATCAAACATAAACAAATTTCAACCAAACTTAAAAACAGAATTCAAACAACCAAATTAAGAAAATCCAAACAAGTTCAAAAACAAAAATAATGTTTCCCAAACAGATTATAAATTCATGAATTTATCAATTGATCTTCAGCCCACTTTTGTAAGTGTCTCCTGGCTTCAACTTTTTCTTGTAATCAATCTTCTTGTGAGTCTTTTTTATAGTTCTTTATATCATCCTCTTGCTCCCTTCCATCTTTCAATAATATCTTCAATTGTCTTCCTCAGGTGTTCATTCTCCTTTCCTTTCTTCTTGAGCTGCTCTTGTTTTTTATTCATGTAGTTCTTGATATAGTTCAGGGTCTAATTTGAATACCTGTTAATTTCATTGATTCTGAACCGAGCTTTCTCATCATTAGCATCTTTGAAAACCACTGACATTTCAGGTGTATCAAAGATAGCTCCAGTTCTTGCTTTGGATAGGATTTCAGCTGGAATGGTGTTGTTAGGAGGAGGTGTTTGTACTTTCCTGTTGTACTCAAAATTGATGCACAAGTCAAAGTCTGCTAGTGCAGCTCTTTGATATATTTTCTTTCCTGTTTCCTTGATCCTGTTAAGGGCTCTTCTTATGTGTACTGTGTTGCCCTTTTCTTGATCAATGATCTGTTTCATCTTTACTAGGCTCAGTGGATGAATTTCATCAGCCAGATCTCCATCAGTAACAGTTGTTGTAGTTCCATCTCCTCTGAGCAATGTATACTTGTTCTGCTCATAAGTTCCCATGACTCTACCTTGATAACTTACAGTGCTAATTTTCTCAATACCAACCACTGGATTTGTATTGTGCATGAGTTCCCAACTTCTCTATCCTCTGATTTGAATGATGTTTGAGCTTACTGGAGAGAGTTGCCTTTCCTGTTTATCCTCCTTATCATTCCAGTAGAAGTGTTTAAAATGTTCTTCAGGGTACATCATTGTATGTTGATAATGTTCCAAGAGTGAGAATTCTTTTGGCTTTCCGTCTAAACCTTCTCTCATCACTATTTTTGGTCTTTTTGAAGATGTCACTTCATCTTCCCTTTTTCTTTTCTATGTTGCATTCAATTCTCTGCTGAATTTTGTTTCATCAGTGAGAGCTATTGAAGATGATTCAATTGGAATTGATGTTTGTGTCAACATCTTTAATCTCTCTGGCTTTGGCACTTTTGGTGGAGGACCCATCGGTTTTGGTACATTTGGTGGAGGACCCATGGGTTGTTTTTGCTTTTGTGGTGTGGAAGTTTCTGGTTGTTTGGGTACTTCTTGTTGAGAGACTTCTGGTTGTTTGGACTGTTGTTGAGAAATTTCTGGTCCTCTTACTGGTTCATCTTGTGGAATTTGAGCTTTCAGTTCATGCAAATCAATCTTTGCTTGTCACACCCCGATATTTCCACGTATTACCGGTGGGGAGTATCGTGACGTAGTTGATATCATCATAGTCAATAATCACAGTTTAATGCACAGCGGAAGTCTAAAGTAATAATATTACAAACCGATTCGAAAGTATAATAAAATATTACACAACGGTTGTATATGGATCCACAGGCGGATCTTAAAACAGAAGTATAAACATTGTTCAACAGACTTTAGACGTTTAGAACTTGCAAGATTCCTTATTAACGCCCCGAGCTCCCAGTCAATTTACATACAGTACCTGTCACTTAATCTTTTTTGGAAAATACGTCAGTTTACACTGGTAAATACAATTAACTGACTCTTTTTTAAAAGTGTTTATAAAATTGATTTAAACGCACAAGGCATAAATATTCTTTTATAACTTGGGACAATTATATTAATAACAATCCTGTATCAGATTTACATATTTGTCCAACATTTAGGGCCGGTGTTAAATAAACCGAACAAGATTAATCGACACACCACAAATATAAACTCACAAGAATTTTCCTCACGAGTGAGTATATCTTTTACATACGCAACAGACAGGTGTATGCCTACACCCCGTGCTTAAGTTATTACCATTTACGCTTTTTAAATGTGGCAAGGATATCCAAGACACGGTCATTAACCCCCAATGTTATATGTTATCAAGCAATACTGATTAAAACGGGATTATGCAATTTAATCATCTCCGATTAAAAGGTTTCTACACCCGACCAAGCGGTAATAATTTACTGTATCCCAAGCCCGTACAAGGGAAAATAAGTTAAAAGTATTTACCTGAGCTAAAATGAAATTCTATTCCCAGCCGTATATTCAATCAGCAAGTACAAGTACTTCTACCGGGGCTCTCAATCTGCAACGAATGTTATATTAACCTATTAGATTCCTAACGGGTCTTATTTAAGTTGTAACTTATACCGGTTAGTTTTAAGGAAATGTTTACGGTTCAAAACGCAAGATTAAGCGAAGACCGGATTAGAATGTGATTTAGACCCGACAAGTATGAAGACTTGTATAATATGGGTAAACTAAACACATTCTGGATTTTGAAGTGAAAATGATAAGGTTTGACCAGTTTCGGTCAATTTATGCAAACTAGTTACATAAACCGTACCGAACGCTTATATGCATAACGGGTAACCAAATGAATCATGTACAAGTTCCACAAGTTAATATACTTTAAATATGTTGTGATATCAGTAGGATATCTTCCATTATGCCCAAATCGAATTTAAAACCAAATTAAGCCCCGTAAGGGTATTTTGGTTATTTTAAAGTTTATAAAAGAGGTTAAATAGTAATCTGATGTTCTGGTCTAAAAATAATTAGTAAAATATTTATTTTAACAAGTTATATCAGTAAGATATCATACATATGTGAATTTTATCATTTATGACCAAACTGTGCACCGTAGGGGCATTTTGGTCATTTCACATAGGCTATAAGGGTCAAATTTGGAAATCTGAGTTCAAAACTTTTACTTACTGTTTAAGTATAAAAATTTATTCATAACATCAGTAAGTAACAAGTCTTAGGTGCTAAATATGGTTTTAAACCATACTATGCGCCTAAATCGCATAAAAATCGGTATTTGACGGTATTCGGGTTGATTAATAAAACAAGAGATTTTGATCAGCCTCTACTGTTTAAAATAACTTATTTAATGTATAAAATCAGTAGAAAAAGGTTTGATATGTAAAAGATGTGTAAAACTCATTTTATTAGAAAAAAGGGCATTACCGTCAATTACCGAGTCTATGCAAGAACCCTATGTTATGATCTGTTTAAAATTCAACAAAAATTTACAAAAATCCCTAAATATTACATCTTAATAGTAGGTGGTAAGTTTGGTGTCAAAAGTTGGGTTTAAATATGATTTATGCCAAAAATGCATTTAATTAATAAAAAGATTTCATTTTACGATATCGCGCATAACTTCTATTTTAGACCACGAACTGATGTCAAATTTTTAGGACATGCTTATAAATCAGTAATAAAGGTTTTTGTCCTCTAACATTTTCAAAAATCTCGTTTTAATATCAAAAGGGCATAATGGTCAACTTTTAAGCATTTAACGGAAACATGCAATGAACTAGGATTTCTAAGGAACCATGTTGTATAACCTCAGAGGGTTATACTAACACATAATGTGGTTCTAAAGGAACCCTAAGGCATAACTAAACTAAGCTAAATCGGGTCAGAACAGAAAGTCAAAGCAAAAGTCAACTTTTACGACTTTCGGTTGCGAACCGAGCCTAAACTCAGAATTGTCGGGTTGAACATGCCTAGACATGTTCAATTAATATTTACCAAGTTATTAAAGTGACAAAACTGATTTTATTGCCTTTACATCATTAGTTGTGAATTTTATTTAAAAACCGACTCGTTTGACTTTTATTTTAATTACTTTGACCCGACAATTAACTAAGCAAACGTGGTAATTAGGAGGTTCCCTTTTGAGGGTTTAATACCTACCTAATTACGATCACGTAGCCATGTTCGTTGCGAACAATGGCTCGACCGATTAAAAGTCAAAGTGTTTATCGCAAACGCTTGACTTTTCGGCTTTCAAAGCCAAATAAAAATAACTAGCCATAATAGGGCACTTACAAGGGGTCCAAGCAAGGAAAAATTTGATCTAGAATACTCAGGTATGAAGCATAAGGCTTCAACTTAGAGCAATTCAGATCAAGTGTGTGAAATGAGAGCAAAATAAGTGGGTATTTATAGGATTTCAAGAACCGTTAAGATCGTTTCTCGTAATCCGTGCTTTGATCAAGACCCTACATGTGTACCCACTGATTTGGAATACTATGGGTGCCCAAAACAAGCCCATAGAATGAAGAAAACCATGTCCAAAACCATAAGCCAGTAGCTGATTTGAAAAACTGATTTTTTGCTGATCTGATGGGCTCTCGGGCCCCGCGTAGGCTGGGCCTACTTATTACGCGGCCCGCGACTGACTGGGAACTCAGCAACAGATTTCAGAAATGATATCGTTGGTCCCTGCACATGATTAATGCTATTTTTGACACATTTAAGGCCCGTTAACCTCATTTCAAGGCTCTAAAATGAAGTTAAAGTATAGGGAACATGAAACATGCTCAAAAACATCTCGGATGTCGGTTCGTTTGGTCGTACGGTTGCGTTATTCGATTAATTACGACAGAAGTCGTAACGGACGCAAAAACGATCCAAATTAAGCGACGAATGGAATTTTATCATGCCAATCACTAAAATAAAATATTTTAATGATTACATAAATTTTTGGATGTCCGGATATATTGAGAACGTAAGATATGCGTGAAAATGCAAACTTATGCATTTTTTGACGCTTTTAGTCACTGTTTGACCAAGAAGTTTATTTTTGCACACCAAACCCCTCAAAGCCTATTTCTAAGCTATGTAAAGGATATTTATGGTATGTTTAACTTATGGTCAAGTCCCAGAATGTTCGATACCATACGAATCAGCAGGCTTTTGCAGTTTGACGCAATTAGTCCCTGCGATCGAATAAACTTGATTTTGATACACCAAACCCTCCAAAACTTATTCCTAAGTTATGTAAAGGTTATTTAAGGTATGTTAAGCCCATATCACTAATCCGGAGTGTTTTTCGCGTGTATTATTAAACTTCACGATGCTTCGGGTTTGTTAAAAGGTCACTCAGAGGTAAGAATTAACATGTTGACGCTTTTAACTCTTCGTCGCGCAAACTTTCAAACTATTACGCAAACGGCTACTCTCGATCAACAAGTGGCTCATTTGTGAATATGAATACCGTGAGAGGTTATTCAGAGACTTATTTTAAGCATGTTAACACTTCCAGTCCTTCCATAATCAAAGTTTTTTATTTTTCACAAAATTAGCCCCTCATAGTCAATGTTTGACTTTATTAGGGTTTTCTACACGTGTCAACACATCATTGAACGTGATTTTACGAGGTGTTACATCGCCAGTTTGGCAACATTATACTGCAACCTCTTTACTAACCATTGAACATTAGAAAGAGTTTGAGCATTTGTTTCTTCTTGTTTCTGCATTTTCTGAAACTCCAGTTTGTCTTGATTCTTCTGTGTAGACCATTCCACCATCAATTTTTCAAGAGCCTCTGCCATGCTGCTACTATTCGCTCTTTGGACTTGAATTTCTTCTAGAATCCTCCCAGTACTTGAACTTTCTCTTACACTTGCAACTTCTGCCATTTTTGTCTTGATTTCTTGAAGTTCTTTGAGAGTTTTCTCAAATTCTGATGACTTTTCTCTACTTTCTGATGACTGCTGAAGTTTGCTGAGAGCTGCAGTGTTGACTTCTGTTTGTTTCTTCACAGTTTCAACGGTTTTTGATAAAGATTTAATATCAGATCTTTGGTTTCTGATCTCTTCCAGTATCAGATCAAGCTTTTCTTCTGTTGCTGTCTTTCCAGTACAGACAACTGTGATGTCATCAAGCTCCTTGTGAAGTTGTTCTGTTGACATAGTTTGTTGTTGTTGGGTAACAAGAGGAACAACAAATGTTCCACCTCTAACACCAGCAGAAGACACACTTGCTGCTGTTTTAAGGTTAGCAGGTTGGTAATAATCCCAATCCTCCATACCCTTACCAGAATATTGAAACCTATTCAAATCTTGGTTTTCCTCATATCCTTGAACCCTTTCAGGTTCTCCATGAGTTGTTGAGAAACTCTTGTTTTTCTCATCCAGGTTTCCTTGATCAGTAAATTGATCTCCACCTGTTGCCACCTCATTCTCCTCCTCATTTTCTGATTCAGAAAATAGGTCTTTGGATTCACTCTCAACTTGTTTTTCAGAAACAGTCACTATATGTTCTATAATATAATTGCCCTGAATTGATTCATCAGAATCACTATCAGAATTTTGAACAACATTAAATTTAGAGAGTTGTGCACCTGTTTCTCCCACGTGTGATGTTTCTGCATGATGCTCTTCTGTCAATGGACTCATTGGTACATCTTCATCACCTTGTTGAGGTTTTGATTAAGCCTCATGCTCTGTTTGTGGTGCACTTAATTCTTGGGCATCATGCTCCATTGAGGACACACTGTCAAAAATTGCTACATTATCTGGTTTTATATTCAACATCTTTAGATATTCTGCCCTGTAGGGTGAATCCTCTGGTATCAGATTCATCATACTTTCTGATAGGGCAGGCACATAAAAATCTGATTTTCAGAATCCAAATGCAAACCATGGTCTCATCACCTCAGTACTCCACATGTTTTCTGATGCAGGAATTTCCATATTCCTTTCAGAAAATGCATCAGAAATCAGGATTGACAAAAATCTAGGAAAGGGTAGATGTGAATCTATTCTCCCAGTATTTGTCAATATTGATCTTCTGATCAGATTAAAGATTTCTGCTCCAAAATCAATGTTCATCCCTGTTATGAGACTGAACATGATTGTCAAAACATTCCGGTTAATCTGGTCAATTCCCCCAATCTTTGATGATATGCATTTGTTTAAGATCTCCATCAATACTTGCCAAAAGGTAGGTAATTTTTTACGGACGTCAAACGAGAGAGAGAGAGAGAGAGAGAGCAGAAAACCGCTACCGCCGGCGGTCTGTTGATTCATGGCTATAGAGCCATCATCTCCGACAGTCTGGATTTTAGGGGAACGCCATTCGTTGGAACCCTAGATAACACAAAAATGTCATCAACTCTCACCTTACGTTACACAGACTTTTTTTTACCGGAGAAAGATGGGGCAAGGGATCGATGAAGAATTAAACATAAACCAATGACGCCAGCCGATGAAGATGAACCAGCGGTGTCGGTCGATGAAGATGAACCAACAGCGGTGGCGATTGGTCAAGATGATCCAGGAGCGCCGGTGAAAGGACCTTGATATCCATGTATGATTAGCCATTCCAAAAGAAAGTTTGTATGATTCAACTTTAATAACCTACTGAACGAGGAAGAGCATCACACCGTCTCCAGGTATCCTTCCGTTTTACGTTATTCGATTTTATAACTTGCAAATTTTACCAGTACTAAAGGTTTGGGTTCTTTTTGGCCCGGGAGATTTAATTTTCCCCCAATTTCAGCGTTATATTATTACTAAATGGTTATTTATCGACTTCGATTTAGGGTTTTAGAGTGAAATTGGTTATTGATTTTGATATTCGTATTGATTTATAGGAGCATCGACTGACCAAGTGGTGATTTCGTTGGCTTTGATTTACAATAGAAACTACCTATAGGTTTCACTTTCCTTAAGGTTTTCTTTGATCTCAATTACTGATTATTGTAAATGTGTATCTTATTTGATACCAAAGAGTGGTGACTGAACATAGGCTTAATTTACATTGAAGGCTGAAAAGTGGATAAACCTATGGAAAATAAAGTTATAGACCTAAACGATGTGTGTAAACGGACAAATCGTTGTATGTGGTGGCACGTTCAAGGGATAAGTGCATGCGTCTCTGAGGTACATGTTAGCATAACATCATACTAGCACATGTTACCATATATAACATTGCCACTGGTGTTCCCTACAGCCTAGGTGGCTATAGGAATTTGCATCGTGAGTAATCCCTTTCCAAATACCAAATACCAATTACTCACATTCTTCGTCACATAAGTTGTAAATTCAGCACTGTAGTTAGCTATTAAGGCCAGTCTTTTGTACAACTAGTATATGTTGCTTTGTTGTTGTAACCAAAAGAAGCAGCCACATAATCGATATAATTAGTGAATGATAATGTTGAGTTTTTTTATTGCTTTTACAGCTAAAGAGGGGATGGTGGATGGCAACGTGCTGCGATGGTGGATGCCAGCGGCGCTGCGAGCAGCCTCATAGTCGATCCATAGGTCAATAGTAAGTTTTTTTATTGCTTTGAAACAAACTTAAAAAACCATTGCAAATGTTAATGTTGAATTTTTTTAATGCTTTTGTAAATTACAAGAAGATAATCAGTATGTCAAAGTTTCCATTAACCAACACAAGCAACATGAAGGATCTCTCCGTTCTTCTGGAATTCTCATCCATGACAAAAAACTGGTGATTCAATCTCCTAATCCACGTATGTTGTCCGCTTTTGACACGATTACTTTTTTTTTTCTTCCAGCATGTCTACTTCGTCCGATCGATTCTGTTGTCCTTAACAATGCAAAATTCACATCAACTAAACTTTAAATAAACTAGAAAGGAGGTTTTTGCAGCGCTATCAGAGTAGAAAGTTTAATGCTGTCACACCCTGACTTTTGTGGAAACGTGATTATATGTGACTTTCTTAATATCATTGCATTCAACCATAACAAACATCTATATGATAAAACTAAAGACGTCCATCCATTAAATTAAGTTTTAAAACATAACCACAACATTGTTTAGAAATCCAACACAGACTTCGAATCCATAATACAAACCATTCAAATTGTTTTAGAGTTCCAGAATGACTCGACAAAAGATACTATTAAAAACTAGGTTTAGGACTATGCATCTTATCCAGGATAAGGTACACAACCCCAAACCCTTAGACACCGGATGACATCTTTTATTCCAAACAACCCTTGATAACTTCCAACGCCCGCCAGATCCATACTTAGTTTCCTGAAATACATGTAGTTTGAAAACATCAACAAAAGTTGAGCGAGTTCATGTGTTTGTATGTGTGCACGAATAAACCTTTGTAATCATTGTAAGTATGTATGTTTTGTAATCCTGGTATGAAAGAGAATACGAACAGATCGATTAATGATTTGCAAGGTCATTAATGTGTGTGTAACGGTGTAGGAAGGCTCAATCCTTTGCGTATTTCGTACCGGGCCTCCCGGCTGGAACGACATAGTCACCACATGCGGTCAACTCGCGGACCCATGGGTGGGGCTCGCATCACCCAAATAGATCTATCACTCATGCCCCTTAGTCCTTATAATAGGATTAATGGTCTCATGTTAATGCCTACCTATTCACATGATCTAACAGTTCATTTCTTGACTAACCATACCATTTGTAATCGTATGTAAACAATTTGTAACATGTACTTCACCCCCAAAGTTATAAAACCAAAAACAGTTAAAAGAAAAGGGGGACATGAACACACAGTCTTGCGTTCTTCGTAATCATAGTAACTCAAAGCTCCTTCGGATGTACACGACTACCTACAACGTACTAAGGTCTATTAGACGAGCGGGTCGTGCCTTGACTTCGTATTAATTAGTGTCTTTGAGTTACGTTTTTTGTGTCTTCGATATTATTCCAAGTTATATAATTATTTATTAAAATAATAAATATTTTAACTTAAATTATATTTATTCAATTTTGGATTATTATTTAAGATAATATATTTTAACTTGTTACTTTCTATGTATTCATACATGTATATCCTTCCCAAGGATGGGTGTGTTTGTATTCGTATTCTTTATACTTGTATATTTTTGCCATGTATCGGTGGCGTATTCCGGTGTGTATTTATACGTACGAGAATACGTATTTTTATTGTGTTTATTAAGTATCTTATACTTAGTTTTGTATTAACTTTTCCGGAATAATTTCCTTAATAAATAAAAAATACATAAATATATATTTTAAGAAATATTACTTAAAAAAATTATTTATAATTTTTCCCTTAGTAAAAATATTTATAAATTTCTTACAAGTCTCAAAAATAATATATCTCCAAGTCTAACTTAGAAAATATATATAAATCTATTTTTCTCCCAAAAATAATATATTTCAAGTTTATTTAAGAAAATACATTTTCTCCCAAAAATAATGTATTTGATGTTTGTTTGAGAAAGTATATATTTCTTCCAAAAATAATATATCTTCTATTAATTCCAAGAAAATATATATTTATTCACCCAAGAAAATATATATTTATTCACCCAAAAACCAACCTCCAATATTTATAATTTTTGTAACAAAAATTATGGCAAACTTTATGTAAAAATTCATGGTTTGAAATATACTTGTAATTATTTGTTTCAAAATATTTTTCTAAGTGTTTAATTTCTATAAAAAAATTTGCCATAGTTTCCCCTAAAAATGGAGGTTTCCATGCTTTCAAAAAATATCATTTTCTTTTGTAAATCAACATAATCAACAACAAATCAATCTACACTTACCAATTTGCCAAAATCAAGCATAAACTATTAAGTCATGAACTTGAAAATTTACAAAAATGTGTAGTAACTTACTAGTGTATTTAATAAGTCTTATTACCCTTTAAAGTGTTGTTGTTTATTTAACAACATCATTTTTGAAAAATCTAGATCTTTACAACTTGTAATCACATTTTCTAAAAATGTTTCTTCTTGGATTTTTCTTGTTACATATGTGTTTCTACACTTGTTTAACCTCTAAAAACATGGTTGATTTCTTTAAGAACCAAGATTAAGTAATCTTTGTATTTTTCACTTGGTTTCTTGAAAAATCATTCTTGAAATCTTAGATTTACAAGACTTACATCTTGCTTTGATCATCATTTTACAAGAAATCAACTTATTCTTTCAAGTTCATGATTTATGTGAGGATGATCCATGGATCTTTAACACTTTCATCCTCTCATCTTGCTAGATTATGTTTTTAATCATTATCTAGCAAGATCATATGATGATCAACATCATTTACATAAGTAAACAACAATCAACAAGCATAACAACACATAAACATCAAGATTTCTTATAATTTTAAGCTTATGTTCATGTTTCATCTTCTTGATTCTTAGTGTTCTTCAAGATTAACATCATGTATCACCTTTTAACCACTTAAACAAGATGTAAAATGAAGAGTATAGTGTTCTTACTACTAGCTCAAGGCTAGGGATGATCAATGGAAGAAAAGAAGTGGATAAAAGCAAATGGTGAAGGTCCTTTAGCTTCCGAAAGCTCCAAGCTTCTTTGTGCACCTTTTAACACCCTTGTATGTATGTAGAATTGAATGGAGATGAAGTGACGATGGTGATGTTGTTGTTGTTGTTGTTGCTCTCGGCCGTGAAAAAGAGGGAGAGAAGAGAGTGTGTGTGTGTTGAATTTGAGTTGAAAATGAGAAGTTATGAACTCTAAGGTCTTTTTATAAACCATCTCATAAGCTTAGTCTAATGGTCTTTGTGGTCTACAAAGTGAGACATGATCCATTAAAATAAGTAAATAAAATCCATGGTGGGGTTCTTGTTGGGCTGTAAACTAGGTGGGGGGTATAGGCTTAGGTTTAACTAGAAAGTTAGTTAATTAGTTAGAAATCATGTGTCTAGTTAGGGATTTAGTTATTAGATATTTATATAGTGTCTTATGATATTCATAGACCATAACAAGCTTGGTAATGTTAAAACAGTACTTCTAGTGAAAATTTGGTGTTTCAGGTAGTGTCCGGTTGTTTGGTTGGTTACCGGTTCGTTAAGGTGCTAAACTATGCAGTTTAGTGTGCTTTATGTAACCTTTTGTGACAGTTTTGATTCCCGACACTTAGGAAAGCATTCAAGACCATTTAACCACATTTCTGCATGATATTAGAGTGTTAAAATGCTGAATTTGCTGATTTTCTGCAGAATTCTGCAGTTTATGTGAGTTTTAGGCACTTTCCGGCACTTAAACTATCTCTAGGAAGGCAGTTTTGTGATCCTCACTTTCCTACACACTATACTAGTGTAATACTTGGTTTCTGGCCCATTCTGTGTCTCAACACCTTGTCTGTCTATGTACTGAACTCCGTCAACATTTTTCTGATTTGTCTGATAACTGTGCTAACTGTGTTTCGTGCATCATTTGAGTCAATAAAGTTCTCATGCAACAATGATATGTCATTTGCAATATGTGATGCACATGTATGTATAAAGCAATAATCAGAAAGCAATTCAAGTAATTAATTGTAATTCGGCACAATCATTAAGCACTAATCATGGTTTAATAGTTGTACGGATACCTGGAATTTTGACAGTTGTCACATTCTCCCCCTGTTAAGAAAATTTCGTACCGAAATTTTAAGCTTTACTACTAGCTGCAGGGGAGCTGGGGAACAAATGCGGGTATTTAGCTTTCATACAGTCTTCACATTCCCAAGTAAAATCTGGGCTGTGACGTGCGTTCAATCGAACCTTGACGAGTTTAACACTACTCCTCCGAGTCTTGTTAACTTTCCAATCAGTAACCTCGACGGGTTCTTTGGTAAAGTGGAGTGTGTCATCAATGTGAACTTCATCAGCAGGGATAACCACTGTTTCTTGTGTTGGACTTTTCTTCAGATTAGATACATGGAATGTATCATGAACACCATTACGTTCTTCTGGTAACCCCAACTTGTACGCTACAGTACCAACTCTTTCCAGAATTCTGAACGGTCCGATATATCGTGGGTTCAACTTACCACGCTTCCCAAAGCGTGCCACACCTTTCTAAGGTGAGACTTTTAACAGAACCATATCACCCACTTCAAATTCCAAGGGTTTTCGTCTTTGGTCCGCATAGCTCTTTTGTCAATCACGAGTCGCCTTGATGTGCTCTCAGATCTGCATGATCTTATCAGTTGTCCCTTAGACCAGTTCGGGACCAACCAGTTGTCTATCGCTAGCATCTGCCCAGCATAACGGCGATCGACACCTACTTCTGTAGAGAGCCTCGAACGGTGCAGCTTGAATGCTTGTATGGTAGCTATTGTTATAGGAGAACTCAACCAAAGGCAGGTGAGTATCCCAACTGCCACCCAAGTCCATTACGCAAGCACGTAGCATATCTTCTAGTTTTTGAATCGTTCTCTCGCTTTGACCTTCCGTCTGTGGATGGAAAACAGTACTCAGATTCAAATGAGAACCAAACTCTTCTTGAAAGGATTGCCAAATCCTTGACACAAATCGTCCATCTCAATCAGATATAATCGAGACAGGCACTCCATGATGTGCGACTATCTCCCTTAGGTACAGCTCAGCTGTAACACCCTGAAATTTATAAAACTTTATATTAGAATTATAAAGTACAAAATAAATGAGAATAAGCTAACTAGTAAATAAATAACTTAGTTAGTTATGAGTCTTGTAGTAACACATGAGTGAATTAAAGTGCCTAAATTATAAACTAAACAAAAGTCAAGGGACCAAATTTGTAAAACTTGAAACTTGAATGTTTAATAAGTAAATAACACACCAAACACACACCTGAGTGTGTGTCTGGATCAAACAGAACAAGGGGGCGACCAGGGGTTCCTCTTCAAACCCTAATTCTCACAAAAACTCACTAATTCGAGGCTCAAATCAAGTCAAAATCAAAATCTAAATATATATTAGTGATCACCTCGACGAAGGGATCATAAGGTATGTGAAATCCACTATTTGGTTCCATCTTAAATTTTGGATGAACTCATGAAATTCGAATTTGAGCTTGCATGATCATTGTTTGGATGAAATTGAGAGTGAAATTATGTCTAGGACGAAACCCTAGCCATTTATTTGTTGAATTGATGAATATAGTTGTGAAATTAGGATCCTACACTCATGTGTCAAGTGGGTTTTGTAGGATTATGTTAAACGCTAGACTAACATTGTTAACTTAGTGTATTTAAGCTCTATGGTGTGAATTTAGACTTGTTGATATGAAAACATGCATGAAATTGCAAAAGGATGCTTAAATCTTGGCTAAATAGTTAATCAAGAACTTGATTTTTAATTGTACGAAATCATGCTCATTAGGTGTTTGATGTAATGCCTAAGAGAAGATAAATATTAAAAACCTGACTAAAAACGCATATTTGACTAGTGTGGAAAATTATGCGTTATATGCTATAAGAGAGTTCTAAATAACTATGGTTGAACTCTATAGGCAAAGAAACCGGGCCATCAAGCGGACAAGCTAGTGGCGATACGCGTTTGAAAGGATTGCTCTAAAGGTACGTGACTTTGGTCCAGTCATAATACGAATATATGTTTAAATTTTAGTGTGTTAATGATGTCGAAATGTAGAATATGCGTTTGACGTGTCAATGAAGTGGCGTAGTTCACTCGACACTCAAACGGGTCGAAATATTAGTTATAAATAGTTTGGTTCAACATTAAGGTGAGGATTTCACTTGTCAACCAAACGGGTCAGAACCATGTTCATAAAATGATCTTGTGCATAGTAAATTTAAATATCATATTGCGCTAATGCTAGGTAGCAAATTAGCAATGAATGGGTACATTAAGCCTAGTATGAATCCGTGATATCGGGTCAATTGGTAGGAGTTAAATGTAAGACTCGTATAAAGTGGTATGCTTGTAATTGTAGAAAACAAGCATGAAATTTGATTGCGAGCATAAAGCCGTGAAACAGTTAGAATGCATCAAAAGTTACAAGCCCGGGATATGGGTGAACGAAACTAGAATGCCCAAGAAGTGTAGATTGAACAATATGCACATTAGTTGACGGGTCGAATAATCGAATTATAGAATCTGTAAACCATATGTTCGTAAACTATTTTTCATTAAGTGAAATTCACATGGTTAGATCCGTAATTTTAATACGGACGTATAGGAAAAAGAATCAGCTAAAACGGACGCATAAATTATAAGTTATGAAGGTTTGAAGTTGACATTGGAAAATAAGGTTGCTGGGTAAACATACAGCACCAAATAATGAACATTCTGTCGAAAAGTAGCCGTCGTGCTACGCGACGAAAAAATGCTCTGGCCGTCGCGCTACGCGACCGCGGTCGCGGGCCGCGTAGGCTTGAATTCAATTTGTCGCGGGGCGCGACAGCCCCCGGTTACAGTATTTTGTTTGTTTTTCCTTGTTTAAGGCGATAGTACTTGCATTTACTTGATATTAAGGTGTCAAAACTAACAATTGATGTGGTTTTGACCATAGGTGATTCTCGTTTGTTGTGGATGTCGATCAAGCAAGGGATTCAAGAACCGAACACAAATTTTGAATGCTTCCGCACTAATCTAATCTAGTTAAACAATGTTGTTTTGTAAACTCAATTAGATGTCAATGTTTTAAACTAGATGGTTGGTTATGCTAACTCGCTAAAACAATGTACATCTTTACTTATTAACTAAGTATTTGCTAAATATGCATTTTGTTTTTAAAAAGGTGCGTATTTTTATAATAAAATAATAGAAATATAAAATGAGTGTTACATCAGCTAGTTTACATGTGTTATCCTTTTCTCTGATCGGCAAAAAGTGTGTAGACTTTCTCAAACGGTCCACGATTACCCAAATCGTATCATGACCTCTGGGTGTTCTAGGCAATTTCTTTACGAAATCCATTGAGATCTGCTCCCATTTCCACATGGGTATCTCGGGTTACTGTAGGAGACCTGAAGGCTTCTGATACTCGGCCTTCACCTTGGCGCAGGTCAAACACTTCCCAACATAAGTAGCCACATCGCCCTTAAGTCTTGGCCACCAATAATAATCCCTCAAATCTTGGTACATCTTGTCCGATCCTGGATGGATCGAGTACCTCGATTTATGAGCTTCATAAAAAATAACATCTCTAAGACCACCAAAAAGCGGAACCCAAATTCGTCCCATGAAATACAAAGTTCATTCCTCATTGGGTACCAACTTTTTCTCCATCCCACGGAGATATTCAGCCTTTAAGTTCTCTTTCTTAAGAGCTTCTCTCTGTGCAGCATGAATACGCAACGAGAGGTCTGTCTGAATAATCATCTCTAAAGCCCTAACCCTTATGGGCTTAATCCTCTCTTTTCGACTTAAGGCGTCTGCTACCACATTTTCCTTTCCTGGATGATATTTGATTTCATAATCATAATCATTTAATAGCTCTACCCTACGTCGTTGTCTCATGTTAAGCTCTTTCTGATCGAATATGTGTTGTAGGCTCTTGTGATCCGTAAAGATCGTGCATCGGGTACCATAAAGGTAATGCCACTAAATCTTCAAAGAAAACACCACTACGCCTAATTCCAAATCATGTGTGGTGTAGTTCTTCTCATGAACCTTCAATTGGCGCGAAGCATAAGCAATAACCTTTTGTCGCTGCATTAGCACACAGCCCAATCCCTGACGCGAGGCGTCACAGTATACCACGAAGTCGTCGGTGCCTTCGGGTAGGGATAATATAGGTGCATCGCAAAGCTTGTTCTTAAGCAGCTGAAAAGCTTATTCTTGTCTGTCTCCCCATTCATACTTCTTATCCTTTTGAGTCAGGGAGGTCAGCGGCTAGGGAGGTCAGCGGCTGAGCGATTTTGGAAAAATCCTCAATCAATCTTCGGTAGTACCCTACTAAACCCAAAAACTGTCAGATCTCGGTTGGCGTCTTTGGAGTTTCCCAATTCTTGATGGCTTCAATCTTGGTGGGATCCACATGAATACCATCCTCGTTTACCACGTGATCGAGGAACTGTACTTCACACAACCAAAATTCGCACTTTGAGAACTTAGCATAGAGCTTCTCCTTCTTAAGCAGCTCCAAGATGGCTCTAAGGTGTTGTTCATGATCTTCCTTCGTCCGTGAATAGATCAAAATATCGTCGATAAATACAATCACGAATTTATCTAGATATGGTTTGCAAACCCGGTTCATCAAGTCCATAAACATTGCCGGTGCATTTGTCAAACCAAATGACTTCACTAGAAACTCGTAATGTCCATAACGAGTTCTGAAGGCAGTCTTTGGTATAGTCTCTTCTTGAATCCGCAGCTGGTGATAACCTGATCGAAGATCGATCTTGGAGTAGTAACTCCAACCCTGAAGTTGATCGAATAAATCATCAATCCTCGGCAAAGGATACCGATTCTTGATGGTCAACTTGTTCAGCTCTTGGTAGTCGATGCACATACGAAAACTACCGTCCTTCTTCTTGACAAATAGTACCGGAGCTCCCCAAGGAGAGAAGCTTGGTCTAATGAATCCCTTGTCTAACAACTCCTGAAGCTGCGTCGACAACTCTTGCATCTCTGAAGGCGCAAGTCGATAAGGTGCCTTGGCGACAGGCGCGGCGCCTGGAACCAAGTCAATGTGGAATTCGACTTGTTGTTGGGGCGGTAATCCTGGCAAGCCTTCGGGGAAGACTTCAGGATATTCCCTTACCACAGGGATATCTTCGAGCTTCAGTTATTCGGCTTCTTTATCGACTACGTGAGCCAAGAAGGCAACACATCCTTTACGCATAAACTTTCGTGCCTTCAAGCAACTGATAATCCGTAGAGGCGTATCATGCTTTTCTCCGTGTACCACAATCGTCTCTTCATTCGCCATCGGGATGCGGATAATCTTCTCATGGCATACGATCTCAGCTCGATTACTTGACAACCAATCCATTCCAACTACCACGTCGAAACTTCCCAAATCAACTGGCAGAAGATCTATCGCGAACTCCCGCTCTCCAAGCTCTATCACACAGCCTCTAATCACTTCGTTGGCTTCTACTAGCTTACCATTAGCTAGTTCTATCAAGTACGGAATATCTAACTTACTTGCAACTAACCCAAGTATATTCTTAAACTCTAGGGATACGAAGCTATAGTCGGCACCAGTATCAAATAGCACAGATGCAAAATGTTGATTGATAGGGAATGTACGAGTGACTACGTTCGGATCCTGACGAGCTTCCCTAGCTCCAATGTTGAATACTCTTCTTGGTTGTTCTTTGGGCAATCTCGCTTGTAGTGCCCTACATCACCACAACCAAAACAACCTTGGCCGCGACCATTTCCATTTCCATTTCTGCCCTAGTTGTTGTTTGCTCCACGGTTTCCGTTACCAGCTTGATTTCCAAAACCACCACGATTTCCATTTCCACCGAAGTTTCCATTTCCTCATTGATTGCGATTTCCAGTCTGATTTCCATTACCATTGCGGCTTCCATTACCATTTCCACCGGATCCTCCATTCCTTCATCCAGCATCGTACCAACACGCCTCCCTGGCATGCCCTACCTTGCCACAATTTTCACATTTCCCATACCTACATCATCCGGTGTGATGTTGCTGACAAATATCACACTTAGGTAGAGTACCCATGTGTCACACCCTGAAATATCAGAGCATTGGCGTGACTGGACTGGTATCTTCATTGCACAGCGGAAGCAAATAAGCTAAGTCTTTTAGAAAATGAACGCCACTAAGTACTCGACTCCACATGGTTCTCCTATTCCAACCGTGCCTTGTCTTTGAAATGCAACCTGAGAAAGAAACATGCGAAAAAGTCAACATAAAGTTGAGCGAGTTCATAGTTTGTTTGTAAAAGATTTGAAATAAATCTTTTTGAATAACCGGTTTTTGAAGTATTGTTGAGAAAACAAATTTAAAATCATTTTCTTGTCAAGTTATACAGAAACTTTGTATGAAAACATGGTATGTATCTTGTATAATTCAAGTATTTCTGTATGTATCATGTATTCTTGTATAAATCACGTATTCTTGTATGTATCAAGTTTTCTTATATAAATCAAGTATTCTGTATGTATCTTGTTGTTAATGGGTTGCAAGGCCATTAACATGTGACACGACATAGGAATTCACCAAACCATAGGCATTTTTCTATAGTCGATTCACGACTGAGACACAAAAACACTACTTGGTTCTAGTTGTCACCAAGAGTGGGGCTGCCCTGACACCCGTTAGATCTAACCTTTTGTTCTGCGGTCTAAGTATGTACACGATTAATGGTGCTTATGGTACCCTATTCGTGACACTATTTCTCGTATCATTCCTCAAACGCATCATACTTGGTACTAGTTATCACCAAGAGTGCTTCTTGTTTATGTATTCACCATATCAAGTATCAATTTTTCAGTTCTTGTATTCTTTATGTCAAGTATCAATTCTCATGTGTTTGTATACTCTTGTATTTGTATTTTCTCGTAGTTTAGAAAACTAGAATTCGCGTGTAAACGCTTGTTTGAAAAACCGGTATAAAAACATAAGCTTTTCGTAAACCATTTGTGTCAGTTAAAACTTGCTTGCGAAATGGTTTAGAAATATGTATTTCTTGGATGCTTTGCAAAAAGTGCATGTCTTTCCACCCCGAAAACATTTAAAAAAATGTAAAACCGTAAAAATGTGGGGTTATGAACTCACCTGAATATTCCTGTGCAAAGCTAGCTAATTACGACTTCGTGATGTCGTTTCCAAGACTTGACTTGCTAGCGTGCATTCTACAATATTCCTAACACGGAATATCTAATAAGTTTCTAAATAACGCAGTAACTAACTACGTGTAATCGAGCTCTACCGAATCGTTGACCGAACGATATGACGGTAAATTGTCAACATAAAAGAAGCGAAGAAGTTATACTTGTTAGCTCGTTTTAAGAAGTCGTATGTTGATATAAAGGAATATTCGTATGAAAGTAATATATAATAAACTCGTATCATATATATTGCGTCTTGTGTATATTTGCCAAAAATATACGTATGTGCCGTCTAGGCGTATAAAATAAATACAACAGTTATATTTATTTTGTAAAAGAATCGTCGACTTGTATTGGAAAATAAATATATAACTATATTTATTTATAAAAGGATTCGAGTTCGTTTGAAATAAATATAATAATAACTATATTCATTTGTTGTCGAAAGAAACTTCCGTATCGTTGTTTGTAAAGTGTCGTTGAAAATATTATACACTTGTATATAAAGTGTCTTTATAATAAAAACGTGTTTCGTTTTACAGATTCTCTTGAAAAACGGGCAGAGTTTCCTCTGTTTTTGGACGCCCCGACAACACAGGTTGTCGTTATTTTATCAAAATTCAACAATAATCACACAATATATCAAATTCGCCAATATTTCATAAAAACGTAAACGATAATCATGTCGGTTCGAGCTTGTTTCACACGTAATATTAACAAAATAACAAATATTAAACGCGTGATTAATTTTACCGAGTCTTCAAGCCGAAACGTCGAGCCGCTTAACTGAGTTGACCGAGTCAACTGAGTTGACTCGGTTTGACCGCGTTGACCGAGTTTACTCGGTTGACCGAGTCGACTCGTTCCTCGAAACCCACAACTGAACAGATCTGTTGTTGACGTTTGTTGACAGAACCGAAACAAAACCGAAATTGACCGAGTCTAGCTTGTTGACCTGAGATGAGTCTTGACCCGACACCTGAGACCACCTCTACTGTCGTGACAACAAAACCACAGAATCATCATCTTCAACAAATCTTCAAAGAAATGTAGAAGTATTAAGCAGGGGGGTGTTACCGTGAATCCGAGCCGCGAACCACCACCACTGCCTCGTCATCCACCGTCGTCGCTACTGCCGTCACCGGAACCACCACCTGAACCAGAGCACGTCGGATAAACATTAACCACCGGATAACAGCACCGGCCGGCGGTCCGAGACTCTGACCGCCGGTTCTCCGTCTCTCACGGTCAGTCTCTTTCGGTCTCTCTCTTTCCCGTCTCTCTTCGTTTCTCTCTGTTTCAGCTGCCACACGCCACCGCGAGCCGCCACCGGTGATGGTGGCTGGCCGGTCTTCATCGAGCACGAGAGAGAAGACAGGGGTAATCGGTTGAGATTGGGAGTTGATCAAGTTTTGTGTAGTTGTTTGTGTATGGATTTGAAAAGGAAATTTGGTTTGAAGGTGTATGTGTTGTGTGGGTATGTAGGTAATCGAGAGGGAGAGAAATGGGTACCTGATTCTCATATTTTTTGTTTGTGGTTTTATTTGGAGATGAGGAGGAGAGATCAGGTTCTCCGTATTAATAGAGAGGAAGGTCTCTAAAGTCCTTTATGTATTTAAATTGCAACCAGGTTACTTGTTTTAACCTTGGGAATAAGATCTCTTGTAGAGATTAGTTTAGATTTTGAATATCTTGTGAAATCTTGAAAGGATTCTCTAGAGATTTTGGAAATCTCTTGTAAATATTTTGTAAGATTTTATAAGTATTGCATAGAGATCTTGTATGTTATGTGCGGGTTTAGGCTTGTGGGTTTTGGGCTTGGGCCCAGGGCCCACAAGCCCATTTCATGTGTAAGTGGCCTGTAATTCCTACGAGACCCGATATCCCAATCCAAACTCCATAAACATAAAAATATTCGTGTAACATCCATATTTGTCGGTGTCGTCAGTTTTTTGCATGGTTTCAGTCCGTTGTCGCGTAATATTCGGCAGGTTTCCCGTAAATCACCACACGCGCACTGTATAATAGAATAAACGTTCCTGGGCACTCCAAAGGCCTAATTAAGTCAATTTGCGCTGTAAACACTAATTATTATCGCGTTAATCACCTATTAATCACGTAATTAGGAGCCGTAAATTACCGGTTGTCACATTCTCCCCCTGTTAATAAAATTTCGTCCTCGAAATTTAGTTTACGTTAACTCCTTAGAGTTACATTATGAGTAGAAAATATGAATAGTACCAAAGTGAACAATCATGAAATCGAATCAAGACTTATTCGAATGATGTGAATTCAATGACGTATCACAAGATGCAAATGAATTCTAGAAATGATCGCATCAAATAAATGAACTTAGATTTCAACAAGCTCATATGTACTAGTTTGCATGAATTGCTCGATCGTGATCAGCGCAAGCTGCAAGTTCTACCGACGCCACAAGGTGTCGTAGTGAATGAAACAATTTCAAATATAGCAGTGATCGAACAATTATCACCTGTGTTTTGCACAAAACGCTCAATCATGATTAGCCCAAGCTACAAGTATGTACAGACACCACAAGGTGTCGAAATCAACAAACGACTTAATGGGGTCGTAGACCAAACAAATCTACTACGACTCAGAACAATGAAACGCTTGTTAAAACGAATTCAAATATGATGTTTTCGATACATCATAGGGTGTCTTGAATTGCATATGTGTAATGAACAAGTTCAAACAATTGGATTTGACTTCGGCGCAAGCCGACAATAAATTCATGTATCGATAAGAAAACTTTTGGCATGGTCACAACGAAAAAAAAAAACCATGTATGTAACTTGAAAAGAAAAGAATTTTCAAGAAAATGTGCTGACTTATAACAAAGAAGCCAACAATTTCAATAATGCGGGTCATTCGAATCACAAGCGAAATAATATTTGAACTTTAATGAAACGCTTTATTCGAAACAAACCACATGCGTAACAAACGATGCATGCGTAACATATGAATTTTCAAGAAATGAAGCAAATGAATATTCGCTATACTGAAAGAAATGGTCGTGACACAATGACCATCAAGAGGAGTAGAGATATGAAAATCTACTCAGTAAGTGTGAAAGTCGAAATTTCAATAAAAGAAATTTGAGGACTTTACCTGGGGTTGCATGTGATAACTGGTTGTTAGGTGACATTACCATAGAATGTCGAATATAGCGTACTCATCGTTAGCTGAAATAGGGGGAATACGGTGACTTGCGTCTTTTCCTTAGAATGACTCGTGTCGTTTGCAGGACCGTGTGCCGACTGCAGCTTCCTGATCATTAGTTTTCGTGCTTGACAGGATTAGCATCATCGCTGAGATGCTCCACAGTGCCTTCTTGGTGACTTCACCTCGTAAGTCGTATGTGGCGTATTTCAACCTCCGTTGATGTATAGTTTAAGTTTCACGTATTCTTTTGCACGCCCTTGCTTTGTTTTGCGTAGGTTACCTGCTCGGCTAAATAAAATAGCATAGATGACATAAAAATGGCGTTTGTCCGAGTTACTAAACGGGGGTACCTACGTGATGACCTTTAATGAACTCCTACATGAGCTTCCGAAGGTCTTAAATGCACGTTTCCTAAACTCTCAGGGTTTTATGTACTGTATGCGACTGTTTTGTGTACCATGTGTAAAACACCACTCTAGTGTATGTTTGAAAACAAAGTCTTGACTGTTTGTTTTTCGGCAACGGTTGGAGACCATATTCGAGTACTATGTGTTCTGTATGTATTCAGGTTTTAATATTCTAAGTTCCCAGGGGAAAGTGAGGTTAGAGCCTAGGTATCTCTACAGGAAACCCTATTCGCTATAACCTATAGCTCTGATACCAATCTGTCACACCCCGAAATATCAGAGCATTGGCGTGACTGGACTGGTATCTTCATTGCACAGCGGAAGCAAATAAGCTAAGTCTTTTAGAAAATGAACGCCACTAAGTACTCGACTCCACATGGTTCTCCTATTCCAACCATGCCTTGTCTTTGAAATGTAACCTGAGAAAGAAACATGCGAAAAAGTCAACATAAAGTTGAGCGAGTTCATAGTTTGTTTGTAAAAGATTTGAAATAAATCTTTTTGAATAACCGGTTTTTGAAGTATTGTTGAGAAAACAAATTTAAAATCATTTTCTTGTCAAGTTATACAGAAACTTTGTATGAAAACATGGTATGTATCTTGTATAATTCAAGTATTTCTGTATGTATCATGTATTCTTGTATAAATCACGTATTCTTGTATGTATCAAGTTTTCTTATATAAATCAAGTATTCTGTATGTATCTTGTTGTTAATGGGTTGCAAGGCCATTAACATGTGACACGACATAGGAATTCACCAAACCATAGGCATTTTTCTATAGTCGATTCACGACTGAGACACAAAAACACTACTTGGTTCTAGTTGTCACCAAGAGTGGGGCTGCCCTGACACCCGTTAGATCTAACCTTTTGTTCTGCGGTCTAAGTATGTACACGATTAATGGTGCTTATGGTACCCTATTCGTGACACTATTTCTCGTATCATTCCTCAAACGCATCATACCGAAATTGACCGAGTCTAGCTTGTTGACCTGAGATGAGTCTTGACCCGACACCTGAGACCACCTCTACTGTCGTGACAACAAAACCACAGAATCATCATCTTCAACAAATCTTCAAAGAAATGTAGAAGTATTAAGCAGGGGAGGTGTTACCGTGAATCCGAGCCGCGAACCACCACCACTGCCTCGTCGTCCACCGTCGTCGCTACTGCCATCACCGGAACCACCACCTGAACCAGAGCTCGTCGGATAAACATTGACCACCGGATAACAGCACCGACCGGCGGTCCGAGACTCTGACCGCCGGTTCTCCGTCTCTCACGGTCAGTCTCTTTCGGTCTCTCTCTTTCCCGTCTCTCTTCGTTTCTCTCTGTTTCAGCTGCCACACGCCACCGCGAGCCGCCACCGGTGATGGTGGCTGGCCGGTCTTCATCGAGCACGAGAGAGAAGACAGGGGTAATCGGTTGAGATTGGGAGTTGATCAAGTTTTGTGTAGTTGTTTGTGTATGGATTTGAAAAGGAAATTTGGTTTGAAGGTGTATGTGTTGTGTGGGTATGTAGGTAATCGAGAGGGAGAGAAATGGGTACCTGATTCTCATATTTTTTGTTTGTGGTTTTATTTGGAGATGAGGAGGAGAGATCAGGTTCTCCGTATTAATAGAGAGGAAGGTCTCTAAAGTCCTTTATGTATTTAAATTGCAACCAGGTTACTTGTTTTAACATTGGGAATAAGATCTCTTGTAGAGATTAGTTTAGATTTTGAATATCTTGTGAAATCTTGAAAGGATTCTCTAGAGATTTTGGAAATCTCTTGTAAATATTTTGTAAGATTTTATAAGTATTGCATAGAGATCTTGTATGTTATGTGCGGGTTTAGGCTTGTGGGTTTTGGGCTTGGGCCCAGGGCCCACAAGCCCATTTCATGTGTAAGTGGCCCGTAATTCCTACGAGACCCGATATCGCAATCCAAACTCCATAAACATAAAAATATTCGTGTAACATCCATATTTGTCGGTGTCGTCAGTTTTTCGCATGGTTTCAGTCCGTTGTCGCGTAATATTCGGCAGGTTTCCCGTAAATCACCACACGCGCACTGTATAATAGAATAAACGTTCCTGGGCACTCCAAAGGCCTAATTAAGTCAATTTGCGCTGTAAACACTAATTATTATCGCGTTAATCACCTATTAATCACGTAATTAGGAGCCGTAAATTACCGGTTGTCACACCATGTATCCTTTTCCTTTGTTCTCAAAACTTGCAGCACCAGTCCTGAGCTCGGCTGGTGGGTTAGCATCTTTACGCTTGTTAGTACCGCTGTTGTTTCCTTGGGTACCCCTCTTGAAATTTGAGAACTTCCTTTTGTTCTCTCCAGACGACTCCACATGAGTCTCTTTCTTCTTCTACTCGGAGATTGAAAACTTGCCCAAGCGAATCGCTTCTTCAGTCAGTGCCACACTCAAGTCGATGGCTTCAGTAATTGTTGGAGGCTTCGAGGTAGTCACCATGTTCAGTATTTGGGGTGCCAATTCCCAAATGAAACGTTCGACTCGCTTGAACTCTGGTTCAACCATGTAAGGGACTACACGAGATAAATCATGGAATCTCTGCACGTACTCAACTATCTTAGGACCCTCCATTTTCAGATTCCAAAACTTGGTCTCCAACTCATCCCAAGTCAACGCATATGCTGCAGCTTCACCCAAGGTTTGAACCTGAAGATTCCACCACGACAGGGCTCCATCCAGAAACAATCTAGAAATGTAGGTGACTTGATGCTCTGGCGCACACTTTCTCATCCGCAGCACAGAATCTGTTTTCTCAACCCATCTCACGAAAGCTACGGCGCCTCCAGTACCGTCAAAGTTCAGAGGCTTGCAGTCTAGAAACTGCTTGTAAGTATAGCATGTACAAGCAAAATCATTCACAGAAAGCATTAACAAACGCACATGGAAATGTCCAAACGTATTGTAATGTGTCTTAGGTGACTTAAACATTACCGTGAGGTGGGTTATTCCCTGAGGTACCTCCGTTGTGTTCAGAGTGTAGGGCCTCATATTGTGCGATTGCCTGTGAAATCCGTTCGTGTAGTTCTGCCTCTGTTGTGGGAAACTGAGTGTTCCTTCGAGGAGGCATCTTCTAAGAAGAAGATTGTATAGGTCAAGTCTTATTTGATAAATAATAAATAGTACGTATATATAATAGCATTTATCATAGCAAGCAAGCATATAACATCTCAAACATAGCACAAACAGGTAAATCACAACGTATTTAATAAGAACATGACGATTGAGCTTTCATTAATCATCGACCACAAAATATTGTTACATTTTTACAAAGTGTATCATATCAAAAGGGAACACAGGGTCACACTACCCTTGTTCAATAAGTCTACCAATCTACAAAAGTCATACAATCAAAAGGTGGTCTCCAAAAGGCTTCACAATCTCGGCTCAATAGTGGTGCTCTCATCAAAAGCAATGCAACCTACATAAAACCAAAAACCAACTATGCTGATGGTGGTGGTGGAGGAGGACGTGGAGGAAAGAAAAGAAAGTTGCGCACATGCGCAAGCTCCTCCTCAAGCTCATATACATGATGCAACAGATAACTGATCTGCTGCTCGACAGTGAGAAATCAAGCATCAAACTCTGGAAAAGGAGTAAGAGGTGCAGGTGGATGTGAAAATGGAGACGGTGATGAACGAGGGGGAACAAAAGCAGGCTGGCAAGGACATGGTAAAGGACACGATGTCATCTCAAGCTCCAAAATCCTGTGACTCATAATCTCATACTGGAGCTGGAGTGATAGTAGTAACTCATCCCGTGTATATCCAACAAACTGTGAGGGATGGTAGGGATCCGAATTCGGCATAGTATACAGTGGGAACCATCGGAGTGGCTCATCAAGTGGTGAAGAAGTAAAAGGAGCAAAAGGTGTAGACTGGGGAATGTGAGGAACATCTGCTGAAACATGAGGATCATAACTAGGCTACTGGCCTGACGTACCTTCCCCTGGATGGGGTGCGGGTATATCCTGCAAGAAGACGATAGGTAAATCAACACGATGAACATCAGACTCCATAGGATGAAAAGGAGCAACATCAGCGGGTGCGGGTGCAGGTGGAGGAATGAATGGCTCAATACCAGGAGGGTCAACGGGTGCAGGAACTGGATCAGGTATGAGGGGTGCAATGTATGGTATACCAAAAGGAATAGGGTCATGATCAGGTAAGGGCTCAGGATCATCAGGTGCAACATCAGGCTGATCAACAGGAACAAAATCTAGCTAAAGATCAAGCTCGGGATCGTATGGAGGGGATGGTGCAGCTGACATAGACGTATCATCATCAGAATCAGTGGCATAGCGTCGTAACCCAACTGCTTGTAAGGCGGAAGACGTCACAGACTCAAAGGAATCAGAGACAGAGTGTAAGCTAGTATCAGAGGAAATCTCAATAACAGGAATCTCGAAAGGTGGAATAGCAAAAACATCTTCATCTAGCTCTCCATCACCATGGGCGTCATCGGGAGGACCATCAACAAACAGATCAACATCATCATCAAACAGATCGTCAAAAGGCCAATCCTCAGGAGGGATGACCACTAAAGGAACAGGAGCGAGGATCGATGCCACAATATGCTCACCATCGGAGTGACCGATGATAAGATGATCATGGACTGGAATGGGAATAACAAAAGGATCCTCGTCTAGAATACCATCAGCAAGCGGTAAGTCATCTCCAAAATCAGGCAGCGCAAATGGCTGAAAATTGTCCTCGTCATCGGACATCATCTCCGAGTCACTCCCTGTATCGGATGTAAAGATCTCTGGCTCTGGCACAACCTCATCGTCAGAGACTACTGCCATAGGATCATGGTCGTCGGACAATCCGCTCTTGGATGAAGACATAGTGTCTGTAACAGGACAATCACAGCATATGCACATATATTAACCACTAACATCTAGTATGCAAGCAAATTCAATGTATCATGAAATCATGTATCCTCGTGATTCCTCACGAACCCTTTCTATACTTCCTTAGTCTATCCCAGACTAAACCACAAAAGTGACCTTGCATTGTGTTTCTTGTCTTTTATTTTTGTAAAAACGTTTGTTCCATGGATCTGGGCGTTTTGTGTATGCAATGAAAACATGTTGTAAAAATATTTTCGTGAGAGCCCTAATGATTGTAGTTTAGACTCGAGAAGGAATCCTAGTTCGCTACAATCGAAGCTCTGATACCAAACTATCACACCCTGACTTTTGCGGAAGCGTACTTATGTGTGACTAGCTTAATATCATTGCATTCAACCATAACAAACATCTATATGATAAAACTAAAGACGTCCATCCATTAAATTAAGTTTTAAAACATAACCACAACATTGTTTAGAAATCCAACACAGACTTCGAATCCATAATACAAACCATTCAAATTGTTTTAGAGTTCCAGAAGGACTCGACAAAAGATACTATTAAACACTAGGTTTAGGACTATGCATCTTATCCAGGATAAGGTACACAACCCTAAACCCTTAGACACCGGATGACATCTTTTATTCCAAACAACCCTTGATAACTTCCAACGCCCGCCAGATCCATACTTAGTTTCCTGAAATACATGTAGTTTGAAAACATCAACAAAAGTTGAGCGAGTTCATGTGTTTGTATGTGTGCATGAATAAACCTTTGTAATCATTGTAAGTATGTATGTTTTGTAATCCTGGTATGAAAGAGAATATGAACAGATCGATTAATGATTTGCAAGGTCATTAATGATTGTGTAACGGTGTAGGAAGGCTCAATCCTTTGCGTATTTCGTACCGGGCCTCCCGGCTGGAACGACATAGTCACCACATGCGGTCAACTCGTGGACCCATGGGTGGGGCTCGCAACACCCAAATAGATCTATCACTCATGCCCCTCGGTCCTTATAATAGGATTAATGGTCTCAGGTTAACGCCTACCCATTCACATGATCTAACAGTTCATTTCTTGACTAACCATACCATTTGTAATCGTATGTAAACAGTTTGTAACATGTACTTCACCCCTGAAGTTATAAAACCAAAAATAGTTAAAATAAAAGAGGGACATGGACTCACAGTCTTGCGTTCTTCGTAATCACAGTAACTCAAAGCTTCTTCGGATGTACAAGACTACCTACAACGTACTAAGTTCTATTAGACGAGCGGGTCGTGCCTTGACTTCGTATTAATTAGTGTCTTTGAGTTACGTTCTTTGTGTCTTCGATATTATTCCAAGTTATATAATTATTTGTTAAAATAATAAATATTTTAACTTAAATTATATTTATTCAATTTTGGATTATTAGTTAAGATAATATATTTTAACTTGTTACTTTCTATGTATTCATACATGTATATCCTTCCCAAGGATTGGTGTGTTTGTATTCGTATTCTTTATACTTGTATATTTTTGCCATGTATCGGTGGCGTATTCCGGTGTGTATTTATACGTACGAGAATACGTATTTTTATTGTGTTTATTAAGTATCTTATACTTAGTTTTGTATTAACTTTCAGGAATAATTTCCTTAATAAATAAAAAATACATCAATATATATTTCCAAAATATATATTTTAAGAAATATTACTTAGAAAAATTATTTATAATTTTTCCCTTGGTAAAAATATTTATAAATTTCTTACAAGTCTCAAAAATAATATATCTCCAAGTCTAACTTAGAAAATATATATAAATCTATTTTTCTTCCCAAAATAATATATTTCAAGTTTATTTAAGAAAATACATTTTCTCCCAAAAATAATGTATTTGATGTTTTTTGAGAAAGTATATATTTATTCCAAAAATAATATATCTTCTATTAATTCCAAGAAAATATATTTTTATTCACCCAAAAATAATATACTTTCTTCTTGTAAAAAATATGAGATAAATTTGTAATAATTGTGAAAATCATATTTTCATTAACTTGGAGTCCAAAATATTATTTACCAAAATATACTTATGAATAAGTTTCCGAAATATTTCTGTGAGTTATATTCCTTTGTTCGGTTTCATCAATTATTTTGAGTATACTTTGTATATTTATTCCTTGAATTTTTGGTAATATTTTGGATTGTAATTTCTTGGTATTTTGATGAGATGTATTATTTCAAGTTCTGAAATAATATAACTAATACACATAATATACAAAGAACCACACACATGGTGACATCTAAATATATATTTTCCTAAATACATATTTAGTCACTTTTATATATAAAAACTAACCTTCAATATTTATAATTTTGTAACAAAAATTATGGCAAACTTTATGTAAAAATTCATGGTTTGAAATATACTTGTAATTATTTGTTTAAAAATGTTTTTCTAAATGTTTAATTTCTAGAAATTTTTTTGCTATAGTTTCCCCTAAAAATGGAGGTTTCCATGCTTTCAAAAAATATCATTTTCTTTTGTAAATCAACACAATCAATAACAAATCAATCCACACTTACCAATTTGTCAAAATCAAGCATAAACTATTAACTCATGAACTTGAAAATTTACAAAAATGTGTAGTAACTTACAAGTGTATTTAGTAAGTCTTGTTACCCTTTAAAGTGTGGTTGTTTATTTAAAAACATCAATTTTGAAAAATCTAGATCTTTACAACTTGTAATCACATTTTCTAAAAATGTTTCTTCTTGGATTTTTCTTGTTACATATGTGTTTCTACACTTGTTTAACCTCTAAAAACATGGTTGATTTCTTTAAGAACCAAGATTAAGTAAACTTTGTATTTTTAACTTGGTTTCTTGAAAAATCATTCTTGAAATCTTAGATTTACAAGACTTACATCTTACTTTGATCATCATTTTACAAGAAATCAACTTATTCTTTCAAGTTCATGATTTATATGAGGATGATCCATGGATCTTTAACACTTTCATCCTCTCATCTTGCTAGATTATGTTTTTAATCATTATCTAGAAAGATCATATGATGATCAACATCATTTACATAAGTAAACAACAATCAACAAGCATAACAACACATAAACATCAAGATTTCTTATGATTTTAAGCTTATGTTTATGTTTCATCTTCTTGATTCTTAGTGTTCTTCAAGATTAACATCATGTATCACCTTTTAACCACTTAAACAAGATGTAAAATGAAGAGTATAGTGTTCTTACTACTAGCTCAAGGCTAGGGATGATCAATGGAAGAAAAGAAGTGGATAAAAGCAAATGGTGAAGGTCCTTTAGCTTCCGAAAGCTCCAAGCTTCTTTGTGCACCTTCTAACACCCTTGTATGTATGTAGAATTGAATGAAGATGAAGTGACGATGGTGATGTTGTTGTTGTTGCTCTCGACCGTGAATAAGAGGGAGAGAAGAGAGTGTGTGTGTTGTGAGTTTGAGTTGAAAATGAGAAGTTATGAACTCTAAGGTCTTTTTATAAACCATCTCATAAGCTTAGTCTAATGGCCTTTATGTTCTACAAAGGGAGACCTGATCTATTAAAATAAGTAAATAAAATCCATGGTGGGGTCCTTGTTGGGTCGTAAACTAGGTGGGAGGGGGTATAGGCTTAGGTTTAACTAGAAAGTTAGTTAATTAGTTAGAAATCAAGTGTCTAGTTAGGGATTTAGTTATTAGATATTTATATAGTGTGTTATGATGTTCGGGGACCATAACTAGCTTGGTAATGTTAAAACAGTGCTTCTAGTGAAAATTTGGTGTTTCATGTAGTGTCCGGTTGTTCGGTTGATTACCGGTTCGTTAAGGTGCTAAACTATGCAGTTTAGAATGCTTTATGTAACCTTTTGTGACAGTTTTGATTCCCGACACTTAGGAAAACATTTAGGACCATATAACCATATTTTAGCATGATATTAGAGTGTTAAAATGCTGAATTTGCTGATTTTCTGCAGAATTCTGCAGTTTATGTGAGTTTTAGGCACTTTCTGGCACTTAAACTATCTCTAGGAAGGCAGTTTTGTGATCCTCACTTTCCTACACACTATACTAGTGTAATACTTGGTTTCTGGCCCATTCTGTGTCTCAACACCTTGTCTGTCTATGTACTGAACTCCGTCAGCATTTTTCTGATATGTCTGATAACTGTGCTAACTGTGTTCCGTGCATCATTTGAGTCAATAAAGTTCTCATGCAACAATGATATGTCATTTGCAATATGTGATGCACATGTATGTATAAAGCAATAACCAGAAAGCAATTCAAGTCATTAATTGTAATTCAGTACAGTCATTAAGCACTAATCATGGTTTAATAGTTGTACGGATACTTAGAATTTTGACAGTTGTCACAAATGCAACATTGATATAGGATTTTTTTTTTCTTTATGTAATTATAAGTTAGGAATCTTTAGAGGAAATTATAAATTTACTATTCCTATGAAGCATAACTCCCTTATGGAACCTTAAAATGTATTAAATGAACTCAACATTCTATGCTTTACTCACTTTTTAGATATATTTTGTTAATTGGTATATGTAATTTGATTTCTCTTCTTCTTGCAACTGTGGTTTTCCACTAGCTTGAATGAACAGTGAAAAATGAAATGATATCGGCAACATTGTTTTCTTCTAAAAATATGAAGTGGATAGGATAACCCTTAAGTATGTAGGACAGCCCTTAAGTGTGTTAAAAGGACAACCCTTAACGCAGTGACGGGTGGTCCATAGGACAACCCTTAAGTGTGTTAAAAGACGAATTAATCCCGCATTTAATCATGTAATTGTCTTGAATTAGATAACTGCAGTTGCTTATGTTTCAGGTGCGTTTGGAGCTTAAAATGAGGGAAAAAGCTGCTTTAGATGGAATGGAGTGGATCGGGACTCACATGGATGGAAAGAAGAAACAAAGGAGAAGACTCAGGGGTCCACCGTAAATTACGGTGGCTACCGTAATTTACGCTAGCCCCTGAATGTGCCAGATTTCCACTGTAAACTAGTAGCCAAGCAGCGTAACAACCTAAAAGCTATCGTAATTTACGGTAGGTACTGTAAATTACGGTAGGCCCTGACGAAAAATGTGTAACTGCCCTTATTAAATCGTTTTCAAGTGTCTTTTCGTGTATCTCATCATTGGAGAATTTTCTCCGGAGTTCTTGGGCGAAATTTAGCTTGTGCAAGTGATTGGGAACATTTCTAAACATTTCGGTTTGTATTTTGATTCGTATGAACTTTGATTTTGTTGGAATGATGATTCACCAAGCCATGTCCGGCTAAACTTTCGGTGATCATCTTAGGTGAAGGTTTCTTATGACTATTGTGTGTTTACCTTTATTTCTAGAATAATAAACTTGGTGTGTTTGTTGTGTTTATTATGGTGCATGAATGTTTGATTGTAACTTGTTAATTGATGTTTTGATTCTAGTCTAAATCGTACGTTCTTGGTGTCATTGACAATCGAGATATCATGGGAAGGGTTAGGGTTGGATATTGATTAATTGATCATCGGGTAACAACCTCACGTTTATATAATCCGAGTACTTCGTTCCCTTTTATCACAACAAACGTTTATGCATGAGTTATGTTTATCTAACTCTTTCTAGTTGGATTTATGCACAATTGTTAACGGAAACCAGAACCCTAAGATGGTCATTCTCTCTTAATCTGTTTAACAACCAATTTTGATTTGCAATTAGTTAGTAACTTAGTTCTTAAAACCAAACAATCAAACTCTTGGATTTTAATTTTTGCAAATTAGTTTAGTAGTAGTTAATTCACAAAGCTATATAATCAACATACTTTCCACAAACTCCCTGTGTTCGATACCCACTTGTTGCTATCTATTAGTTGTAATTTGGATTAAATTTGATTGTGACCACGACAGCACGTCAAATTTTGGCGTCGTTGCAGGGGAGTAGTGCGCAATGTGTGTTAATTTAGCAGTTTTGTTTATTATTTTCGGGTTTACGTTGGTTGTGTTTAGTGTGCAGGTACTACAAATGTATGCATACTAGGGGCTCTCACAAGTCATCACCACTATCGTTTGATCCGGAAATTGAAAGAACTTTGCGGCAAAACCGAGTTTTAGTGCGAGAAAACAAAATCATTGGTTCACCCACTTCACCCATTACACCTAGGAACATCATGGCTGACTCACAAGTTCCACCCACTAGGGGTCAACCAACATCTTCATTCATTCCTACATCAACACAACCTTCACTAAATACCACCATTCCTAATTCCACTACCAATCCTACTCCACCACAAGATGTTACACCAACTAACACTACATCACCTACTACTACCCAAGTCGAACCTACCCTTACCTTTAGCCCTGCCTCAACAATTCCACCACTTTCACATTTCTTTCCAGCTTCGGGTCAATCATCCTCTACTTACCCAATACCACCAAGTTCAACCGTCATCCATGCTACTTCTACATACCGACCACCGAACCAATCGGGTTTCCACTATTCATCTTTTGCTTTTGTGTAATCTTCGGGTATAGGAGGAGATGGATATGATGACGGTTATGACGAAGACTTTAGAGGATACAAAGAAGAGGGATTTTATTATGGAGGTGATGGAGATAATTTGGGACCTCAAGGAGGAGCGGGTCAACAAAGTCAACCATTGCAGCAAATTCAAGATGTGGGTAGACTACCGACAGGGGTACAACATATTCGACCACAAGGGCCACATCTTCAAAGATCAACGCCGTTACAACAAGTTCGTCCACAATATCCACAACAATTTCAAAAGCTGATTCAATAACCACCAATGCAACAACATCAATTTCAGCCACCATTTGCACCTCAAGGGCCTAAGCAAGGGCAAAGGGTCAACCAAGAGTTCCATTAGGTGCTCCACGAAGACATCACCGGGAGGTAGTGCGGGGAATTGAAGCTCATTTCCGACCTATTATCACTAACAATCCTTCTCCGGTAGTCATCCCTCAACATGCGGATGGAAGGACTTTTGAAGTTAGAACAACCGCACTCTAAAGTTTGCCAAAGTTTAAGGGGTTAGCAACGGAAGAACCTTACTTTCATTTGGAGACATATAACTCCATTTGCAACACTATTGGAGGTCAAGGGTATTCGTCGGACGATGTCAAGTTGGTTCTCTTCCAATTTTCTTTGGAAGATAAAGCAAAAAGATGGTTTCATACTTTGCCCTCCGAGTCAAATTTTACATGGGCCGACATGCAACAAATTTTCTTGGACGAGTTCTACACTTCTCAAAAGACAAATGATGCAAGGAGAGGTTTGAGAAGTTTCCAACAACAACCGGGGGAGATGTTTCATGAGGCTTTTGAAAGGTTCAACATGATGTTAAGGAATTGTCCTCATCACGGTATACAACTTTGGGAGTTGTTAAATGCTTTCTACGAGGGGTTGAGTTCGGAGGATGCTCGTGACTTAATGCCAATCACTAACGGTACGTTCGGTATGAATTTTGAGCATGATGATTGGCAATTTTTGGAGCAAATGGCTGTTACTTCAAAGAGGAAGGCTCAATCTTCGAGACGGGCACGGCATGTGATAGCAAGGCCACAAGTAAATGGGGTAGAGAATGGAGGCATTCAAACCACGAATCAAGTGTACAACGTGTGCACTAATTGCAATGAGATAGGCCACACGGTGGAGGTATGTTTAGTAGGAGTGGTTGACGAGCAAGTGGAAGAGGTGAATGCTATTCAAGGGGGTGGTCGAAACTTTCACATGTATTCGAACACATACCACCCGGGTTAAGAAATCATCCTAATTTCCGTTATGGCAATCCAGCGAACCAAGCTAACCCAAATTTCCAAGGAGCTCAAGGAAACTTTGCACCTCGTCAACAATACAATCAAGGTAATTACCGGGGTGGAAGCAATTTTGGTTACCAAGGGCAATTTCAACAATCGGGTCACGGTGGTTCTTCGGGTCAAACTTCATCAAGTGGGAATGAGGTTATGGACATGCTTCGGGCAATGCAACAAGACATGCAAAAAAGGTATCAACTTGATGAAGTCCGGATGCAAAAGGATGAGGTTCGTGACAAGAGCATTCAATCACTAACAACTCAAATGGGTCAATTAGCAACCGATGTGGCGGAGTTGAAGAAAAACAAAGGTCAACTTCCTAGCGACACTAAGGTAAATCCTTCCCATAGCTCGTCACGTGGTAATAATGTTAATATTAATCATGTTTGTGTGTTAAGAAGTGGCAAAGAGTTTAAAGAAAATTTATCACCGGGTTTGGTTGATGGGGTGGTTGAAGATATAACGGGTAATGAAAGTCAAGACGATGAAGTTTCACCTATTGTGTCTAAAGAGTCAAACGTTGAAAAACCGGGGTTGGGTGAAATTCAAAAAGATAAAAAAGATGAAGGGGAGCCAAGTCAAGTCCCATTTCCATCGGCTCTACTTGACCCGGGCAGAAAATATTTTATTTCATCATGGGGTCCCCAAAAAGAAGAGTTGTGGGACATTTTTAAACAAGTAAAAGTCAATCTCCCGCTACTTGATGCAACAAAGCAAGTGCCCGCTTACACTAAATTTTTAAAAGAATTGTGCACACAAAAAAGGCAACAAAAGAAAAAGATGCCTAAGCGGGTCGACTTAACCGGGCAAGTTAGTGCGGTGTTGAATGGGGAGCTTCCTCCTAAGCTTCAAGATCCGGGCACACCATTAATAAATATTCAAGTTGGTAATTTTCAAATGTCAAAGGCGTTGCTAGATCTTGGAGCCGGGGTGAGCATTTCACCGGGGGGCTTATATGACCAATATGATTTTGGTCCATTAGCAAGGGTAGAGACAACGGTTGTTTTGGCCGATTTGTCACATAAGCTACCTCGGGGGATGGTTCAAAATGTTATAGTGAAAATCAATGAGTTTTACTACCCTGTTGACTTTTTAGTCTTAGACTACTCATCCGCGGACCCAAAACAACAACAAAATGTTATTTTGGGGCGGCCATTTTTGAGCACCGCGCATGCAGTATAATTGTCGATTTGGTACGGTCAACATGACGTTCGGGAATAGAAAAATGCGATTGAATGTTTTTACTAACAATTCTAATTCTGTTGGTGTTGATGAGTGTTTTATGGCAGATTTAGTCGACGGATGCAACCCGCATGAGTATGAGGAGGATAGTATGGATATGTGTGTTTGTGATTTTTATGAACAGGTACATGCTTGTGCACTAAGGGTTGAAGAGGAGAAACAGGATGCTATGGCATTGAAGGAGGGTCGACCGCCATGGACCCATCAATTTGAAAGCTTGCCGGTGGAAATAAATTCGGGTACCAAACCATCACTGGGGGAACCACCAAAATTGGAGCTAAAAGACTTGCCAAGCCATTTGAAGTACGCATTTTAGGGGATAATGACACTCTACTGGTCATTATTGCCTCTAATTTAGAGATGGCATAAGAGCAAGCTCTATTAGAAGTTTTGAAGGCAAACAAAGGAGCTATAGGATGGATGATTGCCGATTCGAAAGGAATTAGTCCGTCAATCATCATGCACAAAATCATCACCACCGAAGATGCAAAACCGACAAGAGAAGAGCAAAGAAGATTGAACCCGAATCTTCGGGAAGTGGTAAAAAAGGAAGTAATTAAGTGGTTAGATGCGGGAATTATCTATCCTATTTCAGATAGTGCTTGGGTAAGTCCTACCCAAGTTGTGCCTAAGAAGGCCAACATTCAAATTATTAAAGATGAAAATGGTGAACAAATAGCCACCCGACCGGTCACCGGGTGGCGTGTTTGTACTGATTACCGCAAATTGAATGCTGCCACTTCTAAGGACCATTTCCCGCTACCTTTTATTGACCAAATCATTGAAAAATTATCGTGTCAAAAATATTACTGCTTTTTGGACGGGTACTCGGGTTACAATCAAATTGCAATACACCCGGATGACCAACACAAGACCACCTTCACTTGTCCATATGGCACTTTTGCCTTTAGGCAAATGCCATTTGGTTTGTGTAATGCACCGGCAACCTTCCAACGATGTATGATGAGTATTTTCTCAGACATGCTTGGAGAGTCGCTTGAAGTTTTTATGGATGACTTTTCAATTTTTGGCACTAGTTTTGAATCTTGTCTCAACGAGTTACAAATAGTTTTAAAAAGATGTGTTGAGAAAAATTTGGTGCTTAGTTTAGAGAAAAGTCATTTCATGGTGCAAGAGGGTATTGTGTTAGGCCACGTGATTTCGGAGAGGGGTATGGAGGTGGACAAGGCAAAAATACAGGTAATATCATCTTTGCCTCCACCGAAAAATGTAAAAGTGGTAAGGTCATTTTTGGGACACGCGGGTTTTTATAGACGTTTCATTAAAGGTTTTAGTGTCATTACTAAACCTTTGTGCAATTTGTTATTAAAAGATGTTCCCTTTGACTTTACTAATGAGTGTTTGCAAGCTTTTTATATTTTGAAGGAACACTTGGTAAAAGCTCCCATCTTGCAACCACCGGATTGGTCGAAGCCATTTGAAATCATGTGTGACACAAGGGACACTACAATTGGTGCAGTTTTAGATCAAAGAATTGATAAAAGTCGGTGGTGATTTACTACGCAAGCAAGACATTGTTCGAAGCGCAACTGAATTACCCCACAACCGAAAAGGAGTTATTAGCGGTGGTGTATGCTTTGGACACGTTCCAGTCTTACATTTGGGGAAGCAAGCTGATTGTGTATTCGGACCATAGTGCGGTCCGGTATTTGATGGAGAAAAAAGATGCGAAGCCCCGTTTGATCCGTTGGGTGCTATTGTTACAAGAATTTGATTTAGAAATTCGAGACAAAAAGGGAAGCGAAAACGTAGTGGCGGATCACTTGTCTCGAATTCCGGTGGAAGGGGTTGATGATTTGAGCGAGATAAACGAACGGTTTCCCGGTGAGCAACTACTAGCCGTGTCTACTTTTGTTGCACCGTGGTATGCCCACTATGTGAATTATCTAGCCACGGGTGCAATCCCAAATCATTGGACCAAGAAAAGGAGGCAACAATTCATGGTTCAAGTGAAGCAATATATTTGGGATGAGTCGGACCTTTTCAAGATTGGGCCCGATCAAGTCATTAGGAGGTGTGTGCCCGAGACGGATGTGTTGGAGGTCTTGACACATGCCCATTCATCCGCTTGTGGAGGTCACTTTAGTGGTCATAAGACGGGCTACCGGGTTCTTTCATGTGGGTTTTATTGGCCCACGATTTTCAAGGATCCATACGAGTTTGCACGAAATTGTGTTAAATGTCAAAGAATGGGAAGTATTTCAAAGAGGGATGAGATGCCTTTGCAACCGATTTTGGTTGTTGAAATATTCGATGTATGGGGCATTGACTTTATGGGTCCTTTTCTGAATTCAAATGGGTTCTTGTACATTCTAGTGGCTGTGGATTATGTCTCGAAATGGATTGAAGCTATTGCTACAAGAACAAATGATCATTCGGTTGTTTGCAAATTTGTTCAATCCAACATCTTTGCCCGTTTTGGTATTCCGAGAGTTATCATTAGTGATGGTGGGTCGCATTTCAAGAATTTCAATTTCGGAAAACTGTTGAAGCGGTACAACGTGAACCACCGGATCGCAACACCGTACCATCCGCAAACTAGTGGACAAGTTGAAGTGTACAACCGTCAAATTAAAGAAATTCTCATGAAGACGGTTCGAATGGATAGAAAGGATTGGTCAAGAAAATTAGATGACGCATTATGGGCATACCGGACGGCCTACAAAACTCCAATTGGTACAACTCCTACCGGATGGTGTATGGGAAGGGGTGTCATTTACCGATGGAGACAGCTCATCGGGCGCATAGGGCAATCAAAACGGTGAACGCGGACTACGATGAAGCGGGGAAGATGCGGAAGTTGCAATTAAGTGAGATAGAAGAAATTCAAGACGAAGCCTATGAGTGTGCATCGGCCTACAAGGATAAACTTAAAAAGGTTCACAACGCGAAAATCAAGAAGCGAACCTTTGAAGTGGGTCAGAAAGTTTGGTTGTACAATTTGAGATTGATATTATTTGCGGGCAAATTGAAAAGAAAATGGATGGGCCCATATGTCATTCGGCGAGTCGGTAGGTTTGGTGATGTTGATATCCAAGACATTCACACGAACAAGCAACAAACGGTGAATGGACATCGGTTAAAGCCATACTTGGAAGGAAACGACATCAATAACTTGGAGCTTGACAAAGTGGGCTACATCCTATGCCCGGTAGAGGAAGAACAACCATGAGAGAACCAGGTTTGGTAGTGTGCATAGTTAGTTTATTTTGTTTGTTTTGTTTTGTTTTGTTTAGTTTGCACAATTGCCGTATTCGCTTGAAGCTCATGTTTGAAACAAGTTTGGGGACGTTCGTATGAATAGTTCGAGCATAGTGTTGAGGACTGTAACACCTCGTAAAATCCCGACCAATATAATATCAACACGAGTCATGGACTTTAATCGAGTAACAAGTTGATTACGAGGGACTAACGTTGATAAACAAAGAAAGTATGTGTGTAAAAGGATTCAAAGTGTCAACATTTGATAATTTTGCCTTTCAACAACCCTACACGATGTTTATACCCTTAAACGGATGAATCATGAATCGTATGAAACCGTTTGTGGAAGAAAGTGAAAGTTTATAAGCCACAAGGGTTAAATGTGTCAACATGTTTAATTTATACCTCTGAGTGACCTTTTAATGAACCCGAAGCTTTGTAACGATTAATTATGCTCCCGAGAATAAGTGATAAAATTTTCACAAGGTTTTGATATCGTATGAGGAAAATACGCTAACATTCGTAAATAAGGGGTTAAAAGCGTCAACGTTGAAATTCAGGACTTTTCGGGTGATCGTATAACTGATCAGGAGCTTAACGGAGTTTGTTTATGACTTAGAGTCCTTAAAAGTCAAGTTTGGGGGTTAAAAGTGCAAGTTAAAACAAGTTTAGAAGGACCAGGGACTAAAGTTGCAATTTTTGAAAGTTTGTTGACCGGACATGACCTCCACGCGGGCCGCGTAAGCCCACGGCCAAGTCTTACGCGGGCCGTCTGAAACACCCAGATGCAGAATACTTTGACAGATGCCTGTAACAGCAGGTTACACCACCTTTGCATGCCATTTTTCGAATCCAGGAGCTCAGCCAACAGATTTTCATGCATAGGGACACTTGGAATTAATCAGGGATCAGTTGTAGACCTTGGTGGAATGATCTTATGAATTTAAAACTCCTATATAAGCTCTTGTTTGTTGCTAGTTCATTTGCACTTCACCAAAAATTATTCTAACTTATTCTCTGGAGCTCTCTGGACTTCAAGCAAGCTTTCTTAAGTCTCTAATTTGTGCTAAGTGCTTTTGTAAGTAATCTTAGCATCTCTAATTCAATTTTTATTAGCTTAATGACCAAAAGTCAAAGCCGTCGTAATTAAGCTTTGACTTAGTGATTAATCACCAATGGTCCAGTCATTTTTCGAATTGAAAGTGGCTACGAGTTGGTAATTAAGTGGGTAATAAGTCCTTAAAAGGGCACCCCCTGATTTCCACTCTAACTAGGTCAATTGTCGGGTCAAACTTAATTATAAAAAGTTAACAGAAAGTTATTTTGCAAATAAACTAATAATTAACAATGTAGAAGCTATGAAACCTGTTTTAACACTTATTGTTAGTGCATGCATCTGTTGACTTCGTTTTGTATAGAATAGGTTAGATTTGTATAGAATAGGTTAGATCAGGGCATGAGAATCAAGAATATGTGTATATGTCCTGATTCCGCTCGAGATTACATGTCCTGATTTCGCTCGAAATTACATTGGTGCTAATTCCGCTCCAACTGGTATTGTGTCATTACGAGCGGAATCAAAGGGCCTATATATAGTAGCTTTGAGCGAAATCAGAGTAACAGTTATCAGAAAATCATACCGAGGTGCTGCCGGTTTGATTCTTGAATGTACAAGTTGTAATATCAATCAGAGAAGTGATTTAAGTGAATTGCTAGCTGTTTCTTCATCAGTTACTTGTTTTCCGCACCTGTAACTGATTAAAACTCCTCTGAATGACTCGTTCGGGTCAATTACATGATCCTACACTTATATAACTTGGTAATTAATGTAAGAACATGTCTAAGCATGTTCAACCCGACAATTTTAAGTTTAGGCTCGGTTCGGAACCGAAAGTCGCAAAAGTAGACTTTTGCTTTGACTTTCAGTTCTGACCCAATTTAGCTTAGTTTAGATATGCCTTAGAGTTCCATTAGGACCAAGTTATAGGTTAGTATAACCCTCTGAGGTTATACAACTTGGTTCCTAATTAATCCAATTCATTTGCATGTTTCCATTAATTACTTAAATGTTGACCATTATGCCCTTTTGACTTTAAAACGAGATTTTTGAAAATGTGAGAGGAGAAAAGCCTTTGTTACTGATTTATAAACATGTCCTAAAAATTTGACATCAGTTTGAGGTCTAAGTTAGGAGTTATGCTCAATATCGTAATTTGAAAGGTTTTTATTAATTAAACGGCACTATTAACATAAAGCCTATCTAAACCCAAATTTTGACACAAAAATTTTACCCACTGATGTAATATAATATTTTGGGATTTTTGAAGATTTTTAATAATTTTTAAACTGATCATGGCATAAGGTTCTTGCTTTGATTCGGTAATTGTTGGTTATACCCTTTTTGCTAATAAAATGAGTTTTACATAACATTTTGATACCAAACTTTTTGCTACAGATTTTATATAATAAATAAAATATTTTGAGCTTTATAAACTGATCAAGAACTCAGATTTCCTTATATAACCTGAAAATCGCTTAAAACCGACTTTTACGCGTTTTAAACACATATTATGGGTTAAAACTATTTTTGGCATATAAGACTTAACACCTACTGATGTTTTAAGTAAATTTCTATAACTTAACAGTAAGAAAAAGTTTTGAACTCAGATTTCCAATTTTGACCTTTAAAGCTTATGTGAAATGACCAAAATGCCCATACGGTGCATAGTTTGGTTATAAATGATAAATTTCACATACATGCAATACCCTACTAATATGACTTGCAAAAATAATTATTTTTACTGATCATTTTAGACCAGAACCTCAGATTAATATTTCACCTCTTTTATAACCTTTAAAATGACCAAAATACCCCTATGGGGCTTAAATTGATTTTAAATCCGTTTTGGGCATAATGGAAGGTATCCTACTGATATCACAACATATTTAAGGCATATTAACTTAGGAAACCTGCTCATGACTCATTTGGTTACCCGTTATGCATTTATCACGTTCGGTACGGTTTATGTAACTAGTTTACATAAATTAATCAAAACGGGTCAAACCTTATCATTTTCACTTCAAAATCCAGAATGTGTTTGGTTTACCCATATTAAACAAGTCTTCATACTTGTTGGGTCCAATTCACATTCTAATCCGGTCTTCGCTTAATCTTGCGTTTTGAACCGTATACTTTTCTTTAAAACTAACCGGTCTAAGTTTAAACTTAAGTAAGACCCGTTAGGAATCTAATAGGTTATTAAAACCTTCGTTCCAGATTTAGGAGCCCAGTAAAAGATAACTGCACTTGCTGATTGTATACGGCTGGGATAAATTATATAATTTGCTCAGGTAAATACTTTTAACTTATTTTCCCTTATACGGGTTTGGGGTATGGTATATAAAATACCGCTTGGTCGGGTATTGAATTTTTAATCATATGAAGGTTAAATCATTGAGATAACCCGTTTAATCTGTTTTGTTTATTTTAAGTCTTTGGGGGGTTAATGACCATGTCCTGGATATCCTCGGCTCATTCATTGAAATGGCCACGACTTTAGCACGGGATGTAGGCATACACCTGCCAGTGCGTATGTAAAATAATATACCCACCTGTTCGAGAATAACTCGTCGTGGGATATATTATGTGGTGTGTATATTAATCTTTAACCCGGTTTTCAACCCGGGCTACTGAACGTATAATAAACATGTAATTCTTTAACAAGTTTATTTTTAAATAATTATCCCAGGTTATAAAAGATTATTTTGTGCCTTGTGCATTCAAATCAATTTTCTTAAAAGTTTTCAAAATGAGTCGGTTAATTGTATTTAACAGTGAAAACTGACGTATTTTCCAAAAAGGCTAAATGCAGGTACTAGGCGGAATAGGCTGGCTACTCCTAGCATCAATAAAGAGTATTGCAAGCTTAGATGTTTATAAATCTGTTGAACAATGTTCCTTTTAACTTTGATCCGCCTGTGGATCCCTTACAACCGTGTTTGTAATAATTGATATTACTTTCATTCGGTTTGTAATGTTATAATCTTTAGCTTCCGCTATGCATTAAACTGTGATAATTTGACTATGATGATATCAACTACGTCACGATACTCCCCACCGGTAATACGTGGAAATATCGGGGTGTGACAGGTTGGTATCAGAGCCAACATTGAGGGAATTAAACACTAGCCTTTTGTGTTTAATCTCAATGACACAGTTTGCACATTCCTCGACTTCCGAGTCTAGACAAAGAACTTAGGACTAATCCTAATTTATTTTATTTTGTTTTGTCCTTTATTGTTTTCCTTTATTGTTTCTTTTGTTTGTTTTGACAGGATCAACCAAAATGCCGCCAAGGTTACGAATAGGAGGACAAGGCAATGGGCCATTCAACGCCCCCAACGATCACGAAGCCGGACCTTCCCACCGGCGAACTTCGTCTGTTACCATGAGCACCAGTCCTCAAGAAGACTGGAGGACCTATTTGGAGCCCGTGAGGTGATCTGTCTGGCTTAGTTCATCACCCTCTTACCATCATTCCTTTGGGCCGCAATCGGAGAATGAGCCCGAAGATTCACACCACTTATTCTTACCGTTGCGGCGGTCAACTTCGCATCGGGCCTTCCAGGACCCGACCCTGTATTTCCAGAGCCGGTTTAACTTGGTAAATCAGATTGAAGAACCAATGGTCATAACCCATTGGGCCCCGAAGACCATTTCCCTAAAGCTCAGGACATGGAGATGGATGATGACCCGGATCCCGCTGAACCACCATCTGGGACACCGACTCACCCCATCGAGATTTCGGATGGGTCGTCCTTCCATGGATCACCTTATCATGGTCCAGACAGCTATGAGGCAAGGTTTGCCCAATACGACTGTGATGTTAACTTTATATAATAGATTTGTGTTTTACAAAACCATATAGAGGGTTTTTACTAAGATAAAAGTATGTTAGTAACAAAATGATCTTGATGTAGATGTCATTTATTTTGATAAAGAACTAAGGTGTTATGGCCATAATTGTTTTTGTTTGAGAATTGCCTTATTAAAAAGAACTCTAAATCGGTAGTTTAACCAAAAAGTTTAGTCTTCGTTATCTTATAAAATAGGCTCAAGCTAAGTTCAAATCGTGCACAACCCTATTTATTTCAAACCTTACTTGGTTACGTAACCGAAATTAACCAAAACCGAACCAAAACCGAACCAAAACCGACTTCATAACCGATTAACCATAACCGAAGTTTGGTTATGGTTATGGTTACCAAAACTCCATAACCGAACTAGCGGTTATGGTTATGGTTAATAGTAAAAACCGACCCAAACCGACCCATGCACACCCCTAGTCATTACCCGCCACTACATGAAGACCCACAAATGGGTGGGCCTTCAAACCCTGTTTCCTTGGTGGACTCGGCGCCAGTCGCACCGCCACCAGTGGGTTATGATAACCCAATACCTTCATACGCCGGTGCAGCGGCGTACAACCCTTTTGAGCAGCTTGCCTACCCGGGGTACAACTACTATAATGCCCCCGATGTTGACCCATACCTCGTAGCAGCCAACTACAATGCTTTTCACCCTGAAGGGCCCTATGCAGCTTCATACCAGTCTGGGTACCAAGCTTTTGGGTATCCATACCCTCCACCTCCTCAACCTCCACAGCAGCAGCCGCAGCCGCCACTGATACCGCCACCGCAACAACAAGAGATTCTTCAGAGGTTGAGCCAGGTGGAACGAGAGGTTCAAGAAGAGCGTAGGAGCCACCGGGGATTTCTTAAGGGTTTGGCGAATTTAATCAAGGGAAGGAAGAAAAGGGATTTTTGAAGATTCCTTATTTATTGTATTGTACTTTCTTTATTTTCAATCAAGTCCCTGCGTGGACATCTATTTATGTATTCAGTCCCTGCGAGGACTTGTATTTTCAGTTTAGCCCCTGCGTGGGTAAGTTATTTATGTTAAAGTCCCGTTTAGGGCAAATATGTACTCTTTTCTTCTAAATGTTAGTGGAATATTTTAATTTAAAATTTTCATTTTGATATTATTTGCATAAATATAAAATATGAAATAAAACAAAGTATCATTCCTTTTAAAAATTAATCTGCCATTAAATATAAAAAGAAAATCTTGAAGGCAAAACCTAGCCATGTGTCATTTTAAGACAGGGCCATAATGGTAGTTCCTTATAAGATTCAAAATCCTTGTTAACATCTGAAAACATGTTAACACTCCTGGTAAAAGTGATTCGATAAAATCACATAAGTCATCCTTATATTGGATCCTTCCAATCCCTTTCTTTTTATATTTTAAACATCCATTAGTGGTGTAATGCCTTCAAGCCATATTCATTGTCATATAAGACAAAAGACAGTTGTAGTCTACGACTCCCTGTTAGTAAAAGGTAATGAACTATGTTCAAACCTTAATGCCTCGATTCTCTGAAATCATGGCTTAAAATTTTCCTTGTGACTAGGCCTTATGTGCCATTAATAATACCCTTAATACTTTATAATTAGGATAAATTATAATAAAAATCCTAAATAAATATGTTTAATAAAATTAACCAAATATGGTTTATAATTGCCATGGTTAATAAATCAGCAAAGGGATGATCCCATAAATAACCTCTGAATAAGATATTGTCAATTGTTTTGTAGCAGTCAAGCTACATGGCTGAATCGGAGGAAGTAAACAGTCACCCGAGAGAAAATCATGATACCACCAGGATTAATGTAGCTGGTGCAGATCTACAGGCATTAATAGACAATGCTGTTACTAGGGCACTTGACAGACAATTCAAAGAATCAAGTGGTACACACTCTAAGACTCTATCTGTGACACATAGTAATCCCCCATCTAAAGTAAATGAGTCAAAGAAGGATGATGCTCGTCACTCATCGAATCAAAGAAGTGTTCCATTTAAACAGATTGTGTTCAACCAAGAGCCTCGTGTTAAGGGTTGTTCTTATAAGTATTTCGTCTCCTGTAAGCCCAGGGATTTCACAGGAGAGAAGGGAGCCGTCGATTGTATGACCTGGCTCGATGAGATGGATACAGTGGTTGACATTAGTGGTTGTGCAGAGTAGGACGTTGTGAAGTTTGTGTCACAATCGTTTAAGGGAGAAGCTCTAGCTTGGTGGAGGTCACTGATTCAAGCTACAGGAAAGATCCACATATATAACATGTCTTGGGAGCAGTTTGTTGCTCTAATCAAAGAAAATTTCTGCCCTCATCATGAAGTTGAGAAGATTGAGACTGATTTCTTAACTTTAGTTATGAAGAATTTAGACTGTCAGACTTATCTCACGAGCTTCAACACTATGTCACGTTTGGTTCCATACTTGGCTACACCAGAACCAAAACGTATAGCTCGATTCATTGGAGGTTTAGCTCCGGAGATTAAGGCGAGTGTGAAAGCATCAAGACCTACTACCTTTAGGTCAGTGGCTGATTTATCATTGTCTCTTACCCTCAACGCGATCAGGCAGAGATAGCTTAGGAATTCGGATGAGGGGAAGAGGAAGCGTGAGGATGAGAACTCACGACGTTCCGATAAGAAGCACAAAGGGAACTCCGATCATAAGAAGAGTTCGGGGTTTAGAAAGGATGATCAACAGTCGGGTGAAAAGCCTAAGTGTAAAATTTGCAAGAAATGTCATCTGGGAAGATGTAGGTACGAATCGAAATCCCAATCGTAGCCCAGGGCTTGTGGGATTTGTAAGTCGAATGAGCATAAGACGTTAGACTGCAAGAAGATAAAGGATGCGACGTGCTATAACTGTAACGAGAAAGCGCACATCAAGTCCAACTGCCCAAAGTATGCGAAGAAACCAGAGGAAGGCAAGAAGACCAATGCACGGGTCTTTCAAATGAATGCACAAGAAGTGATCCAGAATGACAACGTAATAACAGGTACCTTCCTTATAAATGACGTTTATGCAAGGGTATTGTTTGATTTGGGTGCGGATAAGTCGTTTGTGGATGATAAATTTTGTAAGTTACTAAATCTGCCCGTTAGAACCTAAAGTATAAAATATGAAGTAGAATTGGCCGATGGTACCATAGAAACTGCTTCAACCATGTTAGATGAATGTTTTATATCCATTAGGAACCACTCTTTTCCATTGTCTTTGCTTCCTTTGAAACTAGCTGGATTTGACATAGTAATAGGCATGGATTGGTTATCCCATAACCAAGCTCAGATCGTTTGTGATAAGAAGCAAGTGGTTATTAAAACTCCTTATGGTGAACCGTTGACAATACAAGGAGATACTCAGTACGGGTTGCCTAAGCAAGTGTCTATGCTTAAGGCATCAAGGTGTATGAAGAATGGTTGTGTCATTTATATGGAACAGGTGACTATTGATGAACCAAAGCCCAAGATCGAAGACATTCCTACTATCTCTGAATACCCTGATGTATTCCCCGAAGAACTACCTGATTTACCCCCAGATAGGCAAGTGGAGTTCAGAATCGACATTATTCCTGGAGAAGCACCTGTTGCAAGAGCACCTTATAGGTTGGCACCGACTGAGATGAAAGAGCTAAGGACTCAGTTGGATGATTTGTTGGCAAAAGGTTTTATTAGACCTAGCTCATCTCCTTGGGGAGCACCGATTCTGTTTGTGAAGAAGAAGGACGGATCGATGCGTCTATGCATCGATTATCGCGAGCTAAACAAGGTTACAATCAAGAATAGATATCCATTGCCCAGGATCGACGATCTGTTCGATCAACTGCAAGGGGCAAGTTACTTCTCCAAGATTGCTTTAAGGTCAGGTTATCATCAGCTGAAGGTTAGAGATGAAGATGTGCATAAGACTGCATTCATGACTCGTTATGGCCACTACGAGTTCTTAGTGATGCCTTTTGGGCTCACTAATGCACCAGCATCATTCATAGATCTCATGAATCGCGTTTGCAAACCCTACTTGGACAAAATTTTCATTGTCTTCATTGATGACATTCTTATTTATTTGAAGAACCAGGCCGACCATGAAAAGCACCTTTGATGTATTCTTAAACTTCTTCAACAAGAAAAGCTCTATGCCAAGTTTCCAAAGTGTGGATTTTGGCTTCGTGAAGTCCAATTCCTTGGACATGTGGTTAGTGAGTATGGTATCCAGGTGGATTCCGCTAGGATTGAAGCTATCATGAGTTGGCAAGAGCCGAAGACGCCCACAGAGATTTGCAGCTTCTTGGGTCTGGCAGGATATTACAGGCGTTTTATTGAAAATTTCTCAAGGATTGTTGCACCCCTAACTTCATTGACTAGGAAGAATATAAAGTTTGATTGGGGTCCTAAGCAACAAGAATCCTTTGATATTCTGAAGCAGAAGTTAAGCAATGCACCTGTGTTGACATTGCCTGATGGAATTGAAGAATTTGTGGTTTATTGTGACGCATCGCACACAGGGATGGGATGTGTGCTCATGCAGAATGGTAAAGTTATTGCCTATGCTTCCTGACAATTAAAAGTGCAAGAAAAGAATTACACCACCCACGATTTGGAATTGGGTGTCGTTGTATTTGCACTAAAACTTTGGAGGCATTATTTATATGGTACCAAGTGTGTGATCTATTCCGATCATAAAAGCCTTCAACACTTGTTCAACAAGAAGGATTTGAACATGAGACAGCGTCGATGGATGGAGACACTGAACGACTATGATTGTGAAATCCGATACTATCCAGGTAAGGCGAATATAGTCGTCGATGCTTTGAGCAGGAAGGAAAGAGTTAAGCCCATTAGAATCAATGCCAAGAGCATTGAATTAAAGAACAGCCTGAATGAAAGATTGTTAGCTGCTCAGAAGAAAGCTGTTCTAGAAGCTAATTATCCGAATGAAAAGCTGGGTGTAACTGCTGAACAATTATCATATGGCAAGGATGGAATCGTAAGATTAAATGGACGAAGATGGGTTCCAATCTATGGAGGACTTAGGGAAGTGATCCTTCAAGAAGCTCATAATTCTAAGTACTCGATTCATCCTGGCAGTGATAAAATGTACCAGGATTTGAAGGTAAAGTATTGGTGGATAGGTTTGAAGAAGTCTATAGCCACTTATGTGGCCAAATGTCTGACATGTGCTCAGGTTAAATCCGAACACCAGAAACCGTCAGGTTTGCTGCAACAGCCTGAACTTCCCACCTAGAAGTGGGAAATGGAAACTATGGATTTTATCACTAAGTTACCTAAAACGAAGCGAGGAAATGATACTATTTGGGTTATAGTAGACAGATTAACCAAGTCAGCCCACTTTCTACCTATTAAAGAAACACACAGCTCAGATAAGTTTGCTCAGTTGTACGTAGACGAGATTGTATCTCTTCACGGAGTGCCAGTGTCTATCATCTCTGATAGGGATACAAGGTATACATTGCATTTTTAAAAAAAGCTTTCAGCAATCCCTAGGCACTCGGTTAACTTCAGCACTGCATATCATCCTCAGACGGATGGTCAAAGTGAGCGTACAATTCAAACGCTCGAGGATATGCTACGAGCTTGTGTAATTGATCTAGGTGGAAGTTGGGATGATCACCTTCCATTGGTTGAATTTTCATACAATAATAGCTATCACTCGAGTATTCAAGCTGCACCTTTTGAAGCTTTGTTTGGAAGAAAGTGCAGGACGCCCGTTTGTTAGGCAGAAGTTGGAGATGTCCAACTAACAGGACCTGATATAGTCCAGGAGATGACAGATAAGATTGTGTAGAAACGTGATCGTCTCAAAGCTGCCAGGGATAGGCAGAAGAGCTACGCAGATAAAAGGCGTAAACCTCTAAAATTTGAGGTAGGTGACAAAGTTTTACGTAAGGTATCACCCTGGAAAGGGGTAATGTGATTTGGCAAGAAAGGCAAGTTAAGCCTCAGATACAAAGGACCATTCTAGATCATCGAATGTGTCGGAGCAATGGCTTATAAGTTATACCTGCCAGAAGAGCTCAGTGGGATTCATAATGTGTTCCACATCTGCAATCTGAAAAAGTGTGTCACACCCCTTTCTGCGGCGGAAGCACGAGGTGTGATAATGAAAGGTTCTCATTGCATACGAAGAGTAAACATACTACATGCTCAAAAGTAACTTCAAATATTACATTACTGAAAACATAAGTCAAGTGTTTACAACACGAGATAGCATATTGTTTTAAAAGTTACAACTTTATTTAACGATAAACATAGCGACACCCACGAGCATGAGTAAGACCACGCGCACATCCATCCTAGTTACCTGAAATACATGTGAGTTTTGGAAAAACGTCAACATAAAGTTGGTGTGAATTCATGCAGTTTTTGGATTTCACGTTTGTATACTTTGTATGAAAACATAGTTTGTGTCATGTATAAATTAAGTTTTCATATATAAATCAAGTATTCATGTGTACACCACGTACTCATGTATAATTCAAGTTTTTCTTGACTACCCCACGTACTCAAGTATAATTCCCGTTTTCTTGAGTACCCCACGTACTCAAGTATAATTCAAGCTTTTCTTGAGTACCCCACGTACTCAAGTATAAATCAAGTTTTAGTATGGTATGAATTTTATGTAAATAAAGTATTCCTGTAAGTATCAGGATTGTTAATGGGTTGCAAAGCCATTAACATGTGACACGACATAGGAAGTCACCAAACCTTAGGCATTTTCTAGTTGGCATATTCTGAGACACAAAAGCGCTACTCGGTACTCGCCCTCACCGAGAGTGTGGCTGCCCGGCACCCGTTAGATCTAACCTTTTTGTTCTGCGGTCTAAGTATATTGTTGATTAATGGTGCTTATGTACCCTATTCGTGACACGATTTCTCGTATCATTTCTCATAACGCATCATACTCGGTACTCGTTCTCACCAAGTGCGCTTCTTATATTCTTATATCTCGTCACACTTGGTACTCGTTCTCACCAAGTGTGCTTCTTGTTATCATACCATTTGTAAACATAGTAATATTTGTACATGTATTTCACCCCCGAAGTTATAAAACTGAAAACAGTTAAGAGAAAAGAGGGAGCATGAACTCACAACTTTGCGTTCCTGTGCGTCGTAAACTTCACCGGATTTGCTTAATTAACGTCGTGACCTATACGCGTTTTCTTAACGTTAGTCACTAGACTTGCGTCGCACAAGTACAGTCACTCTCTTTTGTATTTGTATTGTTGTGTTAAAAATATTTTATATTTTTAACTAAGTATCTTACTTATATTATTTTCTCAAAAATTAATATAAGTATCTTGTGTTTTGCACTTTGCACCCAAATTATGTATCTTGTATGTTGCATGTGTATTTTGTGTTTATACTTCTCATGAGTATTTAGTGTATTTTTAAGTCTTAATACACTAGCACGTATAACACATACTATATACACTTAGCACAAAAGTTGGTGATCAAATATTATATATATATTTTTCTCAAAAATATATACATACTTAATATCCATTTTTATTCTTGCAGAAATCCTCATTTCTTATCACCAAAAATTAGGGAAACCTTGGTAATATTTTTAAATACATTTTTAGGGAATAAGTTTGTCAAAAACTTATATTTTTCTAAGTGTCAAAATTTATAAAAAATTTGACAGAGTTTCCCCTAAAAATGGAGGTTTCTCATGTTTTCAAAACATGTGTTTATTTTCTTTTAAATCATCAATAATATCAACAACACAATCTTTAATTACCAATCTTGTCAAAACAAGCATATACCACAAACTTATGAACTTGAAAGTTTGTAAAAATATGTAGTAACTTACTAGCACATTTAGTAAGTCTTGTTACCTTTAAAAATAAAATTAGTTTCTTAAAAACTTTATTTTTAAAGAACATGAAGTTTCACAACTTCTAGTCAAGATTTACAAATCATTTTTTTGTTAAATTTTCTTGTTACACAAGTGTTTACACACTTGTTTATTTGCTAAAAATACTTCTAGTTCATAAAATATCCGGGTTTTAACAAGACTTGCATCTTTCACTTGGTTCTTCCGAAAAACCACTTGCAGATCTTTAGATCTACAAGTTTACAACTTCATTTTACAAGAAAACTCATGTTTATTCAAGTTCAAGTTCATGGTGGATGGTCTCATCATCTTTCTTATTTCAAGCACTAACATAATACTAGTTCTTGTTCTTGAACATGATCTAGTATGTCTTGATGATGATCCATCCTACTTTTATTAACAAACAACATCAAATAATCACAACCATACAAGATCTACAAGATTTACACACATATCTTCTCTTTATCCAACTTATTTATCTTATTTTCAAGACTTTAATGTAAGTTCTTTAGTGTTTCTTAATTTTTAACCATTCAATCAACTATTAACCACCATAAACAAGAACAAGATGGTAATTAGAAGTACTTACTACTAGCACAAGGCTAGGGGAGTTCAAGAGGACAAAAGAGGTGGATAAAAGCAATCGATGAAGGTCCTTCAACTTCCGAACACACCGAGCCTCGTGAATCACCTTCTTACACCTTCAAGTGGACTTGGAATGGATGAGCTTGGATTGAAGGTGGTGGTGGTGCCTTGGTGGTTCTCGGCCGAGGGTGTAGAGAGGAAGAGGGGGAGAGTGTGTGTGTTGGTGTGTGAAGGAATGAATTGTCATGATCTCATGTGTTCTATTAATAACCAACTTCATACATTAACCCTTGGATATTATGTTCAATATTTAGAGACAAGGTCAATTAAAATATGAAGTTGAAATCCCATGTGGGATTTTGGTCTCCCAACCGTCCAACATGGGGGGGGGGGGGGGTCTTGGTTACATTTCAACTCCAAGTTACATGATCTAGGTACATGTTAAATGTTAGATTTAGTGTGTTAAGTAATATATAGTGTGTTAGGGTGTTCGGGGACCCTAACTAGCTTAGAAAAATAAAAACAATGCTTCTAGCATTATTTTGGTGTTCCGGGTAATATCCGGTTGTTCGGTTAGACAACGGTTCGTTAAAGTGCTAAATTGCACCGTTTAGTGTCTATTAAGTATCTTTTTGTAATACTTTCGATTCCCGACACTTAGGGAAATATTCCGGATGTTAAAACGAAATTTCTGCATGATATTTATATGTCTAAAAGCTGATTAGAGCTGAATTTAGTAAAATTCTGCACTTAATGTGCGTTTCGGGTGCTTTTTAGTGCTTATTTTTGCTTCCGGAGAGTATATATATTAAACCCTGGTATGTATTCTTGGGTTTTAATGTACTCTTGTTGTTGGACCTACACCTAGGCTCCAATTTTATTGCCTGGCTACTTTCTGCAGTTCTATTGACACAAAGTGTCTTACCGGTGAGTTTACTTAGTATTTCTGACGCAACGCTCTCGTTTATGCATAAAGCAATATTTTGTAGTATACAACGTGCATGAATTCACTTGTTTAACATGTGTTCAGACGTTGCTAACAATTAAGCACATAATTGCAGTCATTAAATAATAATTAAAGTGTACGGAAATTACCGGTTTGGTGCCAGTTGTCACAAAGTGTCTAGCTGATGAATCGCTAGTCATGTCGCATAAAGATGTACTTATAGATGAGAGCTTAAAGTTCATTGAAAGGCCTTTGTCGATCGAGGATCGACAGGTTAAGAAGCTTCGAAGGAAGCACGTACCGATTGTAAAGGTTAAATTGGATGCCCATAGAGGTCCAGAATACACGTGGGAGGTTGAATCCACAATGAAACAGAAGTACCCTCATTTATTTCAGTAAATCTCGAGGTCGAGATTTCTTTTAAGGGGGTGAGGGTGTAACACCTCGTAAAATCCCGACCAATATAATATCAACACGTGTCATGGACTTTAATCGAGTAACAAATTGATTACGAGGGATTAAAGTTGACAAACAAAGAAAGTATGTGTGTAAAAGGATTCAAAGTGTCAACATTTGATAATTTTGCCTTTCAACAACCCTACGCGATGTTTATACCCTTAAACGAATGAATCATGAATCGTATGAAACCGTTTGTGGAAGAAAGTGAAAGTTTACAAGCCACAAGGGTTAAATGTGTCAACATGTTTAATTTATACCACTGACTGACCTTTTAACGAACCCGAAGCTTTGTAACGATTAATTATGCTCCCGAGAATAAGTGATAAAAAATTTACAAGGTTTCGATATCGTATGAGGAAAATACGCTAACATTCATAAATAAGGGGTTAAAAGCGTCAATGTTGAAATTCAGGGCTTTTCGGGTGATCGTATAACTGATCAGGAGCTTAACGGAGTTTGTTTATGACTTAGAGTCCTTAAAAGTAAATTTTGGGGGTTAAAAGTGCAATAAAAACAAGTTAAAACAAGTTTAGAAGGACCAGGGACTAAAGTTGCAATTTCTGAAAGTTTGTTGACCGGACATGACCTCCACGCGGGCCGCGTAAGCCCATGGCCAAGTCTTACGTGGGCTGCCTGAAACACCCAGATGCAGAATTCTTGGACAGATGCTTGTAACAGCAGGTTACACCGCCTTTGCATGCCATTTTTCGAATCCAGGAGCTCAGCCAACATATTTTCATGTATAGGGACACTTGGAATTCACCAGGGATAAGTTGTAGACCTTAGTGGAATGATCTTATGAATTTAAAACTCCTATATAAGCTCTTGTTTATTGCTAGTTCATTTACACTTCACCAAAAATTATTCTAACTTATTCTCTGTAGCTCTCTGGACTTCAAGCAAGCTTTCTTAAGTCTCTAATTCGTGCTAAGTGCTTTTGTAAGTAATCTTAGCCTCTCTAATTCAAGTTTTATTAGCTTAATGACCAAAAGTCAAAGTCATCGTAATTAAGCTTTGACTTAGTGATTAATCACTAATGGTCCAGTCATTTTTCGAATTGAAAGTGGCTATGAGTTGGTAATTAAGTGGGTAATAAGTCCTTAAAAGGGCACCCCCTGATTTCCACTCTAACTAGGTCAATTGTCGGGTCAAACTTAATTATAAAAAGTCAACAGAAAGCTATTTTGCAAATAAACTCATAATTAACAATGTAGAAGCTATGAAACATGTTTTAACACTTATATAACTTGGTAATTAATGTAAGAACATGTCTAAGCATGTTCAACCCGACAATTTTGAGTTTAGGCTCGGTTCGGAACCGAAAGTCACAAAAGTAGACTTTTGCTTTGACTTTCAGTTCTGACCCGATTTAGCTTAGTTTAGATATGCCTTAGAGTTTCATTAGGACCAGGTTATGGGTTAGTATAACCCTCTGAGGTTATACAACTTGGTTCCTAATTAATCCAATTTATTTGCATGTTTCCATTAATTACTTAAATGTTGACCATTATGCCCTTTTGACTTTAAAACGAGATTTTTGAAAATGTGAGAGGACAAAAGCCTTTGTTACTGATTTATAAACATGTCCTAAAAATTTGACATCAGTTTGAGGTCTAAGTTAGGAGTTATGCTCAATATCGTAATTTGAAAGCTTTTTATTAATGGGATTTTTACATATTTCCCCCTCCTAAGCCTCCTTATTACGTATTTCCCCAAACCATAAAATCAATTACATATTTCCCCTCCCTAACTCATATATATTACATATTTCCCCATTTCATTTAAATGACTCTTATTTATGACTATTTTACCCTTAATGAACTATTTAATGAATATTTACATATTTCCCCATTCTAATATGTAAAATTAATTACATATTTACCCAGATTATATAGTATCACCACAATTTTTCTACTTGTTACTCTTGTCAAACAATGCACACAAAGCCATAATACTCATAATAAAAACATAAATTTCGTTCAAAAAACATAAATTTCGTTCATAATAAAAACATAAATTCCGACATAAAACGAAGCATTATGAAGATGATTGAACATCACCAATTGAGTTGTATAATTAAACACCACCATTAACAGTCCACCATGCAACTAGGGTGCTCATGATGCCCAGTCGGTCCAAGAGTAGTAGTGGCGGATCTAAGAACTTTTTTCACTGGGTTGCTTTTGGTAGATTTTCACTAATTCTCACTATTTTTTTCTAAATCATAAAGATTTTCACTAATTTTTTCTTTTTTTTTCAAACCGAATGGGTTCTGGGAACCCACAAAAGTCGCTTAGATCCGCCCCTGAAGATTTGTCTTCGAATTCTTAAGTCATTAACCGAACATCTCTCTCCATCGCGCCTCTCCCAGACCATTTTTCTCTATAATCTGGTTACTAGTACTTCCCAATTGAGGTCGTCTCTGGTGCACAGTATATCTTCTGGTCGCTTGTCTCCGCCTGGTGCAGCCTAGTATAGAGATAGGATCTGTGCCTTGATTTTCTCAAAGATCACTTGATTCATCAGTGTAAACTTTTTGCATCCATGTAAACTCTTATTTCAAGTTAAATTGCATTCATGTAACCATCTGTTTATCAATCTTCAAACCTTCTTCAAATATGTGGCTGCCTTCTCTTCGGTGTAAACCGTAATCTTTTTTTATGATTGGCCCAAAATAATGCTCAAATACCAATTGATAAGAACTGGCTACAAGGTAGTTAAAGGTGAAGGTGCACTTGAGGCACCATGTCTTTCATAGGGACGAAGGCGAGGGTCTTAGTGGACAAATGATTTTGTAGATATATATCACCAAACACTTCTTAAATTAGTAATATTCTATTAAAGTGATACACATTTACGTTCTTATCTTTGCGGTATTCATTTCCTATCTATATTATATTCAGGGTCTTACAAATAATACTGAGGGTAATTGGGTAATTTCTTAAAAAAGGGGGAAATACGTAATTGATTTTATGGTTTGGGGAAATACGTAATAAGGAGGCTTAGGAGGGGGAAATATGTAAAATCCCTTTATTAATTAAACGGCACTATTAGCATAAAGCCTATCTAAACCCAAATTTTGACACCAAATTTTGGGATTTTTGAAGATTTTTAATTATTTTTAAACTGATCATGGCATAAGGTTCTTGCTTTGATTCGGTAATTGTCGGTTATACCCTTTTTGCTAATAAAATGAGTTTTACATAACATTTTGATACCAAACTTTTTGCTACTGATTTTATATAATAAATAAAATATTTTGAGCTTTATAAACTGATCAAGAACTCAGATTTCCTTATATAACCTGAAAATCGCTTAAAACCGACTTTTACGCGTTTTAAACACATAGTATGGGTTAAAACTATTTTTGTCCTATAAGAATTAACACCTACTGATGTTTTAAGTAAATTTCTATACTTTAACAGTAAGAAAAAGTTTTGAACTCAGATTTCCATATTTGACCTTTAAAGCTTATGTGAAATGACCAAAATGCCCCTACGGTGCATAGTTTGGTTATAAATGATAAATTTCACATATATGCAATACCCTACTGATATGACTTGAAAAAATAATTATCTTTACTGATCATTTTAGACCAGGACCTCAGATTAATATTTCACCTCTTTTATAACCTTTAAAATGACCAAAATACCCCTACGGGGCTTAAATTGATTTTAAATCCGTTTTGGGCATAATGGAAGGTATCCTACTGATATCACAACATATTTAAGGCATATTAACTTAGGAAACCTGCTCATGACTCATTTAGTTACCCGTTATGCATTTATCGCGTTCGGTACGGTTTATGTAACTAGTTTACATAAATTAACCGAAACGGGTCAAACCTTATCATTTTCACTTCAAAATCCAGAATGTGTTTGGTTTACCCATATTAAACAAGTCTTCATACTTGTTGGGTCCAAATCACATTCTAATACGGTCTTCGCTTAATCTTGCGTTTTGAACCGTATACTTTTCTTTAAAACTAACCGGTCTAAGTTTAAACTTAAGTAAGACCCGTTAGGAATCTAATAGGTTATTAAAACCTTCGTTCCAGATTTAGGAGCCCAGTAAAAGATAACTGCACTTACTGATTGTATACGGCTGGGATAAATTGTATAATTTGCTCAGGTAAATACTTTAACTTGTTTTCCCTTATACGGGCTTGGGGTACGGTATATAAAATACCGCTTGGTCGGGTATTGAATTTTTAATCATATGAAGGTTAAATCATTGAGATAACCCGTTTAATCTGTTTTGTTTATTTTAAGCCTTTGGGGAGTTAATGACCATGTCCTAGATATCCTCGGCTCATTCATTGAAATGGCCACGACTTAAGCACGGGGTGTAGGCATACACCTGTCGGTGCGTATGTAAAATAATATACCCACCTGTTCGAGAATAACTCGTCGTGGGATATATTATGTGGTGTGTCTATTAATCTTTAACCCGATTTTCAGCCCGGGCTACTGAACGTATAATAAACATGTAATTCTTTAACAAGTTTATTTTTAAATAATTATCCCAAGTTATAAAAGATTATTTTGTGCCTTATGCATTCAAATCAATTTTCTTAAACGTTTTCAAAATGAGTCGGTTAATTGTATTTACCAGTGAAAACTGACGTATTTTCCAAAAAGGCTAAATGCAGATACTAGGCGGAATAGGCTGGCTACTCCTAGCATCAATAAAGAGTCTTGCAAGCTTAGATGTTTATAAATATGTTGAACAATGTTCCTTTTAACTTTGATCCGCCTGTGGATCCCATACAACCGTTTTTGTAATAATTGATATTACTTTCATTCGATTTGTAATGTTATTATCTTTAGCTTCCGCTATGCATTAAACTGTGATAATTTGACTATGATGATATCAACTACGTCACGATACTCCCCACCGGGCCAACCGGTAATACGTGGAAATATCGGGGTCTGACAAGGACAACACGGGATTTTCGAGGGGGTAGGGTAATTTTCCATGTTTTTGAAAAAAAAAGAAAAAAATATATAAAAAACATAAAAATTAGAAAGCTGAAAAAAAAACATCTAAAAAATGATTTTTTTGGCAAACCACAATTCCCCTGGTGCCACCGTAAATTACGGTGGCTACCGTAATTTACGGTAGCCTGGGGATGTTTGGTTACTTACGCTGGAAACCCACTGGTTTACGGTGGGCATTTTTGCCAAAGGACTACTGTAAATTACGGTGGCTACCGTAATTTACGGTAGCCTCTGGCAGTTTATGGGGCGCTTCGGTTTCAGCATTTACAAAAAATAAAAATAAAAGTCACGTGCAATTAACCCTCTCCATTCATTTCCTGTATAACTCCCCAACCACCAACATCATCCATCACTCTCATCAACCCCACAAGATCTTTCAAAAACCCCATAACCTTCAAACCTTCAATCCTCCATAACTTTCTCAAATCTTAGCCAAATCAAGTGATTTTTGGTTATATCTTGGCTAAAATTTCACGAACTTTCTGATTTTGGGGAGAGATTTGGAAGAAATTCGTGTTTTCTGGTCCGATTGTGAAACCTTAGGTGATGAATTTTTGGGGGTCTTTGAAGCTTTTGTGTTCTTTGTGTTCTTGCATCTTCAACTCAAGGTATGTGATGTTTTTACTTTCTTTTTTATGATGCGTTGTGAAGTTGAAGGTTAATGTTGTTCTTTGTTGCATATACACTTGCTTGTTCTTAGTTTTTGTCATAAAATTGTTAGTTATAGGATTGATAAGGTTGTAGATGTAGGTTGATGCTAAACTTTTGAAATTTTGGGAACCTCTACATTGTAGAGGCACCATGCCCAAATTTTGTGAAAATACCATATGAAACCTTGTGTTTAATAGCGTCTACAACCATAGTAACAAGCAAGTGTGGGGATTTCTGAAAAATGTGACTGATTTTTGTGTGTTTGGTGTTTTTTGTTTTGTTTTGTTTTTGATGTGTGTAGGAAATGGTGAGAACGAAAGAAAAAGCAGGAGCAAGTTCTTCAAGAGGCAAATAACCTGAAACTCAACCGAAGAAGCGAAGATATTTAGGGAGAGATGATAATAGCGAGGAAGATACAGAGTTGGATCTGGCAGACAAACCGGTATGGGAAGCGGGTCCACTAGATGACCAACCGGAAGAATGGCAGCCTACATTGTTCAATGACCGTATGAATCACTTAAAAGACAAAGCGACTGCATTCATTTGTGAAAGAGAGGTGGAGTTTGGTCCGTTCAATGTGTTTGCTAGGTTCCGTGCCTTGGGTTGGGAGGCGGTGCTAAATTGCTATGATAAAGATAACAAGAGTTTGTTCATGAATGAAATTCAGGAGTGGATGGCCACTCTAACATGTAACAAGTACGATAGGCCATCTCAAATGAAGTTAACCGGCACTGTGAATGGTATTGATGTGGAGATGTCGTTTGATACGTTGAGAAAGTTGGCGAGGTATGATAGTTTGCCCGCATGTGACTACATGATTCCGAGCCTTGATGATTTGCTTCTCAAACCGGAGGCTCACCCAAGATGGAACGACATGTTGGCAGCGTTGTTCTTACCGGGTACCTTTAGTGGCACGTTATATAGAAGGAACTTGAAAATTGAGGCAAACTTGTTGCTTACGATTTGTATCTTAAATGTGATTCCAAGGAGAGGTGATAAGCAATAAGTGAGGTTTCAAGAGGTGCCCATCCTTTACTCGTTGCTTCATGGGTCACCCCGTTTTCTGTTTCGGTATTTGGTAATGAACAATGTTTGGATATGCCGGAATAAAGTGGGAAGAAATATCATTCCGTATTGTCGGATGATCACGAGGTTGCTTAAATTGTTCAAGGCTATTACCCCGGAAGATAAGGGGGCAGCAAAGAGGCACAAGCCATTCGACATTAGGAGAATGGGAGTTGGATGGTCTTATGATGAATCAGAGCGATATCATAAGTTAAAGTGGGAAGGTCAAAGGTGGTGTGCTTTAAAAGTTGATGCGAGGGCGTTATTACCGGGCGAGGAGGATAAGCCCGAGGGTGAGGATGAGCCCCCGAGTGGGGATGAAGACTATGCCGATGAACCGCATGGTGAACCCATAGATGTGGGTCAAGGAGGTCATGCACATGGTGGAGGTTTCTTTGATTACAAGGAGTGCTCTTATGAGCCAAATTGGGCGTATGATGGCACCATGCAAGAAATCATTGAAAACCAACGTCCACCATCATCGGTATTTGATACTTGGTCGGTGTCCGAGCGCACGTTTTTTGATCATCAAACATGGATGGGGGCGAGTATGGAGCGGGCATTGAAGCATAACTTTGACTGACAGGAGTCATGGAACCGCACACATGCTTATTCTTTTGAACAAGAGATGAACAATAGGTACAATGATGATCAAGCTCGGCGGATGCATGCGGATTGGCATGCGGGGCAGCCGGTGGTTGTGGATCCACCTCCGGTGGATTATGCGCCGCTACCACCTTATGATGGTAGTATTTCATATCAGACACCGCCGCTACTTCATTCGCAATAGTTGGACCCCCGTCAAGATCAACAACATGGAGCCTCACAACAAGGAGGAAATGGGAGTGGTAGCGGCTCGTTTGCATTTGGAGAATGGTCAGAGATGATGACTTCCATCTTTAGGCCTCCTCAGCCGCGTTACTACTAGCCAGGTTGTGTTCTTTCTTATATATTTTTGTGAATACTTGTTTGTTATGTTCATGGTTGGGAGGATGGGTGGTGTTTTAGTTGTTGATGTTATGTGTTGGGTTGTGCTAGTTTGGTGGTGTTCATGTGTTTTGAAAAACAAAAAATTGAAAAAAATATAAAATGAAAAGACAAAAAAGAAATTTGGAGTTTGAGATTTCAAGCTTTTGTTGATGTTGAATGGTTTTAGCGATCAATTCCTTCCAAAAACCATACATTGGGGTCAATGTATCCCAAGTGTGGGGATGGGGGGGAAATTTTGATGTTTTTAAAATTTTTTAACTCAAGCGAAACATTGTTGGAATTTGAACACTTTGTACTAACCCCGGGTGACACACCAGCAACCCTTATTTACCCCTTGTTCTTGGTGAGAGTTAAAGCCACAATTGTAAATAAATAATGCTTGTCTTTGATGAGAGTGGCAACGGGTGGGGGTGCATTAGAACTTGTGCTTGAATACGGTTCGAGGCCTTAGTTAATCATGAATGTAGAAAGGATAAGGGCATTTAGGAAGCCTCGTCTTGGTGTGTGCGAGTATGGGATTTGGGGGGTTGGACCTCATAAATTATATATATGAGCTTGGTAGTGAGAGGGGCGGGGGTTTGGACATTTAGTTGCCCATTTTGTGCCTAAAGCCAATCATTTGTTAACCCTTAACTAGTTCCCAAAAAAAATTACCCGATTTGACCCGGTCTTATAGTGTTAGTAGTTGTTAGAGTTGTGTGTAGATATGTTATGTTGAATGTTTCTTGATGTTTGCTATGTTAAAAAAAGAGAGAAAAAAGTGAAAAAGCAATGAAAAGAATAAAAAAATGATGTGTGAGTTATCTTGTATATAGAAGTTTAAGTTGTGTTTGTTTGTTTCATTGTGTAATAAAAAGACCGGGTTAAGTCCTTCGCTACTACATATATATTTCCATTTCCTACTGTATGCCTAGCCACGTTATAACCTTAAAGTCCCTTTGATTTGCATTCATGTTTTGACACTTGTTAGGTGGAGGACCGATTTAGGTACAAGCATATAGTTGTGCAATCACCCGTTTGCCTTTTGTGTGTCTACCTTATCTTTGCTAGTGCTTACTTGTTGCCGAGAGAAGAGATTTAGTGAGGGGTGTGTTACTTGGGTGTTAGGAAAGGGTTAGTAGAAGGATGACATGTTTATGCTTGATTTATGTTGATCGCTTGTGTACTTGAAAATGGTTTTTGATGGGTTGCTTGGGGGCAAGCAACGGTTAAGTGTAGGGATGTGACGGGTGGTCCATAGGACAACCCTTAAGTGTGTTAAAAGACGAATTAATACCGCATTTAATCATGTAATTGTCTTGAATTAGATAACTACAGTTGCTTATGTTTCAGGTGCGTTTGGAGCTTAAAATGAGGGAAAAAGTTGCTTTGGATGGAATGGAGTGGAACGGGACTCACGTGGATGGAAAGAAGAAACAAAGGAGAAGACTCAGGGGTCCACCGTAAATTACGGTGGCTACCGTAATTTACGGTAGCCCCTGAATGTGCCAGATTTCCACCGTAAACCAGTAGCCAAGCAGCTTAACAACCTGAAAGCTACTGTAATTTACGGTAGGTACCGTAAATTACGGTAGGCCCTGACGAAAAATGTGTAACTGCCCTTATTAAACCATTTTCAAGTGTCTTTTCATGTATCTCATCATTGGAGACGTTTCTCTGGAGTTCTTGGGCGAAATTTAGCTGGTGTAAGTGATTGGGAACATTTCTAAATATTTCGGTTTGTATTTTGATTCGTATGAACTTTGATTTTGTTGGAATGATGATTCACCAAGCCATGTTTGGCTAAAATTTCGGTGATCATCTTAGGTGAAGGTTTCTTATGACTATTGTGTGTTTACCATTATTTCTAGAATAATAAAATTGGTGTGTTTGCTATGTTTATTATGGTGCATGAATGTTTGATTGTAACTTGTTAATTGATGTTTTGATTCTAGTCTAAATCGTACGTTCTTGGTGCGTTGACAATCGAGATATCACGGGAAGGGTTAGGGTTGGATATTGATTAACTGATCATCGGGTAACAACCTCGCGTTTATATAATCGGAGTACTTCGTTCCCTTTTATCACAACAAACGTTTATGCATGAGTTATGTCTATGTAACTCTTTCTATTTGGATTTATGCACAATTGTTAACGAAAACCGAAACCCTAAGATGGTCATTCTCTCTTAATCTGTTTAACAACCAATTTTGATTTGCAATTAGTTAGTAACTTAGTTCTTAAAACCAAACAATCAAACTCTTGGATTTTAATTTCAGCAAATTAGTTTAGTAGTAGTTAATTCACAAAGCTATATAATCAACATAGTTTCCATAAACTCCCTGTGTTCGATACCCACTTGTTGCTATCTATTAGTTGTAATTTGGACTAAATTTGATTATGACCACGACAGCACGTCACGCAGCCCCATCTAACCTTCGCTCCTGCTTGGGGGGAAAGGTGAATTGTATTAGAGAGTTTCTTTAATATACTAAGTAGTAAGTAGTATATACTTTCCAATTTTGTAACTTTCATATACTTGCTTAATATTAGTAAACCTTATATGGATCTATTTAAACCAAGACGCTGAATATTTTGAGCTCTTGGATATTGGTTTCAAAATAATAATCTACTAGAATGCAGGAGACTTAACAACACTTAATTCGAGCAACCGTGAAGATTTGTTTGGGATGTTGAACGGATTCATTGCTAATCAGGTACAATATTCTCAAATTCTAATTTTTAATGCTTGATACGTATTTTGTATGGAAGATAAATGCCTGCGTTACGGGTCAAAACTGCTTTTCCAGACCGTTTCTTGCTGAACTGACAAAACAAGTATTTACAGATCTTATTGCAACTAAATATGAAGTGATTTTTGACGTCATCTTTGCTAAAAAAAAGGTTACGAACCCTTTGAACATGTCTTTATAGAATGAATGTTTCTGTCACTATGTTTTGCCTACATGTTATACCATTCCTCTTCTGCCTTATATTTGTTTTCCTTTCTAGAAAAAGGCTTGCAACAGTGGCAATGCAATGCTGTCACTTCTTAACATGCTAACTTTATTGACAAAGCTGGCACATCTGGCACATCTTTGTATCTTCCTTTATATCTTGCTACAAATGTGATTTTTGATAGATGGTTGAATACATAATATCTATATGTGGAAGAAAGCAAAGTGAATGGGACAATTTGGCGAGTTGGATCGTGAATTATAATTGCATGGGATTGAATTTGGTTGGATGAAGAAAGCAAGCCAGACCCAACAATTGCCCAGTGAACAAATATAAAGTCCCTAGCCACAACGCGGCAGGGTTCCATCTAATTATCTATAATACAATTCTCAACTTTATCTGAATAGGTTTGGGCTATTGGGCTCAAATTATATATCATTCAGTTTTTTAAATGTTTGGGTGTTCTTTTAATCAATTTAATTTCTTTATTTGTTTTTATTTGAATTTAACTGTTGCTTCAATTTTCTTATTAATTTAAAATAATTAATTAATTAAAAATATAAATTAATTTAATTTTTTTTATTATATTAGTGTTATAATTTTTTAGTACTTTAATGTATTAGTGTTAGAATTTTTTTATTACTTTAATGTTTATAATAATTAATTTTAGAGATAACTTAGTTTTAATTTAAGTTTTAAAATATAGAGTTCTATAAAAAATTTAAAATATAGAGTTCTATAAAAATTGAAGGTTACATTGCGATTTGTTTTTTTTTTTAAATGTACATCGAGTTAATTATATAGTTAGTCCATGTGGTTTGCACAAAATAACATACTTAGGTACCAATAGTTTAAAATCACCTTCTAGGGCATTAACTTTTCATTTTGTAACGTTTGGAGGTATTAACTTATAGAGTATTAACATAATTAGTCCATGTGATTTGCACAAAATAACATACTTAGGTACTAATAGAATGCAATTTTAAACCTACAAATAACGTTAATACCTTCAAACGTTACAAAATGAAAAGTTAATACCCTATAATGTGATTTTAAACTATTAGTAACTAAGTATGTTACTTTGTGCAAACCACATGGACTAACTATGTAGTTAACTCATGTACATCGGATATAAATTTAACTCGATACCGAGTTTTTATAATACTTTACAAATTATCGAAGCATGGGCTTATAAGCCGCCGACTCTGCTTTAAGGTTTCATTTCTTTATTAGTTTTTTTTCGTTTTTCTCTTACAACCATTAAAATATGGATGTTTTATATACTTTTGAATTTGTCGTTTGACGTTAATCTTTTCGTTGGGTAAATACCGGTGTACATGTCGTCGTAACCGAGCCTCACAAAGTATCAGGGCCGTCTCCGTAAAGGTTAAAATTTTTATTGGCCCTGTGCGAGTTAAAATGAACGGGCCCTACCCGCCCTAGTAAAACAAGAATTTAGGGTTGTTGTTGCGTCACTCAATAATTCGATCAAATCTTTTGCAAAATCTCACGTCATTGCTATTGTTGTTGCCTCACTGAGTCTTGCGTCGCTAGGTTTTTTGTAGCTCCCGTCCCACCTTAATCGACGCTGATGTTTATGTTTATTGGGTTTGAATGTTTAAATATTTGGCCCTGTGGGTTCGGTCTAATTGTTTAAAAATATTGACACTCAAAATCTTAATCAAATTTGAGCCACTTAAACAGATTGGGCTGATTGGCACTCAAAAAACTCAAGCAAACTTCGGCCAGTTGAAGTGCTAAATAGATTGGCGAGGGCCTACTTTGGGTTTACTTTGGACCGAATTGATTCAAGTATCGTAATGGACTAAACCAAATTGGGTGAGCTTCTAATAAAACTTATATTGAAAAGCAGAGAAATATAAGCGCGTTGTAACGGTAAATTTAGAAATTTGTAAAACATTATACATACATTAATACCATATTACAAGTACTATAATGAATCAAACATATTAACGTCATTTTCAAATAATTTGTAAAAAATTATTTTAGAAGTTAAAAGAAAACAAAATAAAATGTTTATAATTAACAATAATATTAAAAGAAAACTTAAGTGAATTTGGTTGTCTAGAATAGAAAAAGAAAACTTGAGTGAATTTGGTTGTCTGATGCTTGAATGTTTGATATCACCAATAGGTACAAATAGTTGCAGCATCAAATATGAAAATATACCATCATACAGAGTGAAAAAACAGTTGCTTATTAAGCTAAACGTATCTAAAAATACTCTTAAAGAGAGGCTCGAACCCGAGACCAAGGCATTAAAAGGCAAGCCGGCTGCCACTGGAATAGACTGCAATCTTTGCTGAATTTGTGTATTATTTATATAAATATATACGTGTATATATATAACATTTAAATTTTTTTACGGGCCCTTTCACGTTTTTGGCCCTGAGTCATCGCCCACCCGTCACATGCTCAGAGCCGGCCCTGCAAAGTATAACAACCTGCCGTAACGCATAGGTAATATATCGCTAGTAATAGAATACAAATCCAATAAATAATAATCACATATAATTAGTTGTGTTAAAACTTAAAAGTCACTAAAAACACAATTTCACCATGTTTCAAAACTTTGACAACAATGTTAGGAAGAAACACATAATAGGAAGTTTTTTTGGCTAGGAAGGCTAGGAAGTAATCTTGACCATCAATTGATTTAATCAAGGGCTAAGATTAAATGGGTGAAATTGAAGAGAAGAAAGAGGCGCGTGAGTTTGTGTAAGGACATTGTAGTCAATCCAGGACAATAGTTTCTCTCTCCTCCAATTCCCCCCATTTTTTAAACGTTAATAACTTTTTCATACGACATTATTTTTTATAAAAATTACAAAAAAAAACGAGCGTTTTTTATCTTTAAAACGAGTATACTATTGCTATACTTTCGATTTTTTTTTGAAAACCCAGTTGCGTAAAACGCAATGGAAGATTTCCCAGTTGCGTAAAACACAATGGAAAAAAGTAAAAAATGATTTTTTTTTTCTAAAACGCAATGCACTAAAAACACAAAGAAATGTCTTATTTGTAAAACGCATTGGCCAAAAAACACAAAGAAATGTCTTATTTCTAAATCGCAATAGCCTAAAAACATAAAAGAAATTATACTTTCTAAAACGCAATGGACTGAAAACACTTCAAAATGTGTTTTACCTAAAACGCAATGCACCAAAAACACAAAAAATGTCTTATTTCTAAAACGTAATGGCCAGAAAACACTTACAATGTCTTTTTTCTAAAACGCAATAGACTGAAAACACATAAAATTGTGTTTTACCTAAAACGCAATGGACTAAAAACACTTCAAAATGTATTTTTCTAAAACGCAATTGTAACACCCCAAGAACGTTTACTTGATAAGTTAAAAAGTTTATTTAAAACTTAACTTAGTTAATGGGATTTGATGCACAATATAAATAATAAAGGGGTGATATTTAAAGTTAAATAAGTAAATGAACTTAAGGGACTAAAGGCGTAACATATCAAAATTTAGGGTAAATATAATAAAAGAGCTTAAAACCCACACACACAGAGTGTGTGTGGGGTTCTGGTCGATCGAACAGGAGAGCAGAGCAAGGGGTTGAAACCCTAACATCAAGAAATCAAGCAATTAAACCCGAATCAAAGGAAAAATCTAATGCATGAGCCCTAATTTCGATTAGCTAACCTCAATTTCTGAAGTGGTAAGTTAAATTTCTGAAATCATGAATTGTAGGATGAGGGGTTCAACTCAATCTCAAATTCTTGTGTCTAAATGTGAGAAATATGAGTTAGGGTTACCTTCTAGAACAAGAATCATGTTTGATTTTAGGTTATTTGAAAGATTTTGGTAAAAACCCACTTTGTGAATTTATGATATGAATAGGATGATCAAAATGGTTATAGTTATGTGAAATCTTGAAATATGGTGATGTTGTAATGCTTGAATCTTAGAAATTTATGTAGGATAAAAGAAAGATATAAACATGTATTTATTGTTGATGAATTATAAGATGAACTAGTAGGAATTCATTCTTTGTATGCTTGTACACAAAGTTTGTAAATATGATGACTACCAAGTGTTTGATGAAATGCCTAGAAGAATAAATATGCATGATTTGGAAGATGATATGAATGAGATTTGGTTGTACTAAATAAACGAATGAATGTGTTGTTATAGGGGTGAAGGAAGAAGGATCCAATACTAGGAAATCGGAAGGTTCACAAGATCGAGGTACGTTAGTGTGCACCATATTTCTATGATGTTGTCATATGTAAATAATCTCAATTGTATCGTGTTGTTATGTTAAAATTGTGAGATTTGAAATCTATGGTTGTTCGAAAGTAAAAGTAAAATCCGCCATAAACGGATTGTGAGGAATGAATAAGTTACGAAAGATAATGCATCATATCCGGTTCTTTTTAGTTGAACCGGGTATGGGAAGTTAAGTATGTAACGAACGAAAGTCTGCTCGATCCGTCTTACTCGGATCGGGGTATGAGGTAAGAATGAAAAGAATATGTTTGTTCGTCATGAACGAATCGAATGGAAGTTATGTTAGTGATACTTATATCCGTCGTTAGCGGGTATGTTAAGAAAAGTATGGTTAGTCTCTACTTTGAGGCAAGCATGTAACGAACCGTCTAACGGTTAGTAAAGTAATTGAATGATGTAAAACCGTGAAAGAGACGAATCGGTTTATTAATTAATTGTGTTAGTGACGAAATACTAACATATTTGTTTATGTTGGATGTAGGTAAATCCTCAATTTAGGCGGTCGGACGATTTGGAATGAGCACACTTGATCTACGCCCACTACACGCTTCCGTCATAAGTTAATATAACGTGGTCTAAACTTTTGGTCTTATGTACTTAAAATTGTGTAGTATTTTAATGTCTTTATGGTTTGGTTAAAAACTTGTTAGTGGTAGTCTTGTTGTAAACAACTCAAACGTTCCGTTTTGGGTTTTTGTCAAGGATGTTTTATGTAGAAATGGTTTACCGTATAAAACAGGTGTTAGTGGTCTATTTACGTACGGGTCATGCAGAAATTTCTAACATTTATTATCTATTTACGTACGGGTCATGCAGAAATTTCTAACATTTATTAACCAAGTCAAGATCCTTTGAAAATGATAAGTTAGGGGCGTTTCAGTAATGGCTAGAAAACACATAAAAATGTCTTATTTCTAAAACGCAATGGTCAAAAAACACAGAAGAAACTGTTCTCTCTAAAACGCAATGACTAAAAACACTTCAAAAATGTGTTTTTTTAAAACGCAGTGGCCAGAAAACACATAAAAATGTCTTATTTTTAAAACACAATGGCCTAAAAACACAAAAGAAAGTGTTCTCTGTAAAACGCATTGAACCAGGGTATGTTTTGTCTGTGAATTGTCTGAACCAGGAGATTAAAAGTTGTCTACGAAATGAGATAATTTCCAAAGATTTTAAGTTTCTGATGCAGTTTTATTAAAGCTCGACCCCAGCCAGGTGCTTTGTCCCTTGGACCCCGCCAGGGGCTGCCGCCCTCCCAGGGGCGCTGCCCCCCGGACCCCCGCCAATATCGTAAAACGCAATGACTCAATTCAAAAACCTGGATCGAAAAAATGTAATTCAAGAATTTCTTACATGGATCGAAACCGATTTCTTCAACTATTAATGAAATTTGAATTATAGAAACACTTATTAGCGATCGAATCGAACGGATCGAGTGATTCGCTTCAAAATCACGGGAAAAAATGAGATATTGTATGAAGTTAAACTGAGTTTTTTTTTTTCAAAAAAGTTGAAGAACACGTTGATTGGGTGTTTGAATCATTGATTGATGATGAAAATCGCACTATAATGTAGTGATTATTGAGATAGAAAGTGAAGAAAATGTTGAAGATGGTGGGTTTTGAAAATGGTGGTTTTTGAAGTTACTGGGGAGAAGAAGGAAAAAGAAAGGATACGATTGATTAAAATACTCTTCCTTTTTATTTTAAAGTTTGTCACATGTCATAATTCTATTGCTTTCTATCCTTCCTAGCAAAATATTTTTCCTATTTGATACTCACCCACACATAATAATATCAAATCACGACAAATAATGCATACTTATATAAAAAAAATCCCAATTTAAATAACGTTTATCAGTTATCCTTACACACCCGTAAAAACAAAATAAACACTCAATTTAGACTCAATCAAATGACTCCAATTTACATCTATTTACAACTAAGTTAAATAACTCCAATTTACATCTATTTACAACTAAGTTATAAAAAAATCTACAAATTTTTTATACAACTTTTTTTTTGAACGGCAAATTTGGATCACTGACGGACCACTGGAGTATCATCGTGCCACCAGTAGAATCACCCGATCATATCCATCTCCACTAGGCAATAATGCTTATACACTAATTCAGGAGGAAACCCAATAAATCTAGGAAAACCCCCTTTATGGGAATCGAACCCATGACCTAAACTTAATTTTTATGGCTCATTCTATACACACCCCCCTCATTCCTGATTATACCCCCCCTTGTGAGAGGAAAACTGTCGGTCCCACGCAGCCCCCCTGTAAGTATGTGAGAGGAGGGGGTGAAAAAAGTAATTAGGAAGGTGTAGAAAGTAGCACCCATTTTTATATACAACTTACTTTGATTCAAGTAAAGTAGATAGGAACATCTGTTTACGAGTGACAGAGTAGGAAGACACGTAGATATAAACGGATGCAAACCTATTTATATTCCCCTCTTTATTCCCTCTTCTGTTCCGCACCCCCAATCTGCACTCACTCCACCTTCATCTTCAAACCCTAAAACCTTCTATTTCTCATTCTCCAAATCAGGCTTTCCATATGGCTACCTCCACCACCAGCACCGTCTATATCAACGTCATCGAAGACGTCATCAACAAAGTTCGCGAAGAATTCATCAACAATGGCGGTCCCGGTGAAGGCGTTCTCAACGAACTTCAAGGAGTCAGTTTTTCTTGCCCTATTTTTCACCTCATTTCTCTCTATTTATCTCTAATTTCAGTTTTGATTGTATCCGGTGATGTGTTGTTTAGTGTAGATCTGGTTTTATTAGGTTTTGTAGCCTTGTTAGGTTTCGTTGACGTGAATTTCAACTAACTTCAAGGATTCAGTTTGTTTTTGTGACCTAATTTTTCTATATTTATTCTCTAATTTTAGTTTTGATTGTATCCGGTGATGTGTTGCTTAGTGTAGATCTGGTTTTGTTAGGTTTTGCTATCGTTGTTTGATTTCGTTGATGTGAATTTCAATGAACTTTTAGGAGCCAGTCTGTTATGACCTATTTTTCTCTAATATTTCATTATTTATTCTCTAATTTCGGTTTGATTGTATTCGGTGATGTGATGTGATGTGTTGTGTACTGTAGATCTGGTTTTGTTAGGTTTGGTAGCGTTGTTTGGTTTCCTTGACCTAAATTTCAACGAACTTCAAGAAGCCAGTTTGTTTTGACTTAATTTTTCTCTAGTTTTGTCTCTACTATAAGTTTTTATATTTTTGATTTTATCTGCTCATGTGTTGTTTAGTGTAGATCTAGTTTTGTTAGGTTTTGGTAGCGTTGTTTGATTTCGTTGACGTGAATTTTGTGTGGATATGTGAGTGTGAAATTGAGAAATTAGTGTTGATTGGTTGCTGTTTTGGTTAGTTGTGGGAGTTGAAGATGATGCAAGCTGGTGCTATAGTTGGTCCGATCGATAGATCTGCTGTTGCGAAATCGATGGCGCCTGGTGCTGTTTCGAACACTGTTCATGATCTGAATGTGCCGTATGAAGGTCCGGATGAGTACGAGACTCCTACGGCCGATTTGCTTTTTCCTCCAGTGAGTAATCTGTTGCTGTCTTGTTGTTATGTGAAAAATTGTTTGTTTGTAAACTGGTTTGATTGGAATTATATTGGATGCTTAAGTTTTACTACTTCGCCAAGAAAATGATTATGAATTGGTTTCCTTATTTCATTTATTGTTCATACGTTCATGGTTTGTATATTATGTGGAATGTTATCTGCAGACGCCGTTACAGACTCCAATGCAAACACCTTTGCCTGGTCAAACACCATTACCGGGAACAGCTCCAACGCCTTTACCAGGGACCTTGGAGAATTCATACAATATACCTACTGGAGGCACTCCCATCACCCCAAGTGATTATTCTTCTATAAATGAGAATGGAGCTTCTGGAAGACCTAGCGTGTACATGGCAAGTGGTTTTTCTTTTATCTTTTTATTGGTTTTGTAATATGTATTTTTAGCCAAAGTTATTCCATCCATTATGTATATTTGTTATTACATTGGCTCCATAGTTATTAACGATAGCGACAAGCTACCTATACGCTATGTAGCGATAGCGATGAAATAGCGGGCACTATTTTATGTTTAGTGATACACTAGGGGAAAAATTTAGAAACATTTTATATGTATATTATATCCAAATAAGCTGTTTTATATGTATGCTTAACAAAAAACCTAAAATCCTGCTATTTTATACCTATAAAATCCCGCTATTTTTATTAAAGCAGAAAAAAACAAAAAAAACCCTAAAATTCCGCTATTGCCAGCTATGGAGGCGCCAAAATCAAATAGCGAGACATGAGTGCTACGCTACGCTATTCGCTATAGAGCTTGCTATGAACGCTATTAATAACTATGATTGGTTCTTTTGGCTGTCGATGATCATAAGGGTACTCTAAATATCCAACTGTAAGAAAAATCTGTTTGATTTAGTTTGTTTTGTGATTGAAGTTGTAGACTTTATACAATTTCATTTTTCTGTACAGCAAGCACCATCTCCTTGGATGAACCAAAGGCCCCCTCTAGATGTGAATGTTGGTAAGATATCTCTGAATGGTGGTATTAAACATGTAGATACATTTAAATATATGCATGCATCATATATATTTATGCTATCTTATGATTTTATTATATATATTGTTTCAGCTTATGTGGAGGGCCGTGAAGACGTGGACAGAGGAGCAGCCAATCAACCACAAACTCAGGTTACCATAGCAATGTTATTATCATTATTATGGAATAATGAGCTCTATTTTTATAGTTTTATGTTTAGAGGTAAAGACAAATTGTGCTGACGTACTTTTCTCCTTATCTCAATTATGACATTATTGTAATGTAATGTAATTGTAATTTATAACCTCAACCACAAGTTCACTTTTAATTGACATAGAATTGAAAGCCACATCATTTACTTAAACTGTTTGTATAACAAAAGGCAAAAAGGTCAAACATGTACATAAATGCATTTATCTTCATTAAAGTTGTCATTAATGGCATGCTTCTTTTTGTCACCATTTCTCCCTCTGCGGGCAGGGATCCACTTGCACTTCCTTTAAACTATCAGTTAAATAGTTAGCAAGCAAATTTGGCCTGTGGGAAGAAACCTGATTATTTTTTGGGTCTATGTGATTTATGTATACTGTATTATGGTGATTTGTAGTTGTTTTGCATACCATTATCTTGTCTCTTTTTGAAAAGTGCCTTTTCACATCCTAGCTTATTTAAGAACAAGCTTTATGTTATAAATATAATGACAAGCTCTAGTATCCAGAAACTCTTTGATAAGTATCATGTTAAAAACTTCATTTAGTATTCAGAAACTCTTTGATAAGCTCTATGTCAGTGTTGTAAGAGTCGCCGGGCACTAGTCGGGTGGTGGGGTACCGACTAGCGATTAATAGGGATTAATCGGATCGAGATTTTTATATATATACACACACATTTTTATATGTAGTTTTATAAAGCAGATATTTTTTAACCACTCATTGACACATTTATTTAAGTAACTGGAAGGAATTTATAAGGTTTGGTCGAAATTTGGCCGGTGTCTGGCCAAAATTTGGCCAGAATAGGACCGCCATTGACCGCCTAGTGATTAATCAGCCATTAATCGGTGAACCTCCGATTAGTGATTAATCGGCGACTAATCGGGATTTTTACAACCATGCTTTATGTTGTTAATATAATGATCTTGTAAATTTGACTTGTTTATAGCTTGTTACTCTCTGCTTAAGAGTAGATTATATTTGATTGGCTCAAGTTAGTTTGTAAGCATATGGAATTTAGAACGCAAAAGAAAAAATGTTACTTGTGTTATGTCTTTGTTAGCCAATTTATTAATTTGTTACAAAAGAAAGTTATTAGCTCATAAGCCATGTCCATTTTCTTTTTATGTTCTATGTTTAATGCTTCATACCATGCATTTAAAAGTTTATTTTTAGCTTGCAAAACCATAAGATTGAGAGTTGGTTCTTATACCACCTTTGGAAGGCTGGGTTGTTTACATTTGTATTAATTTATAAAATTATTTTGTTTGCATTTATACTAATTTTTAGGGCCCCTTTTTTTCTATGTGAATAAAAAATACCTCCTATGGGAATCTTGTATATCGGATCTTGGGACTAAACTGATCATATATGTAATATTTTATAGGAGTGTTTGTTATTGATTATAATCTTTTAATTGTAGGATTTCTTTCATTTATCCGTTGGAAAACGTAAGCGGGATGAGTTGCCTCCTCAATATCGTCCAGGTGGATATATCCCTCAGCAAGATGGAGCTGCAGATGTGATAACTGATAAACTTGAGGTAAGCACTACTTTTTGGTGACTGAGTATTTATTATAAGTTTTAGACAAAATTGCACAAAACAACCTTCTTGTATTATCATAACTTTGGTTAACACCGAGGAGGGTATAAATGTCATTTCACCCCTCATTGCTGCACATATGATCTTCACATTTCACAACCTCGTAAATCAAACAAACCCATCTTCTCTTCCACCCCACAGCCACACACCTGCACCTCCCTCACCTGAAAATTTCCCCGGTTAATAATAATCATCTCTTCAAAATTGTCAACGGCTAGATATAGAGAGATATTTAGAGGGAAAGTCGGAAGGATGAGAGAGAGAGAGTGATGTCAGAGATAGAGTGGAGATCTGGTTTGCGGAGCTGGTTACCGGTGACGGTGATGACCGGTGGTGTTGTTATGGGTTTCCGGTGATAAGCGATGGTTTTGATTTTAAAATCACCTTGTATCGATAAATAAAATTATATGGAACCATTTTTTCAGATTTTGAAGTACGTATTTAATAAAAGTTGTTACCATATTTGTGTGGTGCCTACTGTATGGAGGGTTTTTCGATGTCTCTTATTGCATGTGTCAGTGTCATGGAATTGAATGGATGTTTTATTTTGTTTTTTTTTTCTATTCATCTCAAGTCTTAACTTTGTGTAATCTTTTTTCTCATTGTTGCTGTTACATTATTCAAACTTGAAGAGTTGAAGGTTTGTGTTACATGCTTTAACAAATCACAATTTAGTTGGGAAGTGTTTTGCTGAACAAACAAGTGAACCAAGATTCAGTTATGTTGACAAACAACTCCACCACCAACCACTACAGTTCACCATTCCGCACCGCCGTTCACCGTCATCCACCACCGTGAACAACCAAGCTGTCCGCTGCAACTACTCTAACACCACCTTCCACGCATTAAACCCACCACATCCGACTTCACCACTACACCATCTGCAAACAACCACCCACGACAACCGACGACTAAACCACCCAACACCGCCGCACCATTGTTGCTGTTGTGAATAGATAAGAAAACAGTGGCCGGTGTGGCTGCTGTTGTTGTTCAATAAGATAAGTTAGAGAGAGCCGAGAGGGAGTAGAAAGAGGGGTTGTGTTATTTTGAATAGATAGGGTTTGTGTTGAGTTGCCGAGAGAGAGGTTTTATAACAAAATTAATAAATAAAAGGTTTTAAAATGACTAAAATATCCTCACATGCTGACTTAACCAAGAAATTCAATAGTTTTAGTCTAAAAGGTTGCTCCTTGTATCCAAATATGAAGTTAAGGATTGTTTTTGGTGAATTTTAAACTGAAAGGTATAATGTGCAGTTTTGATAATACATAAAGGTTGTTTTGTGCAATTTTGTCTAAGTTTTAATTAATTAAAACCATGTTTTGAAGACGTGGTGAACATTGAATTAGTGACATAAGTTTTAAGGCACATGAATGATGTGATTTCTTTCTTATCTATTTCATCCTCTCTAGAGTGTAGACTGTTATTTTTTCTCTTTTTTGTATGATGACATATGTGACCTCTTTTTTGCTTTCAGATTGGTCAAGGAAGCAATCCTCATCCTGGTTATGGACTACTTCAGTTGAATTCTATGATTCCTCAACTAGATGGGCCTATTCCCGATCCCTATGATGATGCACTTTCTACACCGAATGTAAGCATGCCCTTTTTAGATGTTATTTTTACTATTTAGTCTCTTTAGATAATCTATTATCTATATATGTTCTAGGGTTGCTTATTTTCTATATATCTAGTTAAAAACTGAAGCTGTGCTTGGGTGGTTCTGTTCTCAATATAGTTTTCCTGTATAGTCGCACACACACACCTAGTTATTATCAGCATTAATGCATGAATTTAGTTTTTAAAATAACAAAGTTTCAAAATTTAGCATGGGACTTCGAAGTATTAGATTATGAATTTGAAATATCATAATTAAAACATTTAATTATGATTTGTAATCTCGAATAAATAAGCAAACCTCTGTGAGTGTTAGCGTTCATGACTGTTAACCGATTAATTGCTTTCTTGTGACTGAAGATTTACAACTATCGAGGAGTAGTAAATGAAGACTACAATGTAGCAAACACACCTGCTCCACCAGGTAAATACATTTTATTTCTTTACTGTGTTTTTATTGGGTCTGAATCTGGTATTTTGTGTTGTTTAAATCCGTTCAGAGCTACAAGCACCGACTCCTGCTTTGATCAATCAAATTGACGCTTTAGATGATGATGAAGACGAGCCTTTGAATGAAAATGACGATGATGATGATCTTGATGACGTGGACCAAGGCGAGGAACTAAACACTCAGCATTTGGTTCTTGCTCAGTTCGACAAGGTATGTTATATGTGGCCACATGCGCGCACACTTATGTGTGTGTACAGCATACATACCCTTCATCTGTTCGTGTGTGGTGCATAAATGTGTGTTTTTGGAACTCAGATTGAAGGGAATTGACAAATGGTTAATTGTTAGATCTAGGGTTTTAAACTAAGGATTTTATTCGTTAGAACGTTTTAATTTTGATTCTGTTTGATTTTAGGATATAATACAAATTCACGAGGAAGTTCATAGCTGAAGGAGATTAGGGTTAATTTTGTCATTTCACATAACACTGTGACCCACTATGAAACTTTGGGAGAGGGTAATTGAAACTAGAATTAGAAGAGAAACTCAGGTTTCAGTAAACCAATTTGGATTCATGAAAGCGAGGTCAACTACAGAAGCGATACATATTCTAAGGAGGTTGATAGAAAAATATAGATCGAAGAAGCAAGATTTACATATGGTGTTTATCGACCTTGAAATATGACATTGTCCCACGGCAACTGATTTGGGATAGTTTGGAGGGTCGAGGGCTACCTAGGAAGTATATAGACATAATTAAGGATACATACGATAGAACGGAAACTAGTGTCCGCGCGCCTATAGGGGATACAAACTTCTTTCCTGTGGAGGTAGGACTACACCAAGGGTCTGCGTTGAGCCCTTTTCTTTTTGCGGTTGTCTTGGATGAGTTGTCCAAGTTGATTCAGGAGACAGTTCCGTGGTGCATGCTTTTTGCAGACGATATTGTCTTGATTGCAGAGACTAAACAGTGCCTGAACGCGAGGGTAAAGGAGTGGCGAGTAGCTCTAGAGGGCAAGGGCCTAAGGATTAGTCGATCCAAGACTGAGTATCTACACTGTGATTTCAGTGGTGTAGCCGATGACGATGACACCCAAATCACCATTGAGGATCAATTGGTCCCGCAGGTAACTAAGTTTAAGCATTTGGGGTCGTTTGTACAAAGAGATGGTGACATAGATAGTGATGTAACCCATCGCATACAGGCTGGTTGGTGTAGATGGAGTGCAGCCAGTGGAGTATTGTGCGATAGGAGGTTCCCAACTAAACTAAAGGGGAAATTTTACAGGGTAGCAGTTAGGCCCGCTATGCTATATGGAATAGACTGTTGGGCTATTAAGAAGACACAAGCGCGCAAGATGGAGGTAGCAGAGATGAGGATGCTGAGGTGGATGTGTGGACACACGAGGTTAGATCGGATAAGAAATGAGGTTTTTAGGGAAAGATTAGGAGTGGCTAGCATATCGGATAAGATTAAGGAGGGGAGATTGAGATGGTTTGGGCATGTGAAGCGGGGGCAAACGACGGCACCAGTTAGAGTAGTGGAAACTCTTACTGTGGAGGGGAGGAGAGGAAGAGGCAGACCCAAACTGACATGGGATGAGCAGATTAGGCATGAATTACTAGAGTTGCATCTTTCTGAGGACATGGTCCAAGATAGGACTTCGTGGAGGCGTAGGATTAGTGTTAAGGACTTCTAGAGGATATTACAGTAAGGTCTTGGGTGTATTTTAGGGACGTAGGTTTTCCTATCCTTTAAGTGACTTTACCGGTGATTGCCTTCTTGTCTTTATGCCCAAATGATGTTGCATGCTATTATACATGATTTACATTATATTGTGTCTCTCTGTTCATTTTCTTGGTATTGGTGATTTCTTTTTTCTATTCTTTGACTTGGTGTATTGGTATGCTGTTCGTTTTGGAGCCGAGGGTCTCTCTGGAAGCAGCCTCTCTATCCGATAGAGGCAAGGTCTGTCTACATCCCACCCTCCCCAGACCATATAAGTAGCTTTGCTATTTGTGGGATTTGCTGGGTATGGTTGTTGTGTTGTTGGTACATAACACTGTGACCAAAGTTGTTATGGAACAATGAAATTAAGGATGTCTACTACTCTACTTTGTGCAACATTATCTTATTATTTTCATGCATGCATTTATTTTATTATTTTCAGTAATTAAAAAAAATATGTTTTAATTGAGCAGGTGACCAGAGCCAAGAGCAGGTGGAGGTGCACTCTCAAGGATGGCATCATGCATATAAACAACAAAGATGTTTTGTTCAATAAGGTTTGTTTTCTTTATTTCACAACATATTTTTTCTCTGATATTAGTTTTCTGCGTAAAAGTTAAATACTCACCATCTGCTCTATCTCAGGCAACGGGAGAATTCGACTTCTGATTATGCACAATATAATTTGAATCTTGCAATTGAGGGTGGGCCGGGCTAAAAAAACAAGTAGAGAATTGAAGGTTTTATTTTAAGTGAAAAAACGAAGTCGGTTGAGGTAATTGATGTTTATGAGATGGAAGGGTTGGTTGCCTGATGTATATAAAGTTGGAGAGCTTTTTTGGTTTGGTCCTAGTATTATTAATGGGCTTTACGTTTTTAGTCCCATGAAAAAAACCACTCGTCTTTCATGGGACAAGTAATTACGGTTGTAACCTTTGGATTTTGCCAACTTTTATATTAAACTGCATTGTTTATTTCATATGTTATCCAATATACCCTTTATTCTCCACCTTTTCCACTTACCTATCGGAATTCCGGTCATCATTATCCGGCAAACCCTCAACCCCAACCACCAGTTCCAATGGACTCAATTAACCATGCATTACAAAGAACGGAACAAATTCAATGTAGGTGGAACGTAGCGCAAGGAGGACAAGCAAAATGTTTCAGAAACTATCGAAGCTAGTGAATCCGGAAAATGCCGAACAAACTCTCCTTTTTGATGTGTTTGAAATTTCATTTATATTTTCAGTACTTTGTTTCTTAAGTCGTAGATGGACGTTGTGTTGTACTCATTTCTTTTATCAATAAAAAGGTTCATTATAATTTCAAAATTTGTTATCATTTTATAAGATCAAATTTTAATCGATCAGTCCCTAAAGATGATAACTCTTCTTGATGGCTAAATAGATAAGCAACTGGCAAGCCAAGATCATGGTAATAGTGGTAGTGGTATTGGACCCTCCAACCATGGGAGCAGAGGAAATAACCTCCAAGCCTTAATAGCCGAAGAGGTCAATAAGGCCATGGCAAAATTTATGGCCAATTATAAGTGCCTAAGCCATCGAGACAAATTTCTAAATCCACCCGTCACTCAATTGTCCCTAAATCCCATAGTTCTTATTGTTCCTCTAATAGGAGGACTAGTGGTTCGGAACGTGTCACGAAAAGGAAACCTCAAAATTCCAAGGGAGTTCATACAAATATTTCGTTTCATGTTAACGTCGTGATGTCATGGGAGAAAAAGGAGCTATCGATGCCATGAAATGGCTCGGTGAAATGGAAACCGTTATTGATATTAGCGGTTGTGTTGTGAAAGATGCGGTCAAATTCGCATCTCAAACCTTTAAAGGGGATGCTTTGGCATGGTGGAAGGTCATGATCCAAGCAAGTGGAAAAGTTTTCCTATATAACATGGGATGGAAAAAGTTCGTTGAACTGATCAAGGGAACTTATTAGCCGTCTCATGAAATTGAGAATGTAGAGTCAGACTTTCTACAGCTGACCATGAAAAACCTAGATTGTAGAAAGTACACCTCAGAATATAACTCAATGTTTAGGTTAGTACCCTACTTGATAACCCCTGAATCTAAGCATATCGCTCGATACATTGGAGGATTAGCACCCGAAATTAGAGGAATGGTGAAATCCTCAAACCTCGCTACCTTCTGATCCGTTGTGGATCTAGCTCACGCTCTAATCGAAGATGATATTCGATTATGAGCAACTAAGTTTAAGATAGATACTAATAGAAATCGGGAAGATAACCACTATACAAATTCCAAGAAAGGAAGAACTGATTCTAGAGGGAATCAGTCAAGACCTAGTGGGGATAGACCTGAGTGCAAAGTGTGCGGAAAAGGACAATTTTGAAAGTGTTTCTTTGATCAACAAAACAATTGTGGCATCTGCAAGAAGCCTGACGACAAAACCCATTAATGCAGAGATATTAAGAATGTGGTATGTTATGAATGTGGGGAAAAGGTGTGACAACTCGAAATTCCGACGTTCTTTATTCGCATTTAATGCACTTTGACTTTGACTTTATGGTTGTGTTATGATAAAACCTAGTGTGTTTGCATGGTTATGTGTGATTGTATAACATGTGTACTGGTTGAAAAACTCAAACTGTTAAGAACCCGACGAAACACAAGGCTGTTTCGCCATAAACCTTCCCGACGAAACAGGCTGTTTCGCCTTATACATTCCGACGAAACAAAAGTCTGTTTCGCCGGCCCAGTAATTCACAAAGCCCAGCTTGGGCCCAGAACGTAATTTGAAGTATTTTTACGTAAAACAACATCACTTTACATTTTCTATCAACACAACCGAAACCCTAGAACTCTCTCACTGTGACGGCAAACTAGAACCCACCGGAAACCCTTGTGCGATCAAACCATCATCTCGGTTAGTAAACTTATGTGTCTTGATTTATCTTTCATCCGTGAACGTGTTTCTGTGCCATGTGATTCTGCTATGTTGATGTATAATTGTAACTGATACATGTTAAATGTTAGGGTTCTTGTTATGATGATGATTGGAGTTTGATGTTGTAATATAATCCGCTGTTTAAATTGATAAATGTATATACGAATCCCCTATGAAACCGAATCAGAATCTGGTAAACTGTTGAGATCAGGTTTATGCATGATATACGTGGTTGTTGATGATCAGAGTTTAGATACGCGATAGTACGCGGATAGAGTCGGTGATATGAGTATTTTATACGTAAGTTAGGGTTTCTGCTAGATGTGAAGTCCTGTGATGATTATGTATATTGTGAATGATGAATTCTGTGCTGTATGATGATTACATGATATTAAGAAACGACAGAACATGATGATTAGGGTTTACATACGTAACTGACTTGTTGACGAACTGCTATCCTCGGCGAAACTGAATACGACGAAACTGAGTGTGTTTCGTCGAGGTGACCACGACGAAACACAATATGTGATTCGCCAAGGACTGTCGACGAAATAGAAGCTTGTTTCGCCGATGTTGTGTTTCGCCAATTTGTGTTTCGCCACTATGTGTGTTTCGCCGAACAGTTAGTCTGCACAGTAACTTGAGTTAATTCTGTTAAGTGTTAACTGGAATATCTAGATGCTGTTAAATGCCAAACATGACTAGTATGATTGTGTTACATGCTACCTGTTTATACGTGCACAGCTTGAACACAAACTGATTTCATATACGTGCATACTTTAGGACGCGATTGATTTACTTTGAGCACATACTTAGCATACCGAGCAAACCAAGGTGAGTTCACACAAGCCAAGGCATGGGGTTCCCAGGGGGGGAATGGGGATTTGATGATTACTGTACGTACATAGATAACAGAACCTACTGCTAGACTAGTAACACTTATTGAACGATCTTCGCACACCTGCCAAGGACATTGGCCGCGATATTATGACTGTCTTCGCACACCTGCCAAGGACATTGGCCGCGAACTAAATTTACAACATCTTCGCACACCTGCCTAGAGAGGCCGCGATACAAACAAACCTAGTCTAGAAAAACTTGGGGAAAGACCTTCCCCAACATCTTCGCACACCTGCCTGGAGGGCCGCGATGGAAACTAATACGATACATTGTAACGAACGGACATACTACTACTCACGCTATACTATTACTGAACTATTAACTGTGAACTCGCTCAACTAGTTGTTGACTCTCTCTTACATGCCTTGCAGGACCTTAGGTACATATGGAGCTTGCACAGGGAGGAGCAGGTCGTTGTGGGACATGGATCGATGATGCCATGTTATCTATTTAAACATTTGACTTTACCATTTATATTGGGTTTACATACTTATGCTTCCGCTACACACTTGTTGATTGTTTGGTTTTGAAAACACCTTTCGTATTGATGAATGATTTTACTACTTACTTATATGTTCAATATGATTGGTGGCTTGATCCTGGTCAGTCACGCCTCCAAGCGGTGATACTCCGCGTGTGGATTTTGGGGGTGTGACAGATTGGTATAAGAGCCATTGGTTATAGAGAACTTGGTTTTAATAAAGGGAAAACGATTTTGTTAAAACCAGACTATAACCAGAACAGTGCTCTCAACGATCCACAACGACGCTTCGCTCCACGTGCAAGGCTCAACACCATAGGTATTACTATTCATGTTGCTTTACCTACATGCTAGAACTACATAGACCTTTGCTCGTGGTATGCTTAGATCACAGAACTTGCTATAAGTTATTGTTTGAGAATACTCGTGTGCTCACTCTCTTCTGTCATCGCACAATTCGCGAACCTATCTCACTTACGTTATCTTTACTATGAAGATCATGTCTGGACGTATCAACATGACCCAGGACCAGTTGACGGCCCTCATTAACGAACGAGTTACTGCGGCAGTTGCAGCCGCACAAGCAGGAGGTATACCCTGCAGTTACAACTCACACTAGGATCCTTAGATCCTACATTCCTAAATCAACTCTCGTGTTTAAACTTGTCCTAATTCTTTTACACAACAGGTCAAGCACCTGTTTGCACTTTCAAGACTTTCATGGACTGTCGTCCATCCACTTTCAGCGGCACTGAAGGAGCCGTAGGTCTCCTGCACTGGTTTGAAAAGATAGAGTCTGTGTTTGAGATGTGTGAATGCCCTGAGGCACGCAGGGTGAAGTATGCTACCGGTACCCTCGAGGGTTTAGCCCTCACATGGTGGAAAGCTCAGGTCCAAATACTGGGGTTGGTTGCTGCTAACGCCACCCCATGGAACAATTTCAAAGAGATGATCAAGGAAGAATACTGCAGTCGAGATGATATTCATAAGCTGGAAGTCGAGTTTTTCAACCTCAAGATGACGGGGTCTGAGATTGAAGCGTATACCAAAAGGTCGAATGAGCTTGCGTTACTGTGTCCTACTCTGGTGGACAAACGTATCGAACTTTATCTTAAGGGTCTGGTGCCAGAGATCCAAAGTCATGTGACTTCAGCAAATCATGCCACTTACCAGCAGGTTGTTCAGTTGGCTCACCGTCTCACTGATCAGGCGGTGGAGCAAAACAGGTTGCCTAAACGCATCAACGCTACTGCTACCGCTACCACTTCAGTTACTCCTGCTACTCCCAGCGACAATAAGAGGAAATGGGAGGGGGATTCTAGCAAAGGTTCAGCTACTGTTCAGTCTCAAGCTCAGCAACGCAAGACAAATGACTACCAGAGTCCGAATCAGCAATCATCAGGTAGTCAAGGGCAGAGTGGCTATCGGGGAAATCACCCATGGTGTAGAAGGTGCAACAAACACCACAGTGGAAGATGCCGCAGGGAACAGTGTCAAAGATGCCTCAAGATGGGTCATGAGGCTAAGGATTGTAGAAGCGCACGGCCAGCAAATCAGAACCAGCAACAACAACCACCTGCTCCACGAAACCAGCCTCAGCAGCAGCAGCAGGGAAACAGGGGATGCTACCAGTGTGGGGCTGAAGGTCATTACAAGCGGGATTGCCCTCAGTTAAACCAGAACCAGAACAATAACAACAACAACAATCAGGGCAACGGGAACAACAACAACGGTGGGAACAATAACAACAATGGTGCTAGAGGCCGTATGTTTGTGATCGGTCAGGGTGATGCCAGGAATGATCCCAACGTGGTTATGGGTAAGTTTCTTCTTGACGACTTTTATGTTACTGTACTATTTGATTCTGGTGCGGATACAAGTTACATGTCTCTAAAAGCTAGTGAAATGTTAAAACGTGCACCAACACTCTTAAACACCAAACATGTCGTAGAGTTAGCTAACGGTAAAAGCCTAGAGGCCACGCACATAGTTAAAGGGTGTAATCTTATCCTCGCTGATCAGACTTTCTCCATCGATCTCATTCCTATAACATTGGGTAGCTTCGACGTCGTCATTGGTATGGATTGGTTATCTCAACAACAAGCGGAGATTTTATGCAAAGAAAAGGTTATTCGTATTCCTCGTTCGGGCAAGGAACCTCTCGAAGTTCAAGGCGACAAGAGTGGTGTCGTGAGTGGCATCATCTCCTTTCTGAAGGCTCAGAAGTGTTTACGCAAGGGGCACACTGCTATACTAGCACTCGTCACAGATACCTCGAAGAAAGAGAAAAAGATTGAAGATATTCCTGTAGTACGTGACTTTCCTCAGGTGTTTCCTGAGGAATTACCTGGGTTGCCGCCTCATCGTCAAGTCGAATTTCAGATCGAGCTCGCTCCAGGAGCAGCACCCATAGCTCGAGCACCTTATCGTCTAGCTCCAACTGAATTGGAAGAACTGTCGAAGCAACTACAAGAACTCTTGGAAAAGGGTTTTATACGTCCTAGCTCTTCGCCTTGGGGAGCTCCAGTGTTATTCGTGAAGAAGAAAGACGGTACGTTCAGGATGTGTATAGACTACCACAAACTCAACAAGGTGAGGATCAAGAATCGTTATCCTCTTCCGCGCATAGATGATTTATTCGACCAGCTGCAAGGGTCGAGCTACTACTCCAAAATAGACTTAAGGTCAGGGTACCATCAGCTGAGAGTCCGGGATGAGGACGTCTCTAAAACAGCATTTAGAACTCGTTACGGCCACTACGAGTTTATGGTCATGCCATTTGGGCTAACGAACGCGCCTGCCGTATTTATGGATCTTATGAACAGGGTGTGCAAACCCTATCTCGACAAGTTCGTCATTGTTTTCATCGACGACATCCTGATTTATTCGAAGAGTCGGGAGGAGCACGAGCATCATTTACGACTTATACTGGAACTTCTGCGAACGGAACAGTTATACGCTAAGTTTTCCAAATGTGACTTCTGGCTTCGTGAAGTCCACTTCTTAGGCCACGTGGTAAACAAAGATGGGATCCATGTCGATCCATCCAAGGTAGATTCGATCAAGAATTGGCCTGCGCCTCGTACACCAACGGAAATACGTCAATTTTTAGGGTTGGCAGGTTACTACAGAAGGTTCATCAAAGACTTCTCAAAAATTGCTCAGCCACTTACACTACTGACGCAGAAGGGTGTTGTTTATCGTTGGGGTAATACACAGGAAACAGCGTTTCAGCACTTAAAGGATAGACTCTGTAGCGCACCTATCCTCTCACTGCCTGAAGGCACGGATGATTTTGTAGTCTACTGCGATGCATCTATCCAGGGTCTTGGATGTGTATTGATGCAAAGGGATAAAGTTATTGCTTATGCTTCGCGCCAACTTAAGATTCACGAACGGAATTATACGACACACGATCTAGAGCTGGGAGCGGTTGTTTTTGCACTTAAGATATGGCGACACTATTTGTACGGTACTAAATGTGCTATCTACACTGACCACAGGAGCCTCGAACATATATTCAAACAGAAGGAACTGAATATGCGACAGCGACGATGGGTCGAACTGCTAAACGACTACGAATGCTCAATCAGGTACCACCCAGGCAAAGCCAATGTTGTGGCTGACGCTCTCAGTCGAAAAGACACTGCGCCTAAGCGCGTGCGAGCTTTACAACTCACCATACAGTCTAACCTTCCTTCCCAGATACGAGATGCTCAGGTAGAAGCATGGAAACCAGAAAATGTCAGGGCTGAAGCCCTACGTGGCTCAAGACAACGTTTAGAACAGAAGGAAGATGGTGCTTACTATGTCACGGGACGTATTTGGGTTCCACTTTATGGTAATTTACGTGAGCTAGTGATGGATGAAGCTCATAAGTCTCGCTACTCGGTACATCCAGGTTCGGATAAAATGTACCACGATATTAAGACTACATACTGGTGGCCTAGCATGAAGGCCCACATAGCCACATACGTTAGCAAATGCTTGACTTGTGCGAGAGTCAAGGCAGAATATCAGAAACCGTCAGGACCACTCCAACAACCTGAGATACCACAATGGAAATGGGAGCAAATTTCCATGGATTTTGTTACTGGCTTACCTAGATCTCAGCGCGGAAATGATACTATTTGGGTGATCGTGGATCGACTCACAAAGTCTGCTCACTTCTTGGCTATCAAAGAAACAGACAAGTTCTCTACCTTAGCAGACATTTACTTGAAAGAAGTGGTCTCGAGGCACGGAGTGCCCACCTCCATCATCTCTGATCGAGACGCACGTTTTACTTCAGAACTGTGGCAAGCAATGCATAAATCTTTTGGCTCTCGTTTAGACATGAGCACAGCTTATCACCCTCAGACAGATGGGCAGTCTGAGCGCACTATTCAAACTCTAGAAGACATGCTTCGGGCATGCGTAATTGATTTTGGCAATGGTTGGGAGAAACATCTGCCACTTGTGGAATTTTCATACAATAACAGTTACCACACCAGCATTAAGGCTACACCATTCGAGGCATTGTACGGGCGTAAATGCCGGTCACCTCTCTGTTGGGCAGAGGTGGGGGAAAGTCAAATCACAGGTCCAGAAATGGTTGTCGATACCACAGTAAAGATTGCACAAATACGACAACGAATGGCGGCAGCACGCGATCGTCAGAAAGCATACGCTGATTTAGACAGGAAACCACTCGAGTTCCAAGTTGGGGATCGAGTGCTACTCAAAGTTTCACCCTGGAAGGGTGTGGTTCGTTTTGGCAAACGCGGCAAACTAAATCCACGATATGTTGGACCATTCGAAGTTACAGAGAAAATAGGCAAAGTGGCCTACAGACTGAACTTACCAGCTGAACTCAGTGCAGTTCACAACGTCTTTCACGTGTCGAATCTGAAGAAATGTACGTCAGATGAGACCCACGTAGTTCCCTTGAAGGAACTCACTATCGACGAACGGTTGAACTTCGTCGAGGAACCTGTTGAAATCACGGACCGGGATGTTAAGGTCCTCAAGAACACGAGAATCCCTCTTGTACGAGTTCGTTGGAACTCCCGCCGCGGCCCAGAGTTCACCTGGGAGCGCGAAGATCAAATGGAACTCAAATATCCCCAGTTATTCGGAAACCAAGCAACTACTACTGAGGCTGAAGCTACCAATGCAGAATTTCGGGACGAAATTCCAAATCAACGGGGGGATAATGTGACACCCCAAGAAAACCAGTAATCTTCGCAAACCTGCTCGAGGAGCCGCGATACGACACAGGTAAATAACGTCACACTACTAGCTTCCTCAGTAACTGCATGCTAAATTTCGGGACGAAATTTCTTTCAAGTTGGGGATAATGTGACAACTCGAAATTCCGACGTTCTTTATTCGCATTTAATGCACTTTGACTTTGACTTTATGGTTGTGTTATGATAAAACCTAGTGTGTTTGCATGGTTATGTGTGATTGTATAACATGTGTACTGGTTGAAAAACTCAAACTGTTAAGAACCCGACGAAACACAAGGCTGTTTCGCCATAAACCTTCCCGACGAAACAGGCTGTTTCGCCTTATACATTCCGACGAAACAAAAGTCTGTTTCGCCGGCCCAGTAATTCACGAAGCCCAGCTTGGGCCCAGAACGTAATTTGAAGTATTTTTACGTAAAACAACATCACTTTACATTTTCTATCAACACAACCGAAACCCTAGAACTCTCTCACTGTGACGGCAAACTAGAACCCACCGGAAACCCTTGTGCGATCAAACCATCATCTCGGTTAGTAAACTTATGTGTCTTGATTTATCTTTCATCCGTGAACGTGTTTCTGTGCCATGTGATTCTGCTATGTTGATGTATAATTGTAACTGATACATGTTAAATGTTAGGGTTCTTGTTATGATGATGATTGGAGTTTGATGTTGTAATATAATCCGCTGTTTAAATTGATAAATGTATATACGAATCCCCTATGAAACCGAATCAGAATCTGGTAAACTGTTGAGATCAGGTTTATGCATGATATACGTGGTTGTTGATGATCAGAGTTTAGATACGCGATAGTACGCGGATAGAGTCGGTGATATGAGTATTTTATACGTAAGTTAGGGTTTCTGCTAGATGTGAAGTCCTGTGATGATTATGTATATTGTGAATGATGAATTCTGTGCTGTATGATGATTACATGATATTAAGAAACGACAGAACATGATGATTAGGGTTTACATACGTAACTGACTTGTTGACGAACTGCTATCCTCGGCGAAACTGAATACGACGAAACTGAGTGTGTTTCGTCGAGGTGACCACGACGAAACACAATATGTGATTCGCCAAGGACTGTCGACGAAATAGAAGCTTGTTTCGCCGATGTTGTGTTTCGCCAATTTGTGTTTCGCCACTATGTGTGTTTCGCCGAACAGTTAGTCTGCACAGTAACTTGAGTTAATTCTGTTAAGTGTTAACTGGAATATCTAGATGCTGTTAAATGCCAAACATGACTAGTATGATTGTGTTACATGCTACCTGTTTATACGTGCACAGCTTGAACACAAACTGATTTCATATACGTGCATACTTTAGGACGCGATTGATTTACTTTGAGCACATACTTAGCATACCGAGCAAACCAAGGTGAGTTCACACAAGCCAAGGCATGGGGTTCCCAGGGGGGGAATGGGGATTTGATGATTACTGTACGTACATAGATAACAGAACCTACTGCTAGACTAGTAACACTTATTGAACGATCTTCGCACACCTGCCAAGGACATTGGCCGCGATATTATGACTGTCTTCGCACACCTGCCAAGGACATTGGCCGCGAACTAAATTTACAACATCTTCGCACACCTGCCTAGAGAGGCCGCGATACAAACAAACCTAGTCTAGAAAAACTTGGGGAAAGACCTTCCCCAACATCTTCGCACACCTGCCTGGAGGGCCGCGATGGAAACTAATACGATACATTGTAACGAACGAACATACTACTACTCACGCTATACTATTACTGAACTATTAACTGTGAACTCGCTCAACTAGTTGTTGACTCTCTCTTACATGCCTTGCAGGACCTTAGGTACATATGGAGCTTGCACAGGCAGGAGCATGTCGTTGTGGGACATGGATCGATGATGCCATGTTATCTATTTAAACATTTGACTTTACCATTTATATTGGGTTTACATACTTATGCTTCCGCTACACACTTGTTGATTGTTTGGTTTTGAAAACACCTTTCGTATTGATGAATGATTTTACTACTTACTTATATGTTCAATATGATTGGTGGCTTGATCCTGGTCAGTCACGCCTCCAAGCGGTGATACTCCGCGTGTGGATTTTGGGGGTGTGACAAAAGGCCACATTAGAACCAGTTGCTCTAAGCGTGCAACTGATGGTGGTTCTAAACCCGCTGAAGCCAAGAAGGGTGATACTAGGCCTTTTCAGCTGACCGCTAAGGAAGCGGTAAAAGATATAAATTTCATAATGAGTACGTGTAACACCTCGGAAATTCATATCAAATCATATGGCAACACGTGTCCAATAAACTCTCAAATATGCCAAATTGTTTAGGCGAGAGGGACCAAACATGTAAAATAGTGGAAGATTGGATGTGGAGAGACCATTTGTGACAAAATGCCAAAATTTGGCCTCTGAGTGATCCTTACGGACAGTAAGGCAGACATTAACATTATTCCTGATAGTCCCTTACGGACCGCAAGGCCTATGCCTTATGGACCGTAAAGAATTTGAAACCATGGGCGCCTGAAGGTCCTTACGGTCCGTAAGGGGGTGCAGCTGGCAGTTTTGCCAGACTGCCATGGCAGGCTGTATGTTATGCCACTTCTCGCGAAATGGAACCATTCTTTAGCTTCTTACATCTCATTTGACACTAAGCAACACTTGAGAACCATTGCCAACACTTGGCATCATCTCATGAACTTGGTGCAACTATAAATAAAGGTGCAAATGCACCATTCCAACTTGCTCATTTCACTTTTTCTTTCTAAATCACTCTTGGAGTTGCTTCTGATCCATAGAGGCCTCCTACTGGAGTTAATCTTCTCTTAGAACACTTATAAGTGTTCTTATCTAGTTCTTTTTCATTCTAGGCTAAGTTATTAGCCGAAAGTCAAACAAATTGACTTTTGCTTTGACTTTCGGTTATGGCCATTATGGTCAAGCCAATGTTTGAATCGAACATGGCTATGTGATCGTAATTCGGTAGGTGATAATCCCCTATGTGGGCACCTCCTGAAGATCACGTTAAGTTGGTCAAATGACGGGTCAAAGTCATATTAAAATAAAATTCAAAACGCAGATTTTCGAAAAATAAATTAAATGAACTTCTAAGTATCTAAACACTAATTTTTGACAATATATCAGTTGGTATAACATATTAGGACATGTTAGATGTCACACCCCAACCGATGGCGGAGTCATCGGGGCATGGCACTGAGCGAAACAGATTGTCCAGAAGTTTCCACAACAATTATCGTAACTATTCAATTTAATTAATACGTCCCATACCGTATCTCAAACAGTCAAATAATTATTACAGACAAGCATCAAGACAAATATTCTGTTCCGACAACTCAGATTTAAATAAGTAGCAATTGTTTATCTGCTTCTAGAGACCCCTAATTCGTTATCTACAGACAACTATTTGTTGGGCTCTAAAGCTTTATTCTAGCTTCCATTTCCTACCCCACATGCATCCTAAGCACCTGTCACATACGTTAAAATAAAAGTCAATACATATGATGTAAAGGTGAGCATACAAGTTTGATAATAGCATATAGAGTCGAATTCGTTTACGCATAACCAGCACGTACACATAGTGAACTGAAGCACGTTAGTTATCGACATAGATCCATCGATACCAATGACTGCGGGTTGACTGCCTGAGGCAGTTCGCAATACAGGATTACCACCGTAATCCATGCAAGTAAAAGATCCTTAACAACCCCCGTGTGAACGGGTGCTGAGTCCAAACTATAGTACTATCGTTGCTAAGGCAGTTAGACAACATTCCATGTGTAAACATAACAAACAAGCATTCATGAGCCACGTATAACATGCATTAACGGTTAGCATTCAAATAGTTTAAGTAGTGTGATAATTGTAGTTTGAATATTCGTAACGTATGTAACACCAAAACGTGCTTAAAGCAAAAAGGGATCGAGTATACTCACAGTGATTTATGGATTGAAGGGAGCGCTTAGCGAATACGGTTAGCCTGAATAGATTCGATAGCATAACGATAAGAGAAACGTAAAATAGGAAACAAGTGCTGGGGAGTCGGACAGCTGTCCGGTCGGTTGGTAAGCCGATCGGATGGCTGTTCGAGTGGATTGTTTCTTCCTTTGGGAAAGATGTGTTTGTGTATGATGGCTTGACCTTTGATGTTTTCGTTGTAGCATTTTGAAAACATTGAAGTACCTTTGCCTTTCAGGTCGGTCGATCGGACAGCTGTTCGATCGGCCGGCAGCCCGATCGGTTAGGCATTCAACAGAATTTCAAGTTTTAGCTGTTGGATCGGACAGGTGTTCGATCGGTTAGGCATTCAAAGACTTTAATGAATTGCAAGGTGTTGTTCAGTGGATCAGATGGTTGATCGATCGAGCAACATAATTGTTGTTCGATCGGACAACGAGGTGTCACCTGATCGGACGGCAGTTCGATCGGGTGGCACTTCTAGTGCATTGAACATGTTGAAAATTGATTAAGTGTTGAAGCATAGTATCTCATGATCCGAAGAGTAGTCCGATCGGACAATAGTTCGATCAAACAATAGTTCGTTCAATACCATTCTTCAAAACAAGTTGTTTGTGTGGGACCATGTGCTAGCCGATCGGCTGGCAAGTCGATCGGCTGGTTTATCCGATCGGCTGGCTGTCCGTTCGGACAACAGTCCGATCGGTCAGCATCCTGACCTGATCAGCCTTGCGTCTAACACCTTGGTTATTTCGTTTGTTTGTCGTTTTATCGAGGTACTATGACAGCGGGTAAAACCATAGATGCCTCGTTCTTACTTGGTCTCCCGGGTCGGACAGGAATCACCCAAATCCGGTCGGCGGTCAGTTCGGAACGAAGTTTAACATTTAACCCGAAGTCGGTTAACCTCGTGGATAGAACCCAGATCTGGAGTCGTATAACCACCGAAGTGGTCAGTAAACCGGCTCGGGTTCTGTTTCTACTGGTTCGAGTGAAAAGAGTTGAAGGAAGTTGGGAAAATCCATCCTTCAATCCTTTTCACCACGTATATGTTTAGATCTACAAGTGATCCTTGTTTGTTTATGTGGAAATCGGCTAGATCCAAGTCATTCTTGGTGGATTGAGGCCAAAACATAAAGTTCTTCAAGAACCCATGATGACATCATCATAGAACACGTGATTCTTGATGATTTCACGGTTAAAAGTTTAGATTCGAAAGATAGAAAGGTGTAGGAGTGTGTATAGATCAAGAAAGTACAAGGTTTAGGACGAAAACTTACCAGAATCGAGAGAAATCTGAGAAAAGGCAAGTTGAGCGTGTTGGTCGAACAAGGGTTTCCAAAAGTGGAAAGAGTGACAATGACAGGGGTATTTATAGGAAGACAAAAGAGGAAAGGGCTGGCACCTCGATCGGACAGCCTGTCCGATCGGACAGCAGTCCGTTCGGCTAGCTGTTCGATCGGCTGGGAAGCCTGGTCGATCGGTTGCACCTTTTCGAGTGTTTCGTGCGACGATTTCAGATACTTCGATTACGATTACACGTGGTTCGATTCGATAGGATTTCCTAGTCAAATTACTTTCAGTCCCAACTACTTCGCGTCTCGCGTAGTCTATTTCCCACCATTTATCATAGTTCGATTATAATCCGAGTTCGAGTTTGATTACATTCGAGTTAGACCTCGAGTTTCGATTGAGTTCGCTTGATTACCACATCATAACATAAATAACATGCACAGGTAACACATAAGGCACACACACGTATAAACAATAAGTAAAATGCATAGTTCGAGTTGCGATTCGACGTTGATTCGATTAGCATAGCTTGATTATTAGTTGATTAACTTTATCGCATTGTTACTTCCTGTAGTTCACAGTCGTAGGTCGATTGAAATACGATCAATACTCATCGATTATTGTAATGAACGACACTTACTCCACATAATACAAATAAAATAAAAACATTTCTACAAGTCAAGTTGCGCGAATCGGTCGTTGACTTTGACCTTGACTTTGACTTTCACTTACGAAAACACGGGGTGTTACAGCTCCTCTTGTTTAGGGAATTTCGTCCCGAAATTAAGCTGGAAGCTGCTACAACCGCCATGATTCATGTGAGGACTTTCTCTATCTAGACTTTCTCTTGGAACAACTGCGGGTACTTTGCCTTCATGTCGCTTTCGAGTTCCCAAGTGAACTCCGCGCCTCGTTTGCCTTCCCATCGGACCTTCACAATAGGAATGCGCGAGCGCCTGAGCTGCTTGGTTTGGCGATCCATGATTTTGACAGGCTTTTCCACGAAGTGTAATGTTTCGTTCACTTGCAGATCGTCTAGAGAGACATGTAAATCGTGGTCGGCGATGCACTTTCGGAGGTTTGACACGTGGAAAGTCGGGTGGACGTTGTTAAGTTCCTCCAGTAATTCGAGTCTGTAGGCGACTTTTCCGATCCTTTCCAGAATCTTAAAAGGCCCAACATATCGAGGCGCGAGTTTCCCTTTCTTGCCGAATCGGACTACACCCTTCCAAGGTGATACCTTTAGGAGTACGTAGTCACCAATGCCAAATCCACGGGGCTTGCGCTTTTTATCGGCGTAAACCTTCTGTCGATCCCGAGCTTTCACCAGGTTGTCTCTGATTTGGAAAATTTTGTCTGTCGTTTCTTGTAATAGCTCAGGACCGGTTAGTTGCGAGTGACCGATCTCGTGCCACACAATAGGCGATCGACATCTTCTTCCGTACAGTGCCTCGAAAAGTGCCATCTCGATGCTAGAATGATAGCTATTGTTATACGAGAATTCAACTAACGGCAGGTGTTTATCCCAATTACCACCGAAGTCTAGAACGCACGCACGGAGCATGTCTTCAAGAGTACGGATCGTTCTTTCAGTCTGGCCGTCGGTTTGAGGGTGGAAAGCGGTACTTAGATTAAGCGTTGTACCGAGTGCCGTTTGAAACGTTTCCCACAATCGTGAAGTAAACCGAGCATCACGGTCAGAGATGATGTCACGAGGCGTCCCATGATTACAAATGATCTCGTCGGTGTAGATTCGGGCTAATCGTTCCACCTTGTAGTCTTCTCGTATAGGCAGAAAGTGAGCTGATTTAGTCAATCGGTCAACCACAACCCATATGCTGTCGTGACCTGATGACGTGGGTGGAAGCTTGGTTACAAAATCCATAGCTATGCTCTCCCACTTCCACATGGGAATTGATGGTTGTTCGAGCAAGCCAGAGGGTCTTTGATGTTCAGCCTTGACCCTAGCACAAGTTAAGCATTTTCCGACGTAGAGGGCGATATCCCTTTTCATACCCGGCCACCAGTACTTGTAACGAAGATCCTGGTACATCTTGTCAGCACCGGGATGAACAGAGTAGCGGGATTTATGGGCTTCGTCCATGATAATCTGTCGTAAATTGGTTCGCTTGGGAATCCAAATTCGGTCTAAAAAGTGAAATATCCCATTTGATTTGCTCACAAGCTGGGCTCCATCGTGGTAGATTCTTTCCTTCTTCAAAGTGCGTTCGTTGAAACACGCATGCTGGGCGTCGCGGATGAGAGTTTCGAGGTTGTGCTGGCCTTGAATATTACGAGTGCTAAGCAGGTAGCTCCGTCTGCTAAGTGCGTCGGCAACAACATTTGCTTTGCCTGGGTGATAACGAATCTCACAGTCGTAATCGTTGAGAAGTTCTACCCATCGTCGTTGACGCATATTAAGTTCCTTCTGATTAAAGATATGCTGTAGGCTCCTATGATCGGTGAAGATCGTACACTTAGTACCATATAGGTAGTGTCGCCAAATCTTTAATGCAAAAACAACCGCGCCTAGCTCGAGATCATGGGTTGTATAGTTCTTCTAGTGGATTTTGAGCTGACGAGATGCGTAAGCTATGACCTTGTCTCGTTGCATAAGAACACACCCGAGACCAAGGTTGGAAGCATCACAGTAGACAATGAAATCATTGTTTCCATCGGGCAATGTGAGAACATGGGCATTGCAAAGCATGTTTTTGAGGGTTCAAAAGGCAGACTCTTGTTTGGTTCCCCAGACAAAAGGCTGGTCTTTATGCGTAAGAAAGGTAAGCGGTACAGCAATCTTCGAGAATCCTTCGATAAATCGTCGATAATAACCCGCTAGTCCGAGAAAAGAGCGGACTTCCGACGGATTCTTAGGTGTAACCCAGCTCTTGACAGCTTCAATCTTTGCAGGGTCGACGTGAATGCCTTGACTATTCACGATGTGACCCAGAAACTGAACCTCCCCCAACCAAAATTCACACTTGGAGAATTTGGCGTAGAGTTGGTTCCCCTGGAGTAACTCGAGAACCAATCGTAGATGTTGCGCGTGTTCGGTTTTCTATTTGGAATAGATCAAGACATCGTCGATGAATACGATGACGAAACGGTCAAGATATGGTTTACACACGCGATTCATCAGATCCATGAAAACCACTGGTGCGTTTGTTAGGCCAAAAGGCATGACAACGAATTCGTAGTGGCCGTAACGGGTTCGAAATACGGTTTTGGGTATATCCTCCTCTTGAATGCGTAGCTGATGGTAACCTGAACGTAGATCGATCTTCGAGAAACATGTAGCACCTTGTAATTGATCAAACAAATCGTCGATACGAGGCAGAGGATATCGGTTTTTGATAGTTAACTTATTCAATTCCCGATAGTCGATGCACATCCGGAACGACCCATCCTTCTTTTTGACGAAAAGGACTGGCGCGCCCCAAGGAGAGGTGCTCGGGCAAATGAAGCCTTTTTCAAGTAATCCCTGGAGTTGGGTTGAGAGTTCGCGCATTTCCGACGGTGCGAGTTGGTAAGGAGCTTTGGCAATAGGATTTGCTCCAGGAATGAGGTCAATACGAAAATCGATATCACGACTTGGAGGTAATCCGGGAAGATCCTCTGGAAATACATTAGGAAATTCTCGAACTACTGGAACGTCTTTTACTTCCTTCTTCTCTTTCTTTTCCTTCTCTGCTACTACAATGTTTGCCAAGAAAGCCATGTATTCCTTACGGAGATACTTGCTGGCTTGCTACATGACATAAGCTTTAGCCCCTTTGAAGTAGTATTGCTGTATACACACAATAAGTCACCATTTGCGAGTGAAAAACGAATCATCTTGTTGAAGCACACAACTTCAGCATGGTTTTCTCGGAGAAAGTCCATGCCTACTATGACGTCAAAGTTTCCGAGTTGCGTCGGAATAAGGTCGATTGGGAAGATGTGATTGTTGAGCTCAAGAGTACAATCACGGATAACAGAATTAACAGCGACAGTTCTTCCGGTAGCGACTTCTACATCGAACTTCGAGGAGAGTTGGGAACATTTACGACTAAGGAGTTTCTCAAATTCGAGCGACACAAAGCAATTATCGGCTCCAGTATCAAACAAACAGGAAGCATAAATACCGTTCACAAGGAACGTACCATTGACCACGTTGTTGTCGGCCTGGGCTTGGCGCACGTTGAGGTTGAAAGTTCTGGCGCGTGCGGCCTGTTGTTGTTGCTGCTGCTGTTGTTGTTGCTGTGGCTGCTGTTGCTGAGGCTCTTGTTTCACAACCCTGTTTGGGCACACGTTGGCGAAATGGTTCGGGTCACCACACGCGAAGCAAGCTCTGGCTTTGACTGCGGGTGCCGGAGGAGCTTGTTGACCCTGTGGGGCAGTGAGTAGAGCTTGATTGGCAGGAGCTTGACGAATACGGCAGTTGGCAGTAAAGTGTCCGTACACATTGCAATGAGCACAGAAGCGGCATTGAATAGAAGTAGGGTGGTGGTAGGTGCAAGTAGGGCAGAGCGGATGTGTCCCAGTATATGCACGCTTTGCAGGCGGTGCATTGGCCACCGGCGCTGCTACTTGACGCTGTTGGGCAGGTACAACTTGAATCGGTGCAGCAGTAATCGCACAGTTCTTGTTGGTGGAGCTGTTCTTTCTCTTGTTCTTTCTCTTGTTGCTTGATGAGGCGGGTTCAGCAGTGGGTGCGGTAGAGGTAACTTGATGCAGGTGCTTCGAAGTCTTATCCCATACACCAGCCTTAACTCGCTTGTCGTTTATTTCAGCGGCCAGCAGATAAGTTTCCTCGATCATCGTAGTTTTAGCCGCCTGCACGAAATCAGCAACGCAGTCGGGCAAGGCTCGGATGTACTTCTTGATCGTCATGTCGGGAGTCTTGACTTGATCGGGACAGATAATGCTGAGCTGTTTGAAACGAGCAGTGAGACCAGCATTGTCACCATCCTTCTGCTGTATGTGCCAAAATTCGTCTTCCAGCTTTTGGCGTTCGTGAGGGGGGCAGAATTCCTCTAGCATAACTTCCTTGAGCTCATCCCACGACAGACCGTAAGCTGCATTGTTCACTCGTTTGTTTCTCTCGGCCGTCCACCAGTATAGAGCACGGGACTGGAAAACGCCGGTAGCGTTCAGAGTTCGAAGGTCATCAGGGCAACCACTTTGTCGTAGAGTAACCTCAATGGAGTCAAACCAGTGAAATAGTGCAGTAGGACCTCCCTCGCCGGTGAATTCTTTTGGCCCACACGACTTGAATTGCTTGAAACTGAAGGGCCTTGTGGCAGTCTTAGGTGCTTCGGTTCTCGATTCCTCGGATGATTTGCTGGCATTTTCATAAACGTCACTCACAGCTTTTGCCACACTCTTGGCGATGATGGAAGCAAGTCGCTTGTCCCTCTTTTCCTGATGAGAGAGTGCATGACAGGATCCAGACGACATGGTATGCAACAGACATCGTCACAGGACTCATCACATTGTATTCGAATCTCACCTCACACGTCTATTATTACTAAAGCTCGGGAACACGTATAGTTACGTAAATACTTCACACGAAATCGCATAATCACATAAGCATGTAAAGCACATAGTCATTTAATTTCTAAGCACGTAAAGCACGGAAGCAAGTAACACATACGCACTTAATCACTAGAGGCAATCAGAAAACAGAAACCTATCATTCCAAGTCTGCGATCGCTCGAAAGGAGCGTAATGTAAGCTAGGGAGAGAAACTAGAGTGAAAGGCAAAATGTGATTCACGTTTCTTGTACGTTTTCAGATCTATCATAGAATCATAGTTATAATTGCGTCTCGTGTGTTCGATCTCGTTCGTGTACGGATTCCGCACGTCACACGTTCGGTTCGCAATCGTTTCGGAGTCGAAATCCGGACCTAACAAGAATCGCGGTAGATTGTACATCTAGTGTGTTTGGTCACGCACGTTCACGGATTTCGCATGTTGAACGTGTCGTTACGCAATCGTTTGGGAGTCAAAATGAGCACATAAATGAGAAATGACACATAAAACACACATAAAATCGGCAACTATCCTTGAAACGCAAAAAAAATCGAGAGGTAGGTCGTCCGCGGCTAGTGGACTTCGACCACCCAAGGCGGTCCAACTATTCACAAGGACTTGTTGTTCACGTTTGACCCCCGGAATTATGCCCTTGCCTCGATTCTTGGGCGTCTGGCGCATGTTCCGTTAGTCATGTCGTGACCTCATATCGTTGGGGTCCGTCGATACCTTGGGGGGGGGAGTTTTGTAAAAGATGCGGAACAAGTCATCAAGGTTAGGGTTTCACCCCTGGCTTAACAACTTCATCCCTGCTTTGATAAAGCTGAGGAGATTATTCATCAAAATATGGATTTCACTCCTAATTTGGCATAATTCTCCTCGCTTGCAGCTAAAATGCGAGCTGAGTAAGCAACTTTAGTCGAGAGTTTGCGGTTTTCACACCTATTCTCGGCCTTATTGTCCACACATAGTTGAAAATTCGAGTGCAGTGGGAGTGTAGAACAAGCGAAAATGACGAGAAGTAAGCTCGTACACAACCCCTACAGGTCATGCACAAGTCGGTCTGCTGGTTCTTAACTATAGTCTAGGTATCTAAGACTTCGACCCGGACTAGGTCGAGTCTTGCCTATTTCCCTATAGTTATGGCTCTGATACCAATCTGTCACAACCCAAACGATGGCGGAGTCATCGGGGCATGGCACTGAGCGAAACAGATTGTCCAGAAGTTTCCACAACAAATATCGTAACTATTCAATTTAATTAATACGTCCCATACCGTATCTCAAACAGTTAAATAATTATTACAGACAAGCATCAAGACAAATATTCTGTTCCGACAACTCAGATTTAAATAAGTAGCAATTGTTTATCTGCTTCTAGAGACCCCTAATTCGTTATCTACAGACAACTATTTTTTGGGCTCTAAAGCTTTATTCTAGCTTCCATTTCCTACCCCACATGCATCCTAAGCACCTGTCACATACGTTAAAATAAAAGTCAATACATATGATGTAAAGGTGAGCATACAAGTTTGATAATAGCATATAGAGTCGAATTCGTTTACGCATAACCAGCACGTACACATAGTGAAATGAAGCACGTTAGTTATCGACATAGATCCATCGATACCAATGACTCCGGGTTGACTGCCTGAGGCAGTTCGCAGTACAGGATTACCACCGTAATCCATGCAAGTAAAAGATCCTTAACAACCCCCGTGTGAACGGGTGCTGAGTCCAAACTATAGTACTATCGTTGCTAAGGCAGGTAGACAGCATTCCATGTGTAAACATAACAAACAAGCATTCATGAGCCACGTATAACATGCATTAACGGTTAGCGTTCAAATAGTTTGAGTAGTGTGATAATTGTTGTTTGAATATTCGTAACGTATGTAACACCAAAACGTGCTTAAAGCAAAAAGGGATCGAGTATACTCACAGTGATTTATGGATTGAAGGGAGCGCTTAGCGAATACGGTTAGCCTGAATAGATTCGATAGCATAACGATAAGAGAAACGTAAAACAGGAAACAAGTGCTGGGGAGTCGGACAGCTGGTCGATCGGACGGCAGTTCGATCAGACGGCTGACCGTTCGGTTGACAGTCTGCTCGGACGGCTGTCCGGTCGGTTGGTAAGCCGATCGGATGGCTGTTCGAGTGGATTGTTTCTTCCTTTGGGAAAGATGTGTTTGTGTATGATGGCTTGACCTTTGAAGTTTTCCTTGTAGCATTTTGAAAACATTGAAGTACCTCTGCCTTTCATGTCGGTCGATCGGACGGCTGTTCGATCGACCGGCAGCCCGATCGGTTAGGCATTCAACAGAATTTCAAGTTTTAGCCGTTGGATCGGACAGGTGTTCAATCGGTTAGGCATTCAAAGACTTTAATGAATTGCAAGGTGTTGTTCAGTGGATCAGATGGTTGATCGACCGAGCAGCATAATTGCTGTCCGATCGGACAACGAGGTGTCACCTGATCGGACGGCAGTTCGATCGGGTGGCACTTCTAGTGCATTGAACATGTTGAAAATTGATTAAGTGTTGAAGCATAGTATGTCATGATCCGAAGAGTAGTCCGATCAGACAATAGTTCGATCGAACAACAGTTCATTCAATACCATTCTTCAAAACAAGTTGTTTGTGTGGGACCATGTGCTAGCCGATCGGCTGGCAAGTCGATCGGCTGGTTTATCTGATCGGCTGGCTGTCCGTTCGGACAGCAGTCCGATCGGTCAGCATCCCGACCTGATCAGCCTTGCGTCTAACACCTTGGTTATTCCGTTTGTTTGTCGTTTTATCGAGGTACTTTGACAGCGGGTAAAACCATAGATGCCTCGTTCTTACTTGGTCTCCCGGGTCGGACAGGAATCACCCAAATCCGGTCGGTGGTCGGTTCGGAACGAAGTTTAACATTTAACCCGAAGTCGGTTAACCTCGTGGATAGAACCCCGATCTGGAGTCGTATAACCACCGAAGTGGTTAGTAAACCGGATCGGGTTCTGTTTCTACTGGTTCGAGTGAAAAGAGTTGAAGGAAGTTGGGAAAATCCATCCTTCAATCCTTTTCACCATGTATATATTTAGATCTACAAGAGATCCTTGTTTGTTTATGTGGAAATCGGCTAGATCCAAGTCATTCTTGGTGGATTGAGGCCAAAACATGAAGTTCTTCAAGAACCCATGATGACATCATCCTAGAACATGTGATTCTTGATGATTTCACGGTTAAAAGTTTAGATTCGAAAGATAGAAAGGTGTAGGAGTGTGTATAGATCAAGAAAGTACAAGGTTTAGGACGAAAACTTACCGGAATCGAGAGAAATCTTAGAAAAGGCAAGTTGAGCGTGCTGGTCGAACAAGGGTTTCCAAAAGTGGAAAGAGTGACAATGACAGGGGTATTTATAGGAAGACAAAAGAGGAAAGGGCTAGCCGATCGGCTGGCACCTCGATCGGACAGCCTGTCCGATCGGACAGCAGTCCGTTCGGCTGGCTGTTCGATCGGCTGGGAAGCCTGGTCGATCGGTTGCACCTTTTTGAGTATTTCGTGCGACGATTTCAGATACTTCTATTACGATTACGCGCGGTTCGATTCGATAGGATTTCCTAGTCAAATTACTTTCAGTCCCAACTACTTCGCGTCTCGCGTAGTCTATTTCCCACCATTTATCATAGTTCGATTATGATCCGAGTTCGAGTTCGATTACATTCGAGTTGGACCTCAAGTTTCGATTGAGTTCGCTTGATTACCACATCATAACATAAATAACATGCACAGGTAACACATAAGGCACACACACGTATAAACAATAAGTAAAATGCATAGTTCGAGTTGCGATTCGATGTTGATTCGATTAGCATAGCTTGATTATTAGTTGATTAACTTTATCGCATTGTTACTTCCTGTAGTTCACAGTCGTAGGTCGATTGAAATACGATCAATACTCATCGATTATTGTAATGAACGACACTTACTCCACATAATACAAATAAAATAAAAACATTTCTACAAGTCAAGTTGTGCGAATCGGTCGTTGACTTTGACCTTGACTTTGACTTTCACTTACGAAAACACGGGGTGTTACATTAGATCATGTCCAACCCGTCATTTCCTGCTTATAGCACGGTTCGTAACCGAAAGTCAAGCAGTTTGACTTCTGCTTTGACTTTCGATTCTGACCACTGATTTGAAGTTGTATTATGATCATATTAATGTATGGAATAACCCTCTGAGGTTATACTATTTTATCATATCGTTTGTCGGTTTTTATGCAAGTTCATGTATTATGCCTTAAAATACCAAAAATACCTATGCGCGTACGGTTGACTTATATAGCTTAGTTTATATAAGTTAATCGAATTGGGTTAAATTCCTTCAAAATCATTTATAATCAGAATGTATTATTGTTTAACCCATATTATACAAGTCATAGTACTTGTGAGGGTACAAACCACATTCTATCCGGTCTCCGCTTAATCTAGCGAACCGTACCGTTATTGTTATAATTTACCGGTCCAAGTCATATAAGTTGAATAAGACCCGTTAACATTCTAATGGATCATAATTCCATTCATTCCAGACTAAGGGTGTCCAGTAAATTGCAACCTTGTTAGTTGTTTTGACTTAAACGGTTGTGCTTATAAATATCTTTGGATTGTAAAGATTTATGCTCAGGTAAATACTCTTAACCTATTTTCCCTATACGGGTTTGGGATACGGTAAATTATTACCGCTTGGTTGGGTATGGGATTAATGACCAATGTGTCCAAAATCCAAATAACTCATTTTAATCCGTTATGCTTGATAACTTAAACATTGAGGGTTAATGCGACTGTGTCCTGGATATCCTCGGCTCATTTAATTGCAAATGGCTATGACCTAAGCAAAGGGTGTAGGCATACACCTGACAGATGCTAATGTTATGATAACATATTTTCTTACCCAATATGGGGATAAAGTGGTGTGTCAGTTAATCATGTATCGGAGTTTAGTTCTGGGTATATAAAATGATTTTGACAAGCATGTAATACTGGTAACAAGAGATATAGTTTATCCCAAGTTATTTATGAAAATGATATACCAAATGGTATATAAAATGATTTTGAAATATTTTCAAAATGTGTCGGTTATTTGTATTTACCAGTGAAAACTGACGTATTTTCAAAAGACTAAGCGCAGGTTTGCAAAATACGTAATAGGCTGGAAGCTGCCCTATAATTGCTTAGTGGAATTTGCAACTCCATGCAAGAAGCCTAGTAGTCTCTTATGTAATCATTTGTTATTCGATCTGCCTGTGGATCTTTTAGTACACTTTCGTCTGTATATTATTTGGAACTTTCGGACATTGTACTTTGTAATAATTATTTTACACTCCCAAGACTTCCACTGTGTTAATGTGAATATCTATATCAATTTGTCACACATAAACCCCAAGTCCGGGTCCAACAGGAAATCAGGGTGTGATAGTACGTTTCTCGTTAATGATATTTTTGCAAGAGTTCTGTTTGACTCTGGAGCCGTCAAAAGTTTCGTAGATCATAAGTTCTATAAAGTAATAAACATACCCTTAAGAGCCTTAGATCATACATATGAGGTTGAAATGGCTAACGAGAACATAAAAATAGTTTCTAAGATCCTAGAAGGATATGTCATATCCATTAAGAATCACTGTATCTCGATCTATCTTCTACCCATGACATTTTTCGGATTCGATATAGTTTTAGGCATGGACTGGTTATCCCATAACAGGCCTATATTGTTTGTAATAAGAAACTTGTCAAAATTAAATCCCCATTTGGTGATATGCTTACCATCTAAGGAGATCGTGACTATGGATTGCCAGAAAAAGCTTCCATGCTTAAGGCATCCAAGTGCTTGCAAAGAGGATACGCCATCTACATGGCATAAGTAACCACAGACTATGCAAAACCATAGATTGAAGATATCCCAGTCATATATGAGTTTCCTGACGTATTTCCGGAAGATTTACCTGGTTTGATGGAGACTCTAAATGATTATGAGTGCGAAATCCGTTATCATCCCGGCAATGCTAACGTCGTAGTTGGCGCTCTTATCCGAAGGAAAGAGTTAAACCAACTAGGGTTCACACTAAAAGACTCGAGCTATGAAATAGATTGACTGATGAAGTTTTAAAAGCTCAAAAGAAAGCTTTAATGGATGAGAATGCTCCAACCGAAGGTTTATGTGGTATTGTGGATCAGTTAGCACCTGGAAAAGATGGAATTTTAAGATTAAATGATAAAATATGGTTCCTGTTTTCGGAGGACTCAGAGATCTGATTCTTGAGGAATCTCATATTTCTAAGTATTCTATGCATCCTGGTGGTGATAAGATGTATCAAGATTAGAAAAAAGAATTATTGGTGGATACTGGATGGGTATGAAGAAATCCATAGCCACCTACGTGGCAAAGTGTCTGACGTGTTCGTAAGTTTAAGCTGAACATCAGAAACCACCAAGTTTGCTACAACAATTAGAAATACTCAAATGGGAATGAAAATTTGTAACAATGGACCTTATCACTAAGCTACCTAAGACCAGTTATAGCAATGATATGATTCGGGTCATAGTCGATTGATAGACTAAGAAGGCTCCCTTTTTGCCAATCAGGGAAACTTTTAATTCAGATAAATTGGCTAAGTTATATGTTGACAACATTGTATTTATTAATGGAGTACCATTGTCAATAGTATCGAACAGAGATAGCCAATACCCATCCCATTTCTAGAAAATCTTTCAGCAAGCTTTAGGCATGCACTTAAATTTTAGTACACTTTACCATCCTCAGACTGATGGTCAAAGTGAACGTACAATCCAAACATTGGAAGACATGCTTAGAGCATGCGTCATTGAATTAGGTGGTAGTTAGGATGACCATCTACGATTAATCGAATTCTCCTATAACAATAACTACCACACTAGAATAAAAGCTGCTCCATTTGAGGCTTTATACGGGAGAAAGTGGACTCCCATATGTTGGGCAGAAGAAGGAGAAAATCAATTGTCTAGGCCTGAGATTGTTCTAGAGACTAATAATAAAATTATTCAAATTCGTGACAGACTCAAAGCTTCCTGCCTGAGATAGACAAAAGAGCTATGCTTATAAGAGGAGGAACCTTTCAAAAATACATCACTTTTAATTATGAGTTTGGTTAAAATGATGATTCGGTTTAGAGTTTACTTTATAATATCATTTTTCATTATTTATAATATAATTTTTCTATGAATTTGATAGTGAAAAATCACTAAAGATATTGCTTAGATATATTGTTGAGCCAACAAATATGGTAAGTTATTTATTTTATAGTGTGAAAAATTGGGATTGAAGAAAACCATCTATGCATAGTGTCACGGCCACCGTCCCGGTTTTACCCGGTCCAGGAGCCGCGGGACAGAAACCCGTGGTATTTATTATTTGAGTTGACAGCGGAAGTTTAACAGGATCTTTTAAAACTTGAATATGCCCAATTATTTTATTTCATAATTTGGGACAAACCCCGTAATTTACAATAGAGGAATTTCACAAGGAAATTCCCTATTTTACAAAACATGTTTATTTATTTAACTGAGCCACCACTTCAAGCTTTATTAGTGCTCCGTAGCACTTTTCCTTGATTCACAGTAGGTCACCTGAAACATGTTTTAAAAATATTTTATCAGCGGGGAAATACTGGCGAGTCACTCAAATTTGATAAAACGACACATAGCTATGAATTACAGCATAAGAGCAATTACAATGGCTACTGTTTTGGTCAAAAATTACCGAAGTAATTAAGTGATCAAATTAGTTAAGTGAGGTAGTGTGCTTGAAGTAAATGTAAAAAATGTGTCAATTAAATTACTTGCAAAAACAGTTTAAGGATACGGCTCGGGATATTGAGCTGTATCGACGATCAAACAATGAGCAATTAACGAGCAAAAAGTAAAGGAAGTGACACGAGATGTACGAGGAAAGCCCTTGATCAATCTAGATCGCCGGCATAAAACCTCGGGAGCTGACAATCGCAGCTGCCTTGTTCTTCAATTGCTTCAAAAATTAGGATACAGTGCAGGATGTGGTACGGATCGACTAAGTGTTACAACGAAAATGAAATACAAGTGTAGTGTTTGCAACTAGCTAGAATGTGATTGTGTTCGAGAGTGTAAGTGTGAAATGATGTGTTCTAAGTTGATCCGACCTCATCTATTTATAGTAAAGATAAGATAACTAACTACCCTAAACTCGCGGGATTCACCGAATATTCCTTCTTGGAACGTTGCAGACCTAGTCTTTCGGGCTCAACGTCTCTTTCTCAACAAATTCGTCCGAGTCTTGAGGAGAAGAAGTCCTTGTGACCGTTAGCAAGCCTCTGCCCTTAACCTGCACGTGGTTAATTCAATAAGCTTCAGGATATCGCCCAAGATGTCAGCAATATCCTCTTCCAGCATCCTGATTACAAATAACAAACAAAGGCAGGATATTGGTCAGGATACATATGTTAAGAAAATGACCCCTAACAATTGTCCCCAAATATATCAGTTGGGATACCAATCCAACGGATATATTTCAAAACTTTACTTCATAATTTAAGGCAATTAATATGAGTAGACTCTTGAAATGACAGCAGTGCTATTTCCAAGACATTATTTACTTTTTACCCCCTTATATTCATCCTATATTAACCAAGGGACTCCTTGTCTCGGTCATCCTTATCTTCAAGCAAGCATCAGGTAACTTCTCTTCTAATTTCCTCTCTTTAATTTTTCATAATTTGCTCAATGGCACCACGAACGAAATCCCGCTCAGTCCGGTCCGCCTCAACCCTGATAAGTCAAAACCTTATCACTGATCCAGCAAAGGAGATTTGCTGTTTCAATAATGCTGATATTGCTGCTCTCAAAGACTCCGGTGCCTTTCCCACCGGAACGGTCTTTCGCCCGTTTGACAAGGAAGCCCGATCGGATGCATCATCCGACGAGTGGGTTTGTTTTTTCGCTTATCCTTTCTCCCTTGGACTCCAGTATCCATTTTCACCCTTTATCTCCAGTTTTTTCGACCTCACCGGCCTTAGTTATGCCCAAGTTATGCCAATGGTCTGGCGAATCTTGATAGTGTTGGATCAAATCAAATCTCGTCATTACCCCAACCTTCTTGTTGAGGACCTTCCCGTAGCATACCGATTAAGATCCCATGGCAACCACCGTTATCTTCTATTCTCCATCAAGAGTCCTTTGGTCCTTAAAGCCACCAAGAACGAGGATCGATGGCGACGAAAATTCTTTTTCGTCAAAAGAGACTCCATTGATAAGGGTTTCGATCTACCGGTTAAATGGTTAACCAAGGGTAGGATTTAGGGTTTTAGGAATATCCCCAATCATATTTTCAAACTGTATCCCGGACTTATATTCTGATGTTTTTATGCAGCGAATTTCAGAGATTTAGTGCCTCCTAGCGCGGAATCCGAATCCAAGATCAAGGAAATCTATCGTCTTCCTGCCAGCGAAAGAAGTTTTTCCCTGTCTCTCACAGATCCTCATCAAAAATCAAACTCAGAAATGTCTGGTAAGCACATTTTCATATGTTAATTATTTTCAAAAATATGATGAGTTTTGAGAGTATCTCCCCTTATGTAGCACCAGTCGTCAACCTTGATGCTTTCGAACTCGATGAACTGGATTGCTATTCCAGCCTTGAACCCGCCAAACAAGAATCCAAGCCAAAGTCGTCTGCTACACCAAAGCCTACCTCCTCGAAAGCTGTTTCTGCTCCCAAAGGCCCTCCGGCATCCAGGACCAGGGCATCCAGTTCTCGGAAGAGAAAGGAGACTGACTCCCCAGCTGTTTCTGAAACATTCTCTCTTGAGAATCATGGGTTCAATGACGCCATCTCATTTCTCAAACAGGTAGAATTTTCTTTCCGATATCCTGTACAAGTATGTTAGTCTTTATCCTGCTTATTATTCACATTAATACCTGTATTTTTATCTATAGGGTCTGGATCGCCTCATGCATTTATACGAAGATGCTAGCGGTCTTAACAAGATGTTGTAGATTCAGCTGGAGAAAGCTCAAGCCACCATAGCTGATCAAGGAACCATTGCAGCTGCCAAATCCCAGCATTATGAGGACAAATACAAGGCAATGACTCAGGAACATCAAGCCGCTCTCCACAAAGCTAATGAGGATGCTCAAGCCAAGCTGGATGCCGCCCTTCTCCAATATCAGCAGAATATGAGCTCATACCGGGATAGCCTAAAAACTTCGGTGGTCGTCTCTCTTCTCCAAGCCAGGATAAGGATGGCTTATGAAGCCATGGATATGGGTTTTGAATGCCCTTCCTGGAATGTAAAGGCTTGGGAGGAGAAACTACAGGGCCTCGGAGGTCATCCCGTTGCTCATCCTGCAAAACACACTGATGAAGAGCCTTCTAAGGCAGCAAAGGAGGTGGCCAATGCTGATGATGGTGCTGAGAAGAATCCTGAGGGTGATGCTGGGGCGAATGCTGGCAAGGAGGTTGCTGTTCAAGAAGGTGCTGCCCCTTAGGCAGCAGAGTGGGCGATGATGGATATACGTGCCGAGGCCGGAGCCCACTTTTTAATTTCATGGTTGTGGTTGCATAAACAATTTACTTTTCCTGTCCTTGAACAATTTACTTTTCCTGTCCTAGAACAATGTGATGACCAAAGGTGGATGGGTCCTAGGTTTTAGGACGAAGCCCTTGGTCATCAGTTAGTATAACTTGTTTTGAACATAGTAACGGTTGTAGGTGAACGGGTCCTGTTTTGAGACAAATCCTGCAACCGTTACAAAATTATGGTAACAACTAATTGTGCTTTTGGCGGGTGGGCCTTACCAAAAGCACAACTTTTGACTTGTTAATAATATAACTATCTTTTGACTTATTTTTTGTTACTTTGCATTGTTTAGTGTAAGTTTTAGCTTTGTAAAAATTTCATACTGTTATTTTACAAAATATCTTGACCAGTATGCTTAGAAACATACTGCAGAAGTCTTTTAAATGGATCTTCCATACGTTCTTTCAATTTTGTAAAAATTTCTTTAGAAAGTAAAAAATAGTTTATCTTTTTAAAACCAAGTTTTGATGATGATCAGAGTTTCAAGCCAATGCTAGTTTCAAACATCCCAGTCAAATATCCTTAAAAGGACTTTGAGGATATGTGTCAAGATACTTAACATGATGTTATTAAAAATTCAAATGAGGCTTGCAAAGGAAAGATCATACCAGACATAGGATATAAACCTATTACCAAACTTCAATCCCTTTGCAACTCTTCCAATGAAGATGTCCCCAGTGCAAGGTACTTAATGCATTAGTCGCAAACTTCATTCTTTTAACTTTACACCACCATCTTGGCAGGGATGTCCCCTGCGTACAATGTCTTCAAGTATCTTAGAAATCTATTTAATGTCAGTTTCCATGGCATAAGCGATTTTTCTCGTTCCGAGGGTATAACCCAAGGATGTACTGGAGATAAATCCTTTGTATCCTGGGGAAAATCCCAATTTTTCATGCGCTACAGGCGGGAGTGTATAAACTCCAAGACTTAGAAAGGTGAAAACCTTTAAACCTTAGAGAGTATGAAAATACCCTTTCGTGAGAGAGGGTGATCAATCCTCATATACCGTTAGGATTCAGGATATAGCCAATGGTAACGAAATTGTCAGCCACTTTTACATGGACTGGTCCCGCCACCTTGAACTATCCCTGAATAACTTGCGCTCCAGGCGGGGTGTTTAAACCCAATTCGGAAGAAAGGTGAATACCTTTAAACCTGTGAAGGGATCAGTATCCCTTAAACGTGAGAGAGGGGGCCAATCCTCTAATCTTCTGATTTATCCCGAGTGCATATTCTGGAGCTATATCCTGAAACATATCTTGCAAAACAAATGTAAACTAAGGTGGGTGTTAGCTTGGCCAACACCCCTCCGATGCTTAAGTCAGTATCAGGTTATAAAGAACAAATTACACCAAACATATTTAAAAGAAGTAAGAATTCATACCATCTCGAGTTAGAAATTAAATTCTAGACTTACTTGAAATAGAGCTTAAGGTGTATAGCATTCCAAGATCTCGGTAGCATATCTCCCTCCATATTCTTGAGTCTATACGCTCCTTTCCCTGCTTCTGATTCAACTTCATATGGTCCTTCCCATTTTGGAGCTAACTTGCCATCGGCAGGATTAGTAGTATTTTGGAAGGCCTTTCTTAATACCCAATCTCCAACCTTAAATCTTCTGGTTCTAATATTCTTGTTATATGCCCTGGATATTCTCTGTTGATATGCTGCCATCCTTAGCCTTGCCGCATCTCTCTTTTCATCTATAGTGTCTAAATCCTGACTCAAGGCTTCAGGATTCTTCTCAGGATCACTTAAGATAGATCTTGCAGTAGGTATTGTCATCTCCGTTGGAATCACTGCTTCTGCTCCAAACACCAACGAAAATGGGGTTTGACCTGTTGCATTCTTTATCGTTGTCCTGTCAGCCCATAAAACAAAGGGTAATTCTTCTGCCCATCTTCCTTTTTTGGCTCCAAGCCTTTTCTTTAAGTTGTTGACAATTATCTTGTTAGAGGATTCTGCTTGTCCATTTGCTTGAGGATGTACCGGAGTTGATGTGATCATTTTGATTCCCCAACTCTTGCAAAAGTCAGTAGTCCTCTTACTTATGAACTGAGAGCCATTGTCACAGATTATCTCAGCTGGTACTCCGAATCTGGTCAGGATATTCCTCTTGATGAAGGATACTACTTCTTGGTCTCTTACTTGAACAAATGCTTCAGCTTCAACCCACTTAGAGAAGTAATCCGTCATTGCTAGCATAAAGACTTTTCCTCCCGGAGCTTTCGGTAACTTTCCCACTATATCCATACCCCACTTCATAAATGGCCAAGGGGAAACAATAGGATATAATGGTTCAGCCGGTTGATGCAGTATGTTACTATGTCTTTGACACGAGTCACATCTTCGAGCATATTCTGCGGCATCTTTTCTCATTGTTGGCCAAAAATATCCTGTTCTTAATATTTTTGAGAATAACGATCTGCCCCCAGCATGGTTACCACAATCCCCTTCATGTATATCCTGAAGGACTTCTTTGGCTTCAAGATCCTCCAAGCATCTCAAATACGGTCCTGCAAGAGATTTCTTGTACAAAATATTATCTATAATAGTGAATCGTGATACCTTCATCCTAAATGCCTTAGGATTTTCATCTCCAGGAATGTGTCCTTCTTTGAGATATTTCATGATTGGAGCCGTCCAGGTTCTAGGATCCTCTTCAGGATATTCCGCCCCAGGATCCTGAATACCAGCTACTTCTTTATCCCGAGGATTCGTTGCAGGATATAAGACATGTACTATTGGTATTTGTGTCCCTTCAGGTATCCTGACCGACGATCCCAGATTTGCTAAGGCGTCTGCTTCAGCATTATCTTCCCTTGGTACCTGTTCAAGTATAAAAACATCGAAATATCCTGCTAATTTTTTGAGAATATCGAGATATTCGATTAATTTCTCTCCCTTAACTGCATATGATCCATTAAAATGGTTAGTAATTAACTGAGAGTCAACATATACTTGAAAATTTTTGATACTCATGCTCTTAGCCAACTCTAATCCTGCAATTAAAGCCTCATACTCTGCTTCATTATTAGTAGCAGGAAATTCACACCTAATAGCCTGGGGTAATATGTCCCCCTGTGGCAATTTTAGTAGTATTCCTAATCCTACTCCTCTTACATTAGATGCACCATCAGTATATAATGTCCAGGATCCTGAGGATTCTCCTAGTTGTTGAACTTCTAGATCTACCTCATCCTGAATGTCACTACTAAAGTCAGCCACAAAGTCAGCTAAAGCCTGAGACTTTATGGCATTCCTAGGTTCATATACTAAATCATAAGCACTCAACTTTACTGACCACTTGGCCATCCTGCCTGACATCTCTGGTTTCCTAAGCACATTTTTAATAGGATAGTTTGTTTTAACATGAATCCTATGTGTCTCGAAATAATGCCTAAGTTTCGTTGATGCCATAATTAATGCTAGTATCAATTTTTCTAAATGAGAATACCTAGTTTCAGCATCTAACAAACTTTTACTAACATAATAAACAGGGTACTGCTGACCTTCATGGTCTTTTATAAGAACGACACTTACAGCATTCCCTGATACAGCAAGGTACAGGGATAGTGGTTCACCATTTTCCGGCTTCATCAATAGAGGTGCGGTTGAGAGATACCGTTTCAAATCCTGTAGGGCTGCTTCATGCTTTTCCCCCCATTCGAATCTTTTGTTCTTCTTTAGGATATCATAGAAGTCTTTGCATTTCTCCGAGGATCTTGAGATAAATCTGTTTAGAGCTGCTACTCGGCCTGTTAATCTTTGTACATCCTTCATATTCGAGGGTGATTTTATATCCAGGATAGCTTTAATCTGCTCCGGGCTTGCCTCTATCCCCCTTTTCGTCACCATATACCCAAGAAACTTTCCTGCCCCCACTCCGAAATGGCACTTAGCAGGATTCAGCTTCATATTCTACTGATCCAGGATATCAAATGCTCCTTTAATATCCTGGAGGTGATCCTGAGCTTTCTTTGACTTTACTACCATATCGTCAATGTATACTTCCATGGTGTCCCCCAGTTTGTCTTTGAACATCATGTTTACCAATCTTTGGTATGTTGCACCTGCATTTTTCAAACCAAAAGGCATAGCTGTATAACAATAAATACCTGTTGGCGTCATGAAGGCGGTATCCTCCTGGTCAGAGGCTCCATTTGTATCTGTTGAAATCCTGAGGATGCGTCCATGAAAGTCAGCATTTCATGCCCAGCAGTGGCATCTACCATTGCATCAATATGGGGGGAGAGGAAATGGGTCTTTAGGACAAGCTTTGTTCAAGTCTGTGTAGTCTACACAAACTCTCCATTTCCCATTCTTCTTCTGTACTACAACCACGTTTGCTAGCCACCTTGGGAACTTAACCTCTCTGATCATTCTTGACTTTAATAATCTCTCAACTTCCTCTTGGATAATCGTGTTCCGCTCAGGAGCAAACTTCCTTCTTTTTTGTTGCACAGGCTTGAACGACTTATCAATTCCAAGCTTGTGAGTGATGATATCTTTGGATATGCCAGTCATATCCTTATGTTTCCATGCATACGTAGACATCCTGCATTTCAAAAAGTTAATTAATTGTTCCTCAATATCCTGAGGGATATTGGTCCCTACGAGCACCGAAATATCAGGGTTATCCTGGTCCAGGATAACTTTCTTCACATCCTGCTCCGGATCCTCCACGATATCCTGGGCCCGCGTCTTTAATTGCTATGCTGCACTAGTTCTGGCTGAGGATTTCATCGAGGAGGAGTAGCATTCTTTCGCCTCCTGCTGATCGCTATCAACTTTAACAACTCCCCAAGGGGTAGGTATCTTGATGCATTGGTGATATGTTGATGGCACGGCCTTCATATCGTGAATCCATGGTCTTCCTAGTATGATGTTATAGCAGGATAGAGAGTCCATCACACAGAAACGTTGTATCGAGTTGACTCCTTCAACGTACACCGGCAACTTTATCTCTCCCACTGTGTTTCTGGCTTCTCCGCTGAATCCAACAAGCACAGTGGACTTCGAAGTTATATCCATTGGAGACACATTCATTCTTTTAAGTGTCTCTAGCTGGATTATGTTGACGGAGCTGCCATTATCAACCAATATCCTGCGTATAAAATGGTTAGCCACATATAACGTTATTACCAGAGCATCATGGTGAGGATCCTGGACAGTATCCCTGTCATCAGCATCAAATGTGATCACTTTGTCAGTTGTGAGTGTAGCCATCCTGACAGGTTTGTCTCCCCTTTCGGCTTTGGCTTCCTTTGTGTGTCTCTTTGCTGCCGAATACGAAGTTCCACAAATGTCGGATCCCCCCGAAATGAAGTTGATTATCTTGGCATCCGCGGGAGGTGATGCAGCTCGCTCAGGATCCTTCTCAGTATCCTGACCCTTATTCTTCTTCTTTCCTAAGAGATCTTTCAGATATCCCTTGCTTAGAAGATAGCTTATTTCCTTCCTTAAAGCAATGCAATCCTCAGTCATATGTCCGAAATCTTCGTGGAAAGCACACCATTTCGACTTATCTTTCCAGTCAGCCTTTTGTTGATTCTTTCGAGGCCATCTAGCCTTGTCTCCTAGACCCTGCATAGCATACATCAATTCAGGAATATTAACAGAAAAGCAATATTCAGACAACTCAGGATACTCTTCAGGATCCTCATCTTCGACAGCATTCACTCTCTTGTTTTCATTTCTACCATATGGCTTAGGCCGATATGACTTAAATGAGGATTCTGACTTCCTGTTAGTCGATTCGTAAGTGTTGGATGAGTTTATCCTTTCTTGCATCTTCTTGTCATCTTCCAGACGGATATATCTCAAGGCCCTGTTACGAGCTTCATCGAGATTCCTGCAGGGATTCATTACAAGATCCTGATAAAACTGAGAATCCTTTTGTAATCCCATCTTAAAAGCTTGCACAGCTGTTGCAACATCAAGATGTGGGATATCCAAGGATTCTCGACTAAATTTGTTCACATAATCCCTCAAGGATTCTTGAGGCCCTTGAGTTATCCTGTAAAGATCACTGGTTAGTTTCTCAAAACTCCGACTACAAGAAAATTGACTGTTAAATAAATTAACCAAATGAGCAAATGAAGTAATTGAGTGAGGAGGAACGTTCAACAGCCATTTCAAGGCTGATCCTATTATAGTAGAACCAAATCCCTTGCACAAGCACGCTTCCTTGAGCTCCGGAGGGATAGGGTTAATCTCCATTCTTTCCCTATACTGGGCAATATGCTCCTCAGGATCCGTAGTCCCGTCATAAAGCTTCATGTTGGGAGTTTGGAATCTCTTTGGGATCTCAGCATCACATATAGGGTATGCAAAACGAGATATCTTGTGGCTATCTTGAGATACTTCCGGGATCGGCTGGACCACCCCAGGTACACTAGATATCATGTCTTTCAACTTCTGAAGTTCCCTGGTAAGTGCTGATGTTACACTTGTATCCTGCAAGGATCCACCACTGTTAATAGCATGAGTATTATTATTATTAGACACGTTACCAGTTGGAGGATTCTGCCCATATCCTGAAGCATATCCTGAGCTCCTTATGGTTGACATCCGGGCCAAGGAGGGTATTTCAGGAGTATGATTCTGAGGAAGACTGGGCACGATACTCCCCCTATTATCCTCGGTGTACACAGCTGAGCTAAAGTTCAACGCTCTGGGGTGTAACGGGGTGACATTGTCCTCCGCAGATCTGCTCGAGCCAGCCTTCAGGAGTTGTATCTCCCTCAAAAGCATTTGGTTTGTTTCCTGTTGCTGCCTCATTTGTTCCTGCACACTTCCAAATAAGGTTAAAATTTCATCATTAGAAGCTAAAACGGGAGCAGATCCCTGGACACTCCGAGTTGGAATAACATCTTGAGATTGTGTAGAGGCTGGCATCCTTGGAGGAGGTGGTGGAAGCACCGAACCGGTAGTGGCAGAAGTCATAGCAGACACAGTAGAGGAACTCATGTTTGATCTTGAGGCCATTATAGATAATGTGGCAAAAAGTTTTGAAAATAGAAAACCGATTAGCGATTTGACAAAAAGTTTTAGTAAAAAGAGCACCACTTGCCCCACGGTGGGCGCCAAATTGTTTTGGTCAAAAATAACCGAAGTAATTAAGTGATCAAATTAGTTAAGTGAGGTAGTGTGCTTGAAGTAAATGTCAAAAATGTGTCAATTAAATTACTTGCAAAAACAGTTTAAGGATACGGCTCGGGATATTGAGCTGTATCGACGATCAAACAATGAGCAATTAACGAGCAAAAAGTAAATGAAGTGACACGAGATGTACGAGGAAAGCCCTTGATCAATCTAGATCGCCGGCATAAAACCTCGGGAGCTGACAATCGCAGCTGCCTTGTTCTTCAATTGCTTCAAAAATCAGGATACAGTGCAGGATGTGGTACGGATCGACTAAGTGTTACAACGAAAATGAAATACAAGTGTAGTGTTTGCAACTAGCTAGAATGTGATTGTGTTCGAGAGTGTAAGTGTGAAATGATGTGTTCTAAGTTGATCCGACCTCATCTATTTATAGTAAAGATAAGATAACTAACTACCCTAAACTCGCGGGATTCACCGAATATTCCTTCTTGGAACGTTGCAGACCTAGTCTTTCGGGCTCAACGTCTCTTTCTCAACAAATTCGTCCGAGTCTTGAGGAGAAGAAGTCCTTGTGACCGTTAGCAAGCCTCTGCCCTTAACCTGCACGTGGTTAATTCAATAAGCTTCAGGATATCGCCCAAGATGTCAGCAATATCCTCTTCCAGCATCCTGATTACAAATAACCAAACAAAGGCAGGATATTGGTTAGGATACATATGTTAAGAAAATGACCCCTAACAGCTACTATCTTATTTTTATCTGGCACCGTGTCACAACCTTGTGACGATGGTCATACCACTATTGGGTCCTTTCACCTAAGTAGTGATGATTATCACTGTTAGGTTGATGAACCTAACCGTGAGAAATTAGTAATGTGCACAATACCCCACTTGCCAGTGATTTAAGATAACCACTACTTAATCCCTGTAATTATAACTCTTGAAAATAATTTGAGATTTAGTAAAACCATTAATAAAAAAAGAATGACTCACATTGCAAGTTTAGACGGGCAGAGTTTAGCCTACTGATAAGCCTGATAACCTAGTTTAAATAACAATGCACACGAAACTAGGTCAGTAACTTAATACAACATTTACGATAAGCTCACGAGATCAAAACCCTCACGAAGAATGACAAAGTATAGCCTTGATTTAGGCAGCACTTAAAAATCCATCGAATTGGTTTCCTTAAGTTCCTTACCTTTAGTGTTGATGATTGTCGAAATCATATACACTATTCCCTGTTTTCTTGAATAACTGGCCACTTTCATTACTGAAATGAATTCCATTGACTTACGTGGCTTATCTCCTGTAATCATTACTATTTCTCCTGTGGGTGTATGTATTTCTATGGAATTCTTATCACAGGGGATTTGAGCATGGTTGGATACTATGTCACACCCTGACTTTTGCGGAAGCGTATGATGTGTGACTGGTTTAATATCATGGCATTCAATCGTAATAAACAGCTACATGATCAAAACGATGTTCATCCATTCATAAAATTTGAGTATTACAAACACTTGTTATTTAAGTTTAAAACACAACTTTTGTCTAGGTTACAATTCAACAAAAGTGGATGACATCTAAAATTGAAGTCTACTTCTAGTTACGACACCCGCGCCCAAGATCCATCCTGTCACCTGAAATACATGTAATTTTGGAAAACATCAACAAAAGTTGAGCGAGTTCATGCGTTTTGCATACCTTGTATGAAAACATGGTAGGTATCTTGTATAAATAAAGTATTCTTGTGAAATCAAGTTTTCTTATGTACACCACGTACTAAATGAATGTTTGTACAAGGACATTAAGGCATGTGAGGACATGAGGAGTACTTGTTATGACTCCTTGAGGACATGGGGAGTACTTGTTATGACTCCTTGACTGTGTCGATTACTCTCGACTGTGTCGATTTCCCTCGACTGTGTCGATTAACCTCGACTGTGTCGATTAACCTCGACTGGGACTACGAAGCACTACTAGGTACTAGTTGTGACCATGAGTGGGGTTCGGCCGTACCCGTTAGATCTAACCCTCATCCCTAATTATGTATTTACAACTTGGTACTAGTTTTCACCAAGCATTTATGGCATTTCAATATTAAGTCTAAGCTCACATGATCTATTATTGTATTTCATAGGCATTTCATATGTCATTTCTTAAAACGCATCATACTTGGTACTCGTTCTCACCAAGAGTGCTTCTTGTTTTCGTATCATGCCATTTATAAACATTGTGATATTTGTAACATGTATTTCACCCCCGAGAGTTATAAAACCAAGAGTGCTTCTTGTTTTCGTATCATGCCATTTATAAACTGACTTGTGGGTTATATTACACATTGGCTAACTCATTGTCCAATGGTAACGTATTGTCAACCTTGACTTACTACTCATAGTGTAGTAAATTTTGTATACAAAACCCCAACATACCAGCAGTAATTGAAGAACTACAAAGACTCAATCACCGCTTAATCGCATTGTAAAATAATTAAGGTTTTGTAAAACATTCCAAAAACGTTAACAAAAACAGGATAACTCACAAAAAGGTTTACACAAAAAGAAGGATTACTCACATTGCTATCTTAGGCTTCTCATAAGGGTTTCCTGGATATAATCTATAATTTATACAAATGTACATTGGTTAGTATCATGACCCTTTGAAAATATTAATGATACCCTCCCCGAGACGGCATTCCAACAACTACGTCGGGCAAAACCACGACAGTTGTTACATAACCCTAAATCAATCGGGCAGGGTAACTATTACGAAACTGGGGTTATAATACTTACAACGGAGAAGAACCTCGCTAATTAGGGGTATAATACCCGACTATAACGCTTATACTTCAGAAATTCGAGATTGAAAGAAAGAAATGAACGACGGAAAGTGAAACCCGATGGCCTTCTTATATAGTGCTGAAATATGAGTCTCACGCGGCCCGCGTAAGAGTACCCATAAGGCTACGCGGCCCGCGTCAACATGTGGTTAACGTGTAGCTTGTCCCGGTCACCAAGTAGACCCGCCACGATGTCGACACGTGTCAGCTCAGGATGTATCCGCGTTTAATGATCTCTAGCGGCCCGTGTAAGAGTAAGCTAAAGCTTACGCGGCCCGTATCAACTTAAGAAATCAGTGAAGTCCGGTCTCAACCTTGATACCGCCCGCGTGAAATGTTGGGGTGGGTCTACGCGGCCCGCCTCAACTCAATATTTCATGTTTTTCATTTATTTTAAATTTTATAACATACTTGGGGCTTGGTTTTCACATACGGGGTGTAACATAAGACATATTGAGACATTCTACAATATACTTAGAGTGTCAGAAATATTATAAGGGTGTTGGTTTTACCGAGGGTTGTTACATTCTCCCCACCTTGTTTTAGAGCTCGTCCTCGAGATCTACTGAAACAAATGCGGGTATTTCCTTTGCATTTCGGATTCAAGTTCCCATGTGTACTCTGGTCCTCTTTTGGAGTCCCACTTCACTTTGACTAGAACTAGTCTCTTGTGTTTGAGATTCTTGACTTTCCTGTCTTCAATTTGTAGAGGTCTTTCTACAAACTTGAGTTGTTCATTTACCTCTATATCCTTAAGAGGTATTATCAATGATTCATCAGCTAAACACTTCTTGAGATTAGATACATGATACACATCATGTATCCCTGCCATTTCCTCTGGTAGTTGAAGCTGATAGGCTACAGGTCCTATTCTTCTAATAATCTCAAAATGTCCAATATACATGGGGCTTAGCTTTCCTCTTTTGATGAATCTTACCATTCCTTTCCAAGGAGAGACCTTCAACAATACTTTATCTCCTACTTGAAACTCCAATGGCTTGCGTCGGTTATCGGCATAACTCTTTTGTCGATCACGTGCTGCTTTCAGTCGTTCTTTGACTTGAATAATCTTGTCAGTTGTTTCTTGCACTATCTCAGGTCCAGATAGTTGCTTTTCCCCAATTTCTGCCCAACAGACTGGGGTTCGACACTTTCGTCCATAAAGTGCTTCGAATGGTGCAGCATTTATACTTGTGTGATAACTATTATTATAAGAAAATTCTATTAAAGGTAAGTGATCGTCCCAATTACCTCCGAAATCAATTACACAAGCTCTAAGCATATCCTCCATTGTCTGAATTATCCTTTCGCTCTGTCCGTCCGTTTGAGGATGTTAAGCTGTGCTTAATTTTAACTTGGTTCCCATTGCTTTTTGGAAACTTGATAAAAAATGAGAGGTAAATTGGCTATCTCTATCAGAAATAATTGATAAAGGAATGCCATGTAAAGAAACAATTTCATTTACATATAATTTAGCTAATTGTTCCATACTAAAAGTTTCCTTCATTGGTAGGAAATGAGCTGACTTAGTTAATCTATCTACAATCACCCAGATTGTATCATTTCCTTTCTTTGTTTTGGGTAATTTAGTAACAAAATCCATTGTTATTAATTCCCATTTCCACACTGGCATTTCTAATTATTGTAGAAATCCTGAGGGTTTCTGGTGTTCAGCCTTAACTTGTGAGCAAGTTAAACATTTAGAAACATAGGCTGCTATATCTTTCTTCATTCCTATCCACCAGAAATTTTTCCTTAAATCATGGTACATTTTATCACTTCCTGGATGCATCGTATATTTAGACTTATGGGCCTCTTCTAGTATACGATGACGTAGGTTTCCTAATTTAGGTATCCACATTCTCTTTTCATGAAATCTCCAAATTCCATCTGTTCCTTGTTTTAATTCTTTCAACATACCTTTTAATTTTTCAGAATCATCCTTGATTACTGATTCTTGTGCTTCTCTTATTTGATCATTTAAATCTACTTGCAGATTTAATTTAAGAGAACGTACCCTTTTTGGTTTTTCATGATATTTTCGGCTTAACGCATCTGCCACTACATTTGCTCTTCCTTCATGATACTGGATATCACAATCATAATCACTAAGCATCTCCATCCAGCGTCTTTGTCTCAACTCCTTTTGCTTGAAGATATACCTTAAACTCTTATGATCAGTGAATATGGTAAACTTACTACCATAAAGGTAATGTCTCCAAATCTTAAGAGCAAAAATTATAGCTCCTAACTCTAAATCATGGGTTGAATAATTCTCTTCATGATTCTTAAGTTGTCTAGATGCGTAAGCTATAACCTTTTGTCGTTGCATTAATACACATCCATAACCTAATTTAGAAGCATCACAGTAGACTACAAAGTCTTCAGTTCCTTCTGGTAATGCTAATATGGGTGTATGGGTTAAACTTTGCTTAAGGATTCTAAAGGCTTCTTCTTGTTTTAATCCCCATTCAAACTTAACAGATTTACAGGTTAACTTAGTTAAAGGAATGACTATTCTAGAAAAATCTTGAATAAACTTCTATAATAACCGGCCAATCCTAAGAAACTTCTAACCTCGGTTGGTGACTCAGGGGTTTTCCATTTAGTAATTGCCTCGATTTTTGTTGGATCTACATGAATTCCTTCATGGTTAATTAAATGTCCAAGGAATTGTACCTGTTCTAACCAAAACTCGCACTTAGAGAATTTAGCGTAAAGCTTTTCCTTTCTTAATAGACTTAAAAGTGCATGCAAATGCTTTGCATGATCCTCTTTACTCTTAGAGTAAATTAGAATATCATCTATGAAGACAATTATGAATTTATCCAAATATGGCTTACATATTTGGTTCATCATGTCCATAAATGCAGCTGGGGCATTGGTTAAACCAAATGGCATGACAGTAAATTCATAATGACCATACCTCGTTCTAAATGCGGTTTTAGGAATGTCCTCTTCCTGTACCTTTAATTGATGATATCCTGACCTTAAATTGATTTTAGTGAAAAATCGAGCTCCTTGTAGTTGATCAAACAGATCATCGATTCTCGGTAATGGGTACCGATTCTTAATCGTGACTTTATTCAATTCACGGTAGTCAATGCACATATGCATTGATCCGTCCTTCTTTTTAACGAATAATATCGGCGCTCCCCATGGCGACGAACTTGGCTGTATAAATCATTTTTCTTGCAATTTATCCAATTGCTTCTTCAATTCCTGCATTTCAGCGGGTGCCAAACGGTAAGGTGCTTTGGCAATGGGTGCTGTTCCGGGTAGTAGATGAATCCTGAATTCAACTTCTCTGTTTGGAGGTAGTCCTGGTAATTCTTCTGGAAAGACATCTGAAAATTGAGATACTACTGGAATGTCTTTTAGTTCTTTTCCTTTAGTGTTAGTGATTATAGAAATCAAATACACTATAGAACCTTTTCTTATAGAACTTGCAGTTTTCATCACAGAGATGAATTTAGTGGACCTAGAGGGCTTATCTCCTTTAATTGTGATCGTTTTACCTTTTGGTGAATTTACTTGAACTGACTTTTGATCACATAAAATACTGGCTTTATTGGCTTTTAACCAATCCATTCCTAAAACAACATCAAATCCTGCCAGATTCATGGGATAAAGATTTGCAATAAATTTCTGATCTAAAATTTATATTCTTGCTCCCTGCAAGATTTCAGAAATCCTAACGGTTTCCCCATTAGCTGTTTCTACTAAGCATTCTTGTGGTAGTTTAGTTAATGTTTGATTTAGAAATTTGCAAAACGATGTATTAATAAAACTTTGGTTTGCACCAGAGTCAAATAATACTTTAGCAAAAACATCATTAACTAAAAACGTACCAGCTATAACATCTGGAATCATCTTAGCTTCATCTACAGTTAGAACAAATGCTCTAGCATTTTTAGTATTCTTGTTGTTTGTAGCTGGAGCTAATTTCGGACAGTTTGGCCTGATATGACCTTTTTCTCCACAGTTGTAGCATAATCCATTACTGGATTTCCTCTTGCAATTTTCTTCCTTGTGTCCTGGCATCTTGCAATAATTGCAGAGAGTGGAGCATTTTCCCGAATGCTTTTTCTTGCAGACCTTGCAGTATGGTGCAGAAGTAGAACCCACATTCCTACGACTATAATTTCCAGAACGAAATTCTTGAGTAAGCCTTTGGGTTAGGTTTCTCCTCTGGTCTTCTTCTCTAGTACGGATTAATTCATCTGTCAAGGTATTTTCTAGTTCTACAGCTTCTTCTATAGTTTGAGGTCTAGCTGCCTTGACTACATGTCTAATCTCTCCAATTAATCCCCAGTTATAACGGGAGATTAACACTGGTTCTGGTGAAACAAGGGTTGGCACTATTCTAGCATATTCAAAGAATAACTTCGTGTACCCCTTACTATCCACACCAGTCATCCTAAGGTTTAGGAATTTGTTTGCTATCTGCTCCTTTTCATTTGGATGGCAGAATTTCCTTTCTACCATATTCCTAAATTCTTCCCAATCCATACTATAAACCTTATCACTTCCTCTAGACTGAAGGATAGTGTTCCACCATTCTAAGGCTGCATTCTTAAATAGATTGGAAGCAAACATTATCTTGTCCTCTTCTGCACATTTACTTATTTTCAGAACAGCCTCAGTCTTTTCTATCCAGCGTAGAGCTGCAATAGGTTCTTCATTGCCCGAGAATTCCATTGGTTTACAAGACCAGAATTCTTTGTAAGAACAACCGTAAGGCACGGTTCTTCTTCTTTTGGGAATGGGCATTAGAAGTACTGGTCCATTGTTCACGCTGTGTTCTGGTTCAATTGGTCGCTTACTGCTATGTTTACTTTTATTATTCGCTTCTTGAACCGTTTGAAGAATAAATGGCATTGCATCTATAATTCCTTGTGCCACTATGTGTTGGATAACACTATTATCCACCTGATTTCCATTGTTATTGATGCTTGGATTTTCATTAACCACGTTAATGTTACTCTGATTATCGTTATTCAGATTTCCTTGATTTTCTTCGTCGGCCATCTGAATTTTAAACATTTACCTCATATTAATATCACAAATAATAGTTAATATAGTAAATCACATGACACGCAATCTAGCCAAAAACGACGATCATTGCGACTTGTACTCTATTTTCAGATACTATGCGTCTATTACACACTAGTACTGAAATAAAGATTACAATACCAACAGAAAAAAATTACACTAATAGTACTATGCATCCGTACACCCATATTTTATTTTATTTTTATTTTATTATATTATTATTATTATTACTACTATTTCCTCCATTCTCACATTTAAGGATATGGATTTATCCAAAAATCCATATTGCGCTCATCGTATTTCCATACGAGACGCTCTCCCACCTGACGCATTCTCTCACTGCTTTCTAAAATTTCCTCCCCGAAAGTCCTAAGTTCTTGCACGTTTTCTGCACTCATTGGGGGTGCAGGTTCTTGGACTGGGTTTGGAATCTGGGGTGCGGGTTCCTGATATGGGGGTGAAAGTTCCTGAAATCGGTAAAGATCTTCTAAAATTTCCCTAATATATTCATCATTATAATAGGGATCTAGAGGGTCCATACCTGGGTAGGCTTCTATGTTCTGTATGGGTGGGTATTCCTGGATAGGGTAACGTTGCACAAAGTCCCTATTATCGTCCCACCAGGGGTCGTAATTTGGGTTTAGGGGATTTGGTGCACGTATCCTAGGGATTTCTTCTGGGTTAAAGTCATGCATCTCCACTTGGTTTTCAGGAATTTCTATCTCCATGGGTTGTTCTGGGTTTTGTGGTTGTGGGGCTACAAGTTGTTCCAGACTTGGGTCAGCAGCAGTTGTAGCTAGGATATGGAAATTAGCTAGGCTTCTATTAAGCATATCATGCGTATGGGCATCGGTATTTCGCTTAGCAGCTGCTAAAACTCTTTGCTGTTGCAACTTTCGCATTCTCTTTCTACGAGCAAAGGCTTCCTTGCTGAACCATCCTCGTTTCTTATGAGGGAATGGCTCTTCTGACTGTGCTTTAAAAGCAAACACTCGTTCTTCCTGATCAGTAGTATACCCAGAGAGGGCAGGCTGTGAAGAGGTACCTTCACTCCTAGGTGATTCAGACAACTAACGACTCATATCTGAGGGTCCTTGATCACTCATACTGTAAACTAACAGATAGTCAAATAACACATAACAAATAATTACAGTTATGCACATATTTTCTTTATTTCCTAACACAAAATTTAGAACTTAAGTGTCAGCAGAACACTTCTTTAGCTCAGACCAGTGGCTAGGCTCTGATACCACCTTCTGTCGCAACCCCCGATCCCTTATCTGTCCCGGGAACGGGCGGACGCGATCTCAGAGTTTGGTGGTATCAGTTGTTTAAATATTGCAGCGGAATTTACATCAGGACCGTAGTTAGGAAATGTTTATCAGAGTAAAACCACCATATTTCATATTAATAATCACATGGGCAAAACCCAAGTTTCTTATTACAATACATTTATAGGGATAAACCCTATTTTATTGAATTTAAAACATCGTTTATTAGGTAACTTTTATGGCCACATTTTTCCCAAGCCTTCAGTGCCCTCCAGCTGGCTTTTTACTAATTGGCTGTTACATTGGGTTACCTGAAACGCGTTCTAAAAACATTTGTCAGTTGGAAATACTGGTGAGTGAATCCTAGTTTAATCAAGAAACATTTTATCAATTAAAACAGTATTGAGAGCGATCACATTGTTTATGTCTACACAATTACTCCATTTGGTACTATCAATCCACTGACTTGTGGGTCATATTACACATTGGCTAACTCATTGTCCAATGGTAACGTACTGTCAACCTTGACTTACTACTCACAGTGTAGTAAATTTTGTATACAAAACCCCAACATACCGGCAGTAATTGAAGAACTACAAAGACTCAATCACCGCTTAATCGCATTGTAAAATAATTAAGGTTTTGTAAAACATTCCAAAAACGTTAACAAAAAGAGGATAACTCACAAAAAGGTTAACACAAAAAGAAGGATTACTCACATTGCTATCTTAGGCTTCTCGTAAGGGTTTCCTGGATATAATCTATAATTTATACAAATGTACATTGGTTAGTATCATAACCCTTTGAAAATATTAATGATACCCTCCCCGAGACGGCATTCCAACAACTACGTCGGGCAGAACCACGACAGTTGTTACGGAACCCTAAATCAATCGGGCAGCGTAACTATTACGAAACTGGGGTTATAATACTTACAACGGAGCAGAACCTCGCTAATTAGGGGTATAATACCCGACTATAATGCTTATACTTCAGAAATTCGAGATTGAAAGAAAGAAATGAACGACGGAAAGTGAAACCCGATGGCCTTCTTATATAGTGCTAAAATCTGAGTCTCACGCGGCCCGCATAAGAGTAGCCATAAGGCTACGCGGCCCGCGTCAACATGTGGTCAACGTGTAGCTTGTCCCGGTCACCAAGTAGACCCGCCACGATGTCGACACGTGTCAGCTCAGGATGTATCCGCGTTTAATGATCTCTAGCGGCCCGCGTAAGAGTAAGCTAAAGCTTACGCGGCCCGTATCAACTTAAGAAATCAGTGAAGTCCGGTCTCAACCTTGATACCGCCCGCGTGAAATGTTGGGGTGGGTCTACGCGGCCCGCCTCAACTCAATATTTCATGTTTTTCATTTATTTTAAATGTTATAACATACTTGGGGCTTGGTTTTCACATACGGGGTGTAACATAAGACATATTGAGACATTCTACAATATACTTAGAGTGTCGGAAATATTATAAGGGTGTTGGTTTTACCGAGGGTTGTTACATATACATACTTAATATCCCTTTTTTATTCTTGAAGAAATCCTCATTTCTTAACACAAAAGTTTGGGAAACCTTGGTAAATGTTTTTAGATACATTTTTAGGGAATAAGTTTCTCAAAAACTTATATCTTTCTAGGTGTCAAAATTTATAAAAATTTTGGCAGAGTTTCCCCTAAAAATGGAGGTTTCCTATGTTTTCAAAACATGTGTTTATTTTCTTTTAAAACATCATCAACAATCACACTCTAAACAATTTTTTTCTCTATTTCATGAACTTCGAAATTTATAAAAAAATATGTAGTAACTTACTAGTGTATTTAGTAAGTTTTGTTACCCCTTTAAAGTGTGGTTGCTTCTTTAAAACTCCCTTTTCAAAGAATATGATTCTTTACAACTTATGTTCATGTTTTCTAAAAATACTTCTTCATGTATTTTTCTTGTTACACATGTGCTTCTTTACTTTGTTTATCACTAAAAATGATGTTTATTTAAGTAAGAACCAAGATTTAGTAAAACTTGTATTTTTAACTTGGTTTCTTGGATAATCATACTTGAAACATTTAGATTTTACAAGACTTTAAACTTACTTGTTCATTATTTTACAAGAATCATCATATTCATTCAAGTTCATGACTTTTTGTGAGGATGATTAATAACTTTTAACATGTTCATCCTCTCATCTTGCTAGATTATGTTTTTAATCATGATCTAGCAAGACTACATGATGATCAACATCATTTTACTAGTAATCATCAAATAAACAACAAGTAATCAATGACATAACCAAAACAACTTCATTTCATCATGAGTTCATCTTATTTCATCATTATGTCCAAGACTTTGTTTATGATCTTTTAGGGTTCTTTAGTTATCAGCTTATTACAACTATTAACCACTCTAAATATGAAGCAAATGAGGATTCAAGAGACTTACTACTAGCTTTTAAGCTAGGGAAGATCAAGAGTATAAATGAGGTGGTTAATAGTAAGTAGAGAAGGTCCTTGACAATCCGTGAGCTCCACGCTTCGTGATTTACCTTGTAGCACCTTGTTGTACCCTTGGAAAGCTTGGACAAGAATCGAAAATGGGGAGTGTGTGTGGAGCTATGTTCGGCCGAGAGAGGAAGGGCAAGAGGAGAGAGATGTGGAGTGGTGTTTGATGAAGATCTTGATGTGTACTTATAATCTCTAAACCCTTCTAACCAATGGTCCTTGTGTCTTCCATAGTACTAACAATATCATGTAAATTCCAATGCAAGATTGTGGAGATTTAAGCAAAATCTTGCAAGATTATGGTGGGGTCCTTAAGTGGGCCGATTACAATCAAGGGGGGGTTAAATGTAAATTGTTGGGTAAGTAGGTGATTTAGTGGAAGGTGTTAAGTGTAAGACTTGTGTTTAATGTATTTCATGTATTATGCAATATGTTAGAGTACTCGGGAACCAATACTAGCTCAGAAAAATAAAAACAATGATTTTAGCAATATTTTGGTGTTCCGGGTAATGTCCGGTTGTTCGGTTAGATACCGTCCCGTTAAAGTGCTAAATTGCACCGTTTAGTGTCTTTTAAGTATTCTTTTGTGACACTTTCAATTCCCAACACTCAGGGAAGTATTCTGGATCAATTTGTCATATTTTTGCATGCTACAATCTTGTCATTTGCTGAATTATATAAAATTCAGCTTTTAAAGTGTATTTCGGGTGCTTTTTAGTGCGTATTTTAGCTTCCGAAAAGTATATTTATAAACCCTTGTATGTGCTCTTGGGTTTTAATGTATTCTTGTTATTGGACCTACACCTAGGCTCCAATTCTATTGTCTAACTGCTTTCTGCAGAATTGTTGACACAATGTGTCTTACCGGTGAGTTTACTAATATTTTTGACGCAACGCTATCATAAAGTAATTCTTGTAATATAAAACGTGCATGAATTCACTTGCATGGAATTCGGAAATTTATTTGTCTGGTAACGGTGTCAATTCTGTTCTGTGTATCATTAGAACTATCTCGTGTTGCATGTAGCAACGAATAAAGTCTTGTATCATGAAATGCCATTGTATGTATATAACAGTAATCAATAATTCATTTGTCTTGTAAACTAGATCAAGCACAATTATTTAAGCACAGATTACTATTCAATTAGTGTACAGAATGTACGGAAAAGTGACGGTTGTCACAGTCTCCCCCCGTTAAAAGAATTTTGTCCCGAAATTCAAGTGATGCCATCGGTCGTAGGGGAGTTGTGAATCAAATGTGGTCACTTATGTTTAAAATTTGTCTTCACGTTCCCATGTACTCTGGGTCATGTTATGAATTATATTGTACTTAAGTAAATCAATTATGTCTTTTCTGTGTCTTGTAGACTCTTGGTCCGTAACCTTAACAGGTTTTATAGTATTGTGGACTCTTGGTCCGAAACCTTAACAGGTTTTATAGTATTGTGGACTCTTGGTCCGAAACCTTAACAGGTTTTATAGTAATTTTGTCGTTTGTTATTGACGTGAATCTTATTGGTGGGAACTATGACTGTTCCTTGAGTCAGACTCCTTTAAAGACTAGACACGTAGAATGTGTCGCGATCGCTACTGATCTTTTTCTGGAAGTTTCATCTTGTGAGCAATGGTTCTGATCCCTACACCGGGGATTCACCCTTTTCGTTTTTCCACATCACACCATGCCTTCTCTAGGCGAGGCTCCCATTAAAGCCATACTTCTTGTTTCAAATTCCTACGATTTTCCGCCGTTCATCGGCGTAATCTTCCTGTATTTCATGGGCTATCTTGATATGATCACGTATCTGAATGATCTTGCCTCTAGTCTTTCCTGGGCCAACTCGGCCAGTAGTTTGTTTATCTTTGGTCTCCGTTCAACATGACGGGGGTTTACTTATTACGTTCCATCTAACGCTTCACACGTAGCGGTTTAAACGGTGGTGTGATAAATACTGTTGTAGGAAGACGCCACTAAGGGAAACTGAGTGTTCCAACTTTTCATCAAAGTTTATCACACAAGCACGTATCGTGTCCATACAGTTTTGCATCGTTCAGTAGCTTAGTCCATCTATGTTAATATTCGAGTTTTTACGATCAATGGAGTGCTGCAATCTTTGTGATCAGTAAAGATTGTGCAGCGTTTTCTTTCAGGTAATGACGTGAAATTTGCGGCGCGCAATTACTGTATCTAGCTCAAGGTTTCTTCTCATGATTCCTCAATCAATGTGCTGCGTATGCAATGTTGTGGTCTCGTTGCATCAACGTACAATCGAGACTTTGTCGAGAAACGTCACATAATTGCAACTCTAGCTCCTTAGCTCTTGGTTGCAGGGTTGGCATGAATTTCGTTCTTATCCACCATGTAACTTAAAATTTCTGCTTTGCGAATTCGGAATCCGCTTTTCGTCATCATAGCACATGACTGTTCTTTCTCTAAGAGTTGCAAGGTAAATTGCAGCTATTTGCTCACGACCTTCTTGGGTCGTTGGCCATATAAGAATGTAGTCAATAAGTATAATCATGATTAGTCCAGGTATGGTTTACACGTTTGATTCATGAGGTCCATGAATATTGTCGATGCATGTGGTAAACCAAATGGTACGACAAGGAACTCGTAATGCTCGAAGCGAGTCCTAAAGGTCGTTTTAGGGATACTTCCCTTTCTTGTATTCACAGTTGAGGGCATCCTGTCCTCAAGTCGATCGTTGAGTGGTAACTAGAACCTTACGGTTGGTCTGTTCATGTTATCAATCCTTGGCAAGGGGTATAAATTCTTGATATCCAATTCTCTGGAGTTTATGCAAAATGGAAACTGTCAACTTTCTCTTTGCGTCCTTAACTAAGGGTGTCATGTCCTTAATTCCCTCTGATGTGTGTTAGGTGTATATGAAGGTTTAAGTATATTTTAAGCCCTTTTACACTTTTTTAGCCAAGTTTTAAATTTATAAAACACGATATTTACTAACACTAAACACACATATGGGCCAGTGCACCCATCGTGAGCGTAGTATAGTGTTGGTAAGATACCGAGGTCGTCCAAGGACACAAGAGCTTTTAGTACCGGTTTATCAAATCAAAAGTTTAGAAAAATGTTTTAAACTAAGAAAATAAAAATTAACTAAAATGCTGAAAATAAAAATAAAAACAGATAGACAAGATGAATCACTTGGTTCCGACTCGTGTATAGTGTAACCTTTGATTATTTCAGCACTTTTGCACTATTTAAGAGATTATCTTAGTTATTGTAGTAGGCCCTCTTTTGGAGGTGACGTTACCCTCAACCCAGTAGTTTGAGTCAGCAAGGATACAATCCTAAAGGGTCGGATTATTGAAAGATAATTAATTAAGTTATTAATGCAAATTATGGTAGGCCCCTCTTTTGAAGGTGACGTTACCCTCGGCTAAGTAGTCTGAGTCAGCAAGGATACAGTCCTAAGTAGCCAGGTTATAGTATTAATAGTAGTTTAACTTATGAGGGGATCAAAGAGTTTGGACCCCCGCCATCCAATACCGTTAAGTATTGAAGGAGGTCCTACTAAATTTGACCCAGGTCCCTTGCAGGATCTCTAAACGCTGAACAACGGCAAGACTCTTACCAAACTGTTCCCTTAACCCCCGACCAGGTAGCCAACATACCTCCATATAGACCATGGAGATATGAATGGTGAAAATATTTTATTTTATATAGACAGTAAAATAATGCCAAGACACCACGGACAAACGATAAGGAAGAATCACCTTCAACATAAGAAACTAGTTATTAAAGTCATTAATACATAACCAATTAAAAAGTGCGAAAAGATTAAAAATAAAAAGTATTACACTAGACACTTTGTCTTCACCAAGTAATGTAAGAGACTTAGGCAAACATGGCCTTGATTGTCAAGAACTCTTACGATCAATCTTGGATCCCGAGACGACTCACACACTCTATGATGGACAATGGATGATGGTGGTGGATGATGGTGTTATGGTGGTGGTGGTGGGTGGTGGGTGAAGTGTGAGAGAGGTGGTGTGCCAAGGGATGGTTTGAGCTTGAGCCAATCACTCCTATTTATAGGCTGAACAGAAGCTCGGGCACGGCCCCGTGTCCAGTGGGCACGGCCCCGTGTCCACATCCTTCTCTTTCTTCATTAATTGCTCTTGTCTTTATTAGTTGACCACGGCCCCGTGCCTGCTGAGCACGGCCCCGTGGTGGGCAATAGAAGCTTCTACCACTTTGTCTTTTCTGCTGACACTTGGGCACGCCCCCGTGCTGGCTGAGCACGGTGCGTGTTCAGTCTTCTGTCTTCTTGTTTTGCTTGGGAAGATATTGTCGTGGGGTCGGGCATGTCACGTTTGTTCCTTTTCTTGTATTTATGTTAGATTTTGCTGTCTTTTTGCTTCTTTTGTTAATTTGAGCTCATTTAATCCTGAAAATACAAAAGGAAGACAAAAGCACACGTTTTCCAACATTAGTACTAAAAAAGGGTTAGTTTTATGCCACAATTGATGTAATTTATATGTTGCATTTTGCACACATCACCCTCTGTCTAGCAGTTCTTGTAGTTATATCGGAGGCTCATGCTTTGCGGACGAAGCTAGTCGGTAAGGCGTCATTCGGCACTGGTGCCGCTCCTGGCACGAGATTTATCCTAAACTCCTCTTGGCGTTGGAGGGTTATTTCCGGTAGTGCCACCGCTGTGCTTAGAGCGGAGGGCTTCATGTCGTGCAATTGCCTGTGAGATGCGTTCTTGCAACTCGGCTTCTGTCCTTGGTAACGTACTGGTGTTTGTGTCATGTCTGGGCGGCATTCTCTTCTGTCAAAATGGTATGAAGTAGGTTAGACAACATTCCAATTGTCTATGAGGTACATAGCACCATAAGCCATCATGTAATCACCCAATTTCACATGTATATATAATCAATGTATGAGTGAGGAAACAATTACTGAGCCTTCACATAGGCTTGGCAGCTTGGCTTATTGTTTGTAATAAAATGAACTCGAGGTTATATTGGCTCGGTCATTTAGGTTTCAGTTATTTCCTGCTATATTAGCTTTATTGATGTGTATATCTTCCCAGAGATGGGGATGTTCGTGTAGAGGTGATAGAGAGTGTAACGTCGCTGAATCTTTTTGAATGTTATCCATCTTCACTCGCTTATTGGTTCTCAAACATCTCGTATACCGGTAGAAGTGTCAGTCACGAAGTAGGCTAAGACAAGCTGTAACACCCGTTCTTGTAATACAAGGTTTAACGTATATTTTACGAAAACAATCAAGTAATTACCAACAATTAGATGTGTAGTTAAGACTACGCATGCTATAAAAATACGGGTTTATTAAAACTTTTACAAATCATAAGTTATTCTACATAATGTGATCGAATTTGTTGTTTAAAAATCTACAACGTGACAAAGTGCGGAAGCGTGTATCTTTATCGTGTGCGGTTCTTCGTTGAGCTTGATCGTCTTCCGGCATCCCAGAAAGTACCTACATTTCATAAACATGAAATGGTTTAGTCGAACGGGGTTTAAAACATATTTAAACGAGTCCGGAAAACAAAATTAATTAAAATGCATTTTTGGACAAGGTCCACCGTAAATTACGGTGGGTACCGTAATTTACGGTAGCCCATGTTTTTATATATTGTCACCGTAAACCAGTAATAAACTGGCGTAACACTTTCAGGCTCCACCGTAAATTATGGTGGCACCGTAATTTACGGTGGTCCCTGCATTCAGCCTTTCCATTTTGCCGTTTTTGTTACGAAAACATTCGTATCTTTCAATCCGTTTGACCTACCGTTTCTTCCTACATGTTTGTAATTTGATTCCCCATCATATGGAGTTAAAGTCCGACATCCGGCTTAATAAATTTTGAGACTTTTATGCATTCGGCTTAAACCAGAATTTACCCGTTTTAACCCATTCATGCATTTATCAAACAAACTTGTTTGTTCGATTCCAATTTCTCGTGAACCTTCTAATTTCTATATCGTCTATTATATTTGGCTCAAACCACGGGTTTCCTACACATTTTAAACCCGCTTATACTCAAGTGCTTATTTTGACCCGTTAAGGACATTTAAGCACTTTTACGCATAACTCACACCCATTTCTTTCTAGCATTTTACTTCCACATTAATTATCAAATGACCTTCCATCACGTCTATAATTGTGATGGTTTTAAAGTGACGATCTATCTATTCCGAGTTTTACCCTTCGGATTATCAATTTACGGCAAAGACTCATATAGAGTCTTTTGACCAAGGATTTACATCTTACGCTATTATACTTATTCTAAGTATTAACTTGATTATAAAACTCGTTTTCAAGCGACTTCTAAGTGTTGTTTGTTTAATTTTGCTTACAAGGGCGTTTTGGTCATTTTTAACCCTTCTTTTACAACGAAGGACTTGCTTAAGCCATGTACGCCCAAAAATCTAATTTTTAACCCAATCTTGTTTTCAAAACACTCTGTCTATAATTTTAAATCCTTCGGTTTACCTTTTAAGGTAACCGAATGTCCCTTTTTACTTTGCCTAAATCTCATAGATCTCCAAGTTCTAAATGAGGAGTTGATCTATTATACATACCTGGCCCGGATCAACTTATTAACCCGGTTTTAATACCTTGCTTTATATTCGCTAATTTGGAACGATGCGAATATCCATTGGATATCTATTCCTGTAAGCATATAACTCGACAAAGAATCATTAGTCTATATAGTCAAAAGATGTTGTCTACACCTTTTGACCCGTTTGGCCGAATTGACCATTTATCTTTACGAGATGATATTTATTATTATCTCCTCTACATGACTCGTTCCGTTTCACACCGTACGGTCATTTTAACATATAAACTGTTTATTACTTTCGACATAATATGACCGAATTATCGATTTACTTTTTTTTAAACATTATTACGGTTTCTTTCATCTTTGATTGTCTTGTTCCGTTCAGCTACACGACGGAACATCACATTTCAATTGTTTAGATATCTCATTCATAATTTATATGATGAGAAAATATTCCACAATTTAAGACTAGTGTAAGCTATACTTACCTTGCATCCGAATTATGCTTTTCCGTCATTCTTGCTTCGTTTGACCCGCTTCCTTCCCCAAGCCTTCACCTAGCTTGTCAAGCGTCAAACTATCATTGTAATTGTAAGATGGTTAGGTTAGTCATTATCAATTATGACTACTCCATCTAACGGGTCTTATGTCGACTTTATCACTTGATTAAATCATTGGTTAGTTTGACTTCCTAGAAGTCAATTAATCTATCAACTTACTAAAATGCACACTTCACATGGAATTTCACATTTTAGCTTCGTTTAGGCATTTTAACAAACACCTAGCGGGCACAATTTTACATATTTACTAACTAGTTCATAACTAGTTATTTTTACCAAGATTTACACCACAATTCAAACCTTCATGTCTAGTGTTCATGAACTACACATCATATTTTCAGAAATCAGTTTCTATTCATCAATTTACACCAGATTAGCATTCTACATCTTAGGGTTCATCATTTTCTCACAAAACCCATGAAGCACCTTCAATGTGTTCATGAATTTTTTTTCAGAATTTAGCCATGATTTCACATGTTATTGTCTAGGTTTTACTCCTAGTCACCATATCAACCCTAATCTACCCAAATAGCAAACATGCAACTAGAATTTCAGATTATTCCCAATTCATGAGAATTTCAAGTTGAAAGATTTCTCAGAATTTTACATACCTTGTAATCCCCTTGCGATGAGGATCAGTAATCTATGTTTAGAATTCGATTTGAACTTGGATTGAACCTTCAATTTGCAAGATTGCTGAAGTTTTAGGATTTTGAAGGAGTGGGGATCGCCCCCTGTTCTTCTTGTATGACCAGACACCTCCTTGTGGGGTGTTTGGTGTGTTTTATTTACTTAATTAAAATTAAGTTTCAGTTTTTACAACTTAGGTCCCTCCATTTTGATCAACATTTAATTTAGTTGCTTTTAACCCTACTATGGGTTATTTCTAAACTATTAGCTAACTAGGTTGAAATTCCTAGTTAGTAAATTCTTGTTTATTTAAGAATTCTAATATTCACCGGGTTACTTTTACCACTAAAGGTAAATTACCTGTCTTTTAGTATAAACGTGGTTTGATTACCAAACCCGTTTTCGGGGTGTTACACAAGCTTCCTACTTTATAACGCGCTAAAGCACTGATCTTATGTATTGTTTTACCGGGTGAAGGTGTGAACACCTATAGATTAATTTTTTTTGGAGGGATGGTGATCTTTAACTTGACCCGCAGAGTCTACCAGGATTTCTGTGCACTACAAGTCGTTATTACGTGGGCCCCCGTAATAATAAATTGTCTTGCACAGTTACCCCAATTTTCTCTCGTCCAAGCAGATGATCAATTAAGGAGGGGACACTACTGTCCTTATACCCCTTGTCATGGGAAGGACCATTGCGGTGGTCCACGCGCTAACACTCATTATCGTTACGCGCGTATAGGCACGATGATGGAAATGAAGAGAATTCCTAGTAGTTGGAGGGGCACCTTCAAGATGAATACTTCATCTTCCTTTTCCGGTCGAGTATGTCGTCAATCTTGCTTCACATAAGCCGCAGGGATCTCGTCCCGTTGATCAAGAATTCGCTCAAGGTTGCCACCTCTGCCTCGTCATCATCACCGTAGTCAGGCACCTTCACGGTCGAGAGGGAAGAGCAGCCATCTCCTACGGAAGCAAGCTCAGAATCTTGTTTAGTAATCACTCTAGCCATGAGCTTTGCAATGAATGCGAGGTCGATAGCTTCATCGTGCGAGTTACGTACAGTAATAGGAGTCGGAGTTGAAAGTATCTTATTCACGTCAATATTTATTCCGTACACTTATTCGTATATATGTATGTATATCAATAACAAATATGCTACTTAGCATAGACAAGCAATTATATCACGTGTAACTCTCATTTTTTTGGGGGGGTCATTTTTCTAGTTGTCGATTTACGACAAAAACACTACTTAGTACTAGTGGTCACCAAGAGTGTATTTTATCTTTGGCAAGTCTAACTTGTGTAGACTATGCCTTAATTGTCACTTTATCTTGATGGCATTCCTTACTAATGTCCTTGCCTTGTCTCTTTTTGAAAAGTGTTTGACTCGTGGATCTTGGCGCTTACGTGAATGCAATGAAAACCTTTTTGTAAGAATTTTTTCGTGAGAGAACTCTAGTGATTGTAGTCTAGACTCGAGAAGGAATCCTAGTTCACAACAATCAAAGCTCTGATACCAAACTGTCACACCCTGACTTTTGCGGAAGCGTATGATGTGTGACTGATTTAATATCATTGCATTCAATCGTAATAAACAACTACATGATCAAAACGATGTTCATCCATTCATAAAATTTGAGTATTACAAACACTTGTTATTTAAGTTTAAAACACAACCTTTATCTAGGTTACAGTTCAACAAAAGTGGATGACATCTAAAATTGAAGTCTACTTCTAGTTACGACACCCGCGCCCAAGATCCATCCTCTCACTTGAAATACATGTAATTTTGGAAAACATCAACAAAAGTTGAGCGAGTTCATGTGTTTTGCATACCTTGTATGAAAACATGGTATGTATCTTGTATAAATAAAGTATTCTTGTGAAATAAAGTATTCTTGTGTAAATCAAGTTTTCTTGTGTACACCACGTACTAAATGAATGTTTGTACAAGGACATTAAGGCATGTGAGAACATGGGGAGTACTTGTTATGACTCCTTGATGTAACACCTCGAAAATTCGTGTTAAATAATAAAACGACACGTGTCATGTATGACAAAACGCGTTGTAAACCCGGATTTAATAAAGACGTATTGGCAGGATTTAAAAGTGGTGTCATGTTAAATTTTTACCTCTGAACACCTCATTTATAAATCCCAAGACCCAAAGTTTTTATATATTAAACATCTATCATGCCTAAAATCCAGAAATGGGTTGACAAAAATAAATCGGAAGTGCATGATATGATCCCACAAAGAAAAGAATGGTAAACCTTAAATTTCGGTACTTGTTTTTGGTTTCAAAGTGAAACAAATTGAAGTGGTAGGGTATGCAACTGATAATTTAAGTCCCTAACTGTCAAAAATAAGTCCACAAGTCGTATCTACCTGTTTACCCCTTCAAAACGCCAAAGATCAACGTTTTTCCGCGTCAGACAGGAGGCTTACGGACCGTAAGCCAGACCTTTACGGTCCGTAAGCATGTTGCCAGCGACCAGAAACCTTCTGTTGGCTGTTATGCGCGATTGTGACCTATTCCACCGGTTTTTCTCACATGTGGGAGACCCCTAAAATGTTCCTAGACCTTAGGGACATGTGTAAACGAATTGTGGTCATTGGTAGCCTTTATTGTCAACCAATTGTGGTGATCTAATGCACTATAAAAGGAACTCCAAGATCACAACATTCTTCACACTTGCATCTGATCATTGGAGCATTTCTGGAGCTAAGGAACTCTCCCATCTGATCAAAATTCGTGCATTGGACTCTTGTAAGTCTGCTAGTTCTTGTTTAGTTATGTTTAGCTTAGTTAATTAGCTAAAAGTCAAACCGTCGTAATTACGGTTTGACTTCGAGATTAGTCACTAATGGCTCAGTCTTATCTCGAATTAAAAGTAGTTATAGGATGGTATTTATGTGGGTAATAAAACCCCAAAAGGGTTTCCCCTGATCACCATCCTAACCAGGTCAAATGTCGGGTCAAACCTGTACTTAAAAAGTCAACATAATGCTTAAAATGTCATTTATGCATAATTAGCTATCTAGATCACATATAACCTGTTTGATTATTGTTATAACTTAGTAATAAGTTTAAGAACATGTCCAAACATGTTCAACCCGACCATTTCCTGTTTAGACCCGGTGCGGAACCGAAAGTCACATAGTTTGACTTTCACGTTGACTTTCAGTTCTGACCCGTTTGGGCATATTTTAGAAATGCCTCAGAGCTTTAATTGGATTAGGATACATGTTAGAACAACCCTCTGTGATCATACACCTTGGTTCACTAGTTATCCAATTAATATGCATATTTCCGTTAATTGCTCATACGTTGACCGTTATGCCCTTATTACCTTAAAACATGAATTATGAAAATGTAAAAGTGTAGGAACCTTAAATACTGATATATAAACTTGTATGCAAAATTTGACATCAGTTTGACTTGTAGATTAAGAGTTATGCTCATTAGCGTAATTACGGTGCTTTATGTTAATAAAATGGCGTAATTAGCGTATAGCCTAATTAAACATACTTTTTGGTATCAAACGAATTACCCACTGTTGTAATATATTATTTTGGGAATTTTAAATATTTTTAATTAATTTTAGGCTGAGCATAACTCATAGTCGTAGGCTTAATTCGGTAGTTGTCGGTTTTGCCCTTACGGGCCATAAAATGAGTTTTACACATCTAAACGACTCCAAACCTTTTGCTACTGATTAGTTATGATAAATAAATTATTTTAAGCCTTCTGGAAATATAAAAATGTCAGATTTAAGTATCGAACCCGGTAATGGCCTTTAATCGCCTTAATTAGCGTTTTTAACGCATAATATGTTTTCAAATCATATCGGACATACCCGGGTTGATACCTACTGATATAAGAGGCAAGTTATGATATTTTAACAGTAAGCAAAGGTTGATAAACTCAGACTTCAGTTTTGAGCTTTTCGGCTTATGTGAAATTACCAAAATACCCCTACGGGGCCTAGTTTGGTTAAAAATGATAAGTTTCACATATATGCCTTAGCCTACTGTTATAACCCATCAAAATGAGTATGTTTGCTGTTTACATCAGACCTGTAACTCAGTTAAACAATTAAACTCTTTTACAAACTTTAAAATGACCAAACTACCCCTATGGGGCATAGTTTGTGTTTAAATTAGTTCGGGGCATAACGAAAGACATCCTACTGATGTTACAACATATTTGAAGCATATTAACTTAGGAAACCTGTATATGGCTCTTACGGATACCCGTTACGCATATTACGTGTTCGGCTCGGTTTATGTAACAAGTTTACATAAATTAGCCGAAACGGGTCAAACCTTATCGGTTTTATCTCAAAATCCAGAATGTGAATAGTAAAACCATAATAAACAAGTCTTCAAACTTTTCGGGTCTAAATCACATTCTATCCGGTCTTCGCTTAATCGTGCGTACGAACCGTATCTTCGAAACTAGCCGGTCTAAGCTTAAGCTTAATTTAAGACCCGCTAGGATTCTAATAGGTTATATTTAACCTTCGTTCCAGATTAGGAGAACCAGTAAAAGATACTTGCTATTTGCTTATTGTGACTATACTTTGCATCAGGTAAATACTTTTAACTTATTTTCCCTATACGGGCTTGGGTTACGGTACATAGCGTACCGCTTGATCGGGCATCAAATCTCCACGCTTAGTGGGTAGTTGAATAATTTGATCGGCTCGTTTTAAACAGTTTTGTTTACTTTACAGCCTTTGGGGGGTTAATGACCATGTCCCGGATATCCCTGGCATCATCTTACGAGATTGGCCACGACCTGAGCACGGGGTGTAGGCGTACACCGTCCGTGTATAACTCATTATAGTGGTGTGTCTATTGATCTTTAACCCGGACTAAATTCGGGCTACTGAACGCATAAGTAACATGTAATTCGTTCACAAGATTATAATATTAAATATTTCTCCCAAGTTAAATAAAAATGTTTATGCCATGTGCATCCTGTAACACCTCGGAAATTCAGGTCCAATAATGTCTTGACACGTGTCACGGACTTTGAATATGCGAAAACATACTTTAGAGGGACTAAAGTTGACAAACAGTGAAACTATGTGATTACAAGGGTTCAAAATGTCAACAACTGATAAATAGGCCCTACAATAACCCTACATGGTGTTTATAATCTTAAACGGAAGAATCATGGATCATACGAAGCGAAAAATGAAAGAAAGTGAGGAATTTCAAACTACAGGGGCTAAACGTGTCAACATGTTAAATTTATACCTCTGAGTGATCTTTTGGCAAACCCGAAGCTTTGTAATAATAAAATATACTCATAAGAATATGTGATAAAAATTTCATGAAGTTTCGTGAACGTATGAGAAAGTTATGATTAAAACCGTATACGAAAGGTTAAATACGTTATCGTGAATTTCGTGACTTTTCGGGTAAGCGCAAAGTGAACCGAGAACTTTGCCAAGTTTATAAAAGTCCCTAGGTTCCTAAAAACCAGATTTGAGGGTCTAGAGTGCCAAATAAACGAACAAATCATCGCTTCAAAGATCAGGGACTGTTTTGCAAAATGACTGAAACTTGCTGAACTGGTCGACCACTCGTACGCGGCCCGCGAGGGGCCTGTCGCGGCCCGCGACCCAGCGCCCAGCGACAAAAATAACTTGCAGCTGCCAGTCTTGGCTGTTTGTGAGTGGTTTGCAGCTGTAACCGACTTTAGGGACTGACCAATCGATTTACATGCAATATTTGGACGGTGGAGCACCTGTTATAACATCAGAAACACTCTGATTCAACCTTTAATCAGATCCAAACTTGCTCTAAAGGCACCAAGTAGTAAACATTCAAGCACTTGCAACTTCAACTTGGCAAAAGGATCATTCCTAGAGCTCTCTGGACGTGAAGGCTGCTTCCTAGTGATATCTAAGCTCTATTAGGACTATTGTAAGTGTTTACATCATTCCCTATTTCATTCTAAGCTTAGATAATGGTCTAAAGTCAATCCGTCGTAAATATAGTTTGACTTTGCAATAAAACGAAATGTGCTCAGTCATATCTCGAATCAAAAGTACCCATATGTTGGTATTTATGAGTATAACAAACCCCTAAAAGGGTATGTTCAGATTCACACTCTAAGCATGCTAATTGTCGAGTCAAAGTTCTTCATAAAAAGTCAACAGAATGTGTTTTTGCAAATTTAAGCATAATCAGTAATGTAGGCTACATGCAACCTGTTTGATCATCAAAATAACTTTATAAATAATGTAAGAACATGTTTCAACTTGATCAACTCGACAATTTTCTGTATTACACCCGAATCGGAACCGAAAGTCTCATAAATGGACTTTTTCTTTGACTATCGGTTCTGATCCGTACATGCATGTTAAGATCTGCATTAGAGCATATTTTAGACCAACTTTCATATATGTTTAACTCTCTGGAATTTTACATCTTGGTTCCATGTTTAACCGATTCATATGCATGTTACCGGTTTATGCTTAAATATGACTATTTTGCCCTTTTTGCTATAAAACGTGATTTTTGAAAAAGTGAAATACTAGAAACATTTGTTACTGATATATAAACTTGCACCGAAAATTTCATATCAGTTTGAGGCCCAGAATAAGAATTATGCTCATTATCGTAAATTACAAGCTTTCTGTTACTTAAACGGCGTAATTAGCATATAACCCACTTAAACCCACTTTTTGATCTAAAACTTTTTACTCACTGATATTATATAATATTTTAGGATTTTTAAAGATTTTTATTTTATTTTTGGCTGATCATAACGTAGGGTTCTAAGTTTAATTCGGTAAATACCGAATTTGCCCTTTTAGGCCATAAAACGAGTTTTATAAATCCTTTTGACCCCAAACCTTTTTCTACTGATTTTATTTGTTAAATATAATACTTTGAGCCTTCTGGAAATATAAAAATATCAGATTTCTTGTACAAACCCGGAAATGGCTCCAAATCGCCTTTTTACGCATTTTTATCGCATAGTATGTACTATAATCATATTAAATCTATAAGGTTGATACCTACTGATGTTTTTAGTATATTTTTATAAAATAACAGTAAGTATAAGTTTATAAACTCAGATTCCAAATTTTGACATTTTAAGCCCTTGTAAAATTACCAAAATACCCCTAACGAGCATAGTTTGATTTTAAATGATAAGTTTTATATATGGGTCATACCCTACTGTTATAATATGTTAAATTAAGTATGTTTGCTGTACAAACCAGACCTGTAACTCAGATTTCTAATTTAACTCTTTTACATACTTTAAAATGACCAAAATGCCCTTATGAGGCATGAATTGTGTTTAAATCCGTTTTGGGCATAATAGGAAATAACTTACTGATGTTATATCATATTTATAGCATATTATCTCTGGGAACTTGCATATGACTCTTATGGCTACCCGTAACGCTCTTTTCGCGTTCGGTTCGGTTTATGTAACTAGTTTGCATAAATTGACCGAGACGGGTCAAACATTATCATTTTTGTCTCAAAATCCAGAATGTACTTAGTATACCCATATTAAACAAGTATTCCAACTTGTCGGGTCTAAATCACATTCTATCCGGTCTTCGCTTAATCGTGCGTTTAAACCGTTTCGTCCTTTTAAATAACCGGTCTAAGCTTTAGCTTAAATAAAGACCGTTAGAAATCTAATAGGTTATTTATAAACCTTCGTTCCAGATTAGGAGCACCGGTAAAAGCTACCTGCCTTTTTGCTTGTTGAGATAAATACTTACCAAGGTAAATACTTTTAACTTATTTTCCCTATACGGGCTTGGGGTACGGTATATAGAATACCGCTTGGTCTAGCATTAAATTCTTTAATCGAATAGTGGTTAAATTTATTGAGATGCTATGTTTTGATTGTCTGTTTTGTTTGCTTAAAGCCTTTGGGGGGTTAATGACCATGTCCCGGATATCCTCGGCATTATCTTACGAGATGGCCACGACCTGAGCACGGGGTGTAGGCGTACACCTGTCAAGTGTATAACTCAATATTGTGGTGTGTCTATTGATCTTTAACCCGGCACGAACCGGGCTACTGAACGCATAAGTAACATGTAAATCCTTTACAAGATTATGTAATATAATTATCCCAAGTTATAAAATATTTTTGTGCCATGAGCATTCAAATCAATTTTCAATCATTTCAAAATGAGTCAGTTAATTTGTATTTACCAGTGTAAACTGACGTATTTTTCCCAAAAGGTTAAGTGCAGGTACTACACGTAATAGGCTGGCTGTCTTCTAGAGCGTCCACAATAAGTCTCGCAAGCTTGGACGACATTAAACTGTTGAACAATATCTTATTTTATTTTGATCCGCCTGTGGATCCGTTTCAACTATCAGTGATATTTATTATTACATTTTATTAAAGTTGAAATGAATCTATCTTTGCTTCCGCTGTGCATTATTACATTGTGTTGTTTGTCTATGATGATACCAACTACGTCACTATACTCCCCACCGGGCCCACCGGTGACACGTGGAAAATAGGGGTGTGACAGGTTGGTATCAGAGCCAACTCTGAGTGAATTAAACACTAGTCTTTTGTGTTTAATCTCAGTTACACAATTGCACAATCCTCGATTCTCGAGTCTAGACAAAGAACTTAGGAAATTTCCAAATTTTTGTTTAAATTTTATAACCTTGTCTAAATTATAATTTTTGTTGTATCACTCGTTTGTTTTTGACAGGTAGTTAAACATGCCGCCAAGAATGAGAGGTAGAGGCCGAGGAGCCTATGTAGCTCCAAATGATCATGAGGCCGGACCATCACACCGGCGGACACCTTCGGATCCTCGCCGTACTGATGCACAAGACCTTTGGAGGTCTTTCGCCGAACCAGCGAGACGCTCAGTCTCACTAAGCACCTCTCCATCGATCCCGCATTCATATGGGCCTCATTCGGAGAATGAGCCCCACCACTCGCAGCAGTCCTACATTCCCCTAGGACACCGTTCACCTTTTCATCAACCATCGCCTGCTTCCCAGGGTCAGTTCAACCCTGATGACTATTTAGAGGCAGCAGCAGTGGGTTTTAACCCACTAGGACCGGAAGACCACTTTTCGGGTGGCAACCCGATGGATGTCGACGAGGATACTGATCCTGCCATGCCACCCTCTGGAACACCGAACCACCCCATCGAGGTTTCTGATGGGTCACCTTTCATGGGATCACCATACAATGGTCCCGATAGTTATGAGGAGATGTTCAAACAGTATGACTGGGTGTTTACCCCCAGTTATCATAACTCTCCTTTGCACCAGTCCCATCACTCTCCTCTTCACCAGTCTTCCCATCACTCTCCTCTTCACCAATCTTACCATAACTCCCCTCTGCACCAGTCATACCACAACTCTCCTGTGACACTCTAGGTTTTTCCGAGTGAACGCCTTGTATTTTCGTTATGCGTATATATGTGTTATTAAATGAAAAGTTGCGTTTTACCTTAATGTGCTATGTGTGGTATATATATGTATATGTGTGAACCGAACCCGACTCGAGACCACTCGGTCTCGAGTAAACAGAAACGGTTGGGCCGGATTGGGCCATATACCCCCCTTCGAGCCCACTCGGAACCATTGTAGGGTGCACCACCCAAACCGAGTATAAAACCCATGCCCAAGCCCTCCTTCTCTCATTTGACACTCCCACCATTCACACACCCTCCTACATTCCTTCAAATCACTAAAACCCTAACAATCAAGCTCACCTCCTCTCCTCTCACTCTCTCGGATCGAACCGGCGACAACAAAGGGGACTCGGATCATCTCGGATTAGCTTGAGATCACCACTCGGAACTTAGTCCATCAATCTCTCATACTCATTCATCAAGCCGGTTAGTTTCCTTTTAGTTGTTTGGCCAAAAATGATGATTTATGATTACAAAGTGACAAGGTAGTTGAATGATGAATGATGGATGAAATATGTGATAAATGATAAATATGTTCATGTTCATGTTTTGGTAGGAAATTGTTAGATAACATACAAGGTTATGTAGGATGAACATATGATGAGTATGTGTTGAATATGCTTGAATGTTGATTATGAATATATGAAAAATTATGTTATCCGGTTTATGCTAGATGATTTGTTAAATGATTCTTGCCATCCGAACTATGTTATCCGATTTAGATAATATGATTTTGTTATCCGATTCATGATAGAAAATTTAGGACCAATGTGTGTTTGATAGATGATGCAAGATTTGTTTGACCTTTGATCATAATAGTTCATGATGAAGAAAATTGTAAAAATGTGTAAAAGGTATTATGAACAACATGAATATGATATGAATGTTGTTGAATATTTGAAATATGCTTGGTTTGATCTGTTTTGAATTGCATTTAGACAATAAAACATGTTTAAACATTCTGGTTGGTTAGTACAAAACCTCAAGAAATTGCAATCTCATTGGTTAGTACATTAGAGGTTCTAGAAGGATTCTTGTGCACGTAACCGAGGTTGCGACTCGAAACATCCGGTTGCGACTCGCAACCAAAACATGACAACTCGAGACCGCCCGGTTGCGACTCGAGACTAGGTGGTTGCGACTCGGAACTAAACCATGACAACTCGAGACCGCACGGTTGCGACTCAAGACAAAACATGACAACTCGAAACATCCGGTTGCGACTCGAAACTGTGCGTTCTCGAGTCGAGACCTCCTGGTCTCGACTGGGCTGCTTGTCTCTGTTATTGGGCCAAGGACGTGTGGGCTGCGCATACCGTTCTAATTGGATTCTGTGAAGCTGTTAACTGTTAGTGTGATCTGATAGGCCCAATAACACTTATGATTTGTATGATAGTTGTTGATGTTCACTGTTTCACTACTACGTATCAGAATAGGCCCGATAACTTGCTGGATGATCATGTGTTGTGTATGCTATGTGTTAGTTATGTGTAGATTATACGTGAATACTTGTACCCCAACTTGACCTGTATTGGTGACCATGCTAGGACGTGGTGACCTACGTGATTGACCAAGTAAATAATCTACCGAGCAACCCAAGGTGAGTTCACACACTAAAAGCATGCGTCCCAGGGAGGGACACGAACCAACAAAATAATGTTTTCAAACTAGTAATTTCCGGGGGAATATGCAAACGGTACTCTTGTACTACTACATCCGGGGTAGATACGTTTGGGTATTATTTATAAATCACAACTAGCAACACTAAACGAATCTCTATCACATTAAGTCCCTGCTTATAGTACCGATTAATCGCCGGGGGGCGAACGGGTTATTAGTTGATAGCGCTATTAGGTTTGACAACCTCACACCGTGACCGGGGGAGATCGGGCGTGAACTATAGACCTTGCATCTCGGTCAATGACGATAGACATTGACCTGGGGCACCAAATCTTCTCGTCAACAGTTTCGGTAATTCAAGTTTAGTAGCTTTCATATGGGGTAGCTCCCCATGACGTGATTATAAATGCTTTACCTAAACAACCTACATTTTCTTTTGAAAAGCTAAAACTGGACATCTCGTGAACTCGCCAACATTTCTGTTGACACCCTACTGCATGCTTTGCAGGTAACCAGTGAATCAGGAGCTTGCAGCTTGGGGATATGTAGTGGTCGTCTTAACCCGTGTGTTGGGTTTCAAATAATCTTGAACAATGAACTTTGTTTTGAAACTGTTTGGTCTATGCTTCCGCTGTTTGTTTAAACTACCATTTGAACTTAAACTTTTAGAACTTTAAAATATGATGTTTACTAACTACTGCGGTTGGTGAATACTTTTACTACAAATCAATGCTCAGTATAATTGGTGGCTGGATCCTGGTCAGTCACGCCTCCAAGCGGTAGTACTCCGCAAGTGGATTTTGGGGGTGTGACAGATTGGTATCAGAGCCATTGGTTATAGTGAACTTGGTTTTAAAAAGAAGAGTCTTTTTGAGAAAAACCAGACTATAACCCGTGACTCGTGACGACACTACACTCCAAGGGCAAGACTCGGCCTACTAGACCTCGTAGCTCGGACTTGTGTTTACTTGCTTGTTTATCTTATATTGACTGCTCTACTATACATACTAGTGTGCCTAATTAGATAGATACACATTTCTCTTCTACCTCATTCTCGCTACGTTACAATATTACACTCATACTGTATTTTCTGGTTATGAAGACAATGAGTGGACGCGGAAGAGGAAGCGTTAACATGACTCAGGCTCAATTCGCTAACTTGCTCAACACGGTGGCTGCAGCTTTCGCAGCTCACCCTGGAGGTAAACTTGTTGCTATAGGATGTTTAGATCCTACCCCCACATCGTCTTTTCACCTCTAAACCTATTCGCCCCATTTCTCACAACAGGTCAGCCTGCGCCTGCGCAACCACGTGTGTGCACTTTCAAAACCTTCATGGATGGCAAGCCTCTCCCTTTCGACGGCACTGAGGGTGCCATAGGCCTTCTGCACTGGATTGAAAAGGCCGAAGCTGTCTTTGCTGTCTGCGAGTGTCCCCCTGCTAACTGGGTTAAGTACGCAACTGGTACGCTTGAAGGAAACGCGCTTTCATGGTGGAAGGCACATATTCAGATGCTTGGTCTGGAAACTGCTAATGCTACTGCATGGGAAGATTTCAAGGACATGATCAAAGAGGAGTACTGTCACAGGGATGACATCCACAAACACGAGAACGAGTACTATGCGCTCAAGATGGTCGGATCAGAGATTGAGACCTACACTAAGCAGTCCAACGACTATGCTGCACTTTGCCCAAACATGTCCCAACCTATGTATCGAAGGATCGAATTGTACATCAAAGGCTTGGTCCCAGAAATCCGGAGCCATGTGACCTCGGCCAACCTCAATACCATACAGCCCGTGGTTCGTCTTGCTCACAAACTCACCAATCAGGCTGTGGAAGAGGGCAAGCTGCCCAAGAGGATCGGTACTACTGCTGGAACTTCTAGCGATAACAAACGAAAGTGGGATGGAAACCAGGGTAAGGATGCTAACTCTACTCAGGCCCCGGCTCAGCAAAGGAAGACTGAAAATAACAAGGGCCCTCAGCAGCAGGGTGGCTATCAGGGCCATCTCCCCAAATGTAACAAGTGCAATCGGCATCACAATGGGCCCTGTGCGAAGAACAAGTGCCAGCGGTGCAACAAGATGGGACATGAGGCCAAAGATTGTAGGAGCCCTCATCCCGCAAGGCAAAATCAACCACAGCAGCAGCAACATCATGGGAACATCAAGGGTTGTTTCCAGTGCGGAGCTGAGGGGCACATTAAGAAGAATTGTCCTCAGTTAAACCAGAACAACCCCAATCAGGGTGCGGGAAATAACAACAACAACGCCAACAATGCTGGGAATGGTGCAAGAGGAAGGGCTTTTGTGATTGGAGCCGGAGAAGCAAGGAACGACCCCAACGTAGTAGCGGGTAAGTTCCTCCTTAATGATCGTTATGTTTCTATGCTATTTGATTACCGCGAGCTTAATAAGGTTACCATCAAGAATCGTTATCCACTTCCCCGTATCGACGACCTGTTCGACCAGCTGCAAGGATCGAGCTATTATTCCAAGATCGATTTGCGATCGGGTTATCACCAGCTGAGAGTCCGCGATGAGGACATCTCTAAGACTGCTTTCAGAACCCGCTATGGTCACTACGAATTCCTTGTTATGCCTTTCGGAATGACCAACGCACCTGCGATCTTCATGGATCTCATGAACCGAGTATGCAAACCCTACCTCGACAAGTTCGTAATTGTGTTTATCGACGACATCCTAATCTACTCGAAGAGCCAAGAGGAGCATGAACAACACCTGCGTCTTATTCTCGAACTCCTTCGCAATGAGCAACTGTACGCCAAATTCTCGAAATGTGACTTCTGGCTTAGTGAAGTCCATTTCCTTGGGCACATCGTCAATCAGGAAGGGATTCATGTTGACCCCGCTAAGATTGAGTCCATCAAGAATTGGCCTGTGCCTAAGACTCCGACCGAAGTTCGCCAATTCTTGGGATTGGCGGGATACTATCGAAGATTTATCAAGGGATTCTCTAAGATCGCTCAACCACTTACGACACTCACTCAGAAGGGTGTTGCTTACAAATGGAGTGATGCTCAGGAATCTGCCTTCCAGGAACTAAAGAAGAACCTTTGTAGTGCTCCTATCCTCTCCTTACCCGAAGGTACCGACGACTTCGTCGTTTACTGCGACGCTTCTATTCAAGGACTTGGCTGCGTATTGATGCAACGCGAGAAAGTTATTGCTTACGCCTCGCGACAACTCAAGGTCCACGAACGGAACTATACGACGCATGACTTAGAATTTGGAGCTGTGGTCTTCGCGCTCAAGCTTTGGAGACACTACTTGTACGGCACCAAGTGCACGATTTACACTGATCACAAGAGTCTCCAGCACATAATGGGACAAAAGGAGTTGAATATGCGGCAACGCCGATGGGTCGAACTCCTAAATGACTACGAGTGTGCAATCAAATATCACCCAGGCAAGGCTAATGTGGTAGCCGATGCCCTCAGCAGAAAGGAGACCAAACCCAAGCGTGTTCGTGCCTTACAGCTCACTATCCACTCGAACCTCCCTAATCAAATTCGGAATGCTCAGGTTGAAGCATTGAAAGCCGAGAACATCAGGGCTGAGTCCCTGCGAGGATCGAGACAACGATTGGAACAAAAAGAAGACGGTGCTTACTACGTAGCCGGACGCATATGGGTTCCGCTTTATGGAAATTTACGTGACCTTGTGATGGATGAAGCTCATAAGTCCCGTTACTCAGTACATCCAGGGTCAGATAAGATGTACCACGACTTGAGGGCTACCTATTGGTGGCCTGGCATGAAAGCCCACATAGCAACCTATGTCAGAAAATGTTTAACTTGTGCAAGAGTCAAGGCTGAGTATCAGAAACCATCAGGCCTACTCCAACAGCCAGAAATCCCGCAATGGAAATGGGAGCAGATTTCCATGGATTTTGTTACTGGCCTGCCTAGGTCTCAACGCGGAAATGACACCATCTGGGTAATAGTGGATCGCTTAACTAAGTCTGCACACTTTTTGGCTATCAAAGAAACAGACAAGTTCTCTACCCTAGCAGAGGTATACCTAAAAGAAGTGGTTTCAAAGCACGGAGTACCAACCTCTATCATTTCCGATCGAGACGCGCGTTTTACTTCTGAGTTGTGGCAGGCCATGCACAAATCTTTTGGCTCACGTTTAGACATGAGCACCGCTTATCACCCGCAAACGGATGGGCAGTCTGAACGCACCATCCAAACCCTCGAAGACATGCTTAGGGCATGTGTGATTGATTTTGGCAAGAACTGAGAGAAGCACCTACCGTTAGTGGAATTCTCCTACAACAACAGCTACCACACCAGCATTCAGGCAGCACCCTTTGAGGCATTGTACGGTCGTAAATGTCGATCGCCTCTCTGCTGGGCGGAGGTAGGTGACAGCCAAATCACAGGCCCGGAACATGTAGTCGACACCACAGAAAAGATTGCCCAGATTAGGCAACGCATGGTGGCAGCTCGTGACCGTCAAAAGCACTACGCTGACAAAGATAGGAAGCCGCAAGAGTTCCAGGTTGGTGAACGGGCTCTACTTAAGGTCTCACCCTGGAAGGGTGTGGTTCGTTTTGGAAAACGGGGCAAGCTTAATCCAAGATATGTCGGACCCTTTGAAGTTACCGAAAAGATCAGTACGGCCACTTACAGGTTGAATCTGCCTAAAGAACTGAGTGCTGTGCACAATGTCTTCCACGTGTCTAATCTGAAAAAGTGCCTGTCAGATGAAACACTCGTCATCCCTTACAAGGAACTTACTATTGACGAACGGCTACACTTTACTGAGGAACCGATTGAGATCACGGACCGTGAAATCAAAACCCTCAAACGTAGCCAGATACCTCTCGTACGAGTTCGTTGGAACTCACGCCGTGGCCCAGAATTTACCTGGGAGCGGGAAGACCAGATGAAGCACAAGTATCCCCAGTTGTTCCCTAATGAAACTTCCAGCACTGAAGCTACAACCGAATTTCGGGACGAAATTCCAAATTAACGGGGGGATGATGTGACACCCCGTTGAAACGTTCGCATTTGCACTAGCTTGTCAGTGGCTGCCTTAACTTTCGGGACGAAAGTTCTTAAAACTTGGGGATAATGTGACACTCTAGGTTTTTCCGAGTGAACGCCTTGTATTTTCGTTATGCGTATATATGTGTTATTAAATGAAAAGTTGCGTTTTACCTTAATGTGCTATGTGTGGTATATATATATGTATATGTGTGAACCGAACCCGACTCGAGACCACTCGGTCTCGAGTAAACAGAAACGGTTGGGCCGGATTGGGCCATATACCCCCCTTCGAGCCCACTCGGAACCATTGTAGGGTGCACCACCCAAACCGAGTATAAAACCCATGCCCAAGCCCTCCTTCTCTCATTTGACACTCCCACCATTCACACACCCTCCTACATTCCTTCAAATCACTAAAACCCTAACAATCAAGCTCACCTCCTCTCCTCTCACTCTCTCGGATCGAACCGGCGACAACAAAGGGGACTCGGATCATCTCGGATTAGCTTGAGATCACCACTCGGAACTTAGTCCATCAATCTCTCATACTCATTCATCAAGCCGGTTAGTTTCCTTTTAGTTGTTTGGCCAAAAATGATGATTTATGATTACAAAGTGACAAGGTAGTTGAATGATGAATGATGGATGAAATATGTGATAAATGATAAATATGTTCATGTTCATGTTTTGGTAGGAAATTGTTAGATAACATACAAGGTTATGTAGGATGAACATATGATGAGTATGTGTTGAATATGCTTGAATGTTGATTATGAATATATGAAAAATTATGTTATCCGGTTTATGCTAGATGATTTGTTAAATGATTCTTGCCATCCGAACTATGTTATCCGATTTAGATAATATGATTTTGTTATCCGATTCATGATAGAAAATTTAGGACCAATGTGTGTTTGATAGATGATGCAAGATTTGTTTGACCTTTGATCATAATAGTTCATGATGAAGAAAATTGTAAAAATGTGTAAAAGGTATTATGAACAACATGAATATGATATGAATGTTGTTGAATATTTGAAATATGCTTGGTTTGATCTGTTTTGAATTGCATTTAGACAATAAAACATGTTTAAACATTCTGGTTGGTTAGTACAAAACCTCATGAAATTGCAATCTCATTGGTTAGTACATTAGAGGTTCTAGAAGGATTCTTGTGCACGTAACCGAGGTTGCGACTCGAAACATCCGGTTGCGACTCGCAACCAAAACATGACAACTCGAGACCGCCCGGTTGCGACTCGAGACTAGGTGGTTGCGACTCGGAACTAAACCATGACAACTCGAGACCGCACGGTTGCGACTCAAGACAAAACATGACAACTCGAAACATCCGGTTGCGACTCGCAACCAGACCATGACAAGTCGAAACCTCCGGTTGCGACTCGAAACTGTGCGTTCTCGAGTCGAGACCTCCTGGTCTCGACTGGGCTGCTTGTCTCCGTTATTGGGCCAAGGACGTGTGGGCTGCGCATACCGTTCTAATTGGATTCTGTGAAGCTGTTAACTGTTAGTGTGATCTGATAGGCCCAATAACACTTATGATTTGTATGATAGTTGTTGATGTTCACTGTTTCACTACTACGTATCAGAATAGTCCCGATAACTTGCTGGATGATCATGTGTTGTGTATGCTATGTGTTAGTTATGTGTAGATTATACGTGAATACTTGTACCCCAACTTGACCTGTATTGGTGACCATGCTAGGACGTGGTGACCTACGTGATTGACCAAGTAAATAATCTACCGAGCAACCCAAGGTGAGTTCACACACTAAAAGCATGCGTCCCAGGGAGGGACACGAACCAACAAAATAATGTTTTCAAACTAGTAATTTCCGGGGGAATATGCAAACGGTACTCTTGTACTACTACATCCGGGGTAGATACGTTTGGGTATTATTTATAAATCACAACTAGCAACACTAAACGAATCTCTATCACATTAAGTCCCTGCTTATAGTACCGATTAATCGCCGGGGGGCGAACGGGTTATTAGTTGATAGCGCTATTAGGTTTGACAACCTCACACCGTGACCGGGGGAGATCGGGCGTGAACTATAGACCTTGCATATCGGTCAATGACGATAGACATTGACCTGGGGCACCAAATCTTCTCGTCAACAGTTTCGGTAATTCAAGTTTAGTAGCTTTCATATGGGGTAGCTCCCCATGACGTGATTATAAATGCTTTACCTAAACAACCTACATTTTCTTTTGAAAAGCTAAAACTGGACATCTCGTGAACTCGCCAACATTTCTGTTGACACCCTACTGCATGCTTTGCAGGTAACCAGTGAATCAGGAGCTTGCAGCTTGGGGATATGTAGTGGTCGTCTTAACCCGTGTGTTGGGTTTCAAATAATCTTGAACAATGAACTTTGTTTTGAAACTGTTTGGTCTATGCTTCCGCTGTTTGTTTAAACTACCATTTGAACTTAAACTTTTAGAACTTTAAAATATGATGTTTACTAACTACTGCGGTTGGTGAATACTTTTACTACAAATCAATGCTCAGTATAATTGGTGGTTGGATCCTGGTCAGTCACGCCTCCAAGCGGTAGTACTCCGCAAGTGGATTTTGGGGGTGTGACATCTCCTTTACACCTGCCTCACCACTCTCCCCTTCACCAGCCACAGCAGCTGCCCCAGCAGCAGCCACAGCAGCAGAATCCTTCCGAGGATTCTCGACTTGTAGCGGTTACTCCGCCAGCAGCAGCACCTCCACTTCAGCCTCCCCCGCCTCCGAGGCGAAGAAGAACTACAACGCGGATTTCCGCACGAGGGGGAATACGCATCGGTACCCCTCCACTTTCTAGTGGCAGCCGGTACTCACCGGTTCATGAAGAAACAGAGATGGGTGAATCTTCGAACCCCGTCTCTGAAGTAGCAACGGCGCCAGTCACGCCACAGCCACAGCCACAGCCTCAGCCACCATTCGGATTTGGTGAACAAATCCCCGCTTACACTAATGCTGCAGCATTTAACCCCTTTGAGCAGCAGTTTCACACGGGGTACAACTATATGGAGGATCCATACTGGATAGCGGCAAACTCCAACACCTTTCATAAAGAAGCTCCCTACGGAGGTCCCTGGGCTACGGGACCCTCGACTTATGGATATCCATCATATGGGTACCAGCAACCGCAGCCTTCTCAACCTCCTTATTATCCACCGCAGCCTCCTCAACCCCCGTTTTATCAACAGCCACCCCAGGCGCCGACGATGTCACCGCCGCAATTTCAAGAGTTTCTTCAGGAGATACACGGGGTGAGAGACGAAATGCGGCAAGAGATGCAGCAGAATAGGAGACGTAACCAGGGGATGTTTCAGAAGGTGGTGGATTTGCTTAAGGGGAAGAAAAAGAAGGATCGTTGAATCCTTTGTTTGTTAGTTATTTTTGTGTGGTACTCATGTCCCTGCGTGGACATTTATTTACTTATGTACTATACCCCTGCGAGGGTATTTCCTTCTGTCTGCCCCTGCGTGGGCATATCTTTTTATTTAACCCCTGCGTGGGTTTGTTGTTTTGTTATTTAGCCCCTGCGTGGGCATATGATTTATGTAAAAAGACCCGTTTAGGGCAACTTGTACTGATTTAAATTTTTATTTGAAGTGGTTAATTTAAATTTCATTTTTAAATTATGTGTATAAACATAGTGTATGAATAAATGAAAAATAACATTAAATATTTTGATTTACCATTTTAATAATATAATGAGGATCTTCAAAGGTAAAACCTAGCTGTTATGTTATCATAAATCTAGCCAATATGGTGAAACCTGTTTAAAAAGATTCAAATCTATGTTAACATCTGTAAACATGTTAACATTCTTGGCTAATGTGATCCGTAAAATCACACACGCCACCCCTTTTATAAAATATTCAAATTTTAATATTTCTATATATAATTGGTTGTGACATAATACCTACGGGTTATAATTAATGTCATATAAAAACAAAAAGGCAACTGTAGTTTATAAACTCCCTGCCAAGAAAAAGGGTTGACTTGTCTTATTTAACCAAGCCTTAATCCTACAAGATCTAAATTTGTAATTTAGAAATTTGTCTACGTGACTAGGCTTATTATGCCAAAATTATAATTCGTTCTAAAAAGATTATTAGTAAAAATCCTGAATGAAATTATTAAAATTAACTAATATGGCTTTTGTTTACCATGGTTAATAAATCGTCAAGAACGATAATGCTGTTTAGACTTCTAAATAGATCTTGTCCTTATTTTATGTAGCAATTTAAGATTTACATGGCTAAATCCGAAGAACTAAACAGTCGCCCGGCACAAAACCCTGAAAATGCTCAGATGTTAATAACTGGTGCGGAATTGAAAGCACTAGTGAATGATGCCGTGGTCGAAGCACTGAATAGACAATTTAGTGAAGCAAGCGGGACCCGAAGTAGGACCCGAACCGCATCACGTTCCAAACCAAGAACACATTCGGAAGGTCATAGCAAACCGCCCTCTCAGAAGGAGATACCTAAGAAAGATAAGCCAAAGAAGGATGATGAGGATCATCACTCCTCTAACCAAAACAGTGTCCCGATAAAGAAGATCAAGCAGAAACATGAATCGCACAGTAAGTCTTGCACTTATAAATACTTCGTCTCATGTAAACCCAGAGACTTTACTGGGGAAAAAGGAGCGGTCGACTGTATGACCTGGTTAGACGAAATGGATACAGTCGTAGATATCAGCGGGTGTGCTGAACGGGATGTAGTGAAGTATGTGTCCCAATCGTTCAAAGGGGACGCACTAGCATGGTGGAAATCTCTCTTGCAAGCTACCGGAAAGGCCACACTTTACAGTATGTCTTGGGATCAGTTCGTAGCCCTTATTAAAGAGAATTTTTGTCCACAACATGAAGTGGAAAGGATCGAGTCAGACTTCGTATCGTTGGTGATGAAGAATCTAGATTGTCAGGCATACCTCACCACCTTCAATACTCTATCTCGATTGGTTCCCTACTTGGTAACCCCTGAGCCGAAAAGGATTGCCCGTTTCATTGGGGGTTTGGCCCCTGAGATTAAAGCTAGTGTTAAGGCGTCGAGGCCTACAACTTTCAGATCAGTAGCTGATCTATCTCTCTCTCTCTCACTCAGGACGTGGTCAGGTTGAGAGCACATAGGAACTCGGAAGAGAATAAGAGAAAGCGTGAGGACGATACCTCACGAAGATCGGAGAAGAGACACCAAGGGAATAACGACCATAGAAAAGGGTCAGGATCGAAGAGAGACGGGCAACAGTCGGGGGATAAACCCAAATGCAAAACCTGCAAGAAAAACCACTTTGGGAAATGTCGTTTTGAGACGAAATCGCAGTCCCACACGAGGCCATGTGGAATCTGCAAATCTATTGATCATACGACTTTGAAGTGTAAGGGTCTGAAGGATGCAACCTGTTACGGTTGCAACGAGAAAGGGCACATTAAGTCTAATTGCCCAAAGTACGCTAAGAAAGCCGATGATGGAAAGAAGACCAATGCAAGGGTCTTCAGGATGGACGCTAAGGAAGCCGTTCAAGATGACAACGTTATTACAGGTACTTTTCTTGTAAATGATGTTTTTGCTAGAGTCTTGTTTGATTCTGGAGCGGATAAGTCTTTTGTAGATAATAAGTTTTGTGAGTCGTTAAAATTGCCTGTAAAAGCCTTAAGTGTGAAGTATGAGGTGGAGTTAGCTGATGGAACCATAGAAACAGCCTCAACCGTTTTAGATGGATGTGTTATATCCATTAGGAATCATTCTTTTCCTTTGTCCCTACTTCCCTTTAAGCTCGCCGGTTTTGATGTAGTTATAGGCATGGATTGGTTATCACATAACCAAGCCCAGATCGTATGCAACAGGAAGCAAGTCATAATTAAAACTCCTGCTGGGGAGTCACTTACCATCCAAGGGGATACACAACATGGATTGCCTGAGCAAGTGTCCATGCTCAAGGCATCCAGATGTATGCAAAAGGGCTGTGTCATTTATATGGCGCAAGTTACTATAGACGAGCCAAAGCCTAAGATTGAAGATATCCCTATCATTTCGGAATATCCTGAAGTTTTTCCCGAAGAACTACCTGGTTTACCACCAGATAGGCAAGTGGAATTCCGGATTGACATCATCCCTGGTGCTGCACCAATAGCGAGAGCACCTTATAGGTTAGCACCGACGGAGATGAAGGAGTTAAGGACGCAGTTGGATGATCTGTTAGCAAAAGGTTTTATTAGACCTAGTTCGTCTCCTTGGGGAGCGCCGATCTTATTTGTCAAGAAGAAGGATGGATCGATGCGTTTGTGCATCGACTACCGTGAGCTTAATAAAGTCACTATCAAGAATAGGTATCCTCTGCCCAGGATCGACGATCTGTTCGATCAATTACAAGGAGCAAGCTATTTTTCTAAGATCGACTTGAGGTCGGGCTATCATCAGTTGAAGGTCAAGGATGAAGATGTACACAAGACAGCGTTTAGGACTCGTTATGGACATTACGAGTTCCTAGTGATGCCTTTCGGGCTCACTAACGCACCAGCCGCATTCATGGATCTCATGAATCGCGCCTGCAAGCCTTATCTGGATAAATTCGTCATCGTCTTTATTGACGACATCCTTATTTACTCAAAGAACAAAGCTGATCACGAGAAACACCTTCGTTGTATTCTCAAACTTCTACATCAAGAGAAACTTTACGCCAAATTTTCGAAGTGCGAATTTTGGCTTCGAGAAGTCCAATTCCTCGGACATGTAGTAAGTGAGCGTGGTATCCAGGTGGATCCCGCTAAGGTAGAAGCTGTTATGAATTGGCAAGAACCAAAGACGCCTACGGAAATTCGCAGTTTTCTGGGTTTAGCTGGATACTATAGGCGTTTCATCGAAAATTTTTCAAGGATTGTTGCGCCTTTAACCGCGTTGACGCGTAAGAAGGTTAAGTTTGATTGGGGCCCTAAGCAGCAGGAATCCTTTGACATTCTGAAGAAAAAGCTAAGCAATGCACCAGTGCTAACATTGCCCGACGGTATAGAAGAATTTGTGGTGTATTGTGATGCATCACACACTGGTATGGGCTGTGTACTCATGCAGAAAGGCAAAGTTATTGCCTACGCCTCAAGACAACTGAAGATACACGAAAAGAACTACACCACCCACGACTTGGAACTGGGTGCCGTTGTGTTTGCATTAAAACTCTGGAGACATTACTTATATGGTACCAAGTGTGTGATCTATTCAGATCACAAGAGCCTTCAACATTTGTTTAATCAGAAGGACCTGAATATGCGACAGAGACGATGGATGGAAACTTTGAATGATTACGATTGTGAAATAAAGTACCATCCAGGCAAGGCAAATGTAGTTGCTGACGCTTTAAGCAGAAAAGAAAGAGTAAAACCAATAAGAATCAATGCCAAGCGCATCGAAATCAGGAATGATTTGAACGAAAGGATACTAGCTGCACAGAAGGAAGCTGTGCTGGAAGCTAATTATCCTGAAGAAAAATTGGGAGTAACTGAGGAACAGTTATCCCATGACAAAGACGGAATGTTAAGATTAAATGGACGAATATGGGTTCCCGTTTTTGGAGGACTTCGAGATGTTATCCTCCAGGAAGCCCACAGTTCCAAATATTCCGTTCACCCTGGAGCCGATAAGATGTATCAGGATCTTAAAGCAAATTACTGGTGGATTGGTTTGAAAAAGTCCATAGCTGCTTATGTGTCTAAATGTTTGACCTGTGCGCAAGTCAAAGCGGAACACCAGAAACCGTCAGGTTTGTTACAACAACCTGAAATTCCCACATGGAAATGGACATGGAAATGGGAGATGGTGACGATGGATTTCATCACCAAGTTGCCAAAGACAAGAAAGGGAAATGACACTATTTGGGTCATAGTAGATAGACTGACGAAGTCAGCACATTTTCTACCCATCAAGGAGACTTATAGCTCTGATATGCTAGCCCAGTTATACGTTGATAAGATTGTAGCTTTGCACGGAATACCTGTGTCTATTATCTCTGATAGAGATACTAGATACACGTCACATTTTTGGAAAAGTTTCCAACAATCTTTGGGCACTCGTTTGAATTTTAGTACGGCTTATCATCCTCAGACTGACGGTCAAAGTGAGCGTACTATTCAAACTTTGGAAGACATGCTACGTGCATGTGCGCTCGATTTGGGTGGTAGTTGGGATAAGAACCTACCACTAATTGAATTCTCCTACAACAATAGCTACCACACCAGCATAAAAGCTGCGCCTTTTGAGGCCTTATACGGTAGAAAGTGTAGATCGCCTATTTGTTGGGCAGAAGTTGGAGATGTCCAACTATCAGGACCAGAAATTGTTTTTGAGACGACGGACAAGATTGTCCAGATTCGCGATCGTTTGAGAGCTGCCAGAGAAAGGCAGAAAAGTTATGCGGATCCACAACGTAAAGATTTTCACTTCGAAGTAGGTGATAAAGTGTTGCTTAAGGTATCACCCTGGAAGGGGGTGATGCGATTTGGTAAGAAAGGCAAGCTAAGCCCGAGATACATAGGACCTTTCGAGATTATCGAACATGTCGGGTCAGTTGCTTATAAGTTGAACTTGCCTGAAGAACTTAGTGCTATCCATAATGTGTTCCACATCTGTAATTTGAAGAAGTGTTCCGCTGAGGAACCACTGGTTATGCCGTATACGGATGTACATATAGATGAAAGCTTGAAATTTGTGGAAAATCCGTTGTCGATTGAAGACCGAAAGGTAAAGAAGCTTCGAAGGAAGCACATACCTATTGTTAAGGTCAAATGGGATGCCCGTAGAGGTCCCGAATACACTTGGGAGGTAGAATCCACGATGAAAGAAAAATACCCTCATTTGTTTCAGTAAATCTCGGGGTCGAGATTTCTTTTAAGGGGGTGAGGATGTAACACCTCGGAAATTCAGGTCCAATAATGTCTTGACACGTGTCACGGACTTTGAATATGCGAAAACATACTTTAGAGGGACTAAAGTTGACAAACAGTGAAACTATGTGATTACAAGGGTTCAAAATGTCAACAACTGATAAATAGGCCCTACAATAACCCTACATGGTGTTTATAATCTTAAACGGAAGAATCATGGATCATACGAAGCGAAAAATGAAAGAAAGTGAGGAATTTCAAACTACAGGGGCTAAACGTGTCAACATGTTAAATTTATACCTCTGATTGATCTTTTGGCAAACCCGAAGCTTTGTAATAATAAAATATACTCATAAGAATATGTGATAAAAATTTCATGAAGTTTCGTGAACGTATGAGAAAGTTATGATTAAAACCGTATACGAAAGGTTAAATACGTTATCGTGAATTTCGTGACTTTTCGGGTAAGCGCAAAGTGAACCGAGAACTTTGCCAAGTTTATAAAAGTCCCTAGGTTCCTAAAAACCAGATTTGAGGGTCTAGAGTGCCAAATAAACGAACAAATCATCGCTTCAAAGATCAGGGACTGTTTTGCAAAATGACTGAAACTTGCTGAACTGGTCGACCACTCGTACGCGGCCCGCGAGGGGCCTGTCGCGGCCCGCGACCCAGCGCCCAGCGACAAAAATAACTTGCAGCTGCCAGTCTTGGCTGTTTGTGAGTGGTTTGCAGCTGTAACCGACTTTAGGGACTGACCAATCGATTTACATGCAATATTTGGACGGTGGAGCACCTGTTATAACATCAGAAACACTCTGATTCAACCTTTAATCAGATCCAAACTTGCTCTAAAGGCACCAAGTAGTAAACATTCAAGCACTTGCAACTTTAACTTGGCAAAAGGATCATTCCTAGAGCTCTCTGGACGTGAAGGCTGCTTCCTAGTGATATCTAAGCTCTATTAGGACTATTGTAAGTGTTTACATCATTCCCTATTTCATTCTAAGCTTAGATAATGGTCTAAAGTCAATCCGTCGTAAATATAGTTTGACTTTGCAATAAAAGGAAATGTGCTCAGTCATATCTCGAATCAAAAGTACCCATATGTTGGTATTTATGAGTATAACAAACCCCTAAAAGGGTATGTTCAGATTCACACTCTAAGCATGCTAATTGTCGAGTCAAAGTTCTTCATAAAAAGTCAACAGAATGTGTTTTTGCAAATTTAAGCATAATCAGTAATGTAGGCTACATGCAACCTGTTTGATCATCAAAATAACTTTATAAATAATGTAAGAACATGTTTCAACTTGATCAACTCGACAATTTTCTGTATTACACCCGAATCGGAACCGAAAGTCTCATAAATGGACTTTTTCTTTGACTATCGGTTCTGATCCGTACATGCATGTTAAGATCTGCATTAGAGCATATTTTAGACCAACTTTCATATATGTTTAACTCTCTGGAATTTTACATCTTGGTTCCATGTTTAACCGATTCATATGCATGTTACCGGTTTATGCTTAAATATGATTATTTTGCCCTTTTTGCTATAAAACGTGATTTTTGAAAAAGTGAAAGACTAGAAACATTTGTTACTGATATATAAACTTGCATCGAAAATTTCATATCAGTTTGAGGCCCAGAATAAGAATTATGCTCATTATCGTAAATTACAAGCTTTATGTTACTTAAACGGCGTAATTAGCATATAACCCACTTAAACCCACTTTTTGATCTAAAACTTTTTACTCACTGATATTATATAATATTTTAGGATTTTTAAAGATTTTTATTTTATTTTTGGCTGATCATAACGTAGGGTTCTAAGTTTAATTCGGTAAATACCGAATTTGCCCTTTTAGGCCATAAAACGAGTTTTATAAATCCTTTTGACCCCAAACCTTTTTCTACTGATTTTATTTGTTAAATATAATACTTTGAGCCTTCTGGAAATATAAAAATATCAGATTTCTTGTACAAACCCGGAAATGGCTCCAAATCGCCTTTTTACGCATTTTTATCGCATAGTATGTACTATAATCATATTAAATCTATAAGGTTGATACCTACTGATGTTTTTAGTATATTTTTATAAAATAACAGTAAGTATAAGTTTATAAACTCATACTCCAAATTTTGACATTTTAAGCCCTTGTAAAATTACCAAAATACCCCTAACGAGCATAGTTTGATTTTAAATGATAAGTTTTATATATGGGTCATACCCTACTGTTATAATATGTTAAATTAAGTATGTTTGCTGTACAAACCAGACCTGTAACTCAGATTTCTAATTTAACTCTTTTACATACTTTAAAATGACCAAAATGCCCTTATGAGGCATGAATTGTGTTTAAATCCGTTTTGGGCATAATAGGAAATAACTTACTGATGTTATATCATATTTATAGCATATTATCTCTGGGAACTTGCATATGACTCTTATGGCTACCCGTAACGCTCTTTTCGCGTTCGGTTCGGTTTATGTAACTAGTTTGCATAAATTGACCGAGACGGGTCAAACATTATCATTTTTGTCTCAAAATCCAGAATGTACTTAGTATACCCATATTAAACAAGTATTCCAACTTGTCGGGTCTAAATCACATTCTATCCGGTCTTCGCTTAATCGTGCGTTTAAACCGTTTCGTCCTTTTAAATAACCGGTCTAAGCTTTAGCTTAAATAAAGACCGTTAGAAATCTAATAGGTTATTTATAAACCTTCGTTCCAGATTAGGAGCACCGGTAAAAGCTACCTGCCTTTTTGCTTGTTGAGATAAATACTTACCAAGGTAAATACTTTTAACTTATTTTCCCTATACGGGCTTGGGGTACGGTATATAGAATACCGCTTGGTCTAGCATTAAATTCTTTAATCGAATAGTGGTTAAATTTATTGAGATGCTATGTTTTGATTGTCTGTTTTGTTTGCTTAAAGCCTTTGGGGGGTTAATGACCATGTCCCGGATATCCTCGGCATTATCTTACGAGATGGCCACGACCTGAGCACGGGGTGTAGGCGTACACCTGTCAAGTGTATAACTCAATATTGTGGTGTGTCTATTGATCTTTAACCCGGCACGAACCGGGCTACTGAACGCATAAGTAACATGTAAATCCTTTACAAGATTATGTAATATAATTATCCCAAGTTATAAAATATTTTTGTGCCATGAGCATTCAAATCAATTTTCAATCATTTCAAAATGAGTCAGTTAATTTATATTTACCAGTGTAAACTGACGTATTTTTCCCAAAAGGTTAAGTGCAGGTACTACACGTAATAGGCTGGCTGTCTTCTAGAGCGTCCACAATAAGTCTCGCAAACTTGGACGACATTAAACTGTTGAACAATATCTTATTTTATTTTGATCCTCATGTGGATCCGTTTCAACTATCAGTGATATTTATTATTCATTTTATTAAAGTTGAAATGAATCTATCTTTGCTTCCGCTGTGCATTATTACATTGTGTTGTTTGTCTATGATGATACCAACTACGTCACTATACTCCCCACCGGGCCCACCGGTGACACGTGGAAAATAGGGGTGTGACACATCCAAACCAATTTTCAATCATTTTTCAAAATGAGTCAGTTGAATGTATTTACCAGTGTAAACTGACGTATTTTCCCACAAAGACTGAATGCATGTACTAAACGAAATTTGGCTGGATTGTCTCCTAAGCATCAATAAAAGTCTCGCAAGCTTAGGATGCCAGAAGTCTGTTGAACCATAATTGTTATTTTGTTTCGATCCGTTCTGTGGATAAACACCGGATATTGTGACTTTGATTACAATAAATAAATTCGGTTGTATCTTATTTTTAAATTGCTTCCGCTGTGCATTATTATATTGTGTTGTTTGACTATTACGTTGCCAACCACGTCACGATACTCCCCCACCGGGCCCACCGGTGACACGTGGAAATCGGGGTGTGACACTTGAGGACATGGGGAGTACTTGTTATGACTCCTTGACTGTGTCGATTACCCTCGACTGTGTCGATTTCCCTCGACTGTGTCGATTAACCTCGACTGGGACTCCGAAGCACTACTAGGTACTAGTTGTGACCATGAGTGGGGTTCGGCCGTACCCGTTAGATCTAACCCTCGTCCCTAATTATGTATTTACAACTTGGTACTAGTTTTCACCAAGCATTTATGGCATTTCAATATTAAGTCTAAGCTCACATGATCTAGTATTGTATTTCATAGGCCTTTCATAGGCATTTCATATGTCATTTCTTAAAACGCATCATACTTGGTACTCATTCTCACCAAGAGTGCTTCTTGTTTTCGTATCATGCCATTTATAAACATTGTGATATTTGTAACATGTATTTCACCCCCGAGAGTTATAAAACCAAAAACAGTTAAAGAAAAGGGGGAGCATGAACTCACAACTTTGCGTTCCTGCGTCGTAAACTTCACCGGATTTGCTTATCTAGCGTCGTGACCTAAACGTGTTTATTAATGTTAGTCACTAGACTTGTATCGCACAAGTACAAGTCACTATCTTTTGTATATGTGTTCTTGGGTTAAAAATAATTTATATTTTTAACTATTTGTCTTACTTATATCATTTTCTCAAAAATAAATATAAGTATCTTGTATTTTGCACCCGAATTATGTATTTTGTCCAAGTAATATATTTTCATAAATATATCTTCTTGTATGTGTCTAAGCATGTTGTATGTGTATTTTTGTATTCTTACTCTTATGAGTATTTAGTGTATTTTCAAGTCCTAATACACTATCAAGTATAATACATACTACATACACTTAGCACAAAATTTTGTGATCAAATATATATATTTTTCTCACAAATATACATACTTAATATCCCTTTTTATTCTTGAAGAAATCCGCATTTCTTAACACAAAAGTTTGGGAAACCTTGGTAAATGTTTTTAGATGCATTTTTAGGGAATAAGTTTCTCAAAAACTTATATCTTTCTAGGTGTCAAAATTTATAAAAATTTTGGCAGAGTTTCCCCTAAAAATGAAGGTTTCCCATGTTTTCAAAACATGTGTTTATTTTCTTTTAAAACATCATCAACAATCAACAATCACACTCTCAACAATATTTTTTCTCTATTTCATGAACTTGGAAATTTATAAAAAAAAAATGTGTAGTAACTTACTAGTGTATTTAGTAAGTCTTGTTACCCCTTTAAAGTGTGGTTGCTTCTTTAAAACTCCCTTTTTAAAGAATATGATTCTTTACAACTTATGTTCATGTTTTCTAAAAATACTTCTTCATGTATTTTTCTTGTTACACGTGTGCTTCTTTACTTTGTTAATCACTAGCTTTTAAGCTAGGGAAGATCAAGAGTATAAATGAGGTGGTTAATAGCAAGTAGAGAAGGTCCTTGACAATCCGTGAGCTCCACGCTTCGTGATTCACCTTGTAGCACCTTGTTGTACCCTTGGAAAGCTTGGACAAGAATCGAAAATGGGGAGTGTGTGTGGAGCTATGTTCAGCCGAGAGAGGAAGGGCAAGAGGAGAGAGATGTGGAGTGGTGTTTGATGAAGATCTTGATGTGTACTTATAATCTCTAAACCCTTCTAACTAATGGTCCTTGTGTCTTCCATAGTACTAACAAGATCATGTAAATTCCAATGCAAGATTGTGGAGGTTTAAGCAAAATCTTGCAAGATTATGGTGGGGTCCTTAAGTGGGCCGATTACAATCAAGGGGGGGTTAAATGTAAATTGTTGGGTAAGTAGGTGATTTAGTGGAAGGTGTTAAGTGTAAGACTTGTGTTTAATGTATTTCATGTATTATGCAATATGTTAGAGTGCTCGGGAACCAATACTAGCTCAGAAAAATAAAAACAATGCTTTTAGCAATATTTTGGTGTTCCGGGTAATGTCCGGTTGTTCGATTAGATACCGTCCCGTTAAAATGCTAAATTGCACCATTTAGTGTCTTTTAAGTATTCTTTTGTGACACTTTCAATTCCCAACACTCAGGGAAGTATTCTGGATCAATTTGTCATATTTTTGCATGCTACAATCTTGTCATTTGCTGAATTTTGCTGAATTATATAAAATTCAGCTTTTAAAGTGTATTTCGGGTGCTTTTTAGTGCGTATTTTAGCTTCCGGAAAGTATATTTATAAACCCTTGTATGTGCTCTTGGGTTTTAATGTATTCTTGTTATTGGACCTACACCTAGGCTCCAATTCTATTGTCTAACTGCTTTCTGCAGAATTGTTGACACAATGTGTCTTACCGGTGAGTTTACTAATATTTTTGATGCAACGCTATCATAAAGTAATTCTTGTAATATAAAACGTACATGAATTCACTTGCATGGAATTCAGAAATTTATTTGTCTGGTAACGGTGTCAATTCTGTTCTGTGTATCATTAGAACTATCTCGTGTTGCATGTAGCAACGAATAAAGTCTTGTATCATGAAATGCCATTGTATGTATATAACAGTAATCAATAATTCATTTGTCTTGTAAACTAGACCAAGCACAATTATTTAAGCACAGATTACTGTTCAATTAGTGTACGAAATGTACGGAAAAGTGACGGTTGTCACATACTAACCAATCCATTCCTAACACCACATCGAATCCAGCTAAATTCATAGGTAACAAGTTTGCAAAAAATTTATGGCCTAAGAGTTCTATCTTTTCTTCTCGCAAGACCTTATCTATGTTAACAGAATTCCCACCTGCCGTTTCTACAGTGAAAATCTGCCTAAGGTTGGTTAAGGGTAGGTTAAGAGCTTGGCAGAATGAAGTATTTATAAATCTTTGGTTTGCACCAGAGTCAAATAATACTTTTGCATAAACGTTGTGAATTAGGAATGTACCAGCTATCACATCAGGGATTAGCTCTGCTTCTTGGGTAGTCAACTGGAATGCTCTTGCATTCTTTTTGGTAGTTCCGTCTGCAGGTTTGGCTTTGTTATCAGCTGGTTTGACCAATTTAGGACAGTCTGGTCTAAAATGTCCAGCTTCTCCACAGTTGAAGCAGATTGTTGATTTCTTCCTTCTGCAATCTTCTTCTTGATGCCCCGGAATTTTGCAGAAATTGGAATACCCTTTGCATCTTCCAAAATGCTTTCTTTTACAGGTATTGCAAAATGGAGCAGTTGAAGATTGCCTGGTTCCCTTTTTCTTGAAATTACTACGAGAGTAAAATGCACGGATAGTCCCTGTGGTTTTGCAAAGTTTCAGCTATAGTCCCCAGATTTTGGAAATTACACTCATACTCCCTGTGGTTTGACAGTTTGTTACGCTGATAGTCCCTGGAGTGGATGTGGGTTAGTTTTCTCAGTTAAGTTGGTGTGAAATGACTATAATACCCTTAATATAAAATAAAATAAACAAATCAAGTATTTAAATATATAAAACATATATGTATTTTAGTTAAAGGGTTAATGTTTCAGCTTAGGATTTAACTCTCTCTCTCTCTCTCTCTCTCTCACACTAAAAACCACCACCACCGTCACCTCCCCTGCCGCCATCACCACTCCCCACCACCGCCATCCCCTTCCACCACCACACCTCCGCCTCCTAAACCCATACCCGCCTCCACCATCAACCACCCATCCCCAAATCAGAAACAGATTTCAAGATGAAGTGTGGTGTACATGAAATTTGAATTGTTGTTGCAGGTTTCAGAAGAAAGAAGCACACGAAATCTGATTTGCTATTGAACCTGAAATAGTTTGTTGATGATGAAGAAATCTGATTGAACTCGAGGTTTCAGATCTGAATCTGAAATAGTTTGGCGGCAGATGGTGGTGACTGGTGAGTGAATTTACTTGTCCGATTCAACCCTTAACCTGTTAATCGACTGAATTTACCTTTTATGTTAACATTAGCACCCATCATCACCTTCCTGTTCACCAATACTGGAAACCCTATGAACAAATCAGATCCATCCATCGCTGCTGCAGATAGATCCGACCACTGCTACAGTTACCACCGTCTCCAACCATCTTTTAGGGCCTTTTATGCGTCTCTCTCTCTCTCTGATTGATCTGTCTCTCTCTCTCCTGGTTGATTTGTCTCCCTCTCTTCTCGTTTCTCTCTTTAAATGTGGTTGACGGTGAGTTCTGAAATGGATGAGGGAATTAAGGTGGTAGAGATGTTGATGGTGGTGGAGTGGCAGGTGGTGGCGGCAGATGGTGGTGACTGGTGAGTGAGTGTTTGTGTGTGCGTGAGATGAAAGAGATACAAGGGTTTAAAGGGTTAATGTTTTAATTTAATCCTAAGGGTATTATAGTCATTTCACACCAACTTAACTGAGAAAACTAACCCACATCCACTCCAGGGACTATCAGCGTAACAAACTGTCAAACCACAGGGACTATGAGTGTAATTTCCAAAATCTGGGGACTATAGCTGAAACTTTGCAAAACCACAGGGACTATCCGTGCATTTTACTCTTACTACTATTACCCACACGGAATCCTTGGGTAATCTTTTGGGCCACTTCCTTCCTCCGGATTTCTTCTCTTGTACGTACCAGCCCGTCGGTCAAGGTGTTGGCTAATTCCACAGCATCGTCAATAGTGCGGGGTCTCGCAGCTTTGACGATATCCCGAATCTCGCTAATCAAACCCCAAATATAGCGAGAAATAAGTACCGGTTCTGGCGAGGCCAGAGTTGGTACAACTCTAGCATACTCGAAGAATGTCGAAGTATACCCTCGACAGTCTACATCCACCATCCGGTGGTTCAGGAACCTATTTGCCATTTGTTCCTTTTCGTATTCGGGACAGAATTTTCTTTCCACCAGAGTTTTAAATTCTTCCCAATTCATGGCATAGGCCGCATCGCTTCCCTTGGCTTGTAATACCGTATTCCACCATTCTAGCGACCCTTCTTTAAAAAGATGTGACGCGTACATGGCCTTATCTTCCTCGGCACATTTACTTATTTTAATTACTGCTTCGGTTTTCTCTAACCAACACAGTGCAGCAGTCGCCCCTTCGTTGCCGGCAAATTCAACCGGTTTACAGGCAAGAAATTCCTTGTAAGTGCAACCAGGCGTTGCAGCTTTCATTTTTTTAGGGAATGGGGCTTGCATTCCATCATTATTGTTATTATTATTGTTGCCGCCTCCATTTACACTATTACTGAAATTGTCGCCGTGAGTACGTTTGCTGGGAATAATTGGTTCAGGTTCAACTGGATTTCGGGCAGCAGCAAGGATTGTTGGAATAACATTAGCTATTCCTTGAGCAACGATATTTTCTATATCTTGCCTATTAAGAAATTGATCTTCATGGTTTTGCTCGGATTGGTTAACTTCGTTAACTGGTTCATTACCAGCTTGTTCCATCTGGTAATTAATATATATAAGTTATTGGCACAAAATAAATAACAACCAAACACAATACAATAATCGCACATAATCATGTCAACACATATAGCCAAAATTGTCGACTTTGCGACTTCCATATTTATATATTTTAGTATGCATTCGTACACACCAAATATTTTATAAAAGTTTTATTTTAAGTTATTTTACATGATTATATTTTTATTAATATTTATTATTATTAAACATATATAGCCACACAACCACAAACGATCCCATCAGCTGGCACTTCAGAAACGACGTTCCATCTCGTCGTATTTCCATGATATCCTCTCCCCCACTTCCCGGATTCTATTTCCTGCGTCCATCAGCTCCTCGCCATAGTGGCGGAGTTCAGCCAGATTTTCTGTGCTCATAGGTGGATTTAGTGGAGGCTCGGGGTCAAACTGGGGGAAAAAGGTGTTAGGGTTATTTAAGAGATTCTGGAATTGCCAGTCAGTTGTCCACCATTTTTCTAGCTCTCCTGGTAGAGGTCGGGGGTGGATAATAGGATCTGGGATAGCAGGTTCCAGATTAACTGGAAGTTGTGGTTCCGCTGGGTAATTGAAGAGGTTTTCATCGGCAGGTCCGATGAGGTCACTATTTGCCAGTTGACGGTCCAGCTCCTCACAGGGTGGCATTTCCTGGGCTTGCCCTGAACTTTCCCCGATCTATATTTCTTTGCCTTTATCCTTGGAATCCTCAGTCTTTATAACTTTCTATGTCGCTGGTTTCTTCCTACGCATACGCCTCCAGCCTACGAGTCTTCTTCTCTTTTTCGGTTTTGGTTTCTCCTAAGGTTGGGCTTGAAATACTATTGGCTCTTCAGTATCAGCCTGGTAACCAGTGAAGGTACCAGTGGTATCCATATATGTGGTATGGATAGTAAAGTTTTGAAGTGCTTTTGATAGTTCATTCATGCTGTTAGCGTACATGAAGAAACACACAAAATTTTAAGTTAAAATTTTGTAAATTAAGTTTTAATAGAATCACAGAATGGCAATCAGAAAATTTAAGTATTTCTAAATACTTAATTGGCTTAAATCAGTGGCTATGATACCGCCTTTTTCTGTCACGGCCCCCGTCCCGGTTTTACCCGGTCCAGGAGCCGCGGGACAGAAACCCGTGGTATTTATTATTTGAGTTGACAGCGGAAGTTTAACAGGATCTTTTAAAACTTGAATATGCCCAATTATTTTATTTCATAATTTGGGACAAACCCCGTAATTTACAATAGAGGAATTTCACAAGGAAATTCCCTATTTTACAAAACATGTTTATTTATTTAACTGAGCCACCACTTCAAGCTTTATTAGTGCTCCGTAGCACTTTTCCTTGATTCACAGTAGGTCACCTGAAACATGTTTTAAAAATATTTTATCAGCGGGGAAATACTGGCGAGTCACTCAAATTTGATAAAACGACACATAGCTATGAATTACAGCATAAGAGCGATTACAATGGCTACTATGTTATTTTTATCTGACGCCGTGTCACAATCTTGTGACGATGGTCATACCACTATTGGGGGTCCTTTCACCCAAGTAGTGATGATTATCACTGTTAGGTTGATGAACCTAACCGTGAGAAATTATTAATGTGCACAATACCCCATTTGCCAGTGATTTAAGATAACCACGACTTAATCCCTATAATTATAACTCTTGAAAATAATTTGAGATTTAGTAAAACCATTGATAAAAAGAGAATGACTCACATTGCAAGTTTAGACGGGCAGAGTTTAGCCTACTGATAAGCCTGATAACCTAGTTTAAATAACAATGCACACGAAACTATGTCATTAACTTAATACAACATTTACGATAAGCTCACGAGATCAAAACCCTCACGACGAATGACAAAGTATAGCCTTGATTTAGGCAGCACTTAAACATCCATCGGATTAGTTTCAATCGATCGGACATTGTATCGTAGTAGTGATCGAGTTAATACCCTGTATTCGTAGCAGCGTTTCTCTACGTTAAAGTGTGATTTTGAGCAGTAAACTTCGTTTTTTATTGAAAATTTCGAGCACAGATGAACTACTCATGCACCAGCAATTTATAGCAACTTTTTGGGTTTTACGCGGCCCGCGTAAACCCTTGCTTGACTCTTACGCGACCCGCGAGGGCCACTTAGTCTACAACTAGGGCTAGCGTGTCACACCTAGGTCTGCCACGTGTGCGACACGTGGCCTGGAATGCTTATCCGGTCAACTTTAAGTTGACGCGGCCGGCGTAAGCCTAAACTTACATTTACGCGGCCCGCCTGAAATCAAGAATCATTATTTTCTTGGTTTTTCATGCGTACTAGGATTTCAAGGGTCCGGATTTTCACTTACGGGTCATTTTTGGACATTTTTGCAGGTCCTTACACATAGGTTGTCGATCTATCTCTGGTTCAACCATAGATACCCAGGCATGTTGTATGTTTTGTATTTTTATTCGATCTTTTACCTTTTCAGCCATTTCCCTTCGCACAATTGCTCCTTTTTGAATGGCATTCACACAATTTAGAATGGCATTCACATTCTAGAAGGTACCAAAGCACCACATGTGCCTGTGACATGCGTACGTGTGTGAGATGGTGTTTTTAAGGCTTCTCACTTGTTAATTTGGCTAAGGGAATTAGAGAACCCCCACTTGTATATCACTCCATGATTTCACCTATTTCACCAATTCCACTAACTTCCTTCCAATTTATAAATTTTCAACGTTTCAAATAAAAACCTTTCAATATTGATATCTTATTCATCTGAGTTATGTTGTGTATATATATTTTTTTTTCATCGTAAAGCTCTCACATAATAGAATACAAATCCAATGAATAATAATCTCATATAATTATATGTGTTCAAAGTTAGTAAAAAACACTATTTTAATATGTTCCAAAACTTTGACAATAATATCAGGGAGAAACACATAATAATATCAAATCACCTAGTATTATCCACAAATAATGCATCCTTATATAAACAAAATCCTAATTTTAATAACGTTTTGACGTTTACCCATACACACTGTACTGTAAAACCCAATAAACACAGGTATAAAGCAAGAGCACCGTCCTGTAAAACCCAAATATACAAAATCATATTATCATCTATTTAAGATAAAAAAAAAATATCTACAATCTTTTTTATACAATTGTCCATAACTATTAATTCATAAATGTCGGCACAAGAGTACTTTATTAGTGTTAGAAGGATGCCACGGGTCTTTTTCCGCGTTTACAACTTTGGTCCCTTAATAGAAAGCACATGTATAAAGCAAGAGCTGTTTGTAGAGATGACCGACGCAAACCAGCGGCGGCGGTAATGGTTGTCTCCAACGATGGCAATGGCTGCAAGGCCGGCCGTGAGAATTTGTGTATCATGTTCGAGCTCGAAAAAACGTGCCCTTAGGCCTTAATGAAATTAGGTATTGAGCTCACTAAAAGTCTAAACCTAATGCCAATGTGCGAATAACTAATCTAAACCATAATAATAGTTTTGTAAGTGGGTCTATGTTGGTGTTTGTATGAGTATACCCTATTAAAAAAATATTTAACATATACATATCGGGTTTTTTTTTCATAAAATAACGTGCCCTTCGAAATATCAGGCTGTGGCTGGTGGTCCTCCCCGCCCACCCCCAGGGCCGACCATGACTGGCTGTCGTCATCTTCAGCGGCTTTGACATTGATGGAGACGGAAAAAGGAAGGCGGTTTTGACCCACGTTTGTAACTAACCGTTTTGACTCGAAGTACACGACCACCAGGCTTTCGGCGATGACCACGGTGGCCAACCACCACCGCTAGAGATGGAAAAAGGAAGGCGGCTAGGCGGTTGTACTGTGGTGGCGGTATGCAGTCAGAAAAAAAAGGTTTTTTTTGGAGATAAGATAGAATCGGGAAACCCTTGCATGTGACGTGTGAGTTTAGTTGGTACGCGGTGGAGGTTAGAAGGTAGTGGCTACCACGTTCTGAAAAAGGAAGCTGGGAAAGAGCGAAGAAAGTAGTTGTTTTCGGTTGTCTTCCTCGGCGACGGCGGCGGCGTCTCAACCCGGTGCCACCACTAATTTATTCAGTCACAAAAAAACGCCACCCATTACCTCCGGAGAATACGATCGTTCTAGAGAGAGAAGGAGACAGTGAGGTTAAAGCTTTGAAGTGTTTTTCACGTGATCTCTGAAAAAAAGTATACTACAATTTCCAACTTGCAAATTGCAGCTTATATTTTGGGAAAAAAATAACTGTAGTAAAAAACAGGGTTTTTGTATTTGAAGAAGTCCGGTTAACTTGCTAGCTTTTCCCAGGTACATTTTATTCAAATCAAAATAAATATTTTAGGTGACATATTGTGTTTCTATGTTTTCAAAATGCATATTCATTAATTCCATTGATTATCAAATTAGATGAGTGACAACATATTAGGTTTCTATAATATAATATAAAATATTAGTATGAAATTGAAAAAAATTGCTAAAGATTTAGAAATAAACACATATATTTTAAATCGTTGGTGGATAAATTTGAAACTTAAAACCTACATAGTGACTCATCAATGCATGTAGTAATTCTCTACATATACATTTACAAGTTAAAAGGAATACTGCCAGCTCTACATATACATTTACAAGTTAAAAGGAATAGTGCCAGGCAGCTTGCCTGCCACTTTCCTATTGAACCAACCCATTTTTAATTTAATTTTATTCACAGTTTAAAATTACGCTTTCGTCCTTTGTTTAAAATTACGTTTTTACCCCCATGTCATATTAAAATTATAACTTTGCCCCTAGCTCAAAATTACGCTTTTCCCCTCAGGTCAAAAACTCATTTTTAATTGTGTTCCCATATTAAAATTACGGTTTCGCCCTCCGTTTAAAATTACGTTTCCGCCCCCAGTTCAAAATAAAATGTTGTTTTTCCCTCTACCTCAAAATTACGATTCTGCCCTCATCTCCAAATTACGTTTTTGCTCACAGTTCAAATATTTTCAAATTGAGGGAATAGTGCCAGGCAGCTTGCCTGACACTTCCCTATTGGACCAACCCATTTTTTTAATTTTATTCCCAGTTTAAAATTACGCTTTCGTCTTTCGTTTTTGCCCCCAGCTCAAAATAAAATTATAATTTTGCCCCCAGCTCAAAATTACACTTTTGCCCTCGGTTCAAAAACTCATTTTTAATTTTGTTCCCAGTTTAAAATTACGGTTTCGCCCTCCGTATAAAATTACGTTTTGCCCCCAGTTCAAAATAAAATGTTGTTTTTCCTCTAGCTAAAAATTACGATTCTGCCCTCCGCTCAAATTACGTTTTTGCCCACAGTTCAAAATAAAATTATGTTTTTCCCCCCTAGCTCAAAATTATGATTTTCCTCTCAGTTTAGAATTATAATTTCACATCCGGTTCAAAATATAATTACGATTTTGCCCTCTGTACAGACATACATGTTATGAGAGAGAAATATTCGGCTTATTGCCTCGCAACGCAGGCGGGGCAAAAACTAGTGTATAACAAAATGAAAAACCTCTAGAAAAAAATGTATGTAGTAATGTGTAACAAAATAAAAACCCTAGAAACAATAAAGAGTAAACTGCCATTTTGGTCCCTGTGGTTTGGGTAGTTTTGTCATTTTAGTCCAAATCTCATACTTTTTAAATCTGGGTCTCTGTGGTTTCACTTTTATTGTCATTTTAGTCCAAAATTCAAAAACCCTCATTTTTTACTGTTTCAACATGCCTATTTTGTCTTTTTGTGCAGGGACATTTTGGTCATTTGAAATTATTATACAATTTTATAATACATTAAATGCCATCATCTTCTTCACACCAGACCATCATCTTCTCCACCCACACTGCACCACCACCACCACCCCCATTGCACCACCACCATCCCCACCGCACCACCACCATCCCAACCGTCGTCGGCACCTGCAACCACCCCTCACAACCTAACCACCTGCAATGACCCGTCACACCCAGCGGCACTTTTTAGATCTACGGTGTGGGCTACGATCAGAGATGCTTTGTGATTTCTTGAGTCCTCACAGAGTGAAAACTACCGCAACAAACTCGAAAACACACCGGAAACATATGATTTTGCATCAAAACAACCGCATCTGATACAAAAACTGTCAAAAGATAAAACCCTAAAATCCTTCATCAACCGCACACCCTTTCTCCCTCATCTGATCAGAACCCTCCAGTCGCCGGAGCACCCCCCGGCCGTCGTTCCTGCCGTCGTGCAGAACCACCTCCACCATCTTCAACCTCTAGTAGCCTAACATCATCATTGTCCTGTTATCCAGCAGAACACCGAAATCAGTCTTCAGAAAAAAATGAAAAAGGACGAGGGAAACAGAGAGAAGTGTTACCGGTAAAACAACTCGTCGGACCAAAAACCGTGCCGCCGCCGTCGTGGCTCCGCTGTCTCCCCTGCTCCAGTCTCTCTCTCATCGCCGTCACTCTCTTTCTTCGCCATCTCTCTCTCTTTCTCTCTCTCTCTGTCTCTCCGTTTCTTCGTCGTGCCACCACTAGACGGTGGTGGTGGTGGTCGGCCGGTACACAGATCAAAGAGAGGGGTGGTTTAGGGGGTTTGGATGTGTGGTGAGGTACGAGAGAGCGAGAGAGGGTGCGTAAAGGAGGGTATTTATTTGGGGGGTTTTTTAATTAAGAAAATGTTTTAATGAAGTGTACTTAGACAAATATATCTCTCCACAAAAAGACAAAAAATGCATGTTGGAACAGTAAAAAATGAGAGTTTTTGAGATTTGGACTAAAATGGCAACAAAATGCAAACCACAGGGACTCAGATTTAAAAAAAATTGAGATTTGAACTAAAATGACAAAACTGCCCAAACCACATGACCAAAATGTCAGTTTACTCAAAAATAAATGAGGTTAGTGAGGTATGAACATGTGAGGTTTATATCACATCTTTCACTATTTGATCTGTATAGACATATATTTAACTAGTTAATACCCGCCCGCGTTGCGGGGCGATGGCCGAATAATGAGCGAGTGTTAGGCAGCTCATTGACATGAAAAACAATTAAATTGAGTTAACCAATTGAAACAAAACACTGTTATAGTTTTGATTAAAAAAAACTAATACAATGGCAATATTGTAATTTTTAACTTAGGGAAAGTTGTATTTTTTTTACTGGGGTAAAATCGTAATTTACCAAAAGTTAAAGTGATGGTAGTACTGTAAATTTGAACCAGGGGCAAAATTGTAAATTTTCACAGAGGCAAATTCGTAATTTTGAACTTGCGGTAACAACGTAATATAAATTTGAACTAAGGGCACAATCGTAATTTTAAGCTATTGTAATTTTAAGCTGGAGGCAAAATCACAATTTTATTTTGAACCGAGGACAAAATTGTAATTTTGAGTTGGGGGCAAAAGCATAATTTTGTTTTGAACTGGGGAAAAACGTAATTTTAAACTGAGGGCGAAATCATAATTTTTTAAACGGGGAAAAATCACATTTTTGAACAGGCAAAATCATAATTTTTAGCTAGGGGCAAAAACAAAATTTTATTTTGAACTGGGGACGAAAAGGTAATTCTGAGCTGAGGGCAAAACCACAATTTTATTTTGAATCGAGGGAAAAATCGTAATTTTGAGCTGTGGACAAAAGCGTAATTTTATTTTGAGTTGGGGGCATAACCGTAATTTTAAAGAGGGGCAAAACCGTAATTTTAAAATGGATATAAAATATAAACTGGTTGGTCCAATAGGGGAGGGCCAGGCAAAATCGAAATTTTGAATTAAGGGCAAAATCGTAATTTTGAAATAAGGGCAAAATCGTAATTTTGAATTAAGGGCAAAATCGTAATTTTAAGTTAAGCTGGAGACAAAGCGATAATTTTAAACAGAGGAAAAAACATAAGAGTGCCTGGCACTGGCACTATTCCCTGGTTTGTTAAATGTATCTATAGGAAATAGACTTAAATATATTCTTACTTTTTTTCATATACTATATATAATATATTGAGGGCTGTTTGGCTAAGCTTATTTTTTCGACTTATTTACTTATTTGCTTATTTGAAATGCAAATAAGTCATAATGGAATGACTTATTTACTTATTTCTCTCACATAATAAGCTTACCCAAACACCTTTTAACTTTTCAAAAAGTAAATAAGTAAATAAATCACTAAAATAAGCTTAGCCAAACAGCCCCTGAGTCTACATAATTTACGATCTTCAGTTCATTTAAATTTTAAGTAATTTAATTTCTTTCTGATAAATTGTATTAGTTTATTTGTTTTAATGAATTACATACGTAGTTGTGTTTAACTTTTTTCCTCTACTACCGTAACGAACCAAAACATTATCAACTGCATTATCCGCTGCGAAGCGCGAGTAAATTAACTGGTTTACTCTCATTAAGTAAAGTAGATAGGATGATGAGAAACATCTATTTACGAGTGACGGAGTAGCAAGACACGTCGATATAAACGGATGCAAACCTATTTATATTCCCCTCTTTATTCCCTTTTCTGTTCCCAATCTGCACTCACTCCACCTTCATCTCCAAACCCTAAAACCTTCTATTTCTCAATCTCCAAATCAGGCTTTCCATATGGCTACCTCCACCACCAGCACCGTCTATATCAACGTCATCGAAGACGTCATCAACAAAGTCCGCGAAGAATTCATCAACAATGGAGGTCCCGGTGAAGGCGTTCTCAACGAACTTCAAGGAGTCAGTTTTTCTTGCCCTGTTTTTCACCTCATTTCTCTCTATTTATCTCTAATTTCAGTTTTGATTGTATCCGGTGATGTGTTGTTTAGTGTAGATCTGGTTTTATTAGGTTTTGTAGCCTTGTTAGGTTTCGTTGACGTGAATTTCAACTAACTTCAAGGATTCAGTTTGTTTTTTTGACCTAATTTTCCTATATTTATTCTCTAATTTTAGTTTTGATGATTGTATCCGGTGATGTGTTGTTTAGTGTAGATCTGGTTTTGTTAGGTTTTGGTAGCGTTGTTTGTTTTCGTTGACGTGAATTTTAACGAACTTCAAGGAGTCAGTTTGTTTTGACTTAATTTTTCACCTGATTTGTCTCTATTTATCTCTGATTTACCTCTAATTTCAGTTTTGATTACATCCGGTGATGTGTGGTTTAGTGCAGATCTGGTTTTGTTAGGTTTTGATAGCGTTGTGCGATTTAGTTGACGTGAATTTTCCGGAACTTTAAGGAGTCAGTTTATTTTGACCTAGTTTTTCACTAGTTTTTCATCAAGTATTCGCTAATTTCAGTTTTGATTGTATCCGGTGATGTGTTGTTTAGTGTAGATCTAGTTTTATTAGGTTTTGGTAGCGTTGTTTGTTTTCATTGACGTGAATTTCAACTAACTTCAAGGAGTCAGTTTGTTATGACCTAATTTTTCTATAATTATTCTCTAGTTTCATTTTTGATAGTTTTGATTGTATCCGGTGATGTGTTGCTTAGTGTAGATCTGGTTTTGTTAGATTTTGCTATCGTTGTTTGATTTCATTGATGTCAATTTCAGCGAACTTCAAGGAGCCAGTCTGTTATGACCTATTTTTTCTCTAATTTTTCATTAATTATTCTCCAATTTTGGTTTTGATTGTATTCGGTTATGTGTTGTCTAGTGTAGATCTGGTTTTGTTAGGTTTGGTAGCGTTGTTTGATTTCGTTGACGTGAATTTCAACAAACTTCAAGGAGTCAGTTTGTTTTGACTTAATTTTTCTCTAGTTTTGTCTCAATTATAAGTTTTTATAGTTTTGAATCTTTTGATTCTATCTGGTCATGTGTTGTTTAGTGTAGATCTAGTTTTGTTAGGTTTTGGTAGCGTTGTTTGATTTCGTTGACGTGAATTTTGTGGAGTTTTGTTTGGATATGTGAGTGTGAAATTGAGAAATCAGTGTTGATTGGTTGCTGTTTTTGGTGGTTTGGTTAGTTGTGGGAGTTGAAGATGATGCAAGCTGGTGCTATAGTTGCTCCGATCGATAGATCTGCTGTTGCGAAATCGATGGCGCCTGGTGCTGTTGCGAACACTGTTCATGATCTGAATGTGCCGTATGAAGGTCCGGACGAGTACGAGACTCCTACGGCTGATTTGCTTTTTCCTCCAGTGAGTAACTGTCTTGTGGTTATGTGAAATATTGTTTGTTTGTAAACTGGTTCAATTGGAATTCGGAATATTCGATGCTTAAGTTTTTCAACTTTGCAACTGAACGAATGTCCCTGCGATTGTTATCTGCAGACGCCGTTGCAGACTCCAATGCAAACACCCTTGCCTGGTCAAACACCATTACCGGGAACAGCTCCAACGCCATTGCCAGGGACCATGGAGAATTCATACAATATACCTACCGGAGGCACTCCCATCACCCCAAGTGATTATTCTTCTATAAATGAGAATGGAGCTTCAGACAGAGTTGGAAGACCCAGCGCGTACATGGCAAGTGGTTTTTCTTTTATCCTTTTTATTGGTTTTGCAATATGTATTTTTAGCCAAAGTTATTCCATCCGTTATGTATATTTGTTATTACATTGGTTCCATAGTTATTAACTATAGCAGCAAGCTACCTATACGCCATGTAGCGATAGCGATCAAATAGCGGGCACTATCTTATGTTTAGCGACACACTAGGAAAAAAAATTAGAAATATTAAAAAATGTATATTATATCCAAATAAGCTTTTTTTTTGTATGCTTAACAAAAAACCTAGAATCCTGCTATTTTATACCTATAAAATCCCGCTATTTATATCAAAGCAGAAAACAAAAACAAAAAAAAACCCTAAAATCCCGTTGTTGCCCGCTATGGAGGCACCAAAATCAAATAGCGACACATGAGTGATACGCGACGCTATTCGCTATAGTGCTCGCTAAGAGCGCTATTAATAACTATGATTGGTTCTTTTGTCTGTCGATGATTGTAAGGGACTAAGGGTACTCTAAATATCCAATTATAAGAAAAATCTGTTTGATCTAGTTTGTTTTGTGATTGAAGTTTAGACTTTATAAAATTTCATTTTTTCTGTACAGCAAGCACCATCTCCTTGGATGAACCAAAGGCCCCCTCTAGACGTGAATGTTGGTAAGATTTCTCTGAATGGTGCTATTAAACATGTAGATAAATTTAAATATATGTAATTATGTATGCATCATATATATTTATGCTATTTTATGATTTTATTATATGTATATTGTTTCAGCTTACGTGGAAGGCCGTGAAGACGTGGACAGAGGAGCAGCCAATCAACCACAAACTCAGGTTACGATAGCAATATTATTATCATTATTATGGAATAATGAGCTCTATTTTTATAGTTTTATGTTTAGAGGTAAAGATAAATTGTGCTGACGTACTTTTCTTCTTATCTTAATTATGACATTATTGTAATGTGATTGTAATATATAACCTGGATCGCTATAGCGCGCTATGTAGCGTATAGGTATAGTCTCGCTATTAGGCTTGTAGCGATGAATAGCAAGAATAGCGACACTCTATTTTTTTTTAATAAAAATAGCAATTAAATATAGCTATAAAATAGCTGGAATTTAGGTTTTTGTTAAATATACATGTAAAATAGCATATATACCAGAGTATTTTGAGATGATATACATATAAAATTAATTTTTTTCCCAGTGTAACGCTATTTATAAAATAGCCGCCCGCTATTTATCGCTATTCGCTATGTAGCATATAGGTACCTTATTGCTATTTGCCGCTATTCGCCATTACAACTATGAGGTAAAGACAAATTGTGCTGACATACGTTTCTCCTTATCTTAGTTATGACATTATTGTAATGTGATTGTAATTTATAACCTCAACCACAAGTTTACTTTTAATTGACATAGAATTGAAAGCCACATCATTTACTTAAAAGTGTTTGTATCACGAAAGGCAAAAAGGTCAAACAACATGTACATAAATTCATTTATCTTCATTAAAGTTGTCATTATAAAGAATACCATTTCTCCAATTTATAAAGAATACCATTTCTTTATAAAGGTCAAACAACATGTTTCTGTGTTTTTAACCATATATAAAGAATACCATTTCTCCAATTTAGCTTAGTTGTTGGCTACAGGAAAAAAATGTTAGTTGTGTTATTTCTTTGTTAGCTAATCTATTAATTTGTTACAAAAGAAAGTTATAAGCTCATAAGCCATGTTCATTTTCTTTTTATGTTCTATGTTTAATGTTTCATACCGTGCATTTAAAAGTTTATTTTTAGCTTGCAAAACCATAAGCTTGAGAGTAACCGTGTGCTACTCCTGGACTGTTGATATTGTATGGTATAAGTTGGTTCTTATACCACCCTTTGGAAGGCTGGGTTAGTTTGTTTACATTTGTATTAATTTATAAAATTATTTTGTTTGCATTTATACTAATTTTTAGGGCCACTTTCTTTCTAATGTGAATAAAAAATACCTCCCATGGGCATCTTGTATAAAGGATCTAGGGACTAAACTGATCATATATATAATATTTTATAGGAGTGTTTGTTATTGATTATAATCTTTTAATTGTAGGATTTCTTTCATTTAACCGCTGGAAAACGTAAGCGGGATGAGTTGCCTCCTCAATATCGTCCAGGTGGATATATCCCTCAGCAAGATGGAGCTGCAGATGTGTTAACTGATAAACTTGAGGTAAACACTACTTTTTGGTGACTAAGTATATATTATAAGTTTTAGACAAAATTGCACAAAACAACCTTTATGTATTATCAAAACTGCACATTAAAATTCGCCAAAAACAACCTTTAACTTCATATTTTGATATAGGGATCAACCTTTCACACAAACGATGTTTGTTTTTCTGGTTAACACCCCTCACATGCAATGCATGTTAGGGTATTAATGTCATTTCACCCCTCATTGCTGCACATATGATCTTCACATTTCACAACCTCGTAAATCAAACAAACCCATCTTCTCTTCCACCCCACGGCCACACACCTGCACCTCCGTCACCTGAAAATTCCCCCGGTTAATAATTGTCAACGGATAGATATAGAGAGAGATTTAGAGAGAAAGTCAGAAGGAAGAAGGATGGGAGAGAGAGTGATGTCAGAGATAGAGTGGAGATCAGTGTTGCGGAGGTGGTTACCGGTGACAGTGATGACCGGTGGTGTTGTTATGGGTTTCCGGTGTTAAGCGATGGTTTTGATTTTGAAATCACCTTGTATCGATTAATAAACTTATATGGAACCATTCTTTCAGATTTTGAAGTACGTATTTAATAAAAAAATGTTACCATATTTGTGTGGTGCCTACTGTATGGAGGGTTTTTCGATGTTTCTTTGTGTAATCTTTCTCATTGTTTCTGTTGCATTATTCAAACTTGAAGGTTTATGTTACATGCTTTAACAAATCACAATTTAGTTGGGAAGTGTTTTGCTGAACAAACAAGTGAACCAAGATTCAGTTCTGTTGACAAACAACTCCACCACCAACCACCGCTGTTCACCGTCATCCACCACCGTAAACAACCAACCTGTTCGCTGCACCACTCTAACACCACCATCCACGCGTTAAATCCACCACCTCCGACTTCACCACTATACCATCTGCAAACCACCCAAACAACCACCCACGACCAAACCAACCATAACCACCCAACACCGCCGCACCGTTGTTGTTGCTGTTGTGTATATAGAAGAAAGCAGTAGCTGGTGTGGCTGCTGTTGTTTTATCAACACGATAAGTTAGAGAGAGGGAATAGAAAGAGCGGTTGTGTTATTTCGAATAGATAGGGCTTGTGTGGAGTTGCAGAGAGAGAGGTTTTTAACAAAAAGAACAAATAAAGGGTTTTAAAATGACTAAAATATTCTCACATGCAAAGCATGTGAGGTGACTTAACCAAGAAATTTAATGGTGTTAGTCTAAAAGGTTGACCCTTGTATCAAAATTTGAAGTTAAAGATTGTTTTTGGTGAAATTTAAACTGAAAGGTATAATGTGCAGTTTTGATAATACATAAAGGTTGTTTTGTACGATTTTGTCTAATTTTTAAATTAATTAAAAACATGTTTTGAAGACGTGGTGAACATTGAAATGAATTACTGACATAAGTTTTAAGGGACATGAATGATGTGATTTCTTTCTTATCTATTTCATCCTCTGTAGGTTGTTATTTTTTTCCCTTTTTTTGTATGATGACATATATGACCTATCTTTTGGTTCAGGTTGGTCAAGGAAGCAATCCTCAACCTGGTCATGGACTTAAGTTGACTCCTATGATTCCTCAACTAGATGGGCCTATTCCCGATCTATATGATGATGCACTTTCTACACCGAATGTAAGCATGCCCTTTTTAGATGTTATTTTTACTATTTAGTTCTCTTGCATAATCTATATATGTTCTAGGGTTGCTTATTTTCTATATATCTAGTTAAAAACTGAAGCTGTGCTTGGGTGGTTCTGTTCTTAATATAGTTTTCTGTATACAGTCACACACACACACACACACACACACACACACACACACACCTAGTTATTATCAGCATTAATGCATGAATTTAGTTTTAAAATAACAAAGTTCCAAAATTTAGCATGGGACTTCGAAGTATTAGATTATGAATTTGAAATATCATAGTTAGAACATTTAATTATGATTCGTATCTCGAATGAATAAGCAAACCTCTGTGAGTGTTAGCGTTCACGACTGTTAACCGATTGATTGCTTTCTTGTGACTGAAGATTTACAACTATCAAGGAGTAGTAAATGAAGACTACAATGTAGCAAACACACCTGCTCCACCAGGTAAATACATGTTATTTTTTACAGTGTTTTTATTGGGTCTGAATCTGGTATTTTGTGTTGTTTAAATCCGTTCAGAGCTACAAGCACCGACTCCTGCTTTGATCAATCAAAATGACGCTTTAGATGATGATGAAGACGAGCCTTTGAATGAAAATGACGATGATGATGATCTTGATGACGTGGACCAAGGCGAGGAACTAAATACTCAGCATTTGGTTCTTGCTCAGTTCGACAAGGTATGTTATCTGTGGTCACGTGCGCACACACTTATGTTTGTGTGTGGTGCGTAAATGTGTGTTTTTGGAACTCAGATTGAAGGGAATTGACAAATGATTAATTGTTAGATCTATAGGGTTTTAAACTAAGGATTTTAGTCGTTAGAACGTTATAATTTTTATTTTGTTTGATTTTAGGATATAATTTCAACAATGATTTTGATGTTAATTTGTATTTTTAGAACATTTAAGTTTATGTTATTGAGTTTATGAATTTGGGTTAAAAATAAATACAAATTCATGAGGAAATTCATAGCTGAAGGAGATTAGGGTTAATTTTGTCATTTCACAGAACACTGTGACCAAAGTTGTTATGGGACAATGAAATTAAGGATGTCTACTACTCTACTTTGTTTAACATTATCTTATTATTTTCATGCATGCATTTTCTTTTATTATTTTCAGCAATTAAAAAGATATATATTTCAATTGAGCAGGTGACCAGAGCCAAGAGCAGGTGGAGGTGCACTCTCAAGGATGGCATCATGCATATAAACAACAAAGATGTTTTGTTCAATAAGGTCTGTTTTCTTTATTTCACAACATAATTTTTCTCTGATATTAGTTTTCTGCGTAAAAGTTAAATACTCACCATCTGCTCTGTCTCAGGCAACGGGAGAATTCGACTTCTGATTATGCGCAATAAAATTGAATATTGAACTTAGGGTGGGCCGGGCTAAAAAAACAAGTAGAGAAGTGAAGGTCTCTTTTTAAGTGAAAAAACGAAGTCGGTTGAGGTAATTGATGTTTATGAGATGGAGGGTTGGTTACCTGATGTATATAAAGTTGGAGAGCTTTTGGTTTGGTCCTAGTATTATTAATGGGCTTTATGTTTTTAGTCCCATGAAAAAAACCACGTGTCTTTCATGGGACAAGTAATTACGGTTATACCCTTTGGATTTTGCCACTTTTATATTAAACTGCATTATTTATTTAAATGTGATTAGAATACACAGTTAGTAGCCCAGGCATAGGGAAACATGTTTAGTCTGGGTAAACAGTTTTGTTTTTGTTTTCTGGGTTGAATTGGGCGGTAACTTAATTGAACGAGTTGAAACGGGCAGCCCAAAGATTTTGAATTCACAATGCGTCCAAATGGATCAGTAGTCGATTAGAAAATAGTCCAATTTTTTTTATTACCTTTCAAACAGACCACCTCCTACTGACCACTGCTGCCAGCATGTACCACTATCATCTAAAGCATACCGGCCAGCACCACCACCACCATAATGCAAACACGGTTAGCCATTGTCAATGTTGTCAACATCGGAGCTGATGAGACACCTACCTTCTAATCAGGGCCACTGTCATCGCCTCTACCAAAATATAAATAGGAAACCCTAGGGTAATGCATAACGCGACAAAACGACCAAACAATAGAATTGTGATGGAGGCTGTAGCAGTTAACTGCATAAAAGAAGTTTAGAATCGACGGTGATAGATAGAGAGTAGCGATGCATTTGTCTCTGTCGATGGTAAATAGAGTGGTGATGCATTTGTCTCTTATGTAACTAAGAAGAGGGGCAACATAAGGAGCTTTTATAATCTACATTCTAAAGTTGTATCAAAAGAAACTGATGGTGATACGTGAAGGAATGCGTCATTTGCAAGGACCAATCTTGCTCATAATTGTAGGCTACTAGTTTTGTTATGTCATGGGTTCATTAGATTGACATTCACTTCAGACTGGTGGGGTATGAGACGCGCCAGAAGAACTTCTGGCACAAATTTATAGTTAATTGTTGACGCCGGAGGATGTAACAAGGAACTCATACATTAAAGCACATTTTTAAGATATACCATCTTTAAAACTTTTGATCCATCGCATTCTCCTATGAACAAAATATGATGATGCTCTTCAATGACATCAACTCAAATTATTGGCTTTACAATCGCTTCATGGAGTCCTGGCTAAATGTCATTTATTTAAGTTTTTCTTTTAAAAAATATATGTTGACATGCCTTGTAATTGCAACAAAAATTTTAAAAACCACAAAAAAAAAACAATTTATTTATTAATTGGGGTATTATTATTTATTAATAATAATATTAATATACGCTAATGTTGATTAAAAATTAATTATATATTAAATAATTATATAACAAAAATCTCATACGAAAACCCTCTTCCCTGCAACTTCCCTTAGTAGATGCCCGTGACGGATAATCAAAGTTCCAAATTGATGACAACAAATGATACATTTATACGTTTTTGAGTTAATTACTGTTTTCGTCCTTGTGGTTTGTCAAAAATTACTATTTCAGTCCATTAGTTTAAAAATTGCGAAAGTGAAACCACAGGGACTGAAATGGTTACGAAAGTCAAACCACAGGGACTGAAATCGCAATTTTTAAACTAATGGACTGAAATAGTGATGTTTAACAAACCATATGGACGGAAACAGTAATTAACTCTACTTTTTTTTTTGCTTAAGGACAAATAAAACCTATGATATTTTCATGAGGACATTAGTTTACATTCTTTTGTCTGGTTTCAATGGTAAGAGCATCCCCAACAAGGGGTATTTTTTCTCATTTTTGAGGGTGTCTAGTTGGCACTTGGCACATGCCCAACCAATCATCTTCATTCTCTTACTTGCCCATCTCACAAACACATTTCTTCTCTCTCTCCTCTCTCCTCTCTACACTCACATAACTCACACCCATCCATTTTTCTCATTCTTCCTCACCAACATCTTCACACCCTCTCTCATCCACATCAATTTCTATCTCCCTAAAAACACCAACATATTCTCTTATTGTGGATGCTCTAAGGCTAGTGGGTATGGGGTCCGTCCCCCATGCGTCGAGGACCGGCGCCGCCTTGAACACCATCCCCCCCCCCCCCGGTCCCCGTCCTCTCCGTCTTGCTCTTGACGTTTGAGACGATCCAAAAACTGTGGGCCCCCTTGAATTGTTACCGTTAAATAAATAAAAAAAATTAATTTACCAAATTTAAACACAAAAACAACCGTCATATCCCCCAAATATATAAATTTCAAACCTTTTTTCATCTCCATTCACCATTTTAACCCATTTTTCTCATCTCTCTCCCTTTATTTTTTTATAAAACATCTTCTACTTTAATAAACTTATATTCTACCATGGATCCCATCAACAACCCGAACGTCCCCAACAACCCGAACAATCCCAACAACCCGACCCAACCGAATGTTTTCTCGGTTCCGGGATATTATCCGACGATCGAACCGAACCAATTCTCTCAATATTCGTCAAACGCCTTTGCCGCATTCCAACACTCACCTAACCAATTCTCTCAAAATCAAGCCCTTCAACAATTGATGATGCGGGGTGCTTTTAATCTCCAACCGAACCCGACGCAAACCGTTCAACCCCAACCGATCCCGATGCAACCCGTTCAACCCCAATCCGAACCCGACGAGGATGTGGAAGTTGTTCTCGAAACCTAACCGCAAAAAGAAAAAAAGGCAAACGATGAAAAGGCAAGCAAGTGGTGGGTGAGCAACCGTCCAAACCAAAGGCGAAACCGTGGACGCCAATCGAAGAAGAAGCCTTAGCTAAGGCTTACATAGGCACGTCTACACACCCGACAAAAGGTTCGTAAAACTAACTTTTTTTTTAAGTTTATATTTTTTAGAATTAGTGTTTTATTTTTTGTAACATATTTTTGTAACATATTTTATAGGTAATAATCAAACGGGTGACGGGTTTTGGAAGGCGGTTTTGGCGAAGTTCCTTGGGCTAATGGACCAAGGCCCGTATCGAGATATCGACTAGGTGTCATCAAAGTGGAGAAAAATGAACGGGTTAGTCAATAAGTTTTGCGAAGAATATAATAAAATATATTCAAGTGGGCGTCGTAGCGGCATGAGCGATGAGGATGTGTTTAAAAAGGCGTTGGAGATGTCACACCCCTTTCTAAGGCGGAAGCACGAGGTGTGATCCTGAAAGGTTCTCATTGCATACGAAAGGTAAACATATTACATGCTCATAAAATAACTCCAAATGCCATTATCATTACATAATTAAAACATAACATAGGTTAAGTGTTTACATCACAAGACAGCATATTGTCTGAAAAGTTTACACCTTATTTTAAAGACAAACATGAAGGTTTTGATTCTTATATCCCACACAAGATGGAATATAGAAACCAAATCCCACAAAAACAGGCATCGGAGTCTTGACACGACATGACTAAAACGAAAGCGACATCTTGGAGCAAGAGTAAAACCGCGCTCACATCTACCTTAGTTACCTGAAATACATGTAAGTTTTGGAAAATCGTCAACATAATGTTGGTGTGAATTCATGCAGATTTGTGAAAACATTTAAGCATTCGTTATGGAATGGTATGTAATTGTATGAAATAAGTATTTCTGTAAATGTAAGGAAATCGAGATCGCTAATGGTTTGCAAAGCCATTAACATGTGACACGACATAGGAAGCATCCAAACCATAGCCATTTTTAGTTGTCGATCCACGACTGTCGATTTACGACTAGAGACACAAAAGCACTACTTGGTAAAAGAGTGGCCAAGAGTGTGGTTGCCTGAAACCCATTAGATCTAACCTTTTGTTCCGCGGTCTTGGTATGTAACTGATTAATGGTGCTTATGGCACCCTATTCGTGACATGATCTATAGTATCATTCCTTAGTTTTTGAAATAAACATACCATAGCACATGTATTTTCCCCAAGTTTAGAAAACAAGTAAAAGTTTAAAAGTGGGGACATGAACTCACAACTTTGCGTATCCTGCGCCGTAAACTCCACCGGTTGGTTTCTTAGCGTCGTGACCTATACGTGTTCTATTAATGTTAGTCACTAGACTTGTATCTGTCACGGCCCCCGACCCGGTTTAACCCGTTTCAGGATCCGCGGGACAGAAAATCCCGTGTTATTTATTTAATTGAGTTAACAACGGAAGATTTCTTCAGGACCTTTTTAAAACTGCAATTTCCCGATTATTTTATTTCATAATTCGGAATAAACCCTGGTAGTTTACAATCATATGATTTCACTGAGAAATCTTTATTTTACAAAACATGTTCCTTTATTTTATATTGAGCCACTTTCTTAAGCTTATAGTGCTTCACGGCACTTTTCCTGGATCACAACAGATCACCTGAAACATTTTTGAAAAAGGTTTTGTCAGCGGGAAATACTGGTGAATCATTTTTTTTTTACTAAAACGACGTGTTTGTTATAATTTACAGTATTAAGAGCGATTACAATGTTTCCAAATATCAACCAACTACCCACAGTATTTGTCACTCGAACATCCATCGGTAACCTCTTAGTCCAATGGTGTCTGTGACTATGGTCATATCACCCCTTGGCTAACTCGTTGTCCAATGGTGAAGTTTATCAAGTATTGTATATAAACCCCACATACCGGCTGTAATTTGGTGACTACAAAGACTTAATCCCTGTAATTATAACTTTGAAAATAAACATGCTTTTGTAAACAAATTTGATAAAAAGAGAATGACTCACATTGAAAATTTAATATGAACAGAGCTTAGCCTACTGATTAGCCTTGATAACCTAGTTTAAATAACAATGCACACAAACTAGGTTAGTAACTAATACAGCATTTACGATAACTCACGAGATTAAACCTTCACAACGAATGACAAAGTGCGATACTTAAACATCCATCGAATTAACGACGAATGACAAAGCATAAACCCTAATGTGGGCAGCACTTAAACATCCATTGGATAGTTTAATCGATCGGACATTGAATCGTAGCAGCGATCGAGTTATTACCCTGTATTGCGGCAGCTGTCACACCCCGATTTCCACGTGTCACCGGTGGGCCTGGTGGGGAGTATCGTGACGTGGTTGGCAACATAATAGTCAAACAACACAATATATAAATATGCACAGCGGAAGCAAATGAAAAATATAATTCAACTTTAATAATATTGTAATATCGTGTATCACAACAGTTGAAGGGTTGTCCACAGAAGGATCAAAAATAAATAGTAGTTCAACAGACTGTAGGCATCTTAAGCTTGCGAGACTTCTATTGATGCTAAGGAGAAATCCAGCCTATTACGCTTAGTACCTGCATTTAATCTTTTTGGGAAAATACGTCAGTTTACACTGGTAAATACAATCAACTGACTCATTTTAAAAATGATTAAAAATTGATTTGGATGCACGTGGCATAAACATTTTATAACTTGGGATAATTATTTAAATATATAATCTTGTAAAAGAATTGCATGTTCCTTATGCGTTCAGTAGCCCGGAGCGTGCCGGGTTAAAGGTCAATAGACACACCACATCAACTATTTATGCACTGACGAGTGTACGCCTACACTCCGCGCTTAGGTCGTGGCCATTTCGTAAAATGATGCCAAGGATATCCGGGACATGGTCATTAACTCCCCCAAAGGCTTTAAGCAAACAAAACATATTTAAACGGGCCGATTAAATTATTCAATTAACCACCAAACGATGGAAGATTTAATGCCCGACCAAGCGGTATTTTATATACCGTGGCCATTTCGTAAAATGATGCCAAGGATAGGGAAAATAAGTTAAAAGTATTTACCTGAGCAAAGTAATAATCACAATAAGCAAATGCAAGTAGCTTTTACCGGTACTCCTAATCTGGAACGAAGGTTTATATTAACCTATTAGAATCCTAACAGGTCTTTAATTAAGCTTAAGCTTAGACCGGTTAGTTTCAAAGATACGGTTCGTACGCACGATTAAGCGAAGACCGGAATAGAATGTGATTTAGACCCGACAAGTTTGAAGACTTTCTTAATATGGGTATTTCATACACATTCTGGATTTTGAGATAAAACCGATAAGGGTTAACCCGTTTCGGCTAATTTATGCAAACTAGTTACATAAACCGAACCGGACGCGTAATAAGCGTAACAGGTGAACGTAGCAGCCATATACAGGTTTCCTAAGTTAATATGCCCCAAATATGTTGTGACATTAGTAAGATATCATTTATTATGCCCGAAATGAATTTAAACACAAACTATGCCCCGTAGGGGTAGTTTGGTCATTTAAAAGGTTATAAAAGAGTTTAAGTATTTACCTGAGTCACAGGTCTGATATAATCAGCAAAAATACTCAATTTAATAAGTTATAACAGTAGGGTAAAGTATATATGTGAAATTTATCAATTATAACCAAACTATGCACCGTAGGGGCATTTTGGTAATTTCACATAAGCCGAAAAGCTCAAAACTAAAGTCTGAGTTAAACAACTTTTGATTACTGTTAAAATATTATAATTTACCTCAAATATCAGTAGGTATCAACCTTTGTATGTTTAAAATAGTTTTAGGGGAAATTTTACAGGGTAGCAGTTAGGCCAGCTATGCTTTATGGAACAGACTGTTGGGCTATCAAGAAGACACAAGCGCGTAAGATGGAGGTAGCAGAGATGAGGATGCTGAGGTGGATGTGTGGTCACACGAGGTTAGATCGGATAAGAAATGAGGTTTTTAGGGAAAGATTAGGAGTGGCTAATATATCGGAGAAGATTAAGGAGGGGAGATTGAGATGGTTTGGGCATGTGAAGCGTAGGGAAACGATGGCACCAGTTAGAGTAGTAGAAACTCTTACTGTGGAGGGGAGGAGAGGAAGAGGCAGACCCAGACTGACATGGGATGAGCAGATCAGGCATGATTTACTAGAGTTGCATCTCTCTGAGGACATGGTCCAAGATAGGACTTCGTGGAGGCGCAAGATTAGGGTTAAAGACTTCTAGAGGATATTACAGTAAGGTCTTAGGGGTATTTCAGGGACGTAGGATGTTCCTATTCTTTAAGTAACTTTTTCGGTGATTGCCTTCTTGTGTTTATGCCCAAATGATGTTGTATGCTGTTTTACATGATTCACATTATGTGCCACTCTGTTTACTTTCTTAGTATGGGCGACTTCTTATTTCTATATATCTACATATCTTTTTCTATATGCTTTGACTTGGTGGGTTGGTTTCGTGTTCGTTTTAGAGCCGAGGGTCTCTCTGGAAGCAGCCTCTCTATCCATATGGATAGAGGCAAGGTCTGTCTACATCCCACCCTCCCCAGACCCTATAAGTAGCTTTGCTATTTGTGGGATTTACTGGGTATGGTTGTTGTTGTTGTTGTAGTACATACTTTGCGTTAAAAACGCTTAATAAGGCGATTAGAAGCCGTTTCCGGGTTCTTTATGGAAAAATGATATTTTTATTATTCCAGAAGGTTTAAAATAATTTATTTATCATATATAATCAGTAGAAAAAGGTTTGGAGTCGATTAGATATGTAAAACTCATTTTATGGCCCGAAAGGGCAAAACCGACAATTACCGGATTAAGCTTATGACCCTAAGTTATGCTCAGCCTAAAATTAATTAAAAATCTTCAAAAATCCCAAAATAATATATTACATCAGTGGGTAAAGAGTTTGATATCAAAAGTATGCTTAAATAGGTTATACGCTAATTATGTCGTTTAATCGCTAAAGATGCTTCTAATTACGCTAATGAGCATAACTCTCAATCTACACCACAAAATGATGTCAAATTTTGGGTGCAAGTTTATATATCAGTAACTAAGGTTTCTACTCTTTTACATTTTCAAAAATCACGTTTTAAGGTGAAAAGGGCATAATTGTCAACATATGAGCAATTAACGGAATCATGCATATTAATTGGATAACTAATGTTCCGAGGTGTATAATCACAGAGGGTTATACTAGCATGTAACCTGGTCCAAATAAAGCTCTAAGGCAATTCTAAAACATGCCAAAACGGGTCAGAACTGAAGTCAAAGCAAAAGTCAAAGCTTTGCGACTTTCGGTTCCGAACCGGGTCTAAACAGAAAATTGTCGGGTTGAACATGTTTAGACATGTTCTTACATTCATTACCAAGTTATATTAATGATCAAACAGGTTGTATGGGTTCTACATTGCTAATTATGTATAAATTGTAAATTAAGCATTCTGCTGACTTTTTAATAACAAATTTGACCCGACATTTGACCTAGTTAGAGTAGGAATCAGAGGGTGCCCTTTTAAGGGTTTATTGCCCACATAATTACCAACTTATAACTACTTTCAATTCGAATAATCACTGGACCATTAGTGATTAATCGTTAAGTCAACCGTTAATTACAACGGTTTGACTTTTAAGCTAAAACTAATCAAAAACTTAACTAAGGAAGGTTAAGCAAACTTACTGAAGTCCTATGCACGATTTGTGAAGCTTAGAGAGAAGTCTTGAGCTCCAGAAATGTTCCAAAGTGCAGATGGAAGTTGTGAAAAAATGGTTGCAACATCATGGCCCTTTTATAGTGCTTTAATCACAATGGATTGTTGACACACAACACTACCAATGGTCCCTGATCATCAACACATGTCCCTAAGGGTCTAGGGGTTGCTTAGGGGTCGCCCATGAAGTGAAACAACTGATTAAAGTCGGTTATGGCATGAAAAACGGCTGCTGTCTGATGTTTCTGTTACTGGGCAACTGAGGCGGCCCGCGTAAGGCCTTAGCATGGCTTACGCGGCCCACATGGGCCTTCTGATCAGACTTCACATTTTCAAGTTTTTGCATACTTGTCCCTTGGCCTTTCGAAGGGTCAACCAAACCTAATTCTTGCAATTTGAGCCCTTCGTATTTACCTACAAGGGCTTCAAGGCTTATACCCATTTTGTTTAGTCCTCGGTTAACTTTATTGTTACCCGAAAAGTCCTAAACTTCATCGTTGACGCTTTTAACCCTTCGCATACGAATTTGATCATAACTTTCTCATACGATAACAAAACTTTACGAAATTTATATCGTGCATTCTAGTGAGCATAATTAACAGTTACAAAGCTTCGGGTTTGCTAAAAGGTCACTCAGAGGTATAACTTAAACATGTTGACACATTTAACCCCTGTAGTTTGTAATCTCTCACTTTCTTTCATATTTAGCTTCGTATGATCCATGATTTATTTGTTTGTAGGTATGAGCATCATGTAGGGTTAATGTACAATATATTTATTCACTGTTGACATTTAGAACCCGTATATTCACATACTCTCCAGGTTTGTCAACTTTAGTCCTTCAAGAACATTCTTACACACGTTCAAACTTATGACACGTGTCAACACATTATAGGACGTGAATTTTCGAGGTGTTACATCCTCACCCCCTTAAAAGAAATCTCGACCTCGAGATTTATTGAAACAAATAAGGGTATTTTTCTTTCATCGTGGATTCAACCTCCCACGTGTATTCGGGACCTCTATGGGCATCCCATTTGACCTTTATAATAGGTACATGCTTCCTTCGAAGCTTCTTAACCTGTCGATCTTCAATCGACAATGGTTTTTCCACAAATTTCAAGCTCTCATCTATATGCACATCTGTGTGTGGTATGACTAGCGACTCGTCAGCTAGGCATTTCTTCAGATTGCAGACGTGGAATACGTTATGAATACCACTGAGCTCTTCAGGTAAATTTAACTTGTAAGCCACTGATCCAACACATTCGATGATCTCGAATGGTCCTATATACCTCGGGCTTAGCTTACCTTTCTTACCAAATCGCATCACCCCTTTCCAGGGTGATACTTTAAGCAACACTTTGTCGCCTACTTCGAATTTCATAGGTTTACGCTTTGGATCTGCGTAACTCTTCTGCCTATCTCGGGCAGCTTTCAGACGGTCACGAATCTGGACAATCTTGTCTGTAGTTTCAAAGACTATCTCTGGTCCTGATAATTGGACATCTCCAACTTCCGCCCAACAAACGGGCGTTCTACACTTTCTACCGTACAAGGCCTCGAAAGGCGCAGCCTTAATGCTGGTATGGTAGCTATTGTTGTAGGAGAATTCGATTAACGGTAGGTGCTTATCCCAACTACCACCCAGGTCAATCACACATGCACGAAGCATGTCTTCCAACGTTTGAATAGTACGCTCACTCTGGCCGTCCGTCTGAGGATGGTAAGCCGTACTAAAATTCAAACGCATGCCCAAAGATTGTTGGAAACTTTTCCAAAAATGTGACGTGTATCTAGTATCCCTGTCGGAGATAATAGACACAGGTATGCCATGTAAAGCTACAATCTTATCCACGTATAATTGGGCTAACATGTGGGAGCTGTAAGTCTCCTTAATGGGGAGGAAATGCGCTGACTTAGTCAGTCTGTCTACGATCACCCAAATGGTATCGTTTCCTTTCCTTGTCTTAGGTAACTTGGTGATAAAATCCATAGTTACCATTTCCCACTTCCAAGTGGGAAGTTCAGGCTGTTGTAGCAAACTTGACGGTTTCTGATGCTCGGCTTTTAATTGCGCACATGTCAAGCATTTAGCTACATAGGCAGCTATAGACTTCTTCAAGCCTATCCACCAATAATTTGCCCTTAGATCCTGGTACATCTTATCAGCTCCAGGATGAACGGAATATTTAGAACTATGGGCTTCCTGGAGGATAACATCCCGAAGTCCACCATAAATTGGAACCCATATTCGTCCATTTAATCTCAGGATTCCGTCCTTGCTAAGAGGTAACTGCTCCTCAGTTACTCCTAGTTTCTCGTTGGGATAGTTAGCTTCCAACACAGCTTCCTTCTGAGCAGCTAACAACCTTTCGTTCAAACTGTTCTTTATTTCAATGCTCTTGGCATTGATTCGGATGGGTTTCACCCTTTCCTTTCTACTCAAGGCCTCGGCGACTACATTCGCCTTGCCGGGATGGTATCTGATTTCACAATCATAGTCATTCAACGTCTCCATCCATCGGCGCTGCCTCATGTTTAAATCCTTCTGATTAAACAGGTGCTGGAGGCTTTTGTGATCAGAATAGATCACACACTTGATTCCATATAAATAGTGCCTCCATAGCTTTAGTGCAAATACAACGACACCCAACTCCAAGTCATGAGTGGTGTAATTCTTTTCGTGCACCTTTAATTGCCGTGAAGCATAGGCAATAACCTTGCCCTTCTGCATAAGCACACACCCCATGCCAGTGTGTGATGCATCGCAGTAAACTACGAATTCTTCGGTACCTTCAGGCAATGTTAGTACAGGAGCGTTGCTCAACTTCTGTTTCAAGATATCGAAAGATTCTTGCTGTTTAGGGCCCCAATCAAACTTAATCTTCTTGCGTGTCAGCGAAGTCAGGGGTGCAGCAATTCTTGAAAAGTTTTCGATAAAACGCCTGTAATATCCTGCTAAGCCTAGGAAGCTACGAATTTCTGTGGGCGTCTTCGGCTCTTGCCAGTTCATAACTGCTTCTACCTTAGCGGGATCCACTTGGATACCACGCTCACTAACTACATGTCCAAGGAATTGGACTTCTCGAAGCCAAAATTCACACTTTGAAAATTTGGCGTAGAGTTTCTCATGATGTAGAAGTTTAAGAATACAGCGAAGGTGTTTCTCGTGGTCAGCTTGGTTCTTTGAGTAAATGAGAATGTCTTCAATGAAGACGATGACGAATTTATCTAAGTACGGCTTGCAAACGCGATTCATGAGATCCATGAACGCGGCTGGTGCATTAGTGAGCCCAAAAGGCATCACTAGGAACTCGTAATGGCCATAACGAGTCCTAAATGCAGTTTTGTGTACGTCCTCATCTCTAACCTTCAGTTGGTGGTAGCCTGACCTCAAATCAATCTTCGAGAAATAACTTGCCCCTTGCAGTTGATCGAACAGATCGTCGATCCTGGGTAAAGGATACCTATTCTTTATTGTGACCTTATTAAGTTCACGGTAATCGATGCACAGACGCATCGATCCATCCTTCTTTTTGACAAATAAAACCGGTGCTCCCCAAGGAGACGAACTAGGTTTAATGAAACCTTTAGCTAGCAATTCATCTAATTGCACTCTCAATTCCTTCATCTCTGTTGGTGCTAATCTGTAAGGCGCTCTAGCAACAGGTGCTGCTCCAGGGATGATGTCAATTCTGAATTCGACTTGTCTATCTGGTGGTAAACCAGGTAGTTCTTCAGGAAACACTTCAGGGTATTCAGAAATGACAGGGATGTCTTCCATCTTGGGTTTCGGCTCATCAATAGTAACCTGTGCCATGTAGATGACACAACCCTTCTTCAAACATCTCGAGGCCTTGAGCATAGTCAATTGCTCAGGCAGTCCATACCGGGTATCTCCTTGAATGGTAAGTGGTTCACCAGATGGAGTCTTGATCACCACTTGCTTCTTATTGCAGACAATTTGGGCCTGGTTATGAGATAACCAGTCCATGCCTAACACGATGTCGAAACCGGCTAACTTCAAAGGAAGTAAGGACAAAGGAAAAGAGTGGTTCTTAATGGATATGAAACATCCATCTAATATGGTTGAGGCGGTTTCTATGGTGCCATCGGCTAACTCAACCTCATATTTACGCTTAAAGTTTTAACAGGCAATTTCAACAATTCACAAAACTTGTTATCTATGAAAGACTTATCAGCGCCTGAATAAAAAAGTACTCTTGCATAGAAATCATTTATAAGAAAGGTACCTGTGATCACGTTATCGTCTAGCACAGCCTCCTTCACATCCATCCTAAAGACCCTAGCATTGGTCTTCTTGGCCTCTTCAGGCTTCTTGGCGTATTTAGGGCAGTTGGTTTTAATGTGCCCTTTCTCATTGCAACTGTAGCACGTTGCATCCTTTAGCTTTTTGCAATCCAAGGTCTTATGGTCCTTGGACTTGCATATCCCGCAAGCAAAAGTTCTTGACTGAGTCTGCGCGTTCGACTCTAACCTGCACTTCCCAAAGTGTTGTTTCTTGCAAATCTTGCACTTGGGCTTATCACCAGACTGATACCCATCCTTCTTTGACTCCGACCCTTTCTTGTGGTCGTTGCTCCCTCGATGCTTCTTGCTTGACCTACGTGAATTGTCATCTTCACGTTTTCTTTTCTCAGCATCCTTGTTCCTCAGCGATCTTTGTCTGACCGCATCAAGAGTGAGTGACAAGGATATGTCAGCTACAGATCTGAAAGTAGCTGGCCGAGAGGCCTTTACGCTTGCCTTTATTTCCGGGGCTAAACCCCCGATGAAACGAGCTATTCTTTTTGGTTCTGGGGTCACCAGATACGGAACCAACCGGGACATTGTGTTGAAGCTCGTGAGGTAATCTTGGCAGTCAAGGTTCTGCATAACCAACGATAGGAAATCAGACTCAATCTTTTCAACCTCGTGTTGAGGGCAGTAGTTTTCCCTGATTAGGGCAACAAATTGTTCCCATGACATGTTGTACAATGGGATCTTCCCAGTGGCTTGAATCAGTGATCTCCACCAGGCTAAGGCTTCGCCTTTAAACGATTGTGACACAAACTTGACTATATCCCTCTCAGCGCATCCGCTGATATCCACTACTGTGTCCATCTCATCTAACCACGTCATGCAGTCAATGGCTCCTTTTTCCCCATTGAAATCCCGGGGTTTACACGAAACAAAATATTTATAGGAGCAACCCTTGTTACGGGGTTCTTGATTTAGTACAATCTGCTGAGATAGAGCACTGTGGTGGTTTGAGGAGAGTCTATCATCACTTTTCTTGGGTTCTTCCTTCTTGGAAGGTGGCTTCGAATGCGGTGTAGATAGGGTCCTACTTCGAGTCCCACTATACTCTTCATACTGCCGCTCCAAGGCCTTTGTAACTGCGTCGTCTACTAACGCTTTCAGTTCAGCACCCGTTAAAGTAATTCGGGCGTTATCATTATTCTCCACTGGGTGACTATTAATTTCGTCCGAGTCAGCCATTTTAAATTTGAACTGTTGCATAAGACAATGACAATAGTTTATTGGAGAGTTTATTATGGAATTGCCCCTTAGGGTAATTCATTAACCATGGTAAACAGAGACCATATTTGGCTAATTTATAAATCATATTTATGTAGGACTTTATAATCTATCCTAATCATAAGAACAATAACAGTTTTATTAGTGGCACAAAAAGGCCTAGTCACAAGGACACTTTAAATTATAAGCCATAATTTCAGAGAATCAAGGCATGAAGGTTTGAACATAGTTCATTACCTTTTTTCTGACAGGGAGTCATCGCTACCACTGTCTTTTGGCTCATATGGAAATGAGCAGGGCCCGTAGGCACCATATTACCACGTATGGTCAAAATATGATCATCTTAATTGATGATTTAACCCATGATTCAGAGATCATTAAGTTGGGTTAGGAATCTTTTGAAGAATCCTTATACAAGAATGACGTGTGTGATTTTAACGAATCACATCTGCCAGGAGCGTTAACATGTTTTCAGATGTTAACTGGGATTTGAATCTTTTAACAGCTTTCACCATCTTGGCCAGGTCTTAAAATGACATGTTAGCTAGGTTATACCTCTAAGATCCTTAGTTAATATTTAAAGTAGGCAGATTATTTTTAAAAGGAATGATCTTAATTTATTTATTTCATATATAATTTATTTATGCACATAATGGCAAAAATGAAATTTATAAACTTACATTCCATTAATTCATTTAAAAGATTACATATCGCCCTAAACGGGACTTCTAAATAAACAAACTTACCCACGCAGGGGTTTAAACAAGGACTTACCCACGCAGGGGCTTAACAACAGACATACCCACGCAGGGGTCAAAACAAACAACATAATAGTCCACGCAGGGACTTACACTAACAACATACCCTCGAAGGGGTTAACAGAAAGATAGACCCACGCAGGGGTCAAAAACAAACAAGCATACCCACGCAGGGGTTTATACAGCAAGACTGGCCCACGCAGGGGCTCAACTGATACAAGGAAATTACAACAATAGTGGAAGGATTCAATGGTCCTTCTTGCTCTTCCCTTTTATTAGGCTTGTCAATCCTTGGAAGAAAGTTTGTTGTTCCCTGCGTTCTCTGTGAAAGTCTCGCTCCACTTGGTCCAACCTTTGCAGAATTTCTTCACGCTCTGGTGGGGAGAACCTTGGCGGCTGCGATTGTTGCCGGATGATAGGTCTTGCAGGTATTTGGTACCCATGAGTTGGGTACCCTACTCCCCATGGATCTCCATACGGTCCTTCCGGATGATGGGTGTTATAGTTAGCCGCTACCAAGTATGGGTCGGCTTCGGCGTAGTTGTAGTTGGTGTGCACCGGCTGCTCAAACGGGTTATACGCCATGGAACCCGTGTATGCCGGAATCGGGTTATCAAAACCCATAGGTGGTGGTTGCGGTGCAACTGGGTGTGAAGGCCCACCCATCTGTGGGTCTTCCTGAAGTGGCGGGTAATGACTGCCACTTGATTGGTGTGGTGAGCTAAAATGGAAATCCCCCGCTCGCGCAGACATACGTGAGCCTGTCCTCATACGCCTCGGCGGTTGTAGAGGTGCCTGATTAACTGGTGGTGGTGGAGGCGGTGGCGTGACTGCCACAAACCGTGAATCCACAAAGGGATCCTGCTGCTGCTGCTGGTGCTGCTGAGGTGGCGAATGACGAGGAGGTGTGAAGTACCACTGGTGCTGAGTAAACCTCGCCTGAAAGCTGTCTGGACCACCGTAGGGTGATCCGTGGAAAGAAGATCCATCCGAGATCTCTATGGGATGGTTCGGTGTACCACTGGCAGGTTCGACGGGATCCGTGTCCTCGTCCATATCCTCCGCGTGATCGCCAGAGAAATGATCCTCTGGTCCCAATGGGTTAAAACCCACTGGTTCTTGTATGTAATTGGCCGGGTTAAACCGGCCCCTGAAGACAGGTGTGGGGTCTCCAAAAGAATTGTGCGATAAGGATCGCTGTAAAGGTATATAGGAAGGTTGAGGGTTATCGGGCTCATTCTCCGATTGTGGCCCATAAGAGTTGTGAATGGGAGGTGTCGAACTGTGTGAAACAGATCGTCTAGCTGGTTCAAAAAGGTTCCTCCAGTTTCCTCTAGGGTCAGCACTTGCAGTGGCGGAAGGAGCTCGCATATGCGAAGGCCCGGCCTCGTCGTCATTGGGGGCGGTGATTGGCCCCTTGCCTCGTCCTCTACGTCGAAAGAATCTTGGCGGCATATTTAATCCTGTCAATATAACATGAGATAACAACAAAAATATATATAAAATAAAGGACAACACAAAACAAAGTAGAATTTGTCCTATGTTATATGTCTAGACTCGAAAGTTTAGAAGTGTGCAATTGTGTCATTGAGATTAAACACAAAAGACTAGTGTTTAATTTACTCAATGTTGGCTCTGATACCAACCTGTCACACCCCGATTTCCACGTGTCACCGGTGGGCCTGGTGGGGAGTATCGTGACATGGTTGGCAACATAATAGTCAAACAACACAATATATAAATATGCACAGCGGAAGCAAATGAAAAATATAATTCAACTTTAATAATATTGTAATATCGTGTATCACAACAGTTGAAGGGTTGTCCACAGAAGGATCAAAAATAAATAGTAGTTCAGCAGACTGTAGGCATCTTAAGCTTGCGAGACTTCTATTGATGCTAAGGAGAAATCCAGCCTATTACGCTTAGTACCTGCATTTAATCTTTTTGGGAAAATACGTCAGTTTACACTGGTAAATACAATCAACTGACTCATTTTAAAAATGATTAAAAATTGATTTGGATGCACGTGGCATAAACATTTTATAACTTGGGATAATTATTTAAATATATAATCTTGTAAAAGAATTACATGTTCCTTATGCGTTCAGTAGCCCGGAGCGTGCCGGGTTAAAGGTCAATAGACACACCACATCAACTATTTATGCACTGACGAGTGTACGCCTACACTCCGCGCTTAGGTCGTGGCCATTTCGTAAAATGATGCCAAGGATATCCGGGACATGGTCATTAACCCCCCAAAGGCTTTAAGCAAACAAAACATATTTAAACGGGCCGATTAAATTATTCAATTAACCACCAAACGATGGAAGATTTAATGCCCGACCAAGCGGTATTTTATATACCGTAACCCAAGCTCGTATAGGGAAAACAAGTTAAAAGTATTTACCTGAGCAAAGTAATAATCACAATAAGCAAATGCAAGTAGCTTTTACCGGTACTCCTAATCTGGAACGAAGGTTTATATTAACCTATTAGAATCCTAACGGGTCTTTAATTAAGCTTAAGCTTAGACCGGTTAGTTTCAAAGATACGGTTCGTACGCACGATTAAGCGAAGACCGGAATAGAATGTGATTTAGACCCGAAAAGTTTGAAGACTTGCTTAATATGGGTATTTCATACACATTCTGGATTTTGAGATAAAACCGATAAGGTTTGACCCGTTTCGGCTAATTTATGCAAACTAGTTACATAAACCGAACCGAACGTGTAACAAGCGTAACGGGTGAACGTAAGAGCCATATACATGTTTCCTAAGTTAATATGCCCCAAATATGTTGTGACATCAGTAAGATATCATTTATTATGCCCGAAATGAATTTAAACACAAACTATGCCCCGTAGGGGTAGTTTGGTCATTTAAAAGGTTATAAAAGAGTTTAAGTATTTACCTGAGTCACAGGTCTGATATAATCAGCAAAAATACTCAATTTAATAAGTTATAACGGTAGGGTAAAGTATATACGTGAAATTTATCAATTATAACCAAACTATGCACCGTAGGGGCATTTTGGTAATTTCACATAAGCCGAAAAGTTCAAAACTGAAGTCTAAGTTAAACAACTTTTGCTTACTGTTAAAATATTATAATTTACCTCAAATATCAGTAGGTATCAACCTTTGTATATTTAAAATAGTTTTAGTACATACTATGCGTTAAAAACGCTTAATAAGGCGATTAGAAGCCGTTTCCGGGTTCTTTATGGAAAACTGATATTTTTTATTATTCCAGAAGGTTTAAAATAATTTATTTATCATATATAATCAGTAGCAAAAGGTTTGGAGTCGATTAGATATGTAAAACTCATTTTATGGCCCGAAAGGGCAAAACCGACAATTACCGGATTAAGCTTATGACCCTAAGTTATGCTCAGCCTAAAATTAATTAAAAATCTTCAAAAATCCCAAAATAATATATTACATCAGTGGGTAAATATTTTGATATAAAAAAGTATGCTTAAATAGGTTATACGCTAATTATGTCGTTTAATCGCTAAAGAAGCTTCTAATTACGCTAATGAGCATAACTCTCAATCTACACCTCAAACTGGTGTCAAATTTTGGGTGCAAGTTTATATATCAGTAACTAAGGTTTCTACTCTTTTACATTTTTAAAAATCACGTTTCAAGGTGAAAAGGGCATAATGGTCAACATATGAGCAATTAACGGAATCATGCATATTAATTGGATAACTAATGTTCCGAGGTGTATAATCACAGAGGGTTATACTAGCATGTAACCTGGTCCAAATAAAGCTCTAAGGCATTTCTAAAACATGCCAAAACGGGTCAGAACTGAAGTCAAAGCAAAAGTAAAAGCTTTGCAACTTTCGGTTCCGAACCGGGTCTAAACTGAAAATTGTCGGGTTGAACATGTTTAGACATGTTCTTACATTCATTACCAAGTTATATTAATGATCAAACAGGTTGTATGGGTTCTATATTGCTAATTATGTATAAATTGTAAATTAAGCATTATGTTGACTTTTTAATAACAAGTTTGACCCGACGTTTGACCTAGTTAGAGTGGGAATCAGAGGGTGCCCTTTTAAGGGTTTATTGCCCACATAATTACCAACTTATAACTACTTTCAATTCGACTAATCACTGGACCATTAGTGATTAATCGTTAAGTCAACCGTTAATTATGACGGTTTGACTTTTAAGCTAAAACTAAGCAAAAACTTAACTAAGGAAGGTTAAGCAAACTTACTGAAGTCCTATGCACGATTTGTGAAGCTTAGAGAGAAGTCTTGAGCTCCAGAAATGTTCCAAAGTGCAGATGGAAGTTGTGAGAAAATGGTTGCAACATCATGGCCCTTTTATAGTGCTTTAATCACAATGGATTGTTGACACACAACACTACCAATGGTCCCTGATCATCAACACATGTCCCTAAGGGTCTAGGGGTTGCTTAGGGGTCGCCCATGAAGTGAAACAACTGATTAAAGTCGGTTATGGCGTGAAAAACGACTGCTGTCTGATGTTTCTGTTACTGGGCAACTGAGGCGGCCCGCGTAAGGCCTTAGCATGGCTTAGGCGGCCCGCATGGGCCTTCTGATCAGACTTCACATTTTCAAGTTTTTGCATACTTGTCCCTTGGCCTTTCGAAGGGTCAACCAAACCTAATTCTTGCAATTTGAGCCCTTCTAATTTACCTACAAGGGCTTCAAGGCTTATACCCATTTTGTTTAGTCCTCGGTTAACTTTATTGTTACCCGAAAAGTCCTAAACTTCATCGTTGACGCTTTTAACCCTTCGCATACGAATTTGATCATAACTTTCTCATATGATAACGAAACTTTACGAAATTTATATCGTGCATTCTAGTGAGCATAATTAACAGTTACAAAGCTTCGGGTTTGCTAAAAGGTCACTCAGAGGTATAACTTAAACATGTTGACACATTTAACCCCTGTAGTTTGTAATCTCTCACTTTCTTTCATATTTACCTTCGTATGATCCATGATTTATTCGTTTGAAGGTATGAGCATCATGTAGGGTTAATGTACAATATATTTATTCACTGTTGACATTTAGAACCCGTATATTCACATACTTTCCAGGTTTGTCAACTTTAGTCATTCAAGAACATTCTTACACACGTTCAAACTTATGACACGTGTCAACACATTATAGGACGTGAATTTTCGAGGTGTTACAGCAGCACTTCGTGATTTGTGTGTTTTTTGTAATAATCAGACTATATCTCAGCTTACACTTTGAATTTTTACGTCGAACTAACGCAGAATGTCAAGTCCCAAGCCCCTGTATTTATACTTGAAATTTGTCCCTCCTGCGTGTCGCGACAGGGCCACCTGCACCTGTCGCGTGGCACGGGGGACACCAATCTACCATAGGGTAGCCCCGTGTCCAGGTAGCTTGGGTGAGTTGGTCATGCATGCAATTTCAATTTACACGTTAAACTGTCGAGATAATACTAACTAGGGTTTACCCCCCCCCCCCTGAGTTTTAGGGCCATGATCCTGATTCCGATTGTTCTGAAAATTTTAAGGTTTATGTAGAATCACTTGGGTGTCTTAATTAGGGTTTCCTATTGGACAAATTAAAATAATAAATAGGACTTTTGATGAGAGTTGTTACATCCTCCCCACCTTAATAAAAATCTCGTCCTCGAGATTTACTGGAACAAGTAGGGGTATTTTCACTTCATCTCTGATTCCAGCTCCCAAGTGTATTCAGCTCCTCTCTTTGAATCCCACTTGACTTTAACTAGCACTAGTCGTTTGTGCTTGAGAAATTTGACCTTTCTGTCTTCTATCTGAAGAGGTTTCTCAACAAATTTTAATTTTTCGTTTACCTCTATATCTTGGAGAGGTGCTACCAAAGATTCATCTGATAGGCATTTCTTGAGATTGGGTACATGAAATACATCATGTACTCCAGCTAATTCTTCTGGTAGTTGTAAACGATAAGCAACTGGTCCTATACGTTGGATTACTGAAAATGGTCCTACGTATCTTGGACTTAGCTTTCCTTTCTTACCGAATCGGACTACTCCTTTCCAAGGAGAAACTTTCAATAGTACTTTGTCTCCTACTTGGAATTCCAACGGCTTCCGTCTATTGTCTGCATAACTCTTTTGACGATCTCGAGCAGTCTTTAATCTTTCCTTGATTTGATTAATCTTGTCGGTCGTCTCTTGCACTATTTCAGGACCTGACAATTGACTTTGTCCTATTTCTGCCCAACAAACTGGAGTTCTGCACTTTCTTCCATACAGTGCTTCGAATGGGGCAGTTTTAATGCTTGAATGATAACTATTGTTATAAGAGAATTCAATTAAAGGTAAATGGTCATCCCAATTTCCACCAAAATCTATTACACATGCTCTGAGCATGTCCTCTAGAGTTTGGATTGTGCTTTCACTTTGTCCATCTGTTTGAGGATGATATGCCGTACTTAAATTTAGTCGGGTTCCCATTGCTTTTTGGAAACTTGTCCAAAAATGGGAAGTGAAACGACTATCCCTATCTGATACAATGGAGAGTGGAACTCCATGTAAGGATACTACTTCATCTACATACAACTTTGCCAACTTTTCCATGCTAAAGGTTTCTTTCATAGGTAGAAAGTGAGCTGATTTGGTTAATCTATCCACAATTACCCAAATCGCATCATTACCTTTTCTGGTTTTGGTAACTTAGTAACAAAATCCATTGTTATGAGTTCCCGTTTCCATACAGGCATTTCTAATTGTTGTAGTAGACCTGAGGGTTTCTGATGTTCTGCCTTAACTTGTGAACAAGTAAGACACTTAGAAACATATCGAGCTATGTCCTTTTTCATTCCTATCCACCAAAAGTTATTTCTTAAATTTTGGTACATCTTATTGTTTCCAGGGTGCATGGTATACCTAGATTTATGGGCTTCTTCTAAAATCTTATTTCTTAATTCTCCCTGCTTAGGTACCCAAATTCTTCTTTTGTGGAATCTCCAAATTCCATCAGCTCCTTATTCTAATTCTTTTATTCGTCCTTTCATTCCTTCAGCATCATCCTTGATTGTTGTTTCTTGAAAATGCTTTAGTTGTTCCATTAAATCTAACTGTAGATTTAATCTAAGAGCACGAACCCGTCGTTGTTTCTCATAGTACTTACGACTTAAAGCATCTGCAACTACATTTGCCTTTCCTTCGTGATACTGAATATCACAGTCGTAGTCACTTAAGATTTCCATCCATCTCCTTTGCCTCATGTTTAACTCTTTCTGCCCAAATATATATCTTAAACTTTTATGATCTGTATAGACAGTAAATTTACTTCCGTACAGATAATGTCTCCAAATTTTAAGGGCAAAAATTATGGCGCCTAACTCTAAGTCATGAGTTGTATAGTTTTCTTCATGTTTTTTCAATTGTCTTGAAGCATACGCAATTACCTTCTTGCGTTGCATTAGCACACATCCTAATCCTAGTTTTGAAGCATCATAGTAAACTTCAAAATCTTCAGTCCCTTCTGGTAAAGCTAGGATTGGGGCATTTGTTAACTTTTCCTTTAAAATCCTAAAAGCTTCTTCTTGCTTAGGTCCCCATTCAAACTTAACTGCTTTACAGGTTAGCTTAGTTAATGGTACAGCTATCTTGGAAAAACCATTAATAAACCGTCTATAATATCCGGCTAAACCTATAAAACTCCTAATTTCCATTGCGGATTGCGGAACCTTCCATTTGGTAATTGCCTCTATCTTAGCAGGATCTACATGAATACCTTCGTGATTCACCATGTGTCCTAAGAATTGCACTTCTTGCAACCAAAATTCACACTTCGAGAATTTGGCGTAAAGCTTTTCTTTTCTTAACAAAGTTAAGAGTACATGCAAGTGCTGACAATGCTCGTCCTGATTTTTGGAATAAATAAGTATATCGTCGATAAAAACAATTATAAATTTATCCAAATACGGTTTACAGATTCTATTCATCATGTCCATAAATGCTGCTGGAGCATTTGTTAACCCAAAGGGCATGACTGTAAACTCGTAATGACCATACCTAGTTCTGAAAGCAGTTTAGGTATGTCTTCTTCTTGTACCTTCAATTGAAGGTATCCGGAGCGTAAGTCTATCTTAGAAAAATATCTAGCTCCTTAAAGTTGATCGAAAAGATCATCAATCCTAGGTAATGGGTTTCGATTCTTAATTGTAACCTTATTCAGTTCTCTATAATCAATACACATTCTCATCGAACCATCCTTCTTTTTCACAAACAACACTGGTGCTCCCCACGGGGATGAACTAGGTTGTATGAAACCTTTACTTAGTAATTCATCTAATTGCTTTTTCAGTTCTAACATTTCTGTGGGTGCTAACCGATAAGGTGCCTTGGCTATCGGTGTAGTTCCAGGAATCAGATGAATTCTAAATTCTACTTCCCTATCTGGTGGTAATCCTGGTAACTCTTCTGGGAATACATCTGGGTATTCTAAGACTACAGGAATCTCCTTAAGTTCTTTACCCTTAGTACTAATGATTACTGGAATCATATATACTATTCCTTGCTTTCGTTCATAACTAGCAACTTTCATTACTGATATGAACTTCATGGGTTTACGTGGTTTATCTCCTGTAATCATGATTACTTCCCCAGTAGGTGTCTGAATTTCTATAGAGTTTTTATCACAAAGGATTCGGGCATGGTTGGCTACTAACCAATCCATTCCTAATACGACATCGAATCCAGTTAAATTCATTGGCAATAGATTTGCATGAAATTTATGACCTGAAAGTTCTATATTTTCCTTTTGCAAAACCTTATCTATTTTGACAGAATTTCCATCTGCCGTTTCAACTGTAAAAATCTGCCTAAGGTTGGTTAAGGGTAAATTAAGAGCTTGGCAGAATGAAGTATTTATAAAACTTTGGTTCGCACCAGACTCAAATAATACTTTTGCGTAAATGTTGTGAACTAAGAACGTACCAGCTATCACATCTGGAATGAGTTCTGCCTCCTGAGTAGTTAATTGGAATGCACGAACATTCTTCTTGGTAGCTCCGTCTGCTGGTTTAACCAACTTAGGGCATTCTGTCTTAAAATGTCATGTTTCTCCACAGTTATAGTAGATTCTTGTTTTCTTTCTGCAGTCTTCTTCGCGATGTCCTACGGCTTTGCAAAAGTTGCAGATTACATTACATCTTCCATGATGTTTCTTTTTGTAATTCCTGCAGAACGGCGAAGTTGAGGATTGCCCGGTTCCTCTTCTCCTGAAACTGCTGTTATTACCCGTACGAAATCCTTGGGTAATTTTCTGAGCCAGTTCCTTTTTCCTGTTTTCATCTCTTGTGCGTACCAGTTCGTCAGTTAGGGTGTTAGCTAATTCCACCGCATCGTCAATAGAACGAGGTCTCGCAGCTTTAACGATATTACGGATTTCGCCAATCAGCCCCCAAATATAGCGAGAAATGAGAACCGGTTCTGGCGAAGCTAGTGTTGGCACCACTCTAGCATATTCAAAGAATGTCAAAGTATACCCGCGACAATCTACACCCATCATTCTATGATTTAGGAACTTATTCGCCATTTGATCTTTTTCATATTCGGGACAGAATTTTCTTTCTACAAGACTCTTAAATTCTTCCCAGTTCATGGCATAAGCCATATTTCTTCCTTTGGCTTGAAGTACTGTATTCCACCATTCTAGTGCACCTTCTTTGAAAAGATTTGACGCATACATAACCTTGTCGTCCTTGGCACATTTACTTATTGTAATCATTGCCTCGGTTTTCTCTAACCAACGCAGTGCTGCAGTCGCTCCTTCATTGCCTGCAAATTCAGCGGGTTTACAAGCAAGAAATTCTTTGTAAGTGCAACCAGGTGTTGCAGCTTTCATTTTCTTAGGGAACGGAGCTTGCAGTGGATCATTATCGTGATTAGTATGATTGCCGCCTCCGTTTATGCCATTACTGAAGTTATCTTCAGAAATACGTTTGCTAGGAATGATTTGTTGAGGTTCAACAGGTTTCTGGGCAGCAGCAAGGATTGCTGGAATGGCATTGGCTATTCCTTGAGCAACGATATTTTCTATATCTTGCCTAGTCATAAATTGATCATCTGGGTGTTGCTCAGATTGATTAACCTCGTTTACTGGTTCATTATTAGCGTTTTCCATCTGATAATTAATATATATAATTTATTAGTATCGAATAAATAACAATTATACACAAAACAATCATACAAATTTCACAACACACATATAGCCAAAACTATCGATTTCTCGATTCCATTTTTATATATATTATAATATGCGTCAATACACACCATTTATCTTACAAAGTTTTATTTTAGGTTATTTTACAAGATTATAATTTACTTTTATTATTATACAATCACAGTTTCATAACCCTACTATCCCTCGTCAGTTGGTATTTTAGTAACGACGTTCCCTCTCGTCGTATTTCCAGGAGATCTGTTCTCCTACTTCCCTGGTCCTATTTCCTGCATCCACCAGTTCCTCGCCAAAGTGGCGGAGTTCAGCTAAATTTTCATTGCTCATTGGTGGATTTGGTATAGGTTCCGGGTTGAACTGAGGGAGAAAGGAATAAGGACTGTTGAGCAGGTTTTGGAACTGCCAATCATTGGTCCACCACTCATCCATTCCTAGAGGTTGGGTATGGATTATAGGTTCTGGGATTGCTGGTTCCAAATTCATTGGAAGTTGAGTTTCAGCAGGATAAGGGTAAAGATTATTATTGACAGACCTGACGATATCACAACTCTCCAATACCCGATCCAATTCCTCCTGAAAAGGTAATTCCTCAATCTGTCTAGAGCTTTCCCCAATTTCCATCTGGGTTTGCCTAGAACCTTCCCTAAATTCCATTTCCATTTGCCTAGAAATTTCCCCGAACTCCATTTCCGTCTTCCTAGAACCTTCCCCGACTTCAATCCCCTTTCCTTTATCTAAGGGATTTTCTGTTTTAGGAATCTTCCTAGTTGCAGGTTTCCTCCTACGCACACGCCTCCATCCCACAAATCTTCTCCTTTTCTTAGGCTTGGGTTTTTCCGGAGGTGGAGCATTGAATTCCATAGGTTCTTCTATATCAGGTATATAACCAGTAAAATCTCTAGAAACCTCTATTTTCACCGGATAGAGATTGAGATTTTGAAGAGCTTCAGACAAGTCGTTCATGCTGTTTAGCATATATGCAAAATATACAAAATGCTAAGTTAAAATTTTATAACAAAATTTCATGGATAACCTTTAGATATTATTGCATACCGTGTGACTAATTTAATACAAAAGAAAACTAATAATTAAAACATATTAGGGTTTATGGTAAACTTATTTATTTACTGGATAAGGTTTCTGGCTTTGTAGGTGATAAGGATACTAAAACTTGAGTCAGGGTATTTAAAGATTTGCATTTACTGCTACAGTAGCTAGCATATAAAGATCTGCCCATTTTTCATCTAACTTGTCTTCCCATGGTGGGTTATTGCCTAGTTCTTGGGTTTTCTGATTAACTTTCTTTTTCTTTTGGATGTGACTTCCTTATTTTCTCCTGACTTTTCCTAATAATTAAACTTCTTTTATTAGGAGAAAGTGGTTTCTCATATTGTGCCTTTCGAACAAATATTCCTTCATCAGTATCTGTCGAGTATTTTGAGGATTTTGTTTGGGATGAACTTCCCTTCTCGTTTGATGACCTATCTAATTTAAGATAGATATTTGAAAGCTTTTGCTTACCCATACTGTACACAAATATTCAAATAATAAAACACATAATCACAAAATGAGAATCAAGAAAATTTAAGTATTTCTAAATACTTAATAGGCTTAAATCAGTGGCTCTGATACCACCTTTTTCTGTCACGGCCCCCGACCCAGTTTGACCCGTTTCAGGAGCCGCAGGACAGAAAATCCCGTGGTATTTATTTAATTGAGTTAACAGCGGAAGATTTCTTCAGGACCTTTTAAAACTGCAATTTCCCGATTATTTTATTTCACAATTCGGAATAAACCCTGGTAGTTTACAATCATATGATTTCACTGAGAAATCTTTATTTTACAAAACATGTTCCTTTATTTTATATTGAGCCACTTTCTTAAGCTTATAGTGCTTCACGGCACTTTTCCTGGATCACAACAGATCACCTGAAACATGTTTGAAAAGGTTTTGTTAGCGGGAAATACTGGTGAATCATTCTTTTTACTAAAACGACGCGTTTGTTATAATTTACAGTATTAAGAGCGATTACAATGTTTCCATATATCAACCAACTACCCACAGTATTTGTCACTCGAACATCCATCGGTAACCTCTTAGTCCAATGGTGTCTGTGACTATGGTCATATCATCCCTTGGCTAACTCGTTGTCCAATGGTGAAGTTTATCAAGTATTGTATACAAACCCCACATACCGGCTGTAATTTGATGACTACAAAGACTTAATCCCTGTAATTATAACTTTGAAAATAAACATGCTTTTGTAAACAAATTTGATAAAAAGAGAATGACTCACATTGCAAATTTAATATGAACAGAGCTTAGCCTACTGATTAGCCTTGATAACCTAGTTTAAATAACAATGCACACAAACTAGGTTAGTAACTAATACAGCATTTACGATAACTCACGAGATTAAATCTTCACAAAGAATGACAAAGTGCGATACTTAAACATCCATCGAATTAACGACGAATGACAAAGCACAAACCCTAATGTCGGCAGCACTTAAACATCCATTGGATAGTTTAATCGATCGGACATTGAATCGTAGCAGCGATCGAGTTATTACCCTGTATTGCGGCAGCACTTCGTGATTTGTGTGTTTTTTGTAATAATCAGACTATATCTCAGCGTACACTTTGAATTTTTACGTCGAACTAACGCAGAATGTCAAGTCCCAAGCCCCTGTATTTATACTTGAAATTTGTCCCTCCTGCGTGTCGCGACAGGGCCACCTGCACCTGTCGCGTGGCGCGGGGGACACCAATCTACCATAGGGTAGCCCCGTTGTAACGCCCGGCTTATTTGCACCTTCCTTTTATTTCAAGTGTTGTTCGTACTTTCTACTTTGGAAACTTTGTATTCTTGTAATCGTTCTTTCTTTGTAACCGTTGTAAAACTCGAGACTTGAATCATGAATGAAAACTTGCGTTCCTTTAAATACGTGTTACACATGCTTCATACATAGTTACACATTTAATGGTGAAACAACTTGATACCTACTCATGATATTTACAAACATACGTTGAATTCCTGATTACGCAACATTCATACTTAATACCGCGATTACATACGAGTCCTATACTTAATGTTATTCTTTTACATGTCTTATATGATAAAATACCCTAAAAAGGTCATAAAACACGTAAACTACATCATTGGGACAAGTTGCAAGTTTTAAATCATTAAAATAAAAGATTTATTGCCTCTGACCATGCCCTGCGCACCGCAGCAAGATTAAGCATACGATGCGCATGGGTGTCTCTGCGCACCGCAGCAAGAAAAGACCATACGGTGCGCATGGATGTCTGGCGGGCAGAAAACTCAGCAGCCTCTTTTCTACGCGATTTTGAGCGGGATTTCCTTTGTTTTGACCAAGTTAACACCAATTATTACCCTTAACAACCCTAAAACACTTCCCTATATATACCACATGTTCCCCAAGCCCTTGACCACTTTCATCACTCTCTAAACCTCACAATTACACTCTCTAATCTCTTGCAAAGCTGCATTTTCGGGCAGATTCTTACCCTCACACTAAAAAGGGTATAACTTGCTCATTTCTCAACCAAATCACTTGATTCTTCTTCCTACTTGTTTGTATAACCATGGGGTTTGATTCCTTGACTTCTCCTTGGAGAAATCAGACCTGGAATTGCCCCGAAATGGTCCAAGAACTTTCTGTTTTGTTCCAACTTTCTTAAACTACAAAGCAAGCTTGTGTTCTCATGCTTCTAGTCCATAACATGACTAATGAAGTTAAACCAAGATTGTTTTACACTTATTAGGAGTGTCTAAACACTCTAAACTTTCTGTTTTAATCAAGCTAATAGCTTGCAAGTGATGCCAAGTCTTGAACTTGAAGATAGTGTGACTACTTGGATAGCATAGGCTAACCAACATAACAAGTCCACACATCACTTGATGTTTGTTTAGATTAGTTGTATTATTTCTTGTACATATCCATGAGGTTCCTAAATGGAAGGTTCGCCTTCCTACCTCCTACATGACATATATGTTAATAAATAACTCGAGGTACCTAAATGGAAGCTTGTTCTTCCTACCTCATGTATGAATTCTATGACACTTTGAGGTGCCTAAATGAAGATCTTAATCTTCTACCTCCTACATGAAATCTTTGACTAAATAATATGTAATATATAACCTAGAAACTATATTTATTTATTCGAACCTTTAATATTGAACTTGTGTTTATATGTTAAAGTAGTAGAATATCATCTAAGACCTAAAACACCAAGTATGATTCTAATGGGCATATTACCCATGGAAACATTCTAACCATATTGGTTACATAGTGTCATACAAGGGTTACTAAGTTAAAGATGATTATTTTCGTATCATATTTTCCTACTTTATGTTATGTTAAAACTCCAAATTCATAATCTTCCGTAAACGCCAAACTCACACACCTATGTTTCCTCGTGTAGAAGGACTAGGTGCTCCAACTTAATACATCCACCAACTCACTCGCGGGATTCAAGTCGGAAAGCTTGTGAACCGTGAGTATACTCGCAACCCCTTTTTATGTTTACCACTTTTCGGGGTGTAACATGTTTACTTATCAAAACTTACACATGAACATTTTGCTTAAACACATGAACATTCCTATAACATGCTTGTATACGTGATTGCTTGATACTTTAAACTTGGGTAATACATTTTCGTGTCCGTACGAGCCAATCCTTGACATATGTAGCGCTATAGGATTAACGACCCGCCATCTTATCTCGTGGTAATGTCATGAGCATGTTGCGTTTCTTTGGTTTGATATGTTGATACATGCCAAATTTATTGTTTATCTTGAATCACATGCTTGCTATGAGGAATCGTTCGAAACTTATCTTTTGCTATGTACGTATCAAACTTGTATACTCGCCATTGCTTTTGCATTGAATTGTATTTTAAACATGTTACAGGTTGATGATGATGATGCTATGAAAAGAAGTAGCGTTGAGGCCTAGATACACATATAGACGTTTAGGTTTAATATGTCGTATCAACTTTGCTTATGTTGTTATGTATTTCTTTTGAACTTATTGTTATTTGAATTTCTTGTAATGTTGACAATTACTTTATGCAATGAAATCGGTTTATTAAATATTGTCACAAATAGCGTTATGATGTCTCTAGCAATCTTCACACTTCGTCTCATCCCGATGTTTCCGCCATTGGTTGGGGTGTGACAGATTGGTATCAGAGCCATAACTATAGGGAATTAGGAAAATTGCTATGTTTTTGCCCTAGTCTATAGTTCTAAGAATTTTGCCTCTTATTTGTTGTTTAAAACTTATGCATTCTACCTTTACATGCTTCCTAGCTACACTTCTTGTTGATTAAATTTACATGCCTTTCCTAAGGCTAACACAAACACACTTTTGTTTACTTTTATACTCTTGTAACATAAACGAGACGACTTTACCAAAATAGGCGTGAAACCCACAATTTGGTAAACGACTCTCATTCTACCTCAAACTATTTTTGCACGAAATTTCACCATTAAGCTAGGAGTGAAATCCACAACTTAATGGTAATTTCCTTTTCAACTCTAGTGGACCCTTGTCTAAGTGTCGAAATTTTATTTTGACCCGACAAGTATCAACCACATTTAGGGTACGAAATCGTCAAGTTAGGGGTGAAACCCGCACCTTGTCGATTAAGTCCCACTCCTCGATTTTCGATCTCGCCAAAGTCCCGATTGTTTCAATCGATTAGAGACGTGTAGTAACTGGAAGGGTAAGATACCGTTAGTCGCCTCCCGACGAGAGTATCTTACCTATAGGCCAAAGCACGTTTTCTCTAATTCGAATGGACTTTCGACCCACTTTGGAATAGTCGACGTTTCTCTACCCGAAACAATCCAATGTTTTATTGAGCCTCTCTTTTATGTATCTCAATTTATATGTGATTTTTATACTTGAACGTTCTTCGTTTCAAATTTATTTTTATTTTTTTACTCATTTCGCACGTCATCGCAACCAAGAACAATAATAACTCTCGTGAACAAACCAAATTTATACCCCTTTACGCAATCATATGTGTTATACTTGTTGAATACATGTTGGAAACTTATGCTATATGTGAACCTTACATGATACGTCGTGCTTACATGCTTGAAACTTGCAAACTCATTTTAAATTCATGATCAAGTCTCATCCATTCCTTCTCTTTTCATCCTTAGATGTCGTCCAGCGGTGCATCAAAGAGGACCAAGTCCAAGAGGGGTTCGACTTCCAAAACCATGTCACAAAAGGATTGCATGAGATTCATGGCCAAACAATTTGCTAAGGTCCTACCCGACGTTGTTAGCAAGATTCAGATAAACACCGATTCACCGCATGGCTCTGTCGACTCAAAGGCAGACAAACCCAAATCGACCTTCCGTTTTAAGCAATTTATGGCTTGTAGACCGTTAGAGTTTATTGGCAAGGATGGCGCTACCGCCATGATGAACTGGATCGATGCAATCGAGCTTACCTTCCTGCAAAGTGGCTGCCCTGATGAACTAAGAACCTTGAATGCCACTGGGGTGTTTCGTGAAAAGGCACTCGAATGGTGGACGACGGAACGCAACAAAAAGGGAAACGATGTTGCACATGCTATGCCTTGGGACGAATTCAAACAACTTATGAAAGACCACTTTTGTCCTCCCCATGAACTCCAAAAATTGGAGAACGAATTTTGGAGCCTTACTCAGAAAGGGAGTGACATGGATGGCCTGATCACGCGCTTTAAACAACTTAGTGTCCTATGTCCTGGACAAGTCGAGACCGTCCCCAAGACCATAGCCAAATTTGTTCGTTGTGTTGCACTTTCCCTGACTAATCACCTTGCCTCCGCCAACCCCCAAACCCTCGAAGATGCTTTTCGTATAGCCACCGAACTTAACAACAACTGCGTTCTTCATGGAACCTTTGACAAGGTTTCAACGAAGAGTGCACGCCAAGCTACAACTGACACTACTACTGATGAGACCTTACACTCCCGATCATCCAGGAGAAACCAGGGCAGGAAGCGGAAGGCTTCGAGCCAAAATTATGCGGTCGTCACTCCGCCAAACCCACAACCCCTACAAGCCATACCTGCTAATGCTAATGAGGAAACTCCGCGCAGAAATTACGTTGGGACGCTACCTAAGTGTGATAAATGTCAATATCATCACCCTCCAAACACTCGTTGTCGAAAGTGCGACAGGTGTGGCCGAAATGGGCATACTTCCCCGTACTGCCGCATCCTACCACAGGCTTATCAAAACCAAGCCCTTCTGGCTCCAAATCAAGTCGCCCCTGTGCGAGCATGTTTCACGTGTGGTGATACCAACCATATGGCCAACGCCTGCCCTCAGCGATACCAACCGCAACAGCCTCGACAGCAACAACCACAGCCACAGCAACAGCCACAGCAGCAGCAACAGGCTCTACCACCCGCTCGAGGTCGAGCTTTTCTTCTCACTACTGCTCAGGGTCAGAACGCGAACGACGTCATTTCTGGTACGTTTCTTGTTAACCATGTTTATGCTTCATGTCTATTTGATACTGGAGCCGATAAAAGTTTTGTATCGTTAGAATTCGAATCCTTGCTCAAGTGTAAACGTTCTTAGTTGCCAAAATCTTTCGCCGTCGAAGTTGCTAATGGTAAAACCGTCGCTGTTGATTCCGTTCTCTCCAATTGTTCTTTACTCCTTAACGATCATACGTTTTCTATCGACCTCATACCTATGCAAATGGGTAGTTTCGACGTCATAGTAGGTATGGACTGGCTTAGGCGAGTTCGTGCTGAAGTTGTCTGTTCTGAGAAGTTTGTTCACCTACCTCTTCCAAACGGTGATTCCCTACACGTCTATGGTGAAAAGCCTTCTCAAGGCCTTAAGCTTATGTCGTGTATCAAAGCAAACAAATGCTTACGCAAGGGTACCTTCGCTTTTCTTGCCCACATTGTGGAAAAGAGGGACAAAGGCCCAAGCATAAGCGACGTTCCCGTTGTACGTGACTTCCCTGATGTGTTTCCCGACGATCTTCCTGGTCCGCCTCCTGCTCGTTCTGTCGACTTTCGCATCGATTTAGTGCCTGGCGCAACACCCGTCGCTAAATCTCCCTACCGTTTAGCACCCTCGGAGATGCAAGAGCTCTCAAGTCAACTTCAAGAGCTTCTTGATAAAGGCTTTATACGCCCTAGTACTTCTCCTTGGGGCGCTCCCGTGTTATTCGTTAAAAAGAAAGATGGGTCATTTCGAATGTGTATTGACTATCGTGAACTCAACAAGCTTACTATCAAGAACCGATACCCTCTTCCGCGCATCGATGACCTCTTCGACCAGTTGCAAGGCACGACCTGCTTTTCAAAAATCGACCTTCGTTCTGGGTATCATCAACTTCGAGTTCTCGAAGAAGATGTGCCTAAAACCGCTTTCTGTACACGTTATGGGCACTACGAATTCGTGGTCATGCCCTTTGGCTTGACCAACGCACCTGCTGTATTCATGGACTTGATGCACCGAGTGTGCAAAGCATATTTGGACCATTTTGTGATTGTTTTCATCGACGATATTCTCATCTATTCCAAGACGCGAGAAGAGCATAAACAGCACCTGCGTCTTATTCTCGAACTTCTTCGTGCTGAACGTCTATACGCCAAATTCTCCAAGTGTGAATTTTGGTTAAAAGAGGTTCAATTCCTTGGTAATACTGTCAACGAACTTGGTATTCACGTCGACCCTGCTAAAATTGAAGCTGTGAAGAATTGGGTCACACCTAAATCTCCATCCGAAATTCGTTCGTTTCTTGGTCTTGCTGGTTACTATCGTCGCTTCATCTCCAACTTTTCGAAGATCACTGTCCCTTTGACCTCCTTGACTCAAAAGGATAACCCTTTTGTTTGGGGTCCCGAGCAAGAGGAGTCGTTTCAAACGCTCAAGGACATTCTATGCCATGCTCCTGTCCTCACACTTCCTGATGGAAACGACGACTTCGTCGTATATTGCGATGCTTCTCGCCTTGGTCTTGGTTGTGTGCTCATGCAACGAGACAAGGTCATCGCTTATGCGTCAAGGCAGCTCAAAATACATGAGAGGAACTATACTACTCACGACCTTGAACTTGGAGCAGTTGTTTTTGCGTTGAAGATTTGGCGACACTACCTTTATGGTACTAAGTGTGTGGTCTTCACCGACCATAGGAGCCTTCAACACATCTTTGATCAAAAAGAACTGAACATGCGTCAACGTCGTTGGGTGGAACTATTAAACGATTACGACTGCGAGATCAAATACCACCCAGGTAAAGCGAACGTAGTAGCAGACGCTCTCAGTCGTAAAACTCATGTCAAAAGTATCCGTTGTTTCCAACTCGTCCATGATCTTCAGAATCGCATACGTGAAGCCCAATACTCATCTGTTAATGAGGGTAACCTCTACAACGAGATGCAATGTGGTGCTGAAAACAGTCTCGTGTCCAAACCTAATGGTATCTTGCACTACCTCGATCGTATCTGGATTCCTAATCGCAATAACCTTCGCAAGTTCCTGATGAAAGAGGCGCATAACACGAAGTATTCTATTCACCCTGGTGCCGATAAGATGTACCATGATATGCGTACGTCCTACTGGTGGCCTGGAATGAAGAAGGATATAGCCACTTACGTCTCGAAATGTCTCACGTGTTCGAAGGTGAAGGCTGAACATCAACGTCCCTCTGGCTTACTTGAACAACCAAGGATTCCTGTCTGGAAATGGGAGAGCATTTCCATGGATTTTATCACTAAGCTTCCCCGCACTTCTTCTGGCCATGACAGCATCTGGGTGATCGTTGATCGATTAACCAAGTTGGCTCATTTTCTTCCCATCCGTGAAGATTTCAAAGTCGCTAAATTGGCTCAAATCTACACTGATGAGTTCATCTGCCGCCATGGTATTCCCATTGACATCATTTCTGACTGCGACGCTCGTTTTACGTCTCGCCTTTGGCAAACTTTTCAATCTGCTATGGGTACTGAACTTAACCTTAGTACTGCCTTCCATCCTCAAACAGACGGTCAAACCGAGCGTACTATCCAAACCTTAGAAGATATGCTTCGTTCATGCGTGGTAGATTTTGGTGGCAACTGGGATAGACACTTACCCTTGGTCGAATTCTCGTACAATAACAGTTATCACACGAGTATTAAAATGGCACCTTTTGAAGCATTGTATGGTCGCAAGTGCCGATCGCCTATTTGTTGGCACGAGATTGGTGACGCTCAAATCACTGGTCCCGAACTCATACAAGAGGCGACGGACAAAATTTTACAGGTTCGAGACAACTTACTGAAAGCCAAACACCGACAAAAGGTCTACGCCGATGAGGATCGTAAACCAATGGAATACGAGATAGGTGACTTCGTACTTCTCAAGGTATCCCCTTGGAAGGGCGTGGTCCGATTTGGCAAGAAAGGGAAACTCGCACCTCGCTAGTTGGTCCTTTCAAAATTCTCGAAAGGATTGGCAATGTTGCGTATAAACTGGACCTGCCTGAAGAACTCAGCAATGTACACCCTGTCTTCCACGTATCCAACTTGAAGAGGTGTCTAACTGACGAAAGACTACACGTCCCTCTCGAAGATTTACAAGTCAACGAAACACTTCATTTTGTGGAAAAACCTGTTGAAATCATGGACCGAGGAGCCAAGGAACTAAAGCGCAGTCGAATTCCTATCGTCAAGGTTCGATGGGAAGGAAAGCGTGGCGCTGAATTTACTTGGGAGCTCGAAAGTGATATGAAGGAAAAGTATCCACATCTCTTCCCTAAGTCTTCCTCAATTTCTGGACGAAATTCCCTAAAGGAGGGGAGACTGTAACGCCCGGCTTATTTGCACCTTCCTTTTATTTCAAGTGTTGTTCGTACTTTCTACTTTGGAAACTTTGTATTCTTGTAATCGTTCTTTCTTTGTAACCGTTGTAAAACTCGAGACTTGAATCATGAATGAAAACTTGCGTTCCTTTAAATACGTGTTACACATGCTTCATACATAGTTACACATTTAATGGTGAAACAACTTGATACCTACTCGTGATACTTACAAACATACGTTGAATTCCTGATTACGCAACATTCATACTTAATACCGCGATTACATACGAGTCCTATACTTAATGTTATTCTTTTACATGTCTTATATGATAAAATACCCTAAAAAGGTCATAAAACACGTAAACTACATCATTGGGACAAGTTGCAAGTTTTAAATCATTAAAATAAAAGATTTATTGCCTCTGACCATGCCCTGCGCACCGCAGCAAGATTAAGCATACGATGCGCATGGGTGTCTCTGCGCACCGCAGCAAGAAAAGACCATACGGTGCGCATGGATGTCTGTCGGGCAGAAAACTCATGAGGTTCCTAAATGGAAGGTTTGCCTTCCTACCTCCTACATGACATATATGTTAATAAATAACTCGAGGTACCTAAATGGAAGCTTGTTCTTCCTACCTCATGTATGAATTCTATGACACTTTGAGGTGCCTAAATGAAGATCTTAATCTTCTACCTCCTATATGAAATCTTTGACTAAATAATATGTAATATATAACCTAGAAACTATATTTATTTATTCGAACCTTTAATATTGAACTTGTGTTTATATGTTAAAGTAGTAGAATATCATCTAAGACCTAAAACACCAAGTATGATTCTAATGGGCATATTACCCATGGAAACATTCTAACGATATTGGTTACATAGTGTCATACAAGGGTTACTATGTTACTTATATTATTTTCCAAAAATAAATATAAGTATTTTGTATTTTTTTCACCATAACTCAATACTTTGATTTTTATTACTTTCCGGAATTATATTTCTTAAAAATAATATATTTTTAAGACTTGTATGAAATATATATATTTTGTCATGCTATAAAATATATATGTGTTTATTCTTGTTATCCACCCGAGTTATATATTTTCGTTCAAAAATATATTTTAAGTTCATAACTTGTCCAAGTTAAATAATATGTTAAGAAATATATTTTCATAAATATATTTTCTTGTATTTGTCCATGTGCTTCTTATGTATTCTCGGGTATTTTGTATGTGTATTTTTGTGTTTTTACTCCTTAGGAGTATTTAGTGTATTTTCAAGTCCTAATACACTACTACATATAATACACATAATATACACTTAGCACAAGATTTGGTGATCACTAAATACATATATTTTCCCAAAAATATACATACTTAATATAAATATTATCTTGAAGAAAGAATCATTTATTAACTTGTAATTCCTTACAAAGATTAGGGAAACATTGGTAAATATTTTTAGATGAATTTTTAAGGAATAAGTTTCACCAAAACTTATATTTTTCTAAGTGTCAAAATTTTATAAATTTTTTGACATAGTTTCCCCTAAAAATGGAGGTTTCCCATGTTTTTAAAAACAAGTGTTTATTTTCTTTTCAATCATCAAAATAATTTTCAACAACAATCATCAACAACATATACTAATTTCTTCATATGATGTTACTTGATTCTTGTTAAGCATGTGTAGTCTTTTAGATCTACACCTTACATAAGGTGATCTTTCCAAAATAAGTGTTGTTGTAAATTTTTAACCAACTTTTTATAAGACTTTATTTTATTAACAAACTTATTTATGAGTTTAATGGTTTTAAAGTTTGTAAATCATGTTTCTAAAACCACTTTTATGTTTATTAGAAAGATCATAATTTTCAACATCATGTTTAACCATGGATCTCTCAAGGTCCATGCTTAATAGCTTTAGATCTTTAAAAAAAAATAAGCTTTATGTTATATTTTTAACAAACTTTCCATGAATTTTAGTTTCAAAAATTAGTTCTACACACACTTTATTACAAGTCTTTGCATAAAAATTCATATTTCAAGTTCACATCATGTTTCATATGTTCATCTTCAAGTTTAACCATGGATCCTTCAAGATCCATGCTTAAACTTGATAGATCCAAGCTTTAACATACTTGATCTAATCATAAGCATAAGATATAACATCAACAACATCAATACATACATCAAAAATTCATGTAATCACTTATTTTCTTCATGAATATGTTAGATCTTTTCATTTTTAACATTAGAAGTTAAGTTGTTTAGATGGTGAATCTTGTACATAACATAAACATGACTTAAATTAGTGATCAAGAAGCTTACTACTAGCTCTAATGGCTAGGGAAGTGGCACAAAAATGGAGAGGATGATCAAGGAAGAAAGTGAGTGGTTAAAAGCTCCACAAGGTGGTCCTTCAAGTTCTAGCACCATACACCTTTCTAAATGGCCTCCATACACCTTCTAGCAAGCTTGGATTGTGAGGGAATGAAGTGAAAATGGTTGTGTATGTGGGTGGGTGTTGAGCCGTGAGCAAAGAAGCAAGGGAGGAGGAAGATGATGAAGTGAATGAGAATGGGTGATTAGTTTAGGATTTTATAAAGATTTTCCATATCTCTCATAGTATATTTGTTAGAATATTCCCCAACATGATATCTAATAAAATCAAATGAAATCAATTAAGATCTTTAGGTGGGACCCTTGTCCCAACCGTCCAAAGAGAAAAGGGGGGGGGGGGGGTAAAGTGTAAATTTTAGGGAAGTTGAAGGTTTAAAGTGTAAACGGTAAGGTTTAAGTATGTTTAAATGTGTTTAGGGGTTTTTATGCTTTTTAAGGTGTTCTAGCATCAATACTAGTTTAATATCATAAAAACATTACTTCTAGTCAAATTTTGATATCCCAGTTATTGTCTGGTTCGTTAAAGTGCTGAATTGCGCAGTTTTACTAGGTATAAAACACCCTTTTGTGGCAGTTTCAATTCCTGACACTTTGTAAGTTATTTTGGACAATAAAACATAAATTTTGCATGATATTATTGTGTTAAAAGCTGAATTATTGCTGAATTCCGCTTTTAAAGTGAGTTTCGGGTGATTTTTAGTGCATAGTTTAGCTTCCGGAAAGTTTATATGTTAACCCTTGTATTCATACTTGGGTTTTAATATATATATATATATATATATATATATATATATATATATATATATTGTCATGCTATAAAATATATATGTGTTTATTCTTGTTATCCACCCGAGTTATATATTTTCGTCCAAAAATATATTATAAGTTCATAACTTGTCCAAGTTAAATAATATGTTAAGAAATATATTTTCATAAATATATTTTCTTGTATTTGTCCATGTACTTCTTATGTATTCTTGGGTATTTTGTATGTGTATTTTTGTGTTTTTACTCCTTAGGAGTATTTAGTGTATTTTCAAGTCCTAATACACTACTACATATAATACACATAATATACACTTAGCACAAGATTTGGTGATCACTAAATACATATGTTTTCCCAAAAATATACATACTTAATATAAATCTTATCTTGAAGAAAGAATCATTTATTAACTTGTAATTCCTTACAAAGATTAGGGAAACATTGGTAAATATTTTTAGATGAATTTTTAAGGAATAAGTTTCACCAAAACTTATATTTTTCTAAGTGTCAAAATTTTATAAAATTTTTGACATAGTTTCCCCTAAAAATGGAGGTTTCCCATGTTTTTCAAAACAAGTGTTTATTTTCTTTTCAATCATCAAAATAATTTTCAACAACAATCATCAACAACATATACTAATTTCTTCATATGATGTTACTTGATTCTTGTTAAACATGTGTAGTCTTTTAGATCTACACCTTACATAAGGTGATCTTTCCAAAATAAGTGTTGTTGTAAATTTTTAACCAACTTTTTATAAGACTTTATTTTATTAACAAACTTATTTATGAGTTTAATGGTTTCAAAGTTTGTAAATCATGTTTCTAAAACCACTTTTATGTTTATTAGAAAGATCATAATTTTCAACATCATGTTTAACCATGGATCTCTCAAGGTCCATGCTTAATAGCTTTAGATCTTTCAAAAAATAAGCTTTATGTTATATTTTTAACAAACTTTCCATGAATTTTAGTTTCAAAAATTAGTTCTACACACACTTTATTACAAGTCTATGCATAAAAATTCATATTTCAAGTTCACATCATGTTTCATATGTTCATCTTCAAGTTTAACCATGGATCCTTCAAGATCCATGCTTAAACTTGATAGATCCAAGCTTTAACATACTTGATCTAATCATAAGCATAAGATATAACATCAACAACATCAATACATACATCAAAAATTCATGTAATCACTTATTTTCTTCATGAATATGTTAGATCTTTTCATTTTTAACATTAGAAGTTAAGTTGTTTAGATGGTGAATCTTGTACATAACATAAACATGACTTAAATTAGTGATCAAGAAGCTTACTACTAGCTCTAATGGCTAGGGAAGTGGCACAAAAATGGAGATGATGATCAAGGAAGAAAGTGAGTGGTTAAAAGCTCCACAAGGTGGTCCTTCAAGTTCTAGCACCATACACCTTTCTAAATGGCCTCCATACACCTTCTAGCAAGCTTGGATTGTGAGGGAATGAAGTGAAAATGGTTGTGTATGTGGGTGGGTGTTGAGCCATGAGCAAAGAAGCAAGGGAGGAGGAAGATGATGAAGTGAATGAGAATGGGTGATTAGTTTAGGATTTTATAAAGATTTTCCATATCTCTCATGGTATATTTGTTAGAATATTCCCCAACATGATATCTAATAAAATCAAATGAAATCAATTAAGATCTTTAGGTGGGACCCTTGTCCCAACCGTCCAAAGAGAAAAAAGGGGGGTAAAGTGTAAATTTTGGGGAAGTTGGAGGTTTAAAGTGTAAACGGTAAGGTTTAAGTATGTTTAATTGTGTTTAGGGGTTTTTATGATTTTTAAGGTGTTCTAGCATCAATACTAGTTTAATATCATAAAAACATTACTTCTAGTCAAATTTTGATGTCCCAGTTATTGTCCGGTTCGTTAAAGTGCTGAATTGCGCAGTTTTACTAGGTATAAAGCACCCTTTTGTGGCAGTTTCAATTCCCGACACTTTGTAAGTTATTTTGGACAATAAAACATAAATTTTGCATGATATTATTGTGTTAAAAGCTTAATTATTGCTGAATTATGCTGAATTCCGCTTTTAAAGTGAGTTTCGGGTGATTTTTAGTGCATAGTTTAGCTTCCGGAAAGTTTATATGTTATCCCTTGTATTCATACTTGGGTTTTAATGTATTTTAGACGTTGGACCTACGCATTTTAGTTATTGTTATACGTGTATGTGTGTGCCTTATGTGTTACTTGTGCATGTTCATTTATGTTATGTGTGGTAATCAATCGAAACTCGAAACGCAATCAAACTCAATCGAAATCGAACTATGATAATTAGTGGAGAAGTGACAGTGCTCGTTATGAATAGTTGGGATTAAAAGTAATTTGAATAGGAAACCCTATCGCATTCGCGTCGCTCGCGATCGAAATCGAATCAGTAAAAATCGTCGCGTCGAACGCACAAACCAGGTGCCATCCGGCCGGATAGCCATCCGACCGGGCTGCCACTTGGCCATGGCGTCAAGATGCCATCCGGCCGAGATGACATCCGACCGGATAGTCATTCGGGCGGGATGCCATCTGACCGACCCACCATTTCCCTTTTTGGAATCCTATAAAGACCCATGTCACTCTCAAACTTTCAACTTTTGGAAACCTCTGTCCGACCAGCACGCTCAGCTCACCTTTTCTTAGATTTCTCTCAATCCCGGTATGATCTCGTCCTAAATCTTGTACTTTCTCAACCTACACGCACTCCTACACCTTTCTATCTTTTGAATCTTAACTTTTAACCGTAAAATCGCTAGATTTGAGGTGTTCTAGGATGATGTCATCGTGAGTTCTTGAAGAACTCCATGTTTTGGCTTCAATCCACTGAGAACAACTCGGATATAACCGATTTCCACACAAATGAACAAAGATCTATACTAGATCTAAACATAAACACGGTGAAAAAGGACTGAAAGATGTTTTCTAACTTTCTTTCAACTCTTTTGCACTCAATACGCTTGAAACCGATAGAAACGGATCTAGATCTAGTCCTCCACTCATGCTTAGTGTTGTGCTAGCTCAAGATCTGGATTCTACTCACGAGACCACCGATTTCGGGTTAAACGGATCTAGATCTAGTCCTCCACTCATGCCGAACTAGGGTGATTCCTGTCGATCAGGTCGCTTGGGTCAAGATGGGGTTCTATTGGTTAACACGTTGTCAAAACATCTCGATAAAACGACAAACAATCGAAACGACCAAGTGTAGGATGAACCGAACAATCGGGACGGAATGTTGTCCGACCGGACTACTGTCCGAGCGGATAAGCCACCCGAACGGATTGCTGTCCGAACGGATAACACCTTGGGTCCCACACCTCATCAACTCTATCTGAAGTTTGAGTATCAAACGAATTGCCATCCGATTGGAGTACCATCCGACTGGATTACTCTTCGGATCATGAGATACTAGGACTTTAAAGACTTAAACAATTTTCAACATGTTCATTAACAGGGTTGCCACCCGGTCGGATGGACATCCGACCGAGTGACTCTTCTGCTATGAACTGTTCCCACTAAGTAACCTCATCACTAAGGTCGCCGTCCGACCGGATGACCATCCGAACGGATTGTTGTCCGCATGATTGACCGTCCGATCGACCGACTTGAAGGATTGAGATACTTCAATGTTTTCAAAATGCTACAACGAAAACTTCAAAAGACAAGCCATCATACGCAAACACATTCATCTCATAGGAAGAAACAATCCACTCGAATAGTCATCCGACTGGACTACCATCCGACCGGATGACCATCCGAACGGATTGCCATCCGAACAGACAAGCCATCCGATCGGATTACCATCCGACCGAACTGCTATCCGACCCATTCACACTTTGTATCGTTTTACGCGTCACTTATCGTTATGCTATCAATCCCTTCAGGCTAACTTTACTCGCTAAGCGCTCCCTTCAATCCATCAACCGCTGTGAGTATACTCGATCCCTTTTTGCTTTATGCACTTTTGGGTGTTACATACGTTACAACTATTCAAATCACATCAAACACACTACTCAATACTATTTGAACGCTAACCGTTAACGCATGTTATACGTGGCTTATGAATGCTAGTTTGTTATGTTTACACATGGAATGCTGTCTACCTGCCTTAGCAACGATAGTACTATAGTTTGGACTCGGCACCCGTTCACACGGGGGTTGTTAAGGACAATTACTTGCATGGATTACGGTGGTAATCATGTATTGCGAACTACCTCGGGCAGTCAACCCGCAGTCATTGGTATCGATGGATCTATGTCGATAACTAACGTGCTTCATTTCACTATGTGTACGTGCTGGTTATGCGTAAACGAATTCGAACTTTATATATGCTATTATCAAACTTGTATGCTCACCTTTACATTATATGTATTGACTTTATTTTAACGTATGTGACAGGTGCTTAGGACGCACATCTGGTAGGAATTTGAAGCTAGAATAAAGCTTTAGAGCCCAACAAATAGTTGTCTGTAGTAATTGAATCAATGGTCTCTAGAAGCAGATAAACAATTGCTCTATTTAAATCTGAGTTGTCGGAACAGAATTATTTGCCTAGTTTTTATCTGTAATAATTTGTTTACTGTTTGAGACATGGTATGGGACATGTTATTTAAATTGAATGGTAATGATAATTGTTATGGAAACTTCTGGACAATCTGTTTCACTCAGTGCCATGCCCCAATGATTCCGCCATTGGTTGGGGTGTGACATAAATTTTGGGGAAGTTGAAGGTTTAAAGTGTAAACGGTAAGGTTTAAGTATGTTTAAATGTGTTTAGGGGTTTTTATGATTTTTAAGGTTTTCTAGCATCAATACTAGTTTAATATCATAAAAACATAACTTCTAGTCAAATTTTGATGTCCCAGTTATTGTCCGGTTCGTTACGGTTCGTTAAAGTGCTGAATTGCGCAGTTTTACTAGGTATAAAGCACCCTTTGTGGCAGTTTCAATTCCCGACACTTTGTAAGTTTTTTTGGACAATAAAACATAAATTTTGCATGATATTATTGTGTTAAAAGCTGAATTATTGCTGAATTATGTTGAATTCCGCTTTTAAAGTGAGTTTCGGGTGATTTTTAGTGCATTGTTTAGCTTCCGGAAATTTTATATGTTAACCCTTGTATCCATACTTGGGTTTTAATGTATTTTAGACGTTGGACCTACTCCTATGCCCTAATTCTTTTATCTGACTGCTTTCTGCAGAGCTGCTGACACAGTGTGTCTTACCGGTGAGTTTACTAGTCTTTCTGACGCAACGCTAAAAGTAATCCATAAAGCAATATTTGAAGTATAAAATGTGCATGAATTCACAAGTATAGCATGAAATCAAACAATGTTGACATTTAAGCACATAATTGCATATATTAAATAATAATTAAACTGTACGAAAATTACCGGTTTTGTGTCAGTTGTCACAGGAGAAGTACAAGGAAAACAATGGTAATACCTCGTTCGCACACATTCGCGCGTGGGAAGTTTTGCGAACGCACCAAAAATGGGCGCCGATTCCCAACGAGGTGGAGATGGCGAAGCGGCAAAGGACATCGGAATCGGGTAGTTTTAGCGCCGGTGGATCGGACGCGACGTCTCATATAAACTTAAACGATGACGCCGAGTTCGACAAAGAAGAATACGCCGTACATGAAGCGGAGCTTCCCACGGGCTGGGACAAATCAAAGAAGGAGCGGGCGAAGGGGAAAGAAAAGGAAAAGGTGGACCCGAAGATGGACGAGTTTATGCCACAATTTAAAACATAAACGGACGTCTCGGCCCAAAAGGCGAAGCCGAAGGAGCGGGTCGTCGAAGAAAAGTCTCGTGTGGCGGAAGAAAAGTTACGCGAAAATGTCCGATTGTCCAATGAAAAAATCCGATTGTCCGATGAAAAGATTCGGCTCAAGGAATGGGAAATAATAACGATGGATGTCGATAATTATCCCGAGCCGAAACGTTCGATGTTGAAAAAACTACAAACCGACATCATGAAGAAGCATCAAATTATTTAAGTCTATGTTTTTTTTAAGTTTATGTTTTTTTTAGTTTATGTTTTTTTAAGTTTATGTTTTTTTTTAAGTTTATGTAATGGTTTTTAATATTAATGAAAATATTTTGTTAATTTATTTGTTAAATGTTAAAAAAAAGTAGAAGATTAAAAAAATAAAAAAAACATAAAAGTGGTGGGGTAGGATCATCTAGGACCATCCTCCCATTTCTACTAGTTTTGTGGGATGGACCATCCTTGGGAGGACTATGATGTGACGCCTACGTGACGGATCATCCTCCAAGGGAGGATGGGCACCATACCCTCTAGCCTAAGAAACCTACTTTGAGAATCCTCAAATTTTTCTTACGTCTAAAACTTGCAGACTAATCTCCATCAATGTGGATGAAAGATAGGGTTAATGATTTAGGGTTTTTTATTTGAATATGGAACATCAATCGATGATCAGTGATCTAGATGTTGTTTTGATTTGATTTGATTTGATTAATTGATCTATTTTGTTAATTAAATTTTTAGCATGTTTATAAAAGTTTCATAAATATATAAATGTCACATAGGATAGTTTACCCGCTATTCAGGTAAATTATATAAGATTGGAACATAAAATAAACTTAAATGACTTAATTGGAACAACTTTTTTTATTAGTGACGTGATTAGAACACTTATAAAACTTGATTACTATTCTGTGATATATTCTCTTATCTTTTTAGATTTGTTGAGATTTTATAGGAGTTAAAATTTAAAAGAAAAAAAGATTAAATGTTTGTATAAAAAAATATAAATAAAAAGTGTGAGGTTGGAGGAGAGAATGCCATGTGGCATTAAATGAAGTCTTTTATTAATATTTAGATTTAGATTAAATTTAGATTTTAAAAGAAAACTAAAGTGATTTCTTATTTGTAGTATGCTCATATAATATATATATGCGCGGGCGCTCGGGGGCAAAAGTGAAAGTGCACTAATTTTAACGTTATTTTACTAATTACGTGAAAATAACGTTAGAAGAGGGGGATGGTTAATCATGCATCATGTAGTGACGTTGATTGCCCAAAGACAAGGAGGTACATGCACTAATCGGCGTTTGTCTCAATTGCTGAGTGTTATGTGCCTTATGTTCAAGGCTTGATGCAAAACTACAATCGAGTCGGGGGTCTCATTGGAAGCAGCTTCTCTATTCCTACGATGTAGAGATAAGGCTGTCTACACCTCACCCTCCTCAGACCCTACCTTAGTTTTGCTATTGGTGAGATATACTGAGTATGATGACGATGATAAAGTGATTTCTTATATTTAATCAACTTAATAGCAAAACGTTATATTTTCCGATATGGATGGTTTTAAGAAAATGAAAGATAAATTTATGAAATAATAATTTTTAGGTTTTTTTTATTTGAATGGCAAATGTTATATTATCCTATTTCCAAACCACACCAATAAATCCTAATAATTATCACACCCCAACCGATGGTGGAAACATTGGGGCATAGCACTGAGCGAAACAGATTGTCCATGAGTATCCATAACAACTATTGATTACCAGATATTTAAACTTCATGTCCCATACCATAACATATCCAAATAAAACAGTTATTACAAATAATTGTCTAAAAAACAAATACTGTTCCGACAACTCAGATTTAGCGTGACATAACTAGACCCCTAGCTTGATTCACCAAAGCACAGCATTCCTAGTATCTTAAGCACCTGTCACATACATTAAAATAGTGGTCAATACACATAGTGTAAAGGTGAGCATACAAGTTTGTTAGTATAATAGTAACGAAAGCGGGTTTACGCATAACCAACATGTAACATGTATAATGTGAAGCAAGTAGGTTATCGACAATGAAATATGCACAGACGTGACTGCGAGTTGTAGAGTGAGCAACACATATCACCACCATGACACGTGAAGAAATACCCTTAGCAACCCCCGTCCACGACAGGTGTTGAGTCCAAACTATAGTACTATCGTTGCTAAGGTGTCAGGCAACAATCACTGTGTAAACATAACATACAGGCATTCATCGAGTAATACGTATAACATGCGAGAGCGGTTAGCGTTAAAATTGTGTTTGCGTTGTGTGATCGATGTGATTTAGTGTAAGTAACGTATGTAACACCCAAAAGTGCTTAAAGCAAAAAGGGATCGAGTATACTCACAGATCAAGTTTAACAAGTAAACTCAGTCTTGGATTAAAGGGAGCGCTGGAGAGTTAGCCTGATTACAGAATGATAGCATAAACGATGAGCGGTGCGTTAAACGATGCAGTGTCGGAGTGACGAAGGGTCATCCGGTCGGATTGTCCTTCGTTTGGGATGGATGTGTTTGTGTATGATGGCTTTGAAGTTTTCGTTGTAGCATTTTAAAATCAGAGAAGTATCTCTACCTTTCAGGTCGTCCGGTTGAACAGTCGTTCGATCGGGAGGCGATCCGTCCAGTGAGGCATTTCTCAGAAAAAGAAGTGTTGGAGACCATATGTCATTCGATCGGATTGTCGTTTGATCGGATGGTAATCTGATCGGACGGCAATCCGTTCGACAGTATGATCGTTTGAAACTTGGGATATTTTGTTAAGTTTTGAAAAGTTTGCGGTTCGATCAAGAAGGTATGACAACGTGTTAAACAACAGGAAACCCCCAAGTCCAAGTTACCCGATCGGATGGGAACCACCCCAGTCCGTTCTGTTGGCTGTCCATGACGGTTGTCCATGTTCAACCCGGTGAGTCGGTCATCTCGTTGATAGGAATCAGATCTCAGACCGACTCATCACTAGAGAATGAGTGAGGGCCTGAATGAGTCCCGATTCTATCGGTTTTGAGTGCATTGAGTGTAAAAGAGTTGAAAGAAAATGTGGAAACCATCTTTCAATCCCTTTTACCTCGAAAATGTTTAGATCTAGGTGAAAATAGTGTTTAATCATATGGAAATTGTCACGGCCCCAGCCCCGGTTTGACCAGGTCAGGAGCCGTGAGACAGGAACCCGTGGTATTTAATTGATGCGACAGCGGAAGATTTTTAACAGGATCTTTTGTACTTGAAAATGCCCGATTATTTTATTTCATAATTTCGGGATAAACCCCGTAGTTTACAATAGAGGAATTTAACTAGGAAATTCCCTGATTTATTAAAACATGTGTATTCATTTTAACTGAGCCACCTCTTCAAGCTTGTTAGTGCTCCGTAGCACGTTTTCCTTGATTTACAGCAGGTCGCCTGAAACATGTTTTAAAAATATTTTGTCAGCGGGGAAATACTGGTGAATCATTCATTTTGCATAAAATGACGCATAGTTATTAATTACAGCATAAGAGCGATTACAATGGCTTTTATCTTATTTTTGTCTGGCGCTTTGCCACCCGTGTGACGATGGTCATATCACTATTGGGTCCCACCCCAATTAGTGACGTTTATCACTGTTAGGGCTTATTAGCCTAACCCGTGAGAAATTAGTAATGTGCACAATACCCCACTAGCCAGTGATTAAGATTACCGCGACTTACTCCCTGTAACTATAGCATTTGAAAATGGAGTATTGTAAAATGCTTTTGATAAAAAGAGAATGACTCACATTGCAGATTTATTCGGGCAGGGTTTAGCCTACTGATTAGCCTGATAACCTAATTTAAACAACAATGCACACGAACTAGGTCAGTAACTAATACAGCATTTACGATAACTCACGAGATTAAAACCTTCACAACGAATGACAAAGTGCAATACTTAAACATCCATCGAATTTACGACGAATGACAAAATATAAACCCAATTTGAGCAGCACTTAAACATTCATCGGATAGTTTTAAATCGATCGGACATTGAATTGTAGCAGCGATCAAGTTAATACCCGGTATCGTAGTAGCACCTCGCTAATTTAATTGAAATTTCGACTTCGGAGTATTGAGAATTTGTTTTTGAGAGTTTTGGTCGACACATAATGAAAGCTCCTGGGCTACGCTATTTATAGGTGAAATATGGGGTTGTCGCGACCCGTGTGAGCCATAGGCTCACCTTTACGCGGCCCGCCTAGCCGCCTACTCTACGCATAGGTTTGATGGGTCATGGGTTAGGGTTGCCAGATGGGTTATACGTGGCCCGGATGCTTATCCGGTTGAATTTGCCAGATGGGTTATACGTGGCCCGGATGCTTATCCGGTTGAATTTCAAGTTGACGCGGCCCACGTAAGGGTTTGGTCATCCTTTACGCGGACCGCCTGAAGACCAAAATTTTGGATTTCTTGATTTTTGATATGGATTAGGGTTTCAGGGGTCAAGGTTTTCACTTACTGGTCGGTTTAGGACATTTTTGAGAGTCCTTACATTCTCCCCACCTTATTTAAAATCTCATCCTCGAGATTCACTGAAATAAATGAGGATACTTTCTCTTCATCTCTGATTCCAGCTCCCAAGTGTATTCAGGTCCTCGTTTCGAATCCCACTTGACTTTGACTAGTACCAATCGCTTGTGCTTGAGAAATTTGATCTTTCTATCTTCTATTTGTAGCGGTTTCTTTACGAATTTTAACTTTTCATTTACCTTTATATCCTGAAGTGGTACTACTAGTGATTCATCTGATAAACACTTCTTGAGATTGGATACATGAAATACGTCATGTACTCCAGCTAACTCTTCTGGTAATTGTAAGCGATAGGCAAGTGGTCCTATACGTTGGATCACTGAAAATGGTCCTACGTATCTTGGACTTAGCTTTCCTTTCTTACCAAATCGGACTATTCCTTTCCAAGGAGAAACTTTCAAGAGTACTTTGTCTCCAACTTGGAATTCCGATGGTTTGCGTCGATTGTCGGCATAGCTCTTTTGGCGATCTCGAGCAGTCTTTAGTCTTTCCTTGATCTGAGTGATCTTATCGGTGGTCTCTTGCACAATTTTAGGACCTGATAATTGACTTTCTCCTATTTCTGCCCAGCAAACTGGAGTTCTGCACTTGCGTCCATACAGTGCTTCGAATGGGGCAGCGTCGATGCTTGAATGATAACTATTATTATAGGAGAATTCGATCAAGGATAGGTGATCGTCCCAATTTCCACCAAAATCTATCACACATGCTCGGAGCATGTCTTCCAGAGTTTGGATTGTCCTTTCACTTTGTCCGTTTGTTTGAGGATGATATGCCGTACTTAAATTAAGTTGGGTTCCCATTGCTTTCTGAAAACTTATCCAGAAATGGGAAGTGAAACGACTCTCCCTATCCGATACAATGGAGAGTGGAACTCCATGTAAGGATACTACTTCGTCTACATACAACTTGGCTAACCTTTCCATGCTAAAAGTTTCCTTTATGGGTAGAAAATGAGCTGATTTGGTTAATCGATCCACAATTACCCAAATCGCATCATTCCCTTTTCTGGTTTTGGGTAGTTTAGTAACAAAATCCATTGTTATGAGTTCCCATTTCCATACAGGCATTTCTAATTGTTGAAGTAGACTCGAAGGTTTCTGGTGTTCTGCTTTAACTTGTGAACAAGTAAGACACTTAGAAACATATCTAGCTATGTCCTTTTTCATTCCTATCCACCAGAAGTTATTTCTTAAATCTTGGTACATTTTATTGTTACCAGGATGCATGGTATACCTAGATTTATGAGCTTCTTCTAAAATCTTATTTCTTAATCCTCCTTGCTTAGGTACCCAAATTCTTTTCTTATGGAATCTCCAAATTCCATCACTTCTTTGTTCTAATTCCTTTATTCTCCCTTTCATTCCTTCAGTATCATCCGTGATTGCTGTTTTCTGAAATGTCTTTAGTTGTTCTATTAAATCTAATTGTAGATTTAATCTAAGAGCACGAACCCATCGTTGTTTCTCATGATACTTACGACTTAAGGCATCTGCAACTACATTTGCCTTTCCTTCGTGATAATGAATATCACAGTCGTAGTCACTTAGTATTTCCATCCATCTTCTTTGCCTCATGTTTAATTCTTTTTGCCCAAATATGTATCTTAAACTTTTGTGGTCCGTATAGACAGTAAACTTACTTCCGTACAGATAATGTCTCCAATTCTTAAGGGCAAAAATTATGGCTCCTAACTCTAAGTCATGAGTCGTATAGTTTTCCTCGTGCTTCTTTAATTGCCTTGATGCATATGCAATTACCTTCTTGCGTTGCATTAACACACATCCTAATCCTAGTTTTGAAGCATCACAGTATACTTCAAAATCTTCAGTTCCTTCTGGCAAGGCTAGAATTGGAGCGTTTGTTAACTTTTGCTTTAAAATCCTAAAGGCTTCTTCTTGCCTAGGTCCCCATTCAAACTTAACTGCTTTACAGGTTAGCTTAGTTAGTGGTACTGCTATTTTAGAAAAATCCTTAATAAAACGTCTATAGTACCCAGCTAATCCTAAAAAGCTTCTAATTTCCATAGCTGTTTGTGGAACTTTCCATTTGGTGATTGCTTCTATTTTAGAGGGATCTACGTGAATACCTTCGTGATTCACCATGTGCCCTAAGAACTGTACTTCCTGTAGCCAAAATTCACACTTCGAGAATTTTGCATAAAGCTTTTCTTTTCTTAACAAAGTTAAGAGTGCATGCAGATGCTCACGATGTTCCTCCTGACTTTTGGAATAAATGAGTATATCATCAATGAAGACAATTACAAATTTATCCAAATACGGTTTACAGATTCTATTCATCATGTCCATGAATGTTGCAGGTGCATTCGTTAGTCCGAAAGGCATGACTGTAAACTCGTAATGACCATACCTAGTTCTGAAAGCAGTTTTAGGTATGTCTTCTTCTTGTACCTTCAATTGATGGTATCCGAAGCGTAAGTCAATCTTAGAAAAATATCTAGCTCCTTGAAGTTGATCAAAGAGATCATCGATCCTCGGTAATGGGTATCGATTCTTAATTGTAACCTTATTCAATTCTCTATAATCAATACACATTCTCATTGACCCATCTTTCTTTTTCACAAACAACACTGGTGCTCCCCAAGGGGATGAACTAGGTTGTATAAATCCTTTACCAAGTAACTCATCTAATTGTTTCTTTAATTCTAACATTTCGGTGGGTGCTAATCGATAAGGTGCTTTGGCTATCGGTATAGTTCCAGGAATTAAATGCATCCTAAATTCTACTTCCCTATCAGGTGGTAATCCAGGCAATTCTTCTGGGAATACATCTGGGTATTCTGAAACTATAGGGATTTTCTTAAGTTCCTTACCTTTTGTGTTAATGATTACTAAAATCATATACACCATTGCCTGTTTTCTCGAATAACTGGACAACTTTATTGTTGAAATGAATTTCAGTGGCTTTCGTGGTTTATCTCCAGTAATTAAAATTACTTCTCCTGTGGGTGTATGTATTTCTATGGCATAATTATCACAAAGAATTCGAGCATGGTTGGTTACTAACCAATCCATTCCTAATACTACATCAAATCCTGCTAAATTCATAGGTAACAGATTTGCAGAAAATGTATGACCTAAGAGTTCTATCTTTCCTTCATGCAAAACCTTATCTATGTTAACAGAGTTTCCATCTGCTGTTTCGACTGTAAAAATCTGCTTAAGGTTGGTTAAGGGTAATTTAAGAGCTTGGCAGAATGAAGTATTTATAAAACTTTGGTTTGCACCAGAGTCAAATAATACTTTTGCATAAATGTTGTGAACTAGGAACGTACCAGCTATCACGCCAGGGATTAGTTCGGCTTCCTGTGTAGTTAGCTGGAAAGCTCTTGCATTTCGCTTGGTAGCTCCTTCTGCAGTTTTGGCTTTGTTGTCAGCTGGTTTAACTAATTTCGGGCAATCTAGCCTGAAATGTCCAGCTTCTCCATAATTGTAGCAAATTGTGGATTTCTTTCTCCTGCAATCTTCTTCTTGATGCCCTGGAATTTTGCAGAAATTGCAATACCCTTTGCATCTTCCTGAATGCTTTCGTTTACAGGTATTGCAGAATGAAATAGCGGGAATGTGCCTGTTCCCTCGTTTCCTGAAGTTGCTACTATTACCCACACGGAATCCTTGGGTAATCTTTTGGACTACTTCCTTTTTCCGATCTTCTTCTCTTGTGCGTACCAACTCGTCAGTCAAGGTGTTAGCCAATTCCACAGCATCGTCAATAGTGTGAGGTCTCGCAGCTTTAACGATATTACGGATTTCGCCAATCAATCCCCAAATATAGCGGGAAATAAGTACCGGTTCTGGCAAAGCCAGGGTTGGTACTACTCTCGCATACTCGAAGAATGTCGAAGTATACCCTCGACAATCTACACCAATCATCCGATGGTTCAGGAATTTATTTGCCATTTGTTCCTTTTCATATTCGGGACATAATTTTGTTTCCATTAGCTGCTTAAATTCTTCCCAATTCATGGTGTCACACCCCGAATTTCCACGTATTACCGGTGGGCCCGGTAGGGGAGTAACGTGACGTGGTTGGCAACATCATAGTCAAACAACACAATATACAAATGCACAGCGGAAGCAAAAGGATAAATATATTACAATCCGAAATAGTGTAACATCAAAGTATTACAATGGAAGTAAAGGATCCACAGGCGGATCGAAAATAAAATAACACTGTTCAACAGACTTTAGGCATCTAAGCTTGCGAGACTCTTTATTGATGCTAGGAGTAGCCAGCCAATTCCGATTAGTACCTGCACTTAGCCTTTTTGGGAAAATACGTCAGTTTACACTGGTAAATACAATCAACCGACTCATTTTGAAAAGGTTTTGAAAATGATTGATTTGAATGCACATGGCACAAATAATATTTTATAACTTGGGTTACTTATTTAATTATATAAACTTGTAAAGGATTTACATGTTCCTTATGCGTTCAGTAGCCCGGATCGAGCCGGGTTAAAGATCAATAGACACACCACTTTATTTAATGAGACACTGACAGCTGTACGCCTACACCTGAGTGCTAAGGTCGTGGCCATTTCGTAAAATGATGCCAGGGATATCCGGGACACGGTCATTAACCCCCAAAGGCTTTAAGCAAACAAAACAATTTAAACGAAACATCTCAATACTTTAACCATCATACAATTAAAGATTCAATGTCCGACCAAGCGGTATTTTATATACCGTACCCCAAGCCCGTATAGGGAAATAAGTTAAAAGTATTTACCTGAGCTAAATATAAATTCAATCCCAGCCGTATCAAATCAGCAAGTACAGATAGCTTTTACTGGGCTCCTAAATCTGGAACGAATGTTTTTAATAACCTATTAGAATCCTAACAGGTCTTAATTAAGTCATGACTTAGACCGGTTAGTTTTCAAAAGGAAGATATGGTTCAAACGCATGATAAGGCGAAGACTGGAATAGAATGTGATTTAGACCCGACAAGTTCGGAGACTTGTATAATATGGGTATATTATACACATTTCTGGATTTTGAGATAAAACTGATAAGGTTTGACCCGTTTCGGCTAATTTACGTAAACTAGTTACATAAACCGAACCGAACACGTATGAAGCGTAACGGGTAACCATAAGAGTCCTAAACAGGTTTCTTAAGTTAACATGCCTTAAATATGTTGTGATATTAGTAGGATGCCTTCCATTATGCCCAAAACGAGTTTAATCTCATATTAAGCCCCTTAGGGGTATTTTGGTCATTTTAAAGATTATAAAAGGGATCAATTAAGCTTCTGTGATCCGGGTCTGAATAAATAAGTAAAATAACATATTTTAACAATTCATAACATTTGGTTATAAGTCATATATGCCAAAATAGTTTTAAACCCTAACTATGCGTTTAATACGCGTATAATGTCGTTTTAAGCGATTTACGGGTTAATATAGGATTCTGAGTTTTCTGATCAGTTCAACAGGTTCAAAATACTCCATTTATTATTTGAAATCAGTAGCAATTGGATTGGTGTCAAAAGGATTTGTAAAACTCATTTTATGGCCGAAAAGGGCATATTCGGTATTTACCGAATTAAGGCGATAATCCTAGCTTATGATCAGTTTAAAAATATTTAAAAATCTTCAAAAATCCCAAAATATTATATTACATCAGTGGGTAAAAGGTTTGGTGTCAAAAATGGGGTTTAGATAGGCTTTACGCTAATGACGCCGATTAATTACTAAGAAGCGTTATACTTACGTCATTAAGCATAACTCCTAATCTAGACCTCCGACTGATGTGAAAATTTACAGACATGTTTAAAAATTAGTAACTAAGATTATTGTACTTTCACATTTCCAAAATTCTCGTTTTATAGTCATAAGGGCATTACGGTCAATATTTAGGCGATTAACGGAAACGTCGGACAATTAAGGATTTATGTGGTATAAACGCAGAGGGTTATACACACATGTAACTAGGTCCTAATTGAACTTTAAGGCACGTCTAAACCTAACTAAACCGGGTCAGAATTGAGGTCAAAGAAAAAGTCAAACTTTTGCGTCTTTCGGTTCCGAATCGGTTCAAAACAGAAAGTTGTCGAATCAAACAAGCGTAGACAAGTTTTTATACTTATTATCAGGTTATATGAATGATAAAATAGATTATACACTTTTTACATCGCTAATTATGCGTTAAATCCAAGTTTACAATTCTGTTGACTTTTTTCTAATCTTCTTTGACTCGACAAACGACCTAGTTAGAACGGGTATCAGTGGGTGCCCTTTTAAGGGTTTAAAGCCCACATAAATACCAACTTATAACTATCTTAAGTTTGCCTAATCGCTGGATCGTTAGCGATTAATCGATAAGTTAAACCGTAATTACGACGGTTTGACTTCTAGGCTATAAACTAATCAAAACTTGATTTAGAAGGGTCAAGGATACTTACATGAGTCTAATGGATGATTTAGAAGTCTTGTATCAGCTCTTGTGCTCCTCAAAATGTTCAGAAATGAAGTGTGGTTGTATGTTGCCACTTTGTGACTTTTATATGAACTTTGATCATATTAGATGGATTCCAAATGAGTCTACCAATGTTCAACGATCAGTACAGATGTCCTCTATAGGCTATAAACCACTTTAGGCAGCCCATAGAATTGAAATCTTGAAGTTTAAGTCGGTTACAAGGCTGATACAGCCACCTGTGGGTTTTTTCTGCATCTGCAGGTCGGACGCGGCCCGCCTCCCGTTTGACAGATCTCAACGCGGGCCGCCTGGGACATGTCTTCAGGTTTCAAGTTTTCAGTTATTGCATTTTCAGTCCCCGGTCCTCCTAAACGTCGCTTTCACCTTTTTTCTTGCATTATAAACCCTCTAAATTGATTTATAAGGGCTTCAAGACTTATACCATCTTTGTGAAGTCCTCGGGTAACTTTGTGATCACCCGAAAAGCCCTAATTTTCACTGTTGACGTTTCTAACCCTCACACACGAATTTTATCACAACTTTCTCATACGGCAACGAAACTTGGTGAAATTTTTATGGTGCATTCTAGTGAGCATAATTAATCGTTACAAGGCTTCGGGTTTGCTATAAGGTCACTCAGAGGTATATCTTAACATGTTGACACATTTAACCCCTGTAGTTTGTAATCTCTCACTTTCTTTCACAATTCGCTTCGTATGATCCATGATCTATTCGTTTAAGGTTATAAACATCATGTAGGGTTATTGTAAAGTATATTTATTCATTGTTGACACTTTGAACCCTTATATTTACACAGTTTCATTGTTTGTCAACTTTAGTCCTTCAAGAACATTCTTTCACACGTTCAAAGGTTATGACACGTGTCAAGACATTATAGGACGTAAATTTTTGAGGTGTTACATCCTCACCCCCTTAAAAGAAATCTCGACCTCGAGATTTGTTAAAATGCTGGAAGTACTCTTTGTCGCATAATGGACTTAACTTTTACAGCCTATCTGGAGTCTTTCCAAGCTCCCAAAATGACTCTTATATTAGGCGTATGTATCCTTTTTGGAGCTTCTTGACCTGTCGATCCTCAATCGATACAGGATGCTCATCACATCATAATTCTGCATATCATTATGTGATAGTGCTTCTTGACTTATTGGCGGAACACATCCTCCAGTCACTAGTGTGTAATGTATTGCGAGCTCCGTCAAACTCCTTAAGTAGGTTTTAGCTTACAAGCTACTTGATCTTGATATTATTCGATTTCCTTCAAATGATTTCCATATATTCAGAGCTTAACTAGCCTGATAATTTAACAAATTTGGTACACCCTTCCTGGGTGATATCTTTTGTTAAACCATATTCCTTAACAAGAACTTAGGAAGTTTGCTATTTTCATAACTCCTTGATTTCCTGTCGTATACTGGCAACCTACAATTGATTATGGATTTGTATGATCTTATTTGTTGTCTCCCAGGCAACTTTCAGATCTTGATAATTGGACTTACCAATACTCTATCTAACAATAGATATTTAACATTCCATCTATACAAGGTCTCCAAAGGAGTAGCCTTAATACTTACATATCAATTATTATAGAAAATCTTATTTTAAGGTGAGATGGTTATTCCAACCACTACTTAGCTAATGTTTAGGGAATAGCTAATCCTTGCCGTTAGTCGAACAGATCGACGATCCTGGGCAGTTGATGGCAAATTCTTAATCGTTGCCTAATTAGGGTTGCGGTAAATAATGCATAAGCAAAATGAATCGTCTTTCATCATGGACTATCCCGTATTCTCAGGATATTGAGTTAGACCATATGAACCCCTAAAAAAAACTTAGTTAATCAGGGTTTCGATTCTCCCAATGATGGTACTAGCCGTCTTGGAGATTTCATAATAACACAGCCTTAAACGGAATTTACCTTAACTCTACCTGCCTCTCAGGGGTAAACAGGGTAATATTAGGAGAAGATAATCAAGGTACAAGGAGTTTACAGAGATTTTTACAAATCTCAGGCTCATATTCATCCACCATTGTTTGTGTCAATTAAGTGACACATTTATGTTACGAGTCCAAGAACTCCTTACTCGGAAACATTCACTTGGACAATTCCAACTTGGACATCTCCTTCGAATACCATTAGCTGACTTTAGTACTCTATGACCATCGGAATATCTTTGTGGTCCCATGTATTAAACCTCCATACTGATCAGGCATGGAAGCAATCTATGGAACTTATTAAGATACACCAATCCTCATATGATGCTTTTATCATACCATTTGGTATTCGGAATCGATAGAGATTAAAGAGATATCACTATATATGTTGACGCACTTCCTTTTAGAGAAAGGATACTTCTAAAATTTTATGCCTAAAGGTTTCTGATAAGAACAAAAGAAATGGTTCTTATGATTTGCCTGAAGGTTTTACCTTACACTTAACATCTGGGGTTCTCACAGGGAAAATTTCTAAAAGTTTGCTAAGTTTATGGTCTTATGAGAGACTTAACAGCACCCGAAACCACTTGTAATTTATAGCAATAAATTCACAAATAAGGGTTTATCTGGTGAGATTCCTAATGTGAGTTGTCTCTAATTATTCAACAGGAGGGCTAAACGCCTCCACTATTAATCCTTCTAAACTTAGCTGTAAAATATTAGATAAATTTAGGGCAGTCTCAGCTTTGACTGATTACTTCTTAATCATTATAACGTGGGTAGCTGAGGTAGATCCATAATGGATTTTTAATGAGCAGGTTTTTAAACCTTAGTGTGCCCTCTTATTGTCAATGCTAACCACTAATAATTATGTGCTTTAAGCTTAGATTTTTGGGTATACCGAATAGGGTACTATCTCAGCCAACGAATTAAAAGTTGCGACTTACTGTCGACAGTCTAGAACTTTTATGGCGAGAGTCAGAAATTCTTATTTCGTCTTTTCCCTTTTCGCGAAATAAATACTAGGTTTTCTAATAAGGTCCTAAAAAAACTTGGACCATCCCACAATGTATAAGAGGATCCTTCTTGAGGATTTCATTAATGTCCTTACTCATTAAGAGTATTGTCATCGAATGATTGTGATGTATACCTTACCATGTCCTTTCTAGCATAACCACTGATATACTTAATGGTTTCTACTTCATCATTTCTAGTGTTTTAGTCAACATAAGCAAGCCAAGAGTAATTAAAACATAGAGGTAAAATCTTGGATTTTAAATACTTAGTCAACATAAGGATGATAAGTAGGTGACTTATAGTAAGAAGTAAGGAAGTTATTGTACATGTGCTTATATTTAATCAAAATGGAAATTTCACAAACTAGGCACCTAGCTCGGTTGGCTAGGCGCGCGAAAGGGTGCGGCCTAGACCCAGGTTCGATTCCGGGGACGGCCAATTCCACCATTTTTTATGTTTATTATTAATTAATCGTACTGATACATGTAATGATGAGGGTTATCTCATAAGGAGTCTTGATAATTAATTGCTTCTTATCACCCACAATATGGGCTTGATTTTCAAGACAAACCATCGATTTTTATTATTATATCGAGTCCTCTTATTAACGAAACAAGGACAGCGGAGAAGGGTAATTCCTAATGGATATAAAACATCCATTTAATATTGCTGGAGCAGTCTCTGAGGTACTATCTGCCAATTTTACCTCATACTTAACGCTTAGAGTTTTAACAGGCAGATTTTAATGATTTACAATATGTATTGTCTACGAGAGACTTATCTGAACCTGAATCAAATAATACTCTAACATGAGCGTTATTGATATAGAAAGTACCTGTTGTGACATTGTTATCCTGAACAGTCTCTTGAGCATCCATTTGAGAGCTTCCAACTTTGATCTTTTTAACTTCCTCAAGATTTTTAGCGTATTTAGGGCAGTTGGTCTTAATATGCCCTCTTTCATTGCAACCATAGCAGGTTGCGTCTCCCAATCTCTTACAATCCAAGGTCTTATGCTCCTTGGACTTGCAGATCCCACATGCAAAAGTTCTCGACTGTGTATGCGAGTTCGATCCATACCTGCACTTCCCGAAGTGCTGTTTCTTGCAGGTTTTGCATTTGGGTTTTTCACCTGACTGTTGTTTGTCCTTTAAATACTTGCCATACTTAGCTGCTCCTTCCTTGGCAGCCTTAGGGCAATTAGTACTGATGTGGCCCTTTTCGCTGCAGCCATGACAGGTCGCATCTTCCAATTTCTTGCAATCCAAGGTCTTGTGACCCTTGGTTTTGCAAATTCCACATAAATTAGCACGTGGGTCGATTGTGCATTTTCCAACATGTTGCTTCCTGCAGTTATTGCATTTGGGCTTTGCCTCCTTTTGCTTAGACGGGTTATGGTTTGAACCGGTCTTACTCTTTTTACGACCTTTATTTGGGGCATTTTTGCACTTTCGCTTATGATCCCTTAACGCTCGGTTCACTGCCTTGTTTACAGCTGTATCTAACATAGCCTGTAACTCGGCGTTCATTAAATTCAGTCTTGTATCATCATTCTGATTAACCGGATGATTGTGAGCTTCTGAGGAGTCAGCCATGGTGAAGCTTTGAAGGCTACTAACCAAGTAGAAACAATTTGTTTAATCATATAGCGAATTGTCGAATTTTGATGAATAAATAGCCATGGTGCAATTAAACCATATTGGCCAATAGATAGTATTTAATTTATTTGATTATGTTTTGCCTAAGTTTTTAAATAAACCATTTTTGGCATTTAAGCGGAATATAATCCTTCATATTTATTAGACAGGGGACATAAATCACGACTGTCAATGTCGTACTGACATTTTATATAGCACAAGAGCTTGTTCCAAAGGACTTATGATGGCTCAGAGGCCTTGTCACTAGGGAAATTTTAAAACATAATCGATAATTCCTTTGGGTCGAAAAATTTCATAGTTCATTGTCTTGACAAGAAGTTATGAAATAAAACTATCTTTTTCATGTATTCATCTTTACCCGTATGTGTACATCCCAAATGGATGTTTTGATGCGTATATCATTTTCGACGTTTACCAGCCATGATTCCTATTGATCATTTACACTAAATAAAGGATTTGGAAAAAAAATTCCTAATATAAGGATGACAAGTGTGATTTTTATCGCATCACGGTTATCGGGAGTGTTAACACATTTTCAGATGTTAACAAGGATCTGAATCTCTTTTTAAACAGGTTTTACCATCTTAGCTAGGTCTTCAATGACATTTAAGCTAGGTCAAACCTTTTAAGATTCTCTTATAATATCTATATTGGAAAGAAAGGAATGATATTTATTTTATTCAGGATTTTTATCATGAATCCTAATTTATAAGTTAGTAATAGCACAAATGGCCTAGTCGCGTAGACAAGTTTAATTTATAAGCCATGATTTCAGAGAATCAAAGCATGAAGGTATACTGGCACAACAGGCCTAGTCACAAGGACATTTATAAATTATAAGCTATGATTTCAGAGAATCAAAGCATGAAGGTTTGAACCTAGTTCATTACCTTTATCTGACAGGGAGTCATCGCTACCACTGTCTTTTGGTTCATATGGAAATGAGCAGGGCCTGTAGGCGCTATATTACCACGTATGGTCAAAATATGATCATCTCAAGTGATGATCTAAACCCATGATTCAGAGATCATTACATTGGGTTAGGAATCTTTTGAAGAATTCCAATAATAAGAATGACGTGTGTGATTTTAATGAATCACGTCTGCCAGGAGTGTTAACACATTTTCAGATGTTAACAGGGATTCGAATCTTTTAAACAGGTCTTACCATCATGGCCCGGCCTTAAAATGACCCGAAGGCTAGGTTTCACTCTTAAGATTCTTATTAATATTAACGCAGAACAATCCTAAATTGAGGTGTTAAATATGGATCTGAATCTAATTATGGAACTACCATCTTTGCCCTGCCTCAAATAATGTTAGTGCATTCATCTGTCGTCTTCGTCTTATATCGAGTCGTGGAGTTGTTGCAGTTCGGTTCGAGCATGAAGTCATCTTTAAGGATGATGACATCACATGGTGACATCAATGTGACATCATCAATGTTGACATCATCACAAGATAACATCACGTAAACTTGCATGAAAATGAAATCAGAATGTATTTTGTCTTATTCGCTTGAAAAGTCAAAGTGCTTGTTCGCTTGTAAAGGTCAAGGCAACACTATATATATGTGTCATATGTCATTTGAAGCGGACAGGATAGAGAAGACGGACAAGAACAGATCAGAGCCTTGTAATAGATAACGAAGTGCTGCAAGATTTCTGTCAAGGTTGTAATAGTTATTAAATGAAATACAAGAGACAGATTTTAGATTAACAAGCTGTGTTAGTGTCCGGTTTACTGATTCCGCCTTTAAACTGGATGTAAAACTCTTCTGATCGACTCAATCGGGTCAAACGTCGATCCAACAAGTGGTATCAGAGCTCAGGACGAGGAGTTCTTACCTTATTCAGCTTGATAATCTGTTTTCTACATCTTCTTTCACAAAATTAAAATTTTACACGGATAAAAACGGCTCAAATTTTCACATTTTGTGCATAATCATGATATAACGAATCCTGGAAAGTTTCAGCTTTGAAATCGACTTAAATCTGGTTCAAATCGGTCTGGTCGCTTGATATTTGTTCGAAGTTGCTGACATCATCATTTGTTCAAGCGAACATAACATGTTTAGTCCGCTTGAAACTGTTCTGATCGTTCAATCGCTTGAAATAATTTGCTCGCTTGAAACCGTCTGACCGCTTGAACGTGCATTGTGGTGTGTGACCGCTTGAAAGATTTAGTGAGTTGTGTAAAAAAAAATGTACAAGTTTCCAAGTCTCGTAAATTGAAATCTGATTGCATGTGACTGTTGTTATTCCAAGACTAATTGTCATCACGTGAAGGAATATTGAAGTTGAGGTTGTCAGGTAGTTTGAATTTGGGAACAAGTCATCACGTGAATTTTCATATATTTGTCGGCCATTTACAATTCAGAATTGCATGGGAATTTGGAGTGTTATCATATTCTATAAGATAAGATACATATTTTGAGGTCCAATGATATTTGAGTGGTAATCAAAGTTGTCTGCCATTTACACAAGTTCGAGTTTTGTTTGTTGTATTCCCAAGTCATTGAAATTGATGTGGTATTCTGCTTGAGTGTTGTTTCAGTATACATCAGTGCATATCACGTGAATTAAAGGTTTTGGTCCAATTAAAAGTGATTCTGCTTATTCGTACAAAGTGATTTCATTCTTGTGAACATTTGAGATTTTGCTTGAAGATACATGTGATTTTGCTTCAGTTGTTTGAAGATGTCAAGCAGTAAGATTGATCATGATAGTAACAGTGAAAAAGCCCTTGCTTCTAAAGTTTGTACTTTTACGATCAGTGGGAGTAATTTTATGGAACAACACTGGTATTTCTGTTATACATGTGATCTGACCGATTCAAAAGGTTGTTGTTCTGTTTGTGCAGATGTCTGTCATCGAGGACATCGTGTTGTCTACTCTCGATCAAGTAGGTTTTTTTGCGACTGTGGAGCAGGGAGTGTACAGGACAGAAGCTGTCAGTGCCTGAAGCCTAGGAAATTCATTGGAGATGATGGGGATCAGATGCCTGAAGCAGATCCTAGTAATGCTGGTGATCAGATGCCTGAAATTGCTACTGGTAATCAGTTGGAAGTGAATGATGATCAAGAAGCTAAGAACATGCCAATATTTGATCATGGTGATTCAGATTCTGAGGAGGAGCAGATTTCAAGACAAACAAAATGTGAAGTTGTGATAACTGAAGAAGTTATACAAGAAAATGTTACTGAAAAACAGCAGAGTTTTGAGGAAGTAATTTCAAAGAAAGAAGAATCTGAAAAGTCTGTATCTGAGAAATCTGAACCAGTGATTAAAAAAGAGATTGTTCAGAAAGAGAAGAAACAGATTGAAGATATTCAGACTTTGAAAGCTGAAAAGAAAGCTGATGATGAACATATTTTGGAGTTGCGCTTGAACTGTGATAAACTGAAAACTGAAAATGTCAAACTGTTGAGTGATGTGGACAGTTTGACATTCGAAAACAAAGTTTTGAAAGAAAAAGAAAAAGATTTTCAAAATCAAATAAATATTTTAGAAGATGAGCGAGATATTTTTGGTAAATATAATCTTGAAAAACAAATTGAAATCAATTCTCATCTTGCTAAAATCATTCAGCTTGAAAAAGAAGCTGAAAAAGCTCGGATGAAAATCAAAGAGCTTGAAGTTAAATTGAAAGGTTTTGTGACTTCGGCACCATATGAGTGTCCAAAACCGATCAATTCTGGTCCAATAAGTGACAATTTCACAAATTTTGACAAAGTCAAAATTGAAGATTGTGATGAAATATCTGATGATGAAAAAGAAAAGAAAAGAAAAATATTTTTAGATTTACAAGAAAAATTTCAAAATACTGTTTTGCAATCTACTGAAACAGGTAAATGTTCTAAACAAAAACCTGTTAAGAAGAATGCAGAACAGAAACAAAAAGATAAAAATTTGAAAAATTCTAAAATTGAAAATAAAAGCTCATCAGATAAATCATCCAATCATTATCAAAAATCACAAAAATTTAAAAATGAAAACTCACAAAATGTTGGTAATAAGTGGTGCAGGTTTGACCACAGTGCTCAAAGGACAAATCATGCTTACAGGAGGAGTTATGATTATCACAAATCTAAACAATGTTATGATCTGAATATGTGGTTTGAAGATGATAGATGGTACGATAACAGAGTGTGCTACACCTGTGGTGTTAGAGGACACATTGCTGTTAACTGCCAGAATTGGAATTATGAGACAAGAAGATGCTATAATTGCCATATCAGAGGACACATTGCAAGAGATTGCCAAAGGAGATCGATGGGGAGATCGAGGGTTGAATCTCAGATAACGGTAAAGAAACCAGTCATTGTCAAGCCCAAAGAACAGAAGGTTCTAGAACAGAAAGTGAAACTTTCGCAGGGGCAAAAAGACAGACTGAGGAAAAAGAGGAAGAAGGCGAGAGAGTATTTGGAGAAGATTTTGTCTTCAGGTTCACCAGTTGGTTCGAATAAAAGTTCTGATGAATCGATTCACTCGACGGCAAAGTCAAGCAAATCGAATTCTTCAGATGCAAATCTGAGGACAGAAAAGAAGAAAAAGAAGAAAGTTATTGGCGATGAATCTGGTTCATCCAAGTCAGACAAGCCAAGTTCGGGCAATGAATCTGATTCCACAAAATCAGAGGAGCCACAAATTGAGGTAAAAAAGGAAGAGACAGTTCCTTTAATGAATGATGAGAATTTTCCACCATTACGAGCCGCAAACCTAAAATCAAAAGGTGTTGATGCTGGAAAAATGTTTAATAACAATGTTAAACATATTTTTAGCAAGATGGCTGATGGTAAGGAAAAAGGAGTAAAAGAATTTTATGAAGAAAAGAGAAATGTTCAAAACACACCCAAGACTGGTCAGGCTTGGGTACATAAATCTGTTGGTTGAATTTCTGACTTGCCGGAGCTTCCAGGTTGGTAAGTGTGAAGCAGGTATCGGCATCATTCTTGAGAAATTCACAGGATGGTAACTGTGATATTTCGTCTTACATGTGGTAAATCAGGGACATTAAGTTGTACTTGATTTCCTACAAGTGTTTGTGTTGATAGAATCCTAATAATGTTAAATTTTCAAAATGGTTAAAAGAGAACAAGATGATGAGATGACCCCGAATCCACAAGTGATGGGAAAACAAACTAATTTTTCCAGAAAAACCATTCTGATTAAAACAAACTTAAGTGTTTTGAAATCATTATGGGAAAATAGTTTGTTGTAAGGGGGAGTTCTGATTGAATACGCCGAAACCCTCACGACTGAACAAACATGATTACTTTCATCAGATTGAAAAAAGGTTTTCAAACTGTAAATATCAATGTGTTGTAAATCATGGGGGTACGTTATATTTTCTGCAAAACAGAGCATGAGATGCAGAAAATGGATGGCGAGACAAAGCTATCAGTATTGGTTGTCAAATTTTCTTTATATGATTTTGCATTTTAGGGGGAGTAATATTGTTAGAAAATACAAAAACATTTGAAAATTTGAAAAAGTCAAAAACATGATAAAATTCAAAAATTGAGTTTTGTGTAAAAAAGAGGAAATGATAGTACATCAGTAGACAGTTACAGTATGCTAAAGAAATGGAAAGTTTAAATGTGTTAAACGATCTCACTGTGGATGTGTCGATAGGTTTTTATACATTTAATAAACTTTTTCGGGATATAAACCTAAATTCAAACTTACTTATTTCGTGGGGAACACTACTTGGATATATAGGTAACCCCTGAAATCTCGTTTGAAAGGTTTTGTATTCTGATATACAGGTTTTTATACTCAATGATGTCTGGGGTATTATTCCGGGACTTCTGCTGAACGGTAGTTCTGACCTAGTCCTTGAATAATACTTTCTGAAATGCTTGAAACATAGCATCACCCTCAGCATATATGATAAGACAATAAAATTGCTTAGCAATGCTGTTGTAAAAAGATCCTCTAAAGGGGACACACCTACAAGTTGAGTCATGATCTCTCTGCTGAACGGTAGTTCTGACCTGAGCTCTCATGATTCTTCATAATTTATTAACCCCTTACAGATATCATTTGTGTTATAATTACCTGTAAGACTGAATATTGGGATCTGGATACGGGAGTATATTCAAGAGGTGGGACACACGTATAAGTTTAAGTCTCTAAATCACTTAATTCGTATCCTGAATCAGTTGAAATTTGTATGAAAATTTAAAGTGGATCAGTATATCGACAATCTAAGTGAATTGTTTAATTCTTACTGTGAAATTAAGCTCAACGGTACTTGTGACTTGTCGGAAACTGATATGATCCTCTGACGCATACTTAAACAAAAATATTGTCTGTAGATATGTTTGTACATATTTCTTTACTGCTTTATATTTTCAGAAAAATTCAAAAAGATTTTTTATTCTGCTTTATTTTCGACAACCGATGTCTGAGCGCTGAGTTTCAAAATCTAAGTAAGCTGATCGTGTTTCTGAAAATAAAACAAGTTCATTAATTTGATACTTGAATTAAAATCAAAAATTTCAAAAACAGTTTGTGATATCTCCAAGGTCATTAACTTGAACTTGGATGATAAACTGTGAGGGAGTTGGATTCTTTAACACTGCTAAATCAATGAAGTTTGTTGATAGGGGAAGTGGATTAGAGAGATTGATTGATACTATGAAAACATTGTATTTATGAATGTTTGAGTGATTGCAGATGTACCAGACTACGATCCCGAGAGCAGAGTCTAAAGGGGGAGTCTGAAGACTAGTTTGAAGCAAAGAGAAGCTTGTAGATGGAAAGCTAGGTGTCGATTCCAAAGCACGGAAGCTTGATGAAAGGGGGAGCCTGAAGCTGATAGAAGAAGAAAAAGATTGAAAGATGCTTACAATGTCATATACTTTAAAGAGTTCGAGAGGACTGATAAAGACTGAAGATGCAAAGACTCGACACTTAAGACTCGTCAACATCTGAGGGGGAGTCTGTTAGTGCATTCATCTGTCGTCTTCGTCTTATATCGAGTCGTGGAGTTGTTGCAGTTCGGTTCGAGCATGAAGTCATCTTTAAGGATAATGACATCACATGGTGACATCAATGTGACATCATCAATGTTGACATCATCACAAGACAACATCACGTAAACTTGCATGAAAATGAAATCAGAATGTATTTTGTCTTATTCGCTTGAAAAGTCAAAGTGCTTGTTCGCTTGTAAAGGTCAAGGCAACACTATATATATGTGTCATATGTCATTTGAAGCGAACAGGATAGAGAAGACGGACAAGAACAGATCAGAGCCTTGTAATAGATAACGAAGTGCTGCAAGATTTCTGTCAAGGTTGTAATAGTTGTTAAATGAAATACAAGAGACAGATTTTAGATTAACAAGCTGTGTTAGTGTCCGGTTTACTGATTCCGCCTTTAAACTGGATGTAAAACTATTCTGATCGACTCAATCGGGTCAAACATCGATCCAACAAATAATGCGTGGCTAGGTCTCGTCCTTTTTAGATTTTGCCATTTTATATAAAGGTAGATCTTATAAAAGGAATGTTTGAATGAAAATTTAAAGTTAATTATTCCACTATAAAATTAAAAAAATACAGATGTGCCCTAGACGGGACTTGAAAGGAATAATGTTGTCCTCGAATGAACTGAAAGGTAATTATGTCCTTTTAAGGACTATTAAGGAAACGATTTTTAGCAAAAGGAGTTTCTTCTTCATTTTATTTCTGAATGCTTTCTCCTTGGTTGCATGTTTCCTCCTAGCCGTTGTACGAAGGTCAGTAAATTAAGGCTCCGGGTGTGGAGAATTATTATTACGGCTTCTTCGCTTGGCGACGTATCCAGAATAAAAAAAAAATGGAAGCAGAATTTCCAGATAAGGATTGAGAATATTCCTATGTTAAGTCTAGACTCAGAAGGTCAAGGAATGTGCTAATGTGTCATTGAGATTAAACACAAAAAGATAGTGTTTAATTCACTCAATGTTGGCTCTGATACCAACCTGTCACACCCCGAATTTCCATGTATTACCGGTGGGCCCGGTAGGGGAGTAACGTGACGTGGTTGGCAACATCATAGTCAAACAACACAATATACAAATGCACAGCGGAAGCAAAAGGATAAATATATTACAATCCGAAATAGTGTAACATCAAAGTATTACAACGGAAGTAAAGGATCCACAGGCGGATCGAAAATAAAATAACACTGTTCAACAGACTTTAGGCATCTAAGCTTGCGAGACTCTTTATTGATGCTAGGAGTAGCCAGCCAATTCCGATTAGTACCTGCACTTAGCCTTTTTGGGAAAATACGTCAGTTTACACTGGTAAATACAATCAACCGACTCATTTTGAAAAGGTTTTGAAAATGATTGATTTGAATGCACATGGCACAAATAATATTTTATAACTTGGGTTACTTATTTGATTATATAAACGTGTAAAGGATTTACATGTTCCTTATGCGTTCAGTAGCCCGGATCGAGCCGGGTTAAAGATCAATAGACACACCACTTTATTTAATGAGACACTGACAGCTGTACGCCTACACCTGAGTGCTAAGGTCGTGGCCATTTCGTAAAATGATGCCAGGGATATCCGGGACACGGTCATTAACCCCCAAAGGCTTTAAGCAAACAAAACAATTTAAACGAAACATCTCAATACTTTAACCATCATACAATTAAAGATTCAATGTCCGACCAAGCGGTATTTTATATACCGTACCCCAAGCCCGTATAGGGAAATAAGTTAAAAGTATTTACCTGAGCTAAATATAAATTCAATCCCAGCCGTATCAAATCAGCAAGTACAGATAGCTTTTACTGGGCTCCTAAATCTGGAACGAATGTTTTTAATAACCTATTAGAATCCTAACGGGTCTTAATTAAGTCATGACTTAGACCGGTTAGTTTTCAAAAGGAAGATATGGTTCAAACGCATGATAAGGCGAAGACTGGAATAGAATGTGATTTAGACCCGACAAGTTCGGAGACTTGTATAATATGGGTATATTATACACATTTCTGGATTTTGAGATAAAACCGATAAGGTTTGACCCGTTTCGGCTAATTTACGTAAACTAGTTACATAAACCGAACCGAACACGTATGAAGCATAACGGGTAACCATAAGAGTCCTAAACAGGTTTCCTAAGTTAACATGCCTTAAATATGTTGTGATATTAGTAGGATGCCTTCCATTATGCCCAAAACGAGTTTAATCTCATATTAAGCCCCTTAGGGGTATTTTGGTCATTTTAAAGATTATAAAAGGGATCAATTAAGCTTCTGTGATCCGGGTCTGAATAAATAAGTAAAATAACATATTTTAACAATTCATAACATTTGGTTATAAGTCATATATGCCAAAATAGTTTTAAACCCTAACTATGCGTTTAATACGCGTATAATGTCGTTTTAAGCGATTTACGGGTTAATATAGGATTCTGAGTTTTCTGATCAGTTCAACAGGTTCAAAATACTCCATTTATTATTTGAAATCAGTAGCAATTGGATTGGTGTCAAAAGGATTTGTAAAACTCATTTTATGGCCGAAAAGGGCATATTCGGTATTTACCGAATTAAGGCGATAATCCTAGCTTATGATCAGTTTAAAAATATTTAAAAATCTTCAAAAATCCCAAAATATTATATTACATCAGTGGGTAAAAGGTTTGGTGTCAAAAATGGGGTTTAGATAGGCTTTACGCTAATGACGCCGATTAATTACTAAGAAGCGTTATACTTACGTCATTAAGCATAACTCCTAATCTAGACCTCCGACTGATGTGAAAATTTACAGACATGTTTAAAAATTAGTAACTAAGATTATTGTACTTTCACATTTCCAAAATTCTCGTTTTATAGTCATAAGGGCATTACGGTCAATATTTAGGCGATTAACGGAAACGTCGGACAATTAAGGATTTATGTGGTATAAACGCAGAGGGTTATACACACATGTAACTAGGTCCTAATTGAACTTTAAGGCATGTCTAAACCTAACTAAACCGGGTCAGAATTGAGGTCAAAGCAAAAGTCAAACTTTTGCGTCTTTCGGTTCTGAATCGGTTCAAAACAGAAAGTTGTCGAATCAAACAAGCGTAGACAAGTTTTTATACTTATTATCAGGTTATATGAATGATAAAATAGATTATACACTTTTTACATCGCTAATTATGCGTTAAATCCAAGTTTACAATTCTGTTGACTTTTTTCTAATCTTCTTTGACTCGACAAACGACCTAGTTAGAACGGGTATCAGTGGGTGCCCTTTTAAGGGTTTAAAGCCCACATAAATACCAACTTATAACTATCTTAAGTTTGCCTAATCGCTGGATCGTTAGCGATTAATCGATAAGTTAAACCGTAATTACGACGGTTTGACTTCTAGGCTATAAACTAATCAAAACTTGATTTAGAAGGGTCAAGGATACTTACATGAGTCTAATGGATGATTTAGAAGTCTTGTATCAGCTCTTGTGCTCCTCAAAATGTTCAGAAATGAAGTGTGGTTGTATGTTGCCACTTTGTGACTTTTATATGAACTTTGATCATATTAGATGGATGCCAAATGAGTCTACCAATGTTCAAGGATCAGTACATATGTCCTCTATAGGCTATAAACCACTTTAGGCAGCCCATAGAATCGAAATCTTGAAGTTTAAGTCGGTTACAAGGCTGATAAAGCCACCTATGGGTTTTTTCTGCATCTGCAGGTCGGACGCGGCCCGCCTCCCGTTTGACAGATCTCAACGCGGGCCGCCTGGGACATGTCTTCAGGTTTCAAGTTTTCAGTTATTGCATTTTCAGTCCCCGGTCCTCCTAAACGTCGCTTTCACCTTGTTTCTTGCATTATAAACCCTCTAAATTGATTTATAAGGGCTTCAAGACTTATACCATCTTTGTGAAGTCCTCGGGTAACTTTGTGATCACCCGAAAAGCCCTAATTTTCACTGTTGACGTTTCTAACCCTCACACACGAATTTTATCACAACTTTCTCATACGGCAACGAAACTTGGTGAAATTTTTATGGTGCATTCTAGTGAGCATAATTAATCGTTACAAGGCTTCGGGTTTGCTATAAGGTCACTCAGAGGTATATCTTAACATGTTGACACATTTAACCCCTGTAGTTTGTAATATCTCACTTTCTTTCACAATTCGCTTCGTATGATCCATGATCTATTCGTTTAAGGTTATAAACATCATGTAGGGTTATTGTAAAGTATATTTATTCATTGTTGACACTTTGAACCCTTATATTTACACAGTTTCATTGTTTGTCAACTTTAGTCCTTCATGAACATTCTTTCACACGTTCAAAGGTTATGACACGTGTCAAGACATTATAGGACGTAAATTTTCGAGGTGTTACACATGGCATAGGCCATATTTCTTCCTTTGGCTTGAAGTACCGTATTCCACCATTCGAGCGCCCCTTCTTTGAAAAGATGCGACGCATACATGACTTTATCTTCTTCAGCTCATTTACTTATCATTAGTACTGCTTCGGTTTTCTCCAACCAACGCAGTGTTGCAGTTGCCCCTTCATTGCCTGCAAATTCTGCTGGTTTACAGGCAAGAAATTCTTTGTAAGTGCAACCAGGCGTTGCAACTTTCATTTTCTTAGGAAGTGGGGCCTGCCGTGGATCATTATCGTTGTTAGTATGATTGCCGCCTCCATTTACACTATTACTGAAGTTATCTTCCTGAGTAGCATTGGCTGGAATAGCATTGGCTATCCCTTGAGCAACGATATTTTTGATATCTTGCCTAGTCATAAATTGATCTTCCGGATTTTGCTCAGATTGGTTTACTTCATTAACTGGTTCATTACTAGCATTTTCCATCTGATAATTAATATATATAAATTATTAGCATAAAATGATTAACAGCAATATACAAGTAATCACACAATTTCACAATATATATATATAGTCAAAATTATCGATTTCTCGATTCCCATTTTTATATCTTATAATATGCATCAGTACACACCGTTATCTTACAAAGTTTTATTTGTAGTTGTTTTACAAGATTATATTGTACTACTATTATTATTATTCAATCACAGTTTCACAACCCCACTATCCCTCATCAGTTGGCATTTTAGTAACAACGTTCCCTTTCATCGTACTTCCAGGAGATTTGTTCTCCTACCTCCCGAATCCTATTCCCTGCACCTATCAGCTCTTCGCCAAAATGGCGGATTTCATCTAAATTTTCATTACTCATTGGTGGGTTTGGTATAGGTTCTGGGTCGAACTGAGGGAAAAAGGTATAAGGGTTATTAAGGAGGTTTTGAAACTGCCAATCATTCGTCCACCACTCGTCCATTCCTAGAGGTTGGGTGTGGATTAGAGGGTCTGGAATGGCTGTTTCTAGGTTTATGGGAAGTTGAGTTTCAGCAGGATAGGGGTAGAGGTTGGTATTGATAGGTCTGATGATATCACAGCTTGCTAGTAGGCGATCTAATTCTTCCTGTAATGGTAACTCCTCGACTTGTTTAGAACTCTCCCCAATCTCCATTTCTACTTTCCTAGATCCTTCCCCGATCTCAATTCCTTTTCCTTTGTCTATGTGATTCTCTATTTTGGGAACCTTTCTAGTTGCTGGTTTCCTCCTGCGCACACGCCTCCATCCTACAAATCTTCTTCTTTTCTTAGGCTTTGGTTTTTCCGGAGGTGGAGCACAAAATTCCATAGGTTCTTCCACATCGGCTATGTAACCAGTAAAGTCATTGGAAACTTCCACTTTCACTGGATAAAGGTTGAGATTCTGAAGGGCTTCAGATAACTCATTCATGCTGTTTTAGCATATATGCAAAAATGCACACAAAAGGTTAAAAATTTGTAATAAAATATTTAAGTATTATTGCATACCTTGAACTAATTTAATACAAAGGATAATAAAATATACTAGGGTTTATTTTATTTATTTACTGAGTAACATTTTCTTTAAAGTTTCTAGTTTGTAGCTAATATGGGTGCTAAAACTGGGTCAGGATATTTAAAGGTTAGCATTTACTGCTACAGTTGCTAACATATAAAGATCTGCCCATTTTTCGTCTAATCCATCCTCCCATGGTGGGTTACTGCCTAATTTATGGGTTTCCTGATTACTCTTCCCTTCTTTGGACTTCTTTAGTTTCTCTTGACTTTTCCTAATAATCAAACTTCTTTTATTAGGAGAAAGTGGTTTCTCATATTGTACTTTACGGACAAATATTCCTTCCTCGGTATTCACTGAGTGTTTTGAGGATGATGATCCTTTTTCCTTCGGTGTAGTATCTAATTTATGATAGATGTCCGAAAGTCTTTGTTTACCCATACTGTAAACAAATATTCAAATAATAAAACACGTAATCACAAAATAGCAATTAGAAAAATTAAGTATTTTCTTAAATACTTAATTGGCTTAAATTAGTGGCTCTGATACCACCTTTTCCTGTCACGGCCCCAGCCCCGGTTTGACCCGGTCAGGAGCCGTGAGACAGGAACCCGTGGTATTTAATTGATGCGACAGCGGAAGATTTTTAACAGGATCTTTTGAACTTGAAAATGCCCGATTATTTTATTTCATAATTTCGGGATAAACCCCGTAGTTTACAATAGAGGAATTTAACTAGGAAATTCCCTGATTTATTAAAACATGTTTATTCATTTTAACTGAGCCACCTCTTCAAGCTTGTTAGTTCTCCGTAGCACGTTTTCCTTGATTTACAGCAGGTCGCCTGAAACATGTTTTAAAAATATTTTGTCAGCGGGGAAATACTGGTGAATCATTCATTTTGCATAAAACGATGCATAGTTATTAATTACAGCATAAGAGCGATTACAATGGCTTTTATCTTATTTTTGTCTGGCGCTTTGCCACCCGTGTGACGATGGTCATATCACTATTGGGTCCCACCCCAATTAGTGACGTTTATCACTGTTAGCGCTTTGCCACCCGTGTGACGATGGTCATATCACTATGGAGTATTGTAAAATGCTTTTGATAAAAAGAGAATGACTCACATTGCAGATTTATTCAGGCAGGGTTTAGCCTACTAATTAGCTTGATAACCTAATTTAAACAACAATGCACACGAACTAGGTCAGTAACTAATACAGCATTTACGATAACTCACGAGATTAAAACCTTCACAACGAATGACAAAGTGCAATACTTAAACATCCATCGAATTTACGACGAATGACAAAGTATAAACCCAATTTGAGCAGCACTTAAACATTCATCGGATAGTTTTAAATCGATCGGACATTGAATCGTAGCAGCGATCGAGTTAATACCCGGTATCGTAGCAGCGCCTTTAATTGAAATTTCGACTTCGGAGTATTGAGAATTTGTTTTTGAGAGTTTTGGTCGACACAGAATGAAAGCTCCTGGGCTAGGCTATTTATAGGTGAAATATGGGGTTGTCGCGGCCCGCGTGAGCCATAGGCTCACCTTTACGCGGCCCGCCTAGCCGCCTACTCTAGGCATAGGTTTGATGGGTCATGGGTTAGGGTTGCCAGATGGGTTATACGTGGCCCGGATGCTTATCCGGTTGAATTTCAAGTTGACGCGGCCCGCGTAAGGGTCTGGTCATCCTTTACACGGCCCGCCTGAAGACCAAAATTTTGGATTTCTTGATTTTTGATATGGATTAGGGTTTCAGGGGTCAGGATTTCACTTACGGGTCGGTTTAGGACATTTTTGAGAGTCCTTACAGAAATAAAGTGGATCTGAGTTGTTCTTGGTGGAATGAAGCCAAACCTTGAAGTTCATAAGAACTCCATGACGACATCATCCTAGAACACCTCAAATCGGGTGATTTCATGGTTAAAAGTTAAGATTCAAAGGTGAAAATGATGAAGAAGTGCGTGTAGATCAAAGATGTACAAGATTCGGGTTGAAAACTTACAAGAATCGCGAGAAATCGAGAGAAAAGTGGTCTTGAGCATTCTGGTCGGAGAGAGAGCTGTCACATCACTGTTTGTGATGTGACAAGGGGTATTTATAGGATTCCAAAAGAGGAAAGGCGGTGCAGGTGTGCGGATCGGAGGGCAGTCCGATCGGATGGCCATCCGATCAGATGGTCATCCGTCCGGATGACCATTCGATCGAATGGTCATTCGGTCGGACGTCTCCGGCAAGTTTAGTTTTGGCATTCCGTTTCATGCATTGAGCGTTGCAAGTAAGTGATAAAATAGTATTACACATTAACTACACGAATATCCTAACTAACAGTCATAAACCTAAACATACCCATTCTGCGTTTTGTGTTGCGATTAGATTGCGATGTGATAGAGTTGCGATTGCGTTTTTGAAATATCACCACAAAACATAAGTAAGCATGCACAAGTAACACATAAAGGCACACGCACGTAAAACAATATCCAGAACACATAATTCGTATTGCGATGCGATAGCGATAAGTCGATTAGCGATAAACTGCGATTATTACATGATAACTCCACATAATACAACTAAGTTAACATAATTTCAAATATTGACTAACGATTCAGAAGGTAAAAGTAATGATCACTCAAGGAATGAAAGATTCCAATTAGCAATCTTTTCTTCCTTTGACTTTGACTTCCAAAAACCGGGTTGTTACAGCCTCCCCTACTTTAGGAAATTTCGTCCCGAAATTTAAGCAGTGGGCTTATCGAAGAGCTGTGGATACTAAGCCTTTATGTCACTTTCGAGTTCCCAAGTGAACTCGGCGCCGCGTTTGCCTTCCCAGCGAACCTTCATAATGGGAATGCGTGAGCGTCGAAGTGTCTTGGTTTCCCGGTCCATGATCTCGATAGGATTTTCTACGAAGTGTAATGTTTTGTCCACTTGTAGATCCTCAAGTGGTACTTATAAGTCTTGCTCGGCTAAACACTTTCTGAGTTTCGAGACGTGGAAAGTCGGGTGGACGTTACTAAGTTCCTCCGGCAGTTCGAGTCTATAGGCCACTTTGCCAATTCTTTCCAGAATTTTAAAGGGTCCAACATATCGAGGCTCGAGCTTTCCTTTCTTGTCGTATCTGATCATTCCCTTCCAAGGTGATACCTTTAGGAGTACGTGATCGCTAACGTCAAATTCAAGGGGGCTTGCGGCGTCTATCGGCGTAACTTTTCTGATGACTCCGAGCTTTCAGCAGATTGTCTCGGATTTGGAGGATCTTGTCAGTCGTTTCTTGCAACAGCTAAGGACCGGTAATTTGCCCCTCCCCGATCTCGTTCCATACAATAGGCGATCGACATTTTCTTCCGTATAGAGCCTTAAATGGTGCCATTTGGATGCTAGAGTGATAACTGTTATTGTACGAGAATTCGACTAAAGGTAAGTGCGCGTCCCAATTACCACCGAAATCTATGACACACGAGTGAAGCATGTCTTCAAGGGTACAAATCGTTCGCTCAGTCTGACCGTCGGTTTGGGGATGGAAAACGGTACTTAGATTGAGAGTAGTACCAAGAACAGATTGAAATGTTTCCCAAAAACGCGAGGTAAACCGACCATCGCGGTCAGAGATGATGTCACGAGGTGTCCCGTGTCGACATATAATTTCATCGGTGTAGATCCGGGCTAATCGTTCTACCTTATAGTCTTCCCGTATCGGTAGAAAATGAGCAGATTTAGTAAGACGGTCAATGAAAACCCAGATGTTGTCTTGATCTGATGGAGTGCGTGGAAGTTTCGTTATAAAGTCCATATCTGTACTCTCCCATTTCCACATAGGGATCTCGGGTTGCACGAGTAAGCCAGAGGGGCGTTGATGCTCAGCCTTAACCTTTGAACAAGTCAAGCATTTCGAAACGTAGATAGCGATATCCTTTTTCATGCCCGGCCACCAGTACTTGTAGCGAAGGTCCTGGTACATCTTGTCTGCACCGGGATGAATGGAATATCTAGACTTGCGGGCTTCGTCGAGCAAGATCTGTCGTAAGTTGGTGCGTTTGGGAATCCAGATTCGGTCTAGATAATGGAATATACCATTCGATTTATTCACCAACTGTTCGCCGTTGTTGATAATCATTTCCTTCTTCAGAGTGCGTTCGGTAAAACAAGCATGATGCGCGTCACATATAAGAGCTTCGATATTGTGCTGGGTTTGAGTATTACGAATGCTATGCAGATAGCTCCGTAGACTGAGAGCGTCAGCAACGGCGTTTGCTTTGCCAGGGTGGTAACAAATCTCACAGTCGTAATCGTTAAGGAGTTCAACCCAGCGGCGTTGGCGCATATTCAGTTCCTTTTGGTGAAAGATGTGTTGTAGGCTCTTGTGGTCGGTGAAGACCGTACACTTGGTACCATACAGGTAGTGTCGCCAAATCTTTAACTAAAAAACAACTGCACCAAGCTCGAGATCGTGGGTTGTATAATTCTTCTCGTGGATCTTGAGATGTTGAGAGGCATACGAGATAAACTTGTCTTGTTGCATGAGAACACAACCGAGACCGAGGTTAGAGGCATCACAGTAGACTACAAAGTCGTCGTTTCCGTCGAGCAATGCGAGTACGGGAGTGTTGCAAAGCATAAGTTTGAGAGTTTGGAAGGCTTTCTCTTGTTCGGTTCCCCAAACAAAAGGTTTGTCTTTTTGCGTGAGAGAGGTAAGTGGTACAACGATTTTAGAGAATCCTTCGATAAATCGGCGATAGTAGCCCGCTAGTCCAAGAAAAGAACGGACTTCAGACGGGTTCCTTGGAGTAACCCAACTCTTAACTGCATCTATCTTCGCATGATCGACATGAATACCTTGACTATTGACGATGTGACCGAGGAATTGAACCTCCTCAAGCCAAAATTCACACTTGGAGAACTTGGGATAAAGGCGGTTTCCTTAGAGCAATTCAAGAACCAAACTGAGATGTTGCGCATGTTCAGCTTTTTATTTGGAATAGATCAGGATATCATCGATAAACACGATGACGAAGTGGTCCAGATAGGGTTTACACACGCGATTCATTAGATCCATGAAGACTACGGGAGCGCTAGTAAGACCAAAGGGCATAACAAAAAATACATAATGGCCTAATGGGTTCGAAACGCGGTTTTGGGTATATCTTCCTCTTGAATTCATAACTGGTGATAACCTAAACGTAGGTCGATCTTGGAAAAACACGTAGCACCTTGTAACTGATCCAACAAATCATCGATTCGCGGTAAGGGGTAGCGATTCTTAATGGTAAGCGTATTTAATTCCCTGTAGTCGATGCACATCCGGAACGATCCATCCTTCTTTTTTTATGAAAAGGACAGGCGCGCCCCACGGAGAGGTGCTAGGGCGAATAAAGCCTTTGTCAAGTAATTCCTGGAGCTGACTCGAGAGTTCGCGCATTTCAGAAGGAGCGAGACGATAAGGCGCTCTAGCAACATGGTTTGCCCTAGGAATGAGGTCGATTCGAAAGTCGATATCACGAGATGGCAGTAGGCCAGGTAATTCATCAGGAAATACGGCAGGAAAATCACGAACCACAGGTACGTCTCCCATTGTTTTACTTTTCTTTTCCTTCTCCGCTACTACAATGTGTGCCAAGAAAGCTTGGTATTCCTTGCGAAGATACTTGCTCGCTTGGACAAACGACATGAGTTGTAATTTCTTCGAAGCAACTTCGCCATAAACACACAATTGATCATTGTTAGCGAGCGAGAAACAAATCATTTTATCGAAACATAAAACTTCAGCATGATTTTCGAGAAAGAAAATCCACGCCTACTATGACGTCAAAACTACCGAGCTGCATCGGAATAAGATCGATAGGAAAAACATGATTGTTGAGTTCGAGAGTACAATCACGAAGAACAGAGCGAACTGTGACGGTTCTTCTAGTGGCAACTTTAACGTCGAACGTCGTAGGGAGGTGGGGGCGCTTACGATTCAGGAGCTTTTCGAATTCAAACGATACAAAACAGTTATCCGCTCCAGTATCAAATAAACACGAAGCATATATACCATTGACAAGGAACGTACCATTAACTACATTGTTATCCGCTTGAGCCTGGCGGGCGTTGATGTTGAAAGCACGTCAGCGGGATGCTGGCTGCTGCTGCTGTTGATGTTGTTGCGGCTGCTGCTGTGGCTCTTGCTTCACCACTCTGTTGGGGCACATGTTTGCAAAGTGGTTGGGATCACCACATGCATAGTAGGCTCTTGCATTGGCTGAGGGGGCAGGAGCTGCTTGTTGTCCCTGGGGAGCAGGAAGTGGAGCTGGCAGAGCAGGTGCTTGAGCTTGAGCTTGGCAGGGACTGGTACGGCAGTTGGCAGTGAAGTGGCCGTACAAGTTGTAGTGAACACAAAACCGGCATGCGATTCCAACCGGGTGATGATAGGTACAAGTAGGGCAGAGTGGGTGTGGACCAGTATATGCACGCTTGGCTGGCGGTGCATTGGTCACTGGAGCCGCTACTTGACGGTTCTGGGGTTGCGGTTGAGCAGGTGCGGCGTTCAGCAGTGCGGCGGTGACTGCACAGTTCTTGTTGCTGGAGTTGTTGTAACGACTCTCATCAAAAAGTCCTATTTATTTAATTAATTTATCCAATAGGAAACTCTAATTGAGACACCCAAGTGATTCTGCACAAACCCTAAAAATTTCATAACAATCGTTATCAGGATCAGGGCCCCTAAAACTCAGGGGGGTAAACCTTAATTACGATTATCTTAAAAATTCGTTGTAAAAAATAGAAATTACAAAACTGTCAATTCAGCAAGGCTAGTCCCAGACGTGGCTGACCTAGGGTGAAAACGTGTCCCTTGCGCACCGCAAGGGTTGATGCTTACGGTGCGCAAGCCTGACCAAATTTTAACTATAAATAGCAGACATTGGCAATCGAATTTTGGTGCTTGAACGACGTAAATTCTCGTTACGTAGACTGAGTTATAGCAGAAACACTTCTAAAAACACACACGGTTCACAAATCGACGCCGCAAAACAGGGTAATAACTCGATCGCTGATACGATTCAATGTCCGATCGATTAAACTATCCAATGGATGTTTAAGTGTTGCCCACATTAGGGTTTATGCTTTGTCATTCGTTGTTAATTCAATGGATGTTTAAGTATCGCACTTTGTCATTCGATGTGAGGGTTTGATCTCGTGAGTTATCGTAAATGCTGTATTAAGTTACTAACCGAATTGTGTGCCTGTTATTAATTTAGGTTAAAAGGCTAATCAGTAGGCTAGGCTCTGCTCAAATTAAATCTGCAATGTGAGTCATTCTCTTTTTATCAAATCTGTTTACAAAAAGTATGTTTATTTTCAAGATTATAATTACAGTGATTAAGTATATGTAGTCACCAAATTACAGCCGGTATGTGGGGTATTGTGCACATTACTACTTTTATCACTTTAGGTGGGCGAACCTAATTAATGATACTCATTACTATTGGGTGAACGGACTCAATAGTAATATGACCACAGTCACCGAAACGAGTCGATGACAAGTACTGTGGGTATTTGGTTGAAATAAACATTGTAATCTCTCTTACTACTGTGAATTATAACAAAAGAGTCATTTTTAGCAAAATGAATGATTCACTCAGTATTTTCCGCTGACAAAACCTTTTTCAAACATGTTTCAGGTGATCTGTTGTGATCCAGGAAAAGTGCCGAGAAGCACTACAAGCTTAAGGAAGTGGCTCAATATAAAATAAAGAAACATGTTTTGTAAAATAATAGATTTCTTCGTGAAATCTCAAGATTGTAAATTACCGGGTTTTATCCCGAGTTGTGAAATAAAATAATCGGGAAATATTTCAGTTTTTAAAAGATCCTGAAGAAACTTCCGCTGTTAATTAAATACCATGGGATTTCTGTCCCACTGCTCCTGAAACGGGTGAAATCGGGTCGGGGGCCGTGACAGAAAAGGTGGTATCAGAGCCACTGATTTAAGCCTATTAAGTATTTAGAAAATACTTAATTTTACTGATTGCCATTTTGTGATTATGTGTTTTATTAACTGACTATTTGCTAGTTACAGTATGGGTAAGCAAAAGCTTTCAAATATCTATCTTAAATTAGATAGGTCATCCAACAAGAAGGGAAGTTCATCCCAAACCAAATCCTCAAATCAGTCTGTAATTCCTGAAGAAGGAATATTTGTGCGAAAGGCACACTATGAGGAACCACTTTCTCCTAGTAAAAGAAGTCTGATTATTAGGAAAAGTAAAGAGAAAATAAAGAAACTCCGAGAAAAGAAGATTAAATAGGAAACCCAGGAATTAACCAGTAAATCACCATGGGAAGACAAGTTAGATGAAAAATGGGCAAATCTTTATATGCTAGCCACCGTAGCAGTCAATGAAAATCTTTAAATAATTTGTTTCAGTTTTAGCACCCTTGTCACTTATAAGTTAGAAACATTCTCTAGTAAATAAATAAATTTACTGTAAAACATAGTGTGTTTTAAAAATTTAGTTGTTTGGTAGTCATGCAGTATGCAATAATAATTGAAGCTTATCTTTTAAAATTGTTATAAAATTTTAACTTATTATTTTTACATATATGTTAAATAGCATGAATGATTTATCTGAAGCCCTAGAGAATCTCAACCTCTACCCTGTAAACATAGAAGTTTCTAAAGAATTTACTGGGTATTTTCCTGATGTGGAACAACCTATTGAATTTAATGCTTCACCACCTCCAGAGAAATCCAAGCCCAAGAAAAGAAGGAGATTTGTAGGATGGAGACGTGTGCGTAGGAGGAAACCCGTCCCTAGAAAGAATCTCAAAATTAAAAATCCTTTAGATAAAGGGAAGGAAATTGAAGCAGGGGAAGAGTCTAGGCAAATGGAAATATAGTTTGATGAATACTCAAAGCAAATAGAAATGGAGACTGGAGGAGGATTTAATCAAACTCAGATAGAAATGGGAGAAAGCTCTAAGCAAAATCAGGAAATGACATTGCAAGAAGAGTTGGATTTTATATTGGCAAGCTATGATACTATTCAGCCTGTCAATAGAAATGTTTTTACTTAGCCTCTTGAATCTCAATTACCAATAAACTTAGAACAGCAATCCCAGAACCTATAGTCCATACCCAACCTTTAGGAATGGAAGAATGGTGGACGAATGACTGGCAATTCCAAAACCTGCTCAACAGTCCTAATTCCTTTCTTCCTCAGTTCGACCCGGAACCATTACCAAATCCACGCATGAGTAACGAGAATTTAGCAGAACTTCGCCATTTTGGTGAAGAGTTAATGGATGCGGGAAATAGAATCCGGGAGATAGGGGGACAAATTGCATGGAAGTATGATGAAAGGGAGCTTCGTTTTTAGGAAAACAAATGACGAAAGATAGTAGGGTTATGAAACTGTTGTTGTATAATAGTAATAATAAAATCAGTATGTGTAAAATAAATAATAAAACGGTTGTATGTAGAAGCATGATATAATCTATAAAACAAATGAAAATTTACAATTTTGTTTGTATATTCGTTTACGTGATTATGTGCAAATTAATTGTGATATTGGATTGTTTCTTATTTTATACTAATTATTTATCTATAAATTAATTATCAGATGGAAAACGCTAATAACGAACCAGTTAATGAAGTTAATCAATCTGAGCAACACCCGGGGGATCAATATATGACTAGGCAGGATATAGAAAATATAGTTGCTCAAGGGATAGCTAATGTTATTCCAGCAATCGTTGCTGCTGTTAAAAATCCAATCGAACCTCAACAAATCGTTCCTAGCAAACGCATTTCTGAAGATAACTTCAGTAATAGCGTAAATGGAGGCAATGATCATATTAATCATGATGATGAACCACGGCAAGCTCCGCTCCCTAAGAAAATGAAAGCTGCAACGCCTGGTTGCACTTACAAAGAATTTCTTGCTTGTAAACCCACGGAGTTTGCAGGCAATGAAGGAGCAATTGCGGCACTGCGTTGGTTAGAGAAAACCGAGGCAGTAATTGCCATAAGTAAATGTGACAAGAATGATCAGGTCATGTACGCGTCAAATCTTTTCAAAGAAGGGGCACTAGAATGGTGGAACACGGTGCTACAGGCTAAAGGAAGAAATAGGGCTTATGCCATGAACTGGGAAGAATTTAAAGGTCTTGTAGAAAGAAAATTCTGTCCCGAATATGAAAAAGATCAAATGGCAAATAAGTTCTTAAACCATCGAATGATAGGTATAGATTGTCGCGGTTATACTTCGACATTCTTTGAATATGCTAGAGTAGTACCAACACTGGCTTCGCCAGAATCGGTACTCATTTCTCGTTATATTTGGGGATTAATTGGTGAAATCCGCAATATCGTTAAAGCTGCTAGACCTCGTACTATTGACGATGTTGTGGAATTAGCTAATACCCTAACCGACGAACTGGTGCGCACGAGAGATGATAACAAGAAAAAGGAACTGGCTCAGAAAATTACCCAAGGAGTTCGTATGGGTAATAATAGTAGCAGCTTCAAAAGAAGAGGAACAGGGCAATCTTCAACTTCGCCATTTTGCAAGAATTGCAAAAAGAAACATTTTGGAAGATGTAGTGTAACCTGCAATTTTTGTAAAATGGTCGGACATCGTGAAGAAAACTGCATGAAGAAATCCACAATCTGTTACAATTGTGGAGAAGTAGGACATTTCAAAACAGAATGTCCAAAATTGAACAAAACAGCAGACAACAAAGCTAAACCAGCTGACGGAGCTACAAAGAAGAATGTCAGAGCATTCCAGCTAACTACTCAAGAAGTAGAACTCATTCCAGATGTGATAGCTAGTACGTTCCTAGTTCACAACGTATATGCAAAAGTATTATTTGACTCTGGTGCAAACCAAAGTTTTATCAATACTTCATTCTGCTAAGCTCTTAATTTACCCTTAACCAATCTTAGGCAGATTTTTACAGTTGAAACGGCAGATGGAAATTCTGTTAGCATAGATAAAGTTTTGCAAAAGGAAAATATAGAACTTTCAGGTCATAAATTCTTTGCAAACCTATTACCTATGAAATTAGCCGAATTTGATGTTGTGTTAGGAATGGATTGGTTAGTAGCCAACCATGCTCGAATCCTTTGTGATAAAAATTCTATAGAAATTCAGGCACCTACTGGGGAAATAATCACAATTACAGGAGATAAACCACGTAAGCCTATAAAGTTCATATCAGTAATGAAAGTTGCTAGTTATGAACGAAAGCAAGGAATAGTATATATGATTTCAGTAATCATTAGCACTAAGAGTAAGGAACTTAAGGAAATACCCGTAGTCTCAGAATATCCAGATGTATTCCCAGAAGAATTACCAGGATTACCACCAAATAGGGAGGTAGAATTTAGGATTCATCTAATTCCAGGAACTATACCGATAGCCAAGGCACCTTATCGGTTAGCTCCCACAGAAATGTTAGAATTGAAAAAGCAATTAGATGAATTACTAAGTAAAGGTTTCATACAACCTAGTTCATCCCCGTGGGGAGCACCGGTGTTGTTTGTAAAGAAAAAGGATGGTTCAATGAGAATGTGTATTGATTATAGAGAACTAAATAAGGTTACAATTAAAAATCGATACCCATTACCTAGGATTGATGATTTATTCGATCAACTCTAAGGAGCTAGATATTTTTCTAAGATTGATTTACGTTCTGGATATCATCAATTGAAGGTACAAGAAGAAGACATACCTAAGACTGCTTTCAGAACTAGGTATGGTCATTACGAGTTTACATTCATGCCCTTTGGGTTAACGAATGCTCCTGCCGCATTCATGGACATGATGAATAGAATCTGTAAACCGTATTTGGATAAATTTATGATTGTTTTTATAGACGATATACTTATTTATTCAAAAAGTCAGACAAAACATTGTGAGCACTTGCATGCACTCTTAACTTTGTTAAGAAAAGAAAAGCTTTACGCCAAATTCTCGAAATGTGAATTTTGGTTACAAGAAGTACAATTCTTAGGACACATGGTGAATCATGAAGGTATTCATGTAGACCCTGCTAAGATAGAGGCAATTACTAATTGGAAGGTTCCACAATCTTCAATGGAAATTAGAAGTTTTATAGGTTTAACTGGATATTACAGACGGTTTATTAAGGATTTTTCCAAGATAGTTGTTGTTTTGGTCAAAAATCAAGCAATGACAATGTAACCAAACTTTCTGTTGTGAGGTATGATGCTTGAATTGATGAACAACAATAAGGATCACTATGAAGTGTAATGAACAAATGACAAGAAGATTTATACGGGGAAAAAGCCCTTGATCAAGAGTTGATCTCCGGCACAAAAAACCCCGGGTGATGGAAACTACCGATCACCAACTCCAATTAAACAAACAATCTGTTACAACTTCGGATGATAGCGAGCTAAGTACAAGGATCACTATAGTGTATCGTGTAGAAATGTATGAAAAATGCTAAGTGTTTTGTCGAGAGCCGGTGAGAGCGGTTGTATGAGTGTGTGTGTAGCCAAAAATAGCTAAGTGTCTCTAAAATAGCTCGCTACCCCTTTACAAATAGAAAATATCAAGCCTAACTAACATTCCGCAAATGGTGCAAGTCCTCCACGACTCCACAACGTCCATTTCTGACCAAGCACGTGCGGAATAGACTGAGAATATTCTCCAGGAATGTCGCCAAGACTAAGTCCAAGTTGATATTCCTGCAAAACATTTACGAATTCAAAGTAGACAATCGTTAGTACAGGGATCCTTATAGTGATCCATGATCCTGATCCTGCAACACTTCTGAGGATCACCACTTCAGACAGAATTGAGGATCACTAAATCCAACAGTAAATAAGGATCACTGGTCATTTAGAAATCCACCCCTAACAGTTGTACCATTAACTAAGCTAACCTGTAAAGCAGTTAAGTTTGAATGGGGACCTAAACAAGAAGAAGCCTTTAGAATCTTAAAACATAAATTAACCAATGCTCCAATCTTAGCCTTACCAGAAGGAACCGAAGATTTTGAAATATATTGTGATGCTTCAAAACTAGGATTTGGATGTGTGTTAATGCAGCGCAAGAAGGTAATTGCGTATGCTTCAAGACAATTGAAAAAGCACGAAGAAAACTATACGACTCATGATTTAGAATTAGGAGCCGTAATTTTTGCCTTGAAAATCTGGAGACATTATCTGTACAGAAGTAAATTTACTGTCTATACAAATCATAAAAGTTTAAGATATATATTTGGGCAAAAAGAGTTAAACATGAGGCAAAGAAGATGGATGGAAATTCTAAGTGACTACGACTGTGATATTCAATATCACGAAGGAAAGGCAAATGTAGTTGAAGATGCCTTAAGTCGTAAATATCATGAAAAGCAAAAGCGAGTTCGTGCTCTCAGAATAAATCTACAGTTAGATTTAATGGAACAAATAAAGAGTGTTCAGGAAACAGCAATCAAGGAAGATGCTGAAGGAATGAAGGGAAGAATAAAAGAATTAGAACAAGGAACTGATGGAATTTGGAGATTCCATAAAAACAGAGTCTGGGTACCTAAGCAGGGTGAATTAAGAGATAAGATTTTAGAAGAATCTCATAAGTCTAGGTATACCATACACCCAGGAAACAATAAGATGTACCAAGATTTAAGAAAGAATTTCTGGTGGATAGGCATGAAGAAGGATATAGCTAGATATGTTTCGAAGTGTCTTACTTGTTCACAAGTTAAGGCAGAACACCAGAAACCTTCAGGTCTATTACAACAGTTAGAAATGCCAGTATGGAAATGGGAACTTATAACAATGGATTTTGTTACTAAATTACCCAAAACCAGAAAAGGTAATGATGCGATTTGGGTAATTGTGGATCGATTAACCAAATCTGCTCACTTTCTACCAATGAAAGAAACCTTTAGCATGGAAAGATTGGCAAAATTGTATGTAGATGAAGTTGTATCTCTACATGGAGTTCCACTCTCCATTGTGTCAGATAGAGATAGTCGTTTTACTTCTCATTTCTGGAAAAGTTTCCAAGAAGCAATGGGAACTCGACTAAATCTAAGTACGGCATATCATCCACAAACAGATGGACAAAGTGAAAGGACGATTCAAACTCTAGAAGACATGCTCCGAGCATGTGTGATAGATTTTGGTGGGAATTGGGACGATCACTTACCTTTGATTGAATTCTCCTATAACAATAGTTATCATTCAAGTATTGAAACTGCCCCATTTGAAGCACTGTATGGAAGAAAGTGCAGAACTCCGGTTTGTTGGGAAGAAATAGGAGAAAGTCAATTATCAGGTCCTGAAATAGTGCAAGAGACGACCGACAAGATTACTCAAATCAAGGAAAGGCTGAAGACGGCTAGAGATCGCCAGAAGAGTTATGCAGACAATAGATGCAAGCCGTTAGAATTCCAAGTTGGAGACAGAGTATTGTTGAAAGTTTCTCCTTGGAAAGGAGTTGTTAGATTCGGTAAGAAAGGAAAGCTAAGTCCAAGATACGTAAGACCATTTCCAGTGATCCAACGTATAGGACCAGTTGCTTATCGTTTAAAATTACCAGAGGAATTAGCTGGGGTACATGATGTATTTCATGTATCCAATCTTAAGAAATGTTTATCAGACGAATCTCTGATAGTACCTCTTCAAGACATAGAGGTAAACGAAAAGTTAAAATTTGTTGAGAAACCTCTTCAGATAGAAGACAGAAAAGTGAAGTTTCTCAAGCACAAACGACTAGTGCTAGTTAAAGTAAAATGGGATTCAAAGAGAGGAGCCGAATACACTTGGGAGCTGGAATCAGAAATGAAACGAAAGTATCCTCAATTATTCCAGTAAATCTCGAGGATGAGATTTTTATTAAGGTGGGGAGAATGTAATGACTCTCATCAAAAAGTCCTATTTATTTAATTAATTTATCCAATAGGAAACTCTAATTGAGACACCCAAGTGATTCTGCACAAACCCTAAAAATTTCAGAACAATCGGAATCAGGATCAGGGCCCCTAAAACTCAGGGGGGGGGGGTAAACCCTAGTTACGATTATCTTAAAAATTCGTTGTCAAAAATAGAAATTACAAAACTGTCAATTCAGCAAGGCTAGCCCCAGACGTGGCTGACCTAGGGTGAAAACGTGTCCCTTGCGCACCGCAAGGGTTGATGCTTACGGTGCGCAAGCCTGACCAAATTTTAACTATAAATAGCAGACATTGGCAATCGAATTTTGGTGCTTGAACGACGTAAATTCTCGTTACGTAGACTGAGTTATAGCAGAAACACTTCTAAAAACACACACGGTTCACAAATCGACGCCGCAAAACAGGGTAATAACTCGATTGCTGATACGATTCAATGTCCGATCGATTAAACTATCCAATGGATGTTTAAGTGCGGCCCACATTAGGGTTTATGCTTTGTCATTCGTTGTTAATTCAATGGATGTATAAGTATCGCACTTTGTCATTCGATGTGAGGGTTTGATCTCGTGAGTTATCGTAAATGCTGTATTAAGTTACTAACCGAATTGTGTGCCTGTTATTAATTTAGGTTAAAAGGCTAATCAGTAGGCTAGGCTCTGCTCAAATTAAATCTGCAATGTGAGTCATTCTATTTTTATCAAATCTGTTTACAAAAAGTATGTTTATTTTCAAGATTATAATTACAGTGATTAAGTATATGTAGTCACCAAATTACAGCCGGTATGTGGGGTATTGTGCACATTACTACTTTTATCACTTTAGGTGGGCGAACCTAATTAATGATACTTGTTACTATTGGGTGAACGGACTCAATAGTAATATGACCACAGTCACCGAAACGAGTCGATGACAAGTACTGTGGGTATTTGGTTGAAATAAACATTGTAATCTCTCTTAATACTGTGAATTATAACAAAAGAGTCATTTTTAGCAAAATGAATGATTCACTCAGTATTTTCCGCTGACAAAACCTTTTTCAAACATGTTTCAGGTGATCTGTTGTGATCCAGGAAAAGTGCCGAGAAGCATTACAAGCTTAAGGAAGTGGCTCAATATAAAATAAAGAAACATGTTTTGTAAAATAATAGATTTCTTCGTGAAATCTCAAGATTGTAAATTACCGGGTTTTATCCCAAGTTGTGAAATAAAATAATTGGGAAATATTTCAGTTTTTAAAAGATCCTGAAGAAACTTCCGCTGTTAATTAAATACCACGGGATTTCTGTCCCACTGCTCCTGAAACAGGTGAAATCGGGTCGGGGGCCGTGACAGTTGTTGTTCTTACGCTTGCGACGGGATGACTTTGAAGACTGCGGAGCGGCGATTTTAGCGGTGGGAGCAGCGTTAACTTGGAGAAGACTCTTGGCAGCTTTATCGAAATAACCAGCCCTGACTCGCTTATCGTTGATCTCAGTAGCGAGTAAGTAGTTTTCCTCAATATTTGTTGTTTTGGCGGCCTGCACAAAGTCTGCAACACAATCCGGCAGAGCACGGATGTATTTCTTGATGGTAACATCTGGGGTAGAAACTTGACTAGGACAAACGATACTCAGATGCTTAAAGCGGGCAGTTAAACCAGCGTTGTCGCCACCCTCTTGTTTGATGTGCCAGAACTCGTCCTCCAGCTTCTGAAGCTCGTGGGGAGGGCAGAACTCCTTCATCATGATGTTCTTCAACTCATCCCACGTAATCCCATAGGCTGCATCATTTCCACGCTTGTTTCTTTCGGCAGTCCACCAGTCCAAAGCCCTAGACTGGAAAACGCCAGTGGCATTAACAGTGCAGAGATTATCAGGACAGCCGCTTTGGTGCAGGGTGACTTCGATAGAATCGAACCATTGAAACATTGCCGTAGGCCCATCTTCTTCGGTAAATTCCTTGGGTCCGCATGCTTTGAACTGCTTGAAGCTAAAAGTAGCTCGAGGGGAGTCAGTCCTTGATTCTTCCGAGGACTTGCTAGCGTTTTCATTCAACTCGCTGACAATTTGTAGAATTACTTTAGCGATTTGAGTTGCGACGAGAAAAGCGATTCGCTTGTCAGCGTGTTTGCGTCTAGCAGCGCGGGAGTGTTGTGATCCAAATGACGACATTGTTTGCAACAGACATCGCCATGGGATTCAAACACAGTTTTCGATCAATCGAGTATAGCCTATTATCTCACCCAAGTTACTTTTATACGTATAAAGCTCAGGAAGACGTAAACACGAAATCAAGTAGGCACATAGTACACCGAGGCACGTAAGCACATAAGCACGTAGTCCAAGTAAGCACAGAAGCACATAATCCATATAACCTACTATATTTTGCACGTATTCACCTACATATATTGCACGTATTCATCTATCATTCAAAGCCGCGAGAGCGATGGAGAGTTGCGAATGCGGTTAGCGAGATAGCGAGTAGTATAGCGTACGAGAGTTCCATGATTTGTTAGCGTGGTGTGTGTTGTGTGTGCTTTGGTGGAGCGAGAAACGTGGAAATCAAAGCCATTAGTGTTACAGTACTGTTTATCTCAATACGCTAACAGATAACATTAAAACCACATAAAATTCCACATAAAAGCGATAAGTCACAGAGTCAGCGGTTGCGGATCCGGGATCAAAACACATTAAAAGCGGGTAGAATGTCTCGGGTGTGTTAAACTTTGACTACCCAAAGTGATTCGACTATTCTCAAGAACCTTAAGCACACACTTTGGCCTTCTGGACTGTGCTCTTGCCTCGATCTGGGAGATCGGCACGCATCCTTCCAGTTATAGTGTGACTCAGGTCGTTGGAGTCCGTCGAGACCTTGGTGAGAGTTTTGTAAAACCTTAAGTATAGAGCGGAATAAGTCGTTAAGATGCGGGTTTCACCCCTAGCTTAACAACTTTATCCCTGTTTTGTGTGATAAATCACGAGTTAGAGAGGGATATTTGCGTCGAAGTATGGATTTCACTCCTATTTCAACGCAAATTCTCGTGTTTGTAGTAAAAAGTCGCGTCGAGCGAGCGATCTAGTCCAGAGTTTGCGGTTTTCACACCTAATCTCGGCCAAAACACTTTGCTTACGCGAGAAAGTTGAAAATAGTGCGAGTTGCCAGCCTTAGGAAATGCTAACCTTGCGCGAAGCAGTGTTAGGCGATGTCCGCACAAGAGTGTAGTGTACAACGAATTCGAGCGAGGATAGCAAGTAAGCTCGTGCGAAACCCCTACCGGGTTTGCACAAGTCGGTCTGTTGGTACTTAGACTATAGACTAGGTCCTTTCCAAGACATCGACCCGGACTAGGTCGAGTCTTGCCAAATTCCCTATAGTTATGGCTCTAATACCAATCTGTCACACCCCAACCGATGGCGGAAACATCGGGTCATGGAACTGAGCGAAACAGATTGTCCATGAGTATCCATAACAACTATTGATTACCAGATATTTAAACGTCATGTCCCATACCATAACATATCCAAATAAAACAGTTATTACAAATAATTATCTCAAAAACAAATACTGTTCCGACAACTCAGATTTAGCGTGACATAACTAGACCCCTATCTTGATTCACCAAAGCACAGCATTCCTAGCATCTTAAGCACCTGTCACATACGTTAAAATAGCGGTCAATACACATATGTAAAGGTGAGCATACAAGTTTGTTAGTATAATAGTAGCGAAAGCGGGTTTACGCATAACTAGCATGTAACATGTATAATGTGAAGCAAGTAGGTTATCGACAATGAAATATGCACAGACGTGACTGCGAGTTGTAGAGTGAGCAACACATATCACCACCGTGACACGTGAAGAAATACCCTTAGCAACCCCCGTCTACGACAGGTGCTGAGTCCAAACTATAGTACTATCGTTGCTAAGGTGTCAGGCAACAATCACTGTGTAAACATAATATACAGGCATTCAACGAGTAACACGTATAACATGCGAGAGCGGTTAGCGTTAAAATTGCGTTTGCGTTGTGTGATCGATGTGATGTAGTGTAAGTAACGTATGTAACACCCAAAAGTGCTTAAAGCAAAAAGGGATCGAGTATACTCACAAATCAAGTTTAACAAGTAAACTCAGTCTTGGATTGAAGGGAGCGCTGGAGAGTTAGCCTGATTACAGAATGATAACATAAAGGATGAGCGGTGCGTTAAACGATGCAGTGTCGGAGTGACGAAGGGTCATCCGGTCGGATGACAATCCGAACGGATGGTCATTCGATCGGATGACAATCCATTCGGATGGTCATCCAGTCGGATGGCCATTCGGTCGGATTGTCCTTCGTTTGGGATGGATGTGTTTGTGTATGATGGCTTTGAAGTTTTCATTGTAGCATTTTAAAATCAAAGAAGTATCTCTACCTTTCAGGTCGTCCGGTCGAACGATCGGGAGGCGATCCGTCCAGTGAGGCATTTCTCAGAAAAATACGTGTTGGAGACCATATGCCATTCCATCGGATTGTTGTTCGATCGGACGGCAATCCGATCGGACGGCAATCCGTTCGACAGTATGATCGTTTGAAACTTGGGATATTTTGTTAAGTTTTGAAACGTTTGCGGTTCGATCGAGACGGTATGTCAACGGGTTAAACAACAGGAAACCCGGAAGTCCAAGTTACCCGATCGGATGGGAACTACCCCAGTCCGTTCAGTTGGCTGTCCATGACGGTTGTCCATGTTCAACCCGCTGAGTCGGTCATCTCGTTGATAGGAATCAGATCTTAGACCGACTCATCACTAGAGAATGAGTGAGGGCCTGAATGAGTCCCGATTCTATCGGTTTTGAGTGCATTGAGTGTAAAAGAGTTGAAAGAAAATGTGGAAACCATCTTTCAATCCCTTTTACCTTGAAAATGTTTAGATCTAGGTGAAAATAGTGTTTAATCAAATGGAAATCAAGTGGATCTGAGTTGTTCTTGGTGGAATGAAGCCAAACCTTGAAGTTCATAAGAACTCCATGATGACATCATCCTAGAACACCTCAAATCGGGTGATTTCATGGTTAAAAGTTAAGATTCAAAGGTGAAAATGATGAAGAAGTGCGTGTAGATCAAAGATGTATAAGATTCGGGTTGAAAACTTACAAGAATCACGAGAAATCGAGAGAAAAGTGGTCTTGAGCGTTCTGGTCGGAGAGAAAGCTGTCACATCACTGTTTGTGATGTGACAAGGGGTATTTATAGGATTCCAAAAGAGGAAAGGCGGTGCAGGTGTGCGGATCGGAGGGCAGTCCGATCGGATGACCATTCGATTCGATCGAATGGTCATTCGGTCGGACGTCTCCGGCAAGTTTAGTTTTGGCGTTCCGTTTCATGCGTTGAGCGTTGCGATGCGATGCGAGTAAGTGATGAAATAGTATTACACATTAACTACACGAATATCCTAACTAACAGTTATAACCCTAAACATACCCATTCTGAGTTTTGTGTTGCGATTAGATTGCGATGTGATAGAGTTGCGATTGCGTTTTCAAAATATCACCACAAAACATAAGTAAACATGCACAAGTAACACATAAAGGCACACGCACGTAAAACAATATCCAGAACACATAATTTGTATTGCGATGCGATAGCGATAAGTCGATTAGCGATAAACTACGATTATTGCATGATAACTCCACATAATACAACTAAGTTAACATAATTTCAAATATTGACTAACGATTCGGAAGGTACAAGTAATGATCACTCAAGGAATGAAAGATTCCAATTAGCAATCTTTTCTTCCTTTGACTTTGACTTCCAAAAATCGGGTTGTTACAATAATACCCCACGGAAGGAATTGAACCATGGTCTTCAGGTCTTCCTCCAAGAGTTAAGGGCTCTACCACCCAGCCAAAGTTGAATTATATCATAAAACAACCCGGGATAGTGTTCCTTTCGTGAAATGTAATGAAATTTTGGTTTGGAATTTAGGGGGCGTTTGGTTCGCATGAATTTAATGAAATTTAAGGGAATTATTGGAATCTCAATTCCATCTTTTAAGATGTTTGGTTCACAAAATTTGTTGGAATTGGAATCTCAATTCCAATCTTCATATGTTTGATTGACAAGGGAATTGGAATTGGGCATGAATTCATTCAAATTCCTTTAGCTAAAGGAATTCAAAATTCTTCCTATATGTTAAGAAATCAAAGTAAATTCATAAGAATCTTCTACGGTTTCGACCCGCACCATTTCAACCCGAACGGTTTCAACCCTTACCGTTTTGACCTGAACTATTTCAACGTGAACCGTTTGGAACCGAATCTTTTCAACCCAAACTATTTCAACACAAACCGTTTTGACCCGTACCGTTCCCACCCGAACCGTTTTGACCTGAACCGAGGGTGGTGGGTACCAGACTACTAGGGTTATGAATTCTAATTCATTTGACAACCAAACACAAAAAAAATCCAATTAGAATTTTTAACTTCCAAATCCAATTCTTTGAAATTCTAACTCGTTTCCATATTTTAATTCCAATTCCTTTTTTTTTAATGAACAATCTACGTTTCAATTTTATTCAGATTCCATTTCATTTTGTGAAGAGAATAATAATATGTAACTATATTAGTATTATATTATATAAAGATTGATTTAACGTTCTTCATTTCTCCAGAATCCTGATTGTTCCCATTTACAGTAGCAGAACCGAGTTCGATGAAAAGTTAACCACAAAAGTTAATAATAATATTCTGTCGTCGTTTTAAATCCACCCACCACAACACAAGAGATGATCATCTTCACACCCATCTTTACACACAGAAAATGGCGCTCCCTACTTCTTCAACTCCACCTCTGCTCAACGACTTGAAGCTCTCTTCAATTTCACACCACCGACTTCTTCGATCTCACAGTACCCACTTATCTAACCCCACCCATCTCCTCAGTTTCCCCCAAATTAGCACCTCATTTTCACAAATCAACACACGCCCTTTGTTCAATAACATGCCTTTGATTTCATCCAGAAAGTTCAATTTGAAGGTGATTCAACTCTAACCCACATTCCCTTTTCAATTTTGTTAATTTGGATAACTAACTATGAGTGGTTCTTGTTTGTTTGATGTTAAAATAGGTTAGGGCATCTTCAGCAGCTGGTGAAGAAGCATATCAAGATGAGTTTTCTTGGTCTTCTGTTATTTTGCCGTATGTTTGTTACCTTCTTTCAAATTTGTTTACCTCTTAATGAATGAATGAGGCTTTTATTGGTTCAGACCTGTTCAGCACTTAATGGTTCAGACTAGACTGTTTGTTTTACGAGCAGATGTTTGAATGGTTCAGACATTTGCCTCTCTGAATGGTTAAGCATTATAGAGAGTCTGAATGCTTAAGACCTCTAATCTATCTGAATTGGTCAGACATTTGCCTCTGAACGGTTAAGCATTATACATGCTCTTGATGGTTCAGCACTTAACCATTCAGATGTTGCCATTTATTTTTTTGTAACATGTTAAGTCCGCTGTCTGTTGTGTGTGATCATGGTTATATTTTTGTTAAATTCCATTTTTTTTATTCCCAATATTGTAGAATGTTAGATGTGTTATATCCGAATTGCTAGATCAACTTGAATTAAAAGGTGTGGTTTGAATAAGAAATTCTAAAAAATCTCAAAAAAAACTATTGTTGTAGATAAGCAGTTTTAACAAGCAATCCCAGATAATCAGTTTTTTTTTTTGTCAAAAAAACTCATTAGCGGCGCAGTAGTAAGTGCCTGAGTTTGCCTCGATCGAATACTGATTCCACTGGTTTTCTGCCTCTAACATCTTTGAAGGCCACCTACCGAACCCACAATCTGCATTTTATATTTTATCTTATCCCATTATTTAGCATGGTATGAATGGGTCCCATAAGTTTACCCGTAAGCTACCCCCGAGATCATATATGGGGGGGTTGATCATTGTGCTTCACAAACCACAAGCTGCATTTTACATTTTATCTTATCCCGTGAACAGACCATATCAAGTTTGTCACTACCAACGAATTATACGCCTCTTTCCGGGTCTAGAGTGTTTAGCAGTAAATAAAGCAGACTTCTATACTTTTTTATAATTTGAATTAAAATTTCAGATTTTTATTCCCAGCATTGGGCGGTTTATTATTTGGGTATGATATTGGTGCAACCTCTGGTGCTACCCTCTCATTACAGGTACACACATAGTCAATCTTGCATACAACGTTTTATTTTTTAAACGTGAAAATTTGAATAATCTGTATACTTCAAATCATGTCAAAGTGCCACCTGTTAAATTTGGTACTTACTTCAGTTGTTGTTTAGTCACCAGAGCTTAGTGGCACAACATGGTTTAATCTTTCGGCTGTTCAACTTGGTCTCGTGGTAAGTTATCTTTCGTTGTTTTATTTTTTATGATATCCCTGGTGCATCCATTTTCACTTTTTTTTGGGTTATTAGAGGGGAAAATTCAGTACCTTAATGCGGAAATGGGTCAAAAGTTGGCTGTATTTTGTCGATAAATGTCAAAATAGGGTCAAAGTTGTCTCTGCCATAGTCTAGCGTACATAAATTTCTTAACATGTTTATTCACAGAAAATATATTAGTATTATAGTGAAGTTTTAATCATATTTTACATATTACTTAAAAGAACTATAATAAAGTCTTGGCGTGGATCAACTCAACCTTGCTAGCTTGACCCATTTTAAAATGTACTTGTTTGACCCATTACTCTACCCTCTCATTTTGTGATATGTACTAGTTACATTATGAGTTTTTTGATTAATCCAGGTCTCTGGCTCTTTGTATGGAGCTCTTTTTGGTTCTATACTGGTTTACCCAATTGCAGATTTTCTCGGTACGTTTCTCATCCACTATAGGTGGCAATTTTGACCCATGGCCGGCTCCCAAGTCCCACCATGTGCTGTGGTGCATTAGAACAGGACCCACAATTTGGTGGGGCCCACAATTTAAATAATTTTTATATATATATATGTGTGTGTGTGTGTGTGTGTCTGTGCATGCTAAAAACTATTAACTTAATTAGATTACAATCTAAGTAAAGGAGAGCCGAGAAGTAAAAAATACGCATTAGGTTTTTTAGGCCCATTTAGAATTTATAAAATTCTAAAACCCAAGTATGTTTAGGCCCTTAATTCGTCGATTAGGCCAACCATTCATTCATCCTATTAAGAAAAAAAAACCTAGGGGCCCATACATGATAATTTTATTTTAAAGAAATAGATTATTTTGCTACGATAGTATAGGTTTGTTTATTGCTATCACATTCACAATTATCGTTCTATTACTGTTTTTTATATATAAGTTTAATTTTTTAGGGGCCCATTTTTATAAATCGAATAGGTCCTCCGTATTAGACTATGGGCCCATGGGCTTAGTTAGGTTTCTAGGGTTACTCGTAATCCCTCTATATATTGTAACCTACTCATTCAATAATAATCAATTAGTCTTTCACCATCTTACACTCCGAGGGCCTTCGAGTTCTCGGAGACGGCCCTGTTTTGACCCATTTACATATGAATGGGTCGATTGAGGTTTATGTTTTATCTCCAGCTAGCTAAACAAGTAAAATAAAATCAAATTAGCTAAAAGGAGAACACATCAAGCAGGTCGAAAATCACCCAAAGTGTACTTTTATTTTTTCGTGCATACAATCTCTTAATATTTTATTCAAAAATTATATAATTTTTGTTATCATATTTAACACACTAATTGTGTACAAAATGACCTTGATTTTGTTAATGTGTTCATTTTTTTCCTGAAATTTTGGATATTTATTTGTGAAGGTAGGAGACGTGAACTTCTTGTAGCGGCACTACTATATTTTCTTGGTGGTTCTATCACGTCCTATGCTCCTGATCTTAACATTCTCTTAATAGGCCGAGTTCTTTACGGTTTAGGTATCGGTTTGGTAAGATATCATGAATGCTTTATAAATAAAATCTCAAGTCTTAAACTAAATGAGACATTATTTAACTGGTTTTTCATTTTTCGGTTTTTCAGGCTATGCATGGTGCGCCCCTTTATATTGCCGAGACTTGCCCGTCTCAAATCCGCGGGACTTTAGTTTCTTTAAAAGAACTTTTTATAGTTCTTGGAATCTTGGTAATAATTTCTACTTTGAGTAATATGCCATTTTTGTCCTGAGGTTTGGCCAGTTTTGCGACTTTTGTCCAAAGGTTTGTTTTTCCGCATCTGGATCCAAAAGGTTTAAAATCTTACCATTTTCATCCGGCTCGTTAACTCCATCCATTTTTCTCCGTTAAGTTAGGAGAATTTCCGTCTTTTTGTTAACTTAAAGGGCAATTCGGCCTTTTTCATGGGTATTCGGTCTTTTTACATAAAGTGAAAAAGACCGAATTGCCCTTTAAGTTAGCAAAAAAACGGAAATACCCCCGACTTAATGGAGAAAGATGGATGGAGTTAACGAGCCAGATGAAAATGGCAAGATTTCAAACCTTTTAGATCCGGATGCGGAAAAACAAACCTTTGGATGAAAGTCGCAAAACTGGCCAAACCTCAGGGACGAAAATGACATTTTACTCTTTAGATAAAATTGTCATAAATAAAACTAACACACACATATAACGAGTATTTTGTACTTTCTACAGCTTGGTTACTTTGTAGGCAGTTTTCAGATCAATGCTGTTGGTGGTTGGCGTTATATGTTCGGTTTTAGTGCCCCCGTTGCTCTTTTAATGGGGTTAGGTGTGTGGGGCCTACCTCCATCTCCAAGATGGCTACTTTTAAGAGCCGTTCAAGGTAAAGCATCTTTGCAAGAGTACAAAGAAAAAGCCATTGTTGCCTTAAGTAAGCTTAGGGGCCGTCCAGCTGGCGATAAGGTTTCTGAAAAACAAATCGAGGACACTCTTGTATCGTTAAAATCGGCTTATGGCAGTGATCAAGAAGAAGGGAGTGTTTTCGAGGTTTTTCAAGGCCCGAGCTTGAAGGCGTTTGTGATCGGTGGAGGTTTGGTCCTTTTTCAGCAAGTACTAATTCAAACTTATCTCGTTTCATGTTTATATATAATGGGGGTGTTTGGGTGTGCGTTTTGATAGTGATTGGGTGATGCTGAGTGACCCCCTCCCCCACACATATATACAGTTTTAAAACCTAAATCCAAACACTGCCTATATATATATATCTTATCTGTGACACCGTTATTTTACTATTTATGTATTTTGGGACATAATATTTTAGGATTAAAAAAAAGGGTAGTTGCACGGTACCCCTGACCGCGGAAGGGATCTCCCTTCCCAGTTCACCACCCGACAAGGATCCCTGGCGGCAAATACCCATAGCCATCAAAGAGGGGTAAGAAACATGTTTCAAACCCGAGACCTCGAGTGTCCTCGGTCCGGCTTAAAGCGGGTGTCGGTGGCCACCAAAGTGGCACTAATGGGAATTGAACTTGGGTCTCCATTGGAGAACCCAAGTCACTCCACCACTAGGCCACTTGTGGTGGTTAATATTTTAGGATTACAGCATCTGATATGGGAATGAGGGAGTATTTTATAGCACAATATTTTTTTTGGAAATGAATCTTATTTTTCTTGATCTAAGTTAATTTAATATTATCTCAATGACTCAATATTACAGATAACCGGACAACCTAGTGTTTTATACTATGCTGGTCAAATCCTTCAGGTATGTGATACCGAAATTCTCTCTCTCTCTCTATCTCTCTCTCTACACACACACACACCAATTTATAATTATGTATGATATATGTATGCATATACACACATATATGTAATTATGCGAGTGTGTGTATGTGTGTGTGTGTGTATATATATATGTATGTACGTATGCTAATTTGTGAATTATGAACTCAAGACTGCTGGATTCTCTGCGGCTGCTGATGCAACACGAGTTTCAGTGGTTATTGGTGTCTTCAAGGTACGTGCAATCAAAAATGCAAAGGAAAAGTTACTTTTTGCAAGACTGAGTGCTTTTATACCAAAAAGCATGGTTGTAAAAATCCCAACTTGCATCCGATTTGTCGCCGATTAATCACTAGTCCTCGGTTCACCGAGTAATTTTTCTCGAATCGGCGACAAATCGGCCAAAAATCAGCGGTTTCGGACGAAGTCCGGTCATTTTCCGATCAAACCTTGTAAATTTCGGTGATTAATCTTGTCTACTTAAAAAAATGAGCCAATGAGGGGTTAAAACTTGCCCTGCTAAAAAAATTACACATAAAAATGTGTGCGTATATTTATAAAACTGAAGATTACGTATAAAAATCCCAATCCGATTAATCGCTAGTCCGTACCCAACCGGCCGACTAGCGCCTAGCTATTCTTACAACACTGCCAAATAGTGTTGATTTTCCTTTTTTTTTCTTATGTTTTTTTGCTTATATAACTCATTCTTGGCTATTATATGGTTCTTATTTAATCGTTTCACATGAAAATTGTATTGGATTGAAAAAAAGAGTCAGGTATATTGGCTCAAAAGGGGAACATTAATTTTCTTTCCTTGTTTATGACCAATATATTACGCATCCTCTTGCAGCTGCTAATGACAAGTGTAGCCATTCTGAAGGTTGATGATCTTGGGAGAAAACCTTTGCTTATTGGTGGAATTAGTGGAATTGTATGCTTCTACTTCTTTCAATTTATAGATGAAATTAACGTTGCGATTAGTGAAATTAGCTTCTTATGAGAATTCTATTTGCTTATTTACTCTGTTACAGACCGTCTCGTTACTACTCCTTTCGGCCTATTACAAATTTCTTGGAGGGTTTCCATTGGTTGCCGTTGGTGCTCTACTTCTTTATGTTGGATGCTACCAAGTAAGTTTCCCTTTCTTAAATATTTACTTCAAATTTACGTCAACACTTGCTTTGTATGCGTTTATTTATATAATTAGTATAAGAAAAGATGTTAATTTACATTGAAGCGTAAAATGCCATTTTCGTCCCTGAGGTTTGGCCAGTTTTGCGACTTTCGTCCAAAGGTTTGTTTTTCAGCATCTGGATCCAAAAGGTTTGAAATGTTGCCATTTTTTTTATCATAACTCCATCCATTTTTCTCTGTTAAGTCAAGGGTATTTCCGTCTTTTTTGTTAACTTAAAGGGCAATTTAGTCGTTTTCACTTTATGTAAAAAGACCGAATACCCTTAAAAAAGACTGAATTGCCCTTTAAGTTAACAAAAAAAGGACAGAAATACCCTTGACTTAACGGAGAAAAATGGATTGAGTTAACGAGCCGGATGAACATGGCAAGATTTCAAACCTTTTGGATCCAGATGCGGAAAAACAAACCTTTGAATGAAAGTCACAAAACTGGCCAAACCTCAGGGACAAAAATGGCATTTTACTCTATATACACACACAAACACACGTGTAAATTCCTTGAGTATAATTTTGCAAATTTAAACTATTTGCCCCGAGTGATCCCCTTCCCTTTTAGCTAAATTTTATATTTCTCTGTTTCACCCTTTATGAACAATATACATCCTAAATTGACACATTTTCATATAGACTTGTTTATTTATCTTTTTCTTTCATTGACAATAATCCTAACAGAATAATTCCTTGTATTCTAATGAAAATTTGGCCTTTTCAGATATCTTTTGGACCGATAAGTTGGCTTATGGTATCCGAAATATTCCCTCTTCGCACAAGAGGAAAAGGAATTAGTCTTGCGGTTTTAACAAACTTCGGTTCAAATGCATTAGTAACCTTTGCTTTCTCTCCATTAAAGGTTAGCATTCCTTTCTCACAATAAAAAAAGTCAGCATATCAAAAGTCAACAGGAAATATAATTATCTTTTTATGCAGGAGCTACTCGGTGCCGAAAATCTTTTTCTCCTTTTCGGAGCAATAGCTCTTCTATCGCTTGCGTTCGTGCTACTGTATGTTCCCGAAACAAAAGGGCTGAGCTTGGAAGAGATTGAAAACAAAATCTTGAAATGAGATGTTGGTTGACTTTTGGACTTTAGAAAAGTCAAACTATTCTTGTTGTGTTTTATGTTTTTTAAAATGGTGTTCATTTCAATTTGCGGATTTGGTTTTGGTTCTCAGGTTTTGCTTTTCGTTTCTTTGTTCGTGTAATTTCTTAACACACAAAAGTAAACGGAAAACAAACCAGAGGCACAAAACTATAATCCCTTTTGAGTGAACACCAAATATGTTATTAGTTTTTTTTATATGTATGTATGTATATGTACATGTTTTTGCACATATTACATTACTAATGTGTAATGCGTTGAATGGAAGATCACACAACAAAAGATAATTGTGATGCTAAATCATAAGTGTGTTTAAATAAGTAAGTTAATAGGTTAAATTATATTTTGATTAGAGTAAGATATAAGTATAGCTTAAAACCTTGTATCCATTACATGTCCATGCAATTGTTCATTTGTTTGTCATAACAAGATATTCATGGGTTAGGGTTACAGTTTCAAGTTCTAACTTAAACTCGCCATCCTGTTTAACTATCGTGTCAACCTAACGAAAAAGACATGTCTTTAATATTTTTTGTTTAATTTATGAATTTAAAGTAATATAGAACTTGTTCCACAAAACTAGGGTTGAACGAAAACCAAACCATAAACGAAAACTGAACTCGTAACTGAAATTAACATTAATCGACAAAGCCGATTGGTTATGGTTGAGTGCAGTGACGGACACATGAATTTTTTGCTGGGGTGCATAATATTTTTAAAGATTTTAGTCCCCTAGCTATATAAAAAATCGATTCATAGCGAGTCGGATCGAGTCGGGTCATGTAACACAAAAAAACATCAAACTAAAATTTATATAATCATCAAAAACACGTCAAACGTATTTAAAATTTTACCCTATATGTTTTTGTTTTTTGAAATCTATCCAAAACATTATCTAGAGATTCTAAACACTCCATAAGTTCATTACATTCTTACTCATGGTTCCTGTCACATATAAATCGCTCCATAAGTTCATAAAATAACATTAAAAACTTAAACAAAATAAAAAATCAAGTTCAACCATAGTCCATAATTTTCAATTTTATTTTCAAAGATTCAAGCCCTAGCAGTAAATGTTGATTACTTTACTTGTAACTTATCATTTAAACAAACAAAGCTATAAATAAAACAACAAAGTCATTTAACTACAAGTCTAGAACAACCAAAAAACATAAAAATATCAAACCCTTATACGTCTATATTTTCTCCTAATCATCAGATAAAAAAAACAAAAAATCAATAAAGAAAACATACTAGTTCTATATCGGAGTTCTGGCGTACTATGGGTCAGTCTTGCTGGAATTTTGGTTTTTCCGGCAAAAAAAAGTCGTCCAGTTGTGAGTAGTGGCGTGAAGTTGCTAGGAGTTTTTTTGGGTCGGGATTTGGAATTGGAATTGATGGATGAGTTTTGGTTATTTTATTTAGTTCAAATATCTTTGGGTTGGATTAGGGCTTGGGTTAATAAAAATATTTTTTTAGATTGGGCTTTGATTGGGTTAAGTAATTAAGTGAATTAGTGGCTAAAGAATAATTATATAAATTGTGTTATATACTTGTATATTAAATAATAATCAGTGTTTATTTTTTTTATAAATTCATAATATTTTTTTTGTAAGTGGGGCGGTTGAAAATTTCGAAGGGGTGCGGGTGAAAATTTCCAACGGGTGCGGTCGAAATTTCCGACGAAAAATAACACTAAAAAATATTTTTTCAAGGGGTGTGCCCGCCCACCCACGCCTTAGGGTGGGTACGCCCATGGTTGAGTGGATATGATTAACCGACCATTCGCTTATGGTTACGATTAATGTGTCTTTGTTAACCGACTTTAGCCGAACCCAAACCAAACATGGTATGTTTGTGATTTTCTAGCTTTACGTCTCATTTTCTAGCTTTTATACCTCCAATTCTAGCTTCGAACATTTGAATTCATGCTACAACCGTCCATAACCCAACTTCAAATCTGCATATTTCAGCTTGAAACTTGCATAATCGAGCATGGTACACCATAACTGAACCATTTTCAGTTGGAATAAAGCAAAATAAATAATATATTGAACAATTAATCAAACGTAACAAAAACCGACCATTGGTATGGCTAAGCAATGCTCCATAACCAGCTCAGTTACCGGTTATGATTAAGAGGGTGTTTGGTAGCCTCTTAATTATTCCATTAAAAGGCTGCATCTAAAGCAGTCAAAGGTAAAATGTGTTTGGTTAACTTAAAAGACATCTCTTAATGGTTCATAGAGCCTCTTAATAGGTAAGTTGTAGAAAAACTATTGAAGCCTTTTAATGGTTCAGCTTCAGCAAAGTTTAGCCAAACAGCCCCTAGACTGAGGGGAGTGGGGCGACTCCTCCTCCCAAGTCGCCCTAAGTCGCCTGGAACACCGCCCCCTTGGCGTCTCGGCTGGCGTCCCAAGCCAGCCCGTCTCCAAGCGATCGCCCACTTTTTCCATTTCCCCATACATATATCCGTTGCCAACGGATAATTTGGCCAAATTTTTTTATTTTTTTTTAAATACACCCAACCTTTATAAATAATACCACATATCAAACACATTTTTACCACAATCTTCTCTCAACTCATCAAAATTTATACCAATCTTCTCTCAACTCATCAAAATGTATCCCCACAACATCCCTCCTTTCAACCAAAATACACAATCTTCCAATCCACAACCCGATATGGCGGACCCAAACGTTTTAAATAACCCCGCTTTTTACGCCTATTTCAATAATATGCACGTTTCTAGCCCTACACCGCAAGTATACTACAACAATACGACGATACCGCAAAATATGGGGTTCACCACTTGGAACACACAACAACCCGGTGGTTTTCAAAACGTTGGAGGATCGAGCCACTTGGAAAAAACATATTGGTCTCGTATTTACAACGTTTTCCTCAAGTTGGAAGATCAAGAAGATGGATACCGTGATCCCGAGGGTATCGGCGCGAAGTGGCGTAAAATGCGTCCTTTGATTCAAAGTTTCAACCAAATATACACTCGCCTAAATAACTCGAGTGTGCGCCAAAGTGGTTCCGACGATGTGATGCTCCAAGCAAACGCCCAAAATGAATTCCGAGCCGAACACAAGAAGGCGTTTCCTTATCTTGCTATTTGGCAATTTTTAAGAAAGAGTTCGAAATTTCACATAGTCATCGCCTTCGATCCATTTAAAACTCGTGGCCAACCGTCGGCTAAGCGGTCAAAAACCTCATCCTCAAACGACCATCAAAGTACCGGGTCGGACGCTCGGTGCCAAATAAATCTCAACGACATTGACCGACATGGAACTGGGTGTACGAATCGACTACACCGAGATAGGGCCAAAAAAGCCGCTCAAACGTCTTCTAGCGGTGTACGAATCGACTACACTGAAACGTTCGAAAAAGTCACCAATAAGTTAGATGGCTTGTTGCAAACGAGCCAACAACGGATCAACTTAAAAAAAGAACACGGTGACCGAAAGCTAAAGCTGAAAGAAAGTCGTCAAAAAGCACTTGATTTGCAAATATTAACATCCGACACGACAAACCTTTCTGGAGCCGAGCTCGCTTTAGCCGAACAAATGAAGCAAGAAATTCGAGAAAAATATAACCTTTGTTGATTGTATTTTTTTTTTGTTGATGTATTTTTTTTTTCGGTTGATGTATTTTTTTTTTGTTGATGTATTTTTTTTTTCGGTTGATGTATTTTTTATTTTGTTGAAGTAATTTTTTTTTTGTTGAAGTATTAGTTTTTATTTACTTTGATCAATACTTTTATAAAAAAGTAGGAATTTTTTTATATCTTTTACATAAAAAAAGACAAAATAAATCAATGCCACGTGTCGCAAGACGCCCTAGCCAGCCAAGTTGCTCCACTCCCCTTTTTTTTCCCAAAATCCTCTAATCTGACGTGGCGCCACGTGTCGCAAGACGCCCTCTCAAAATGATGCCCCACTCCCTTTAGTCTAAGCCTCCAAAACTAAACCGAACCGACTTTGCACATCAATAACAAATTAACAATTTTATAACTTAGTGATTAAAAGTCATCTTCAACAAGAGTATGGGGGCTAAGCCTAAACATCCTTATTTTCCAAATTGTATCACCAAATGTCCAAATCAATTGTAAATCTCGCCCGGTTCAAACTTCAAAGAGCAGTGCACTCATAAACCCTCTTATCTACAATGGCGTCAATCGCCACCGGCTCCGGCCAATTCCTCACCCTCCGTCACCGTCGCACCCGCTCTAACCTCCCACCTCCACCATCCTCTGTCTCCATCACTACCTCCACCATCAAATCCCAAAAAATCTCATCTCAAAACCCTAACAAACCCTCAAAACCCCAACGCTCAAACCCTAGCTTATTCTCCGTCAAAAACCTCGCCATTTCCGCCGCAGCCGGTGTTCTGTTCCACGTAGCGTACAAAAATCCGTCCAGAATCGGCTTCTCCGGTGGTAACGGCGGTGGAGGAGCTTCCGGAGGTGGTAACGGCGGCGGCGGTGGTGGTGGTGGCGGCGGCGGGTGGTGGAGGAGGTTGTTGTCACCTGAAGCTAATGCAGATGAGAATCAGTCATCAGAATGGGACTCACATGGATTACCAGCTGATATTGTTGTTCAGTTGAACAAACTTAGTGGATTTAAAAAGTATAAGGTATCTGATTTAGTGTTTCTAGATAAAGTTAAGTCTGTTACTGTAGGTTCAGATGATTCGTTTTTCGAAATGGTTTCGATTAAAGCGGGTGGTGTGTACACCAAAGCTCAGTTACAGAAAGAGCTAGAAACCCTAGCTACTTGTGGTATGTTTGAGAAAGTCGATTTAGAAGCGAAAACTAACGCAGACGGAACGGTAGGTTTGACTGTGTCGTTTAACGAGAGTACGTGGGAAGAGGCTGATCATTTTAGGTGTATTAATGTGGGATTGATGCAACAGTCGAAAACCGTTGATGTGGATGATAATATGACTGAGAAGGAAAAGATGGATTATATGAGGAGTCAGGAGCGGGATTATCGGAGACGGATGGATCGCGCGAGACCATGTATGTTGCCGAGATCAGTTCACGGTGAGATTTTGCAGATATTGGGGCAGGGGAATGTGAGTGCTAGAATGTTGCAGAATATTAGGGATAGGGTTCAGAAATGGTATCATGATGAAGGGTATGCGTGTGCTCAGGTTGTGAATTTCGGGAATTTGAATACGAATGAAGTTGTTTGTGAGGTGGTGGAAGGTGATATTACTCGGGTTGTGATTCAGTTTCAAGATAAACTTGGGAATGTGTGTGAAGGGAACACTCAAATTGGGGTAGTGAAACGAGAATTGCCTAAACAGGTATGTCTTACTAGCTGACTATCGCCTTTTGTTTATTGTATTGTTTGTAACTATGGTTATGTAAATTTTCCAGTTGTTTGGTGTTAGGTGTACTATTAGTATTTTTGCAAGTTTTTGACGCGAGTTATAGTAGTAATAATGGAAAGGCTAATTATTTTGAATATAGTTTTAGAACGTATGCTCTGTTTATGAGTTTTGTGTTTTCTCTTTGGAATCTTGATGTTTCTCTGATACAAGCAGTTAATGTGGTAAAAAAATCGGATATCAGTCAAGGACCGATATTTGAGATATCGGTAATCACGGTGGGATATCGGTAATTTTTATATTATGTTGAATTTATATATAACAATTTAACACTAACCATTCAGTATACTTCCCTACCATTAACAAATTAACCTTTTGCAACTTGCAATACACTAACAATTGTAGCAAGTAGGAACTGACTAAGACTTAAAATACTAACATTTAACACTAACAAATAAAAACTAAGACTTAAAACACTAATAGCAGCAATAAGAAGAAAGACGAATGATAGAACTAAGAAGAAAGGTACTGATACTGAGAATATCGGTGATATATCAGTCAATATCGCCGATAATATCGGCACCGATATCTCACCAGGGGACTGATAACTGATATATCGGTGGTATATTGGCGATATTAACTGCATAGGGATTGGGCTTTACGTGCTTCCATTGTTTGCATATATCATGATAGACATTCTTTCTAATCATATAATATGATAATTTGGCTTGCAGCTTCAAAAGGGGAATGTTTTCAACATTGAAGCCGGAAAGCAGGCATTGCGTAACATTAATTCGCTATCTTTGTTTTCAAATATTGAAGTTAATCCACGCCCAGATGAGAAAAACGAGGGTGGAATTATCGTTGAAATTAAGCTTAAAGAACTCGAGCAAAAATCAGCTGAAGTCAGTACTGAATGGAGTATTGTTCCTGGACGTGGGGGCCGTCCTACTTTGGTATATTACCTTATATATATGATTGTTGAATGCTTTTATATTATTCAGTGATATTATTGATTGTATTCTTTGTTATGCAATGTTTAGGCTTCAATCCAGCCTGGTGGAACTGTATCTTTTGAGCATCGGAACATCAAAGGGCTTAATAGATCTCTTCTTGGTTCCGTGACCACTAGTAACTTTCTTAATCCTCAGGTGATCTTTTAGATCTATGACACTTCGTTAACGTTTAGAAGAGTTGGCCGGGTGGTTTTATAACAAGAAGCTTTTTGCAGGATGATCTTGCCTTTAAGCTCGAATACGTGCATCCTTACTTAGATGGTGTAACTAATTCCCGCAATCGCACTTTGCGTACAAGTGTTTTCAACAGCAGAAAACTCAGCCCAGTTTTCACAGGTGGGCCCGGAGTGGATGAAGTTCCTCCTATATGGGTTGATAGAGCTGGCGTCAAAACCAATATTACCGAGGTAAATAACTAAGTAGTAACTAACTACCCTTATTTCCTTGAATTGTCTCTTGTGGCATTATGTTAAACGTTTACAATATCCAGAATTTTACTCGTCAAAGCAAGTTTACATATGGAATTGTAATGGAAGAGATAACAACACGTGATGAAAGTAGTCATATTTCTGCAAATGGTCAAAGGGTTTTGCCAAGTGGCGGTATTAGTGCAGATGGCCCGCCAACAACACTAAGCGGGACCGGTGTAGACCGAATGGTATTTGCACAAGCAAATATTACTAGAGATAACACCAAGTTTGTCAATGGTGCAATCGTTGGTGAGAGAAACGTGTTTCAGGTCAGTCTTTTACACTAATCTTGATTTCACCCGTTTTGGAACTTCAAATACACGCTAACATGGATCGAAGATTTATTAAAATTGCAGCTTGATCAAGGGTTGGGGATTGGCAGCAAGTTCCCGATTTTCAACCGTCACCAACTAACAATGACGAAGTTTATTCAACTGAAGGAAGTAGAAGAAGGTGCGGGCAAACCACCGCCACCTGTGCTTGTTCTTCATGGTCATTACGGTGGTTGTGTGGGTGACCTTCCTAGTTATGACGCATTTACCCTTGGTGGACCCTACTCTGTTAGGGGTTACAACATGGGCGAGATTGGTGCTGCTAGAAATATCCTTGAGGTACGTACAAATTGTTTTCCTAGTTCAAAATAGTGTTAAGTTTTATTATTCGGTAACATGTCATTAACCACACCATTCTCTGCAGCTTGCGGCTGAAATACGTATACCAGTGAGGAATACACACGTATATGCATTTGCAGAACACGGGAATGATCTGGGGAGTTCGAAAGATGTGAAAGGAAACCCAACTGAGGTTTACAGGCGAATGGGTCAGGGTTCATCGTATGGTGTTGGGGCTAAACTAGGGTTGGTGCGTGCGGAATATGCTATTGATCACAATTCAGGGACTGGTGCGTTGTTTTTCAGGTTTGGTGAGAGATTTTAATAATTTTTGTTAGTTCCGGTTTTTTTGCGACTTAGATAAAAAGGTTCTTGTGTGAGTGATTTAAACCCAAGTGTCGTGTAGAAGATTTAAACCCAAGTTTGGTGTAGAATATTAATGATTTTACTTGAATCAAGTTGAGATGGACTTATTGACAAAGGCCTAATGTTTTGAATTGTGTATGTTAATGTTTTAGAAACCTAGGTGTTTCCAAATGCTTTGTTTTTGTCAATGAGTCACCAATCCCATTGGTTTTTAAGCAAAGATTGAGTCTAGTTTTTGTAATATTGAAACATAAAAAAACCTTATCGTTGAAAAATAACGAAATCGAAACGATAACAAAATCAACTAAACATAGACTTCAACGACGATAAGAATAAGCAATTTTTAACACATTAAAATAAGCAAGTTGTACGTTAAGTAAAGACGTATGTATGTAAAATCTGATTTAATTAAAGTTTAGTAACTTTACTAAAGTTCAGTGGCGGAACTAGCCCAAAAATTTAGGGGTATCCTAAATTTTTTTTTTATCAAGGGTATCCTTTGTATAACGAAGACGGGGTTGAGGGATATTTTTACAATACGGAGACGAGGTTGAGAGGTATTTTTACACGACGAAGAGGGGTTGAGCCGTTGCCCGTGCTATCCTTGCAAACACATTAGCTCTGCCCCTGCTAAAGTCATAGGTATAAAACGTAAATCATTTAAAAGAAACAAAAAATTAATCAACATAAAGTGGTTTTAAATGTAAACTTTACACTAAAAGACAAAAACAATGGAAACTGATGTGGTAAAAAAACGGTTTGGGTTCAACCCGACTCGGCGGCTTGGTACAGGCTTGGGATTTTTGGTTTGAGAATCTGTTCCAATCCAAACTAGTTTTAATCCGTCTAAAAACTGATTAAAAACCAGTTTTGAACCTGATCCAAATCAGTTTGGGTGGTCGAGGTTTCCAACCTAAAACAAGTTTTTAACCCGAACTGGTTTGAGACCAAACTGAAAAAAAAATGAGTCACTTTATGCCCCTAAAGCGGGTTTTGTACACCTCTAGACTAGCCTTTAGAGTAGAGGTGCACATATCAGGTATTTTCAATAACCGGTCTCGGGTATTGAATTAAAGGGGAAAATTGGGTATTGCTATACCCGGTTTCGGTTTCGGTTTTGATTATTGGCTTAAAAAACCATACCCTATGTAGCGGTTCTGGTATGAAACCGGTTCTTCCGGTTTCCGGGTATTATAATACCCTATTTTTTGGTATGAAAAAAACTTGTCTATTATGCAAAAAAAAAAAACAAATTTTGAGGCTGCAACTTTTTTTGTTACAAATATATTTTTTTTGCCTAAATCATTAAAAAAACAGCACAGTAATTAGAAACTTCAAATATTACAAAAATATAAAACTTAAAAACATAAAAATAAAGATTTATATATATTTTTTTAATTGAAGAACTAGAAAAAAACATATATATTTTTGGGTATTTGGAAAACCCAGTTCGGGTATTGTGAAAACCCGGTTCCGGGTATTGAATTGGAATCGGTTATCGGATATAATCGGGTACAAATCGGTTTCGGTTCCGGCTTTGGTTTTTGGTCCTAAAATGTATACCCTATGCGTATCCTACGGGTAGGGTCGGTTCCTAAATACCCGGTTCCTGGTTTTTTTCCCGGGCACGGTTCCGGTTCCGGTTTTTTTGTGCACCTCTGCTTTAGAGTACCCGGAATTGAACAAGGCCCATACACACACACACCAACTAACTAAGCCCACATGAATTCCAAAGCCGGCCCATACACAACCAATTGCTAGAAACGACATCATCATTCATCACCCCTTGTGTGGTGGAGAAGAAAGCACATGAAACAACAATGGTGGTTTCAATCACCACTGCAACATCTCTTCCACCATTCCCATTTTTCAATCACCGCCCCATCAAACCTCCAAATCAATCCATTCTTTCACCACCACCACCAACAACTCTTTACATCCGTTGTCCTTCCCTAAACCGCCCAATCTCCTCCGCTACACCAAACGGTGTGTTTCTCCTTTCAGAAGCCAACCCACCTGAGCAGATTGTCCCCGCCGTTAACGATAACGGCGATGGAGTGTCTGTGGTTATCTCGGTTCTTCTGTCGATTGCTTTCGTTGGCTTATCGGTTCTCACACTTGGGGTAAGCTAGTTAGTTAGATCATCTGCTAAATTATTAATTTTTTGAATTCCGACTTCTATCTGGATTCTGAACTTTTACTAATGTTGGTTGATTTTCGATCCAGGATATATTATCCAAAACACAAATAATTATCACAATGCTTAGAAAAAAAGTTGAAGTCAACCTAACTTTGACTTTCAACATAGAAAATATTAAATAGTTAGGGTGGAGGGGGTGGTCACTACTCACTAGTGATAGATTTCTATCACTCCCAATATCCAATCAAATCATGCCATGTCATCACCCAATATTCTATCACTAGTGATGGGATTTCAATGTACAAGTATTAATACATAATGTACAAGTCATACAAATTCATTCCTCAATATTCAACGCGTTATATATATAACGAGTTATTCCTATCACTCGTTATAAAAGTGGAGGCGGCGGTGTTCGTTGTGCTATCACTCGTTATGGGGTGGCCATAACGGACCACCCCCTCCCCCCTTAGTGATTAAGATTTAGGAATTATAAACCGATATTTTGAGATAAGATATTCTTGCAATGCTGAGAGATGGAATACGAATGGCGATATAAGATAAGCTGGAAAAAAAATATTGGACTCACAGAACTGTGACATGTGACGCAAAATTTATTTGTTAGGTATAGACATAGAAATAGTAACCCTTACCTATTCGTTACCGTACAGGAAATATTAAATATTTAGTCACAAAGCTTTAGGAATTATAAAATGATATTTTGAGAAAACATTTATTCACGAAAACAGGAGATAGCGGAAAAAGGAATATTTGGCTCACATATATGACATGTGACGTGGCTAGTTACTTATTTATTAGGTATAGATGTAGATTATATAAGGAGGAGACAAATGACAGCCACAGTTAGAAGCATGGAAACTTTCATTGTGGAGAGGAGTAGAGGCAAGCCGAAAGTTTCGTTGGAGGAGCAGATTAGGCTGGATTTGCTAGAATTGCATCTCTCTAAGGACATTGTCTAGGATAGGAGTTCGTGGAGACATATGATTAAGGTTAAGGACTTTTAGGAGTATAGTATGGTTTAGCATTAAACTCGTTCTTTTGGAGCTTAGGGTGTTGGCCGTTCCTAAGGAGCTTAGCGTGTCGATGTGTTTCGGTGGCCTTTGCATGTTATTGCTTGTCTTTGTGTTTTTATGATATGTTATTTGTCCCTATTATATTCGTTTTCACCAATTGCCTGATTGGTAGCTTACTAAGAATATCTTTAGTGCACTATTTTTATGTTGTTTTTTGAGTAGCTATGTGCCTATGTATGTTTTTATGCGACTTTGATGTCTGGATATAGCTTTGGAGCTGTGGGTCTCGTTGGAAGCAGCCTCTTTATCCATGGGATAGAGGTAAGGCTTGCCTACATCTCACCCTTCCCAGACCCTACTAGTAGCTTTGCTATGCGTGGGATTTACTTGGTACGGTTGTTGTTGTTGTAGATGTTAGATTATGTAACCGTTGACCTATCCGTGACCATAATATTTATCACGATATATGTGGCCTATCAGGAAATTGTAGACGATCTCTGTGAACAATATGCTATGAGTTTCCAGAATGGCTTGACTTTAGAAGTCAACACCTGCAATTTTCTGTTAGTTTGAATGTTGGTTTGTGTTTGTTGGTCAGGTCATCTACATAGGTGTGACGGATTTCTTACAAAAAAGGGAGAAAGAGAAGTTTGAAAAGGAAGAAGCGGAGAAAGCAAAGAGAAGTGGCAAGAAGAAGAGAGTAAGACCACGAGTCGGTCCCAAAGGTTTTGGACAGAAGATTGACAACGACGATGATTTGTAGGTTGTAGAAATTTTCCACATTAAAATGTACAAGTGTTGATTACAATTGTAAACATTAATTTACAGATTTAAATGTCCAAACGAGGCAAAGATTACCTTATCTTGTAAGTTCCGCTGCATGTAATCTCCAACCGAGACGCTTTGAGGCATTAAAGAGCTAAAAAGATAGTCGTTTTCATGGGGGTTTTTTTTTTGGTAAGTTTTGGTTCATGTAAAACGTACTTGAGGTATTTTGGGACACGGAAACTTAAGGATTGTATAGCGTTTTAACGCAAGTTTTGATGCATTAACTTGTACACATGCTTTGGGACATAAAACAGCAAAAGATTATAACAAGTAACCGTTGTAAGTTGGTATATAGGAGGATCATCTTCAACACCGTCAAATGTCGAATAAATCCAAAGATGGAAAACCAACCAATCATGTTCAAATTGTTTGTGAATGTCGCAAGTCTGACTCATGTGTCGAAGTCATATGTTTGGCTTTAGAGTCTAGTGTCATCTTGGAGGTGAGATAAGGCTTTGAGACCAATGGGTCGAAGTCGTAAGTTTGACCTTAAAATATTAAAATGACTAAGGTTCTGTTTGTTTTTACAGACATAAACTGTCTGCAAGCTGATTTCATCTGTTTTCATGTCTGCAACTGAAGATGTGGTCTGAAGATCTGTAAGCTGAAAATATAAGACTGTTTGTTTTTTTAAAAACATTAAAACCCTAATTTTCTCATTTCATGCGCACACCACTCCAGATCTTTCCCTTCATCTCCCTGCTCTCTCCCTCTCAAGTAAACACCGGCGACCGTAGTCCGATTCCGGCAACCGGTTACCTCCGACAAACCCCCAACACCCACACAACACCCATCGTTCTCCCTCTTTCTCTGATGGGTTAGCTCCACCTCTCTTCTCTTGCTTTATCAGCGAGTTATTCTCCGGCAAGCGACCCCCCCCCCCCCCCCGGAATCACCTTCTTCCCTGTAACACCTTCCTCGTCGCACAGATCAGGGACTGAGAGAAAGAGAGAGAACAGAGAGCGAGGAACAGAAGCAGATGAAGAAGAAGATGACGAAACGATGGCGGAGAAGATGGATCAGACGGAGGAGAAGACGGAGGAGATGAGTTGCATACGGTGGCAGAGAAGACGGAGGAGATGAGTTGCAGAGAGTTGGTTTGGGTTATTGGATTTTGGGATCAATGGGCTGTTGTGAAGATGTTTGAAGAAGGAGACTCATAGCTTTTTTTTTTTAAGATGAAAAAAGCCGTTTGCAGATCTGTTTAACAAAAAAAAACAAACAATCTTCAAGGGTAACGTCTGCGCGCCTGCAGACAACAGTTCCCTTGAAGATGTTTGAAGAAAAAACAAACACCCCCTAAAACTAATATACACTAAACATTATGAAATATACTTCTAGAATATAGAACAAATATAGATATATATATAGAGACTTGGGTTCTCCAATGGAGATCCACGTTCAATCCCCACTTGTGTCACTTTGGTGGATTAGACAATGATAGATAGAGTCTAGCCTCCTTACAGAGGTGTCAGACTCTATCTTGAGCCCACTCGGGTTTTCGTCCCACCGTGTGTTACGACAGAGAGTTCTGCACTTGTGGTGGCACAACGACTGTCAAGTGACAGCCGGCGATGTAGTTTTCCGAGGGAACACCCAAGCCAAACTCTGAAGCCAGCGTGGGCCCGGTTAAGACAACATAATGTGGCCGGAATGGGGCAACAGAGCTCCAATTTGAGAGTGCGGTAGCCTAATACAAAAAAAGTCGTCGTTCAAGCCACTCATTAGCTATTCAACATCGACTCCTTAAGGCTCAAACTAAGCAAGATCTAAAACAAGCTTGAATGACTAGACCTCTTAGTCTAAACAAAAGTCATAAAATATTTAATAATTATCATTATCATCATACTCAATAAATCCCACCAGCAGCAAAGCTAAGGTAGGGTCTAAGAAGGGTAAGATGTAGACAGTCTTACCTCTACCCGTAAGAATAGAGAAGCTGCTTCCAGTGAGACCCCGTAGGAATAATTAATAATAACTCGTATTCAATATAATAAGTAGAAATTACATATTAGTACAACACATATTATGTGTTATATATAGCTTCAAAAATAAGAACTATAATCATTTCTATATAAATAAAACAATTAATCAACTAGTTAGTTTAAGTTAAAGCCGAGCTCTAAACAAATTCCTCGAAACAAGTCAAGCTCGAGCTTGAGGTCTATAAAGTCGGGACGAGTCAAACTTTAGCTTAATTTCAAATGTACAAAATTTATGAAACAGAGAAATATAGAGCCAAATTTTCTACTTAATAAGATAAAACTGTTTAAATAAGATTACATATCAAGAACAACATTCTACTCCCGTTGTAGGCAACATATTTGTACAGTCACTTGGTAATAACAAAACTAGTTATTTTTCTTCACTCATTTTTACACAAACATGAGCCTTCACTATGTGTATGCAGTAAACAATAAACCTTAAAAACTAGTGCATTTACAGTTCTTCCTTCTAGTACATGTAATGTAATAATACTTCATTTGCAAATCAGCATGTCACACTGACCGTTTTTCATACCTCAAACTAGCCTCGGTTAGCTGTACAACTCTCCCTACGCTCCCTCTTTAACCACCATGTGACAGTTGTGCCGCAATCCTCCTTTCTGCGGTTCAAAAATAAACGCCATAAAATCATAAAAAATAAAAGCTTCAAAAATAAGAGGATTGTTAAAAGATCGTAGATGTGTAGTTAGTTATGTACCCCCAGCAGCAACAAGTTTCTCAACGCGAGCAACAATATGTTTTCCATACGTGTATTTTTTCAGTGCGTTAAGATGAACTTTAATTCGTGTCAGTATATGTTCACGTTCTTGATCAGTACAAGTTTCCAATACTTTTTGCACAACGTAATTCGCAAATTGATCTTTCATCATCGCCTAAACAAATTAGATAATAAATGTTAAAAAGATAAATATTTATCTTAAAAAAAGAGTAAAAACTAAAAACACATCTCTTGAATTATATTATACCTGAAGAGGCTCGTTCTCATCAGTGGTACCAAGCATCTCATTCACGAGAAGTTGGCGCTCGCTCACGTCACCAAAAGTCAGGCACTTTTCGACAACGTTTGATGCAAATTTTTGTTGACTCATTTGAACAATCTTTCCAGCCAATTCATGGATTATTATAGAACGTTCGTTCGGTTTTCCATGTTCCAATACATGCTGTTTCAAAATCCAAACAAGAGTAACTCAAATTTACATTCGAGAAAAAAAAATATCGAATTGAGAAACTATTATTGTAGAGTTCACACCTGAACGACGTAATTCCCATATTGATCTTGTGCAAGCATGCTTACACATGCAAGAATCTCGCTCATCACTTTGTTTTGTGTTTCTTGATCTTCACAGTGCTCGAGTACTCTCTGCAAAAAAAATAATTAATTACTGTTTTTAAACTATAATTCTTTAAACTGAAAAGGATATATATATTAACCTGGATGACTCGACACCCGTATGGATGGGTGGAAAGTGTGACAACTTGATCATAGAAAGTCGTAATAATAAATTGAATATGCTGTTCAGGAACACATTCAATGCACTTTTGAATAACATGATTCCCATTTTGATCGCGTACACAACGCATGATGTGACCGTCTAGCTCTTCCACCATTTTGATCTTTTGGTCCAAGTCAACAACTTCAATCGCCTGCAAAACCGACATTTAGAAGACGAAATGAAGAACATAGCTAGCTAAAAAACAAAAAAAAAATATTATATATTTTTTTACCTTCTGGATTACACGACAACCATACATCTGAAGACTGAGAGTCAATACATGACCTAAAAGCTTTCCCCCCAGTTCTCTTCGTTGTGCAGGCATTCCATGCTCAAAAAACTGAAATAAAAAGGTCAAATCAGAAAAGACGTAAGTCAACTTTGTTTCGTGGGTCACCGTTTCAAAACAAAAAGAAAGAGCAGAAAAGAAAAAAAGAAAACGACGATACCTTCTGAATCACATAATTTCCGAAGACATCGGTCATTAGAGTAAGAGCCTGAGGAAATATCTCTTTAAAAACCATGTTTTTTTCTTCAGTGGTAGCCGTTTCTAATTTCTGTTGAATAAAACGACTTCCGTATTGATCCGCACTGATCTCGTAAACAAAATCATATTTAGTATGCATGTATGAATATATATATACACACACAGAAATTTCAACAAAGTGGCCAAGTGGGTACCTAAACTCAACGACATGACCGGCGATTTCAAAAAGCTCGAAAGACTTAGTTTTATTGCTCTTGAACTCATCAAGCAAAGTGGACCCAAAGCTACCGTCGCCGCCATCCAGATGCCACGGCCCCATAATACCGCCGCCACCACCGCCGCCCAAGTTTCGAAGTTGCGGGGTGAATCGCGTGTTCAGTTCACCAAGCCTAATTGGGCTTCCCGGGCCACGAGGAGAGTTCGGAAGCGGGCTCAATAACGGGCTTCCAGGATACGATAAGCCAAGCCCAAGACCAGGATTACCGTAATAACCATGGTGGTTCGGGCTAGCTGTCTTCCCACCGTACGGACCACCATATTGTGATTTCTGTGGTGAAGATATATTCGCAAGGTACGCTTTTTGAAGCAAATCGAGATATGAATTGCCGACTGTAGGATCGTTAAGTGCCGCTATTTGAGCAGCTGCAGCGTATTCGGTGGTTCGTAAGTACTGAAGGTACACCGGGTCGATATAAGACGCGTTTCCCGCCATTTGGGCCGCAATTCTGCTAGGGCTTTGTGATTCCATTCCGAACCTTGAATCCACCCCCGGAAAAGCCATCGCGTTGGCCGTTGCAGCAGCGTTTTCGAAAAGTGGCGGTAGATTTAAACTCGGGCCTTGACTGGACATCATTTGCGGCGAATTGGCCGAGTAACCAGTAGTACCGTAGTTTGAGTAAGACGGATCCCAACCACCATAAAAGTTGTTAGACGATCCATCAACGTATAGATTATTCAAACCACTCGAGTGATCAAATTGAGCTCGCTTCTTGCTTTCTCCCGTAACTGCGTTAGACAAACTCATTCCCGACAATGCTGCCGCTAAATCTTCTGATTCTTTAAACTGAGACGAACCGACATCAAAAGGAGTTTGAGGTTTGAGATTCGGATTGACCCGTTGACCTCCGATTGGAGTTGGGACCGGGCTCGGAACCCTGGATATGTGTTGCGGGTCAGGGGTTCCACTTCTTGATAAAGAAGCGGCCAACGCTGCAGCGTAAGAGTATGATGCTGAGAGGCCTTTACTGTTTTGGGCCCCGGTAGCACCCACTGTTTCATCGCTGTTTTCAAATGCGTTACGACTAGCGGGTCTTGATGGGTGTCTAGAAGGCGGAGACGAACGCGTCAAATCGTCCTGCAAATTTGATATATCATAGCAAAGATGTATGAAACACGTAATATAGAAATCACAGTTTAAGTTTCATAAATCAAAATAAAAAATAAATAAAAATTCACCTGAAAAATCTCAGCAAGGCTCTTTTGTTTGCTACCAAGCCCTAAACCGGGCAAACCAATCAACCCATCACCGCCCCATTCAGCGGAAACGTTAACTTTCTCCGCCTCCGAACTCTCAGTTTCTTGTTTCTTCGAATTAAAACCAGGCGGCATCAAAAAGACCGATCCACTACTGCCGCCGCCACCACCATCAGCCCGGCCGGCCTTCCTCCTATCTCCAATTCCACCTAACCCCCCCGCACCACCACCTTGAAATCGTTGGGTAAACCTACAATCCTCTTTCGACAACAGTGGTGGCGGTAACCTAGGGTTTAAATTAACATTCGAGTAATAGTACGATACGTAAGCAGGATCAGCCCTAAGTTCATCCTCAGATATAAATCCATTGCCACCAGCAAACTCAGAAGATGCTAAATTATTGTTACTAAGACTGTGATGATTATTGTTATTGTTATTACCAAATAAACTACCAACTGCACTTAAAGAACCCTCTACAGTAGGTGGAGCTGAGCCACTTCTATACATATTTAACTCCTTTTCGAAATCGGTATCTTCTCGCCTTTGTTCATGAAGCAATACTCCTAGTTCTTTCTCTAATTCATCCCCAAATGACCCATCACCTATCATAGGTCTCCTACCCAATTCAGATAACATTTTCACTGATAAAACTAATATTAACTCACTAATATAAGTTATACAAGAAAAACACCCAGATGAAGAAAAAGATTCTAAACCCTAAATACTCAAACCCCAGATGAAAAAAATAAAGAAACTTATAAGTTCAGCTAATAAAAATCAAATCTTTGATCACTAACACAAGAAAAACAAACACACCCTAAAAACCCTAAAACAAAAACAAACTTTTGAGGTTGAATATGATCTAAACACCCCACAATCAGTTCTTGAAACCTGTAAAGATCAAAGCTTTGATCAAGAAAATCCCAGAAACATGTTGAGCATAACCAGAAATCAATGAATTAACAAGGTGAAGATGAAAGAATCAAACTTTTGGCAAGTGTTTATGACTGTTTTCACATTAGATTGCAAGAACAGCAAGTGTAAAGAAAAGAGTTGCCCAAGAGAGATGGTGATGAGGGTTTGTTTGTTTGGGCGAGCTATATGTATAAAGAAAGGTAATAAGAGTGTGAGAGAATAAGGTTAATTAGGCGGCGATTTGGTTCTTACAAGAACCCTTTTTAGGGTTTTGTTTTTCTGTGAAAAAATAGTAACTTCAAATTTCCACAAGTATACAACTACACTTGATTTTTAGTTTTGAGTTTCAAACCTTTTTCTTAAGGATTTATAGTAACATTACCAACCTAGTGTTTTTTAGGGTATATAAATGTTATTCATGAGTTACTCGAGATTTTCTCGTTGGAAAATTAGAATCGAGTCGAGTTCAAACGAGTTTGAGGTCAATTTTGACTCTAAACTTTTATATAAAAACTTTTACTATAGTCGTGAGTCTAAACAAATTAATTAACTATTAACTATACATATGTATATATATGTGTGTGTATATAATATTTTTTATTGCATATAATAAATAATTATATAATTACTTGAAGTCCCCTGTGAGCTGCGGCTGAAATTCGCTTAGTTCAGTTCATTACGATATCCATACGCTGCTCAATATAGCAAACCGAAAGAGAAAACCCAAAAAATAATGTCGTGATATGCCCCAAAAGATATCGACATGTGTTTTATATCAATCGAATACTATAAAAACATTTCGGTAATGGTGGTTTTGATAGTACCGATACCTCTACCGATGTTATTCAGTTAGAATCAACAGGCTACCGATATTGTTAAGACAATATCAATAATATACTAACTCTCTTTTCAACGATATTTATACCGTAAACCATAAAAACAAAGACTACCAAAATTGTTCTGACAACGTTTTTTGGTCGTCACAGTAAAGAACAAAAAAAAATCAATTTTGTTTGATGCATTAGATTTTGAATAAACTTTGTATTGAAACGTAGATAAAACTCAGTGCATCGCAACGGTATATTCAGAATTTTATAATGCATTACATTATATTATGAAACTAAAGAAAAGGTAACATGCGTTAAGAAACTAAATGTGAGATGGCTTTAATAACCCGTACATTGCTACCCACATCTCGAACAAAAATTATATTAAGACGTAGATAAAAATAGACATGTTGCAATGACGTACTCGTAATTTATAAGAGAAAAACAAAATATGATCAATATTAATTACAATGATAAAATAATAAAAAAGTGAAGTTATAAAAATAAAATTATTAAGCTATTGTTTGTTGCCGACGCAAAACAATATCATATATAATGTATACTAGTTTTTAGGATCTGTGCGTTGAGGCGAAACCATTAAACTAAACAAAGCTTGTCAAAGTGTGGCTTAGTATAGGGTTTTGTAAATGAAAATATGATCATTCTTAGTTTATTATATGTTTATTGTGTTGTTCAGTTCTGTTTAGATATAATGGAAAACATAAAACATACCTGATTGCATCAGTACAGGCCAGCAGAGAATCCAGATGGAGACGCAGCAATAAGGTTTGACATGATTGTCAGCTTGATCTAGTTCCTCCTTAGGGTGCAATCTAATGATGGTGATGAAGAAACCGATAAAGGGTAATCGGTTGAGGAGAGGAGGTTGATTGATGTTATGAGAGTAATTAGGTTATGTGTCTAACCTTAGAACCTCTACATAAGTCTCCTTATATATGCACCCAAGAGGAAACCCTAATTAGTTAATAAGGGTAATTAGGCCCATCAACAATTACCAACTAATTATTTAATAGGTTGTTATATATTTTGATCCATATAATGTAAATGATTATAATGGCTACTAGATTAAATATAATATAGAAATATATTTAATCTTACATTCTCCCACTTAGCCGAGTAATCATTTACTATGAGTATTAGATAAGCCTGATCAGGAGTTAACACTCATTTTAGCCTTAAACAAGAACTATAGCAGAGAAATACAGCCGTTGAATCATTATGCGACTCAGGACCCCCATTAGTCATACTATAGCCTTAATTTAAAACCTAATCGTCATGATCAAAATATGCATAAGCCCTTTGTTTTATTTGTAACTTTATTTGTCTATATGCCATTATGTCGACTTGACATATTCTTAGAGACATACAAAATCAAACTGATGAGGAAAATTAACTAATACTTAGTCATTCATAGTACGATATGCAATTGCGCACGACCATTAATTAATACCCGTCTATGAACTCTCTTAATAAGACTTATGGGTAATAGCCCTTCAGTTATAGGATCCTTAAGCATATCATGAATGTATTCGATACAAAACTTAGTTTCCTCAATTCGTTCATAAACGAATAATTAATTGCGTATCGAAATTTAATGCAGCACCTCTTGAACTGTTACTGTTCAAGGAGTCATGGTAGCTGACTTTATCACACTAAGTCTTCAAAACATTAATTATATGGAGTTAATAAACTTATGAGTCCACCGATAAATTTCCAACAACATTTAGTGACTATATTATGTCGTTATAACTTAGGTTGTTAATATCAGTGCATTATGACTCCTCCATGAGATAGGTTTTGTCTGCTGACATAAAGATATACCCGAAATTACATTTTGTCATCTTTGAATATTACAAAGTTAAAGTAATCAACCGGTTTTTAGTTCTCACTTTTTCTTCAAATTTTAGCCTCTCGTTTCTTTTAAAGATATTGTAATACTCCATTAGATGCTTCACATTAATCTAGACAAATCTAGTGTGTTGCAATGTGAGTAATATCTAAACGAGTATAGACTTAAACTTACATAAGGCTTCCAATTAATGAATCGTAAGGAAATAATCTCATTTATTCTATTACCCTCTAAAGGAGAGCAGTATTGTTTGTTACATATGTAAGGACCCATTTAAGGTTAAACTTATGGAACGAAACTAATGTCCCATTGGGTCTATCTCGGTATGTTATTATATCAATCACGTAAGAGATATCTCTGAGATCTATTATATCAAAGTTTGTGTTAACAATGCTTTGACTTATGTAACATATACTTGTCAAAAAGAATATCATCTATATGGACAAGTTTATCTTAGTTGCTCCCACTCATTTTGAGATAGGTACATTAATCCACTTGATTGTTGATGAAAATAATTACGTTAAGATTTCATCATATTATGATGTTTGCATTAACCCATACATGGATTTTATTGGCTTACAAACAAAGTGTTCTTTAACCTTCAGTTTGGAACTTTCAGGTTGTTTTATGAACATGTAAATATGCTAGCCATTTGTTAGGGAAAATTGTTTTTAATGTTCATCTAATGTAGCTTTAAACTATTAGAAGCTACTAGAACAGTGATGATCCTCAAAGAAATCTTTGATAATTTATCTCTTCCTAAATATAACCTTTGACAATCAATCATGCCTCTTTGTGTCTTAACGCTTATATCGGGATTTGGTTTAGTTATGAACACTCTTAGGTAATTCAATCAAATCCCAAACGTTATACAAACACATAAAATCAGTTTTACTAGAAAACCGTTTTATTCCATTTAGAAGATTGATGCCACACCCCGATATTTCCACGTATTACCGGTGGGACCGGTGGGGAGTATCGTGACGTAGTTGATATCATCATAGTCAAACAACACAATTTAAAATGCACAGCGGAAGCAAAAGATAGATTTATTTCAACTGAATAAATTGTAATATTAAGTATCACAAGATAGTTGAAACAGATCCACAGGCGGATCAAAATAAAGAGGAAACTTTTTTCAACAGACTTTAGGCATCTAAGCTTGCGAGACTTTTATTTGATGCTAGGAGAGACCAGCCTATTCCAATTAGTACCTGCACTTAGCCTTTTTGGGAAAATACGTCAGTTTACACTGGTAAATACAATTTAACTGACTCATTTTGAAAATGTTTAAGAAATTGATTTGAATGCACATGGCACAAAAGATTTTATAACTTGGGATAATTATTTATATATAAACTTGTAAAAGAATTACATGTTTCTTATACGTTCAGTAGCCCGGGTTGAACACCGGGTTAAAGATTAATTGACATACCACATGATATAGTCCCGCGGCGAGTTATTCTCGAAACCGGCGGTTATATCTCTTTATTTATAAATGCACTGGCGGGTGTACGCCTACACCCGCGTGCTAAGGTCGTGGCCATTTCTATGAATGATGCCAAGGATATCCGGGACATGGTCATTAACCCCCAAAGGCTTTAAGCAAACAAAACAATTTAAACGGGTCATTTCAATAAATTAACCTTCATACGATCAAAAATTTAATGCCCGACCAAGCGGTATTTTATATACCGTACCCCAAGCCCGTATAAGGGAAAATAAGTTAAAATTATTTACCTTTGCAAGTAATAATCACAAATAGCAAGTGCACGTAGCTTTTACCGGGTCTCCTATTCTAGAACGAAGGTTTATAATAACCTATTAGATTCCTAACGGGTCTTTAATTAAGCTTAAACTTAGACCGGTTAGTTTTAAAGGAAGATACGGTTCAAACGCATGAATAAGCGAAGACCGGAATAGAATGTGATTTAGACCCGAAAAGTTTGAAGATTGTATAATATGGGTAAACTAAACACATTCTGGATTTTGAGACAAAAATGATAAGGTTTGACCCGTTTTGGTCAATTTATGCAAACTAGTTACATAAACCGAACCGAACGTGAAAAATGCGTAACGGGTAACCATAAGAGTCATATACAGGTTTCCTAAGTTAATATGCCTTAAATATGTTGTGACATCAGTAAGATATCTTCTATTATGCCCAAAATGATTTTAAACTCAAACTATGCCCCGTAGGGGCATTTTGGTCATTTTAAAGGTTATAAAAGAGTTTAAATATTAAACTGAGTTACAGATCTGATATAATCAGTAACAATACTTAATTTTATAAGTTATAACAGTAGGGTATAACATATATGTGAAATTTATCATTTTTAACTAAACTATGCACCGTAGGGGCATTTTGATAATTTCACATAAGCCTAAAAGGTCAATTCTGGAAATCTGACTTTAAAACTTTAACCTACTGTTAAAATATAAAAAAATTACTGAAAATATCAGTAGGCATCAAACCTTATATGTTTAAAATAGTTTTAATACATACTATGCGTTAAAAAACGCTTAAAAAGGCGATTTTGAGCTATTTCCGGGTTTTTAAAGGAAAGCTGATATTTTTATTATCCCAGAAGGCTCAAAATATTTTATTTATCATATTAGATCAGTAGAAAAAGGTTTGGTATCAAAAGGATTTGTAAAACTCATTTTATAGGCTAAAAGGGCAAAACCGACAATAACCGAATCAAGCTTAGAACTCTATGTTATGCTCAGCCTAAAAATAAATAAAAATCTTCAAAAATCCCAAAATATTATATTACATCAGTGGGTAAAAAGTGTGATATCAAAAATTGGGTTTAGATAGGCTATACGCTAATTACGCCGTTTAATTCATAAAAAGCTTTTCATTTACGCTAATGAGCATAACTCTAAATCTAGACCTCAAACTGATGTCAAATTTTAGGGGCAAGTCTATAATTCAGTAATGAAGGTTTCTATTCTTTTACTTTTCCAAAAATCATGTTTTAAGGTGAAAAGGGCATAATAGTCAACATTTAAGCATTTAACGGAAACATGCAAATGATTTAGATAACTAATGAACCAAGTTGTATAATCACAGAGGGTTATACTAACATGAAACCTGGTCCTAATAAGGCTCTAAGGCATTTCTAAACTATGCTTAAACGGGTCAGAACTGAAAGTCAAAGCAGAAGTCAAATTATGCGACTTTCGGTTACGAACCGAGCCTAAACTGAAAATTGTCGGGGTGAACATGTTTAGACATATTCTTAGATTAATTACCAAGTTATATTAATGATAAAACAGGTTGCATGGCTTCTACATTGCTAATTATGTGTTAATTTGAAAATAAGTTTTCTGTTGACTTTTTAAGATTAGCTTTGACCCGACAATTAACCTACTTAGAGTGGGAATCAGAGAGTACCATTTTAAGGGTTTATTACCCACATAATTACCAACTCATAGGTATTTTTAATTTGTGATTTGACTGGACAATTATTGATTAATCTCTAAGTCAAACCTTAATTACGACGGTTTGACTTTAAGCTAATTAACTAAGCAAAACTGAATTAAAAAGGGTTAAGGACACTTACAAGGGTCCTATGCACGATTAGGAAGCCTAAGAAAACTTGGTTGCTGACCAGAGAGCTCCAGAAATAAGCTTGTGAAAGTTTGCAAGTGAATGGCACAATGTTCCAAACTTAGGAGTCCTTATATATGAGTTTTGATTCAACAAGATCATGCCAAGCAACTCTACTGATGTTATGAGATCATCACAGGTGCCCCTATTGCATGTTAAACCATTGGAGGAGTCCCTGGTATAAGAAAACAAACTTTTAAGTCGGTTACAGACCTGAACTGGCAGCTGCCAGGAGTTTTCTGTCGTTGTAGTGCTCACGCGGTCCGCGTAGACTCTTAAGGAGTCTTACGCGGGCCGCCTGGCTCCCCAGAACCAGCCAAACAAGTTTCAACTAATTACAATTTATCCCCTGGTCCTTTTAAACATGGTTCTAAGTTTATTTCTTGCACTTTTGGCCCTCTAACTTAACTTTTAAGGGCTCCAAGACATAATTAAACATTGTTAAGTCCTTGGTTAACTTTGTGATCACCCGTAAGGCCCTAGATTTCAACGTTGACGCTTTAACCCCTCGTATACGAATTTTATCATAACTTTCTCATACGATAACGAAACTTTGTGAAATTTTTATCACACATTCTAGTAAGCATAATTTATCGTTACAAAGCTTCGGGTTTGCTAAAAGGTCACTCAGGTGATAACTCGAGTTTCCAAGATTTCCACCTTCGCATTAATTGCGCGTTAATTGTTTAAGTTATTTGTTTACACGACTTGTTTGTTTCACAACTGGACACGTTTGTAATCTGTTAAATCGTACTGTGACTGATATGTTATATATGGTGTGCATTACATTTGAGTGTATGTTATTAATATGTTCATGTTAGTATTGTGTTATGTGTAATTAAAAGATGGAACCTTTGTGGAACACCCCACACCCGAAACACACCCCTCCCCTTGCCGAATATCCTTACCCCACGAAAACACCACTTGGTGAAAACACCTTGGTGTTTTCGTCTAGTATCTGGCCGACGAAAACAACATATGGGCTTCGGCCCAGTAGCATTCGGATATAGGAAGTGTTTTAATCTATGCTTGAAATCGTTAACTGACAAACCCTAAACACATCTCATCCTCTCTCTCGTTTTCTTTGAAACCCGACGGCAAACTTGTGTTCTCCGGGACACACTTGTTGACTCAAGTTATCACTTTGTTCATCGCGGTTAGTGTTTAATCTCTACAAGATTTCTTGATCATTATCTTGGTAACTGTCTAGTGAAACCATTGTTTGCTGATGTTAAATAATGCTTAATTCCATGTTCGATCGATTGTTAATGCGTTGATTTGTAAATAGGATCTGATGTTTCTGTCATAAATCATGATTGAATAGACCTGATCTTATGAAGGCCATTGTTTAGGTCCCAGTGCATGTCCAACTAATGCTGGATGATCATAATAATATTTATGGTGAATGTTTATGTATAACTGTTATTTGAAGGGATCCAAGTAATGTTGATTCTTATGATAAAAATGATGATTTGATCTCGTAACTGTTAGAATTATTTAGGGTTTTGGAAACTTGTAACTGCTGTTGATGATGATGAGGTTACCAACGAAAACACAAGGACCATGAAAACACTAGAGTCAGACGAAAACACTAGGTGTTTTCGTCACCCCTTATGTCCGACGAAAACCAAAGGCTTTTCGCCACTAAAGTGTTTTCGTCACATATGTGACACTGTTAGTTATCAATACTGTTAGTTATCAACTATGTTAGCTTATTAACTGAGTTAAGTTTATTAACCCTTTTACCTTTATTAACTTCGTTACAATATGTATGCAACTCTGTTAAGTATATAACTCTACTAGTTGTTAACTCTGTTAGTTAATTAACACTGTTAGTTTGTTAATTCTGTTTAGCCTATTAATACTGATAAGTATGTTGTTTCTGTCAAGCATGTTAACTCTGTTAAGTTATGCATGTAACTTTGTTAAAATGTAACTCTGTCATATATGATAATCCAGTTAAGCTTGTTAACTCAGTTAAGTGTGTTATGGGATAAATATATTAGAATAAACTGTGAAAGACACTTATGTGAAGCATGAATGGCATGAAATTGATTAACTGCTTATGCGATACATGAGGTTAACTGCCAAGCACTTTGTGACATAGAGTTGCATGTGAAACTTGACCAACATGAACTGACTGTGTGTAAATGCATTACCTTAGGCCTTGATTGATTGATTGATTACTTGCGAGCACATAGTTTAGCATACCGAGCAAACCAAGGTGAGTTCACACTCTATCAAAGGCATGGGATTCCCAAGGGTTGGGAATGGGTTAAAGAACTAAACGGTAACTACAAACTTGCGTATTCCCCATACAACAGGATACGTACGACCATAAGACCATCACTCTATCATTTGAAGTCCCTCATTTATCGACTTAATCGCCGAGGCCTATGGTGAGCGGGTCATTAGTAGATAGCGCTATTAGGTTTAACAAACCTCACACCGTGTCGTCCGAACGGGCGTGTACTAATGGACTATGGGCAAAGGGTCAATGCTGATAGACATTGACTTAGGGCACCTCTTACATTTTCGTAGCAGTCGATACGTGTGGTCTAGTAACACATGGGAAGCCCCCACCAATCTTCGCAAACATGTCTGGGAGACCGCGATACGAATTAATACGATACATGGTTTACAAAACGAACATACGATTAACGAAACGAATGCTATAACTAAACAACCAACTGTGAACTCGCTCAACTTTGTTGTTGATTCGTTGCTACATGCCTTGCAGGTCGTTAGGTACTCATGGAGCTTGCACAGGGAGGCGCAGTCGTTGTGGGACATGGCAGTGTGTGCCATGCTAAAAACATTTCTTTAATTCGTACTTAATACTTACTTTGGGTTTTACAATTATGCTTCCGCTAAACACTTAACTACGTTTGTGATTTGAAACACCTTTCATATTGTGTGGTTGAAATTTACTTATTAATTGTTATGTTCAATATGATTGGTGGCTTGATCCTGGTCAGTCACGCCTCCAAGCGGCGATACTCCGCGTGTGGATTTTGGGGGTGTGACAGATTGGTATCAGAGCCATTGGTTATAGTGAACTTGGTTTTAATAAGGGAAAAAGTTTTTATTAAAAATAGACTATAACCTGTACAGTGCTCAACGATCCACAACGACGCTTCGCTCCACGTGGAAGACTCAACATTCTAGGTGATACGATTTATGTTTACATTGCCTACTTGCTAGATTACATAGAACTTTGCTCATGGTATGCTTAGATAAACGTAACAACTATTGTTTGAAAACACATGTGTGCTTACTCTCTTCTATCATCGCACTTTCGCGAACCTTTCTCACTCATGTTTCCTTTGATATGAAGATCATGAGTGGACGCGTTAACTTAACTCAAGCCCAGTTGGCGGCTTTGATCACTGAACAAGTTACTGCAGCACTCGCAGCTACCCAGGCAGGAGGTATAACCTGCCATCACAACTTACCCTAGGATCTTTAGATCCTACTCTCGTAAACCAACACTTGTACTTAATTATGTTTACTCTTACGCACACGATAGGTCAACACGCTCAACCACCTGTATGCACATTCAAGACTATTATGGACTGTCGTCCTACTACTTTCAGTGGCACTGAAGGGGCCGTTGGACTCCTCCACTGGTTCGAGAAGCTCGAATCGGTCTTCGAAATGTGTGAATGCCCCGAGGCTCGTAGGGTGAAATATTCCACTGGTACTCTCGAAGGCACTGCGCTAACTTGGTGGAACGCGCAAGTTCAGATGTTGGGGCTGGCGGCTGCTAATGCCACCCCATGGAATGATTTTAAGGAACTGATCAAACATGAATACTGTAGTCGTGATGACATCCACAAGCTGGAAGTGGAGTTCTTTAACCTGAAGATGACGGGGTCAGAGATAGAAGCGTACACGAAACGATCCAACGAACTGGCAGTATTATGTCCAACTATGGTGGATCCTTCCATCAAGCGCATTGAGTTGTACCTCAAAGGCTTAGTACCGGAAATTCAAAGTCATGTGACTTCTGCCAACCTTGCTACCATCCAGGATGTTACTCGGCTTGCTCATCGTCTCATGGACCAGGCAGTGGAACAGAACAAGTTGCCTAAGCGTATTGGTGCTGCTACTACTGTTACTACTTCTGCTATTCCCTGTGACAACAAGAGAAAGTGGGATGGAACCTCCAGCAAGGGTTCAACTTCAGTTTAGTCCCAGGCACAGCAGCGAAAGATTGATGACTATCAGAGCCCTGGTCAGCAATCTTCTGGTAGTCAAAGGAAGGGTGGATATCGAAGAAACCTCCCGAAGTGCAACACATGCAACAGACACCACAATGGTCAGTGCAACAAGGGTCGTTGTCAGCGGTGTCTCAAGATGGGTCATGAAGCTAAGGATTGCAGGAGCTCACGACCTGCGAATCAGAACTATCAACAACAACCACCCGCTCCACAGAACCAGCAGCAGCAACAGTGAGGAAACAGGGGATGCTTTCAGTGTGGTGCTGAAGGCCACTTCAAGCGAGACTGCCCCCAGTTAAATCAAAATCCGAATAACAACAACAACAATAATCAGGGCAATGGGAACAACAACGGGGGAAACAATGATGGAAACAATGGTGCCAGGGGTCGAGTGTTCATGCTGGGTCAGGGTGACGCAAGGAATAATCCTAACGTAGTGATGGGTAAGTTCCTTCTTGACTACTTTTATGTTACTGTCTTATTTGATTCGGGTGCCGATACAAGTTATGTGTCTCTAAAAGTTAGTCAAATGTTAAAACGCACACCAACTCCCTTAAACACCAAGCATGTCGTAGAATTAGCTAATGGTAAAAGTTTAGAGGCCACACACATAGTCAAAGATTGTAAGCTCGTCCTAGCTGGTCAGACTTTCTCTATCGATCTCATTCCTATAGTCTTGGGGAGTTTCGACATCGTCATTGGGATGGATTGGTTATCCCAACAGCAAGCAGAGATCCTATGCAAAGAGAAGGTTGTTCGTATTCCCCGTTCTGGCAAAGAACCTCTCGTGATTCAAGGCGACAAGAGTGGTGCTGTTGTGGGCATCATCTCCTTTCTTAAGGCCCAGAAGTGTTTGCGAAAGGGCCACACTGCTATTTTAGCACTCATTAATGACGTATCAACGAAAGAGAAGAAAATAGAGGATATTCCGGTTGTACGCGACTTTCCTCAAGTGTTTCCTGAGGAATTACCTGGTCTACCGCCTCATCGCCAGGTCAAATTTCAGATCGAGCTAGCTCCTGGAGCAGCACCTATAGCTCGAGCACCTTATCGATTAGCTCCAACCGAACTGGAAGAACTGTCTAAGCAATTGCAAGAACTCTTGGAAAAGGGTTTCATTCATCCTAGCTCTTCGCCCTGAGAAGCTCCAATATTATTTGTGAAGAAGAAAGACGGTACCTTCCGCATGTGCATAGATTACCGCGAACTGAACAAGGTGACCGTGAAGAATCGCTATCCTCTCCCACGCATTGACGACTTGTTCGATCAGCTGCAAGGGTCGAGCTACTATTCAAAGATTGATCTGAGGTCAGGCTACCATCAACTGAGAGTGCGGGACAAGGACGTCTCCAAAACAGCATTCCGAACACGCTACGACCATTACGAGTTTCTGGTCATGCCATTCGGGTTAACAAACGCACCTGCAGTCTTCATGGATCTTATGAACAGGGTGTGCAAGCCTTACTTGGATAAGTTTGTGATTGTATTCATCGACGACATTCTGATTTACTCCAAGAGTCAGGAGGAACACGAGCAGCATTTACGACTTATATTGGAACTCCTCCGAACAGAACAGTTGTACGCTAAGTTTTCGAAATGCGACTTTTGGCTTCGTGAAGTCCACTTTTTAGGCCACGTGGTAAACAAGGATGGGATACACGTTGATCCATCCAAGGTAGACTCGATCAAGAACTGGCATGCACCCCGTACACCAACGGAAATCCGCCAATTCTTGGGTTTGGCGGGCTATTATAGAAGGTTTATCAAAGACTTCTCCAAGATTGCACAACCCCTTACCTTACTAACTCAGAAAGGCGTTATTTATCGTTGGGGAAATGCACAGGAATCAGCATTTCAGCATTTAAAGGATAGACTTTGTAGCGCGCCTATTCTCTCATTGCCAGAGGGCACAGACGATTTCGTGGTTTATTGTGACGCATCAATTCAGGGTCTTGGTTGTGTCCTAATGCAACGGGATAAGGTCATTGCTTACGCTTCGCGCCAACTTAAGATTCACGAAAGGAATTACACTACACACGATTTGGAGCTGGGAGCTGTGGTCTTCGCGCTCAAGATATAGAGACATTACCTGTACGGTACCAAGTGCACCATTTACACCGATCACAGGAGTCTCGAGCATATCTTCAAGCAAAAGGAGTTGAACATGCGACAATGTCGATGGGTCGAGTTGTTGAATGATTACGAATGTGCCATCAAGTACCATCCGGGCAAGGCCAATGTGGTGGCCGACGCCCTCAGTCGAAAGGATACTACACCCAGGCGTGTACGAGCGTTGCAACTCATTATCCAATCTAGTCTTCCTGCACAGATACGAGATGCTCAGGTAGAAGCATTGAAACCAGAAAACGTCAGGGCTGAAGCCATACGCGGCTCAAGGCAATGGTTAGAACAAAAGGAAGACGGCGCCTACTACGTGACAGGACGCATCTGGGTCCCACACTATGGAAACTTACGCGAGCTTGTGATGGATGAAGCGCATAAGTCTCATTACTCGGTACACCCTGGTTTGGATAAGATGTACCACGATCTCAGAACTACGTATTGGTGGCCTAGCATGAAAGCTCACATAGCAACTTACGTCAGCAAATGTTTGACTTGTGCGAGAGTCAAGACTGAATATCAGAAACCATCGAGCCTACTCCAACAACCAGAGATACCACAATGGAAATGGGAGCAAATTTCCATGGATTTCGTTACCGGCCTGCCTAGATCTCAACGTGGAAATGATACTATTTGGGTGATCGTGGATCGACTCACAAAATCTGCACACTTCTTGGCCATCAAGGAAACGGATAAGTTCTCCACTCTAGCAGACGTCTATCTTAAAGAAGTGGTTTCGAGGCATGGGGTGCCAACCTCTATTATTTCCGATCGTGATGCACGTTTCACTTCAGAACTTTGGCAAGCGATGCACAAATCTTTTGGCTCTCGGTTAGACATGAGCACAGCTTACCATCCGCAAACAGATGGGCAGTCTGAATGCACCATCCAAACTCTAGAAGACATGCTTCGGGCATGTGTAATAGATTTCGACAACGGCTGGGAAAAACATCTCCCGTTAGTGGAGTTTTCGTATAACAACAGTTACCACACCAGCATTCAGGCCGCTCCATTCGAGACATTGTACGAGCGTAAATGCCGATCACCTCTTTGTTGGGCAGAGGTGGGTGATAGTCAGATCACAGGTCCAGAACTCGTAGTAGACGCAACAGAAAGAATTACTCAGATACGACAACGCATGGCGGCAGCTCGCGACCGTCAGAAAGCCTACGCAAACAAGCGTCAGAAACCACTCGAGTTCCAAGTTGGGGATCGAGTGCTACTCAAAGTTTCACCCTGGAAGGGTGTGGTTCGCTTTGGCAAACGGGGCAAACTCAATCCGCGATAGGTCGGACCGTTCGAAATCATTGAGAAAATAGGCAAAGTGGCCTACAAACTGAACCTACCAACATAACTCAGTGCAGTTCACAACGTTTTTCACGTGTCAAATCTGAAGAAGTGTCTGTCAGATGAGACCCTCATAGTTCCTTTGAAGGAGCTCACTATCGACGATCAGTTACGATTCGTCGAGGAACCAGTTGAAATCACGGACCGGGACGTTAAGGTCCTCAAGCACACCAGAATACCTCTTGTTCGAGTTCGTTGGAACTCCCGTCGTGGCCCAGAGTTTACCTGGGAACGAGAAGATCAAATGAAACTCAAGTATCCCCAGTTATTCGGAAACAGTGCAACCACTACTGAGGCTACTACAGAATTTCAGGACGAAATTCCAAATCAACGGGGGGATGATGTGACACCCTGGGAAAACCAGGAAATAACGCAACATAACTAGCTTCCTCAGTAACCATGTCCTAAATTTCGGGACGAAATTTCTTTCAAGTTGGGGATAATGTGACAACTCGAGTTTCCAAGATTTCCACCTTCGCATTAATTGTGCGTTAATTGTTTAAGTTGTTTGTTTACACGACTTGTTTGTTTCACAACTGGACACGTTTGTAATCTGTTAAATCGTACTGTGACTGATATGTTATATATGGTGTGCATTACATTACATTTGAGTGTATGTTATTAATATGTTCATGTTAGTATTGTGTTATGTGTAATTAAAAGATGGAACCTTTGTGGAACACCCCACACCCGAAACACACCCCTCCCCTTGCCGAATATCCATACCCCACGAAAACACCACTTGGTGAAAACACCTTGGTGTTTTTGTCTAGTATCTGGCCGGCGAACATATGGGCTTCGGCCCAGTAGCATTCGGATATAGGAATTGTTTTAATCTGTGCTTGAAATCGTTAACTGACAAACCCTAAACACATCTCCTCCTCTCTCTCGTTTTCTTTGAAACCCGACGGCAAACTTGTGTTCTCCGGGACACTCTTGTTGACTCAAGTTATCACTTTGTTCATCGCGGTTAGTGTTTAATCTCTACAAGATTTCTTGATCATTATCTTGGTAACTGTCTAGTGAAACCATTGTTTGCTGATGTTAAATAATGCTTAATTCCATGTTCGATCGATTGTTAATGCGTTGATTTGTAAATAGGATCTGATGTTTCTGTCATAAATCTTGATTGAATAGACCTAATGTTATGAAGGCCATTGTTTAGGTCCCAGTGCATGTCCAACTAATGCTGGATGATCATAATAATATTTATGGTGAATGTTTATGTATAACTGTTATTTGAAGGGATCCAAGTAATGCTGATTCTTATGATAAAAATGATGATTTGATCTCGTAACTGTTAGAATTATTTAGGGTTTTGGAAACTTGTAACTGCTGTTGATGATGATGAGGTTACCAGCGAAAACACAAGGACCATGAAAACACTAGAGTCAGACGAAAACAGTAAGTGTTTTCGTCACCCCTTATGTCCGACGAAAACCAAAGGCTTTTCGCCACTAAAGTGTTTTCGTCACATATGTGACACTGTTAGTTATCAATACTGTTAGTTATCAACTATGTTAGCTTATTAACTAAGTTAAGTTTATTAACCCTGTTAACTTTATTAACTCCGTTACATTATGTATGCAACTCTGTTAAGTATATAACTCTACTAGTTGTTAACTCTGTTAGTTAATTAACATTGTTAGTTTGTTAATTCTGTTTAGCCTATTAATACTGATAAGTATGTTGTTTCTGTCAAGCATGTTAACTCTGTTAAGTTATGCATGTAACTTTGTTAAAATGTAACTATGTCATATATGATAATCCAGTTAAGCTTGTTAACTCAATTAAGTGTGTTATGGGATAAATATATTAGAATAAACTGTGAAAGACACTTATGTGAAGCATGAATGGCATGCAATTGATTAACTGCTTATGCGATACATGAGGTTAACTGCCAAGCACTTTGTGACATAGATTTGCATGTGAAACTTGACCAACATGAACTGACTGTGTGTAAATGCATTACCTTAGGCCTTGATTGATTGATTGATTACTTGCGAGCACATAGTTTAGCATACCGAGCAAACCAAGGTGAGTTCACACTCTATCCAAGGCATGGGATTCCCAAGGGTTGGGAATTGGTTAAAGAACTGAACGGTAACTACAAACTTGCGTATTCCCCATACAACAGGATACGTACGACCATAAGACCATCACTCTATCATTTGAAGTCCCTCATTTATCGACTTAATCGCCGAGGCCTATGGCGAGCGGGTCATTAGTAGATAGCGCTATTAGGTTTAACAAACCTCACACCGTGTCGTCCGAACGGGCGTGTACTAATGGACTATGGGCAAAGGGTCAATGCTGATAGACATTGACTTAGGGCACCTCTTACATTTTCGTAGCAGTCGATACGCGTGGTCTAGTAACACATGGGAAGCCCCCACCAATCTTCGCAAACATGTCTGGGAGACCGCGATACGAATTAATATGATACATGGTTTACAAAACGAACATACGATTTACGAAACGAATGCTATAACTAAACAACCCACTGTGAACTCGCTCAACTTTGTTGTTGATTCGTTGCTACATGCCTTGCAGGTCGTTAGGTACTCATGGAGCTTGCACAGGGAGGCGCAGTCGTTGTGGGACATGGCAGTGTGTGCCATGCTAAAAACATTTCTTTAATTCGTACTTAATACTTACTTTGGGTTTTACAATTATGCTTCCGCTAAACACTTAACTACGTTTGTGATTTGAAACACCTTTCATATTGTGTGGTTGAAATTTACTTATTAATTGTTATGTTCAATATGATTGGTGGCTTGATCCTGGTCAGTCACGCCTCCAAGCGGCGATACTCTGCGTGTGGATTTTGGGGGTGTGACAACTCAGAGGTATACTTTAAACATGTTGACACATTTAACCCCTGTAGTTTGTAATCTCTCACTTTCTTCCACAATTAGCTTCGTATGATCCATGATTCATTCGTTTAAGGGTGTAAACATCATGTAGGGTTATTTACAGGTACATTTATCCATTGTTGACATTTTGACCCCTTTTATTCACATAGTTTCTTTGTTTGTCAACTTTAGTCCCTCTAAATCACTTCTTTACACATTTAAAGTCCATGACACGTGTTGATATATTATTGGGCATAAATTTCCGAGGTGTTACATCCTCACCCCCTTAAAAGAAATCCTGACCTCGAGATTTACTGAAATAAATGAGGGTATTTTTCTTTAATTGTGGACTCTACCTCCCACGTGTACTCGGGACCTCTGCGGGCATCCCATTTAACCTTTACAATAGGCACATGCTTCCTCCGAAGCTTCTTAACCTGTCGATCCTTGATCGACAAAGGTTTTTCCACAATTTTCAAGATCTCATCTATGTGCACATCTGTATGTGGTATGACTAGCGATTCATCTGCTAGACATTTCTTCAGATTGCAGCTGTGGAATACATTGTGAATACCACTGAGCTCTTCAGGTAAGTTTAACTTATAAGCCACTGTTCCTACACATTCGATGATCTCGAATGGTCCTATATACCTTGGGCTTAACTTACCTTTCTTACCAAATCGCATCACCCCCTTCTAGGGTGATACTTTAAGCAAGACTTTATCACCAACCTCAAACTTTAGAGGTTTTCGCCTTTTATCAGCATAACTTTTCTGCCTATCCCTGGCAGCTTTCAGGCGGTCACAAATCTGGACAATCTTGTCCGTCGTTTCAAAGACTATGTCAGGTCCTGATAACTGAGCTTCTCCTACCTTTGCCCAACAAATAGGCGTTCTGCATTTCCTACCATATAATGCCTCAAAAGGCGCAGCCTGAATGCTTGTATGGTAGTTATTGTTATAGGAGAACTCGATCAATGGCAGGTGGTTATTCCAACTACCACCTAAGTCAATCACACATGCACGAAGCATGTCTTCCAAAGTTTGGATGGTACGCTCACTCTGCCCGTCCGTCTGAGGATGGTAAGCCGTACTAAAATTTAAGCGCGTGCCCAAAGACTGTTGGAAACTTTTCCAAAAATGTGATGTGTATCTGGTATCTCTGTCAGAGATAATAGACACGGGTACTCCATGCAGAGATACAATCTTATCTACGTACAATTGGGCTAACATGTCGGAGCTATAAGTCTCCTTAATGGGTAGGAAATGTGCTGACTTAGTCAGTCTATCTACTATCACCCATATAGTATCATTTCCTTTCTTTGTCTTTGGCAACTTGGTGATGAAATCCATTGTCACCATCTCCCACTTCCAGGTGGGAAGTTCAGGCTGTTGTAGCAAACCTGACGGCTTCTGATGTTCAGCCTTGACTTGAGCGCATGTCAAACATTTAGCTACATAGGCGGCTATAGACTTCTTCAAGCCTATCCACCAATAATTGGCCTTCAAATCCTGGTACATCTTATCAGCTCCAGGATGAACGAAATATTTAGAACTGTGGGCTTCCTAGAGAATAACATCCCGAAGTCCTCCATAAACTGGAACCCATATTCGTCCATTTAATCTCAGTATTCCGTCCTTGCCATAGGACAACTGTTCTTCAGTTACTCCTAGCTTTTCATCAGGATAGTTAGCTTCCAATACAGCTTCCTTCTGCGCAGCTAACAACCTTTCATTCAAACTATTCTTTATCTCAATGCTCTTGGCATTGATTCTTATAGGCTTCACTCTCTCATTTCTACTTAAGGCATCAGCGACTACATTTGCCTTGCCAGGATGGTATCTTATCTCACAGTCATAATCATTTAAAGTTTCCATCCATCGTCGCTGCCTCATGTTCAAGTCCTTCTGATTGAACAAGTGTTGAAGGCTTTTGTGATCAGAATAGATCACACACTTAGTTCCATATAAGTAGTGCCTCAACAGTTTTAGTGCGAATACAACGGCACCCAGCTCCAAGTCATGGGTGGTGTAGTTCTTCTCATGCACCTTTAACTGACGTGAAGCATGGGCAATGACCTTGCCTTTTTGCATAAGCACACATCCCATCCCGGTGTGTGATGCATCACAATATACTACAAACTCATCAATTCCATCAGGCAACGTCAGTACTGGGGCGTTGCTCAACTTCTGCTTCAGAATATCAAAAGATTCCTGCTGCTTAGGCCCCCAATCAAACTTGCTATTCTTGCGGGTGAGAAGAGTCAGGGGTGCTACAATTCTTGAGAAGTTTTCAATAAATCGCCTGTAGTATCCTGCTAGTCCTAGAAAACTGTGAATCTCCGTAGGCGTCTTTGGCTCTTGCCAGTTCATAATAGCTTCAATTTTAGCAGGATCCACTTGGATACCACGCTCACTAACAACATGTCCAAGAAACTGGACTTCACGAAGCCAGAATTCACACTTTAAAAATTTGGCATAGAGCTTTTCTTGATGAAGCAGTTTCAGAATGCAACGGAGATTCTTCTCGTGGTCAGCTTGGCTCTTCGAGTAAATGAGAATGTCATCGATGAAGACGATGACAAATTTATCTAAATAGGGCTTGCAGACGCGATTCATGAGATCCATGAATGCGGCAGGTGCATTAGTGAGCCCAAAAGGCATCACTAGGAACTCGTAATGACCATAGCGAGTCCTAAATGCAGTCTTGTGAACATCTTCATCTTTAACCTTCAGTTGATGATAGCCCGATCTTAAATCGATCTTAGAGAAGTAGCTTTCCCCTTGCAATTGATCGAACAGATCGTCGATCCTGGGCAAAGGATACCTATTCTTGATAGTGACCTTATTAAGCTCGCGGTAATCGATGCATAGACGCATCGATCCATCCTTCTTCTTAACAAACAGGATTGGCGCTCCCCAAGGAGACGAACTAGGTCTAATAAAACCTTTGGCTAGCAAATCATCTAGTTGTGTCCTCAATTCCTTCATCTCTATTGGTGCCAACCTATAAGGTGCTCTCGCAACAGGTGCTGCTCCGGGGTTGATGTCAATTCTGAATTCTACTTGCCTATCTGGTGGTAAACCAGGTAGTTCTTCAGGAAAAACTTCAGGGTATTCAGAAATGACTGGAATATCTTCAACCTTGGGCTTCTGCTCATCAATAGTCACATGTGCCATATAAATGACACAACCCTTCTTCAGACACCTAGATGCCTTAAGCATGGACACTTGCTCAGGTAATCCATACTGGGTATCTCCCTGAATGGTAAGTGACTCACCAGACGGAGTCTTGACCACCACTTGCTTTTTGTTGCAAACGATTTGGGCTTGGTTATTAGTGTCACACCCCCAAAATCCACACGCGGAGTATCACCGCTTGGAGGCGTGACATGACCAAGATCAAGCCACCAATCATATCAAACGTAATAAGAATTTAATGTAATTTAGACCAAACGGTATGAAAGGTGTCCCAACAAAACATGTTAAGTGTATAGCGGAAGCATAAAATGTAAACCCAACGTAAGTAATAAGTTCAATGTTTGATGTTTCAATATAAGATCCACAATCCGTGCCCACAACGACCTGCTCCTCCCTGTGCAAGCTCCAATGTACCTAAGATCCTGCAAGGCATGCAGCAGAGAGTCAACAACTAGTTGAGCGAGTTCACAGAAAGTAAATGCGTAATAGTAAGTTCGTATGTAACATGTGGCTCTACTGGGCCGATAGTACGTTCTATTGGTGGGGGCTTCCCATGTTGTATATCCAATAGACTATTCGTAACCATAAGTATCCTTCCCAATCCGAGGATAGTAGTAAGTAAAATTTTACGTAGGTTTTACGTAAGTGCCCTTCCCAACCGAGGACAGTACGTAGCGAGTACGTAGGTTTAGCGCTGGCGTCCTTCCCAATCCGAGGACGGTAGTACGTAGGTTTTACGTAGGTTTAGTGCTGGTGTCCTTCCCAATCCGAGGACAGTAGTACGTAGGATTTACGTAAGTTTAAACACTAGTGTCCTTCCCAAACCGAGGACAGTACGTAGGCTTTACGTAGAGTTTGGCACAGGCATCCTTCCCAATCCGAGGACCGTGGTAAGTAGTCTAGTGGTGATATAAGTACAAGTAATCATTCAATCCCATTCCCAACCCACCGGGGAATCCCATGCCTTGGTAAGAGTGTGAACTCACCTTGGTTTGCTCGGTATGCTAAGTATAGTGCTCACAATTAATCAGTCAAGTCCTATAGTGCACGTATGTTTAATCAGTTCATGTTTGTTAAGTTTCACATGTAACTATCATCAAAGTATCATCACCGAGTGTGCCTAGTAATTAGCATTCTTGTATCATGTAAACATTTAATCCAATTCATGCAAAAACATCTTACCCATAATAGCTTTCACAGTTAATTCAAACATAATTAACCAACAACACAGTTAATTGAGCCAGTTAACTGAATTAACATATTCAAACAGGGGTACACAGTTAACAAGGTTAACATTTAATAACTAACTGTGTCACATGCTTTTTCTTAACTAAATTAATAGTTATAACAGAGTTAACATAGTTGATATAACCCAGTTAATATACTTAACAAATATAACAGTTTACTAGAGTTTATCAACTAACAGGATTATTTACTTAACATTGTGTCATACATAAATCTAACAAAGTTAATGAGATCAACTGAGTTAATAAAGTCAACTGAGTTAATAAACTTAACTCAGTTAGCTGGTTGAATATAATTGCATACTTATCAGTGTTATAAACTTAACTTAACAAGATTAACAGTTTAATAAATCATAACAGTTGGGTCGAAAACCCCCTTAGCCGAAAACCCCTATAGCCGAAAACACTTATGGCCGAAATCCATTAAGTTGCCGAAAACCCTTTATGTTCGAAATCCCCTCACTGGGCCGAAAACACTATAGTGGCGAAAACACCTTATGGGCCGAAATCCCTTTTTGGGGCTTTACACATTGGGCCGAAATCACATAAGTGATTTCGTCCAGTTTCTATGGTGAGGGTGTTTTCGTTAGTTCTTATCATCATCAACAACACTTACTGTAACATATCAAAACCCAGAAAATCCCCAAACATTTCTAACCCAAACAATAAACACCATCTCACAGATCTAAATCATTGTGATATCAAGATATCATTAAATCCCCAGATCTTTCATATCATACAGATCAATACAAAATACACCCAATATCATCACATACAACAAGTTCATTCATGATGTGCAGTAATCAAGTGATTCCTAATCAAGTAATCAAAATAAATCAAAGACTAACCCAAGCAGCAAGGTGGTACCTCGATCTGTTATGTGCCGTCGGATTTCACAAGGGAGCGAGAGAGAAAGATCGTGATAAGTGGCTAGGGTTTTTCCGAATACCCTTTATCTCCCAAAAATCAGAATATATATCAACTCAAAACTGGGCCAAGGCCCATTCTCCATTTTCTGTTTTCGTTGGTCCACTAGTGGATGAAAACACAAAGTGTTTTCACCACTAGGGTGATTTCATTGATGTGTGAGTGAGGGTGTTTGGCCAGATGTCTTGTGTAATTTATACAACACATAATTTAAAAATTTAGACATACATCGATACACACTTATAAGGCATACCGTACACAACATATAAATCACACCACGATTAACATACTACAAACGTGCACAGTTGTGAAGCAAACAAGTCGTATAACAAGCAATAAAAAAAATTAACGTGTAATAGTGCGAAGATGGAATCTTGGAAACTCGAGTTGTCACATTATCCCCAACTTGAAAGAAATTTCGTCCCGAAATTTAGCATGCGGTTACTGAGGAAGCTAGGTAAGTTATCATTTACTGGTTTTCCTGGGGTGTCACATCATCCCCCCGTTGATTTGGAATTTCTTTCTGAAATTCTGTAGTAGCTTCAGCCTCAGTAGTAGTTGTATTGTTTTCGAACTGGGGATATTTGAGTTCCATTTGGTCTTCGCGTTCCCAGGTAAACTCTGGGCCACGACGGGAGTTCCAACGAACTCGAACAAGAGGTATTCTGGTGTTCTTGAGGACCTTAACATCCCGGTCCGTGATTTCAACTGGTTCTTCGACGAAATGCAACCGTTCGTCGATAGTGAGCTCCTTCAGAGGAACTATGTGGGTCTCATCTGACAGACACTTCTTCAGATTCGACACGTGGAAAACATTGTGAACTGCACCGAGTTCAGCTGGTAAGTTCAGTCTGTAGGCCACTTTGCCTATCTTCTCTATGACTTCAAATGGTCCAACGTATCGTGGATTGAGCTTGCCTCGTTTGCCAAAACGAACAACACCCTTCCAGGGTGAAACTTTGAGTAGTGCTCGATCCCCAACCTGGAACTCGAGTAGTTTCCTGTCTTTATTGGCGTATACTTTCTGACGGTCACGAGCTTCCGCCATGCGTTGTCGTATTTGAGCAATCTTTTCAGTAGTATCAACTACCATTTCTGGACCTGTGATCTGACTGTCACCCACCTCTGCCCAACAAAGAGGTGATCGGCATTTACGCCCGTACAATGCCTCAAATGGAGCAGCTTTAATGCTGGTGTGGTAACTGTTGTTGTACGAAAATTCCACAAGTGGCAGATGTTTTTCCCAGCCCTTGCCAAAGTCAATTACGCACGCCCGAAGCATGTCTTCTAGAGTTTGAATAGTTCGCTCAGACTGCCCGTCTGTCTGAGGATGATAAGCTGTGCTCATGTCTAAACGAGAGCCAAAAGGTTTGTGCATTGCTTGCCACAGTTCTGAAGTAAAACGTGCGTCACGATCAGAGATAATAGAGGTGGGCACCCCGTGCCTCGAGACAACTTCCTTAAGGTATATGTCTGCTAGAGTGGAGAACTTATCCGTTTCCTTGATAGCCAAGAAGTGAGCAGACTTTGTGAGTCGATCCACGATCACCCAAATAGTATCATTCCCACGTTGAGATCTAGGTAGGCCAGTAACAAAATCCATGGAAATTTGTTCCCATTTCCATTGTGGTATCTCAGGTTGCTGGAGTGGGCCTGATGGTTTCTGATATTCCGCTTTGACTCTCGCACAAGTCAAACACTTGCTAACGTAAGTTGCTATGTGGGCCTTCATGCTAGGCCACCAATATGTAGTTTTGATATCGTGGTACATTTTATCCGAACCTGGATGTACCAAGTAGCGAGACTTATGAGCTTCATCCCTTACAAGCTCGCGTAAGTTACCATAGTGTGGGACCCAAATGCGTCCTGTTACGTAATAAGCTCCATCTTCCTTCTGTTTGAAGATATGTTCGAGGCTTCTGTGATCAGTGTATATAGTGCACTTAGTATCGTACAGGTAATGTCGCCATATCTTGAGTGCAAAAACAACAGCTCCCAGCTCTAAGTCATGTGTTGTGTAATTCCGTTCGTGAATCTTAAGTTGGCGTGAAGCATAAGCAATAACTTTATCCCGTTGCATCAACACACATCCAAGACCTTGAATAGATGCATCGCAGTAGACTACAAAATCGTCTGTGCCTTCAGGCAATGAGAGGATAGGTGCGCTACAAAGTCTATCCTTTAAGTGCTGAAACGCTGTTTCCTGTGTATTACCCCAACGATAAACAACACCTTTCTATGTCAATAGTGTAAGCGGCTGTGCAATCTTTGAGAAGTCTTTGATGAACCTTCTGTAGTATCCCGCCAGACCCAAAAATTGGCGTATTTCTGTTGGTGTACGAGGTGCAGGCCAGTTCTTGATCGAATCTACCTTGGATGGATCAACATGAATCCCATCCTGGTTTACCACGTGGCCTAGGAAATGGACTTCACGAAGCCAGAAGTCACATTTGGAAAACTTGGCGTATAGCTGTTCCGTTCGAAGAAGTTCCAAAATAAGTCGTAAGTGATGCTCGTGTTCCTCCTGACCCTTCGAGTAGATCAGAATATCATCGATGGAAACAATGACGAACTTGTCAAGATAAGGTTTGCACACCCTGTTCATAAGATCCATGAAAACTGCAGGCGCGTTCGTTAGCCCGAAAGGCATGACCAAAAACTCGTAATGGCCGTAGCGTGTTCTGAACGCTGTTTTGGAGACGTCCTCATCCCGGACTCTCAGTTGATGATACCCTGACCTTAGATCAATCTTCGAGTAATAGCTTGACCCTTGCAGCTGGTCGAATAAATCGTCGATGCGTGGAAGAGGATAGCGATTCTTCACAGTCACTTTGTTCAATTCGCGGGAGTCTATACTCATGCGGAAGGTACCGTCTTTCTTCTTTAGAAATAGTACTGGAGCTCCCCAAGGCGAAGAGCTAGGACGTATGAAACCCTTTTCCAAGAGTTCTTGCAGTTGCTTAGACAGTTCTTCCAGTTTAGTTGGAGCTAAGCGATAAGGTGCTCGAGCTATGGGTGCTGCTCCAGGAGCTTGTTACTATGAGTTACCAAAGGTTCTTAACCAGCACGAGGAATGCGGATGATCTTCTCCTTGCATAGGATCTCTGCTTGTTGTTGGGATAACCAATCCATACTAATGACGATGTCGAAACTATCGCAACGCTGGGGTCATTCCTAGTATCACCCTGACCAATCACGAACACTCGACCCCTGGCACCATTGCCGTCGTTATTATCCCCGTTGTTGTCTTCGCTAGTTCCCGTTTCCTTGGTTGTGGTTCTGATTCTGGTTCGACCGTGGGCAGTGTCTCTTGAAGAGACCTTCAGCACCACCCTGATAACATTCCTTATTACCCTGCTGTCGCTGCTGATTCTGTAGATCTTGTGGCTGTTGTTGTTGGTTCTGGCTTGCAGGACGTGAGTTTCTACCGTCTTTGGCTCCATGACCAAGCTTGTCGCATCATTGATAATGATTTCGGTTGCACTGCCCGCTGTGGTGCAAGTTACATTGTTTGCACTTGGGGTGGTTTCCCCTGTATTCACCTTGCCCTTGACTACTAAAAGGTTGCTGTCCAGGACTTTGGTTGTCATTGATCTTTCGCTACTGTGCCTGGGACGGAATCGTAGTCGAACCCTTGCTAGAGGTTCCATCCCACTTTCATTCGTTGTCACTGAGGGTAGCAGAAGTAGTTGAAGAAGTAGTGGTAGTAGTAGCGCTGATACGTTGAGGCAGCTTGTTCTGTTCCACTGCCTGGTCTGTGAGACGATGAGCAAGATAAGTAACATCTTGAATAGTAGTAAGATTAGCCGTCATCACATAGTTTTGAATTCCTGGTACTAAGCCTTTGAGGTACAGCTCAAAGCTCTTAATGGGAGGATTCACCATAGTTGGACACAAAATTGCTAGTTTGTTGGATCGTTTCGTGTACGCTTCTATCTCTGACCCCGTCATCTTCATGTTAAAGGACTCCACTTCCAACTTGTGGATGGCATCATAACTACTGTATTCACGTTTGATCAGTTCCTTAAAATCATTCCATGGGGTGGCATTAGCAGCCGCCAGCCCCAGTATCTGAACTTGCGCGTTCTACCAAGTTAACGCAGTGCCTTCGAGAGTACCGGTGGCGTACTTCACCCTGCGAGCCTCAGGGCATTCACACATTTCAAATACGGGCACGAGCTTTTCAAACCAATGGAGGTGTCCAACCGCTCCTTCCGTGCCACTAAAAGTAGTAGGACGACAGTCCATGAAAGTTTTGAACGTGCACACAGGTGGCTGAACGTGTTGACCTGTCGTGTGTGTAAGAGTAAACATACTTGAGCACAAGTGTTGGTTTACGAGAGTAGGATCTAAAGATCCTAGAGTAAGTGGTGATGGCAGGTTACACCTCCTGCCTGGGCAGCTGCGAGTGCTGCAGTAACTTGTTCAGTGATCGAAGCCGCCAACTGGGCTTGAGTTGGGTTAACGCGTCCACTCATGATCTCGACATCAAGGAGAACATGTGGGTGAGAGGTTCGCGAATAGTGCGAAGAGAGTGAGCACACAAGTAACCTCAAGCAATAACATATAGTAGGTTCTGTAATCTGAGCATACCAAGAGCAAAGTTCTATGTAATTCTATCAAGTATGTGAGGTAACATGAATAGTAGTACCTATGATGTTGAGCCTTGCACGTGGAGCGAAGCATCGTTGTGGATCGTTGAGCACTATTCTGGTTATAGTTTGGTTTTAACAAAATCGTTTTCCCCTTATTAAAACCGAGTTCTCTATAACCAATGGCTCTGATACCAATCTGTCACACCCCCAAAATCCACACGCGGAGTATCACCGCTTGGAGGCGTGACATGACCAAGATCAAGCCACCAATCATATCAAACGTAATAAGAATTTAATGTAATTTAGACCAAACGGTATGAAAGGTGTCCCAACAAAACATGTTAAGTGTATAGCGGAAGCATAAAATGTAAACCCAACGTAAGTAATAAGTTCAATGTTTGATGTTTCAATATAAGATCCACAATCCGTGCCCACAACGACCTGCTCCTCCCTGTGCAAGCTCCAATGTACCTAAGATCCTGCAAGGCATGCAGCAGAGAGTCAACAACTAGTTGAGCGAGTTCACAGAAAGTAAATGCGTAATAGTAAGTTCGTATGTAACATGTGGCTCTACTGGGCCGATAGTACGTTCTATTGGTGGGGGCTTCCCATGTTGTATATCCAATAGACTATTCGTAACCATAAGTATCCTTCCCAATCCGAGGATAGTAGTAAGTAAAATTTTACGTAGGTTTTACGTAAGTGCCCTTCCCAACCGAGGACAGTACGTAGCGAGTACGTAGGTTTAGCGCTGGCGTCCTTCCCAATCCGAGGACGGTAGTACGTAGGTTTTACGTAGGTTTAGTGCTGGTGTCCTTCCCAATCCGAGGACAGTAGTACGTAGGATTTACGTAAGTTTAAACACTAGTGTCCTTCCCAAACCGAGGACAGTACGTAGGCTTTACGTAGAGTTTGGCACAGCCATCCTTCCCAATCCGAGGACCGTGGTAAGTAGTCTAGTGGTGATATAAGTACAAGTAATCATTCAATCCCATTCCCAACCCACCGGGGAATCCCATGCCTTGGTAAGAGTGTGAACTCACCTTGGTTTGCTCGGTATGCTAAGTATAGTGCTCACAATTAATCAGTCAAGTCCTATAGTGCACGTATGTTTAATCAGTTCATGTTTGTTAAGTTTCACATGTAACTATCATCAAAGTATCATCACCGAGTGTGCCTAGTAATTAGCATTCTTGTATCATGTAAACAGTTAATCCAATTCATGCAAAAACATCTTACCCATAATAGCTTTCACAGTTAATTCAAACATAATTAACCAACAACACAGTTAATTGAGCCAGTTAACTGAATTAACATATTCAAACAGGGGTACACAGTTAACAAGGTTAACATTTAATAACTAACTGTGTCACATGCTTTTTCTTAACTAAATTAATAGTTATAACAGAGTTAACATAGTTGATATAACCCAGTTAATATACTTAACAAATATAACAGTTTACTAGAGTTTATCAACTAACAGGATTATTTACTTAACATTGTGTCATACATAAATCTAACAAAGTTAATGAGATCAACTGAGTTAATAAAGTCAACTGAGTTAATAAACTTAACTCAGTTAGCTGGTTGAATATAATTGCATACTTATCAGTGTTATAAACTTAACTTAACAAGATTAACAGTTTAATAAATCATAACAGTTGGGTCGAAAACCCCCTTAGCCGAAAACCCCTATAGCCGAAAACACTTATGGCCGAAATCCATTAAGTTGCCGAAAACCCTTTATGTTCGAAATCCCCTCACTGGGCCGAAAACACTATAGTGGCGAAAACACCTTATGGGCCGAAATCCCTTTTTGGGGCTTTACACATTGGGCCGAAATCACATAAGTGATTTCGTCCAGTTTCTATGGTGAGGGTGTTTTCGTTAGTTCTTATCATCATCAACAACACTTACTGTAACATATCAAAACCCAGAAAATCCCCAAACATTTCTAACCCAAACAATAAACACCATCTCACAGATCTAAATCATTGTGATATCAAGATATCATTAAATCCCCAGATCTTTCATATCATACAGATCAATACAAAATACACCCAATATCATCACATACAACAAGTTCATTCATGATGTGCAGTAATCAAGTGATTCCTAATCAAGTAATCAAAATAAATCAAAGACTAACCCAAGCAGCAAGGTGGTACCTCGATCTGTTATGTGCCGTCGGATTTCACAAGGGAGCGAGAGAGAAAGATCGTGATAAGTGGCTAGGGTTTTTCCGAATACCCTTTATCTCCCAAAAATCAGAATATATATCAACTCAAAACTGGGCCAAGGCCCATTCTCCATTTTCTGTTTTCGTTGGTCCACTAGTGGATGAAAACACAAAGTGTTTTCACCACTAGGGTGATTTCATTGATGTGTGAGTGAGGGTGTTTGGCCAGATGTCTTGTGTAATTTATACAACACATAATTTAAAAATTTAGACATACATCGATACACACTTATAAGGCATACCGTACACAACATATAAATCACACCACGATTAACATACTACAAACGTGCACAGTTGTGAAGCAAACAAGTCGTATAACAAGCAATAAAAAAAATTAACGTGTAATAGTGCGAAGATGGAATCTTGGAAACTCGAGTTGTCACATTTAGATAACCAATCCATGCCTAAAACTATGTCGAATCCGGCTAATTTTAAATGAAGCAAGGATAATGGAAAAGAGTGGTTCCTAATGGATATAACACATCCATTTAACACGGTTGATGCGGTTTCTATGGTGCCATCAGCTAATTCTACCTCATATTTCACACTTAAGGTTTTAACAGGCAATTTCAACAATTCACAAAACTTATTGTCTACGAATGACTTATCAGCACCAGAATCAAATAACACTCTTGCATAAACATCATTTATGAGGAAGGTACCTGTTATCACATTGTCGTTCTGGATCGCCTCCTGTGCGTTCATCTGGAAGACCCTAGCATTGGTCTTCTTTCCCTCCTCAGCCTTCTTCGCAAACTTTGGGCAATTGGACTTAATGTGCCCTTTCTCGTTGCAATTGTAGCACGTTGCGTCCTTTATCTTCTTGCACTCTAGTGTCTTATGCTTAGAAGATTTGCAAATCCCACATGCCCTCGGTTGTGACTGGGATTTCGGCTCATATCTGCACTTCCCGAAATGATGCTTCTTGTAGATTTTACACTTGGGCTTATCACCCGACTGATGACCATCTTTCTTAGATCCAGAACTCTTTTTGTGGTCATTATTTCCCTTGTGTTTCTTATCTGAACGTCGTGAGTTGTCATCCTCACGCTTTCTCTTTTCAGCATCGGTGTTCCTCAGCGATCTCTGCCTGACCGCGTCCAGTGTGAGGGACAAAGATATATCAGCTGCAGATCTAAAAGTAGCTGGTCGAGAGGCCTTCACGCTTGCCTTAATTTCTGGGGCTAAACCCCCAATGAACCGAGCTATCCTCTTGGGTTCTGGTGTCACAAGGTAAGGAACCAACCTGGACATTGTGTTGAAGCTTGTAAGGTAGGCTTGGCAATCTAGGTTTTTCATAACCAACGATAAGAAATCAGACTCAATCTTTTCAACCTCATGCTGAGGGCAGTAGTTCTCCTTGATGAGAGTAACAAATTGATCCCATGTCAGATTGTACAATGGAATCTTCCCGGTAGCTTGAATCAACGATCTCCACCAGGCTAGGGCCTCACCCTTGAACGACTGAGATACAAACTTTACAACATCCTTATCAGCATAACCGCTGATATCTACCATAGTGTCCTTCTCATCCAACCATGTCATGCAATCAACTGCCCCTTTTTCCCCAGTAAAGTCCTGGGGTTTGCAAGAAACAAAGTATTTATAAGTACAGGACTTAGCACGTGGTTTAGCATCAAATACTATCCTCTTGGATGGAACACTGTTTTGGTTTGAGGAATGTCGATCATCATCTTTCTTTGGCTCATCTTTCTTAGAGGGTGGCTTGCTGTGAGCCTCTGAATGAGTCTTAGGCTTGGAATGCGGTGTGGATAGGGTCCTACTTCGAGTCCCACTAGATTCATTATACTGCCGCTCTATAGCCTTTGTAACAACATTATCTATCAGTGCTTGCAGTTCCGCACCGGTCACCTGTATCTTAGTATTTTCATGGTTTTCCACCGGATGACTGTTTACCTCCTCTGACCTAGTCATGAAGCTTTAATTGCTACATAAAAGAAATAATTGACAAGGTTTATTCAGGAGCTTTTACAGTATTTTATAATTTATTAACCATGGTTCTTAATAACCATTTTGGTTAATTTGTTAAGTGTTTATATATATATATATATATATATATATATATATATTCAAGATCTTTATTACAATCCTTAATTACAATTTAATAATAGCACAAAAGTCTAGTCACACAGACATATTTAATTTACTAACCAGGATTTTATAGAATCGAGGTATTAAGGTTTGAATCAAAGTTCATTACCTTTTCTTGACAGTGAGTTGTAGGCTACTACTGTCTTTAGTCCCAAAGGACGTTAATTATAGCCCGTAGGCACTTCATCCTTAAAGGACGATTATATAAATAAGGGAAATTAGAATAACCCAGTTTAAGGATGGCTTATGCGATTTTGTCGAATCACATCTTGCCTAGAGTGTTAACATGTTTTCAGATGTTAACAAGGATTGGAATCTTTTGGATAGGTTTTACCATCTTGGCCATGTCTGCAACGACATATAGACTAGGTTTTACCTTTAAGATTCTTTTTAATATTTAACGCAGAACAATCCTAAATTTGAGATGTTAATATGGATCTGAATCTAATTGGGGAACTACCATATTAGCCCTGTCTTAAGGTGACACATGGCTAGGTCTTGTCCTTTTTTAGATTTTGCCATTTTATTATAATGGTAAATCTTATAATAGGAATGTTATTTTTTATTTATTTTATGTTTTATGTTTATGCATATAATTAACAATAAAAATGAAAATTAAATTAATCATTCCATTACAAATTCAAACAAGTACAAATTTTGCCCTAAACGGGACTTCTAAAGAAATAACATGCCCACGCAGGGGCAGAATACAAAAAGACAAGCCCACGCAGGGGCTGAGTACAGAAACAAAAGTCCACACAGGGACTTGATTACATTAAATTAAAATAAACAAGGATTTCAAAAATCCCTTCTCTTGGACTTCCCCTTGATTAGGCCTGCCAAACCTTTGAAGAAGCCTTGACGTTCCCTGCTGTCTCTTTGAACCTCCCGCTCAACCTGGTCCAACCTTTCGAGAACCTCTTGTTGGCGTTCCGGCGGGATCAGTTGCGGCTGCAGCGGCGGCTGATGCAGAGGTTGAGGAGGTGGCGGTTGCTGGTACACATAAGGTGGGTACCCAGTGGTCCAAGGACCACCATAGGGCCCTTCAGGATGAAGAGCGTTGTAGGCCCACGCTGCTTGGTATGGGTCGACCTCAGCATAGTTGTAGTTGGTGTGGGTCGGCTGCTCAAATGGGTTATACGCCGCTGAACCGGCGTATGCAGGAATTGGGTTACCAAAACCCAATGGTGGCGCGACAGGCGCAGAATCTACCTCCGAGACGGGGTTTGATGGTCCCCCCATCTGCGGTTCTTCTTGGAGTGGTGGGTAGTAGCTGCCACTTGATGGTTGAGGGGTGCTGATATGCACTCCTCCTCGCACGGACATCCGTGCGTTTGATCTTCGTCGCCTCGGTAGCTCCGGAGGCGGCTGCTGTACTGGTGGTGGTGGCGGTGGAGTAACCACCACAAAGCGAGAATCATCAGAAGGATCCTGCTGCTGCTGCTGGTAAGGCGACGAGTGCTCAGAGGGGGTAAAATACCACTCAAACTGGGCGAACCTCGCCTGGTAACTGTCTGGACCACGATAAGGTGATCCATGAAAAGAGGACCCATCTGAGATCTCGATGGGGTGGTTTGGGGTCCCGGTTGCAAGCTCGGTGGGATCCGTATCCTCGTCCATATCCATGGCATGATCGCCAGATAAATGGTCTTCGGGTCCTAGTGGGTTAAAACCCACGGGTTCTTCAATATAGTTTGCCGGGTTGAACCGGCTCTGAAAGGCAGGAGTGGGGTCGCCAAAGGAATGGTGCAAATTGGATCGCTGTAGAAGTATAAACGAAGGTTGCGGGTTGTTGGGCTCATTTTCGGACTAAGGCCCAAAGGAGTGGTGGTAAGATGGTGATGAGCTTAGAGAGTCAGATCGCCTCCCTGGTTCTATGTAAGTCCTCCAAGGTTCTTGGGGACTAGTGCTCATGGTGATGGATGGCGTGCGACGGTGGGAAGGTCCGGCCTCGTGATCATGACCCGCCATTGGGGCCTTGCCTCTTCTGTCACACCCCAACCGATGGCGGAAACATCGGGGTATGGCACTGAGCGAAACAGATTGTCTAGAAGTTTCCATAACAATTATCATTACCATTTAATTTAAATAACATGTCCCATACCATGTCTCAAACAGTAAACAAATTATTACAGACAAAATCTAGTCAAGTAGTTCTGTTCCGACAACTCAGATTTATACATAGATAGTTTGTTTATTGGTTTCTAGGAGCTCTTTTCCTAGCTTCGATTTCATCACAGCACAGAGAGCATCCTAGACCTTTCCTAGCCTCAAGTTCACAGCATGCTAAGCATGTAAACTTCCTAAGTACCTGTCACATACGTTAAAGTAAAGTCAACACATAAAATGTAAAGGTGAGCATACAAGTTTGATAATAGCATATAGAGTTCGAATTCGTTTACGCATAACCAGCACGTACACACAGTGAAATGAAGCACGTTAGTTATCGACATAGATCCATCGATACCAATGACTGCGGGTTGACTGCCCGAGGCAGTTCGCAATACATGATTACCATCGTAATCCATGCAAGTAATTGTCCTTAACAACCCCCGTGTGAACGGGTGCTGAGTCCAAACTATAGTACTATCGTTGCTAAGGCAGGTAGACAACATTCCATGTGTAAACATAACAAACAAGCATTCTGTGACAACTCGAGTTTTCAAGATTTCCGTCTTCACACTAATTGTACGTTAATTGTTCAGTTGTTTGTTTGCTCGACTTGTTTGCCTTGTAATCATACGTGTTTAATATATGTTGAGATGTTATGAGACTATTGTGTTATGTGTTTAGTGTTATAAACTTGTGTTTGGTTTAACTTGATGACACTTAAGGTTTCACTAGTAACCTCGACGAAACAACTTATGTTTCGCCGCCAACCAACTCGACGAAACAAGTATGTTTCGTCATAAACACCACGACGAAACAAGGTGTTTCGCCGGCCCAGTCTTTCGCCGAAGCCCATTAAGGGCCCAGTATGCCGTTATGTGTATATATTACGCAGAACTGTTACATTCTTCTCATTATCAGCCGATTGAAAACCCTAACACCCTTTCCCTCCTGTGCACCTACGGCAGCCCCTCCTCATTCGAGAGTCCACCCATCTCGTTCGTACTGATCGCTTCGGCTTCCCGGTTAGTGTTTTGTATCGTTTGATTTGAGGATCTTTGATGTTGCTTTCAGTATGGTCTTGATGTTGTGTAGCAATTAGGGTTTCCTGCTAGTAGATCTAGTTATGATATTATACTTGTTAAACGGAGTCATGTGGTAGATTACGAATTATGATTTATGATTTATGCTTTGCTGGGTAAACTTAAAGTTTTTGCGAACTGTTAGAATGTTATGATCTAAAGATGGCTAGGGTATATGATGATGATTTATTGCTACGATGGGACGATACTGTTTATTGGGATATATTGTGTTGATATCGTATATGATTGATAACCGAATAACGAGATAAGGCTTTTACACGCTAGGGCTGATCATGAAGATATGATTGAGTAATGATTACGAACTGATTGTATACTGGTTGTTATGACATGAATAGAATGATCGGCGGTTAGGGTTTCTGTGTGTAACTGATAACACGACGTAACTGAATTTCATCCTGGACGAAACGCCAACCACGACGAAACAGGCACGGCGAAACAGGGGAGTTTCGCCGAGGGTAATCACGAAGAAACAGGAGGGTGTTTTGTCGAAGGGGATTCACGACGAAACAAGTGTGTTTCGTCGAGTTATTAAACTGCACAGTAAACTCAGTTAAGTCTGTTAAGGATTAACTAGGTTGGTCATGTATTGTTAAATGTAAAGTATGGTTGCAAGAGCCTGTATAACTAATAAATGCTATGTGTTAGTTGTTACCTACATGTACGTGATGATTTTGACTGTTAGTCGAAACTTGTAAATGTCAATTGATTGTGTGTACGTGCAAACCATAGGCCTTGACTGATTAATTGGAACCAAGTAATTATTCAAACCGAGCAAACCAAGGTGAGTTCACACTTCTAAGGCATGGGATTCCAGGTGGGTTGGGAATGGGATTGAATAACTACGACAGAACTCGTACATTTACCACTACTAGACTACTTACCACCGTCCTCGGATTGGGAAGGACGCCAACGCTAAACCTACGTACTCAATACGTACCACTGTCCTCGGATTGGGAAGGGCACTTACGTAAAACCTACGTAATCTCATACTTACCATTGTCCTCGGATTGGGAATGGCACTTACGTAAAACCTACGTAATCTCATACTTATCACTGTCCTCAGATTGGGAAGGACACCTATAGATACAACTAGTCTAGTAATGTACAACATGGGAAGCCCCCACTAAATATCGTAAAGGTTTGGGAAACAAGGATACTGGGTAACCCATGATTTTGAAACAAACTTATGATTTCTGAAACGAACTCAATAACTGAACAATCAACTGTGAACTCGCTCAACTTTGTTGTTGACTCGTTGTTACATGCCTTGCAGGTCGATAGGTACTCATGGAGCTTGCACAGGGAGGCGCGGTCGTTGTGGGATATGGACAGTGGGTGCCATGTTAAAAACATTATAACATTTTGAACTTAATACTTATGTTGGTTTTTTCACATTTATGCTTCCGCTAAACACTTAACTATGTATTGATTTGAACACCTTTTGTATTGATGAGTTGAACTTTATTTATTACTTACAATGTTCAATATGATTGGTGGCTTGATCCTGGTCAGTCACGCCTCCAAGCGGTGACACTCCGCGGGTGGATTTTGGGGGTGTGACAGATTGGTATCAGAGCCATAGGTTATAGTGAACTTGGTTTTAATGAGGGGAAAAAGTTTTTTGTTAAAACCAGACTATAACCTGTACAGTGCTCAACGATCCACAACGACGCTTCGCTCCACGTGCAAGACTCAACACTATAGGTGATATGATTTATGTGTATATTGCCTACTTGCTAGTTACATAGAACTTTGCTCGTGATATGCTTAGATAAACGTAACAAATATTGTTTGAAAACACTTGTGTGCTTACTCTCTTCTGTCATCGCATTTTCGCGAACCTTTCTCACCCATGTTTCCTTTGATATGAAGATCATGAGTGGACGCGTTAACCTAACTCAAGCCCAGTTGACGGCTTTGATTAACCAACAAGTTGCTGCGGCACTTGCAGCCGCTCAAGCAGGAGGTATACCCTGTAGTCGCAACTCACTCTAGGATCTTTAGATCCTACCCTCATAAACCAACTCTTGTGTTTAACTTTGTCCTGTTCTTATATACACAACAGGTCAGAACGCTCAGCCACCTGTATGCTCATTCAAGACGTTCATGGACTGTCGTCCTAGTACTTTCAGTGGCACTGAAGGAGTCGTAGGACTCCTCCACTGGTTCGAGAAGCTCGAATCGGTCTTCGAAATGTGTGAATGCCCTGAGGCCCGTAGGGTGAAGTATGCCACTGGTACTCTCGAAGGCGTTGCGTTGACTTGGTGGAACGCGCAAGTTCAAATGTTAGGGCTGGCAACTGCAAACGCCACCCCATGGAACGACTTCAAGGAACTGATCAAGCGGGAATACTGTAATCGTGATGACATCCACAAACTGGAAGTGGAGTTCTTTAACCTGAAGATGACGGGGTCAGAGATAGAGGCGTATACGAAGCGATCCAACGAACTGGCAGTGTTATGTCCAACTATGGTGGATCCTCCTATTAAGCGTATCGAGCTGTACCTCAAACCCGGTCGGTGAACTGTTCGGAATGGAGTTTAACGTTTAACCCGAAATCGGTTAACCTCGTGGATATAATCCGGATCTTGAGCCATGCAACCACCGGAGTGATTTGTAAGCCGGCACAGGCTTCGTTTCTATCGGTTTGAAGGCATTGAGTGAAAAGAGTTGAAAGAAAGTTGGAAAATCCATCTTTCAATCCTTTTCACCGTGTAAATGTTTAGATCAATGAAAGGTCTTTGTTTGTTTATGTGGAAATCAGCTAGATCCAAGTTATTCTTGGTGGGTTGAGGCCAAAACATGAAGTTCTTCAAGAACCCATGATGATATCACCCTAGAACACTTGAATCTTGATGATTTCAAGGTTAAAAGTTAAGATTTGAAAGATAGAGAGGTGTAGGAGTGCGTGTAGATCAAGAAAGTACAAGATTTAGGACGAAATCTTACCGGAATCGAGAGGAATCTGAGAAAAGGATGAGCTAGGCATGCTGGTCGGACAGAGGTTTCCAAAAGTGGAAAGGATGATAATGACAGGGGTATTTATAGGATGTCAAAAGAGGAAGGTGCTGGCCGATCGGCCAGGCAGCTCGATCGGACAGCCTGTCCGATCGGACAGCAGTCCGATCGGCTGGCTGTTCGATCGGCTGGTAGCCTGATCGATCAGCTGCACGTTTCGAGTGTTCGGGCGACGATTTTTGATATTTCGATTTCGGTTGCGAGCGGTTCGATACGATAGGGTTTCCTAGTCAAATTACTTTTAATCCCAAACACTCATATCTCACGCTATCCCTTCTCCACTAATTATCATAGTTCGATTGTGATTCGAGTTCGATGTCGATTGAGTTCGATTGCATTTCGATTGATTACCATATATAACATAATTGAACATGCGCAAGTAACACATAAGGCACACACACACGTATAACAATAACTAATATACGTAGTTCGAGTTGCGATTCGATGTCGATTCGATTAGCATAGCTTGATTATCGTTTAGTTAACTTTATTGCATTGTTACTTCCTACAGTTCACAGTCGTAAGTCGGTTAGATGGCGATTGAAATAGTTCGATTATTGTAATTATTGACACTTACTCCACATAATACAGCTAAATTAAACACATAAAAGAAATCTACTACAAGTCAAGTTGCGCGAAATCGGTCGTTGACTTTGACCTTGACTTTGATTTTGACTTCTCGAAAACACGGGGTGTTACAGCCTCCCCTTGTTTAGGGAATTTCATCCCGAAATTATGTAACACCACATAAAATCACGTCCAATGAAGTGTTGACACGTGTAATAAACCCTAATAAAGTCAAACCTTGAAATTTAAGGGACTACTTTTTTTGAAAAATAGAAAAAACATTAATTATAAAAGAACTGGAAGTATTAACATACCTAAAATAAGTTTCTGAATAACCTTTTACGGTTTTATATTCACAAATAAGCCAATTGATGGATCAAGTATAGCCGTTTGCGGAATTAATTGAAAGTTTGCGCAATAAAGGGTTAAAAGCGTCAACATGTTAATTCTTACCTCTTAGTGACCTTTTAACAAACCGAGAGCTTCATAATATTTGATTATACTCTCGGGAATGCCAAATATTGGCCGTTTAAGGTTTTTATGCCTATAAGTAAAGTTACGCGCAACTTTGCAAGTTAGAGGGGCTAAAAGTGTCAATATGTTTAATTACACCTCTGAATGACCTTTTAGCAAAACCGAAGCATCGTGATGATTAATAATACTTCCAAGAATGCCTAATGTGGATTTGATGTGGCTTCAATAATATTAAATGATGAGATGCGCAAGTTTGCGCAATAGAGGGACCTAAAGCGTCAACTTTTGAATCTACGCCTTTCGGTGAGCATTTAAGAGAACGGGAGCGTAGTAACATTTATGTATATGCTTGGGAATGATCAATACGAGCCATGGAAGGCTTGGATATCATTAAACAGCATTTCACGCTACTTTGCGAAATTAAAGGACTATTTGCGTCAAACGGCAAAAGTATGCCGATTCGTAGGGTATCGGACCTTCTGGAATATGACCATAAGTTAAACATACCCTAAATATTCCTTACCTAGCTTAGAAATAGGCTTAGAGGTATTTCGTGCGCAAAAATAAACTTTCAAGTCATGCAGGGACTAAATGTGTCAAAAAGTGCACAAGTTTGCATTCTCGCGCATATCTCACGTTCTGTATATCTCCGGACACCCAAAAATTTATGTAAGCACTAAAATATTTTATTTTAGTGTTTAGATTGATAAAATCCCTTTCGTCGCATAGTTTGGTTCGTTTTTAGCGTCCGTTCGTGTTTCGTCGTAATTAGACGCACAACGTGACCATACGGCCAAACGAACCGAAATCCGACATGTTTTTGAACATGTTTCATGTCCCCTATATTTAAACATTATAGTGGAGCCTTGAAATGAGGTTAACGGGCCTTATACGCATCAGAAATGGTCGTTAAGCAAGTACAGGGACTGAAACTGCAATTTTGAAAGTTGTTGCTGAAGTGTGCAGCCCAGGCGGGGCGCGTAAGCCTCCCTGAGGTCTTACGCGGGGAGCCTAAGCCCTGCAGATCAGCAAAAATCAGTTCCAGCTGTTTCCAGCCTGTTCCAGCTTGTTTCCAGCCTTTGCACATGGTATTTCTTCAATCCTTGGGCACCCATAGTATTATAAAACAGTAGGTAAAGGTGTACGGTCCAGATTTGATCACGTTTATCGATGAACGATCTTAACGGTTCTGAAAAACCTATAAATACCCCTTGATCTTACTCTCATTTCACTCCATGATCTAAATTGTTCTAAGTTGGAGCTCTTGTGCTTCATACCTGAACATCCTAGATCAATTCCATCCTTGCTTGGACCTTTGTAAGTGTTCTTTCGTGCTTAGTTTAATTATTTAGCGGTTATAGCCGAAAAGTCAAGCGTTTCGATAACGCTTTGACTTTTAAACGGTTGAGACATGGTTCGCAACGAACATGGCTACGTGACCCTAATTAGGTTGGTGATTAACCCTCAAAAGGGCGCCTCCTAATTACCACGTTTACTTAGTTTAATTGTCGGGTCAAATAAAAGTCAAACGGGTTTGTTTTAAATAAAATTCATAACTATTAATATAGAAGTCATAAAATCAGTTTTCTCACTTTAATAACTTGGTAAATATTAGTTGAACATGTCTAAGCATGTTCAACCCGACAATTCTAAGTATAGGCTCGGTTTGGAACCGAAAGTCGCAAAAGTTGACTTTTGCTTTGACTTTCAGTTCTGACCCGATTTAGCTTAGTTTAGACATGCCTTAGGATTCCTTTAGGACCAGGTTATAGGTTAGTGTAACCCTCTGAGGTTATACAACTTGGATCCTTAGTTATCCTATTCATTGCATGTTTCCGTTATATGCTTAAATGTTGACCATTATGCCCTTTTGACCCCAAAACCTTTTGCAACTGATTTTATATGATAAATAAAAAATTTTAAGCTTTCTGGGATGATAAAAATACCAGCTTTTCTTTAAAACCCGGAAATCGCTTAAAATCGCCTTTTCACGAGTTTTAAGCACATAGTATGTATAAAAACTATTTTACATATATAATACTTGATACCTACTGATATTTTTAGTAAATCTATATACTTTAACAGTAAGCAAAAGTCTTAAACTCAGATTTCCAAATTTGACCTTTAAAACCTTATGTGAAATTACCAAAATGCCCCTTCGGTGCATAGTTCGGTTATAAATGATAAAATTCACATATGTGTAATACCCTACTGGTATAACTTATTAAATAAAGTATTTTTACTGATTAAATCAGATCTGAAACTCAGATTTATATTAAACCTCTTTTATAACCTTTTAAATGACCAAAATACCCCTACGGGGCATAAATTGGTTTTAAATTCGTTTTGGGCATAACGGAAGGTATCTTACTGATATCACAACCTACTTAAGGCATATTAACTTAGGAAACCTGTATATGACCCTTATGGTTACCCGTTACGCATGTTTCGCGTTCGAATCGGGTTATGTAACTAGTTTGCATAAATTGACCAAAACGGGTCAAACCTTATCTTTTTGCCTCAAAATCCAGAATGTGTTTAGTTTACCCATAATATACAAGTCTCCAAAATTGTCGGGTCTAAATCACATTCTATTCTGGTCTTCGCTTAATCATGCGTTTTGAACCGTAAACCTTTCCTTAAAACTAACCAGTCTAAGTTACGACTTAAATAAGACCCGTTAGGAATCTAATAGGTTAATAAAACCTTCGTTCCAGATTAAGAGCCCCAGTAAAAGTACTCGTGCTTGCTGATTAGAATATACGGCTGAGTATAAATTGCATTGCTAGCTCAGGTAAATACTTTTAACTTATTTTCCCTATACGGGCTTGGGATACGGTATTATAATAATACCGCTTGGTCGGGTATTGAATGTTTAATCATATTGTGGTTAAATTATTGAGGTAACCCGTTTTAATCTGTATTGTTTGAAATAAAAGCCTTTAGGGGTTAATGACCATGTCCCGGATATCCTCGGCATCATTATAATAGAATGGCCACGTCTTAGGCACAGGGTGTAGGCGTACACCTGACAGTTGCTTAAGGGAAACGGTATCTCACTCTCTTGTGGGCCTATACTTGTGGCGTGTCTGTTAATCTTGACTCGGTTTCTAACATCGGGCCCTGAATGTATAACGAACATGTAAATCTGTATACAAGATTATTTTAACTTATTTTCCCAAGTTATAAAAGATATTTTGTGCCTTGTGCATTCAAATCAATTTTTATAAATGTTTTCAAATGAGTCAGTTAATTGTATTTACCAGTGTAAACTGACGTATTTTCCAAAAAGTTTAAGTGACAGGTACTGTACGAAATTGGCTGGGAGCTCAGGGCGTTAATAGGGAATCTCGCAAGTTCTAGATGCCTAAAGTCTGTTGAACAGTTTTCTTTTATTTGATCCGCCTGTGGATCCATCTTACTTTCCGTTGTAATATTTGATATTACTTTTGAATCGGATTGTAATATATTTATCTTTTGCTTCCGCTGTGCATTTAAATTGTGTTGTTTGACTATGATGATATCAACTACGTCACGATACTCCCCACCGGGCCCACCGGTAATATGTGGAAATATCAGGGTGTGACAAATTAGGCTGGAAGTTGTACCACACCGTGAATCACGTCTGAGAACTTTCTCTTTCTAGACTTTCTCCTTAAATAACTGCGGGTACTTCGCCTTCATGTCGCTTTCGAGTTCCCAGGTGAACTCTGCGCCTCGTTTGCCTTCCCATTAGACTTTCACAATAGGAATGCGAGAGCGTCTGAGCTGCTTGGTTTGGCGATCCCTGACTTCGACAGGCTTCTCCACGAAGTGTAATGTTTCGTTCACTTGCAGGTCATCGAGTGAAACATGTAAGTCATGGTTGGCTAGGCATTTTCGGAGGTTTGACACGTGGAAAGTCGGGTGGACGTTACTAAGTTCCTCCGGTAGTTCGAGTCTGTAGGCGACTTTTCCGATCCTTTCCAGAATCTTAAAAGGTCCAACATATCGAGGCGCGAGCTTTCCTTTCTTGCCGAATCGGACCACACCCTTCCAATGTGATACCTTTTGGAGTACGTAGTCACCAACGTCAAATTCAAGGGGCTTGCGTCGTCTATCGGCATAACTTTTCTGTCGATTCCGAGCTTTTACCAGGTTGTCTCGAATTTGGAAAATTCTGTCTGTTGTTTCTTGTAGTAGCTCAGGACCGGTTAATTGCGAATGACCGATCTCGTGCCACACGATGCGCGAACGACATCTTCTTCCGTATAAAGCCTCGAATGGTGCCATTTGAATGCTAGAATGATAGCTGTTGTTATACGAGAATTCAACTAATGGCAGGTATTTATCCTAATTACCACCGGAGTCTATGACACACGAACGGAGCATGTCTTCAAGAGTATGAATCGTTCTTTCAGTCTGACCGTCGGTTTGTGGGTGGAAGGCGGTACTTAGATTAAGCGATGTACCAAGAGCCTTTTGAAACGTTTCCCACAGTCGCGAGATAAACCGAGCATCACGATCAAAGATGATATCACGAGGCGTCCCATGATTACAAATGATCTCGTCGGTGTAGATTCGGGCTAATCGTTCTACCTTGTAGTCTTCCCGTATTGGCAAAAAGTTAGCTGACTTGGTCAAACGGTCGACCACAACCCAAATGCTGTCGTGACCTGATGACGTGTGCAGAAGCTTTGTTATGAAATCCATAGCTATACTCTCCCACTTCCACATGGGGATCGGTGGTTGTTCGAGTAAGCCAGAGGGTCTTTGATGTTCAGCCTTGACTCTTGCACAAGTTAGGCATTTTCCAACATAAAGAGCAATATCCCTTTTCATGCCCGGCCACCAGTACTTGTAGCGAAGGTCCTGGTACATTTTGTCGGCACCGGGATGAATAGAATACCGGGATTTGTGGGCTTCGTCCATCAGAATCTGTCGTAAATCGGTCCGTTTAGGGATCCAAACTCGGTCTAGATAGTGGAATATCCCATTCAGCTTGCTCACAAGCTGGGCTCCATCGTGGTAGATTCTTTCCTTCTTCAGAGTGCGTTCGTTGAAACACGCGTGCTGAGCTTCACGGATAAGGGTTTCGAGATCGTATTGGGCTTGAACATTACGAGTACTAAGCAGATAGTTCCATCTGCTAAGTGCGTCAGCAACAACATTTGCTTTGCCTGGGTGATAACGAATCTCACAGTCATAATCGTTGAGAAGTTCTACCCATCGGCGTTGATGCATATTAAGTTCCTTCTGATTAAAGATATGTTGTAGGCTCCTATGATCGGTGAAGATCGTACACTTGGTACCATACAGGTAGTGTCGCCAAATCTTTAACGCAAAAACAACTGCGCCTAGCTCGAGATCATGGGTTGTATAGTTCTTCTCGTGGATTTTGAGCTGACGAGATGCGTAAGCTATAACCTTGTCCCGCTGCATGAGGACACAACCAAGACCAAGGTTGGAAGCATCACAGTAGACAATGAAATCGTTGTTTCCGTCAGGCAATGTGAGAACAGGAGCATTGCAAAGCTTGTGCTTGAGGGTTTGGAAGGCAGACTCTTGTTTAGTTCCCCAAACAAAAGGCTTGTCTTTATGCGTGAGAGCGGTAAGCGGCACAGCGACCTTTGAGAATCCTTCAATAAATCGTCGATAATAGCCCGCTAGTCCGAGAAAAGAACGGACTTCGGACGGGTTCTTAGGTGTAATCCAACCCTTGACAGCTTCAATCTTCGCAGGATCGACGTGAATACCTTGATTATTTACGATGTGACCCAGAAACTGAACTTCCTCCAACCAGAATTCACACTTGGAGAACTTGGCATAGAGTTGGTTCCCCTGGAGTAACTCGAGAACCAAACGTAGATGTTGCGCGTGTTCGGCTTTCGATTTGGAATAGATCAAGACGTTGTCGATGAATACGATAACGAAACGGTCGAGATAAGGTTTACACACGCGATTCATCAGATCCATGAAAACCGCGGGTGCGTTGGTTAAACCAAAAGGCATAACAACGAATTCGTAGTGGCCGTATCGAGTGCGGAACGCGGTTTTGGGTATATCCTCCTCTTGAATACATAGCTGATGATATCCTGAGCGTAGATCGATCTTCGAGAAGCACGTAGCACCTTGTAGCTGATCAAACAAATCGTCGATGCGGGGTAGGGGATAGCGGTTCTTGATAGTTAACTTATTCAATTCCCGATAGTCGATGCATATCCGGAACGACCCATCCTTCTTTTTGACGAAAAGGACTGGCGCGCCCCAAGGAGAGGTGCTCGGGCGAATGAAGCCTTTCTCAAGTAATTCCTGAAGTTGGTTTGAAAGTTCGCGCATTTCGGACGGCGCGAGTCGGTAGGGAGCTTTGGCTATAGGGTTGGCTCCAGGAATGAGGTCGATACGAAAGTCGATATCATGACTTGGCGGTAATCCGAGAAGATCCTCTGGGAAAACATTAGGAAATTCCCGAACCACAGGAACGTCCTTCACTTCCTTCTTTTCTTTCTTTTCCTTCTCCGCTACTACAATGTTAGCCAAGAAAGCCCTGTATTCCTTGCGGAGATACTTGCTAGCTTGCACACATGACATGAGCTTGAGACCTTTCGAAGTTGTATCACCGTAAACACACAATAAATCACCATTCGCGAGCGAGAATCAAATCATCTTGTCGAAGCACACAACTTCAGCATGGTTTTCACGAAGAAAGTCCATGCCTACTATGACGTCAAAACTTCCGAGTTGCATCGGAATGAGGTCGATAGAGAAGATGTGATTGTTGAGCTCAAGAGTACAATCACGAAGAACAGAATTAACGGCAACAGTTCTTCCGGTAGCGACTTCAACATCGAACGTCGAGGGGAGATGAGAGCGCTTACGACTAAGGAGTTTCTCGAATTCGAACGACACAAAGCAATTATCGGCTCCAGTATCAAACAAACAGGAAGCATAAATACCATTCACAAGGAACGTACCATTGACCACGTTGTTGTCGGCTTGGGCTTGACGCACGTTGATGTTGAAAGTTCGTGCGTGTGCTGCTTGTTGCTGTTGTTGCTGGTGTTGCTGCTGCTGCTGCTGGGGCTCTTGTTTCACGACCCTGTTCGGGCACATGTTGGCGAAATGATTAGGATCGCCGCATGCGAAGCAGGCTCTGGCTTTGACCGCGGGTGCCGGAGGAGCTTGTTGACCCTGAGGGGCGGTGAGTAGAGCTTGATGAGCAGGAGCTTGTCGAACACGGCAGTTGGTAGTAAAATGGCCGTACATATTGTAATGAGCACAAAAACGGCAAGCAATGGCAGTCGGGTGGTGGTAGGTACAAGTAGGGCAGAGCGGGTGTGGCCCAGTGTATGCACGCTTTGCAGGCGGTGCATTAGCCACAGGCGCCGCTACTTGACGCCGTTGGGCTGGTACAGCTTGAATCGGTGCAGCAGTGACCGCACAGTTCTTGTTGCTGGAGCTGTTCTTTCTCTTGTTCTTCCTCTTGTTGCTCGATGAGGTGGTGGTTTCATCAGTTGGTGCGACGGTGGTAGCTTGATGCAGGTGCTTCGAAGTCTTATCCCAGACACCGGCCTTGACCCGCTTGTCGTTGATTTCAGCGGCCAGTAGATAAGTTTCTTCGATCGTCGTAGTCTTAGCCGCTTGCATGAAATCGGTAACACAGTCAGGCAGGGCTCGGATATACTTCTTGATTGCCATGTCTGGAGTCTTGACCTGATCGGGACAAATGATGCTGAGCTGTTTGAAGCGAGCAGTGAGCACAACATTTTCACCATCCTTTTGCTGTATGTGCCAAAATTCATCCTCTAGCTTCTGACGTTCATGAGGAGGGCAGAATTCTTCCAGCATGACTTCCTTGAGCTCGTCCCATGACAGACCGTAGGCTGCATCGTTCCCTCGCTTGTTCCTCTCGGACGTCCACCAGTCTAGTGCACGGGACTGGAAAACGCCGGTAGCATTCAGAGTTCGGAGGTCATCGGGGCAACCACTCTGTCGTAAGGTAACCTCAATGGAATCAAACCATTGGAATAGTGCAGTAGGACCTCCCTCGCCAGTGAATTCTTTTGGCCCACACGACTTGAATTGCTTGAAATTGAAGGCCTTAGCGGTAGCTTTAGGAGCTTCGGTCCTTGATTCCTCAGATGATTTGCTGGCATTCTCGTAAACATCACTCACGGCCTTTGCTACACTTTTAGCGATGATGGCAGCAAGGCGTTTGTCTCTCTTTTCTTGACGAGAAAGTGGGTGACGGGATCCAGATGAAATTGTCTGCAACAGACATCGTCACAGGACTCAACACATTGTATTCGAATCACACCTCACACGTCTACTACTTACTAAAGCTTAGGAACACGCAATGTAACAGATATCACATAATCACATAGGCACATTTTCACAGACTCATATAACCACAGAAGCACGTAGGGCACAGAATCACAAAAACACATACGCATTTAGTCACCCGAAGTAGTCAACATACAGAAACCTATCATTTACATCTCGCGATCGTTCGAATATAGCATTCGCGTTTGATATATCGAGTGGCGTAGTTTAAGTGTATCGTTTCCCATAAGGTCGTCCAGATCTTAGCGATTTGCTAAGGAATTGAGATAGAATGCAGTGCGAGTTGTGTGTCGATCGAAGTGAGGCATAAGTCGAATAAACCCTTCAAGATTTAAGCACATAAACAGGTAAATGCACGTAAAACGCATAAAATCAACGAGTTATCAGAGTCAGCAGTTGCGGGCTCGGAATTGAAACACATAAAAATCGAGAAATGGATCGTCTGCGGCTATTAGACATTGACTAACCAAAGTGGTTCGACTATTCACAAGGACTTGTTGTGCACCCTTGACCTACAGGGCAGTGCCTTTGCCTCGATTCTTGGGTGTTGGGCACGCATCCTGTTGGTCATATCGTGACTTCAGGTCGTTGGAGTCCGTCGAGACTTTGGTGAGAGTTTTGTAAAACCAAAATGAGTCAGGAATAGCTATCAAGGTTCGGGTTTCACCCCTGACTTAACGACTTTTGCTCCTGAGCTTTAATAAAATAGAGGAGATTATTCATCAAAATATGGATTTTACTCCTGATTTGGCATAATTCTCCCCGTTTGTAGATAAAAATGCGGGTTGTTTAAGCAATTTCAGTCGAGAGTTTGCGGTTTTCACACCTGATCTCGACTTTATCGCCTATTCATAATTGAAAATTTCGAGTGCAGTGATAGTGTAGCATAAGCGAGAGTAGTGAGAAATAAGCTCGTACTTAATCCCTACTGGATGTACTCGAGTTGGTCTATTGGTTCTTAACTATAGACTAGGTATCTAAGACATCGACCCGGACTAGGTCGTGTCTTGCCTAATTCCCTATAGTTATGGCTCTGATACCAATCTGTCACACCCCAACCGATGGCGGAAACATCGGGGTATGGCACTGAGCGAAACAGATTGTCCAGAAGTTTCCATAACAATTATCATTACCATTTAATTTAAATAACATGTCCCATACCATGTCTCAAACAGTAAACAAATTATTACAGACAAAATCTAGTCAAGTAGTTCTGTTCCGACAACTCAGATTTATACATAGATAGTTTGTTTATTGGTTTCTAGGACCTCTTTTCCTAGCTTCGATTTCATCACAGCACAAAGAGCATCCAAAACCTTTCCTAGCCTCAAGTTCACAGCATGCTAAGCATGTAAACTTCCTAAGCACCTGTCACATACGTTAAAGTAAAGTCAATACATAAAATGTAAAGGTGAGCATACAAGTTTGATAATAGCATATAGAGTTCGAATTCGTTTACGCATAACCAGCATGTACACATAGTGAAATGAAGCACGTTAGTTATCGACATAGATCCATCGATACCAATGACTGCGGGTTGACTGCCCGAGGCAGTTCGCAATACATGATTACCACCGTAATCCATGCAAGTAATTGTCCTTAACAACCCCTGTGTGAACGGGTGCTGAGTCCAAACTATAGTACTATCATTGCTAAGGCAGGTAGACAACATTCTATGTGTAAACATAACAAACAAGCATTCATAAGCCACGTATAACATGCATTAACGGTTAGCGTTCAAATAGTATTGAGTAGTGTGTTTGATGTGATTTGAATAGTTGTAACGTATGTAACACCCAAAAGTGCATAAAGCAAAAAGGGATCGAGTATACTCACAGCGGTTGATGGATTGAAGGGAGCGCTTAGCGAGTAAGGTTAGCCTGAATAGATTAACAACATAATAATAAGCGACGCGTAGAAATGGAAAACAAGTGTTGGAGAGTCGGACAGCTGGTCGATCGGACAGTAGTTCGATCAGACGGCTGACCGTTTGGTTGACAGTCCGCTCGGACCGCTGTCCGGTCGGTCGGTAGGCCGATCGGATGGCTGTTCGAGTGGATTGTTTCTTCCTTTGAGAAGGATGTGTTTGTGTATGATGGCTTGACTTTTGAAGTTTTCGTTGTAGCATTTGAAAACATTGAAGTACCTTTACCCTTCAGGTCGGGCGATCGGATGGTTGTTCGATCGGACAGGTCAACAAGTGACGCAATAATACGGCTTGCTGACCGATCGGTTGGCAAGTCAACCATGGTCAACAACTTTAATGAAATGCAAAGTATGGTGCAGTGGATCGGGTAGTTGATCGATCGAACACTAATGTTGTTCGATCGGACAACATGCATGAACAACCATGACGAGTTCTCAGCAGGGTGTCACCTGATCGGACGGCTGTTCGATCGGGTGGCACTCCTAGTGCATCGAACATGTTGAAAATCGATTAAGTGTTGAAGTATAGTATCTCATGATCCGAAGAGTAATCCGATCGGACAGTAGTCCGATCGAACAACAGTTCGTTCAATACTAGTCTTCAAAATAAAATAATTAAGTGTGGGACCATGTGTTAACCGATCGGCTGGCTGTCCGTTCGGAAAGCAGTCCGATCGGTCAGCATCCTGACCTGATCAGCCTATTCGTCTAACACTTGGTTGTCTTGTTTGTTTGTCGTTTTATTGAGGTATTTTGACAACGAGTCGAACCATAGGTTCCTCGTCCTTACTTGGTTCCCCTGGTCGGACAGGAATCACCCAAACCCGGCCGGTGAACTGTTCGAAACGGAGTTTAACGTTTAACACGAAATCGGTTAACCTCGTGGATAGAATCCGGATCTTGAGCCATGCAACCACCGGAGTGATTTGTAAGCCGGCACAGGCTCCGTTTCTATCGGTTTGAAGGCATTGAGTGAAAAGAGTTGAAAGAAAGTTGGAAAATCCATCTTTCAATCCTTTTCACCGTGTAAATGTTTAGATCTATGAAAGGTCTTTGTTTGTTTATGTGGAAATCGGCTAGATCCAAGTTATTCTTGGTGGGTTGAGGCCAAAACATGAAGTTCTTCAAGAACCCATGATGACATCACCCTAGAACACTTGAATCTTGATGATTTCATGGTTAAAAGTTAAGATTTGAAAGATAGAAAGGTGTAGGAGTGCGTGTAGATCAAGAAAGTACAAGATTTAGGATGAAATCTTGCCGGAATCGAGAGGAATCTGAGAAAAGGATGAGCTAGGCGTGCTGGTCGGACAGAGGTTTCCAAAAGTGGAAAGGATGATAATGACAGGGGTATTTATAGGATGCAAAAAGAGGAAGGTGCTGGCCGATCGGCCAGGCAGCTCGATCGGACAGCCTGTCCGATCGGCTGGCTGTTCGATCGGCTGGTAGCCTGATCGATCAGCTGCACGTTTCGAGTGTTAGGCACGACGATTTTCGATATTTTGATTTCGGTTGCGAGCGGTTCGATACGATAGGGTTTCCTAGTCAAATTACTTTTAATCCCAAACACTCATATCTCGCGCTATCCCTTCTCCACTAATTATCATAGTTCGATTGTGATTCGAGTTCGATGTCGATTGAGTTCGATTGCATTTCGATTGATTACCATATATAACATAATTGAACATGCGTAAGTAACACATAAGGCACACACACACGTATAACAATAACTAATATACGTAGTTCGAGTTGCGATTCGATGTCGATTCGATTAGCATAGCTTGATTATCGTTTAGTTAACTTTATCACATTGTTACTTCCTACAGTTCACAGTCGTAAGTCGGTTAGATGGCGATTGAAATACGTCGATTATTGTAATTATTAACACTTACTCCACATAATACAGCTAAATTAAACACATAAAAGAAATCTACTACAAGTCAAGTTGCGCGAAATCGGCCGTTGACTTTGACCTTGACTTTGATTTTGATTTTGACTTCTTGAAAACACGGGGTGTTACATCTTCCTCTTCTCATTCTTGGTGGCATAATTAAACCTGTCAACATAAACAAAGATAACAAACAAGAATATATATAAAATGAAAGACAAAAATAAAACAAAACATAATTTGTCCTATGTTATTTGTCTAGACTCGAGGATCGAGGAATGTGCAATTGTGTAACTGAGATTAAACACAAAAGGCTAGTGTTTAATTCACTCAGTGTTGGCTCTGATACCAACCTGTCACACCCCGATATTTCCACGTATTACCGGTGGGCCCGGTGAGGAGTATCGTGACATAGTTGATATCATCATAGTCAAACAACACAATTTAAAATGCACAGCGGAAGCAAAAGATAGATTTATTTCAACTGAATAAATTGTAATATTAAGTATCACAAGATAGTTGAAACAGATCCACAGGCAGATCAAAATAAAGAGGAAACTTTGTTCAACAGACTTTAGGCATCTAAGCTTGCGAGACTTCTATTTGATGCTAGGAGAGACCAGCCTATTCCGATTAGTACCTGCACTTAGCCTTTTTGGGAAAATACGTCAGTTTACACTGGTAAATACAATTTAACTGACTCATTTTGAAAATGTTTAAGAAATTGATTTGAATGCACATGGCACAAAAGATTTTATAACTTGGGATAATTATTTATATATAAACTTGTAAAAGAATTACATGTTTCTTATACGTTCAGTAGCCCGGGTTGAACACCGGGTTAAAGATTAATTGACACACCACATGATATAGTCCCGCGGCGAGTTATTCTCGAAACCGGCTGTTATATCTCTTTATTTATAAATGCACTGGCGGGTGTACGCCTACACCCGCGTGCTAAGGTCGTGGCCATTTCTATGAATGATGCCAAGGATATCCGGGACATGGTCATTAACCCACCAAAGGCTTTAAGCAAACAAAACAATTTAAACGGGTCATTTCAATAAATTAACCTTCATACGATCAAAATTTCAATGCCCGACCAAGCGGTATTTTATATACCGTACCCCAAGCCCGTATAAGGGAAAATAAGTTAAAAGTATTTACCTTTGCAAGTAATAATCACAAATAGCAAGTGCACGTAGCTTTTACCGGGTCTCCTATTCTGGAACGAAGGTTTATAATAACCCATTAGATTCCTAACGGGTCTTTAATTAAGCTTAAACTTAGACCGGTTAGTTTTAAAGGAAGATACGGTTCAAACGCATGAATAAGCGAAGACCGGAATAGAATGTGATTTAGACCCGACAAGTTTGAAGACTTGTATAATATGGATAAACTAAACACATTCTGGATTTTGAGACAAAAATGATAAGGTTTGGCCCGTTTTGGTCAATTTATGCAAACTAGTTACATAAACCGAACCGAACACGAAAAATGCGTAACGGGTAACCATAAGATTCATATACAGGTTTCCTAAGTTAATATGCCTTAAATATGTTGTGACATCAATAAGATATCTTCTATTATGCCCAAAATGATTTTAAACTCAAACTATGCCCCGTAGGGGCATTTTGGTCATTTTAAAGGTTATAAAAGAGTTTAAATATTAAACTGAGTTACAGATCTGATATAATCAGTAACAATACTTAATTTAATAAGTTATAACAGTAGGGTATAACATATATGTGAAATTTATCATTTTTAACTAAACTATGCACCGTAGGGGCATTTTGGTAATTTCACATAAGCCTAAAAGGTCAATTCTGGAAATCTGAGTTTAAAACTTTTACCTACTCTTAAAATATAAAAAAATTACTGAAAATATCAGTAGGCATCAAACCTTATATGTTTAAAATAGTTTTAATACATACTATGCGTTAAAAACGCTTAAAAAGGCGATTTTGAGCTATTTCCGGGTTTTTAAAGGAAAGCTGATATTTTTATTATCCCAGAAGGCTCAAAATATTTTATTTATCATATTAGACCACTAGAAAAAGGTTTGGTATCAAAAGGATTTGTAAAACTCATTTTATAGGCTAAAAGGGCAAAACCGACAATAACCGAATCAAGCTTAGAACTCTATGTTATGCTCAGCCTAAAAATAAATAAAAATATTCAAAAATCCCAAAATATTATATTTCATCAGTGGGTAAAAATTTTGATATCAAAAATTGGGTTTAGATAGGCTATACGCTAATTACGCCGTTTAATTCATAAAAAGCTTTTCATTTACGCTAATGAGCATAACTCTAAATCTAGACCTCAAACTGATGTCAAATTTTAGGGGCAAGTCTATAATTCAGTAATGAAGGTTTCTATTCTTTTACTTTTCCAAAAATCATGTTTTAAGGTGAAAAGGGCATAATAGTCAACATTTAAGCATTTAACGGAAACATGCAAATGATTTAGATAACTACTGAACCAAGTTGTATAATCACAGAGGGTTATACTAACATGAAACCTGGTCCTAATAAGGCTCTAAGGCATTTCTAAACTATGCTTAAACGGGTCAGAATTGAAAGTCAAAGCAGAAGTCAAATTATGCGACTTTCGGTTCCGAACCGAGCCTAAACTGAAAATTGTCGGGGTGAACATGTTTAGACATGTTCTTACATTAATTACCAAGTTATATTAATGATAAAACAGGTTGCATGGCTTCTACATTGCTAATTATGTGTTAATTTGAAAATAAGCTTTCTGTTGACTTTTTAAGATTAGCTTTGACCCAACAATTAACCTACTTAGAGTGGGAATCAGAGAGTACCATTTTAAGGGTTTATTACCCACATAATTACCAACTCATAGGTATTTTTAATTTGTGATTTGACTGGACAATTATTGATTAATCTCTAAGTCAAACCTTAATTACGACGGTTTGACTTTAAGCTAATTAACTAAGCAAAACTGAATTAAAAAGGGTTAAGGACACTTACAAGGGTCCTATGCACGATTAGGAAGCCTAAGAAAACTTGGTTGCTGAAAAGAGAGCTCCAGAAATAAGCTTGTGAAAGTTTGCAAGTGAATGACACAATGTTGCAAACTTAGGAGTCCTTATATATGAGTTTTGATTCAACAAGATCATGCCAAGCAACTCTACTGATGTTATGAGATCATCACAGGTGCCCCTATTGCATGTTAAACCATTGGAGGAGTCCCTGGTATAAGAAAACAAGCTTTTAAGTCGGTTACAGACCTGAACTGGCAGCTGCCAGGAGTTTTCTGTCACTGTAGTGCTCACGCGGGCCGCGTAGACTCTTAAGGAGTCTTACGCGGGCCGCCTGGCTCCCCAGAACCAGCCAAACAAGTTTCAGCTAATTACAATTTAGCCCCTGGTCCTTTTAAACGTGGTTTTAAGTTTATTTCTTGCACTTTTGGCCCTCTAACTTAACTTTTAAGGGCTCCAAGACATAATTAAACATTGTTAAGTCCTTGGTTAACTTTGTGATCACCCGTAAGCCCCTAGATTTCAACGTTGACGCTTTTAACCCCTCGTATACGAATTTTATCATAACTTTCTCATACGATAACGAAACTTTGTGAAATTTTTATCACACATTCTAGTGAGCATAATTTATCATTACAAAGCTTCGGGTTTGCTAAAAGGTCACTCAGAGGTAAACTTTAAACATGTTGACACATTTAACCCCTGTAGTTCGTAATCTCTCACTTTCTTCCACGATTAGCTTCGTATAATCCATGATTCATTCGTTTAAGGGTATAAACATTATGTAGGGTTATTTACAGGTACATTTATCCATTGTTGACCTTTTGACCCCTTTTATTCACATAGTTTATTTGTTTGTCAACTTTAGTCCCTCTAAATCACTTCTTTACACGTTTAAAGTCCATGACACGTGTTGATATATTATTGGACATAAATTTCCGAGGTGTTACGATTGACGCTAATGGCTTAATTTGAAGAGATAGGATCAGTAAACATTTCCCAAAATCCATTTCAACTTCAGTTAGGGAGGTTATGTAATCATCAAAGTTAGTAGGTTTTTAAACCTAGATGACCTCCTAAGTTGATTATTGGGTTTGTTAGAAGTTTCAGTTTTATGGATTAGATCTTGGTTAGGTTGCTATCATTTTCAGGATTCTAAGTTTGTAAGAGTTGGTGCAGTATGGTGTACAAGAGGTGTAATCGGAGTTAAATTCGTAGTGAAATTTAATGACACTCTTCCCCCCGCCTCTTGTATTCCTTGCAAGTCATAATAAGGACTTTGACTGCTCCCACTGAACTTAGAAATCTTTAGGAACTCAGCATGCTTAGGGTTAATATTTAACGACCAATAAATTCTAATAGAGAAAACAAATTAATGACGTTAGTCGTTGTGATTTCTCTTGTTGAGGATTATGTTAGTTTAGGTAAGAAATCTAAGTGTGCCCACAATTAAGCAACAATGAAACTTTTGTAAGAGTAGCATTAGATTTTAAGGAGACAAGTTTTGATGGAACAGTGTCGTGATGGAGCGGTGTCTTGTACAAGAGGTGCAAATTTAGGTAGTGTAAAATTTTCACTCCCCACCTCTTGCAACTATTGCAAGTTATCATTAAGACACTTAATGCTCCCACTGATCTTTAATATCTCTAGAATGCTACAAGAGAAGTTTCAATAAGCTACGTGACGTGGGAACCTATCACATATACGTTAGACTTTATTTGATTTCTTTAATGTCCAGATATCATAAGAAACTTTAGGGACATTTTTAATAGAAATCTTATTAAGTATATATATGAATAGATTTCTTCTAAGACCGTGTGCCATATGCGACAAAATTTAGATACAAGTTAATAGTCTGTTAAATGATAAATAAATTATGTCTGAATATTCCATTTGGAATAAGTTCCACGAATGTCAATGAATGACTTATGATGGACCCATACTTATTCCTTAAGCCAAGTAATATTTAGGGCTGTAACGTCATGATTTAAAATCACTTAGAATGAGATTAGATGAAAAAATCATCCTCATTAACCATGTCATGATGTCTCATGAATTTTGGTTATAATGGATGAAATTTATAAGTCTCATTTTCCTTTTGTCAAATTCTCATTTGCATGATAACAAAAGTTGTGAAAATGTAAGGTATCATCTAGTTTTATCTTAGTAATGTTTCAATCCAGATATTTAGAACTAATAATATGAGAGTTTAAGGTAAGTGTGACTTTATGTTGACTATGCAAACCTCACAACCTTCATAACATTGCTTAATTATGATACTATATTCTGATTAATCTTCAGAATATATAAGGTATCGAAAAGCGTTGTTAGAAGACTGCTTATTATGGTTCTTATATTCTTAACATTTAATTTTGTCACCAACTCTCATGTTAGTTATTTATTGAGTTCTGGTAAGGAAACGTTTAGAACTAGAGTCAACTAATCATGTGTTAATTAGAATATTAAAATTAGCAGACTTAAATATCATTAGTAAATGACTACCTAATTAACTTATCCAACTGTTCTTTAGAGTAATGGATAGTCTCGTTCCTTATGCCTAGTCTAATGGCATAATTATGCAGTGAGATTTTCCCTTGAAGAACCTTAGAGTTGGGATTTTGTACTTGTATTTTGTCTATGGACCTTAGAACAATCCTCTTTTAAAGTATTAATGGTTGTAAGGTGAATAACATCTTATTTTCCAGTTTCATATATTTATTTCTATGTACATATGTTGCTTATCAACACACTCATTATACTTTGGTACTTTTAAGTGTTATAGTTGATTTATAAGGCATCAAATTGTACAAGTGAAAATCTTAGTATGTAATATACTGGAAAAATGTACTCATTTCCATGCGTAAGCCCTTAACTTTATGGGTCATGGTATTATACATTATAATGTATTCACATATACCACTTAACTTTATAATTTAGAATTTTAAATGAAGGCATGCATCTTAGGAGTTCTAGTGATTATTCCACAATTATAGATTAGTCTTAGGAAAGACTTAATATGGAATAACCTTTTAGTGACATCACTTATTCTTGATTATCATAAGAGACATCATGTTCGATTTATCCTAATCATCATGCCCTACTTTTCTTCTGTATTGCTTTATCAGAAGAGAGCAATAGGATTATCGTGTCTTAAGAGATAATCAAGGATTTAATTTAAGAGCTAATTCTTATAGAAACTTTAAATAAAGCAAAACATATTAGATTTAGGAATTAGAGTGGATGAGATATATATTTATAGAAGAAAATTACAGTGAGTAAAATTATGGGTACTAAAAAATAAGGCAGACGAAATGATCATAAAAAAATAATGAAGGATCATTAATCTAAGGATCATTATGTGAAGAGGTGGTGATATGTCTATTACTAACATCAAAATAATAGACTTATTTAAAGTTCTACTTAAATGAAGACAAATCAGCTTTGGCCAGAAGTGTAATCATTTAAGCATGTGTGCAAAACGATTGTAACAAATCAGCTTTGGCCAGAAATTGAGACAATCACTTTAGTTATGCACTTGTTAAGTATGCTATCTATGAAGGAATTAAATCAGCTTTGGCCAGATATTAAGACATTCATGTTTATGATGCACACTTAACATAGCTTTCGTAATACTTGAACGATAAGTAGATGTATCAAATCAACTTTGGCCAGAAATGATACATCAGAAGCTCATTCAAGTAAAGCCATTTTGGTTTTGTAAAACATTATTTGATCCTTATTAATTAACTAGGTATTTACAAAACCAATCATTTAATTATCACATCAAATAGCCTAAAGAAATGAGGTTGAGATTTCGAGTTAGTCTTAGGTCTCGAGTGAGATCTCGACTCAGTTATGAGATCTCGAATTAGTTATGAGATCTAGAGTGAGGTCTCGAGTCCAGTCTCGACTCATCTTGTAACATTATGAGGTCTCGACTCATTAATGGTCTCGAGTCGCAACCTCAGTGTCTCGAGTCGTAATAATGGTCTCGACTACTGTGTTTTATGAGATCTCGAGTGCTTGATGAGATCTCGAGTCGTAATCATGGTCTCGAGTTGTGAAGATTGAAGCCCTTAGTCGAAACCTCAGTGGTCTCGAGTCGAAACCTTATGGTCTCGAGTCGAAATCGTTGTCTCGAGTTGTAAACATTTGAGAACACTTATGATTTCGAGTTGAGGCCTTGTGGTCTCGAGTCGAGATCTTGGTCTCGGGTCATTAAAAGGTGATCTCGAAACTCATGTTAACAGCTGATTGTGTGATAAGTTTGAAATTCGAATTTTAAGCGATTTGGTATATCTTGTTTCCTGTTTTAAAAGATATTTTATATTTATCCAATGATTTCGAAAATTATATCTAATAACATTAACAGATTTTTCGAAATTTTAAGGGATAAAAATTAATCAAATACAGGAAAAACACCTTCTAATCCTTAATTCATTCCAAAATAAGGGAATTTATTCGAATTTCACTAAGAACATGAAAAACCCTAATGTAAATAAAATCAAAATTCTGGAATCCAAATCTGAATTTTGAGACTTTTAAACATATTTCGGTCATAAATTTACCCGTTTTGATCTCGAGTCACTGATTTAACATTCTTTTTCCGAAAACAATGATTTCGGGTCAAGACTCGAAATCGGCTGATTGTGATTATGAAGTTTGTTCAAAATTTCTGCTATCATGATTTCCGAAACACTGACTCGAAACAGTAACTCGAGAACAGAGTTTCGAATTTTATTAAACTTTGAAAAATTTATGTTTTCCAGATTTCAATCCCAGAATAATGGATACAAAAACAGAACTGATTAATCAACATCTGCTCTGATACCACATGTTGTTCAGTTCTGTTTAGATATAATGGAAAACATAAAACACACCTGATTGCATCAGTACAGGCCAGCAGAGAATCCAGATGGAGACGCAGCAATAAGGTTTGACATGATTGTCAGCTTGATCTGGTTCCTCCTTAGGGTGCAATCTAATGATGGTGATGAAGAAACCGATAAAGGGTAATCGATTGAGGAGAGGAGGTCGATTGATGTTATGAGAGTAATTAGGTTATGTGTCTAACCTTAGAACCTCTACATAAGTCTCCTTATATATGCACCCAAGAGAAAACCCTAATTAGTTAATAAGGGTAATTAGGCCCATCAACAATTACCAACTAATTATTTAATAGGTTGTTATATATTTTGATCCATATAATGTAAATGATTATAATGGCTACTAGATTAAATATAATATAGAAATATATTTAATCTTACATATTGTTGTATTGGTATATATTGATGACATAGTACTAACCAAAAACAATGAGTTGAAATTGATAATGTCAAAACGTTACTTCAAAATGATTTTTTAATAAAGGATCCATGAAACTAAGGTTTTTCATAGGAATAGAAATAATAAAAAAAAAATCATGAAGGGGTCTATCATACTCAAAGAAAGTGTTATATGGACTTATTAAATGAGTATGAGTTGAGTACAAGTAAACCTGTAAATTGTTTTATTGAACAAAATTATGTGATTAGTAACTTATATGATAAAAATGATTATGTTTTAACTAATATTGTTGAGTATTAAAAGTTAGAAGGTAAGTTAATGAGGTTACTAAGGTATTTAAAAAAGGCATCGTGGTTTGGTTTAATGTTTAAAAGAGGTGCATATTTTCAATTTTGTGGTTATGTTGATTCTGATTGGGCAAAGTGCAATATAAGCGGGTTTTTTTTTTTTTTTTTTGAAGTTCTCTTATATCTTGGAAGAGTAAAAAAATGAAGTGTGGTGTCTAGGTCTTTTGTAGAAGCAGAATACAAGTCTGTGTTCTACTTCTTATGAAATCCTATGGTTGATTAATGTTCGAAGAAAGTTAAAAGTTGAGGTGAATTTACCAGTTCAGTTGTGTTGTGACAATAGTGCAACTATTTCTATAGCTGCAAATTCGGTATTCCATGATCATACCAAACATCTTGAGGTGAATCTATTTTTTATTTGTGAAAAAGTTGTTGGTGTTATAAGTACCAAAGGTGTTCATTCTTCAAACCAACTAGTATTCCGCACCCCCGCGTTGCGGCGGGGGCGAACACTAATGTCACACTACTGCCAGCAATCATCGACACTAAAGTTACAGCGTGTTAATGCAAAGAAATTAAACCGAAACGTAAAACATAGAATAAAATAACTAAGTTGATCTAGGACTTGCGCGTTACGATAAACCTGCGTCTATTTTTTTCCGTTTGACAGGTTCATCGTAATCTATATATAATATATATCATTACCACTATACAAACCATAATGCATACATTACAACAACCAATGCATCAATATGTTGCAAATTATATTTATACACAATTTTGGCTAAATTAATTAGATTATTATAAATAATAATAATTTACAAATAAAACAACACAACTTTAAATGGATCAAACCGATTGAATTTGGTAAGATAATGAAACCATTATTTGATTATGGTACAACCATTTAAGCACAATTTACAACCATACATACATACAAATATATTGAATTTGGTAAGATAATGAAACCATTATTTGATTAAGGTACAACAACTTAAGCTCATTTACAACCATAAATTGCATACAAATGTTTAAAAATAATAGTATATAAATAAGGTACAACAACTTAAGCTCAATTTACAACTACAAATGCATACAAATGTTACAAAGTAATAGTATATAATTTAGTAGACATCTTTACTAAAGGGTTACATTCTTAGCAACATATTCTATATTAGAACCGTTACTGATACACAGATTGCGACGCACTTGTTTTTATTGTACCAGTACCGTGACGAACGAAACTGATTCCTTACCAAGAATATCGATACCACGTGGATTTCGACTAAACGATATCGATGTTCTTGTCGGTACTATTAGAACCGTTACTGATACACAGATTGCGACGTGCTTGTTTTTATTTATTTAAATATATGTCTCGTTGATAATGAAGTTTTATTCACAACAAAGTGTTTTTGGGATCGTAAGTTATAGCGAGTGTGGGTATGGTACAGAAACCGTGACCAACCAAACTAATACTGTCTCAACAATATCGGTATCACGGCGATTCCACCCGAACAATATTAGTACCGGTATCAATACAATGTGAGTTGTTAGTAATATTCGTTTTTACAATTTGCATCAATGTAAAACATGTATCGTCATCCTTTTAGGTATATAATGACTCTTTCTATTGCTATACTGATGTCGACTGAATTCCCGCTGCAACGCGCAGGGACTCTTCCTAGTTGAAATATAAAATTGAAAGGGGCTAAGGGGGATATAAGTACATTAGCTTTAGCTTTATATTTGTTATTGTTAATTTATAAATGTTAATAAAATAATAATTGTGTTATGTTATAAACGAGGGTTTTGGCTTATTGCGTGGAAGTGTTATTGCTAGGCTTCATCTAGGTGTTGGGCTTGTTCTATTGTGGTAGATGGGCTTTGGGAGATGTCTTCGGGAGTTGTCATGGGCCAAGGCTCTCATCGCGTGGTTTCAAGAATATAAGCCAGGAATATCTAGCTTAATCATTCAAGAGTTACAATCTCATGTCTTTCATGAGATTGTGCGGTTTTGTATAGTTTTTGTACAGTGTTCATCATATTGATGATCATCTGGGTTATCGTTGTAAGTTTTGTAAACGTTTGTTTCGTTGATTTTTTGGGAATAACTTCTTCGGTTTGGGTAGCCTTTTCCTTTTGAACTTTCTCTTCTGGTTGCTAAAACGAACATACACAATAATTTTACTACTTTTCATACAAATTTAGAAACTATGTAGATTTTTTATATTTAAATAAGTTCATGACTTAGAGCACCCACAATGTGGGCATTTTATTCGCCTGGCTCTTACGTGGCTTGGTCCGCGGACCACCTCCCTTGTCCGATAACATTGTAGGCCTGGTCCGATCCTTGCCAAGTTTGGCAGTCCGGACCTCTAACGGACTTCTTGGGTGGGCCCCATCAATCCCAACGACTATATTAAACTTGATTTTGTAATTATATTTTAAATTAAACTCTTATATCTAACACCATTTACATAATCTCATTTCAACCAATTCTCCCCAATCCATTACACAAATTCTCTCCTGTTCTTTTGAAATAGTGGATGATAGTATTTGTTTTCAAGATTTGCTGAATGATACCACAAACAAAACTAACCCGAATCAAGACAGCTAAGACTGTGGGGTATGGTGGGCTTGGGTTGGGGCATGGGTTGGGGCATTTGTTGACACGTGGAATGGGAAAAAAATGGGAAAAAAAACTCACGCCCATGGGGTATGGTGGGGCTTGAGTTGGGAGCTTGGGTTGGGGGCATGAGTTGACACATAGCCATTGAGAGTCTGCCATGTCACATTGCTAGCCCGCCTCACGCCCGGCTTCAAACCCACGAAAAAGGGGCCACGCCCAAACCCATGCCCACCCGGGGTGGTGGCTTGGGCGTTTTCAGCCCACCCACGCCCAAACCCCCGCCCCATACCCCGCAGTCTAAGGTCTTCGATTTATTTTAAGGGAGTGCTTTTAATTTTAGGCTAATATTAATTTATCTTACGTGTTTTTCTAAATTTTAGGGATATTTTTATGTATCTTCCTATACTAATAAATGAAAATCTTTTTGTACACGTGTCATTCTCTGATGTCTCCTCCCTTTTAATAATAGTATTACATATTAATTTTATACACAAAATATAATATAATATTAATTAATATAGTTAGAGATAAACGTCTAAATTCAAATTTAATTAATAATTATCTATAACAAATATAAATGTATCAAATAATATAATAAGTATAATATTATTTAATATAGTTAGAGATCAAACGTATAATTTCAAATTTAATTAATAATAAATTACTTTTTAAGTCCCTATGTTTTAGTGATTTTAACCACTTGAATCCAAAATCAAAAACTTTAACACCTTTAGTCTCTAACCGCTCATTCACACCCTCTGTAAAAAAAATTCAAAAAACCTTTTGTAAGGTTGAGTTCTCTAAGTTCTCACAACTCGTAGAAGTTTTCATTTTACCCTAACCATATATATTTGTTAAGATAAAATATATTATTTGGATATAAACAATAATTACTAATAAAGTATCAAATCACATGTACAAGTAACGAAAATATAACTGTTCTTTTGTTTTACTAATTTATCTAAATAAGTCATTTCATTAATAATGATTATATACAAGTTTATAATTTACATTATTCGTCATACAACCCGTGTATTACACGGGGTTGTAAACTAGTGTTTTTAATATTTCAAAATATAATATTACTAGGTTATAACCCCGTGTATTTACACGGGTTGAGTAAATAAATTTATATACTAAATAATAAAACATTATATCTTTAAAAACTTCCTTCATTGCACGGGTTGAATAAATATAATTTTATATATTAAATAATAAAAAGTTATATATATAAGAACCATATTGTACGGGTTGAATTAATGTAATTTTATATACCAAATAAAAAATTATATCTTTAAAACAACATGTATTACACGGGTTGAATAAATGTAATATTGTTTACCAAATAATAAAATAATACATCTTTAAAAAACCTCATTTATTACACGGGTTGAATAAATGCAATTTTATATACCAAATAATAAAAAAGTTAGTAAATGTAATTTTGTATAGTGAAAATAAAAATATTTAATATATTAATACAAAGTTTGGTTTTCGTGATAAATAATTTGTTTTATTTAAAATGTTTTAAATTAACAATTTACAATTTTGGATAATATTTTATTAGAAAAATAGAAGACTGGTATTCGAAATTTAAAGTAGGATAAAATTTAATATTAGTTCATTATTCATTTAGTTATTTAATTAATATAAGATAAGTTTGTAAATGAGGCAACAAAATCATAAATAAATACCTACGACATGGGTCACACATTAATGTTTTATTATATAGTATAGTATAGATGTTAATTACATAGTTAGTCCCTGTGGTTTGCACAAAGTAACATACTTAGGTACTAATAGTTTAAAATCACATTCTATGGTATTAACTTTTCATTTTGTAACGTTTGGAGGTATTAACATTATTTGTAGGTTTAAAATCATATTCTATTAGTACCTAAGTATGTTATTTTGTGCAAACCACAGGGACTAACTATGTTAATACCCTAGAAGTTAATACCTCCAAACGTTACAAAATGAAAAGTTAATACCCTAGAAGGTGATTTTAAACTATTAGTACCTAAATATGTTATTTTGTGCAAACCACAGGGACTAACTTTGTAATTAACTATATTTGAGTTAATTACATAGTTAGTCCCTGTGGTTTGCACAAAGTAACATACTTAGGTACTAATAGTTTAAAATCACATTCTAGGGTATTAACTTTTCATTTTTTAACGTTTGGGGGTATTAACGTTATTTGTAGGCTTAAAATCACATTCTATTAGTATCTAAGTATGTTATTTTGTGCAAACCACAGGGACTACCTATGTTAATACCCTAGAAGTTAATACCTCTAAATGTTACAAAATGAAAAGTTAATACCCTAGAAGGTGATTTTAAACTATTAGTACCTAAGTATGTTATTTTGTGCAAACCACAGGGACTAACTATGTAATTAACTCTTATTTAAATAAATAATATTATAAATGAGAAGGAGATTAAACTAAATAATAATTATTCATAATAAATTAAACTAAATAATATTTAACAGGAGGATTATCTATAATTAATTAGAAAAGATTAAACTAAAATAATACTTATTTATAAAACATGGACTAATATGATGACAAGTGTCCCCGAAATGGTTTCTTTTATTATATAGTATAGATGTGTTTTTTAATTAAGAAGTATTTTATATGTTTAATTTAATATTATTAACTCATTAATTTAATTACATATTATTATTTATTTTTTAAACAAAAAAATTAATATAAATTATGGAAATATATAATTAATTGTAAAAATAGGTGAGATGCGGAGGGTGACGTGGAGGTTTGTACATTGTGTGAAAAGGTGGAGATTTGTAAATCTATCTAGTTGATGCCCCGTCCGCGTTGCGGGGCGATGGCCGAATAATTCTCAATCAATTAAAAAAACACTATTATAGTTTTGTTAGGAAAAAAAACTAAAACGATGACAAGACCGTAGTTCTGAGCTCAGGGCAAAACTGTAGTTTGTCAGGATTAATGAGCGAGTGTTAGGCAGCTCATTGACATGGAAAAAAATTAAATCCAGTCAACCAATTAAAAAAAACACTTTTATAGTTTTGCTAAAAAAACTAAAACGATAGCAATACTGTAATTTGAACTGAAGGCAAAGTTGTATTTGTTGAGTTGGGTAAAATCGTAATTTGCCAAAAGTTAAAATGATGGCAATACCATAAATTTAAACCAGAGACAAAATCGTAATATAATTTTGCAATAAGGACAAAATCATAATTTTAAGCTGGGGACAAAACTATATTTTTAATTTGAACTGAGGGGAATATCGTAATTTTGAATTGGGGGGCAAAAGCATACTTTTTTTTTTGAACAGGGCAATAACATAATTTTAAACTGAAGGCGAAATCATAATTTTTGAAACGGGGCGAAAATGCAAAATCGTCAGTTTTAGTTTGGGAGAAAAGCAAAAATTTATTTTGAACTGGGGCAAAAAATATAATTGTAATATGGGGATAAAATCATAATTTTGAACCGGGGGTAAAATCGTAATTTTGAGCGAGGGAAAAAAAAACAGAATTTTATTTTGAAGTGGGGGCAAAACCGGAAAAATATTTTAAATTAAGGACGAAACCGTAATTTTAAAACGAATATAAAACAATAAAATGGTTGGTCCAATGGGGGAGTGCCAGACAGCTGGCTGGCACTGCCTGGCACTATTCCCCCATTCGGGTTTTGTATGTATAGGAAATGTGACGCTTTGTACATTGTGTGCACTCTTACGTTGATGAAACTCATGTATTATTCAAAAACTTTTGGTTTTAAATTTGATTAAATATTAAACTTACATTTGAGATGCAAACATATTTCAAAAATCCATTTGCTAAACGATGTGTCATCAATTATCAGAAACAATAAAAATAAATAATGGTACCAAGTCTAATAATACCGATATTGGTACCGATCTTGTTCGCCCTCTCGCACCTGTATAACCTACGATACCATAAAACTACTATATCCTGAAGAAAAAAAGGTACGTGATTCAGTTAAATTGAATCAATTGGTTTTTAGTTCTTAAAATTTGTAACATAAGTGCTCGATCTGCATCATCATGGAGCCAACCAATAATATTTGACATCTTTTGAATTAAACTTTCTTGGAATCACAGATAAAGGGTAAATACGTCACGATGACGGTATATTCAAGATTTTATGAAATGTTTTATTATATTACTAAAGTAATGAAAAGAGTAAACGATGTTACTTTATAAAAAAAGTAAATGTTGAGGAAGTTTTGAATACATGTACATTTATGCTTGAATCACCTATAAATTACTATTTACAAACCGATTATGAGAAAAATTTATATCTAGACGTAGAAAAAAATAAGCACAAACCTTATAATTTACACAAAAATATAAAAGATCACATTACCACTAGAAACAACTATAAAAATGCTACGTAACAACCTATGCAGTTAATCTCGGTTACCGATATCTTGGTTATCGGACCTCCACAATAATATCGGTAATAATCTCGGTCCCGATTATATCGCGATATATACCAATATCCCACCGCGATAACCGATATCTCAAATATCGGTCCTTGACCAATATCCGATATTTTTTCCGCATTAACTGCATAGGTAACAACTATTTGTTGAAACTAGACCGGGTTAGGTTCCAACCAGATTCCTAACGATTATAAACAAAACCGATTACCTCCCTACAGGTCGGGTCATGTTCAAACCGGTTTATGTCAACCCGGTTTTAATACTGGTTTCTGGTCGGGTTAAAACCCGGTTTTGATGTGCACCTCCAAGAGCTTTTAAATTCCGAGCCATATCTTTCTGCTTTCAACCGATGGCCCAAGTCCTTTTTGGTTCATTTCAGCCCACGAAGTCATTTAGTTCACTCGATTTTCATTCCAATGGCCCAACCCAAGATCAGTTAATAATTCAAACTATTTCAAGCTCAAATGCATTTTCTCTTCCCGACTCCCGTTTCCTTATTTTTTTTCTAAAATTAATTTTAGTGAAATAGTGCATTAATTTATATCAAGACATAGTGGATAAACACCGTATCTCTTTTTTCAAAAATATTATTTATGAAAAGTAAAAAAAAAACAAAAAAAAAAAAAATTAACCAATGTCACATTATACGGTGCAAATTGTAAAAAAATTAAAGTGTATATAGTAGAAATATATATTTTAGTTGATTACCCATATAGCCCCCCAACATTTATACAATCTTAGTACGTAGGTGCCTTCAATGTCGTTATACTTGACAGAAAAATCTAATCATAAAGTTGATAGAAGTGACTGAATACAAAAGATTCGTTTTTCGACTAAAATGATACAAAAATAAAGTTCAATAACAAATCTTAAAAGAGATTCTTTTTGGGTTGAAAGGATATGTAAACCATTTGGACTCCAACAACATTTATGGACTTGATGAATAAGATATGTAAACCGTATCTGGACAAATTTGTAATTGTCTTTATAGACGATATACTTATTTATTCCAAGACCATACTACGCAACTACATGTACTTTTAACACTATTGAGAAGATAGATGCTTTATGCTAAATTCTCTAAGTGTGAATTCTGGTTGCAAGAAGTGCAAATTTTAGGATATGTAAATATATATTCAATTCAAGGCACCATATGATGTATTGAGAACATCATATTCAAATCAATTTCAACAAGCACTTCATCTGTTTAGAACAATAGTAGACTTGTTTGGTATTCACCTTCATTGAATCGTTTGTTTGGTTACGACACCTTGTGGTGGCGTTTTCACTAACTTAAGCTTGAGCTAATCTCGTTTGCACACCCGATGTGCGGATTTTTTTTTTTATAAAACCCACCTTGTTGGTTCATTGTCATAAAGCAGTCTTAATACAATTGTGTGTTAAGATAAGGGTACACAAATTCATGTTATATTCCGGTGTACCTCTAACAGTTCTTTCATCATTGATCGAAAATTATATGATATTCATTTGTTCTTTCATCATCAATTGAAAATCCTGTGAGATTTATTTGCAATGAATATTCAAATTTACTTCATTGAGCCTATCATTTGATTACGAACACGGTGAACTTGTTCGGTCACCGCAATTATTGAACTATTTCGATCATTATGACACCTTGCGGCGTCAGTATAAACTTGTAGCTTGGGCTAATCATGATCATACGGATCATGCAAAACTACGTATGCCTTTCGTTTGACTCATCATTGAAAGTAGTCTTAATGTAACTATGTATTAAGACAACGATACACTAATTTCTGTTGTATTTTAATGTATCCTTGCCATTCAATAATGTCAACACACTTATTTTTCCTCATGTTATGGTTCGATAATTGACAAATCATTTTCGTGCTCCTATTTCATTTGAGCTTGTTGATTCCAAGCCTCCCTTAATTGATGACCAAAGCAAGTTTTCCTTTGATAGTGAATTCTGTTGTTTCTAAAAGTCATTCGCAAATTGTAAACATTCGATTGGATATCTATTGGTCATAATCCCTCTTTTGGTATGACCCATGTAAACTTAGTCACCCTGGTGATTATATCATTACACCTCGTTCGCTTGGCACCGATTTCTGGAACTAATTCAGTTGAACCGTTGGGTTCTTATTGTTGTAAAATGTCCTCGTATTCACAAAATTTGAACATGTCTTGATTCAATTACAGTGTCATTTACCTTAATACTATTTGTATTGATCAACGCGTGACATAACTCTAAGATGACATCATAGTCTAAATTTCGGGGACGAAATTTCTTTAACAGGGGAGAGAATGTGAAAACATAAATTTTTGATCGATCCACAAGTGCATAACAAACGTTACAATGACGATAATTAACGTTGTAACAACTCCCAAAATACCCTAGAAAGAACCGTAATCGAAACCCCGAACATGCATGACGAAACCCAACGCGAAAAATGAAGAATCTGAATCCTGTCATCCCAGGCGCCACACGGGGGATACCCCTACATCTCCTGCAACACGCGGGGGAGTACCAGGCCACATGGTACCGTTTCGCAACAAGTGGCAAAGCTATACAGATGACGAGGCTGACCTAGCCCTAATAGGTAGCTGTCGAGCCACGTAGGGGAGTCCCTGATCCTCCCACGACGCGCGAGGAAAACCCAGGTAGGCTATATAAGGGCAGGCGTGGGAGAATTCTCAGTGCACCTGTTCGATTTATATATCGACACTCCTTCTCTCTCGTTCTGCTGTCCAAATAACCAAACCCCTAAACCTCGAAACTCTGCTCCGTAGAAAGCGTGCTAACCCTAATCACTGTTACGATACACTGTCTAATCGATCTGAAACCAAATCAACGGATGTTAAAGTGCTGCCTGAATAAGGCTATACTTTGTCATCTACATTGAGGTTTTGATCTCGTGATTATCGTTAAAGTTTGAATTGGGTTAATAAACTAATACATGTTGCATTGTGTGTTTAATTAGGAACCTAAGACTTCTATTACTGAAAACCTTAAATCTGCAAAGTGAGTCATTCTCTTTTATCAAATGTTTTCAAAACCCTGAATGTTTTCCAGTTGTTTCTTATATTACAGTGATTAAGTCTTTGTATTCTAACTGGGAAACTACTATTGGTATGTGGGGTTTTGTATACATTACTTGTTATGCATCACTATTAGACTATGGGTTAGCCAATGAGTGATATGACCATAGTCACAGGAACTGCCACCAAGTGATAAATCCTATTTAAAATAATTTCTTTACTATTGGACAATGAGTTAACGAATAGTAGTTTGGTAAGATAAACAAATGTAAAAACCCTTAATGCTGTAATTATAAGAATGTGTCTTTTTAGAAGTTTGAATGAACACGCCAGTATTTTTTGTTGATCAAATGTTTTTAAAATGCGCTTCAGGTGATTTACTATGAAGAAAAGGAAAAGTGTTGTAACACCTCGAAAATATTAAACTATATATGTGTGTATACATATATAATTAATAATATTTATAATAAAATAATAAAAATAAAACTAGGAATAATTAACCTAGTTAAATATATGTTATAGAAAGATAGGGAATCAAAGAATTCTAACCATTTTATGTATCTTGAAAACTAGAGGGACTAAAATCGACATTCTTGAAAGTCATTTTATTAAAACAAGATATGTTTAAAACACACACACTTGGTGTGTGTAATCCCCTAGTCGACCAAAACACAGGGCAAGAACAGAGTTCATCCATTAAACCCTAAACTCACTCAATTCTCACAAAAATCAAAGAACGAAACAAAATTGAACTCGATTCAAAGCTAAATTCGTGATCATCATAGTTAGTAGATCACAAGGTATGTTTAATTTTGAGATTTGGTGATGTTTTGATTTCTTATGAACTCCCATAATTGAAATTCTTGTATGAAAGTTTGATGTTATGGCATAATTGATGTGAATACAAGTCTAGGGACAAGCCCTAGATAAAAATTAGTAAAGTTGTATCATACTTTAGAGGATTGATGAGTTATCATATATGTAGTATATGGTTTTTTGAGAAAAGGATGAACACTTGGATTAAAGTGATGAATTGGTGGTATTTGATTGTTAAGACACCATTCTAGATGTTCTTTGTGCATATGAGACATCTAATTTAGACTATGATGATTTAACATGGTTAGAAATATTAATCATGAACATGTTAGTATTAGTATACTAATTTCGCCCACAAGGTGTTCGACAAAATGCTTAAATGAATTTGAAATAAGTGAGAAATATGAAAGAATCACTTAATTGATTAGCTAGAATCATTGTGTGTCGAATCTTGAAATATGAGTTCTAAGTGATATGTTCGAATTGAATTCTATAGGAAATTTGGGTGGATCATCAAGTAATCAAGGCGGAGCGGATAATCGTTTAAAGGGAAAGCTTTAAAGGTACGCAGCTATATGCTTCGTAGATTGTCGTTAATGTTCTTATGTTTAATTACGATAAATGCTAAGTGAAATATTATGAAGTTTGGTTAACATTGAATACGGTGGATTCCGTATGAATAAACCAAATGGAATAATTAAAGCCTAACGACAAGTTAGGATGTATATATAAAGTGATGGATTTCACTATATTGGATAATCGGGTCAAAATGACTCGAATAACGAATGTTTGGTAGCACAAAAGCGATGGATTTCGCTAGTAAAACCAAACGGGTCAAAACAACTAAAGTTATGATATTTTGGTTGTATAAAAGCGATGGACATCGTTAAAAGACCGAATGGGTCAATTAAGAGTCTTGATGCAAACCAGAAAGGTTTCATACTAACTGACTCCAAAATCATACCCCGCTATGGGTAAAAAGTCATAATATGCATTGTCCGAGAAGAGGAAATGCAGGTCTAAAGTCAAAAACTCAGGTTGAGTTTGACTAAAATTTTAATATTTCGTAGAAAGGAAATTGGAAAATGAAGGTTCGACTAGTTGTAGTCGAAAGGGGGTCAAATAAGTATCGTGCTTATTCCATAACGGACGCATAAAGTTATGATTAACGCCTTACGAATAGGAAATATTCATTGTTGTAAATGTTAGTGTAAAAATGAAAGCTATTTTGACAATAGTTATGTTTAAAACATAAACAGGTCAAATAAGTTGAAATTATTATAACCCGAGGGCTTAAATTTAAGAAATTTGTTCATTCAGATGTTGGATTTTGATTCTATATTATAGAGGATCGAATTACGGTCACGTAGGAAGAAACGTGACTCAATCCGGATCAATAACGAGTGAGTTATGGTCATTTTTGTAAAAACTATTTGAGCTGAATAAATGCAGGTCTGCGTTAGAAACCTTCTGTCGAAACAGGTGTCTCACGCCCCGCGACAAAGAAGGGGCAGTCGGTCGCGGCCCGCCAGAGCACGTCGTGGCACGCGACAGAAATAATGAACTCTGTCGCGGCACGCGACAAGCCCCCAAACCTGCAAAACTTTGTTTTTGAGGTGTTTTGATCATGGAAACTTGTTAAAACACATTCTAAACTCTCATAACGAATATTTTGATGAATTTTTGGTTATAGGTTATTGAAACAAACTGTCAGATGAAGATCAAGCGCACACGGGGATCGAACACACAAACTACAAAGCTTCCGCTAATATAATAGCTTCTTTTGTAACCAAACTTATGTAAAACTATTATAACCATCTTTTGGGATGTTTAAACTTTTGTAACTACTGTTTGAAGAATTTGGATTCTATGTAAACGTTGTTTCATAAATGATTTTGAAAAATGACATTTAAAAATGCATTATCTATTATATGAAATAACCAATAAATGTAAGGGTCTTACAAGTTGGTAGTCAGAACCTCAAGTTTAGATGAAGTGTGTTCGGTTCAAAGCTTGATCGAGACATCCGCTAAGAATTAATTATAAATAAGTCTAGACTGAAAGATTTAAATAAAGTAAAAGAGGTAAAAAGTGTATGGGAGGGGTGTATTACCCACTTATTTAAGCTTGAGTGCCTCATAACACTTTTCCTTCTCTTTCCAGTAAATCACCTGAAACGCGTTTTAAAAACATTTGATCAGCGGAAAATACTGGTGTGTTCATTCATATTGTACAAAAACACATTGTTATAATTAGAGCATTAAGGGTTTTTACATTTGTTTTTATCTTTCAATTACTCAACTCCATATTTGTCACTCGGTGGCAGTTCCTGTGACTATGGTCATATCACTATTGACCCTCAATTGTCCAATAGCAAAACTTATCAAGTAGTGTATACAAAACCGTACATACCGGCAGTAATTTCTGAATACAAAAACTTAATTACTGTAAATATAACTGAAAAACATTTAGGGTTTTGAAAGCATTTAATAAATGACAATGACTCACTTTGCAGATTTAGGGTTTTCAGTAATAGCCTTCTGGTCTAAGTCTTGGGTTCCTAATTAAACACACAATGCAACATGTATTAGTGTATTAACCCAATTCAAACTTTAACGATAATCTCGAGATCAAAACCTCAACGCAGATGACAAAGTATAGCCTTATTCAGGTAGCACATTAACATCCGTTCATTTGGTTTCAGATTAATCGGGCAGGGTATCATACTAGTGATCTGGGTTAGCACGCCGATTACGGAGCAGAGTTTTAGGGGTTTAGGGGCTTTGGGTATAATAACAGTACTTCGAGAGAGAAAGAAAAGAATTGAACGAGTTTGAATGTCCAATTCTCGTCCAATTTATAGCTGAAGTTCAACCTCGTCGCGTTGCGCGACCAGATTTCTGTTTCACCTTCGTGTAACGCGAAGGGGTAGTCTAGGGCATAGGTGGCATGAGCCACCACGTAGGCATGCCACATGGTTTCCACGTGGTGCTACGTGTCTTCTGGCTAACAAGAAGGCGCTGCGTCACGCGACCGCACTTCCTTATCACCGTCGCGTAGCGCGACGTGACCCAAAACTGGGTTTTCTCGTTTTTCGTTCTGGTTTCCATAAGGCGCGTTCTAGATCTCGATTATGATTCGTTATGTGGCCTTTTCGAGGGTTGTTATAATAATTTTAATAAACACCGGTACCACTTGTATCTGCTCACGACTCCCTCCCAGGGTAGGGTCGCGGTTGTGACAAAGATGGTCGAGCGTGCGATGGTCCCTAAAATAGAACTACACAACTTTATGCATTAAGACACACAGTTCCTCGTCTGACAATCGAGACCTTGTTTTCTATGGTAAAGTTTAGTTAATAAAGTATCAAGAGGTAAGTATATCCCAAACACCCCTTTTCTTATCATTGATTACAAACTATTTTATTTATCTCTGTATTCTATTTTTGAGCCATTTTTGACCCTTTACATTTCGTTTGACTAGACGTTGACGAAGACTCAGTACTAAGAGTCGCTATATCCTTAGACGACCTTGGTATCTTACCATCACTATATTACACCAACGATGGGTGCAATTGCCCAACGTGATGTGTATTGTGATAGTATTTTATCGTGTTTTTACGAATATTAAAACTTGAATTAGTGTATAAAACGGCTAAATATATACCACATATTATATATACAACACGATGCACCACCTGCGTAACACGAAAAAGTAAGATTAATTTCAAAATCTACAAGATATTATAATTTTACAACAAAAACAAACCTGTAATATGAAAATTTTGTAGGGTATTTGTTATAGAAGAGCTTTCAGAGATGGTTAGGAAGCAATGGGTAGGTAGCTGAGACTCATGAGCATCCAAAAATAAAATTTGATCAAGACGTTAGGGGGGGGGGGGGGGCATTTTTTGATGGAGATGGAGGCTGCTTTAACGAGGAAATGATTCGGAAGGTGAAGTGATTCCATTATGAGTGTTTGGATGAAAAATATGCACTGCTTATCTACTTGTTTTTTTAGGTGAAATGACGTGTTTGCTTGCTTTTATACTTGTTTTAGGGTGAAATTTGCTTTTTTGATAAAGTAGTTGATGGTTTATCTACTTGTTTTTTTTTGGTGAAATGACTTGTTTGCTTGCTTTTATACTTGTTTTTGGGTGAAATTTGCTTATTTTGATAAAGTAGTTGATGGTTTATGTCAAACTAATCTCTTTTTTTTTTTGGGAAAGGGATTCAACATTACAAGTTTAGCCTTGGATTAAATAACTTGTTTTCAATAAGCAATCCCAACACCTCCTAGATAGGTTAAAAGAGGGAGTGATAGATTATAAGTATTTGCACCTCCTAATGTGAAACTGACTTTAAACTACAAACCTAAGAATTTTTGGAATGTTATTGGACTCTTAGAGGACTTGTTTGTGAGCTGAAGAACCCTTCGAACTAGAACCAGAGCTAAGGAGTTGATGTTGTGCTCACCCAGCAACAAAATCAACTTAAAACCAATCATGCGTATTCAACTTAGCGATGGTTTTTATTTTATTTAAACCACTGGTTGCTTCCCGTGAAGCGCCGCGTTTAATGATCCTTGGCTAGATCCAAATTTATGTTAATAAGGTGGTTTCTCCTCTATTCGTTTTTAAGTCGTTCTAGTTAATTTAATTCGTATACCGTCAGGTGGGAAATGTTTGACAATAGAACTTAGAAAAAAATTGAAAATTTAGGACGAGTCGGGCCACCATGATTTATACTTACTACACCAAATTTGATATGCGTGATGAAGTGAAAGAGGAGATCATTTTTGTTGGTTGAACTTTGATATTGTTTCTTAGGAGGCTGCCTCTTTATTTTTAAGATTGAGTAGTCCAGTTGTGATACTCATGATTCACATATTACGGTCCGCATAACTTATTCTTAGTCTGATATATGTTTATGTGAAGTTTTGGGCTTTTCTGGCCATACGGTTGTCTTTTAGTTCGATAAGGGGACCACCACTTTTTCTTGTCTTGAGGAGACCACTATTTTGTCCTAACTTGAGGATCAGGTACAGAGCCTGCTTTGCAGGCACGACGCATATCTTGAGCTGCAACTTGACATTTTCTTGATTTTCTTTGTTTTTCTCTTCTTTTGTCATTTTGTGGCCTGGTCGTCTTGTAAATTAAAAGTAAACAAATATAGAACTAATTTACCAAAATCTACAAGAAAACAATCTAAAAATTTGCTATAAATGTTTTGGAAAACATGTTTAACTATATGTATGTGTAAAAAAGTTAAGAACTACGTATAAGAATCATGTAAAAAAGTTAAGGACTACACATCAGCCATCACCACCACTTTGTCTTGTCTTGAGGATCAGGCACAAGGCGTCTTGAGCTACAATTTGACGATTATTGTTTGTTTGTTTGTTAACTTTGTTGTTTTTATTGCTAATTAAAGAAGGAGAAGATTTACCATAATGTGATTAATGTCACTAACCATTTGATATTGTTAAATCTACTCAAGGCCCATGTGATCGTCAGATTTACAATCTATATTATCCATCCTTGTTAAGTTTCAACAGTTGATTTGAGCTTCTCCCTAAGGGTTATCATTTGTTTCAATGCAAAAAAGCCTGTAGAGATGTTTGTGGGTCCCCACATCATAAGATCGGTTGCATTCGTGTTCTCTTTTATGAACTCTAGTATAGTTGGTGGCTATAGATAAATCTTGTTATGGTTTTGGCTTTTATAATCACAACATTAATCCATGCAAGTGTTTTTAACTCTGTAAAAAGAAATTCTATGGAGTGAACAACACATGGTGTCCAAGAAACTGTCGGATGACTCTTAATAACACTTGTTATTACACCATAGTAAAACTCTTCACCATTAGAGAAAATCTGAAAAACACTTGCACTCCTACATTCTCACCTTTAACAATCAATTTTTGATCTGATTGGATCTTATAATCACTGAAGTTGTCAAGGACAAGTGATATACCCTTGCAAAAAATAGACACAGTAATGGATCTTTCAATGTTCTCACCCTCAGACAAGTACTCGTGTAATAAAATAGAACAACCATCGCTTTTCCCATCTTCTACTTGATTCTCAATTTTTGTTATATCTCGATCTAATTCCTGCGTTGAGGGTGGATTTCTTTGCCAAAACAGATCCAAAGGCACCACCTCTTTTCTTATAAGCTACAAACTGTGACATAACATAGGTCTGGACTGAATCCGTCGCATTTTTAAAAAATCCCGGCTCACATAAAGTGTTGTTGTATACAGTTTGAGTTACGCGAACGCATCATCTATCATATTCCACAAACTGATATGGTTTTTAGCTTTTTTCACTTCTTTCTTGGCCATGTAAATGGCTGCACTGATTTGTCCTAGATTTGTATCTTTTTGTGGGAGGTTGTAGATATTCAAAAACAGTCATGTGATCGAGACAATCGCAGTAATTTCCACCCAAAAAGACTCATTTAGAATGGCAGCTCTTGTAGCAACACCATTGTCAGATTTACAATCTATATTATCCACCCCTGTTAAGGTTTTAACAGTTGATTTGAGCTTCTCCCTTAGGGTAAGCATTTGTTTCAATGCAAAAAAGTCTGTAGAGATGTTTGTGGGTCCCTACATCACAAGATCGGTTGCATTTGTGTTCTCCTTTACGAACTCTAGTATAGTTGGGTGGCTATACATAAATCTTGATATGGTTTTGGCTTTTTTAATCACAACATCAATCCATGCTAGTGTTTTTAACTCTGTAAAAAGAAATTCTATGGAGTGAACGACACAAGGTGTCCAAGATATTGTCGGATGACTCTTAATAACACTTATCATTACACCACGGTAAAACTCTCTACCATTGCCACTCCTACATTCTCGAGTACACCTTTAACTAAATCAACCAATTCTTTTGAAAGCATCTTTTTGTGATTCAGTAACTTTTATACCGTCTTGAACAGCCAGATTTATGATGTGTGTAACACATCAACTCTAGAAAAAAAATCCCGTCATAAATCGGTTTAAATTTTAATTTTAAATGCATTACCGAAACCGTATTTTGAGGTGTTATCAAAAGTTATTGAAAAAACCTTCACTTGTAGGCGAACAAAGTAGCGCCTTCAATTGCCATCGAAGCTTGACCACTACCGATTGTTGTTTCCACACCTTGAAATATGGTTTGTCGACGTGTTGTTTCCAAGTGGAGTTTGGGCCGTTGGCGTAAGAGTTTTGACAATAATGGCAACGCGCTTTTTTTGCACCATTCACCATGTTGCACAAATCATAGTGTGACCAAACATCGGGGTTTCGCTTCACTGGAAATTACACAAACCACCACGTCAGTTGAAGATTCCCCAACATTGGCCGAATCGTGAGCACTAGAGGTTGTCATAGTAAGCGTTTTTTTGAGATTACCAAACAAGAAAGTGAGTGTTTTTAGAGTTTTTTGAAATTAGAGAGTGGTGTAATTGAACTTAAACACCCACTAATTATTTATACTATTTTGGAGAAAGATTTGAGTGTGGAAATGGCAAAAAAAATGGCTAGATATTGACCCCAATGGTCATATTAACGTTATTGTGTTGTTTACGAGACCGATTTTCTTTTCGGGTTAAAAAAACCCCGGTTTTTATAGCCATTATAGGTTAATCGGTTTTTATACTAGTTTTTTTATAGCCATTAATCATTACACAGGTTAATCCGTTTCTTTTTTTCCAGCCCGACCAAAACTACCCATGCACAGTCAGTTCATGAGCAGTTAGAAACCGAGCCTGTTTCAGTTATTTTTTCTAGTTTCGGTCTGGGAAATCGGTATTTGTTTTACACGTCTAGTTGGCATCATGCCTTGTTTCTTGTGGGCTTAACCTCCTTTAGTTCATGATTCTCAATTGTATGAAGAGACTGAGACATGCTCGTACGCGGTCCCACAGATGGTGCCAATGTCAAATCCAAAACAGCTTGGCGTTACTAACCTTAGACTCGTCGAGATCCGGTTCAGATTCCTCCTCTTGTTGTCATGGTGACGGTTCCTCTTGCGGGGTATCGAGTCTTGGGCTGCAGCCACATGAAAATCTAGTTAGAGGGCCCGGGGGGTTTGCCCCGAGGGCACTCCGACGCTCAAGTCAGTATAATGTATGGCAAAAATAATTATAGGTTGTAATGTTGAGAGATGGAACACAAGTTTAAGTTGTAAGAAGATAGAGAGGTAGGAGAAGAAGGAGCCCCAAGTGATGGGGAGAAATAACTTGCCAGTTTTTCAGGGAGAGGAACTTTTATTTTATAACATTATTCTTGGGCCATAACCCTAATGGGCTTGCCTTCTAAACATGTTAGGAAAGTCCAAATGGGCCCAGTCACCATTCTAAGGGACAAAGCCCAGACGGGGGCCCTCGTCGACACTTTATATCACATATCTGAGGCATCAACAGTTAAAACCATACCATTATACCTGATAACAAATAACAGTCTAAAAACAACGAAGCTCCTGGTAATCATTCGAACCAAATAAAATTATTATCAAGTACAACTTATTACTACTTAAATCCCAAAAGCACTATCAACTACCAATCATTAAAGGGATGGTAAAAACGTTAATAAAACACCTAAAGTTTCAAAACAACAACAATACAAATCAACTAACCCACTTTCATATCCCCAAAAACATAATTACACCTTGTAAACGAAGACGCATATCCTAATGAATCACCTAACTTTCATATCCCTAAAAAAATATAATGGTTTCGGGTCAGAACGAGTTTCGAGTCAGGTCGGGTTGGTTTAAACAATGGATTTTTTAGAAAAGAAGACGGATTGTAACAGCGGTGAATCCATCTTCACCTCTTCGTAATATCATTTTTGCACCACTGATCAAATTTCTACTATAGATTCACTGCAAAGTTCACATCTTGCAATGATTAGAACAAAGCTTTTGAAACTTTATTATATCCATCATCTGCAGATAATATGCATTTCTGGTACATATGATATTTTGAGAAAAAGATTGTGTATATTTTGAGAAATTATAGACTTAAAAACTGGGTGCCCTATGAATGGGAGTCTCCAAGTTTAAACTCTCTGTGTCACTTCCTTAATTTTGTCAACATCAGCTATAGGAAGTTCATTGACTTTTGTTTAAGAAACACTTATAATCCATAACAATTTGTCTTTAATAGTCAACAGAATTTCTAAAGAATAAACTATACAACATAGTTAAAAAGCCCTAAAATTCAAGGTATCTCTCTATCTCAAGCAACTAAACCCAAAATTCAACAAGTAAGAAGCATACATTATTACAAAAATGAGGTTATCTTCAACAAATCTGAAGACCCGGCAAACGGGTCAGGTCGGGTCGGGTTGGGTCATGGGTCAAAATGGGTTCGGGTCAGAACGGGTTCGGGTCAATTAAAAAGGGTTGTTTTGGTTCAGGTCGGAACGGGTCCGGGTTGAAATGGGTCCGGGACAGAACGGGTTTCGGGTCGGGTCGGGTTAGGTCGGTTTGAAAAAATGTTTTCTTATGAAAAAGAAAGATTGTTAGGGGTCAGACATGGCCTTAAAGATAACTTAAATAAATCAACTATAACAAAAGAACGAGTAATTTGTACAGATCGTTGTTATGATTATTGCTTAAAAACAAAAATCGGTAACATACATCAAACTAGTATGAACAACATGTACAGTCAAAACCACCAGCATATTATATACTTTAATAATTTATAAATAAAAACTAATAAAATAAAATGTTTCGATCAGTAGTACATGTACATATGATACTTTTTTAACTTTTGTTTTTTCTTTGTCTACTCAATCATCCTTCAAACTCTCTCTCACACACTCAACCATCCTTCAAACTCTCTCTCTCACAAATAAGAAAAAATGGTGGTCAAAAACTAAAAAAAAAACAAGATCTTGATTTTGTTGATGCTTTGTTCAATAAAATTATGGAATCCATGAGTCTTTGGTGCAATGGTTGTGGGTCACTCCACTTTCAGAATCAAAGGCGGTGGTTGACGGTGGTAAACGTAGGCAGTTGACGACGATGGTGAACGACGGCGACGGTATTACAATTGAAGAAGGCTACAGTACAAGATTACTCTGGGTCTCATACTGACGGTGGTGGACGACGGCGACGGTCATGACGATTGACGACGGTGGTGGACAACGGCGACGGTCATGACGATTGACGACGGTGGTGGACAACAGCGACGGTCATGACGATTGACGACGGTGGTGGACGACGGCGACGGTCATGACGATTGACGACGGTGGTGGACGACGACGACGGTCATGACGATTGATGACGGTGTGGACGACGGCGACGGTCATGACGATTGAAGAAGGCTACTATTTCATAATGAAGAACACCTGTCTGACCCATTCTGACCCGTCTGGTAACCTGCTCTGACCCATTCTGACCCGTGCTTCCTTGTTGAGAATTTGTTAGATATCCAGCTTGACCCGTTCTCTGCATTTGACATACCCAAAGAAACCCAAAAGATAATGAAATTGACCCAAATCGACCCATTATTGGTAGCACGGGTTGTGATTGCCGACCCTACTGAACACAAAGCCCTGTAATTAGTCACAAAACGAATTTATCACTATTTCTTTAGTGAATTATATGCGAACATAAAGGATTGTTACCAACTGCAAATTACGAATTGAAAATTGCAGATTACAAATAGAAAATTGCAGATTGCAAATTGACCGGTAGATTTCTGCATCTTATAAGGGACCTGGTCTAACCCTTTTGACTATAAAACATTACCCAAAACCACTCGTAACAATATATAAAAGACCCATATTAATGCATTTGGGTTAGGATTGCCCCCTAATTATTATGAAACATAATCTAAGCATGCTTTTTCACAAATTTCTAAAACTAGTTTGATTACCGGGCCCGCCAAATGAACCAATTTGAAGAGTCAAACGAACCTAGGCGACCCTAAAAAACAAGCATCAATCTCAAAATCAAAATCAAACACAATTATTTTTAACCTATAGGTGAGTTATAATGCATATTCTTCCAAATTATTTTAGGCTAAGATTTGGAATGTTCAAACCATATCTGAAGATCAAACTTTATCGACTAAACAAAGTTGTAGAACAAAATATCGATAACCAAGAAGAAGCAGCAGAAGTTTGTTGTTCAAGAATCTTGATTTGGCGTTCAACATGTTCTCTCTCGTAGGCACTAATTCCCAAAATTATATTGACCATTGTCCCTGTAGTCCCAAAAAAACACGAGGGGTGCAAGTGATGTTTGCTCAATTGTTACACGGGTAGTCCTTAAAGTGGATGGAGGTTAGTTAGTCCAGTTAAGTCGATGTAAAATGACTAAAATAGCCTTGTATATTAATTAATATAATAACACTTAACCCCTTTCCTACCCCACCCCACCTATAGGTGTTCATGAGCCGATCCGATCCGATCGAGGGTTTGCTCATGCTCGGATTGAATTATAACCGATCCGATCCGAGCAGATTGATTTTGCAAAACCGAGTGCAAAAGTGATGCTCATGCTCGGATTGAATTTGAATCGATCGGCTCGGTTTCGCTCGGTTTTGCTCGGTTTTTATCAAATCCTAAAAAAAATCGAGCGGATCGTTTTCGCTCGGTTTCGCTCGATTGAATTATAAGGCTTCGTTCAACAAAAACAGATTCTAACTTAATTAAAACATGTCCAACACTTTACTAACAAAAGCAATACATAACTCAAATCATGTTTCTAAAAATGTTCTTAACAATATCAAGAAGCACAAAATAAAGTGCGAATACAAATTTTCATTTAGTTCAAAAGCCATAGACTTCTTCTTTAAGCTTGATCATCTTCATCCACAAAATTCAACTTCAAATCAACATATAACCTATAAACACAAGCATTAAACAAAACCATTAAGTTCTACACATTACATAACAACTTTTATGTTTTGTTAATTATAAAAATACCTTTCATTTATTATCAGACCCATCTGGAGTCAACACATCAATTTCCAATTTTTCTTCATCTCTTACAACTAGGGCTGTAAACGAACCGAACGTTCAGCGAACAGTTCGTGAACCGTTCGGCGGGAAGTTCGTTTATGTTCGTTCGTTTAATAAACGAACGAACATGAACAAGAAATTCCGTTCGATTAGTTAAATGAACGAACATGAACAAAGGTCTCGTTCGTTCAATTGTGTTCGTGAACGTTCGGTAAGGTGTTCGTGAACATTTGTTCATTTGCGTTCGTTTATGTTCGTGTTTTAATTAAAGATTTTTATACTTTCATATATTTTATCTATACTTTTTATACTATTAAACTTTTATTTATATCATTACCTTAACAATTAAACTAGGAAACCTTCTTTCACCTTGTTTATGCACCATTTCCTTTTCTTTTCTCATTATTTACATCGACGAATATGATCTACCTCCGTTCCACAATAAGGGATTCAAGTTCTAGTGCTACTCTCTGGGCCATCCACCTTTATCCTTCATCGCGTTCGCCAAATTTATTTGTGTTCGTGAACCGTTCGTGAACACACTCATTTCCTTAATGAACGAACACGAACATAAAATCTCGTTCGGTAAGTGTTCATGAACCGTTCGTGAACACATTTATTTCCTTAACGAACGAACACGAACAAGGTCTCGTTCGTGTTCGTTCGGTTCGTTTACAGCCCTACTTACAACTTGCTACACATTAAAAAAACAAAATACAAATGTTAATGCATAAACTACAAAAGTATAAGTAGATTATAAATGTAATAAAAGCTTATTTTCAATGTTTTTAAGGTTGTTTTTTGAGCTCGCCTTTAACCAATCACTTCCACAAACAAGAAGTTCCACCATATCCTTTGAAATAGAGCTCTCGTAGTCATCCAATATACGCCCCCAGCACTAAAGGCTGATTCGGAAGCCACGGTAGTGATCGGGATGCCAAAAATGTCTTTCGCCATCTTACTCAAAACCGGAAACTTGCTACAATGTTAACTCCACCACTTCAACACATCAAATTTTGGATCCATACATTTTAGGTTCGACTCATCCAAATACTGATCAAGTTCAGATTTTCTTTCAATCGAAATGGTTCTTGAATTGAGGCAAGCAAAAAAAAAAAATCATTCGTGTGTGAACTTGATTCATTATAAGATGTTTTTGAGCTATTCATGACAGCCTTAGATGTCTTATATGCATTACAATACTTGTCAAAAAGTGATTTTAACTTACTTTTCACATCTTGAACCATGATCGTACATTCATCCTCTAAATACAATCTCTCAAAAGTCCACTCAAGTGAGAACATCTTAAAACGGGGATCTAAAAAAAACATGAGCAGCCGGATTCTCGTTTGATTCTTTGTAAGAAGACATTCTACAAAAAAAAAAAACACAATTATAACTACACAATCGTTAACACAATTATAACATTTAACAAACATAACAGAAGTAAACAAACAGAAGTTAACAAACAATTATAACAGAAACATACATACAATCTGTGTTGGTTCGACGATTAATTAACATAACAACATAACAGAAACAATTATAACAGAAACAACTATAACAGAAACATACATACAAACAAAAATTATTTTACCAAACAGAAACATAATGTTAACAAACTAATTAACATACTATAACAACATACTATTTAACATTTAACGATTAATTAACATAAAAACATACTATAACAACATACAGGAGTTTAAAAAACAGAGCAGGTCCAGCAGGATACTAATTATGTTAACAAACAGAAGCAGATTAGACCTGTGGAACTGGCAGGCTGGCAGCGAGTCCGACGAATGAAGACTGGAGCGACGATTATTGATTGTCCGAGTGTCCGACAATCAGATGGAGAGTGTGTCCGACAATCAGATGGCGAGTGAGAGTCGGAGACTAGAGCGGCGAGTGAGAGTCGGAGACTAGAGCGGCGAGTGAGAGTCGGAGACTGGAACTGGCAGACTCGAGCACAATCAGATCATCTTCGATTATGGCAGCGAGTGACGAGTCCGACGATTAGGGTTAGATTTTGTGTGTGTGAGTGTGACTGTGGACCGGAGAGTGAGAGTCGGAGACTTGAGTGGCGATATGAATTCTGATACGACTGAATATTGTTTTAGGAATAGGATTTAGGGTTAGATTTTCATATTAAATATTAAGTTGGGCTGAATATTTTTTGGGCTTTTTTTTTTTTGGGCTATTATATTTTTTTGGGTTTTTAATCTATAAAATCTATAATATATATATATATATATATATATATATATATATAGGGAGAAGATCATGCGAGAACCACCTCTTATTGTGAGAACCGCGAGAACCAATGTGAACACACCAAAAATGCCTAAAAATAGCTAAAAATCACACAAAATTTTTTTTTTGATTTTTTTAATATTTTTTAGGTTAAAATCGCTACTTTTCGAACCAAAAAAAAAAAAAAAAAATTTTTTTAAATTTTTTTTTGGCTTCGAAAAGTAGCGATTTTAACCTAAAAAATATTAAAAAAATCAAAAAAAAAATTTTGGATTTTTTTTTGATTTTTTTAGGTTTTTTGGGGGTTTAGTTTTTAGCATTTTAGCTTGGGGGGGGGGGGTGGGGGTGGGGGGGGGGTTTAGGTTTTTTTTTGGGGGGGGGGGGGTGGGGGTTAGGTTTTTTTAGCTATTTTAGGTTGTGTTCACATTGGTTCTCAAGGTTCTCACAATAAGGGTGGTTCTCGCATGAGCCCCTCCCATATATATATATATAGGGTCAGGATTTAGAGAGAACGGTGAAAACTGTGAGAACAATTTTGGAGTTGACATGTGGCATTGATTCTAAATTACACTAAGGGGTAATATTGTCAAAAAAACCCATACACATGAACTAGGTGTTCAAATAAAACGCCATAAAAACACCAAATTCAGAAAAAAAAACGCCATGAAAAAACCCAATTAAAACGCCATAAAACACTCAGTTCAGAAAAAAACGCCATGAAAAACTTAGTTTAAAACACCATAAAACATCTAGTTCAGAAAAACGCCATGAAAATACCTAGCTAAAACGCCATAAAAACACATAGTTCAGAAAAACGCCATAAAAATAACTAGTCTAAAATGCCATAAAACACCCAGTTCAGAAAAACGTCATAAAACCCATTTCATTTTTTTTTCCGAAAAGTATATCAATAGTATACTCGTTGGAAAGATAAAAAACGCTGAGTTTTATGGTGTAATTTTTTTAGAAAAATAATTACGTATAAAAAAGTTATTGGCATTTAAATATGATGGGGGAAAATGGCATGTGATTAGCATGAGCACCCTTGTTTGAATCTTCCAATTTTACCCCTCCTGGTACTTATAAGGTTCCCATTATTTACAAAAATGCCACCGCATCATATTAGCCACAAATCACAAAGATCCTATGGCTGAAAATCGTTCTCACACTTCAAATCGTTCTCTCCTGATCCTATTCCTATATATATATATATATATATATATATATATATATATATATATATATATATCAATTATTAATAAAAATAATTCGAGGGAAACCGAGCGATCGATGAGCGAGCGGAGCTTTGCTCATGCTCGAATTGAATTTGAATCGAACCGATCCGAGCGGCTCATTTACAAACTGAGCGGGAATCGAACGATCATTTTTTGAGCGATCATCGAGCGATCTTTGATCGTCGAGCAGTTTGGACAGCCCTAACCCCACACCGTCCCGACCCATCTTCTTCTCTACAAACACCAAACGACTGCCACCATAACCACTACCTCCAAACAACTGCAACCATCCATCTCCATGGCTGTTTTGATTTCAAACCTCCACACCTTCAAATCATCGATTTTGATTATGGGAAAGCTTTAAATCGAAGCTCCATCTCCACCAAACCTCTGATGTCTTGATGTGAAAACTTCAAATTGATTAACCAATGCTTGAAATCATTGGTAAAGCTTCAATTGGTGAATACCATCACCCCTCGTCAGTTGGCCTTTTCTGGTCACCACACACCGGCACAACACAACCGTTGCTGCTAAAACCCCATGGATGTCCGTATTTAAACCGGAATTGTGACCACGATCCTAGCCGCCGTCGCCGTCTGTTTTGCTTTAAACCTCCACAACCGTCGTCTTCGTCTTCCCTTCGTTTTTCCAGATTCAGGCGATATGAACCACCACCGTCGTATTTTCTTCTTTAAACCTCCATATTTAGTTTGATGTTGAAGTACAAACACATGTATTACCTTTTCTTGTGTGCAGGGTTTTGAAATTTGAAGTCGCATAAAGACCAAATGTATTTCACTCTCATATAGATCGGTTCATATAATAATGATATTCAAAGTTCTTTAGTTTAGATTGTTGATTTTACCTTTTCTGTTTTTGGTTAGATGCGGTGCAGAACCAGATTAAACTGGCCTTCGTTTTTGCAGATTCAGGCGATGTGGGAATCTCCACCGCCGTATGTTCTTTAAACCACCACCGCCGGTGACTAAAATGATTTTGGGTGTTGAATGGCCACCCACCTGCAGATCGCCGGCCTAAGAAATTAACCCACCTCCATTGTAGTGGGGTTTTAAAAAGTTGTTCATGGATTTTGAAAACATATGCTAAATGTAACACCTCGTAAAAATCGTGTCCAATGATGTGTTGACACGTGTAATGAACCCTAATAAAGTCAAACGTTGACTATGAGGGACTAATTTCGTCAAAAATCAAAAACCTTGATTATAGAAGGACTGAAAGTGTCAACATGCCTAAACTAGGCCTCTGAGTGACCTTATACGATGTCCGTATTCTCAAACGAGCCACTTGTTGGACGAGAGGAGCCGTTTGTGTAATTATTTGAAAGTTTGCGCGATAAAGGGTTAAAAGTGTCAACATGTTAATTCTTACCTCTGAATGACCTTTTAACAAACCAAGAGCTTCATTATGTTTCATCATATTCTTGGGAATGCCAAATATTGGCTATGCAAGGTTTTTATGCCAATATATTATGTTAATTCTTACCTCTGAATGATCTTTTAACGAACCTGAAGCATTATGATATGAAACCATACTCTCAAGAATGCTTAACATGAGATACATAGGGCTTTGATGCTATTAAACGTCGATACGCGCAAGTTTACGCGTTAAAGGGGCCAAAAGCGTCAACATTGGATAATACACCTTTGAGTGACATTTTAAGCAAACTGGAGCATCGTAATATTTGAGCATACGCTCGGGATGCCTCATATGAGCCATGGAAGGCTTTAATGTCGATAAATGGTATTAAGCGCAACTTTACGCGTTAAAAGGACTAAACGCGTCAATGTGTGAAACTACGCCTTTAGGAGGCCTTTTGATTGAACCGAGAGCTTCGTAACGCTCAGTCAAACTCCCGGGTGTGCCGAAGGTTGGCTACGAACACCTAGCACACCTTATAATGAAGAATCACGCGAGATTGAAAGTTATATGCCTAAAGTGTCAATTCTAAAAGTTCATAAGTTGCTAAAAAGGGTTCAGGGACTGATGTTGTAAAAACCTGATATATGCTGGAACTGGTTTGGGCCTAATCACGGGCCATGAGCCCAATGGGGTGCATTTTCGTGGGCCAACTTAAACAAACAACAACATATATTGATATTTGAGGAAACATTGCAAGAACAGGGACCAAACCTGCATTCTGTCAAACTTATTCGCTGGGCCAGACAACCAGGCGGGCCGCGAAGACTTGGGCCACATTTTACGCGGGCCGCGAGGCCCAGGTCTGCAGCAGTTTATTTTTTTTCTTTCTGTTTTTGCTTGTTCACCACTTCATTCACTTATAGACCAATCAAGTCGATTTACTTGGGTTCCAAACTAAGTATTTCAGCTGCTAGGACATGTGTAATCATCCCAAGATGTCTCCTAACACATGTCTTGATCCAATCAACACCCAAAAACTATAAATAGGATGAAAACCCAACTAGTTCATTGCTCATTTTTCATTCATTCCTCCTCATCTCTCAACCTGGAGCTTTCTAACCTGGTTGGAACTTGTATTCTTATATAAAAGATAGCTAGGACCCTTTGTAAGTGTCTTAGCCCTCTCATTAGTTCAGTTTCGTAATTTAAAAACCGAAAAGTCAAGCTAACGTAAATTAACTTTGACTTTCGGTTTAAACTCAAATGGTCCAGCCACTGTTCGAATTGAATGTGGGTATAAGACCATAGTTAGGTAGGTGATTAACCCTTAAAAGGGCACCTCCTAATTCCTTCGTTTGCTTAGTTAATTGTCGGGTCAACCGTTTAGGTAAAAAGTCAAACTTGGCAAAAATTATGAATAATAATCAAAACCATAGATGCATAGGTTATAAATTATATTTTAACACTCTAATAACTTGGTAATTATTATTAGAACATGTCTAAGCACGTTCAACCCGGCAATTCTGAGTTTAGGGTCGGTTCGCAACCGAAAGTCACACAAGCTTGAGTTTTGCTTTGACTCTCAGTTCTGACCCAATCTAGCTTAAATCCTTTATGTTTTAAGCTTCCATTAGGACCGTATTATATAGTAGTATAACCCCCTGAAGTTATATTGCTTGGTCCTTAGTAGTTTGAATTATATGCACATGTCCGTTATTATGCTTATAAATGCCATAAATGCCCTTTTGACACACAAATGAGATTTTTAGCAATGTGAGTGGACAAAAACCTTTGCTACTGATATTTAGACTTGTCCTAAAAATTTGACATCAGTTTGAGGTCTAGATTAAGAGTTATGCTCAATATCGTAATTAAGAAGATTTTTATTAATTAAACGGCATAATTAGCATATAGCCTATTTAAACCCAAATTTTGATACCAAAATTTTTACCCACTGATGTAAAATAATATTTTGGGATTTTTGAAGATTTTTATTTATTTTTAAGCCGAGCATAACATAGGGTTCTAGCTTTGATTCAGTAAATGTCGGTTATTCCCTTTTCTTGAATAAAATGAGTTTTACATAACATTTTGATACCAAACTTTTTGCTACTGATTGTATATGATAAATAAAATATTTTGAACTTTATAAACTGATAAAAAAATTCAGATTTCCTATTTTAACCCGAAAATCGCTTAAAACCGACTTTTACGCGTTTTAAGCTCATAGTATGAGTTAAAACTATTTTTGGCACATAAAAATTATTACCTACTGATGTTTTAAGTTAATTTATATATTTAAACAGTAAACCAAAGTTTTAAACTCAGAATTCTAATTTTGACCTTTAAAGCTTATGTGAAATTACCAAAATGCCCCTACGGTGCATAGTTTGGTTATAAAAGATAAATTTCACATATATACAACACCCTACTGATATAACTTATAAAAATACATATTTTTACTGATTACATCAGACCTGAAACTCAGATTATTATTTAAACTCTTTTATAAGCGTTAAAATGACCAAAATGCCCCTATTGGACTTAATTTGGTTTTAAATAGTTTTTGGGCATATATGTTAACATCCCACTGATGTATTAACATATTCTAAGCATAATAACATACAAGACTTGTATATGATTCATTTGGTTACCCATTACGCATTTACGCGTTCGGATCGGTTTATGTAACTAGTTTACGTAAGTTTGCCGAAACGGGTTTAACCTTATCGTTTTTGATTCAAAATCCAGAATGTGTTTAGTTTACTCATATTATACAAGTATTCGTACTTGTTGGCTCTAATTAACATTTTATTCTGGTCATCGCTTAATCTAGCGTATCGTATCGTTTTAGATACTTTAAGCTAGCCGGTCTAAGTCTACGACTTAAATAAGACCGTTAGCATTCTGAATTTGGTTATATATTACCATCACTCCAGACTAGAGCCACCCAGTAAAGCTACCTACATTTAGATAGATTGGATACGACTGAGTTATTATGCTGTGAATCAAGTATTAGCTCAGGTAAATACTTTTAACTTATTTTCCCTTATACGGGCTTGGGATATGGTATTATAATAATACCACTTGGTCGGGTATGAAATCATTTAATCGGATTGTGATTAATAAATTTACGTAACCCGTTTTAATCTGTCTTGTTTGATAACATAAGCATTGGGGGTTAATTCGATCGTGTCCTGGATATCCTCGGCTCATTAAAGTTAAAAATGGCCACGACCTATGCACGGGGTGTAGGCATACACCCGACGGATGCAAATGCTAAATAATATAAATAACCCACATGATGGGGATAACTCCTTCGTGGGTTTTGTAAGTGGTGAGTCGGTTAATCATGACCGGCTTCCAAACCAGCCCCATATGTACGACAAACATGTGAAACAGTATACAAGATTTTATTAAAGATTGTCCCAAGTTATAAATGGTTTGTGCCATGTGCACTTAAATCAATTTTCATAAACTCTTTTCAAAAGAGTCGGTTAATTGTATTTACCAGTGAAAACTGACGTATTTTCCAAAGACTAAGTGGCAGGTATTACTCGTAATAGGCTGGGAGTTGCTCGGTGTCGAAATAGAGGATCTTGCAAATCCTTAAAGATGCCATAAAGTATGCTAAGCTTCATTTTTACATTCTATAATGATCCTTCTGTGGATTTGATATTACAGACTCATCTATAATAAATACTTTGGTATTTTCAGACATTGAGTTTGTAATAATATTTTATATTCCAAGACTTCCGCTGTGCTATTCTGTGTATGTTTGACTATGATGATATCAACTACGTCACGATACTCCCCACCGGGCCCACCGGTAATACGTGGACATATCGGGGTGTGACAGGTTGGTATCAGAGCCAACATTGAGTGAATTAAACACTAATCTTTTGTGTTTAATCTCAATGACACAGTAGCATATTCCTTAGACCTTTTGAGTCTAGACTTAACATAGGAACGCTCTCATCCCTATTAAGTAAGCATTGTTTTCGATTTTATGTATTTTGAATAAGTCGCCAAGCAAGGAAGCCGTTGATGGAGGTTTCCCTCATTCGAAGCCAAGGAATGCCAAGCTTCATAATACGGCTAGGATAAGCGTGCGACCGGTTTGGAGGAAAGGTCTTCATGGACTTATTCCTAAAACCAAACCCATTTGAATTGAAATCAGACTTCAGAGTCCATACCGGAGGTCCCTGAGGCTCCCGTTTTGAAAATAATGCTGGTAAATGCTAATGATCCTTATTTCTTACCTCCAAGTTTTGAAATTCCAGACTTGGATTATGTCAGTCAAAACCCAATCTGTGATTCATACCATTCTTTAACTATAGAATCTTTAAATTCTACATCAATAACGGATCCTGATTGGAATGATCACTTCATTCACTGAAGACTTCGGTATCCCTACCGTATATGGTAAACAAAGAAGAGAAATAGTCGAAATGGAGTAAGGAAGGCGTTAGAGAATCCTTCTATCATAAATTTTTTTTCTCTTTCAAGTCCTTATAAGGACCTATCTCTTCTATTTAGTCCCTGTGTGGACATACCTTTCGACTTAAGACCCTATATGGGCATTTGTTATATAGTCCTCTCACGGAAATATTATTTCATCGAAGTCCCTTTGTGGACATGCTGAATTATAAAGTCCCTTATTGGACACGATATTTCTTCATAAGTCCCTTTAAGGATGTATTGTTTCTTCAATAAGTCCCAATGAGGACGTGTCTTTCGACATAAAGTCCCTACAAGGACAATTGTTATTAACGTCCCTTCGTGGACATGTTATATCATAAAGGTCCCTATACGGACATATCTTATAGTCCCTTTACGGACTTATATTTCCTTTTAGTCCCTGCGCGGACTAAAGCTGCTCTAAGTCCCTGTGAGGACATCTGTATAGCAAAGCCCCTTTTGTGAGCACGCTGTACCAATATAGTCCTTTTATGGATGTGTTATTTCATTAAAATCCCTTTGGGCATACGTTATTTCGAAATAGTCCCTTTGAGGACATGATATTTCATTATAACCCCAATATGGACTTATAATATTTATAGTCTTTATACCGACTTATACTTTTCCTCTTAGTCCTCTGTGGACAAATATATTACTAAAAGTCCTGATTAAGGCACTATTGTAAATTCCTAATAATCTAGGAAATTTTTGAAAATTTTATGTAGGTATTCATTTCGTCCTTTATCCAACGATAGTTCCAAATTTTACTCGAACTTTATTGATCAGCTGAAAATTTCAAAAGATCCTCTTAATGGTATAACCTAGCCTATATGTCTATGAATATGGCTATGATGGTAAAACCCTCTTAAGATAATTAATCTTTGTTAACATCTGAGAACATGTTAACACTCCTGGCAGTGTGGCGTGAGAAACCACATCAGCCGTCAAGGTAATTGGATTGCATCCAAGCCTTAAAGCCTATATGATCAGAGTAGATCATGGAAAGTATCATCAATGTAATGATCATACCATAAACACCCATTGGTGGTGTAGTGCCTACGCGTTATACTTTTTGTCTAATAAAGACAACGACAGTTGTGGTCTACAACTCCCTGTCTAAAAATGTTGGACTACGTCCAAACGTAATAGTCTATATGATCAATGCGATCATGACTAATATCATCTAATATGATGATCATGTTATTTAACATCCTTTAGCGATGTTTTGCCTAAGGGCTATATTATACTGTCCATTTGAGACAAGGCAATTGTAATCTTTTGTGATTCTTTGCCCAAGGGGGTGAGCCATGCTCAAATCCAATAGTTTATATGATCATTGCGATCCTGACTAGTATCATCAGTATGATAATCATAATATTAACATCCCTAGTGATGAATTGCCTACGGGCTATATTTTACTCTATTGTCGATAAGACAAAAATAGTGGTGATCTTTATGATCCTCTATTCAAAATGGTGGGATTATACCCAAACCTAATAGTCAATATGATCGATGTGATCATGACTAATATCATTAGATACGATGATTATATATAAACATCCATTAGTGATGTTAATTGGTTTACCTTTCTGTCAAATGAATCGTCTTTCAAGACGATGACATTTATAGTCTATGACTCACTGTCCAAAGGTGAAGAACTATGTTCAAGCCTTAAAGCTCCTGATCTAACATGATTGTGGCCTATGAATTGATGTCCTTGTGACAAACCCACAAGTTATATTTCAAGTCATCCATGACAAGCCTCCGTGCTATAATTTGTCGTTCGTGACAAGTTAACGTACTAAATGTTAACATCCCTGGTGACAGGACTTTTTGTGCCAGATTTGATAAATGTCATTCGTGACAGGCCTTAGTGCCATATCCTATAACGTCCTAGAGACAAGGCCATTTGTGCCGTATCTGAATGTCATTGCGACAAGGCTTTCGCGCCATATGATTACTTATGTCCTTCATGACTGGGCATTATGCCATACCTTTCTACGTCCCTCGCGACGGGCCTCTATGCCATAGGTATATATATATATAATAAAAGTCATGTAAGGCTAGCCTTTGAGCTATTCATAATCTTCCTTGTGACAAAGACAGTTGTGACATTATGATCCCCTGTCAAGCAGGTATTGGACTCGCTCCAAACTTTGAATGCCATTGATGGTCCTTTTGTGACCTAGGCTAAATATAATGGATATACATTCAAATAACATTCATTAGGAATGTTCGGAACATAATAGCCCATACGGTTTATGGATGTCGTGGCTAATCTATGTCAGGTCATCAGGATGATGACTAATAATTGTTAAATTTGGTGATTATACCAAGTTTCGAGTATGGAAAACTCGGATGAGGTAGACAACAGTCGCAATACTATTAATGCGACAAAAGTTAATAATGCTACAAACGTAAACCTCAATATTAATGGAGTTAATCTCCAAGCTGTGGTTGACGCAGCAGTTGGAAAGGCCATGGAAAAGGTCATGAAACAATTCAAGAGCCAAATGCTTCTCGCTTTAAATTTCATTCAAGACCACGTTCAATTGCTCATGAAAAAGAGCTTTGTTCACACTTCGAATATAAAGGATGAACCAAAGGAGGAGAATAACTCCCAGAAATCTAAGAAAAAAGAGCAAGTACAGGCTTAATAAGAACCAACAAAAGTTCAGTAAGAAGCCTGTATGTAAGAATTGCTATAAAAGACACTAGGGACAGTGTCGATTAGAACAAAGACCAAAGCAGTGTGGCATCTGCTAAGGAACTGGTCATCAGTCCCATGAATGAAGGGACATAAAGAATGCAGTCTATTACGACTGTGGTGAGCAAGGCCACATCAGAACTAGATACCATAAAGCTGCCAAAGAAGGTTGATGTGTTAAAAATGCAACATATAAATTTCATCAAATGAGGCATAAAACTAACCCTTTTTAGTACTAATGTTGGAAAAAGTGTGCTTTTGTCTTCCTTTTGTATTTTCAGGATTAAATGAGCTCAAATTAACAAAAGAAGCAAAAAGACATCAAAATCTAACATAAATACAAGAAAAGGAACAAGACGTGACATGCCCGACCCCACGACAGCATCTTCCCAAGCAAAACAAGAGATCAGAAGCCTGAACACGCCCCGTGCTCAGCCAGCACGGGGGCGTGCCCAAGTGTCAGCAGAAAAGACAAAGTGGTAGAAGCTTCTATTGCCCACCACGGGGCCGTGCTCAGCGAACACGGGGCCGTGGTCAACTATAAGATTCGCACAATCCAGCAAATCTGCATAGTACAAAGATTCTTCTGCACCACGGGGTCGTGCTCAGCGGACACGGGGGCGTGGTCAACTAAAAAGACAAAACTGCATTAAATGAAGAAAGAGAAGGATGTGGACACGGGGCCGTGCCCACTAGACACGGGATCGTGCCCGAGCTTCTGTTCAGCCTATAAATAGAAGTGCTTGGCTCAAGCTCAAACCATCCCTTGGCACACCACCTCTCTCACACTTCACCCACCACCCACCACCACCATAACACCATCATCCACCACCATCATCCATTGTCCATCGTAGAGTGTGTGAGTCGTCTCGGGATCCAAGATTGATCGTAAGAGTTCTTGACAATCAAGGCCATGTTTGCCTAAGTCTCTTACATCACTTGGTGAAGACAAAGTGTCTAGTGTAATACTTTTTATTTCTAATCTTTTGCACTTTTTACTTGGTTTTGTATTAATGACTTTAATAACTAGTTGCTTATGTTGAAGGTGATCTTTCCTTATCGTTTGTCCGTGGTGTCTTGGCATTATTTTACTGTCTATATAAAATAAAAGATTTTCACCATTCATATCTCCACGGTCTATATGGAGGTATGTTGGCTACCTGGTCGGGGGTTAAGGGAACGGTTTGGTAAAGGTCTTGCCATTGTTCAGCGTTTAGAGGTCCTGCAATGGACCTGGGTCAAATTTAGTAGGACCTCCTTCAATACTTAACGGTATTGGATGGCGGGGGTCCAAACTCTTTGATCCCCTCATAAGTTAACTACTATTAATACTATAACCCGGCTATTTAGGACTGTATCCCTGCTGACTCAGACTACTTAGTCGAGGGTAACGTCACCTCCAAAAGAGGGGCCTACCATAATTTGCATTAATAACTTAATTAATTATCTTCCAATAATCCACCCTTTTAGGATTGTATCCTTGCTGACTCAAACTACTGGGGTGAGGGTAACGTCACCTTCAAAAGAGGGGCCTACTACAATTACTAAGATAATCTCTTAAAATAGTGCAAAAGTGCGGAAATAATCAAAGGTTACACTAGATACGAGTCGGAACCAAGTGATTCATCTTGTCTATCTGTTTTTCTTTTATTTTTATTTTCAGCATTTTAGTTAGTTTTTATTTTTCTTAGCTTAAAACATTTTTTTCTAAACTTTTTGATTTGATTAGACGTTGAGGATAAACCGGTACTAAAAGCTCTTGTGTCCTTGGACGACCTCGGTATCTTACCAACACTATACTACGCTCACGATGGGTGCACTTGCCCATATGTGTGTCTAGTGTTAGTAAATATCGTGTTTTATAAATTTAAAACTTGACTAAAAAGTGTTAAAGGGGCTTAAAATATACACCTAATATATATAACACTAGAATACGCATCAAGGTGCAGCTAAGCCTGGAAAGGCTAAGAAAGGAAACGCCTGAACTCACCTGATGAATGCCAAGAGGCAAAACATGATGTCATCAAATACATTCCTTATCATTTAACAAGGATAACTTCTGCTAAGTGTCCTGTTTTTAATACAGGCAATAATGAGTCTTCATAGACCGTAAGCTTAGCAAACTTTCATATTACCCACAAGGTATAACTTACCAAGGAAACCATAGTAACCGATCCTTCTATTATCGGCAATGAATCCTTCTGTGAAATCTAAGAGTACTCTTTCCTTGAATAGAGTACGACAATATATGTTATTTTAATTATTTACTCATTGATTTTTATCAACTACGAGTGCCAACTATGTTTGATAAAAGCGCCATATGAGAATTGGCGTAACCTAGTGTGTCCTATAGATTGCTTCCATGCCTGATCAGTATGGAGGTTTAATGCATGGAACCACTAAGATATACCAATGGTCATATTGTACTAAAGTCAGCTAGTGGTATTCAAAGAAGATATCCATAATAGAAATGCCTAAGTAGGCGTCTCTACTTATGGCATCCGCGCACTCGTAAAGCAGATGTGTCATTTGCATGACAAGCGTCGGTAAGTGGACCAAGGTTGAAGATTGAAGCTACCTCTATCATATTTGGATAACTTGAGTTCCTCTTAGTAGAACTACCCTGTTTTACCTCCTAAGAGGCAAGGTGGAATTTGGATTGACATCCTATTAGGAACTATATCTGTTACAGAAGCTCTATATCGGTCAGCATCAACGGAAATGGAAGAGCTGAAAGCTAACCAGATGAGTTTTTGGAGAAAGGCTTATACAGCCTAGCTCATCATCTTAAGAGCTCCGATTATTGTTGATAAAGGAAAGCACGATTCAATACGCTTGTGCATTGATTGCTGCAACCAAATAGGAAACGATTAAGGATCGTTATCAGCTGCCCAGGATCGTCGATTGGTTCAACTAACCATAAAGGTAGTTAAATTCTTAAGATTGATTTGGGTAATAGTTAGAATAACTATCTCACCCTAATTAAGTTCTCCTATAACCAATAGCATTGTATAAGCATCAAGGCTACTCCATTAGAGACCTTGTATAGGAGAATGTGATAACACCCGTTTGTCGGGCAGAAGTTGGGAAATCCCAATTATCAGAATCTGAGATTGTCCTAAAGGACGACGGATAAAGATAAATCCGTAATTGTTTGAAAGCTGCCAATAATCGGCAGAAGAGCAATGCGAACAAGAGGCGCAGATCTCTTAAAGTTCCAAATGGGGGACAAGACTCTATTGAAAATATCAATATGAAAGAGTACGATACGTTTCGGTAAAAAAGGGAAAATTAAGCCTTGGATATATAAATCATTCGAAATCATCGAATGTGTCGGCAGTATAGCTTATAAGCTAAATTTGCCTATAGAGCCTGGTGGAATTCACAATGTGTTCCACATTTCCAACTTAAAGAAATGCCTAGCTGATAAATCATTAGCGATGTCTTGTAAAGACGTATAGATTGATGAAAGCCTGAGGTTATTGAAAGACCTATATCGATCAAGGATTGACAGGTTAAGAAACTCTGAAGAGAAGCATGTACCTATTGAAACGGTCAATTGGGATACCCGTAGAGGTCCCCAATATACTGCGGAAGTTAAGTCCATTATACGACAGAAAGTACTTCCATCTTTTTGAGCAAATCTCGGGGTCAAGATTTCTTTTAAGGGGGTGAGGATGTAACACCTCGTAAAAATCGTGTCCAATGATGTGTTGACACGTGTAATGAACCCTAATAAAGTCAAACGTTGACTGTGAGGGACTAATTTCGTCAAAAATCAAAAACCTTGATTATAGAAGGACTGAAAGTGTCAACATGCCTAAACTAGGCCTCTGAGTGACCTTATACGATGTCCGTATTCTCAAACGAGCCACTTGTTGGACGAGAGGAGCCGTTTGCGTAATTATTTGAAAGTTTGCGCGATAAAGGGTTAAAAGTGTCAACATGTTAATTCTTACCTCTGAATGACCTTTTAACAAACCAAGAGCTTCACTATGTTTCATCATATTCTCAGGAATGCCAAATATTGGCTATGCAAGGCTTTTATGCCAATAAGTGAAGTTACGCGCAAGTTTGTAAGTTAGAGGGGTTAAAAGCGTCAACATGTTTAATTATACATCTGAATGATCTTTTAACGAACCCGAAGCATTATGATATGCAACCATACTCTCAAGAATGCTTAACATGAGATACATAGGGCTTTGATGCTATTAAACGTCGATACGCGCAAGTTTACGCGTTAAAGGGACCAAAAGCGGCAACATTGGATAATACACCTTTGAGTGACCTTTTAAACAAACTGGAGCATCGTAATATTTGAGCATATGCTCGAGATACCTCATATGAGCCATGGAAGGCTTTAATGTCGATAAATGGTATTAAGCGCAACTTTACGCGTTAAAAGGACTAAACGTGTCAATGTATGAAACTACGCCTTTAGGATGCCTTTTGATTGAACCGAGAGCTTCGAAATGCTCAGTCAAACTCCCGGGTGTGCCGAAGGTTGGCTACAAACACCTAGCACACCTTATAATGAAGAATCACGCGAGATTGAAAGTTATATGCCTAAAGTGTCAATTCTAAAAGTTCATAAGTTGCTAAAAAGGGTTCAGGGACTGATGTTGTAAAAACCTGATATATGCTGGAACTGGTTTGGGCCTAATCACGGGCCATGAGCCCAATGGGCTGCATTTTCATGGGCCAACTTAAACAAACAGCAACATATATTGATATTTGAGGAAACATTGCAAGAACAGGGACCAAACCTGCATTCTGTCAAACTTATTCGCTGGGCCAGACAACCAGGCGGGCCGCGAAGACTTGGGCCACATTTTACGCGGGCCGCGAGGCCCAGGTCTGCAGCAGTTTATTTTTTTTCTTTCTGTTTTTGCTTGTTCACCACTTCATTCACTTATAGACCAATCAAGTCGATTTACTTGGGTTCCAAACTAAGTATTTCAGCTGCTAGGACATGTGTAATCATCCCAAGATGTCTCCTAACACATGTCTTGATCCAATCAACACCCAAAAACTATAAATAGGATGAAAACCCAACTAGTTCATTTCTCATTTTTCATTCATTCCTCCTCATCTCTCAACCTGGAGCTTTCTAACCTGGTTAGAACTTGTATTCTTGTAGAAAAGATAGCTAGGACCCTTTGTAAGTGTCTTAGCCCTCTCATTAGTTCAGTTTTAGTAATTTAAAAACCGAAAAGTCAAGCAAACGTAAATTAACTTTGACTTTCGGTTTAAACTCAAATGGTCCAGCCACTATTCGAATTGAATGTGGGTATAAGACCATAGTTAGGTAGGTGATTAACCCTTAAAAGGGCACCTCCTAATTCCTTCGTTTGCTTAGTTAATTGTCGGGTCAACCGTTTAGGTAAAAAGTCAAACTTGGCAAAAATTATGAAAAATAATCAAAACCATAGATGCAGAGGTTATAAATTATATTTTAACACTCTAATAACTTGGTAATTATTATTAGAACATGTCTAAGCACGTTCAACCCGACAATTCTGAGTTTAGGGTCGGTTCGCAAACGAAAGTCGCAAAAGCTTGACTTTTGCTTTGACTCTCAGTTCTGACCCAATCTAGCTTAAATCCTTTATGTTTTAAGCTTCCATTAGGACCGTATTATATAGTAGTATAACCCCCTGAAGTTATATTGCTTGGTCCTTAGTAGTTTGAATTATATGCACATGTCCGTTATTATGCTTATAAATGCCATAAATGCCCTTTTGACACACAAATGAGATTTTTAGCAATGTGAGTGGACAAAAACCTTTTCTACTGATATTTAGACTTGTCCTAAAAATTTGACATCAGTTTGAGGTCTAGATTAGGAGTTATGTTCAATATCGTAATTAAGAAGTTTTTTATTCATTAAACGGTATAATTAGCATATAGCCTATTTAAACCCAAATTTTGATACCAAACTTTTTACCCACTGATGTAAAATAATATCTTGGGATTTTTGAAGATTTTTATTTATTTTTAAGCCGAGCATAACATAGGGTTCTAGCTTTGATTCGGTAAATGTCGGTTATACCCTTTTCTTGAATAAAATGAGTTTTACATAACATTTTGATACCAAACTTTTTGCTACTGATTGTATATGATAAATAAATATTTTGAACTTTATAAACTGATAAAAAAAATTCAGATTTCATATTTTAACCCGAAAATCGCTTAAAACCGACTTTTACGCGTTTTAAGCGCATAGTATGAGTTAAAACTATTTTTGGCACATAAAACTTATTACCTACTGATGTTTTAAGTTAATTTATATATTTAAACAGTAAACCAAAGTTTTTAAACTCAGAATTCTAATTTTGACCTTTGAAGCTTATGTGAAATTACCAAAATGCACCTACGGTGCATAGTTTGGTTATAAAAGATAAATTTCACATATATACAACACCCTACTGATATAACTTATAAAAATACATATTTTTACTGATTACATCAGACCTGAAACTCAGATTATTATTTAAACTCTTTTATAAGCGTTAAAATGACCAAAATGCCCTTACGGGACTTAATTTGGGTTTAAATACTTTTTGGGCATACATGTTAACATCCCACTGATTTATTAACATATTCTAAGCATAATAACATATAGGACTTGTATATGATTCATTTGGTTACCCATTACGCATTTACGTGTTCGGATCGGTTTATGTAACTAGTTTACGTAAGTTTGCCGAAACGGGTTTAACCTTATCGTTTTTGCTTCAAAATCCAGAATGTGTTTAGTTTACCCATATTATACAATTCTTCATACTTGTTGAGTCTAATTAACATTTCATTCCGGTCATCGTTTAATCTAGCGTATCGTATCGTTTTAGATACTTTAAGCTAGCCGGTCTAAGTCTACGACTTAAATAAGACCGTTAGCATTCTGAATTTGGTTATATATTACCATCACTCCAGACTAGAGCCACCCGGTAAAAGCTACCTGCTTTTAGATAGATTGGATACGACTGAGTTATTATGCTGTGAATCAAGTATTAGCTCAGGTAAATACTTTTAACTTATTTTCCCTTATACGGGCTTGAGATATGGTATTATAATAATACCACTTGGTCGGGTATGAAATCATTTAATCGGATTGTGATTAATAAATTTACATAACCCGTTTTAATCTGTCTTGTTTGATAACATAAGCATTGGGGGTTAATTCGACTGTGTCCTGGATATCCTCGGCTCATTAAAGTTAAAAATGGCCACGACCTATGCACGGGGTGTAGGCATACACCCGACAGATGCAAATGCTAAATAATATAAATAACCCACATGTTGGGGATAACTCCTTCGTGGGTTTTGTAAGTGGTGAGTCGGTTAATCATGACCGGCTTCCAAACCGGCCCCATATGTATGACAAACATGTGAAACAATATACAAGATTTTATTAAAGATTGTCCCAAGTTATAAATGGTTTATGCCTTGTGCACTTAAATCAATTTTCATATACTCTTTTCAAAAGAGTCGGTTAATTGTATTTACCAGTGAAAACTGACGTATTTTCCAAATACTAAGTGGCAGGTACTACTCGTAATAGGCTGGGAGTTGCTCGATGTCGAAATAGAGGATCTTGCAAATCCTTAAAGATGCCATAAAGTCTGCTAAGCTTCATTTTTACATTCTGTAATGATCCTCCTGTGGATTTGATATTACAGCCTCGTCTATAATAAATACTTTGATATTTTCAGACATTGAGTTTGTACTAATATTTTATATTCCAAGACTTCCGCTGTGCTATTCTGTGTATGTTTGACTATGATGATATCAACTACGTCACGATACTCCATACCGGGCCCACCGGTAATACGTGGACATATCGGGGTGTGAGACTAAATGATTCTAGGTTTTCTAAGTTGTAGCCTGAAAACGAATACGAAGGAGATGAAGTTACAGTGGGAAAGAGATTGGGTTGGTGGCCCACATGTCTTTTAATTTTTTCTATTTATTAGTTAATATTTTTTTTAAAAGTAAGGGTAGTTTAGTCATTTTACATCGACTTAGCTGGACTAACTAACCTTCATCCACTTTAGGGACTACTTGAGTAACAAGTTAGCAAACAACAGGGAACAAAAATGCTATTTTAAAAAGGTGGGGATTAAAGGTGAAAAAAATAGCAAACCACAAGACCATCCGTGCAATTAACTTTTTAATTATTATATATATATATCAACTAGGTTAATGCCCGCGTAATACGCGAGCTTCAACCAAAACAATATTATTTACTTTGAAATGAAATATTCGGTACAAACGCATACATTGGAAGAAACAAACAGAAAATTATTCAATCCCGGAAAAAAAACTTAAATCATACGCGGGTTACATCGTCTCTCGTTTTGGATATAGAAGCCTAAAAAATATTAAAAAAGAATGAGTTATAAATATACATTTAACAAATCATGAATAAAACTTAAATCATATATTAACAAAATTGATAGTAAACCTTAACGGGACAGAATGAGAGAAAAGTAGAGCAATCTCTATGTGCCAACAACACCAATCATGGCAAGAAGACCTCTTTCCAGGGCAAATTGTACTTGAGCTTCATGTATGTCCCTTTGGAGCTATAGGCATTTTTTTAATGTTATAATCCATTAAAGAATCTCCAAACCTTGAAAACATGCAATGTTTAGACCACAATGTTAACCAACAGACGAAATAACCCATATGAGCTTCAAGGAAATAGATAAAATAACCTTCCGAACGGTCTCATCCTGTGAGACGACAGTAAATAGTAATTCTCTTCCTGGCCTAGTTACAACATATGTTACCACCTGCGAAAAGATATTGAGAAATTAAGTTAAGGAAACGAATCTATAGCTTCAAGGAAATAGATAAACAAACCCTCCGAACGATCTCTGAGATAGCGACTGCTACATAAGTAGGCCAAACAGCAATTGCGATTTAATTCAAGAAGGCAATGAATGGTGCAGCGCAAAGAGCTATAGTGATCCTGGCTACCGTAAGAATCCGACCCTGAATTTAAATAGAAGTTGTTGAAACGTTAAATGCCTCTTCCGTGACTTGAAAACAATAACAAAATCAACATTAAATGCAGTTAACATGAATCCAGCATACGACTCAAACGGTGTAAAGTCCAATAAAAAACCATGCTTCATACCAAGGTCATCAACAATGGTTTTCCAACCATCAGTAATTGTTATATCCTCATTAACCCTCTTATATCTAAGAACCCATGAGCGCATTCCATTAAAGTTGAGTATGAACTGATCATTCAACAACGACCCATTCATGTTTTTTGGACATAAGCTTTAGGAAGTACCTTGATAACAAAAAGAAAATAAATCAATAAACAAAACATCAAATGTATAAATATGGCCATGGAATGAAAAATACCAATTAAACCCTTTCTCGCAAGACTTTGAAAAAAGCCTCCATAATCTTTCACTTCACAGCCTGTATAAAAAAAAACACGAAATATTCGTTATTCCCAACCTCATTGATCAAACAGATGGTTAATTCAATAAAAGAACTCGTTAACATGAATATCAAAACAACCATGTTGGTCACACCCATATATAATGAATTATTACAAAGAAAACATGATATCTATTTAAACCGAAAGCATGAAAAATTAGCTTTTTTGGTAAAATTATGAAAGTAAATCATAAACAATGCAACAAAGATCCATAACAACTTATAATCAAACAGACTTCGCATAATCATAGATCGATTTATGTAAAAAAACAACATATGAAGGAATCGTATTTCGCATAATCAAACACACATAAGAAAAAAGAAGAATTTATGTAATCTTACCATAAAGAAGACAATCGTATTTCTGCGTGTGAACATACTCCATCTTCGTTTATATAGCTGGGTAATTAAACAACAGTCAGAAATAAGTCAGAAATCCAATTCAACATAAAACCCTAGAGGCGATTGCCTATGTGTATGCTTAGTTACATCGTCTCTCGTTTTGGATATAGAAGCCTAAAAAATATTAAAAAAGAATGAGTTATAAATATACATTTAACAAATCATGAATAAAACTTAAATAATATATTAACTAAATTGATAGTAAACATTAACGGGACAATAGACATTACGATTGGAATCGGATAGTTCGACATTGACGGCTTCCTCATCAGAGTGACAATGCCGATACAGTCCTAGACACGTATAGCAAGCCTAATCCTGCATAATAGATTAATCAGATTTAGTTAAATTGTCAAAGCAAGCATTATGGACAAAAGTCTTAATATCGAATGGAGAAACCCTTTCCAGCTTCATAATAGATTTCAATTCATCCCAAATGAACGTGGTATGGTCAACAAAATGTTCACCTTTTAGTTTATCGAAGAAATCACATATCTAAAAAGGCATCAAGCTTCTATTGAATTATACAAAATTTTATTAACATTTGATCATCACTTAGAGTCACAATGGGGCAATATGTGTTCAACTCCAACTGTTGTACCAGTGAACCTACAAAAAAAGGAAAAATTCTAAACAATGAGCATCCATATGTAGAAGTATCCCAATAAGGATTATTATACCATATAAAAAAATGGAGCAAACATCAATATGAAGGACCTCTTCTGTAACGTGCATGCTTCCTTTTTGTTTAATGACTTCGAGTTATAATATGAAACATAACAGATTCTATTTAATATGTAACAGACTATATAATATTTTAAATTTTACACTTAAACAGGAACCACTCTCGCTCCATAAGTCGGCTGCAAGTCTGCTAGTTTCTTCTGCACTTTTTTATTTTTCTGTCCATGGCAAAAGGAAACGCGAGCAAATAGCCATGTAGATTTTTCTTGAAAAGTAGAGCAATCTCTATGTGCCAACAACACCAATCATGGCAAGAAGACCTCTTTCCAGGGCAAATTGTACTTGAGCTTCATGTATGTCCCTTTGGAGCTATAGGCATTTTTTTGATGTTATAATCCATTAAAGAATCTCCAAACCTTGAAAACATGCAATGTTTAGACCACAATGTTAACCAACAGACGAAATAACCCATATGAGCTTCAAGGAAATAGATAAAATAACCTTCCGAACGGTCTCATCCTGTGAGACGACAGTAAATAGTAATTCTCTTCCTGGCCTAGTTACAACATATGTTACCACCTGCGAAAAGATATTGAGAAATTAAGTTAAGGAAACGAATCTATAGCTTCAAGGAAATAGATAAGCAAACCCTCCGAACGATCTCTGAGATAGCGACTGCTACATAAGTAGGCCAAACAGCAATTGCGATTTAATTCAAGAAGGCAATGAATGGTGCAGCGCAAAGAGCTATAGTGATCCTGGCTACCGTAAGAATCCGACCCTGAATTTAAATAGAAGTTGTTGAAACGTTAAATGCCTCTTCCGTGACTTGAAAACAATAACAAAATCAACATTAAATGCAGTTAACATGAATCCAGCATACGACTCAAACGGTGTAAAGTCCAATAAAAAACCATGCTTCATACCAAGGTCATCAACAATGGTTTTCCAACCATCAGTAATTGTTATATCCTCATTAACCCTCTTATATCTAAGAACCCATGAGCGCATTCCATTAAAGTTGAGTATGAACTGATCATTCAACAACGACCCATTCATGTTTTTTGGACATAAGCTTTAGGAAGTACCTTGATAACAAAAAGAAAATAAATCAATAAACAAAACATCAAATGTATAAATATGGCCATGGAATGAAAAATACCAATTGAACCCTTTCTCGCAAGACTTTGAAAAAAGCCTCCATAATCTTTCACTTCACAGCCTGTATAAAAAAACACGAAATATTCGTTATTCCCAACCTCATTGATCAAACAGATGGTTAATTCAATAAAAGAACTCGTTAACATGAATATCAAAACAACCATGTTGGTCACACCCTTATATAATGAATTATTACAAAGAAAACATGATATCTATTTAAACCGAAAGCATGAAAAATTAGCTTTTTTGGTAAAATTATGAAAGTAAATCATAAACAACGCAACAAAGATCCATAACAACTTATAATCAAACAGACTTCGCATAATCATAGATTGATTTATGTAAAAAAAACAACATATGAAGGAATCGTATTTCGCATAATCAAACACACACAAGAAAAAAGAAGAATTTATGTAATCTTACCATAAAGAAGACCATCGTATTTCTGCGTGTGAACATACTCCATCTTCGTTTATATAGCTGGGTAATTAAACAACAGTCAGAAATCCAATTCAACATAAAACCCTAGATCCGAAGCCGATTGGAACAAAAATTATGACATGTACCTTCAACCGAATCAATTGAAAGAACACATATGAAAGGAGGATTCCAAACCTGTTGAATGTCTTCAATCTCTATTCGGCTAGAGTTTTTAGGGTTTTAAAAAGATTAAAGAAATTAAAGAACAGATTGATCAATGATGACTGAAAACTTCGATTGAGGGTAGTCGCTGATAATCTTCAAAGAGATAAAACCCTAGATCCTAAGCCGATTGGAACAAAAATTATGAGAAGATGTACCTGATGGTCGAATCGATTGGAAGAACACATATGAAAGGATGATTTCAAACCTGTTGAATCTCTTCAATCTCTAGAGAGAAAAAACGAACGATGATGAGAGATAGTATAGAAGAGGAACGATTAATGACATAATGAGAGAGAGAGTATACAGAAAGCGTACACAAGAAGCCTTCACCAATCCTGGCATACGAGGAATGCCACTTGTCCAATTATTTGAGATTTGCCACATCATTGCCTATGTGTCTGCTTAGTTGGCTTGCACCATTGGGTGACATGTGTCCCCCAATGGTTTGCTTTATTACAGATATAGATTAACATCGTATGAATGCGCCAGTTCCTTTTTCACTTTTAGGTTTTGGGCCACCTTTGTTTTCCCCTTTTACAAGTTCACACAAACACCATGAACATCTTCTCTCTGCTCTCTCACACCTCCGGTCGCCGGAGGAGGGATTCCAGCGTCGGTATACCCGGTCAGACGACACGCACACACCCCCAACACTCTTCTCCTTCCTATGACACCCCCACCCCCTTCGTTTTCTCTCTCTCGCACACTATTTTTGGCCGGAGAGCGGCGGAGCCGACAGTGCTCCGGCAACGACATACCGATGATGGTGGATTTGACGGTGGTTCAGTGACGATCACCCTTTAAATCGACCCTTCTGAACCTACTTCCGGTGCCTGCTTTCCGATTGGAGCAATGGGGGTGTATTCTTTTTGACGCTGATGGCCGTGGTTCACAGGAGCTTCACTCTGGTGGTGACTGACGAACGATGGCGGTTCTAAATCCGCTGGAATCAACCACGGCAGCCATGATCTTCGAACTTTCTCACCCCGGTAAGTTCCTAAAACCAGTTAAAGTTTTCTTTGAGTTTGTCTACATTTTACGCTAGCTCGTGATATAAGTTCGTGTTTGTTTTTGCCTACGTTTTATGTCAACTGACGGTATAAATTTGTGTTTTTATTATGTGATTTCCCGGTTTTGGTAGTTGTTTGCTTACTACCTAACAAGGATTTACACACCCGCTCCCACAACGCACAACGCGGGAGTTAAACACTAGTATATATCAATTGATAACAGGTGTTTGCTACAGTAACCAAGGGTATTTCCATAATTTCGATGTTCATACAATTCCATTAACCACGCATTTCTTATCGACACGTTCCTTCTCTCGCTACCCTCCACAGCAGGTTACGCACAACACCACCGACCAGGTTAGGTGTATTTTATAGATATACTTCAAATTTGTTCACAGAATCTAAATATAAGCCATCTTTGATTACGCTTTAGTAAAATTGTAGACCTAAAGATATTTTTCGATTCATTTGTTTTATCCAGTGTTATTTTTATTTTTATTTTTTTCACAGTTTTTATAAGTATTTGATAAGTTCGGTGTTGGGGAGAGGTTTGATTGGAACGAATGGGAGTTATGGATGGGGCATCATTGCCACAAAGGGTTTCGATTTTTGGTAAGGCTGTTGGGGAGAGGTTTTTGATGAAAATTCTCGCAAAGTTGCAACCGTTTCGAAAGTTTTGAAAGGAGATCCGTTTTTGGTAAGGCTGCATAAGTTTAATCATGAAATTAGGGCCCATAAAACGAATACTAGGACGCAACAGGCGTGGTGTGACGGTCAATGGGTGGCAGTTGCGAAGGTAATTCATTTCATCAATTTCTTTATTTCCACGTATGATTGATCATTTAAAATACCAATCTTTATTTATCTTTTGATTACTACATATAGATTTCAGGAAGCAATGGGCTTGAACCGATGATCTGTCAAAAAGAAGAAGATTGCTTGGTTACCTGTGGAAGAGATCTTCCCCATTTGGCTCATCTCTTCTCGGAGCTAAAAGATGGCGGTCAAAGTCAAAGGTGTATTTTAGGCCATTGATTTGAAAAGGTAACAAATACAGGCAACCATCCTTTAACAATTGTTGGAGAAAAGAAACAGGATAAAGGATATCCTCGAATCACACTTGAAGTTCGCGCTCACAGATCTTTGAAATCACGCATGCACTCATAGTCTCATAGTGAGTTTACATTTACTTAGCATTACATCACCTCTATTGCTAACTCAGAAAACAGATAAAACATATATAAAATATATAACTATTTGTTTGTAAAAACTAGGTGAATGTCCACAAAATGTCTCATATTCCGACAAACAATACAATTGGAAAGCGTCAGCTGAAAGTAGCTCGTGTGTAATTAAAGAAGAAACTCCATAAAAGCAGCTTCGTCGTGCGACATATTACACTTTATTTGAAGATAGTTACTATGTAAATATTTCTATTTTTTTATTTACTAATACTGCTTTAATTATCTATCACACAGTTAATAAATACTTTGCTTTTTTACTATTGTCAAGGCCACCAGTTATGGGGCGCAGCCACGTGCTAGTTCAACAAGGACGGGGCACGGACACAGAGGCGCGAGGGTGGCCGCGACTTGGATCTTTTAGTGATTAAATAAGTTATGGTATTATCTGGATCTTTAATGTTTGTTGATTGCATATACTTGTAATTGTTACAAATCAATGGTGGGTGTTTTCAGATTTGTGGTTTTGTTTTTGTTATCTGAGTCATCAGTTTTAGAGCAAAGTGGAGGTTATGAACAAGGAGGTGCAATTGGCAATGTACTATCCTCTCTTTTTGACAAGATATGTAAACAAACAAGTCTTTTTTCCTTTTGTGTTAAACAGGGTCAACCTCTTAACCTCGATTTTGTCTCGAGTGAGTTAACCGACAAAAAAAAAAAAAAAACAAATTGATTTTAATTTTGCAACGCGGCGGGATACATCCTAGTTTATCACAAAACACAAAGAGGCTAGGATGGATATCTTCAATTTGCGCGGATGGTCTATATGCTTTGGTGATATTTCACATATAGTCCTGATATTTCTAAATTTACGGCTTCAATACTCACCTTTTGCATACTCATTTCTCAGATAGTCCATAACGTGAGTAGGGGTTAGTTTTTGATGTTAAGTGGGTGTGAAATAACTAAAATGCCCTTACTAATAAAAATATTAATAAAAATGTTGTTAATTATCTACTTATATATAAAAGGAGAAGTAAGGATGATGTAAGTTTGCTTATGTGTCAATCAACCAGGCATGCCACGTAGGATCTGATGATGTCATAAATACCAATTAAAATTTTAATATATTGTATTAACTTTTTTTTCTAATCAAATAATATTAAAATATATATTAGTGTGTTTTAGAGATGGGGGAAAATGTGAACTGCATGGGGAAGTGTAATTTGCATTAAATGTCTCTGAAGACCATCATTATACTTCCTCTCAAATGTCTTTTATCTCACATTAACCCTCATTCTCTCACACTCACTAAAGCGTCTCTTCTTCTTCTTTAATCTCTTTTTTTTTTTTTTCTCTCTTCATATCTTCAAATTCAATCTACACGGAGATAATGAAACGTACAAAAACATGAAGGTGATCTCAAACCTCCATTTCATTCAGATCTCAAACCTCTGCTGCCCCTTTCTCCCTTTTCTCTCAATCATCTATCACAAAACCAAATAGGGATCTGAAAAGATAATGAAACGTACAAAAAATCCATTGCTTCTCACGATTGACGCTGCCAAGTTCAAGATCTGAGCAGGTATTCTTCAACACTTTACGATTTCATCTAGGTATTCTTCAACACTTTAGGATTTCATCGATATTCTTCAAGACAATACAAGAACAGAAAACCATCTAGGTATTCTTCAACACTTTACGATTTCATCGATTTGGTATATGAAGATTAAGTTTAGTTCATTAGATGATTTTAAAGATCGTTGTATTTTTAGGGTAAATCGAAGATCCGGGTAGCACTAGACAGATCGCTGTATTTGTCTGAATCACGTATGTCCTTCACTTGCTGATGTGTCTGAAACCCTAGCTCCTTCACTTTACAGGCTAAAAAGCTTCTTGAGGTCATTGTTATTTCTTTCATTTTTATTTCCAATGTCACTGTTTTTTTTCTTTAAATTTTCATGATTTAATACTCTTAAAGTTGTCTTTTCAGGATGAAGCAGTTGGTTTTGCTTATGTTAGTCAACGGGAAGCTCGCCCCTCTTTGTAAGTAGACAACATATCTGTTTTGTTTATTGTATGAAAATGACAAATCATTGAAGAACATAATTAATGTCATTGAGATGGAAAGTTTTTCAGCTAGAATTGACAAGGAATTGTTGAAATTGAAAATATTGCATAAATTAATATAAAGTATTAAAAATTTGTTAAGACGAACGTTTAAAAAAATTTACAACATGTCAACAAATGTTCAGGAGACATACAAATAATAGTTATATAGTTTAATAAACAGTATAAGATAAACTACAAAACAATGTAATGAAAAGCAAAAGGGTATTGTAGTTTCTAGGAATCACATAATAATTATTTGAAAATTAAGGGATAATGAAGTATTCAAATTTTGCATATACCTATGGCTATAGGTACAGTACAGGCACTATTTGCTGATGTCATCTATATGATTTTTACAGATATTCATTGATTGAGATGCAGGAACATATTAAAAACGTCCACCATTAGCAACAGCTGAAAAGGTTCAACAATATGTGAGGGTAAGCTTGCATTTACTTCTTTAGTGCTTGAATGTTGTAAAATCATGTACAAATACATAAATCTGAACATTTAGTTATGCATGATGCTGTAAGATTTGTAGAAAAAAAAACATTATGGTATAAATTGTAGGCTACAGGTAAAGAAGCAATTGTTGCAGGATTCTACCACGAAGTTTATGAAGAACCACTTCTGATGCTCATGAAATGAAGAGGTGTTCATGCTGGTTTGGTGGTTAAGGTATGAAAAGAACATGACATTTAATAGTGTTAAATAAGAGGTGGCGATTTTGACCCATTATTGGTAAAATGGTAAACATGTTGGTTTGGGTTATACTTCACCTCTAATGGGTCAAATGTGTAATAAAAAGTAACTAAAATGGAAGCGGGTTGAAAGTCACCTAAAGTGTATTCAGTTATTCACAATTATGAACCCTTACGAGTTATTTTATTTCAATAATATTATTATTTAGATAATATACTTCTTTAATCACATTCAAAACTTTAGTTTTGTTAAAATTTCAAGAAAATAGATGACAAAAATTATTGAATGATTAAATTCTTGGACTTATAAAAATTAACAAAATGATTCTTTTTACAATGTTTACGGACTTGAATCATATAAAAAAGACCTTTTGTTTTTCATTAAAAAGAAGGATAAAAAACAATTATTATTTTTTTGTAAAAATATCCAGGGACTTTCTTTTTAAGTTTTAAAGGTATTTAATCATGCAAAAAAACGAAAGAACAAACTAGCAAAAGTTGATACGGTTTTTTTCGACAATTTCCCTCTTTTTTTTAATTAAAAGTTGATGATATTATTAAATGTAGGGCGAAGAAGGAGCACTTTCAATGACAATGAAATCCCGATCCGTGAATGCATCAAAAGGACTTCCTATTAATTACTGTTCTGGTTTTCGCTCACTCGACACCCCACCAGCTTATGACGTTGATGGTGCGTACAGTGAACTACATCATTGTTTTTTTTTGTAATTTTTCTTTAATGGTTAGGTTTTATTAGCGTATGTTGATGTCTCACATATTCGAGAATCTGAAACACGGTATAATGTATGTTAATCTCAAGGGATTTAGATACTTTTTTAAAAAATTGTTACTATATTAATGTAGCTTTAAGCTTAATTTGTATGCATATGTGTATGCCATTAGTGTTACTTCTATTGTATGATGACTGATTTTGTTTGGAATATATAAAGATTGAGGAGTCTTTGAAGAAAAGTAAGAAGAAAAAGATGAAGACGGCTGAGGTAGATGAAAAGGAGCCTGAGATTAAAGAAGAAAACCCTAATGCGGTTTCTAACCTTAAGATCTCTGAGCCATTGAAGAATGCTTTGAAGGCTAAGGGGATTGAGGCTTTGTTTCCTATTCAAGCTCGGACTTTTGAATCCATCTATGACAGTCTTGATTTGATCGGGAAAGCCAAAACCGGACATGTACTTTGAATCACTCTTAAATCTTTCGCTTTACCTGTTATTCTACCAAACTGAGTGGTTTCATTTGTAAATTAAACATTGCATAAGCCACAGTTAATTTGTTTTAATTTCACAGGGTAAAACATTGGCTTTCATTTTGCCTATATTGGAGTCTCTTACCAACGGAACTGAAAAAGCATCACGAAGGACTGGATATGGCAGGTCGCCTACAATTCTTGTGCTTTTACCAACTAGAGAATTAGCAAAGCAGGTACCTGTTTAAGTTAGCATGATCTCTTTTGACTTTTATGTCCTATTTTTTTATTTGTTTGCAAGATAGTTAGTTCATATTCATTGTTTTTGTTTCTTCACTAATTGATGATTCTGTTTCTTTTTGCCATTGATTCGTGAAATTGTTAAGATGGTATTCATCAGTAGTTCATGTATATAGATAGTGAAGTTTGCCCTAAATCTCTTAACTCATGAATGAATAATGGTTGTTTACCGGGTATTGTTAAAGCTGACTTATCGGATGATGAATTGAATCCATGTTTGTTAATGCTTTGTTTTTTAAGCTAAATTAGGAGTGGGTTTTGTGGTGAAAAAAATTGGATTTTAGATGATGAACTGAATTGATGTTAGATGATGAACTGAACTGATGTTAGATGAACCATTTTATGAAGGTAAAAAAATTTGATTTTGAGTTTTAGGGCTTGTATTATACCATCTCTATCCCAAGTCTACAAATTTTTGACAGTCGAACATGTACTTTGTTTCAGACATCAGCGATTGGAAAACATAAGACGATGAGCAGCTGCCGTGATCGGAAAACACAAGAGGATGAACAACTGCCTACTGGACAAAAAACCTGCATTATCTCTTTGTTTGTTTAATGGATATTATAGTAGGACAAAAAGTTCATAACTTTTTTTTTTAAATTAGTTTTATGATATTATGACTATTCTTTTCAAATCACTATAAAATTAGTTTAAGCCATTCCAATACTTATGCACTCTTCGGATAAAAAAGTGTTTAGAAACCACTTTTGAAACCACTGTTGGGTCAACAGATGGATGAAAACAGATGTTTGAAATCACTGTTGGGTTAAAACAGTGGTTGAAACCACAGTTGGGTTAAAAAGTTTTTGTGGAGAAAACAGATGTTTGAAACCACTGTTGGGTTAAAACAGTGGTTTGTGGAGAAAACAGATGTTTGAAACCACTGTTGGGTTAAAACAGTGGTTTGAAACCACTATGATGGATTGGTTTTGTTGTTGTTTATCTCTGCAGGTGATTGAACAAGCTGTTGAACAAGCACAAGCTGCAAAAAGAATAAACTTTAGTTCTATTGCCATTTATGAATTTGATTAATTAGATTTGTGCATTTTGTTTACAAGTTGAACAAGCACAAGCTGGCCTAAAAGCACTTGCTTCATCCGAGAAGACAGTAAATCATCTCCGTGAGAACTTTGTTAGTATCAAGAGGTACATTTGATGATACATGAAATCACTTTTAACTTTTTATGTCTTTTGATTCAAATAAAATATATGCAGTTGGCATTTAGACTAATCATAGTGCTTTACTTAATCAGGTTATGTCAAGAATGCCAAACGTTAACTGAAAATCATGACCAGATTAAGCTTCTTAGCAATGCATGGAATAACTTAAACACCACATTGAAGGTACACATCTGAATAGACCACTCCTTCTCGCTACTTCGTGAGACGTTCGTATTCTGCCAAAAGCAGGGTAACTCTAAAATTCCAGCCCAAATTTAATAGCCTGTATGCATTTTTACTGCGTGGAGAAAACAGATGTTTGAAACCACTGTTGGGTTAAAACAGTGGTTTGTGGAGAAAACAGATGTTTGAAACCACTGTTGGGTTAAAACAGTGGTTTGAAACCACTATGATGGATTGGTTTTGTTGTTGTTTATCTCTACAGGTGATTGAACAAGCTGTTGAACAAGCACAAGCTGCAAAAAGAATGCATGGAATAACTTAAACACCACATTGAAGGTACACATCTGAAGAGACAACTCCTTCTCGCTACTTCGTGAGACGTTCGTATTCTGCCAAAAGCAGGGTAACTCTAAAATTCCAGCCCAAATTTAATAGCCTGTATGCATTTTTACTGCGTATTGGTTTGGAACAGTGTTGGTTTGGAATATATTGGTTTGGAACTAAATGATGTATTAGAGAATATATTTTTAATTACTGCGTTTTCTGTGTTAGTGAAATTAAATCATTTAGTGAAATTAAACATGTTTTGTGGGTTCGTTATGCTTCTCTTGTGTCTAAACTTAATCAGTCAACAAGTTTAATGTATTCTTAAGTATAATGCGAATGTGAATTCATTAAATAATTTCACATCATATTTTACATATAAACGTAGGCTTACATTCAATGTTTACAATGTACCAGCGTCCATCGGATGGGTGTCCACCTAGTCTAATATTAAAAGGAAGTGGCTTTTCTCTCTCTCATTCTTGTATGTGCCACCAAACTAGAACCAGAACCACCATCACCACCCCGGTCAACAAGAGACCAGTACCAGAAAGGTCACACATACTGAAAACCTGACCAACAAACGCCGGACCACTGCCTTTTCCATTCGAACCCAGATTCGAAACCTAACGGTCGATGGAAACCTTAAGCTAGTAGACTCTGGAAATATATTCCCAAAGGGTGATTTTGACTGACTTGTAGAAGAAGAAAACGAGTCAACATCAAACGAAGAAGAATCAAATGGCGTAAAACAGGCGGCAATGAGAGGAATAATTTGGATGGTGAAGAAGCAGAATTTGACGAGTTAGTAAAACTAGGTTTGAGAATAGATGCGATGTTTTTTGTGGTTGAGTGGATGACGTGAGGGATGTTGTTTAAGTGGTGGGGGTGGAGAGGATGACGATGGCGTTCGATGGCGACCATCAGAGTTTTTAGTTGTCGCCGGTGTGAGAGTGAGGAGGTGGAGAATGGAGATTACGTTGATTGTTTATCTTTACTGTTTTGGATTCCGACAAGAGAAGTTGGTGGAGAATGGAGATTACGTTGATTGTTCGGTGGTCCGACGTTGGGGGGTGGTTCGATGGAGGTGAAAGACGGTGGTGGTTGGTTGTTGGTGGTGGTGGTGCAAGGTGTTCGGGTGGTGACCAAAAAACGAAGGTCGATTTGGGGGTGTGGTGGTGTGTGGTGGCAGCCGGAAAAACGAAGGTGGATTTGGGGGTCAGTGTGGGTTGGGTTGATGAAGTGGTGCAGGTGGTTATGGTGGGTTGACTTTGACAAGAATCATTATTTCAAATAAAAAACCTTAATTATATATATTAAGTTGTTTTAATGTTTTAATTGTTATTTTTTAAAGTAAGGGTATATTTGTCAATTCACACACATTTAACATTGAAAGCTAACCTCCATCCACGTTAGAGACTATCTGAGAAATGAGTGTACAAAAGGTGAGGATCAAGGCTGTAATTTTAGAAAGGTGTGGACTATAGGTGAAATTTCACCAAAGCACAAAGACTATCCGATATTTTTTCTCTTTCAGGTCCTATTACTTTTTTTGATCGATGATCTGGCGTGTAATTTTTGTTTTCTGAATCTATGATTCTCAAAAATTGCTTGATGAGTTACTCTCTTTGTTATATAAATTTTCGTCAACCTAAAGTTATAACTAAAGGGTACTTTCATCATTTACGTTGATTGTTGAGGGCATTATAGTACCTCCGTCATAACTTACCATCAAATCTTTAGGGTCCTCTAGCAATAATAACACCGAAGTTAAAGTTAAGAGTTGTTTTCAAGATTGGGTCCCAGTTGATGAGGATGCCCTATTTGTCATAAGGCTTGTTTGGATTTTTTTGGGGAACATGAAGTTCATTGTAAAGAGCTCACGGGGTTCAAATACCGACATGATTTGGTTAGGGATGTCATTTTTGACATATTTAGGCACGCTGGTATTTCTGCTAAGAAAGAGGCACCAGTTAATTTCTTATATGACCCGTTAGAAGGGAGATCTACCCTTCGACCAGCCAACATTCTAGACTTTGGATGGGTAGGAGGAAAACATGTCTGTGTGGATCTAACAGGGGTTTCCCTGCTTGTGGGCTTAGGGGTGGTGCTTTCACGGTGGGTCAGTCTGCTTTAAAGGCTGCTTCGGGTAAAGTGACCAAACACGAAAAAGCGTGTCTTGACAACCAACACGTGTTTATCTCATTTGCTTTTGATACTTTTGGTTTCCTGGCGCCAAAGGCTGTGGACCTACTTAGTCGAGTTCAAAGGGTCATGCATAGTAATGTTATGACCCCAAGATCTATAAATGTAGTTTTTAAAAGACTTAGTTTTACTATTCAAAAAGGGTTAGCGGCACAACTTGTTGCCCGTTTACCATCTATCTCGATGCAAATTTATAACACGAAAAATGTATATTTGATAATGATCTTTCAATGAATTTAATATTTTAATATGCATGAACAAGTTGTTCCAATTTCCAAACCCATCACAACTAGGCCCAACCAGTCATGTATGTAGGCAGTAGCCTGTAATTGTAATGGATTCCCAACCCGGCCCATCAACTAGATCATCTGATATTAAACCGGTCTCGAAAAGTCGAAACAATGGAAATTTTATAGTTAATCTCATATCTGATCCTTCCCGTAGGGGTCTTATAATTTTTTTTTTCAAATTTAGGTTTTTCTGTAATAAATTTTTGTCGCAAATGCATCGGAAATCATCAATTTTCTAGTAGCTGATGAACACACTTAACTCGCTTACCACACTTTTTTTTGAACGGTAAATTTGGATCATTACGGAATGCATATACACCAATTCAGTGGGAAACCCAATAAATCTTGGAAAAACCATCTTTGTGGGAATCGAACCCATAACCTAATGGTCATAAGCCTTATCCCACCCCTAATATGCCACTAGGCTATAATGCCATTGGCAACTCGCTTACCACAGTTAATTTGATGTTTGTTATCTTAGTAATAATTGGTTTTTTTTAACTTTTTAATAGTTGAATTGCTTTGGTTTTATCGATATATTACATTAGTGTTCATTATTCTGGTGTTTACTATGCATTGCTGACACACATACCTTTAAACCACGTACTATTGATCCAGTCATCTTATTTTATGATCTCTTTCTCTCCACCCTTAATTTTAGACATGGAAATATGTGAAATCAAAGACATGGAAATATGTGAAATTAAATAAACATATAAACAAGTTAACCCTAAACTGTATTGCATGTTTTTCAGTAAAAACTTCATATAGTTCACCCACCTTTGGATCACAGTTTAATAGTAACATGGCTGTTTCGGTGGAGTGATGTGCTAGAATGGTGTAAGCGTCTTACTTTTAAAGTGTAATGTGTTTATTTGGCGAGCGGATCTAAATAGGATAGCGACACTAGAGGCTCTAAAAAAGGAACATTGGCGGGCCGGAGGTTTCTTGTTTGCTCTGTGAAGATGTCGATGAGACTGTGGAGAATCTGTTTTGCTTGTGTCCCGTTGCCTCTGTTTTATGGGTGCACGTTAGCTCTTGGTGCAAGTCTCCGAATTTTGTTGTTTCTTCATTCAGAGACCTTCTTCATATACACGAGCACGTTGGGTTAACGGTCAGCAGAAAGAAGTCTTAAAAGGGATTGTTAGAATAGGTTGTTGGAGTATTTGGAGAGCTAGGAACGAGGTCAAGTTCAACAATAATCCGTTAAAGATCGAGAATATTATTAGCGAGCAGTGGCGGACCCAGAAATTTTTTTCAAGGGGTGCGAATTTTTTTAAGAATTTTAGGCCCCTAACTATATAAAAATTTCTTTCGGTTCGTATCGGGTCAGATCGGGTCAGGTCATAGACTCAAGTAATGGGCTAATTGGTAATTATTATAACATAAGTTAATTAACTAGTGTTTATATTATTATGTTTTATTTTTTTATAAATTTAAAATATAAATTTTCTTAGGGGTCGTTTTCAAAAGTCATAAGGGGGCGGTAGTAACAGAACTATAATCGTTTTATTGGAGGGTCATAATTGAAAAAAAATTCCTACACATATGTTTATCTTTTTACTAATTCAGTTTTTTTTCCTCTTGATTTCTTTCAATATTATTGTTTATTTATACTTAATGAATTTGATAGTCTTTGTATATCATTTAATTTTGCTACTAAATATTTTCTTAATAAGACATCTTTACTTGTAGAAAATGTTATGGGTGTGTATATTTGAAGGTTAACAGAAAACTATATAAAGTAAGAAATTCAAGCAAATAAAATAATATTATGTTGATTTAATACGTAAAGAAAATAAAAATGGATCTTTATTATATAAACTAAATAAACTAGTAAAAAAAGTTAAAATTCAATATACAATATTTTTTTTAAAGTGATAGCAAAAGAAGTAACAATATCAAACAATAATAATATAACAATCGTTTTCTTTATAATAGATCAAATAAACTAGTAACAAAAAATTTAACAAAAATAACTATTTAGTAGTTTTCGTTGTATTTGATTTTTTTTGGGTATCAGTCATAGCCATTAGCTCATGCGTTCATGTTTAATGTGTTATTTATAATTTACATATTGTAGAATATTTGTTTGGCATTGGCTCTTACCAACTTTACCAAGCTCCTAACTAGAAAAGAAAAGTTAAAACAGGTATGGGCTTAAGTTTTATAAAACCCCAATTGATATAATATATGACCCTTACGTATGGGCTTAAGTTTTATAAAAGCCCAATCGATATAATATATGACCCACCAGACAATGCTTATCTTCTTCATCTTTTATAACCTAAAAAACCACCAGCTTCCATACAAACTATACTAAAGCTACCGCCGCCGCTGCTGTCTGAAAATTTTATATTCACTCTCCTTTCTTCATTTTTACTATTCTAGCAAAGTTTCAAGGGGTGCGGTTGAAAATTTTCAAGGGGTGCGGTCAGGATTTTTGCCGGAAATTAACACTAAATTATTTTTTTTCAAGAGGTGCGCCCGCCCACCCACCGCTAGGGGTGGGTCCGCCCCTGTTAGCGAGACCAAGTCTTTGGGATTTTTATGGTATAAATGTAGATCTGAAAACAAAAATATTAGTTGGAAGGAATGGTGCAAATTCGTAAATATGTAGTGTGTTCTTGTTTGGGCGCCTCGATTTGAGGTGTGCTTTTGTTTATAATGAAGTTTACTTTAAAAAAAAAAAAACACTTTAATAGTAAAGTTCTCTTAGGACATGTATCTAAAACACCTGGGACTTAATAGTAAAGTTCTCTTAGGACATGCATCTAAAACACCTGGGATACCCTAAGCCTCATAGGTTTGGATCCGGTATGAGATTAATTTAAATTTTTACATAGGTAATAGATGGGTATGAAATTAGGTGATACCCGACTCCAAGTACTAGAAACCAAATACCTGTTTATCCGAGTCATATTACCCAAGAAAATTTTATTTGTATTTTCCCTTGACCCTTGTCTATTAATTATTTATTTTAGTAAAGGTCATTATATGGAATTTTTTATATGTATTCAATAATAGGGGAAGGTTCATTTGAGAAGAAAATTTAATTGAGAAGAAAAAGAATAAAGGGTAATTTTGTAAAACATTAAATAGTTTTTTCACTTATCTCATTTATTATCATTTTTGACTAATTAATTAGTCATAAAGACTATTATCCTCCACATTAACTTTTTTTGCTTACACACATCAAAATTTATCCTACATATTTTGAAATTCATCCTACACGTTGAAATTTATCATACACAACTCGTAATTTATCCTACACTTTAAATTATTTTATTTTATTTTTTTTGAAAAAAATATATATTTTGAAGATAAGTTACAAATTATTTAATGTAGTTAGCTATTAAAGAGGAAGACTACAAATTAATGACCTATGTAGATTTACCAATGCACCCTTATAGTAACATTAAATACTTATATTAAATAAAGTAAAATAAAGCATTCTTATTGGTTGAAATTTCTTCTTTTTTCTTCTTACAAAATATTTTTTCTCATTTGAACTCTCCACTTCAATAATATTATTTATATTTTGTATGTTGTGAAGTATATATATAAAATTATATAAAAAACACAATATTATTGTTTATTTATGATAAAACTTATATGTATGTTATATATGTATCATATTTTAATTTGTAATAGTAGTTATATAAATAAAACTTATACAATGATCATAACAATATTATTAAAATGTACTCAATGGGTATTTTTAACAAACTAACGAGTATACTTGATAGCCGCCGGTATGTCTGATACTCGACAGTATGGAACGGGTATGGAACACGATTTTACAATCAAGTACGGGACTGGGATTTCCAATACCCGACCCGAACCCAACAATTGCCATCCCTAGACTACTCTTTTCTCTTCTCATATATCACCACAACTAATGCATCAAAAAACTGTTAGTGATGTTAAGATCGAACATTCTTAATGTGAGTTATGACCATGAGTCCTATAATATCTCTAATGTTTACAACTGATATGGGATTTCGACTATATAAAGACACTTACTAACTAAAGCATAATAGAGCAAATACAAGATATGCTAAGCTATAAGAAATCTATATATATATAACAATATAACATATATTAATTATATATAATATGGTACATTAATTAATGTCATCCTTCTTTTGTAGCATCACTGCATGTGCTGCTCTTCAAGTTGCCTTCTGTGATGCCATTTGAAGTTAAATCCAAGCACATAAAGACGGATGAAAAGAAGAAGAAAAACAAACGAGAAATATATTAAACTTTTAATGATTTTTTCTTCTTTTATCTTATGGGATGGCAGAAAAAACACAGGGTTTTTTATATATTTTAAAACCCAAATCAGATCCATCTCTCAAATAGAAGAAAAGACATCATTAAACTTTAAAAAACTTAGAAAATAATTTCAAGAATCTCCATGTTTTTTCCAACATACCAACATTGTAACACAACGTTTGACAATATAAAATCTTGCCTTCTGTTCTTTAGCCAAATGGCCACATTTGCGAGTGAAGTTTGCACATTTTTGTGACGAACTTCTTGAAAGCTCACATGGAGAGTACTTGTTGTTCTTCTGTGATGGACTCTTTGTCGAAAATGATCTCAAAAGAGGAGATTTTGTGGAGCTTTTCTGTGACATGCTTCTTAAAAAGGATGATGATTTTGACGAATGATTGCATGGATCTTCTTTTGATAACTTCCACTTCTTATCCATGCATGCACTGCTCCTTAAGAATACTGATTTTGATCTGATTTTTCTGTATATGAATTCTATAGAGAGAGAGAGTGTGTGTGAGAGAGAGAGATTGTGTGTGTGTGAGGAGAGAGAAGACTGAAGAGGGTAGAGTGGAATATGAGGTGAGGTGTTGGAAAGCTATAAATAGTAAAATAGGGAAAAGAGTAGTGTGCTTTTAGAGCATTCTCATCCAATCCATCAAATTATACATACATTCCACTAAAAAACAACTCCTATATCAATATATTTTCACTAAAAACAAATAATTTTTCTCTCTCTTTTTCAATTAAATAATATTATCATTACATTTTTCTCTCTCCTTCACTCACAACCACTTTCAATATATATTATAAAAATTATACTGGGTGAACAGTGTCCCCTCAAATATACAGATGAACAGTAACATTTTCTCTCTCCTCCACTCACAACCATTTTTTGTACCCTTTATAATATAAAAACTACCCCTCACATATTTTGATGGTTTGGATGAGAATGCTCTTAGATTAGAGCATTCACATCCAAGGAATCTAATAATAATAATAACAATAATAACAATGTGTGTTGTTTTTAAAATACAAAGAGTATAAAAAGTGGTTGTGAGTGGAGGAAAGAGAAAATGTTACTGTTCATATGTATATATAGTAAAACAGGGAAAAGAGTAGTGTGCTTTTAGGCCGTGGGGTATGGGGCGGGAGTTTGGGCGTGGGTTGGGGGAAAACGCCCAAGTCACCACCCCAGGTGGGCTTGGGTTGTGGCGTGGCCCCTTGGGGCTTGGCTTTCAAGCCGGGCGTGGGGCGGTATGGCGAAGTGAGCTGGCATATTCTCATTGGGTCACCCGCCACGTCACCAAGCGGTTGTTTAAACTTTTGAAATTCAAACTGGTCCCCCCATCCCCCCATCTTCTATAACCGCCACCCGGGTCCCCAAAGGCCCTATATATTGCAACCCCAAGCCCACCGGTCCCCCATCCCACGAACCAAAACCCCACTGGCTACACCCACTGTCTTGAACCCGCTACCCCGCTGGTCCCCCCCATCCCACGAACCCAACACCACTATGGCATCCTGGACCCGTCAAGAAGAAATGGCACTCGTAACTAGCGTCGTCGACGCTATGAAGGGGCGGCCACCGGGCCAAACAAAATATTGGGCAGAAGCATTCGCGGCCTACCGACAAAACGTCGGTAACGACCGCCACAACCTCAACGCGTGCCAACATAAATGGCGCGACCTACGGCCCAAGCTCGAGCGTTTCAAGGCTTACTACGAAGCGGTTCCCGGTGGCGAGTTAAGCCACGAGGACCGGGTGGCGGTGGCGAACATAGAGTTTCGAAGCGTGGAAAAGAAGGCGTTCGACAAGATCGAACTTTTTGAAATTTTTTTAACGCTCTAGGTTTTTTTATTTTGTAATTTTTAGAAATTATGTAATTTTTAGGATTATGTAATTTTTAAAATTTTAATAAAGTTGTAGGTTTTTTTATAAATGTTGTGTGATTTTTTTTAAATTTTTGGTATTTTTTTTTTTTAAACATTTATGCCACGCGGTGCACCCAACCCACGCCCCGCCATACCCCGCGGACACGTAACCTGGCAGTGGGCTGGCTCCCTTTACACGTGTCACCAAATGCCCAACCCAAGCCCCACCATACCCCACGGTCTTAGATTAGAGCATTCACATCCAAGGAATCTAATAATAATAATGTGTGTGTTGTTTTTAAAATATAAAGAGTATAAAAAGTGGTTGTGAGTGGAGGAGAGAGAAAATGTTATTGTTCATCTGTATATTTGGGGGGACACTGTTCACCCCCTATAATTTTTTAATATATTTTGAAAGTGGTTGTGAGTGAAGGAGAGAGAAAAGATAATGATAAAAGTATAAAAAATATTATTTAATTGAAAAGGAAAGAGAAAATATAGTGTTTTTTAGTGTAATTTAGAATGAAAATATGATGGATTGGATGTGAATGCTCTTATACAGCAAGTTATTGATGACATCCTGACCGTCTATTTTGTATAAATTATATACATGGTGAATAGTTAAGTTATTATGCACTTAAACAAGAAGATAAATAATTGATTTGTACTGTTTTTATCATATAGCACTATTAGTGATGTAGGGTAATACTGAGAGCATCCATAATAGTCGGTTTTAGAGGAAAGAAGAGATGATGTGAAGGGAAGAGAACATGATAGGAATTATGTAAAAAATGCCTAAAGACGACTCCTGTGAGTGAAGGAGGGAGAGAAATGGTGCATTTTGGGGTGGATTTTGGTAGTAAGAGGGCAAAACCCCACCAAAAGATAGACAAGTGCTTATGTGTTTTAATTTGGAGCTTGCTCGATGGTCTAAACATGTAAATTTAAACTAGGTATGTGTACAATTAGGTCGAAACAAATTAGAAGTATATAACCGAACTAAAGTAATTTAGTTGGTTAATTATTTCTTTTTAATATTTCAGCTAGAGGTGGCTTAGGCAAGGGCGGACCTAAAGGTATCGGTGGGTGAGCGGGCGCACCCTTTGAAAAAAAAAAAATTAGTGTATTTTATAGGCTAAAATCCCGATCGCACCCCTTAAAATATGGTTAAACCCCTCGTTCGCACCCCCAACAAATAATTTTTTGGTCCGCCACTGGCATAGGAGGACGCAAATTAAGATTCGAATTGAAACGAGCAAATGACTCATCATTAATCGGGTTCATATTTCTTTGTCCGTTTTTAAAAGAATGAAAATTTTAAGTCGTTAATATGTTTACCATACGTAACTATTTAGAGTAAGGTTAATATCATCAAAACCAAACATGTTTCCTTATTTTTTATAAAAAAAAATGCCGTTTTATATACTTTTTACATATAAAAGTCGCTACACATGTAAAAAAACACGAAAATTAAAGACCATAAACCCATTATTGTTGTATTAAATTTCAGACACTTTTCTATAATGTAGGTATTTGTGAAAAAAATATTAAAGTCCCTACACTCTTGACGAATTGAAGCAATACAGGATAATTATTTTAAATATTGTTCGATAAGGCTATGCATTCTAGAAAAGTTAGTAAAATTGTCAAATTAAACTTACTAGTTTATGACTTTTTACCTTACAAACCAATATACTAACTTTCAACCCTTTTTCTCATCCTAGATATCATAAATAATAAATTTAGTACAATGTATAAGGGGCTGTTTGGCAACATCTGAACCAATAAGTGCTGAATGAATAAGAGGTCTGAATGGGTAAGAGGGTCTGAATGGGTAAGTACTGAACCAGTAAAGTGCTGTTTGGTTCCATATCTGAATGACAGTGTAAAATGACATTTTTACCCCTCCCCACAAAATAAACCCTAGATTTTTTTTCTATAAACCCAATATCATCATCATTCATCAGTATTATCAACCCCCCCCCCCCCCCCCCCCCTCTTCCCCTTTCTCTCCCTACCTGCAACACCGCCACCACCATCATCTTCATCATCTCCACCACCAAACCTCCGCCATCATCATCATCATCATCATCTCCGCCATCATCATCATCATCACGGCCGGATATGTGAGAACAAACCTCCGCCATCATCATCATCTCCACCGCCATCATCATCATCATCATCACGGTGGTGGTGGCGGCGGCGCTACAGAGACCGAGAGAGACTGGAGAGAGAGCTGAAGAGAGAGAGAGAGAGAGCGGAGCAAGAATGAAGGTGCCGACCACCACACGCGGCGGCGGCCGGCGGTGTCGGTGGCTGAGGTGGGTGTTTTGCTGACTTTTCTGTTCGATCTCGGGTTCGGCAGGTTCGGAGATGGTTCGAGTTCGTGTTTCAGGTTCGGTTCGGTCCCTGGCGTGTCGGGTTGTTCTTGGTGTCTCGGGTCAATTCAGCGGATTCGGCTAAATTCGGGGATATGTTGTTGGTGAATGATTGTTTCTAGGCGTTTGGGGATATGTTGTTGATGATGATGATGGGGCTGTGGAAGAAGATGCAAAGCTTACAATTAAGGCACAAGGGGCAGGCTTGTCAAAAGTTCCATTCAGAGATGAGAAGTAGCTGAACCATTCAGAGCTGAATGGTTCAGTTCAGAGGTGAAGTTTTTGTGAACCAAACAAGGATACCTCTGTCCGATTCAGAGGTTTACCTCTGAATGGAGCCATTCAGAGGCAACCAAACAGGCCCTAAGTCTGACAGCATAATGTACAGGTTAGCATAGAAAATAGGATTAAAATTTAAGTTACAACACTTTCTATGATATATTTTAATTACAACACTAAATTTCAACCCTTTTCAAAAAATAAAAAAATAAAAAAATAATTCAAAACATCATATTGGCCAGGAGGTCGGTGTTCATTAAACAATTGCCAACTTCCTAGAGTAGTGCTAACCATGGTACTTTATTTACATTTATTTATTAGTTTCTATTTCCTAAACATATCTTATCTTTAATTTATTATATAAATATCTCATTCAAATTTCAGTCTTTATTACTGTCACAGTAAATTTTTAAAGTTTTACATTTTACTGTGGTAATTTTGTCTCATTCATTACTCATGAAATTACCTGGATGATTAAAGAAAATATCTCAATACACAAAATAAAACAAAACAAAAATGGATGTGGGTACAGCTAGCTGAAGCATAACATTTGAGTTGAAAGAAGACAATGAGGGTAGCAGTAGAAATATGGAAAAGACAATATCTTTGTGAGGAGAATGAGCTGTAGTATTCTGTTATAGTAGATTGATTAATGGCAGTATCACTAATCCATGCATGTTTATTGTTTGGATTTTGGCATCCAATTCACTCATTCTTATCCTTTGATCTTACTACGATGAACCCGACACAAAGATGATAATCAGATAACACGTTTAAACTGTAGGCATTGGCGCCGCATGGTGGGGGCCCGCGGGGGGGGGGGGGGGGGGGGGGGGGGGGACTTTTCGTTCAGTAATGCTCGGTATGTAGTTTTCGTATAGAAATTTTTAGGTATATACGTTTTGGACCCCCGGTCGGAAATCTCAAGCTTCACCACCGATTGTAGGTAATTAAGAATGAATTGAAAGAACGAGAAATTGACAAACTATAACTTTATGATTTCTGAATACTAATTTGTTCGATTACATCGACATTATATACGCAAGTTGAATCGGTACTTCAAGGGATGCACCGTTTCACACAACACGACACGACACAACATAACGCTTACTAACTTACAACCTTACAATCTAGACCCCTAAGTTTTACAATGACACTTTGACCCATATACATACTATACAATAGTGACACTTAGACCCTTATAATAATATTTAGTTGTAAGATCAAATACTTCCTCTTAAACTAAATATAGTATATAAGTGAGGTCTTCAGTTTTCTTCAAGATCCGGTTACAACAATATTGGTTCGTCTTCCTCCTCCTGGGTCAGGTTTCCCACCTCTCTTTTCTCCCATTTTGGACATTCATTTACATGATGTTCAAGTTCGTTACACATGTAACATTTGATGTGACTTTTATCTCGCTAGACCCGTCCGCCATCACTTCTTTTACTAGACCTTTGACCTCCTCCTAGGCCAAGTCCAAAGTCTTCCTGGATTGAACTCCTACGACTACAATGCTCACATCTATGATCCTTAACCTTATCTTTTCTTTCTGATTTGATGAATAGAAGTTTGTCACACACATCTCTCTCCCAGTTAACTTCTTGATGCGTTCTTCGAAAGCCTTCAATCTCCAAACGAGTTCTTGGAATGCATCATGTTGAGATTGGCAAACTGCTTAATCGCGGCTACTATTTGGATGTATTTTTCTAGTACTTGAAGCTAATATTTTCATGCTTTCTTTGAACGAGGTCGTCGCTTTGCCTATAATTTATCCCACTTTATATTTTCCCTTTATTGATCCTCCCGGTGGGGGTACTAGTTGTAAAGTCCGTCAAAAACGGATCCCCGAAACCCTACTCGTATTGTAAACCGGATCATTGTGAAATTAATAAAAGAGAATTTTATTTTCTTTTGTTATGTGGGGTAGTTATTTGATTAATATAAATATTATGGGGTTTAAAATATTACTATTATAACTAAAAATAAGTAACTTCGTTAGTTCCGTTAAAGAATAAAAAAAATACGTTAGCAAGTTAGAAATAAGAGTTAGGGGCTGTTTGGTAGCCTCTGAATGGTCATTAAGAGGCTACCTCTTAATGGAACCATTAAGAATTTTACCAATGAGAAGGTAGAAGAATGTGACATGTGATGATTTACCATTCAGAGGGTACCTCTTAATCATTCAGACTTGAGGTTACCTCTTATTCATTCAGAGGTTTTAAACCATTAAGAGATAGCATCTGAATGGTCATTAAGAGGCTACCAAACAGCCCCTTAGCCTAGTTCATAAAGCAGAGGGACTTGTGCAAATATTGAAACTTGAAAAGAAAAGAAAAGAAAATTAAAAAGAGATAACCAGGGCGGAGCTGGGGATGCGAATCCGGGTCTCCACCCGGGCAGCGCACAACAACAACACAACCAAACACTCGACCACTAATCCATTTGTGATCTAAACCCGAGACGCGTTTTATATAAACCCAACCCAAACCATCTTCCCCACCCGATTCAAAGCTGAAACGCGAAACCCACTTAACCATTTAACCAATTCGTTTGAAACGGCGATTTTAATGGACAGTTAAACCCAATTATTAACCTTTACAGCAAATAACTTCGAGATTTATGTTTTGTGACTCTTAAACATCTTGTAACCATCTGAATTAAATCCAAACATTTTCACCATTAAAGGGTCAGGAACATCAATTTGGGGTTCTCTCATATTTGTAAAATCATACCACTTTTCTTACACCATTTGTAATCTTCTGCAAAACCCCACTGAAAGTTTCATATTTCATCAACCGCGCATCACGAATTTAATTAAAGAGCATTCTAGGGCTCAAAACTTTATTTCGATATTTCTCCTCCAATCTTGCACCAAATCAGGTAATTCCAAATTTCTCGCTCTACAAAACTCTGTTGTCAATTTCTTTGATAGAAGACTTTATGAATCTGAATTGAATTCTTGGTTAAACTAGGGTTCTTAGTTCTTGAAATTTGGGCCTTTTTGATTTAGGATTGAGTTTTGATAAAATTGAATCTAGGGAATTGCTTATTATCATCTTATATTAGTTTGTAGAAATTTTGGACTCCAATTGAATGTATTATGAATTTTTAATCACAATATATAATATGGAAAATTATATAAATTATAAAACTATCAATGTAAAATACCAAGAATAATATTTTTCTGATTTTCTCTTAAATCCATAGGACTTGGTATTTTTCATAGATTCATGACACAAGGTAAATTGTAGGTAATAAAATGACTAATTTAATTTATAAATACAAAAGGCTGGAGATATTTGGACACCCATCGCGCCTATTTTCACACCATTTGTGCCCTAGACGCCTCGTATAGACGTATACGAGGCGTCTACGCACTGAATTCAAGGGGGTCTGCGAGGGTGTCAGGCACAAAGTTTAAGGAACCCTAGACGCCTCGTACAGACCTATACGAGGCGTCTAGGCTTGGGATTTTTTTTTGGCTGAAATGAGGGTTGTTTTGGTGGGTTTTGGTATGGTTTTTTGGATAGTTTTTGAAGATGTGATTTTTGGTTAAAAAAATTTTTGGTTTTTAAAAAACTTTTGTTTTTTAAAAATCAACTATTTTAAAAATCGGCTCACTCTATTTTAAAAACTTTTGTCTTTTTTAAATATTATAATGTTTTTTAACATTTTACTTTTTTAAATATTATTATTCCGATTAAAATTTTATCTCGTTCAAATATTGTTTCCGTATTATATTCAGGGGATATATTGTTTTCGTATTATATTCAAAACATATTTTGTTTCCGTATTATCTCAATTTAAGACAACAATCATTAGGTAACCGAATAACTGAAAACAAACATAAATATGACATATATAAGATAACTTTGTACATCCATAACAAAAATATATAAGATAAGTTTGTACATCCATGATAAAAATAAAAACAACAACAGGTCTATGCATCCAAATCCGAATCCGAATCTGGATGTGGCTGCTGCGGCTACTGCTGCTGATGTCGTGCTCGAGCCGGTGGAAGCGGTATCGGGGGCCATCCCTCTCTCTCTCGTCTATCCTGCTCGCACCGTACCAGCCAACCTACCAAATCGTGGAGGCTGTCAAGCTCGGCTCGTACATCCGGATGTAGCGCAGCTCCTGGGGCATGACCTGGAATAGCGTGACGTGGAAACTGAGGCGCCCCGGCAGGTGGCGGTGGCTGTGGCATCGCTGCACCGTCTACATCCTGCGGAGGCTCCTCCACGGGCACTACATCAGCAGGATCTGCAGGAGGATAAACGGGCTCGAAATGCTCTGGTAGGGCCTCCTCTGTCCATATGCCCCCGTTGCGGTTTTTAAACCGCGGGCCAGCTGCGAACCTCCTGATTACCCTCATCCCCCACAGCGACTGCATGCCCATCCGCGTCGGCATGACTGGCGGCGTCCGTAGATGTGGGTCCTCGTGCAGTACGAGGCCAAATGAACGGGCAATGACGGTCACGTACGCCCCGCCATACAAAAATCCGCGCTCCTGTCGGTGATGGGCGGAGGCGTAGTACTAGGCTAGACCGTGTGCTAGCGCGCACGGCCTCCTATACAACAAACAATAAAGGAAAAAAAGATCTGTGGTCGTACACCACTCACGGCTGTAGCCGCGCGCTGAAATCGAAGTAGCGAGCAAATGGTGCAGATACCTGCAGATAATGTTAGCGAAATACAGAAACAGAGATTAATAAACAATGCACATAATCACAATAATTGCCGTAATAAACGTACGTACCTGTACAGTGGGTCCCTAACAAACGACACCCTCCCCTTCGACTTGTCGTGCTCCCAAGTATTTGGCCCCGCAATCACCTGCCAAAACCCTAGAAGAATGGGTTTGTCAACCACCATTTGCCCCGCTGTGTAAATCTCAGTCTCGATCTCCCCCTGCATGTATAAACCAGAACGCACCGCAAAGTCTGCTAGCGTCATCGTACGCAAAACGCCAGCGAGCCTGAAAGAAATCTCAGGCGGAGGGGGAGCATCTGGGTACGGAAGCGCCACTGGGACCCCAGGAGGGTGAAATGTGAATGACGAAAGGAACTCGACCAACAGCTCCCTGTAGGTCGGCGTGTGCGCCAAATCAAAACGACGATGCCACGGCGAATCGAGAGGTATAAACCGACGCACTCTATCCGTCTCAGCAAGCTGGTCCATCGCATCCCAGTCGATCGATGCATGCGATCCAATGTACATCCTCCTGAGCTTCTGGCAATGGCGGGCGGCATCGGTGCCGTCGGGAAACTCTAGGTACGGACAACCCTGAAGCGTATCCAGATCCGGCCGCCGCCTCCGTCTTGGACCCTCCTGAACCGGCTGAACCGGCAGTGGCTCATCAAGATCTATCTGAATGTCGTCGCCCTCCATAATCAATCTGCAGGTAAATAACGTATACGTATAAAAACAATAATAAATAAATCAGAATAATAATAATAATTAATAAATAATAATAATTAATAAATAATAATAATAATAATACTTAATAAATAATAATAATTAATAAATAATAATAATTAATAAATAATAATAATAATAATTAATAAATAATAATAATACTAATAACAATAACAATAATAATAACAACATTAACAATAATAATTAATAAATATTAATAATTAATAAATAATAATAATTAATAAATAATAATAATAAATAATAAATAATAATAATACTAATAACAATAACAATAATAATAATAAATATTAATAATTAATAAATAATAATAATTAATAAATAATAATAATAATAATACTAATAACAATAACAATAATAATAACAACATTAACAATAATAATTAATAAATAATAATAATTAATAAATAATACTAATTATAATAATAATTAATAAATAATAATAATAATAATAACAATAACAATAATAATAATACTAATAATAATTAATAATAAGAAAAAAAAAATTACAGGACCTCGTATAGCCCTCGTATAGGGCTATACTCGGCGTCCTGTTCTTCCCCATTCATCTTCAACCTCACACTCAAACCCCACAAAAATCAAATTTCAGGGCAAACCTACGGTCTAAAGGCAAAAACGTTGCAAAAATACTAAACTACGGGGCGAAATACGTACCGGTGATGCTTCAAATCTTCGAAAATCCGGTTGAAATACGTATCCGAGGTGTATAAAGGTGTATTATCCGTATGTGTGTTTGTTTATTGTTTGGGGGCTATAACCAGCCTCGTCTAGACCCCCCCAGCCTTATACGAGGCATAGACGCCTCGTATAGCTCTATACGAGACGTCTTGGTTTTTTATTAAATGACCATTTAGCCCCTGGTATGCCCCCAGTATAGGCATTATTCAGGGGCAAAATGGTAATTAACCATTCCAAAAAGATATTTCTGGAATTGTTAATTACCATTTTGCCCCTGACTAAAGCCTATACTGAGGGCTTTACAGGGGCAAAATGGTAATTTAATAAACTTTTTTTAATAATTAAAAAAAAAATCTCAAAAAGTTGCCGCCTTAAAAAGACGACACGTATAGCTCTATACGCGGCGTCTGGGTTTTCAAAATTACCTTTAAGCCCCTGTTAAAGGCCTATACTAGGGACTTTCAGGGGCAAAATGGTAATTAACATGAAATATTTTCAAAATTCAAATTTAAAAAAAAAGAATTGTTGCCGACACTGTTGATGACTCGTATAGCTCTATACGAGGCGTCCTAATTCAAAAAATTCAAATTTTGATTTCCAAATTTTCAAAATTCAAAATTTCAAAAACCCGCTCAAATAGACGTCTCGTATAGATCTATACGAGGCGTCTGTGGATTAGGAAATGACCTTTTAGCCCCTGAAATAAGCCTAGATTGGGGGCATACCAGGGGCAAAATGGTCTTTTGGGCATCGCTATACGACGCGTATAGCTCTATACGCGTCGTATATTTTTAAATTTTTTTTAAAATGTTATTAAACTGTTTTAATTATTGAAAAATGATACAAATTATAAAAAAAATTATAGAAATTGTAGAAAATTATAGGAATTAATAAAAAAAATACATTCAAATTACAAAAATCATTCTTCTGTATCACTATCGATGTACTTAAGACTGGGGTTTGATCTTGGCGGAGGATTCATTATCGATGTATACCATTCTAGACGTGGCAAGTACATATCTTCCCATTGTTTCGTATGGGGTGTTCGGTGGGTCAACCATAGCCCGTGTGCTGGTGGCATTGGATAATCCCCTTCCAGCTTAACATGTATGAAGTGGTTCTCGTTTACATGTGTAAGCGTTATGAACAATGGTTGTTGATTAGCCGGAGGACTTAGTATCGGGAAGAAAGTGGAACTCGCACCCATGGTTGTCGTTAACAGGTGCACCCCGATACCGTACGTTTGTGCAATAAGAAGTCCTGCATAGGGGAAGTCCATCCAGTGATCCCCCCCACAACCAGACACTGAATCCCAAATTAGGCCCTGACGATGCGTGTAAAAATAACCTTTATCCCATGCTTCAAATATTGGGAACCAGATCGATTTGTTCTGATCCATTTCTTGGACAAGGTGCTTTCGAATGAGCCCCCATGAACTCAGTTCCATACCTAAGCCCACAGCCACAGACCGAAACCCACAATGACCGTCCGGCATCACATCTCGTATGCACGAGACGTACGGATGGAACACTAGCGGAATGTCATCCTAAAACTGTTCGATGATTCCCACGTACTCGTCCCCAATGAGTAACGGAAAACCGTGAGCATCTCGTGTCTCTTTCTTCTTAGAACTCTTTGAACGGCTTAGGCTCGCTTTGGGTTTTTGGGACCTTATAACCGACTGTTGAGAGGCCTGTGACGGAACGTACGAGCTGTGACGAGGTTTGTCGTACTTACTTTGTCGGGAACCTTCAAAGCACGTGTTTGCATCACCGAATGAGCTTCTCCTTAATTCTTCATCTATACGAGAGGCCTCGTCCAACCTTTGTTGTACCTGCTTTGTTGTTGGTCGGCCACGAGTATTTTGTTGGACAACCGGTGGTTTCTTGGTAGATTTCTTTGGAGTCAACACCGCTTTAATCTTTGAAATCAGGCTTTTTTGCTGAGCTGGGGGGTGCGACTCTAATTGTTGTCTAACAATATTTAGCTCTTCGACCACGTCCACGTCATCGTCTATCAATTTACAACTTTGGAAGTTAAGTTTCCGCCAGAAGACGTCCACGTCTTCGAGTTGAATCGGACGCTCTGCACGGTTAAAAACAACATTATTTAAGTCACATGATTAACGGAAATATATCACACAAGTGTTGTACGTTTAACAATTATTACCTTCAAGAATGTACTTTTCTATCCTACAAGCACAGGGCAACCCACAGCTGTGCCACATTTGGCAACCACATGATGAATGAAAGCGCTCCAAGACATCTACCTTCCTAATTGCCTCGCCCCTCAACAAGTCAAGGGCTGTATGGGATACTTTTCCAAGTAGGTGTTGAAACAACGGGTGTTTGTGGTGGGTCATTCTTTTTTCGATGCTATCTCGAAAAGTCTTCCTTATTTCACCGAACTGTGTCTCAACTATATCATGGACACAACCAACTACACGGTCCAGCGAGCTCCTATCTTCAACGTATCTCTTTAAGTTGGCGTGTTGGCTCTCAACTCTGTTTGTGGTACGATTACCAAAGTTGCGCCTCTTATCAGTCCACGCAAAGACGAACATCTCCTTATAGTCTTTTAGCCAGTTATCGTACACGTATTTGAAGACTCCTAAAACGTAAAAATAATTTAATAAAATTTGCATATGTGAGTCGTATGTTATTATAAAAACTTACTAGAACGTTTGCACTCCACAAGTCGTTGTCGCATGTTGCGCAAGTGGTACTCGTAGATGAGTATGGATGGAGACTCAATCAATGTCCCCCAGAATGACAAAAATTTCTTCCAGTCTTCGTCTATGAAGGCACCCTTGCAGTGCTTCATAACATTCTGTTGTATGTGCCACCTGCAAAGAAGCCTGGAGGCGTTTGGAAATACTTTAGCACACGCGCCCATAAGGGCTAGGTCTCTATCGGTTAAAATCACACGTGGCTCCATGCATTCATCCAACATTGACTTGACCCTCTCAAGCACCCACACAAAGTTATCACCCCGTTCTTTACTAACAACGGCATGCGCGATAATAAACGATTTGTTGGTAGGCGCCATACCAACAATCTGGATAAAGGGCATATTGTATATGTTTGTCTTGTACGTCGCATCGATCAGCATGACGTGGGGGAATGCACGCCACATGCATCTCGAGTCCCGATGAAGAAAGAAGATCTCTGTTACGATCTCTGTTCCGGGTTCCTCCCGTGTCTCGTAAATAAAGTCGTGGTTTATCAGCTTGTTTTCTAGTGACTGCATGGGAGTCAATCCTTGTCTTTGTTCGGCTCTAATCTTCGCCACAACGTTTTGAACGTCTTTCAGAACATGAAACCTGTCGGGGTCCTGCTTCCTTATCGTTTGAAATATTTTGCGCGACTCCATGTTTTGAGCTGTCAGCTGCTCGATCAGTTTCATTTCGCTTGGAGTAAACCTTCGCACAAACGCGTGGGCCGACAGGTCCTCACAAAGTTCGTGGTTATGTTCAATTTTTCCGTCTTTAATCTCCCAGGTTTCATACGGGTGGTTTCGCACAGCCAGCAGGTAAAACGGGCAACCGGTTTTTTTGCTTCCGGCTTTTCTAAGTGTTGCTGTAGTCTGGTGCTCACCACCACGATCACATTCAAGCCATACCCTCCGGATTCTTCCACCGGTTTTCTTTTATCGACGGGTGACAATAACGAAACCATCCGCGTTTGCTATTTCTTGTATCCGATTCTTTAGTTCATCTAAAGAGTTGAAAACCTGTAACATCGACAATAATAATAAATAATTTTAATAAATAAATAAATAATAATAATAATAATAATAAAAATATTAATAATAATACTAATAAAAATACTAATAATAATAATTAAATAATTAAATAATACAAAAATAGTAATTAATACCTGCTTTTTTAAGTACGGACTGTCCTGGATGGGAGGTGTCTCACCACCATATCTACCATATCCACCATAACCACCGTCTCCTCCGTATCCACTGTATCCACCATCTCCTCTGTATCCACCATCTCCTCCGTATCCACCGTCTCCTCCGTATCCACCGTCTCCTCCGTATCCACCGTCTCCTCCGTATCCACCGTCTCCTCCGTATTCACACCCGTATCTATAATCCGGATACCCTTGTTGCGTCAGATAACTTGGTTGACAAGCATGGTATGAGTCATCTACAGGGGCTGTTTCATCAACAGGGGGATGATTGTTCAAATCTAGAAACGGTTTGTTTTGTTCTCCTTGTATACTAGACACAACCTCCTCTTGCTCATTAGAATCGGGAACGCAAGACTCCTCCAAAATAAAGAACCGTATCATCATTAGTAAATAATAAACTAAAACAAAAACTAATTAAAACATTTAAGTACCTGTACTGTTACCGGATCGCTTTCGGGCACCAGTTCTCGCTATAATACTGCCCGAAGACATAGTTGCCGTCCCAGTATGATGACATTTCAACACTTCGGGATGATAAGAACACAAATTAAATGCCGTCCCAGAATGAAAGAAGAAGAAGAACCAGCAGAATGAAAGAAGAAGAACAAGCATAGAGACATAATTAAATGTCTTAAATGTCGGATGCTTGGGACAAACCATACACTGTATGTTGCACTTTTTCATAAGCCTTAGACGCCTCGTATAGCTCTAGACCCCTCGTATACATTTTTGTCACCTGTCGAAGACGCCTCGTATAGCTCTATACGAGGCGTCTTAATGCCTCGTATCCGTCCCTCGTACAGACCTAGACTCCCCGTCTGATGTGACTGATTTGACATTGTGCTTTGGTGCAGAGCTGGTCGGAAAAGTAACCCTATACGCCTCGTATAGGTCTATACGAGGCGTCCTGAAGGGTGTCAAAATAGGCATAAAGGTGTGTAAATATGTAGACCCATACAAAAACTAGGCTTTTAACAAATTTAAATAATTTTGGATGAAATGTAGGACATGTTAGATTGTGTTGGACTTACAGAACATTAAGAGGAACTTTTATAGGTCTATCCAGAATTGGAATTCATAATATATAATAACATAGAATGTTGATTGTTTCATTGTTGTAATTTCGGTCATGTTAGATATAAATTCACTATCTTAGTTAGATTATATATTTATGTTGTTAAGATTAAATTTGGAGTAATCAGACTTAGTATATATCACAATATGTAATCTTGGACATGGGTATTTTATTGTCACAAATATTAAATTAGTTTTAAAATAGAAATATAATAAGTATTTTTTTATTATACAAAAGCCATAAATCTTGAGATTTATTTTATAGTTTTTTTATTTGTAGATGGGTATTTAGTATATTTTCATTATTTCATATATTAGGGTGATTTTATCTTTTGGAGGTTTCTCAAGTCATGATCAAACAAATGCAACCTGTAAGTAGATCTTTTATTTATCCCCTTTTTGTCATTAAATATTTTTGGATGTATCATGTGTATGTGTATTGTTTCTATTTAAATCAATAACATGCGAAAATCATTGTGTCACTATGTGTTTCTTATTCATGTTTCTATTGTTCATATTATCTATTGTTTCATATATGTGTACCTAAGTGCTTACTCGCTTTGTGTCTATGGTTTCTATTGTGGATCCACTGGCTGACCAATTCCCCACGGCCAAGGGTTGAACTTGGTATCGCCAACATCATTTAGATTCACTATTAAGGGCTTGAATCTCATTGTGTCTATTGTTTCTTTTATCATTGTGTTGCATTATTAGTTGTAGTTGTGGTGATTGTTTTTATTGTTGATTTATCGTGGATATAACATTACACATGATAATGCATGTTAATATATTTTAAAAATAATAACATTTTATTTATATTTATATATATATTCACCAACATAATGTTAACCCAAAACCCTTTTTACACATGATACAGGTACACAGGGGTGGATGAGTTCAAGATGAAGACACATAGGATGTCCCTTAGTTAAATAATTGCATTTTATGTCATGAATTATGTCTTTTGGTTCTTGTATGAATATTTGGAAAATTCTATGTTATGTGTGACAATTTATTTGGATGCTTCAAATATCTAAACTTATAATAGTTGTCATTAGCTATGGACAATTCATAATGCCCGAAACTCGGGTCTCCATCGGGTTGAGATGTGATACTTGTTCTTCAATAATAACAAATTCATCATTCATGTTGTTGAGATCGATGTATGTATGGGCGTCAAAGCTACCTTGGGACCGGCTATTCTCATTGGACGAAGTTGTTTTTGTCTGTTTTGATGATGGACCTTGACCCATCATCGGTACCAAGTGCTATTTGGTTGACTTTCTCAAAATCTCCTAAACCGGCCCTTGAGAAAGTATAGGTGTAAACGACAAGGTCATCCTAACCGCTTAGCCGATTGCTCCATTTTTTTGTCGTAAAGATTTCCAAAAAGTCCAACCTACCGACGTATCTCTACCCAATGACCTAATATCATGTCGTCGATAGGAAATTCACACCGTAATGTATTATTAAAAATTGTTTAAATCATGCCCAAAAGTCGTTTTCTTTTTGCTACTCCCTACAATACGTGTAAAAATAAAATAAAAGGTAGATATTATTTTTTTGCTATTAAAATAAAAACTTACCGGTTCTTCTATCCTCTGAGACATCCATCCGTTGCACATATACGGATGATGAACGGGGTTGTTTTTTCTTGTGGGACCTTTTTTCTTGGAGCCGTTTGTGGTTGTGTTTCGGGTATGGGATTGGGCATGGGTTGTGTTTCGGGTACCTATTATGTTTGAGCGGGCCTAAATTGTTCGTATATGTCAAACTCTATAATGGGTCAATAATTGTCGCTTTGGTCCATAATGACTTAAAAATCTAAAATATATTGCAAGAGATTGAGATTAAAAAAAACTATGGAGAAGGAGATGAATTGTTTAGAGTATGAAAGAGACGTGGGGTATATGTTGTTGGGATAAGAATGAGTTTAGTACTAATTGTGAGCCATAAGATCCCTAGTTTTGATACGATTGAAATTATGCATTTATCACAAACATGTCCCTATACACTTAATGCAATCATCAAGAATGTAGACAAAGAGTTACAAACTTGAATTGAGAAATAAAACACCAAAGTTGGTGATTAAGTTTAGAATCATCAACGATTGAATATTTAGGACCACATTCATCAATTGATAAGAGATTAATGAAGATCAATGTCCATATGTATAGAACAATGCATACACACATCAAAGATGATGATGAGTTGGGAGCTTACGAAGATCAAATTATGAAAACTGACAAAGTCAAGTGAAGATCATAGCCAAATTGTCAAGCGAATCATTTGGGATTCTAGAAAGGTTATATAAATGGTTTTCATATGATCCAAATGAATTTATTAAATCATTTTTATACAACCATGATGATTTCCCATATTACTTTTATAAAACATCAATTTAAAAAATAATAAGTGTTACAAATTTATAAAAATGGTTTTTGAATTAACTTGAATTTCAAAAATAAGTGTTACAAACTCATAAGAATGGGTTTTGAATTAACTTGAATTTCAAAGCTGGTGGATGAAACTTACTATATAAAAATGTCATTTTTTATAAGACAGTGATAATCCCTATGCCCCAATGTCTCTTTTTTGCCTTGCCCACACCTATGATTCCGACCAAGCCCCGGCCCCACAACACCCTTGTGGCGGTGTTTCTGAGCCGTGCCTCGGAGACGTGGCAATTATGGCGCCCCCAATAGAGCCCATAACACATAACCTTATGTAGGAACACCGTTCACAAAATTATGATAACAAAAAATAAACAAGAACTGATTTTAATTTTATCACAGTTAGCTTAACTTAAAAAACTGGGAATATAAACAAGAAAAAAAATAGAAAGAATGGTGACTGAGGCACGCGAAGAACACGCTTCCCTTAAAACAGATTTCGGGTCACCCAGTTGAACCGTCTGTCTCCCAGGGTACAACAGCCGAAGCAGTTAGTACTGCCAGGACTAGCCTAGCACCTGAAGATGTACTTGAAACAAGGACGTAGAGTTCCTTCAGTGACGGGAATGATTGATCGTTGGTGCTGCAACTCATGCAACTTGTATCAGAGAACAGAGAGCTGGGTCTGCTGGTTTCTGTTGCTGTGTATTGGTATATTGGTATATATTAACTAATGAGCTGATCTCGTTTATATAGGCACAACAGCAATGATCTTTAACAATCATGCAGAGACATAGTGCAGCACTAAGTTTGATAATTCAGCCACTTTATGAGATAATGACAGTCATTATCAGATAATTCAGCACTTGGATAGTGTAGCAGTTCAACAATCACTATCATCAATTATGTAGCAGTCAACTTCAGCAATCAGTTTAGTAATTATGTACCAGCTAAAACAGTCAAAAATCATAAGGCGGCTCTCGGCGATATGTACCAGCTAAAACAGTCAAAAATCATAAGGCGGCTCTCGGCGATGCGAGTGTGCGAAGTGCAAAGTGCGCCATCAAAACGCCACATTACGCCCATCGCCCCGCTCCCGAGCCCGTGCCCGGGCGCGGGCGCATTCGGGCCCTCAGGCTTGCCACTGGGTGTGTCCACTTGTATAGAATATATCATCTTCCTTACACTGCTTATTATAAACCACTCTCTTATTCTTCATCCCACCGATGTGGGACAACTTGTATATTAAAACACAAGTTTTTCCAAATAGTCCAATGTTCTCTTTAAATTATTTCTTTAGATTATTTCTTTAATGAAAATACAATTTCCATTCAAAATAATTTCCAACAATCCCCCACATGAATGGAAATCAATCCACTTCCAGGTTTCTCGATACAATTTCAACAGTTTAGTATTGCCGGATAAGTAGGTGTTTCCTTTGAACTTTCCGTTGTGATGTGTACTTAGTCTCCTAGCGATTAGTAGACGCGATGTCCTTGAACCAACCCTTTTTTACGTAGACGTTATTACACATCACACATTACTCTTCTTGGTCTGGCTAACCCCTCATAGATGTGTCCGTTATGGTCATGGAACACCATCCTGGTTCTGCGAGAGCTCTAGGAATTGTGCCCCCCAATTCCATTCCATTCGAAGCGACCCCACTTCTCTCTAACATAGGTGATTTACAAATCATTAAAAGCCATATGCTTAACCTCTCTTGATATCACTAATTTTAATCAGGAATGGACTAGGAAGTTTGTAACTCCCTTTGTATGTTGAGGTACTCCCCCACAGTGACCTCAGTTCGTACAGTTAGGTGGTCCTATTGAGCCTAGATCATGGGATCTCCAATCTTCTAGGATAGGTTTACCGTTGTACAAACTTACTCACAGGGCTTTAGTCCCATTCCCATTGACGACTTATGTACTACTTCTCTGCTTAAGCCTTTCGTAAGCGGATCCGCAATGTTATCTTCTGACTTTACATAGTCAATCGTGATAACTCCAGTTGAGAGTAGTTGTCGTATCGTGTTATGTCGACGTCGTATGTGCCTTGATCTGCCATTATACATTGCATTTTGAGCTCTACCAATAGCTGATTGGCAATCACAATGTATGCAAATGGCCGTTACAGGTTTAGGCCATCTTGGAACATATTCCAAGAATTGACGTAACCATTCTGCATCTTCTCCAGCTTTATCTAACGCGATAAACTCAGATTCCATCGTGGATCTAGCTATAAGAGTTTGTTTGGAAGACTTCCAAGATATAGCTGCTCCTCCAAGGGTAAACACATAACCACTTGTAGATCTAGAAGCTTTCATATCGGATATCCAGTTGGCATCACTGAATCCTTCCACAACAGCTGGATTTTGGCCATAATGCAGTCCATAGTTTCTCGTGTATCTCAAATACCTTAATAATCTTGTCATACTCTTCCAGTGCTCTGTACTAGGATTACTAGTATATCTACTTAGCCTACTCACAGCAAATGCTAAGTCTGGCCGAGTACATGACATGAGATACATAAGACTGCCTATGATCCTTGAGTATTCCAATTGAGCAACACTCTCTCCTCTATTTTTTGACAAATGTTGAGAGGTATCAATTGGAGTTTGAGCTATACTCTTGTCCTCTGGACTGAACTTCTGAAGGATCTTATCAACATAATGAGATTGACTCAGTACCAAACCAGTTTGGGTTCTAATGATCTTTACTCCAAGAATCACATCTGATAGACCCATATCTTTCATGTCAAATCTCGATTTCAACATGTCTTTAGTAGATTTGATCATTTTATCATCACTCCCAATGATAAGCATATCATCTACATAAAGGCATAAGATTACATATCCTTTAGAAGTGTCTTTCACATAGACACATTTATCACATTCATTTATTTTGAAACCATTGTTAAGCATAACTTGGTCAAACTTTTGATGCCATTGTTTTGGAGCTTGCTTTAAATCATATAATGATTTAACGAGTTTACACACTTTGCCCTTTTGACCAGGAACAGAGAAACCCTCTGGTTGCTCCATGTAAATCTCTTCCTCTAATTCTCCATTAAGAAAAGCGGTTTTTACATCCATTTGATGTATTTCCAAGTTTCTCAAAGCTGCAATTGCAAGCACCAGTCTAATAGAGGTTATTCTAGTCACAGGCGAGTATGTGTCGAAATAGTCAAGACCTTCTTTTTGTCTAAACCCTTTGACCACAAGCCTTGCCTTATACTTTTCGACAGAGCCATCAGCTTTCATCTTTTTTCTTAAATATCCATCGATATCCTAGTGGTTTGCACCCTGGTGGAAGATCTACTAGCTCCCAAGTATGATTCTGCAAGATAGAATCAATTTCACTCTTGATGGCTTCTTTCCATTGAGGTCCATCTGAAGAGGTGACTGCTTCTCTATAAGTTTGAGGCTCACTCTCAATCATATATGTAAGAAAGTCAGGCCCAAAGGATTTCTCAGTCCTTTGCCTTTTACTTCTTCTTGGCTCACCTACTTCAGCCTCTGATTTTTTTTGAGTTTCCTTTCGAACAATCTCATCAACCCTTGTTGATGAACTTGCATGATTTGAAGAACTCGCATGAGTTTGTACTAACATAGGAAACTCTTCTTCAAAATATGTCACGTTTCCTGGCCTTGTCTCTATGATAGAGTTTTTGTGCACTTCAGGATTCTTGGATTGATATACAAGAAAACGATGCGAACTACCATTTTTTGCATACCGAATAAAGATGTAATAAACAGTTTTGGGCCCTATTGTAAGTGCTTTAGGGGGTGTAACAATCACCTTGGCCAGGCACCCCCACACTTTCAAGTATTTATAGGATATTTTTGTCCCCACCACAACTCATGAGGTGTGACATCCTTTTTCTTGAAAGGTATTTTGTTTAATAAGAAATTGGCTGACAAAACTGCCTCACCCCACATGTCCTGGCTCATCCCAGAACTTATCAACATGGCATTCATCATTTCTTTAAGCGTACGATTCTTACGCTCCGCGATACCATTTGATTGGGGTGTATAAGGAGGGGTACATTCGTGTATGATGCCACTCTTTGCACATACTTCCCCAAATGGTGAAACATATTCACCTCCTCTATCACTTCTTACACGATTAATTTTCTTTTGAAGTTGATTCTCAACTTCAGCTTTATACAATATGAACTTGTCGATTGCTTCATCATTACTCTTAAGTAAGTAAACATAACAATATCTTGTATTGTCATCAATAAAGGTAATAAAATATTTATTACCACCTCTGGTGGGAATTGATTTTAAGTCACACACATCAGTGTGAATCAAATCGAGGGGTTCAGTTATTCTTTCAACTAATTTGAAGGATGATCTTGTTTGTTTGGTTTCAATACATGTTTTACATTTTGTTTTAGAGTCCATGGAAAATTTTGGTATGTAATCTAATTTAATTAAATGACGTATCGAATTAAAATTTACATGACCATGACGTCCATGCCAAACATTAAGGGGCTGTTTGGTAGCCTCTTAATGTCCATTCAGATGCTACCTCTTAATGGTTAAAACCTCTGAATGAATAAAAGGTAATCTCAAGTCTGAATGGTTAAGAGGTAACCTCTGAATGGTAAATCATCACATGTCACATTCTTCTACCTTCTCATTGGTAAAATTCTTAATGGTTCCATTAAGAGGTAATCTCTTAATGACCATTCAGAGGCTACCAAACAGCCCCTAAGAGACTCAACCAAGTAAGCAGAAGTGGTAGCATTTTTATTGATGTTTTTCTTAATAGGCATCACATTAAGCTTAAACATACCATTTTCGGCATAGCCCTTTCCAACAAACATGCCACGCTTAGTTAAAACAAATTTGTTACTTTCAAAAACCAAACGAAAGCCAAACTTGTTGAGCATCCATCCCGACACAAGACTCTTGCGTAGGTCTGGAACATAAAGCACATTCTTCAAAGTGATCTCTTTGCCAGAAGTCCACTTTAGGATCACATCACATTCTTCCTTAATGTCAGCTGTAGCAGAGTTTCCCATGTACAGCTTCTCTTCTCCCACCACCTCTTTAAATGTATTAAAGAGGGTCTTGTCTGGGCACACATGTCGGGTTGCCCCAGTATCAACCTACCAACCTTTTGGCTCATTAGCCACCACATTTATCTCCTCCATCATGGCAGTGAGATCTGTAATCATGGCCACTAAGTTCATATCATCATCATTAACCATATGAGTCGTGTCACGTTTAGGCTCTTTGCATTGGTCAGCACGGTGACCAGTTTTTTGACAGTTGTAACACTTCCCTTTAAAGGGACCAGCCTTCATTTTTACACCTCCTTTCTTCGGCCCAAGGTGATCACCACCTTTGTTTTTCCCTTTGCCATTGAACCTATGGCCTTTGTTCCCCTTGTGACCTCTAGAGGGTTGAGCTTGTTCTACAAGGTTCGCTTTAACAGATGCTTCAACTTTACTTTCTTTATATGACAGTCTGTTGTTTTCCTCAATATTAAGACGAACTACAAGTTCTTCAATTGTCATTTCCTTTCGCTTATGCTTAAGGTAATTTTTGAAGTCCACCCAACCAGGATGCAACTTTTCAACAATTGCTGCAACTTGGAATGTTTCACTAAGAATCATTCCTTCCGACAGAATGTCACTAAGAATAATTTGTAGTTCTTGAACTTGACTTATGACAGTTTTTGAATCAATCATTTTATAGTCCAAAAACCTAGACACAATAAATTTTTTGGTACCCACATCCTCAGTCTTGTATTTTCGTTCCAATGACTCCCATAATTCTTTGGCAGTTGGAACCTTAAAATATACGTTATACAAGGCATCCGACAAGCCGTTCAACACATAGTTACGACACATGTACTCAGAAAGTTTCCAAGCTTCAACATCACTTGCAGATTGGACATTAGATGTCCCTTCCGCAGGAACAGGAAGGGTCTCAGTCAAGAACCTCGCAAGGTTCAAGGTGGTAAAATAAAACAACATCTTTTGTTGCCATCTCTTAAAGTTCAAACCATTGAACTTTTCTGGTTTCTCAGCATGATTAGCAACTGTTTGAGCCGCTTGGGTACCAACTAATGGTCCCATGGTAGTTGATGTGGATCCAACAGTGGTTGATGTGGTTGATTGAATAGTAGCCATTTCTGAAACAAGAATAATCAGTTTAATGCAGAACAGATTGGTTTACATAAAACCAAAACAGTGAACGGTTTTTTTTTAAGATCTGTTTTAAGTTTGTAGGAACACCGTTCACAAAATTATGATAACAAAAAATAAACAAGAACTGATTTTAATTTTATCACAGTTAGCTTAACTTAAAAAACTGGGAATATAAACAAGAAAAAAAAATAGAAAGAATGGTGACTGAGGCACGCGAAGAACACGCTTCCCTTAAAACAGATTTCAGGTCACCCAGTTGAACCGTCTGTCTCCCAGGGTACAACAGCCGAAGCAGTTAGTACTGCCGGGACTAGCCTAGCACCTGAAGATGTACCTGAAATGTAATACCCTAACACATTTAACCTTAAAACGACGCAGCGGAATTTCGAGTCTGAAAATTTCTTTCATGACATACATCTTGACATTCTAAAAATTCATTTTATAATATAAGAACATAACTTATCGACACTAAATTACATATTTAAACATTCCCGTACAATCCGTCTTGTGACTCGATCTTCGATCTCTACTCCTTGGTAATCCTCATGGCTTGTACTACCTGCGCTCACCACATAAAATTCATAACGTTAGTACGTATCATAAGCATACAAGATTTGTACACGTTTACTTTTCATTTCATTAACTCTTTACATCCCGGCTTTCCCTCTGATCATACGATCCGTAGTGAGACTTCCTTGGTATCCTGCGTTACACTTCATCACCAGGCACGATGTTATTATCGTTAGTACTCAATTTCATTGAATGCATGCGTACATACTTTCATACAACCTATACATACACTTACGATCACACATAGCAACATACATACCTATGTACCTACATACATATGTACGTGCATACCTAAATACATCCATTCATACATACATACATACATACTTACATGCCTACATACATACATACATACATACCTACATACATACATACATACAAACCTACATACATACTGACATATAAACATACATACATACTTACATACATACGTACATACTTATTCCATACCTTCTCACAACTTACATACGTGCATACCTTCGTACATACTCACTTGACTACATATACATACTATCTACATACACCCTTACATACATACACTTATACTTATACAACATACATACGTACCCACCTACATACATGCCTACAATTATATTTTCAATCAACCATTGCATTATACCCGACTCATACTTGCCTACTCATATACGTCTTCATATATATCCTTATGTACTCGCTTACACACCATAATCTTACATACATTCGCGCATACACGCTTACATACACTTCTACATACGTGTATAGAGATATACAACATCCATACATACCTATCCACACATACGCTTACCCTAATGGTCACAAAACATGAGTTAAATCAGTCATACGCAACTTAAAACGCGTTTAAACGAGTTCCCAAGCCAAAACTGAGCAAACGAGCAACTTTCGCCAACCAGGGGGGCTCGCGTGATGCCAAGGGCCCTAGCGTCACGCTAGGCCCCTGTTTTGGCAGAAGATGTGCAGCAACTTGCTGCATATTCCCAGCACGATCCCGTTTCACGGAAACGAGCATAACTCTCTCGTTTTTAACCCGTTTTGCCCGATTCTTTTTCCTGCACGTCCGTAATTTAATTCTCCATCTATTGGAACTAGAATCCAACGTCCGACTTAATAAAATTTCAGACTTTTAACTCTTCGGCTTATTACCCTTTTACCCAACTTTGACCCATTCATGCATTCATCAACGTAACTTGTTCGTTTTACCATAACCTCTTATAAACATAATAATTTCAGTGTCGTCTATCATAAATTACTAAATTCTTGGATGTCTTGCATCCTCTTAACACCTTATCGTTCATATGCTTATTTTTGACCCGTTAAGGGTATTCGCGCATTAATTGGTCTACGACTAACCAAACCATAATCCCCACTTCCATACTTGTCCAAAACATTACACTAATCGAATAACTTGTTTCTAAGCTACTTTTAAGATCGTTTACCCCAAAATACCCATCAAGGGCATTTTGGTCAACCTTGAACCCATCATTTACGACGAAAGACTTTAACACATATTTGACCTCAAACATCATGTTTAATTCATTACAACACTTTATTACTTACTTGTACTAAGAAGTGATTACGGAAATCACTTACCTTATGCGTCCGTGCTCGTATCCGATTCCTCGCCTTTTCTTGACCCGCTATTCTTTCAAGTTTGCGTCCGTCTTGACATGATTCCTATACGCTCTTTTCATCAAGATCACGCTCCTATTAGCATATGCATTCGTACATGTTAACAATCATAGCAATCGCATATTTCACCCTTAACTTTCATTAGTCATTTCTAACATACATAACTCGTATGATTATATTCATATCCGTTTAAACTCATGTAATTCATCATATAATCACAAACAACGCATATTGACATAACATGTACCATACGAATTTCCTATAATCCTGCCTTTACGACCACGTGTCAATTCATGTTTCTTATGCTTAGTTGACTTTTGAAAGTCAACTATATACCATATTTAACCATCGACTTATCATTATATACTCGTAACATCATATTCGGTTATACGGATGACACTATATACATTTCATCATACACTTGATGCGAGTACTACCTTTTAAGCATAACGTACAACTATTTCATGCTCAAATCTTCTAAACTCATACATAACCCATCAAAACATACTACTAATCATCATGTATCATTCCCAAACAAACATCAAACATATCATCATCACATTTCTCCTAATTCTTCTAACAAGTATTCATCATAACCACATAATACATCAATCTTTCAACAAGACTCGAACATGGGAGGTGATTCTAGTCATCATCTTCACCCTAACTAACGGGTTTCACCTTTAATCATCAAATTAACGTAAACCCTACATAACCCATGTTCTATACGAAGATTCTAACCCTTGTACATGATCAATTTCATATTAACTCACGGATTAGAACATAACCCACTTCACCCATGATCACCAATCTTAAACTTAAGACATACCTTATGATCCCCTCGTGAAGGTGATCACTAATTCATGCTCGGTTGTGAATTTGGGCCTTGATTCATTCTTCAATTTGAAGCTTTTGATGATCTAGGGTTTGGGGCTCTTGAGAGCCCCTGATCGATCTATCCAGAACACACACGAAAATGTGTGTGTGTGTGTGTGTGATCTTTTTCTTTTAATAACCCAACTTTCGTTAGTTCCACTTTAGCCCCTCGGGTTTTGTCTTTAAAACATAACTGACATTACCTTCCTCTTTTAATTCTTTTGGCCATACTCTTAACTAGGTTAAATAGCCTAGTTATTTATTTCATGACGTGTCATATCGGAACACACGACAAATATTAACATTCAGATTTTGGGGCGTTACATGAAACAAGGACGTAGAGTTCCTTCAGTGACGGGAATGATTGATCGTTGGTGCTGCAACTCATGCAACTTGTATAAGAGAACAGAGAGCTGGGTTTGCTGGTTTCTGTTGCTGTGTATTGGTATATTGGTATATATTAACTGATGAGCTGATCTCGTTTATATAGGCACAACAGCAATGATCTTTAACAATCATGCAGAGAAATAGTGCAGCACTAAGTTTGATAATTCAGCCACTTTATGAGATAATGGCAGTCATTATCAGATAATTCAGCACTTGGATAGTGTAGCAGTTCAGCAGTCACTATCATCAATTATGTAGCAGTCAACTTCAGCAGTCAGTTTAGTGCAAAGTGCGCCATCAAAACGCCACATTACGCCCATCGCCTCGTTCCCGGGCCCGGGCGCGGGCGCGTTCGGGCTCTTACGGGCCCTCAGGCTTGCCACTGGGTGTGTCCACTTGTATAGAAGATATCATCTTCCTTACACTCCTTATTATAAACCACTCTCCTATTCTTCATCCCACCAATGTGGGACAACTTGTATACTAAAACACAAGTTTTTCCAAATAGTCCAATGTTCTCTTTAAATTATTTCTTTAGATTATTTCTTTAATGAAAATACAATTTCCATTCAAAATAATTTCCAACACCTTAGACTCATCGGTTTTAAATATACCCAATTAACCAAACTTAAACAAACTCATTACCCAAAAACCGATTAAACGATTGTTATAAGATAAGGTATCGTTTAGACCTTTAAACATCAAATAACTAGACCCAAACCACCCGAATAACAAAACCGACCAACACCCGGAATTTATATATTTGACAAACATTGTTACATGGCCATGTTTTATATATTTAACTAGGATGTTAAGAAATGAGTATGGGTAACAAATAAGTTGGGTGGGTGGGGTATGAACAGAGACTACAAGATTCACGTGCACATGCTGCAGTGTCAGCCCAAAGTTTGAAATAGTTGGAATAAATCTGTGTTTTGAAGCCAAGCAAACACCCCACAAACCAAAACTTTCAATTTAATGTTTTCACATAATAATAAAGCATCCAATGCCATAGGCAAGAAAGACATTTCGGTGATGTATGTGGACCCTTTTATTGTTTTTACCCACACAATAGTACATCATAATGCACTCTTATTCAACGTTGGTACTGTATGTGTAAGCGTGTGTGCGTGCTCGTGTGCACCTGTCAGTCTGTCACTTTTTTAGTTTTTCGTTGATTCATCATCATTTTTTTCGATCATGCATTGCAATAGAGTTTATATTGGTGGAGTGGTGGAAAAGACTTAGGACATGTGAGAGGTCCCAAGTTCGATCCCCACCCATAACAAAGAGGAGGTGGGAAGGTTTACCACCTTGTGGGTTCCTGCCCGGGAGTGCTCTGGTTCGAATCCCCCTCGGACCGAGCTTTGGTCATGTATAGCCCTGACCGAGAGCTGTTCAAAAAAAAAAAAAAAAAAAAAAATAGAGTTTATATCGTTGTACTATTGAATAATATAATTTGGAGAATTAACAATTATTTGATTCTTAAAGTCGCATTGTCAAAATGAAGAAGTGAAAATTCTATTAATAGAGGTGATGTATATATAATCTGTTACAAATCAACTAACCACAAAAAAAAATTAAAATAAAAAAAAATAACTGCTACAGTATAAAAAAATTAAAATAAAAAAGAACTCCTATATCGTGTATTTTTGGATATAGGATTAGTTCTTTTATATCTCATCAAAGGAAAGACGGTTTAGGAAAATACGGTTTGTTTCAGAAAACCCAAATCAATTGATAAACCAATGTTCTCAAACTTGGACGGGTGAGATAGGGAACCACACCACCTATACAACCGGTTCGGTTTTGAACCCTCTTCATTCTGGTCTGATGGTTTATTATGGTTCCCGGTAGAATCAATCGCACTGGATTGGTGGTTGGAACCTAATTACAAATTTTATATAACTAGATTTACCACCTGTCGCAATGCGGCGGGGCCGTAAAACCGTGCTGAGTAGCACAAATGCCACACCACCGTTAGTGACAACCAATATCGAAGTTACGGTGTGTTAATCCGAAGAAATTAGACTGCAACGTAAAACATATAAAATAATAATTAAGTCGATTTAGGACCTCGCGCGTCGTAACAAACCTGCCAAACAGGAAAAAAATAAACGACGTAAAAACGTTGAACAACACACGCACGTTGATCCGTGTTAACTCGCAAAATCTAGTACGAAACGTAAAACGAAACATTAAAACATTGAACCACACACACAAATGATCTGCGAAATATGAAAAATGTGGGGGACTAAAATTGAAAGAAAAAAGTTGTGAGGTTAAACTGCAATAGATGAAAACTTTTAAGTTAAAAGTAAAATATCAAATAGATTTAGGTTAAAAGTGTAATATAAATTAAAAAAAAAAAAACTTTTAAAGCTTTAAGTACAATACCTATATGCCCAAATATGTTCCTAATTTATAATTTTGTTAACTTAGGGGCTGTTTGGTAGTCTCTGAATGGTTATTAAGAGGCTACATCTTAATGGAACCATTAAGAATTTTACCAATAAGAATGTAGAAGAATGTGACATATGATGATTTACCATTCAGATGTTACCTTTTAACCATTCAGACTTGAGGTTACCTCTTATTCATTCAGAGGTTTTAAACCATTAAGAGGTAGCATCTGAATGGTCATTAAGAGGATACCAAACAGCCCCTAATAGTTTTGTTTATTTTTATATTCATTTTTTTCTCATTTAGCTATGCATTTGCTACTTTGTCATCCATATTTTATTTATTTTAGACTACATGTTTTGTTAACAACTAGTTTTTGCCCCGCCCGCGTTGCGGGGCAATAGGCCGAATATTTCTCTCTCATAACATGTATGTCTGCACAGAGAGTAAAATCGTAATTATATTTTGAACTGGAGACGAAATCATAATTTTAAACTGAGAGCAAAATCATAATTTTGAGCTAGTGGGAAAACATAATTTTATTTTGAACTGTGGGAAAAAAACGTAACTTTGAGCTGATGGCAGAATCGTAATTTTGAGCTAGAGGATAAAACAACATTTTATTTTGTACTGGAGGCAAGAACGTAATTTTAAACGGAGGGCAAAACCGTAATTTTAAACTGGGAACAAAATTAAAAATGAGTTTTTGAACCGATGGCAAAAGCGTAATTTTGAGCTAGGGGCAAAATTATAATTTTATTTTGAGCTGAGGGCAAAAACGTAATTTTAAACGAAGGACGAAAGCGTAATTTTAAACTGGGAATAAAACTAAAATAAAATGGGTTGGTCTAATAGGGAAGTGTCAGGCAAACGTACTTTTGAGTTGAGAAAAAAACAACATTTTATTTTGATGTGAGGGCAAAAACATAATTTTAAACGGAGGGCGAAACCGTAATTTTAAACTGGGAACAAAATTAAAAATGAGTTTTTGAACCGGGAGCAAAAGCGTAATTTTGAGCTAGGGGCAAAATTATAAATTTATTTTGAGCTGGGGCAAAAACATAATTTTAAACGAATGACGAAAGCGTAATTTTAAACTGGAAATAAAATTAAATAAAAAATAAGTTGATCCAATAGGGAAGTGTCAGGCAAGCTGCCTGGCACTATTCCCTGACCTTATAATTGTATATGTAGGTAATGCAAACTCACAAAATAAAATAGGTTCACATTTTATTTTAGGCAAATTGGATTTAAATAATCCCAACTCACTGTTATTGGCCAATAATAATCCCAACTCATTTAATCACCAATAATAATCCGAACTATTCACTTTTGTTTGTAAAATACTCACAGTTAAAAAAACACTAACTAGGTTAAAAAATTGCTGATGTAGCTTGCCACGTCATCTGCCACATCAGTTGCCACGTAATCGAAAAATGCCACGTAGACTTCCACATTGGCTGCCACGTCATCAAAAAATGCCACGTAGACTGCCACATCAGCTGCCACGCCATATGACACATCAGCTAAAAGGGCCACATCAGATGCCACATCAGCAATTTTTTAACCTAGTTAGTGTTTTTTTAACTGGGAGTATTTTACAAACAAAAGTGAATAGTTCGGATTATTATTGGTGATTAAATGAGTTGGGATTATTATTGGCCAATAACAATGAGTTGGGATTATTTAAATCCAATTTGCCTTTATTTTATGTTATTTATAATGTCAACCGGTAAAAATGAGCTGTTTTCACTAACCAGTCCGTTTTAAAAAATCGATAAAAACATATTTTTTGGTACAAGTGGAAAAGATTGTTATAAATAGGAAGGCATTCTATGTATAAAATGTCCACATGCTATATTTGGTGAGTTTGAATGCTTTCTTAAGAATCTTTTGACTAAATTGATGGAAGCTGTGGCTGTCCTCAAAAAATGATTTTGACCGGTCAACATTTTGGGTGATGTTATTTGGTCCCATATCAATCAATATAGCATTTATTTAAATGATTTGCAGGCGACAATCTGTCTACGTAATTTATTCCGATTTTCTTACATTTTACATAATACTATTGGTATGTATGCATACATATTGTATGTGAGGTTGGTTCTAGCATATAATATTCTTAATTTAAAGAAACGTAAGAAGCAATGAGAAGACGATTACATGTTACACGTATTAGATTTTTATAGGCAATTCTAACTGAGTTAATTTATTAGTTTACTCAATTAATTTAAATGTGCATAACATTTTAATATGATATTGTTTTTATTTTAAATGACACCACAAAATAGAGCATTTTTTTCTCTTTAATATAAGTACACTATTGATGTGCTTTTTTATAATAAAAATTGTTTTCTAATTAAAAAAAACTAAGGTGTTGTTATCAAATGACACATATATTTGCACAATTATTTAGATTATCAGTCTGACACATATGAACACCGTATAACTGGTATAAAAACACAGTTATGTGCGCAGTTATTAAGATCTGAGCACATATCAACATCATGTTAATGTATAACAATACGCTAATAATAAGGTACTCATATTGAATATAAAAAAAGCTCGATGATGTTATGGTACCATTTAGTAAAATATCATTTTAGTACCTATGGTTTGGTTTAAAATGTCACTTTAGCCCAAATAGTTTATTTTCTCGTCTAGGTCCCCAACGTTTTCATGTTTGATCATTTTCATCCATTTTGCTAACTACGTTAAAAAAACTCAGTTAAGTCAATGGTAATTTAGTCAATCCATTTTTTTCGATTTTCTTCCCCCTTTATACCCCACACATACAATATATTTCTCTTTTCTCTTCGCCCCCCCCCCCCCCCCCCCCCCAAAATTGATCACACCACCATTACCTCCTCCTCCATAACCGGATTCACCATCGTCGCAACCGCCACCACCACCACCACCACCATAACCACACCAGACCCCGCCACCATGTAAACCCCCAACAAGATTCATGTTCATGAACCCACTACCACCAACGACACCGAGACACCAAACCCGGTTTTGATTTCTACTAGATTTTCCACGAAGATGAAGAAATATACGAGTTTGAAAATGTGTTTCACGCATCTTGGGGATGCTCAGATCTAGTGGTGGTGGTGGCGCTCAAATTTGATGGTTGTGACGAGGTGGTGGTGATAGGTGGTGACGGAGTGGTGGTGATAGGTTATGATGGGGTGGCGGTGGTATAGCGGTTTTGTGACGATTTGGGCTGGTGGTGTTCGATTTGATGCTGGTGCTTAGATCTGATGGTTGTGACAAGGTGGTAGTGATAGGTTGTGACGGGGTGGTGGTGATAGGTTGTGACAGGGTGGTGGTGATGGTATGGCGGTTCTATGACGGTGTGGGGCTAGTGGTGTTCGATTTGATGGTGGTGGTGATAGGTTTGTGACAACGGCGGTGCTCAGATTTGATGGTGGTGGTCATAGGTTATGAGGAGGTGGTGGTGACATGTTGTGATGGTGGTGATAGGTTGTGATAGGGTGGCGGGGGTATGATGATTCCGTGACGGTGTGGGGCTGGTGGTGTTCGAGGAGAGAGATAGATAGTGAAAAGGAGGTGGGGTCATGTTTGGGCATTTTTTAAAATAATTAACCCACCCTTCATTTTTTCCTCTCAAATTCTTTTCTATTGTTTTTTTTAAATGACAAGATGTTGGACCGAGCAAGAGAATATCGCTTTGGCCACGAGTTGGGTGGATGTCATAGAGCTAGCAATGCCTCGATATTCGCGACAGTGAACACTGTTATGACTTCATTCCATCAACATGTGAGTGAAAACCATCGTAATATTAATCAATAAGACTGGAAGGTTTACGTTTGTCTGAGCAAAGTTTGCAAGATTTGAGAGGTTCTTTAACAATGCGTTGAATGACGAGGAGGGTTTAACTGAGGATGAAGTGATTGGCGCGGTCTGTAGCGAGTACCAAGACATCCACAACACTCAGTTTGCTAACGTTGCGGCTTAGAGAATTTTGAGAACAATGTGTTGTCGTTTTTATTTAAATTCCGTGCCTTTGTTTTTAATATTTTAATTTGAATTATGTATGTTTTTCTCATATCTTGTATATTTGAGTATGTTTTTTTTTTTTGTTTTTTTTTAAATTTATAAATGTCAGAGTAATAATTGGGTTGGGGGGGGGGGGGGGGGGGGGGGGGGGGGGGGGGGTATTTTATTGCTTTGGTGTTATTGGAAGAACGCAATGGAGTCCCCTGCACACATGACGTTGATGTAACACAAGAAAGCCCCTAGGGATTCGATTCCATACCACCGTACCTAAGAACATGCGTGAAATTCTGCTATACGTCTATACGCATACAAAAGTACTGATTTTAGTAGTACAAGTCACTATTTTTTTATACGATTTATTGATTACTCATAGTATTCCCATATTTGAGTATATATATTTCAGATTAGAAAAAAAATGTGTCGGTGTGTGCGTGTAAACTTTAGTTCTTAAATACATGTGAATCAAATAAAAAGAAAGTTTATATAATGAGTCTACATTGATTAACTAAAGTTTTTAAAATATGAAATGTCATGTGAAAATTTGACGGTCATGTGAAAATTGAAATATCACCAAGCGCATGTGAGTAAACCAGTCATGTGGGCTCGTAAATACAATATCGGGTCCAAAGAATCAAAGACCAGGGTCAACCCACCTTTTTTTTGTGTGTTTTAATCATATTAAGTTCCTTAAGTTGTAATAAAACTGGATCGCAATCGAACTCATCATTATTTGGTTTGAGAATATTGTATGGCGTGTCTACAAAGACTCCTAATTATAAAAAGTGTAAAAAGGATTTATAGAGTGACAAATGTCCAATAACCTGTAACCTAAACTCACTACACCTCCACACACTCACCCCCACCCCCACCACCACCACCCAAAAACCTAAACCCCCCCTCCCTCGCTCAAAAAAAAGGAAAAAAAAAACTATACCTCACCAAAAAACCTAACCCCTCCCCCCCCCCCCCCCAAAAAAAAAAAAAAAAAAAACCTAAAAAAAATCATAAACATCCACCACCACCCAAAAACCTAAACCCCCAACCCCCCCCCCCCCCCTCGACAAAAAAAAAAATTGGGGGGGGGGGGGTGGTTAGTTTTTTTGGTAGTGATGGGTGTTTAGGTTTTTTTTTATAGTGGGTTTTTTTAAGGAGCCTTTACACCCTTCTTACAATTAGGAGCCCTTTGTATTTGATCCTAATCTTATGAACTAGATAAAAGAAAATGTGTTTTTCCCTTTTCGTTGATTTTAGAAGACCTGTAATACTTTATAAAAGTGATCAAAAATTATAATGTCATTCAAAATCCATCGAATTCAAGGTTTCCCTTTTTGTTATTCTTCCTGCTCTCCGTTGTCACATAAAACGATGACCATGTCCGTGTCTTCATCAAAACACTATGATCTGATGACTGGGTCCATTTTTGCATTTGCTTTGTTTGGTCTAAATTTTCTGGTTAATCTTCTTATAATCGTATGTGTTTTATCACAATGGTTATCAAGAAGGACATCAAGTGCTAGGATCCCCCTTTGTACTTCTTCTTCCAAGTTTAATATGGCTTTGATTGTTTTAACAAACACTCTTCTTCTGTTGTCAAAACGGATTACGAATCTTCTGATTCTGAGGGTGTATCTCCATGAAACCATGGTTGTTATTTTTCTTCCTTTCAGAGTTTTTTTTTTAATTCGGCGTTTTGGTTAAAGATGTCGTTTTTAGTATGATCAGTGGAAGTGATGGTAACATCGTTTATATAATGATGTTTTTGCCGCGTAGTTTAGGAGGGAATTTTTTGTAATAAACATTAATAATTAACTTTCAGTTGTTGTTTGTTCACATCTATCTATTAATGGCGTTTTAGATAAATATGTTGTTTCATCTGGAAGTGACTGATGTGTATTGAATGTAGGTTAAGGAGAGAATTTTGAAATAGCGTTTTGCTCATTAGTTTAGCGTTTTGTATTAGAGTAGTAAAAAGACCCTTTTACCCTTAATGAAGCACGTCCAAATAATAAAGTTGATGATATTAACGAAAACGTCATCGCGCCATTCTAATCCATATATTGTTTTGATTAAACAGATGAGGGTGTCACACCCCAACCAATGACGGAAACATCGGGGTGCGAGCACTAAGCGTTCCGATTGCTCACGAGAATCCATAACACTAAATATTCTCAATATAAATTAGATTCATTTCACGCAATTGTCTAAAACACATCAATCACCAAAACATAGTATCAACCAAACAAACATAACCATTGTTTCAAAAGTTTCTAGATTTAGCTAAGTGGAGTATCCAAGCTTCATCCTAGCTTGTTTCATGAATCCTAGCATCCTGTTAGCATGCAACATGTATTAAAATAGAGTCAGTACAAAAATGTACCGACGAGTATACAAGTTTGGATAATAGCATAATAGATAAAAAGTCTCATATCCATATGTAAATGTAACAAAATAGTTTCAGCCATGCTAATGTTCGCAGTCCAATAAGTGATAGCCCAAGTATCCCGATGCTTTGTTGTTTTCCCAAGTCTTAAGGAAAACTAGAATCCTCCTAACAATACCCCCGAGAATAATGGAGAGGTGCATCTCCTATAGCGCTACTATTGTTAAGGCGGAACTACACACCCTGCATTAAACGTTCACATAGTACATAGAATACAAGAACCACAAGTTTCACACAAACATAGGATAGAGTTTAGATTCCAAAAGTTTCAAGTATCATAGTTTAATAGAATACATGTTACATCCCAAAGTTTAAAACAAAAGGGGATCGAGTATACTCACAGTGATTGCTTAACAGATTAACTGTTATTGGATCAAAGGGAGCTCTTTGGAATTAGCCTGATTAGATTACAACAGATAAGAGTCGGGCAGAATAACGAGATTCAAACCAAGTGTCGGATTAGTCATCTTGATCAGATGGCTGTTCGATCGGATGGCTATCCGATCGGATTGCCATTCGATTGGGATGACTATTGTGAGTGAGAGACGGATTGCCATCTGATCGGATGGTCATCCGTTCGGATGGCCATTCGATCGAATGGTCGTTCGATCCAAGTGTCAAGGTTCCAAGTGCTCAAGTTTCTGAAAAAGTTTCTAAGTATCGAAAGATTCCAAAACACAATGTCACCTCGATCGGATGGCGATTCGATCGGATGGCTATCCGATCGGATTGCCATTCGACGATCAAGAATTCAGAGTTCCAAAGTGTTTAGTGGTTAAGAGACAAGTGTCACCTGATCGGATGGCGGTTCGATCGGATGGCTATCCGATCGGATTGCCATTCTATTGAGTTGTCCTTGTCCCGTTCGCAACCTTGTAAAGTTTCTAAGTTTTTGCTTCGACGGTGAGGACACAGTACGTATTGAGACAATGTTAAACATACCAATGTACATCCATTCTGAACGGATGGGAATCACCCTAGTCCGTCCAATCGTCTGTTCTTGGTGGTGCTTATGTCGAAATCCGTACTCCGGTCATCTTCTCTTGCAATAATCCATTTCCAAGCCGACCCAAGACTAATCATCAAGTCATTAGTCCGTTCAGATCCGGATTCCACCGTTTTAAGTAAAAAGTTTAAGGAAAGATGAAGATAAACATAAGTTTTAGCTAAAAAATCTAGATTTAGTCAAGATTCAGTGTAAAACTCATGAAATTCCTTATATCTGAGCTAATTCTTTATAGGAATGGCATCACACCGTAGTTTGTACAAACCGCTATGATGACGTCACTCTCAAGAGCTCAAATCTTAGAGATTTCACGGTGAAAAGTGAGATTTCAAAGGAGAATCATGTATGGAATATCACGTAGATCAAAGTTGTACAAGAATCTAGTGTAAAACGTACCGAAATCGCCGAGAAATGGAAGAAAAGAGGAGTGCGTGCGTCTGGATCGAGTGAGGCTGTCACATCAGTGAGAATGATGTGACAGGCCTATTTATAGTGTCAGAGAGAGGGAGTGAGGCGGTGTGCACGGATCGGATCGCAGGTCGGTCGAATGGCCATCCGATCGGTTGGTCATCCGATCGGATGGTCATCCGATCGAATTGCGACTCGGTCAATCCATCCTTTCCGCGTTTCCGTCTTTGATTTGTTTCGCGAGTTAGATTAATGTTGCGTTGCGTATTATTGGGTAATAGTATCACATAACTAGATTGTATCGTTAACACAAAAGTTTCCATAGCTTCCATAGTTTCCGCCAGTAACAAGACTCCAGTCCCTCGTTTAACCAAGTCTCAAGTTTCACGAGCCTCAAGAGTCAAGCACCAAAGTATCAAGAGTCGAGAATCTAGATTCCAAGCATCCAGAGTCATAGCTTCCAAGTATCAAGTATCAAGAATCATAGTATCATAGAATCATAGTTTCATAGAATCATAGCATAAGTTCACCAAGTGTCAAAAGTATCAAATATCACATATTATAGGGGCTAAAAGTGTCAAATAAGTAAAAGTCTAGGGACGCAGGCGTTACAGAGGGTCGTTCCCACCATTTTGACACTTTTAGGCGTTTTCCCTAAATTCTGCCCTTATATATATATATATATATATATATATATATATATATATATATATAGGGTTGAGTTCATTTCAGAACTCTAAATAACTACAGAACTTTCAGAACTCCTAATAAACAATCATTTTATATATAAGTTTTTGTATTTAGTATCTTTTTATCATCTATTACATGTATTTCTTTGATTACATACATGTTAAAAGTAGTTTACATATGTTTAATTGCCAAAATTATATATATGTGTCATAACTAATTACATATATGTAAAAAAACTAGTTTACATATGTGTAATTATAAAATTATATATAAAAAATGATAAAATTACTCTTAACATGTTTGTAATCGTAAAAATACACATAATAAATGATAAAATTATCCTAAACATAAAAATATATAAATAAAAAGATTTTTTATTAGGAGTTCTGCGAGTTCTGTAAATATTTATGGTTCTGAAATGATCCTGGCCCTATATATATATATATATATATAATATAGGGTCAGGATTTAGAGAAAACGGTGATATATATATATATAATATAGGGTCAGGATTTAGAGAAAACGGTGATATATATATATATATATATATATATATATATATATATATATATATATAATATAGGGTCAGGATTTAGAGAAAACGGTGGAAAGTGTGAGAACGGTGAGAACGCTTATGGATCGTCCAATCAAAACAATCTATGGACTAGATTGGCGCGGTGGCGTTTTCATAAATAACACGAATTCTATTAAGTGGGCGCGCTTCATTAAGGGTAAAAACGTCTTTACACTACTATACCAAAATGCCAAACTAATGAATAAATGCCATTACGGACCAAAACACATCCCTATATAAACAAAAAACATCCCAGACATAAAAACACACCCCCCAGAACCTAAAACGCCATATTTTCTACTATATACCATTCATCTTACAAACGCCAAAAACCCCAAAACATCAAACACACCTACTCAAAAAACGCCATATTTTACTATATACTAATCATCTTAGAAAACTCCAAAACACTCAAACATCAAAGATTCCAAAAAATCGACGTTTCTTTCAGATACACTACTTCCTCAATAAAACGCCAAAAATGGCAAATATCGTTTCTTGTATATTCAATATTGTTCTACGCCAAGTTTCGGAGAATGCGTTTTTCCCAGAGGTGCCGTGACTCAAATAACATTTTGCTACATGAGATGGACAAATCATAAACAAAAAGATGTTGGGGTCAGACTTATGTCATTTTTTGTGTTTTGTTATTGATGAATATTATAATGGCATGAAAAGACGAATGACACTGATGAGTTGTTTGAAGATACATATTCAAAAAAAAAACTCATGTCATTTTGTCTTTCCAAACGGCCACAAAAATACAAGCATGACAAAGCCAAACCGCCAGTGAACATGTTTCAAAGAAGAAAGAGACTGATGACAGTGAAGATTTGGAAGATGAATTGTTTCTATTTTTATTTTTTTAATTTTCTTTTTCTGTTGTTTGTTATGTATTTTTCAACTTAGAATAAAAATACATTATATTAATAAAACGCCAAACGGTCATAATGGTTGTGAAACGCCATAATGCAGTAAAACGCCAAAAACTCCCAAACTATAATAAAAGTAATTTGCAGAAATATTATGAAAAGCTAAAAATGAAAAAAAAACGCCAAAAACTACTTAAAACCATTAAAAAACGCCAAACTTGATAGATGAAAAGTCTATGACCCTAAAAACTCATAAAAAGCTGAACAAAGACAGTAAAAATACACAGTAACTGAAAAGACGGCTACTTTATTAATATCATTTATTATAAATAAAATTCCGCCTAAACTACGCGCCAAAAACATCCTATAAGAGAGACGTCTTTGCACAATCAACTGATCACAAACAAAAAATAACGCTATATTTTCTAGAAACCATTCACTTTAAAAATGCCAAAAAAAATAGTTAAAAAAGCCACAGATGCGGAACCTCGTTTCTTCTATATTGAGTATTGTTCTGCATGAAGTTTAACTGAATGCATTCTTCTATGAGGTGGGTATATATATAATCTTTTGCTGAATGAGATGGACAAATATTCAAGAAAAAGAGACTGATGACACTGATATGTCATCATGTCACTTTGTTATTGATGGATATATTGATGGCATGAAGGGATCAATACATTAGAGCATGCGTTGGTCTTCAACATGTCATCAAACAAGTATATATCAAACCACAATAAAGGATGCCACAAAAAATAAGCATCTTCTAAAGACGGGCGTAATGTAGGAAAATAAGGATCTACATAAGGTATTCAAAAACAGGTTCAAAACGCCAAAAATGTTAAAGTAGAAGAGGCTGATGACAGTGAAGATTTGGATAAGAAAGTAGATTATAATTTTTATTTTTATTTTCATTTTCTATTGTTTGTTATCTAATTCTCTGTTGTTTATTATCTAATTCTCTACTAATAAATAAAATTGAGTATAAAACGCCAAAAACTACAAACACCAAAACGCCTGATAGTGTGAAAACTGTGAGAACGGATGCTAGCAAAGCACGATGTTGCTATATAAAACGCCAAACAAAGTATTACTGGAAAAATCAACACTAATTGACAGATTAAATTGAACGAAACAGTAATTGCTAACAGTAAAATGAAGAGACGGTAACATTATTGCCAAACATTTATTATATTAAAAGCCACTACATGGAAAATCGAATTTATTTATCTTTTCAAAACGCCATAATTGCCTGTCACGTTATAGGCATGTATCTTATTTGATATAATAAACATCAAGAAAATTACTGATGTTTTTTACATTATAGGCCTGCATCCTGAACTAAAAACAATAAAAAAGCCAAAACATACTTAAAACGCCAAAATATTTACTATGATCCTTATCCAAAAACAATAAAAACTCCGCGTATTTATTAAACACCAAAAAACGGAAAGTTGATGTGACACGCGTTTAAAAAAAAAGAAATATGAAAGGACAAAAAAGCCCCTCCGCCCGTCTCTATGTCGCGTGACACGTGTTAGGCCAGGATGCGTTCTCACCGTTCTCACACTTTTGAGCGTTTTCTCCTAATCCCGTTTCTATATATATATATATATATATATATATATATATATATGGTTAGGTTTTGGGGAAAACGGTGAAAAGTGTGAGAACGGTGAGAACGATTTTGGTGTTGACATGTGGCATTGATGCTAACTTACAATAAGTGTAATATTGTAAAAAAAAACCCACTCAAATGAACTGGGTGTGCAAATAAAAACAGCATTAAAACACCCAATTTAAAAAAAAATGCCATGAAAATACCCAGTTTAGAAAAACGTCATGAAAATACCTAGTTAAAAACGCCATAAAACACCCAGTTCAGAAAAACACCATGAAAAACTCAGTTGAAAACGCCATAAAACACTCAGTTCAGAAAACGCCATGAAAATACCTAGTTAAAACGCCATAAAAACACTCAATTCAGAAAAACGCCATGAAAATACCTAGTTAAAAACACCATAAAACACCTAGTTCAGAAAAACACCATGAAAAACTCAGTTGAAAACGCCATAAAACACTCAGTTCAGAAAACGCCATGAAAATACCTAGTTAAAACGCCATAAAAACACCCAGTTCAGAAAAACGCCATAAAAATACCTACTTAAAAATGCCATAAAACACCCATTTCAGAAAAACGCCATAAAAACCCAGTTCATTTTTTTCGAAAAGTATATCAATAGTATATTCGTTGGAAAGATAAAAAAACGCTAAGTTTTATGGTGTAATTTTTTTAGAAAAATAATCACGTGTAAAAAAGTTATTGGCGTTTAAATATGATGGGGGAAAATGCCATGTGATTAGCATGTGCACCCTTGTTTGGATCTTCCAATTTTACCCCTCCTGGTAGTTATAAGGTTCCCATTATTTACAAAAATGCCACCGCATCATCTTAGACACAAATCACAAAGATCTTATGGCTGAAAATGGTTCTCACTGTTCTCACACTTCAAATCGTTTTCTCTTGATCCCATTCCTATATATATATATAGTCTTAGGATCCTGTAAAAAGGATATTTTTCGTGAGAAGTGTGAGAAGACATAAAAATTCATATGTAGATATCATGTTTTGGACTTGGGCATAATGTTTTGGGTTGTTTTGTCAAGAAACACACTAAACATAACAATTTAAGACACAATGCAATGAATTCTAGGCTTAAAACTTAAAATATCATGCCAAGAACGTTAAGTAGTGTGTTTTAAGTGTTAAAAATTTTCACGTCCATAATATGTTACATTGTGTTTTAAATTGTTATATTTGGTGTTTTTCTTGTCAAAACAACCCAAAACATCATGCCTAAGTCCAAAACATGATGCCTAAATGTCAATTTCTATGCCTTCTCACACTTCTCACGAAAAATGTTCTTTTTACAGGAAACTCACCATATATAGTCTTATATATTATAATAAAAAAATATGGTGATCCAACTTATGATATTTCCCAACTCTGTTTGATGTAAAACATATACATTACTAATGTTTTTAAAATCAAAATTGTAGGCTCAACTAGTTGAATCAAGATATGAACGAAGTTATATAAAACCAGTCGAATCAATTGTACGACATAGTGAAAATAAGACGGGTGGATACGAAGAATACTGTAACATTCCCCAAAATTTTTAATTATTTATATATATATATATATATAGGGTAGGGATATGGTAAAAAGTGTCCAAAGTGTAAGAAGTGTAAGAAGTGTTTTAAACCATTGGATCTTTGATCTAATGGTTGAGATCAATAGGGTATTAAAATGTAAATTGTGTTTTAATTAGAAGGGGCTTTTGTAAAATTGAAGGGCAATAGTGTCTTTTCCATTCTTTCAAATATGGTAACCGTATCATACACAACCAAAACCCCCTATCAATCTCCTAAAAACAAGCGACGTTCCCATCAAAGCAAGAGTTTTATACTTTCCGGAGACTTTCGTCTATCAAACTACATTGCAAAGAAGCAGCGAAGAGTTTTATAGGTAAACGGAGAAGGGTTCGTCGTCAAAATCCAGTTGAACATAAAGGTGTTTTATTTTTCACTAATCAGATGACAATGGTGTTCTATTAACAGGAGAATCAAGGATCAACGAGTGTTATATGGACCCAAAAAAAGGAACTATGAAGCCAGCAGGTTCGAAGAGGAAGCGAGAATTATCCGAGGCGAAACCAGGTTAGTGTTTTATTAGTGATTTGATGTTCGGTAAATGGCATAGTGTTTTATTAGTGTTTTATTAGCGATTTGAAGTGTTTTAGGGTTTACTGGTTAGTATTTTAGGGTGTTATAAAGGATTATTGGGTGTAATATGTTATGTAAATGAGTTAATAGTGTAGTATTGTAAATCGGTCTGTTCTTTGGCTTCTCTGTTTTTATTACTGCATGGTTTTTTTTTATATTGGGGTTTTAGAAGTATAGTGTCTTATGAAAGAATAAAGGGGGTTTTAGTGGGGGTCTTCTCTGTTTTGATTAATGCAGGGTGTTCTAAAATGGGTTTTTTAAAAATATAGTGTCTTATGAAAGAATAAAGGGGGATTGAGAAAAATAGTGTCGTATGAAAGAAATGTAGTGTCCTATGATAAAGGGGGTTTTAAATTTGTCTGATTGCATAAAGCACTACAATATTTGCATAAGCCTCAATAATTGTGATGAAGTTGGTGGCTTTTCATCACTGTATTGTATTAAAACACTTCGTTGAATAAAACACTACACTTCTGATGTTAATGAATACTTTAGTGCATACCTTAGTGCAAAAAAAAACACTAAATTTTGCATAAAACACTTTATGTGCATAAAACACTACAAGTATGTAAATGGTTGTAGATAATGACAGTATTGCACAACACACTACACTTATGAATATTTTTTTGCATAAAACACCAGAATTCTGTTGTTTGTAGAGTGTTATATGGAAATGGTTGTAGATGGTGACAGTATTGCATAACACACTAGATTTCTGAAGTTCCTGAATAGTTGAGTGCATACTTTAGTGCAAAAACTACACTTTATTTTCATATAACACTTCTGTTTCTGACACAGTGTTAAACTTAAATGGTGGTTTTGAAATAGAGTATTTTGAGTAGTTTATTGCATATAACACAACTAGTCTTATCATTTCGTATAATTTGAAATTCCTGGTTCGATAACTAATTGTAAAAAGGATTTAATTTTAGTCCGGAGAAGCGGCCGAATACCAAAAATCAAAATGGGAAAGGGATTCCATAACACAATTGGACAAAGCATCCAGTTGAGCGATTCGGATAATGATAACGAAATGCAAAAAGGTATACGTAAAAAAAAATTAACTACGCATGTAAAAAACAGTTTGTGTACACTTTACTTTTAATAATTTGTTATGCACTATGACGTTTTGTCGGAATTCTTGCACCAAGTCTCACCAACAAAAAAGTACGACACTTTAATTATATTGAATTTGCTGTTTTAAAGTAATAAAATGTGTTCGGTTTGCAGCTACAGCAACACCCGATGCAAACAGCGATGACGACTTCCAAACGCCGCTTCCGGTACCGTTCGCGAAAGGTAAGAATTTGAATAACTGAAATTAAATGTTGGACTCTTTCGTATGATAGGGATCATAATGTAACATCATCTAACATTTTGTATTAGTTTCAACTAAACACCATACTGATGCTGATATAACACACCGTGTCACGGCTGACGACGACGACTTCGTGACGCAACCACCAACGACAGATCATTCAGGTAACTTTGCACACAAAAGTTGTAACCACAAAACACTTTTCGTTTCATTGAAAATATAGTCTAACTGATGAGCTGTATATGGGTTACAGCTGCCAATTCACAGGAAGTCCGTGACAATGTTGACCACCAACAACCATGCGATGGAAAAAGACGTAAGTCAACAGCGACTAGGAGGAAGTCGACGAGACCACCAGCATCATTTCAATCGAAAAAATATGAGCCCTTTACCGGGCCAAAAATTAAACTGAAGACGTCTCCGGATAATCTGGTTATATTGGTTAACAGCTTGAATAAAGTTCAAAAAAACAAGGTCATAGAGATGGGATTCGGTGCATTGCTGAATTTCAACATACATCATGTACCGACGCGGCTAGCATATTGGCTGGCAAGCAACTATGACGACGCTGCAGGGGTGTTGAACTTTGGAGATACCCGTTTACGAATCACATCAAAGTTGGTGAACACAATATTCGGAATACCAAACGGGGGTATAAAGATTGTAGAAAAAGAAAGAGCGAGAGACAGCAATCCGGTTGTGAAAGAATGGAGGGATCAGTTCAATGATAACACTAAGGTGTCGCCAGTCGGGCTGAAGGACATGATGGTTACAGACACTTCAAGTGGCCGGGCATTTGAATTGAACTGGTTGGTGTTATATAATACTATACTTGGAGAGATAAGCGCATGCAACACAGTTAACCAGCGCTTCTTGGGATGCGTGGACCCAAATGAAAAAATATCGAGCTTTGATTGGAGCAGCTACATGATAACCTGCTTGGATCGGACAACGAATGCATGGAACCGGAAGAGGAATGACGCTTTTAGAGGCCCGATCGTGTTGCTAGCGGTATATGACTCTACTGTATTGTTTATGATATGAAAGTTAAAACACTACGTGCATAAACACCACAAAAAAATATATGTAACATCATAAAACAGTAATACACTATGTTATAGTGTATAACACTACAGACACATAGTGTATTAAGAGACTGCATCAATGTACTATGTAAAACACTACAGTCGAACCGTAGTACGATATGTTACAGTATATAACACTACAGTCACATATATAGAATTACAAACAGGTCTGTTTTGAATAGAATATTCCATATCATATTAAACAGTACCATCATATTAAGACACTGCATCAGTTGACTTCGTAAAACACTACTGTTGACTTCATATTAAGACACTGCATCAGTTGACTTCACAAAAAGTATAACACTTTTAACAAGCATGCATAACCAGTAAACATGTGTACATAATCCTTATAATTTAATGCTTATATGTGCAGGCTGCATACGCGTACGACCAACGGGATGCTTTGAAGCGTAATAAGAGGGGATGTAAACCGATTGAATTGATAGATGACGGGATGCTTGACGAACTGCTCGGAAAGCTTGATGACATACTTTGGGATTCTCACATAAAGCATAACACCCCAATGATACCCAAAACTCATGTAGAAGCAGAAAAACCGAAGAGTGATAAGGTTAAGAAGATACCTGATGATAAAAAATCAGCATCAACCAGCGCTAAAGTAGTTGAAACGGCAGCAGAAAAATGTGCGGATGACTACAAGGATGATGGCAACGAAGAATACGGACCGTACGAAGAAGGGGACGACGACCATATGGGAATATATAAGCATTGCAAAAGTTATCTGTTGTCACAGCCAAGTACACAGGAGCTGCTGTTTGTATGTCAAGTTGGGGCAGACGGCGAGTTTCGGATCCCAATGGTATCACAGTATGGGACGCCGCCCGTCTACTCACAAGAAGGAAAAGATAGTGAAGAGGTACACCACTTGATAACCTTTTTAACGTTTGGTGTAATATCAGGATTATTTATACTTATATACATCTGACAACGTTTTGCATAACACTTTATACTTTGGTTAGCAGGATATGGCGACAAATCTGGATGATGCACTTAAGGAATTTGAAGATTGCGTTGAGAAGATAAAAAATGCAATGAGGGAAGCTTTACGTTTGCACCCCAACAGTGAACAAATATTGAGTAGGAAAACGTCATGGATTGCGAGTGTCCGCAAACATCTAAAGGACATTGCGGATACTGAGGAAGGCGATGAAGTGTCAGAAAAAACACCCACAGCTGTCAAAAACACTGGACTGTTGACACAAGGTAATCAATCTCCTTTCTCGCCCATGACTTCATCAGTTTGCGCAGAAATAGATGAACTAATATCTGCAATACAATCCGTACGACACCCAGGCACACAATCGAAAGCTGAGGGGATCAACCAGTAAACTTGCAAAGTGAACTGGACAACGTCGCAACAACTTCAAGTATTCCAGCCACCGAACAGGAAGGAAACGCCTTACTGCAGTATAAACTCCAAAGGCCAAAAAGAAACACCAATCTTCCAGATGTTTTCAGGTCACCGTACGTGCAGCGTGTGGTTTCGTTAACAGATAAACGAGAACAATTGGAATCTGCATTGGCTAGCTGTATACTCAGCGCAACGGGAAACAAATGGTAGGCATCGAAAACAACAAAAAAAATTAAATAATTGAACAAATTTGTTTCTTAATTAATGATTGAGTTTCATTTTATCACGTAGGGATGTTATATTCGATTGCCCAGCAGGTGTCTCGATTTTGAGAGGCTCGTTTGAGACGATGTACCCGTCATTATGCTTGGATGCAGATATTATATCAGCTTGGGCCGCAGTCCTTAACCACGAGGAGCGGTTAAGGGCACCTGGTACCCCCGCGAGGCTGTTTTGCAATGCCGGAATGTTGGTAAGATACTTTTCACACCTTATAGAACACTACTTGATAATGTAGACCAGATGATAAAGTAGACAAATTTATAACAACCCAATACTAAACATAAATTAAAAAAAATACTTATAACACTATATGCTGCAAAGTAGCTTATAATACGGCTTATAACACTACAGACCCCAGCTTATATTATGCCTTTATACATATAAAACAGCTTATAACACTACACCCCCCAGCTTATAACCCAGTTTTTTGAATATCGTCGAAATAACAAACGGACAAAGTTGCTTATATAAACTAAAATCTGTTATTTGTTATGAAACAGGTGGCAGGCGATTTTCAAGAGACCGATGAATACAGAAGGTCGATGTTCGGTAGCCGGATGGAAACAATACTAGGCCAAGCAAATAACATGGACATCAGAAACTTCCAAATGGTATTCGTGCCGGTGCTGTATAATACACACTATATTCTAGTGTTCTTCAATCTCGCACAATCACAAATATTGGTGATCGACAATATCGAGGGTGATGTCCCTATCAACATACGATACAACGGCTACGTAGAAAAAGTTGTAAGAACACTACCATTAGAAAATATTAGTCGACATACAATAAGTATAACTTTTAAAAAACCCCATTTGACGTCATAAAATTCACAGGTCAATGCATTCTGCTCGTATGTCAAAAACCACTCTCCTGCAATTGCTAAAAAACTGCGATCAACATCACCAGTTAGTCTGAAGTTCCCGTGGCAAACATTGTATAACGGAACAGATTGTGGAATATTCGTCATGCGTCATATGGAGACTTTTAAAGGTGTTATTATAATTATAGTTTTATTATTAAAGTTGACACTGGCATGTACCCTAAATTGGTTTGCATTTCTGTTCACTAGGGACAAGTGTGCGCGAATGGAACTGCGGGCTATCGCCAGAGCGAGACATCACGGGGGAGGTGTTGAAAGACCAATCAATAGAACTATTTGACTTGCGAATAAAGTACTTATCAAAAATCTTGTTAAGTGACATAAACTCAATGCGGTCTAAAATGGAGAAAGAAGTACATGAGTATGCAAATAAGAGTCAAGATGAAAGACTGGAAAATTCTAGGACTGCAAAAGAAAGGATCGAGCTACGATTGAAAGAAGAATAGCACATAGTTCTGAAATGTTTTGATACACGTTATAATTAGACTGGTTTCATTTTGTCTGGTACAAACACTTTTATTTAGATATTAGCCTGGTAGCATGGTTCTGAAATGTTTTGATAAACGTTATAATTACACTGCTTTCATTTTGTCTGGTACAAACACTTTTACAAAAGTGATGGTAGTGGTCTGTTTCGTTAATATAACACTATATTTCATTACAAAACACTGCATTTATAAGTAACTGATGGACTTTAAACTAACTGTATATGACAATAACAACATACTGCAGGTCCCCTAATACTGCATTTAACACTATAATTATAGATAAAACACTATAGGTAAAGGTCAGTCTTTAAACTAAATATAGTACCTATAATAAAACACTACAAATCAATTATAAAACACTATATGTCGTCACAAAAACACTGCATTACATAATTTGACAGCAATTAAGTGTTTGATTCAGATGATTATTGTTGTCATAGTTTAAACTATGATAAAACACTGCATCTAATTATAAAAAACACTATATTATAAACCAAGGAATTCATGTATGTCAATTAAAAAAAATTACAATTTCTATTCATGTTGACAAACAAACAAATTCAAAATACATATAACACTATAATTATAGTTAAAACACTATATGGTAAAACACAGACCTTTAACTAACTGTGTATGACAATAACACCATACTGCAGGGCACTATTACTGCATTAAACACTATACTTATAGATAAAACACTATAAGTACATGTCATACTTTACAATAAATTTAGAACCTGTAAATATAACACTACAACTTAATTATAAAACACTATATTTATAAAATATGATAAACGACTTGGTCATTAAGAAATAACAACGTCAAACACAAGGAATCCAACAAAAAAATTAAACGTCATTAAAAAAATAGAAATAAAACTCAAAGTTTGCATAATTTATTGATCAACTACTCTTGCTCTTCATCGTCTAGGTCCTCACCATCGTCTTCTTCACCAGCCACATCTTCTATCTCATCTTCGTCGTCTCCTTCAAGATCCGCTTCATCACTTTCTGAGGAGTCGTCGGCATTTTCCCTTGCCGGGTACGAGCAGGTACGTCTATTATGGCCCCGACGTTTGCAATTGCCACACTCGCGACCCTTTTTTTTCTTCGCAGATTGAATAATGGAAATTTCACGATTACTCTTCATTCTGGAAGGTTTGCCCATACCTTTAAATCTAACGGTTTTCGGCATACGAACAGTTACAGGTGTTTCTTGCGTGTATCCAGTTATTTCAGCAAACCTATCGCGACGACTCCTAGGGGGAGCGTTCACGACTGCCTGATCAGCGGTCGATTGATACTGGGCAACATGGTCCCTAAAAGCGCACAACGCATCAAAGTTATAAACCAACCTGTTGATAAGAGACTCGGCTGACCTTGTTATCTCCCTTACAACACCATTAACTTGCTGGTACCGATCATCACTTTCACTAATCCCCAATATCGCTCCCGGCGCACTGTTAGGAACAGCTTCCCTTGTCCAACGTCGCATTATGTACCTTTCAGGGAACTGCCTGATATCAAGAAGCCGCAAAACGCAAAAAATATGCGCACACAGAAGCCCAAATTGTTCATACCTATTGCATGAGCAACTAACGGTCATGTCTAGCTGCCGCATCATAACCTAATACATAAAAACAAAAAAAAATGAGAACAAAAATAGATACTAAATCAAAACTATAAGATAAAACACCATGCACAAAGAAAAATTATAAACAAACAATTGTTACATCCTATAGTTACCTGAAAAAATGTAGTACACGCCTGAGAAAAGTCCTTCACAGAGAAGTTCACAAAGTTATCCTCTCTATCCTCCCATTTTCCAACAGCACACTTGTGAATGGCTGTCTGAATTTCAAGTTGCGCATCAAAGAAAATTGTCCGTGTGTATATGTTTGCCGCCTGTTGCTCTAAGACAAACTCTTTTGCAAGTATTTGGGGGTTCGTGTGCCTAGTATCGTGATCATTCTTCCTGTGCTCGTGTCTTTGGGCTTCAACTGCAGAATCAAAATGCCCCAAGAATTCAACAAGGGTACAATTCGGGTTGCAAAACTGCCCAAAGAAATAGTTCTCACTCTCCGAACGTGATGAGGTACGCATCAGCTCAGACATATGTTGATCGCGATAATATGCAGGGATCCATGTATCCCTAATCTGATACGTTGACTGTAACCATTCATGATTCAGCAAATCAAAATCAGCCAATATAACACCCCATTCATTTTCAAACTGTTCTGGCAGTAAGGCATCGGTCCAAACAATATCACACAACCTCTTCTTAAAATCAGTGCTATTGCATAGGTTGGCGCCAACCTAAAAAACAATGATTCAACAATGAACAAAAAAAAATAAAAAAAAATACATGATAAAAGCAGATAAAAACATTATATAAAAGTAAAACGACATCAATAAACAAAAACAGACATATTCATATATAAAAAGGTACAAAAAAAACAAAAAAACCAATTCCATTAAAATAAATAACGTCGTAAAACATAATTTTGGTATTTAATAAACCTTGGTAGTGAGTTTCTCCATTATATGCCACATGCAAAGCCTGTGCCTACTTTCAGGCCAAGTATCTTGAATAGCTTTCCTCATCGCGGGGTCTTGATCAGTTACAATCACAGGTGGTGCGCGCCCAAACGCCTGCCGAAATGCGTTGAGCAACCAGCTATATGTTTCGGCAGTTTCATCCCCTATAATAGCAGCACCCAAGGTAACATTACGATAGTGATTGTCAACGCCGGTAAAAGGTACGAACATCATATTGTACCTACAAAAAAAAAAAAAAAAATGGGAGTGATCACTGATTTGATATTGTAAAATCCATACAATATTAAAAACATGAAACAACATACATTTTTAAGTATTTGCAAAATTAAAACACTATTAGTATGATATAAAAGTTACACGTCTTTTCGTGCATATACCAAAACACTATAAAGACATTATCATGCTGATAAAACACTATGATATGTATCTATTATGGATGTAATGTATCTAGAAACAAAGGAAGGATACGAACTTGTTACGACGATAAGTAGCATCGAACGACACAACATCCCCAAAAATATTAAAATTTCTCTTTGTATCACCATCGGCCCAGAACAACGCACGTAAAACGCCCTCGGCAGTTGTAAGGTATTCCATAGAGAAATTGGGCATAAATTCTTTCTTCCTTCTTAGGCATTTGATAACCATGTCAGCATCGTACTCAGCTATATACCTATTTAAGTCTCTCTTAAAGTTCTTGAAGTCAACTTTAGTTGCGCCTACCTTATCGAAACCTCCATAAAGAGTCCTCATAATGTTAAACGCTCTAACTGGACCAACGTTTATGGCACTTAAAGCATTCACGGCTTCTTCCTGTACGTAATTCATAGATCTGTTTTCAGGAAGCAAGTACCTGTCATCTTCGGCAACAAATGAGTGATTATGCGACTCCTCGAAGTAATAAACCACGTAAAGATTATCCGGGGTTATTAACTTAACCCGAATGCACGCTTCACATCCGGTCCTTATAGAAGGAACCCTGCGAGTAATCTTAGACTTCGAGTTAACATTAGAACTACCAGCTTCCTGGGTCGAGTCAATCGCCTTTAAGGGTTTAGTACCCTCTTTTGAGCACACGAACCATTTATTAAGTATTAAACCCTTTCGAGGCTCGTATTGAGTACCCTTCCTAGCTGTGAAACCTCCCGCCTTAGCATATCTTTGGTAAAAAAGATACGCATTTTCCAGCGAATCAAACGTCATATCCATCTGAGGTTTAATCAAATCATCAACATCTGGAATAAATGTCCTCCTTCCAGAATTTGGGGACACCTGAACATTACCAACGGGCTGGTATGTAGGAATATCTACAACGAAAAAACGACAAATCAGTCTTTTATAAATACATTGATAATAAACACTATATCAATAAATAACCCTATCTGTATAGAATAAAACAGTATTTGTGACGGGAAAAACACTATGAAAATAAATTAATATTCCTGTATATAATATAACACTACACATAGTGGATAAAACACTATGCATCTGATAAAAAAAATACCTTTCTCAATGATAAAACACTAGAACGGGACTAGAACATACAACTAAATGTATAAAACACTATGAATGGGGATTCAGATGAGTGAATAGAATCTAACACTGTTGTTCTTACATATGACACTATAACACACTAGAACAAAAATTACTAAAACATAGGTAAGCAATTCAATGTATAAAACACTATGAAAGGGAAATATGATGTGTGAACAGAATATTGATCATGCATATAACACTACCCATCTAAAAAACTATAAAACAGAAAATTGATCTTGCATATATGTCTAGACTATAAAACACTACGGATCATGCATATAACACTACACAACTAAATCAAGAAAAAAACTTTAAAATAACAATCCGCCTAAACAACTAAATGTATAAAACACTACGTACACACAAAATCAAACAAAGAGTAAATGTCCTGTAAAAACGACATACTAAACAACAACACGAGGAACAAAAACTACTAATTATCGGAACATGCTAACTATTAAGAGATTAAAACACTAATATACACATTAACTTGCATCGCCGGACTCCATTGAAATCGATATAAAACACCAAAATCGAAAAAAGGCGCAGACGTTAAACAACTGGAATGGGGATATCGATTTGATAATCGTTTATGTATTTATAATTAACGATGATTGAAAGATACGTATAACACAATCGTATTGTATCTTGCAGTAAATTACAAAATTCGTTCAAATCCCTAAACAATCTCATTTACGGTTATTTTTGGATCAGTTATCCTGAAATTGAATTAAATGACAAAAATATGCAATTACAAAACTACCCTTTTGAATTAATTAAGAGGATGGACACTTGTCATTCCAGAAATATTTCTTACACTTCTTACAAATTATGCCCTTTGTACAGGATCCCAAACCTATATATATATATATATATATAAACTTATGTTATTAAAAGGATTCATCATGGGTAAGTTGACCAATAAAAATATAAGGCGTTTTGGCAAACGCAGGAACCGTTTAATAATTAAATTATAAAAATACTTTATATTTAAACTTACTCCGTTTTTAATGAAACTTAGACCCAAATGTAAATAAAATTATTCTCGTTCTAATGGCATACTTATTATTTTACAAAACGTCGTACTTCAAAAGTTATAAGCACCAAATGAGTGAAGCAGTTAAATTAATTATAATATATATATTATATAAAATAATAAAACAATTCGAATCTAAAATATTAGTATACGAAAATGTTGTAGAAAATAATAAAAATAATAATAAATATATCACTTTAAAGTGATCATAAACTTTTGAATAAAATAACCATAATAACATTTGAAAGTTTATTTTTGAATACATATACGTGTCTTTAAATGAAAATCTTTTTTTTTGAAAGGTTAACTTCATTCACCAACCGGCCCACCTCAAATCGAGGCGCCCAAAAAGACCAAACCTTACATAATTACAAATTTACACCAATTAAACCACGACAAATTTTTAAAGCTACTCCTATTTTTGAACCATAAAAAACTCGAAGCTTTCACCTCTCTGATAATATCTTCAGCTCTAATCTCTTTATTCTCAAATCTAGCCTTGTTTCTAGCTTTCCATATGCACCAAACCGCAATCCTAAAGATACCTTTGAGAGCTTCCTTTTTGATTCCGGTAATTCCCACAAACTCATGCATCTTCACAATACCTTTGAAATCGAAGAAGAACAAGTTCTGAATATTACACCACCTGCTAATAAGGTTCCAGACTACCGAAGCAGTGATGCAAGAAGTGAAGATATGCGAAACCGAGTCGACCCCATCCCTGCAAAAGACACACGACTCTTCTCCCACCTGTATATTCCTTTTATTCAGAGCTTCCACAGTCGCGGCCTTGTTCATGTCAGCCATCCACATGAAGATATTGCATTTAACCGGAATCCATTTGCACTCTTCAATCGGCTCAATATGGTGACTGACCTGCTGCCCAGCTTTGTTGAGAAGGTTCTTAACCGCTTTAACACTGAAATCTTTGTCATAAGCACCAATCCATTCCCAAGCATCCGGATTATCACCTAAAACGACTTGATTCAATCTACTGCAAAGATCCGCCAACTCCATGACTTCAACCCCAGCCGATAACGGTCTGGCCCAGGCCCACACGAACCTGGAATGCCGGCCGCCTTCGGTCACCCGATCACACAACCGATCCAGAACTTTACACCTTTTTTCTTTCTCAATCTTAAATAATTCAGGATACACCTCTTTTAAGGGCTCGTTACATAGCCAATGATCTAGCCAGAACGACGTGTCCGCCCCGTTTCCAACTTTACTTCTAAAAAAATTTCTCAGTTGACGACCATCGACCGTTGTTTTCGACAGCACTTTAGCTATGTTGCACCAAACTCCACCCATCGTTTTCCTCCATGGCAGGAAATCCCAATTGAGTCTCGTACTGTGAATAGCTTCCACGACTCTAACCCACAACTTGTTCCTTTCTGTCTTCATTCTCCACCCCCATTTGGCTAGAAGCGAAACATTAATATTTTTAAGCTTGCTCAAGCCGAGACCCCCAAGATTTTTAGGGAGAGTAACCGTATTCCAAGCCACCCAATGGAGTTTTCTATTATTCTCGAGACCACCCCAAAGGAACTTTCTGATTTTAGCTTCCAAATCAGCAATAACTTTACTCGGAACCTTGAAAAGAGAGAAATAGTAATTAGGGAGATTCTCAAGCACAGATTTAATCAGCACCACTCTACCCCCGATCGACAGTAACGAAGCTTTCCAACTAGATAACCGCGCATCAAAAATCTCGTACACCTGGCTCCAGTTAGCTACCCGGTTCATGTTGGCCCCCACTTTAATCCCGAGATAGATAAAAGGAAAGGTACCAACTTTACACCCGATATGCGAAGCCATCGAATCCAAAACATCAGCCTCCATACCCATACCAAAGATACTTGATTTGTCAAGGTTAATCTTTAAACCCGAGCACAAATGAAAAATCCTTAAAACGCGCACCACATTGAGGATACTCTCTTCCAACCATTCTCCAAGGATGATAGCATCATCTGCATAGAATAGATGCGAGATATTAGGACCATTATTAGGCAGACTCAAACCTTTGATGAGACCATCCACTTTAGCTTTATCAAACAAACTCGAAAGGACGTCCATCACCATGATAAACAATAACGGAGAGATAGGGTCGCCTTGCCTTAGACCCTTGCAGCATTGAAATTCGAACGTGGGCGATCCGTTGACAAGAACCGAAGACCGACCAGATTCAAGAAGACCTTTAATCCACAAACACCAACGATCCGGGAAACCCTTTTTTCTCATCGTATCAAGAAGAAAGTTCCAATTTACGTTGTCATAGGCTTTTTCAAAATCAATTTTGAAGAAAAAACCTTTCCTCTTAAAGTGATTACCCCACCTATAAATTTCGTTAACCACCAGGGGTCCGTCCAGTATGAAGTTTCCCTCCAAAAACGCAGATTGGGTATCCGACACAACCGACCCAATGACCTTCTTTAACCGGTTCGCGAGGACCTTAGACACTACCTTGCTAATAATACCGATAAGGTTTATAGGCCTGTAGTTTTTAAGCTCCACAGGGTCTTTAACTTTGGGGACCAAAGTTATAAAAGAAGAGGCGCTACCCACGCTAAACTTGCCACTGTGGAAAAAAGAGTCCAACACGTCTTTAAAATCCTTCTCGAATAAGTGCCAAAAATTTTTGATAAACTTCATATTTAGACCATCCGGACCGGGCGCCTTCTCACTACCACAATCATCCACCGCTGTTTTAATCTCCTCAGCCGAGAATTGCTGCACCAAAAACATACTATCTGATTCCTCCAGCACCTTCGAGTCTGAGCATGATATTTGAGGCCGCACAGGCCATTCTTCCTTGAACTGATTGCGAAAAAAAGCCATGACCTCTTTTTTAACCTTTGAAGGTTTAGACACCCAATTACCATTAATTTCCAGCCCGGGGATCAGATTTACGGCCTTTCTAATATTAACCAGGGAATGGAAATATTTTGTATTAGCATCACCGTCCACTGCCCAGTTGACCCTAGCTCTTTGCTTAGCCTCCAAGCACTTTTTCAAATCCATATCCATAATCACTTTTTTGTTTTCGACCAAAGCCCATTCTTCCTCTTCATTCAACTCCCTTTCTTCCAAACTTTTCTCCAGCAACTCCAGTTCCGCCAACGCCCCAACATACTCCTCCCCCTCTTTTTTAAGGTAGTTATCACGCCAGCCTTTTATAGCCTTCCTAATACTGGCAAATTTAGCCGATAACCGGCTGTCAGGAGGACCGGATAACTCACCCGTGATGGCAGCGTTTTCCACCGTTTCGCTGAAGCCCTCTTTATCTAACCACACATCAAAAACCCTGAACGGTTTCGGACCAAAATTCTTATCCCCCACCTCAAGCAAGATCGGGCAGTGATCCGAGTAAAGAAACGGTAATGCCCTAAGAGACGCACTCGGCCATTTACTAAAAAACTCCGGACATACCAAGAATCTATCAAGCTTGCTCCACTTCTTCCCGTTGTCTCTCACACAAGTGAAATTGAAACCCGTCATATCGTATTCTAGAAGGTTACTCTGCGAAATGAACACATTAAAATTGTTAGCACAGGCCACTTTGAAACCTGAATTCCTTCTTTCCGACTCGCACCGCACAGCATTGAAATCCCCTGCCACCACCCATATACCATCCAGGCCTTCCATAATCTCCAATATTTCATTCCATAGATCCTGTTTAGCCCTCCTGCTTTGTGGGGCATAAACGTTGATGATGTTAATCACCTCCCCTCTGCCTTTAAACTTGCCCCTAGTAACCAGCAGACTCCTACGTATGATGGAGCTTTCTAAGTCGAAAATCCCCAAATTCCAAATACTCAGGAGACCCCCAGAATTCCCAGCTGACCCCACAAACTCCATACCATAATTTTTATTTCCCCAGAAACTTTCACATCTAAAACTGCTCAAATCCTCTTGTTTAATTTCTTGAAGAACCAAGAAATCGACCTTATATTTGAACTTTAAACCCTTGATCCACCCCAATTTTTGGCACCCCCCAATACCTCTCACATTAAGACTCATAAAATTAATTTATACACCACATTATTACCTTCATTAACCAGAGCCTCCTTGATCTTACTGGCATGATCTTCAAGATGGACTCCCAATATATTCCCTATCTTTACTGTGGCATCCAACTCCTGCTGACAATTCTCTTCGTCACTGCTACCTACCGGGACCACCTTTTGCGTCTCCAATACCCCCTCTGACGACGATGAAAGACTCCCCACATGGCCGTTATCCGAACCCCTCTGCCGACAATCACCGTTGATATCCTCAGTCCCCACACCTGTAACTAAGATCCCAGATGCAGACCTTATGTGGGGTTTCGAACCACCAGGATGGTTAGCCTTATGATCTATCCCAATAGGCCACGAAAATACCTTGGGCTCCACTGTCTCACTCCTTGGCCTCTTCTTGGGCCTATGGTCACTGCTTGGGCTTTTAACAATGGGCCTCCTTGGGTGCTTATCAGATAAGATGTTAAACGGTTTCTTTTTTTTGACCTTTACTATTCCCGAAGTGGACTGAGCTTGTGGGACCAAAGGGTCATTAATAAAAATATCTTGCTTTAGGTTGACATGATTTACCTCGGGAACACCATCCGCATGCAGACAGCCATTAACTTCCCCCTCATCCACGAGGTGGTACCCGCCCTCCCCATGCACATTGGAAATTTCATGATCCGTCTTCAAAACTTCTTGGTTGCCTTTACTAACTGCCTCCTCACTATCCACTGACTGATCATCTTCTATGCCGTCACACCGGAATTGAGACGACATGTCATCCTCCGGTAACGATTTTTCCGACATTGCCGTACCGGTCTCAACTAGACATTCTGGGACCCATTCAGACACATCTTCTTCTACCCAAACCATAAACTTTTTGTCTTTCCAGATAAGGGTCGCCACCTCAGCGATCCTAACCCCGTCACCTCTTAAAACACCGATGCAGTTAACTGAGAAATCCACATCGTCCGAAGATCTTTGAGAACCAAGGATGATTTTTCCGAAATGACGAGCTATGGAATCAAAAACCTCGTCAACCGCCAGGTGAATGGGCACCCCCAATACCCTTAGCCAAGCGATCCTTTCAAACGGTAATGATTCCCCACTCCACGGATCTAAGGAACAAAACCATTCCCGCCAAAGTTCAAAATTACAAACCAAACTGTTACACTTCTCTTCATCGGCGAACTTGATGAGCATAAACAGACCCCCAACATAACTTAGACTAAAATCACTAATACCAGCATTGCTAAGCATCGCGTCCAGGTTGTTAAGAGTCGATAGGTTAATGCATCTTCCCACAGCCGCCTTACCAACAAGGTCTTCAAAGGCTGTCGTCTTCTCAGGAGCTTCCACCTTAATCCCATACTGAAACTGATTAGACGACCCTCCACCTTTGGATTCATTCTCCTTCGAGAACAGATCTTTAAACAATTTACCTCCTCCATCTTTGACAAACGCCTGGTTTTTGAACTGAAAATTAGCCTGTGCTCCACCCTTCGCCTCCTCCGATCTATTACCTTTCACCGAGTTCGAAAACTCAAAACGACCAGCATTTTCAGAGGCAAACCTGGCAATGTTCACCCTTAACTTTGAGTCTCCCATCTTCGTCCCATTTAGGGCTCTCTCAATTTCCTTTGCATCCCGAACATTCCTGAAACTGATAAACCCGAACCTATTTCCAACTTTATCCTTCTTTTTAGCGATGTACACCCCAGCAACTTCCCCAAAAACCTTCACAAATTCCGAAACTTCCCACGGGGTGCAACCTTGTGGCAGATTCGTGATAAAAAACTTTGTGATCAACTCCTTGCTCGATTTCCCCTTGCTACCAAGTTTATCCTTCTTCTTGAGATGGTGAGGGTCCAACCAGGGACCTTCTACCTCCATTGAACTCCGACTACGGAACCCAACCCAACAGCGAATGGGAGCAAATAAAAAGAAAAGATAGGGACCAAGGTTACGGAAGGACAGCCAAGAAAAAGCTGCAGAAGGCACCCTCAGCCACTATCCCCCCTTTCTTCACTCCGTCGAGCCGTCGGCGAGTGGAATCCCGCAACCACCAAGACACAGACCAAACAAAACTAATCCCACAGGCGAATGGGAGGAGATAAACCACCACTTAGAATGAAAGGTCAAGCCGGGGCCACGGCGACCTCGCACGCTAACCGGTGAAATTTCTCTCCGTCGAGCCTACGGCGATTAGAGAGAGAAGATCGAAAAAAGTCTTTAAATGAAAATCTAAAACAAACAAATAATAATAGAACCCTACCCCATTTTAAGTGTTTTAACCCTGGTCACTAATACCCTGTCCAAATGACGTAGGGCCAACAAATTACATGGATGCATAACTTTGCCTCCAAGCAATTGAGTAAAGGCTATAAATAGCAGAATCACATTCAACTTTCGTTGTATCTATCTCAATCCTTTTCTACCTCTCCTTCTCTACCTCTTAGAGTTCTATTTTTATTTTAGTATTTTTTTCACACCATAATAATAATAGAACCCTACCCCATTTTAAGTGTTTTAACCCTGGTCACTAATACCCTGTCCAAATGACGTAGGGCCCCGTAACGAATATCAAGGCTCTGCCTAAATTCTTTGGGGTTCTATCTCATGACGTAGGGATAAAGTGGAATTGGGTTACTATAATGTGAGTACACTATATATTTTATTAAATAATCTAGGAGTGGTATCCAAAATATAACAACCCTCCCGAATATTTTTCTGACACTCTAATATATTTTAAAATATCCCAAACTATTCCAAACTACACCCCATACGCGAAAACTGGCCTCAAATATATTAGAAAGTATTAAAAATAAATAAAAACTTAATATTTAAGTTGAGGCGGGCCGCGTAGGACCCCACCCCCAACCTTACACGGGCGGTATGAAGATGTAGATCTGATTTCGTTTAAATTCCTTAAGTTAAGGCGGGCCGCGTAAGCTACCCTTAACACTTACGCGGGCCGCGAGTGTCCCAAATGGTGGCGCAGCCCGGTGATGACACGTGTCATCATCGTGGCAAGGCTACACAATGACCAGGATAAGCTATACGTTGACCTGGAGTCAACGCGGGCCGCGTAAGCCCTGCTCTCATGTTACGCGGGCCGCGAGGGAGTCCAGTATCAGCACTATATAAAGGAGCCATCGGGTTCAACTAGAATTCGTTCATTCTTCGATTCTCAATCTCAAATTCTGATAGTAGAGTTATTATACTCGGGTATTATACCCCCTAATTAGCAAGGTTCTGCTCCGTTGTAAGTATTATAACCCCAGTTTCATAATAGAGACGCTGCCCGATTGATTTAGGGTTCCGTAACAACTGTCGTGGTTCTGCCCGACGTAGTTGTTGGAATACCGTCTCGGGGAGGGTATCATTAATATTTTCAAAGGGTTATGATACTAACCTATGTACATTTGTGTAAATTATAGATTATTCTCAGGAAACCCTTACGCGAAATCTAAGATAGCAATGTAAGTTTATCCTCTTTTTGTTAATGTTTTACAAAACCTTAATTATTTTACAATGTGATTAAGCGGTGATTGAGTCTTTGTAGTTCTTCAATTACTGCCGGTATTTGGGGTTTTGTATACAAAATTTATTACTTGCGAGTAGTAAGTCGGGATGACAGTACGTTACCATTGGACGACGACATAGCCAATGTGTAATATGACCCACAAGTCAAGGATTGACAATACTGAATGAGTAATTGTGTAGACATAAACAATGTGATCGCTCTCAATACTGTTTTTAATTGATAAAATGTTTCTTGATTAAACTGGGATTCACTCACCAGTATTTCCGACTGACAAATGTTTTTAAAACGCGTTACAGGTAACACAATGTGAAAGCCAACTGGGAAAAAGCCAGCTCGAGAGCACTGACGGCTTGGAAAATAAGTGGCTATAAAAGTTATCTAATAAACGATGTTTTAAATTCAATAAAATAGGGTTTGTCCCTATAAATGTATTGTTATACGAAACTTGGGTTTTTGCCCATATGATTATTAATATAAAATAAGGTGGTTTTACTCTGATAAAATATTTCCTAACTACGGTTCTGATGAAATTTCCGCTGCCAAATTAATAAATATTGATACCACCGCCACAGAGTTCGCGGCCGCCCGTTCCCGGGACAGATAAGGGACCGGGGGTTGTGACAAATACGGTGGATACGAAGAATACGGTGGATACGGTTATGAGCCCCGTAACACTCCACTGTATGATGATTATGAACCATCTACCCCGGACAATCCGTTTCAAATAAATGAGGTATCACATTAATATTTGTATTATTTTTATAATAATTATTAATATTGTTAGAATTATATTGTTATTGTTATTGTTAATATTATTGTTCAAATTATTATAATTATTATTATTGTTAAAATTATTATAATTATTATTATTGTTAAAATTATATAACAATTGACAACATTATAATTATAATAATAATTATAATAATAATAATTATTATTGTTATTATTATTATTATATTATAATTATTATTATTATTATTGTTGTTGTTGTTGTTGTTATTATTATTATTATTGTTAAAATTATTATTATTATTGTTATTGTTATTATTGTTATTGTTATTATTGTTATTGTTATTTTTGTTATTGTTATTATTATTGTTAAAAATATTATTATTAATATTATTGTTATTGTTATTATTATTGTTGTTGTTATTATAATTATAATAATAATTATTATTATTATTATTGTTATTATTGTTGTTGTTGTTGTGGTTATTATTATTATTATTATTATTGTTGTTGTTATTATTATTGTTGTTGTTATTATTGTTGTTATTAGTATTAGCGCAACTTTTTTTTAGCGTTTCATGTCTCTAACTAATTTGAAGAATTGGGTACAAGAAACGGGTAAGGAGAATGGTTACGCAATTGTTACCCGCCGATCGAAAAATATTGGCGGTACTACTGGGATGGTATGGCTTGTGTGCGACCGTAGTGGTAAGCACCGTAGTAAAGCAACAGTTAGGAAAGTTGGTAGCAAAAAAATTGATTGCCCATTTTCATTACTCGCCATCCGGGACGTGACGAATGACACGTCGGAGTTAAAAGTGGACAACGCGAACCATAACCACGAACCTACGACGAGTTTGTTGGGCCACGCTTTTGTGCGAAGATTTATTGAATTCGAATACAAGCTAGTGGAGCAGCTAACTGCTCAAAACATGGAGCCACGTATCATATTTCAAACCCTAAGAAAACAGTTCCCCGACAGCCTGCATGTTCAGAAAGACGTGCAAAATGCGGTACAAAAAATTAGAGCGACACTGATGGACGGAAAGACTCCTATGCAGGCACTGGAAAGCGTGCTGCATGACAACTGATTCATTTACGACACCCGACAGGAACCCAAAACAGATGTCGTAACAGAGATTTTCTTTGTTCATCCTCATTCAATCACTATGTGGTGTGCATTCCCGCACGTGATGTTGATCGACGCGACCTACAAAACAAACATCTACAACATGCCATTTGTCCAGGTTGTGGGTTTGACGTCGACCAACAAGTCTTTTTGTATCGCAAATGCCATTTGTCCAGGTTGTGGGTTTGACGTCGATCTTAGTTTCGACGCTCGTTAGGGACCTACGCGTCTTACGGTTCGACTTCGACTAAATAATAAAAAAATTGATTTTAACGATGAACTTAGTTTCGACGCTCGTTAGGGCCGTACGCGCCTTACGAGCGTCAAAACTAAGATCGTCGTTAAATTATTATTTTTTAATTATTTAGTCCATGTCGAACCGTAAGGCGCGTAGGTCCCTAACGAGCATCGAAATAAGTTCGTCGTTAAAATATAAAACGACGAACTTAGTTTCGATGCTCGTTAGGGACCTACGCGCCTTACGGTTCGACTTCGACTAAATAATAAAAAAAAATATTTTAACGACGAACTTAGTTTCGACGCTCGTTAGGCCCGTACGCGCCTTACGGACGACGTCGGCTAAATAAAAAAAATATAATTTAACGACGATCTTAGTTTCGACGCTCGTAAGGAGCGTAGGTTCGTTACGCGCGTCGAAATCCGTAACGGGTAAAAAATATATTGTTTTTTTTATCTTCATTTAGTCGATGTCGTCTGATTATTATTTACTGACTGGTTTCCTTTTGTGCAGGTATTTGCACAAGATGATTTCCACTTCGATCACCGCTCGAAACAAGAGCCGGGAGTGGTGTACCAGTGGTGACATGTTTTTCTATATTGCCTCTTATACAAGAGGCCGTGCGCTCTCGCCCACGCGTTGGCGCAGTACTTCGCCTCCGCGCATCATCGACAGGAGCGCGGACTATTATACGGCGGCGCCTACGTGACTAGGATAGCCCTTTCGTTGGGCTATCATCTGGAGAATTACCGAGACCGTGTAGGCCCGGCGAAACAGCCGAAGCGGATGGGGATGAACACAGTATCTGAAATGCACGTTACCAAAGCATTCCCATGCGGGAAGCGGTTTAAGAATCAGGACGACGGGCAATACCAGCTTACACAGCTGCCGGCACAGTTCGATCCGGTATTTCCCATGCGCGATCCGGAGGTGCCGGAGGCGCATGAGCCGGCCGTTGTCATTCCGGAGCCACCACAGCCGCGTGGACCACCCGGGGCGCCTCAGTTCCCACGACATGTTTGGCCCGGTCCTGACCCATCATATCAGCGGCTACGTCGCGAAGTTGGCATGCACAACTATCTGTTGGAGTGGGTGGTTGCGGAGCTGTAGGAGCGCCGACAGTGTGACGGGTTACCTCCACGACCCTTCATTACGGATGCGGAATGGGATCAGCATCAGGAGCAGCAGCAGCCATAGTATTTTATCATTTTGTTATGTATGCACAAACTTTTGCTGTATATATCAAACTTTGGGTCTACATATAAAACTTTTGTTGTAAATGGTTTAACATATTCGAACAGTACCCGGGTATTTCCACTTATTTAAACTATAATATTTTAACGTTATAGTATTCGAACCGTATATACGCTTTTCAAAAATTTAACATTATACGCATTTCGACGACATCGACTAAATAAATTAACGACGACGTCGACTAAATAATAAAAAAACATTATATATTTTTAACTCGTTATATATTTTAAGCGAGTTAACGTTGCAACCGGGTGAGAATTTATACCACAAATAGGCCGAATGATGAAACAAAATTCTGAAAGGTTATATACGCTGCGTATAGCTCTATACGCGGCGTATATAAATCTTGTAAAAATCTGAGGCTTCAAACCTACCAAAATGACCCCAAATTTTTAGATGGTTTATATACGCTGCGTAGAGAGCTATACGCAACGTATATAAACCCTTGTTTTCTGTGCAATGATTGGTGGTTATGCACTGAGATCTATGGTTTACCTACGCAGCGTATATGTCTATACGCAGCGTATAGGGAGGTCTATACGCTGCGTATAGACATATATACGCTGCGTATAGACATATACGCTGCGTAGGTAAACCCTGATTTTACTAGGGTTTGGTGTGCCAATAGGCACATTGGTGTGCTAATAGGTATACCCCTGTATAAATATGTAGACAAATGAGATATCTTGTCACCTAGGTACCCCCAACATATTTGGAAATTTGAATTTTTGGCTGCTATACCTTTTATCTTGGAGGCAAATTTATGAAAACTAGTTTTTTTGTCGTCACGCGTTGCGGCGAAAACGAGCAAATGATAATGTAAAACAAATATGATTTGAAAATAAAGCATGTTGTTTAGAAAGCTAAAGCATTAGAACGGTTTAGTTTGTCATCGTACTGTTTTATGATACCAAATAAATACTTTACTATAAGTACAATTTCGTTTTTAATAAAACTTATAACGAAATGTCCGGAAAAAAATCAATCATAACTAAATACATAAATTTTAAGAAAAAGTTATAAACGTATAATATTAAAGAAGTATCAAATTATTCGATGTTCTAAAAAAGAAAAGAGAATTATTAAAAAAACGGTATAGGAAATATATGGTTTTAAAAAAAGAAAAATAACTAAAAATATGTTATTAAAAATAAAAAATAATAAAAAAGCTACATATTATTATAAAATTAAATTAAAATAAAATTACTATTCATCAAGCTTCACTAACAATATATATATATATATATATATATATATATATAACTAGTGTTAAGCCCCCCGCGTTGCGGGCGGTGGCGTAAAACCGTGCCACCATCGTTGCATTGCGTGAGGGGGGCGGAGGGGGTAAAACTATGTTAAGTAGCAACCGAACGACGATTAAAACACTAATTTCTAACACCAAGTGACTCACATGAAGCAAATTCTAGACGAAGTCGAATTTATATCGACACATATTAGAAAGTCAAGGGATAAAAACATGAGAGACCAAATATGAATACCATACACCATGCTAAGTAGCAACAAACAACGACCAAATCTAGAAAAAAAAACGTAAGAAAACAAATAAAAGACTAAACTCATTTAACATTTGTGTCAAATCATATAAAAAAACAAAGTTCTATTACAAAAGAAAATCCATAGTTTACAATGTAAAAAAAAAAAAAAAAAACTCTCCACAAAAGACAAAACATGTACCATTCATCCTTTTGTTATGAACTAGTTAGATGCCCCGCCCGCATTGCGGGGCGATGGCCGAATAATGAGCGAGTGTTAGGCAACAGCTCATTGACACGAACCAATTAAAACAAAACACTTTTATAGTTTTGATAAAAAAAACTAAAACAATGACAACATTGTAATTTTTAACTGAGGGAAAGTTGTATTTTTTGACTGGGGCATAATCGTAATTTGCCAAAAGGTAAAGTGATGGCAGTACTGTAAATTTGAACGGATGGCAAAATTTTAAATTTTAACATGGGCAAATTCGTAATTTTGCACCTAGGGTAACAACGTAATATAAATTTGAACTACAGGCACAATCGTAATTTTAGGCTGGAGGCAAAACCACAATTTTATTTTGAACCGAGGGTAAAATCGTAATTTTGAGTTTGGGGCAAAAGCATAATTTTATTTTGAAGGGGAGAAAAAAAGTAATTTTGAACTGAAGGCGAAATCGTAATTTTTTTATCGGGGAAAAATCACATTTTTTAACAGAGGGAAAAATCGTAATTTTTAGCTGGGGCAAAAAGCAGAATTTTATTTTGAATCGAGGGAGAAATCGAAATTTTGAGTTGGGGACAAAAGCGTAAATTTTTTTGAGCTGGGGGCAAAACCGTCATTTTAAAATGGATATAAAATAATAAACTGGTTGGTCCAATGGGGGAGTGCCAGGGGAAATCGTAATTTTGACTTGAGGGCAAAATCGTAATTTTAAACCGAGGCAAAAACGTAATTTTAAATCGAATATAAAGCAATATACTTGTTGGTCCAATGGGGGAGTGCCAGGCAGCTGCATGGCACTATTCCCCTATTTGGTAAATGTATATGTAGCTAGTAGATGTCCCGCCCGTGTTGCGGGGCGATGGCCGAATAATTCTAAACCAATTAAAAAAAGACTACTATAATTTTGCTAGGGAAAAAAAACAAAAACGATGATAAGACCGTAATTTTGGGCTGGGGGTAAAACTGTAAATTTTCAGGACTAATGAGCTAGTGTTAGGCAACTCCTTGACACGAAAAAAAATTAAATCGAGTAAACCAATTAAAACAAAAAACCTTTATAGTTTTGGTAAAAAACTAAAACGATGGGAAAACCGTAATTTTAACTGAGGGCCAAATCATAAATTTAATTCGGGGATAAATTGTAAACTAAATGGACCAACGGGGGAGTGCGAGGAAGTTGCCGGCACGACTGTAATTTTACACTGGGGGCAAACTTGTAATGTCACCAGGAAAACAAACAAAAACGATGGGGAAAATGTAAATTTAAGCTGAGGGTAAAATCGTAACTTGGTTGTGAGGAAAAAAAAAACTAATGGCAAAACTATAAATTTATACAGGGCAAAATCGTAATTTTGAACCAAGGGCAAAATTGGATTTTTTACCTGGGAGCAAAAGCGTAAATTTATTTTTAAGTGGGGATAGAAACATAATTTTGAACTGATGGGAAAATCGTATTTTTAAGGGAAAAAAATTAATGGCAAAACTGTAAATTGAAACAGGGCAAAATCGTCATTTTTAACCGGGGGTAAAATTGAAATATTTAGTTGGGAGCAAAAGCGCAAATTTATTTTTAAGCGGGGTGAAAACATAAATTTTTAACTGATGGCAAAATCGTAATTTTAAAGGGGATAAAATCGTAAATTTGTTGGGCCAATAGGGGAGTGCCAGGCACTATTATCCCCGCCGCCCTTTTTGCCCAATTGAATGTATGCACTGTTACTGGCTTACGTAGGCAACTTGTAAATGTAGTAGTTGTAAATTAATATATATATACAATAGTGGTAAGAAAAAGAAAAAGTTTTGCCAAACAATGTTCTATCTAATGGATTTTTTAAATGTTCCAAAAATTCGGTCAAAATGAACATTATTATATACACGTAGGATATGATGCCAATTAATATGGGCCTAGTTATTGAAGTCTCCTTTTCAAAATCAGGCCCAAGATCCTATTAAAAAACGTAAACGTGTTTGAATGTTTGAATTATATATCTTATGAACAAAAATGTATGACATATACATTCAAAAATCACGGGTGAACCTACACGAATGAGGGATGCTTTGGTCCCGTACTGTTTTTCTAATGGAACGATAGGGATGGACTAAAATTAAAAATTCACTTGTTTGAAAGTTTTTGTTTTCAATTAATATTACCAAAGTACGGTGTGTAGGGGTTGGTTTGAATTCAAATTGAACAAAAAAAAACCCGAAATTCAGTTTTTTGGCTTTTGAAAATCGTTCAGTTTTGGCTTTTCGGTTTTTGGTTTCGGTTTTCAAGATGGGTTCAATTTGGTTTAGTTTTTTCGGTCTCCACTTGATTTTTTTGGGGCGAAAAAGGCCTACAATAATGAATTTGAGAATACATGTAAAACCGAAAATTCGGTTATAAAACCAAACTGTCGGTATTAGGTAGGTATCTGTTAGTTCGGTTCGTTTATGCCGGTTACTTTAGGTACAGATCCTTACAATGAGTGTGTAAACACGTTTAGTGTAAGCAGAGCTTTATTATAATCAAACTTGGTTCGTTTTAAGCTCTATATGTTTAGGCTCGACGTTCGTTTTCCATTCATTTATTTTTTTTAGTTTTATATATACAACATAAGGTAGGGTTAGTCTACAAACTTTGTTTTTCCTAAGAAGTCTAAGAAGCCTTATGGACCGTTAAATTGTAATTTTGGATGGATGAGATTGATTAGTGACATTTTCATAAATTGTGTATTACTTTTAATGATTGATTTAATGGCGAGTTCTGAGGCTTGGTGAGGGCTTTGACGCCGAAGCGAAGGTAGAAAGGAACGGAATGATATCGGGTGAACATAATATCTGTCTGAGATAGGATGTAAATGTAATTTCAGTGTGTTTTAAATTTATATATTCACATGTAACTTCCCTCATCTTTTTTAAATGTCAATAACTTTTTATACGTAACTGTTTTTTTTAAATTACACAATAATAACGAACATTTTGTATCTTTAATATGAGTACCATATTGATATATAAAAAATTACGTTTTAACCGGGTGATTTTAGTCTATGGTGTTTTGGTTATGTTTATCCAATGGCGTTTTTTATAGCGGGTACATGGTGTTTTATTTTGTATGTTACAAATGGTTCATTATGTAGTGTCAGGTATATGATGTTTTATTTTATTTTTAGTTAACACAGGGTACATGGTGTTATATTTTGCCTATAACAAATGGTATATAGTGTTGTATTTTGCAAGAACATACGTAGTGTTTATTGCAACTGAATAATTGTCTATTTTACTCGTATATTCTTACCCTAAATTTTAATGATTGACACATGTCTAATTTTTATGGTTTCTTAGACTTCTTAGGAATTTAACCCTATGTAGAGGAATCCTTACCTATGTATATAAATATATATATACATATATATATATATATATATATATATATATATATATAGGACAAAGATCCGTTAGGAACCACCTCTTATTGCGAGAACCGCGAGAACCAATGTGAACACAACAAAAAATGCCTAAAAATAGCTAAAAATCACACAAAAATTTTTTTTTAATTTTTTTTTATAAAAAAATCGCTACTTTTCGAAGCCAAAAAAAAATATTTTTTTTTTATTTTTTTAGAATTTTTTAGGTTTTTTGGGGGGTTTAGTTTTTAGCATTTTAGCTTGGGGGGGGGGGGGGGGTTAGGTTTTTTTTATGTTTTTTTAGCTATTTTAGGTTGTGTTCACATTGGTTCTCGCGGTTCTCGCAATAAGGGTGGTTCTCGCATGAACCTTACCCTATATATATATATATATATATATATATATATATATATATATATAGGCTACTGATCAAGAACCCCCCCTCCCCCCATCCCACGAGTTGTGAGAACTTAGTGGTTGTTTGTTTACCTCTTAATGAGTCTCTTAATCGTTCAGACATCTTAGCTCTTACTGGTTCAACACTTAATGGTTCAGACTGTTTGTTTCGCAAGTAATGTCTGAATGGTTCAGACATTTGCCTCTGAATGATTAAGCATTATACTGAGTCTAAATGGTTAAGACCTCTAATCTGAATTGATCAGACATTTGCCTCTGAATGGTTAAACATTATACTGGCTCTTAATGGTTCAGACACCTTACTAGTTCCACACTTAATGGTTCAGACTTCTTACTGGTTTAGTACTAAACCATTCAGAAGTTGCCAAACAGCCCCTTAGAGAACTCCGACTTTTCGTGCGAGTTTTGCCGCCATTTTTTGTACACACGTAGATGAAAATGTTATAAACATAGCTGTAGTGTTTTCGGGCTTTTTACAGTACTATAAAAAGTTGTTGACATCAACATTTACAACCACTGCAAGGATTTTTTTACGGTAGTATAAATCAACAAAATCTTCTTTTTTTAGGAAAAGTTAATTTTTTAGATTTTCTGGTAAAAAAATTTGAAAATCTGCGTTTTGGCCAAGTTCTCTAAGTTTTCACAATTCATAAGAGTTTTCATTTTACCCTAACTCCTATGAATTATATATATTATTTAGTTATTTTTATCATAGTTTATATAATAATAATTACATTATGTTATTATTTTTGATACAAAATAATGTTATTACATATATAGAGGAGGAGTTGGGTAGAAAGTGGATTTTTCCTAGAAAGTCTAGGAAGCAATTAGAATGCGACATGTGGCATTGAAGGATTTTAACTAGAAGGGCAATTATGTACTTTCACAATCTATTTTTATTTTAGGAAATTATCTTCAATAACTAACTATCCATAATGAAACCGATTTGCTCCATAAATTTCAGAATTTTTTGTTTTCGATTTCTAATCTCACTTAATATTAATCATTCCTTCGTTTTCTTGCTCACAAGATTCATCATATTTTTATACGGAGAGAAAAATCATGGCATCTGGAATCTATCAGCATGTTTTTGGTACTGTGTTTTAACAGTTTGTTCTTGGTGATGTGTTTTAACAGCAAGCAGATTCATACAGTTGTGTTTTAGCATTCAGATTCATACAGTTGTGTTTTAACAACAAGCAGATTCATACAGTTGTGTTTTAGCATTCAGATTCATACAGTTGTGTTTTAACAGCAAGCAGATTCATACAGTTGTGGTTTAACAACAAGAAGATTCATACAGTTGTGCTTTAACAGCAAGCAGATTCATACAGTTGTGTTTTAGCATTTAGATTCATACAGTTGTGTTTTAACAGCAAGCAGATTCATACAGTTGTGTTTTAACAGCAAGCAGATTCATACAGTTGTGTTTTAGCATTCAGATTCATACAGTTGTGTTTTAACAGCAAGTAGATTCATACAGTTGTGTTTTAGCATTCAGATTCATACAGATGTGTTTTAACAGCAAGCAGATTCATACGCTGTGTTTTACCATCCATGCTGGTAATGCTGGAGGATTTCTTGACTCTGTGTTTTAACAGCAAGCAGAGTAGCAAGCATATTAATAAGATGTATTTTCTTGATGTGTTTCTTCATGAAGGATAGAAGAGAGAGAGAGAGAAAGCGAGAGAGAGAGAGAGAGAGAGAGAAAAAATCGCAAGAAATGTGGGGTGGTTATGGAATGACAATTATTTCCATATTTAAAACAAGCTAAATGACATATCTACCCCTGATTAATTAAATAATCCTATTTTTAAGAAACACATATTACCAAAATGCCACCAATATGATCTCAACCATTAAACACACCCATTGGATGGCCTAGATCGCTTCCTAAACTTTCTAGGAAAAACACACTTTCTGTAGGATCCTCACTCTACATATATATATATATAAATAGTAAGTTTCTTTAAGCTCGTGAGTGTAGTCAAGCTCGATATGTGAAGCTTGGGCTTGAATTTGTTTATTAAATGAGCTACAATTTAGACTTGAGCTCGAGCACATTTAAACTCAACTTGTTTCGAGTTCTAGCGAGCCAATCTTGAGTAGTTTTTTTAGAACGGCTAACTCACACAACCTCTAACCCGACTTCCAATTCTTATACATTTGTCCACCATAAGACTAAAACTCTCAACCACTTGAAAATAAACATCATTATATGCACGCCCTGACAGCGCTAGGCTACAAGCCTTTGATCTCGTTCACACCCCTAGCTTATCCGCATGACCACATGATGTAAAAAAGGTTCATGTAAATAAAGTTGCATTACCACATGATGTAAAAAAGGTTCATGCAAATAAAGTTGAGGTGAAACGAACTTTTTTCTTCAAACATTTGGTTTGATCTTGGGTCACAAAAGAGAGTTTCGATAGACCACAACATCTCAAAAAAAGAGTTCAAACTAGCGGTTCGATTTATTTACACCTCTAGCTTATACTTGATGATGGTTAAAAGAATTTTAACAAGTTTTCACCATTAACTTATAATTTGAGTAAAGTAAACGGATGGTTCATATGGTTTACTAAAATTTTGGATTTGATGCCTAACTTTCTAAAAGTACACAGATGGTCCTGTGGTTTCACTTTATAACGCATTTAGTCCCCAATTTTTTCTAAACGTACATGGATAGTCCTTGTGACTTGCACTTTGTAACACATTTAGTCCATAACTTGGACATGCTAAAACCTTTAGATTTGTTGGTTGGGGACTAAATGCATTTACAGAGTGCAAACCACAAGGACCATTCATGTACTTTTGAAAAGCTATGAACTAAATCCAAAATTTTAGTAAACCACAAGAACCATCCTTGTACTTTACTCTTGTAAGTTTCTTCATTATGAACACAAAAGACTCGATGCACTCAAAGTCTCAAAAACTGTCAAAAGAAGATAATGTAATGGGCCAAGTAAAGTGTCAAAGAATATGATATTGTAATGGGCTAGAAAAATCCATATTACAACACACACACATAAATTTGGTTTCATCGAATCAACCTGAACTTTCTTAAGACCAAAAACCGGATAACTAATTTGATTTGTTTTAAATGGTTTTGGTTCGGTTTGATTTACGGCTTAATCGATTTGTAACCCAATACTGTGCCCCAATACACTTCACAATGCTTGCTTCTAATATGTATCAAAGCCTTTAAACACCTTGGGAGAGGGAGGTCTTGGGTTCAAGTCCCACAGACGCCAGGAATAAAAAGAAGTTTGCCGCTCAAAAAAATAAATAAATAAAAAATTGCATGATTTATCAATGATTGATAGATATAATATATACAAAAGCGCACATTAGAGGGAAAAAAACCCGAAATAAAAAGGACATTCCAATAAATAATACCAAACGGCGTCAATAGCCTTTGAAACGAAACAAAAACCCTTGGATTCTGTATCCAGGTATAATAAGTTATAAACCACAAGCAAAACCCCATGTTGGCTACATGGGTTTCAAAAGGAGATTACTGGGAATGCACAGTAAATTTGGAACATGAACATACATTATAAAACCCGTCACCTAATTAGTTTTTCAGAGAGTACTTCTTGCCTGTAAATGCTTGAAATTTCGGTTCTTCCTTCTTAGCTTCTTCCTTAGATGAATCTTGTTTCGCTTCTTTCATGGTGGCCTGCAATTCATAAAAACAATTTAATTTAAACCACCATGCAAAAACTACACGAGTCGACATGAATAATTTTTTTACGGATCAAAACATTTCTTTTGTCTAAAAGATAGTGTGCGAAATATGATCACACGGTTCCTTATTTCCAAAAAAATAGGAAGTTTTGTGCATTAAAAATACAGTTTGAACAATTTGCGGCCCATGTGCCCCTTTCCTTTTTTAGCTGACTATTTGCTACCTGTTACGAACACTAACACGACCTTGTTCCTGTTCGTTTGTTAAGGAAATATATGTGTTCACAAACTGTTCATGAACACTTACCGAACGAGATTTTATTTTCGTGTTAGTTTGTTAAATTTAGGCAACGAACGTTCATGAACGCAAATGAACACAAACTAATGTTTATGAACACAAATGAAAACAAACAAACGTTCATGAACATAATATATAATAATACACTGACACTTATTAAATATTTTATTTGTCGGAATTTAGAAGTATGTTAAAAAATATATAAAGTAAAAACACTAATAAACTATCGAACTCAAACGAACATAAACGAACACGTTACCGAACATTCACAAACATAAATGAACGAACGTGGCCTCTGTTCATGTTCGTTCATTTAACTAAACAAACAAAATTTATAGTTTGTGTTCGTTTAATAAACGAACGAACACACACGAACTTCCCGCCGAACCACCCTGTTCGTTGAACGTTTGGTTCGTTTACGGCCCTGGGGTCAACCATGAGAAAAAGGAAAGAAAAAATAATCATACTTTCGGTGTTCCATTTGAATTTTGATCTGCAGTTGGCCCAAAAACAAGCTTCCCAGAACGTTTTCTTGAACCAGAGCTTGACGGCATGGAGCCGTTAGTACCACTGGTTGTGGCCTCGGTCTTCTGCGGTTGAACCAGCAGAGCAGCCACAGTCTCAGCCGGTTTCCCATCTAACCGTCTAGCCGAACCGCTGAAAGGGTTAAACTTTGGAACTTTCGTAGGTGGTTCTTCTTCAACTGCCATTCAAAGTTAACTTTTAATCTCTCTTTCGAAAAAGAATTAAAAAAACAAAGAGAAAAGAAAACGAACAAACCTTCTGGAGGCACTTTAGATTTCAAAGGTCTTTCAGGTTCTTTATAGTCAAGTGGTGGTGCAAAGTCAACTTCACAATCTGTTTCGATTATGCTTATTGCAGGTGATGGTTTCGTTTCAACAATGTCAATATAGAACTTTTTGTTGTTATATGCCACCATGATTGTGTCACCAGTGGTTAAACAAGAGTAGCTTCTTAATGATGTCTCTAATCTGTTAATTAAACAAGCGAACAAACCAGAATTAGAGAATGTCATGGGTTGCGATTTGTTTGAAACGGGTCCAAAAAAGTAGCTAAAATCTGTAACTACTTTTTAGTTAATAAAGATCCACCTCTGTTGACTTTCTCCCCATCCAAACCCTTTAATAATCACAAAAATGTCTAAAAAGACATAAATTACCCCTGACTTAACGTTAAAAATGGATGGAGTTAACGAGTCGGACGAAAATGGCAAGATTTTAAACCTTTTGGATCTAGTTGTGAAAAAATAAACCTTTGGACGAAAGTCGCAAAACTGGCCAAACCTCAGGGACGAAAATGGTGTTTTACGCTTAATAATATATAAGCAAAAAGTGTGTGTGGGTCAACCTCAACCCGATGGGCACTAAAAAGATATGTTTCAACCCGAACTTGTTACCTAACCCGCCTTTCTTGCCCCATGTATTGCAATATATAAAGAAAATATAAACAACATAACACTAACATGGCTTTTGGGTTCGATATATCAAGAAAATCCGTAGTGTGCGGCTGAAGTTTCACATAAGTTCCCTTTGATAAACTAGCATTCTTCACATTTACGATATCTCCTTCTTGTAACAACATGTTCTCCATCATCTAATATGAAAAGATCAATAAAGAATTGGAAATGAAGTACATTTACAACATATACACGAACAATTCATACCCAGTACGGAACATATATCAAGCCCTCATCTGCTATAAATTCCAGCACACCACAATGTGAAACCTTACTAGCAGAAGGATTTCTGAGTTCGAATAACATTGGATAATCGATCTGCAAATAGGCTGCATAATTGAGAGAACATAAAGATTTGGTGCACGATATTTAGCCGATCGATTTAACCTTCTTGAAACATAAAATTTAAAAACTCACTAACCGAGGCGATCAAGCGCAGATGGAGGCATTATAACTGAGAATCAACAGTGCAAGATAATTAGTCGATATACATTCTACATTTTATATAAGAAAAGGATGATATCACAGAAAATTTCAGTAAATAAACTCACTTTTATCACCTTTCTCCAAATGAGACTGCATACGACAGAAAAAAGAAGAAAAACGTTTCAGAAAGAGACAAACATCAAGAGTAGTCTGGATCTTGTAATATGATTATAAATAATATAAACCTTTTCAATGAAAGAAACAGGGTAACAGCGATAATTCTGTTCAAAAGTCGAAGGAGGGTCACGGTAAATTTCATCCTCCTGGCAGAAAAAAAAAAGGGTGAGTAACTTCACACTGCACTAATGAACATAAGAACGATGCACGAAAAAAACGCTATGATAATTTTCAATTAATCAAGTAGATTTACGAAAAAATCAAGATCATCTTAGATTGTAAAATGACCATGTATTATACCATTTCAATCAAACGCAAAAACAGCCTTAAACCTCAACCCTTTTCGTTCCGAAACATAAGGCAACAAATTGCTCAACCAAATGGCTTGAATATGAAAACCCTAGGCCCAATAACCCACTTAGGAATTTTAACAAACACCTTATGTGCATAAATCCAATTGCATCCAATATACCCCAAAATAGAATCTCCAAACCACATCCCCATATCAGGTAAACAATCTACTTACAAATAAATATCTTTATTTAGTAACTGATAATAATATCAATCAATGAGCATTTAAAGAATACACCCACTATAAAAACCCCTGATTCCAAATTGGGTATGATCTATTTAACTAGATTTACCATATCAACAGTACAATACAACCAATAATCAAACAGGAATCATACCAATGCCATGATGGATTTTATAAATTTATCTTGAGGAGATGACTGGAAATCTGTAGGGATTCAACAGGGGTGATGTTAATCAGTGAAGTTTTTAACGAGATCAATGGTAAAAACAGATTGGATTATCAAAGGTTAAGACTTTAATTCGTATGAAGTCAACATCGATGATAAGATATAAATGAGTGTGATAGTGTAACACAAGAAATTGAAATTATGTGGGTGGGTGTTGATGTAAGAAGAGTGAAGAATTGAAGACCTTTGTGTTTGTGCAAGAAGCTTTGTAAACCCTGGTATCGTGTCGTCTTGAGGAGGATCAACTTTGTGATTGATATATAGGGTGATCGCATCAAATTGTGCTTTATGCCATATGTGTTCGTTGAAGGGTTTCTTTCTATAGGGGTTTTTTTTTTTTTTTTCTATATATATATTTTTTAGAGTTAAATGCCATTTTAGTCCCTGTGGTTTGGGTCATTTTGCCAGTTTAGTCCAAAGGTTTCATTTTTAACCTGTGGGTCCAAAAAGGTTTCACAGTTGCAATTTTAGTCCACTGGGTTAACTTCATCCATTTTTTCTGTTAACCAGAAGGCCATTTCGGTCATTTTATATGGCTGAATTGCCCTTTTAGTTAACAGAATTACATACAAAATGACCAAATTGGCCTTCTCATTAACAGAAAAAATGGATGAAGTTAACCAAGTGGACTAAAATGGCAAGTGTGAAACCTTTTTGGACCCACAGGTTAAAAATGAAACCTTTGGACTAAACTGGCAAAATGGCCCAAACCACAGGGACTAAAATGGCATTTAACTCTATTTTTTATTTTTAAAAGGATTTGTTGGACATTTGAAAAAGAGTAAAATGCAATTTGCGTCCCTGTGGTATGTCCCAAACATCAAATTGAGCCCCTAAAAACATTTTTCTGCATTCTGAGCCCCTGTGGTATTCATTTCATAACAGTATGAGTCCTTCTGTCAAGCTGCCGTTTGTTTGACTATTTGACTATTGTTAAATGTCCAATATACCCTTATACCCTAAATTATTATTATTATTATTATTATTATTATTATTATTATTATTATTATTATTATTATTATTATTATTATTATCAGTGTGTGGGGCCCATTCGTTTTCCTTTCACATTACATTACATTCATTTTCCTTTCACATTACATTACATTCATTTCCAGATCTATGTTGCTTATTGTTCGATCGTTCCAGATCTATGTTGCTTATTGTTCGATCGTTCCAGATCTATGTTGCTTTCACATTACATCTGTTCCTTCTCAATCCTTCTCAATTGTTTGAATTGGTGTTACCACCACCCACTTACCACCACCGTCACCACCACCAATCTGCAACCACCAACACCACCACCACCCACCTGCCTCCACAACCACTCGCTAGACTAAAACCCAACCAACAACACATACTACCAGACTCTGCTCTAATCACAACCCAATCACAAACTCACCACCACCGAGCACAATCAGATTTTGGCGATTCAGATGTCGATTCAGCGGATGTTAACACAGTTAGATCGGCGGAGGTTAATCATATAAGGAGTTTGTTGATTCATGGTGAGTTCTTCATGGGTTAGGGTTTCGTTCCGCCGCTGAAGGCGACGGCGGCATTAGCGGTGGCTACTGTCATTAGTCAACAGGTAGTGGGATTCTGTTTAAATTTTGTGGGGGGGTTTTGTTGGTTTATTATTTGGGGTAATTGCTGTTTTGCGATTGGCGGTGGTGGAGAATGGTGGTTTATTATTTGGGGTAATTGGTGTTTTGAGATTCAGATTTAGAGTTGAATTAGGATGCAGATTTAGAGTTTAGGTGATATGAAAGTGTTGTACATTGAGCATCATGAGAATGGTGGTGGTCAGTGGGAATTACGGTGGTGGTGGCCGGTGGGAATTGCGGTGGTGGCAGTAAAGTTAGAGAGAGAAAGTGGTGTGAGGATATGAGAAATGGGGATCATCTGCATCTTCAACCAATATAACATTCATTGCATTGAGCCCAGCTAAAGGAGGGGATTTTACATCTTCACTTATTTTAACATCTGCATCATCTGCATCTTCGACTAAATGCGTGAAAGAAGAAAAAATGAGGGAAGTGTAGTAGTCTGTAGAGGTGATTGATGAACCTTGATCTGATTAAAATGGGTGGTGGCAAAAGAGAAGATAGGAGAAATTGGGGTTTTTAGAAGGGAAGAGATGCAAAAAGACGGTCTTACCCCTGGGTCAAACAGTCAAACAGACGGCAGCTTGACAGAAGGACTCAGAGTGTTATGAAATGAATACCACAGGGGCTCAGAATGCAAAAAATTGTTTTTAGGGGCTCAAGTTGATGTTTGGGACATACCACAGGGACGCAAATTGCATTTTACTCTTTGAATAATATAAAAAGAGTAAATTACAAAAATCGTCTTTTATGTTCACGCCAAATTGCAAGCTATATCTTTGTCTTCAAAAAGTACAAAAAAATGTACTTAATGTTTGCAAACTCTTGCACATTACGTCCTTTGACCCTAACTCAGTTAGTTTTCTTGATTAAATCTAACTAAGTAGACCCACACGCTTTAACCAAGAAAACAAAATACATGCATGCATTAATACATACACATATAAAAACCAACGCGCACACATAGATGCATGAAAATACCCACTATGCATTCTCCTATATATATATATATATATATTATATTATATATATATATATTTATATATTAACAATCAAACGTTTTGAACAGTAAACGTTTTGAACAGTAAAAGTAGAAAAAAATTCTCCTAAAACGTTTTGAACAGTAAATGTTTTGAACAGAATAATATATATGCTTTTTTAATAGTTTTATTCAGGGACGAAGTATAGTGGGTGTCCGAGGGTGCACCCGCCCACCTCAATGTTTCGGTTAGAAGTGTATAAAAATTATAATAATATATATGCTTTTTTAATAGTTTTATTCAGGGACGAAGTATAGTGGGTGTCCGAGGGTGCATCCGCCCACCCCAATGTTTCGGTTAGAAGTGTATAAGTTCCAATTTTTCGTCCGAAAATTTTAAAATTATATAGGATCGCCCCCCGATTATTTTTCCTAAATTGTATATCCTAAATATTTATAAACTTTGTATATAAATGATGGGTAGTTTGGTAAATATACACTTTGTTTTATTTGAAACTATTATTATTTGACCCAACTTGAATCGAATAGCCAACCCGACCCGACCCGAAACATAACGATAGGAAAAAAAATTTGTGTCCTATCACTTTACGCCCCCTCGAAACTTTTGGTCAAGCTCCGCCACTGGTTTTATTATCTTCTTTACTTTTTAAGTTTGATAAGCTTTTATCAACCGGTACTGGTATCGAAAATAAAAGTACGGTTATTGGTACATAAAGATAAAAACCGACACCAGCCTGGTACAGAAAACACCAAAAGTCGGTATCGAATTGATTTTGAAAATCTTTTGGTTCGGGAAATTCGGTATTGCCACCCGGTACCATTTGCTCATCCCTAATCACGGGTGTCGTACGAACAACAACTATATCGTGCAATTTTTTTTTTTTTTTTTTTTTTTTATTTTCTTCAACTTTTAATGATTTCTTCTTTTAGTTTCAGGGGTAGGGATGAGCTCGGTGCCAAACAATACCGAATCGGTACTGGTACCGAAAATACCAATTACGGTACCTGTATATGAAGGTAAAAATCGGTCAGGAACGCCAAAAGTTGTACCGAATTGATACTTAAGATCTTTCGATTTGAGAAATTCGGTACCGGTACCAAGTATCATTTGCTCATCTCTAACCACAGGTTTCATACGAACAACATTATTATCATACAACTTTTTTTGTTGATTTTCTTTTGGTTATCTTTTAGTGTTTTTTTCTATATTTTCTTTTTATTCTTGTCAGCGGTTTCCCTGCGCAACACGCTCGTAGTGATTTCAAAACACATGTAAACACAGACTAAACAACAAAAGACGTTCGCCGCAACGCGGCGTGGCGATTGTAAAAAACTAGTTAACATAAATGAATACACTAATTAACCCCACACACATACATTAGGGTTGTTCATGAGCCGAGCCAAGCTAGGTAAAGCTCTGAGCCGAGCCGAGCTAGGTGAAGCTCGGGCTCGGCTCGATTATAAACTGAGCTGGCTCGGCTCGGCTTAGATTTGAAACCGAGCTGAGAATCAAAGCTCAGGCTCGGCTAGGTTTGGTTTGACTCGATTTTAAAAATAAAAATTAGTGCATGGCTCTAGAAATTAAGTAGTTTAAAATATTATTCAATACTTCAAAACAACATATCCAAAATAAGTTCAACCTAATTCATCACAAGCCAAAATTAAGTTAAACAACACAAAATAATTTTTAAACTTCGACGAAATACAATATTAGTTCATTAGTATGGTAATCAACCTTCAAATAAGTCATATATATCAAATAACAAACCTAAATACATGTAAATAATAATTAGTTTTTTTGTAATATATTATAATGTATATAAAAATAAAATATATTACAAGTAAATGATCCGAGCCAAGCCGAACTGAGCTAACAAGCGAGCCAAATCGAGCCAATCGGGCTCGTTACGAGCCGAGCCGACCTAGACTCACTTTCTAACCGAGCCGAGCCGACTCGACTCACTTTCAAACCGAGCTATATCGAGCGAGCTTTTTCTAAGCTAAATCCGAGCGAGCTTCGAACGAGCTCCGAGCTTTGAACAGCCGTAACATACATGCATGACTTATATATGTATACACCTCTAAAACGTGATGAGTCATATAAAATCCAAAACTTGAAATTCCTTTATTACCGAACTCACTGATTCGATGATCAAGATAAAAACGGAAAGCAGCGTGCTAATTGATCGGAGATTCGAAAGTGAAACGGAGAAGATTGTAGATATCATATTTGACTAATTAATCTTTAATAGTGTTATTATTAAAAAAAATTCTTTTGTTGGTTAACAATGTCACACCCCGAAATATCAGAGCATTGGCGTAACTGGACTGGTTACTTCATTGCACAACAGAAGCAAATAATCTAAGTCTTTTAGAAAATGAACGCCACTAAGTACTCATATCTCCAATGGTTCTCCAATTCCAACCGCACCATAAATTCTGAAAAGTAACCTGAGAAAGAAACATGCGAAAAAGTCAACGTAAAGTTGAGCGAGTTCATAGTTTGTTTGTAAAAGATTTGAAATAAATCTTTTTGAATAACCGGTTTTTGAAGTATTGTTGAGAAAACGAATTTATAATCATTTTCTTGTCAAGTTATATGGAAACTTTGTATGAAAACATGGTATGTATCTTGTATAAATCAAGTATTCTTATGTAAATCAAGTATTCTTGTATGAATCAAGTATTCTTGTATGTATCATGTATTCTTGTATAAATCAAGTATTCTTGTATGTATCATGTTTTCTTGTATAAATCAAGTATTCTTGTATAAATAAAGTGTTCTTGTGGTATGAACCAAATAAAGTATTCTTGTGTACGAACTTCGTACAAATAAAGTATTCTTGTATAGTTAATGAGTTGCAAGGCCATTAACATGTGACACGACATAGGAAGTCACCAAACCATATGCATTTTTCTAGTTGTCGATTCACGACGGAGACACAAAAGCACTACTCGGTACTAGTGTTCACCGAGAGTGTGGCTGCCCGGACACCCGTTAGATCTAACCTTTTGTTCTGCGGTCTAAGTATGTACACGATTAATGGTGCTTATGGTACCCTATTCGTGACACGATTTCTCGTATCATTCCTCAAAACGCATCATACTTGGTACTAGTGATCACCAAGAGTGCTTCTTGTTTATGTATTCATCATGTCAAGTATCAATTCTCGTTTATTATATCAAGTATCAATTTTCATGTGTTCGCCCCACGTTTAAAAGTATGTAAAAGATTAAAAATGGGGACACGAACTTTCCTGTAAACATTCAGTAACATGTATTTCACCCCCGAAGTTATAAAACTGAAAACAGTTAAAGAAAAGAGGAAGCATGAACTCACTTTTCTGTAAACCATTTGTGTTAGTTAAAACTTGCTTGTAAAATCGTTTAGAAATATGTAATTCTTGTATGCTTTGCAAAAAGTGCATGTCTTTCCACCCCGAAACATTTAGAAAAATGTAAAACCGTAAAAAGGTGGGGTTATGAACTCACCTGAACATTCCTGTGCAAAGCTAGCTATATACGACTTTGTAATGTCGTTTCCAAGATGAGACTTGCTAGTACGCATTCTACAATATTCCTAACACGGAATATCTTATAAGTTTCTAATTTAAACGTAGCCAAACTACGTGTCCGAGCTCTACCGAATCGTTGACCGAACGATTTGACGATAAATTGTCAACTTAAAAGAAGCGAAGAAGTTATACTTGTTAGCTCATTTTTGAGAGGTCGTATGTTGATATATAGAGCATGCCGTTTAGACGTTTAAAATAAATATAAAAGTTATATTTATTTTATAAAAAGAATCGTCGAGTTGTTTGAAGTTTGAAATAAATAGATAAACTACATCTATTTCATAAAAGAATTCGTGTCGTTTATTATTTCAAATAAATATATAAACTATATTTATTTCAGTAAAACCATCGTCGTGTCGTTTGATATTTGAAATATAAACTATATTTATTTTGATGAAACGAATTCGTGTTACGCGATGTTTGAAATATATATACTATATTTATTTATAAAAGGATTCGAGTTTACGTTTGAAATAAATATAATAATAACTATATTTATTTTGTATAGTAGTTTGCGTCGTCGTCGTTTTTGTAAGTTATAAAGTGTCGGCGTAAATACTCATTTGTAGTTATAAAAGTTACTTGATCCGTTTGCTTTAAAACATGTTTTATTTTACGGATTTTCTCGAAAAACGGACAGAGTTTCCCCTGTTTTTGGACGCCCTGACAACACAAGTTGTCGTCATTTTAACGAAATTCAGTCAATTCAACACATATTATATAGTTTACGTGAAATATATCAAAACGCTAAATATTTAAAACCAAGTCACTAAGTGTAAATTCGTTAGTCGGGTCGAGCTCGTTCACGTTAGTAATATTAAGATTATTAAAACCCAAATATTAAACGCGTCATTAATTTACCAAGTCTTCATGTGTAACACCCATAAATTTCTACTCGAATTTAACAATAATTCAAAACATTTATATAAACGATAACCCATTTTAAACATAAGTTCCAAAAACAAAGTTTAAAGGTAACAAACATTAGTCAACTACTGACTAATTCAAACATTCATAAGTTTTTTTTTTAAAATTAGTTGCATCATAAACATTGTCTACACGAAGTAAATTAACGCGGAAGCTTCAAAAGTTGTGTTCGGTTCATCAAAAGCTTGCTTGACCGTCATCCGTAATCCTTGAATACCTAGAAACTGAAATGTTTACATTTAACATTAGTATTAGAATACTTAGAATTGATACTCTATCGAAACTACGATGAAAGTGGATTCGATTAACTATAATTATACAAAATTTACAAAAAAATTTCCAGGTTCTACCGTAACTTACGGTCCTACCGTAAGTTACAGTAGTCTTCTTACAATTCTGGTCCACCGTAACTCAGAAGAAGTACACCGTAAGACTTTGGTCTCTACCGTAAGTTACGGTGATACCGTCACTTACGGTATTCCCTGTAACTTTATGTTTTGGCTTTTTTGTTTGTTTTGCCCAAACCCTTTTCTCAAATTTCTCATTCTAACCAACCAATACACTGATTTTTCATAATCTAATATGTCTTTTATAAATGTTAATAAAGACCGAGTGACCATTCTACAATACATTCCATGCCTTAATAAAGACCGAGTGACCATTCTACAATACATTCCATGCCTTAGTTGGTTATTTGACCCGTTTAGCTCATCTAAGGAATCCTCCATTTTTTATGACAACCAATGAGGTCTAACCAATTTCTTGGCCTATTATTCGAACTAGCGAACATTATCGCTTAATTCCAACTCAACTTTTATTCACAAATCAATTACATATATGCTAAACATCAAAAATTTATTCAAATGTAACAAATCAAGTTACATACCTTCAAAGCACACCTTTTAGTCGTGCGTTTACACCGGCTTGTCCGCTCGTAGCTCCGGCTTCCTTTCCTATAGAGTTCAATCACATTGTATTTAGAACTCCATTTCGATCATATTTCGCATAATTCGTCAAATCATCACAATCATGCGTTTAAACTTTAGATTTCAATTTCGAGCCTTCTTTGAGGCATTTTTACAAACACTTAACGGGCAGAATTTTATACTATTCATATCTAAGTTCATAACTTGCTATTTCGCTAAATTAACATCAATTGAGCTTTCATATAGCACTTAAACATCCTACTTTTCTGAAATCACTTTCTATGATCAAATTACACTAGCATAATCATTCTAAACCCTAGTGTTCATCATTATCTTGTAAAACCCATAACCCACCTTCAAGGTGTTCATGGAATTTCCTGAATTTGGACATGATTTCACATGTAGTTGTCTAGATTTTACTTCTAGACACTATATCATCACTAAGCTAACCAAAACACAAACATGCATCATCTAATTTCAGATTTTCCCAAAATCATGAGAATTTCAAGTTGAGAGATTTCTCAAAATTTTACATACCTTGTAATCCCCTTGTGATGAGGATCAGTAATCTATGTTTGGATTTCGATTTCAGCTTTGATTGAGCCTTCAATTTGAGAGTTTTAATGATTTCTAGGTTTTTGAGAGTGGGGAGTCGCCCCTGTGTTCTCCTGTACGACCAGACATCCTCAAATGGGTGTTTGGTTTTGATTTTTATTAAAATTAATAAAATAGTTTCAATTTTTACAACTTAAGCCCTTCCACTTTCTTCAACTTATTGTTTTGTTGCTTTTAACCCTATTATAAGCTATTTCTAGACTTGTAACTAACTAGGTTAAAATTCCTAGTTAGTAAATTCTCATTTATTTATACTTTATAATTCTAATATAAAGTTTTATATTTTCGGGGTGTTACAAGTCCACCCCCCCCCTTAAAAGGGTTTCGTCCCCGAAACCAAAGTACGTACCAAATAATGTAGGGTGGAGACGTCGCATCTCCTCTTCGGACTCCCACGTAGTGTCCGAACCTTTCTTATGCTCCTACTTGATCTTGACTTGATCAATTTGTTTGTTTCGCAATTGCTTCTAGCATTCCATCACCACATTTCTTATCCTATAATCTCCCACCACAACTGTATTTACAGTGGGTTTAATGTGGTGATCTATATAAACCAAATTTTACCTCTCGAATCATTATTTTACGGCAAAACTCAAATAGTGCCATTTGACTAATATAATACCTCTTTCAGCTTCTATACTTATTCTAAGTATTTACCTAATCATAAAACTCGTTTCCAAACAACTTTTAAAGGTTGTTTGTTCGAATTAGCTAACAAGGGCGTTTTGGTCCTTTTTAGTCTTTCAATTACGACAAGGTCTTTTGAGAGCATGTTTGACCCATAATTCTTCTTTTGAGTTATGATCTTGTTTGAAAAGTCATTATGCTTTTCGAAACGCCACGACCCTCTTTTAAAACATTCGGTTTACCCATTTAAGTAACCCATTGTCTATCTAAGACTTCATTTAATGCTCATTGAACCTTACGTTCTAAATGAGTAATTACTCTATTACACATACCTGGCTCGGGTCAATGTATTGACCTGTTTTAATGCCTTGCTATAATATTCGCGAAATAATAGCGATACAAACATCATTTCTACATTTATTCCTGAAATCATATAACTCGACAAGAATCATTAGTCGTTATTATCAAAAGGTGGTATCTTCACCCTTTGACCCGTTTGGTCTAACTGACCGATTTTATTAGCGAGATGACATATATTTTCATCTCGACTATATGACTCGCTCCGATTTACATCGTGCGGTCGTTTTACTTATAATTCATTTCTTAACACTTTTCGACCTATTAAGGCTTACTTCATAAGTGTCTTTTAAAACCAATAGTTATGGTCGACGCGTGACTAATTTACCGTTTTACCCTTATTGTTTGTTTTGGTTTACCCTATAAGGTAATCATTTAAAAGTTCATTTTCCATTTGTCATAAAATGATCGAATTACCGATTTAACTCCTTTTAAACCCTCCACGTGGTTTCTTGTCATGCTCAACTATCTTGTTCTGTACGTCTACACGCCGAAACATCATACCTCAACTATGTATTTATCTTATTCGTAACTAATACGATAGAGAATATTCTAAAATATAAGACTAGTGTAAGCCATACTTACTTGACGCTAGTTTTTATATTAACAAGCGCTCTACCTAGGTCACAGTGTTATTTAGTCTACAACTTGTTTTATTGCCTAAACTAATTGGTCACTACTTTACCTCATACCTCGTCATTCGGGTATGCAATATTGCCGTCATCGGCCCGTTCCGTGTTTATACTCCCATATCTACTCATTCACACTATAACGTGATTACATTCTATATTACTTTTGTGTCCGTGATCACATCACGCCATGTTTAGTTTTACCCTGACCTTTCATTCTTAAGAATCTTTCCTCCGATTGCATTATCTTACTGCTTTCGGTGTTAGACTTATATTCCTTAATACTAATCATTTTCTAATTTCTCTCTCGGTATTCTTAGGTGTTAGAACATCATTTCTTTACTAAAACTGAATTTTAGTTTAATGTTTTTCTCTTTAGCCATGTCGATTAATCATATCAAGGAATCGACGATGAGGATTATTCTTCGGAATTATCATTTTACACGAGGAATCATAATTGGTTCTCCATGCTTTATATTATCGACCCGTAGGTTCCTTTACTTAGACTTGTAGACTATTCTATTAGGTCTTCACCTTTTTAGGGTGAGACCCCCCTAGTATGTTCCATTTGTATTTGCGATCCTATGGTCATTTTGTTCCCGTAAGCCTTTACATTGTTTATAATTGGAGGTTATGGTGATCCCATGGATCATCTTCTATTCATTTGACCTTGACCATAGTCTAAGGCTACTCTCATTTTCTTTCGGATTATCTTTCCGACTCTATGACTTCTTATGTGTCCTTCGCGTCGGTTTATTTTACTCCTTCCATTATTTGGTTTATGCCTCTATTTCCTTTCAACCCGTTACCCGGGTTCTTGATCTTGATATATATATTTTTTTAACACTCCGGTTTCATTGGTTTGCGTTTTCCCTTTCATACTCTTTTATGACTTATCCCATAAATTCAATAATATTTCACGCTTTCATTATCCAGGTCGCGCTTACTTGGGATATCAACTACTATACTTTATTCAATCCGTACACCACCTTTCTTTTGTCAGCGACCCTTAGGTCTGTTTCTTTTACAAATGTCCCGAAGGCCCATGTCTCAAGTCTTATTTGGTAAACTACTGTTATTGTTATTCGGCCCTTGGGGTTTACTCGTTCTTATTCTAATGCTTTCATAATGTTTGTCTTACTAATTCTTTTACATATTCACCCTCATCAAGGTGACTATCATTCTTCCTCAGGAGGAATTATTAATAACATGTTACTTGGGTATCTACCCATACCCGAGCTTCTAAATCCAAATTTATTGGTATTTCATTATTTACAGCAACAATTAATACATATTGTCCATTTAGTTTCTTTTTCGAGGATATTCCTATCCAAATCTTAATCTCTTGATTTCTAACTTTAACCCATTGTTACAATAACAAAATCAATCCATTTCATGTTATTGTTTCATATCGTTGTATGGAATTTATCCACATCGTTTGTTGACATAAACGATGTTTCTATCTGTTTCATTTAGTTTGGCTTAGTCTATAACCATGTCCTTGTCATCTATTACTATTGTAAACTCCCAGGGTTCGGATGTTATTACACTCCTCCCTATTATGACGCTTATCTTTCATTACGTTCTCGGGTTCGAGTGTATGCGCACCCCTTCCCGAGGCAATATTTATCATGATTATTTTTACCTCGATGCTCAACATACAGTTTTAGCACCTCTTATAAACAATAGAACCTTTATTATTACCTATTTTTATTTTTCAAAGCCTTGGTAATTTCGTTAACACTAATGTAGAATGTTAAATAAATCGATATAAAGCAAACGATTTATTTGCACTCGTAATAATTAAAAATTCATGCTGAAATTTAATTTACAAGAGTATACCTGAAACGACTTCAGGTTCAGCTTTAGCCTCCGTGGCTGTTATATAAAACAACTTTGTCCTTGATTTCTGGGCATCAGATTTTGTGTCGGTTGTGTCCTTGGTTCCAAGCCTCTCTGGACATTTAGACTTTTTATGCCTTGGCTTACCACATGTGCCATTGTGAATTTTTCCACAAAATCTACACTGATGTAACGCACTTTTTGTAACTCCCTTCTTGAGAGCTTTATTAGGCTTGGACTTCTTTACGGATCTTGGATTCATATCCAACACCCTCCTTTCTTCTATTTCCTGTAGTATTCTGTCTTTTAATTCAGTCATCATATCGTTTACCACCGGCACGATTGTGGTTTGTAATCTATCAATATACTGTGATAGATTATTTTCTAGAACTTTTCCAACCTCCTCGGAAATCTTAGCTTTCATTTGTTCAGTCAATTGAGATGTCGAATCATCTCCGGTTACTCCAGACATTTCCTTAACTGAAACATCCATCACGATTTATCAATAATTATTTAATTCATTTCCATCTTATTATACGGAAATTTATATCACTCTCATTCAATCATAAATAACGTGTTATTCCTTTTCGGTTTGGTCAAGTATATATCTTGCCTTACCTTTCTTACTTAGTGTATTTTCCCGGGTTCGAGCGTATTCATACACTCCTCCCATCTTTCCGTCATCTTGAAATTTAAATGTTTACACTAATTGTTAAACATTTCATTTATGACATATGCGTCATTCATTTTGATCTAGCCAAGTTCACCACTTGCTTAAACCATTTATGCTTAGTGCACTTTTCCGGGTTTGAGTGTGTAAACATGCACTTCCCGTGCATATCAATTCAAATTTCCTTTTTCTAGTATTCTAGTAAGTCTACTAAAGCAATTAATTCTTACCGGACGATCGATCAAGCTTGAACCAAACACTTTGTTGACAACCTTAAGCTCTGATTACCAACTTGTAACACCCATAAATTTCTACTCGAATTTAACAATAATTCAAAACATTTATATAAACGATAACCCATTTTAAACATAAGTTCCAAAAACAAAGTTTAAAGGTAACAAACATTAGTCAACTACTGACTAATTCAAACATTCATAAGTTTTTTTTTTAAATTAGTTACATCATAAACATTGTCTACACGAAGTAAATTAACGCGGAAGCTTCAAAAGTTGTGTTCGGTTCATCAAAAGCTTGCTTGACCGTCATCCATAATCCTTGAATACCTAGAAACTGAAATGTTTACATTTAACATTAGTATTAGAATACTTAGAATTGATACTCTATCGAAACTACGATGAAAGTGGATTCGATTAACTATAATTATACAAAATTTACAAAAAAAAATTCAGGTTCTACCGTAACTTACGGTCCTACCGTAAGTTACAGTAGTCTTCTTACAATTCTGGTCCACCGTAACTCAGAAGAAGTACACCGTAAGACTTTGGTCTCTACCGTAAGTTACGGTGATACCGTAACTTACGGTATTCCCTGTAACTTTATGTTTTGGCTTTTTTGTTTGTTTTGCCCAAACCCTTTTCTCAAATTTCTCATTCTAACCAACCAATACACTGATTTTTCATAATCTAATAGGTCTTTTATAAATGTTAATAAAGACCGAGTGACCATTCTACAATACATTCCATGCCTTAATAAAGACCGAGTGACCATTCTACAATACATTCCATGCCTTAATTGGTTATTTGACCCGTTTAGCTCATCTAAGGAATCCTCCATTTTTTATGACAACCAATGAGGTCTAACCAATTTCTTGGCCTATTATTCGAACTAGCGAACATTATCGCTTAATTCCAACTCAACTTTTATTCACAAATCAATTACATATATGCTAAACATCAAAAATTTATTCAAATGTAACAAATCAAGTTACATACCTTCAAAGCACACCTTTTAGTCGTGCGTTTACACCGGCTTGTCCGCTCGTAGCTCCGGCTTCCTTTCCTATAGAGTTCAATCACATTGTATTTAGAACTCCATTTCGATCAATATTCGCATAATTCGTCAAATCATCACAATCATGCGTTTAAACTTTAGATTTCAATTTCGAGCCTTCTTTGAGGCATTTTTACAAACACTTAACGGGCAGAATTTTATACTATTCATATCTAAGTTCATAACTTGCTATTTCGCTAAATTAACATCAATTAAGCTTTCATATAGCACTTAAACATCCTACTTTTCTGAAATCACTTTCTATGATCAAATTACACTAGCATAATCATTCTAAACCCTAGTGTTCATCATTATCTTGTAAAACCCATAACCCACCTTCAAGGTGTTCATGGAATTTCCTGAATTTGGACATGATTTCACATGTAGTTGTCTAGATTTTACTTCTAGACACTATATCATCACTAAGCTAACCAAAACACAAACATGCATCATCTAATTTCAGATTTTCCCAAAATCATGAGAATTTCAAGTTGAGAGATTTCTCAAAATTTTACATACCTTGTAATCCCCTTGTGATGAGGATCAGTAATCTATGTTTGGATTTCGATTTCAGCTTTGATTGAGCCTTCAATTTGAGAGTTTTAATGATTTCTAGGTTTTTGAGAGTGGGGAGTCGCCCCTGTGTTCTCCTGTACGACCAGACATCCTCAAATGGGTGTTTGGTTTTGATTTTTATTAAAATTAATAATATAGTTTCAATTTTTACAACTTAAGCCCTTCCACTTTGTTCAACTTATTGTTTTGTTGCTTTTAACCCTATTATAAGCTATTTCTAGACTTGTAACTAACTAGGTTAAAATGCCTAGTTAGTAAATTCTCATTTATTTATACTTTATAATTCTAATATAAAGTTTTATATTTTCGGGGTGTTACATCATGTCGAGACACCGAACGAGTTGACCAGGTTACGGTGTTGACCGGCTGAGTTGACTGAGTCAACTCGTTGAGTTGACCGAGTCAGCTTGCTGGGTTGACTTTGTTGACCGTCTGTTGACCCGTAAAACTGATGTTGACCGGTTGACCACGTCCGAAACGTAAACCTCAATTTGACCCGGAACCCACTGGTGTGCTCGGAAACATTACACAGTCCCGAATCCCGCAACTTGCACCGATTGTTGTGACCTGAACTGAGCTGAACATCATTTTCAGCATAACATCACCATCCTCATCGAACTTCAAATAAAAAATAAACAGAGGAGAGGGGGGTTTACCATGAAACTCATCGGACTGAAAGGACCACCGCCGCGCCGCCACTGCCGCCGCCGTGAGCGGCAGCGCCGCTCCTCTGCCATCCTTTCTCTCTCTTCCCTTGTCTCTCTCTCATCTCGGTCTTAAAAAACATCATCATCATCATCGACTACAGCAGCCGACGCCGGCGAAACCAACCCGATCACCGCCGTCGCTGCTTCTATCTTGCGAGGGTTTGGGGGTGTTGGCTGGGGCTGGGGTTGTGAGCTCATCGGAACAAGAACAGGGTGTGTGTCTGGTCGGAATACCATCACCGGAGACGGCAGGATCCGTCACCGGATTCCTGAGCTCGAGGTAGAGAGAGAACCGAGGGGTGTGGGTGAGATTTGTTTGGAGAGATGAGGTTCTCTTCTAGTTTATATGTGTGTTTGATTATGTATGTAGAGATCGAGAGGGGGAAGGCAGACATATTGTCTGTGTTTTGTCTTAGGGTTTCTAAGGTAGAAGAAATAGGGGAGTATGGTGTGTGTGTATTTGGTTGTCTGTGCACAAATGAAAGGATGAAATGGGCCTTTATAGAGATTTTGAGATCTCATAAGATTTAGCAGAGATCTGGTTAGATTTTGTGTGTTTCACAATTAGAGACAAAATCTATTATCTAGATTTTATAGAGATTATGGAAGATTTTGCATAGATTTTTAAGGAAAAATCTAATATATTATGTGCACGTTTAGGCTTGTGGGTTTTGGGCTTGGGCCGGCCCACAAGCCCATCTCACGCGTAAGTGGCCCGTAATTCATACGAGACCCGATATCGCGACCCAAACTCCATAAGCATAAAATATTCGTGTAACATCCATATTTTTCGGCGTTGTCAGTATTTCGTACGGTTTCAGTTCGTTGTCGCGTAATACTCAGCAGGTTTCTCTGTAAATCACCACGCGCGCACTGTAAAGTCGGATAAACGTTCCTAGGCACTCCAAAGGCCTAATTAAGTCAATCTTCGTCTTAATCACTATTTATTATTGCGTTAATCGCCTGGTAATCACGTAATTAAGGGCGTAAATTACCGGTTGTCATAAACAAAAGCACCACAACATTCTATTTAGGGCATGTTTGGCTTAGCTTTTTGAAAGCAGCTTATGACTTTTTGGAAAAGTCAGGATGGAGTGACTTTTTGGAAAAATCACTTTTCCCCTCACATACACCCTCTTTGCCAAACACTTTTCAGAAAAGCCAATAAGCCAATAAGTTGTTTCAAAAAGCTTAGCCAAACATGCCCTTATTTTGAATTATATACATATTGTTACATATTATAATTTATACATATGAACGAATAAAATCATACAATTTTAGATATTTACTTTTTTATTTTAGATTTATATAAAAACATTCACTAATACTAGAATCACATAATACGATATGTGACACTATAACTTGTCATAAAATGTATAGCATTTATTATATAAAAGTTGTAATACGATATGTGACACACACTCGTAATCATTGAACAACTCTACCCAACGACGCTGACGCATATTCAATTCTTTCTGGTCAAAGATATGCTGAAGGCTCTTGTGATCGGTATAGATGGTGCATTTCGTACCGTACAGATAATGCCTCCAAATCTTCAGTGCAAAGACCACTGCTCCTAGCTCCAAGTCATGCGTCGTGTAGTTCTTCTAGTGTACTTTCAACTGTCGAGAGGCATAAGCTATCACCTTGTTGCGCTGCATCAGCACGCAACCAAGACCCTGAATCGATGCATCACAATGTACCTCAAAATCCTCGGTACCCTCTGGTAGAGACAGAATCGGCGCGCTACACAATTTTTGTTTTAACAGTTGGAAGGCATCCTCCTGTTTTGCTCCCCACGAATAAACTACTTTCTTCTGTGTCAAGGATGTGAGGGGTTGAGCAATCTTCGATAAATCCTGAATAAAACGACGATAATACCCTGCTAGACCGAGAAATTGACGCACCTCCGAAGGATTCTTTGGTGCCGCCCAATTTCTAATGGCATCGATCTTGGCAGGATCCACATGTATGCCCTTCTCATTAACGATATGCCCTAGAAAATGTACCTCCCGTATCCAGAAATCACACTTAGAAAATTTCGCGTACAGCTGCTCCCTCCTCAGGAGCTCTAGGATAAGACGTAGATGCCGCACATGATCCTCCTTGTTCTTGGAATAAATTAGAATGTCGTCGATAAAAACGATAACGAAGTCGTCGAGGTATGGCTTGCACACGCGGTTCATGAGATCCATGAAGACCGCTGGTGCGTTGGTCAACCCGAATGGCATGACCAAGAACTCATAATGACCGTACCGCGTCCGAAATGTCGTTTTAGGAACATCTTCCTCTCTAACCCGTACCTGATGATAACCCGACCTTAAGTCGATTTTGGAGTAGAAACTTGACCCTTGTAGCTGGTCAAACAGGTCATCAATACGTGGTAAAGGATAACGATTCTTGACCGTTGCCTTATTGAGCTCACGGTAATCTATACACAGGCGAAAAGACCCATCCTTCTTTTTCACAAACAGAACTGGGGCTCCCCAAGGTGAAGAGCTGGGTCGGATAAAACCCCTGTCTAATAGCTCCTGAAGTTGATTTGACAACTCCTGCAACTCCCCTGGTGCCAGACGGTAAGGAGCACGAGCAATCGGTGCTGCTCCTGGGGCGAGATCGATCTGAAATTCCACCTGTCGATGTGGAGGTAAACCAGGGAGTTCCTCGGGAAATACGTCAGGAAATTCCCGAACAACTGGAATATCCTCGATCCTCCTTTCGCCAGTCTGCGAATCAGTGACAAGGGCTAGAATAGCAGGATAGCCCTTACGGAGATACTCCTGAGCCTTCATTGACGAAACAATACTAATCGGGGTCCCACTGCGATGACCCTGAACCGATAAAAATTCTCCGCTAGGGAGAAGAACACGTACGATCTTCTCCTTACAGAGAATCTCTGCCTGATACTTGGACAACCAGTCCATGCCGATAACTACGTCGAAACTTCCAAGAGTAATTGGGAGTAGGTCAACGTCGAATACTTGACCCAAAAGATCGAGTTTACACCCAACCAGAACATGCGATGTTTCGATTGTTTTACCATTTGCTATCTCCACTATGTGTTTCGTTACTAGAGGTGTAGGACTTAACCCTAACTGACGACTGAACCCCAAAGATACGTAACTCCAATCGGCACCAGAATCAAACAAGATAGAAGCAAATACACCATTTACTGAAAAAGTACCAGTAACTACATTACCGTCGTTTCGTGCTTCCCCAGCTCCCAGAACAAATCCGCGTCCACGTGCCACATTGCCCCCATTGTTCCCAGCATTATTGTTTCCATTATTATTGCCCCCTGTATTCTGTCTCAGCTGAGGACAGTCTCGCTTGAAATGCCCATCAGCCCCACACTGGAAGCACCCTTTCTGTACACCCTGATTCGGCTGATTCTGTTGCCTACCCTGCTACTGTACTGGCTGCTGCTGAGCTGGAAGTGTAGCCCTACAATCCTTAGCCATGTGCCCTGATCGGTGACACCTATGACAAACCCGATTACACTGACCCTTGTGATGATAGTTACACTTGTTGCACAAAGGTAACTTCCCCGCATAAGATCCCTGCCTCGAACTGTTACTCTGGTTTTGATTCACTGACGATGTCTGGCTGAAACTGCGATTGCTGCCAGTATCTGCTTTCTTCTGAGACTGTACCGAGTTGGACCCCTTGTCCATATCGCTCCACTTACGCTTGCTATCGGTAGCAGGAGTAGTGGAAGTAGTAGCAGCTGTCGTAGTACTAGAGATACGTGGTGGTAGTGAATTACTTTCCACCTCCTGATCAATAATCTTGTGAGTCATACGGACAATATCAGTTATGTTGTTGAGGTTTGCTGCAGTAACCAAACCCTTCACTCGTGGAGGTAATCCCTTGATAAACAACTCAATTCTTCGAGACATAGGTCGGGACAAGTTTGGACACAAGTCAGCCAACTCATACGACCGTTTCACATATGCTTCAACCTCGGATCCCACCAATTTTAGATTATAATACTCGTTCTCTAGCTTCTGTATCTCATCACGAGGACAGTATTCTTCCCTCATCAACTCCTTAAAGGCTTCCCACGTAGTGGCGTTCGCCGCCTCGATGCCTAACAGCTGAACCTGGGCATTCCACCATGTCAGGGCACCATCCTCGAGCGTGCCCGTAGCATACTTCACTCTGTCCCCAACAGGACAGTTACACATCGCGAATACGGACTCCGCCTTTTCAAACCAGCGCAAGAGTCCTACAGCTCCTTCAGTCCCGCTGAAGGTCTGTGGCTTACAGTCCATAAAAGACTTAAACGTGCAGACAGGTGGGTGAGGCTGATTTTGTGGTGCTGGCTGACCAGCCTGATAAGCCGCCAAGGCTGCAGCCACCTGAGCATTGATTAAATCCGTTAACTCAGCTTGAGTCATATTGATTTGGCCACGTCCACCACCGCGGCCCCCACCACGTCCACCACGACGGCCTCCACCACGTCCGTTCATGATTCTATAAGTATGGGAAAAAGACGAATTAACAAACAAGCTCAAGTAGAAGTCAAGTATTTACGTATTATCCACAGATTTCGAAGTTCTAATACAAGACCAACTAACAACACAGAATCCTTTTCACACTTGTCAAGATTCACTGGGAATCACATGCACCCCATATTATTATTATGTGTGCACCCACAATAATAATCTAGTTTGCATGCTCATCTCAATTCCTCCTAACTCATGTTAGAAGGCCCCCTAACTTCAAGTAACATGAACAAGAGCGTTATAACAAGAAACATGTAAGTTCAAGAAGAGTCCCACTCTTAAAATACGTGACATAGACTGATTGCATAGTAATTCGTGCTGTAGTGTCAATTGTGCATTCAGGTGCATTACGAATCGTAAGTATGTACTAAACATACTATTCATTAGTAAATAAGAGACGAACCTTGCTGCCTGGAGCTGAGTGTCATGGTCAATGTCGGATCAGTTCAGTTATAGTCTGGTTTTATAAAACATTTTAAAACCAAGTTCACTATAACCAGTGGCTCTGATACCAAACTGTCACACCCGCAATTTACCACTTAGGGAGTGTCCCTGTTAAGCGTGTGACAACTAGCAATGAGCCACCAATTACATTGAATCACAAGTTTAAAATGAAGTTCCATTGCTTAATAATACTGAAGTTCCAAACATAAGTTATCCAAAACCATAAGTTCAGCGGAAGCGTAAAGTTATCATAAAGTAAGTACTAAACGAATGTAATAAATAAGTATGTGATAAACAAATTCCTCAGCATGACCATGACCACTCTTGCTCTCCAGCCAACAAGCTCCTGTTCCAATCATCTAACGACCTGCGAGCATGTAACAAGTGTATCAGACAAAGCTGGCGAGTTCACAGTTTTAGAAAATGTTTGTTACCAGTTGTATGTAAAACAGTTCACTGACAAATGCAAGTAATATTGTTAATATCTCAATTCCGAACAAGACGGCTCCTGATGTACATGACTGCCCTATCCCACGTACTCCTATCTAGTACTGGGCCCGACTGGGTCATTAGTTCACATCCGTCCTATCCAGGAGTGGTGTGAGGGTGCCAAACCTAAGTAGCGCTACCAACTAATACCTGAATAAGGGACTTACAAAAATGATAGGTGAGAATATTAACCAATATACCCGTTTTTACCCAAACCACTGACTGTCCCCAACCACTGGGACGCATGCTCGAATGTAGTGAACTCACCTTAGATTGCTCGGTGTGTTTTGCTACGCTATTCGTCCAAGTTGGTCAACCGAGCCCTATTGTGTTTATCACTCATAATCAGTTCCGTGTGCAAAGAAATTACATTATTTATGCATACATCAACAGGTACCGAACAAGTATTTACACATATCGTTTCATATGCTATAACAGTAATGCACGTATTCACATCATTCCGCAGGTATACGTGGTAAGCCCTTGGCTGCTCACTCCCTCGTATTACATGTTCTCATTCTAACAATTCAATAATTTAATTTGTTTGTTACATCGATATTCGACCCAATTAACCCAAGCCCATCAACAGGTACGACCCACATTCAACATGCTATTCCTTTAGAGATGTGCATTTCGTTTTAATTTACGTAATCTAATCCCTGATTACTTTACATCTCAAGAGTCCCATATATCAGCTCATTCTAATCATGCTTTCCTAGAAGCTGTAACATCACACGAGGTCAACAACAAATCAAAACAATATATATTTCCCCAGTTTGCATGTGAGCATAACAGCCCATTATGGCATTTATATAAGTGTACGGTCCAATGATTCCAGGCCCAAACTAACAACCAGTTCCATCTAATAGTTATAACAGCCCAGTTTACATGTATCGACCTATGTAACTCGTTACCCATCATGCTTGCTACTCTAATTATTGTTACATTATTAACCAAGAACCTCTCAAAACTCCAGTACATATCCAGAACCTATCCGGATTACCATACCCACTTATTATCAACATGTGCCAGATCATCATAACAATCAATATTTTCATGATTTTAATCATAACACAAGACTATATCTATTTGTTACCAGACCTGCGTCAAAAGCATATCGGTTTCAATAAGTCCAAACCATAAAACAATCCTAAACACCCTAGCAATTTATCTGAAACATGCATACAAACAGCCCATGATAGCACATATGATTTCTAGATCATCATCATTACACATGCCCTTAGATATATTGGTTAATGCATACAACAACTTCATTAAAACCCTAACATCATTTATCATGCATGAATACTATGTCCTGTTAATCACGTTTGTAAACATGCAACTCACTTGGTCGATCAAAATAACACACAGATGTAGTCATCACTTAGCAATTAACAGTTAACATGCATGTGAAATTACTAACCGAGACTTGACCGAACAAGATAATGTCTCGAGGAGGGGTAAAGTATCTACTGTCGTCGCACTTCGAGAGAGGAGAGGGGCTTCGATGATGATGAATATTAACTGCCGTCAATGGGTTTTGGGGAAAAGTAGGGTTGCAAGTAGATTATGAAATCACGAGTCCTTTGTACGTACATAATGGATAGGGTAAGTGGGCTTAATTTGGGCCTGTGGCAACTTAACAAACCTCATACGATCACTTGGTGGCTGGCCCAAATCTCTTATCCTTATTAAGGTATAATGCATGCGAAAACAGGTCGGGTCCTAGTTACATGGCCTAGGGTACGGGTCTAGGCCGCAGGCCAAAACGTGTGAGTGTTTAGTGAGGTTGCAACCCATATAGGTTAGTTTTCAATATTAATCAAACGACGCACAAAAGGTTACGCGAAACATACACATAAACAATTTATAGTATGCAAGACGGGTAATTCAGCGCAAAACACACACTAAGGGTTTGTGGAGAGTAAGCGATACTAACCTTGAGAATACGGGTTGTCACACACTCTCTTTTCACTCTCTACATGCTCTCTCTCTCTCCTACGTAACCAGACAACAACCAGCCGCAAGAAACCATCCACTATCTTCGTCGGTAGACGAAAGAAACCATCCACCATCATTGCGAGTCAACGCCACCTCTCTACCCCTGCCGCCGAAGAAAACCCTCCAACATTGCCGCCGGAAAAAACTCTCCATAGCCGTTTCAGATCTTCTTAGATCCGCTTAGATATGTGTAACACCTCGAAAAATTCACGTCCTATAATATGTAGACACGTGTCATATGTTTAAAACGTGTGAAAGAATATTATAGAAGGACTAAAGTTGACAAACATGGAAAGTATGTGAATATACGGGTTCTAAATGTCAACAGTGAATAAATATATTGTACATTAACCCTACATGATGTTTATAACGTCAAACGAATAAATCATGGATCATGCGAAGCTAAAAGTGAGAGATTACAAACTACAGGGGTTAAAAGTGTCAACATGTTTAAGTTATACCTCTGAGTGACCTTTTGACAAACCCGAAGCTTTGTAACTGTTAATTATGCTCACTAGAATGCACGATATAAATTTCGTAAAGTTTCGTTGTCATATGAGAAAGTTATGATCAAATTCGTGTGCGAAGGGTTAAAGCGTAAACGTTGAAAGTTAGGACTTTTCGGGTAATAATAAAATTAACCGGGGACTTAACGAAGTGGGTATATGTTTTAAAGCCCTTATAGATCGATTATGAGGGTTCATAATGCAAGAAACAAGTGCCTAAACGGAGTTTGAAGAGCCAAGGATCAAATAGCAAAAAATCAAAAATTTCAGATTTTCTGCAGACGCCGTCGCGCCACGCGAGGGGGCCCTCGCGCCACGCGAGGGACTCCCAGCTCTGAAAACTTTGGGCTGTTGTCTGCCATGGCCTTTATGCGCGACTTTAACCGATTTTCCTCATCTTGGACGACCCCTAGGCACCCCCTAAACACTTAGGGACATGTGTTAATCAGTTGTGGTGGGTTGTAGACTCGTGTGTCAAAGAATTGTGGTGATTAAAGTGCTATATAAAGCCCTTGAGTTGCAACAAGTCTTCACACCATCATTCTTGCTCTTCTGATCATTCTTGGAGCTCCAAAGCAGACTCTAGTGGTCATATTTCGTGCATAGGACTCTTGTAAGTTTACTTGACCTTTCTTAATTAAGTTTAGCTTAGTTATTTAGCTAAAAGTCAAACCGTCGTAATTACGGTTTGACTTCGAGATTAATTAATAACGGCTCAGTCAAATCTCGAATTAAAAGTACCTTTAAGTAGGTAATTATGTGGGTAATAAAACCTCAAAAGGGTTCCCCCTGATTCCCACTCTAACTAGGTCTAATGTCGGGTCAAACGTGTAATTAAAAAGTCAACAGAAAGTTTAAATTGCAATTTATGCATGATTAGCAATGTAGAACACATATAACCTGTTTGATCATTAATATAACTTGGTAATTAGTGTAAGGACATGTCTAAACATGTTCAACCCGACAATTTCCTGTTTAGACCCGGTTCGGAACCGAAAGTCGCATAGTTTGACTTATACTTTGACTTTCAGTTCTGACCCGTTATGGTATGTTTTAGAAATTCCTTAGAGCTTTATTTGGACCAGGTTACATGCTAGTATAACCCTCTGTGATTATACACCTCGGATCATTAGTTATCCAATTAATATGCATGATTCCGTTAATTGCTCATATGTTGACCATTATGCCCTTTCACCTTAAAACGTGATTTTTGGAAATGTAAAAGATTAGAAACCTTAATTACTGATATATAAACTTGCATGCAAAATTCGACATCAGTTTGGGGTGTAGATTAAGAGTTATGCTCGTTAGCGTAAAAATTAAAGCTTTATGTTAATTAAACGACGTATTTAGCGTATAGCCTACTTAAACATACTTTTTGATATCAAACTCTTTACCCACTGATGTAATATATTATTTTGGGATTTTCAAATATTTTTAATTAATTTTAGGCTGAGCATAACTTATAATCGTAGGCTAATCCGGTAATTGTCGGTTTTGCCCTTACGGGCCATAAAATGAGTTTTACATATCTAAACGACTCCAAACCTTTTGCTACTGATCACACATGATAAATAAATTATTTTAAGCCTTCTGGAAATATAAAAATATCAGATTTATGTATCAAACCCGGAAATGGCCTCTAATCGCCTTTCTAAGCGTTTTTAACGTATAGTATGTACTAGAATTATTTTAAACATACAAGGGTTGATACCTACTGATATTTGAGTCAAATTATAATGTTTTAATAGTAAGCAAAGGTTGATAAACTCAGACTTCAGTTTTGAGCTTTTCGGCTTATGTGAAATTACCAAAATACCCCTACGGGGCATACTTTGGTTATAATTACTAAATTTCACATATATACCTTATCCTACTGTTATAACTTGGTAAAATAAGTATTTTGGCTGATTACATCAGACCTGTAACTCAGGCGAATACTTAAACTCTTTTATCACCTTATAAATGACCAAACTACCCTTACGGGGCATAGTTTGTGTTTAAATACATTTTGGGCATAATAAATTATATCTACTGATGTCACAACATATATGAAGCATATTAACTTAGGGAACCTGTAAATAGCTCTCATTATTGCCCGTTACGCTTATTACGCGTTCGGTTCGGTTTATGTAACTAGTTTACATAAATCAGCCTAAACGGGTCAAACCTTATCGGTTTTATCTCAAAATCCAGAATGTGAATAATAAACCCATATTAAGCAAGTCTTCAAACTTGTCGGGTCCAAATCACATTCTATCCGGTCTTCGCTTAATCGTGCGTACGAACCGTGTCTTTGAAACTAACCGGTCTAAGCTTAAGCTTAACTAAAGACCCGTTAGGATTCTAATAGGTTATTATAAACCTTCGTTCCAGATTAGGAGTACCAGTAAAAGCTACTTGCGTTTGCTTATTGTGATTTATACATTGCTCAGGTAAATACTTTTAACTTATTTTCCCTATACGGGCTTGGGTTACGGTATATAGTATACCGCTTGATCGGGCATCAAATCTTCCATCGTTGGGTGGTTAATTGAATAATTTGATCGGCTCGTTTAAACAGTCTTGTTACTTAAAGCCTTTGGGGGGTTAATGACCATGTCCCGGATATCCTTGGCATCATTTTACGAAATGGCCACGACTTTAGCGCGGGGTGTAGGCGTACACCCGTCAGTGCACAAAAGAATATTGTGGTGTGTCTATTGATCTTTAACCCGGACTTGATCCGGGCTACTGAACGCACAAGGAACATGTAATTTGTTCACAAGATTATATATTTAAATAATTCTCCCAAGTTAAATAAAATGTTTATGCCACGTGCATCCAAACCAATTTTCAATCATTTTCCAAAATGAGTCAGTTGATTGTATTTACCAGTGTAAACTGACGTATTTTCCCAAAAAGATTAAATGCAGGTACTAAGCGTAATTGGCTGGGATCTCTCCTTAGCATCATTAGAAGTCTTGCAAGCTTAAGATGCCTGAAGTCTGTTGAACTATTGTTTCATATTTTGTTTCCGATCCATCTGTGGATAAACTTCCGAATATTGTGACATTTGATATTACAACATTAAATTCGGTTGTATTATATCTTTTAAATTGCTTCCGCTGTGCATATTAAATATTGTGTTGTTTGACTATTATGTTGCCAACCACGTCACGATACTCCCCCACCGGGCCCACCGGTGACACGTGGAAATCGGGGTGTGACAATATGTTGAGGTGTTCTTCTTGTGTTAAAAAATCTTGACAAAATAGGCGGTTGTTTAGAGAAAATGTTGGGGGTACGGTGGTTTTGTTAATGGTGGTGGTTGCTGGTGGCGGTTGTTGCTGGTGGTGATGGTGATGGTTGTGGCTGGTGTACAATGGTTGTTGGTGGTTGGGGGTTGAGATTTTTTCGAGAGAGAAATAAATGAGAGCGGAATGGATAAAGAGATTTATATATATGATTAATATAAAAAATCAATAACCAAAATACCCTTCTTATTAGATGTATAGCTACCAAAATGGCCTTACTTTAACTAAAATATTTAACGAAGTTAGAAGCGGGGAGTATATTAGAGAAAAAGTGGAAACATCAAGGAGGAAAGTGATCGATTTTAAATGATTGAGCCAAAAGCATTAAAGTGACCAAACTACAAGAAGTTAACTCTATTTTGTAAGCTTTAAGTTTTGTATTATTTGAGATATTTCAAATATCTTTTACTAAACTGTAATACACTGGGAATCTATACGGGTCTTTTTGTAATTTAAAGATGAAAAAATAAAACACGCAAGTACAGTCTATCCAATTAATCTGGATACTTACTTCAAAACTAAAGATTCCTATCCAAGAAACGAAACCCTAATCATACATTTCTTTCCCCAAAACGAAACCCTAATCATAAATCGCAACTACTGTCGAGCCCTAAAAGCAATGGCGTCGTGTGCAGTAAACAAAGCCGATCCAATATGGCAATATATTGATAAAGAGCAATTAGATCTGAAGCATCATGTTCTGAGATGCAAATTTTGTAAGAAGGGGTTCAAGAATGGGGTGATTAAGAGGATGAAGGAGCATTTGGCAGGTTCAGGTAAAAATATTGCTGATTGTGAGGAGGTTCCTGATCCAGTTCGTATGTTAATGAGAACAATCTTATATGGTGGTTCAGTTGAGGGTGAAACTAGTGGTTTAAATGAGATTGAAAATGCAGCTTTAATTGAGGGTAATTTGAATGAAAATACTACTGATTCTAACGAAATGTCTGGCCTAACATTAACAATAGGCAAGTTTTTTTTGGATTGTGAAATAAGTTTTGAAGTTGTTAAATCTCCCTATTTTAAAGACATGATGGAACCTATATCCAAGCATGGTACCACCACTTTTAAGTTTGAGAAGGATCTGGAGGAGTGGGTGACAAAGAAAATTGATCAGGAGATTACAAAACTTAAAGATGAGGTATCAACAGGGATGAGTGATAGGTGTTCTCTTTTACTTGATGAGTGGTTATCAGATAGCTCTCAGAGGTTCGTAACTTTTTCTGTTTGCTGTAAAGGAAAACTAGTCGCTCTTGACAATTTTATAAAATGTAAGATCAAAACAGAAGACTGTTTGGTTCAGTTGGTTGAGCAAGTACTTAGTAGCGTGGGAGTCGAAAATGTTGTCCAAATCATCAGCAACTCTGGTTCATTCTACCATGCTGTAATAAAGAAAGTTACTGAGAATAATCCATCAATCTCGTGGACACTTTGCGCCACTCAATCTATTGACTTACTTTTTGGAAAGTTGACAAGTTTGAATTGGATTGATAATGTCGTTAAAAGCGCTCAAGTGATATCAAGTTTCATTTACAGCCATCCAACTGTTTTGAAGTTTACAAAAGAGAAAACCGGTGCTATCGACCTTATCGTATGGGGTAGCACTCCTCTCTCTACCGGATTTTTTACTTTGAAACAAATGCTCACTGTCAAAGGGTGCCTCATATCGACTGTCGAAACCATTGAATGGTTAGATAATCTCAATTGTAAAACTGCCAAGGGTTTAGCCACAAGACAAATTATACTAGATGAGTCTTTTTGGTCCGATTGTGCTAGAATTGTCTCCTTCACTGACCCACTTTTAAGTCTATTAAAATCTATTCAAAAAGGCGTACAACTTGGACACATGGCTGCTGCCATTTACAAGACAAAAAAAGTGTCACGAAGTTACTTCTGACTCACGTGTAGCGACTTAGACTCGATCTAAGTTAAGCTTTTGTGCCCAACGATGATAAGGTTTTGTAGGGATCAAGTGATGATTACAAGTGTTGCTTTCAAATAAACAACTTAGGGTCTGTTTGGTATGGGGTAATGGAATAGATGAGATAATGGAATGGACGAGGTAATGGAATGGACAACGGAAAGAAATGGATCATTCCATTCCATTATGATGTTTGGTTACTCATACGTGAATAGAATGAATCATTAATTTGTACAATTTGATAAACAAAAAAAGATGAAGTAACGAAACACAACTGTATTAAAAACGACAAAAATATAATTGCCTCAATAATAATAATAATAATAATAATAATAATAATAATAATATATTAATGATAAAAAAAATAATAATAGATTTTTGATATATAAATAATAATAATAATAATAATAATGATAAAAAAATAATAATAGATTTTTGATATATATTAATATTAGTATGAATATTAATAAATATAAATATAATAATAATAATAATAATAATAATAATAACAACAGCATATTTCTTTCCATTCCTTGAAGGAATGGAAAAAAAATACCTACATACCAAGGAATGAAAATTATTATATTTGGAAGGAGTTACATTCTTTTGGAATGCTCCATTCCATTACCACATGATAACCAAACATGTTTCTTTTTATTCCATTAGAATGATCCATTCCATTCCACATTCCATTCCTTCATACCAAACGCTACCTTAGTATTTATTACAAGAGAGTTTACAAGAGTGGGTTACAAGTACAAGTATGTAAACTTGCTATGATGTTGGGTGATCTCCAAATGAGACCCCTTTCACCTATTTATACTAGCTAACTTTTTTTTTGGAAGGTGACTTTCTTTGTACTGGACCAGAGGTCACCGGGTTCATGTCTAAGACAATCCCCCGTCAGCCCGGCGTTTACGGACGCGATGTTCGATCGGGCCCCGGCCGTCGCATAAGCTGACTTCCGCCCGGAAACCATACTGCCCCCACACGAGAGACTCGCTGGGGTAACAGCTGGGTAAAACCGGGTTGCCCTCAGGACCGCACCATGCCTCGGTAGGATACGATCCATAGCTAACTACTAGTTCTAGAGAATTCTCTAGTTAGAGGATTCTATACAAAATATCTTGGATTTTATGAGCTACATTCTAGAATGTTCTTTCAAAATATCCATGCTTTCTAAGTGATTTCATGGTCTTTCTAGAGGATTCTTGAATGCGGAAATATCAGCCCTTTCTAGATCTTTGAAGGCTGATCTAGAACCTTCCGATGGTGCCAAATCGTTCCAGCAACTTGTAGGCTATTCCGGAAACTTCCGGGCAGCCCTAGACACCTCTTTAGTGTTCCGGAATCTTCCGGAACTCGCGAAAAAAAGTTTTGTATTTAGGCGGATCGTGACAAAAGGCTATGAAAATACAAGTTGAAGACTACAAAATTTTGTGGGATATGACAGACGAGGTGTTTCCAGACATCCACCTTTATGCTGCTGCACTATACCTAAGCCCCATTTTTTTCAAAAATGCTACTGATTCTGTCCGAACTCAAATCATGCCTTTTATGTTCCCATGCATTGAGAAATACGTTCCAAACTAAAGGGAACGAGAGGAAACCCTTTCACTCCTATTGAAGTATCATGAAAGACATGGTGATTTTGACAGTGTTTTGGCGAAACAAAACAACCTTGACGCTGGTATTTACCTAAACTGCATTTTGTTTTTTACTATTTACAATCAATCAGAAACTCTTTTTCTAATCTTTATTTATTTACATGTGCTTTAAGTTGACTGGTGGTCTCTTTTTGGAGCAAATTGCCCTGAACTACGTCGTTTAGCTACTAGATTGCTCAGCCAACCGTGTTGCTTGGTTGGTTATAAACCTATCAAGCATCACATCGAGGGTCCCCATGCTGAAAACCATGAGCAGATACGTCGTGTAACATACCTGCGTAACCTGAAAAAGTAATATTATTTTCAAAGTCTCTACCGAATTGTTATAATTTTATAACATAATTAACTTGTAACTTTTTTTTGTAGACCATTTGTTAGACAAGACCTTTCGGACATGGTTAGGAGGCAGTGGGTGGGTGAGGGTCGTGATCTGGAAATAAAATTTAATGAAGATGCGGATGCGGCATTTGATGATGGAGATGGTAGCAGTTTTGATGTGGAAATGGTTTGGAAGGTGAAATGATTCCTTTGAGAAAGATACACGTGCTCATTTGATTGGCTTTTTTTTTTTTTTTGGGTCCAATGACTTTTTCGCTTGTATTTGGGTGAATTTGCTTGTTTTGACTAACCATTCTTGGAAATGGGTTCAACCCCCAAGTGACTCGTGTTTGGATGAATTGACTTGTTTTCAATAGGTTAAAAGACGGAGGGTTAGATAATATGTACCTCAAGCATTGATTTTCAGTACTACTTAGACAATACAATTAAGGATGGATGAGTTCGGTACCTCAACGGTACCAAAAGTACCGATCTCGAATATGGCCAAAATTGGTATCGGTATTTGAAAGTGATTCACAACTGATCCGTTTCCAGGATTTATTTTATCCTCTCTTGCTGCATAATAAAATAAAAAAGGAAGATATATGTATGAATAAAACATCTAAATGTTCGTAGGACATAAGAAAATGTAAGAAGATACTCATACGAACAGATAAAGATATATGTGATTTTTTCTATTATTGTATACAATTACATCCGCTCCTTGAGAGGATACTTGCATTCCTTCAAAGTCTCCTAGGTGTTAGCCAATGCCCTTTTAGTTTGGTTCAGGTTCTACAAAGAAAGTGAATGTGCGGTTATTGATCAATGATGATACAACCAAGAAAAAAAATTCAAAATTAAAACACACAATAATGCAATATTGTAAGTTTTGGTTTACCTGAGTAGACTCAAGTTTACAGCTCAGATCACCTAGGCAATGATTGAGCTCGCATTGTTTCACTGAAACTGAAAATAAACCAACCGCATCTGAGCAAAATGAGAGAAATCAGACCTTGGTAAATAGATTAATACACAGGATCAGTCGATCAATCCAAAACCTTATCGAGTCGTACCTGACAAAGTCAAACAACGCAAAAAGAAATTGTTGTACTTCATGTCACATAAAATGATTGTTGACCAGGAATAAAGGCACCCTCCTCTAATAATTTAGACCAGAAACACACATCAAATAAATAAGTTTTAAAGCATAATATAAAAAGTAACATTAATTTTAACTTTTTAATTGATCAATTATATCCAAAATTTGGGTCAAAAACGATTGGGTCGATCGACAAAACACCATATTTGTTTATATTTTCTTTTAACTTTTTCTTTACTTAAATGTGCAGCTAAGAATCTATATAGATTATTTCACAACCTTTTTATAAGTACAATTTTTACCCAAGGCTTTGACAGGTCACATAACCTGTCATAAATTGAATTATAAAAATAAAAGTAGCTTTATCTAATCAGCAGTAGATCACCAAGCAGGAAGAGAAAATCAATCACAAACTTTGTCTAAAAGTCTTTTTTACTCTGGGCGCGGGGATTTTACGTAGGGGAAAGGTCACCCTCATCATCAATCACTAAGCATGATAACATCTTTATGTGAAGATTCATGTGAAATTGTTTTGTTTCAAGAAATCTTGGGTCATTTGTTGTCCTTTTTTGTTCTTTGGTTGGTAATACAGAAACCGGACACAGTTGTTTACTATCTTAAGATTTTTTTAGAAAAGAGAGTCCAAAATCAAGTTCTGCCAATCTGTTTGGCACTCAGTTTTTCCTCCAATGCTTCAACCAACATAGATGCTGAGGTTGTGGCTGTGAAGCTCCTCATTGCATGTAGAAAACCTCAAAAGCTAATAAAAATAGAAGACCAAAATGCTAAAATTCAGTTTGCATTATACACCATTCTTAATAGAAGCAAGCGGTCGACGACAAAGGATGTGCTAAAAAAGTGCATTACCCTGATGCAGAGCAATCCCTTTGTTACATTTTTAAGTATCATCATCGATAGCTATGTCTATGTTAGTATATTGAGGTTTGGATGTAAATTAATATACCCATGATTGTTAACTAACAACCAAACTTAAATACAGGGGGGGATAACTATCCTTATCAAACTGGATCAAATGAGAAGCATGTGTAACAAACTTAAATATAGGGGATAACTATCCTAATCAAACTGGATCACAATGAGAAGCATGTATAACAATTGAGCACCATCCGAACAAAACATTACGCATTAACAAGTTTAGAGAAGTTCACCACATAACATTCTCTACATGTGCCACTACAACCACCAGCGTGTATCACCATCGCTGTTGCTATCTACCACCATTCTCCACATCTGGAACAATGGCTATCTACCACTGCAACCACCACCACCACGTATCACCATCTGCGTTGCTAGTCAGATGCTGGAGTTTCGTCGGAAGCAGACCCGACACTCTTCTCACTCTCATTATCGACACACACATACACACTCACTCACTCACTTTGTTTGCGATGCGTGAAGATGAAAAAAAGAGATTTCAGGGGGGAGAGAGGTTTGGATTAGAGTAGGTCTGAATTTTGAGATTGAATCTAGAGAATTGGGGAAGAAAGAGGCGCCTAATTTTAGGTTGTATTTGTGGCTTTTAGGGTTTAAGACGCTTACAACAAACTGGTGCGTTAAATGTTTGTATCATGTGCATGAAATGCTTGTACATGTTAAAATTGGGTGAAATGACAATATTTCCCACCCAATATGCAAATTATAATATAGTATAGATAGATATCCACAGACGCAAACACTACATGCTTAACCTTCCCTAAGATACATGAATTCAACCTCTTGCATTGTCATGCTCAAGTAGTACACCATCTCTCATAAAATTGAACTCTCATCATCATCATCATCATACTCAGTATATCCCACCAATAGCAAAGCTAAGGTAGGGTCTGAGGAGGGTGAGATTAAACATGCTAATTGTCTAACTGAAACATGACATAATAAAGTATAGAACAGAAATCGGGCAACAAAGTATCTTCAAGTAGCTAATCTAGTATACGTAACACAAACAGATCTACACTAACATATGAAATAAATCCAGATCTGATAGACGAATGAATATGCAAACTTCATACTGTTCTATATACATACTATTGAAAGTTATCATAATCGTACAACAACGCTACCTTTGCATTACAAAAAACATCATGCATACTGGTAATCTGATAGCTGACTATTATTATACTACATAAACATTATCCAAAATGTGAAGTCATGTTATGAAGCATTCATTATGGTTGCCAAAAAGTCATGAATCCTGTTGTATTTTTTTATGTTTGTCGGTTCTTCTTCTACAATACTACAGCTATGGTTTGTATAAATTAGAATAATGCCAAATCCAAATACCAAATCTAATATATCCTCATGTTCAGCAGATAATGCGTCAAATGCTACTGCTTCTCTAGATATAATGTCAAAAAATCAATGGAAAACAGAGTGAAATTTACTGGAAAACAAAACCAACTATCTAAAACGAACCAACAAAATAAAATCACGCCTAAGAAATTCAAAAGAAAGAATGTCTAAAATGAACCAACAAAAAATAAGCCACTGCATAACTACACAAACCTGCTACAGAAAACTTGCAAGTTTCCTAACCTCAACCTTTTTCTTGTATCAGCTCTCCCTCCCTCCCTCAAACACCTAAAGCTTCAACCTATGATGACATAAAGTGAAATGAGATTACAATGATTTCATAAATAATTGTTAGATCTATTCATAATCATCTAAAAACCATCAGTCGAAGGTAACTGCAAAAGGTCATTGATGTTTAGCTGCCTATATAATCAAAATTCAATAAAATCACTTGTTATTAACTGTGAAAGAGATTTAAAAAAATAACATAACATGAGAGAGAAAACAAGATTAAATTACATATCCATATTGTTTACATGTGAACGGGTCAAATATAAGCAGTTAACCTGTGAAATTTACAAATTTCATCAAGAAAACATTCAACAGCAGTGTGACTAACATAACCAAACGAACCCAGATTTTAAAAGAACAATAATGAAAACTACAGAACTTCTTATGTAATTTATGACAAAAGCAAAACTTACGCCGCTAGTGGCCAACTCCTCCTTGGCCCTTCTTCAATCCAACAAATATGCATGCGTTAGGCTGCTTGGGCACCATCACCTGCTACGAAGAATACCAATTCGTTTATTTTTATATTGCCACGTTAAAAACGAATACGGACTGGTACCAATGTTATTTGGTTGCTATATGTTCGGTTTGTGACAATAAAACAAAAATCAACTATGTTTGACCCGTTCGAATATATGTTATTCTGCAATAAAGTTTTGTATACTTACAAATACCAAAATAAGCTAACGTTTCTATAACTCAACCATTATCTATAAATAGGATTATTATAAACTTCCAAAAGTACTACAGTAGGTTGGTAGTAGTTCTCCAAATGAAAGACTCCATACTTTTTGTTCATGATTCTGCTTATTTATGCTTTCAGGCATGAATTTCATATCTTTTGTAACTCATGTACAGAGATTTAGATAAACTATATGAATAATTAATTTGTTGTTTTGATTCAATGAAATCCACATTTTTATGCTAAATCTGAATAAAATGAAGTTCAATTTCAAGCTGGAAACTTTCAATAATTTACACTTACATATACATCTAAAATCAAACAAATTGCTAAAGAAAAAATAGACAATTTTTTTTAAGAAAATCAAATTCAAGCACATGCAGCCAAAAATTAAACTCAAATCTATGTATCCTTATCGTTTTCTCAATGTGCCATGTACACAGAGATCCTACATTCAATATTAACCATATTATATATGCATACTGGTAGCTATAGCCACTATCTCAACCAAGTTTAAATATACTGCAGAATGCTTAAATCATCGAAAGCATAATATTATTATCCAAATACTATAGATTTATTATTATCACTGTTGTTTATACAAACAGTGAGTTAATAGGGCAACATATTTAGATAATAAGTCTGAGTATAGAAGACAGCTTTAGAAATTAAGTCTCTAAGTTCAATGTGTAACTTATAATGACAAAATGAATTCTACTAAATTATTCAAGAGTTCTGTGAAGAACCACCATGGCTAACTGCCAGTTTAACATTTTCTTGAATCTCCATAGTTCTCTGCCTCATTTCTTCCCCTTCTTTATCCACCAAAAGTCTTCTGATTGCACCTTCAATCTCCCTTTTCTCCACAACAATTTCAATACCCATCTTCCACACATGACTCAAATACCTAGCATTCATCAACTGGTCTACACTAAACGGTTCCAAACCCTTTCCAAAGTCGAATTCCAACCACAATGGCTCAAGAATCCTCCAACCGCTTTATGCGACAAAACCTCCTTCTGGGGAGCCCATTTCACAATCAAACCTCTCACCTTCATCTCAGCCACCAAACCCTCTTCTAAAAACTCGACCCATTCGAACCCTTGAACCGAGCCTGGTCGAACCACCCATAGGAATCATCATCATCATCATCATCATACTCAGTATATCCCACCAATAGCAAAGCTAAGGTAGGGTCTGAGGAGGGTGAGATGTAGACAGCCTTACCTCTACCCCGTAGGAATAGAGAGGCTGCTTCCAATGAGACCCCCGGCTAAACCACCCATAGGAATGGTTGGTTACTATTGACTAGACTGCATGCCATTTCAGTTGCAAGTTTTTGATCCATGTTAGCTACACTGCCTAAGCTCACATAAATAACCGATTTGGGTTCTTGTTTATCTAGCCATGTGATGCAACCGGTGTCCTCCTCGAGAAAACTAGTGGAAGGGGTTGGGGCTGTTTTGTGCAATGGGCCGATTGTAAAAATGGGAACTTGGTATTGTTGGCGGATTTGGGTCAGTGCTGATGGTTCAAGAAATTCAAGAGTGTTCCAAATGAAGGCGGAAGGGGGTGTCTTGGGGGTGATCATGTTGGCCGATTCAATGGCGTCTTGTATTGGGAGATTAATAAAGGGTAGATCTTCGTATCTGAAGGTTTTGAGCTCTGGAACTATTTCTTGCATTAAAGAATCTTCAATGAAAGTTCAAATGGACTGTTAGACGTTGTAGCAGGATGAAAGTAACATGATGAAACAAACACCAACATATCATATTTCAAAACTTATCTCATACATAATTACAGTACTAAGAGCTATTGTCCAATGTATTCATAACCAGAACGAGCAGTCCGACCAGGAGCTCCACCACATAGTCAGGTTTGTTGGTGGGCTGCTTGGTGACCGCTTTCATATGGATTGGTTAGTTTTTGGTGCGGGTTCAGCGGTAGGGGAAAAAAAATCACGAATACTTTTCTAGATTATATGATTTGATCTTGGGATCTCTACACAGGATTTGGAAAAATATGTGTATGATAAAATAGTTTATAAAGAATTAAAAAAATATTTAAGTTGGATGTTAAATATTTTGGTATACCAAAATTAAATATTTCTCCAAATCCTTTCAACTAATTTTTTCCTAAAAAATATTTGAACTAGTGACATATCTTGTACTTCTTTTAATAACACAACTGTTTCAAACTTGACCAATATAGTATTTAAATTTTATGACTCATTCAAATACTTTTTTTTTCTAATTAATTATGATGTTATCCGGTTTGTAAAGTTTAACCAGACGACGGATGTTATTGCAACATTGTTCTGTAATCTGCATATCTTAACCTTTGATTCAGGTCGTATTTTAGAGCGTTTGTATATGCGTGTATCGGAAGATAGAACTTACCATGCACCGGAAATCTGCCTTCTTGGTGGAGCTGAGGGATAATCATGTATGCAGGAAAGAAAGCCGCACTGCTGGTATGCATGATGATAGGCGGCAGACCCAGATCAACAGCAACCGATCCTCCAAATACCATGAGGTTGTCATAGATTATAACAACTGATTCCTTCCCATTTTGCGCGCTTATGATCTGAACAATATGTTCCTGCAGACGTGGTCTGCAGTTATCATTCAGAGCGTGCAAGAACTGGAGGGAGTTGCCAGGGCGCGACAAGTTATCGGGCAGAGGGAGGAAGGTGAAATCAGGATGATTGGAAGAATCAGGCGGGTTGAATTCCGGGTGAGCAATGGTTATGGAGAACCCTTTGGAGTGAAGGTAAGTGCCCAGTTGGAGCATGGGTGTCATGTGGCCTTGCTACCAACACCAATCGCCAACGTCTTCTTCCGTTATCCGCCATCTCTGTTGTATGATGGTCAAAGATTTTGTATACTGCGGTGCTGTTATACACATATATCAACTGAGGACATAAAGTTCAAGCGATTTTGGTACGTAACAGCCAAACAACTGTATACACATATATCAAATGTGATGGATTCGGAATTAAACGAAATACACAAAAACAGGTCCATAAATTGAAATCTATCGTACTTACAGTTTAACAAGGCTCTAGGATTGATGCCATTCGATAGTTTTATGGGTGAGGTGGAGACGTGAGTCAACCGATGGGATCACAGATACCTGCTGAAACCGCAGGTAACTAAAGGTTTAGAAGATTCGATGATTTATTCATTGATAAAAGACCCTATAAATACACAAGGCTCTCCACTAATTTTGGTAGGAGATAACCTTAACTTAATGCACAAGATAACTTAATGTACAAGATAGGGATCTATTCTAAATATACAAAAATCGTTCTAATCTATTACACCCCCGCAGTCGAAGCGAGAGGAGGCCGAATGCTTAGACTGGACCGAAAATCGTCAAATAAAACCCGCGGAAGACCTTTTGTAAAAATGTCTGCTATTTGGTAGCGAGACGGTATATGAAGAATCCGCACATCACCACGTTGAACTAAGTCACGAACAAAATGAATATCCAACTCAATATGTTTAGTACGTTGATGCTGTACCGGGTTCCCAGACAAATAAACTGCACTGATATTGTCACAATAAACCACACTAGCCTTCCGAAGGGGGCGACGCAATTCTAACAATAAATTTCGAATCCAACATAATTCGGCGACCACATTCGCAACACCCCTGTATTCTGCTTCCGCACTAGAACGGGATACCACAGCCTGACGCTTAGATGACCAAGATAATAAATTAGAACCCAAGTAAACACAATACCCTGAGGTAGATCGTCGAGTATCAGGGCAACCAGCCCAATCAGCATCAGTGTATGCGCGTAATGAGAGATCACAGAAGGTACCCAAAGTGAGACCAAACGAGGTAGTGCCTTGTAGATATCGAAGAATGCGTTTAAGAGAATTCCAATGATCAATCCGAGGAGAATGCATATGCATACATACTTGTTGAACTGCATAACTAATATCTGGTCTGGTGAAGGTAAGATACTGAAGTGCACCAGCTAGACTACGATATAACGTAGGGTCTTCGAATGGGTCACTTGAAGAAGCACTAAGTTTAGATTTTGTGTCCACGGGAGTAGCAACCGACTTGCAGGATGACATACCGGCCCGATCAATAATATCTAATGCATATGATTGCTGTGACAAGAACATAGTATCGTGCTGTCGTGTTACAGAAATCCCCAAAAAATGACTCAATGGTCCAAGATCTTTCATGTCAAATTCGGCGCCCAATTGATGTATAAGTGTAGCTCGTAGAGTATCATTGGACGTTGTAAGTATAATATCATCAACATAAATAAGTAAATAAGCCATGTCAGAACCCTTATGATATATAAATAACGAGTTATCACACTTACTCTGCTGAAAACCAATGGACAAGACAAAATCCGTAAACCGCTGGTACCATGCCCGGGGTGCCTGTTTTAATCCGTATAATGATCTCTTTAATAAACAAACGTGATCCGGATACTGGCGATGACGAAGCCCCATGGGTTGATACATATAAACTGTTTCGCTAATATTTCCATGTAGGAAAGCATTGGTGACATCCAACTGATGTATGGGCCAGGACTGTGATAAAGCTAGGGTCAAGACAGTCCGAATAGTGGTCGGCTTGACAACCGGACTAAATGTCTCCCCACAATCAATGCCCACCTGCTGAGTACTGCCATCACAAACTAACCGAGCTTTATAACGTTCCAGCGTGCCATCCGATCGATATTTATGTCGAAACAACCACATGCTACGTATTACGTTCATATCAGCGGTGCGAGGTACTAATTCCCACGTCTTATTTTTAATAAGTGCATTGAACTCAGTCGTCATGGCATTGTACCAATCCGGTTTGGACAAGGCTTCAGTGGGGGTTTTAGGTAAGGGAGTGACAAGAGAGGCATGAAGATTAAAGGGTTGTTTGGGTTTTGAGATGCCGTCCATAGACCGAGTGCGTATGGTACGGCCAGTTGGAGGTTGAGTAGGTACGATAGGAGGGGGTGGGGGTGGTGATGGTATCGGGCCGAGTTGGGTAGGCATGACAGGAGGGGGTGGGGGTGGTGGAGGTATCGGGTTGGTATGAGTCTTGGGCCGGCGAGAATAAGTTTGGTTTATAGGTAGTTTAGAGTGAGGGCTGTTGGGCCGTGGAGGTGAATGGGGGGGCGTTGAGTATGAATGGGATGTAGGGGAAATTGGTGAGGTTTGGGCCGAGTTAGGAGAAGTAGAGGAGGAGTTAACATGTGTCCAGAAGGAAGGATGTATAGGAGTGGAGAGAAAATCGTATGAGGAGAGGGACTTTTGTGGAGAAGTGGAGAAGGGAAAAGTGGTTTCATCAAAAAGAACATGACGATTTATGAGAATTTTGTTGGTGGCAAGATCGAGACATTTATATCCTCGATGATTAGGGGGGTATCCAAGAAAAACACAAGGCATGGACCTGTGTTCAAGTTTATTAATAGTGGTGTGAGGAATTAGAGGATAACATAGGCAACCAAAAACACGAAGATGAGTATATGTTGGTTGGGTGAGGTAGAGGGATTGGGTAGGGGACCGGTAGTTTAGAAGTTTGCTAGGAAGGATATTAAGAAGATAGGTGGCAACTTCGAGAGCATGATGCCAATAGATGTTAGGCATAGAAGATTGAGCTAGAAGAGTTCGAATAATATTATTAATTGTGCGAATTTTTCGTTCGGCTTTACCATTTTGTGACGATGTATGTGGGCAAGAAAATCGGAATTTCATGCCATTAGAATGACAAAATTGGTTAAATTGAGCGTTTACATATTCTTTTCCATTATCGCATTGAAATTGTTTAATGTTACGCTCAAATTGGGTGGTAATGTAGTTAGCAAAGTTTTTAAAAGTGGAGAAGGTTTGTGATTTCTGACTAAGGGGAAAAGTCCATAAAAAATTGGTAAAGTCATCTAAAAATAGAATGTAATAACGGTGCCCACCACTACTAAGTATTGGTGAGGTCCATAAGTCACTATGTATGATATCAAAAGGTAAAGAAGTGAAATTGACAGAATCAATAAACGGAAGACGAACATGTTTACCAAAAACACACGATTGACATAATTTGGTTTTTGCCTTATTACAATCAATAAAACTGGAATTTTTAAGAGAATGCAATAAATTTGAGCCAGGGTGGCCAAGGCGTTGATGCCAAAGATCTTGAGACACAGCGGTAAAGGTAGATGGTGAGGTGAACTTGGACACTTGAGTGGGATCCAATGTGTACAGGTCACCAGAACTATTGCATCGTAGGATAGGAGTCCTGGTCTTGAGATCCTTCACAATAAAACCAAAGGGGTCAAATTCTATTGACACATGATTATCTTTAGTAAAACGACGGACCGAAAGAAGGTTTTTAATTAAAGATGGGGCATAAAGGACATTATTTAATTTGAAGGGTGGGAAGGGTGGTGGTAAGGTTTGGTTTCCTTGTCCAAGAACGGGTATAGTTTTGCCATTACCGACGACAATATTACGAGACATGCAATTATTAAATAAAGACGGAAAATTAGTAGAGGTCATATGATCTGACGCACCTGTGTCCATGGTCCAATTTGGATCTGGCTGATTAAGTGCCATGTGATAAAGAGCTTGGGTCAGGTCCGTTGGTGTGTAGCCATCTGTAGAGGAGACTTGACTGGCGGCATAGTTTTGGGCTGACCGAGGGCCCAAAACACCTGGGCCAGCGGTGTTCGGAGCAGATGGATAAGGGCATGGAGGCACCATCCATTGGGCCCAAGTATTTTGCTGTGGAGTGGCCCAATGTTGGGATTGTTGTTGACCGGCCCACTGAGGAGGGAAAAGTGGATAAGAAGTGTATTGAGGATACGTGCCATTAGAGTTCCATCCACCACGTCCGAATTGATTGCCAGAGCCCGAGGAATTCCAGCCGCCACGTCCACGAGAGGCACTCCTGCCCCTGCCGCGACCTCTGCCACGGCCGCGTCCTCTGCCGCGTTCCGAATCAGACCTGGTTTCCGATGTTCGAGTGTCTGGGGCCCTGAAGGAGGAGCCGTGATTTGAGGTTGCCGTTAGGGCCGTTCCGGCGAGATTCGCGGCTTGCTTGGCTTGATTTATCTTTCTTGTTTCTGCCATACACAACTGAGATCGGGTTTCATAAAAGTTTGGCAACGGTTTCGTTTGTTGAATAATAAGAGCGACACTCTCGTATTGTTCCGTGAGCCCAGTTAGGATCTGTAGGACAAGCTGTTCATCGGTGATCGGAGAGCCGATATTCGTAAGCTGATCGTAAATGACTTTCATGGCTTGACAGTAGGCGGTCATGGATGAGAACTGATCAAGACGAGTGCTCGCAAACCGGTTGTTTAAGTCGATTGTGCGAGAAGCTTTATTGTCTTGAAACAGATTTGCGAGTGCGGTCCAGGCATCATAGGCTGTGGTATTGGGTTTGAGTATGGTATGGAGAAGATCAGAGGAAATTGTACCGTAAATCCATTGTAGAACGATCGAATCCAACCGTTCCCAAGTTTCGGCCGGCGCTTGTTCTTTATCTTTTTCTTTGTCTTTGTCTGATGAAGATGTAGCAGGAGTGACCCGAGGCAGAAGGTGATCATAGACCTGGAAAGATTTGCACTGAATTTTGAACAATTCCGACCAAGTTGTGTAATGGCCGGTTTCAATATCGAGAGTGACCGGAATAAGAGTACGAATATTAGACACAGTGACTGCGGGGTGAAGTTGTGATGCCATGTATGTGAAGGGAATTAGGGAATCGGAAAAAAAAAAGGAGGGAAAGAAAGAAAGGTTATTGGCTGAGGTAGTTGAAAATTGGCTGAGATATTGGCTGAGAAAATTGGCAGACAAGAAAGTGGACGGCAGACAATTATAAGAAAATTATAAGGTTTGAAGGGAAGAAAATAAGAGGTATTCAGAACCAAGGCTCTGATACCATAAAGGTTTAGAAGATTCGATGATTTATTCATTGATAAAAGACCCTATAAATACACAAGGCTCTCCACTAATTTTGGTAGGAGATAACCTTAACTTAATGCACAAGATAACTTAATGTACAAGATAGGGATCTATTCTAAATATACAAAAATCGTTCTAATCTATTAGTAACCTCTAAACCGTATTACATAACTGCCAAATTTTGGCTCAACTGCCAACTTTAAACGGCTGAGATTGAATCTTAGGATGGTATGAGCGATTTTGACTAATTTCAAGGGTTTAGTCAAGTATTCTGGTCTCAACATTCAATCAAGAAACTGATAACACACTAATAACCATTTTAAAGTCGAACATTCAACAACTAATTTCAATACTCAAGGGTGGAAGTTTAAAAAGAAACACAAACCTAATTTAATAAAGAGTTAAATGCTTGGTTGGTCCCTGTGGTTTGCAAAAATTTCATGCTTGGTCCCAGTGGTTTACTAATTACACTCGTGGTCTCCAAACTTGTCAAAAGTGCACTCGGTTGGTCCCCAACCCTAACATCAGTTAAATATCTCTGTTAACTATCTGTGAAATGACTAAATTGTCCTTGAAATAAAAAAAATATATAAAACCTGTTGGAAATTTTAGTGAAAATGGGTTTTTCACTAAATATTTTGGACATCAATAATATTTATATATGTGTTGTATAAATAATTATTTATGGTTTGTGTTCAAACTATGTCCAAATAGAGCTAAGATGAATGAGATATCGAAGCTTGAAGTTGTATGTTTGGAACAAACAAAGATGAATAAAATGGATTAGTTTGTCAACTTGTCCCACATAGGTGGGATGACAAAACTCAAAGTGGTATATAAGGAGGAGCACTTCTTGTAAATTGTTTCCTTAAAGGCAAACACTAGTGGGACCATAGGGTGCGCTGCACCCGCACATATGCGCGCGAGTATGGATGGCGCATGACCAGGTGGCGTCCTGGTATGCATAGTGGCATCCGTTTGGCGCGCGACTCCACATCTCATATGCGCGCATGTGAACTTCGTACACCGCTTTTGTATTTTTACCCATGAGCGTGTGGTCAGATACATGGCGGGTCCGCTTATGGCGCACCTTGGATGGCGTAGGCTCATAGCACAAGTTCGTTATGCGTCTGTCATTGGCTACGGCGGAAGCGCAGTATGCGCACGAGGTCCTTATGTGTGGGTTTGCTTATGGGGCACCCAAGGATGGCGTGAGGTATCCCGTTGATATGCGCGCTCCTTGGGGGAATGTCATTAGTCATGGCAGATGGTACATAGCGCAACATGTGGTGGGCGTCTCACGTGTGGCGCGAAGACTGCAGAGCACGCGGCCTGCTTGCGGGCGGGTCACACTCAGTCAACCCAGTCTCCGTCAGTTACAGGAAAGCTTTGACTACCACTTAAATTCATTAAAATGATATTAAACCTTGTTTATTATAGAATTAATTGTCTAATTCATGACGATAATAAACACGGTTTAATGGCTTCTTTATGTGTATGGTTATAAGAAGAGAATGTTGGGTCATTCTAGATATCATCGAAAAGATGGAGAAATACACACACATGAAAGAACGTTTGTTCCATAGAAATTTAGAGAAGAGTATTCTCTAAATTGTCTTTTTATACAACTCAGTATTTTCCTACAATATAAAGAACACCAACTTATACCCGGTGTAATCTCGGGCGCGAGTGCCATCTCCGGCAGTACACATACTGTTCCGGTTGTTGTACCCTGGGAGACAGACCGTCTGAGAGTAGGCGCGGAATCTGTTTTAAGGGAAGCGTGTTGAACACGTGCCTCAACCAAAAATCTTCAACGACAGTTTGTTCATTCTTGCAGCGGAGGTTTACTAAAGGGTGCGGTAGAAGTTCTTCCAAAGATGTTGGCTTGAATCAAGATTGGTACAATTATTGTGTATTTTATTTTCGTTCATTTGGTTTATGTAACCGGTATTGTACTTGATGAATTTCCCATAAATAACGAGAGTCTCGTTATTATTTATTTTATTAATATTTTAATAAAAAGTGAACCTAGTTCCTACAAAACCTGCTACTGATCTTCTTCACAACCCCTCTCTCTCTCTAAAAAAACTCCACCCCCTCCAGTTGTTTCTATTTCTCTCTCTAAAACTCCTCTTTCTCTCTCTAGATTTCACCAAATTTGCGGTTGCGTTTGCCGATTGTTCACCAGTAGTGTTTAGGTCACCGGAAGTCGTTTTGACGCCGGAGAAATTTCGTTCTGAGCTCTGTTTTTTCAGTGGACCGAGTTGTGATTCAGTGGATTAGAGTGGTTTGGTTGATGATTCGGTTGGATCTTGTGACGGTTTTGTGAGTTTTGTGTGTGAACTTGGTTTTGCCGAGGAAAAGTTGAAGAATTTGGGGAATTTTTTGATGGTGTGTGAAAGCATGAATTTTTTGAAGAAGTTGAGTAGCAGGGGACCGTTCGTAACAAGGCTTCAACTGCACCGATCGGTTGGATCTGGAAGACCGAGTGCACTGTTGACAGAAGAGGAAGATGTGTAAAGATTGTACCGATTGCGAATTCAAAGGTGTTTTCCGGCGAGATTGCTAAAAAAAAGTCATCTATCTGTTCCTATGCATTCGCCGAAGATAGTTTCTGTATGAATGTGATGAAGTTGTTTGTTATTACGCTTTTTAGGAGGTAATTTTTGCTGAAATTTGGTGTTTATGTGTTAATTTATTAGCTATTAGTTTGCAAATCAGGTTTTTGTTTATGAATAAAATTAGGTTTTCTGTGGTAATTGTTGTTATTAATTTATTAGCGAACTATTTTTTGTTAATTTTTAGTTATTTTTTCATTAATTGTTTGTTGGCTCTAGGTTTTGTGTGAAGAACTGCTGTTGTTAAACTTGTTTAAGGTTGAAAATCTGTTTCTGTCGGAGCGTATTCAACGAATTTAGTTTATACGAGGATGGTGGGTGATGGTGATGGTAGTGGTATGGTGATGGTAGGTGGTGACTGGTTGTGAAGGTGGGTTGTGAAGGTGGAGGAGGTGGTGTGTTAGAGATGTTTTAGAGAGAGGGGTTGAAGAAGATGAAGATAGTTGCAGGTTCTTTATAAAAATTATAAATTATAAAGAGAGTTAATAAGCAAGGGTATTTTGGTCATTTAACATAGACTTAACAGAGATATTTAACTGATGTTAGGGTTGGGGACCAACCGAGTGCACTTTTGACAAGTTTGGGGACCACGAGTATAATTAGTAAACCACTGGGACCAAGCGTGAAATGTTTGCAAACCACAGGGACCAACCAAGCATTTAACTCTTTACTAAACAAAACAATTGAAACATAATTTACTAAAGAGAAAAATGCCCGGATAGTCCCTGTGGTTTTGCCTTTTTTCACCTATAGTCCCCAACTTTCTAAAATTACCTGAATAGTCCCCAAGTTTTCATTTTTTGTTCCCGGATAGTCCCTGGGTCTAACTTCAATTTGTTTTATCTGTTAAGAGGGTGTGAAATGACAAAAATACCCTTTCCTTAAAAGGCCAAACCATAGGGACTATCCGGGCATCTTCTTCATATTTATTTATAAAACCCCACCACCACACTTCATCTTCAACCTCCACCCACCATCACCCTCCTCCACCCTCCACCATCACCGCCACAGTTTCAGAGAAAACCCACCCGTCTAAAGGCCAACTGCGATAAAAATAAACAAGTTTTGGTGTAACACATGTTACATTCATCTGACATATTTGTAACATGTGTTACACCAAAACTTGTTTATTTTTTTAAAAATATCTACTCGGCGCTTTTTTGATTTTTTTTGCCCAAAACCCTTAAAAACATGTATATAACATGTGTAATTTTTTTTTTAAAGTTCGAGAGGTTAGAGTTTCCCAAGTTTTCTAAATTATAAGGGTTTTCTATAGATACTTACACTATATATATATATATATATATATATATATATATATATATATATAGGGAGGAGATCATGCGAGAACCACCCTTATTGCGAGAACCAATGTGAACACAACCTAAAATAGCTAAAAAAACCTAACCCCCACCCCCCCCCCCCCCAAAAAAAAAAAAAAAACCTAAACCCCCCTCCCCCACCCCAAGCTAAAATGCTAAAAACTAAACCCCCAAAAAACCTAAAAAATCTAAAAAAAATCTAAACTTTTTTTTTTAAATATTTTTTATGCTCAAATTGCTACTTTTAGTGGCAAAATTTTTTTTTTTTTTGCTTCGAAAAGTAGCGATTTTTATATAAAAAATATTTAAAAAAAATTGTGTGATTTTTAGCTATTTTTAGGCATTTTTGGTTGTGTTCACATTGGTTCTCGCAATAAGAGGTGGTTCTCGCATGATCTTCTCCCTATATATATATATATGTTTTGTATACTCAAGAAGAAGAAGAATAAGAACAATCACTCATACATAGAGATTTATGTATGTGGTTTGATCATTATAGAATATAAAAAGTTTTTGTTTTTTTTTTACACTTGTAACTCAAAGGGAGATGTTTATCTTTGATAGTAGGAGGATGATACATCTTTGCATCAAGCTTTAATCTTTGTTAGTTGAGCATGGTTAGAAAAACCAACATGAATATAAGTAAGATAAATCTGTTGTTGGTTTCTATCTCTTATTACCAGCAACTAGCTTGAATTTATAGGTGGATCAATAGTTAGTTATGCATAACATACCTTCTTGTTAAGTTTATATCTGAATGTATTTGACTCTTTGTACAACATCAGTTGTTGTACAGGTAGAGCATATGCATTAGATGATGAGACCAATGATACAACCCAGCCCCTTCTAGCGAGATATCTTGTACTTCTTTTCATTCGGAACTTGTTGTGAATTAAGTTAAATCTTAGTCCAACTGATTCATCAAATGCGGGGGGTGAAAAATTGCAAATGATTTTAGGTTTGTTTTTGAAAACATGAATTTGCGTAAAGAGTAGCATGTATAAGATAGTGAGAACAATGATGCATCCCGTGTTTAGTACTTTAGTTTCAAAATGTCGCATCAGGTGCGCATAATGCGTAATGCGCACGATGCGGTGATGAAAACACATCGCGGCAGTTGATGTGCAGCAATTTCTCAAAGTGCGGGTCATAGTTGTCAATAGTGATCCCTATAGCGCGCTACGTAGCGTATAGGTATAGCGAGAATAGCGACACTTTACTTTTTAATATAAATAGCAATTAAATATAGCTATAAAATAGTTGGATTTTAGGTTTTTCTTAAATATACATGTAAAGTAGCATATGTACCAGGTATTTTGATATAATACAAATATAAATTTTTTTTTCTAGTGTATCACTATCTAAATTTAGCCGCCCGCTATTTATCATATCACTATTCGCTATGTAGCATATAGGTACCTTATCGCTACTTTTCGCTATTCATCATTAAACAACTATGGTGCAGGTGATGCGGTCTGTTTATATATTGAAATTATATTTATATATTGTTTTAACCACCTAATGTCTATATGTTTGTTTGATATATTTATTTTAGGATTAGGATTATGATTTTATATATTTTTTGTAAGATTATGATTTTATGTATTGTTAATCATCTGCTGTTTACTTTTTTTACCTATTTTCTGTTTGTGGTTTTATACCTCATTACATAAGCGGATAAGCCAACTCAGATATGTTGATTTTATATACTTTATACCTGTTGCCACTGTGTTTGAACTTTTAATAACCTGTTTTCTGTTTTTGAATCACTGTTAATTTGTTTTATACCTGATTTTATAAATTAAAGGTGAGTTTGTATGTCTAAGTGTGTTATAAGAGTGTTTTTATGTTTACCTATTAACGATATAAGAATTGCTATCTGGAATGATTATTTTTAGTATAGTTTAATAATGAACGCCTCATATACGTGATGCACCTCTCACATCACCTCCCGCTTTTTAATTCCACGTTCGATACACACTTGAAACTTGAGGAAGGTGATTACCCTTTTAAAAGTTCATCCTTAGATCACCACAAAACATGAAAAACATTCCTTAACGTCTTAAAAATTCTTTAGTTCCCTTGAATTGTGCACTGATGATCTTCAACCAACGCCCAACGGTTATCATCGTTTAAGTTCTTCACTTGGTTCACAATTCGCTCTTTCTTTGGACTTCCATATTTCAAAGCTGGCTTCTTTAAGTGTTTCTAATAGCTCGGATGCTAGCATCATTTGTAGTGAATCATGCAATGCTTAGTGTTTTTGGCTAATTCCCCAAATGACAAAGGATTTTAGTTCATATCTCTAACCAAGTCTAACCACCTCCTTTGCCTGATATTTTGGATTACGATGAATCATTCTTGTCAATAGCGGCTATAGCGACCGCTGTAGCGCGCTATGTAGCGAGGCCACCAAGTGTCGCTATTTGGGTCATAGCGACCAATAGCGACGGTTAGTTTTTTTTTATGTAAATAGCAATTAGATATAGCTATAGCTGGATTTATAGGTTTTTTGTTAAATATACATGTAAAATAGCATATGTATACCAGGGTATTTTGATATAATAAACATATAAAAATTTTCAAAATTCTTTTTCTAGTGTATCACTATTTATAAAATAGCGGTCGCTATTTGTCACTATTCGCTATGTAGCATATAGGTCCCTTGTCGCTATTTGTTGTTATTCGCTATTAACAACTATGACGATGATACAAGAAATACTTGAGACACTTGTGTTTAATTCACTAAATTAGATTGTTACTGAATTTCTATTGCTGTATGCGTATTTTGAACACATTTACTTTTTATAAACAGATATGGTGATTCCTCCACCCGTAAAGGCTCAAAGAATCACAAACTTTCTAAAACCATCTCTCTTGAAGATGCATTTTTCAAACAAGTTTGTAAGTGCACAGGTGATTCATGCACCAACTGCAACTGTTGCAGCGGCCGCAAGTTAACAGGAGAAGGTTCTGCGTGAAGCCTGGACTCAAACAAAACAAAGCACTAGAGATGTTTTCGCTGCTGCTAAGATTGGAAAGATATTAGGTGAGAGGTTGCTCGTTAACGACATCCCAGCCGTTTCAGTCGTCTACAAAGAAAACCAAAGATATCATGGTAAGGTCAGAGCAGTCATTGATTCCTTAAGGGAAGCAGGTGTCAAGTTGCTTTAATTTTTCTTTTTGTTATAATAATATATGGAACGAACCCGTTTGTTTGTGTGCCCATAACGACATTGTACTGTACACCGCTAAATTGCATCCATGGGGTCGTAGGATGACTCGGGGTTGATCCGTTGTCCGCTAAATTCTGTTACAAGACTTTTTATTTGCACATGCTTTAGAGAGATTAGAGTTGTATTTTTTAACGTGTTTGTATGAAGAACGTATAAATTCAAGTCATTTTATGTTTTGACACCATCAAAACGTGTCGTACCATTCTTTAACTTAAAAAACTATATTTTCATACGTGCTTATTTTTATGCACGTTTCGGTATAAATTCAAGTTGGTTTACGTTTAGACGTAAATTTTCATTAAAGTTATATTAAAGATAGTGTTTCCATTTCCCTTTATAATTAATTTAAAATAAGCCCGTACCTCTGTTAAATTTAAATTTACTTTTATGGTTTTTGGTGGATGTAAAACATGTGTAGATATTTTTTTGAGCATTCTTCTTTCGCTGTTAAACTGAACTAAAATACAAATCGACCGAAACCCGTGGCGTAGCGAGAATAATCTTACTAGTTACAGTTCAAAATGTAGAACCCTTTAGAGCCAGAGTTAGGGGTGAGCAATAACTGAACCATTAAACGGATCTGAATTGAAAACCGACGAAACCGAACCAAAATCAACCGAAACCGAATTAACCGAAAATCAATTATCGGTTATTCTTTTGTGCCATCGGTTAACTGAAATTAACCGAACCGAACCATTTATATTTTTCGTATATGGCGAGCTATAAGATCCATTTGCTTCTACAGTTTGAACAAAAATATCGGGTTTCATATCTCTTATCAATTTCAGAACACCGTCACGTGGGCTATCCACCGTAACTGATTCGTCAAGCAAGTTCTTGAATCGAATTATAGTGTTAACAGCAAGACACTCGTTTCTCCGAAGCTTTAAATCTTCAACTTTAATAAACTCCCAGTTTTGAGTTTGAAGAACCAAAGAATCGTGTTTAGGCCGGAGCCTGTAAACGAGGGTTTGGATCTTGTAAGTGAGCTTGGAGAACAGTCCTGCAAAACAGAAAACCGTTAGGCTCGCCACAGAGATGGGAGGGCCCCTCTGCGACCACCCTCCGGCGTGAGGATAAGTATTGGTAGAGAGAGAAAGTAGAGAGAGAAAATAGGGACGAAGGTTCAGAAAATCGTACTTGGCTTTGTACTTGAGGGAGTATTTGTAGTAGTCAACTGAGATGACGTCATCCGTCCAGATGCACTTAGTGGGGGGCTCGTCTTCGGAGGTGTTTGGTGTGGAACGGACATATCTCAGCTGCCCGTTCATGGTGGAGTCCGGCTCGTTTCAGGAGTCATGTCCGGCCTCGGATATGTATCTTCAAGTCCCCCAGTTTGTTAAGTCTCGGTAGAGACTTAGCAAAATGTTGCTTCTGATTTTGTTTTATATGGATGACGTGTCACTGTTGGAGTGGTCTGAATCGATGACGTGGCATATTTTGAATGTTATGGGTGACTTTCATTGTTTTGACCGTTAGTCACCTACTGGTGACGGTAGCGAAGCCCGTGTTGGAAATCGTGGGAAGTGACGGTTGACATGATGGCCACCAACCGACTTACTTTTTTCTATAAATTTACTTTTTCATTTTCACCCTTTTCTTCTCCCATCATCTTCTCTATTGTTATCCTCTTTTACCTCTTCTTCTTCTTCTTCTTCAGAGAAAGGTGCGTCCCTTTCTTTTTATCTTTTAAGTATGGCTCCTGGTAAGGAGAATCTTGCAGAGAGTGTGAGTGTGCTTACCCAACGTCAGTTGGATAAGTTCGTTAGAGATTACAGGATTCCTCTAAATCTTCACCCGGTCCTTCCTTCCGAAAGGGAAGCCATATATATTCCATTCCGTCAGGGGAAGTTTCCCTTTTATACTCGCGTCTGTACTTTCACGAATTATAGGGTTCCTTTTTCTCGCTTCTTGATTAGGGTTCTTCAATTTTTTAGGGTTCACATTTGCCAAATTAACCCATTTGGTCTTAGCCGTATTAACCATTTTGAAATTTCTTGTCGAGCCCTAGACCAGAGACTGGACCTGAATGTTTTTCGATATTTTTATGAATTTATCACGGCCGGAGACTGGTATACATTCGCGCACCGGAAGGGTGTTCCTTCTCCGTCCTCCAGCGAGCGGTCAAGCTTGAAAAATTGGAAGGACAATTTTTTCTGGCTGGATGATCGCTGTCTACCGGAGGATATGAGGTGGCGTTTCAAAGATCAAACGATGTCTTTTGATCTTGAAGAAGACTTCGTTTTTAGTGAAAATTTAGTCCGTGCCCTGATTGAGCATAAATCCCCCATTCGTCCCCTTCCTGAGCATTTCCTTTGGTTAGGTCGAGTTAGTTTTTCCTGGGCCCAAGGGGATAGGGATTGGCCGATTATTCGCCGAAAGCGTGATCGTAAGTTCCGACCCTTTACATCCCCTTCGGCACCATTTTTTAGTTGTTTTGCTAACTTCTTTTATTTTGAAAATGCAGGTGCCATAATATCTCTTCTGGATGCTTTGAAGGTTCCGAATATGGACGTTTTCGACTTTGATTTCGAGGAACAGGGCGAGGAGGATGTTCCTCTCATTAAGCAAGTGGTACCTTCGGCTCAACCGATTCGTCCGGAGGTTGTTCAAAATGTGACTGAGCCCTCTGCTGCCGAAGCAACTTCTTCTATTCCTCAAAATATGCCTGAACAAGTCGCTGCTGAGGCTACTTCCTCTGCTCCGAAGCCTACGAAGGAAGCTGCTGGTTCGTCCGGGTCCCAGGCTGGTAAGAAATCAATTCTTGATGATGTGGATAGTGATCCGGAGGTCCGTGATTTAGATGAGGCCCTCCAATATCGACCTTCTTCCTTGAAAAGCAAGGGTGTTGTACCGGACGTGGATCTGAAGGTTCGCTCTCGTAAGAGGAAGAACGAGCCGATTCTGATACGTTCTACCTATCCTCTTCCATTGCCCAGGTCAAAGAAATAAAGGAAGGATTCTCACTCCGAGGGTAATATAATGGAAGAGCTGGACGAGCATCTTACCGGAGGTAAATTTTCTAGGGAGGAGGCCGCATTGGCTCGTAATAAACCGACCCCTACCTTTTCCGGCGGTTTTATTCCAAGTACTGAGGCAGAAAATATGGAGACGGAGATTTCGGAGATTTCGAGCAAGGAGAAGGGAAAAGCTCATGGTGAACCCAAGGTGGTGACTTTTTCAGGTACGATGCTGGACTCATCTTTAGGTCCGGACCGCTTTATCGAAGATGAGGAAGACCAAGTGTCTTCTCTCCCTTCATCTTGGTTCGGACCTGAGTTGATGTCCTTTTTTCGATATGCAGATTTGTTCTCGGATGATATGGATATCGATCCGGCGACTGCTGAGGACAAATTCATTCCTGACTGGGATGTTCGGAACAAAGACTCAGTGATGGATGCACTGGTTGCAAAAGCTCTCCTTTTGAACATAAATACTCCGATAGACTATGCCAGAAGCCGGAAGATGAAGAACCCAGACCTAGGTGTTGCGGTTTTGACTAACCAAGCCCAGTCAAACATCTTCGTGACGGAGCTTTATCGACGGTGGGTAGAAGCGGAGTCTGTTCGGGAGAACCTAGAAAAGGAAACTCGCTCTTTAAAGCGGAAGTTTCTTAAGAATCCGGATATGGAAAATAAGATCGCTCAACTGACTCAAGATCTTCAAGCTCAGCAGGAGAAAATTAAGTCTTTGATTGCTCAAAATCAATCATCCCAAGCGACTGCTGCTGCCGCTGCGGAAGACAGGGATAAAATATCTTCGGAATTTAAAGCGTTCTTCGAATCGATGAGGGAGAAAGACGAAGAGCACAAGACGATTTTAGCAAAAATGGAAGAATCTTTTAACAGTGCTCGTCTTGCTTATGAGAGTATGATGGCCGGTACGTGCTTGGCTTGGTTTAGTTGCTTTTTTATTTTCCTTGTTTTTTCTAACACTTTTTCCAGAGCGGGATACGCTTAAATCAGGAGAGGCTGATTTAAAAGACCAGATTGAAGAGCTGAAAGGACGCGAAGAAGAAATTGAAGCGAAAAAGGCAGCTTTAAAAGCTAGAGTGGAGGAACTTCAAGCGACAAAAGGTTGGATGCTTTCGGAGGGGGCCCGGCTCTTGGCTAAGAACGTTCATAAAGGGCCGGAAATGACTACTGCCGTGGCCGCAGTTAATAACGCGATGAGTGCCGTGGGTATCAACTCCGGTCTGCATGTTGGTTATGTACATGCTTTGCAGAAGAAAACCCCTTACAAAGATGTTCCGATGTTAAATCGCAATGCTACGGAAGATCTAAAAACGGCGGTTGCTTGTTTCGATACTCTCACATTTCCGGTGATAGAAGATCTTCAGAATCTTATCAACGCGCCTCTTTCTGAAATTAAGAAAGCTCTACTTTTTGCGAATGATGACTCTTCGGAGAAGTAAGGTGGACATGCCCGGCTCTTTGGGGTATGCACCTTGGAAGTTTATAATTTATTTAGTTCTTTGGCAGGTGGACATGTCCGGCGATTTGGGGCATGCACCTTATTTTGGATGAATGTAATGATGCTTTTACTTATGTTAGACAATTATCCTTTGTAAATGATTTTGTGATTTCCGGTTTATGCAAGTCCGGTCAATTTTTGATGTAAACATACATGCGTCCATGTTTTTGGTGTTTTACATTTTCTGCTTTTTCTAGAACGTTCATTTTAAACACGGATCCGATTTTTGGTTTTCCAGGATAATTTTTAAGTGAAGGGAAGAATGTGAACGGGACCAGTTCATTCCTACCTTTTAGGGTTAGCATCCCTAGTTCGGCCGAAAATTATACTTGTGTTGCAACGTTGTTAAAGATAGAAAATTTTACCATTCTATTTTCTTATCCGGAGTTATGCTTCTCCGATTGACACCGTAAAAACATTTTATGTAATCCGTGGGTAAACCCCTCCACGGCCTTTGGAATTTATAATTCGTTCGGTGCGGGCACGACCATCCGCGTTACAAGGAAATAAAAAGAGCGACGGAGGCCGTAGCTTCCGTATTACAATTTTATTTTTAAAATAGGAACAACTTTTCTAAAGAAAACACTTCTTTAAGTGTGCTCCGTTCCATGTGCGCGGGACGAGGGTCCCATCCATTTTCTTGAGCGTATATGCACCGTCCTTTCCTGCGGTGTTGATTAGGTAGGGTCCCTCCCACTTTGGAGCCATCTTTCCAGTACCTTCAGCCAAACTGGCTTCATTGCTCCGCATGACATAATCTCCGATCTTGAACCGGACCTCCTTTACTTTAGCGTTGTAGTGTTTTTCCAACTCTTTTTTGTATTTCGCCTCTCGGATGGCCGCAAGTTCTCTACGTTCCTCGACCAGGTCAAGGTTCAGACGGAGTTCTTGTTCATTCTCTTCCTGATTCAGTTGCATTCGAGGGGTGGGTATCCCTACTTCAGCAGGAATGACCGCTTCGGTACCGTATGTCAAGCTGAAGGGAGTTTCCCTATTGCTTGTTTTTGGCATCGTCCGGTGGGCCCAAAGGACGTGCGGAAGTTCATCTGCCCATGAAACGCCTTCTTTTCCCAAGCGTTTTTTAATGCCCTCCACAATGCTGCGGTTGGCTCTTTCAACTTGCCCGTTGGCTTGGGGATGGGCTACCGAAGCAAAATTTTGCTCGATTTGCATTCTTTCGCACCATGTCTTGAATGGTTTTTCTGCAAACTGCTTCCCGTTATCACTGACTATACAGAGCGGCATTCCATATCTGCATACTATGTTTTCCCAGACAAACCTTAGCACTTGATCTCCTGTGATGGTCCGGAGGGGTTTGGCTTCGATCCATTTTATGAAATAGTCGATGGCAACCAACAGGAACCTTACCCCTCCGGTGGAAACAGGAAAAGGACCCACAATGTCAATCCCCCATTTCTGAAACGGCCATGCCGAGGTTACAGGAACGAGGTTGTTTTTAGCTCGGTGACTAATGGGGGCGTGCCGCTGGCAATCTTCACATGATTGTAACTCATTAACCGCACTTTGATGCATACCCGGCCAGAAGTATCCGGCGTTCATAACTTTAGCTATGACCATCCTTGGTCCGGAGTGGATGCCACATATTCCCCTGTGGATTTCTCTTATGACATAGCTGGCTTCCTCCGGTGTTAAGCATTTCAAGAGCGGACCTAAGAAGGTCTTTCGGTAAAGTTGCCCATCGTGAATCTGATACTGCAACGCCTTTACCTTTAGCTTCCGGGCCTGAGCTTTGTCTTCTGGGAGCGTCCCTTCTTTCAAATAATCCACAATCGGAGTCATCCAGGATTTTTCTGTCACGGAGATTGACATGACCGACCCCGTCTGTTGGATGGCTGGGGCTTGCAAGGTTTCGACTAAAACTTCTTTGGATAAGTGACAAAATGCTACGGATGCAAGCTTGCTTAAGGCATCAGCCTTTTTGTTCTTACTCCGCGGTATTTGTACTATCTTGCAAGAATCAAAAGAGGAGATTAAACTGTTGACTTGCTGGAGATACCGAACCATGTTATCCTCTCGTGCTTCGTACTATCCGCTGACTTGATTGGCTACCAATAATGAATCAACATGTGCCAGTACGAATGTTGCACCGGCCTTGGCCGCGGTTTGGAGTCCTACAAGAAGAGCCTCATACTCTGCTTCATTGTTTGAGGTTTTAAACTCGAACCGCAGTGCATATGTGTATTCTATCCCTTCTGGATCTATTAGGATTAACCCGGCTCCCGATCCTTCTTTGCTGGAGGCTCCATCCGTATATAAGTTCCATACCCTCGGCAGAGTGGATTTTTCTTTGGTGCTTTCTCCGGTTGGTACTTCCGTGAGGAAATCTGCCACCTCCTGGCCTTTTACCGGACCTCTGGTTCGATAGGTGATATCGAAAGCGCTGAGTTCAATTGCCCACTTAGTGAGGCGTCCGGAGACCTCTGGTTTTCTGAGAATTTGTTGGATCTGGAGGTCAGTCTGCACCTCTATATTGAAAGCTTGAAAGTACCTTCGGAGACGCCTAGAGGCGTGTACTAAGGCGAGCGCCAACTTCTCAATCATCGGGTACCGAGTTTCATAATCTTTCAGGATGCGGCTTACGTAGTAGACAGGAATTTGTGCTTGATTCCGATGCACTACAAGTACTGCACTGATAGCGAAATGAGAGGCGGAGAGATAAACTGTGACGGTTTCTCCAGTGATTGGTGAGGTCAAAGTGGGTAAGGACCCAAGACAAACTTTCAATTCTTGGAACGCCGAATCAGCCTCCGGTGTCCATTCTATTTGACCTTTTCCAGTTCGCTTTTTTAAGACATTCATGAAAGGGATGGTGCGATCAGCTGCTTTCGAGACGAATCGATGGAGGGCTACCAGTTTTCCGTTCAATGATTGGATCTCTTTAACCGTTTTCGGAGGCTGCATGGAGACTACCGCTTTGATTTTATCCGGATGCGCCTGAATTCCGGACTGGGTTATCCAAACACCAAGAAACTTTCCTTCTTCTAGACCAAAGGAGCATTTTTTAGGATTAAGTTTAAGATTGATACTCCGAAGCCGAGTGAAGGTTTCGAGTATGTCGTCGATCATGCTATCTTCGGCTTGACTTTTTATGACCAGATCATCCACATAGATTTCTAAATTTCTTCCGATCTGGTCTTTAAATGCTTTATCCATCAACCTCTGGTACGTAGCTCCGGCGTTTTTCAGCCCGAACGGCATTTTGGTATAGCAAAAAAGCCCTTCGTTGGTTACGAACACTGTTTTGTCTTCGTCTTCTGAGGCCATCTGTATCTGATGATAGCCTTTATATGCGTCCAAAAAGCACTTAAGACGAAAGCTGGAAAGAGAGTCAATCTTTAGATCGATCTCCGGTAGTGGATAACAATCCTTCGGACATGCGTTGTTTAAATCGGAAAAGTCTACGCACATTCTCCAAGTTTTATCTTTCTTGGTGACCATCACCGGGTTAGAGACCCAGGTCTGGTAACGTACCTCCCTGATGATTCCGGCACTTAACAATTTTCGTACGTCCTCGGAGATGGCTTTGTTACGGGCTGGAGCCATGTTTCTTTTTCTTTGAGCTACTGGTTTTGCTGAATGCGACACTTTCAATTTATGCTCGGCCAAACATCGGGGAACTCCGACCATATCGGAGGTTTGCCATGCAAATACATCGAGTGAATTGGACAAAAGCTTCCACAGCTTCTTCTTGGTACGTTCGGGAAGCTAGGCCCCGACTGCGATTTTTTGCTCCGGAAAATGTGGGTGTATGGCCCATTCTTCAGTGAGGAGGTTCGGAGGCTGGATATTACCGTTGCTTTGTCGTATCTCAGCTACGCAGATTGTTGATTCAGAGTGCAGGGTTGCTACCCCTGCTTCGGTGGGGAATTTTAATGATCCGTGAATGGTAGAACTGATAATACCAAAGGCGCACATACCGGGTCTTCCTAGTATGACGTTGTGGACGGACCTTGCTTCTACCACTAGATATGTCAAGTTCACGGTTCGAATCAGACTTCCTTCTCCCAATGTTGTTGGCAAGGTGATTTGCCCTATAGGCTGCACCACTTCTCCGGAAAAACTTACCAAAGGCATTGAGACTTATATCAATTTTGCCTTGGTCTGCGGAGCTAGCTGCTGGAAACACTGTTTGTACATGATTTCGGTAGCACTTCCACTGTCGACATAAATCCTCCGGACCTTGTGACCTGCTATAATCGCAGACACTATGATTGGTCCGTCCTTGATTTCTTCAGGATTAATGGGAGGGAAAGCAATGGATTGCTGCATCCAAGCGGCCATATGGTGACTGGATCGCTTGATGCCTTGGCTACCCGCCTTTCTGATCATGCCGATTACTGGTTGGTTGTTCGAATTATCCACCGTATTACCTGAAGACTTTCCCTCCTTTACTTCTTTTACCAGATGTGATAGCTTACCGGACCGTACTGCTTTTTCTATTTCTTGTTTTAAGGACCAGCAATCATCTGTATTGTGACCACGAGCATGATGGTAATCACAATATTTCTTGGAGTTTTTGTCACCTGGGTTTCGGAGCTTGGGTGGGGCGGGGAAACTTGCACCTTCGGCGCTGAGGATTTCACTAGGAGTTTTGGATAGATCCGATAAGTTATAGAATCTTGACCCGGAGTTCCTCCCTCGTTGAGGTCTATCGTTCCTGCTGTAAGGATGTGGTCGTCCTCTATTACCGGACGGAGCTTTATCGAATACGGACCCACCGTTTTTCTTCCAGGAAGACATCTTGTGATCTGACTCCGGAGCTGGATTACATGCGTTTTTCCCTCGAGCAAAAGCTCTGGCTCGCTCCATGAGTACTTCCATTGTCTTCGGAAGATTTTCGTGCAGCTTTTCAACTAACTGGTTGTTCCGGATACCATGACAGAATCCGGAGATCCTTAACTGATCAACTACCCCACTGATCTGCATACTTTCCCGGTTGAAACGGTCGATGAAACTATCCAGAGATCCCCATCCCTTCTTCGGATGTTGTGAACTTCGATGATTTCTTTTGAATAGTGCCTTTGCTGGCTAAAATTCTGGAGAAATAATCTTCGGAACTCTTCGAAATCGTTAATCTCTCCTTCATTCAACGCATCAAACCACACCCGAGCAGCTCCGGTTAGTGTTTGTGCGAACATGAAACACCACGTCGGCATCGGCCACTGTTCTACGCGTGCGGCTCCGTCAAAGTCGAACATATGATCATCTGGATCAGTCGTACCGTCATACTTTTTAACTGTAGTTGGCATTTTGAGCTTCGGAGGTAGCTTGGCGTGTGTGATGCGGGCGCTGAACTTGGACTTAGCAGTCATGGAAACTGGGTGGTATGGCTTGGTAAGATCCGGATCATTAACTATTTCAGCTTCATTTCGTATCATCATAGCTGGAGATGGTCCGAAGGATCCCTGCACATACCCACTATAAGTTTCTGAGGTAACGACTGTGGAGAAAGTAGGAGGGGTGAATATTGTAGGACCCATAGTCCTTACCGGAGTCTCTTCCTGAAACAACCTGGTTCGTAAACCGAGGATTTGTTCATCTCTAGCCTGTTGTGCTTTCAATCTTCGTAAAAGACTTGCATTTTTGGAGAGAAACTCCGCATCAAACTCAGATGTTTGGGAAGTAGGAAGTAGAATAAATGGCAAGGTTGTTCCCGGTCCCGAGTTTAAAGGAGCCGAGATTGTGGAAACAGTGCTTGCTGGTGCTGTAGTTTGTGTACTAACAGTTGTAGATCCCAGATTCACAGAACCTGAGGCCGCCATTTGTCAGTTCTTTGCTTAAGAAATTCGCCAGAGTGAAGGAGTAAGAGCTTTGAGATCGGATGGCGCCAATTGAAGAACCAAAGAATCGTGTTTAGGCCGGAGCCTGTAAACGAGGGTTTGGATCTTGTAAGTGAGCTTGGAGAACAGTCCTGCAAAACAGAAAACCGTTAGGCTCGCCGCAGAGATGGGAGGGCCCCTCTGCGACCACCCTCCGGCGTGAGGATAAGTATTGGTAGAGAGAGAAAGTAGAGAGAGAAAATAGGGACGAAGGTTCAGGAAATCGTACTTGGCTTTGTACTTGAGGGAGTATTTATAGTAGTCAACTGAGATGACGTCATCCGTCCAGACGCACTTAGTGGGGGGCTCGTCTTCGGAGGTGTTTGGTGTGGAATGGACATATCTCAGCTGCCTGTTCATGGAGGAGTCCGGCTCGTTTCAGGAGTCATGTCCGGCCTCGGATATGTATCTTCAGAGTTGCTGTCGCGTTATACTCAAACGGGACGTTATATTTCGCGCCAAACGCCGCCCGGTTTCCTCTACCCCTTCAGCTGGCCTAAAACCAGGTTTCGGGAGCTCGATGCTGGTAATCCGTAACTTAGGTGGCCCACCGGGCCTCTGTGAAAGATGTTTAATAAGAACCGGCCACTGGAAACCGTACGCAATACTCTTCTTCGTTTGTACAATACTCTCACGAAAACTCTTGTCATTCTTTCTTCTACGTTTATCACCAAAACTCTTTTCGAAGTAGATCGGCACGTGCATCGCCTTCATGACTTGTTCCACGGCTCCGGTGACCAAAGGACCGATGCCGTCGCCCGGGATTAGGGTTACGGTGCGTGGAGCGCCGTCGCCGGGACGGGGCATGTAGGTGACGGATCTGGAGGTGATGGAGAGTGGTGGAGGGTGGCGGTTGAGGAGTTGTTTGAGGATCGATTGAGTGCGTCTCGCCATTGATGCAGATTTGGTGGTTGGATTTGATTAGGATTTGTGAAGAAGATGAAGGTGATTAGGGTGAGCGGGGCACAATCGGTGACCCCTTGCGGGGACCTTGTTGCCGATCGGTGGTGGTGCCGCCATCCAGGCGGTGAGCCAAATCGGGGGGCCAAATCGGTGGGGAGACACCGAAGAAGGTAGGAGAGAGAAGGTGGGGCCACCCTCATTTTCAACCAATGAAAACTTTTTGTTTTTTTTTTTTTTTTGAATAAAAAAACAATTCCCCTAAGAGGGGAGTGCCGCCATCAAATTGGGGTGCAAGGGGAGTTTAAGAGGGGAGTTGACGTGGCATAACCTGATTGGGTGTGCGTAAGAGAGGGGACTCCCCTCTTAGGGGAGTGCCCCGAGTACCCTTAGGGTTTCGATTGGGAACTGATGATATGCAAGTGGGATAGTAGATGAATAATTGGAAGACAGACTTAAGGGCATTATAGTCATTTTACACCAACTTAACTGAGAAAACTAACCCTTATCCACGCCAGGGACTATCCGGGAACGAAAATTGAAAAGTTGAAGACTATAAATGTAATTTTAGAAAGTTAGGGACTAAAAGTGAAAAAAAGTCAAACCACAGGGACTATCCGGGCATTTAACTCATATGGAAATCTATAATATAATACTTTCGGGTATTATTCGGGTAAATGGGCCGGGTATCGGGCGTGTATCACTAAATCCCATACCCGTACCCGTACCCGATTTTTTTTCTTTTTTAAGCCCGTACCCGGCCCATACCCATTAGGCTTCGGGTATACATAGCCCGTATGTTTCGGGTTTCGAGTATACCCGTCGGGCTTGGGCTTTTTTGCCATCCTTACTAAAAAATAAAAATCCAAGATGAGAGCCAGAAACGAGTGATGCATTTTTACCATACATAAAAATTAGTGGGTCTGTTTGCTAATGCTAGGGAAGGATAAAAAGTTCATATGATTCATCATTTAAAGTTTAAACAGCTGTTTTAAGGTTAGAAATATACATTTTCGGACGGCAAACTAATCTACTTACTCATGTACTTGCACAATATACCTTCTCACCACGCTATGTCCCCAGAGTACAAGTATTAGAAATATTTAATAATTACAAGTTTACTATTAAAAGTGTTAAGAAATATTTAATAATTACAAGTAAAGTGATAAAGACTGAATTGAATAGAGATGATGAAAGCAAAATCTGTAACTATATTGATAGATTGAAGAAGACAATACAAAATAATAACCAACAAAGTGGCCAGGGCTATACGTTTCTCAATGCATAAGCATGAGCCTAACAACTTACTAATTTCTCTCCTCCCCTTCACTAATGACTAATGCCTTATTTATAGAAGTAACAATTACACTAATCCCCCTTATACTATTACAATATACTAATACGTATGCAATTTCTATCAATACTCCCCCATTCAAAACAGTCTTGTCCTCAAGACTGGAATCCGATAACGAGCTCGAAAGGCAAACTGAGATCTCCTTAGTTGACTCTTCAGGAGGCCGACACTGCCCGTGCACCACCCAGAGTTGACTTGCAGGAACCCGAATAGGAGCTGAAAGCGAAGGTGTATGACGGTCAGGTGGTTCTGGATTAGGATCCAGATCAAACAACTTGGGCGGTAAGTCGGCTAGTCGAATGTTGAAAATACCAAGGCCCAATACAGCATCTGAGCCCAACACCCACGTAAAATCCTCCGACATGGCCCTATCGCATTCTGCATTATTGAGTTCTCTTGGTCAAGCGGAAGAACGTCAAATTCAGATCTGATGGCAGCCAATTTTACAAAGGAAGACGAGGATTGAGAGGTTAAACCTGAGGAACGATCCGTTACACAGTCGTCCAGATCTGACGAGGTAATTGAAGTGACCGGAGCTACCGAGTTGCCATGACGAATGGATGATGCGGCAAATAACGAGTCCACGGCAGCCAAATGTGAAGACGAAGGCGAAGATCAGACATCCGCACATGAAGAATCCATCACAGCACTCGAATTCTGTTGTTTTATCCAATTTAGAAAAAACTTTTGGAAATCTCTCTGTTCCTCCTGATCCGCTTTCAAAACCTGCAACGTTGCTTTAATTTCAGCCATATCACTGTGAATTTGATGGATCTGTTGGTCGTGAAGATCCAATCTCGAAGTCAGATTAGTCTCTATAGCGCAATTTCAATCGAACTGGAACAGAAAAGGAAAGTGAAACTAGCGATTGATATGAAGTCAAAAATTAAATCCGAGAATGAATCTGGAAATTGAATCGGAAAATGGAACGAACAGGAGAGATCTGAGAATCAGAACTCGAACAAGAACAGAGATGTGAAACCAGCGATTGATTTGAAATCGGAACTGAAATCCGAGAATTCAGAAATTGGATTCAGAAATCGACGATGTTGCAGCAGGAATTGAAGATCTGAAACGAATTGGATCTGATGGAAGGCAGAAGATCTGAAATGAACTGGATCTGAGATCCGATTGTGACAAGGAACCGAAAATTGAAGATAGATCTGATTGAATATGAGATCGATCAGTAGTAGAGCAGTGGCAGGTCGGACCAATGATAGAGACTGAATTGAATAGAGATGATGAAAGCAAAATAATAACCAACAAAGTGGCCAGGGCTATGCCCTTCTCAATGCATAAGCATGAGCCTAACAACTTACTAATTTCTCTCCTCCCCTTCACTAATGACTAATGCCTTATTCATAGAAGTAACAATTACACTAATCCCTCTTATACTATTACAATATACTAATACGTATGCAATTTCTATCAATTACAAGTAAAGTTTACTATTAAAAGTGTTAGAAATATTTAATAATTACAAGTAAAGTTTACTATTAAAAGTGGCTATCTGTATATATTATCATTTCAATAACCTTTTCTTTGTTTTGCTAGCTTGCTGCAATTTGACTTGTGATTTGACACACAAATTACAAAATTAACTGGTGAATAATTATACGTAATACGGGTGTGCTAAATTCTGCTCAAACCGGCAAACAGAACCAAAACCAGATCGGACAGAAAATGGTCCAGTTCACGTTCATGGTATGGGAAAATATTTGGTTTTTGGATCGGTCCATTCGCTACCATTCCGGTCTGGTTCAGGTCCAGAACCGAATCCGTTTTTTTATTGAAAAGACACCGTTTATGCAAGGAATTAGGCTTATATCAATAGCTCAGAAGTTTGATGGGTTCTTGGTTCGGTCTGAGCGATTGCACACCCGTAGTTTCTAGTCAACCTTCAGCTACAAGTTCCCCATATTTTGGACAGATTCCAGTGAACAACATGCTCTGTTTAATAGGGAAGGTGTCTTTGATCACCTGTAAATACATTTACAGTTAAAAAAAAGTAGAACCCTTCACAGCCAGGCTGAACCATTAACCGTAACCGAAACCGAATTAACCGACCGAACAGAAACGAACCATTTATATTTTCATATGAGTAAAATGCATGGATAGTCCCTGTGGTTTGGTGAAATTTCACCTTTAGTCCCTAACTTTTCAAAATTACACTCTTAGTCCCTGTGGTTTGACAAGTTGTTACTCGGATGGTCCCTAAAGCGGATGAAGGTTACTCGGATAGTCCCTGTAGTGTGGTTTGACAAGTTGTTACTCGGATAGTCCCTGTGGTTTAACAAGTTGTTACTCGGATAGTCCTTGTCATTTCACACCCATTTAACCAGAAAAACGAACCTCCATCCGCTTTGGGGACTATCCGAGTAACAACTTGTCAAACCACAGGGACTAAGAGTGTAATTTTTAAAAGTTGGGGACTAAATATGAAATTTCACCAAACCACAGGGACTATCCGTGCATTTTACTCTTTTCATATATTTCTAGCTTTTATACCTCCCTTTCATGTATTTATCGATCCATTTCATTTATTTGTACCTCCATTTTATGTATTCACACAACTGTTTCATATATTTATACATCCACTACATGTATTTCTAAGTAAAAAACTTAGCCCTTGTTTGGTTTGGTTATTAACCGAACCAAAAACCATAAAATTAACCGATTAATTGATAACTTCGGTTACGGTTTCAGTTAATGCTAATAACCGAACCATGCACACCCCTATCTAAAATTCTAAAACAAACTACAAACCGAGATAAGTTACAGACAAAACTTCAGTTACAGTTAATTACGTTTCTAGAACAATCCTAGTACAGTAGCATATACCGTAATACATCTGATCAAACAAGGCTTCCTATGCAGGCACCCAACACGAACTAGCCAGCAAAATCCGACCTTTCCACCCCTGTAACACCCATTCACTGTCTTCATCAAACACAAAATCTCTATGATACCCTGATTTCATACTGGCCCTCAGTTTCGACACAATTTCATGGTTCAGCGGTTTGATCTTGAACCCAGCCCGTGAGAGTCGTTCTTGCCACTGCTTGTACGTCTCAGGCCGCTCAACCAGCTCGGCACCTTCACATGCAATCACGTTTATAGCTTCACGCCCAAAAAACTCCTTTTCGAAATTCAGCCGTTGTTCATCATTACGGTCTAATGTAGCATCGAACATATCAAACATGGAAGAGAAATGAAAAAGGGCTTCCTTGAAACGTGTGATGAAGAACGGCGAGCTATAAGATCCATTTGCTACGGTTTGAACAAAAATATCGGGTTTCATATCTCTTATCAATTTCAGAACACCGTCACGTGGGCTATCCACCGTAACTGATTCGTCAAGCAAGTTCTTGAATCGAATTACAGTGTTAACAGCAAGACACTCGTTTCTCTGAAGCTTTAAATCTTCAACTTTAATAAACTCCCAGTTTTGAGTTGCTATCGCGTTATACTCAAATGGGACTTTATATTTCGCGCAAAAATCAGCCAAACGCCGCCCGGTTTCCTCTACCCCTTCAGCTGGCCTAAAACCAGGTTTCGGGAGCTCGATTCCGGTAATCCGTAACTTAGGTGGCCCACCGGGCCTCTGTGAAAGATGTTTAATAAGAACTGGCCACTGGAAACCGTACGCAATACCAAAATCGATAATATGAAGGGTGGATGACGTAAAAGCTACATCATATAGCAATTTATTAGCAAAAAAAATGGCGATTTTCTCGAACGGGCAGACAGAAAGACAAACTTGATACGCTTTTAACTTTTCAGCAGCTGAGATTGTCTTGGCACTTTTGGTAGCGTAAAGCTGAGAACCAGTGCCAGCTAAGCGGGCCTCGAGCCCAGTAGCAAAGATATGAGCTAACCGTTGTGGAGCATCACCTACAGGAGAAGCATGTTGTCTGATTTGTTTCAACTGGTCTATCGCAGTCAAACGGTCATTAGCAGCAACCGACTGTGCACAATTGACCAACAGAGTCCTGACATCCATAAGCTCGCCTGAACTTCCTCCCCATGAACGCGTAATCCAACCGCCGCTATTCCCGTATGATTGACCTTTATGAAATTTCTTCGTCACGGATTTAGGTGGTTCTTCACAAGCAGACATTGACGGACCACCAGGATCGGTACAGAGAGCAACTCTATCAAACATTTCAGATACAACTTCTTCGACATAAATCGCAGATTGCTTGCTACTTCTTTCTTCCTCGTAACCGTTATCCTCAATTTGGTAATGTTTTCTTCCCCTGTATGAGTTATTATCGGTCTCCACAATCTCTTCCTTGATAACCGTAACCTCCGAAGACGTGTTATCTCGTGAGCGTGAAGGCAAGTTGTATTGATCCAAATCGATTACCAGCGGTTTAATCGAAGGAATGAATTTACTAGCTTCCTCCATCCCTTTATTGAATTGCAACACAGACTCACTATCACTGAATATATTTTCGACGAGCTGTGCACTCGTCAACGAGTCAAACACGCCATCGTTAGTAACACTGGTGGTAGAGCTAAAAGAAGACAGCAAAGGGTATTCAAGAGAAGGAGTTTGTACAGCTGATGATTTGGTCTCGGGCGAATCACCACCGGACCAGTGAGAATCAGTGGTGTTGCTACCAGTTGTGCTACTGTTTGTACTGTACTCACTTATACTACTACTGAAAAACTTCTCTTCAGGGGGTATTTCATGTGGATGAGGGTATTGCTCACCTAGGGCTTCGTAGAACGATCTCTCGGTTTCTAGTAAAGCTAACGGGTCATGGAACATGCTTAGTTTGGACTCCATGTCCTCATCCACAAGCATCTGGTTTATGAACTTGATGACACAGTCACTAAACTCATCGGGATAGTCAGATGCTGAAGGAACACACGGAGATAGATCTGAAGTGCAGGGATTTGGTGCTGATTTAGGCATTTCTAAGAAACTGAAATCTAAACGTTCGTTTCTGAATCTGTATCCGTTGGTAAAACCAGGAGCCGGACCAAAGAGAGGCGAGATGCTCTGGTCCTCCAAAGAGAAACCATTTAAGTAATCCAAATATTCGTCATCTCTCGATTCCATAACCATCTAAGCTTCTATTTCAACAAGCAGGATGACACCTGAATCATCAGTAAGCAGAAAAATTCAACTCTTAGTATCCTCTAGTTCTAGATCAAAGCATCACAAGTATTAAACTACAATTTTTACAAACAATTTATAGAATGCAAAACATAGACAAAAAAAAACAAATCATCTTCCCAACTTCCACAAATTCAACAAAGTAATTCATGACTAACTCCGTGCGCATGATAAATATAATATCTTAAAGTACAAAACAATAAATACATGAATAATCAATCAATAGAAATATGTGACGAAAAAAGCACGATTAAGCTGAATAATAGAACTGTAGAAGCCAGCCCATCAAACAAAAATCGCAGATTCATACAATCGTAAGGTCTAATCAGTAAATATCTCTTGAATCCAGTAAAAACAAAGGATGTAACCCTAAATAATCAATAAACTGAACCTGATGATAGAAACTTTGTAAATAATCAATAATTCGAACCAAATGATCAGGAAGTTAGTAAACAATAAATCGAACCAAATGATCACAAACTTGGTATATAATCAACAAATGGAACCTAATGATCGCTATGTAAGTAAATAATCAACAAATGGAACCAAATGATCACGAACTTAGTATATAATCAACATATGGGACCTAATGCTCACAACGTTAGTGAATAATCAACAAATTGAACCTAAGGATCGCAAAGTTAGTAAACAATTAATACATCAAACCTAATAAATCAAGAATTTCGTAAATAATCAGTAAACCAAACCTAATGATCACGAACTTAGTAAGTAACAAACAAATCAAACCTAATGATCACGAAATTATCGAACAATCAAAAAAATCAAACCTATATGATAACAGACTTCGTAAATACTCAACAAATCTAACCTAATGATCACGAACTTATCAAACAATCAAAAAATTAAACCTAATGATCACGAACTTATCGAACAATCAAAAAATCAAACCTAATGATCACGAACTTCGTAAATACTCAACAAATCAAACCAAACCTAATGATCACGAACTTATCAAACAATCAAAAAAATCAAACCTAATGATCACGAAATTATCGAACAATCAAAAATATCAAACCTAATGATCACGAACTTCGTAAATACTCAACAAATCTAACCTAATGATCACGAACTTATCGAACAATCAAAAAATCAAACCTAATGATCATGAACTTCGTAAATACTCAACAAATCGAACCAAATGATCATGAAATGATCGAACAATCAATAAATCGAACCTAATGATCACGAAATTATCGAACAATCAATAAATCGAACCTAATGATCGCAAAAATTAGTAAACAATCAATAAATAAAACCCAATGATCACGAACTTAAGTAAATAATCAACAAATCAAGCCTAATAAATCACGAACTTAAGTAAACAATCAATGAATCGAACCTAATAATCACGAAGTTAGCAAATAATCAACAAATCAAACCTAACGATCACAACTTAGCAAATAATCAACAAATCAAACCTAAGGATCACGAAATTCATAACTAAAGTGTTGATCACATACCTTGAAGCAGCTGTTTGGTGGAGAAGGAGATCCACAGAAACAGAAAAGGAAAATTTGTGGTATGATGGAAGGGTAGCTGGTGGTTTTACATTATATAATAAACCTCTCTAGGGTTTGATTTGGGAACGAAAGATCGAGGTGGCAACAGAGTTGACCTGACCCCTTTATTCTATTTCTTAGTTGACCAGAATAAAAATCTTAAAAGGAAACAAGGCGGGTGGAGCAGTCTTAACTCTTAAATAGAAAATAATAATCTTACCATTCCACTTACCAACAAAAAGTTTTTATATACAACAAAATAATGCATCAATACAAAATAATTTTCTAACAGCCAACCAACCTTTTTCTTTTCTTTTATCAAGATTGGCCGTCCTAGAAGGTTTGCAGGGTGTGTCATCAAACATGATCTAAAATTTTCAGAGCCAAACCGACCCATACACACCCCTAACCATCACTATTCATTCACTATTCATTCATTTCTATTATTATTAGATATACATGTTTATTTAAGTTAATTTTTTGTTTATATTAAATTCTTTACTAGTTTGTATATGTTAATTCTTAGGGCAGTGGGGGTGGAACGTTAATGTTCCGTGATAGGCAAAGTATAACGCGTGGAAAACAAACAATTCCCACCGCCACCATCATTCTATCACGTATGGAAATGGCTGCAAAGTATAACGCGTGATGATTTGATTTTGTGAGAGGAATTGTTGGTTGGGGGGAAATTGTTGGGTGTGGTGGTGAGTGATGACCATTGTCACTAAAAAAGGTTGTGAGTGATGAAAAAATGGTTGATGACATGACGAAACTTGATTAGATGTTTGTGAGTGATGGAATTCTATCACTAGTGACCACCCTCACTCCCCTTATTATTTGTTACTGAGGTTAACATGTACTTAGACTGCCTCCAATGCTTCAAGTGAAGGGGATGCATTTACTGATGTGGAGGCAGCATGTGGGAAGGATGCAATGGAGTGGGTGATGAAGGGGAAGGTGTTAAACATGATAATCAGGAGAGGAGAGGATATTGAACACTGTTTTTGTATTATTTCTTGTATATTTTTACATCACTGTGTACATGGTTAAATAGCCTATACAAGAACTAAATACGGAAAGGACATTGAATGAGGAGAGTTGTCAATTAGCAGGAATATATGGCTGGACATTAGCTGTAACCGGATCTTGAGTGAAGAGTCAATGGACCAAATTAGGAAATGATGTAAACTGATCCTAATCACATATTTCAACATTCCCCCTCAAGTTGAGTAGTGGGATCTTCAATACTCAACTTGCCTAGACAGTGATAGAAAATTTTTCCATTGACCGCCTTTGTTAAAATATCTGCGAGTTGGTCTTCTGAGCGGACAAACGGAAGTTCAATTATCCCTGTTTTAAGTTTTTCTTTAATGAAATGTCGATCTACCTCAATATGCTTTGTGCGATCATGCTGGACTGGATTCTCTGAAATTTGAATTGCTGCTTTGTGGTCGCACAAAATTTTACTGGACTGGGTTGGAGAATATCCGATTTCTGTCAGGAGTTTTCATATCCATAGTATCTCTGCTAGACCGCGAGCTATACCTCGAAATTCTGCCTCAACGCTTGAAAGAGCCACCACCTTTTGTTTCTTACTTCTCCATGTGACAAGATTTTCCCCAACGAGGGTAAAGTAACCAGATGTTGATCTCCGGTTTCCTTTATCTCCCGCCCAGTCTGCATCGGTATACTCTTGAGTTTCAAGGTGCCCATTGTAACACCCCAAAAACAGGTTTGGTAATCAAACCACGTTAATAGTAAAGACGGGTAAAATACCGTTAGTGGTAAAAATTAACCCGGTAAATATTAGGACTCAAATAAATAAACCTAATATTAATTTAAAAGAATGAAAAGAATACTTGAGAAAACAAAAGTATATAAAAAGGGCCCGAGTTAACGGGACTTAAAAGAAAAACGGATTTTTAAACAAGATAAAGTAACTGGGAATAAATGACCTAGTTAGTCATAAGTCTTATAGTGATAAGACAATTTGTTAAAAACACACTACATGTAACTTGTTAAAGTATAGGGACCAAAGGTGACAAACTTGAAGCAAGTTTGTATTAAATAAAACATCTAACACCAAAACACACACTTTAAGTGTGTGTTCTGGTCGTGAATCGCAGGAGAGCCAGGGGGGTTCCATGCCCAAACCCTAGCCAGCAAAAATCAAGCAATTGAGAAGCCAAATCGACTCCAAATTGAAACCTAAGCTTGGATTAGTGATCACTTCAGTGAAAGGATCATAAGGTATGTCAAAATTTCCACTTTTGTTCCAACTCAAATCTGGATGAACACATAAGAATCTGAAATTTATGGTTGCATGTTTGTTATATGGATAGAATAGGAACATAGTAGTGTCTAGGAGTAAACCCTAGATAAGTATATGTTGAAATCATGCTTAGCTCAAGTCTTTGTTGATACCAAATTCATGTATGAGATGTTTTTAGGGTTTTGATTTCAAAAGAATAGTGTTATGATGTCAAGAACAAGCTTAAACTGAAAGCTGAATTCAAACGATTCTTGATCATAATTTACAGCCGATTTGTATTGGCTGTAACCTGGACAAAACCTGATAAAATCATGTGTTTCTTGAGTCTAAAATGTAATTCCAGGAAATATCTTTAAAACCCCACTGGAATCGCATTTTTTCGACGAAAATTGAGCGTTTTATGAATTTTTCCGTATCAAAGGTTCAAGCTGCGTTTTCTGGCAGAATTTGCAGCCCATTACGAATGTCATAACTCAATTTAGGAATTGAGTTATTATCTCAAATTTATACTGTAGAAAGTGCTAAGTGATTAGAAAAATCGCCAATTGGAATTTCGTCAATCGGATAAACGAGGAATTTTAAATGAATTTTTCCGTAAGCTGCAGTCAGAAGTGACGAATCTGATTGCAGCTTAGTAAATGAATTTTTACGAATTTTTGGTAAAGAGTTAGATCTTGAAATTTTAACTCAAGGGCTAACCCTCCAAGAGGTACACCACATAAAAAAAAAATCATAATTTTTGAAGACTTGTAAACAGGTTAAACAAGTCACCAAAAACAGCCAATTTTCATTGATATGAAATGCCTAAATGAAATCGCGGCTTACTAGTTAGTATGTAAAAATTGATTTTTTGTTAAGAGTTCGGATGAAATATGCCTAAGTGAGTTCAAAGAACCAAATGTGCATATGAATATGTTGGTAAGTCAATTGACTTTTAAAAGTCAAACTAACCAATGATAAAGTCAAATAGTAGTTTCGACATAGAAAATACGTGAGGTGGAATAGTCGTGAATTGAAATGACTAATCTAACCACCTTGTGAATGATGATAGTTTGTCGTCTAACGAGCTAGGTGGAGGCTTGGGAAAGAAGCGGTCAAACGAATCAAGCACGAGAAGAAAAGCATATTCGGATGCGAGGTAAGTGGAGCTTACGCCCCTTTACATTGCTTGCAAAATTACTTAATTTCAAGTATTGCATATGAATGCTACTAAGTGTTGGTATACAATGTTCCGACACGATTCAATGAGAGTCGGAACAAGGGAAAATGGTAAGAAATCATGAATCATGGTAAAAGGAGTAAAAAGGTAAATTAGTCATGTAATGACGAACAAATAAAAACGGTTTTAAGTAAAACAAGTTAAAGGAAAACTGGGTTAGGTTTAAAGGGATGAAATGGTAACTAAGTACCATCTCATATGGATAAATGGCAAATTAGACTAAATGGGTCAAATGGTGTTGTTAGCACCATTTGACAATTACATTTGACAATCGCTTGTTGAGTTTTGTAATCACAAGAAATAACATAAGTATGCGTTGCTTAAACTAGAAAGCTTTAAAGCAAAATTTATGTAAACGGGTCAATACCTTGACCCGAGCCAGGTACGTTTAAATAAGCTTTTGGTTAAACATACAATTTTTGGTCAAATATTTAGCGAAAGTCCTTCGTCGTATAGTGATTCATATTCGTGGGTCAAATGCTCAAAAACGGTCATTTGCGTAAAATGATCAACCAATGGGTAAATTTGGGAAAAAGGGATTCATTATGTTAAATCCGCCACAAAATAGTTGTGGTGGAATATTTGTAGTTAATTAGACATGGACTTTTGTGGCGTCAAAAGAAAAGCACAAGTTCTAGACTAAAATGCGTAAATACCTCAAACGGGTCAAAATAAGCATATGGGTGAAATGGATTAAAGAAGGTATATAATTCTATAATCGGAACCTAATATGTTAGACATTATTGAATTTAATAGGTTTGTGAGAAATAAGGGTCGAACAAACTTGTATGTTTGATAAAATCACAAACGGGTCAAATTTTGGTAAAAGAGTATTAAGCCGAAGACTTAAAAGTCTTAAATTTTATCAAGCCGGATATCGGATTTTAACACTATATGATGGAGAATCAAATTTTAAACATGCAGGAAGAAACGGTAAGTCAAAGGGATAAGCGGTTTGAAAGATACGAAAGATTTCGTGTCAAATTACGGCAAAATGGAAAAGTTGCATACAGGGCCCACCGTAACTTACGGTGCCACCGTAAGTTACGGTGGAGCTGATATGGTTACGGTGGTAACCTACTGTTGTACGGTAGAAGAGTATGAACTCAGGGGCCACCGTAACTTACGGTGCCACCGTAAGTTACGGTGGAGATTATTTTCAAGTCCTTGTTTTTCTTTTGAACATCAATTGTTTCCCGTACTCGTTTGGACATGATTTAAACCCCGTAAGACTAAAGCATTTCATGTTTATGAAATGTAGGTACACTTTGGGATGCCGGAAGACGATCAAGCTCAACGAAGAACCGAACACACTATAGATACACGCTTCTGCACTTTGCTATGTTGTAAATTTTAAACAACGAATTCAACCACGTGATGTAGAATAACTTATGATTTGTAAAAGTTTTAGTAAACCCGTATTTCCGATGTATATGTAATTGTAATTACATGATTGTTTTCGTAAAAGATTCATTAAACCTTAAATTAACTTAACGGGTGTTACAAGTTGGTATCAGAGCCTTGGTTTAAGAGATTCGAGTATGGTGGGGAGGAACCATGCTTGGACTTAAACCTTATGCTCTTGACAAAGAATTGTGTTCGGTTCGAAGCTTGATCGCAAATCCGGTAAGTACAAGTATATTAATAGTTTAGCATGCTAAAGTGTTGTAAACAATACATAAGGCTATCGTGTGATACACGTTACCTAAATTAAATGATGAAAATAGTTGACGAAATTGCGCGCGTTGACGCGTACAATAGAAAAGCCTTGTATTATGATATGGGCATTTAGTAAAGTTGACACTACTAACTTTTATGAATGTTTTAATTGGAGGAAACTCGCATTTGAAGATGACGAGGATTGAACAAATTACGGATATGATAGAGGAACGGTCTGAAGTATGACAAGAAGAGCATGCTCACCAAGGACCGAAATCGCGCAACGATTGCGAATAAGTTAATGGCAAGGGGAGCCGTTAGAGCAAACATTACCAGGTGCACATTTTAAATAACCGCACAATTATTAATATGCAACAAATAAGTAGAAATTGAAAGTTGCATATGTAGATTAAAAACTTGGAAAAAAAAAACCCGAATAGAAAATGTATTCGGGATATTGTTTCCAAGAGAAACAAATAGAGGCGTTACTTACATAGGGCGTGATGTGAACACTATAAAAAGGCCGTGTATGTCATGTGTTAAATCGCTTACTCTGGCCAAGTAAGTAGTGGCATATGATACCACGAGTTTCTTATAGCGGACACATTTACATTCGATGTAGTAAGGGCGGAGTGAATGGGACTAATTAAAAAGTACCCAAATGAATCAGATAAGCAAAATATTTGATAATAATGTAAACGCACAATCGAGTGACGGAAGCGTATTACATCAAGATAATGAGCCCGAGTGAAGGGACAAACAAGCATGTAAAATGATTTAGACAAGTATTGGGAGGGAGTGTACTCACACTTGAACCCAGAAAACGCAAGCATGAAAAATGATTTAGACAAGTATTGGGAGGGAGTGTACTTACACTCGAACCCAGAAAACGCAAGCATGAAAAAAAAATGATTTAGACAAGTATTGGGAGGGAGTGTACTTACACTCGAACCCAGAAAACGCAAGCATGTAAAATGATTTAGACAAGTATTGGGAGGGAGTGTACTTACACTCGAACCCAGAAAACGCAAACATGTAAAATGATTTAGACAAGCATTGGGAGGGAGTGTACTTACACTCGAACCCGGAAAATGCAAATATGTCCCTTAACGGGTCGTTTTTGTAAAACGTCAAACTTAAAGACAAAGTCGGAATATAAAAATGAAGCGAGGTCTTAATGCACCAGAAGGGTTGCAATAATAACGACTTCAGTAAAACACCAGGTTGATGGGTAAGAATTAAATGCATGCGTAAACCAAGAGACGTGAATGCAGGTTGAAAAAAAAAATAAAAATCAAAGGACTTGGATTACGAGTTATGACTATAAAATCTCGTATATAGAAATTGTGAATAAATATGTTCAACTATTCGAAGTCGAATGGGTTGAATAAAGAATAAAGTTGATTGTTTATAAGTGATGGATTTCACATTAATAGGTCAAACATGTTGAATACAACATAACGCCGAATGGCATAAATGAGCGCTAGCCAGATAAAAGTAGCGTTAAATGCAAGAGAATAATGAGTCCGGTATTGGGATATAACCAAATAAGAATAAATTATGGATTGTCAATATCCTGGTATGGATAATTGACAAAAGTTAAAGAGAAGATCCTAAAACTAAAACTTCGGTTTTAGTAAGAAATAATGTTTTTACAAACATAAATTCTGATAGGAATTTAAATAATAAGTATGAAAGATACAAGTCTTGACATTGATAGGCGCAAGACAATATATTCGAAAAGTGATATTTTCGAAAATGAAAGGTTGATATAAATTAAACCTGATGTGACATGATCACGGTCAAGAAATACATTGTGAAGTAGAATCACATTATAATCAAGCAAGTGGTAAAAAGAAACTGGACAAATAAGTCTAGTTAGTGAAACCGGTTAAAGTCAGCAATTCAAGTTAAGAAATTTGGTTCGCTTGTAAACGGTAAATTCGGTATAACTGAACCGAATAAATAAATTTGAAAATAAAAAGGATTGTTGCTAAAAGTGAAAGATTTCACTAGAGACCTTTAAACGGGTCAAAGTAACTGAATCATAAAGAATTCGATAGTATATGAAAGCGATGAATATCGCTAAGTTAATCAAACTAGTGGAAATAACGAGATTACGTTATTTCAAGTTGCATTATGTCATATGAGGTACGTAGATGTTATGTAACCAAAAAGATATTACCATAAATTTTCTGGTAATACTAACAATTGGGTAAAGTATGAGTAATGCTTAAGAGATTTCTCAGGTCAAATACATTGAGTTTAAAACTCCATGAACTATGTAAGAAAGGTTTCGAGGACGAAACCTCTTTAAGGGGGGTAGACTTGTAACACCCCAAAAACAAGTTTGGTAATCAAACCACGTTAATAGTAAAGACGGGTAAAATACCGTTAGTGGTAAAAATTAACCCGGTAAATATTAGGACTCAAATAGATAAACCTAATATTAATTTAAAAGAATGAAAAGAATACTTGAGAAAACAAAAGTATATAAAAAGGGCCCGAGTTAACGGGACTTAAAAGAAAAACGGATTTTTAAACAAGATAAAGTAACTGGGAATAAATGACCTAGTTAGTCATAAGTCTTATAGTGATAAGACAATTTGTTAAAAACACACTACATGTAACTTGTTAAAGTATAGGGACCAAAGGTGACAAACTTGAAGCAAGTTTGTATTAAATAAAACATCTAACACCAAAACACACACTTTAAGTGTGTGTTCTGGTCGTGAATCGCAGGAGAGCCAGGGGGTTCCATGCCCAAACCCTAGCCAGCAAAAATCAAGCAATTGAGAAGCCAAATCGACTCCAAATTGAAACCTAAGCTTGGATTAGTGATCACTTCAGTGAAAGGATCATAAGGTATGTCAAAATTTCCACTTTTGTTCCAACTCAAATCTGGATGAACACATAAGAATCTGAAATTTATGGTTGCATGTTTGTTATATGGATAGAATAGGAACATAGTAGTGTCTAGGAGTAAACCCTAGACAAGTATATGTTGAAATCATGCTTAGCTCAAGTCTTTGTTGATACCAAATTTATGTATGAGATGTTTTTAGGGTTTTGATTTCAAAAGAATAGTGTTATGATGTCAAGAACAAGCTTAAACTGAAAGCTGAATTCAAACGATTCTTGATCAGAATTTACAGCCGATTTGTATTGGCTGTAACCTGGACAAAACCTGATAAAATCATGTGTTTCTTGAGTCTAAAATGTAATTCCAGGAAATATCTTTAAAACCCCACTGGAATCGCATTTTTTCGACGAAAATTGAGCGTTTTATGAATTTTTCCGTATCAAAGGTTCAAGTTGCGTTTTCTGGCAGAATTTGCAGCCCATTACGAATGTCATAACTCAATTTAGGAATTGAGTTATTATCTCAAATTTGTACTGTAGAAAGTGCTAAGTGATTAGAAAAATCGCCAATTGGAATTTCGTCAATCGGATAAACGAGGAATTTTAAATGAATTTTTCCGTAAGCTGCAGTCAGAAGTGACGAATCTGATTGCAGCTTAGTAAATGAATTTTCACGAATTTTTGGTAAAGAGTTAGATCTTGAAATTTTAACTCAAGGGCTAACCCTCCGAGAGGTACGCCACATAAAAAAATCATAATTTTTGAAGACTTGTAAATAGGTTAAACAAGTAACCAAAAACAGCCAATTTTCATTGATATGAAATGCCTAAATGAAATCGCGGCTTACTAGTTAGTATGTAAAAATTGATTTTTTGTTAAGAGTTCGGATGAAATACGCCTAAGTGAGTTCAAAGAACCAAATGTGCATATGAATATGTTGGTAAGTCAATTGACTTTTAAAAGTCAAAGTAACCAATGATAAAGTCAAATAGTAGTTTCGACATAGAAAATACGTGAGGTGGAATATGTCACACCCTGGCTTTGCGGAAGCGTGGTTAATTATGGTGTGACTTCTTAATGCCATAGCTTAATCATAACAAAGCTATATGAGTTAAAAACATGCAAGATCATCCATTAAGTTTTGAAAACCAAATACAGTACCATTGTTTTAACGGGAACATACCCTAACAACCATAACTTTGTTCAACCGACATTACAAACTTGAAACATAACATAGACATGGTTTAAGGATTGTGTCTTGTCCAGGAAAGAGACACATCCCCTAAACCCCGGATGACCTTGGAAACTAGTGCAGCGGAAAACGTTCCATACCGTGCCAGATCTCGTTAATTTCCTGAAATACATGTAAGTTGAAAAATCAACAATAATGTTGAGCGAGTTCATGTGTAAGTGAGTATGTAAAACACTTGTGAGTATAGTAATAATCGTGGTATGTAGCCAATAAGGGGACTTGTGATCACCAATGGTTTGCAAGGCCACTGATATATGTGAAGTGCAAATAGGGAGACTCAAACCTAGCAGATTTCGCCACGGCATTTGTATGTGGACAAAGTCACCCCAAGGTCCGTTTCTAGTTTGGCCTGGGGCTGGGCTCGCTACACCCAGATAGATCTACCGCTCCTGTCCCTCGGTCCTGACATGAGGACTAATGGCCTCATATTGCTCCTACCCACTCACATGATCGGAATAAAACACCTCCTTACGCTAACCATACCGTATATAAAGTACTTGTAAACAAAGTAACATATATTTCACCCCCGCAGTTAAGAAAACTGAAAACAGTTAGAGAAAAGGGGGACATGAACTCACAGTGAAGCGTCTCTACCAAGTGTCTTCAAATCAGAAAGCTGTGCGACGACCTACAAGTGCTAATTCTATTAGACGGATGGCCGTGTCTTAGCTTTATAGTTTAAGTTTTTGGGAAATAGTTAGACAACTATTTCGTGTTTACATTTTTGTATATACTTGGTAGTTAATTTCCTTCTCAAGGATGGGGGATTCAATACATGTGCGTAAGTTACGTTTTAATAATCGAGTGGTAATATAATTACCGGTGTAACTTATATATTCATGTGAAAGCGTTTGTATTATTTTGGAATCGTTAACGTTTGTAAATATTATTTTTACTCCTAAAAATAATATTTATGTATTTCCACAAAATAATCATAAACAGTGTGTGAAAAATATATATATATATTTATCACGTTAATTTTTGTGAAAATCCCACCTCCGTATATTTAGTAAATAAAGTCATGGCGAAATTTATATTTCGAAAACATGTCAAAAATAATTCTAACACTTGTTGTGCAAATATTTCTAAGTGTTAGGTATTTAGAAAAATTTCGCCAGAGTTTCCTCTGTAACTGGAGGTGGCCACGCTTTCAAGCGTATCATTTTCTTTTAACAAATCAATCAATCAATGTTCTCAACATTATCAAACAACCTTTCAACATTTTAACTAGTCAAAGATAGACATAATCGCAAAAATATACGAAGTTGTGGTTTGTTTAAAAATATGTAGTAAATCTCTTTACTTTTAATGGATCTTTTGTGTAAGTAATCCGATTTCGTAAAAACCTCGTTTTTAGAGAAAATCCATCTTTACAACTTCTAGTAACTTTTGACAAAATTAGTTCTTTGTCGGATCTTTTCATTTCACAAGTGTTTACACACTTGTGGTTTATAAAAATCATGTTTGTTAGTGTAAGATCCATCCTTTGTAATACGTGATTTCTTTGATGTGTGGTTCTTTGAAAATACCACTTGCAGATACGTAGATCTGCTAGTTTTAAACACTATTGTCCAAGTTAAAACATTTTTACACAAGTTCATGTCTCATGTGTGGTAGAGTTTCACCTTTAACCCTTGTATAATTTCAAAACAAGCTTATGTTAAGATCAACGATCTTACCAAACCGGGTTAAATGGTGATCCGAGCTACCACATCATAGATCGGGTCTAGATAACCATATATTTCAAATACTACAACTTTTACACTAGTTATGATCTTTTATCCAACAAGATTCAAGTTTTAGTAAACTTTAAAGATTCAAAAGATGGGTTTCCGCATTTTAACCGTTATAAATCATATTAACCACCTTAGATATGTTCAAGAGTGAGTTTTAAACATTATACCTCTAGCTCGGGGCTAGGGAAGAATCTAGGCGAAACTGAGGTGGATAAAAGCTAAGTAACGAGGTCCTTCCACTTCCGTTTGCTCCAAGACTCCTAATACGTGACCTTTAATGCGTGTGTGAGCTTGAAATGGCTTGGTGAAAGCTCGACAATGGTTGTGTGGCTGCTTGTGTTCTCGGCCGTGACTCAAGGAGAGGGGAGAGAGAGAGCTTTTGTGTAAAGAGTTGTGATGAAGTGATTAGTGGGTTAAGGTTAATACTTATAGGCAAAGCATTCATGTTTAACCAATGGTCTCTATGTTGTCTAGATATTAGACAATGTATGAATATTTTAATCAAGTGAAGGACAAGGGGGTCACAATGTGACCGAGTTCGGCCAAAGGGGGGGGGGGTATCTAGTTCGATCTCAAGTAGGTAGTTAGGGTAACTAAGTTAAGTTAGTTAAGTGTTAAGTGTTTAACTTAGTTAGTTGTGTGTAGTATGTTACAACGGGTGTTAGGGTAATCAGGGACCCTAACTGGCTCAGAAAAAATATAGATAGTGAAAATAATAATATTTTCATGTTCCGGGTATAGTCCGGTTGTTCGGTTGGATAGTAATCCGTTAGAGCGTTAACAAAGCTTTAAAGTGTCGTTATCGTTATTTTTAGTGACACATCTTGTTTCCGACACTTTAGAAAGTGTCTAGTAGTATTTTCCCCATATTTTGGCACTTTACTAGTCAGCTAGAAGCTGGATTATTTATTAAAGTGCTGTGTTTTGTACTTAGAGTACGTTTTAGGCACATCCAATCAGTGTATCTTATTCCTAGAGACGCAGTTCCACAACCCGTGTGTCCCTACACTCACTACTAGTGTAGTAAAATATCTCAGGCTCTTATAGGCCTTGGAGGCAGTGTTTGCCTGATGCTAGCTTTATCAGCATGTTCAATAGGTTATCCGTGTATTGTGCTACTGTGCTCTTTGTGCATCATGTTTGTCACTAAGGTGTCGTATGTAAATAATGTAGTGACAGCAAGTAAGTATGATGCAAGTAGGTACATGTATCAGTATTTAAGTAGCAGTTCATCAGCTAGTTCAAGCAAGCACAGTAATTAAGCAGTAATTAATCATTAATTAAGTCGTACGGATACCTGGTTTAGTGCGGGTTGTCACATTCTCCCCCCGTTAAATAAATTTCGTCCCGAAATTTAAGTTCTGCTTGTAGAAGCAGGGTTCTTAGGAAAAAGGTGGGGGTATTTCTCTTTCATCCGGTCCTCACGCTCCCAGGTGTACTCAGGACCATGTCTGGCATTCCAACGAACCTTGACGAGCTTGACACTGCTCCGGCGGGTCTTGTTAACTTTCCAATCTGTGACCTCGACAGGTTCTTCAACGAAGTGGAGCGTGTCGTCAATATGAATCTCGTCGATGGGAATGGCAACGTCAACTTGAGTTGGACTTTTCTTTAGATTGGATACATGAAATGTATCGTGAACGCCATTCAGTTCAGCAGGTAGGTCCAACTTGTATGCTACTTGTCTTATTTTGTCCAAAATTCTGAAAGGACCAATGTAGCGCGGATTTAGCTTCCCACGCTTTCCAAAGCGTGCCACCCCCTTCCAGGGTGAAACTTTCAATAATACCATCTCTCCAACTTGAAAATCCACATGTTTCCGGTTTGGATCCGCATAGGCCTTTTGTCTGTGGCGAGCTGCTTCGATGCGTTTAAGAATTTGCGCGATCTTGTCTGTCGTCTCTTGGACGATCTCGGGACCAGCAAGCTGCCTATCACCTGCGTCAGACCAACATAGGGGTGATCGGCACTTGCGTCCGTAAAGGGCTTCAAATGGCGCGACACCAATACTGGTGTGGTAGCTGTTGTTGTATGAGAATTCAACCATAGGTAAATGTTTGTCCCAGCTACCGCCCAAATCCATAACACATGCTCTCAGCATGTCTTCCAAAGTCTGTATCGTTCGCTCGCTCTGGCCGTCAGTTTGCGGATGAAACACAGTGCTCAGATTCAACTGTGAGCCGAAGGATTCTTGGAAGGATTGCCATATCCTTGACACAAACCTTCCGTCTCTATCAGAGATGATTGAGAGAGGCACTCCATGACGTGCGACGATCTCTCTCATGTAAATTTCCGCGAGTTTACTAGTGCTGTCTTTTTCTTTGATTGGCAGAAAGTGTGCGGATTTTGTTAGGCGGTCAACTATCACCCAAATCATGTCATGGCCTCTTGGCGTTTTTGGAAATTTTGTAACAAAATCCATTGAGATTTGTTCCCATTTCCACTTGGGAATCTCAGGTTGTTGCAGCAGCCCCGAGGGCTTCTGGTATTCCGCCTTAACCTTCGCGCAAGTTAAACATTTGCTCACATAGACAGCAACGTCGCCTTTCATCCTAGGCCACCAATAGTAATCCTTGAGATCTTGGTACATCTTATCCGCTCCAGGATGGATAGAGTACCGTGATTTGTGAGCTTCATCGAAAATAACCTTCCTTAAATCACCAAACAGAGGAACCCAAATCCTTTTCTCAAAACATAATGTTCCTTCCTCGTTTGGTACCAAAAGCTTCTCCATCCCACGGAGATATTCCTCTTCAAGATTCCTTTCCTTGAGAGCTTCCTTTTGTGCTGCACGAATGCGCAAGGAAAGATCGGTTCGTATGATCATTTCCAAAGCCCTAACCCTTATGGGCTTGATTCTCTCTTTACGACTTAGGGCATCGGCGACTACATTCGCCTTCCCTGGGTGATACTTTATCTCGCAGTCGTAGTCGTTTAGCAACTCAACCCATCGTCTTTCCCTCATATTCAATTCCTTCTGGTTGAATATATGCTGTAGGCTCTTGTGATCTGTGAAGATTGTACATTTCGTACCATACAGGTAGTGTCTCCAGATCTTTAAGGCAAAAACCACTGCGCCGAGCTCTAAATCGTGTGTGGTATAGTTCTTTTCGTGCACTTTCAATTGACGCGATGCGTAAGCAATAACCTTCTGGCGTTGCATCAACACGCAACCCAATCCTTGGCGCGATGCGTCGCAGTATACCACAAAATCATCTGTACCTTCTGGTAGAGCTAAGATAGGCGCATTGCAAAGCTTATCCTTCAATACCTGAAATGCTTCATCCTGTTTGATTCCCCAATCAAACGTCTTATCTTTCTGCGTGAGTAGCGTCAATGGTTGAGCGATCTTCGAAAAGTCCTCAATGAACCTTCGATAGTAGCCAGCCAAACCCAAGAATTGCCGAATCTCGGTTGGCGTCTTTGGCGTTTCCCAATCCTTGATCGCTTCGATCTTGGTTGGGTCCACGTGGATTCCATCTCCATTTACCACGTGCCCAAGGAATTGGACTTCACGTAGCCAAAACTCGCACTTGGAGAATTTAGCATACAGCTGTTCCTTCTTTAGCAGCTCCAAAATGGTCCTAAGATGCTGCTCGTGTTCAGCCTTCGTCTTTGAGTAAATCAAGATGTCGTCGATAAACACAATCACGAACTTGTCTAAGTACGGCTTGCAAACCCTATTCATCAAGTCCATAAAGACTGCAGGTGCGTTCGTCAAACCAAACGGCATAACAAGGAACTCGTAGTGCCCATAGCGAGTTCGGAAGGCTGTCTTTGGGATACTCTCCTCTTGTATCCTTAACTGATGGTATCCAGATCGAAGATCGATCTTTGAATAAAAGCTTGAACCTTGAAGTTGGTCAAACAGATCATCAATTCTTGGCAGAGGATATCTATTCTTGATCGTCAGCTTGTTTAACTCCCGATAGTCAATGCACATACGAAAACTACCGTCCTTCTTCTTGACAAACAGGACCGGAGCTCCCCAAGGTGAGAAGCTTGGTCGGATAAAACCCTTGCCTAACAACTCTTGAAGTTGCGTCGACAGTTCCTGCATCTCAGACGGAGCAAGTCTATAAGGTGCCTTAGCCACAGGCGCGGCGCCCGGAACTAAGTCGATGCGAAACTCTACTTGCCTCTGAGGTGGCAGTCCAGGCAAGTCTTCTGGGAAGACTTCTGGATACTCCCTCACGACAGGGATGTCCTCGATTCTTGGCTCAGCAGCCTTCTTATCCACAATGTGTGCCAGAAAAGCAACACATCCTTTCTGCAAACACTTCCTTGCTTTCAGGCAGCTGATAAATCTTAGCGGCGTGTCACGCTTCTCTCCGTGAACAACAATGGTCTCACCATCATCGGTTGGGATACGAACAACCTTCTCGTGACATACTATCTCAGCCTTGTTTCCTGATAACCAATCCATTCCTACTACCACGTCGAAGCTTCCCAACTGGACTGGTAGTAGATCTAGAGTGAACTCACGTTCTCCTAACTCAATCACACAACCTCTGATAACTTCGTTGGCTTCTACTAACTTCCCATTGGCCAATTCGATCGAGTAAGGAATATCTAATTTACTAGCGGCTAGACCAAGCATACTCTTAAACTCTAATGATACGAAGCTATAATCGGCACCAGTATCAAATAAAACGGATGCATAGCGTTGATTGATAGGGAACGTACCAGTAACAACATTGGGGTCCTGGCGCGCTTCCCTAGCTTCGAGTTGGAACACTCTTCCACGGGCTTGGTTTAAATCTGGGCAGTTCTTCTTAAAATGCCCAACATCACCGCAGTTAAAACATCCAAGTTTTCGACCGCTTCCGGCGCCATCCCCAACTTGCTGGTTGTGTTGGTTCGCATTGTTGACTCCGTTCCCTCCATTATTTCCTTGTGGGCGATTCCCAGTACCACCACGATTGTAGTTTCTGTTTCCATATCCTCCCTGGCCTCCCCGGCCAGCACTAGCCCAACAAGAATCTTTCGAGTGGCCCAGCTTTCCGCATGCTTCACACATTTTTACATTACAATGCCCAGTATGATGGCGTTGACAGACATTAAACTTGGGCTGGGTGCCCTGGTATCCTTTTCCTTTCTTTCCATTTCCAGCTGATCCTCCCTTCTTAACTGCCACACTGGCGCTCTGCTTGAAGTTTGAGAACTTTCGTTTGTTACCCCCTGATGACTCGACATGAGTCTCAGCCTTTTTCGTCTTGATCTCATCAAACTTGTTCAAACGAATCGCCTCCTCTGTGAGAGCCACGCTCAAATCGATGGCTTCAGTGATAGTCGCTGGTTTGGAGGAGGTTACCATGCTTATGATTTGGGGAGCCAAACCCCAAATGAAGCGCTCGATTCGCTTGTATTCTGGCGTAACCATGTAAGGAACCACTTGAGATAAGTCATGGAATCTTTGAACGTACTCCGCTACCTTTGGACCGTCCATTTTCAAGTGCCAGAACTCGGTCTCCAACCGCTGGATTTCTGCGCGGGAACAGTACTTCTTGCGCATGAGTTCCTTTAGTTCGGTCCAGGTTAGCGCGTAGGCAGCAGCTTCGCCTAGCGTCTGTACTTGTAGGTTCCACCAAGAGAGGGCTCCATCTAGAAACAGCCCTGAGACGTAGGTGACTTGTTGATCCAGCGCGCACTTGCTCATGCGTAGAACAGATTCGGTTTTCTCCGCCCAACGAACGAAGGCGACGGCACCTCCTGTGCCATCAAAGTTTACGGGCTTGCAGTCTAAGAACTGCTTGTAGGTGCACCCTGCACATATGTTATAACATATGAATGGCATTAGCATCATCGCTAAAGATATCCAATTTGGTCACGGTATGTCTTAATGACTTAGTATTACCGTGTGGTGGATTGTTATTGCCTTGGTTAATACTTCCGCTCGTTCCGGGCTGGGATGCTGCATACTGTGCTATGGCAGCAGCAATAATCTGCTGGAGCTCTGCCTCATTAGTAGGCATGTGTGTCTCACGTCTTGGCGGCATCTTCTAAAAGATGGTTTACGTTGCTCAGGTCATAGTAAGACGTACGTATATAGTAATAGTTATAGCACATAACATCTCATGTTATCAACACAAATATCAATCACACACATCCCATGTCATAAAAATGCAAATAAGTAATCAAGCGAATCAGATGTGATGAGAATACTGCGATTGCCATATATCGAGACTACATAGTAAGTGTATCAGTACATCATAGTGTCATACAATCATCAATCAACTAGGGGCTACATCACCCCTGTACAAAAACCATATCAGATCAGTGTCAAATACATGTCAACAAAAGTCAGGATCATAAAGTAGTCTCCAAAATACTGTGCAATCCAACAATCGCCGTCTTCTCATCCTCGTCTACCCAAACAGTACTGATGAGCTCTATACAGATGGTGGTGGAGGAGGGGGAAAGTGGGTGTAAAACAAACGACGTAACTGGAGCCAGTCCGCCTCCATAGCCTGCTGAGTACGAATGATAGAAGCAACCTGCTGCTCTAGTGTAAAGAGACGAGCAGCATAATCTGGAGGTAAAGGTCGAAATGGCTGCAGAGGAGAGTGCGTCTGACCATGGCATGGACACGGTGGCAGCTGAGCTCTCTCGAGCTCCTGGATGCGCTGCGTGTGTGACTCATGCTGAGCTACAAAAGACATCAAGACGTCCTCGATAGTGTGTCCCATGTGAAAAGCATGGTAGGGATCAGTAGGTGGCATACCAGAGCTTGGTGCCCAAAGAAACGGCTCTCTGGTGGGATCGAAAGGTGCCACGTGAAATGGAGCAACAACGGGTGGAACAGATGACATCTGGGGCATGAAAGGGATAGGCATCGGTACATGCCCAGCAGGATGGGCTGAAGAACCCTCTCCAGGCCTCGCTGGAGGTATAAACTGTGGAATCTGAAAAGTAAAATCAACATGTCGCGTAACAGGGATCTGAGGTGGAAAAGGCGGTACATCCTCATCAGCAGGTATCCAACCGTGCTGTGCATGCTCATCTGGTGGATCCATGCGTGCCGCGAACAGTGCATGCTCGGGCTCTAGTGGAACGGGATCAAGTGGGGGAGCAACAACAGGGTGAACAGGTGCAATGTGCTCAACGGGAGGGTCAACAGGTATAGCGACAACGGGTAAAGGATCAACAGGATCAACAATGACATGCTCGCCCTCCATCAAAGGAACATCCACGGGGAGATCATCAGCAATAGGCTCAAAAGGAATGTCAGCATGTACTGGGTCATGCTCAGGTATGGGGTCTAGAGCGGCTGCCTGCTCTGGAGCAATGGCAGGCTCGAGGTCATCAAAAGCCATCTCTAAATCAAAATCTGGGTCAACAGGATCCACTGGATCCTCCATAAACTGATCCATCGGAATAAACTCTAAGTCACGATCTGGGTCGAATCCTGGGGGAAACATAGGATCGGAATCCCCCTCATCGTCATGGTCGAAAACAAAACTGGGGATAGGGGCAACAGAAGATGCCTGATCAGGATCTGATCCATGAGAGAAGTGCTGCGCACTCTGGACGTGTGAGGGTACAGAGGCCACAGACTCAAAAGAGTCTGGGACTGGGGAGTGAGCAGGTGACTCCGCGGCGGGAGCATCTGCGATCAACAAGGGACCATCAGCAGCAGGAAGGGCCTCACCCTGAGCATCCTCCTCGAAAGGCTCCTCCTCAAACATATCGACATCATCCTCCTCGTCGTCGATAGGCAAATCATAAACAGGGTACGAAGCAAGCGGTATAGGGGCAGGGATCACTGCCAGTGGCAGATCCCCGGCCAAAGGACCATCTGCGAGCTCGCCAGCACCGTCAGGTAATGCGAAGGGCTGGAAATCGTCCTCATCTGTGCTCGTGACGTCGGACGTGTGAACCTCGTGCTCCGATGACTCAAGGTCGTCTGATACGATAGGCCTAGGGCCTGTGGTGTCTGAACCACCAGTGTCTGTAGAATCCATGTGTCTGTAACATATACACAAACATGCACAAACAGTCAATCTTATAATCAAATAATCACATAAGTCACCAAGTAAGCATTCAAATCATTTTCCTAGTCCCACTAGCCTCCCTAGTCTCACTAGCCAATTCTCCTAGTCCCACTAGCCAATTCTCCTAGTCTCACTAGCCAATTCTCCTAGTCCCACTAGCCAACTACCTCGCCCTCTCAGACCGAGCCTCGGCCTCTCAGACCGAGCCTTCAATAAGGAATAAAATGTGCTCAACATTTGTTTGTAAAAAGTTTGGATCTGGACTTAAGTGGTATGCAGTAAAAATGTTTTCGTGAGAGCCCTAGTGATCATAGTCTAGACTCGAGAAAGAATCCTAGTTCGCTATGATCAGAGCTCTGATACCAAGCTGTCACACCCTGGCTTTGCGGAAGCGTGGTTAATTATGGTGTGACTTCTTAATACCATAGCTTAATCATAACAAAGCTATATGAGTTAAAAACATGCAAGATCATCCATTAAGTTTTGAAAACCAAATACAGTACCATTGTTTTAACGGGAACATACCCTAACAACCATAACTTTGTTCAACCGACATTACAAACTTGAAACATAACATAGACATGGTTTAAGGATTGTGTCTTGTCCAGGAAAGAGACACATCCCCTAAACCCCAGATGACCTTGGAAACTAGTGCAGCGGAAAACGTTCCATACCGTGCCAGATCTCGTTAATTTCCTGAAATACATGTAAGTTGAAAAATCAACAATAATGTTGAGCGAGTTCATGTGTAAGTGAGTATGTAAAACACTTGTGAGTATAGTAATAATCGTGGTATGTAGCCAATAAGGGGACTTGTGATCACCAATGGTTTGCAAGGCCACTGATATATGTGAAGTGCAAATAGGGAGACTCAAACCTAGCAGATTTCGCCACGGCATTTGTATGTGGACAAAGTCACGCCAAGGTCCGTTTATAGTTTGGCCTGGGGCTGGGCTCGCTACACCCAGATAGATCTACCGCTCCTGTCCCTCGGTCCCGACATGAGGACTAATGGCCTCATATTGCTCCTACCCACTCACATGATCGGAATAAAACACCTCCTTACGCTAACCATACCGTATATAAAGTACTTGTAAACAAAGTAACATGTATTTCACCCCCGCAGTTAAGAAAACTGAAAACAGTTAGAGAAAAGGGGGACATGAACTCACAGTGAAGCGTCTCTACCAAGTGTCTTCAAATCAGAAAGCTGTGCGACGACCTACAAGTGCTAATTCTATTAGACGGACGGCCGTGCCTTAGCTTTATAGTTTAAGTTTTTGGGAAATAGTTAGACAACTATTTCATGTTTACATTTTTGTATATACTTGGTAGTTAATTTCCTTCCCAAGGATGGGGGATTCAATACATGTGCGTAAGTTACGTTTTAATAATCGAGTGGTAATATAATTACCGGTGTAACTTATATATTCATGTGAAAGCGTTTGTATTATTTTGGAATCGTTAACGTTTGTAAATATTATTTTTACTCCTAAAAATAATATTTATGTATTTCCACAAAATAATCATAAACAGTGTGTGAAATATATATATATATATTTATCACGTTAATTTTTGTGAAAATCCCACCTCCGTATATTTAGTAAATAAAGTCATGGCGAAATTTATATTTCGAAAACATGTCAAAAATAATTCTAACACTTGTTGTGCAAATATTTCTAAGTGTTAGGTATTTAGAAAAATTTCGCCAGAGTTTCCTCTGTAACTGGAGGTGGCCACGCTTTCAAGCGTATCATTTTCTTTTAACAAATCAATCAATCAATGTTCTCAACATTATCAAACAACCTTTCAACATTTTAACTAGTCAAAGATAGACATAATCGCAAAAATATACGGAGTTGTGGTTTGTCTAAAAATATGTAGTAAATCTCTTTACTTTTAATGGATCTTTTGTGTAAGTAATCCGATTTCGTAAAAACCTCGTTTTTAGAGAAAATCCATCTTTACAACTTCTAGTAACTTTTGACAAAATTAGTTCTTTGTCGGATCTTTTCATTTCACAAGTGTTTACACACTTGTGGTTTATAAAAATCATGTTTGTTAGTGTAAGATCCATCCTTTGTAATACGTGATTTCTTTGATGTGTGGTTCTTTGAAAATACCACTTGCAGATACGTAGATCTGCTAGTTTTAAACACTATTGTCCAAGTTAAAACATTTTTACACAAGTTCATGTCTCATGTGTGGTAGAGTTTCACCTTTAACCCTTGTATAATTTCAAAACAAGCTTATGTTAAGATCAACGATCTTACCAAACCGGGTTAAATGGTGATCCGAGCTACCACATCATAGATCGGGTCTAGATAACCATATATTTCAAATACTACAACTTTTACACTAGTTATGATCTTTTATCCAACAAGATTCAAGTTTTAGTAAACTTTAAAGATTCAAAAGATGGGTTTCCGCATTTTAACCGTTATAAATCATATTAACCACCTTAGATATGTTCAAGAGTGAGTTTTAAACATTATACCTCTAGCTCGGGGCTAGGGAAGAATCTAGGCGAAACTGAGGTGGATAAAAGCTAAGTAACGAGGTCCTTCCACTTCCGTTTGCTCCAAGACTCCTAATACGTGACCTTTAATGCGTGTGTGAGCTTGAAATGGCTTGGTGAAAGCTCGACAATGGTTGTGTGGCTGCTTGTGTTCTCGGCCGTGACTCAAGGAGAGGGGAGAGAGAGAGCTTTTGTGTAAAGAGTTGTGATGAAGTGATTAGTGGGTTAAGGTTAATACTTATAGGCAAAGCATTCATGTTTAACCAATGGTCTCTATGTTGTCTAGATATTAGACAATGTATGAATATTTTAATCAAGTGAAGGGCAAGGGGGTCACAATGTGACCGAGTTCGGCCAAAGGGGGGGGGGGTATCTAGTTCGATCTCAAGTAGGTAGTTAGGGTAACTAAGTTAAGTTAGTTAAGTGTTAAGTGTTTAACTTAGTTAGTTGTGTGTAGTATGTTACAACGGGTGTTAGGGTAATCAGGGACCCTAACTGGCTCAGAAAAAATATAGATAGTGAAAATAATAATATTTTCATGTTCCGGGTATAGTCCGGTTGTTCGGTTGGATAGTAATCCGTTAGAGCGTTAACAAAGCTTTAAAGTGTCGTTATCGTTATTTTTAGTGACACATCTTGTTTCCGACACTTTAGAAAGTGTCTAGTAGTATTTTCCCCATATTTTGGCACTTTACTAGTCAGCTAGAAGCTGGATTATTTATTAAAGTGTTGTGTTTTGTACTTAGAGTACGTTTTAGGCACATCCAATCAGTGTATCTTATTCCTAGAGACGCAGTTCCACAACCCGTGTGTCCCTACACTCACTACTAGTGTAGTAAAATATCTCAGGCTCTTATAGGCCTTGGAGGCAGTGTTTGCCTGATGCTGGCTTTATCAGCATGTTCAATAGGTTATCCGTGTATTGTGCTACTGTGCTCTTTGTGCATCATGTTTGTCACTAAGGTGCCGTATGTAAATAATGTAGTGACAGCAAGTAAGTATGATGCAAGTAGGTACATGTATTAGTATTTAAGTAGCAGTTCATCAGCTAGTTCAAGCAAGCACAGTAATTAAGCAGTAATTAATCATTAATTAAGTCGTACGGATACCTGGTTTAGTGCGGGTTGTCACAGAATAGTCGTGAATTGAAATGACTAATCTAACCACCTTGTGAATGATGATAGTTTGTCGCCTAACGAGCTAGGTGGAGGCTTGGGAAAGAAGCGGTCAAACGAATCAAGCACGAGAAGAAAAGCATATTCGGATGCGAGGTAAGTGGAGCTTACGCCCCTTTACATTGCTTGTAAAATTACTTAATTTCAAGTATTGCATATGAATGCTACTAAGTGTTGGTATACAATGTTCCGACACGATTCAATGAGAGTCGGAACAAGGGAAAATGGTAAGAAATCATGAATCATGGTAAAAGGAGTAAAAAGGTAAATTAGTCATGTAATGACGAACAAATAAAAACGGTTTTAAGTAAAATAAGTTAAAGGAAAACCGGGTTAGGTTTAAAGGGATGAAATGGTAACTAAGTACCATCTCATATGGATAAATGGCAAATTAGACTAAATGGGTCAAATGGTGTTGTTAGCACCATTTGACAATTACATTTGACAATCGCTTGTTGAGTTTTGTAATCACAGGAAATAACATAAGTATGTGTTGCTTAAACTAGAAAGCTTTAAAGCAAAATTTATGTAAATGGGTCAATACCTTGACCCGATCCAGGTACGTTTAAATAAGCTTTTGGTTAAACATACAATTTTTGGTCAAATATTTAGCGAAAGTCCTTCGTCGTATAGTGATTCATATTCGTGGGTCAAATGCTCAAAAACGGTCATTTGCGTAAAATGATCAACCAATGGGTAAATTTGGGAAAAAGGGATTCATTATGTTAAATCCGCCACAAAATAGTTGTGGTGGAATATTTGTAGTTAATTAGACATGGACTTTTGTGGCGTCAAAAGAAAAGCACAAGTTCTAGACTAAAATGCGTAAATACCTCAAACGGGTCAAAATAAGCATATGGGTGAAATGGATTAAAGAAGGTATATAATTCTATAATCGGAACCTAATATGTTAGACATTATTGAATTTAATAGGTTTGTGAGAAATAAGGGTCGAACAAACTTGTATGTTTGATAAAATCACAAACGGGTCAAATTTTGGTAAAAGAGTATTAAGCCGAAGACTTAAAAGTCTTAAATTTTATCAAGCCGGATATCGGATTTTAACACTATATGATGGAGAATCAAATTTTAAACATGCAGGAAGAAACGGTAAGTCAAAGGGATAAGCGGTTTGAAAGATACGAAAGATTTCGTGTCAAATTACGGCAAAATGGAAAAGTTGCATACAGGGCCCACCGTAACTTACGGTGCCACCGTAAGTTACGGTGGAGCTGATATGGTTACGGTGGTAACCTACTGTTGTACGGTAGAAGAGTATGAACTCAGGGGCCACCGTAACTTACGGTGCCACCGTAAGTTACGGTGGAGATTATTTTCAAGTCCTTGTTTTTCTTTTGAACATCAATTGTTTCCCGTACTCGTTTGGACATGATTTAAACCCCGTAAGACTAAAGCATTTCATGTTTATGAAATGTAGGTACACTTTGGGATGCCGGAAGACGATCAAGCTCAACGAAGAACCGAACACACTATAGATACACGCTTCCGCACTTTGCTATGTTGTAAATTTTAAACAACGAATTCAACCACGTGATGTAGAATAACTTATGATTTGTAAAAGTTTTAGTAAACCCGTATTTCCGATGTATATGTAATTGTAATTACATGATTGTTTTCGTAAAAGATTCATTAAACCTTAAATTAACTTAACGGGTGTTACACCCATTTGCCTTGAAAAGAACTCCATGACCAGGTGTCCCTTTGAGGTATCTAATAATTCTCCACATGGCTTCCATATGGGTAATTTGAGGCTGGTGCATAAATTGGCTCACAACTCCCACTGCGTAGGCAATGTCAGGCCGGGTATGTGAGAGATAGATTAGTTTCCCTACTATTCGTTGATATTCTCCCTTGTCAGCTAGCTTAGCATTTTCCTCCATATAGAGCTTCTGGTTCACCATCATAGGAGTATCCACGGGTTTGCAGTCGATCATCCCTGTTTCTGCCAGCAAGTCAAGTACGTACCGTTTTTGGCAGATAAAAATCCCTTGTCTTGACCTCATGACTTCGATTCCAAGAAAGTATTTAAGCCTCCCCAGATCTTTCATTTCGAATTCTTTGAATAGGTTTGTTTTTAACCCTGTCAGCTCTTCTTCATCATCACCTGTGATTATCATATCATCAACGTAAATAATTAAGCATGTTACAAGCCCATTCCTCCGCTTAAGGAACAGAGTATGATCTGAGTTACTCTGTTTGAAACCATATTTCTTCATGGCCAATGTGAATATGCCAAACCAGGCACGGGGAGACTGCTTTAATCCGTATAAGGATTTCTTTAAGCGACACACTTCTTTAGAATTAGAATCTTTCATCAATCCAGGTGGGACTTCCATATAGACTTCTTCCTTGAGTTCTCCATGTAAGAAGGCATTTTTTACGTCAAACTGAAGGAGAGGCCAATCTTTATTTGCAGCTATAGAGAATAGAACCCTGATTGTGTCGATTTTGGCAACAGGGGAGAAGGTCTCGGAATAGTCAATTCCGTATGTTTGAGTGTACCCCTTTGCTAGCAGTCGGGCTTTGTATCTCTCAATTGTTCCATCCGGCTTGTATTTTATACTGAAGACCCAACGACAACCTACTGGTTTTTTTCTAGGTGGGAGGGTGCATTTTTCCCAGGTGTTGTTTTTATTTAGTGCATCCATTTCCATTGCTTCTCTCCATTCCTTAGACTCAAGAGCTTATTCAACTGTAGTTGGTATTTCTTCAGAACATAGGGATGTGGCAAAAGCTTTGGCTTCCGGTGATAAGTTTCCGGCTGCCACGTTTGCCATTGGATATCGAGAACTTCGAGCTACCTTCTCAAGAGAGTATCTTTTTGGAGGAACTCCTCTGTTGGATCTTGGAGGAAGGACATATCTATCTTGTTCAACCTGCGATGGTTCTTGTTCTGCCTCATGGTTAGGTAAGTCATGATTTTCGTCATGCTCATGATTTTCAACGTTAGTGATATTTCTTCAGAAAAAGAATCAACATACTCTTGAGTTTGAGACTCACTTACCTCTGACGCCAGGTTGGGAAGATCATTGTTAGTGGTACTTTCTTCAGGGCTAGTGGATTGAGACTGGGTTTGGGCTTCATGATTAACTTCTTCTTCTGAGGATGGCATCCATTGTATCCAACACAATGCGTCATCAGTTGTTTTTTCCCCCTGACCAGTGTGTTGGGTAGTGTAGAAGTATTCGGTTTCAAGGAAGTCACAATTCATCGTGGTATACATATGACGTGTGTGTGGATTGTAACACCGATAACCGTGTTGATTGACCCCATAACCGACAAACACACATTTCTCAGCGCAAGCGTCAATTTTGGACTGGTCCGTTTTCGGTAGGTGAACAAAAACAGAACATCCGAAAACACGAGGTTCAAGGGTAAGGTTTGATGGGGGTTTGTGGAATTTAGAGAGGGCTTGAAGAGGGGTTTTTAAGTCAAGAGCTCTTGTTGGAAGACGGTTCATAAGATAGGTTGCGGTGACGAGAGCTTCGGGCCAAAAAGACTTTGGAACTTGAGATTCAATCATGAGTGCACGAGTTATTTCTAAAAGAAAGCGATTTTTCCTTTCAGATACCCCGTTCTGTTCGGGGGTGTGAGCACATGATGTTTGATGAATTATTCCCTTTTCTTGACAAAACTGTTTCATGGGAGTGTTAACGAATTCCCCCCCATTATCAGTCCTAAGTATTTGGATATCACTCTTGAATTGGGTCTTAACCATGGCACAGAAAAACGTGAATTTTGAAAAAACTTCGGATTTATTTTTCAAGAGATAAATCCAAGTCATGCGGGTGCAGTCATCAATGAATGTTACGAAATAACGGAAATTTTGCCCCCCCACAACCTTTGCTGGTCCCCATACGTCTGAATGAATTAATAAAAAAGGAGAATCAACCTTAGTATCATTTGATTTGAAAGTGTGCCTATGACTCTTTGCCAAAAAACATGTCTCACAGTTCAAGGCTTTATTTATTGGAAATAATTTTGGAAATAACCGATGTAAGTAACCATTGGATGAGTGTCCTAGTCTTCGGTGCCATAACCAAGCTTCCCTATCTGTAGATCCATGAGCTAGCATTACAGTACCTTGTCGGGTTACTTCATCCACATAGTATAGCCCTTGCCGTTCAGTACCACGCCCAATGATCTTTCCCGTCCTGATGTCCTGTAAGATACAAAAGGTAGGATGCATTAGCACGACACAATTTAGTTCCTTTGTAACGTGGCTGATTGATAGTAATTTATGAGACAAGGATGGAACATAGAGGCAGTTTGACAGTTTCATGTTTTCAGAAATTTGAATAGTCCCTCCTCCTTCTACTTGAAGGACTTCTCCATTCGCGGTATGAATTCTGGATTTTTGTGGTTTTGACATTGAGCACATGTCAGATTTTTCATAGGTCATTGTATCAGTGGCACCACAATCAAAAATCCAAGAGTCTTCATTTTTTTTTTATTTTTCGTTGCCATGTTAACTTTTCCAAAAAGGTGTTTTGACCCCCTTTTTGAAATGTGAGGGGTGTTTTCTGTAATTTCAGAAACTTGGAACCCATTTAAAAGCTCAAGGGTTTTTGGGCTAAAAAATCTAGGGTTTAAAACAGTCATTTCAGAATTTCTTGGTTTAAAAAAAGAGTGTTGGGTAAGTGGAGGGTTTGAGATGTAATTCTCAAACCCTATACCTGTCTCCTCCACTGATTATTCATCTCCCATCGCCGCTAAATTGCAACTGCCCCCAACACCTCCTTTTCCGGCTCCCTCCTGACTTCCGATGGGTTTGTGATGTTCACCGCCGCTACTGCCGCTGCTGGTGGTCCCTTGATTGCCCACGGTAGCCGCGGCTTTACCTTTCTTATGTCCATCGGACCACCAGTCCGGGTAACCCACGATCCTGAAGCACTGGTCTTTCGTGTGTTTGGCCATGCCACAGTGTTCACATCTCAGTTTGCTCTTATCGATCCGGGATGATGACGGCTTCTGGTCTGACCGGCGGCTTCTAGAAACGAGCCCTAACCCATCGGAGTCTCCGAGTGAGTTCAGACCCGATCCCACCCCTTGATGAGGGTTCCCAAAGATGCTTTGGTGTGCCGTTTCCTTTCGGACAGCCGCATAAGCGGCGTCGGCATATGGCAACGGATCCCACCGGAGGATTTCCCTTTTAAGAGAATCGTATTTTCGATCAAGTGCATTTAGAAATTGGAACAATTTGTATTCTGACCTGACTTTATTGTACGTGGCGATATCGGCCGGGCACGTCATCGGGTTCGGATCTCTTCGTTCAATCTCTCCCCAGATACCTTGCATCACGATCCAGAATTCCTCTAACGGTACGCCATTCTGTTTAAACTTGTTTGCCTTAACATGGAGATCGAAGGTTTGAAGTTTGTCTTTGCCACTGCTATATGTAATCGTAAGGGCATCCCAGAGCGTCTTTGCTGTCGGGAATTCCGTAAGATTACTGGCAAGGCTTGGCTCGATATTTTGGATAAGCCAGGAAAAAACAATTAAGTCATCTTGTTCCCACTGTTCATCGATGGGTTCTGGTGGATTTTGGGTGAGATGATTTAAAAGTGCTTTCGATTTCCCCCCTATGGCAACTCGGATCATCCGAGCCCATAGAGGGTAATTTTGGCTTGTGAGGCTGAGACTGATTTTTAGGCTATCAGAGGGATTCGGTTTTGGGTTTGAGTTTGGACTCCATTTTTTAGGAGATTGGCTATTTGGATGGCTAGGCTATTGGTATCGCTCGTGGTATTTTCGTTTAACATTTTTTTCTGGTTCTGGTAAATGATGAGCACAGAGGTTTTTCGGATCAAGCACTCTGCTCTGATACCATGTTAAACATGATAATCAGGAGAGGAGAGGATATTGAACACTGTTTTTGTATTATTTCTTGTATATTTTTACATCACTGTGTACATGGTTAAATAGCCTATACAATAACTAAATACGGAAAGGACATTGAATGAGGAGAGCTGTCAATTAGCAGGAATATATGGCTGGACATTAGCTGTAACCAGATCTTGAGTGAAGAGTCAATGGACCAAATTAGGAAATGATGTAAACTGATCCTAATCACATATTTCAACAGAAGGCTTGTAGGTGGGGAAGTGCAACCAAATCCAAGAGAATGGTGGCCCATGTGAATAATATATTACCGGCAAGTGCCAAGTACTCAAGAGACAAACGCTTTGGGGGAAAAGGCCAAAAGTCAATATCGACTATTAAAGCCTTAATAATATATTATCTTACGTAATCCATAAAAATAGATTTATTATTTTATTGTAATAAATTAGTATATCTCTTAAGAAATAAGAACCTTCGTACTGCCGTTCAAAAAAAAAAAGAACCTTCGTACTACTCGACTGGCTAATGTGAATGCTTTTTCATATTGCTCGAAAGTCGAAACACGACCAAACATGTGGTTTTTAGACCCTAAATAACATGAAAGTGTGCATTATACTTTAAGACAGAAATTTCTTCAAAGAAGATTCAATCGTCTTTGAAAGTTTGATAGAAGAAAATTGCAATATATCACTATCATATATGGATATTTTATTTTCAAAATGGTAACTGTAATTTGAATTTTGCTCGAAGCTAAGTAAAAATAAATAAATAAATAAACATCTTTACTAAAATACAACTAGAAATTAGTAACGTGTTTGAATAAATAGATCAAAATTGTAATTTGAGATTAGACCACACGGTGTTGTCAGTCTACGCCCACAAAACCATCCCGTGCCCCGCGTTGTGAATGGCGTTGTGTTTGGGATAGGGGTGTTCATGAGCCGATCCGATCGAGGTTCTGCTCGTGCTCGGATTGAATTACAACAAATCCGATCCGATCGGATCGAATTTGCAGAACCGAGCACAAAAGTGATGCTCATGCTCGGATTGAATTTGAATCGAGCGGATCGTTTTCGCTCGGTTTTTCTCAGCACCGAAATTAAAACATGTGTAGCAAAACAAAAAAAAACTGAAATCAAGACTATTATAAGGCTGTGTTCAACAAAAACAAATCCTAACTTAATTAAACAAAATTCAACTTTAAATCAACATATACAACCTATAAACACAAGCATTAAACAAAAAAATTAAGTTCTACACATTACATAACAACTTTATGGGTTGTTAATAAAAATAATTCGAGCGAAACCAAGCGATCGACGAGCGAGCGGACCTTTGCTCATGCTTGGATTGAATTTGAATCGAACCGATCCGAGCGGCTCATTTACAAACTGAGCGGGAATCGAACGAGCATTTTTCGGGCATTTTTTGAGCGATCGTCAAGCAGTTTGGACAGCCCTAGTTTGGGGCTTGAGGATTTCCACCGGTGTGGGGGCAAATATGTGGGTGAGGTGGAGGCTCTTGATTGGTGGGTGTGGTTTAAGTTTGTTTTGACTGGTTGATATTTATTTTCTTTTTAAATTTTTTACTCTTCCACGCCACTTTCCCACCCATGCTTTTTTCTCCACCCCACCATGCTAACGTGTTAGCCACATGTTACTCCACGTCCTTCCTTCAAGCGCTTCCACACCGTGTGTTCTTACAACAGAAGCATCTGTATAATTATGGCTGATTTTGATGATAATCCTTAACCATACACAATACAAATGTCCAAAATTTTCCATAATGCATCATTTGGCAACAAAAATAAAGGCACAAATACATCAAAACTCCCATACTTTGGCCATCTTATTCAACAATATAAACCAAACAAAGTAACAAACCTACCATTATCTCTTTAACTACACAAAATAAAAAGACAATCCGGAAACATTAACAAGAAAACACCAGTATAAAGATTGGCGTTTTCATGAAGAATCTGTTAGCTACATTAGCTCTTATTCGGTTGACCCATTTACAAGCGTCGCGCCAACCCGGTAAAACACTTTACTATTCATCCTCCCTTTTTGTTGTTGTGCTAAAAGTTTTGATAATTACAGGTATAACAATATTAAGGGGGGACAAATAATTTTACTTTTTTTTATAAATAATTTTAATTTGTTTTATTTAAACGAGTCGATTAGTTTCGAGGTGTGATGGTTGTTTGAATTGTTGTTTGGCTTGGTGATGTGACCAATACGCGTGTGCGGCTAAGACCCTGTCTAGGAGTTGTTGTGGCACCGGCTCACCTCTTCTTTGTTGTGGCGATATTCTTGCAGTGTGAACTAGAGTTTTCCACTTGTCCTGCATCATGGACCGATCAAAACGAGCCACATGTCATAATGGATGAATCAAAACAGGTGACCACTTACCTTCAAATCGACATAAGTGCGGTGCTTTGCATTATCAAAGGCTCGTAGTTTGACGTCACGCCATCTAAAACATCAAAAGACCGTTCAAATAAAAACCGTTAATTTTTTTAAATTAAAAAAAAAAAACTATTAAAAGAAGCACACCTTCCGGTTCCAAGCTTCTCAACAGCTTGAACCAAAGCTTCCACTTCCGAAACTGAAAAAGGTCGACGAATTCTTCTTTGTGCCACCTCAGACCGCTTGCATTTCCTCAGTGGAACCGCAGCCAGTGCCCTAGAGTTCATAGCCGGAACCATGACCAAAGCCCTTGCGTCCGAACCACTTTTGTGATCCATAGACAGATCAGGTGGTGACGGTGCTGAGTCATGCTCACTTTCAACTGAACCGCCAAAATTTGCCATGGGTGTATCCGGTGAGGCGTGAGATACTTCTGGTTGAACCACCAACTTGTTACCTACATTTGGTGCCGGTGTATACCTAATACCATATAAAAAAAATACCATATACAAGTTTTAATGCATGCTCCTAGGTGTGATACAAGTGTTTCGTGTAACTTAATGAACCGATTGATTCAAGTTTTTTTTATCTGTAACGGGTCAAACATTGATAAAAAAAGTGTTTTTACATGCACAATCCTCTTAACTCATCATATTTTATGTAATCTTACTTGACACACTAACTACTTAATAAAAGGGAAAGAAATAATCTGGGTCAACCCAACCTGATTTGACCCGCAGAATAATGACCATTTTGACCTGGACCCGTCGAGTTGTTTACCCAATTTGCTTGACCAGCCCATTTTCCACCATAAACTATATGTAAAAAAATGTGGACCAAAAGTAATTTTGGTCAACACGCCCCATTTTGACCCGCACAACAATACTTAATTTGACGGGAGCCCGTTTTGGGCCGCTCATTTTGCCACCTCTAACTGCGGCCAAGAACATTTACCTTATTAAGGGCTTAGGCATGTCGGGAGTGAGTTGAACAGAGTGGTCTTTAGGGCATAAAGACGACTGATTTTGCGAATGGTTAGGTTCCAAGGTGAAACCTAATGCATCCAACTTGTTATGTAAGCCGGTTTGTAGCAATGTTTTGTCATCATCTCTGATTTTTTTCCCTTGAAGCAACACACCAACATGTAGATCACCACTAAGTAATGAAGTCACAGCCTCCATAACAGTCCTCTGTCAACAAAAAATTAGTCAACATAAGTCAACCCATGACTAGATACCGATACTTTAACTAAATAGCGTTTAACAAAAAATTAGTCAACATAAGTCAACACATCTAAGTAAAAGGAATTAATGTAGTACCTTCAGTGAACCAATGGTTGCGGTTTTTGGTAACTCAAAGAAAAGCTCGGGTACCCGAAACGATTTGATCTTCAGTTTCACTGAGTAAAAGTAAAAATGTCTTTCATATAAGAACTTTGACTAGATACCAATAATTTAACTAAACGACGTTTATTCGTTTAATTACCATGTGAATCCCGAGGCTGAAAAGCTGGATTTTGCTTTGATAGTAATCCCAACGTCTTCATACCTGGCGATCACAAGCATGAAGAACACATAAGGAGTGTTTGGATATGTGTTTTTCAAACTGTTTATACAAGTCACAACAATCAGATAATCAGTTTGTAAAAATGTGACAAACCTCCTTCAGGTTTGACACCCAAATTGAATCCATTCTCGATTGGATCCTTTCGAGGCGGGCTAGGTTTATCTTCACTATCAACCACATCATCAGAATTCGAAAAATTGTCTAGTTCATAAAGTCGTCGTTTTTTAAAAGGGTAATCCTTCAACGATCTTTGTCGTTTGAAGCAACTTTTCTTGTTACTATAAACATCTGCAAAACAACATGTTTACATAATTCACAATTTAATAAAATCTATAAATTAAAAATCCAAAAATGAGCACAAAATTAAAAGTTCAAAACCACTCACCATCGTCACAATTCACATCGTCGTTCAATTTTGGGCCGGCTTTCCAGTATTTAGATGCCAAGAACCGTCTGATCCGTCGATCTCCAATACGTGGTGGTTGCTTAAAGTTTTTATTAGGATCCGGAGCGACCCCACAAAATTTTTCATCATCATCGTCATCATTATTTCTAACTAAATTTACATTATCTTTGCAAAATGGAAACTTGACATTATTATTGTTATTATCTATATTATGAACTACCGGAGGCTTTGGCTTTGGTGCCTCGTTTGTTATCGGTTTACTATTCCTTTCGTCTGCTTTGACGGTAAACGGTACTTTGACTTTGTCAACCTTTGATTTCTCTGAGCAATCGGAAACGGTAATACCTGATGAAGGCCCTGAATTAGAATCTTGAATAGCAGGTGCTTGTGAGATTATTTCGGACACAAAAAAACTCCTATTGCAGCTTCCTTGATCACAAATATTATTAACATGTGAAGGGTCGTTTTCGACATTTGGTTGTTCAATCTTAATCGTCGAATCTTTAACGGATTCGGTTTCTTTTTCACCACCTTCCTGTAATAACTTTCCGGCTACAGTAGCCAGTAAATCAAATGCACACATTTGCTTGTTATTGTTATTGTTGTTACTGATAATGTTACTGTCTTCGGTTTTCTTCCAAGATGGAACCCTCCTCTGTAAAAAAAATAAAAATAAAAAACAAATATAAGCCAAAATTATGAAGATAAGTGAAAATTAAAATGTGATGATGTGTTTACCGTGGCTGATCTGGCAGCCCGGGGCGTTGGAGGCACTTGATACCCGTTAAATCCATATTCTAACCGCTTTTGCAACACCATATCTTAGTGATCATATCAAGAAGCCTACTTAAACATCATGGTCATTGTTCTTATGAATCTTTAAACACAATAAACACCTGAAAATCGAGTGTAACATCTCAGGCAGATTATGTGAGACAATTTGGAAGCAGAAGAATTCATCGAATTATACGAGTTGTATTGATACTAACTTTGATCAATCAAATGACATGTTTTGCCTCATATAAATAAAAAAAGATTATTGAACCAAAAAGGAACCTAAACAATCATCAAACAGAACACATAGATCACAACACAATTCTGCATTCACAAAATCAGATCTTGAAAGCAATAAAACACATAATTTCTATCCATAAAAATCTCTTCAAAATCCAAAAACAGGTTTTCACAAAAAAAAAAAAAAAAAAAAAAAAAAAAAAAAACTGAGCTTGCAGAAGACAAAGGTCTCCATGAAATTCAAAACCCTCACAAAACCCTTCAGGAAAAATAAATAAAAAAGAAAAGAAAACTCACAGAGGCATTTATACAAACACATAGACGACACTTTTACAATACATATAAATCACCTGAAAACTCAATAATTACTACCCAAATTCACAAAAACAAATATAAACCAAAATCACAAACACATTCACATTCATCCAATGACTCCAAATCAAAACCGATTATTCGATACATTCGATTCAACTAACATCTCCCCACCTCTAAAAAGATTTCGTCAACAATTCACCAAACATTTCCTTCAAAAACCGCTTCACAACAATCGCAAAATCACCCAACAACAATTCACAAACCAAAACCCGAATCCATTATCTTTAATTCCTTGTCTGTCTAATCCATCCTGACAAAATGCTCGGTAAACCACCGATGAAAATATGAAATAACAAAGAACAATACCAACAAAATGAAAAACCCCAAGGATGGGTTGCTTAAACCCACCAGCAGTTTATACTCATTGACCCTTGTTACCGAATGGATCGGTAAAAGGCTCCAAGTGGTTCCCAACTTACACACACCCTATAAGACCGGTTCTACGTACCACACAACCCTCCGACAGAGTGCTGGATTGGTCCACGTGGCAGCTTGTGGGGAATCCTACGGTTGTGAGTGCGTTTGTGGGATCGAGAAAACCGTTGGCTCACAGATTGTGTAGGGGTGGTTTGGTAATTTTGCATGGTTTTTGTTTACCTTTGGAGAAGTTGTACTAATTTTAGAAAGTAAACTGTTCAACTAATGTTGACCCAATTTGCTTAAATTTATGACCTTTTTATTCTATGGATGTCCTGTTTTCAATTTGGAATTTGAATTGTCATTTATTTTATTTAGTTTAAATTAATTTTTATTTTATTTAATTAACCCTATATAGAATTTTTGTTTTTACATTAGTATTAGTATGATATTTAGCATGTACAACTAGTTACCTAAATCATGTGTTGTGTTTCATTCTTTTTAAGTTTCTATGGTTGAAAAGTAGAGCGAAGTTAAGTGATTTGTTTTGGTTAGAATGGTGTAGTTCACCTTTATATTTTTCAATTGAAATGTTTTGTATTTTTTTTGTCAAGCGTCTTACTGGTTTTAATTTGATGATGATATGGCTGTTTTGTATAAAAATACACGAGACGATAGTCTATTAGCCAAATTTTATATGATCGCCATATAGATTTTATATATTTTTATTCAAAAACCAATTTTAATTTGCATATATATGCTTATTAAATTGTAAATGCCTTTTAAAATAAAAACTTGAATTGTATATAGCTTTTAAAATACAAAAGGCATACCGCGTACATAAAAAAGTAACTACAATTACCACGTTGATGTCCCTTAGACCATGTGTAGTGGGACGTTTTTTTTAAAAAATATTCAAAAAAAACACCCAAAAACGCCTCCCCTCCCATTACATAGGGCGTTATTTTGGAACTTTTTTGAAAAAATTGTACTCTGGCGTTTTATTTACAACGCTCAAACAACTTTTGAATAATGCCCATCTTTGAAAAAATTGGACTCTAGCCAATCACTTTTTTGACATACTTTTGTATGTGGCCAATTGGGAAGGAGTATAGTGGTCCAAGTGGGCTGACATCATGTCTGACCAAAAGCTTTTTAAAAAAGTTTTTTTTTTTTATTGATTGGAATGGGCATTATTGGAATAATGCCCCACTACACCACTTTATGCTATAATGCCCCATGCTGACTGGGTTGCCACGTGTCGGATAATGCCCCATGGTGGGGGCATTATAACAAGTTACCACTACACATGGTCTTAGGGACTTTCAATTTAACTAGTTGATTTTTCGCCCGCGCGTTGCGGCGGGGACCCAATGTCTGCAAAATGCGTGCTGGCAACGGCAAGCAGATACCGAATATCAAAATATAGATAAAAATGTCATAGTAACGATAGTCACTCTGTCCTAAAAAACGATTTTAAATAATCTAATATATAATAGTAGGACCCACACGTCCTACACGTTGGAAATTCGGTTGTTTTCAGTTCAGTTATTACGGTACTAACATGTTAAAATATGGATAAGCTCGGTACCAGTAACGGCATCAAAAGTGGGTACCGGTACCGAATATACCCGGTACAGTATGGTTCGGTACCGATATCGGTATTTGAGGGTAAAAACCGGTAAATACCAGTACCTACCGGACCTGTATCAAACCGGTACCGAAAATGTCAAAAGTCGGTACAAAATCAGTATCGAAAATGTACCCAGTTTGGTGAATTCGGTACCGGTACCATTTACTTATCCTTAGGTGATGTTACCATTTACTATTCATTAGGTTCTAATTTTAATATATAGGTAATTAAGCATAATGCAAAACGTAATTCCCAAGTTAAATACAACATAAGAATCATTAATGCTTAATTAAAAACTATAATTAAGCAACAAGTTTAGGCAATGGTCGGTTGTACCCTAGCCTTTGGGGGTTTTTCAAAATAAAATGGATTGTGTGATTCTACTTCACACACGTGTCCACATATCTATCAATACACCTTATTTATAAAATTTTGTTGCATTATTAGTTGTAATTTTAGCAAAACTGGTTATACCCACTTGATTTTTTTTTCTCTTTAAAATTTATTTTGTCTTTAATTATTATTTTACTTTTAACCCAAATACTTTAATAATTTTACAACTTAATCACAACATCATTGGTTGTAACATGTGCTTAAGTGGTTGTACCTTAGTCAAATATAGGTTGTAAGTTATGCTTAAGTGGTTGTACCTTAATCAAATAATAATGGTTTCATTACCTTACCAAATTGAATATGTTTTGTATGCATGTATGGTTGTAAATTGTGCTTAAGTGGTTGTACCCTAATCAAATAATGGTTTCATTATCTTACCATATTCAATCGGTTTGATCAATTCAAAGTTGTGTTGTTTTATTTGTAAATTACTATTATTTATAATAATCTAATTAATTTAGCCAAAATCTTGTATAAATATAATTTGCAACATATTGATGCAATGGTTGTTGTAATGTATGCATTATGGTTTGTATAGTGGTAATGATATATATTAGGGTAAATTACATTTTTCGTCCTTTATGTTTGTACCTGTTTGCAACGGATAGCCTTTAACTTTAATAATTACAGTCACAGTCCTTTATTTACAAAACCCGTTACACTCTACGTCCTTTAGTACTAACCAGGTTAAATTTTTTAGTATTCACTTAAGGGTAATTTGGTCAATTCATGTTTTTATTTAAATCTATTATATATAATAAATGAAAGTTATTTGGCCCACGTGTCACTTGATTAGGGCATCCTCAGTTCTCTTTTCCCGCCCAACAGTGCCATCCCCTTTTCCTTATATAACCTCTCTTCTCACTTCTGATCTTTCTTTACAAACGCCTAGGGTTCTTTCTCTCTCTATATTCAGGCGATTCAAATTCAAATTTCACAAACCTTAATCTTCTTCCAGACGCCACCATAAAATCATCTTTTGTTCATCGATTACTTCATCAAAAGGTTTGTTCTTCTTTTTTTTTAGTTGAAATAGTTTCATGATTTCCTGTTATTTATACTAATCCTTTGTGTTTTGTGTCTTTTCATGTAACCATTGTTAGGGTTTCGTTCGAGAGTTAGATCAAGAGATGTGTCGCCGGCTAATGGTTCTCCATAATTGTAACACCCCGAAAATGGGTTTGGTAATTAACCCATGTTAATACTAAAAGACGGGTAAAATACCGTTAGTGGTAAAAGTAACCCGGTGAATATTAGGATTTCAATTAAATAAACCTAATATTAAATAAAAGTAGAATAAAGGCTTTTGAGGAAATAAAGTTTATAGAAGGCCCGACCTAACGGGACCTAAAATAAACCTAGTCATAAATATTCCCGAACCCGCTAAGTTAACTAGGAATATTGAACCTAGTTAATAAGTGGGAATATTATTGAAAATAATTAGGTTGTGACCTAATTAATAACTAACCAAACACGAGGGACCAAAGCCGGATAACTTGAAAAGGGAATTATAAACTTAAAAATAAAACACAAACACACACACAAGAGCTAACCCTAAACTCAACAAATTCTTCAAATTGGAGGATCAATTGAAGGCCAATCTCGGATTTGAATACATAGAAACGGTCACCAAGTCAAGGGGATCGTAAGGTATGTCGAATTTCTAACAATCTTGAAGTTGTAAAAATTGGATAATCATCCTAGTCGTGAATTAAGCATGGATTAGAGAAGCTATGGCTAGATTAGTGATGTATATTTGCTTAGGAACAAAACCCTAAGTGAAAATCATACATAACATGCTATGGATTGAATGATTGAATGATTTACCACACTAGGTTAAGTGGGTTTTAATCATATGATGAATTTGATGATATGATTGTCATTAGGATCATCATGCATGTTAGTAATTAGGAAATACTTAAACAATTTGCAAGTTTGAGTATTTGATCATAAGTGATAGTGGTGAATTTTGATGTTAATCTTGGTAAAAATAACTAGTTATGAACTAGTTGTAAATGTGTAAAAATGTATGCACATTAGGTGTTTGTTAAAATGCCTAAGTGAAAACTAAAGTGTTGAAATTAGAGCGAAAACGCGCATTTGAATGATATGGCGATTACGCGTAATATGAAGTGAAAAGGGTTCTAAATATAATGTTGATTTAGACTTAATGTTGTGAACCTTGTGATTTAAAGTGGTTAACTTTAATAAGCTAAGTTAACTAATCATGAAGTCGAATAGTAGTTTCGGCGTACGAAATAAGTGAGATGGAATAGTCGTGAATAATTATGACTAATCTAACCATCTTACAATTTGCAATGATAGTTTAACGATTAACAAGCTAGGTGAAAGCTTGGGAACAAAGCGGGTCAAACAAATCAAGAATGAAGGAAAAAGAGCATAACCGAATGCAAGGTAAGCGACGCTTACATCCTTTTTGTAGAATATGCATTATTTTGTAAATTACCAATGCGATTAGTGTAATACCCGAATCAAGGGTTCCGACGTTATTAACATGAGTCGGAACAAACAAAAATGATAAAAACCATGTATTATGGTGAAAAGAGGCGAAACGGTAATTTAGTCATGTGATGACTAATAACTAAGAAGTTTTCGTTAAGATTATTTTAAATGCAACTAATAACGAGAAAATGAGTAAAAATGGAAATTTAGTCAAGTATTGGCTAAAGTAAATTAGAGTTCAAAAGGGACACCTGTGGCGTAAGCCGAATGGGTAAAAACATAAGAAAGGAGTTTAAGAGAAAAAGGTGTCTAGTAGCAAAAATCCGAAATGGGTCGAATGAACAAATTGGCAATTAATAACCATGTTTTGCTACTTATGAAAATGCCTAGTCTTATAGGCCAAACGGGTCAAATGGTGTGATAACACCATTTGACAATATCGACTAATATGGTTGCCAAGTCTTATGCTAACAGGACCGATTAGCGATTCGGATACTTCCGTCGCCATAGAAAATGTGATAATAAAAGCGAGGTATAAATCGGGTCTATTTGTTGATCCGAGCCAGGTACGCATATTTATGTTGTAGTTAAAAGTGATATCTTGGTCGAATAATTGGTGAGAGTCCTTCATTGTAAAAGAAGGACCAAAATCGACCAAAACGCCCTTGTAGGCTAAATCGAACAAACAACCCTTAGAGGTTGTTTGGAAACGAGTCGTATGATTAAACAAAAGCTTAGAATAAGTGTAGATGTTGATAGATGTAATACGTTAGCCAAATAGCTCTATTTGAGTCTTACCGTAAAATAACAATCCGAAGGGTAAAACTCGGAACATATAGACATACACATTGAAATCCAACACACAAAGAGTTGTAGTTGAATATTACTTGATAAGAAATGTAGGAATAAGATGCTAGAAAGGAATGAAAGCGATTTCAAGCTTTAAAGTGCTTAAATAAATAAGCATACGAGCATAAACGGGTTTAAATGGTGTAATAAACCTATGATTAGAACCTAATATAGTAGGTAACATTAATTTGAAGAAGTGTAGGTGATGTAGGAATCAAACAAATATGTTCGTTTGATAAAATGCACAAACGGGTCAAAATTTGGAAATAGGGCGATAAGCCGAAGACTTAAAAGTCTGAAATTTTGTTAAACCAGATGTTAGATTTTAACTCCATATGATGGAGAATCAAATTACAAACACGTAGGAAGAAACGGGAGGTTAAACGGGTAAACGGTTCAAAAGTTACGCGCGTTTTAGTGCGTACGAATGACGAAACGGAACTGCAGAAAACTGCAAAATGGGCTAGGCGTCGACGACGCGGGAAGTGAAATCGTCGACGCCGCTTGGAAAACATGTTTTTCTGTTGACGCCAGTTTCCTCTGGTTGACGCGGGAAGTGGAGTCGTTGACGTCACCTAACTCGGAAAAATGCTATTTTTGTCATTTTTAACCCCTGTACTTGTTTGAACTTATATTTGACTATCAAAACTAACTTTTAAGTTGGTTTTGATTATAGGTGATTGCCAAGAGTGCCCGGATGAAGATCAAGCTCGAAGAGGAACCGAACACGCTCAAAACACAAGCTTCCGCACATGATTATATCGCCATTTTTAAATGGCGAAGTTGTTCACATTAAACTATTCGGATAACTTTTGTAAAATTTTTAGATTACTCGTATTTTCTAAGGATACTTAATAGTAATTACATGGTTGTTATCGATATTTATACGATAACCTTCAAATTAATAACTAGGGTGTTACAAGTTGGTAATCAGAGCCCAAGGTTAAAGGGTAAAGTGTTCGGTTCGAGGCTTGATCGCAAATCCGGTAAGTACAAGTACGTTAATAGTTAGTATGCTAAAGTGTTGTAAACAACACATAGGGCTATCGTGTGGTATATGTTACCCCAAATTAAATGATTGATATGGTTGACGAAAATACGCGCGTTGACGCGTATAGTAGAAAAAGCCTTGTATTATAATACGGGCGATTATTGAAGTTGACATTACTAACTCTTGTGAATGTTTTAATTGAAGGACACTCGCGTCTGAAGATGACGGGAGTTGAACGAATTATGGATATGATGATGGAACGGTCCGAGGTATGACAGGAAGAGCATACTCATCAAGGACCAAAATCGCGTAACGGTCGCGAACAAGACTAATGACAAGAGAAGCCCGTTAGGGCAAGCATTACCAGGTGCATACTTTTAAATTTAATCGCACGAGTCGTTATATGCAACAAACACGTAAGTAATAACGGTTGCATACACATATGATATAACTTGGAAAACCTGATTTCCAATAGAAATTTAATAGGAAATGTGTTATTCACAATGATGAATAACAAATGAATAACAAGACTTGTTTATATAGAAACTTGGACGAGAGTGATCATCCAAGTAAGTATTCTCAATATAAATCCTATTGAGAAAAGTAATGATCACATCAATGAATGTGAATAAATGTTTATAAAAAGGGACATTGTACATGTTCAAGGATAAACGACTAAAACTAATAATTGTTAACTAACAATTAAATAAAGTTTTACCAAATGAAACCATAAACATGGAGATAAGTTGAGGAGTTACTTACATGGGACGTGATGTGGTAATTATAATAAGGTCACGCGTACCACGTGTTGATCGCTTACTCTGGCCAAGTAAGCAGTGAACACATGATAGCATGAGCTTCTTATAATGAGCGCAGTTATGTCCGATGTAGTAAGGTCAAGATGAATGAAATTTAAAGGATCCTTAGGGTCAAGAAATCTTATGGGCATACTCGTATAAATGGTTTTCGCGGGAACCATAAAAACGATGTATGGCGCACATAGAAATAAAAGACCCAAGGAAATTCGTGACATAAGTCATTTTTGACGAAACAACCATGGTAGACAAAAAGGGCATTGTAAAACCAAAGTATAAATGACCCGCGGGGTCATAGAAACAAAGGTATTGCCCACACGAGAAAAACGATCAAAATCGTTGACTTTGGTCGTAGTAAAGAAATGATGATGATGATAATCATCATTCATAGTTTAAAAGACTGTCAAGGATGGTCAAATAAAGAATAAAAGTTTGGTTGAATAAAAGCGAAGGCTTCCGCTAAGACAACCAAACAAACTAAAACGAAAACTTGATGTATACTGGAATGCTTGCACTAATAATGACTTCAGTAAAGTACCCGGTTGATGGGTAAGAATTTAAACGCATGCGTAAACCGAGAAACGAGAACACGAATTTAAAGTCAAAAGACTCGGATTATGAGTTATGACTAAAAGGCCATAAAATTTCGTAAACAGAAATTTTGATAATTATATTCAACTATTTTGAGATTGAACGGGTTGAACAAAGTATAATGCTTGAAGGCATAAGTAAGAGCAAGCATGTAAAATGATTTAGACAAGTATTGGGAGGGAGTGTACTTACACTCGAACCCAGAAAACGCAAACATGTAAAATGATTTAGACAAGCATTGGGGAGGTAGTGTACTTACACTCGAACCCGGAAAATGCGAATATGTCCCTTAACGGGTCGTTTTTGTAAAACGTCAAACGTAAGGACAAAGTCAGAAAATTTCGCCCGGAAATAAACAAATGAAGCCTTAGACTACGGTCAAGGTCAACTAAATCTCATAAGCGAAAATATACGATTTTAAACATAGCAAGACATGCTTTGAAGCTATATATGAATATATATATATACACATTTGAATGTAGATACAAATAAAAGATGATTTACGGGATCATCGTAACCTACGGGATTAAACACAGTGTTAAGGTCTACGGGACCAGAATGACCCTTGGGTCACGAAAAGAAAAGGAAATAAACCTTAGTGTTTTTAGTAAAAAGGGGGTGAAGACCTAAGGAAATAGCCTACGAGGCTACGTGAAAGAACCTACGGGTTACTTAACAAAGCGAGAGAACCAGTTGAAAATCCCCGCATAAAACTAAGGCTGTAAAAGAATAAAGCAGCATATAAGAATATACACTACTTACGTTTGAAATTAAATCTGAAATTTATGACGTACAACAACAGTGGATAACTACAACAGTGGTTCAGCATCAACTTTAGTTTTTCTATTGTTTATTTGTTTATGTTAGCAATGTTTATATGTAACAGTGTTTTCCGCATCAATGTTGTAACGACTGATAGGTTGTTAGATGTCATCACCTCAGTGTTTTATATGTGACCATTTTTATGGCATCAATGTTTATATTTAATTTATATTTAACAGTGTTTAGGACTGTTGTTTATACGTAACTCTATTTATCACATCAATTCAGTGGTTTGATCTGTACTATTAATTGAACAGTTGTTTCATATTTATACTAATAAAATTCATATACACTTTGATTAATAGTAAGCTCCTCATCATGATTGTTTGGGTATAGTATTACAATCAAATTATGAAATGAAAACTAGAATTACAATCAACTTACCATTGTACCTAATCTTTACATTCCAATTACCTACAAGAGTTCCACCAACATTATTTTCATGATAAAATTTAAATTTAAAATAAAAAATAAAAAAATTCTTGATGACTATTTGTTTCAAATCAAATCAGTAATTAATGCTGATTTCTTGAGCTTTGGACATTTGATTAAGCAAATTTTGAATTTCAAATTGACGGTTATTATATCTTGATTAAAGTTAAAATAGAATTTAAAAAACTCATTATGGCATTTGCTTTCAAATCAAGTCAGTAGTTACTGATAATGTCAGTAATTTTGAAATTTAAAATTTGCAAAATGGTAATTTAAAATTTTGGTTCTCTTTTTTTTTTCTACTTTGCATGTCCTTTCTAATATTTAATTACTTTGCATACCTTTGAAATTAAATCTGAAATTTATGACGTCCAACAACAGTGTCAAACTACAATAGTGGTTCAACATCAACGTTTGTTTATTTGTTTATGTTAACAGTGTTTATATGCTACAGGAGTTCCGCATCAATTTTTTATAGACTGTTAGGTTGTTAGATGTCATCACCTCAGTATTTTATATGTAACCATTTTTATGGCATCAGTGTTTATATGTAACAGTGTTTCGGAACAGTTGTTTTTACTATGTAACAGTGTTTCGGAACAGTCCTCACTCCAGTGATTTGATTTGTACTATTAATTGAACAGTTGTTTCATGTTTATACTAATAACATTCCTATACACTTTGATGTAACAGTATTTATCACATCATTTCAAATTGATGGTTATTATTTCTTAATTAAATTTAAAATAAAATATAGAAAAGTCATTATGACAATTGCTTTGAAATCAAGTCAGTAATTTTGAAATGATAAATATACAAAATGGTAATTTAAAATTGACGTTCTTTCTCTTTTTTTCTTTCTATTTTGCATATCATTTCTAATATTTTATTATTTTAATAAAGCAGCATATAGGGATATACACTCCCTGCCTTTTAAATTACATTTGCCACTGCATTCAGTTAAAATTTTTATTGGATAATCGGTAACCTTGAATTCCAACCTTGATATTTTTTTTAAGAACATCCATGCTTATTGTATTATTAGCATATTACGTTTAGCAATACTTATTATTTACAAGATTCTTTTTTTTATGTACAGTCTTCAAATGGAGGTTGCAAAGGTTACCATGCTTAACGATCTTAATACATTCTCAAACAACTATTCGATTAGAGTTAAGATTGTTAGCATTTCGAAGAAGATGATGAATGATAACAAAAATAAAATATATCGTCTTGATATGATCTTCATGGATGAGATGGTACCGTATATAGTTGTCTTATCATTTTTTTGGACATATGAATATCCAAATTAGTATAACACCTTTTTTATTTAATCGGATGTTTCATATTCTTAGGGAACTATGATACAAGCCAGCTGTTTGCATAAAATGCTTGGAAAATTCAAAGACTTCCTTCAGTTGGATGAATGTCTTCTTATCACCAAACCTTCTCTTGCTACTAATAAGTCATCTGCTAAGTATACCAAGAGAAATGACAAAATATCACTTTATTTCTATACTTCTGTTGAGAAATGCTTTGACTGGTCTGGACCGAAATACTGTTTTAATTTCGTTAACCTCAAGGATGTTGTTAAAAATAAAATTGAAGTAAATACAGTTATTGGTATGTAAATCACTACATGATATATATCTATTATTTTGTCTTATTGTTTTTTTTTTATTGTTATCACTTCTTAATGCTGTTTTCTTTTAACAATATTTTTTTTATAGATTGGATTGGTTATGTGGATGTATGTTTCAATCTAGAGGATACGTCAAAGAAGGATGGGAGCAAGGGCAAGAGACTTAATCTTAGACTTGAAGATCTTGAGTGCGTTCTTTTTATTAAGTTGTTGCATTTTGACGTTTAAAGCATTATAAGGTTGCTTGATGTTATTATGTTAATATTTTTAGAGGCCAAAAGTGTCCGGTTACTTTGTGGGATGGTTTTGCTATTGACATGTTTGCTTACATGAATGATAAGAAAAGAGAGAAATATGTTGTTATCCTTTGTTATTTTGGTATGGTCAACCTTTACAAAGGTACAATTTAAACTTAATTAGTTTAATTTTTTTTATCTTTAGTAATTTAAACGTTGTATTTATTTATATATTTTAAATTTGACAGTATTTATATTGATCTACATTTGTTTTTATTTTTAAATTCAGGCAAGCGTGGAGTTGCAAATGGGTTTGAGCTGAGCAGACTTTTTATTGACACTGACATTGAAGAGATTTCCTCTTTTAGGAAGAGGTATAGTTAGTAATATGCATATAAACATTGAATATTATTATTTTGTACTTACATTTAATTTTTGCGTTTTAATTTGATCTCATGAATCTGTTTAGGTATGTAGAGAAAATTTCAACTTCATCTTCATCAAATGAGCATGTTGGTTCAAATGTTATCTCAAGTGTTGAAGATGAGTTTCTTAGTAACCCTGATTTCATGCTTATTGGTTTCCTTGGAACGATATCAACGGTGTGTATTTTCTTATAAGTACTCTACATGCTGAGTTTTTTAATACTCTTTTCTAAGTGTTATTATTTTTGTTTGATATTGATAGACAAAGAAGGTTTTGATTCTTGCCACAATCACAGCTATATGCACTGATAAACTTTGGTATTACAATGGTTGTAACCACTGTAAGTCAGGTGTGGAGGAAAGATTTGTAACGAAAGAAAATGCGGATGGTTCATTTGATGTTGATCATGCAAAATCGTTGGTTTGTACAAATGATAAATGTGGAGGAGTCGACATCTATTCTATTCCGCGGTTTGAGATTACAGTTTTTTATTTCCTTATACTAAATACTAATATGAACGGTTCATATTAGTAATACTAATGTTTTCATTTATTTTTAACTTTGATAGGTTCAAGATACCTATTAGGGTGCAAGACTCTTCCGGTACTGTGTCTTTGACACTGTTTGATTTCGAAGCTTACAAGATTCTTAACAAATCTGCAAAAGAGTTACTTACAATCCAAGATCAGGTAACAAATACATGCATTCAGTTGTTTGGCCATGTAGTTAATATAACTTAAAATTAATTTTTATAAAATTCTATGTTCTCAATTATGGAATCATTCTGCTTATTGTAATTTATATTAATTTTGATAAAATCATAGGTTGTTAATTCTGGAGACATACCGAACCCATATCCTGAGATCTTTGACACATTGATTGGAAAGAGGTATGCTTTCATCATAAGTGTTAAAGACTATAACATTGAGCATCAGGTTGAAAACTATGGTATTTCAATGGCCACTAACGATGATGAGATCCTTGCTGCGCTTTCCGCCAAATTCACTCTTAACCAGGTTTAAATCTTCATTATGTGAATCTTTTAATTTTATAGTTATATCTTTTTGAAATAGATTTATACCATTGTGTGTATTTTATGTTATTGTGTATTATGTACTTAAAGCATGAGCAGTCCGAATCGTTGGATGTTCCAGATTCCTGCAGTTTGTCTACTCCTGTTGACCTTATGAAGGTAATATGAGAATTTGTTTATTTGTACTAAATTTTTTGAAACGTTAGTACTTATTGTCTTTTTATATCAAGATGAGATGTCATGCTGTGGTGACAATGTTACCCCTTTATCCCAACCACTGGTAGGCACTAGGAATCCCTCTTCAGATGAAACAAAACGTAAAATTCTTGAAGTGTTCGATGTGGATGATGCATTAGGTTGCTCCTCGACAAAGCGCCGCATCAGTGATGAACTGTGTCAGGATGAAGATGCTGGTGTTTCGACGCTTTTGATTCCAAAGATTGAAAAATAGTTTTTTCAGTATTTTCAGATACATTTACGTGTTGATTTCATATGTTGTTGCCATGTTGAACTTATGGTTTTCGTTTTGTTGCTTTTGGGTGTTTGGTGGGTTATGTTTTGGACTCATTGTGTGGTTTTGAATTCCTGAAAACTTATCTGCTTATTATAATGTTATGTTCTAATATTATAATGACTATGATCTTTCTTTGCATATTATTATCTATATTGTTAAATAAATATTGAGATGTCAAAGAATTCACGTTCATCTTCTACGGCAGCTAATTCATCTCAACGAAATTTACATAGTAAGTGAAATTATAACTTCTTAACTCATGTATCAGTTGTTAAGTAGCATCACTTAATCCTTAACTCATGTATCACTTGTTAAGTAGCATCACTTAATCCTTAATCATGATTCTCTATCCACTGACTACTACATCAGCAGTTATTAACCATTAGTAGTTCATTATCAGTTGTTAAGTACCCTTAGTGTTTTAATCACTAGCAGTGCTTACAAGTTTTTCATCAGCTGTTTCACTTAACAGTAGTTTCACATAACAGTAGTTTCGCTTAACAGTAGTTTCACTTAACAGTATTTTGCTTTATTCATTTTAAATTCATGTTAAATTCATTATTACAATTAAAGCCAACATAAATGCACACTTGCATTATGTTAAACATACATAACGGACACAAAACGTCATACCTAGAAACATAGAAGGATATCCAACTTGGTAGACTTGACAGAACTTACAGACTCGAAAACAAAAGATTGTAACATACAACGAGTTTTCAAATTTCTTTATAATGAAAACTCAAGGAGTGAATGGTGCACTTCAGAATGTAGCTGATAACCCCCTTTTTGGTGTAGCTCTTTGATTTTCCTTGAAATTCCCAAGCTTGGTATTTTCATATCTGCCACTGGGGTTATATTCATTCATATGCACCAAACAGCTTATGTTTTAGCAATTGATCGTTCTGATCAATCACTTCCTTATGTGCATCGCACTAACTTCTAGGAGGTTGTCAAGTATTCTCGCCAATGTTTTCGTAGTTGGTGTTTTGCGTATCTTTACATCCGCAGCCATTCTGTACAATAAAAATATCCATAGTAAGACGGCTGATACTGTACTTTCATAATGCATATAAGTATACATATATGATGAACCCAAGATGAGGAACCCAAAACACAGTTGATCTGAAATGAAGAAAACACATTCAAATGACCAATACGATGAACCCAAAACATATAGTCTTTAACCAACTTTATATGAGAATCAAAACAACAACCATACCCAAATTTCAACATGAACAACAGAGACTTAAGAAACTCAGATTTCAACATTAACAGCAGATACTTAAGAAACCTGTCCCTGTTTTAATCGATTGTATATATTAAACATTTCAAACAAACTATAACACAAAAACAATCTTAGATTAACGCCAAAAACCAAAAAACCAATATTAATAAACAGATAAAACCAAAAACATCACAAACAAACCTTTATAATAACCAAAACCCAAACCTCTGTTTTGATACCCGAGCCAAAAACCCACAATAATCAAACAATATTTCCCACAATAATCAAACAATATTTTCACACAAAAGCTGTTACTTTCATACAGTGGTGAAAATGAGATATCATCAAACATCAACTTACATAGGGTTACACAAGCATCTAACAAGAACAGAGGGTAAACCATAGTGTCGATCATGTTTTAGGTATGTGATTTTACCTTGGATTGTTATAACAACAAATGGTTGGTGAGGAGATTCAATGAAGATGAAGATGATGATTGGTGTTCGGAGTAGAGATTTTCAGATATTTTTGAGAAGTGTGATCGGTCTTTAGGGTAATTAAAGGATATTTCACAATTGTCAAACAGTCAACATAGGGAAGTGTGAGGGAGGGACTCAAACTGTTATGAATTTATAAGATCAAGGGCTCAAAAAACCAAAAAATGAATTTAGGGGCTCAAGTTGATGTTTCACACATATCACAGGGACGCAAATTGCATTTTTCTCTAAACATAAATATTACATGTTTTCAACATATTTTATAAGTTTTGGGGTGATATCAGCAGATGTTAACCACTGCTCTTCCTTAACACTTAATCCTTAATCCCTGCTTCTGTATCTACTGTTTACTGCAGCAGCAGCAGTTGTTAAAAATCTGTAGTTCACTATTATTGGTTAAGTACCATCAGTGTTTTAATCACTAGCAGTGCTTAAAAGTTTTCCATCAGCTGTTTGACTTAACTGTAGTTTGCGTTATTAATTCTAAATTCATGGCTTCAAATTACTTTTCTTGGTAAACGAGTTATAGAAGCTCAAGTTATATCTGGTAGGAACATTGGCACGAGAGTTTTTATTCTAAGGATTAATATGATCCCGTTTGACAAAAAAATACCTTTTCAATTTCAACAAAGACAATTTCCTTTATCAATTTGTTTTGCTATGACAATTAACAAGTGTCAAGGACAAACGTTATCAAAGGTTGGTCTTTATTTGAAAGATCCTATCTTCACTCATGGTCAGTTGTATGTTGCATTATCAAGGGTCAAGACCAGAGAAGGTGTTAAAATACTAATATTCGACGCTGTTGGAAAACCAACAAATAAGTAATGTTGTTTACAAAGAAGTTTTTACTAGGTTGTAATCATTGTGAGCAATGTTAAAACCCTGTTTGACCGAAGTCAAGCTACTTATGTTGAAAGCTAATTATAATAGATAAAACATTGTTTGAGGAATGTTAAAACGCTGTTTGACCAAAGTCTGTTTGACCAAAGTCAAACTACTTTTGTGTAACACCCCGAAAATGGGTTTGGTAATCAAACTCCATTAATACTAAAAGACGGGTAAAGTACTGTTAGTAGTAAAAATAATCAGGTGAATGTTTGGATTTAAATAAGAAATCCTAATAATAAATACACGCGAATCAAAGTTTTAAGGAATTGAGTTTATAAGAGCCCGAGTTAACGGGACTTAAAATATAACGAGTTATAGTTTCCCGAACCCATTAAGTTAACTAGGAATAATTAACCTAGCTATTGAGGTGCAAATAAGTAATAAAACATGGAGTTCTAGTCCCTAATAATTAAAATTAAACTTGAGGGACCAAAACCGTTAAACAGGAAACAAGTTTTATTTAATAAAAAAAAACACACCACACACACAAGCTGTGTGTGTGGATCGATCTACAGGGGCGACCAAGAAGGGGTAAACCCTAGCTCATATCAATTTCACCAAATTGGAGGGCAAAAGTAGCTGAAATCGAATGCATGATTACATATAAACGATCACCAAGTCAAGGGGATCATAAGGTATGTTAAATTTTATAATATGGTGATGTTTTAGAATTTCTTATGAACACTCATGATCAAAATTCGTGAATGAAAATGGAGTGTATGAGTGATATGTGTTAAATTTATGCTTGGGAACAAACCCTAGATGTAAACTCGTTAATTTAGCACCATAAATTAGTGTTTCGGTTAACTAGTTATGTAAGTGCTAAGTGGGTTTTGGGGGAAGATGATGAACACTAGATTCATGATCATCAATTTGGTGTTATTCGACTTCCATGAAGTAAGTCTAGGTGTTGATATGCATGCTAGACATAAGAACTTGTGAATGATGTTAAAACTTGGGTAAATAACTAGTTATGAAAAATTGATTTTTGATTTTATAGAATATGCCCACAAGGTGTTTGTTAAAATGCCTAAGTGAATGTTTATATGTTGAATTTTTGAGTGAAAAGCACATTCGAATAATATGGCAAATTATGCGAAATATAAAACGGTAAGAGTTCTAAATATCATGTTGATTTAGACTTAATGTTGTAAATAATGTGATTGAAAGTAGTTGACTTTGATAAGTTAAGTTAACTAATTGATGAAGTCGAATAGTAGTTTCGACATAGAATCCGTAAGATGAAATAGTCATAATAATGATGACTAATCTAACCGTCTTACGAATCATGATGATAGTTTGACTCTTGACAAGCTAGGTGGAAGCTTGATGAGGGAGCGGGTCAAACGAATCAAGAAGGAAAGGAAAAGCGTAGTTCGGATGCGAGGTAAGTAGCACTTACGCCCCTTTTTCACTATTTGCGAAGTTACTAAATTTCAAGTATTAATATTGATGCTACTAAATGGTTAGTACATGATATTCCGACAAGATTCAATGAGAGTCGGAATAATGGAAAATGGTAAGAAATCATGACTATAATAAAAGGAGTAAAATGGCAAATTGGTCATGTAATGACGAATAAATAAAAACGGCTTAAGTGAAACAAGTTCAAAGGAAAACCGGAAAAAGGGTTTAAGGGGATGAAATGGTAATTAAATACCATCTCATACGGACAAATAGTCGATTAGACTAGATGGGTCAAATGGTGTTGTTAACACCATTTGACAATAACATTTGACAATCACTTGTTGAGTTTTGTAATCACAGGAAATAACATAATCTTGCATCGCTTTAACTAGAAAGATTTAAAGCAAAAGTTATGTAATCGGGTCAATACTTTGACCCGAGCTAGGTATGTATAATCAAGCTTTTAGTTAAACATACAATTTGGTCAAATATTTAGCGAAAGTCCTTCGTCGATTAGTGAGGGACTAAAGTTGACTAAAATACCCTTGAAGGGTATATTGGGCAAACGACTCATAGGGGTTGTTTAGAAACTTACATTAAGATTATGGAATCATTAGACATGTATAAAGGTCATAGGAATGCACATTCGCGAGTCAAATGCTCAAAAGTGGTCATTTGCGTAAAATGATCAACCGATGGGTAAAATTTGGGAAAAAGGGGTTCGTTATGATAAATCCACCACAAATTAGTTGTGGTGGAATAATTGTAGTTAACTAGATATGGAACTTTTGTAGCGACAAAAGAAAGGTACAAATTCTAGACTAAAATGCGTAAATACCCTTAACGGGTCAAAACAAGCATTTAAGTGTAAACGGGATTTTATTAAGTGAGAAACCCGTGATTTGAGATTAATATGATATGAGATATTGTATTAATGAATTTCATGAGTTTAAAGGTCAATAAAACATGTTGGTGTGATAAAATCACGAATGGGTCAAAAGTCGGTAAAAAGGGTACTAAGCCGAAGAATTAAAGTCTGAAATTTTATTATGTAAGATCTTGGATTTTAACACCATTAGATGGAGAATTAAATTACGGACGCGTAGGAAAAAGAATCGGGTAAAACGGATCAATAACGAAGAAGTTATGGCCGTTTCCGTGAAATCAGATCGTACATGGAATATGCAGCAACTGATAAGCAACATTCTGCTGAAAAGGGGGCCTAGCGTCGCGCGACTCCCCTTGGCATCACGCGACGCCCCCAAACTTGGAAAAATGTTATTTTTTGTCATATTTAACCCCTGTACTTGTTTGAACTTCATATTTGACTATCGAAACTAACTTTTAAGTTGGTTTTGATCATAGGTGATTGCCATGAGTGCCCGGATGAAGATCAAGCGACGAGCAAAGACCGAACACATGTTAAACAAAGCTTCCGCAACGTTGTTTTGTCGTTATTTAAACGGCGAATAAAATTACATTATGTATATTACTTAAATTGTAAAAGTTCTTTTTACAAACCCGTATTTTTGATGTATATGTAATCATTAATCACATGGATATTTTCGAAAAATATACGTTAAACCTGGATTTATAAGAACGGGTGTTACATTTTGTTAAAAGCACAACCGTCAGTATTTCTTCATCATCATTACACATCAAACATCTATCATCTCTTCTTTCAAAAATCACTTCTCCCCAGTCATTTTCTAGGGTTTCAATTTTCTTTTCCTCCATCTTCTACACTTCAATCACCTGAGGTTTTATTATTTTTTTTTCAGCAACTGGTATGTACATTCCTATTGATGAACTTTATATTGTTTAGTCTATGTTAATTTAAATCCTATCTTGCTACTAATACGATTTTAAATGTTTATTGTTATACATTCAAGAAGGGTTTACTTATGTGTTTGAATTATCTGTTGAGAACATGTTAAAATAATTATTATTTGCAGAAAATTTTTAACTCATACTCTGTTTCTATTAGAAAACTCATCATGACAATTGCTTTCAAATCAGATCAGCAAACTACTGCCCATAGCCAAGAAAGTATAACTTAGCAGATATTTCCTTTGGCAAACATATACCATAGCAGTGGTTTTGAAATTGCCGGTAATTTCAAATTCAAAATGCCTTGGGATATATACTTTGCAATTAATGCACGTTAAGCAATCACTTCTGTCTTATGCTAAAGGCGTCTTATAGGTAAATGAATAGGTTAATTGTAATTATAATAACGTGTTTAATTTTATATTTTTCCCGTGTAAATGCATTAAAATCCTAATAAGTGTCGCATGATATTCTTTCGTCTGACGATGTATTTAGTCATAGCCTTCTTCATTGGGTATATAAAATAGATTTCGCAGAGGTTTTGATCATTACCATTTTCATCTATCTACTCAATCATCTTCAAAAATTTTGTTGACGAGATTTTCACAAGGCTCTTTGCAGGATGGAAAAATTTGGGTTTCAAGTGATTGTTGACGAGATTTTCACAAGGCTTTCTACAGAAGATATTTGCCGTTTCAAGTGTCTTTCCAAGAATTTTTATAGGGAATTGTCAAGTCATGCATTTCAGATGATGCATGCTCTCCGAAGTGGAGATTCAGTACAAAAGAAACTATTATCCTTTAAAGACACGTCAATTGTCATTGACAACGTAGTTGGTGGTAAGTTGGATGTTGTTAGTAGTAAAACCTTAAGTTTTCCTAACAATGTCCACTCTAGCTTCTTACGTATTCTATCTTCATTTAATGGGTTGTTGTTAGTTTCCAATGAAGGGATTTGCTGTCAGTTGATTCTTTGGAATCCAACTATCAGGCAGTATAATGTTTTGTGTGATGACTACTTTAATTATAATCATCTTCGAAACTCTGATACCGGTGGAATTTATTTTAATCAGTTCAATGATCTCAAAGTGCTGAACATCAGATGTTACCATAATGTAACTGCTGCTCGTGTTTACTCACGACGTCGTGAGTCATGGACAACAATAAATTTCAGTATCGTAAACAATTATAGTTCAAGTCGTTATTCATGGTCTACAGGAGTTTATGCTGATAAAACCATATATTTTATGGTTTCAAATTATTGGTATCCACTAGGTGAGAGGAACATCATTTGTTTTGATGTTGTTAGTGAGACTTTCAGAATGCTTCACTTTCCTGAGAGTATTGTAGTCAATCCTTGCCAAGGGCATTTTTTGACCATTGCAAAGAGGTTGCATTTGATTGTTATTGGAAAGTCTGCTGAGCTAACTGCTGATTTGCTCAGATATGAAGAAGAAGGCTGGAAGAAGATGTTTGTTTTCAATAATCCTCGTGTAGTTGGTTACGTAGATGCACACCGAAGTACTAATATAATTGAAGACAACAAGTGGTTGATAACAAGCATCTGGGGGGATATGATTGAAGTTGATCTCACCAACGAACTTCTGAAATACCTCCAACATGTTGACACCTACAATGGTCCGAAAGGAGCTTTACTTATCGAAACTACTGTTTCACCAATAGATTAGGAATTAGGATCCTGTATTTTATTGAATGCTATTATCTGTTTTGACAATTGTATCTTTTATATAATTAGTTGTGTTAAAATTATTAATAATGTTTGTTATTAAAATTAAGTAAATGAATATCGATGTTTGAGAGTGTAAATTCTTGTAATATTGGCAAAGGTCGGTTTAAATGATCAAAGCTTTGTTATTGAGAACATGTGTTTCAAAATTAAACAGTGGTTGATACATCTGTTGAATTGGGTCAACAGATGGATGAACTTTGTATGCTGTTTAACACTTGTACTTTTTATAAATATTTAGGTTTGAGAGTGTAAAAGCTTGTAATATTGGCAAATGTATGTTTAAATCATCAAAGCTCTGTTATTGGGAACAGATGTTTGAAAATAAAACAGTGGTTGATAAATCTGTTGACTTTGGTCAACAGATTGATGTCCACAGATGTTTGGAACTACTGTTCAGAAAACTGTGGTCGAAATCGCTGTTTGGTTAAAATGGTGGTTTAAAACCACTGTTGGGTTAAAACTGTTTGGTCTTTTAAGGCTTAAACTGTTTTGCCTTAAACATATGTTAACAAGTTAAACATCTGTTAAGGCTTAAACAAATGTTTGGCCTTTTGTATCAGATGTTTCGACTTAAACAGTTGTTTGATCTTAAACACATGTTTGACCTTAAACAGATGTTTTGCCTTAAACAGATGTTCTTATTCTATATCAGATATTTGGACTTAAACAGATGTTTGACCTTAAACAGATGTTTGGCCATAAACAGATGTTTGGACTTAAACCAAGCATCTGTTTAAGCTCAACATCTGTTTGACTATTTGTCAATATCTTATTGACTTTTGGTTAACATCTGTTTCAAATTTGGTCAACATCTTATTTTGTAAAAGAGGTACAAAAACAAAGATTTTTTTGAAAATCCCAAATCACCCTATCATGTAAGTGCATTGATGTAAAAGTGGAAATTATATTATTCATATGGTCCTGTTGTGGTTTTGTTTGTCCTCTAATATGAGTTCATGATCTAATCCGGTGATTTGAAGTCATTGTTGTTGAATTGAATGAGATGGTTGATGTAATGTGGTCGTATTACAAACAAATAGTAACTAATTAATCTAAATAACTTTCCCGAGCCCGGGAAGCAATCCCGGGTAAAAACCTAGTGTTTAATAAATAAAACCAAAAAATTGCATATATACTTATCTTCCCAATTTCCTAACCTTAAAACCCTAACCACCACATCTTCCCACCACCACCTCATCCTACCGCCACCACCACCACATACTGACGCAACCACTCCGGCCACCGTTCACCACTCGGGCCACCACCACATCACTCCCACTGCCCCTAACCCTTTGCAGATCTGCAACCCGGCATTTTGGGAGGTGGAGGTTTAAAAAAACAATTCTTATACATGCACAGTTTATTTGAGATTAAGAACAAAACTACAGCTTATTTATTATCAATTCTTAAAAAAACTATATGCAATTCTTAAAAAAATAAACAGAACTACAGTTTATTTGAGATTTAAGATTAAGAACAGAACAGAACTTATTTACTATCCCGTAAGGAAAACAATTCTTATAAGTGCACAGGTAAACACACAAAATTTATTATCCGTTCAATGGAAAACAATTCTTAAAACAACTTGAAAGTAAAACTTTTTTTGATCTAAAGTGAAACAAAAGAAACCTCAGGAGACCCATTACAAAATTGGGGGTTTTGATGGGCAAATTTTGCATTCCTTGAAGAGGTGCTTCCACGCATAGTTTTGGGAGGTGGTTCTGCTAAATTCGTCATTAGATTTCAAGGTGACGTAAAATTAGGGGTTTTGTTGAAATTAGGGCCGTAGTTTTGAAGCAATGAAAGAGAACAATACGTATATTGTTAAAGAACCAGGGCTGGTTGAAAAAGAGATGCAGCAGCGGCGTTGTAGAGATTGAAGCGGCTGTGGTGGTGCAGCGGTAGTGGTAGCGGTGGTGTAAGGATTGCAGTGACGACGGCGGCGGCGGTGGTGGTGCAGGGATTGCAGCGACAACGGTGTTGGATTGCAGCGGCGAAGGTGGTGGTACGGGTAGGTGATTGTGGTGACAGGTGGTTGGGGTGGTGTAGGATGGTGGTGGTGGTGGTGGCGGCTGCTAGGAGGGAATGAGAATTATGAGGAAGAAAGAGAGAGATTTGTTTATAAAGGTTTTAGATTTAGATATTTTTTGTGTTGTTTATTAAAATACTTTTTAAATAAATAGGTAAATGGTAAAAAGACTAAATAACCCTTATGTGATTAAATTTAACTAAAATTTTTAACCTGGTTAGTACTAAAGGACGTAGAGTGTAACGAGTTTTGCAAATAAAGGACTGTGACTGTAATTATTGAAGTTAAAGGTTATCCGTTGCAATCCGGTACAAACATAAAGGACGAAAAATGTAATTTATCCTATATATTATATATAGATTACAATAAACCTGTCAAACGGGAAAAAATAGACGCGGGTTCATCGTAACGCGCGAGTCCTAAATCAACTTGGTTACTTTATTATATGTTTTACGCTTCGGTTAAATTTCTTCGCATTAACACCGCAACTTCATTGTCGGTGGTCGCTGATAGTAGTGTGACATTAGTGCTCGCCCCCGCCACAACGCGGGGGGTGTTTAATACTAGTTGTTAGTTCATTTAACAATCATTCATTGCACGATGATGACAAAACCCATGAAGAAGCCACGACTCAAGGAAGTAGCTCTAGCTAACTTCATACCGACATCCTTAACAATAACAAAATAAAAGGTTTAAAGTTTAAACGGCAAAAGTAAGTGTGTGAATCGTGTCTGGTTAGCGGATTGGTTTATTCAATATGAACCAATCCTATGTATTCGTGTTGTGGAGGACGCATACAAAATTGTGTCTTGTTCAGGTTGTGTTTAAGTCGATATGGTTAATGTTCATTTGCGAATATGAGTAGTACGTAGTGACTTAATAACAAGTTAAACAACCATTTACCTCAGATTAAATGAATCTTTTTTGTAATATTGTTTCATCTCTAACTCTCCTCTAATACAAATGATTTTGCATATTTAACTCGAGGCTAGACGAAACTAGGGGGGGCAGTTCTGACCCAAAGTCTTTGAGATGGGTCATTTTGGGTTATTTTTAAAATACAATGGGTGGATTTGGGTAAACTAATTTAAGTAAGAGGGTTGAAATGGGTCAATTAAAAAAACAAGTAAAGTAACTACGGGTCAATACGGGTTGAGCAATTTGAAGGAACGGTTCTTTAGGGTTGAGTATCATCAACCACGGGTTCTTTAAGACGCTCCTCCTCTAGTCCTCCGCCACTCCTCCGCCACAAACCTGTCCTCCGCCATCTTCTCCAGTCCTCCGCAATCTGATTTCCACCGTCACATCAATCAAACCCACCCATCAGATCTTTGATTTTCATCGGCAATCACTTCAAAACAGTCCGATTAAGAAGAAATTTCACCTTCTGGCGAAAGTTGCAGGTAATCTTTGAGTTTATAAGCACTTTTGACTTCCGATTTATACGAAAGGGGTGGGGGATTTGCTCGTTTTTAATGTTTATAAGCACTTTTGACTTCCGATTCAGCTTTGTTAATTGGATTTAAAAACCGGTTTGGATTGAAAACTGGGAAGACCATAATCGGATCAGGTCGATTTGAAAATAGGTGTTTGATGTTGTGCTTTCATGTGGGTAATAAAGGAAGATAAATTCTGATTTAAAATTGATGATATTAATTGATTGTTTTTGAGAAAGTTGATGACATTCCATTTGCAAAAATTCTGATTTGCAAACAGTTGAGAATAATATGCTTTAAGATGTTTTGCAAACAGTTGAGGTTTATGCGTGTTTTGCTTCGAATTGTATTGTGAGATTTGTTTCGATTTTGGATGATATTGAGAATAATATGCTTTAAGATGCTATAGAGATGGTTTATAAACGCTTATGTTTATCTCGGTTGATCAGATTTTAAGACTTATTTGATTATTATTTTGAAAGGTATGTCAAACAACTCGGAATTTGGACAACATAGTGTAGACGGGGAACATGAGGATGAAGGCAATTCATATAGTTCGGGTAAACAACGTTCTTATGTTTGGGACTATTTTGAACCATTACCGGTTGCGCCCAATGGGGACAAAAAAGCAAAATGCAGTGCTTGCGGACAGGTGTATGTTACGAATGCAAGCTCGGGAACATCTAACTTAAGACGACATATCCCTAAGTGTTTTGATATTGATGAGCCTGGTCCGGCGAAAAAACAAAGACGCGCCCCTTTAGATCAAGCGATGTACAGGGAGATGTTGGCAATTTCAATTATCAAACATAACTACCCTTTCAGCTATGTTGAACATGAGGCAACAAGAAAGTTGCACAAATTTCTACACGGTGATGTGAAATTCATAACAAGAAATACTGCAAAGGCGGATGTCTTAAAAATATACGAGCGAGAAAAGATGATTATTAAAGACAAGTTAGAAAAGGTAACTGGTAGGATATGCTTGACTTCTGATTTATGGAGTTCGATCATGACAGATGGATTTATGGCATTAACAGCTCATTATGTTGATGAGAACTGGAATCTAAGGAAAAAAGTGCTAAACTTTAGAGTTATACCCCCTCCACACAGTGGTTCCATTTTAGCAGAGCACTTGATCAATTTTTTAGCAGATTGGGGCATCGAGAAAAAAGCTTTTACCATCACACTAGACAATGCAAAATACAATGACATATTAGTAGGTCGTTTGAAAGATCATTTGCGTTTGAATAACGCATTAATGTGTGATGGAGATTTTACTCATGTGCGTTGTTCAGCGCACGTGTTAAATCTTATCGTTCAAGCCGGATTGAAAGCAATTGAAGGGGCCTTTGAAAAGGTTCGAGAGTCGGTGAAATATGTGAGAGCAAGTGCTGCTAGGAAGTATAAGTTTGCGGAATGCATACAAATACTTTCACTACAGTGTGGGAAGCATGTTCGTCAAGATATTGTAACGAGATGGAACTCTACATATCTTATGCTTGATTGTGCATTAGCTTATCGACGGGCTTATACTCGGTTAGCCTTAGTTGATTCAATTTTTAAAACTTCTCCGTCAGAAGAGGAATGGGAAAGGGTGGAAATAATCACACGACTTTTGAAACCTTTTTATGAAATCACTACTTTGTTTTCTGGAAGCTCCTATCCTACCTCGAACTTATATTTTCATCACGTGTGGAGAATTCAGTTGTATATTGAAGAGGAGATGTGCAATGTGGATCAAGTTATTAGTGACATGGCGAAATACATGAAAGAAAAGTTTGATAAATATTGGAAAAATTATTCCATGATTTTGTCTTTTGCGGTTATTCTAGATCCTCGGTACAAGGTTAAGCTTGTTGAATATTGTTTTTCAAAGCTTAACATGACATTTGAAGAGCGTGAAATGAAATTGAAGTGTATTGTGGATGGTATGCATAAGCTATATGATAAGGAGTATAATATTCAATCGGAGACAATGCATGATTCTTTAATACCCGAGAGTTCAAATGTTGGTGGCAATACGCTCGATGAGATGGATGGGTTCGATGCATTTGAAAGCCAATTCAAAGTTGTTGATAATGAAAAGTCACAGTTGACATTGTATTTGGAGGAATCTAGCATTGATAGAAAAGTAGAACTTGATGTTTTACAATATTGGAAGGATAATCAAGTAAGGTATCCAAAACTGGCTTTAATGGCTCGCGATATATTAAGCATCCCGATTACTACTGTTGCTTCCGAATCATCTTTCAGTATTGGAGGTCGGGTGTTAAATAAGTATCGAACTTCATTGTTATCATCAAATGTTGAAGCATTGCTATGCACACGTGATTGGTTATTTGATTTAAAAGGTATTAAAGTTCATTCTCTTTGCAACTTAATTTGTATAATTATAAATTATTTAATAATTCAACTTTCATTTTTTTACGTGTTCAGATGAAAACGAGAACGAAATGGATGAAGATCTTGTTGAAGACATTGAAGCATTGATTCCAACTTTTGGCAACTTTTAGGTAATTAATTTAGACTATGTTAAAACAATTTATTTTATATATTTACGATAAATTTGACCCGTTATAACACAGGGGTTTTGAATGAAGCATCCGTGAAGAAGCGCAATTCGTCAAGACGTTTTGTATGTTATTGAATCAAATCTTTTGTAAAAGCAAGGAACCGAACTAGATCTTTTGTAATTTTCAGTTTACTTAACAGTTTGCAACTTTAGTAATTTGTAACCTGACTTCTATGATTATTATCTTTAGTTTTATGGTTCTGGTTTGATTATTATCACACTGTTCAATGTGGCAAGTTTGGATCTATTAGCTGTTGGTGCGGTGCTCGTCCCATTGAGCAAGTGAGAATGCATTTTCAAGTGAGAATGCATTTTTCTATCACAGGAAGAGGGTTCTTTACAGAAGCTTATTGGTATTGGATCGCACTCGCTGCCTTACTTGGATTTATTCTCGTCTTCAATGTCTGTTTTGCTTTCTATCGCCTTCCTCAATCGTGAGTTTTTTTTATCTTTGTTTTTAATATCGAATCTTATCATAAATTTAGATGTCATTTTGTAACATTGGTTTTCTGCTTCTATAGCTTATGGAAAAGCTCAAGCCAATGTATCGGAAGAGGATGAAAGTGATGCAGCCGTTGAATTAACGTCTAGGCCAGATTGGTTTTCTGCTTCTATAGCCTTTGATGATGTCAAATACTCTGTCGATATGCCACAGGTAACGTTATTCATATGTATGATTGATACGGGTCACTTTCTTGTACGGTTCAAATTGGGTCAGGCCAGATTGACTTTTACTAATTGACTTATGAATAATATATAGGAAATGAAAGATCAAGGGGTGACTGAAGACCGATTGCTGCTACTTAAGGGTGTTAGTGGGGCTTTCAGGCTTGGTGTTCTCCCAGCTCAAATGGGTGTAAGCGGTGCTGGAAAAACTACTCTTATGGACGTGTTAGCTGGTCGAAAAACAGGTGGCTATATCGAAAAACAGGCGGCTACTCTTATGGACGTGTTAGCTGATGTCGAAAAACAGCCTTAACCAGACGAAATTGCTAGATCCTGCACTGAAGGGGACATTGAATGTTCTTAAATCAGCTGCAAAAGTTAAATCTTTGAAGAGAGTTGTGTTGACGTCTTCAATAGCTACAGTTATGTTTGGTGTCAAACTTCCAGAGTCTGGTGGTATGGTAGATGAAACCTGGTTTTCAGATCCAGTCGTTTGTGAGGAGATAGAGGTATTTAGAAATTGTTGGTAATCTCAGATAAGCTTCAGTCAGGAAAAAAAAAAAAAAAAAAAAAAAAAAAAAACTGACCCGATCCGACCCGAAACCCGTTCTGACCCGGACCCGGACCGACCCGAAACCCGTTCTGACCCGGACCCGTTTCGACCCGAACCAAATCAACCCTTTTTTATAATTGACCCGTTTTGACCCGAACCCGTTTTGACCCATGACCCGACCCGACCCGACCCGTTTGCCAGGTCTAGACGAAACAAATGGAAAGGGCCAAAGACAGAAAAATTACTTCACTTTTGGAGATTAATAGTTATAGGAAAAATTATAAATCAAAATTACAAACTTAAATTTCAACATGTTTAAAACAACCCTCGTTAAAATCTAAATAGGGACTTATTAGAAAAACTCTTAAAACGGTTAATAGGTTAACACATTGAACCTATTCAGATCGAATTTATGTTAATCTATTTAATAAACCATGTTACATTAGCTAACCTAAAACATGTTTATTGTTGTGTCACGTCACGAATTGCCTCCATATCTCCACATCTAACCATGTATATGAAGTATTATTCGAAAAATAGAAGATTTCAATAAAAATTGCAAAATGCGTTTGCCGGGAGTCGAACCCGGGTCTATTGCTTGGAAGGCAATTATCCTAACCGTTGGACTACAAACGCTTTGTGGCAGTTGAATAAGTTTTTTTGTATTTGTTGTTGGAATAGGAAAATAATGTATCGTGTTTGGATGCAAAAGTAATGGACGACTAGTTGAAAATAAGAAGTAAGAAGTAACATACATGTTCGTTAACACATTTTTCAAATTTGTAAAATGTTTTCAGGTATCGTGTTTAATTTAAATATACTAAACTTGACTAATGTAAAAGATTTGAGAAAATATGAGGTTGAACGTTCGTTAACATATTATAAGCGTTTATATACTGATAGTCTATAATTAAATTTCATGAGATGTATTTTTATGATAACACTTTTATTAACATACTAGATAATAAATTTTAATTTATACAAAATTCAATAGAATGGTCATGTTATCTTCTGTAAATCTTAACGAATATGTGCACATAAATATATGTTTTCATATTAAAACTGATTGAAACATGTGTTGCCGCGGGGACCCAAGGGGAATTCGATAGGTATCAGTTCGATACGTCATGATATTGGCATAATAACATAATGTTTACAACAAAGAAAGCTAAAAGCTAAAAATTAAAAACTGTAAATATGACAAAACAGAGATGTGAAACTAAAATATTAAAAAGAAAACGAATACAAAAAACCGAAACTATAACAGAATAGAGAGCTAAAAAATATTAATGAAACGAAAAAACCAAAAAAAGACAACCCTTCATAGCCTTTAAAAGAACGGCTCATTTTAGCCCAGCCATACTATTCATATCTACTAGTTTTTTAGTGTATAGTAATACTAACCAGTGAGATTCCTATGTGCTTCGCGGCGGAAATTCAGTCGGTATCAATTTGGTTCGTTACGTTACCGGCACTCGCTATAATAGTCGAAAGAGAAAACATTACATCCATCAAAAACAATAAAAACGTATATCGATACTGGAACTGATGTTGTTTAGTTGATATCGGTTCAGTTTGTTTGCATTTTATGTTTATTTTACTTCAATATTGTGATTTTTATTTCTAAAAGAGATATCATGCCGCTATCTTAACAAACCGAATTGAAACCGATTGAACAACATTTGTATCAATACCCTATCTATTCTTATTGATTATGCTTTCGATACACTGATAACGTGTCGATAAGAAAACAATATAATAAGGGAAACTTAAGTTTTTAAGAAAACAGTGTAATAATGAAAACCTAGAAAAAAAAAACAATACTGAACTAAACCAAACAATATTAATACCGGTGTGCATTCATTTTATAAGAAAAAAAATATGTTTAAAATCTTAATAAAAACAATATAATATTAAAAACTTAGAAAAAACAATATTAAAAAAAACTAAACCACTGTTTATGGAGACTTTCAAATAATATGTATAATAGTAAAAGTAATATTTGAAAAAAAAATTATTTAAAGAATAAATTAACTCAAAAGTTTATGGAGACTTTCAAATAATATGTATAATAGTAAAAGTAATATTTGAAAAAAAATTATTTAAAGAATAAATTAACTCAAAAGAATTGTCATACATAAAGCTTGAAAGAGAATTTTCTTTAGAAACACCTTATACATTAGGCTTGGAAACGAATGAAACAAACATGAAGAGGACATGTTTAGTTCACATAGCCTAAAATGAATAAATTTAGACTACATTCTATTATAATTTCATAAAAGTATACTAAGAAGTAATGGTCCTAGGTTTAGTAAATAAAAATACAAATGAACGTAAGTGAAGCAGCTTAAAAACAAAACAAACGTAAATTAACGAACACAAATGAACGTAAAAGAACGATCATAAACCAACGTAAACGAACATAAATAGACAAAGGAGACATGGGTTCATGTTCATTCGCTCATTAAATATAAAAAATATAAACGAATTTTCCATCAAACGGTTCACTAAACGTTCAGTTTGTTTACAAGCCTATACATATACGAAACGGCACCGTTTTCTTCATCTCCTTGTTTCATTACCTTCAGCTTCTGTTTCTTTGACTTTCTGAGGATAACGAAAATAATGATCCCAATCATGCTTATCAACCGATCCAAACAAGATGTATTTCCAGCTAAACCTCTCATCAAAATCAATACTAGTCATCTTCTTTGTAACAATTTTAATCCGATCAAGAACCCCATTGACACTTACATCAAATGCATCTTTAAATTTCTCCAATTTTGACTTTTTCGGGTCAGCATAAACCACCGTCGGTATCAAATCGATCACTTCATTCCTCATCTCCGACACCTTCTTAGCCGGAATCCGAGACAAAACCCGCTCAATACTAACATTCTTATGTCTCACATCATCCTCGCTAATAAGAACCGAATATTTTTCGAACTTTTTAGGTAAATGCCATAAATACTGGATGTAAGCTGATCCCGGTGTGAAAAACACCGGGATACAACCCGCCAGAATGGAATCAAAAGTTGACCTCCGGGTGTGTGAATGACCCGGAGGTTGTAAACAGAAGATGGAACTCTGAAAGAGTTTCATCACGTCGACGGGTTGGTAACATTTTAAATTATCATTTGAGCATTGTATTAATCTACATTTACTCGAGTTAGCACAATGCTCTATGACTTCATCCCGATAGGATTCCTCCATATCGGGACGCGGTGCACCAGCGAATGAGAACAATGTTTTTCGCCGGTGCCTTTTCATCTTACTCTGCCACTCAGTAATATCATTATCCATTCTCGGGTGGAAATACGTCGGGTATGGTATCCCGAAATCGTTACTATGCCACGGGCTTTTCTCGATCGTTAAAAACGTCATGTTTTTAAACTCGGGTAGTAACATTAGTTTGTTCCCCCACGCTTCGTCATCGTCGGTTTCCCGTCGAAAGTCCCACGTTATCCGCCCGGCTACGAGAAAATGGTCTTTACCGCGGTACTTCTTCCACTCGGGCTGTTCCCGTAACCATTCGGCCAAATCTACCGATAATGCATCGCGAAACGAGATGCTATGATCAAAAAGGTACCTCCAAACATCAAGGCCGGCATAATACGGAACGTAAACCGCGGACGCAATCGACGAATCATTCGTAAGACATTCGTAATTTTTCATCCGATTATGAAAAATTACTTCTAACATAAACTGATTTGTCGCATACCAACCGGATCTCGAGAAAGCCCTCTGGGGGTTCCCGAGATTCGGCCCTAAACCATTATTATCAACGTACGGACACATATTTTGCCATTTGTTAAACGAACGACAATCATCGAGAATATCATCATTAAATCTAGCAGGAAGATCATACATGTAAATATACCGGCCCGAACAAGACTGTTTGCTCTTGTATCCGGTTTTCCTTTTCCCGACTCTCTCTCCTACTTTATCGGTTGCACTTTCAACCTTTTTCGTCTTTTTCTTCTCCGGTTTAGGCTTAACTTTTTTAAGAATGGGTTCTAATTCATTCTCGAGTGCTCGCATTTCAGCTGCGTCGTTTAACCAATCGATCTCCTCCTTGACGGAACCATGATCCGTATCAACATTATCATTGTCACCGCGCGTGTTTGTGGCTTCGGGTATTGTTTTTTCGGTCGAATCCATAATCTCAATAGGGTTTGTGAGGTGGTGGAATGTGGTTCTAGGGGATGATAAAGTGTACCATTTAGCATTGTGGATCATAAAATACCAACATATGAAGAAGATACAAAGTACCAACCAGATTTTGCAACGGCATCTGGACGTTTGGTCCATTTTTTAAGTGATGATCCTGTAGCAATGGTCATGCATGTAATAATTTTCAAGAAAATGGTAGGATTTGATCTTCCAATAGTTTAGAAATGAAATTGGTGATGATATATACGTTATTGGGTATGGATTTTGAAGAATATGAGAAGTATAATTGTATAAATGATATTGAAATGGTCTGGAAATTATTAAACTGGTGATGATTTTTGATGGAGAGAGGGAGAGAAAAGTTGTTAAATTTTAACAAAAATGGTGGATGATAGTCCGCCATGAACGAGTCAATCTAGAATTAGGAGAACACATAATTATACAACACTTTTTCTAATAGTTGTTTTGTTAAACTATTTTTTTTACTTTGTTAGTTTTTGTTGAACAACAATCTTTTAGGACCTAAAGGCTAAATATTACCTGGTCTAGTCTTGTACGTGCTAACGTTTTTGAAATAGGGAAAATTACACAAAGAGTCACTATGGAGATATCAAATAGGATATGACTAGTGACTGCTACGACGGGGAAGGGCTTATGTCATAAAAAATCTCATAATTAATAAGCGAACATTAACAAGAAATTCCGCCCGGCTAGTTAAATGAACGAAAACGAACAAATGTCTCGTTCGTTCAATTACGTTAATGAATGTTCGGTAACGCATTCGTGTAAATTCGTTCACATCCGTTTGTTTATGTTGTTTACTAAAGATCTTTTATTTTCTAAACTTTTTATATTCTTTAATATTTATATTTATTTATCTAATCACGCAAAGGGCCAGGATCATTTCAGAACCATAAATATTTACAGAACTCGCAGAACCCCTAATAAACAATCTTTTTATTTATATATTTTTATGTTTAGGATAATTTTATTATTTATTATGTGTATTTTTACGATTACATACATGTTAAGAGTAATTTTGTCATTTTTTATTTGTAAATTTATAATTACACATATGTAACATATATGTAATTAGTTATGACACATATATATAATTTTGGCAATTAAACATATGTAAACTACCTTTAACATGTTTGTAATCAAAGAAATACATATAATAGATGATAAAAAGATCCTAAATACAAAAACTTATATATAAAATGATTGTTTTTTAGGAGTTCTGAAAGTTCTGTAGTTATTTAGAGTTCTGAAATGAACTCAACCCATCACGCAAATAGATAACAACTATACCCAGTATATCCCACAAATAACAAAGCTACTTGTAGGGTATGGGGAGGGTGGGATGTAGACAGACCTTGCCTCCATCCCTAGAGATAGAGAAGTTGCTTCCAGAATCCAGAGAGACACGCGGCTCCAAAACAAACAACATACCAACACACCAAGTCAAATAATATAGAAACAAGAAGTCAGAGAGTATACCAACACACAACATACCAACATACCAAGAAAGTGATCAGAGAGTGACACAATATAATGTAAAACATGTATAATAACATACAACATCATATGGGTATAAATAGGGCCGACAATTTTACACGAATACACGACACGAACCTACACGAGGTTAACAGGTATCGTGTATGGCCTTAACAGGTATCATGTACCAAACAGGTAGACACGAGATTACCTGTTAATTTTCGTGTATAAACAGGTTAAATACATGTTTACCTGTTAATACCCGTTAGTACACGATAAGAAATTAAATTAAATGAAACTCATCAGCCATGTGCGTGTGGGTTCCTTAATTCCTTTCTATTTTCATTCCTCATTCAATTCAAAAAAAAAAAAAAAAAAAAAAAAAAACCCTTAACTCCCTCTGTAACTCTCAGATAACATGTCATGTTCGTGTTTTTGTTTGTGTTAACAAGTATTAAAAGGTATTTTTCGTGTATAACAGTCGAACAGTCGTGTTAACAGGTATTAGCAGGTAATTTTTGTGTATATCGTGTCGTGTTCGTGTTTGAAAAAAAGGACACGATAAGTTATCGTGTCGTGTTCGTGTATGGAATTTCGTGTATCGTGTCTTATCGTGTATGGGTATACACGATATGCCAGCCCTAGGTATAAACACACGAAGGCAATCACTTGCAAAGTCACTTAAAGGATGAGAAAAATCTACGTCCCTAAAAAATGCCTAAGACCCTACTGCAATATCCTCTAGAAGTCTTTAACCCTAATTCTACGCCTCCACGAAGTCATATCTTGGACCATGTCCTCAGAAAGGTGCAACTCTAATAAATCATGCCTAATTTGCTCATCCTAAGTCAGTTTGGGTCTATCTCTTCCTCTCCTCCCTCCACAGCGAGAGTTTCCACTACTCTAAGTGGTGCCGTCGTTTGCCTCCGCTTCACATGCCCAAACCATCTCAATCTCCCCTCCTTAATCTTATCCGATATACTAGTCACTCCTAATCTTTCCCTAAAAACCGCATTTCTTATTCGATCTAACCTCGTGTTTCCACACATCCACCTCAGCATCCTCATCTCTGCTACCTCCATTTTACGCGCTTGTGTCTTCTTGATAGCCCAACTGTCTGTTCCCTATAGCATGGCGGGCCTAATTGCTACCCTGTAAAATTTCCCCTTTAGTTTAGTTGGGAACCTCCTATCGCACAATGCCCCTCTGGTTGCCCTTCATCTACACCAGCCAGCCTGTATGCGATGGGTTACATCACTATCTATGTCCCCATCTCTTTGTACAAACGACACAGATACTTAAATTTAGTTGCCTGCGAGACCAATTGATCCTAAATGGTGATTTGGGTGTCATCGTCATCGGCTAGACCACTGAAATCACAATGTAGATACTCAATCTTAGATCGACTAATTCTTAGGCCCTTGCCCTCCAAAGCTACTTGCCACTCCTCTACCCTCTTGTTCAGGCACTTTTTAGTCTCTGCAATCAACACAATATCGTCTGCAAAAAGCATGCACCACGGAACTGTCTCCTGGATCAACTTGGACAACTCATCCAAGACATCCACAAAAAGAAAAGGGCTCAATGCAGACCCTTGATGGAGTCCTACCTCCACCGGAAAGAAGTTTGTATCCCCTACAGGCGCGCGGACACTAGTCTCCGTTCTATCGTATGTATCCTTAATTATGTCTATATACTTCCTGGGTAGCCCTCGATCTTCCAAAGTATCCCAAATCAGTTGACGCGGGACAGTGTCATATGTCTTTTCAAGGTCGATAAACATCATATGTAAATCTTGTTTTTTCGCTCTATATTTTTCCATCAATCTTCTTAGAATATGTATCGGTTCTGTAGTTGACCTCCCTTTCATGAATCCAAATTGGTTTACTGAAACCTGAGTTTCTCTTCTAATTCTAGTTTCAATTACCCTCTCCGAGAGCTTCATAGTGTGACTTAGCAATTTGATTCCTCTGTAGTTCCCACAACATTGGACATCTCCTTTATTCTCATTATTCGACGATTTTATATGTGTTCGTGAACCGTTTGTAAGCACATTCCTTTCCTTAATGAACGAACACGAACAGAAAGTCTCATTCGATAAGTGTTCATGGACTGTTCGTGGACACATTATATCCTTAACGAACGAACACGAACAAGCCCTTGTTCGTATTCGTTTGGTTCGTTTACAACCCTAACAAGGGGTCTACGTAACATCTAGTCAGACTAAGACACATGTAAGCGAAGACTAAATAGTTGAAGACTAGGATTTGCCTTTAGTTTTGAGCCGCAAGTGATTTAGCCCACGCTTTTTTTATCTGACGGTTATGTGGCCTATGCTTTTTCATCCGACATCTATTTAGTTTTTGCTTTACAGGTGTATTTTTGTTGGTTTATACGTGGACCTGGTTGTACTTTATCATAAATTTCTGTGTAGGCGATTTAAGCCCACGTATCCTGTTTTGCATCTCTTGATTGACTTTTTTTGGTCTTTGTCTATTTTAGCAAGGACTAAATGGTTGTGTTTTTTTCAATGAAGTTAATGGTCAATTTGTCTATTCTAATAATTTTCCTTCACGATGAATAATGTTTAGTTTATCAATGTGACGACGCTTTTAGTGAATATATTATCTAACTTTTATATTTATGCACATTTAATCTTTTAATCACATGACTATTAAAATGGTTAGCTAATCATTATAAAGATTTGATAACTCTAATCTGTTAGTGCACTATGTCTATTGACTTCGTCTTGTTTCATGAAATAGTATGTTTAATGTAAATTAGCTTGAAAGTGGTGATTTTCCTTGAAAATGTTACTTGACAGTTTCAAGCTAAACCTAATAGTGAAGGTTTCCCTTGAACTGAACATATGTTCATTTCAAGCTAAATCTAAGGTTTCCCTTGAAATGGTCATGACATTTTCAAGCTAAACCTCAACACTATAAATAGAGTTCAAGCTAAATCATTTTAAAAAAAGACTTTTGCACATTTGAGATTTGAAGAGCTCTAGTTCTAGAGAGAGAAACTAGAGAGAGAAAGTCTCTAAGTGATTCAAGGTTCTTTGTACGTTTCAGATCTTATATAGAATCACGTTTATATTACGTCTTGTGTGTTTCGGTCGCGTTCGTGTACGGATTCCGCACGTTTCACGTTCGTTTAGCAATCGTTTCGGAGTCAAACCGGTCCTAACAAGTGGTATCAGAGCAGGAGCTCGATTGCGTTGATCAAACAACAAGATTCGTATCAGATTACAGCGTTTTCAGATCTGAATTGCATCTTTTCTTCTTCATCTACTCATTCTTTCACGTTTTCTATGGATTTTCGTCAAATTGATTGGGATTCTATGGTCCGAATTGGATGATTTTTTAGTATATTGTGCGAAAACAGTTGATATACAATCCTACCAAGTTTCAGATTCAAATTCCTTGTCGTTTAGGAGATTTTCGAGTTTTTGTGTTCGAATCCGTAACTTTCAGCAAGATTTCGCTTGAAAATATGACATGATTTCGCTTGAAAGTTAATATTTGACAGATTTCGCTTGAAAATATGACATGATTTCGCTTGAAAGTTAACATTTGACAGATTTCGCTTGAAAATATGACATGATTTCGCTTGAAAGTGGCTGTTGGTTTGTGATTTCGCTTGAAACATCATAGACTTGATTTCGCTTGAAACAGCATATACTTGATTTCGCTTGAAAACAACATAGATCAGATTTCGCTTGAAACAGCATATACTTGATTTCGCTTGAAAACAGCATAGACCAGATTTCGCTTGAAATAGCATATACTTGATTTCGCTTGAAACTGCATGAATCTTGATTTCGCTTGAACATCATCTTGGGATTTCGCTTGAAGTTATATCAGTTGATTTCGCTTCAACTGATCAACTAGTGATTTCGCTTCAAACTGGTCAACTTGGGATTTCACTTGAAAGAGGATTTTTGTGTCAAGATTATTTCACGTCAACTGAGTATCAGTCTGTTTCAGGATATTTGATATTGTGTATACTGATTGTGTTTGTTTGTTTGCAGGTGATTCGAGGTGATTTACAAGGCACAAATACCAAGAATTCAAAATGTTTGATGAACTGGAAAACACAAAATTTGAAAGAATAAACAATTGGACTTGTTGGTCTCCTTTTGAGAAAAAGGAGGTTTTGATTGAAAGATTTGAACATTTCATGTGTCAAAAGGATGAAACGTTGGAAGAGTTGGAAATACGGTTTAAAATTTTAATGGACAATTTGAGAAACAAGAATATTAGAATATCAAATGAAGAACAGATATCGAAATTGGCAAATGCATTACCTGCTAAATGGGATAAATTCTTGGTTGAGCTAAAAAGGGAAGATTTTTTTCAAGAACTTTATCCAAAACAGTTCTTTAATGAGGTTAATGCAGAGTTTCGTAAGGAATATAAGAAAAAGAATGAAATTTTGACCGAAATGGAAAAGAATTTACAAAAATTGGAATTGGATGTTATTACTGAAATTGATAATAGAATTAGTGTGTGTCTTGCAACAAAGAGTATTCTGAAATATGATATTAAAAGGAAATGTTATATTGATGAAAGTATGAATCCTTTTGATTTCGTTAAACTCTTTTGTGCAGGAACATATAAGATGGAAACAAAGGATATTTCAAAGAACGAAGAATCTTTGAAGCTTGGATCTTCAAGTTCAGAATCAGTGTGCTCTAAATGTGATAACTTTAAGGCTAATAATGACAAACTCTTGAAAGATGCAGAAAGTTTGACATTGGAAGTCAAAAAGTTGAAGGATGAGAAGCAAGCTGATATTAACCAGATTCTTATGTTGCAGGGAAATTGTGAAAAGCTTAAATCTAAAAATGTTAAACTGTTAAATGACTTGAACAGTTTGACATTGGAAAACAAAGTTTTGAAAGAAAAAGAAAAAGAGTTTAAAAATGAAAAATTAAAAATTGAAAAAGATTTTAAAAGTCAAATGAAGATTTTAGATGATGAGAGAGATGTTTTTGGTAAAAATAATCTCGAAAAACAATGTGCGATAAATTCTCATCTTGATAAAATCATTCGACTTGAGCATGAAGCCGAAGATAATAGAAAGAAAATTGCTGAGTTAGAGAATAAGTTGAAAAGTTTTGTGACTTCTGCATCGTACGTTTGTCCAAAACCGATCAATTCTGTTCCAATAAGTGACAATGTCACAAATTTTGACAAAGTCAAAATTGAAGATTGTGATGAAATATCTGATGATGAAAAGGAAAAGAAAAGAAAAATATTTTTAGATTTACAAGAAAATTTTAAAAATACTGTTTTGCAATCTACTGAAACAGGTGAATGTTCTAAACAAAAACCTGTTAAGAAGAGTGTAGAACAGAAACAAAAAGTTAAAAATTTGAAAAATTCTAAAATTGAAAATAAAAGCTCATCAGATAAATCATCCAATCATTATCAAAAATCACAAAAATTTAAATATGAAAACTCACAAAATGATGGTAATAAGTGGTGCAGGTTTGACCACAGTGCTCAAAAGACAAATCCAACATTGAGGAGGAGAAATGACTATAACCAAGCCAAACAATGTTATGATCTGAAGGTTTGGACTGATAGAAGTGGATGGTACGATAACAGAGTGTGCTACACCTGTGGTGTGAGAGGACACATTGCTGTTAATTGCCAGAATTGGTATTGTGAGACAAGAAGATGCTTTGAATGTAATATCAGAGGACATATTGCCAGAGATTGCCCAAGGAGATCGATGGGAAGATCAAGGGTTGAATCTCAGAGAATGATAAAGAAACCAGTAAATGTCAAGTCTAAAGAACAGAAAGTGGAAGATAAGAAAGTAAAGCTTTCACAGGGGCAGAGAGACAGACTGAGGAAAAAGAGGAAGAAGGCGAGATAGTATTTGGAGAAGATTTTGTCTTCGGGTTCACCGGTTGGTTCGAATAAAAGTTCTGATGAATCGATTCACTCGACGGCAAAGTCAAGCAAATCGAATTCTTCAGATGTAAATCTGAGGACAAAAGAGAACAAGAAGAAAAAGAAAGTCATTGGCGATGAATCTGGCTCATCAAAGTCAGACAAGCCAAGTTCGGGCAATGAATCTGATTCCACAAAATCAGATGAGCCACAAGTTGAGGTAAAGAAGGAAGAGACAGTTCCGTTAATGAATGATGAGAATTTTCCACCATTACGAGCCGCAAACCTAAAATCAAAAGGTGTTGATGCTGGAAAAATGTTTAATAGCAATGTTAAACATATTTTTAGCAAGATGGTTGATGGTAAAGAAAAAGGAGTGAAAGAGTTTTATGAAGAAAAGAGAAAAGCTCAAAATGCGCCTAAGGCTGGTCAGGCTTGGGTGTCAAAATCTGTTGGTTGAATTCCTGACTTGCCGGAGCTTCCAGGTTGGTAAGCGTGAAGCAGGTATCGGCATCATTCTTGAGAAATTCACAGGATGGTAACTGTGATATTTCGTCTTACAAGTGGTTAATCAAGGACATTAAGTTGTACTTGATTTCCTACAAGTGTTTGTATTGTTAGAATCCTAATAATGTTAAATTTTCAAAATGGTTAAAAGAGATCAAGGTGATGAGATGACCCCGAACCCATAAGTGATGGGTATACAAACTAATTTTTTCGGAAAAACCATTCTGATTACAACAAACTTAAGTGTTTTGAAATCATTATGGGAAAATAGTTTGTTGTAAGGGGAGTGTTGATTGAATATGCCGAAACCCTCACGGCTGAACAAACATGATTACTTTCATCAGATAAACGGTTTTCAAACTGTTAAGATCAATGGGTTGTAAATCATGGGGGTATGTTAGATTTTCTGCAAATCAGTACACTTTTAGCAGAAAATGGATGGCGAGACAAAGCTATCAGTGATTGATTGTCAAATTTTCTTTATATGATTTTGCATTTTAGGGGGAGTAATATTGTTAGAAAATACAAAAACATTTGAAAATTTGAAAAAGTCAAAAACATGATAAAATTCAAAAATTGAGTTTTTGCGTAAAAAGAGGAAATGATAGTACATCAGTAGACGGTTACAGTACGCTAAAGAATTGGAAAGTTTAAATGTGTTAAACGATCTCACCGTGGATGTGTCGGTAGATTTTTATACACTTAGTAAACTTTTTCGGGATATAAACCTAAATTCAAACGCTTGCTTATTTCGTGGGAAACACTACTTGGATATATAGGTAACCCCTGAAATCTCGTTTGAAAGGTCTCATAATCTGATATACTAGGTCTTTATACTCAATGATGTCTGGGGTATTATTTCGGGACTTCTGCTGAATGGAAGTTCTGACCTAGTCCTTGGATAATACTTTCTGAAATGCTTGAAACATAGCATTAAACCCTCAGCATGCTGATGAAACAATAAAATTGATAGTCGCTGCTGTTGTAAGCAAAAAGATCCTCTAAAGGGGACATACCGTAAAGTCGAAGCTGATATCTCTCTGCGTATACGGAAGTATCGACCTGAGATCCCTCGGCCCTCGCATACCTAATTTATATACAGATATCATTGTAGTATACTCACCTGTAAGACTGATTATTGGGATTCTGGATACGGGAGTATATTCAAGAGGTGGGACACATGAATGAGTTTAAGTTCATAAGACATCTAATTCGTATCCTGAATCAGTTGAAGTTTGTATGAAAATTTAAGTGGATCAGTATATCGATAATCTAAGTGAATTGTTTAATGCATAATGTGATTTTAAGCTCAACGGTACTTGTGACTTGTCATAAACTGATATGATCCTCTGATGCATACTCAAACAAAAATATTGTCTGTAAATATGTTTGTACATATTTCTTTATTGCTTTATATTTTCAGAAAATACAAAAAGATTTTGATTTCTGCTTTATTTTCGACAACTGATATCTGAGATGCTGAGTTTCAAAATCTAAGTAAGCTGATTGTGTTTCTGAAAATAAAACAAGTTCATTAATTTGAAACTTGAATTAAAATAAAAAAAAAATTTAAAAATAGTTTGTGATATCTCCAAGGTCATTAACTTGAACTTGGATGATAAACTGTGAGGGAGTTGGTTTCTTTAATACTGCTAAATCTATGAAGTTTGTTGATAGGGGAGTGAATTAGAGATTGATTGAAAATTCAAAATGCTGTTACTCATAAATGTTTGAGAAATTGCAGAAGATAGTCCAGACTACGATCCCGAAAGCAGAGTCTAAGGGGGAGTCTGAAGACAAGTTTGAAACAAAGAAAAGCTTGTAGATGGAAAGCTAGGTGTCGATCCCAAAGCACGGAAGCTTGATGAAAGGGGGAGCCTGAAGCTGATATAAGAAGAGAGTGATGGATGCGTACAATGTTACAACTTGAAAGAGAAGGCAGAATGATCAAGACTGAAGATGTGTCATATTGCAAGAATAGTCATTGAAGACTTCGTCAATATCCAAGGGGGAGTCTGTTAGTGCACTATGTCTATTGACTTCGTCTTGTTTCATGAAATAGTATGTTTAATGTAAATTAGCTTGAAAGTGGTGATTTTCCTTGAAAATGTTACTTGACAGTTTCAAGCTAAACCTAATAGTGAAGGTTTCCCTTGAACTGAACATATGTTCATTTCAAGCTAAATCTAAGGTTTCCCTTGAAATGGTCATGACATTTTCAAGCTAAACCTCAACACTATAAATAGAGTTCAAGCTAAATCATTTTAAAAAAAGACTTTTGCACATTTGAGATTTGAAGAGCTCTAGTTCTAGAGAGAGAAACTAGAGAGAGAAAGTCTCTAAGTGATTCAAGGTTCTTTGTACGTTTCAGATCTTATATAGAATCACGTTTATATTACGTCTTGTGTGTTTCGGTCGCGTTCGTGTACGGATTCCGCACGTTTCACGTTCGTTTAGCAATCGTTTCGGAGTCAAACCGGTCCTAACATAATCTAATAATAAAATCTAATTAAACATTGCCTCAAAGTTTCTTAACACCATATAAGTAAAAAACAATTACCCAATGAACCTAAAATAACCTATCAATGAGCGAGTGAAACCATATTTTACCCGACTTGAACCTGATAAACCCAAATTGTAAGAGGCACTCCTCATTGAACCTAATGAACCCGCCAATGAGGGATTTATCATCCCAATTTTACCCAAATTGAATCTGATGATCCAAAATCATAAGAGAGTACAATTGTTCGCTCAGAAGAACATGAACATAGCTTCTTCGTGTTCGTTTACAGACATATACATTTATTCGAACAAATTCGTTGTTTAGTGTCATTTATTAAGGGAGTATACTTGTTCGCTCAGTTAATAGATAAACTAACGTACGCTGATATATAAAATATTTAAAAGTAGTTTATAATAAAATATGTAACTTAAATCATTACAACTCAAATTAGTTATTTACCAATCAAACACAATATTATTGAAATTGAAATTTTAATTTCAAAATTTAAACAAACCATAACTCTTTGATTAATATTAGCCAATATTAACCTTGAATTGACCCCAATTAACATTAACCTGTTTGATTAGTTATTGTTTTGGTAAAAAAACAGGTTAAGAAAGTGAGAATGGATGTAATTTCTCTATCCATTTAATCAAATCTTTTATATCTTGCATTTTGTTGATCATTATGAATTATGGTTCTCTATCCATCTAATCAAATCATATGTTGCATTTTGTTGATCATTATGAATTCTATTTTACATGTATTCGAATCAAATTGTTCGTGAGGTTTTGTTAGGGCTAGGGTTTATGTTTCGAAATACAGTAGAAACTCTATAAAATAATATACTTGGGACCACCAAAATTTATTAATGAAAAGAGTTATTAATTAATCGATAAATTAATAATTATTAATTAATCGATAAATTAATAATTATTAATTTATATATTAATTAATATTTTATTAATTTATAGTAGAATACTTAGTTTACAAACACCTTTCAAGCTTCCACTTAATTATTGTATACAATGCATGTATATCAAATGAACGGCCCAACGCTTATTAAATAATCGAGTATTAATTTATCGAGTTTCTACTGTAGGCGAATGAAATATTTATTAGGTATTGATTCGGTTGGTTGCTAAGCTTGCTTTACGTTCACAACGCTTCAACTGAAACAATGGGATCCAATTAGTGCAAATAATTTCTAAAAATCTGGGGATTCTGTATAAATACAACAAAACATGTTTCATATTATGGCTTATGATTGGAAGTGTTTAGACTTATAACCTTATTATTATTATATTATTATGTGTTGTGCTGAATGTGAAATGTGGGAAAAAAAGCCCACGTAGGTAGGCTATGGGGGTTTCACCTTTCACGCCACCCACATATGTTGTGAGAATGTAGGATGTGAAATGTGGTGGTGGGGTAAGGTGGCTCTAAATGATTTACCTGTATAGTATTTAAAGATTAAAAAATACAAAATTAAACAACTATGCCCTCCATGCCACCGACCTCATGCCCCTTGCGCGCCCAAGGTGCCCACGTGGCGGGGCTTAGCGCCCAAACCACATATCCACAACACATAGCCTTAGCAACGCAACTATATGCGAAGAGGAAGATTACAGAGAGCCAAAAGAAGAAAAGGTAAAAAATGGAGGAAATGCCACGGTGGTTGTAAAGTGCTAGCAATGAAGAAGATAAGAAGAAAGCTAAAGAACCCAAAATTACTGAAAAATCAGGTGAGAATTCAAAGAGTAAAGAAAAACGACGTGGACCTAGAAACAAAAACAGAACACGGAATGAACAAAAAGAGTCAGTTACATTGGCTGTTAATGGGGATAAACCAGAATCATCAAACAAAAAGAATGGTTCGAAAAGGGTTCAAAGATAGGGATAGTTAGTATTCATGTGCAATTCCAAAACAAAAACTGATTGCTTTCACTACAAGATTCTCGGGATGCCTGAAAACAAGAAAGATTATCTGTTAAAGATTTATAAAGAGATGAGATTATTTCTATTTGAGGTTGATGTATGCGATATTTAACGCTCCGGGGTGCGGACGAACGTTATAATATTTAACCAAGGACGCTTATAGGGCAATGTGGTTCCCCTGGTCCCCTAATCCGTTACCGAGCTTATCCCTATATACATATACACCTATCTAGGGCTGTTCAAATTGCTCGACGCTCGATCGAAAAATGTTTGGAATTTGCTCCTTCGATTCAGCTCGATTAAAAAAAGCGCTTGGTTCGGTTTGAAACGAACCGAGCATGAGCAAAGGTCTGCTCAGTTCGGTTCGACTTGGTTGACTCGAATTATATATATATATATATATATATTAACAAAATAACTAGAGACACACATTAATAACGTTTGTTCCAAGATCCAACTAGAGCCCATTTAATTATAGGCTGAGTAGGAGGACCGACAGGATGATGTTAAGCTCCCACCATGTCGCAACCCCCGCCCCCTATTTGTCCCGGGAACGGGCGGTCGCGGCCAATTTCGGTGGTATCCAGGTATTTATCATTTTGGCAGCGGAAATTACATCAGGACCGTAGTTAGGAAATATTTTATTAGAGTAAATACCACACTTCTACCTATTATACTAAAAAAATACACTTAATGCCACATGTCCTTTTCTTAAGCAATCAATCGGGTGATGTGGACACTCTCTTTGGCCAGAGAATTCCTTTTGAGCGGGATTTTCTTTTCCTCTATTACACGCGCTCCCTCTTTTTCTCTTCAATCAAAAACCCTAATTCTCCTTTTCCTTCAATCACCGCCCCTTTTCCTCTCAAGCGTTCTCCACAAGTCATTCTAAATCATATTTAACTATGAAACCCTAATTCTATTCCTTCATCTATGCCTCTTTTTCTCTCTGGTTCTCTCAAAGCATCTCAGAATTTTTCAAATCCTAGGTTTTTCATCTAAGGTTGATTGAAGACGGGGATGTTCGTGTTCAACTGCATAACTTCAATTTAAAAACCCTAATCATCGCTCACCTGGTTGATTCTGAAGGTTAGTAGTTTCTATCTTAAGATGTATTTTTTTTTATATTTCTATTATGATTCATGTTGTAGGTTTTCTGTTATGATTCAAAAACCCTTTCTTTGAGGTCGAATTTGATGTGGCTGTACTCATGGTATAAGATGAATCGCTGGGCTAATATCATGGTATAATCCCTGGTGAAGCAGAAGACATCAGCCATCCCTTTGATTTGTTCTTGATTTCTCCAAAGGTACATTAAGGTTTTAATCTTTAAACTTGGTTTGATTTACTCTTTTCGCTTGCGTTGTGTCATTTATACAAGGGTTACTTTGAGGGATCATAGGCCATATGCTTTAGAAAGAGCATCAATTGTAAATATGAAACAGGTATGGTTTTCTATAGTTTTCCTTTTTTCTGGTCCGTTAACTTTAATATCTAAGAGGTAGCGATTTGGATTTGATCTTTAAAATGAGTTCTCTGTTGATTTCGAGGCATATGCATTCTTGGATAACATTGACATATTGATCGACATTTATTTTTATATTTATGTTGGGAGATGTAGGAATTATGTCACTTGATATCGTCATCTTGATTGTTTACAATCTTCTACTCACATAATTTACAATCTCGGTAAATTTATGTTTCTTATTTTTTACCTATTTTTAATCTGTAACTCCAAATCATTCGTCTCTTTAAAGTAATCATTTTTGTGCATAAATGCATCACGTTGCTGTTGAATAGGAGTATTTTTAATCTTTTATTTTTACCAAGTATAGTGTGTACCTGAAAAATACTAATTTGTTAGCTTTTTTTATTATCAACATAATTACTTTAGAGCAATATGGTAGTTATCTGCTCACACTATGACACCTTGGGCCACATTTTGTTTGCTTCGTTGTAAAGCAAGTGAGTTTAATTTGGTGAACATGCTTTGTTTGCTAGGGTTAAGTTTTAATATTATTAAATCTAGGGTTTAATTTATGGTTGAATGATTAGGATTTAGACCGGTCAAAGTTAGGTTAGGGAGATGAGAGATTGATATATGAGGTGAAATGTGATGTTGTTTGAACTTTTTTAATGTGTTTATGAACCGTTTTTGGATTGATTTTTGAGAGAGTGTTAGATGATGAGTGATTTTTGTTGATTGTTAAGGTGCATCAGGTTGGAGAGACTGTGAATGTTGACTACTTTTCGGTTGATGGGGTTTCGGATCATGAATTGCATCTTGATGAGGTTGTGAAACAAAGGGAGGAGCTTCAGCATTTGGAGGTTAATTTGAAGGCTAGATTGATTGCTAGATCAGAAGTGACTGGGATTCATGAACGGTTTGATTCGTAGATTAAAGAGCATATTACTTCAAATGTTAAACTTCAGGTGTGTGGGAGTGTCTTGGTTTAAGGATTTATGTTTGTAGTTATAGAAATTTGTCGCTTACTAGAGTGTTTGTGTGTAAAGGAACAACTGCATGAAAGGGAAAAGACTATAATGGACTTGCAAAGAACTTTGGATGATAAGGATAAAGAGCTTCATGCAATTAGATTGGACCATGAAGCGGTATTCACCTAAATATTCATGATTTATTTAATGCTTTTATTTATCTGTTATTTTTTTATATATTTTTTTTGTTCTTCATTGTTATAGGCATGGGCTAAAGAGGACCTCATACGTGAGCAACAAAAAAAAAGGAACTGGCAACTTTTCGGTATATCTTTTTTAGTTCAAAGTTTAAACCTTCCATGTTTTTTTGAATTCTGATAATTCTTAAACATGTTTACTATGTGGTTGTATATAGACTTGCATGTATTAGTCACATTGCGGGGATGTATCTAAAATTTGATGATTGTAATATAAGTCGTCATATATGCATTTGCAGGAGAGAACGTGATAATTCTGTAGCTGAAAGGGCTCAGCATATTAAAAAAAATCCATGAATTACAAGAACATGTTCAAGAATAGGAGAGGCAGCTCATGGAATTGCAAGAACAGGTACCCTTTCAGCTATTCTTTTGTAATATAAACCAATACCATCATGATTTCGAAGCTTTTTAATCTTTATTCTAATTGCCACAATATCATTGACTTGTGTTATATGTTATATCAAACTCAGCACATCAAGTCAAAGCATTTATGATGATCTATAAAGCTGGCTTTTAAAAGGTGCTGCTGGCATGCGCCTCATGCACAAGGCTGGTCACTTCTGAATTGAAAAGGCCTAATGTGTACACAAGGCACACTAAAGGAGAGGCAGGCGCACAAAAAAGCGGCTTGAAGCGCACTCGGCTCCGGAGTCTACTGGTGTTGAACATGTTGGAGGCAGTGTATTTGATCATGTGCCTAAAGCTGATGGAGTTTATATGACAGTTAGCCTTACACTTGAGGTTCTTCTCAATTGCATTTGAAAAGTATTTATAACACAGTTCATACTTTATTTGTGAAGCTTTGATATAAATATCATTATAAAATTATTTAGAGCTCAAGTTAGGAGACATAGAATTTTCGATATCTTTTGATAGTACCACTTGAATGAATTGGTGGAGGTAAATAATAGGTAATTTTTTAGTATTTTTTATGCTAATGAAGTTTTATTTTGATATAGAGTTTTCGATATCTTTTGATAGTACCACTTGAACGATGAGAACCATGAAAATAAAATAGTATCAATTACAATGAATATTTGCTTTTTAAATCCATCATTTCAAGTAATGCCGTTTTTAAACCAAACATGGTGTAATGAGAATGGTGATATAAAACATGAAATATGTTATCAGGCGTTTTGTTTGTCTATTAGGGATGAGCATGAGTGTTTGTAGTTTTCATATCAATAGGTTTTGGTATTAATGGCTGGGTTACTTTACTTTTTTACAAGAGGCTCGGTTAATTCCGTTGACCATCGGTTAACTGTCGGCTTTGAACATAGGTGGATTCAATGATCAACAATTGCTTTTGGCTTCACCTTTGTGTAGGGTGTTTTTAAATTATATCTCTAACATATGCAATTCTAAGATATTCCTTTTAGAAGTTGGCATTGTATTATTTGTGAAATAATGTCATATTATAACCTCATTATCTCTGTTCTAAACCTCTACTAATTGATGTTCTTTATTTTAATAGTTTATTACCTGATCATAAGTTTAGGACACTTTTGAGCAACCTCTGAATCAGCTTCGAGAATTAAAGGAATTCAATTCACTTCTATCATCTGGCAATGGGAGGAATGACTAAAATAGAGGTACACCAAATTGTGTTACAATTCCATAGACTAAAGTCAAATGTGACTAAAATATGATATTTTATTGTATATAACTACCAAGCCAAATATGATTAACACTTTTGGAGGCTTTCCGTTTGTTTGAATCATTTCTTATTTATTTATTTATTTATTTTTTTACCCTTCTCACCAATTAGTAATTTAAGATAACTGGGTCGACCCATTTTGTGTTACGTTATTTGCTAAGCCAGTTAGTACTAAGGTTCGGGTATCTATGTTGGTTGTACAATTATTAGCAAATCCAATTGCTTCCTTCCCTTGGGGGTAGTATTTTTCATTATGATAGGGGGCAAATAGCTTTTTTTTTTTCAAATAATAAATAACGACTATTTGCAAAAGTGACGTGCTTTTAACAGGTAGATAGATGTTTCCTCTACCTATGTTAGTTGATTTTAGTTTACATTGATAGTTGAGACTTGATTAATATATTATTTACCTTGACTATTTTTTTCACTTGAAACACTTCATTTATAAGGTTGCTTGTGTTGTGTCTGCATAAACTGTTGTCTTAATACATGGTGTCAAATTCTAAGAGATTCTTCGAGTCGATGAGGTGGTTTAGTGAACACATTCATCTCTATTTCAAAATTATATTTTGATCCACTATTGATGCGTAACAAGGTAATTGAACTCAAATCCTTTAGTTGTTGATATGCATTTATGGTAGGGGTGAAAATTGTGTCTGGTTGGCAGGTTGACAGGTTGCGGGTTGGCGGGCTGAAACCCGCACATGTAAATTCAGGTCAACCCGAACACGTCCCGTTTAACCCATTTTTAAATAGAGTATGTTGACAAATTATAAACGGGTTGTTGGATTGTAAGCGAGTTATTGGTAACATGTTTAATGGTGAGTATAAGTGGGATAGGTATATAGTATAGTGGGACAAAACTAACGTTATTATTGCTAACCATGTAAAATGAAAAACATAAAAAAATCTAAAAGTTTTTTTTTCTAAATACTTAAACGGGTTATCGGTTAATCCGTTTTTATATGGTCCAACCCGAACCCAGCCTGTTTTTAATACGGGTCAACCCGAACCGGACCCGTTTTTTATACGTGTCATCTCGTGTCGACCTAAATGAAGTGTTTCTTCGTGTTAGGTTCGGGTCACGTCAAGAGTTCCACTCCTAATTTATGGTATACATTTCACCAACCACATATTCTAATTGCACTTAAATATGTAGGTTTAGGCTGGATGCATTGCAAGCTTTTAAGGAAGGGCGTTATGCTACCAAGAGCTGTCGGCTTGTGTGCAAATAGGTCTATTGACAACTGTTTTTTAACAATATTTGTTTTTTTATATAAGTTGGGGGTGTTAAAATATGTTAATAATCGTAACACGGGAACCAATTGTGAGTATAGTAGCATCTACATCTATGTATAATTTATTAAATCAATAAATTTATAAGAAGTATTTCCTTTATACAGCCCGTGTATTTATTCATAACATTTTATGTAAAGGTGTATAAAGAGATTTTCAACGAATTGTGATTTCTGCATATTGATGGTTAATAAAAGGTTGTTACCTGATCCGTTTCAACACGTGTATTTATTCATAATAATTTATGTAAACGGCGATGATGATGAGATATTATCTTTAATCAACCCGTGTAATACACGGGTTCTTAAGCTAGTTATATAAATATATTGGGATAAAACCCAAGTTTTCATTACAACTATTTTATAGGGATAAACCCCGTTTTATTGAAATAAAACATCTTCTTTTATTTAGGTAGCTTTTATAGCCACTTTTTCCAAGCCTTCAGTGCTGTCCAACTGGCTTCTAGTTGGCTTTCACATTTTGTTACCTGAAACGCGTTTAAAAATATTTTGTCAGGGGGAAATACTGGTGAGTGAATCCCAGTTTAAATCAAGAATAGTTTTATCTCTTAACAGTATTGAGATCGATTACAATGTTTACATCTACACAATTACTCATTCAGTATTGTCAATCCTGACTGGTGGGTCATATTACACATTGGCTAACTCTTCGTCCAATGGTAACGTGTTCCACATTTTGTATACAAAACCCCAACATACAGGCAGTAATTGAAGAATTACAAAGACTCAATCACTGCTTAATCACATTGTAAAATATTTAAGGTTTTGTAAAAACAGTTTACAAAAAGGAGATTACTCACTTTGCTGTCTTAGATTTTCCTTTAGGGTTTCCTGGTGATTATCTATTAAATACACAAATGCACACGCGTTAGTATAATAACCCAATATTTACATTAGTAATACCCTCCCCGAGACGGCATTCCAACGACTACGTCGGGCAGAACCACGACAGCCGTTATGGAACCCTGGATCAATCGGGCAGTGTATCTAATACGTAACCGGGGTTATGATACTTACAACGGGGCAGAACTTCGTTATTTAGGGGGGTATTATGCCCGGAAATTACTTTAACTCTATAGAAATTCGAGAGAGAAAGAAAGGAATGAGCGAGTTCGACTGAAGACTGAAGGTCTCTATTTATAGGTGACCTTTCGACTTCTCTCGCGGCCCGCGCAGACTACACAGGGTCCTTCGCGGCCCGCGCAGACTACACAGGGTCCTTCGCGGCCCGCGTAGTAGGTCGCCTAGGGTTTAGCTTGGCCTGATCATGGGGTAGGCTCGACAAATGGCGTGACACGTGGCAGCACCGGGCTGCGCCTAGCCTCTTATCTGTCGCGCCCCGCGTAGACCAAAGAGAGGTCTTACGCGGCCCGCCACAGTAATACAAATTTTAATTTTTAATTTATTTTAATAAAAATAAAGATATTCGGGCCCTGTTTTCGTATACGGGGTGTCAGAATATTTTGGAGGGTTGTTATATCCTCCCCACCTTGTCTTAGAGTTCGTCCTCGAGATCTACTGGAATAGATGCGGGTATATCCTTTGTATTTCTGATTCAAGTTCTCATGTGTACTCTGGTCCTCTTTTGGAGTCCCATTTCACTTTGACCATAACTAATCTCTTGTGCTTGAGGTTCTTAACTTTCCTGTCTTCAATCTGTAGAGGCTTTTCTACAAATTTAAGTTGTTCATTTACCTCTATATCCTTAAGAGGTACCACTAGTGATTCATCAGGTAAGCATTTCTTGAGACTGCATACATGAAATACATCATGTATTCCAGCCATTTCCTCTGGCAGTTGTAGCTGATAGGCTACAGGTCCTATTCTTTTAATAATCTCAAAAGGTCCAACATACCTGGGACCTAGCTTTCCCCTTTTTATGAATCTGACTACTCCTTTCCAAGGAGAGACTTTCAACAAAACTTTGTCTCCTACCTGAAATTCTAACGGCTTTCGTCTGTTATCTGCATAACTCTTCTGTCGATCACGTGCTGCTTTCAGTCGTTCCTTGACTTGAATGATTTTTTCGATTGTTTCTTGTATTATCTCGGGTCCAGATAGTTGCTTTTCTCCAATTTCTGCCCAACAGACTGGCGTTCGGCACTTGCGTCCATAAAGTGCTTCGAATGGAGCAGCATTGATACTTGTGTGATAACTGTTATTATAAGAAAATTCTATCAATGGTAAGTGATCGTCGCATGTCCTCTAGTGTTTGAATTGTCATTTCACTTTGTCCATCCGTTTGAGGATGATAAGCGGTGCTTAGATTTAACTTGGTTCCCATTGCTTTTTGGAAACTTGTCAAAAAATGAGAGGTAAAACGACTATCTCTGCCAGAAACGATTGATAAAGGAATTCCATGTAATGAAACTATTTCATTTACATATAGTTTAGCTAATTGTTTCATACGGAAGGTTTCCTTCATTGATAGAAAATGGGCTGCCTTAGTTAGCCTGTCTACAATCACCCAGATTGTATCATTAGCTTTTCTTGTTTTGGGTTCTTGTTTTGGGTAATTTAGTAACAAAATCCATTGTTATCAATTCCCATTTCCATACTGGCATTTCTAACTGTTGAAACAATCCTGAGGGTTTCTGATGTTCAGCTTTAACTTGGGAACAGGTTAAACACTTAGAAACATAAGATGCTATATCTTTCTTCATTCCTATCCACTAGAAATTCTTTCTTAAATCCTGATACATTTTATCATTTCCAGGATGCATCGTATATTTAGACTTATGGGCTTCTTCTAATATACGGTGGCGTAGGTTTCCTGATTTAGGTATCCACATTCTTTTCTTATGGAATCTCCAAATTTCATCTGTTCCTTGTTCTAATTCCTTAATCATTCCTTTTAATTTTTCAGTATCGTCCTTGATTACTGATTCTTGTGCTTTCCTAATCTGTTCATTTAAATCTATCTGCAGATTTAGTTTAAGTGAACGTACCCTTTTTGGCTTTTCATGATATTTTTGACTTAAAGCATCAGCTACTACGTTAGCCTTTCCTGCATGATACTGGATATTACAATCGTAATCACTAAGTATCTCCATCCAACGTCTTTGTCTCATATTCAATTCCTTTTGTCCGAAAACATACCTTAAACTCTTATGGTCGGTGAAGATGGTGAACTTACTACCGTAAAGGTAATGTATCCAAATCTTAAGGGCAAAAATTATGGCTCCTAATTCTAAATCATGAGTTGAATAATTTTCTTCATGATTCTTAAGTTGTCTAGAGGCGTAAGCTATAACCTTTTGATGATGCATCAATACACATCCATAACCTAACTTAGAAGCTTCACAATAGACTTTAAAGTCTTCAGTTCCTTCGGGTAACGCTAGTATGGGTGCATTGGTTAATCTTTTCTTAAGAATTCTAAAGGCTTCTTCTTGTTTTGGTCCCCATTCAAACTTAACAGATTTACAGGTTAGCTTAGTTAAGGGAATGAGTATTCTAGAAAAGTCTTGAATAAATCTTCTATAATAACCGGCCAATTCTAAGAAACTTATAACCTCAGTTGGTGACTCAGGGGTTTTCTATTTGGTAATTGCCTCAATCTTGGTGGGATCCACATGGATTCCTTCATGATTGACTAGATGTCCAAGGAACTGTACCTATTCTAACCAAAACTCGCACTTTGAAAATTTAGCATAAAGTTTTTCTTTTCTCAATAAACTAAGAAGTGCGTGCAAATGTTTTGCATGTTCTTCTTTACTCTTAGAGTAAATAAGAATATCATCTATAAAGACAAATATGAATTTATCCAAATATGGCTTACATATTCGGTTCATCATGTCCATAAATGCAGCTGGGGCATTGGTTAAACCAAATGGCATGACAGTAAATTCATAATAGCCATACCTTGTTCTAAAAGCGGTCTTAGGAATGTCCTCTTCCTGTACCTTTAATTGATGATATCCTGATAGTAAATCGATTTTAGAGAAAAATCGAGCCCCTTGCAATTGATCAAACAAGTCATCGATTCTTGGTAATGGATACCGATTCTTGATTGTGACTTTTTTCAATTCACGGTAGTCAATGCACATATGCATTGATCCGTCTTTCTTTTTAACGAATAAGATCGGCGCTCCCCATGGCGATGAACTTGGCTGTATGAATCATTTCTCCAACAATTCGTCTAACTGTTTCTTCAGTTCTTGCATTTCTGCGGGTGCCAAAAGGTAAGGTGCTTTGGCAATTGGTGTTGTTCCTGGTAGCAGATGAATTCTGAATTCGACTTGTCGGTCTGGCAGTAGTCCTGGTAATTCTTCTGGAAATACATCTGAAAACTGAGATACTACTGGAATATCTTTTAGTTCTTTTCCTTTAGTGTTAGTGATTATGGAAATCAAATACACTAATGATCCTTTTCTTATATAGCTTGCTGTTTTCATCACAGAGATGAATTTTGTGGATCTAGACGGCTTTTCTCCTTTAATTCTGATCTTTTAACCTTTTGGTGAATTTACTTGGATTGACTTTTGATCACATAAAATACTGGCTTTATTGAATATTAACCAATCCATTCCTAACACAACATCAAATCTTGCCAAATTCATTGGGTAAAGGTTTGCAATAAACTTTTGATTTAGAAATTCTATTCTTGCTCCTTGCAAGATTTTAGAAATCTTAATGGTTTCCCCATTTGCTGTCTCTACTAGACATTCTTGTGGGAGTTTAGTTAATGATTGATTGAGAAGTTTGCAAAATAAAGTATTAATAAAACTTTGGTTCGCACCAGAGTCAAATAATACTTTAGCAAAAATATCATTAACTAAAAACGTACCGGCGTTCACATCTGGGATCATCTTTGCTTCTTCTGCAGTCAGAACAAATGCCCTAGCATTTTTAGTATTCTTGGTGTTCGTGGCTGGAGCTAGTTTTGGACAGTTTGGCTTGATATGGCCTTATTCTCCACAGTTGTAACATATTCTGTTGTTAGGCTTTTTCCTGCAGTCTTCCTCCTTGTGTCCAGATATTTTGCAGAAATTGCAGTATATGGAGCATCTTCCAGAATGCTTCCTTTTGCAATACTTGCAGTAGGGTGCAGAAGTAGATCCTACATTTTTCCCACGGTTGGAATTTCCAGAACGAAATTCTTGGGTATGCTTCTGGGCTAGGTTCCTCCTCTGATCCTCTTCTCGTGTACGCACTAATTCATCAGTCAAGGTATTTGCTAGTTCTACAGCTTCTTCTATGGTTTGAGGTCTAGCTGCCTTGACTACATGCCTTATTTCACTGATTAATCCCCAAATATAGCGGGAGATTAATACTGGTTCGGGTAATGCAAGGGTTGGTACTATTCTAGCATATTCAAAGAATAACGTAGTATAACCCTTACTATCCACTCCAGTCATCCTAAGGTTTAGGAACTTATTTGCTATCTGTTCCTTTTCATTGGGAGGGCAGAATTTCCTTTCTACCATGTTTTTAAATTCTTCCCATTCCATATTGTAAACCCTATTACTTCCCCTAGACTGGAGGATAGTGTTCCATCATTCAAAGGCTGAATTCTTAAACAGATTGGAAGCAAATATTATCTTATCCTCTTCCGCACACTTGCTTATTTTTAAGACAGCCTCAGTCTTTTCTATCCAGCGTAGAGATGCAACGGCCCCTACATTGCCCGAGAATTTCATTGGTTTACAAGACCAGAACTTTTTATAAGAACAACCACAAGACATGGTTCTTCTTCTTTTGGGAATGGGCGCTTGAAGTATGGGTCCATTGTTTACACTGTTTTCAGGTTCAGTTTGTCGCTCACTATCACGTTTACTTTTATTATCTGTTTCCTTAACCGTTTTGATAATATATGGCATCGCATCTATTATCCCTTGTGCCACTATGTGTTGGATGACACTATTATCCACTTGGTTTCCATTATGGTTGTTGTTCGGGTTATCGTTATCCAGGTTATTGTTACTCTGGTTATCGTTATTCTGGTTTTCCTGGTTCACTTCGTTGTCCATCTGAATTTTAAACATTTGCCACTTATTAATATCACAAAATAATATTTAAGGCAACCAATCACATAACACGCATATTGATCAAAAACATCGAACATTGCGACTTACTCTTTCTTATAGTATGCATCTAATACAAACCGATACTGAAATTTAAAATTACAATACTACTATGCATCACTAACCACGAGGTGGTCTATACTACAACATATATTATTATTATTACACATGTATATATTTTTTTTTCATGCACACATATTATATATATTATTATATTATTACTATTATCACCATCACGGATATGGGTTCATCCAAAACTCCATATTACGCTCGTCGTACTTCCAGAAGAGTCGTTCTTCGATCTGCCTCATCCTCTCACTGTTTTCTAAAATCTCTTCTCCGAAAGTTCGGAGTTCTTGCACATTTTCTGCACTCATTGGGGGTGCAGGTGCTGGTACTGGATATGGGTACTGTGGCATGGGTTCTTCCTAAGGGTATGGATTCTCTAGAATTTCCCTAATGTATTCATCATTATCATAGTAGGGATCTAGAGGGTCCAGACCTGGGTAAGCTGCTAGGTTCGGCATAGGTTCGTCTGTTAGATGGTAGCGTTGTACATAATCCCTATGATCATCGAACCACGGGTCGTAGTCTGGGTCTAAGGGATTGGGTGCTGGTATCCTAGGTATCTCCTCTGGATTAAAATTATGCATTTGGACTTGGTTTCTGGGTTGTTTTCAATCTCCATTGGCTGGGTGGGAAACAAGGGTAATGGTTGAGGGGCTATGAGTTGCTCCAGGTTTGGGTCGGCAGCTATGGAAGTTTGCTAAACCCCTATATGTATTGGGTGTGGACATTTGTTTCTCTTTTAGCGACTGCTAGAACTCGTTGCTGTTGAAACTTTTTCATTATCTTCCTACGCTCATGTGCTCCCCTACTGAACCATCCTCTCTTTTTAGGAGGGAATGGCTCTTCAGACTGAACCTTAAACATGGATATCCCATCTTCATTGTCAGTTGAATACCCTGAGATGGCAGACTGTGAAGAGGTGCCTTCGCTCCAAGGTGAGCCAGACAACTGACGATAAGCGTTGGAGGGTCCTTGATCGCTCATACTGTAAACTAACAAATAGCAAATAACACACAACGATAAAATGCAGATATGCACGTATTTCTGTAATTTATTTCCTAACGATTTGAGCAATATCTTGGTGTCAGCAGAACACTTCTGTGGCTGAATCAGTGGCTTAGCTCTGATACCACCTTCTGTCGCAACCCCTGCCCCCTATCTGTCCCGGGAACGGGCGGTCGCTGCCAATTTCGGTGGTATCTAGGTGTTTATCATTTTGGCAGCGGAAATTACATCAGGACCATAGCTAGGAAATATTTTATTAGAGTAAATACCACACTTTATATAAATATATTGGGATAAAACCCAAGTTTTCATTACAACTGTTTTATAGGGATAAACCCCATTTTATTGAAATAAAACATCTTCTTTTATTTAGGTAACTTTTATAGCCACTTTTTCCAAGCCTTCAGTGCTGTCCAGCTGGCTTGATGTGTGCAAAATGCAACATATAAATTACATCAATTGTGGCATAAAACTAACCCTTTTTAGTACTAATGTTGGAAAAAGTGTGTTTTTGTCTTCCTTTTGTATTTTCAGGATTAAATGAGCTCGAATTAACAAAAGAAGCAAAAAGGCAGCTAAATCTAACATAAATACAAGAAAAGGAATAAACGTGGCATGCCCGACCTCCCCGAAAGCATCTTCCCAAGCAAAACAAGAAAACATGAGGTTGAACACGCCCCGTGCTCAGTGAGCACGGGGGCGTGCCCAAGTGTCAGCATAAAAGACAAAATTGTAGAAGCTTCCATCGCCCACCACGGGGCCGTGCTCAGCGGACACGGGGTCGTGGTCAACTATAAGATTCGCAGAATCCAGGCAAATCTTGATAGTACAGATATGCTTCTGCACACGGGGTCGTGCCCAGCGGACACGGGGCCGTGGTCAACTAATAAAGACAAGAGCAATTAATGAAGAAAGAGAAGGATGTGGACACGTGGCCGTGCCCACTGGAAACGGGGCCGTGCCCGAGCTTCTGTTCAGCCTATAAATAGGAGTGATTGGCTCAAGCTCAAACCATCCCTTGGCACACCACCTCTCTCACACTTCACCCACCACCCACCACCACCATAACACCATCATCCACCACCATCATCCATTGTCCATCATAGAGTGTGTGAGTCATCTCGGGATCCAAGATTGATCGTAAGAGTTCTTGACAATCAAGGCCATGTTTGCCTAAGTCTCTTACATCACTTGGTGAAGACAAAGTGTCTAGTGTAATACTTTTTATTTTTAATCTTTTCGCACTTTTTAATTGGTTATGTATTAATGACTTTAATAACTAGTTTCTTATGTTGAAGGTGATTCTTCCTTATCGTTTGTCCGTGGTGTCTTGGCATTATTTTACTGTCTATATAAAATAAAAGATTTTCACCATTCATATCTCCACGGTCTATATGGAGGTATGTTGGCTACCTGGTCGGGGGTTAAGGGAACGGTTTGGTAAGAGTCTTGCCATTGTTCAGTGTATAGATCCTGCAAAGGACCTGGGTCAAATTTAGTAGGACCTCCTTCAATACTTAACGGTATTGGATGGCGAGGGTCCAAACTCTTTGATCCCCTCATAAGTTAAACTACTATTAAAACTTTAACACGGCTACTTAGGACTGTATCCCTGCTGACTCAGACTACTTAGCCGAGGGTAACGTCACCTTCAAAAGAGGGGCCTACCACAATATGCATTAATAACTTAATTAATTATCTTTCAATAATCCGACCCTTTAGGATTGTATCCTTGCTGACTCAAACTACTGGGTTGAGGGGCCTACCACAATATGCATTAATAACTTAATTAATTATCTTTCAATAATCCGACCCTTTAGGATTGTATCCTTGCTGACTCAAACTACTGGGTTGAGGGGCCTACCACAATATGCACTAAGATAAATCTCTTAAGTAGTGCAAAAGTGCGGAAATAATCAAAGGTTACACTAAACACGAGTCGGAGCCAAGTGATTCATCTTGTCTATCTGTTTTTCTTTTATTTTTATTTTTCAGCATTTTAGTTAGTTTTTATTTTCTTAGTTTAAAACATTTTTCTAAACTTTTGATTTGATTAGACGTTGAGGATAAACCGGTACTAAAAGCTCTTGTGTCCTTCGACGATCTCGGTATCTTACCAACACTATACTACGCTCACGATGGGTGCACTTGCCCATATGTGTGTTTAGTGTTAGTAAATATCGTGTTTTATAAATTTAAAACTTGGCTATAGAAAGTGTAAAAGGGCATAAAATATACTTAAACTTATATACACACTTCACACGCATCATGGCTTCTAGTTGGCTTTCACATTTTGTTACCTGAAACGCGTTTAGAAATATTTTGTCAGTGGGAAATACTTGTCGCAAACCCCGCCCCCTATCTATCCCGGGAACGGGCGGCCGCGAACTCAGTGTCGGTGGTATCGGTGTTTATTAATTTGGCAGCGGAATTTACATCAGGATCGTAGTTAGAAAATATTTTATCAGAGTAAAACACCACATTTTATAGAAATAAACACATTGGGATAAAACATAAGTTTTCATTACAAACTGATTTATAGGGATAAATCCCATTTTATTTGAAATAAAACGCCTTCTTTATTTAGGTAACTTTTATAGCCACTTTTCCAAGCCTTCAGTGCTGTCAAGCTGGCTTCTAATTGGCCTTCACACTGTGTTACCTGAAACGCGTTTTAAAAACATTTGTCAGTGGGAAATACTGGTGAGTGAATCCCAGTTTTAATAAAGAAATATTAATTTAATTTAAACAAGTTTGAGAGCGATTACAATGTTTACATCTACCCAATTACTCATTCAGTATTGTCAATCCTGACTGGTGGGTCATATTACACATTGGCTAACTCTTTGTCCAATGGTAACGTGTTCCACATTTTGTATACAAAACCCCAACATACCCGCAGTAGAATTTCAAAGACTCAATCACTGCTAAATTGCATTGTAAAATATTTAAGGTTTGGTAAAAACAGTTTGCAAAAAGGAGATTACTCACATTGCTGTCTTAGGTTTTCTGTAAGGATTTCCTGAGAATTATCTATAATTTACACAAACGCACACGTGTTAGTATAATAACCCATTTTAACATTAGTAATACTCTTCCCGAGACGGCATTCCAACGACTACGTCAGGCAGAACCACGACAGCCGTTACGGAACCCTAGATCAATCGGGCAGAGTATCTAATACGTATCCAGGGGTTATGATACTTACAACGGAGCAGAACTTCGTTATTTAGGGGGTATTATACCCGAGTATAGCTTCTACTATTAAGAAATTGAGTGAGAAAGTCGAAATTTGAACGACGTAAACTGAAGGCCGATACATGCTACTTATTGGGCCTGATTTGGCTTTTTACGCGGCCCGCGTAAGGTAAGACAACGGGCTACGCGGCCCGCGTCAAAGGGAGTCAATGGCATAGCTGATCCGGGTCAGCATATAGGGTCGACGGGTGTTGGGCCACGTGGCGGCCCAGGGTTTCGCCAGCTTTCACCTTGTCGCGGCCCGCGTAAGGGTTAAGCGAAGGCTTACGCGGCCCGCCTAAAATTCATTTTCTTTGTTTTTTATTTATTTTTAATGTTATAACGTATTTTGGGCTCGTTTTTCACATACGGGGTGTATTTTAAGACTGGAGGATAGTGTTCCACCATTCTAAGGCTGAGTTGTATACCGTATCACTTCCTCTTGACTAGAGGATAGTGTTCCACCATTCTAAGGCTGAGTTTTTAAACAAATTAGAAGCAAACATTATTTTGTCTTCTTCAGCACACTTGCTTATTTTTAAAACAGCCTCAGTCTTTTCTATCTAGCGCAGAGTTGCAATGGGTCCTTCATTGCCCGAGAATTCTATCGGTTTGCAGGACCATAATTCTTTATAAGAACAACCATAAGGCATGGTTCTTCTTCTTTTGGGAATGGGCATTTGAAGTACAGGTCCATTGTTTACGCAGTGTTCTGGTGCAGTTGGTCGCTTACTGCTATGCTTACTTTTATTATCCACTTCTTTAACAGTTTGAATAATAAATGACATTGCATCTATGATTCCTTGTGCTACTATGTGTTAGATAACACTATTATCCACTTGGTTTCCATTGTTATTGTTGTTTGGATTCTCATTAACAAAGTTAATGTTACTCTGGTTATCGTTATTCAGATTTTCTTGATTTCCTTCGTCGGCCATCTGAATTTTAAACGGTTACCACGTATTAATATTACAAAATAATATTTAATATAGTCAATCACATGACACGCACTTTGGTCAAAAGCGTCGATAATTGCGACTTTACTCTATTCATATAATATGCATCTATTACACACCAGTACTGAAATTAAAATTACAATACCGACTGAAATTTAAAGTTACACTACTAGTAATAGGCATCCGTAGTTTTTTTTCATACACATATTTTATTATTATATTATTATTACTACTATTATCACCATCTCTACCATCATATTCATGGATATGGATTCATCCAGAAATCCATATTGCGCTCGTCGTACTTCCAGACGAGTCGCTCTCCCACCTGTCTCATTCTTTCACTATTCTCTAAAATTTCCTCACCAAATGTTCTAAGTTCTTGTACATTGTCTGCACTCATTGGGGGTGCAGGTTCTAGGACTGGGTTCGAAAATTGGGGTGCGGGTTCCTGGTACGGAGGTATAGGGGCCTGGTATGGGTAAGGATTTTCTAGAATCTCCCTAATGAATACATCATTATCATAATAGGGATTTAGGGGATCTAACCCTAGGTAGGCTCCTAGGTTTGGCATGGGTATGTCTTCGTGTATCGGGTAACGTTGCATATAGTCCCTATTGTCGTCCCACCATGGATCATAATTTGGGTCTAAGGGATTTGGTGCAGGTACCCTAGGTATTTCCTCCAGGTCAAAATCATGCATTTCTACTTGATTTTCAGGGTTTTCTATTTCCATCTGTTGGTCAGGAATTGGTGGTTGTGGCTGGGGTGCTATCATTTATTCCAGGTTAGGGTCAGCTGCAGTGGTTGCTAGGATGTGGATGTTGGCTATACCCCTATTAATCATGTCCTGGGCATAAGCATCGGTTTCTCTTTTAGCTGCTGCTAGTACTCTCTGGTCTTGTAACTTTTTCATACGCTTCCTACGCTCATGTGCCCCTCGACCGAACCATCCTCTCTTTTTCTGAGGGAATGGCTCCTCGGACTGAGCTTTAAACACGGATATTCCTTCTTCCGTATCAGCAGAATACCCTTAGAGGGCAGGCTGAGAAGAGGCACCTTCGCTTCTAGGCGAACCAGACAATTGACGGTACGCGTCAGATGGTCCTTGGTCGCTCATACTGTAAACTAACAAATAGTCAAATAACACATAACAAGAAATACAATTATGCACGTATTACCGTAATTTATTTCCTAACAATTTGAATTTTGGTGTCAGCAGAACACTTCTGTGGCTGAATCAGTGGCAAGGCTCTGATACCACCTTCTGTCGCAACCCTCGGCCCCTATCTGTCCCGGGAACGGGCGGCCGCGAACTCAGTGTCGGTGGTATCGGTGTTTATTAATTTGGCATCGAAATTTACATCAGGATCGTAGTTAGGAAATATTTTATCAGAGTAAAACACCACATTTTATAGAAATAAACACATTGGGATAAAACCCAAGTTTTCATTACAAACTGATTTATAGGGATAAATCCCATTTTATTTGAAATAAAACGCCTTCTTTATTTAGGTAACTTTTATAGCCACTTTTCCAAGCCTTCAGTGCTATCCAGCTGGCTTCTAATTGGCTTTCACATTGTGTTACCTGAAACGCGTTTTAGAAACATTTGTCAGTGGGAAATACTGGTGAGTGAATCCCAGTTTTAATCAAGAAATATTAATTTAATTTAAACAGTATTGAGAGCGATTACAATGTTTACATCTACCAAATTACTCATTCAGTACTGTCAATCCTGACTGGTGGGTCATATTACACATTGGCTAACTCTTTGTCCAATGATAACGTGTTCCACATTTTGTATACAAAACCCAACATACCGGCAGTAATTGTAGAATTTCAAAGACTCAATCACTGCTAAATTGCATTGTAAAATATTTAAGGTTTGGTAAAAACAGTTTGCAAAAAGGAGATTACTCACATTGCTGTCTTAGGTTTTCTGTAAGGATTTTCTGAGAATTATCTATAATTTACACAAACGCACACGCACACGTGTTAGTATAATAACCCATTTTAACATTAGTAATACTCTTCCCGAGACGACATTCCAACGACTCCGTCGGGCAGAACCACGACAGCCGTTACGGAACCCTAGATCAATCGGGCAGAGTATCTAATACGTATCCAGGGGTTATGATACTTACACCGGAGCAGAACTTCGTTATTTAGGGGGGTATTATACCCGAGTATAGCTTCTACTATTAAGAAATTGAGTGAGAAAGTCGAAATTTGAACGACGTAAACTGAAGGCCGATACATGCTACTTATTGGGCCTGATTTGGCTTTTTACGCGGCCCGCGTAAGGTAAGACAACGGGCTACGCGGCCCGCGTCAAAGGGAGTCAACGACATAGCTGATCCGGGTCAACATATAGGGTCGACGGGTGTTGGGCCACGTGGCGGCCCAGGGTTTCGCAGCTTTCACCTTGTCGCGGCCCGCGTAAGGGTTAAGCGAAGGCTTACGCGGCCCGCCTAAAATTCATTTTCTTTGTTTTTTATTTATTTTTAATGTTATAACGTATTTTGGGCTCGGTTTTCACATACGGGGTGTATTTTAAGACATTTAGGGGTATTTTAAAATATATTAGGGTGTCAAAAAAATATTCGTGAGGGTTGTTATAATACTGGTGAGTGAATCCCAGTTTAAATCAACAAGAGTTTTATCTCTTAACAGTATTGAAAGCGATTACAATGTTTACATCTACACAATTACTCATTCAGTACTATCAATCCTGACTGGTGGGTCATATTACACATTGGCTAACTCTTCGTCCAATAGTAACGTGTTCCACATTTTGTATACAAAACCCCAACATACCGACAGTAATTGAAGAATTACAAAGACTCAATCACTGCTTAATCACATTGTAAAATATTTAAGGTTTTGTAAAAACAGTATACAAAAAGGAGATTACTCACTTTGCTGTCTTAGATTTTCCTTTAGGGTTTCCTGGTGATTATCTATTAAATACACAAATGCACATGCGTTAGTATAATAACCCAATATTTACATTAGTAATACCCTCCCCGAGACGGCATTCCAACGACTACGTCGGGCAGAACCACGAGCCGTTACGGAACCCTGGATCAATCAGGCAATGTATCTAATACGTAACCGGGGTTATGATACTTACAACGGGGCAGAACTTCGTTATTTAGGGGGTATTATGCCTGGAAATTACTTTAACTCTATTGAAATTCGAGAGAGAAAGAAAGGAATGAGCGAGTTCGATTGAAGACTGAAGGTCTCTATTTATAGTTGACCTTTCGACTTCCCTCGCTGTCACACCCCAACCGATGGCGGAAACATCGGGGCGCGTCACTGAGCGAAACAGATTGTCCATGAGTATCCATAACAACTACTAATTACCAGATAGTTAAAACGTCATGTCCCATACCATAACATATCTAAATAAAACAGTTATTACAAATAATTGTCTCATAAACAAATACTGATCCGACAACTCAGATTTCAAATAAGATAGTTTGTTTGTTTGTTTCTAGACTCTTTCCTAGCCTTGATTTTATCACACAGCAAACAAGGCGTCCTAGCATCTTAAGCACCTGCCACATACGTTAAAGTAAAAGTCAATACACATAGTGTAAAAGTGAGCATACAAGTTTGATAATAGCATAATGGAGTTCCAAATCATTTACGCATAACCAGCATGTACAGCGTAAAATGTGAAGCATGTAAGTTATCGACAAAGATCCTATCAATACCAATGACTGCGAGTAGCAAGTGCGCATCACATGTTCACCACTGCGAACACATGAAGTATTGTCCTTAACAACCCCTGAGCAAACAAGTGCTGAGTCCAAACTATAGTACTATCGTTGCTAAGGCAGGTAGACAACAATCTATGTGTAAACATAACAAACAAGCATTCATTGAGTCACGTATAACATGCGGTAGCGGTTAGCGTTAAAGTATTGCGTAGTGTGCTCGATGTGATTTAAAATAAGTAACGCATGTAACAGTGCATAAAGCAAAAAGGGTTCGAGTATACTCACAGCGATAGAGTTAATGGATTGAAGGGAGCGCTAGAGTGGAATTAGCCTGAACAGTTAACAATAGCATAAGCGAAAGTCGGCGCGTAAAACGGTGTAGGTGTACCAAGGATCGGATGGTAATCTGATCGGATGGCCAGTCGATCGGGTGGCAATCCGTTCGGATGGTCATCCGATCGGATGGCCATTCGATTGGATTGACACCTCGTTTGGTAAGGATGTGTTTGTGTATGATGGTTTGCCTTTTGAAGTTTTCATTGTAGTATTTTGAAAATAGAGAAGTATCTCTACCCTTCAGGTCGGTCGTTCGATCGGACAACAATCCGATTGGCTAGACTTCTCAGTTTGAGAACAAGTTCACAGCAGGACGGTCACTCGATCGGATGGCTATCCGATCGGGTGGCAATCCGTACGTACTGAACATGTTGAAAATTGTTTAAGTATCTAAATCCCAAACGTCACACGATCGGACGGTCGCTCGATCGGATGGCAATCCGATAGGGCGGTAATCCGTTCAACGTTCAGATCCTTGAAATGTTTGAATAAAAGTTTAAGTATGGAACCAAGTGCAATCCGATCGGACGACAATCCATTCCAACGGTCTGATCGTCCTAACACTTGTTTCTGTTTGAAGTGTTATAGCTTTGAACGAGACGTTTTGATATCTTGCTTGAACAACAGAACCCTTATCTCGGCCCAAGTGACCCGACTGAACAGGAATCACCCTAGTCCGACCGGTTCACGGTTCGAGTCGGTAGTTCATGTTCAAACCCGAAATCAATATCTCTCCTGGATAGAATTCAGATCTGGAACTAATGCATCACTAAGAATGAGTAGAAGATCAGAACAAGCTCTGGTTCTATCAGGTTTGAGTGCATTAAGTGTAAAAGAGTTGAAAGAAAGTTGGAAAACCTTCTCTCAATCCTTTTATCCATGAATTCGTGTAGATCTAAGTGAAAACATTGATAAATGTTGTGGAAATCCTTCAGATCTAAGTTGTTCTTGGTGGAATGAAGCCAAACATTGAAGTTCATGAGATCTCTATGATGACATCATCCTAGAACACTTCAAATCCGGTGATTTCACGGTTAAAAGTTACGATTCAAAAGATAGAAAGGTGTAGGAGTGTGTGTAGATCAAGAAAGTATAAGATTTAGGTTGGAAACTTACAAGAATTGATAGGAATCGAGAGAAATAGAGCTTGAGTGCGGCTGGTTCGAGTGGAGAGCTGTTACATCAAGTGATGTGACATGTGGGGGTATTTATAAGGTTTCCTAAAAAGGAAAGTGAGGAAAGTGCCTGGTCGATCGGGTGGCAGCCCGATCGGGTGACAACTCGATCGGATGGCAACCCGATTGGACGGCAATCCGATCGGATGGCCACTCGATCGGTTGGCCACTCGATCGACTTGTCCGGCACGATGAGCTTTGTCGTTTCGATTCGAGTGTTGAGCGTTGCGATGCGATTCGAGCGAGCGATGCGATAGTATTACCCATTCGTTACCCAAATAACATAACTACTATATCTAACATACAATCACTATAATTTAACTTGCGTTTAGCGTTTTCGATTCGATTGCGATGCGATAGAATTGTGATTGCGATTAACACTTCAATATTAACATAACATGCACAAGTAACACGTAAATAGCACAGACACGTAAAACAATGTTCAGGACACATAATTCGAGTTGCGATTTCGATAGCGATTAGCGATAAATCGATTAAACATGCGATTAAACCTCGATTATTAATAGATACTCCACATAATACAACTAATGCGATAACATAAATAGATTAACTATAAGTCAAAGAAGTCAAAACAGGAGTTGAGCAAGGAGTGACAGATCGTAATTAGAAATCTTGTCTTCCTTTGACTTCAATCTTGACTTTGACTTTGACTTTCGAAACACGGGGTGTTACACTCGCGGCCCGCGTAGTCTACACAGGGGTCCTTTGTGGCCCGCATAGTAGCTCGCCTAGGGTTTAGCTTGGCCTGATCATGGGGTAGGCTCGACAAATGGCGTGACACGTGGCAGCACCGGGCTGCGCCTAGCCTCTTATCTGTCGCGCCCCGCGTAGACCAAAGAGAGGTCTTACGCGGCCCGCCACAGCAATAAAAATTTTAATTTTTAATTTACTTTAATAAAAATAAAGATATTCGGGCCCTGTTTTCGTATACGGGGTGTCGGAATATTTTGGAGGGTTGTTATACACCACAACATGAACAAGGGGATCATCAGTATCCACAGAGAGTTTATCGTGCGATTAGGTTGCTTCGGTCAATCAACCATCTTCTCGATAGGATTTTGCGTAACCAGGATGAGCAGATGCGGCTTCTCACATTGACGGATGCATAATGACATGGGGTGGCTGATGACTGGCATGGGTGATATGTATAAGTATATGGGTATATCGGTTCCACCCCGTCCACCACCACGAGTTTATCCGGACCGGGGCCCGTTCTATACGCAACGGCCCGACCCGTCCATGCTATCCTTTACCCAGCCCATCACGTCCATGCCGATCTTTACTCAGCCCATCTCGTCCATGCAGGTATGTTATCTTATTTTTATTTCATTTATCTATGAGCAATTTAATGTTATGTAATACGTATTTTGTTTAAATTCTTATAGGTTTCCGGCCCGTCCTATACTCAGCCCGAACTTTCCATGCCTCATTTTCCTCAGTCCGGCCAGACCATGTCGCTCTTTTCTCTGTCCGACCTTTCCATGCAAGTATATTATTTTGTTTTTATTTCATTTTCTACGAATAAATTTAATGTTATGTAATGAGTATTTTGTTTAAATTTTTTATAGGCTCCAGGCACATCCTATATGCTGAACAACCCTTCACCCTCTACTAGGCGTGGCCCCAAACTTTACGGAGGCGGAGCTCGTGGAGTTTGACGAGGATTGATGACGATAGTGGTTTATGTTATTTTTATATGACGCAGTACTGTACGAACAAATTATTATTCATGTTTTGAAGTATGAACAATTTAATTTTCAGTATTTGTAATATTTGTTTAATTTGTATATGTAATAAGTTATAATGTATGGATATGTTTAGTTTGTTTGGATTGCTTGATTTCACTACGTCTTTTATAAAATTTATAACAAAAAAACCAACATAATTTTATAACAAAAAACCAACTTAATTAAGTTTTTTAAAAAGTAAAGTCTAAAAATATACTAACAACTATATGCTGCTCTAAAAATTTATCCAGGGAACGTATTGCCCTATATGATTCCGTTGGTCCCCTAATAATTGTTCTGAAAAATTTTACTTCAAGTACACTATAGGAAGCGTATAGCTCCCAGAGGAACATATTTCCCTATATGATTCCCCTGGTCCCCTAATCATTGGTCTTAAAAGTTTGTACTTTAAGTACACTATAGGAAGCATATAGCTCAATACGCTTGGATCCAGAGGAACCATATTGCCCTATACGAATCCTATATGGTTCCAGGGATGTACAAATAAAACGGAGGGATGTGTGGATAACCAAAGCCATATCTACACACACCCCCTAAATTTTTGTATATCCCTCGCTAGGAAACGTATAGCCCAATACGCTTCCCATAGGGTTTAAACCATTAAACGTGACACCAACAGGAATCGTATAGGGCAATATGTTTCATATTGGTACAATGTACCACTATACTCTCTGACATGCAAGTACTTTAGAACTGAAAATGTCTGAAAAGTGATCCCAATAGGAAGCGTATGGGGCAATGTGATTCCCATAGGTCTGAAAAGGTCTGAGATTCGTATATGGCAATACGGTTCCCTTGTTAGTAAAGTATATGAAGCATATAAAGTAATACGGTTCCCCTGGTTCCCCAATCCGTTACCTAGCTTATACATATATACATATACACTTATCCACAAGGATACATGTACAAAAATATAATAAACATATCTGATGTGCACAAAGTGGTCTAATTAAACTAACTAATTTTAACCCTAAACTAAACACTCTAAGTTTTAAATTTATAACTAAGACTTTCTGAAACCTAGATCACACAACCGCCAAGTGTACCGATCAATGTAGTAGAGCCTAAGAAGTCTGAGTATCGAACTCACGAGACTCTATTGATTACATTAACTAGACTCAGTTACTTATCTACTGATACAACTTAATTGTTTTTATGTTTTGAAGGGGGTTTTCTAATATCCTAAAGCAATTTATTGAATATTACTTAAAACTGAACTTAGATACGAACTAAGACTGAGTACAAATTCAGATGATGGGAAAGCACTACCTAGGTCAGAACCATACACATGAATAATAAGCTTTCTATTGGTAATGAAACTGTTGTGGAATCGGGATCTTAAGATACTAAACTTAATGGATAACCTAAAGGACCCTCGACCAAGAAGAAACGTCTGCACTTCAAGTACACCTATAGGAAGGGTGTTGCTCAATACGCTTGGACCCAGAGGAACCGTATTACCCTATACGATTTCTATAGGGTTCCAGGGATGTACAAATAAAATGGGGGGGGGGGGGGGGTGGATAACCAAAGTCTTATGGAAATATAAGTCCTTTGATGTAAACTTGTTTGCTCTACTCTCAGGTGTGTGTGTGTGTGTGTAAAAGGGCAAAGCATCTTTGGTTCAGTGAGGTATTTGAGATGTCACTTATCGGTTTGCCATCGCCAACGGGTTTTGCACAGAAGCGGAGTTGGTTTAGGACGTGTATACCATGGTTATCGATCGTATGCCCGAGGATGAGTTGATTGCCTGGTAGCCCACCATCAGTGATGGTCCATACACCAAGGCGGAGGAGGTCCGATCCTCGGAGATTCACAACCCATTAGTTCGTTACTTGCATCGTTGCTTTAGCCCGGGCATCGCGGCCCATGGCAAGAGTTGCGAGCACATAACGAAGGCCGATCTTTTCTATCTCTATTGTTTATTTATTGGTCGTCTGTGCGCCCTCTATCCATGCCGCATATTCCTCAGTCTGGCCAGACCATGCCGCTCTTTCCTCTGTCTGACCTTTCCATGCAGGTATGTTATTTTGTTTTTATTTCATTTTCTACAAACAATTTTAATGTTATGTAATGAGTATTTTGTTTAAATTTTTTATAGACTCTAGGCATGTCCTATACGAGGCACAGCCCGTCACCCTCTACTAGGTGTGACCCAAAATTTACGGAGGAGGAGCTCGCTGAGTCTGACGAGGATTGATGACGATAGTGGTTTATGTTATTTTTATAATGTATGGATATGTTTAGTTTGTTTGGATTGCTTAATTTCACTACGTCTTTTATAAAATTTATAATAAAAAAAAGCCAACATCATTTTATAACAAAAAAACCAACTTAATTAATTTAAAAAAATAAAGTTCAAAAAGATACTAATAACAATATGCTGCTCTTGAAAAAAAAAATTCCTCCAGAGAACGCATGGCCCTATATGATTCCACTGGTCTCTTGAAAAAAAAAATCTCGAGGGAGCGTATGCCTCTATATGATTCCACTGATCTCCTAATCATTAGCTGACCACCGTCAGAAAAGTTTGTACTTCAAGTAAACATATAGGAAGCGTATAGCTCAATACGCTTGGACCTAGAAGAACCGTATTGTCCTATACGATTCCTATATGGCTCTAGGGATGTACAAATAAATGGGAGACATAACAAATCCTTTGTAAATACATGCCTGTTTGAGTGTTTCCTTTACATTTATTTTCTGTTGTTGCTTTCTGATGGTTTTGTTTTTATGCCTTTTGGACAATGATTAGGTGGTATAGTAATTGGTTTTTCCCCAAGATCGTCACCGCAAGAAATTAGCTGCTTTTCTGTCTAGCTATAGTACAAGCATAATCATACTTGAAACATGTTTACAGTTACAATAGATAGACAGAATCTTAATGTAAATATTAGCGAATGAGGATACGTATAACTCTCATGAAGGAACACTAAGTTGTAGGGTTTGGAAGTGACTGCCCCCTTGTTGTGACGTTAGATGTCGAAAGTTTATTTCTTAAGCTAAGACATGAAAATAGTAGTGAGTGACACTTAATGTATGTTTTAAGAGTTATTTAATTGCTAATGTCATTATGATGCTACAAATACTTCAATGCTTAAAATTTGACATGTCTGTTTCTTGTTTAATATGATATAACTTTCTGTATTTTCGTTTGCAATAAGATAGTAAAAGAGAGGACAATGTGTGTGTGAACCCAGCCCATTTGTCTTTCAACGTAATAATAATTTACTCATTTGGCCAGTCAGCCTGATAAACTAAATATGCACAGCCAGAATTATACTCAAAACATAGAAGAAGGGATTAAACTTTCAATTATATTCCAGATTTTGGAATATTCATCTTAGAGGATGCTTGCTTTGTAATCCCATTATTTAAAGCTGATTAATAATATATTAACTCCTATTCTCTTGCTATAAATAAATATTGAACATAATTCTAGAAGCGACGTATGGCAGGTTGGAACACTTTTTGCCCATAGTGTGTCAAATTTATTTGGCCATCATATTATTTCTACAGTAATCTTCATTTTTCAAAAAAAAATAAAAAAAAAAATTCGGGGGTTTTATGAAATTAAAATACACCTTCGGATACCTTTGACGTGACCCATTTCTTTGAAGCTTTTTTACATATAAGCTATGAAGTTTACCAGAATCAACTCATGCATGTGTAAGTGAGTCGAAATTGCCTCTTTTAGTCTTTTTAGGATATTTACACGAGGCAATACCCTAGGTACAAAGACGCTACACCAACAATGACCATGCCCATGATCGCCCCCGGGTTTTATGCGACCCTGAACCCCCTGCTCCAAGATACCACACAACATCACCACTTACCACCATTGGCTCTACGGTGAGATTATACGCCTATGAAACACAACCTTTAGACTCGACTACTCGAGCGTCACACTTACCATGTTCTCGACAGGTACAGTTCCAAGTTCCAACTGCAAGTGGTTACTGATACCGTTCTGCATTGCCATTACATGAGTATCGTTCTAGAAATCAGATTGTAATATTAAGTTTCTAACTTTCTAAGTTGTTTTGTAGAAGCATCCAAATGTAATATTTTAGATGTATAACATCAATATCTTTCCACATAAATTAACAAAAATTTTATGTGTATTGTGAACCTAAGAGGTCTAAGTTTAAATCGTATAATCTATCATTGACAAGTAATATTAACTAGGTTTTTTTTTCTTTTTTCAGTCGCGCGTTGCGGCGAAACGAAGCAAATGATAATGTAAAACAAACGTTATTTGAAAATGTAGCATGTTGTTTAGAAAGCCAAACCGTTAGAATCGGATCAGTTTATCATTGTATCATTTTACGATAGCAAATAAATACTTTATTTTTTATTATAAATTCATTTTTAATGAAACTTATATTAATCGAGGGTAAAAATTAAGCTCAACTACGTACTTAAGTTTTTAGAAAAAATTAACGAAAATAAGTTATTAAAGAAATATTAAATTAATTGATAAAGTAAAGATAGATTTAAAAAAAGAAAAAAATATTATTAAAAACAAAATAAATGATAAAGGAAATATGGTTTTAGAAAAGGAAAAAATAAAAATACGTTAAAAGCTAAAAGTAAATAGAAAAAAAATTATAATATGTTAAAAGTCAAAACTAAATATTAAATAAATATATTGATATAATAAAATGAAAAAAAAGCTATATATTATTTTAAATTTGAAATTACTATTCATGAGCCTTCGAAAACTATATATATAATTGATAAAAGAGTAACTGTCAAAATGGTCCCTGAGGTTTGGTCATTTTTGCCACTTTAGTCCAAAATTTAAACATTTTGAATCTGTGTCCCCGTGGTTTCAATTTTGTTGTTATTTTCATCCAAAATCAAAATATGGTCAGATTTTTCAGTTTAACATTCAATTTTTTTTGTCATTTTCTTCCCTTTTAATGAAGGGCAAAATGGTCAGATTTTTTTAATTTGTTATAATAAAATATAAAAATACCATTTTGCCCTTCGTTAAAAGGGAGAAAAAAGACAAAAAAAAACTGGATGTTAACTGAAAAATCTTATCAGATTTTGATTTTGGATGAAAATGTTAACAAAATTGAAATCACAGGGACACAGATTCAAAATGTCTGAATTTTGGACTAAAGTGCTAAAAGTAACCAAACTCGAGGGACATTTTAATAAAAAGGATCATACGCCATGAACATAAATGGTAGCTATTTTGAAGGGGGGTTAAAAATGATTTTAGCCTTTGTTTTTGACCAAATTAAATGTGGGAATCTTTATAATGAAGGGTGGGTAGGGGGTGACAAATTGCACATGGGGTGCATTCAAGGACGATCACATTTTTGCTCTTTGATGTGACATTTTTTTTTTCTTTCTTTAAACTCTTAGTATGACATTGTTTTTGCATAACAAAAAAAATGTACATTCTTGTTAAACATAGTTTGGTGTCAAAATCAATCGGTTTTCAATTTTTCAGATGTGGAATTTTTACCGGTCCAGTTTAATGAAATTGTCTAAAGTTTTAATAGTAATGTATAATTTATGATCAAGAAAATACATATATTGATAATCATATATATAATATTATGATATGATGTGATTCAACCATGTTAATTCCTAATATGCGAGTTCTAGTTTTTTCAGAATTCTTTTGTAATTGTTCGAAAATACATTGTGTTATTGTCTGAAAATATACGGTAACAATGTCATTCGAAGATCAAATACGTAATAACACACAAACTTAATATTTGGTAAACTTTTCCAAACATTGTCATCAACCGTCACCCGTCACCATTGGCCTTCATCAGCCACCTAACTCCACCAACTGCCTCCAATCAATGGCAATTTGGGAATGTCACCAACTTCCATAGGCTATCACCGCACATGGTTATTATTCATCGTTCCAACTTCCATAGGCTATCACCGCACATGGTTATTATTCATCGTTGTCACTTAACCATTGATCATCACTCTCAACATTCGTCAGTCGCCACCATCCACCCCACCATTGATTACGAAATATTTTCATTTTAAGAAATATCTTTTTTAATTTTTTTAAAAAATTGAATATGAAACATACAAATAATTTCTGAAAATTGAAGATAAGAAAGTAGATAAAGTTTTTGTAAACCACACCTTTGTTGATTTCTTTCTGCATAAGTGAATACATAAGCGGTCCCCATACTATTAAAGTTGGTGAAACTAGCACCTACACCTTTTAAAAGTACACTTAAAGTCCAATTCAAATCTTTAGTACAACTTAAGTCCCCATAGTTTTTAACATTCATAATTTAAATGTGACAATTAAGATTGATATGATACATGGCCAAACAACTTCAAACTTAATTAAGTATTGCCATTTTCAAATAAAGAGCAATTAAATGGAGGGTGAAACACTTTTCTTTCCGAGAGTATATACCTTTGTCTCGCGATAATAGTTTTTTATACGACGGACTTAATAATTGGTATTGGTACGCTAATTTAATCATCTTCAAAGGGTATTGTTACAACTTGTAAATGCTTGAAACATACGAAAACCTAATTGGTGAAACTACATTTAGTGCATAAAGTACAAATCTTTAATGCATATAGTATCATAAATGTAAATGTGGTAATAACAAAGAGAATATATGAATGGTCCATAATCAGATCCATGTGAAACGCCCGTGAAGAACTTTTGAGGTACCTTCGTTGCTTGCTTTCTACTGTAACAGGAGAGCCATGCCTATATTGTTGTAACTTAGGTTTCTAACACTTGTACCTTCATATCTTTTGACATGAAACATGGGTTTGTACCTTTTCTCTTTAATCTTGAACGAATATGCCTTCATGTGCAATCCAATATGTGTCACATTTCAAATTAAAACTGTTTTTTCTATGAAAATATTTTATATGAAATCACAAATCGAAAATTAATTATGTTTAAGCTTGAGCTCAGCTTGTTCCGAGCTCAATTTCTAGAGTTCATCTCGTGAGTTGATTTTCAATCTCAAACTCATATCGGGTTCGATTCGTTTATTATATATTAGTTGATTTATATACATTTATATATAGTTATATTTTTATATATAAATTTGGAAACGAGATCAGGAGAAAACGCCTAAAAGTGTGAGAACGGTGAGAACGCATCCTGATCGAACACGTGGCGCGGGATATAATCAGGGTGGAAGGGGCTTTTTTGTCTTTTTAATCTTCTTTTTCCCAATGCATGTGTCACAATACTGCTTCATTTTTTACGTCTATGATTTTTTTGGCGTTTAGTTAGATTCAATAACTATCTGGCGTTTTACTGGTCTTTTTTAGATCTGTCTCGTTGAATTAATCGTTTTTGTGTTACATAGATAATTTTTTTGGCGTTTATGGCATTCCCAGGTGAATTAATCCCTATATGTTATAAAGGTAAATTTTTGGCGTTCATGGTGTTCTTAATAATTCATTAATATTTCAAAAGATTACAATAAGACGAAATCAAAACAAACTAATACTCTTTTGTATATGGGATTACATCAGAGATGTACCCATCGCCTTGTTCATCACTTTCTTCAGATTCATCATCATCATATTTTGCATTGGCGTATAACGCTATCATCTCGTCTTGTCTTTGCTGCAGCCCATACTTATATATCATGACAACCCTGGGTCTTGCATCGTTCAGAGGTGCTAACTCACAGAGTTGTTCAAGAAGATGTAGTCTCTCTGTCTTCAGCATTTCGTCAATCGGCAATGAATATTCCACCTCGTGTTGATAAGTCACTTTAACCGTTCTTGCTTGTTCATCTAACCCTCAACTGCTAACTGTTGGTAGACCAGTATCATTAATATTATCATCATCATCATCTGCTGGAAATATTCTATTCAATCTTCTTATTACCTTTCGAGTCCTTTCACAATCGTCTGCCCTTGGAATCCCAAGGGCCAGAATATCCATCTGAACGGCTTCATCCATACTAAGTATGACCTTTATTGTCTTGACCTTCACCCTTCTCCTATCAGAGAACTTTAGGATGAAACATCTTTCCGACCTCTCATGTCACACCCCAAAAAATACCCCAAGCGGAAACCCCCGCGAGGCGTGTGACGTACCAGGATCTAGCCACCAATCACGTTGAACTCATACAAGATTTTAAATAAAAACTTTCATTCATTAAGATAAAGTGTTACATTACATAAAGTATAACTCAACGTTTTCAGTGGAAGCATAAATCATTAGTTACGTATTTCGTAAACCAAGCGTATGAAAGTTATTAGACTTGTCTCGTGTTTCCATGTGTCTCGACCCATGACCACTCCAGCTTCCCAGACAACAAGTTCCACGTTCTCACATATCTATAACCTGCAAGCATGCAAACAAGTGTATCAGACAACGCTGGTGAGTTCATAGTTTTTACCAAACGCTTAGTTACCAAGTGATTAGTCCGGTTTAATAACAATTCCGAAATAATGTTGATAATAACTCGAGTACCGTACAAGATGGCGTCAGATTGTTTTGCCCGTCCCCAATGCCCCCTATCTAAGCATTGGTCGTGATTAAGGTCATTAGTTCACGCCCGTCCTCTCAGGTACGGTGTGAGGTTGCCAAGCCTAATAGCGCTCTCAACTAATACCCCGTTACCTCTTAGGTAACTATTCGGTAGAAGATGGGACTTAAGGTAATAGGAAATGAGTGTATTATCTAACATCCTAGTTTTTACCCAGAAAAGACTTATGCCTCTCAGGAATACCCGTTTGATTGTCCCACCCACCGGGACGCATGCTCAAGAGAAATGAACTCACATTAGACTCCTCGGTATGTTACGTTACATTACCCATTCCAAGTTGGTCAACCAAACCCTACCGAGGTTACCAAAGATGATCAGTCTCGTAAACACATATCCAGATCACGTATTCAGCAAATCACATGTAACACCATTGTCACGTAACACATAGCAAACACTTAGATTTCATACACGTTCATAACACAAGTTCACGTTCCAAACAGTAGTTACCAATAAAATCAGTTTCATAATCAATTACATCACGTATTTTCACAGATTGCATTCACCGCAAAGATCACCGTATAACACATAACAAGTACTCATATCTCATACAAGTCCTCATCTCACGTGCATGTCACATAACAACACTTAACAGGTGAGTTTGCTACTCACACGAGTCAAATCTGAATCCTCATTCCCAATCAACGTTATTTTCATGCAACAAATAGAATTTTATAAATATACACATCCATCATCATATACATCATAAACTGTTCGAAACCTTATGTTAAGTGGACACATTTTCTGCTTAAAAATGTTCTGTTTGATTACTCTCCTGCAACATCTTCACAAAGAACCAGTTCTTCGTGGGATGCTCTCATGACGAAGAACCTCATTGGCGAAGGACCATTCTTCGTTGAGAAATGAATGTGACGAAGAACCCTAGTGGTTCGTCAAAATCCAGTCAACGAAGAACCAGGTTCTTCGTCGACGTAGGTCCTTCATGGGGAGTCTTTCGTCACTGCACCTCAACAGACAGTCAAGATTTCCTTTTTAACAACCATCCTGTAATTTCAGTAAACACTTTCCATATTCCAAAACGGATCAAACATTATGATTTAATCAGTTATTATTCATGTTCATACGAACCCTAATTGCTGTTTACCATTAGCACTAGTATATTCACAACGTCATCAACATTGATTCATACAATCATAATTACGAACAACATTAACAGTAACCGTGCATCGGGTATAACATAACATGTATCGAAATCTTCTCATATACATACACCCTAACTCATAATCGTTACCAACGATTAATGAATATCATACTTCACAAAGTCATCGAAAACCTATTGTCATGCAAGATCATCAACGAGTCATCAGAATCCTTATCATCAAACAACACAATCAACAATTGTAATTCCAAATCAGTTGATCGGATTCATAATAACGTGTAAACAACCCTACGGCATATCATATACACATACATATACACATGGCTGGAACCACAAGGGATACAAGTCAAAACAAAACTAAACACTAACCGAGAGTTTGTGTACTCACGAGTGCTAAAACGAGGAAGAGAGATGGCTCCGCGATCCGAAGGGCTTTGAAGGAGGAAGAGGGCTGCTGTTCAAGCTTGAGGGAGAGAAGGAGAGCTAGGGTTTGCAATAGGGTGAGTTTCATGAACCCTATGCATATATATGTTCGAACAGGTGAGCCGGGCCCCTCTTGGGCTTCGAAGGGATCTGGGCCGAGAGCCTTCCTGGCGAAGAACCCTCTTTGACGAAAAACTATACTTCGTCAAGAGTGATGATGATGAAGAACCTTCTTCGTCAAGAAGTGTTTGTGACGAAGGACCTTCTTCATCGAGAAGTGTAGTTGACGAAGAACCCTAGTTATTCGCCAAAGTTATGAAGCATGAGCGTGTTATGCCTAAACATTAAACAACTCCTAAGTTTTCATTTAACAACCAATCATAAAAATACTTTAATCATCCATATATCGTGCACAAGTTACAACCTAGAACGAATTGTGAAAATAGGGTTGTGAAACAAGTGATGCGTAGAGGGAGGACCTTGGGATCTCGGGTTGTCACATCATCCTAACTTGAAAGAAATTTCGTCCCGAAATTTAATAAGTAGCCCAAAGCAACCAGGTGTTAGATCAGCATGACTGTGGATTTTCCTCGGGTGCCACATCATCCCCAACTTGAAAGGGAATTTCGTCCCGAAATTTAATAAGTAGCCCAAAGCAACCAGGTGTTAGATCAGGATGACTGTGGATTTTCCTCGGGTGCCACATCATCCCCAACTTGAAAGGGAATTTCGTCCCGAAATTCACCAGTCTCATCAGAATTTGGTTTTGCCGTTTTGAACAGTTGCAGATACTTGAGCTTCATCTGATCTTCGCATTCCCACGTGAACTCCGGTCCACGTCTTGAGTTCCAACGAACTCTCACGATTGGAATCCGACTGTGCTTACGAACCTTAACTTTCCAGTCCATGATTTCAATAGGTTTCACAACACACTGCGACTTATCATCGACCTATGGTTCTTGCAAAGAGACCGCAAGTGTTTCGTCGGACAAACACTTCTTCGGATTTGAGACGTGAACAACAACGTGAACGTTGCCCAGTTTGTAAGATAACTCGAGTTTGTAGGCCACCTTGCCGATTCTCTCTAGAATTCCGAATGGCCCAACGTATCGTGAATTAAGTTTGTTGCGCTTCCCAAAGCGCACCACACTCTCCCAGGGTGAAACTTCCAACGTAACATAATTGCCTTCTGCGAATTCTAAGGGTTCCCTACGCTTAACGGCTTTTCTAACGGTCATGCACTGCTGCCATACGATTTCTGATCTAAACAATCTTCTCAAGAGTTTCGAGTACAAGTCCTGAACCTGTGATTAGGTTGTCACCCACCTCAGCCCAACAAAGAGATCGGTATTGTCGTTCATACAATGCCTCGAACGGGGCTGCCTGAATACTAGAATGGTAGCCGTTGCAGTGAAACTCTAACAAAGGTAAATGTCTCAACTTTTACCAAAGTCGATTACACATGCTCGCTGTGACAACTGTCAAAAATTCAGGTATCCGTATAATTAATTAACCATGATTAGTGCTTAATGACTGTGCTGAATTGCAATTAACTGCTTTCTGATTATTGCCATATACATACATGTGTATCATATATTTTTTAATGTCATATCATCACTGCATGAAAGCTAAATTGCCTCAAATGATGCATTAAGTGTAGTTTGCACAGTTGTCTGATAAGTCAGGATAATGTGACAGAACTCAGCTCATAGACAGACAGTGCATTGAGATACAGAATGAGCCAAAAACTAAGTATGACTCTAGTATAGTGTGTAGGAAAGTAATGATCACAAAACTGCCTTCCTAGTGATAGTTTAAGTGCCGGAAAGTGCCTAAAACTTACATAAACTGCAGAATTCTGCAGAAAATCAGCAAATTCAGCATTTAAACATAATTACACCATGCAGAAACAAGCTTAAATGGTCCTGAATGCTTTCCTAAGTGTCGGGAATCAAAACTGTCACAAAAGGAAACATAAAGCACACTAAACTGCAAAGTTTAGCACTTTAACGAACCAGTAACCAACCAAACAACCGGACGCTACCCGAAACACCAAATTTACACTAGAAGCACTATTTTAACTTTACCAAGCTAGTTATGGTCCTCGAACATCATAACACCTCCTAAAATATCTAGTAACTAATGTAACTAACTAGATACTTACAATCTAACTATAAACTAACCAACTTGGTTCAAGCCTAATCTAGACCCCCCCGACCTAGTTCACGGCCCAAGTGGCCCCCACCATCTTGATTTGTTTTAATTTTATATTAGATCTTGTTCATGCTTTTTGTAACATATTATACAAGGGTTAACATGGGGACTTGGTTTATAAAAGAACATATAAGGCATAAGCTCATTTCAACACACACTAAAACACACACTTTCTCTCCTCTCCCCTCTCTTGTTCTCGGCCGACCTCAACCCCACCCACAACCATCATCATTCAACCTTCTTCATACAATCTACATGTATACAAAGGTTCTAGAGATCCTACAAAGAAGCTAGGAGCTAGTGGAAGATCAAGGACCTCTCTTGTTTGCTTTTATCCACTTGAATCATCCCTAGCCTTGAGCTAGTGGTAAGAACCTAGTACACTCCATTTTACTTCTATTTTAAGTGGTTAAAGAAGAATCATAATAAAAAACTTGAAGAACACTAAAGCTCATAAGAAGTAAACATGAACATAAGCATGTTTAATGAAGTAATCTTGATAAATATGAGTTGTTATGCTTGTTGATCATTGATTGTTTGTAGAAATGATGTTGATCATCATAAGATCTTGCTAGATCATGATTAAAAACATAATCTAGCAAGATGAGAAAGAAGAAATGTTGTAGGATGATAGATCATCCACACATGAATCATGAAGTTGAAAGAATACTTTGATTTTTTGAAAAATAATGATCAAAGTAAGTTAATAATCATATAGATCTAAATATTTATGAATGGTTTTTCAAAGAAACCAAGTTAAAAATATGAGTTTCATTTAATCTTGGTTCTTACATAAACAAGCCTTATTTTTAGTGGTTAAACAATTGTAGAAACACTTGTGTAATAAGAAGAATGCATAAAGAAATATTTTTAGAAAATGTGACAAGAAGTTGTACACATCTAACTTCTTTAAAAATGAAGTTTTTAAAGAACTAATCACATTTTAAAGGGTAACAAGACTTACTAAGAACACTAGTAAGTTACTACAAATTTTTACAAATATTCAAGTTCATGAAGTAGTAGAAAATGCATGATTTTTGGCAAATTGGTAAGTAAAGGTTGTTTATTATTGTTGGTAAATTGATTGTGATGATTTTTACAAAAGAAAATGATATGCTTGAAAGCATGGAAAACTCCATTTTTAGGGGAAACTATGGCAAAATTTTCTAAAAATATAAACACTTAGAAAAATATTTTTAAACAAATATTTTCAAGTGTATTTTAAATCATGAATTTCCTACATAAACTTTGCCATAATTTTTGTCACAAAAATATAAATATTGGAGGTTGGTTTTCATAAATAAAAGTGACTAAATATGTATTTAGGAAATATATATTTAGAAGACACAATGTGTGTGATTAGTTGTATATTTTGTGTATTAGTTATATTATTTTAAGACTTGAAATGATATAACTCATTAAAAATACCAAGAATTACCATCCAAAATATTACCAAAATTCCGAAGAATGAATATACACATTTACACAAAAATATTGGTGAAAACCGAACTATGGAATGAGACTTACAAAATATTCCGGAATTTATTCACAAGGTATATTTTGGTAAATAATATTTTGGACACCAAGGAAACAAAAATATGATTTTTACAATTATTACAAGAATATATCATATTTTTGACAAGGAAAAATATATTATTTTTGACAAGTATGAAATATATATATTTTTCTCAAAATTTTTAGAAGATATATTATTTTTAAGAAATGTATATTTTCTTACAAACACAAAATACAATATTTTGAGGTGAAAAATATAATTCCTCAAATAAATATGAAGAATATCATTTTTGGAGAAAAAATGAGTTTATATATATATTTTCTATGTTAGACATGAAAATATATTATTTTTGAAACTTATGGAGGAAATACAAATATTTGCCAAGAGAAAAATTATAAATAATTTTTCTAAATAATACTTATTACAATATATATATATTGGAAATGTATATTGGTGGACTTTTATTAAAGATGATATTCCGGAAAAAATAATACGAAATTGAGTATAAGGATACTTAATAAATACAATAAAAATACGTATTCTCGTACGTATAAATTCACACCGGAATACGACCCTAATACATGACAAAATATACAAGTATAAGATACCCCATCCTTGGAAGGAAATACAAGCATAAATACTTGGGAAGTATTAAGTTAATATATATTGTTTTGTTTTAACAATTATTCCAAAATTCAATAAATATAATTTAAGTTAAAATATTAATTATTTTAACAAATAATTATATACTTGGAATAATAATGAAGACACTTTGAAACGTAACTCAAAGACACTAATCAATACTAAGACAAGGTACGACCCGCTCGTCTGATGGACCATAGTACGCATGTAGGTAGTCATGCGTTCTAGAGGAAGCTTTGAGTTACATCGGATACAAGGAACACAAAACTGTGAGTTCGTCTCCCCCTTTTCTTTAAACTGTTTTTGTTTTATAAATTTGGGGGTGAAGTACATGTTACTAAATGTTTATTGACAATTACAAATGGTATGGTTAGCTAAGGAAAATACTGTTAGATCATGTGATTGGGTAGGCGCACTCTTAGGACCATTAATCCTCGCGTCAGGACCGAGGGACATGAGTGATAGATCTATTTGGGTGTAGCAAGCCCACACCCATGTGGACCAGGGTGGCCCATGAGGTGACTATGTCTTACAGCCGGAGGCCCGGTGCAAAATCTGCTAGGTTTGAGTCTTCCTACGCCATTTCACGTATGTTAATGTATTAGCTACACATTAATTGATCTATTCCTTGTTGCTTCATACTAGTTTTCACATACATACATATATACTTACAAATGTTTCCAAGGATGATTCGTGCACACACACACAACTCACATGAACTCGCTCAACTTTTGTTGATATTTTCTGTTAGTGCACTATGTCTATTGACTTCGTCTTGTATCATGTAATAGGATAGGATAGGATAACTAGTGTTTGAGGTGCGAGAAACTGAATTTAGTAGTTTTGTTGGTAATTTCGCTTGAAGCTGACAAAGACCATTTCAAGCGAAATCAACAGAACTGATTTCGCTTGAAAGTATCTTGGTCAGTTCAAGCGAAATCTCCATTAGTATATATAGGTGCACTTGGTTGTTCATTTGTAACTTTCGGATCTGAGTAGCGAAACTCTGCCGAATCGTCTCCAGGTTGTAAATCAGTATCATATCAATATAAGAGACATTTAAGTTGAATCAAGTGTCCGTTTCATTGATTCCGCCTCTGATTCGGATAAACAACTCTTCTAATCGAATCAGTCAGGTCGTACAACGATCCTACAAGTGGTATCAGAGCTCAGGAGGAAGAGTTTAGCTCGATTGCATCAGTTTTCTAACTTCTACATCTTCTTTTTCAAATTGGACAAGATTTCACGGTCAAAATTGATTGAATTTTTCACAGAACTTGCGAAACAGTGTACTAACAAACCATTGAGAGTTTCAGATCAAAATTCGAAGTAAAAATGACAAAATTGGACCAAAAACTAGATTTCGCTTGAACGAACATTCAAATTTCCCTTGAAATGATTAGCTGATTTCGCTTCAAACAGATATTTCGCTTGAAATCATCATCTGATCTCGCTTGAATCCAGTATTTCGCTTGAAGATTGATACAGATTTCGCTTGAATCAATGATTTCGCTTGAAAGGAATTAGTTATTTCGCTTGAAAATCTAGATTTCGCTTGAAGTTCTGTTTTCGCTTGAAGTGTCATTTTGGGATTTCGCTTGAAAACTGATATTCAGCTTGAACAACTGATTTCGCTTCAACTTGGGATTTCGCTTGAAGATCCTTATTTCGATTGAAAGTGGAAATTCCGAGTCAAGATCATTTCACGTCAACCTAGTGTCAGTCTGTTTCATATTATTTGATATTGTTGAAACTGATTTTGTTTGTTTGTTTCCAGGTGATTCAAGGAGATATAATCATGGCTAAAATGTTTGATGAACAGGAAAACAAGAATCTTGAAAATTTAAATGTTTGGACTTCTGAATCTTGGATTGATAAGAGAAATAAGAAGGACGTTTGGATTAAAAGATTTGAAAATTTCTTGTGCATGAAACATGAATCATTGGAGAAGTTGGATAAACGGTTTGATGATTTGATTGATAAGTTAGATAGATATGAGATAAGGTTTTCAAATGTTGAAAAAATTTCAAAATTTGCTGATGCATTACCTTTAGAATGGGATGAATTTTTGAGTGAACTAAAAAGGGATGCTAGTTTCTCAAAGTTTTTTTTAAGAGAATTCATCAATAAGCTTAGATCACATGAGTTTGATAAAGAAACAAGAAAAATAGAGTTAATGAATGAAATGAATAGGGATTTAGGAAAAATAAATTTGGATGTGATCATTGAAATGAGAAAAAGAGTCTCTGTGTGTCTTGCTGCAAAAAATGTCATGAAATATGATATTAAGAGAGGTTGTTTTATTGATGAATATGCAAACCCTCTTGATTTTGTTAAAATTTTTTGTGCAGGAACATTCAAGATGGAAACAAAGAAAGAAGCTGATGCTGGAAAGATGAATGAAAAATGTTCAAAATGTGATGAATCTGGAGCAGACAATGTAAAATTCTTGAAAGATATGGAGAATTTGACATTGGAAAACAAAGCTTTGAAAGCTGAGAAGAAATCTGATGATGAACAGATTCTGGAGTTGCGCTTGAACTGCGAAAAATTGAAATCTGAAAATGACAAACTTTTGAAGAATGTTGAGAGCTTGTCATTAGAAAACAAAAATTTTAAGAAATTAGAAAATGATTTGAAAAATCAAATAAAAATTTTAGAAAATGAAAAATCAATTTTTGGTAAAAATAATTTGGAAAAACAAGAAGCAATAAATTCTAATCTTGAGAATATCATTCGACTTGAAAAAGAAGCCGAATGTAATAGAAATAAAATTGCTGTGTTAGAGAATAAATTGAAAGGTTTTGTGACTTCTGCATCATATGTTTGTCCAACACCGATCAATGCTGTTCCAATAAGTGACAATGTCACAAATTTTGACAAAGTCAAAATTGAAGATTGCGATGACAAAGCTGATGATGAAAAAGAAAAAGAAAAGAAAAGAAAAATATTTTTAGATTTACATGAAAAATTTCAAAATACTGTTTTGCAATCTACTGAAATAGGTGAATGCTCAAAGCAAAAACCTGTTAAGAAGATTTTAGAACAGAAACAAAAAGTTAAAAATTTGAAATTTTTTTAAAACAAAAATAAAAGCTCATCAGTTCAATCATCCAATCGTTATAAAAAATCACAAAAATTTGAAAATGAAAACTCACAAGATGTTGGTAATAAGTGGTGCATGTTTGACCACAGTGCTCAAAGGACAAATCATGTTTACAAGAGGAGTTATGATTACAACAACTCTAAACAATGTTATGATTTGAATGTGTGGTTTGAAGGTGATAGATGGTACGATAACAGAGTGTGATACACTTGTGGTGTTAGAGGACACATTGTTGTTAACTGCCAGAATTGGAATTATGAAACAAGAAGATGCTATAATTGCCATATCAAAGGTCACATTGTCAGAGATTGCCCAAGGAGATTGATGGGAAGATCGAGGGTTGAATCTCAGAGAACGGTGAAGAAACCAGTCAATGTCAAGCCCAAAGAACAGAAAGAGGAAGAAAAGAAAGTGAAGCTTTCTCAGGGGCAAAAAGACAAACTAAGGAAGAAGAGGAAGAAGGCGAGAGAGTATCTTGAAAAGATTTTGTCCTCGGGTTCACCGGTTGGTTCGAATAAGAGTTCTGATGAATCGATTCACTCAACTGCAAAGCCAAGCAAATCGAATTCTTCAGATGAAAATCTGAGGACAAACGAGAAGAAAAAGAAAGTTATTGGCGATGAATCTGGCTCATCAAAGTCAGACAAGCCAAGTTCTGGTGATGAATCTGATTCCACAAAATCAGAGGAGCCACAAGTTGAGGTAAAAAGGGAAGAAACAATTCCTTTAATGAATGATGAGAATTTTCCACCATTACGAGCCGCAAACCTAAAATCAAAAGGTGTTGATGCTGGAAAAATGTTTAATAGCAATGTTAAACATATTTTTAGTAAGATGGTTGATGGTAAGGAAAAAGGAGTAAAAGAATTTTATGAAGAAAAGAGAAAAGCTCAAAATACACCCAAGACTGGTCAGGCTTGGGTACATAAATCTGTTGGTTGAATTCCTGACTTGTCGGAGCTTCCAGGTTGGTAAGTGTGAAGCAGGTATCGGCATCATTCTTGAGAAATTCACAGGATGGTAACTGTGATATTTCGTTTTACAAGTGGTTAATCAAGGACATTAAGTTGTACTTGATTTTCTACAAGTGATAGTAGTGTTAAAAGAGAACAAGTTAATGAAGTATCCCCGAATCTACAAGTGATGGGTAAACAAACTATTTTTTTCGGAAAAACCATTTTGATTAAAACAAACTTAAGTGTTTTGAAATCATAATGGAAAGATAGTTTGTTGTAATGGGGAGTTTTGATTGAATACGCCGAAACCCTCACGGCGGAACAAACATGATTAATTTCACAAGATTGAAAAACGGTTTTCAAACTGTAAATATCAATGTGTTGTAAATCATGGGGGTATGTTATTTTCTGCAAATCAGTGCATGAGAAGCAGACAATGGATGGCGAGATAAAGCTATCAGTGTTGGTTGTCAAATTTTCTTTAAATGGTTTTGCATTTTAGGGGGAGAAAAATTGTTAGAAAATACAAAAACATTTGAAAATTTGAAAAAGCCAAAAACATGATAAAATTCAAAAATTGAGTTTTTGTGTAAAAAGAGGAAATGATAGTACATCAGTAGACAGTTACAGTATGCTAAAGAAATGTAATGATTAAATAGCGTTAAACAGTCTCACTGATGATATGCCGATAGGTTTTTATACATTTAGTAAACTTTTTCGGGATATAAATCTAAATTCAAACTTGCTTATTTCGTGGGGAACACTACTTGGATATATAGGTAACCCCTGAAATCTCGTTTGAAGGACCCCTATTTCTGAGATACTAGGTCTTTATGCTTAGTGATATCTGAGGTATTATTCCGGGACTTCTGCTGAATGGAAGTTCTGACCTAGTCCCCGAATAATACTTTTCGCATTGCTTGAAATACAGCGTCGCCCTCAGCAAAAATGATGAAACAATAAAATTGATAATCATTGCTGTTGAAGAAAAGATCCTCTAAAGGGGACACACCTAAAGTCGAACCGTCATCTCTCTGCTGAACGAAAGTTCTGACCTGAGCTCTCACGGTTTCGCATCTAACCCCTTTCAGATATCATCTAGGTATACTCACCTGTAAGACTGAATATTGGGATCTGGATACGGGAGTATATTCAAGAGGTGGGACACATGAATGAGTTTAAGTTCTTAATACACCTAATTCGTATCCTGAATCAGTTGAAATTTGTGTGAAAATTTAAGTGGATCAGTATATCGACAATCTAAGTGAATTGTTTAATTCCTGATGTGATTTTAAGCTCAACGGTACTTGTGACTTGTCAAAAACTGATATGATCCTCTAACACAAACTCAAACAAAAATATTGCTTGTAAATATGTTTGTACATATTTCTTTATTGTTTTAGATTTCAGAAAATCACAAAAAGATTTTGATTTCTGCTTTATTTTCGACAACCGATGTCTGAAATGCTGTGTTTCAAAATCTAAGTAAGCTGATTGTGTTTCTGAAAATAAAACAAGTTCATTAATTTGAAACTTGAAGTTTTTAAATCAAAAAGCAAAAACAATTTGTGATATCTCCAAGGTCGTTAGTTTGGACTTGGAAGATGAACTGTGAGGGATTTGGATGCTTATATTGTTAAGATGGCCAGGTTTTCGATCATGAAACTGCCAATATTCATAAGAAGTGTTTGTTTAAAAAGATTGAGTGAGCCAGGTTACAATTCCTGGATAGCTGAAATTTGAAATGTTGTTACTTATAAATGTTTAAGTGATTGCAGATGAGATTCCAGACTACGATCCCAGAAGTAGAGTCTAAGGGGGAGTCTGAAGACGAGCTCGAAGAAAGGGGGAGCTTGAGATCGGAAAGCTAGGTGTCGATCCCTAAAGCACGAAAGCTTAACGAAAGGGGGAGCCTAAAGATTGGAAGAAGAGAAAGATTGATGGATGCTTAAAATGTTACAATTTGGAAAGAACTTGAAGACTGATCAAGACTGAAGAGGTGTCATGATAGAGATTAGACACTGAAGACTTCGTCAATATCCAAGGGGGATTCTGTTAGTGCACTATGTCTATTGACTTCGTCTTGTATCATGTAATAGGATAGGATAGGATAACCAGTGTTTGAGGTGCGAGAAACTGAATTTAGTAGTTTTGTTGGTAATTTCGCTTGAAGCTGACAAAGACCATTTCAAGCGAAATCAACAGAACTGATTTCGCTTGAAAGTATCTTGGTCAGTTCAAGCGAAATCTCCATTAGTATATATAGGTGCACTTGGTTGTTCATTTGTAACTTTCGGATCTGAGTAGCGAAACTCTGCCGAATCGTCTCCAGGTTGTAAATCAGTATCATATCAATATAAGAGACATTTAAGTTGAATCGAGTGTCCGTTTCATTGATTCCGCCTCTGATTCGGATAAACAACTCTTCTAATCGACTTAGTCAGGTCGTACAACGATCCTACATTTTCAAAATACATGTATTTCAGGTAATTAAGTATGGATGTGGCCGGCGTTTGGATGTTCCAAGTGAAGTTAAGAATAAAAGGTGTCGTCCTATGTCTGAGGATTTGGATTATGTGTCTTATCCTAGATAAGGCACAACTCCCAAAGCCCGGTTTTTAAATAATGTCTTTTTTCGAGTCTTCGTGAACTCTAAGAACAAGTTGCATGGTTTGTACTCGAATTTGATGTCTATGTTTCAAACAATGTTATTATGTTTTAAACTAAATTAATGGATGATCACCTTCGGTTCTTATCATATAGTTGTTGTTATGATTGAATGCAATGATATTAAGCAAGTCACACCAAATCACGTTTCCGCAAAAGTCAGGGTGTGACAGTTTGGTATCAGAGCTTCGATTGTAGCGAACTAGGATTCCTTCTCGAGTCTAGACTACAATCATTAGGGCTCCCACGAAAATATTTTCCAACATGTTTTCATTGCATACACGAAACGTCCAGATCCAAGAAACAAACATTTAAAAAAAAAATACACGAAACACATTTCAAGGTTTATGTTTGTGGTTCAGTCTGAGAGACTGGGTGTTTCAGTCTGAGAGACTGGGTGTGTCAGTCTGAGAGACTGGGTGTTTCAGACTGAGAGACTGGGTGTGTTAGTCTGAGAGACTGGGTGTTTCAGTCTGAGAGACTGGGTGATTCAGTCTGAGAAACTGGGTGGTTCAGTTTGAAAACTTGGAGGTTTAGTCTGAGACTGGGAGACTAGGTAGTTCAGTTTGGGAGACTGGGTGGTTTAGTCTGGGAGACTAGGAAGGATACATGTTTGCATTGTCATTGATTGCCTGTTTAATGCTAGTAGTTGATATATGTACATATATTGTGATTGATATGTTACAGACACTATGTCATCATCCGAGAATGGATTGCCCGATGCTGACGACCCTATGGCCATTGGCTCAGGGGCGAGTGAGCCAGAGATCTTTACTTTCGATGAAGAGAGTGACCCAGAGATGATGTCCGACGACGATGACGATTTTCAGCCATTTGCACTGCCCGACTTGGGAGATGATTTACCGACTACTGATGGCATTCCAGACGAGGATCCTTTTGTTACTCCCACTCCTACCCTTGATCATCTTGTCATCGATCATCCCGATGGTGAGCATGTCGTGGCACCAATCCTCACTCCCGTTCCTTTAGTAGCTATTCCTCTCGAGGAATTGCCTTTTAACGATTTGATTGATATTGACGTTGATTGGTTTCTTGATGGTCCTTCCGATGATGCCCATGGTGATGAAAAGCTAGGCGAGGACGTTGTTACTATTCCACTTTTTTGTAGTCCCTATTATTAAGATTTCCTCTGACTCTAGTGTACACTCTGCCTCAGATCCCTTTGAGTCTGTGACTTTTTCCGCCTTACAGGCAGTTGGTTTGTGACGTTATGCTACTGATTCTGATGAGGAGACGGCCATGTCAGCTGCACCGATTCCTCCACATGACTTTGAGCCTGGACTTGAGCCTGATTTTGTTCTTGATGACCAGCCTGTTGATGCACCCGCTGATCCTGGGCCGATACTTGCACCTGAGCATTTACCTAATCATGACCCTGTTCCTTTTGGCATACCTAACCTTACACCCCTCATACCCGGTCCAGTTCCTGCGCCCGTTGATCCTCCTGTTGCTGAGACATTTGTCCCTCCACCTGCACCCACTGATGTTGCTCCTTCTCATTCCGTGGAATCTGATGTCCATCGTGTGGATTTACCTATCAATTTCTTGCAAGACATACCTGCACCCCGTCCAGGGGAAGGCACTTCAGGCCAACAGCCTAGTCATGACCTTCATGTTTCAGCAGCTTATCCACACATTCCCTTGTCTGCACCTTTTGCTCCTTTTACTTCTTCACCAACCAATGAGTCATTTAGAGGGTCCCCACTGTATTCCATGCCGACCTCAGACCCCTACCATCCCTCGCATTTTGTTGGCTATACACAGGATGAGTTACTTTACTCGCTTCAGTTTCGACTTGAGGTTATGAGTCGCAGAGTCTTGGAGCTTGAGTCGATACCGCGTCCCTTACCGTGTCCTTGCCATTCTACTTCTGATCCCCTTCATTCATCACCGCCCCCTTTTGCACGTCCACCTGCTCCTCTTACTCCCTTCCCAGAGTTTGATGCTCGATTCCTCACCGTCGAGCAGCAGGTCCATTATTTGCTTCATCATGTGCACAAACTCGAGGAGGAGCTCACACATGTTCTCAGTTTGAATTTTCTCCCTCCCCCTCCTCCGCCATCAGTACAGTAGGTTTTTGGTTTTATGCAGATGCATTACCTAGGATGAGAGCATTACTATTGAGCTGAGCTTGAGAAGCCTTTTGGAGATCACTTTCGATTATAAGACCTTTGTAGATTGGTAGGCTTGTTGGACTAGGGGAGTGTGACCATGTCTTCCCTTTTGAAATGGTACACTTTGTAAAACATGTAACAATACCTTGTGGTAAATGATTAATGAAAGCCCAATCGTAATGTTCTCGTTAAACATGTTGTTGATATACAGATTTGTGCTATGATTGTAATGTTACGTGTTTGTCTGTTATACTCTCATTAAACATATTCCCATTTACTTGTTTATGCTATGATTATGCTGTTGCTTGATTCGTTGATATGATAATTTATTATGTGTATATACATATGACCTCTAAACAACTATATACACTGCCTGAATAAATGAGACCTGACCAATCCAAATTCTTCTTAGAAGATGTCTCATCAAGAAATCATTCGGCTGACCAAGGCAGAATGGGAAGCGCATGTCTCACAGGCTATAGCTCGGCACGAGGTTCTTCGCTACAAACACAGCGAAAGTACCTCAAGGAATAACCCGCCTAACGGTAATGTTTAAGTCACCTAAGACACATTACAATACGTTCGGACAATTCCAAGTGTGCTCCGCTAATGCTTTCTATGACAATAATTGCTTGGGTACAGGTTGTACCTACAAGTAGTTTTTGGACTGCAAGCCTCAGAATTTTGATGGCACTGGAGGTGCCATAGCTTTTGTGAAATGGGCCAAAAATATGGATTCTGTTTTGCGAATGAGCGGATGTACGCCAAAGCAACAAGTCCCATATATATCAGGATCGTTTCAAGATGAGGCTCTGTTATGGTGGAACCTTCGGGTTCGAATAATGGGCGAGGCTGCTACGAATGCTTTAACATGGGATGAGCTTAAGGAAATGATGCATAGAGAGTATTGTTCTCAGATGGAGATCCAGAAGCTTGAATTTGATTTCTGGAAACTAAAGATGGAAGGTCTAAAGGTGGTGGAGTACGTGTAGAGACTTCATGATTTGTCGTGAGTTGTTCCATACCTGGTGGAATCAGAGTTGAAAAGGATGGAGCCATTCATCTGGGGACTGGTGCCTCAAATCATGCGCTTGATGACGACATCAGCTCCGCCAACAACTATTAGTGCGAATATCTTGAGTTTGGCGCCCGCTAAGGAAGCACTTAGGCTGGAAAAACTTTCGACTCCTGGCGAGAAGAATGAGACTCAGGTGGAGTCATCTGGAAAGAACAAAAGGAAGCTCATTGATTTCCAAGAAGGTGATCGGGCGAACAACAACAACAAAGACAAGAAGGAAAAATGATACTTGGGTACTCTCCCAAAGTGCGACAACTGTCTATGACATCATATTGGGCGATGTAGGTATAGGAAATGTGAAACTTGTGGGAGAATTGGTCATCGTAAGGAGACGTGTTGGTATGGTGCTGGATATGGAAAGAAGGGCCAAGATGGTAGCGGAAATCGCAAAGGAAACAACAACAACCATCTAGGCGAAAATGGCGACAATCAAGAACGCGAGCAAGGGTGTTTTAACTACGGTGACGTGGGGCACTTTAGGAAAGATTGCCCAAGGGAGATTAACCAAGACCATGAAGGAGCAATCAACGTTGGAGCTCGTGAAGCATGCCAGGGTCCGAACGAAGTCACTGGTACATTCCCTACTAATCAGCACCTTGCATCCGTGCTAACTGATGCTAGTACCAACTATAACTTTGTACATCTAGGGCTTAAGAATATACTTGGGATAGTAGCATATAAGTTAGATATCCTATACTTGATAAAACTAACTAATATGAGACTAGTAGAAGCCTAAGGGGTGATTAGGGACTGCGTTGTAGAGCTTGGGGAATGTGAGTTTCGATAGATCTTCTGCCAGTAAGTTGGGAAGTTTCGATGTCGTAGTTGGGATGGATTGATTGCCAAGTGATCGTGCAGAGATTGCGTGCCAGGAAGAGACTATCCGCACCCCGATGGCAAATGAGGAGACGACCGTGATTCGTGAAGATAAGCAGGATGCGCCCCTACAGATTACCAATTGTTTGAAGGCACAGAAGTTTTGCGTAAAAGGTGTATTGCCTTCTTGGCTAATATCGTGGACAAGGAAGCCGAAGAACCGAAGCTCGAAGATATCCCTGTGGAAGGGAATGTCCTGAAATCTTCCACGAAGACTTACCAGAAATATCCCCTCAATAACAAGTCGAATTTCACATTGCCTTGGTTCCAGGCGCCGCACTTGTAGCTAAGACACCTTATCGACTTACACTCTCAGAGATGCACGGATTGTCAGCACAGCTTCAGGAGTTGCTAGAGAAGGAAGTTAACAGACCAAGCTTCTTGTCTTGGGAAGCTACAACGTTGTTCATCAAAGAAGAAGGACGATAGCTTTCGTATCTGCATCAACTACCAGGAGCATAGGTCGAAACTTGTTAAAGGTCATCACTTAGGAACTACGTCTATTAACTCGGGCAAACACCATTATTCTGTCAACCATGCTATTTTAACCGACCAGGTGAAGTACTCGAATCTCTTTTATTGAAACTCCCACTTTTGCATCAAGCAAGTAGATTCTTCTTACATCTCCATTCCTTTTAATGGTAGTCGCATCATGACAATTCTCTTCATTAAAGTAAACACTCCTTTGTCTCGGCACTTGATCATTTCTTCATTTTAACAAATGCTCATTGTTTCATTTCTTGGAAATTCATATGTTACGCATGCACCATTTGTTATACATGTGGTTTCGTTTCAAATGAGCGTCTCATCCAAGTTCAAATGCTATTTGCTAAAAGCTAATTGTTGATTTAGGATTCGAATGACCTACATTATTGAAATTGTTGGCTCCTTTGCTTTCAAGTTGATGTGCGTAAAATGCAACATATAAATTACATCAAATGTGGCATAAAACTAACCCTTTTTAGTACTAATGTTGGAAAAAGTGTGTTTTTGTCTTCCTTTTGTATTTTCAGGATTAAATGAGCTCAAATGAACAAAAGAAGCAAAAAGGCAGCTAAATCTAACATAAATACAAGAAAAGGAATAAACGTGGCATGCCCGACCCCTCGACAGCATCCTCCCAAGCAAAAACAAGAGAACAGAAGGCTGAACACGCCCCGTGCTCAATGAGCACGGGGGCGTGCCCAAGTGTCTGCAGAAAAGACAAAGTTGTAGAAGCTTCTATCACCCACCACGGGGGCGTGTCCAGCGGACACGGGGCCGTGGTCAACTCAAAGATTCACATAATCTAGGCAAATCTTGATAGTACAGATACGCTTCTGCACACGGGGTCGTGCCCAGCGGACACGGGGGCGTGGTCAACTAATGCAGACAAACTGCATTTAATGAAGAAAGAGAAGATGGGTGGACACGGGGCCGTGTCCGGGCTTCTGTGCAGGCTATAAATAGGGGTGCTTGGCTCATTTGCAAACCATCCCTTGGCAAACCACATCTCTCACACTTCACCCACCCACCACCACCATCACAACCCACATCCACCACCATCATCCATCATCCATCATAGAGTGTGTGAGTAGTCTCGGGATCCAAGATTGATCGTAAGAGTTCTTGACAATCAAAGGCCATGTTTGCCTAAGTCTCTTACATCACTTGGTGAAGACAAGTGTTTAGTGTAATACTTTTTATTTTTAATCTTTTCACACTTTTTATTTGGTTATGTATTAATGACTTTAATAACTAGTTTCTTATGTTGAAGGTGAATCTTCCTTATCATTTGTCCATGGTGTCTTGGCATTATTTTACTGTCTATATAAAATAAAAGATTTTCACCATTCATATCTCCACGGTCTATATGGAGATATGTTGGCTACCTGGTCGGGGGTTAAGGAAATGTTTTGGTAAGAGTCTTGCCTTGTTCAGTGTATAGATCCTGCAAGGACCTGGGTCAACTTTAGTAGGACCTCCTTCAATACCCATTGGTATTGGATGGCGGGGGTCCGGACTCCTTGACCCCATCATATGTAAACTACTATTAAAACTTTAACCCGGCTATTTATGATTGTATCCCTGCTGACTCAAACTACTTAGCCGAGGGTAACGTCACCTTCAAAAGAGGGGCCTACTACATTACGCATTAATAACTTAATTAATTATCTTTCAATAATATAACCCTTTAGGATTGTATCCTTGCTGACTCAAACTACTAGGTTGAGGGTAACGTCACCTTCAAAAGAGGGGCCTACTACTATAACTAAGATAATCTCTTAAAAAGTGCGGAAATAATCAAAGGTTACACTAAATGCGAGTCGGATCTAAGTGATTCATCTTGTCTATCTGTTTTATTTTCAGCATTTTTAGTTTTTATATTCTAGTTTAAACCTTTTTCTAAACTTTTGATTTGATTAGACGTTGAGGATAAACCGGTACTAAAAGCTCTTGTGTCCATGGACGACCTCGGTATCTTGCCAACACTATACTACGCTCACGATGGGTGCAGTTGCCCATATGTGTGTTTGGTGTTAGTAAAATATCGTGTTTTATAAATTTAAAAGTTGACTAACGTGTAAAAAGGGCTAAAAATATACATAAAAACATATAACACCGCACGCACATCAAGTTTTGGCGTCGTTGCCGGGGACACAAGGATTTTAAGAAAGCTTAAAATCGACGGCCTAATCAGTTTTTCAAAACTTTTTTTTAAACGCGCGCACATTTTTCTGCATTTTAGTTAGTTTTGCATTTACAGTAGGTTGAACACGGGCCGTGTTCACTGAACACGGGGCCGTGCTGCATTTTTTTCATATAACACCCAGATACAGAGTCTGAACACGGGGTCGTGCTCACTAAACACGCCCCCGTGCTGCACAAAACCAGCCACTTTAATTCAAACGCCTAGATACAGATCCTGAACACGAGCCGTGTCCACTGAACACGGGCCCGTGTCCAGCCTCTGTTTCCGTTTTTATTTATGTTTTCTGGTCTCGAGACTTTGTTGTGGTCTGCTGAGTGATTCTTATGGATCAATTCTCAGGAAGCTACAACTACACCTATGAGGAGGATGATTATAGGGAAGATTATTGCACCATTTGTGGTGACCCGCACTCGGTTCAATATTGTGACTTATTTCAACCATCCACTTCATACACCTACTATGAGGATCCCAGGTACAAGCCATCGACTTCATACACATCCTATGAAGACCAAAGGTATGAACCTTCTCCCTCATACTCATATTTTGATGAACCAAGGTATGAGCCTTCATACTCATACTTTGAGGAACCAAGATATGAGCCACCACCTTCATATGCTTTTTATGAGGAACCATGGCATGAACAACCCACCTCATATGAGTATTATGAAGAACAAAATTACGACCCTTATCCATCATATACTTACAATGAAGAACAATGGTGTGAACCATCTACTTCCTATGAGTATTATAAGGAACAAAGGATCGAACATCCGGATACAAGCTTTAAGGATCCCGATCCTTACTCTATCACCGACATAGCCGATAGGATAATAGAAACAGTTAAAACTATCGAACGTTGCATACTAGAATATCGCGCTAGGGAAGAGGAGTCCCGCGCAAGAGAAGAATTAAATAAAAAGAGATAGTTGAAAATGTAAAAATGGAAGAACAAGTAAGTGAAAAACTGACACATGAGTTAAACAACGAAAATGGTGAGTCCGGCAACGTTAAAATTCAAGAAAAGTCTAATTTTGAAAAAATTAATCTCTTGCCACCTTCTTTCGAAAATCATTGTTTAGTACCCACTCATGCTAAGTTTTTAAAAGAGTTAAACACTAACACTAAAATTGACGAAACGGTATGCATTAGGTTAACAAATGATCAAACTTCGCTAATAAAAGAAGACCCATTTGAAATTAACATTACACCGGTTCCATGTTTTTTTCAAAACTCCTTTATTAGTAATATCACAATTGATAAAGATCTTTGTGTTAATATAATGCCAAACTACATTTTCGAAAAATTAAGTATTAGTGATTTTTCTCCACTTCAAATACTCATTTTTCTATCCAATCGGAAAGTAATAAAATCAATCGGTATAGTTGAGGATGTCTTGGTTCAAACAAATCAAATGGTAATCCCAACCGACTTTGTCATCCTTGATGACGCTCCTCTAGTGTTGGGACGACCTTTTGTAAAAACCCACGAAGCTTTGAAAAACCGGAAGTACAACAATCTATCTATTCAATTAGGGGCATTTAAAAGAAGTGTCGATCTTGAGCGTTCAATGAAATATCCATTCGACAATAATGACCCCCTAATTGAAGATGAAGATGAACCACCCGATACAAAAGAAGAAATTGACCACTTTGTTGAAGAAGAGGTCGCCATAGAACAAACTTTTAAAGTTCTTGATCAAAATGAGCAACCAAATAAGGAGTCTCCTAAAGACCCACCTCTTGAGCTCAAAGAACTCCCAAAAGGTTTGAAATATGCTTTTCTAGACAAAGATGGTAAATCACCTGTAATTATTTTATCAAAATTAAGTAGTTTAGAAAAAAGAAAAATTAATTAAGCTTTTGAAAAAACACAAAAACGCGATCGCTTGGAAGCTTGTAGATATTAAAGGAATAAGTCCTTCCATGTGCACGCACAAAATTTTAATGAATGATGACTATAAATCGGTAAAACAACCACAACGTAGAGTAAATCCAAATGTCCAAGAAGTGGTTAAAAACGAAGTCATCAAATTACTTGACGCCGGACTTATTTACCCTATATTCGATAGTCCTTGGGTAAGTCCCGTCCAAGTAGTTCCAAAGAAAGGAGGTATGACGGTGATAACTAATGAGAAAAATGAATTAATACCAACAAGAACCGTCACAGGATGGAGGGTATGTATAGATTATAGGCGATTAAATGAAGCAACAAGGAAAGATCACTTTCCTTTACCCTTCATTGATCAAATGTTAGAAAGATTATCCGGTCATAAATTTTATTGTTTCTTGGATGGTTTTTCAGGTTACTTTCAAATCCCGATAGCACCCGAAGACCAAGAAAAGACAACATTTACATGTCCCTATGGAACTTTTGCTTATCGACGCATGCCATTCGGTCTATGTAATGCCCCCGCAACCTTCCAATGTTGCATGGTGGCCATCTTCCATGATGTGTGCAAAGTCAGTTCAAACATTTTGTTGATAGGATGCCAAGATCTTTCCAAAAGAGTCCATGGTCGGGGAGGGTGGACATGGTCATTTTCCGCACCATGAACTTGATCTATGAGGCGGATAACGGGACTGTCAGTTTACAAAGAGTTCAAAGGCATGCATGGAACCGCAAGAGGCACTTGTCTTACACGCCCCACACATCCGACCTCCTCCTCAGTACCATTACCAGCCCCAGGGTGATCCGGGTCAATCCTCCTCTAAAAGAGGCGGTTTTCCTAACTTTCAAAGCTTACATGATTTATTGCATGAAAACCTTATGTGCCCCAGGAACACCTACAACATGGCCAGCAACACGTACGCCCGAGTCGGAGCAATTGAGAGAAACATCTCCGACATACAGGATGACATTGGGAACATCCAGGAGTACATGGCGTGGCACGGAGGAGACGATGATGATGAAGACGAGGACATGGACTAAGCGGGAGGAGTGGAGGTAGGATCAGCCGGTTGGAGGTCTATCAGGTTAAACCCCCTTATCTCACAAACAATTTCCGGCCTGCGTGCCGTTTGTTGAACAATTTATTTTCTCTAACACTTTTTAAATTTCTTGCATTTTCTTTTTCTTTTTAACTTGTGATGTGGATTATCAACGTTGGTAATTTAGGATGTTTCTTATTGTTGGTGTGGTATTTATTAGTTAAACAGGTACATACGAGGCTTAGAGCACTAAAAATTAGTGCTACTAAAGTCGGGACAGGAAAACCGAAGCCAGAAACCTGTTTTACACCTTTGCAGTTTGTCCACACGGGGTCGTGTTCAGCCAACACACCCCCGTGCCCATTGCCCCAGACCTGCTGTTTGTCTAAATTATGCAGATTTTTGCCAGACACGGGCTCGTGCCCAGCCAACACGCCCCCATGTCCACCTTCTGTAAGTTCTCGTTACTGGCAATCTGACCACGGGGCCGTGCTCACCCAACACGTGGTCGTGTCCAGATGCCCAGTAACATTAAAATTTGTTTTTAAACGCACTTTTACACATTTAATCAACCTAAAAACTTATTTTTGGGACACATTGAGGACAATGTGTAATTTAAGTGTGGGGGGGAGATGCTTAAACCTTGAATCTTGCAAGTCCTAATTACAAGCCTTACACAAAACTCTATTGGAACCGCTAAACACCCCAAATTTTTTTTCAAAAAAAATTTCATTTTTTTACTTGTCTTGGTTTAATTTGGGAATTTCAAGTTCTAAAAAGGTTATATTCAACATAAGAAAATTATGAAACAGCATGACAAATTTAGTTCAAATTTGATTATATATACTTGATCACATAAAAACCCATTCCCACAAAAAAGTGAGTTTTGAGCCTTTATTGAGCATATAAATATACATCTTTAAACTAAATGCTCATTTTTCGTTTTTTGTGTGAATAGCCGTTTGGTTCTTACGACTCTAGAACTTGCCATGACGATACATTCCCGGTCCTTACCAACTTAAACCCAAGTAAGTAAATGATAGAGGCATTAAGACTAACCCTTTTTATTTCAACACCATTATTTTTCTTTTTTTTACCACCTACCCAAAATCCCCCTAGTTAACCCCTTTGAGCCTAAACCTTTTCATTTCTTAACCCAAAACAAACACTCTTTACCCACCAAAACCCCTTTTCATTTTAAACCCTATATTTTAGTAACAAAGCTCGGTTTTCTTATGACTTCCTTCTCAAAAAAAAAAAAAAAATGATGATAATGAAGCCAAAAGAAATAAACAAACAAGGTTATAAAAAACAACCTTGTTTGAAGAAATGCTTCATTAAAATAAAAATTCATAAACAAATAGAGTCTTACGAAAACCGACGCTTTTTACGCCTTTCGCCCTTTTCTACTAACCACTAACCCAACCACCTACCTTTAACCCAAGCCTAACCCTACCCTCAAAAGACCTCTTGATATTTACAAATGTGTATAGTTTAAAAGGAGGAAGATTGATTACTTGGCAAACTTATGGTAGAAGTAAGTTCCATGCTGCTCTCGAGTGTTTCACAAAAATACATTTTCGGCCCAGTGTTGAGTGATCCCCCGTGAGGTATGTGAACTTGTATATAAATGGAATTTTAAAAAGGCATGTTATGCCCTAATAAGTAATTTATCTTATGTAATGTTTTAAATAAATCACGACGAATAGGATTGTAAATAAAATAAAAGTAAAACTTAATAAAGAATCTTGGAAATCACGACACTCTATGACAAGCCCAAAACATTCTCTTCTACCCATTCCATTTGGGAGTGTTAGCCACATTGTAAAGAGTTTTGCTTGAGGACAAGCAAAGATTCAAGTGTGGGGGTATTTGATGTGCGCAAAATGCAACATATAAATTACATCAAATGTGGCATAAAACTAACCCTTTTTTTAGTACTAATGTTGGAAAAAGTGTGTTTTTGTCTTCCTTTTGTATTTTCAGGATTAAATGAGCTCAAATGAACAAAAGAAGCAAAAAGGCAGCTAAATCTAACATAAATACAAGAAAAGGAATAAACGTGGCATTCCTGACCCCTCGACAGCATCCTCCCAAGCAAAAACAAGAAAACAGAAGGCTGAACACGCCCCGTGCTCAATGAGCGCAGGGGCGTGCCCAAGTGTCTGCAGAAAAGACAAACTTATGGAAGCTTCTATCACCCACCACGGGGGCGTGTCCAGCGGACACGGGGCCGTGGTCAACTTTAAGATTCGCAGAATCTAGGCAAATCTTGATAGTACAGATACGCTTCTGCACACGGGGTCGTGCCCAGCGGACACGGGGGCGTGGTCAACTAATGCAGACAAACTGCATTTAATGAAGAAAGAAAAGATGGGTGGACACGGGGCCGTGCCCAATGGACACGGGGCAGGGTCCGGGCTTCTGTGCAGGCTATAAATAAGGGTGCTTGGCTCATTTGCATACCATCCCTTGGCAAACCACCTCTCTCACACTTCACCCACCCACCACCACCATCACAACCCACATCCACCACCATCATCCATCATCCATCGTCCATCATCCATCATAGAGTGTGTGAGTAGTCTCGGGATCCAAGATTGATCGTAAGAGTTCTTGACAATCAAAGGCCATGTTTGCCTAAGTCTCTTACATCACTTGGTGAAGACAAGTGTTTAGTGTAATACTTTTTATTTTTAATCTTTTCGCACTTTTTATTTGATTATGTATTAATGACTTTAATAACTAGTTTCTTTTGTTGAAGGTGAATCTTCCTTATCATTTGTCCGTGGTGTCTTGGCATTATTTTACTGTCTATATAAAATAAAACATTTTCACCATTCATATCTCCACGGTCTATATGGAGATATGTTGGCTACCAGGTCGGGGGTTAAGGGAATGGTTTGGTAAGAGTCTTGCCTTGTTCAGTGTATAGATCCTGCAAGGACCTGGGTCAACTTTAGTAGGGCCTCCTTCAATACCCACTCGTATTGGATGGCGAGGGTCCGAACTCCTTGACCCCCTCTTATGTAAGCTTCTATTAAAACTTTAACCCGGCTACTTAGGATTGTATCACTGCTGACTCAAACTACTTAGTCGAGGGTAACGTCACCTTCAAAAGAGGGGCCTACCACATTACGCATTAATAACTTAATTAATTATCTTTCAATAATCCAACCCTTTAGGATTGTATCCTTGTTGACTCAAACTACTGGGTTGAGGGTAACGTCACCTTCAAAAGAGGGGCCTACTACTATAACTAAGATAATCTCTTAAAAAGTGCAAAAGTGCGGAAATAATCAAAGGTTACACTAAATGCGAGTCAGATCCAAGTGATTCATCTTGTCTATCTGTTTTTATTTTTATTTTCAGCATTTTTAGTTTTTATTTTCTAGTTTAAACCTTTTTCTTAACTTTTGATTTGATTAGACGTTGAGGATAAACCGGTACTAAAAGCTCTTGTGTCCTTGGACGACCTCGGTATCTTGCCAACACTATACTACGCTCACGATGGGTGCACTTGCCCATATGTGTGTTTGGTGTTAGTAGAATATCGTGTTTTATAAATTTAAAACTTGACTAACGTGTAAAAAGGGCTAAAAATATACATAAAAACCTATACCACCACATGCACACCAAGTTTTTGTGCTAGTCAATGCACCTATCATGATAGCACCTGATTGGTAATTACCTTTCGAAATCATGTGTGATGGAAGTGACTTTGCAGTTGGAGCCGTCTTAGGACAATGAAAAGATAAGCATTTTCACCCAATTTATTATGCTAGTAAAACACTTAACAATGCACAAGAAAATTACACAACAACAGAAAAAGAGTTACTAGCTGTGGTATTTGCTTTTGATAAATTTCGTTCTTATCTTGTTCTTTCTAAAACAATAGTCTATACAGATCATGCAGCCATTCGATATCTCTTCAAGAAACAGGATGCTAAACACGTTTGATTCGGTGGATTCTACTCCTCCAATAATTTGACATTGAAATCAAAGACAAAAGAGGAGCAGAAAACACCGCAGCAGATCATCTTTCGCGCTCAGAAGACCCAGCTTTGGAGGCAACCAGGGACGAGCAAATAAATGAAAAATTTTCAACGGAGTCCCTGGAAATGGTGGAATACAGAGAAGAACCATGGTACGCCGACTACGCTAACTACCTAGCTAATGGTATAGTCGCCAAAGGATGGCCACATCATCAAAGAAAAAAATTCTTTGCCGATGTTAAGCATTATTTTTGGGAAGATCCTTATCTTTTGAAAATGTGTGCCGATCAACTCATCCGCCGATGCGTACATGGTAGTGAAGCAAGAAGAATTCTCCGCCATTGTCATGAAGGTCCATACGGAGGACATCATGGTGCCGCTAGTACCGCATGAAAGGTATTTGATTCAGGATTTTATTGGCCAACCATTTACAAAGACGCCCAAAGTCTTGTCAAGATATGTGACACTTGCCAAAGAACAGGTAATATTTCTTCCAAAAATGAAATGCGACAAAATGGCATTCTTGTTTGTGAAATATTTGATGTGTGGGGACTCGACTTTATGGGACCCTTCCCACCGTCAAAAGGAAACAAATATATACTTGTGGCGGTAGATTACTTGTCTGGCCATCTTGTGGCGGTATGTGTTACAAATTGGCATCCATCTTCCATTATTAGTAGTTAGATTAAGCATTTGAATGTAGTTTAACATCAAGATTTGGGAAAAATCTAGGGTTCTTCAACTTGAACCGGATCGAACCTTAAATTTTTGCATAAATCTGTTAGCATTAGTTTAGATACATGTTATAGGAAGTAAATCAACTTGTATTGTTTGTAGATTCCCCCGATTTCTCACAAAAACCTCAAACCCTTGTTTTTGAACCGAAAAAGATAAAATTAAAGGGGTAAACGGTTTGTTTTGAGAAAAACAGCACTTGGGGTTTCATTTTCGGGGAAAACCGCCCTACTGGACCAAAAATTTTCAAGTTTTCGGGACGGGGTCGAAAAATGAGAATTTTGGTAAACAGACGCCTGGACACGGGGTCTTGCTCGCTTAGCACGGGAGCGTGTCCAGCCAAACTCAGTCCAACTCGGGGCGTGTCCGCTGAACACGGTGGCGTGTTCAGTCGACTATTTTCTGTTTTCTCCGAATTTTTCACTGTTTCTTGCTAATATTTTGGTGTTTTCTTTCAGATGGCCAAGAAATTCACTCGATTTAATGCTAACGAGATGGCGGCTCAAGCTCGTTATGACGTGTAAAGGACTAGGCCCGAGGAGAACCCCAGACAAGTTTGCATAAACACCATTGAGGCAGTGGACCAACTGGATCGATTCAACACTATTGTCACCGGCCCATTACGAGCTGCCCTTTGCACTCGGCTTCATTCTGTATATGAATACAACATGGAGTTCTACAGCACGCTCGTCTTCAACACAAGGGTCGAGCCGTTTGACAATGAAGGGTTGGAATTTCGCTGTGGAGGAACCACATACCGGATCTCAATTGCTCAATTTGGGGCTCTGGTAGGGTTATACTCGGAAGAAGATGCTGGGGATGAGGAAAACACCGGCGGTCTCCGCGAGATCAAGGAAAGTGACCGCCAAGCTGCTTAGGCTCAGATAGGAGAAGGGCACTACAATCCAAGCCGAACTAAGAGTACCCTCTTGAGAGACCCTCTTGAGAGACCCTCTTTACCACTACATCCACAGGGTCCTCACCTACTCTATTAGTCAGAGGCACGACATCAGCGGTGTTGTAGGTTTACGGGATCTACTAGTCCTTCATTGCATCAACAACCGGGTCAACCTTGATGTTCCATACCTCCTGCTCCGAAACATGCCCTGGAACCAGCTCGCTACTCCCCCGACTCCTATCTTCTTTGGAGGGTGGATATACCGTCTCTTCAAACATTTCGTGAACATGCCAAGGTCCTTCCACAAAGGGCCATGGTCGGGGAAAGTAGACATGGTCATTTTCCGCTCAATGAACGTGATTCATGAAGCAGATGACGGGACGGTCAGATTTCAAACGGTTCAAGGGCATGCATGGAACCCGCAAGAAGCACTCGTCTTACACGCTCCACCTATCCAACCTCCTCCTCAGTACCATTACCAGCACCACGGTGATCCGGGTCAATCCTCCTCACAAGGAGGCGGCTTTCCTAATTTTCAAAGCTTACATGATTTATTGCAGGAAAACCTCATGTACACCAGGAACACCTACAATATGGCTAGCAACACATATACCCGGGTCAGAGTGATAGAGAGAAACATCTCCGATATACAGGATGATATCGGGAACATCCGGGAGTATATGGCGGGCCACGGAGGAGGTGATAATGATGATGAAGACGAGGACATGGATTAAGCGGGAGGAGTAGAAGGTAGCATCCCACAGATGGAGGTCCCACAGGTTAACCCCCTTTTCTCACGAACAATTTCCGGCATGCGTGCCGTTTGTTGAACAATTTACTTTCTTTAACTCTTTTTATTTTCAGCATTTATTTTTTCTTTTTAACTTGTGACGTGGATGATTAACTTTGGTAATTTAGGTTGTTTGTTATTATTGGTGTGGTATTTATTAGTTAAACAGGTACATACGAGACTTAGAGCACTTAACATTAGTGCTACTAAAGTCGGGACAGGAAAACCGAAGCCAGAAACCTGTTTTACACCTTTGCAGTTTGTCCACACGGGGTCGTGTTCAGCCAACACGCCCTCGTGCCCATTGCCCCAGACCTGCTGTTTGTCTAAATTATGCAGATTTTTGCCAGACACGGGGTCGTGCCCAGCCAACACGCCCCCGTGTCCACCTTCTGTAAGTTCTCGTTACTGGCAATCTGACCACGGGGTCGTGTTCACCCAACACGTGGCCGTGTCCAGATGCCCAGTAACATTAAAATTTGTTTTTAAACGCACTTTTACACATTTAATCAACCAAAAAACTTATTTTTGGGACACATTGAGGACAATGTGTAATTTAAGTGTGGGGGGATGCTAAAACCTTGAATCTTGCAAGTCCTAATTACAAGCCTTACACAAAACTCTATTGGAACCGCTAAACACCCCAAATTTTTTTTTCAAAAAAAATTTCATTTTTTTACTTGTCTTGGTTTAATTTGGGAATTTCATGTTCTAAAAAGGTTATATTTTTACAAATTTACAACCGATAGCGTCGTGATAAAAAGAACCAACATAAGAAAATTATGAAACAGCATGAAAAATCTAGTTAAAATTTGATTATATATACTTGATCACATAAAAACTCATTCCTACAAAAAGTGAGTTTTGAGCCTTTATTGAGCGTATAAATATACATCTTTAAACTAAATGCTCATTTTTTCGTTTCTTGTGTGAATAGTCGCTTGGTTCTTACGACTCTAGAACTTGCCATGACGATACATTCCCGGTCCTTGCCAACTTAAACCCTAGTAAGTAAATGATGGAGGCATTAGGACTAACCCTTTTTATTTCAACACCATTATTTTTCTTTTTTTTACCACCTACCCAAAATCCCCCTAGTTAACCCCTTTGAGCCTAAACCTTTTCATTTCTTAACCCAAAACAAACACCCTTTTACCCACCAAAACCCTTTTTCATTTTAAACCCTTTATTTTAGCAACAAAGCTCGGTTTTCTTATGACTTCTTTATAAAAAAATGATGATAATGAAGCCAAAAGAAATAAACAAACAAGGTTATTAAAAAAAACTTTGTTTGAAGAAATGCTTCATTAAAATAAAAAGTCATAAAAATAAAAAGTCTTATGAAATCCAACGCTTTTTACGCCTTTCGCCCTTTTCTACTAACCACTAACCAAACCACCTACCTTTAACCCAAGCCTAACCCTACCCTCAAAATTTCTCTTGATATTTACAAAGGTGTATAGTTAAAAAGGATGATGATTGATTGCAGTAAAATAACGCCAAGACACCACAGACAAATAATAAGGAAGATTCACCTTCGACATAAGAAACTAGTTATTAAAGTCGTTAATACATAACCAAATAAAAAGTGCGAAAAGATTAAAAATAAAAAGTATTACACTAGGCACTTGTCTTCACCAAGTGATGTAAGAGACTTAGGCAAAAATGACCTTTGATTGTCAAGAACTCTTGCGATCAATCTTGGATCCCGAGATGACTCACACACTCTATGACGGATGATGGATGATGGTGGTGGATGATGGTGTTGTGATGGTGGTGGTGGGTGGGTGAAGTGTGAGAGAGGTGGTGTGCCAAGGGATGGTTTGCAAATGAGCCAAGCACCCCTATTTATAGCCTGAACAGAAGCTCGGGCAAGGCCCCGTGTCCAACCTCCTTCTCTTTCTTCATTAATTGCAGTTTGTCTGCATTAGTTGACCACGTCCCCGTGTCCGCTGGGCACGACCCCGTGTGCAGAAGCGTATCTGTACTATCAAGATTTCCTCAGATTCTGCGAATCTTAGAGTTGACCACGACCCCATGTCCGCTGGGCACGCCCCCGTGGTGGGTGATAGAAGCTTCTACAACTTTTTCTTTTCTGCAGACCCTTGGGCACGCCCCTGTGCTCACTGAGCACGGGGCGTGTTCAGCCTTCTGTTCTCTTGTTTTTGCTTAGGAAGATGCTGTCGGGGGGTCGGGTATGCGACGCTTGTTCTGAAGACCCCCTTTTTGATATTTTTAAGTTTATTTTTGTTATTTTTTTTTCTTTATGTAATCTTTATTTTTTGGGATCCCCCTTATTTTTTTTTTCTTTTTCTTTTTTTTTTTCTTTTAACATGTTTACGGGTTTAATTTTAATTACCTTTTAATTATCATCGTTTTTTAAAAAAATTTAAAGGTAAAACATTTATTAATACCTTGAGACGTTTGAGACGTTTCCCGTTTTCCAAAGCTGTTTTTAAGACATTTGAGACGTTTCACGTTTTCCAAAGCTGTTTTTAAGACCTTTGAGACGTTTCACGTTTTACAAAGCTGTTTTAAATTATATTTAATTAAATATTATAATCCTAAATAGTATATAAAAGGAATTAAAATCCATATCCTAACAGCTCCGAACGGAGGATAAACTGGTTAAGACGTTTGTGTTTCATACGAGAGGCGTGGGTTCGAATCTCACCAAATGGCCGGTTCTAACAAGAAAACCCCCTTTTTGATATTTTTAAGTTTATTTTTGTTTTTGTTTTTCTTTATGTAATGTTTATTTTTTGGGATCCCGTTTTTTTTTCTTTTACTTTTTTTTTCTTTTAATTGTTTACGTGTTAATTATTACCGTTTTAAAAAAAATAAAACGTTTAATAAAACCTTGAGACGTTTCAGACGTTTTCCAAACCTGTTTTTAAGACCTTTGAGACGTTTCACGTTTTACAAAGTTGTTTTAAAATTATATTTAATTAAATATTATAATCCTAAATAGTATATAAAAGGAATTAAAATCCATATCCTAACAGCTCCGAACGGAGGATAAACTGGTTAAGACGTTTGTGTTTCATACGAGAGGCGTGGGTTCGAATCTCACCAAAGGGCCGGTTCTAACAAGAAAACCCCCTTTTTGATATTTTTAAGTTTATTTTTGTTTTTGTTTTTCTTTATGTAATGTTTATTTTTTGGGATCCCTTTTTTTTCTTTTACTTTTTTTTCTTTTAACTGTTTACGTGATTAATTTTAATTATCACCGTTTTTAAAAAAAATTTAAAACGTTTATTAAAACCTTAAAATATTGGCTTTTAAGAAATAACTTTAAATTACCAAACTTATTACATCCTAAAAAACGATACAAGATAAATTTATATAACATCCTAAAAACGCTAGCTAAAGATAAATTTTCAAAGTTTCAAACACAGAAATGTGTTCAAAGTCTTCGTCATAAAGTATTGCGTAGTCATGCAGGGCTTCTTCAATGACCTCTTCTTCAGCCAGGTTGTCGATTTAGTTTTTTAACGTTCTTGTACCTTCCTAAGAAACGGCACATTTGAAGCGTAGGAAAGCACACCGAGTGTTGACGTCGTTAGCGCTACGGGTCGTTTGCTGCACGTGAATGCAGAAGTAGTTCATAACCTGACCCCAGAACGCTGGATCGGAAATTGAGTAATTGCCTTCATCACGAGCGGCGGCGTAGGAGACTGCAATAGCAATGTCTTCTTCGTCGGTCCAAGAATCCATGATTGTGTTAACAAATTTCGAGTTTGAGGTTAAATTGTGATTGGATGTTGTTAAATGGCAAGAATGCTTATGCCTATTTATAGTGGGTTCAATGATAGTGCACTATTCATTAAAAATTAAAAACATGTATTTTATTGCATAAACTAGACAGTATTTGGACGGGGTAAACACCGCCAAAAATACAATTTTTTTGCAATGAATTGTCTGTACGACAAAAAAAATTTACAAATGTCTCCAGTTATATTTATTGGTTTATCCGTAAGCAGATGTTCCATAAGCATACACAGGTAGACAGCTTCATTCCCTGCGATTGATGTGTTAGATACCACGTAGTTGTCATTGATCTCGGCAATGATACATTTTTCTAGTTTTCCCGTTTTTTCCAATATTGCAAATGCACTAGTAATGCTCATAAGTAAACTTTGACCTTCGTCAAACGGGGGTGAATAATGTTTATGTATTTATTGCCGATACAAACATCTTCGCACGGGTAACACACCAACTCCTGTGACGATAACTCTAGTCGAGCTAGGAGCCATTCGTTATTTTCTAACGGTAACGGAAAGAAGACGTAATCCACTTCGAAGAAAGAAGGAAATGGGTGTAATTTGCCATTGGCATATTTAACAACGTTTTTAGGAATAGAATCTAACAACGTTTCATAAAATTGTGGAGGAAGAATTGTCCACCGTAAGTTCAACAACGGATCCCTTTGAATATTTATGTTTCTATTCCTCCAAGCCATTAGCCTTCCCACCCATCCTTCAATATGCTGTATAAGTTAAAATTAATTAATAACGACAAAAAAATTAAAAATTTAATAGAAATTTTAGGAAGAATAATTAACTGTTAACGTTAGGATGCCGCCACAGCGAAAACCTAATAGAGTCCCCCAAATTTTTTTGTCTAACTCTATTGATCTTGTGAAAACTGCTGAATAACAGAACGGCGCATCCCCATTTCTGTAGAATGTTTCCACGTCTTTTGACCAGTTCTCACTTTCGTCGTCGGGTATTGCCCATGTACGAGCCCGGTGGAGGTGAAAACTTTGTCGATTGTGTACAAAGTGGCTTTCTTCATTTCCTTGTGGAACTTCAGAAGAACTTTCACCCTTGGAACTTCTCCATTTTTTGAGAATCCAAGATGATGATTTGTTTGCTGGTTGCGAGCAGTATACATCATTTTTATTTGGCCCAGACATTTTTGCGACCTCCTGAAATGTAGTCAAATATTATACTTAAAGGGAAAAATTCTAATAAATTTATTAAAGTAGAATTTTGGTCAACACGTTTCTCGACTTTTAAGACGTTTCAGTGCAAATTTAAGACGTTTCAGGACACGTGGCAAGCATGCAGAGACGTTTCAGGACATTTAAGACGTCTCAGGATGTGACACGTGGCTTGTTAAGACGTCTAAGACGTTTCATTCTGACATTTAAGACGTTTCCCACTTTTCGAGACGTTTCCTTTATTAAGACGTTTCCCAAATCCTTGAGACGTTTCCCGCTTAAATTTGAGACGTCAGAACTGATGCTTGAGACGTTTCAGACATGCAAACCGTTTGATGAACGACACGTGTTCAACTTCATTACCCCATCTAGCCATCGTGTGACACGTGTCGGGAAAGTGTTTTGACATTGGAAGTTTTCATTTTTGAACGGCAAACGTCTTCGGGACCACCATTTCATTTTGGACCATCTTAAAGATAGACCCGAAGACCATTGAAGATCCGAAGAAAGATCCGGCGATCGTTGAAGATCCGACCAAAGACCCGAACCGCATTGAAGACCAGACCACTGTTTCGTTTCTGCTTACTTCGGTTACTACAACGTTGAAGACCGAACCGCATTGAAGACCAGACCCGAACCGCATTGCTGCCGAACTACAACGTTGCCCGTTGACTCATAATGGATCCAAATTACTTCGGTTACCCACCCATGGGTCGTCCAGAGCACATGCAACCTTATCACGTCATGCAAGACGTTCGAGAACATATTGTCCCACGTGTACCGGTGATACTTTATACTTTATCTTTTTTTGTCCCGTTTTTGTTTTCTTTATTATACTGTTTTAGTATTATTTTAGTATATTTTCAATTGTTTTTTGTTTCATTTGTTACTTTACAAGGTCAAAAAGATCAAGGTTCGGCAAAAGTGGGATATAGTAAACATTTTGAAGAAAAGAATGCCGGCAACTATTGAGTCCGAGATTAGGCGGACATGTTTTGGGCCTTTTTTGGATATTAAGTGTGTTAGGTGTGATAGCCTACTCTTACTCGGTGTTGCACAATTGCAAGAGCCTACACCTACACCCAGATTAGGGATTACATATCGCCTAGGCCAACAAACTTTAATGTTTACCGCGAAACAATTTTGTCTTATAACGGGGTTAAGGTTTGGGTTCACTGACTGGACACCGATTGACCACCCTGACTCATTTAAAAACCGACATTTCCCGGGCCGTGAAAGTATTGCTTTCAAACGAATAAGAGATATGTTTGAAGGTCAGATGCAATATAGCAACGAAGATTGCATAAGGATATGTCTACTGATGCTTTTGGGCCAAGGGTGTTTAGGGTTGCAGGATTCAAATGTAATCGATAATAAACTGTTACACCTGGTGGATAATCTGAATGAGTTTAACCAATATCCATGGGGTAACTATTTTTGGGAGAGCACGTATACGAACGTGTATGATATGCACGTTCGTCAAAAGGAAGACACGAAGGGGTTTTCGTTAGACGGTTTTGTTTGGCCCTTTAAGGTACGTGGGAAATCGTGTATATATATATATATATTTATATTTTAAGTGTAATGTTCGTTTTAAATTGTACACTAATACCTATTAAATATGTTAACGCATTTACAGATGTGGATTCTAGAGGTATTTCCGGAATTCAAACAAAGGAGGGGGTATTTCAGTTGTCATACCATTCCGAGATTTTTAGGATGGCAAGAAGGACAAAAGCTGTTGAAGAGTAGTGTTGATGGCATCTTAGCGAATGCAGTAACGGTAAATTGCTATATTATAAAATTTGATTTATAAAAAAATAGATTTTATAAAAATTATAATTTTTTAAAATTTGATTTAGAAAAATTAGAATAACCGATAAAATAATAAAATTATAAAATAAAAACTGTTAAAAGTATAAAATTATAAAAAAAATATTTGCTACCGTTAATAGTTTTTGAAACATTTTTATATCAATTTTTCAAAAAAAATTGTTAAACGTTGAGGATTATATAATTTTATAAATTATAAAATTTTAAAAATAAATTCGAAGGTTAACAGTTTCAACCGTTTTCGAAACTATTTTTTAATGTATTATGTGTATCAACTTATTTTTTAAGTTTTTTTTTCAACCTTTAATAGTTTTTAACATTTTTTTTTTTTTGTAAAATGTTTGTTTCATTCTGATAGAAACCCCAATATAATCCGCTAAACTTCCTGCTACCAACGTTGTCTGAGGTGGAGGCACAGTGGTACGTTTCAAGCTCGGATTATTTGGATCGTGAACGTCAAATGTATCATCCTGCTATGGCGACTGAATTAACCCCTCCAGTGCAACATCCAATCCACCCGAGTCAAAACTACGGCCAGCCAGGGAAGGATATCTTCGCCGAATTGTTCGGCGGAGATGAAGTGCCGGTTCATGTGCCTCAAACGCACAGATTTTCACCTGAAGTACCGGTTTAGACGCATGATATTCCGTTAAACACGGCTGACTTGCAACGGGATGTTGCGCCCGGTCAGTTTTCATCCGGATTTTATTCTGAAGAGCAGCTTGTCTCTAAATTTTAGTCAATGATGTTCTCAAACAACCAGGCGTTGACTGACATGATCACGTCACAGTTGTTTCAAACTTTTCATATGGCTCCGGTTAATACTCCAACCCACATACGAACACCGATGGAACAATCGCAAAAACAAGATGATAATGTATTCATTCAAAAATCCCGTTTATTTGGTTATAAAAATCTAAAAAATAAACTTTTCTAAAAATGTTTCTAACATTTTATAAAATTTTGTAGGCTGGAGCAGATTCTTATTTTAACTTCGATAATGATGTATATCATGTGTCTCCAAATCCGGAAAATGTTACCGAAGAAGCCGTAAGTTTGGGTTGCGGATATGTTTATTTTAGTTATCCAAGTACGTTTTGTTAATTAACATCTTAAATTAATGTTATTGTAGTATGAGGATCCGGAGATGATGAAAGTGAGGCGGTCCGAAAGGCTTGTGAAGCCCGCCAAGGCTATGCTATCACCGTATGTAGTTTACAAAAACATCAAACGGAAGCAAAAAAAGATAGAAATTCATGAAGATAATTTAATAAAAAAGATAAAAAAAAATTGGGCACCAACTAGCGGCACTAGACAACTAACCATCACAGCAGGCGGCTTTGTTGGTCCTGATTTCTGGGCGGCATTGCTAGGCACTGAGGGGTCCGGCTGGTTAAGCGATGAGGTAAGCAGTATAAATTTAATTTTTTTAATACTAAGTATACTAACTTTTCCTATAAACTTTACCTAAAATTGTCCAACCTTATTACAGCACCTTTTTGGATGGATGCTACACATGTATCATTCAAGAAAACCATCCGACCGTTGGTCCATTTTACCCCCATATTTCCAGATGCATTGTGAAACATTGGATCAGAAGTTCGAATGTTACTTCAGCGGGGATGTCGAGCCTTTTCCTTCGATATCTAGCGTCGACGAGGTGTATGTACCGTTGTTCATACCATCAGTTCACTGGTTTTTAGGAGTTTTCAACCTGGTTAAGCAGACCCTCACTATATACGACAGGTAAAAATTTATAAACGCTGGTTTTTTTTACCTGATTATTTAAGAGTTTTACTTACCGGTCTCTCAAAATGTATGACTTTAAAATTATCAATGCTCGTTTTTTTTTTGTAGCTTGATGGGCATGCGAGAATTGGCCCAAGGAAGAACGGAAGTGGTTTGTTTGATAAATTTTGTTTTTGACCATTGGCTTCGTATGCATGGTTACTGTCACAACAAACCTTTATCGTTAAAGTATCCGTTTAAAATAGTATATGCAGATGACGTGCCACAGCAGTCAGGACCGTTAGGGGACTGTGGGGTTTGGGTTTGTATATTTTTAGACCGGTTGATTAACAAAAAACCACTAAATGATGGTGAAAACACAGAAACAACGGCTACAAGGATGAGGCGCCAGCTTTCGATACTTTTCTACAACTCGCTTATTCCTGAACAATCAGTCGACGAGACAAAAGAGGACGATATTGAATTTATTTAATGATTTGTATTAATTTATATTTTATAAAACAAAATTTATTATATATACTTATTTGTATATATGTTTCGATGACATATTAAGTAGGCAAAACTTCATTTATAATTAAATTATATTATATTTATTTTATATATTTATTGTGAACATGTGTGTGTATATATATGTGTGCCCTCACCATGTGAGCAATGCCACACCAGATGTCTTACTCAAATATTCCTTATTGCGTGCAACGCACCATCTGGATAAACCAAAATGATCAGTTTGAACATTGGTCGCCAAATATTCTGGAGTTTTACTATGACGGCGATACTCTAACTTGTTACTCAACCTACATAGGTAAAACACCTCTCGGAAAAGAATGGTGGGGCGGATTACTTGGATTTTGTGAAAACGGATTTATTCAGGAAACGGTACCTTCGAAATACCTTTTCCTGTTAATGATAGTGTGTTTTTTTAGTCAAAGTTTAACCATATTTTCCTCAGCATATCAATGCATGGTGTAACAAGCTAATGTATCAACGGGAGCTTCACAGACGGTCAAGGGCGATGTCGTCAAAGGATTATCGATGGACAGTAGTACCCCCTACTTTTTTTAACATGATAAGAGAACAAAATAGAGAGACCTACGGATATGGAGACGGTTCAAAAGAAATTTTTCCTCCATTTTGGGACGTTGATACGGTATGTACGCTTTTTATAAATTTGCAGACCTTCATTTTAATAAATTTAAAAAAAGATTTTCTGTTTAAAGAAATTAGCAATTTTTTTATTTTATGTTATATAAAATTAGCAATATTCAAAAGAATATTGATTTTTTAAATAATTTGTAGCTTCAAAAATAATTCCCTAAAAATAATACCTTTTCCGGTGCTTATTTACGTTTTTTTTTTGCAGATTTACATGCCCGTAGCGCATGTAGAAAACCACTGGTTACTTCTAAAAATAAATATGCGTTCGCTTAAAATATATGCTTATTTTCCCGATAACTGTAACCTAAGTAATTGCGGAGAAGGATTTTGCATACACAGGAAAATACATCAAATTCTTTTAGAATTTGAATCTCCATTCGTATGGTTTCTGGGCCGTATATCGTACTGGAAACACTCGGGGATAGAGAGTGTAGAAGCCTTAGAGTATTGCGGGGACGTTGTGTGGCCTGACCACAGAGCTCATATTGGCCGAAACTCAGGTGTTATCATATGTATGCTATTGGAAAATCTGGTTTACAACCGTTCATTGACATGGAACGAAGTAAACATGCAGGATGCTTGTGTCAGATATAGACGCTACATGGCTGATGAACTCTACGCCGGGCGCTACACACCTACTAATTTTTGAAGGCTGGACGTACGCATTGTAAAATTTAATTCTTACATAAATTAAAAGTACTAATTACTATTGCGGTTACGAGAATTTGTTACATGATTTTCCTAATTAAAAGATATAAAAACTAAGCTATTATTAAAATTCTGCTAAATTATAAGATGGACAAATGTCATCCGTTGGACTTTGGGTTTCTGTCTCTTTCCCTTTTCCTTTGTCTGATGATTTACGTGAACGAATCTGTGATGGCACTGGATCTAAACAAACGTCACGACGATGGCCGTATGTTCGACACCGCGAACAATATACCTGAACGGGCTCTTCCCCACGAGATAAGATTCGGGTGTTTTCTTTTGGACGGCCAGACTGACGTTTTGTAATATGCGACGGTAATACACTGCCAATGCCTTGTGGTATCACCCATTCAGACATATGAGGCAGAGGATTAATCGATTCTTCATACGATTTTTTGTATACTTCGTTTGAATAACAAGAGAATGCATAATGACTGCAGTCAGGTTCACCCAAAAATCTTGAAACAGCAATCACATGCCCACAAGGTAGACCAGAAACTTGCCATACACGGCAGCTGCACGAACGATTCAAAAAATCAACTAAACCCCTTTTCCCACCGTCTTCAACGAGAAAACTGTCTGCCCGGATACCTGCAACAGTCCAAGTTCTAGACCCTTCAATTTTCTTTAAAATTTTCTTCTATGCCCACTGAGTCAGTGAGTGGCTCTCCTGCATGCCCTGCAGTCGACGGTCATAAAACCATTTTTGTACGGACTCGCGGAAGAATTCGATAAGTTGCGTTATCGGCATCTTACGCGAGAATCTAGACAAAGAGTTAATAGACTCCGCACTATTAGATGTCATATAGTGGTATCGATTGCCGGGACAATGAGCTCTTGCCCATCTACCAAACCCAATATTTGTTAAAACCTGGCGTATTCTAGGAACGACAAGACACAAAGCATTGAATGACTCGTTAAAGTCAGACATCCGATAAGATTTACATGCTTCCACCATAGTGCCTCGTACTCTTTTTTTTAGACGACGGCAAACGTAAATTCATCATTAAATGACGACAACACAACCCGTGGTAAACACGTGGAAAGACGTTTCTAACACCTACATGTATAGAATTCGCCCTATCCGAAATGATCGCCATATCTGCTATTTCACCAACACAGTCTCTTTGAGAGAAACCATGTCCAAGATTCACCATCCTCTGATTTTCCAATGCCATAAGCAATTGGTAAAATCTGATTATTTCCATCCATGCCCACTGCTAAAAACAACGTCCCTTTAAATTCACCCTTTAGGTGTGCCGCGTCAATGATAACGACCGGTCTTAGATTAAACATAAAGCTACGAATTTGAAAATTAATGATAACAAAATAACATCAAAACCCATGTTACTTTAAAAAAAAATAAGAGCAAGTACAAAAGAAAAGGTGTAAATTAAAAAAAAATAAGAGCAAGTACAAAAGAAAAGGTGTAAATTAAAAAAAAATAAGAGCAAGTACAAAAGAAAAGGTGTAAATTACCGCAACACCTAAAGCAACAAAAACCATTTCAAAACGACTCTGCTCATCAACCAAGATGTGAGTAACGCTTCCAGGATTTGCAAGCTTAAAATTGTAACAGTATATTGGTAGTTCGGCAAAAGAGTCTCGGGTTGTTCCTTGTAGAAGTTCAAGTGCATGACTTTTACCACGCCAAGCTTGAAGGTTTGTTATCTCAATCTCGAACCTTTGTCTAAAATCTTTGACAATCTCTTTCGCTCGATATATCCTACCACTGTCTTTTAGTTGTTCCTTTAAAAAGTGACCCAAAACCTTTGGGTTAGCCTGACGGAAATGTGGGTGTGTTTGTGTCTTTGAACAGGTGTGTCTATCATTCATATGTTTAACAAAAAATAAACTACCACCAGGAATAGCATATGCCTTAAATCGCCATTCACAACCATCACCGATGCATGACACTTCATACCGTGTCTTAGATGATCTATCAACTTTAAACTCGAAATGCTCTAACAAACATTTCTTTCCCAATTCAAGTTTCATCTCATCTTTGTTATTGAATATAGAGTAAATTACAAGTTTTGTCCTTTATGTATGTCTCAAATTGCAGGCGCTGTCCTTTGTCTTTAAAATTGATGAGTTTTGTCCTTAATGTTTGCAAATCTTGCACGTTATGTCCTTTAGGCCAAACTCAGTTAATTTTTTTGGTTAAATCTGATTACCCAAGGGTATTTTTGTCTTTTTACCTATATATTTAATATTATTATTAAAAAAATACTATTGTTATTATTATTACTATTATTTATTTATATATATCATCATCTGATTCTCCTCTCTCTCTCTACAACTGCTTCTCTCTCTAGCTCTCTGTTTCTCTCTCGATCTCTACCACCATCAACCACTGCCTCAGCCACTATCCACCACTGCAACCACCATATATATATGTGTGTGTATAACACAACAATCGCCGACAACATCTCACCGGAGATTCTTCAAAATGATGTCCGACAATTACACAACAATCGACAACCAGAACGTTTCTGGATCTGTACCTGTAAATCACCATTTCATCTTCTTCATTTATGTCATTTTGATACCAGATCTGAGCCCTAAAATGTCGTATATGTACAGAGTATCTGTACACAAAACCTAGTAAAGCCAAACCAGACGGATCTACGATTATCTTGCAACAATGGCATCCTCTGAACATACCGGTGACAACACCGCCACCGTGACGGCGACGGCAAGAAGGAAGCGTTACGGTGATTGATTTGGTTTAGGGCTAGGGTTTGTTTCGATATTTGCAGGTGAAGATGGAGATGGAGACTCATGATCTAAATCAGGGTTGATTGCAACGATTCTTTGTGACGGAGAGGGGTTTTTGGGTGATTGATTTGGTTTAGGGCTAGGGTTTGTTTCGATATTTGCAGGTGAAGATGGAGATGGAGATTCATAATCTAAATCAGGGTTATGTTCAAGGCGGTTGTTGATGGCGGTTGCTTTGAAAGAGGAGATTCATGAAAATTAGGGCTTTGGATAGGATCGTTAGGATTTGTTGTATGATAATCAGGAGTTTGATGGCTGTTGCTTATGTTCATGGTGGTCTTCAACGATTTCCGGCGGTGGAGGTGACGACGGACGTGGAGGTTCCTAGTGGCCTTCAACGTGTTCCGGCGGTGGAGGTTGATGGTTGTCGGGAGAGTTTTCCGGTGGTTGTGGCTGGTGACATAAAGGATTAGGGTAGATTAGGGTTTTAAATAAGGGGGAAAGACATGAGGGAGGTGTAATGACATTTCTACCCTCATGTGCCTTACACATGACTTAATTTAACTGAAAAAATTAACTGGGTTTGGCCTAAAGGACATAACGTGCAAGATTTGCAAACATTAAGGGCAAAACTCATCAATTTTAAAGACAAAGGACAGCGCCTGCAATTTGGGACATACATAAAGGACAAAACTTGTAATTTACTCTTGAATATATGACCGGCCTCAAACACTATAGATGAAGAAGCTGATTCGTTTTTAGACGTGGATGATTTTTCAAAATTATTTTCTAAAATAGGACAGTCATCGTTTAAAACATAAACACTTTCTTTTACTGAAATATTTAGATCTGGAGTTTTGAAGTTGTTTAAAGAAGAAAAACCAGAGGAACCAACACCAGACTCTTGAATAACATATAATTTATATAATTCAAAAGGATTCTGCATCGCTAAATCAAAAAAAAATCTAACATCTCGATCATTAATTATATCTATCGGATCAGTAAACGTAGACATCCGGTATGACAACCGTGTAATGTTTGGAGTATCACACATCTTAGAAACATAGTTTAAAAAACTATTATATGAATGACCTGTTTCAATTTCTAAACCACGTCTCCTTGAATCGCCATCAGTAACATACTCAATGTTTCCGTTAATGACATCCCACTTCCCCCCAGTATAAACAACAAACTTGACCCTCATGTTGTGAGATAATTACAAAAAAACAAACTGTTTGAATCTTATGTTTAAACTTCAAATACGATTTTCATAAGGGATCACTTTAAATAAATGGAAAACGTCTTGAAATCCTACAAAACGTCTTGAAAACGCACAAAACGTTTTAAAATAGTACAAAAACGTCTTCAAATCGTACAAAAACGTCTTGGCTTAACAAATCCGGCTTAAGCAGATGCAGCCGGCTAAAGAGAGAGAAATGGCTCAAGCCGGGCGGAAACGTCTCAAGCCGTCTGGAAAAATGGGCAGCCATATCGAAACGTCTCAAGCCGCTTTAAACGTCTCAGCCAAGACGTCAAGACGTCTGGCTGTTCTGTCGGACACGTGGCAGGTGTTGGTTGGTCAGCCGCCAAGACGTTTCAGCATGTTTCAGACGTCTCCACAAGACGTCTAGATTGGCTATCTTGGAAAAGTTAACCACGTCAAGGCCATTTTGGCTATTTTCCCTTGTTTTAAATTTTACATAAAAGATGGGTCCCAAAACGTTTGTCCGACGCCGTAAGCAAAGGGATTTTATACACAGTCGTATCCACTCCTTTGAAATTACATTTTCACCCTCCACTCCTCTCTCCATAAGTATTCCACACTCCCTCCAATTTCTTTAACCCACCACTACTCTCTCACTAACTTTCCTCACTCCCACTCAAAACCCTAACAATGGCGGTTATCTCCGGCACTCTCTTCATCATCCTCTTAACCTTCACTCTCTCCGACGCCAGACACCCCGGAAACTTCGCTGCCGGCTCCTGGCAAGCGGCACACGCCACCTTCTACGGCGGCAGCGACGCCTCCGGCACCATGGGTATGTCACAATGTCAAAACACCCCACATTTGTTCCATACATTTGTACAGTACAACATATACAGCTATAGTAATGTTTTTATTTTTATTTTTTTAATTAACTGCTCTGATAACATGTAAGAATAGTTGATACCAAACAAACTATCAACAAATATTAATAAACGTAACCAATAATAATTCTCTAACACACAGGTGGTGCGTGTGGGTACGGAAACCTGTACAGCCAAGGGTACGGTGTGAACACGGCGGCGTTGAGCACCGCATTGTTCAACAACGGGCTGAGCTGCGGCGCGTGCTTCGAAATCAAGTGTGCCGACGACCCACGGTGGTGTCATCCCGGCAGCCCCTCCATTTTCATCACTGCTACCAACTTTTGCCCGCCGAATTTCGCTCTACCAAGCGACAATGGCGGCTGGTGCAACCCTCCTCGTACACACTTTGACCTTGCCATGCCTATGTTCCTTAAAATTGCCGAATATCGTGCCGGAATTGTTCCTGTGTCCTATCGTCGGTATGGCTTTTTTTTTATAATGTACAAGTTTTTATGGGTATGGTACAAGTTAGTTTTGTTTGAGGGGTTAATGAGGTGATTTTACTGAATTGCCCCTGGAATTAATTATTTTTGTCTGCTACAAAGTACAAACCTTCTTTTTCAGGGAATCGGAATGCGGTTTCCCAAAATTCCGGTCACTAATATTTTTTACTTTTTTTTTGATCTTTTTGAACATATTTTGGCATAAATGACCCTAGTTTTTTACAATATGTTTGACCCTAGTTTTTTACAATGTGTTTAAAACTAGCTCTTGCATTTTATAAAGGAAATCTTGGGATGTTGAATAGTTGGGGACTGTTAGGTCGTGTCACAAATGGGGTTTTTCTCAGATTTATTGAGTTTTTCCTGAATTGGTATATATACATTATTGACTAGTGGAGATAAATATTATCTGACAGCTTTGCTAGTGACACAATGATACTTTAGTGGTTAGTCACTGATCTAAATTTACTCTCTAAAAATGTGTTTAAACGAGTAAGCTCTTTAATATGAATTAAAAGCTCATTTAATAATTTAGCTCGAGTTTAATAGTGAGGCTTACTAGGCTTTAGTTGGTCTAGCATGCTTATTTTAAGTATAAAAAAGTTAAATTTAAAAAATATATTTAGTTATATAATAGCTAAATATATTTTTATTTTTTTTAACATGTTTTAAACCTAAATATCACCTAATGTTTCTTCCACTTTTGATGATTTGAACTCACAACATTTACAAAAAGGCTAAATTTTGCAAGTTCAACTCGAGCTTGAAAACCTAGTTTACATCTGATGTAGTTTGACGAGTTTAGCTTGAGCTTGAAAAGGTATTTAAAAGCAAAGCTTGAACTCGAGCTTAGACTTGTTAAAATCGATTTGGCAAAGTTTTTTTTAACTTAAATGAGACCAACTCGAGCTTAAACTTGTTAAAATCAATTTGGCTCGTTTGACTCTCAACTATTTTTTTAGGTGTAACATATTAAACATGGCTCAAATGTAGCTAAAGTACAATCATAGATGCATGAGGTATAAGTGCGAGATGCGCATTTAATATGTGACCGGTATAAAAGTAGTTGTCAACTGTTTTGTAAGGGTAGTTATTTCACAACTCACATGGGCTGAACTTTAATGTTATAAAGATTTTAGTGGTAAATGAAAGTAGGAAATTTAATGTGTACGGTGTCGTTTAGTTGACTCCATGTGGGATGTTACTATGCTAGCCACGTGATCTTCTTTAGGTTCTTGGTCCCACCATAATTACTGTAGATATTACCGCGTGATTTATGGTTGTATGTCTACCGTTAAATGGAATTTGATTATGACATCACAGCCGTTGGTTTCTCTACAAATAGTAGAGACATTAGTCTTCAATGTGCGATCAAGATTGCCGTACTGCGTCCCTACGTTTACTCACCTGTTCCTCGTAACATGCTAGTAACTTCTTTTTAAAGTAGATAATAATTATTAATTTTTTAAGAGTAAATTACGATTTGGCCCATGTGGTTATATCACTTTTACCTTTTTAGCCTAAAAAAATCTTTCGAACATCTGAGCTCTCAACTTCTTTTTTCTAACCCTTTTGGCCCCACAACGTCTTTTTTTCTAACCCTTTTGACCCTTAAAAGTAAATGGATGGGGTTAGTGTTAGGGGTCAAAAGGGTTAGAAAAAAGACGTTGGGGGCTGAGATGTTAAAAGATTATTTTTTGGGCTACAATGGTGAAAATAATATAACCATAGGAGCCAAAATCGTAATTTACTATGTTCTTAATTTGTTATCCACTTTACACTAGTGTTACATTTTATGCAGGGTACCATGTAGAAAAGCTGGTGGAATTAGGTTCACGATCAACGGTTTTCGCTACTTCAACTTGGTTTTGATCAGCAATGTCGCGGGTGCGGGCGATATCCAAAAGGTGTGGATCAAAGGAACAAAAACCAACTGGATGAGCATGAGCCGAAACTGGGGGCAAAACTGGCAATCAAACGCGGTCCTTATCGGTCAAGCGCTCTCTTTCAGAGTCACTGCCAGTGACCGTCGCACATCCACCTCGTGGAACATTGCACCCGCTCATTGGCAATTCGGGCAGACATTTGCCGGAAAGAATTTCAGGGTTTAGCCTTAGCAGTTAAGGAATTAAGGATGCTTTTAGTTTTTTATGTTGTTGATGTTGTTTGGTTGTTTTTTTTTTACTTTTATCGGGGGTGGTGAAAGTTAAGGTAAGGTAACATGTTTGGAAGCGTTTTAAGATTTCTGGACATTTAGGTTATAGTTAAGCTGAGGCGGCTGCAAAAGAAGGTGTGGCCCACAGTAATTCTGCTAAAGGGTGTTTTAGTCAAAAAGTGGTGGCTTTGTTTTAGTATTTAAAAAATGAATTAAGAATTGTATTTAGGGTTTGTGTTTACATCTTGTAAGTCAAGTAACAAGAACTAGTTAGCTAGACTTGAATTGTATTGATCTAATTGTGTTATGGTATGATGTTACGTGTTTTCGATTATTACGAGATACGAAGTGTTATTTTATTTTATCGATAATTTGAAGATGGCCTTGTGTTAAACTAAAGTATTCGTTTCATATGGTTGTCAACTTCGTATAACTAAGAGTGAGTCGGAACTTGGAAATGTCATTTCTATGAAAGTGAATTAGCGACATCAAATATATTTAACTTACACGTCTTACGCATGTTGTGACCATGTGTGGCATGGCAAATTATTATCTTTTAATGTGTCACGTTTGAAGAAAAGGCAACGAATGAAGTTTCTTTATGTTTATTAGCTTTTCCGCTTTTGAATAAGGAAAAAAGCATTATCGATGTAGTTATTATGAATAAAGTCAATACCTTTATTTTTGTAATTTTTCTGCTTGGAAATATAAAATCAAGATGCACAATTACGACATGTAACATTTTCAATAAATTTTGATTCAAGTTATTGGCTTCACAAAATATTTTCTTGATATCATGTCTAGTGCAAAATTCTCACGTAGGAAACATTTTTACATGTTTCGTGATTAAAGACTAAGAATTATTCTTTACGTTTCTAATTATTTCGTAATTCTAATTAAATTCACAATGGTGTGGAATTGAAAGGGGAAGGAAATTATTGAAATTATAGATCTTAATTATCCTTTTCTATTAAAAATAAATATATAAACTAAAGGCGGGAGAGGTAGATTGTTGAAATTTGTTGATTAAAGTTACTATAGATGTTGATTGTTGGATGGTGCTTTTGAATTAAAGTAAAGCGTGGTATAAGGAAAATTGTAGACAACTAGACCCATGTGGGGAGCCAAATCATACCCATTGTGGAAACCTTCAAAAGCTAAACTACAATTATTTCTCAACAAATTTTACACAAATTTTAAATACAACTAAAAATGTAGACATATCACTTTGGAATGCTTGATCATCCTTGGATTCTTTACTTCCTTAAAAACAATTCCAAAAAATAGGAGAAAATTTTACAAAGTAACAAGAGGTAGTGGGGTACCCTACACCACCCTACCCTAACCCATTTGTCCTTTATTTAACACCATTCACTTCTCTAGGGACAATGCTTTTTACACCACTCAAAAACCTAGGGAGTTTTAATAGTTGCCCATTGTAATATTCATAAATCTACTAATCTCATTTACTCACCCTCCAATATATAATATACAAAAAAATAAAAATTGAAGAAATTAATCATGGTTACTCGGTTACTCATGGGCCATTAGGGTGTAATATGCCCAATGCCTTTTCAAGCCCAAACAAGGGTTTACCAAAAAACCAAGAGGATCTCGGGCTTTTGTGCAGCATCTCTGTTAAAATGTAAATGTGACATTCATTTTTATAATTCATACATCATTAAAACATTCCTTTATTTATTTCATATGGGCCAGCCTGATTTGTGGGCTCCTGGTTTGTGGGCTTATTGTTTGTCAGGCTTATTGTTGTCTGGGCTTATAAGGTTGTTAAGTGTGCACTTATGGAAGTGCAGGGGGCTATTTGAAACTATCGAAGATGCTGGTATAAAAAGGATGTGATTAGGGTTTTGGATCATTCTCGCACACCTGTAGTCGAGCTAGCTAGACCGGTAATGGTCAACGGGTGTAGAATTGGCCTAACTTCTCGCCATGGTCAGTGATAGACTTGCCACTCAGAGGCAACAACAGTCAGCTTCGGTTTCGAACTCTTTCGTGACGTAACATAGGTTAGCTACCTACAAATATAACAAGTAACTGCTGAACAATTCAACTTATTGTTTCGGTTTGAAACAATGGAAATTTTTTGAGAAACAACTTACTTTATAACCGTAACCTAAAACCTATGAACTCACTCGTCATTATGTGTTGACACTTGTTCTTGCATGTCTTTCTCAGATTGCTAAGGTAGCACACATCAGGACTAGGATGCATTACGGAGTCGCATTGATTTTACCAAACAAATAGACTCGGCTTTAAATTACATTAGCATTCTTGGTTTTGTAATTGTTACGCTTCCGCAACTCAATTGTTTAAACAATATTTCCCATGAATGAGCAAACATGAAAATTTTTAAACTCATATAGTGGTCGTTCAATATGACTAATGATTGTAATCCTGGTTTGTCGCGCGCCTCGCGGTAGAACTCCGCATGGGAAATTTGAGGGCGTAAATAATTACCCTACAAGATCAAAATTACTCTACAAGATCATTTGTAGAGTAATTTTGATAATTACCCTACGAGCAAATAATTAAGAAAATACCACCATGTTTTTTTTTTTAAATTTTTTTATGCCTTTTGTACGGTAAGACACTTTGTACGTGAACTTAACTTCTCTATGTATTTCCTTTCTTCTACACTCTTGATTTTATTTGGGCAAAATTGCACTTTTCGTCCTTTATGTTTCTGGTTTTCTACAGGCGCTGTCCTTTAAGTTTAAAAATTACACTCTATGTCCTTTATGTTTGCAACCTATAACATGCGGTGTCCTTTCTTGTTAACCCAGTTAACTTTTTTTAGGCAAAATTGCACTTTTCGTCCTTTATGTTTCTGGTTTTCTACAGGCGCTGTCCTTTAAGTTTAAAAATGTCCTTTATGTTTGCAACCTATAACAGGCGGTGTCCTTTCTTGTTAACCCAGTTAACTTTTTTTATGTTAAAACCCCTCACCTTAACAGCAGGGACCATATGTGTAACTTTGTAAACATGAGGGACCTTTAATGTTAAAACCCCACTTCTTCTCCGGCCTTCTTCTCCGACCAAACTACCCTTCTTCTTCAACCTCAACCTCTGAAACATTCAACCAATCAGATCTGGAAAATTTACTTCTTTCTTAAGTGGAAAACATCAACGAATTTACTTCTTTCTTAAGTGGAAAACATCACAACCAATCAGATATGGAAATCCGATTAAACCACTGTCTTCTTCTTCGTTGAACAGTAATATGCGAATCGTTCAAACCAATTCCAAAAACCTGCAACTCATTTTTTAGATATGCACATATCTTCTTCTTTTTCTACAATTGCAAACCTTCAACACAAACAACACTTTTATCCGTACAACAACATTCAATTCAGATATGAAACTCTGACTTTGTGATATGATGAACCTGAAGAACTCAATTCAGGGCATGTTTGGGTAAGCTTTTTGAAACAACTTATTGACTTATTGGCTTTTTGAAAAGTCATAAGCTCTAAAATGATGTTTGGCAAAGAGGGTGTATGTGAGGGGAAAAAGCCAATAAGTCAATAAGTCACAAAATCCTGACTTTTCCAAAAAGCCAATAAGTCAATAAGTTGTTTCTAAAAGCTTACCCAAACATGCCCTCAATTCATCTCATTTTCATTTTCTTTCCTTTAAATGAACATCGTAACAACAAACTTTAAATTTCAGCACTGATGTAACAAATAGAATAATGAGATTTGATTTAATTTCAGTCGTAAATCAGTCCTGTGTGTTGAATGAAACAGTGATGTGCTTCAGATCTGAATGAAAACAGTTCGAAAAAAAAATCTTTCCCAAAACCTTGAAATTTGTTCTTTAACACACTGAATCAGTTCGAAATATGTAAACAATACATCGAATAGATCTGAATCAGTCCGAAATGTATGACACTAACTTCAACCAGAAATCAACGAACCGAAGACAGTGGTTTAATCGTCTCCGGCGAACGGATACACCTGCACATCAACGAACCGAAGACAGTGGTTTAATCGGATTTCCAGATCTGATTCGCATATCAAAACTCCATTTAATAAAAAATTTGACGGGGGTGGTGCTTGTTTTAGAGGTTGAGGTTGAATGTTTCAGAGGTTGAGGTTGAAGAAGAAGGGTAGTTTGGTCGGAGAAGAAGGCCGGAGAAGATGGCCGGAGAAGAAGTGGGGTTTTAACATTAAAGGTCCCTCATGTTTACAAAGTTACACATATGGTCCCTGCTGTTAAGGTGAGGGGTTTTAACATAAAAAAAGTTAACTGGGTTAACAAGAAAGGACACCGCCTGTTATAGGTTGCAAACATAAAGGACATAGAGTGTAATTTTTAAACTTAAAGGACAACGCCTGTAGAAAACCAGAAACATAAAGGACGAAAAGTGCAATTTTGCCTTTTATTTGTTTATACAAGTCTAGGAACTGTGGACTTCATAACGGGCTTTTTGCTTGCATGTTTGTGAATAGCTCGCTAAGTATTATGGGTTCAGAGATGCCCAGTAAGTTGGGCTAATAATCCATGCAAGTATGCAACTTTGTTCTGAGTTGAAGCAAAATAATATCGTCTTTTTTTTTTTATATTTAATCTTATATTATCTGTTCAAAAATTTATTTAACTAAAATAAGAGTCAGTTAAGTTATACTGTGTTAACTGCATGTTTTATCTATTATAAGACAAATTATTAGTTTAATCAGTTAATACAAATTTTTAGGGTTTTTTATTTTTTGTTGTTGCAGCTATAACTTCACATAACCTTATTTAATAAGGGTGGAAGGGGCACCATGCGGTGACCCCTTCGATGAGCCTCTCTTCTGATCGGCAAGGTGCCGCCAACATTAAATCGGTAAACGGTTGAAACAGTGAGTAGCCACCGACAGTGGCGGAGTTTGAGCAAAAGTTTCGAGGGGGTGTAAAGTCATGGGATCCAAATTTTTTTTCCTATCGTTATGTTTCGGGTCGGGTCAAATAATAATAGTTTTAAATAAAATTAAAAAAATTTCTTTTATTCAAAGGATCCGTTCTTACATATAAAAAACTAAATATTGTTTAACAAACAAAAGACCAATATATATATAATGGTATGAGATAAATGAAACCTGGATGAATAATTACAACTCAGCCCGACGACCTTTAAGATTTAAAGTGGTAACAAACTTTACTTTGATTTATACATTGTATAAATATTTAGGCAAAATAATTGGAGGGACGATCCTATATAATTTTAAAAATTTCAGACGAAAAATCGAAAATTATACGCTTTTAACCGAAACATTGGAGGGGCGGGTGCACCACCAGACACTTAATAAGCTACGCCCTTGGCCACCGATGAGAGAGGGAAGACAGCGGGGGAGAGAGAAGGGGTTAATGGTGGGACCCGCTCTATTCCAACCAATCACACATTTATTTATTTTAATAATTTTTTTAAATAAAAAATTGTTTGGATAAAGCACCCATAGTGATTCCGTGCAAAATGGGGGAGTGAAGAGAAGTGTTAACATGACATGAGATTAGACCGCCCGTAGTGGGGCGCTTTTTTTATTAAATTTTTGAAAAATAACGCCGTATAACGCCCCGGTTGCCGTTACACCCGGCGTTACCGGGCGTTATTTTCGAAAAAAAATCGCTCCAGCGTTTTAATTAAAACGCTTCAAATGTATTGGGGATCGAGATTTTGTACCGTTGACAAACGGTAATATTCATTAATTTTTTTTTAATTTAAAATATTACCCACTATATATATATCAACCCACTTTCTCACATTTTTTTATAAAAAAACCCCCTTTCTCTCCTACTTTCTCTCCCACTTTCTTCTATTTTTTATAAAAAAAAAACCCACTTTCTCCTATTTTTTATACAATCATGCATCCATACCGACCCCCTTTTGGTGTCCCTGCAAGACCCACAAACCCGAACACAACCCAACCGCAAAACCCGTATAACCTTCAAGACATGGACCCGAGCTTTTTAACGTACGCGGCTTACTTGAGTGGCGCCACTCCGTTTGTGCCTCCCCCTTTCGGCTATGGTCAAGCCGGCGGGTCACAACCGTCACAACCACAACCCGAATCCGAACCCGATGTCGATGTTGTGCCAGAGACGCAACCCGAACCGGTGCAAGATAAATCAAAACGCGGAAAAAGGTCGCATAAGAAGAAGGAAAAAGACGAACCTCGACGTACAAAAACTATCATTAAATGGACGAAGGAGGAGGAATTCACGTTGACTCGGGCGTGGCTCGACGTTTCGGAGGACGAAGAAAGGGTAACTCTTTTATTATTATTTTTGTTACTTATTTTTAACATACAACTTATTTTTTTACTTTTTTTTTAATTTGTAGCAAACTTTCAAACGGGTCCCGTTTTTTGGGATAGGGTTCGTGAACTCTTTTTTAGCACGTGGGGTCAAGGCGAACATCGGGACAAAGATTCCATTTCTAGCAAATGGACCGACATCAACAACAAGTCTCACGCGTTCCAAGAAGTTTACCAACGTAACTACGATACTCGCCCGAGCGGTGAAAGTGACGTCGGGGTTTTAACGAGGACTTTGGAGGAGTTTGAGAGGACGAAATGCCCTTTCACGTACTATAAGTGTTGAGAGCTACTACGAAAAAGTCCAAAGTGGCCGCAAGTTAATCCAATGACGTCTAGTAGTAGACGTCGAGCTAAAAGGTCAAAAACATCATCCTCCTTTGACCCGTCAACTCCGACATCGGATGCCCACAATGTTGATTTAAATGAGGCGGTGGACGTTGACGAGGGAATTCAAGAAGAGTTGATCCGACCCACCGGTAGAAGAAAGGGAACCGGGAAAAAAACGGTCGAGTCGTCTTCCGATCTCGAGTTAAAGGAAGATTTCGAGGAGATGAACCGTCGTCTCCAAGACATTCGCGACCTCGGCCACCAACGTTATGAGATTATGAAAGAACGAGTGGCCGAAACCAAAAAGTTTAACGAGATGCAAGAGGCGAGACAAATGGAAAAGGACATTGAGTTTTTGTCCAAACCTATCGACCACCTACAAGGCGATGCGTTGATCCTTGCGCAAATGCGTCGCCAAAAAATTAGAGAAAAATATGGACTCTAGATCATGTTCTTTTTTTTTTTTTTCTGTTTTTTTATTTTCGGTTTTTTTTTTTCTGTTTTTTTTATTTTCTGTTTTTTTTCCAGTTTTTTTTCAAGCAGTGTAATTTTTATTTTAAATTAATGAAGTTTTTTATGTTTTAATTTAAAAAAAATAATTGTGAAATGATTGAATGGGGGTTATTGGCATAATGCCCCACTACGCCACTTTTGCTATAATGCCCAACGATGACTAGGATGCCACGTGTCGGATAATGCCCCATGATAGGGGCATTATGTTTGTTCACCACTACACATGGTCTTATTGGGCACGAAAAAAAATTACCACTTTCCATTTGAGAACTTCCACCCTAAAATGTTTGTTTGTTTGTTTATTTATGTTTACCGTTGAGTTATTGGAGACATAAGTTATGACTCATGATTCAAGTGATAAATGCTTTATGCTTCATTTGAACTTCACCTATAACTATAAGTCAACGTAATTGGGTTTGAATAGTATCAAGTATAATGTATTTTTTTTTAAGGAAAATTGGTTTTTAATAAACCAATCTTTTTCCCGTTGGTAAATAATAATCTTACCAACGTAATTGGTATACAATAATCCTACCTATCAACATGTTGGTACTCAATGAAATTTCGTTAATATTTTTTAACTGTAGTTAATTTTTAAGTTTTATTTATTACGCAAAAAGTCCCTGTAGTTGTAATTTACTAGTTTTAACTCTTTTATAAAACAAAAAAACCTCAAGGGACTGTAATTTACTAGTTTTAAAATAGTTAAAACTAGTAAATTGCAACTACAGGGACTGTTTGTGTAATAAATATAACTTAAAAACTAACTTCAGTTAAATAAAATTAACGGAAGTTCATTGAGTACCAACATGTTGATAGGTAGGATTATTGTATACCAATTACGTAGGTAAGATTATTATTTATCAACGGGACAAATGTTGGTTTATTAAAAACCAATTTTCCTTTTTTGAACGGCAAAAGACTACATTCATCACCCAAAACTTTCATTACACAAAGTTAGGGCTGCAAATAAACCGAATAAACACGAACAAGACATTGTTCGTGTTCGTTTGTTAGAAAATATATGTGTTTGCGAACACTTATCGAACGAGATTTTATGTTCGTGTTCGTTTGTTAATGAAATGAACTTGTTCGTATTCGTTTGTGTTTGTTTGTTAATTTTAGTCAATGAACGAAAACAAACATTGACGAACAAAAATGAGCACAAATTAATGTTCATGAACAGAAATGGAAACAAACAAACACAAATAATTGTTCATCAACAAAATATATAATACACTGACTCTTATTAAATATTTAATTTGACGGAATTTTGAACTATTTAAATAAACATAAAAACTAAAAACACTAATGATCTATCGAACACAAACGAACACGTTACCGAACGTTCACGAACATAAACGAAGGAAAGCGACCTCTGTTCATGTTTGTTCGTTTAACTAAACGAACGAACACAAACGAACTTTCTGCCGAACAGTTCACGAACTGTTCACCGAACGTTTGGTTCGTTTGCAGCCTTAAACAAAGTACATACTCATATGGTCACAGTGGCGGATCTAGGATTCACGCCAAGCCGCAACGTTTTATAAATAAGCCGTAACGAAATCGAAAAAACATCAATTTTTTCCAAAATTTACACTAAAAACGTCAAATTTTTCCGAGCCAAGCCGTAGTGGAGGTTACCCCCGGTTAAGGCTAGGTCCGCCCCTGTATGGTCAGCAAGCTACTAAGCCAACCACCTCATTATGATCGTCAAATAGATTAAAACATTACATAAAATTAGATGTTCGACACCTCAAAGCGTCTCCAATTATTCCATTTCATGCTCCGTCCTTTTGCTCTACATTTAATCCATAGGTATGTTGTTGCTTGCATCTCCCCGAAAATCGCGTCTATATTAGCTCTTTTCCCACCAAAGATACCTTCGTTTCTCGCTTTCCATATCCCCCAACATGTTGCTATTATTACTACTTGAATAAATTTCTTTTTCGTTTCTTTTATTGTCGCTTGTTTGTGAAATTCCAAAAGATCCTTCATTGTGAAAGCAAAAATTTGTTGTACTCCACACCATGTGTTAACTTTATGCCATAATACCGATGCTACATAACATCCCGTGAACATGTGATCAACATCTTCTTCTTTTTCCCTACAAAGTTTGCATCCAGCTGACCCCGGTAATATTCCTCTTCTTTTTAATCCTACCATAGTTGCCAACCAATCTTGTACTAGTATAATTTAATTACTATTAGTTTTTTTTTTAACTAGTTTTCATGAATGACGTACAAATTTAATTCTGTAAAAACGATATATCCAGATGAAATGTGAATACTTAAAAAAAAGAGTATGCACACTCATTAGGGGACTGGGGGTGGTGGGGAATTTGTACGTGATTGGGAATCTACCACGAGTGATGGAAGGCAACAAACCACCGCCACCATCATATTCAACGCGTGATGGAATTTGTACGTGATATATTTCACGCGTTATGGGGTATTATGTGATAATTGGATGTGAGGGGGTGTGAGCATTTATTGTTGGGTGTTGTGAGTGATGACCATTGTCACTAAAAAAGGTTGTGAGTGATGGAATAATGGTTGATGACATGGCGGAACTTGATTGGATGTTGTGAGTGATAAAATTTTTGCAAGTGATAACCACCCTCTCCCCCCTTATAACTAGCGTGATGATGAAGTTAACTGGTCAAAATATGGTTTAATTTTGTTTTTAGTTTTGGTCGGTTTTCGTATAAAGTCAATATTATTGACCAAAATTGTGGTTGAGTCTAACGAATATTAGATACTGGCGGATCTAGCAGTGAGTTCCTAGGGTCGGTTTTCGTATAAAGTCAATATTATTGACCAAAATTGTGGTTGAGTCTAACGAATATCAGATACTGGCGGATCTAGCAGTGAGTTCCTAGATAAATTTTCACTAAAAAATATATAAATTTTATATAGGTTCTTACTAAAAATTCCAAGTCGAGTGGGTTTTTGGGAACCTGGTAATAATGGCTAGATCCGCTCCTGACATCAAATCATCATTTCTGTCTATATTTATGAGCTTAGAGATACCAATCGTAGTTTAAAACCTTGTTTTGGACTTGTGAACTAACGAGGTAGTCGAAAAATGGATGTTTCATGCTTGTTAAATAAGTTAACATGATATTAAAGTTATAATATAGATTTTTTTTTAACTTGGATAAGTTGTTTGTTTTGATATCATTCCACACGAAAAAGGGCAATTACAAAGCAATGGCAGGTAGTCGGGTAACAAGTTGCGCCGCCACCCCCTTTTGAATAGAAAAACCAATTCTACTAAATACAAAGTTTGAAACCTTTAGCGACGAAGAATTACTATTAACGACTTTTTGAACCCGGTTCAAAAGTCGCACGGCATCAGGAGCGAGACCACCAAAAGTATCAAACGCAAACGGGACAAACACATGTTGATTCTCCAGGCAGGCTTTCTCATGTTTTGCCACTTTGCTCGCCTCTGTCTTGAGCACCGCTTGCCCTACGACAAAGCCCAAGGTTTTCTTATTATGTTTTTTTAACAACAAATATTACAATAACTCTACTCCTAAAGTACACCAATTAATCTTAATCTACGACATGTCAGGAATTGAACCCTGGTTTTCTCTCGAAGAGACAAAAGCCCTCTACTACCCAACCAAAGGTGGAATGGCATATACATATTATGTCGTTTTAGTTAGTTTGGTTTGGTTTTTAGGCACAAGAACTTTTTGATATTTTAAAACGAAAAGTTTAATAAAATGACTATAATTTTTCTCGTTTCTGAACATATTTTTTTTTTTAAATTCATATTATAAACCAAGAAGGTGAAGTGTCAAAAGTCAAACTAGCTCTACTAACTTCCAAATTTCTAGAAACATATGACGAGTTGACAACACAAGCGTCCTTTTTCATAGGGTAGACGAGTAAAAAACCCGTGACCTTTATGTCTAGATCTTCATCTTGACCATCTATATGAAACAACTATTAATGAACCATTCTCTACCAGGGTGTTCACGATTTGGTTTTAAACTATAAAAGCTTCAAAATTTTCAAACCATAATGAAAGGTTTGGCTTGTGATTTATACCGAAAGCCAACCGTATAAAATCAGGCCGTGAGTTAACAATATATATAACTTTTAATTTTAAATATTAAGATGATAGATAATGTTTAATAACTATAAAAATATATACACTCGTATATAAAAGCATCATACAACTCACCAAGATTGGTACTTGTGCAAAATTGAACTATTTGAGTGTCATTGTTAGTTTCAATTACAATTTTAAATATCAGTCTCGTTTTTTTTTGTTACAGTTTTAAACCTCAATTACATTAAGCCTAAACCATAGAGCCAAATCATTAGGAACGTTTTGGTTTGGTTCGGTTTTAACTAATAACACCCTGTTTCGGTTTTCGATTATAAAAAAACCATTACTAACGCTTTAGTTCACAGTTTGATTTAAAAACCATCAAACTGAACCGTGAACACCCTTATTATTTACGATGTATATCTAATTTTTGGTATATTCAAAAACAGAAATATAAAATGAATATGATTTTTAATTCATATTGCATATTAGGTTAGAAATTCATGCATTACACAGGTTAAAAAATATTAAATACTTAGTAATTAAGATTTAGATTATGAAACAATATCTTGAGATAAAATATGATATAGAAATTAACCTTTTTAAATGAATAAATAGAATACAAAGAATGAAATAAGATAAGCTGGAAAATATATTAGATTAAAAATATTATGACACCTGGTGTGACATATCTACAGTTGGCTCTTTAACTGCAATGGTTAAGTTGTACAATGGTCGTATTTTTTTGTTTTTGTTTTTTATGTTTTATTATGAATGGCATCATCATGCACACAGGAGTTGTTATAGTGGCGGACCCAAAAATTATTTGCTAAGGGTGCGAATAAGGTGTTCAATCATATTATGAAGGGGTAAGGTCGGGTTTTTTTTGCCTAAAATATACACTAATTTTTTTTCAAGGGGTGCAGCCGCCCACCCTGGCCAAAGGGTAGGTCCGCCCATGGTTGTTAAACCAAAATATGCATGTATTAGACCATGGGGTATGGAATGGATAGTCTCTTTAGAGACTACCCGCCACGTAGGCGCCACGTCATCACGGGAGGAGGAGCATCCTCTTGGGGACTACCCAAGGGTGTGGAAGACTACCCAACCCCACAATATAAAGGGGGAGAGAGAGAAGTGAGAGGGGCCCACCACATTTGGCTCGTCTCCATCGTCGTGGAGGAGCCGGAGGAGACGCGACGAAGCTAAGGGGGCCGGTGTGGGACGACCCACCTGAACGGCGCCGGACCGGGGACGAGCCCCATACCCCTCGGTCTTACTTATTGTGGAGAGGCTAGTGGCCAGCATGGTGATGACAAATTGACAATTGACAACAGGTCATATAGTCGATGTTCCTTCTTGTACAAACTTTGTTATGACTTATGAGTGCATGGCTATGATTTAGATGATGCAGCTGGTTTTTGATGATGAGTTTAATGGATTAAAGAAAATATTAATTTGAAGATGTATATGATTAGAGACTTAGAATAAGCACGCGTGTGTCATGTCTGAATCGATAATCAAACCGAGTAGAGAAATAGAAGAAAAGAATTTGTGAATAACTCTCACATATATGAATTAGAAAATAACTCAAAAAAAATGATTACATTTCTCTTAACTTTAATCACAACTTTGATCAACTTATATAGAACATAACCTTGTTACAATTAAAGTAGAACTCAACTTTCTAACTATATAATAAGAATATGTTTAGTGGAAGACCCAAATAATGTCCACACCCTTGGACATTTTGCGCCATGTGCCAGTCCAGTCAGCAATGTGACATTATTTGACATTATGTTAAAAGAGGTGTAGTGGAATAATACCCCATAATGCCCAAAGCAATCATTACCCAATTACTATTTTTTCAAATTAAAACTAATAATATTTTATTAATTAAATAAAAATTACATAAATAATCAAACACAAACACATAATACTACTCGTCTATATTTTCGTCTTCGCTTTCGCTAAAAACTCTTTGTAATAAAAATTTGCAACGGATGACGAGGAGGTGGGGGAATCCATTTTTTTATATAAAATGGGGTGTAAAAGGTTTGTAGTTTGATGTTGTAAGTGTAGGTTTTTGGTTTTGGTTTATATAAAATGGGTGTAAAAGGTTGGCATATATATAAAAGTTAAATAAAAAAATTAAGTAGCCGTTACCTTTTTGACTGTTGCCAACGGTCATTGGCCAAACAATTGAAGAAAGGCGTGGATGAAAGAACGCTTCAAAGATTTTTTTTTTGAAAAAAAACGCACAGGGGGTGGTCTAGCGGCGTTGATGGGCTTTTTTGGGGAAAAAACGCAAAATAACCCTCACTACGGGTGGTCTAATAATGGAATAAACCCATATGTGTTTATCTAACATATCCATTGTAAATTAAATATAACTCATTTAATTTATCTCTAATTAACTTAACCAAATAACCCACTAATCCATTCGCTTGAATTAGCCGGCCCATGTTAACCGCCCCATCAGCTCGAGAACCCGCCTCATTGGCTCGAGGACGGGAATTACGTCCAACAACGTGGGTCACGAGAAGGATGGTGTTAGTTGATCTTATTTCTCTTAATCAAATTCTATTGATTTGGTAAAAATTTTCTCTTATCCAACGGAGAAAACAGTTTGTGGTTCATTGCAATAAGTCGCATCCATAGGGTTTGGCATTTTAGGCTAGGGTTTTTTTCGTGTTCTAAAGTAATTCCATATTGTATATATGTAGAAACTAGAAAGGTAGCATTTTGTCAAACATCTAGCTGGTGTGGATTATCAACGTGAAATAAAAGGTTTCATATTTACGTGATTGTTTTGTAACCTACTTATTGCCTATGGATCCCTGCTTGAGGAATTTTATTAAAGGGTTTTGAAAGTTGTTATTAATAGGAATATTGGATTTTAACAATCCTAACTATTCGTCGGTTGCCCCCAACCGTCCTAACTTTAAAAATAACCACTGGCAGTCATAACTTTTAATATATTGGCCTCCAATAGACCCTGACTAAGAGAACCCTAATACCGTTAGTCTCCGGTTGCCGGAAAAACGTTTTTTGCCGGAAAACTCATATAAAAATATAGTTTCGCTAACCAGCCTTTTTGTTGTTTGAAGGACATTTCAACAAAAGTTATTGCTCCTGATGTCACGACCCACGACCCCATCCTGGACGGGAGCCGCGAGCAGTCAAATGGTACCGGTGGTTATTGTTAAAATATTGCAGCGGAACATTTCATCAGGACCGTGAGTTAGGAAAATACCAGAGTTTAGAAAACACCAGATTTTTATTTATTAAATAAATGGGATAAAATCATGTTTTGAAAGGTAGCTTTAATATGTGATATACCCGAATACGTAAAACAACGTTTAATTTAATTTAATTTATTTGATAAAATAAGCCACTTCTTTAAGCCTTTCGGTGCCGTCTTGCCACTCTTGTTCCAATCTACTTTAATTACCTGAAACGCGTTTTAAAAACATTTGGTCAACAGGAAATACTGGTGAGTTCATTCATTTTTGTACAAAAACACATTTGTTATAATTTACAGCATTAAGGGTTTTTATATTTGCCCATATCTTATAATTAGCTGGTTCAGCTGTCACTCGACCGGATCTATGACTGTGGACATATCACTAATTAGGCTCGCCCACCTAAAGTGATAAATCGTTAGTAGTAATGTGCACAAAACCCCCACATACTGCCAGTAATTAAAGACTAACAAAGACTTAATCACTGCAAAGTATAACTGGAAAACATTTATGGTTTTGTAAAACAATTTGATAAAAAGAGAATGACTCACCTTGTTAGCATATAGTCTTGATTAAACAAGCATCTTGATTCTAAGTCTTCTGATGATTATACATCTATTTTGATTGTGAGTGTATAGTGCAGAGTTTTCTGGTAGTTAAACATTTAGTTTAACAGAGTGGAATACGTATTAGTGTTAAACCCAATCAAACCTAACGATGGTCACGAGATCAGCACCTTGGCATTCGTTTCAGAACAAAATTCACAAAGTATAGTCTTATTTAGACAGCACTTTGGCATTCGTTAGTTGGTTCCCAAATCGATCGGACAGAATATCGCATCGGTGATTATTGGTTAGAACACCAACGTATAGAGAGAAGAATAGAAGAAATGAGCAAAGAAAAATGAATCCTAAGCTTCCTATTTATAGGTAGGAAATATGAAATTTACAGGAAGTTTCCTATATACTTTTCTAGGAAGTTACCTATACATTTTCTAGGAAGCTTCCTACCCACATATATATCCTCTTACACCTTCATTTGATATTATCTATCTCATTTATATATTTATTTTCATGTATATCTATCTAGGTGTTTAACGGTTTTGCCCCAAACCTTTAAAAATAGCCATTTTACTCCCTGATGTTTTGGTTTTGTTGCCAGTTTGCTCCCTGCGGGGAACAAAATGGATAAACAAACAATTTGGATGGAGTTAGAGGCGGAGAGCAAACTGGAAAAAAACCGAAACATTAGGGAGTAAAATGGCTATTTTTAAAGGTTTGGAGCAAAACCGTTAAAGTGACCAAACCACAGGGAGCAAAACGGAAGTTTACTCTTTACTTAATTAATCTTACTTAGCTTAATTAATCTTGCTTAGCTTAATTAATCTTGCTTAACTGATTAATTAATCTTGCTTAACTGATTAATTAATCTTTCTTAACTTAATTAATCTTACTTAACTGATTAATTTTCCTTAACGGTTTAATCAAGTAATTTACTTAGCCGATTAATTAGATAACGTAATTAGCTGATTAATTAACTTACTTAGCTTGCTTAACTGTTAAGTTTCCTTAGCTATTAAGTTTTCTTAATTGCTAACTTTTCTTGATTGCTAAGTTTTACATAACCACTAAGTTTACTTAACTGCTAAGTTTACTTAACTGCTAAGTTTACTTAACTGCTAAGTTTACTTAATTGCTAAGTATTCTAGCTTAACGATTTCCTAGTTATGAGTTCTATTTTCTAGATACAATGGAACTCGTATTAGTGTATTACCTAATTCAGCTTTAACGATAATCATGAGATCAAACCCCTCATAATGAATGACAAAGCATAGCCAGATATTGGCAGCACTTAAACATTCATCGGATCGGTTTCAATCGATCGGATAAAGTATCGTATCAGTGATTAGAGTTATTACCCTAATATTGGAGCAGAGTTTCGGGAATTTAGGGCGTTGATTGAAAGAAACGGAGATACGAGAGAGTAAGTTCGCCAAAATTGATCGAACTGGTGCAAAAACTTCAGTCCCACACTGCTGCTTATATACCCACAATTGGGTCTCCCCCGCGTGTCGCGCACGGGACAGCCTCCCCTGGCGCGTGTCGCGGGGATGGTCGACCTGGCTTTGGTCGCCACGTGTCCCACGTAGGTCTGACACGTGTCGCCTTCGTGTGACGCGTGTCGTTGGACGCTTTTTCGTCCAATCGTGCATTTTTCCTCGATTTCCATGCTGATACTTATCGCGTATGTTTGGGTCTTGATCCTAAATGGTTTGGTTTATAATTACGAGTCTACTAAAGGTACTTTTGTGCGGTTTAGTTCATTAACCGTCAAGTTTTCAAGTTTCGTCGCGCACACTTTGGATTTTGTTTATGGATCTTTCCGAGGGTTGTTACACCTGAGCTTGATTTCATGAACACATTTGTATCAAAGATGATGACAAAGAACCCAATTTACGTGTTGTCTGATAGTTTTGTTGTGGATGCCCTGCAATTAACTGTCTTTCTGGGTGTCTTTGCCATTTAAATACGAGGCACATGAATGAAATTGACTTGGAAAATTAATCTTTTGTAGATCTACAGGATGATAAACAATTCTTAACTGACCATCCTGGTGTAGTTCCAATCACAACGAATGAGGTACCCTCTACTCCCATTTCAATCTTTATTTTTAAAGGAAAATGACCAGTAATAATTAGATTTGACATTTGTTCTGTACTTGTGTAGGAAGAGGAGCTGAAGAAGCTAATTGGCACCCCTGCGTATATAGAGTGTAGTTCAAAAACACAGAAGGTGATGTTTTATTTATTCATATCATATTTGACTTGATACTTTGACAATTTGTCAAATGTCACACATCTATTGATGGCAAGATAATACGGAAAGTTAGGTCCTTGTTACCCTAAAATTACAACTTCTAGATGAGGAAGTAATGTGATTTTTGGTGAACATTTGAAAATCGAAGAAGACCTTACAGTTTTCATTGTATGGTTATTTTTTCAATTCTTAGTGGTAATATATCGAGGGACAAATTGTTACTTGATCTTAATCAAAATCTTGCTATTATTGCTGTAGCACATGAAGGCTGTTTTTGATACAACCATTGAAGTGGTTCTGCAGCTACCGAAGCATAAGAAGAAAAAGAAGTGTAAGGGTCAAAGATCGTGCGTGATACTGTAACTAACAAGATTTCAGTGCATTGTGAATCGAAAATGGGCAGAAAGTTGACTTTTCATTGATAAATGCTTAAGTACTACTGATTAGTGATTACCCTTTATATAGTTTCGGATTATTTGCTTAGTTTTGTCGTGTCTCGAAGCAGGATGTGTGATATGTACAAAATGCAACATATAAATTACATCAATAGAGGCATAAAACCAACCATTTTTTTGTACTAATGTTGGAAAAAGCGCGTTTCTTTCTTCGTTTTGAATTTACAAGGCCAAATGAGCTTAAAAGAACAAAAGGAACAAATAAGCAGCCAAAAAACCAACATGAATACAAGAAGAAGGAATAACGTGACATGCCCGACCCCTCGGCAGCATCTCTCAAGGCAAAAAAAAAAAAAAAACAAGAAAACAGAGGCTAACCACGGGGCCGTGCCCAGCCAGGCATGGGCCGTGGTCAGACCTCACACAAAAAGACAAAGACTACTGAAGCTTCTACGCCCACCACGGGGTCGTGCCTAGCTCACCATGGGGAGTGGTCAACTCTTAGATTTGCAGAATATTGATAGTACAACAAAGAGTTGACCACGGGGCTGTGTCCAGAGGCCACGGGGTCGTGTGGGGCCCTCAGCTGACAGATGCAATAAATGTAGGAAGAGAAGAAGCTGGCCACGGGTCGTGCCCTATGGACATGGGGCCATGGCTGGGGCTCTGTTCTGACTATAAATATGGGTGCTTGGTTCACTTCAAAGGCATCCCTTGGTAAACACTTATCTCCCACTTTGCCACCACTCCACTACCACTACAACACCAACACCCACCACCATTATCCATCTTTCATCTTTAGAGTGTGTAGTAGTCTCGGGATCCAAGATTTATTGTAAGAGTTCTTGTCAATCAAAGGCCATGTTTGGCTAATCTCTTACATCACTTGGTGAAGACAAGTCTTTAATGTATTACTTTTGATTTTTACTCTTTCGGCACTTTTTAATTGGGTATGTATTAATGACTTTAATAACTAGTTTCTTATGTTGAAAGTGAATTTTCTTTACCATTTCTTCAAGATGTCATTGATTTGCTCATTCGTGTCTTTACGGTCTATATAAAGCACGTTAACTACTTGGAAGGGGGTTAGAAGGGTGGTTTGGTAAAGTTCTTGTCTCGTTCAGTGTATAGATCCTGCGAGGACTTGGTTCAAGCTTACTAGGACCTCCTTCAATGCCCTAAAGGTATTGGATGGCGGGCATATGTAAACTACTATTAAAACATTAAACCGGCTTCTTGGGATTGTATCCTTGCTGACTCAAACCACTTAGCCGAGGGTAACGTCACCTTCAAAAGAGGGGCCTACCACTTTTCGCATTAATACTTTATTTAATTATCTTTCAATATTCTGACCCTTTGGGATTGTATCCCTGTTGACTCAAACCACTGGGTTGAGGGTAACGTCACCCTTAAAAGAGGGGCCTACTACTATAACTAAGATAATCTCTTAAAAAGTCCGAAAGTGCGAAAATCATCAAAGGGTACATTAAAGATGAGTTGGATCCAAGTGATTCTATCTTGTCTATTTGTTTTTCATTTTATTTATCTTTAACGTTTTAGATTTATTATCATGTTTAAAAACTCTTTTCAAAAATTTAGATCGATTAGACGTTGACGATAAACCGGTATTAAAAGCTCTTGTGTCCTTGGACGACCTCGGTATCTTACCAACACTATACTACGCTCACGATGGGTGCACTTGCCCTAGTGTGTGTTTAGTGTTGGTACAATATCGTGTTTTATAAATTTAAAACTTGACTAATGCATAAAACGAACTTAAAATATTACAAAATCATATCACGCTTAACGCACACCAAGTTTTTGGCGCCGTTTCCCGGGACACAAGGATTTTAAGAAAGTTTAAAATCGACGGCCTAATCATTTTTCAAAACATTTTCAAAACTGCGCGCTTGTTTTTCAATTTTTAGGAATTTTTTGCATAACAGCAAGCTGAACACGAGGTCATGCCCATTAGACACGCCCCCATGCTGCAAGAAACCAGTAACAGTTTTCAAAACGCCTAGATACAAAATTTGACCACGGGAGCGTGTCTACTCAGCACGGGGACGTGGTGAGCTTCTGTTTCAGCTTTTTAATTTTGTTTTCTGGTCCCGAGACTCTGTAATCTGCTGAGTGATTTCTCATGGATCGATACTCAGGAGGTTATACTCACTACTACATAGAGGATGATTACGAGGAAGAATATTGTACCATTTGCGGTAATCCTCACTCGGTACAATATTGTGACCTTTTCCAACCATCCACCTCATACGATCACTATGAGGAACTGGTGTGTGTTGGGTGTGATATGTTTTTATTAATATTTTAAGCCCTTTTTAACACATTAGTCAAATTTTAAATTTATAAAACACGATATTCTACAAACACTAAACACACACATGGGCAAGTGCACCCATCGTGAGCATAGTATAGCATTGGTAAGATACCGAGGTCGTCCAAGGACACAAGAGCTTTTAGTACTGGATTATCCTCAACGTCTAATCAAATCAAAATTTTTAGAAAAGGTTTTAAACATGAAAATATAAACTAAAAATGATGAAAAATAAAATAAAAACAGATAGACAAGATGAATCACTTGGATCCGACTCGCCTTTAATATAAACTTTGATGATTTCCGCACTTTTACACTTTTTAAGAGATTATCTTAGTTATAGTAGTAGGCCCCTCTTTTGAAGGTGACGTTACCCTCAACCCAGTGGTTTGAGTCAGCAAGGATACAATCCCAAAGGGTCGGAATATTGAAAGATAATTAATTAAGTTATTAATGCGTAAAGATGTAGGCCCCTATTTTGAAGGCGACGTTACCCTCGGCTAAGTGGTTTGAGTCAGCAGGGTACAATCCCAAGTAGCCGGTTTAATGTATTAATAGTAGTTTACATATGAGGGGATCAAGCCATTCGCACCCCCGCCATCCAATACCAGTGGGTATTGAAGGAGGTCCTAGTAAGCTTGACTCAGGTCCTTGCAGGATCTATACACTGAACAAGGCAAGAACCTTACCAAACCATTCCCTTAACCCCTGACCAGGTAGCCAACATATCTCTATATAGATCATAGAGATATGAATGGTGAAAATCTTTTACTTTATATAGATAGTAAAGTAATGCCAAGACACCACAGACAAATGATAAAGAAGTTTCACCTTCAACATAAGAAACTAGTTATTAAAGTCATTAATACAAAACCAAATAAAAAGTGCGAAAAGATTAAAAATCAAAAGTATTACATTAAAGACTTGTCTTCACCAAGTGATGTAAGAGACTTAGCCAAACATGGTATTTGATTGACAAGAACTCTTACGATCAATCTTGGATCCCGAGACTACTACACACACTCTAAGGTGGATGATGGATGATGGTGGTGGATGTGGGTGTTGTAGTGGTGGTGGAGTGGTGGTGAAGTGGGAGAGAGGTGGTTTGCCAATGGATGCCTTTGAAGTGAACCAAGCACCTCTATTTATAGCCTGAACAGAACTCTGGGCATGGCCCCATGGTCAACTTTTTTCTCTTCCTTCATTAATTGCAAGTGTCAGCAGAGGGCCCAACATGCCCCGTGGTGAGCTGGGCACGACCTCGTGGTCAGTACCGTATATGTACTATCAAGATTTGGCAAGATTCTGCGTATCTTTGCCTTGACCACGCCCCGTGGTGAGCTGGGCATGGCCCCGTGGTCAGTACTTTATTTGTACTATGAAGATTTGGCAAGATTTTGCGTATCTTTGCGTTGACCACGCCCCGTGGTGTGCTGGGCACGGCCCCGTGGTCAATACCGTATCTGTATTATCAAGATTTGGCAAGATTTTGCGTATCTTTACGTTGACCACGCCCCGTGGTGAGCTGGGCACGACCCTGTGGTGGGCGTTGAAGCTTCTACAGGTTTTGTCTTCTTGTCAGGGCTGACCACAATCCCCGTGGTGAGCTGGGTACAGCCCCATGGTCAGCTGGGCACAACCCCATGGTCAGCTTCTGCCTTCTTGTTTTTGCTTTGGGAGATGTTGCCAAGGGGTTAGGCATGCCACGTTTATTCCTTTTCTTTGTATTTATGTTAGTTTTTGCTGCATATTTGTTCCTTTTGTTCGTTTAAGCTCATTCGGTCCTGAAAATACAAAAGGAAGACAAAAACACACTTTTTCCAACATTAATACTAAAAAAGGGTTAGTTTTATGCCTAATTTGATGTAATTTATATGTTGCATTTTTCACACATCAAATACCCCCACACTTGAATCTTTGTTTGTCCTCAAGCAAAACTCTTTATTATGTGGCTTACACACCCAAATGAAATGGGTAGAAGAGAAGTTTTGGGCTTGTCTTGAGTGTCGGGAATCCAAGATCTCTATTGGGTTTTATTTTTATACTATTTACAATCCTATTCGTTATGATTTATTTAGAACGTTTCATAAGAGAAATTACTTATTTGGGCATAACATGTGTGACAACTGGCACAAAACCGGTAATTTCCGTACAATTTAATTAATACATAATAACTGCAGTTATGTGCTTAAATGTCAACATTGTCCGATTTCATGCTATACTTGTGAATTCATGCACGTTTTATACTACAAATATTGCTTTATGCATTAATGATAGCGTTGCGTCAGAAATACTAGTAAACTCACCGGTAGACACATTGTGTCAACAATTCTGCAGAAAGCAGTCAGACAATAGAATTGGAGCCTAGGAGTAGGTCCAACGTCTAAAATACATTAAAACCGAAGAATGGATACAAGGGTTAACATATAGACTTTCTGGAAGCTAGAATATGCACCAAATAGCACCCGAAACACACTTTAAATGCTGAATTTCATATATTTCAGCAAAATTCAGCATTGTAATGAGTTAGTAACATGTAAAAATATGACTAAATGGTCCTGAATGCTTTCCTAAGTGTCGGGAATTGAAAGTGTCACAAAAGGGTACATAAAGGACACTAAACGGTGCAATTTAGCACTTTAACGAACCGATATCTAACCGAACAACCGGACATTACCCGAAACACCAAAATTATACTAGAAGCATTATTTTATTATTTCTGAGCTAGTTAGGATTCCCAAACACCATAACACCTCCCATAACATAATAACACATCAAGTCCCTAATCAAGACACTTGAAACTTAACTTATTTATGAAATTAGTGGTTGAAACTTACACTTTACCCCCCCTTGGTAGTGGACGGTCACCTTATGTGACCCCACCATAATCTTTTTAAGATCCAACAAAATCCTACATGGTCTTTCTTGATCTCCTTGGATTCATTTAGATATTATAATATCTCCTAAGATTGTGAAGATATATCTAGAGATCTTGCGTGTACTATAAGAAGACATAAGCACACTTCATCTTCTTCACACCACCATTCTCCTACTCTCTCCCTCCCTTTCGGCCGTGTACCCCCACCACCACCATCATCATTTTCATTTCAATCTCAACCATTCTCAAGTGTACTCAAGGTGTAAGGAGCCATATTAGAAGGTTTGGTGATCTTGGATCTTGAAGGACCTCCATCATTTGCTTTTATCCACCATCTTTGTCATCTTCATCTTCAAGAGTTCATCCCTAGCCATAGAGCTAGTTGTAAGACTCTCATAACCCTTTGTTACTTCATATTTTGATAGTTAAAAGATGATGAACAATGATAAACTTGATGAACACTAAAGAACATGATCATGATATTTAAACATAAGCTTAAATACATAAGAATACATGTAAATGATGATGAGTTGCTTCTTGATGAATGATGATTTATGTTAGTGATGCTATACATCATAAGAAACCTACTAGATTGTGATTAAAGACATGATCTAGTAAGTTAAAGTGGTGATCTTGTGAAAGACCAAGATCATCATGCTTTATGTCTTCATGAACTTGAATGAGGAAAGTGGTTTTCATATGTAAAGATGATTTAAACAAAATACAAATTTTGTAAATAGATGATTACAAAAATAATTTTCCCAAGAAACCAAGTTTATTTACAAGATTTACAAAGTCATGGTTTCTAAGTAAACTAATCATATTTTTAGTGTCTAAACAAGACTAGAAACATGTTTGTAACAAGAAAAATAGAAAAGAAATATTTTCAGAAAAATCATCTTACAAGTTGTAAATGACTAAATATTTTAATAAAGTGATTTACAAAAATAACCATGTTTTTAAGGGTAACTAAACCTACTAAATAACATGGTAAGTTACTACAAGTTTTTACAAAAATTTCAAGTTCATGATGTAGTATAATTTACTTGATTTTGACACTCGGTAAGTGTTGAATGAGTTGATGATTGTTTGTGATGATTTGAAAAGAAAATAAACACATGTTCTGAAAACATGGGAAACCTCCATTTTTAGGGGAAACTATGTCAAAATTTCTATAGAATTTTGACACTTAGAAAAATATAAGTTTTGGTGAAACTTATTCCCTAAAAATTTACCTAAAAGTATTTACCAAGGTTTCCCTAATTTTTATGTAAACTTCAAGTTAAGAAATGATGATTTCTTCAAGATAAAAATTGAAGTTAAGTATGTATATTTTTGAAGAAAATATATATATTTATTGGTCACCAAATTTTGTGCTAAGTGTATATAATATGTATTGTATGTGATAGTGTATTAGGACTTGAAAATACACTAAATACTCCTAAGGATTGAAAATACAAAAATACACATACAACATGCTTAGACAAATACAAGAGAATATATTTATGAAAATATATTACTTGATAGATTATGTAACTTGGACAAGTTACAAACTGAAAATGTCTTCTTGGACAAAAATACATAACTCGGGTGAAAAATACAAGATACTTATATTTATTTTTGAGAAAATAATATAAGTAAGATACATAGTAAAAAATATAAGTTATTTTTAACAACAAAGAACAAATACATAAAATATGGTGACTTGTACTTGTGCGATACAAGTCTAGTGACTAACGTTAATAAAACACGTATAGGTCACGACGCTATATAAGCAAACCCGGTGAAGTTTACGGCGCAAGAAACGCAAAGTTGTGAGTTCATGTCCCCACTTTTTAACGTTTACATACTTTTTAAACTTGGGGAAAATACATGTGTTATGGTATGATGGATACAAAAACAAAGGAATGATACTTTAGATCATGTCACGAATAGGGTACCAGAAGCACCATTAATCGTGTACATACTAAGACCGCATAACAAAAGGTTAGATCTAATGGGTTTTCGGGCAGCCACACTCTTGGTGATAACTAGTACCAAGTAGTGCTTTTGTGTCTCAGTCGTGAATCGACTACTAGAAAAATGCCTATGGTTTGGATGCTTCCTATGTCGTGTTACATGTTAATGGCCTTGCAAACCATTAGCGATCTCGATTTCCTTATACTTACAGAAATACTTGATTTATACAAATTACATACCATGTTTTCATACAAAGTATACAAACGTTCAATACAAAAACTGCATGAATTCACACCAACATTATGTTGACGGTTTTCCAAAAACTCACATGCATTTTAGGTAACTAAAGTGGATGTGCGCGCGGTCATACTCTTGCTCTGGATGTTGTTTATGTTTATCTTTGAATAATGTTGTAAACTTTTCAGACAATGTCTTATGCTGTCTTGTGATATAAACACTCAACCTATGTTTTCAATTACGTAATGTTATTGGCATTTGGAGTTATTTTTTCGAGCATGTAGTATGTTTACCATTCATATGCAATGAGAATCTTTCATGATCACACCTCGTGCTTCCGCCATAGAAAGGGGTGTGACAACATGCCTCTTTAAAATTCCATTTATATACAAGTTCACATACCTCACGAGAGATCACTCAACACTCGGCCGAATATGTATTTTTGTGAAACACTCGAGACCGGCATGGAACTTACTTCTACCATATGCTTGCCAAGCAATCAAACCTCCTCCTTTTTAACTATAAACCTTTGTAAATATAAAGAGGACTTTGGGAAAGGGTTAGGCTTGGGCTAAGGGTAGGTGGTTTGTTTGGTTAGTGGTTAGTAAAATGGCGAAAAGCGTAAAAAGCGTCGGTTGTCGTGAACCCTTTTTTTTGCATTTATTCAAACTAAGCATATTCAAACAAGATTTTTGAGGAACTTGTTTGGATATTGCAAAATTCTCTTTCTCTTCTTTTTTTTTTATTTTTTTATGTTGGTCACAAGATAACCGAGCTTTTTACTAAAACAAAAAGGGGTTTGAAAAGAAAAAAGGTTTTGGTCGGTAAAGGGTGTTTGCGGGTTTTGAAACGAAAAGGTTTAGGCTCAAAGGGGTTAACTAGGGGGATTTTGGGTAGGTGATAAAAAGATCAAAAATAATGGTTTTGAAAGGAAAATGAGTTAGTCCTAATGCCTCCATCGTTTACTTACTTAGGTTCAAGTGTAAGGACCGGGAATGTATCGTCTTGGCAAGTTCTAGAGTCATAGGAACCAAGCGGCTATTCACACAAGAAATGAAAAATGAGCATTTAGTTTAATGATATATGCTTGTAGCTCAATAAAGGCTCAAAACTCACTTGTTGCGGGAATGGGTTTATAATGTGATCAAGTATATATAATCAAATTTTAATTAGATTTGTCATGCCTTTTCATAATTTTCTTATTTGGTTCTTTTTATCACGACGCTATCGGTTGTAAATTTGTAAAAATATAACCTATTTAGAACTTTTTATTCCCAAATTAAACCAAGACAAGTAAAAAAATGAAAATTTTTGAAAAAAAATTAGGGTGATTAGCGGTTCCAATAGAGTTTTGTGTAAGGCTTGTTATTAGGACTTGCAAGATTCAAGGTTTTAGCATCCCCCCACACTTAAAGTACACATTATCATCAATGTGTCCAAAAATAAGTTTTTCGGTTGATTAAAATGTGTAAAAAGGGGTTAAAAACAAGATTTTATGTTACTAGGAAGCTGAACACGGGGTGTGGTGGGCTGAGCACGACCCCGTGGTCAGACTGCCAGTATTAAATTTTAACAGAAGGCTGGGCACGGGGGCGTGTTCAGTGAGCACGGCCCCGTGTCCAGTTACTTGAACTAGGCATTTTCTGCAAAACCCCTGGGCATGTGGGCGTGTTGGATGGCCACGACCCCATGCTGGACATGCTGAAATGATGGAAAAGTTGACGGAATGCTCTGTTTTCATGCATGGGGTGCGGTTTTAACGTCCCTTTGGCAATATCCACCTTTTCGAGTGTGATTTATTCCTGAAAAGTAAGACTAAAGTAGAAAACATAAAAGTTAAACTAATCTAAAACTAAGGATAGTTCCGCGGAATGCCTCCGTGGTGCGCCACGTTTATAAGGGTCCTTGGCTAGACCCACCTTATCGGGTGGTTCTGGCTCATCTTCAATTAGGGGGTCGTCATTGCCGATTGGATATTTCATTGATTTTTCGAGATTAACATAGCTTTTGAAGGCCCCTAATTGAGCAGGTAAATTGTTTTGCTTCCGACTAATCAAAGCTTCGTGGGTTTTCACAAAAGGTCGTCCAACACAAGTAGAGCGTCATCAAGGATGACAAAGTCGGTTAGGGCTACCGTTTGATTTGTTTGGACTAACACATCTTCAACTACTCCCATTGATTTTATTATTTTCCGATTAGATAGAAAGATGGGTATTTAAAGTGGAGAAAAATCACCAATACTTAACTTTTCGAAAATCTAATTTGGCATTATATTACCACAAAGATCTTTATCAATTGCAATATTACTAATAAAGGAATTTTGAAAGAAACATGAAACCGGTGTAATGTTTTTTTTTTTTGGGAACCGGTGTAATGTTAATTTCAAATAGATCATCTTTTATTAGTGTAGTTTGATCATTTGTTAACTTAATGCTTACCATTTCGTCAATTTTAGTGTTAGTATTTAACTCTTTTAAAAACTTAGCATGAATAGGTACTAAACAATGGTTTTCGAAAGAAGGTGACAAGAGGGTAATTTCTTAAAAATTAGACTCTTTTTGTAGATTAACGTTGTCGGACTCACCTTTTTCGTTGTTTAGCTCATGTGTCGGTTTTTCACTTACTTGTTCTTCCATTTTTACCTCTTCAACTATCACTTCTTTATTACATATTACCTCTTCCCTTGCGCGGGATTCCTTTATATAGCGCTCGATAGTTTTAACGTGTTCTATTATCTTTTCGGCTACAGGTGAGATAGTTGGTGGTTCGTCAAACTGAGCGGAATAAGGATCCTCAAAGCTTGAATTCGGAAGTTCGATCCTTGGTTCCTCATAATACTCATATGAGGTAGATGGTTCATACCATTGTTCCTCATTGTAAGTATATGATGAATAAGGGTCGTAACTTGGTTCTTCATAAAATTCATATGAGGTGGGTTGTTCACGCTATGGTTCCTCATAGTAAGTATATGAAGGGGAGGGCTCATAACTTGGCTCTTCAAAGTATGAGTGTGAAGGCTCATACCTTGGTTCATCAAGATATGAGTATGAGGGAGAAGGTTCATACCTTGGCTCTTCATAGTATGTGTATGAAGTGGATGGCTCGTACCTGGGCTCCTCATAGTATGTGTACGAAAGGGATGGTCTAAAGAGGTCACAATATTGCACCGAATGAGGATTACCACAAATGGTACAATACTCTTCTTCATAATCATCCTCCTAATAGTGGTAGTTGTAACCTCCTAAGTATTGATCCATAAGAATCACTCAGCAGACCACAACAGAGTCTCGGGACCAGAAAACAAAAATAAAAACGGAAACAGAGGCTGAGCACGACCCCGTGTTCAGGTTCTGTATCTGGGCGTTTTGAAAAATGTGACTGGTTTTATTCAGAACGGGGGCATGTTCAATGAGCACGACCCCGTGTTCAGACTCTATATCTAGGTGTTTGGGTTAAAATTATGCAGCACGGCCCCGTGTTCAGTCTACAGTAATGCAAAAACTACCTAAAAATGAAAAAAATGTGTGCGCAGTTTGAAAAGGTTTTGAAAAACGATTAGGGCGTCGATTTTAAGCTTTCTTAAAATCCTTGTGTCCCCGGCAACGGCGCCAAAAACTTGGTATGTGTTGGGTGTGATATGTTTTTATTAATATTTTACGCCCTTTTAACACATTAGTCAAGTTTTAAATTTATAAAACACGATATTCTACTAACACTAAATACACACATGGGCAAGTGCACCCATCGTGAGCGTAGTATAGCGTTGGTAAGATACCGAGGTCGTCCAAGGACACAAGAGCTTTTAGTACTGGTTTATCCTCAACGTCTAATCAAATCAAAATTTTTAGAAAAGGTTTTAAACATGAAAATAAAAACTAAAAATGCTGAAAAATAAAATTAAAAAAACAGATAGAGAAGATGAATCACTTGGATCTGACTCGCCTTTAATGTAACATTTGATGATTTTCGCACTTTTACACTTTTTAATAGATTATCTTAGTTATAGTAGTAGGCCCCTCTTTTGAAGTTGACGTTACCCTCAACCCAATGGTTTGAGTCAACAAGGATACAATCCCAAAGGGTCGGAATATTGAAAGATAATTAATTAAGTTACTAATGCGTAAAGTGGTAGGCCCCTCTTTTAAATTACCCTCGGCTAAGTGGTTTGAGTCAGCATGGATACAATCACAAGTAGCCAGTTTAATGTATTAATAGTAGTTTACATATGAGGGGATCAAGCCATTCGCACCCCCGCCATCCAATACCAGTGGGTATTGAAGGAGGTCCTAGTAAGCTTGACCCAGGTCCCTGCAGGATCTATACACTGAACAAGGCAAGAACCTTACCAAACCATTCCCTTAACCCCCGACCAGGTAGCCAACATATCTCTATATAGATCGTAGAGACCTGAATGGTGAAAATCTTTTACTTTATATAGACAGTAAAGTAATGCCAAGACACCACGGACAAATGATAAAGAAGTTTCACCTTCAATATAAGAAACTAGTTATTAAAGTCATTAATACAAAATCAAATAAAAAGTGCGAAAAGATTAAAAATCAAAAGTATTACATTAAAGACTTGTCTTTACCAAGTGATGTAAGAGACTTAGCCAAACATGGCCTTTGATTGACAAGAACTCTTACGATCAATCTTGGATCCCGAGACTACTACACACACTCTAAGGTGGATGATGGATGATGGTGGTGGATGTGGGTGTTGTAGTGGTGGTGGAGTGGTGGTGAAGTGGGAGAGAGGTGGTTTGCCCGGGGCAGCCTTTGAAGTGAACCAAGCACCTTTATTTATAGCCTGAACAGAACTCTGGCCACGGCCCGTGCCCGCTGGGCACGGCCCCGTGGTTAGCTTTTTTCTCTTCCTTCATTAATTGCAAGTGTCAGCAGAGGGCCCAACACGCCCCGTGGTGAGCTGGGCACGGCCCCGTGGTCAGTACTGTATTCTATACTATCAAGATTTGGCAAGATTCTGCGTATCTTTGCATTGACCACGCCCCGTGGTGAGCTGGGCACGACCCCGTGGTCAGTACCGTATCTGTACTATCAAGATTTGGCAAGATTCTGCGTATCTTAGCGTTGATCACGCCCCATGGAGAGTTGGGCACGGCCCCGTGGTGGGGGTAGAAGCTTCTACAGGTTTTGTCTTCTTGTCAGGGCTGACCACGCCCCGTGGTGAGCAGGGCACAACCCCATGGTGAGCTGGGCACAGCCCCATGGTCAGCTTCTGCCTTCTTGTTTTTGCTTTGGGAGATGCAGCCGAGGGGTTAGGCATGCCACGTTTATTCCTTTTCTTTGTATTTATGTTAGCTTTTGCTGCATATTTGTTCCCTTTGTTCGTTTAAGTTCACTTGGTCCTGAAAATACACAAGTAAGACAAAAGCACACTTTTTTCCAACATTAGTACTAAAAAAGGGTTAGTTTTATGCCTCATTTGATGTAATTTATATGTTGCGTTTTTCACACATTAGGAACCAAGGTTTGAACTTCCAAAATCAAGCTTTGATTCGGACACTTATCCTTCTAACCTTCACGAAGGACCACCAACTATCATCCCCGAAGCCGAAAGCCTTATACAAAGTTTCAAAAATCTTGAATGCTTAATAAGAAATTCCCCCGAAAGGGAAGAGGCTATTTGTACTAAGGAAGTGATAATTGAAGAAGTAAAAACGGAAGAACAACTCAATGAAAAACCAAAGCATGAACCAAACGATGAAAGAGGTCAGTCCAAAAACAATTATTTTAAAAAAGAATCAAATTTTCAAGAAATTAACCTTTTGCCACCGTCTTTCGAAAATCATTGTTTGGTACCTACTCATGCTAAGTTTTTAAAAGAGTTAAACATTAACACTAAAATTGACGAAATGGTTAGCATTAAATTAACAAACGATCAAACTACGCTAATAAAAGATGAGCAATTTGAAATTAACATCACACCGGTTCCATGTTTCTTTCAAAACACCTTTATTATTAATATTACAATTGATAAGGATTTTTGTGTTAATATGATGCCTAACTATATTTTTGAAAAATTGAGTATTAGTGATTTTTCTCCACTTCAAATCCCCATTTTTCTTTCTAATCAGAAAATAATAAATCAACGGGAGTAGTTGAGGATGTGTTAGTGCAGACAAACCAAACGGTGGTCCCAACCGACTTCGTCATTCTTGATGATGCTCCACTTGTGTTGGTACAACCTTTTGTGAAAACCCATCAAGCATTGATCAATCAGAAGCAAAACAACCTACCAATTCAATTAGGGGCAGACAAAATATATGTCAATCTTAACCAAACCACAAAGTACCCATTCGGCAACGACGACCCCTTAATTGAAGATGAAGTTGAACCACCCGATACGGAGGATGAAATCGACCAACTTGTCGAAGAGGAGGTCGCCATTGAACAAACATTTTTAGTTCTCGACCAAAATAAAGACCAAACCAATAAAGAGTCTCCTAAAGACCCACCACAGATAGACAAGACGAATCACTTGGATCCGACTCGCCTTTAATGTATCATTTGATGATTTCCGCACTTTTGCACTTTTTAAGAGATTATATTAGTTATAGTAGTAAGCCCCTCTTTTGAAGGTGACGTTACCCTCAACCCAGTGGTTTGAGTCAGCAAGGATACAATCCTAAAGGGTCAGAATATTGAAAGATAATTAATTAAGTTATTAATGCGAAAAGTGGTAGGCCCCCTTTTTGAAGGTGACGTTACCCTCGGCTAAGTGGTTTGAGTCAGCAGGGATACAATCCCAAGTAGCCGATTTAATGTATTAATAGTAGTTTACATATGAAGGGATCAAGCCATTCGCACCCCCGCCATCCAATACCAGTGGGTATTGAAGGAGGTCCTAGTAAGCTTGACCCAGGTCCTTGCAGGATCTATACACTGAACAAGGCAAGAACCTTACTAAACCATTCCCTTAACCCCCGACTAGGTAGCCAACATATCTCTATATAGACCGTAGAGATATGAATGGTAAAAACCTTTTACTTTATATAGATAGTAAAGTAATGCCAAGACACCACTGACAAATGATAAAGAAGTTTCACCTTCAACATAAGAAACTAGTTATTAAAGTCATTAATACAAAACCAAATAAAAAGTGCGAAAAGATTAAAAATCAAAAGGAATACATTAAAGACTTGTCTTCACCAAATGATGTAAGAGACTTAGCCAAACATGGCCCTTGATTGACAAGAACTCTTACGATCAATCTTGGATCCCGAGACTACTACACATACTCTAAGGTGGATGATGGTGGTGGATGTGGGTGTTGTAGTGGTGGTGGAGTGGTGGCAAAGTGGGAGATAGGTGGTTTGCCAAGGGATGCCTTTGAAGTGAGCCAAGCACCCCAATTTATAGCATGAACAGAAGCTCGACCATGGCCCCGTGTCCACTGGACACGCCCCCGTGGCCAACTCTTTTCTCTTCCTTCATTAATTGCAATTGTCTGCATTAGGCTCCACACGGCCCTGTGTTCGCTGGGCACGACCCCGTGTGAAGAAGCGTATCTGTACTACCAAGATTTGCAAGATTCTACAAATCTTAGCATTGACCATGCCCCGTGCTGAGCTGGGCACGCCCCCTTGGTGGGCATAGAAGCTTCCACAGCTTTGTCCATTTCTGTAGACTCCTGACCACGCCCCCGTGTCCAGTGGGCACGGGTCATGGTCAGCCTTCTGTTTCTTGTTTTTGCTTGTGGAAATGCTATCGAGGGGTCGGGCATGCCACGTTTATTGCTTTTCTTTGTATTTATGTTACTTTTTGCTGCATATTTGTTCCTTTTGTTCGTTTAAGCTCATTTGGTCCGGAAAATACAAAAGGAATACAAAAGCACACTTTTTCCAACATTAGTACTAAAAAATGGTTAGTTTTATGCCTCATTTGATGTAATTTATATGTTGCATTTTACACACATCAAATACCCCCACACTTGAATCTTTGCTTGTCCTCAACCAAAACTCTTTATTTTGTGGCTTACACACCCAAATGGAATGTGTTGAAGAGAAGTTTTGGGTTGTCTTAAGTGTCGGGAATCCAAGATCTTTATTGGGTTTTATTTTTATACTATTTACAATCCTATTCATTATGATTTATTTAGAACGTTTCATAAGAGAAATTACTTATTTGGCATAACATGCCTCTTTAAAATTCCATTTATATACAAGTTCACATACCTCACGGGAGATCACTCAACACTCGGCCGAAGATGTATTTTTGTGAAACACTCGAGACCGACATGGAACTTATTTCTACCACATGCTTGCCAAGCAATCAATCATCCTCCTTTTTAACTATAAACCTTTGTAAATATCAAGAGGACTTGGGGAAAGGGTTAGGCTTGGGCTAAAGGTAGGTGGTTTTGGATTAGTGGTTAGTAAAAAGGGCTAAAAGCGTAAAAAGCATCGGTCGTCGTAAAACTTTTTATTTTTGTGACATTTATTCAAACTAAGCATTTTCAAACAAAGTTTCTTTGAGGAGTTTGTTTGTTTATTGCTAGACTTTCATTTTTTTTATAAAGAAACGTCACAAGAACACCGAGCTTTTTACAAAAATAAAGGGTTGAAAAGAAAAAGGTTTTTGGTGGGTAAAGGGTGTTTCTTTTGTTGGTTTAGAAATGAAAAGGTTTTGGCTCAAAGGGGTTAACTAGGGGGATTTTGGGTAAGTGATAAAGAAAATGAAAAATAATGGTGTTGAAAGGAAAATGGGTTAGTCATAATGCCTCCATCATTTACTTACTTGGGTTTAAGTTGGTAAGGACGAGAAATGTATTGTCGTGGCAAGTTCTAGAGTCGTAAGAACCAAACGGCTATTCAGACAAGAAACAAAAATGAGCATTTAGTTTAAAAATGTATGCTTGTATGCTCAATAAAAGGCTCAAAACTCACTTATTGTGGGAATGGGTTTATAGTGTGATCAATTATATATAATCAAATTTTAATTAGATTTGCCATGCCGTTTCATAATTTTCTTATGTTGGTTCTTTTTATCATGACGCTATCGGTTGTAAATTTGTAAAAATATAACCTTTTTAGAACTTGTAATTCCTAAATTAAACCAAGACAAATAAAAGAAATGAAAAGTTTTTGAAAAAATTTGGGGTGATTAGCAGTTCCAATAGAGTTTTGTGTAAGGCTTGTTATTAGGACTTGCAAAATTCAAGGTTTAGCACCACCCCCCCCCCCCCACTTAAATTACACACTGTCCTTAATGTGTCCCAAAAGTAAGTTTTTAGATTGATTGAATGCGTAAAAAGATGTTTAAAAACAAGGTTTGGTGTTACTGGGCACCTGGCCACGGCCTCGTGCTGGATGAGCACGACCCCGTGGTCAGAGTGCCAGTAACAAAAACTTACAGAAGGTGGCCATGGGGGCGTGTCTGGTGGACACGGCCCCGTGGCGGGCAGTTTTCAGACAAACAGCAGGTACAGGGTGGCTGAGCACGGCCCCATGGTGACAGTCTGCAATAAAATGAAACAGGTTTTTGGATTTCAGTTTGGGTTTCCGGGCTTGTGTAGCACTAATACTTAGTGCCTCCAAGCTTCCTAGGTACCTGTTTAGACCACACCACGCAACAAATAACAACCATCCTAAACATACCAACGTCATCATCCACATCACAAACTAACAAAAACAAAATGCAGAAAAGTAAAAGTGTTAAAGAAAGTAAATTGTTCAAACTTTAGCACGCAGGCCAGATAATTGTTCATGAGATAAAAAGGGTTAACCTGATAGAAGCCACAACCTTGTCACACCACCTCCGACGCCTCCGCATCAATCCATCTCTTCATCTTCATCATCTCCTCCTCGATACACCATATGCTCCCGGATGTGGTTGATATCATCTTGCATGTCGGTGATGTTCCCCTCCATTGCTCCGACCCAGGTGTAGGTGTTGCTGGCCATGTTGTAGGTGTTGCGGGTGCATAAGACGTTTTCCTGCAAAAGATCATGTAAGCTTTAAAAGTTAGGAAAACCACCCCTTTGAGAAGACGATGAGCCCGCATGGCCCTGAAATTGAGGAGGAGGGCGGATTGGGGTGGCGTGAAGAACAAGAGCCTCCTGTGGGTTCCAAACATGTCCCTGAACCGTTTGAAATCGAACTGTCCTATCACCCGCCTGTTGATGATTCCCATTGAGCGACATATAACGAGATCCACCTTGCCCGACCATGGACCTTTACGGAAGGATCTTGGCATCTTTTGCACAAAGTTCTTGTAAAGGCAGTAGATCCACCCCCCGAAGAAGATAGGTGTCGGGGCGGTGGCCAGTTGTTTCAGGTGCATGTTTCGGAGGAGCAAGTGTGTAACATCAAGAGGGACACGGTTGTGGATACAGTGAAGACCGTTAGATCATGTAGGCTAACAACACCGGTACTGTCATGCCGTTGATTGAGCAAGTTGCTAAGGACCCTATGAATGTAGCGGTATAGAGGGTCTCGCAACTGGGAGCTTTTGGTTTGGCTTGGATCGTATGGACCTTCTCCAATTTGAGACCATGTCGTCTGACGCACGTTTGGAAAGATTTCACGGAGACCACCCGTGTTTTCTTCGTCTCCGGCATCCTCTTCAGAAAACAACCCAATTATCGCCCCAAACTGCACAATGGAGATTGAAAGTACTTCTCCAGCACAGCGAAATTCAACCCCCTCCCCATCAAACGGCTCTGCTTTAGCTTTGAACACGAAAGTTCTATAGAACTCCATGCTGTATTCGTGGACCGAATGGAGTCTAGTGTAGAGGGCTGCCCTAAGTGGACCCGTGACTAGGTTGTTGAAGCGATCTATTTGTCCCACAGCTTCCAGTATTCCGCCAGGAGCATTTAGCGTATTTGTACTACCAAGATTTGCAAGATTCTGCGAATATTAGCGTTGACCACACCCCGTGCTGAGCTGGTGATGTGTGTAAAATGCAACATATAAATTACATCAAATGAGGCATAAAACTAACCCATTTTTAAGTACTAATGTTGGAAAAAGAGTGTTTTTGTCTTCCTTTTGTATTTTCAGGATTAAATGAGCTCAAATTCACAAAAGAAGCAAAAAGACAGCTAAATCTAACATAAATACAAGAAAAGGAACATAAGTGGACTGCCCGACCCCTCAACGGTATCTTCCCAAGCAAAATAGAGAAAACAGAAGACTGAACACGCCCCGTGCTCAGCCAGCACGGGGCCGTGCCCAAGAAGCAGCAGAAAAGACAAACCTATAGAAGCTTCTATTGCCCACCACGGGCCGTGCCGAGTGAACACGGGGGCGTGGCGAAAGTACAGCAGGCGCATTAATTGTAATTGCGAATTACAATTAATGAAGAGAGAGAGTGTCAGACAGGCACGGGGGCGTGTCCAGCGGACACGGGGCCGTGCCCAGCCTTCTGTTCAGCCTATAAATAGGAGTGCTTGGTTTCATTTCAACTCATCCCTTGGCACACCACCTCTCTCACACTTCATCCACCACCCACCACCACCATAACACCATCATCCACCACCATCATCCATTGTCCATCGTAGAGTGTGTGAGTCGTCTCGGGATCCAAGATTGATCGTAAGAGTTCTTGACAATCAAGGCCATGTTTGCCTAAGTCTCTTACATCACTTGGTGAAGACAAAGTGTCTAGTATAATACTTTTTATTTCTAATCTTTTGCACTTTTTATTTGGTTTTGTATTAATGACTTTAATAACTAGTTGCTTATGTTGAAGGTGATCTTTCCTTATCGTTTGTCCGTGGTGTCTTGGCATTATTTTACTGTCTATATAAAATAAAAGATTTTCACCATTCATATCTCCACGGTCTATATGGAGGTATGTTGGCTACCTGGTCGGGGGTTAAGGGAACGGTTTGGTAAAGGTCTTGCCATTGTTCAGCGTTTAGAGGTCCTGCAATGGACCTGGGTCAAATTTAGTAGGACCTCCTTCAATGCTTCACGGTATTGGATGGCGGGGGTCCAAACTCTTTGATCCCCTCATAAGTTAACTACTATTAATACTATAACCCGGCTATTTAGGACTGTATCCCTGCTGACTCAGACTACTTAGTCGAGGGTAACGTCACCGCCAAAAGCGGGGCCTACCATAATTTGCATTAATAACTTAATTCATTATCTTCCAATAATCCACCCTTTTAGGATTGTATCCTTGCTGACTCAAACTACTGGGGTGAGGGTAACGTCACCTTCAAAAGAGGGGCCTACTACAATAACTAAGATAATCTCTTAATTATGTGCAAAAGTGCGGAAATAATCAAAGGTTATACTAGATACGAGTCGGAACCAAGTGATTCATCTTGTCTATCTGTTTTTTTTAATTTTTATTTTCAGCATTTTAGTTAGTTTTTATTTTTCTTAGTTTAAAACATTTTTCTAAACTTTTTATTTTGATTAGACGTTGAGGATAAACCGGTACTAAAAGCTCTTGTGTCCTTGGACGACCTCGGTATCTTGCCAACACTATACTACGCTCACGATGGGTGCACTTGCCCATATGTGTGTTTAGTGTTAGTAAAATATCGTGTTTTATAAATTTAAAACTTGGCTAAAAATAAGTGTTAAAGGGGCTTAAAATATACACCTAATAAATATAACACTTTACCGCACATCACTGGGCACGACCCGTGGTGGGCACGGGTCATGGTCAGCCTTCTGTTTCTTGTTTTTGCTTGTGGAAATGCTGTCGAGGGGTCGGGCGTGCCACGTTTATACCTTTTCTTTGTGTTGATGTTAGTTTTTGCTGCATATTTGTTCCTTTTGTTCGTTTAAGCTCATTTGGTCCTGAAAATACAAAAGGAAGACAAAAGCACATTTTTTTCCAACATCAGTACTAAAAAGGGTTAGTTTTATGCCTCATTTGATGTAATTTATATGTTGCATTTTACACACATCACTTGCCCTAGATGTTATAAGGAGCAAGTCCAAGTGGGCTACAGAGGACGGGAAAAGAAAGAGGGGGGATGATCAGTCCCACCAGTCAAACAAGAAGAATAAGGGAAACTTTGGGTTTAAGAAAGGTAAGTTTGGTGACAAGCCCAAATGCAAGAACTGTGACAGGAGACATTTTGGAAAGTGTAATCTGGATCCACAAGCCAAGCATTGTGGAATCTGTAAGAAGAAAGGGCACAAAACCTTGGAGTGCCGAAACCTAAAGGATGCAACCTGCTATGGTTGTAATGAAAAAGGGCACATTAAAACTAACTGCCCAAAGAACACCAAGAAGCCTGAGGAGGCAAAGAAAACCAATGCAAGAGTGTTCCAGATGAACGCCATGGAGGCGGTGAATGATGATAAAGTTATAACAACTACCTTCCTCATTAATGATATTTATGCTAGAGTTTTATTTGATTCCGGTGTTGATAAGTCATTTGTGGATCATAAGTTTAGTAAATTACTGAATCTGCCTATTAAAACTTTAGACATTAAATATGAGGTAGAACTTGAAGATGGTACCTTAGAAACCGCATAAATTCTACTTGATGGATGCTTTTTATCCATTAAGAATCATTCTATTCCTCTATCTCTTTTGCCAATGAAATTGGCTGGGTTTGATGTAGTCTTAGGCAAGGATTGGTTGTCACATAACCAAGCCCAGATTGCCTACGATAAAAAGCAAGTTAACATCAAAACCCCATCTGGTGAGTTGGTCGCCATTCATGGAGATACACACTACAGATTGCCCGACAATGTGTCTATACTTAAGGCATCCAAGTGTCTGAAGAACGGATGTGTCATCTACATGGAACAGGTGACAGTTGATGAACCAAAACCCAAGATTGAAGATATTCCAATCATTTCTGAGTACCCCGATGTCTTCCCTGATGAACTACCTGGATTGCCTCCTGAGAGGCAAGTAGAGTTCAAGATTGACATCCTGTCGGGAGCAACACCGATTGCACGAGCCCCCTACCGTCTGGCTCCAATAGAGATGAAGGAATTGAGAACCCAACTGGATGACTTACTGGAAAAAGGTTTTATACAACCCAGCTCGTCACCTTGGGGAGCACCTATACTGTTTGTAAAGAAGAAGGATGGTTCAATGCGTCTATGCATTGATTACCGCGAGCTGAACAAAGTAACAATCAAGAACCGATATCCATTGCCCAGGATCGACGATTTGTTTGATCACCTTCAAGGGGCAAGATTCTTCTCAAAGATTGATCTAAGATCAGGGTATCACCAACTTAAAGTTAGAACTGAAGATGTACCCAAAACCGCATTTAGGACAAGGTATGGTCACTACGAGTTCTTAGTAATGCCTTTCAGGCTCACTAACGCACCTGCAACATTCATGGATCTGATGAATCGAGTCTGCAAACCATACCTAGATAAGTTTGTTATCGTCTTCTTAGATGACATACTTATCTATTCTCGTAATCAAGCTGATCGCGAGAGACACCATCGGTGTATCCTAGGGTTGCTACAATAGGAGAAGCTGTATGCAAAATTCTCCAAATGCGAGTTCTGGCTTCGTGAAGTCTAATTCCTTGGACATGTTGTAAGCGAGCGTGATATCCAAGTGGATCCTGCTAAGATAGAAACAATAATGAATTGGGAAGCACCAAAGACACCTACTGAAATCCGCAGCTTTCTAGGATTAGCAGGATATTACAGAAGGTTCATTGAAAACTTCTCAAGAATAGCTGCACCATTAACTACTCTAACCCGCAAGAATGTGAAGTTTGATTGGGGTCCCAAACAACAGGAGTCCTTTGAGTTCCTCAAACAGAAATTGTGCAATGCTCTTGTGTTGACATTGCCTGAAGGAGTAGAGGACTTCGTTGTTTACTGTGATGCTTCACACACTGGCATGGGCTGTGTGCTCATGCAGAGAGGTAAAGTAATCGCCTATGCATCACGACAACTGAAGGTGCATGAAAAGAATTACACCACCCACGATCTAGAGTTGGGTGCCGTTGTATTTGCACTTAAGTTGTGGAGACACTACCTATATGGGACCAAATGTGTAATATATCAGATCACAAAAGTCTCCAACATTTGTTTAATCAGAAAGATCTCAATATGAGGCAACGCCGTTGGATGAAAACCTTAAACGACTACGACTGTGAGATTCGCTACCATCCTGGTAAAGCGAATGTAGTCGCTGAGGCTCTAAGCCGAAAGGAAAGAGTTAAACCCATACGGATAAATGCCAAAAGTATCGAACTCAAGAACAGTTTAAATGAAAGATTACTAATTGCTCAGAAAGAAGTTACATTGGAAGCTAATTTTCCAAATGAGAAGTTAGGTGCAACTGCTGATCAGTTGTCACTTGGCAATGATGGAATCCTCAGATTAAATGGTAGGATCTGGGTTCCTATCCATGGAGGGCTTAGAGATGTAATCCTTCAAGAAGCTTATAATTCAAGATACTCAGTTCATCCTGGAGGTGACAAGATGTATCAAGATCTAAAAGCCAACTATTGGTGGATGGGTTTGAAGAAGTCCATAGCCACACATGTAGCTAAATGTATGACATGTGCTCAGATTAAAGCTGAACATCAAAAGCCACCAGGTTTGCTACAACAGTTAGAACTTCCCACGTGGAAATGGGAGATGGTAACCATGGATTTCATTACCAAGTTACCTAAGACAAGGCATGGTACAATATGGGTCATAGTTGACAGACTGACTAAGTCATCTCATTTTCTACCCATCAAGGAAACTCATAGCTCCGATAAGCTAGCTCAATTATATGTGGATGAGATTGTATCTCTCCACGGAGTGCCAGTATCTATTGTATCTGATAGAGATACTAGATACACTTCTCATTTTTGGAAAAGTTTCCAACAATCATTAGGCACTCGTTTGAATTTCAGTACTGCCTACCATGCTCAGACGGACGGATGGACGGACAAAGTGAGCGTACAATTCAAACATTGGAGGACATGCTTCGCGCATGTGTTATTGATTTAAGTGGTAGTTGGGATGACGACCTTCCTTTAATTGAGTTCTCCTATAATAATAGTTACCATACCAGCATTCAGGTTGCGCCTTTTGAGGCTTTATATGGAAGGAAGTGTAGAACGCCCATTTGTTGGGTAGAAGTTGGAGAGACTCAGTTATCAGGACCTGAAATAGTCCTAGAAACAACGGACAAAATCGTCTAAATTCGTGATCGCCTAAAGCTGCCAGAGATAGGCAGAAAAGCTATGCAGATAAAAGGCGAAAACCTCTAAAGTTTGAGGTAGGAGACAAGGTCTTACTGAAGGTATCGCCTTGGAAAGGTGTGATGCATTTTGGTAAAAAAGGGCAAGCTAAGCCTAAGGTACATCGGACCATTCGAGATCATCGAATGTGTCGGGAGTGTAGCTTATAAGCTAAACTTACCTGAGGAGCTTAGTGGAATTGTAACACCCCGAAAATATAAAACTTTATATTAGAATTATAAAGTAGAAAATAAATGAGAATAAACTAACTAGGAATAAATAACCCAGTTAGTCATGAGTCTAGTAAAAACAAAGAAACTTGATTAAAACATGTAAAGTTTAACTTGGCTTTAGTTGAGGGGCTAAAGATGTTAAAAATAAAACTAGTTTTAATAAAAAAAATCCAAACACACATTTGAGTGTGTCTGGAACGATCAAGAAGCAGGGGGCGACCAAGTTCACCCTCAAACCCTAGTTTCAACTTTTTGATCTGAAGGATCGTTTTACCGACCCAAACGAGTCGTTCAGAGGCGTTCTACTCAATATGAAAGGCGGAAACAGACATATCGAGTTTGATTCAGCTAGAATATCACTTTAAATGTCTTTCTGATTGATTTGATAAAGTTTTACAGCAAAACGACACTTCGGTAGCACTTCGGCTCCGGAATACACCTTGTAATTTCGTTTCAAATGACACGGACCAACCTAGTATTTATAGGCGTGCTAATTCCGCTTGAACCATCCCAAACGAAAACACATTTCAAGCGAAATCAGTGATTTCGTTTGAAATGACATGACAATTTTGAGCGGAATTACACTTGGTAATTTCGTGCGAAATTACCTCCCATCCCATATTTAACATTTTTCTCGTTTTGCGTGTCCTGATCTATCAAATACAATACAAGACTCGATACAAGACGAAATCGACAGACGCATGCACTAACAGACTCCCCCTCGAATGTTGACGAGTCTTCAGTGTCGAGTTTTCAACGTCTCCAGTCTTTATCAGTCTGCTCTTTCTGAAGTATCTGACAGTGTAAAACATTCTCAATCTTCTCTCTTCTTCTCTCTACCAGAATCTCAATCTGACTCTATCTTTTATTTAAATTCTCTTGATCAGATCTCTTGATTCCTTAAGTTCATCAACATCAGCAACTGCATGAACTTCAATTTCAGGATCAGAACTTGACTCTCAAGATCGTAACCTGGCTTACACTCTGCTCAGGATCAAGAATCTAGCTAACCTGCACACATCTCTACCTCACAATAAATTTCACAAATTTATAATTTGACAAATTTATATACAAATTACAGGTATCTTTCAAGAATGATTTAACACTTTAAAAACTTCTGATGACCACTTGTAGGCAAATATTCAAAATCTTTTCTTATTTAAACACAGACTCCCCCTCACAAAATGCTCATCATGTTTAACACTCGGAATTTTGAAAATCAGCTCTCCAACATCAGTTGTCGAAAATCGTTTTTTGGAATTTTTCAAAACTTATGCTAAAACACACTTAAAATCTTTTTGGATTTTTGAAATTAAAGAAATGCAGTAAAGAAATATTTACAAACAATATTTTTGTGAGCTTGTGTAAGAGGATCATATCAGATTTTGAGACAAATCACTAACACCATTAAGCTTTAAACATTTTAAGTTCTAAATGATTCACTTAGATTGTCAGTATACTGGTCCACTTAAATTCTCACACAAATTTCAACTGTTTCGAGATACGAGATTAATGTTTTAAGCACTTAAACTTATACGCGTGTCCCACCTCAGAATATACCCCCGTATCCAGATCCCAATATTCAGTCTTACAGGTGAGTATACCACATATGATATCTGTAAAGGGTTAAATGCGAGGGTCGTGAGAGCTCAGGCTATTGCTTCCGCAAAATCAGAGAGATGACGGCTTCGACTTTTGGTGTGTTCCCATTAGAGAATCTTTTCTTCAACAGCACATGATTAGCATTTTTCAATGTTTCATCATTTTTTGTACTGAGGGCGGCGCTATATTTCAAGCAAGCAGAAAGTATACGGGGACTAGGCCATTGCTTCCGCAAAATCAGAAGTCCCGGGATAATACCCCAGATATCACTGAGTATAAAGACCTAGTATCTCAGAAAGAGGGACCTTTCAAACAAGATTTCGGGGGTTACCCATATATCCGAGAGATGTTCCCCACGATATAAGTAAGTTTGAAATTTAGGTTTATATCTCGTTACAATCTACTAAATGTGCAAAAACCTACTGGCACATCATCAGTGAGACCGTTTATCACATTTTGACTTTCCAATTCTTTAGCATGCCGTGAATGTCCGCTGATGTACTATCATTTCCTCTTTTCTCAACAAAACTCTTTTTCATTTTATCATGTTTTTGCCTTTTTCAAATTTTCTAATGTTTTTGGATTTTCTGAAAATTCTTACTCCCCCTAAAATTCAAAATCATTTAAAGGAAATTTGAAAACAAACTATACAAATAAAGTGACAACTGAAATCGAATTGCTTCAATCCGCAATCCACTTGGCATAAACAATCAGAACTCCCCCTTACAACAAACTATTTTCCCATTATGATTTCAAAACACTTAAGTTTGTTTTAATCAAATGGTTTTTCCGGAAAATAAGTTTTGTTGATTTCATAAAACCACTTGTAGGTTAGGGGTTTCATCACATTGTTCTTCCATATTCAACCTTTTGAAAAATATAACAGTTTTAAGTTCAATCACCAAATAACACTTGTACAAAATCAAGTACAACTTAATGTCCCTAAATTACCACTTGTAAGTCAAAATCACTTTCGTGAATTTCTCAATAAAGATGCCGATACCTGCTTCACACTTACAAACCTGGAAGCTCCGGCAAGTCTTACTTCTCACATATGAAAAACAGACATCCAAGCTTCACCAAACTTGGATGTTACCTCCTCATCTGCACTCGGGTAGTAAGATACTTTCTTTGTTTCATAAAACTCTTTTACCCCTTTAACCTTCCCATCGACCATCTTCCCAAAAATCTTTTTCACATTTCCATTAAAAACTTTTTCGACATCAAATTCTTTCTTTTCAGAATAGAATTTATTCGAGATCTCAACTTTTCCAACTTTTTGTTTAAAATTTTCAGCCCGCAATGGTGGAAAATTTACATCATCCATTGGCGGTACTGAAGTTTCAATTTTAAGATCAACTTGTGGCTCCTCTGACTTTGTGGAATCAGATTCATCGCCAGATTTTACATCAAATTTCTTAATAACCCATTTTTGGTTATCAAGATTCACTCTTCTTTTGTAAAATCTTTTCGAACATTCACCAACTTCATATGTTGAGTTTTTAAACACTTTGAATTTTTCAGTTGGTGGTTCAGTTTTGTCAATAACTTTTTCTTTAAGTTTAGAAACAACTTCCTGTTTGATGTTGGTTGCCATTGGACAATTCCAGGCAATATGACCAACTTCTTGACAGCTATAACAAGTTTTTGTCTCTTTTCTCTGATAAGCTCCATTTTTTTCAAACTTTTGTTTTTCAGCAAAGAATTCTTTGTTTGTTTGCTTCCAGAATGAGCTCTTTTGTTCTTCTTCCGAACTTGTCCCTAAAACAAATACAGTTTTTGGATTATCATTTTTATAATTTTTATGATTTTCAGGTGGAATAAAACCTAATCCTTTCTTTTTGTAATTACCGTTATGGTTTAGTTTCTTTTGAAAACCAGAACCAAAACTGTAACCCTTTTTCTTGTTTAACCTTTGTTGAACTCTTGAGGTGTAAGGTTTGGGTTTTTTCAGAAAAATTTACATCTTTTATTTCAGAAATATTAATTTCTGTTAATTTGAAAACCTTTTTTTTATCATTTCTGGTTTAACACCTCTTATTAGAAATTCCTCATAAGAATATAATTCCTCATCCAAGTTCATGTCTTAACTATTTAGCCGAATTTTTATACTTTTTGCGAGTTCTTTACTTCTAGCATGTATATCAATATCAAATTCGCTTCATGCAAACCGTTTAACATTGGTTTTCTGATTACTTATTAGGTTCCCTTATTATCCACAAAACCCATTTAACACCTAGATGGGTAAACATGAATATTCATAATTTGAGAATCAATTTCACGAATTATTAGCTAGGGTTTACATCTAAACATGTTTCCAACACTAATTTTATCTAAACATCAACATATCAAGTTTAGATTTTGATTTCACAAATCATCAAGAATCTGAGATGAAACCAAATGATGAAATTTTGCATACCTTGTGATCACTTCACTGAGATGATCACTAATCTATGCTTGGAATTCGATTTGGAACATTTAGAGCCTTCAATTTGATCAAAAAGTTGAAACTAGGGTTTGAGGGTGAACTTGGTCGCCCCCTGCTTCTTGATCGTTCCAGACACACTCAAATGTGTTTGGATTTTTTTTTTGTTTTATAAAAACTAGTTTTATTTTTAACATCTTTGGCCCCTCAACTAAATCCAAGTTAAACTTTACATGTTTTAATCAAGTTTCTTTGTTTTTACTAGACTCATGACTAACTGGGTTATTTATTCCTAGTTAGTTTATTCTCGTTTATTTTCTACTTTATAATTCTAATATAAAGTTTTATATTTTCGGGGTGTTACAAGTCCACCCTCTTAAAAAGGCTTTCGTCCCCGAAACCTTCTTTAAGTAGTCCTTTGGTTTGTAAGTTTTATACTTTGTAACAATCGTCTGTAACTTGAAGAAGTGTCTAGCTGATGAATCGCTAGCAATGTCTCATAGAGACGTACAAATAGATGAACGCCTGAGGTTTGTTGAAAGACCTATATCGATCGAGGATCGACAGGCTAAAAATCTCTGAAGGAAGCATGTACCAATTGTGAAGGTTAAATGGGATGCCCGTAGAGGCCCTGAGTATACGTGGGAGGTAGAGTCCAGTATGCGACAGAAGTACCCTCACTTATTTCAGTAAATCTCAGGGTCGAGATTTCTTTTAAGGGGGTGAGGATGTAACACCTTGTAAAATCGTGTCCAATTATGTGAAGACACGTGTCCTAAAACCCTAAACATGTAAAAGTTTGAGTTAGAAGGACTAAAGTTGACAAATAATGAAAATACGTATGCGGAGGGACTAAAAGTGTCAGCATGCCAAACTTATGCCTCTGATTGACCACACACGATGAATATATTCTTAAACGAGTAAATCTTCGGACATAAGAAGCCGTTTGTGAAAGAAATCGAAAGTTCACAAGACAAAGGGGTTAAACGTGTCAACATGTTAATTCTTACCTCTGAGTGACCTTTTAACGAACCCGGGGCTTCGTAATGTTCGATTATACTCTCAAGAATAAGTGATAATAAGTTCACAAGGTTTCGAAATCGTTATGGTTATGTGTTAATTACGCAAACTTTCAAGAAGAAGGGTTAAAAGCGTCAACGAGAAGAAACTAGTGTTTTCGGTGATCATTTAACGAAACCGGGTCTAACGATGTTTGGTTATACTTCTAAGATCACCTACAAACTAACTAGGAGGGTTAAAAGTGCCTAAAATGAACGATAATATGCATTAAAAGGTTCAGGGACTAAAAGTGACAAGTTTAAAACTTGTTTGCTGGTGTTTTGTGTGGTGGCATCGTGCGAAACCTCCCCTCTATTGCTGTCGTGCGCGGCGACGACCTTGTTTCGACAGAATTCCCTTGCCAGTTGCTACCTCCTACTCTCATAACTCGAATTCTAGGGATGTTTGATGGTTTTTAAAACCAGTTGGGACACCTGGAGTCATCAGATAACATCATAGAACACCTGTGATGATCTTGTGAAGGTTCCGTGCACTATAAATAGAGGCATTGTATTGCCTTTCTCCTTGCTCATTCACAAGTTCTATCTCTCTCTCATTGCTTAAGCTTCCTTGAGCATTTCTGGAGGTTCCTGATCAAAAGGAGACTCCCTCTTAGTCTAAAGTTCGAGCTAGGACCCTTTGTAAGTGTCCTTAGCCACTATAGTTGTGTTTTTATGTGTTTAAAGACCGAAAGTCAAAGTTGCCGCAAAACGGCTTTGACTTTCGGTTTAGACCTAAACGGTCCAGCCATTGTTCGAGGCGAATATGGATACGTGATTGTAATTAGGTGTGTGTTAATCCCTCAAAAGGGCACATCCTAATTACCACGTTTACTTCGTTAATTATCGGGTCAAAGTAATCAGGTAAAAAGTCAAACTAGTCAGATTTTTAAATAAAAATCATAACTGATAATGTAGAGGTTATGAATCATATTTTGTCACTTAAATAACTTGGTAAATATTATTAGAACATGTCTAGACATGTTCAATCCGACAATTCTAAGTTTAAGCTCGGTTCGCAACCGAAAGTCGCAAAAGCTTGACTTTTGCTTTGACTTTCAGTTCTGGCCCGATTAAGCTTAATTCCTTTATGTTTTAAGCTTCCATTGTGACCATATAATGTTGTAGTATAACTCTTTGAGGATATATTACATGGTCATTTGGAAATTCTGAATCTTATGCATGTTTCCGTTATTATGCTTAATGCTGACCAATATGCCTTTATAGTCTAAAAATGAGATTTTTGAATATATGGTCATACAAATAAGTTAGGTACTGATTTATAAACATGTCTAAATTATTTTGACACTACATTCTGGTCTCAAATTGATGTTATGCAAATTATCGTAAATTTAGCTTTTATAAAGACTAAATTACCCTTTATTGCATAAATCATGTTTAAACATAAATTTTGACACAAAACTCTTAGCCTACTGTTATGATATCATTTTTAGGAATTTTTGGAATGATGGGTCAGATTAGATACTGACCTTAACATTGAGTTCTCGTATAAATTCTATAATTGACGATAATACCCTTTTTGCAAATAAAATGTGTTTTATATATGATTAACATGCAAGATCTTTTCCTACTGATCTAATATGATAAATAAAAATATTTTGACCATCCAAGGCTGGTCAAAATCTCAGAATCACATAAACTTTGCAAATTTCATCAATTATCGACTTTTCAACTAATTAGGTGCATAGTATGGTTTAAAACCATATTTAGCACCCAAGAATTGTTACCTACTGAAATTATATATAAATTTTAATATTTTTATAGCAGGAATAAGTCATGAACTCAGACTTCCGATTATGTCCTTAAAAACATATGTGAAATGACCAAAATGCCCTTTCTGGGCATAGTTTGGTCATAAATGATATACCATACATATGTATGATATCCTACTGTTATAACATCATAAAATAAATATTTTTACAGAATGTTTTGACCAGAACATCAGTTTACCTTTAAACCTCTTTTATAAATCTTAAAATGACCAAAATGCCCTTACAGGACTTAATTAGGTTTTAAATTGTTTTTGGGCATACATGTTGACATCCTACTGATGTCTTAACATATTTTAAGCATAATAAAATATGGGACTTGTATATGGTTCATTCGGTGACCCATTACGCTTATACGCATTCGGTTCGGTTTATGTAACTAGTTTGCATGAATTAACCGAAACGGGTTTAACCTTATCATCTAAACTTCAAAATCCAGAATGTGTTTAGTTTACCCATATTATACAAGTATTCAAACTTGTAGGGTCTAAATCACATTCCATTCCGGTCTCCGCTTAATCTAGCGTTTCGAATCGTAAAACATCTTTATAACTAACCGGTCTAAGTCTTTGACTTAAATAAGACCGTTAGTATCCTAATAGGTTAATAAAACCTTCCTTACAAATTAAGTAGCTTCTGTAGAAGATATTTGCATAAGGTCTTAGGAAACATACGGCTGAGTAGCATCCTTGCATAACTAGCTCAGGTAAATACTTTTAACTTATTTTCCTTATACGGGCTTGGGATACGGTAAATTATTACCGCTTGGTCGGGTATGGGATTATTGAGTCAGATTGTGATTTAAATAAATCCGCATAACCCGTTTTAATCTCTTTTGTTTGATAACATAAACATTGGGGGTTAACGACCGTGTCTTGGATATCCTCGGTTCATTTAAGTTGTTAATGGCCACGACCTATGTACGGGGTGTAGGCATACACCTGACAGATGCAAATGTTGAATATTAAATTACCCACAAGTTGGGGATACCTCCTTTGTGGGTTTTATAAGTGGCGAGTCCGTTAATCATGTCCGGCTTCTAAACCGGCCCCAAATGTATGACAAACATGTACATCTGTATACAAGATTTTAATAAGAATTATCCCAAGTTATAAATGATTTGTGCCTGTGTGCCTAAATCAATTTTCTTAAATGTTTTTCAAAAGAGTCAGTTAACTGTATTTACCAGTGAAAACTGACGTATTTTCCAAAGACTAAGTGATAGGTACCTCTCGAAATTAGGCTGGAGCTACTTGGTGTCAATTAAGAGGAACTTGCAAATCCTTAGATGCCTGAATTCTGTTAATCTTAGTTTTATGTATTTGATTTTATGATCCGCCTGTGGATCTCTATTACAATCAGTCTGTATATTCTTTTGTTTTGGACTTTCGGACACTATGGATTGTAATAATAATTAAACTTCCAAGCCTTCCGCTGTGCTATAATTGTGTTAATTGACAATTATGATATCAACTACGTCATGATACTCCCCACCGGGCCCACTGGAAATATGTGGAAATATCGGGGTGTGACACAAAGGACTCACAAAAGGTTTGGAATATGCTTTTCTAGACAAGCATGGTAAGTTACCCGTAATTATTTCTTCAAAGTTATTAAAGTCATTAATACAAAACCAAATAAAAAGTGCGAAAAGATTAAAAATCAAAAGTATTACATTAAATGCCTGTCTTCACCAAGTGATGTAAGAGACTTAGGCAAACATGGCCTTTGATTGTCAAGAACTCTTACTATCAATCTTGGATCCCGAGACTAATACACACACTCTAGGTGGATGGTGGGTAATGGTGGTGGATGTGGGTATTGTGATGGTGGTGGAGTGTGGGTGAAGTGGGAGAGAGGTGGTTTGCCAAGAGATGCCTTTGAAGTAAGCCAAGCACCCCTATTTATAGCATGCACAGAAGCCCGGACACGGACCTGATGTGTGCAAAATGCAACATATAAATTACATCAATTGTGGCATAAAACTAACCCTTTTTTAGTACTAATGTTGGAAAAAGTGTGTTTTTGTCTTCTTTTTGTATTTTCAGGATTAAATGAGCTCAAATTAACAAAAGAAGCAAAAAGGCAGCTAAATCTAACATACATACAAGAAAAGGAACAAACGTGGCATGCCCGACCTCCCCGAAAGCATCTTTCCAAGCAAAACAAGAGAACAGAAGGTTGAACACGCCCCGTGCTCAATGAGCACGGGGGCGTACCCAAGTGTCAGCATAAAAGACAAAGTTGTAGAAGCTTCCATCGCCCACCACGGGGCCGTGCTCAGTGGACACGGGGCCGTGGTCAACTATAAGATTCGCAGAATCCAGGCAAATCTTGATAGTACAGATATGCTTCTGCACACGGGGTCGTGCCCAGCTTACACGGGGCCGTGGTCAACTAATAAAGACAAGAGCAATTAATGAAGACAGAGAAGAGGATGGACACGGGGCCGTGCCCGAGCTTCTGTTCAGCCTATAAATAGGAGTGCTTGGCTCAAGCTCAAACCATCCCTTGGCACACCACCTCTCTCACACTTCACCCACCACCACCATAACACCATCATCCATTGTCCATCATAGAGTGTGTGAGTCGTCTCGGGATCCAAGATTGATCGTAAGAGTTCTTGACAATCAAGGCCATGTTTGCCTAAGTCTCTTACATCACTTGGTGAAGACAAAGTGTCTAGTGTAATACTTTTTATTTTTAATCTTTTCGCACTTTTTAATTGGTTATGTATTAATGACTTTAATAACTAGTTTCTTATGTTGAAGGTGATTCTTCCTTATCGTTTCTCCGTGGTGTCTTGGCATTATTTTACTGTCTATATAAAATAAAAGATTTTCACCATTCATATCTCCACGGTCTATATGGAGGTATGTTGGCTACCTGGTCGGGGGTTAAGGAAACGGTTTGGTAAGAGTCTTGCCATTGTTCAGTGTATAGATCCTGCAAAGGACCTGGGTCAAATTTAGTTGGACCTCCTTCAATACTTAACGGTATTGGATGGCGGGGGTCCAAACTCTTTGATCCCCTCATAAGTTAAACTACTATTAAAACTTTAACCCGGCTACTTAGGACTGTATCCCTGCTGACTCAGACTACTTAGCCGAGGGTAACGTCGCCTTCAAAAGAGGGGCCTACCACATTATGCATTAATAACTTAATTAATTATCTTTCAATAATCAAACCCTTTAGGATTGTATCCTTGCTGACTCAAACTACTGGGTTGAGGGTAACGTCACCTCCAAAAGAGGGGCCTACTACAATAACTAAGATAATCTCTTAAATAGTGCAAAAGTACGGAAATAATCAAAGGTTACACTAAACACGAGTCGGAGCCAAGTGATTCATCTTGTCTATCTGTTTTTACCTTTATTTTTATTTTTCAGCATTTTAGTTAGTTTTTATTTTTTTTTCTTAGTTTAAAACATTTTTCAAAACTTTTGATTTGATTAGACGTTGAAGATAAACCGGTACTAAAAGCTCTTGTGTCCTTGGACGACCTCGGTATCTTACCAACACTATACTACGCTCACGATGGGTGCACTTGCCCATATGTGTGTTTAGTGTTAGTAAATATCGTGTTTTATAATTTTAAAACTTGGCTAAAGTAAGTGTAAAAGGGCTTAAAATATACTTAAACTTATATACACACTTCACACGCATCAAGTTTTTGGCACCGTTTCCGGGGACACAAGGATTTTAAGAAAGCTTAAAATCGACGGCCTAATCAGTTTTTCAAAACCTTTTTAAAACACGCGCACATTTTTCTGCATTTTAGTTTAGTTTTGCATTTACAGTAGCCTGAACACGGGCCGTGCTCACTGAACACGGGGCCGTGCTGCACATTTTCATAAAACACCCAGTAACAGTAGCTTGAACACGGGCCGTGCTCACTGAACACGCCCCCGTGCTCAACGAAATCAGTAACTTTAATTAAAACGCCCAGATACAGATTCTGTACACGGGGCCGTGTCCAGCCTCTGTTTCCGTTTTTATTTTTGTTTTCTGATCTCAAGACTTGGCTGTGGTCTGCTGAGTGATTCTTATGGATCAATACTTAGGAGGTTACAACTACACCTATGAGGAGGATGATTATAGGAGTAACTATTGCACTAATTGTAGTAATCCACACTCGGTTCAATATTGTCACTCATATCAACCATCCAATTCATACACCTACTATGAGGAGCCCAGGTACGAGCCATCAACTTCATACACATCCTATGAAGACCAAAGGTATGAACCTCCTCCCTCATACTCATATTTTGATGAACCAAGGTATGAGCCTTCTTACTCATACTTTAAGGAACCAAGATATGAGCCACCACCTTCGTATGCTTATTATGAGGAACCATGGCATGAACAACCCACCTCATATGAATATTATGAAGAACAAAATTACGACCCTTATCCATCATATACTTACAATGAAGAACAATGGTGTGAACCACCTACTTCATATGGGTGTTATGAGGAACAAAGGATCGAACAACCGGATTCAAGCTTTGAAAATTCCGATCCTTTTTCTATAACCGAAGTGACCGATAGGATATTAGAACACCTTAAAGTTATCGAGCGCTATATAAAAGAATCTCGCGCAAGGGAAGAGGAGTCCCGCGCGAGAGAAGAATTAATTAAAGAAGAGATAACTGAAAGTGTAAAAATGGAAGAACAAACAAGCGAAAAACCAACACATGAGTTAAACAACGAAAAAGGTGAGTTTGACAACGTTGAAATTCAAGAAGAGTCTAATTTTGAAGAAATTAATCTCTTGTCACCTTCTTTTGAAAATCATTGTTTAGTACCCACTCATGCTAAGTTTTTAAAAGAGTTAAACACTAACACTAAAATTGACGAAACGGTAAGTGTTAAGTTAACTATTGATCAAACCTCACTAATAAAAGAAGACCCATTTGAAATTAACATTACACCGGTTCCATGTTTCTTTCAAAATTCATTTATTAGTAATGTTACAATTGATAAAGATCTTTGTGTTAACATAATGCCTAAATACATTTTCGAAAAATTAAGTATTAGTGATTTTTCTCCACTTCAAATACCCATTTTCTATCCAATCGGAAGGTAATAAAATCAATCGGTGTAGTTGAGGATGTCTTGGTTCAAACAAATCAAATGGTAGTCCCCACCGACTTTGTCATCCTCGATGACGCTCCTCTAGTGTTGGGACGACCATTTGTAAAAACTCACGAAGCTTTGAAAAACCAGAAGTACAACAATCTACCTCTTCAATTAGGGGCATTTAAAAAGAGTGTCGATCTTGAGTGGTCAATGAAATATCCATTCGGAAATAATGACCCCCTAATTGAAGATGAAGATGAACCACCCGATACAAGTGAAAAGTTTGACCACTTTGTTGAAGAAGAGGTCGCCATAAAACAAACTTTTAAGGTTCTTGATCAAAATGAGCAACCAAATAAGGAGTCTCCTAAAGACCCACCTCTTGAGCTCAAAGAACTTCCAAAAGGTTTGGAATATGCTTTTCTAGACAAAGATGGTAAATTACCTGTAATTATTTCATCTAAATTAGATAGTTTAGAAAAAGAAAAATTAATTAATCTTTTGAAAAAAACATAAAAATGCTATCGCTTGGAAGCTTGTAGATATTAAGGGAATAAGTCCTTGCATGTGCAAGCACAAAATTTTAATGAATGATGATTACAAATCGGTAATACAACCACAACATCGAGTAAATCCAAATGTTCAAGAAGTGGTTAAAAACGAAGTCATCAAATTACTTGACGCCGGACTTATTTATCCTATCTCCGATAGTCCTTGGGTAAGTCCCGTCCAAGTTGTTCCAAAGAAAGAAGGTATGACGGTAATAACTAATGAAAAAAATGAACTAATACCAACGAGAACCGTCACAGGATGGAGAGTATGTATAGATTATAGACGATTAAATGAAGCGACAAGAAAAGATCACTTTCCTTTACCCTTCATTGATCAAATGTTAGAAAGATTATCCGGTCATAAATTTTATTGTTTCTTGGATGGTTTTTCAGGTTACTTTCAAATCCCGATAGCACCCGAAGACCAAGAAAAGACAACCTTCACATGTCCCTATGGTACTTTTGCTTATCGACGCATGTCGTTTGGTCTATGTAATGCCCCCACAACATTCCAACGTTGCATGGTAGCCATCTTCCACGACATGATAGAAAAGACAATGGAAGTCTTCATGGACGACCTTTCTATCTTTGGGGATTCATACGACCAATGCCTCAATAACCTTGAACGAATGCAATCCCGATGTGAGGAAACTAACCTCGCCCTTAACTGGGAAAATGCCATTTCATGGTAGCAGAGGGAATAGTACTCGGTCACAAAATCTCAAGCGAAGGAATGGAGGTGGATCGAGCCAAAATAGATACCATTTCTCGACTACCACCCCCATCCTCCGTTAGAGCTATCAGAAGTTTCCTAGGGCATGCCGGATTTTATAGGCGGTTTATCAAAGACTTTTCTAAAATCTCAAGGCCTCTAACAAAATTACTTGAAAAATATGCTCCTTTCATCTTTGACAAGGATTGCAATCAGGCATTTCTAACCTTAAAGGAAATGCTAGTCAATGCACCTATCATGATAGCGCCTGATTGGAAATTTCCTTTCGAAATCATGTGTGATGCTAGTAACTTTGCAGTTGGAGCTGTCTTGGGACAAAGAAAAGAAAAGCCTTTTCACCCAATTTATTATGCTAGTAAAACACTTAACGATGCACAAGAAAATTACACAACAACTGAAAAAGAATTACTAGCTGTGGTATTTGCTTTTGATAAATTTCGTTCTTATCTTGTTCTTTCTAAAACTATAGTCTATACAGATCATGCAGCCATTTGATATCTCTTCAAAAAGCAGGACGCAAAACCACATTTGATTTGGTGGATTCTACTCCTCCAAGAATTTGATATTGAAATCAAAGATAAAAGAGGAGCAGAAAACACCGTAGCAGATCATCTTTCACGCTTAGAAGACCCAGCTTTGGAGGCAACCAGGGACGAGCAAATCAACGAAAAATTTCCAACAGAGTCCCTAGAAATGGTGGAATACAAGGAAGAACCATGGTACACCGACTATGCTAACTACCTAGCTAGCGGTATAGTCGCTAAGGGTTGGCCACATCATCAAAGAAAAAAATTCTTTGCCAATGTGAAACACTATTTTTGGGAAGATCCGTATCTTTTCAAAATATGTGCCGACCAACTCATCCGACGATGCGTACATGGTAGTGAAGCACGAAGAATTCTCCGCCATTGTCACGAAGGTCCATATGGAGGACATCATGGTGCTGCAAGTACCGCACGAAAGGTATTTGATTCAGGATTTTATTGGCCGACCATTTACAAAGACGCCCAAAGTCTAGTCAAGACATGTGATGCCTGCCAAAGAACATGTAATATTTCTTCCAAAAACAAAATGCCACAAAATGGCATTATTGTTTGTGAAATTTTTGATGTGTGGGGACTCGATTTATGGGACCTTTCCCACCGTCGAAAGGAAACAAATATATACTTGTGGCAGTAGACTACTTGTTTAAATGGGCCGAGGCACTTCCAACAAATGATGGAAGAGTAGTGGTAAGATTTCTGAAAAAATTATTCTCTCGTTTTGGCACACCTAAAGCATTAATAAGTGATAGAGGTACCCATTTTTGCAACCAGCAACTTGAAATTTTTTTAACAAGATATGGGATCTATCACCGGGTCTCAACAGCATATCACCCTCAAACAAACGGACAAGCCGAAGTGACTAATAGAGGTTTAAAACGAATACTCGAAAAAACCGTAGGGTTAAATAAAAAGGAATGGGCAGATAAATTAGATGATGCTTTATGGGATTTTCGAACTGCTTATAAAACAACAATAGGTACAACACCATATAAGCTAGTCTATGGAAAAAGCTGTCACTTGCCAGTAGAAATTGCACACAAAGCCTACTGGGCAATTAAAAATGTAAACTTAGATTTAGAATTTGCTGGTAAAAATCGATTTTGTCAATTAAATGAATTAGACGAGCTTAGGAATTATGCATACTCAAACTCAGAAATTTACAAGGAAATAATGAAAAACTTGCATGACAAACTTATTAAACCTAATGAATTTCGAGTGGGAGATCTAGTTCTTTTGTTTAATTCACGACTTCGATTGTTTCCTGGTAAATTAAAGTCTAGGTGGTCAGGACCTTTTTCCATCACCCATATTTTCCCACACAGTGCAGTAGAAATTAAATCTCGGAATGGACATCCATTCAAAGTCAATAGACAACGGCTGAAACTCTATCAAGGATTTATTGAGGATGAAGAGGAAGAAATCTCGCTTCAAACGGTCGATGAGTAAAGGCAACAACATCATACCTGGTAAATTACGAACGATTGGGACGACATCTAAATCGGTAAGTCTTCTAACCAAACTTTTTGGGAAACAAGGGCACTCACACGAGCACTAAAAAAAAATTTCAAAACTTTGCTCGGCACGGGGCCGTGTCCGTTGAACACAGGGCCGTGTCCGCGCTACTATCGTGATAAATTCACCTTTTCATAACAGTTACTTCATTCCACACGCCCCGTTTCCCCGAAAACGCTCTGGTTCCAGGCGATTTTCCGCAGATTTTCGATGTCTCCTATCATTCTAACAACATCAAGGTATGATTCTATCACTATTATTAGTTAGATTAAGCATTTGCATGTAGTTAAAACTTCAAAAATTTGGGGAAAAATATAGGGTTCTTGAACTACACCCGGATCGAACCTCATATTTTTGCTTTAATCTGTTAGCATTTAGTTAGATTAGTGTTAAAGGAAGTAAACCCACTTGTATTGTTTATCTTTTGAACCGAAAAAGATAAAATTGAATGGGTAAACGGGTTGTTTTGGGAAAAACGGCACTTGGGGTTTCATTTTCGGGGGAAACCGCACCTATTGGACCAAAAATTTTCAAGTTTTCGAAACCGGGTCGAAAAATGATATTTTTGTGTAACAGACGCCTGTACACGGGGCCGTGTCCGCTGAACATGGGGTCGTGTCCAGCAGGCTGTTTGTAGTTTTATCTGAAAATTCTAATGTTTCGTGCTAACTTTTGGTGTATTCTTTCAGATGGCTAGGAAGTTCACGAGGTTTAATGCAAATGAGCTCGATGCTAGGGCTAGATACGAAGTACTTCAAACAAAACCTGAGGAATACCCAAGACAAGGATGTATGGATTTGTTAGCATTGGTGAACCAACTTGACCATTTCAACAACCTTGTCACCGGCCCATTGAGAGTCGCTTTAACCACTCGACTTCGTTCCGTCCACAAGTGCACTTTGGAATTCTATAGCACCTTCACGTTCAATTCAAGGTGCGACCCATTTGACAACGATGGGGTAGCATTCCGATGTGGTGGAACTAGGTACTCGATTTCAATGGCACAATTTGGGTCGATTGTCGGGTTGTATGCGGAGGAAGATGCGGGTAACAAGGAAAATACCAGAGGGATGCGAGAGATAGATGAGAACGATCGCCAAGCCGCATGGGCTCAGATTGGTGAAGGGCACTACAATCCGAGCAGCACTAAGAGCACTAAGTTGAGGGATCCGCTCTACCGATACATCCATAGGCTCCTCGGCTACTCTCTTAGCCAAAGGCATGATAGCGGTGACATTGTTGGGTTAAGAGATTTGGTTGTCCTCCACTGCATCCATAACCTCAGACACCTTGATTTTCCTTTCCTCCAGATCCGAAACATGCATCTGAACCGACTTGCTACTGCACCAACCCCTATCTTCTTTGGAGGATGGGTATACCGTCTCTTCAAGCACTTCACCAACATACCTAGGTCACTAGAAAGGAGCCCATGGTCGGGAAGGGTAGATATACACATTTGCCGCTCACTGAACCTAATTTATGTGGCTGAAGACGGGACGGTTAGCTTCCAAAGGATGCAGGGGCATGCATGGAACCCGCAAGAGGCACTTGTCCTTCACGCTCCACAACATCATCAGTACCAGTACCAACCCCACGGTGATCCGGGCCAATCCTCCTCAGGAGGCGGTTTTCCTAATTTCCAAAGTTTACATGATTTGTTGTAGGAAAACCTCATGTGCACCAGGAACACCTATAACATGGCGAGCAACGCGTACAACCGGGTTGGAGCAATCGAGAGAAACATATCCGAAATCCAAGATGATATTGGAAATATCCGGGAGTACATTCTGGGGCATGGGGGAGATGATGAGGATGAGGACATGGACTAGGCGGGATGAGTGCAGGCGGAAGCGGTTGGTTGGTGATCCCCCAGGTTAACCTTTTTATCTTGAACAATTTCTGGCATGCGTGCCGTGTGTCGAACAATTTACTTTCCTTTAGCTCTTTTATTTTCTGCATTTCTTTTTCTTTTTAATTTTGTGATGGATGGGATGTTGAATGTTGGTAATTTAGGATGTTTGCTATGGTTTGGTGTAGTGTTTATTGCTAAAACAGGTACATACGAGGCTTAGAGCACTAAAACTTAGTGCTACTAAAGCCGGGACAGGAAAACTAGAGCCAGAAACCTGTTTTTCAACCCTGCAAATTGTCTACACGGGGTCGTGTCCAGCCGACACGCCCCGTGCCCACTTCCCCATACCTGCTGTTTGTCTAAACCTGCAGACTTTTGCCAGACACGGGGTCGTGTCCAGCCGACAAGCCTTACACAAAACTCTATTGGAACCGCTAATCACCCCAAAATTCTAAAAAGGTTATATTTTTACAAATTTACAACCGATAGCGTCGTGATAAAAAGAACCAACATAAGAAAATTATGAAAAGGCATGACAAGCTTACTTAAAATTTAATTATATATACTTGATCACATAAAAACTCATTCCCACAAAAGTGAGTTTTGAGCCTTTATTGAGCATACAAATACATATCTTTAAATTAAATGCTCATTTTTCGTTTCTTGTGTGAATAGCCGATTGGTCCTTACAACTCTAGAACTTCCCACGACGATACATTCCCGGTCCAAGACAAGCATGTATGGATTTGTTAGCATTGGTGAACCAACTTGACCGTTTCAACAACCTTGTCACCGGCCCATTAAGAGTCGCTTTAACAAGTACTGAATATTGTTATTAATATAATCTCTTATAGCTAAGATTGATATGATGATTTATTGGTAGATTTGTATCTGTTGTTGTAAAGTGTATGTCTATTTTGATGTATGATGGTGCAGGGCATCTGATTTTTCAAGGGAGTTTGATGGTGCGTGTGTGCAGACGAGAATGTCGTATAGCTCGGTTGCACAATTTTTCCTTTTCTTTGTTCAGTGGTTAAACTATCACCTTGCGGGTGCTCTTGGACTCTTGAGGATCTTAATATTTCAGGTCAAAATTTCAATCATGTTTTAGTATTTTTCCAGTATAGCAGTTAATAAAGTTTTCTTCTTGCACACTAGGTTTATGATGATGGCACCACCACCATGACCACACACGAAAGGAAGGCTAGCATATGAGAATTTTATGGTATGATTCAAAGGCCTGAACACTTTTGAATTCTTTTACCCAAATTAGTATGTTAATTTTTTAAAAAATTTAAGGTTATTTTTGGGGTTTTGAATGGAAATGGATATGTATACTTATCGAGGTGACTCATAATCATTGGGTAAGTAACTACAATTAGGAATTTTTATGAATGAAACCTTTGCAGACCAAACTTCAAAAATATTAGAATAGTTACTTGGTACCTTTTGATAGAACGGCCCACTATGACCCGAACCTATTGTTGGTAAACATGTTCTGACATGACCCAATGTGACCATGTATTGAACTCACATGTTTTGACCCAAACAAATCTTGAAGATGCAATCAGTAAAAACAAGCCTAGATCTGAGACTTTTTCTTTCTTTAGTTACAATCGCTGGATGAAGATGGAACAGCTTAAGGTAAAAACATGCTCTAGAGGTAAAAACAGCTTGATGAAGTAACTGCACTTTATTACATTCTTAGTTTGCTTTTTATGTGTCTAGAGGTTTAGGTTTACTAATGATTTTTATATGACTTTGTTTGGGATATTTTCAACAGGTTTAATGTGAATGATGGGAAGAGGAAGTTGAAGGCTATTTTGCAAGCAAGTTTTTCATCTGAAGTTATCAATAGAAATATTCAAAATTTGGGTCTCATTCGTGTTATTGTTTACACTCTCAATGACATCCCAAACAAGAATGAAAAGTAAGAGTTTAGTTAATTTTTGGTTTTGGAATTAAGTTATGAATTTGCTTCATTTTGTGTGATTTATGCAGTTTTGAAGTAATCTAATTTGCTTCATGATGGTCACACCATTAGTAGAGGACTTAAAATCAAAGAAAGAGGAACGGATCAAACAATTTGCGGACATCAAGATTCAAATCGAAAAGATAATTGGCGAAATATTGGGATACAATCAAATTACAAGGACATTTAGTTCTTTAAATCTTGAAGAACAAGATTTGTCTATCAAAAAACTCGGTGAATACCAGTCTCATCTCCGATCTCTCCAAAAGTAAAAGGTAACACTTCATTCATTTATACATTTTTTCGTACGGGTCCATGTTAGAACGGGCCATTTAAGGAAATCAACAATTATTTTCCGGTCAGAAAAAATGGGTTTGGGTTGAAACGACTCATTTTAGAAAAAAATTCAAATAACTAAAAATAATAATTATAGGAAAACAGGAAGGCAAACAAATGGAGCTAATTTTGTGTGCCGGGCCATTATTTGTGTTGCAGTCTCAGCGTATCCAGAAAGTTTTGGCGTATGTGAACGAGGTGCATTTATTGTGCAACATTTTTGGGTTAGTTTTTGGCAAAACTGTAAGCGCGGTGCATCCAAGCTTGCACGATAAAAGCCTTGAACATGCCACAAATATAAGTGATAACACATTGGAAGGCCTTGAGAATACCATTCTCAAGTTGAAAACAGAGAGAAAAGTCCGGTTTCAAAAGGTATTGTTCAACCCTTTGATCATACATTAGTTGAAGTTTTCGTTAGAGGTGGCAAGATGGATGGTTCGGGCTGGTAACGGGCTAGGGTCATAAAAAAACATCTTTTTATCCATTTGTTATATTTTTGATAGGAATAAAGGTTTTAGCTTTCATAGTTTTACTTCAATAGCAAACAATAATCTGATAATTGGGTGGAATGGGTATGGATTCAATTTTAATTTATTTATTTATTTTGTTCAGATTTGATGGGCTCAGAGACAGCTCATTTTGTCTACTTGATTTTGAAGGTATTAGTTGTAATCTATCTAGATGTTGGTTGATGACTCACTAATTCCACTATTTTATATTCATTAGAGGTTTGTTATATACTTGCATAATCTAGATAAATGTGTCTGTTTTCCAAGTTTCAACTAATTCATTTAGCTATCTAGGTTCTTGGTTTTGTGGATTAAATATAAAAGTTTCTGATGCATTCAAACAACACAAAGTTGAAACTAAAGTAACCGTTTAGTTCTTGCTATTTATTATATAATGATCTCTTTTATTTATATGTGGGGTTAAAGGATTAAATTTAACCGAAATGATTGAAAATGACACTATTAAAGGTGGAAAGTGAACGAATGGTGTTGAGATGACAGAAGAAGAAGCGCATTAGCCGAGCAGCAGAGACTATTTGCTAAGATGATTGAACATATCCCATTTTAAACTATAAAATTAGGTAAGATTTCTTATCTACCTCACTATCATGTACAAAGTCTATTTGGGTTAGTTTACTACTACATGTTTGAATCTCAATGTGGTTTGTACTGTTAGTTTATGTTTATATGCTTGCTTATTAGTAAGAGTTAGTCAAAGACAATCCTTCAGGAACCGTCCATGAATCTGGCCATAGCCGAACGCCGACCGCTACAAACGGAAACGTGTTTCGGATCAATTAAAAACGTGTGTTTAACGATTGGAACACTATTATAGTACATAATCAGGAACGGTCCAATTTAGCGATCCGATACGCGTACAAGAGGCGATTGGGACAACTTTGTACCGTGATTCGGTACGACCGATCTGGTAGCGATACGCGGGTCTTTTAGCGTTTCTTGTGACTATGGTTTTGTTATAGTATTTAACATTATTTTTGTATATAAAAGTTGGATACAACGTGTTAGCCATAACCTGACTTAGCATATTTAAATTTTATTAAACCATTATTGGACTACCTAAATCAGACGTTATATATATTTCAAATGTGCAGACTTTTTTTTCCTGTTGGGTAGTTTGGTCGGTTTCGACAGTTTATGGACACTCCTAGGATGTACATGTTCAGCATTATCAGTATTTGACAAGTTCGGATTATTTAACGAAAGATGTCCCAGGTTACTCTTTTTGAGATAAACTTAATTCTCCATATTTTTTTATTTTTGTCGGTGATTTATTAACAGGTATCACTTGTATCTTTAAGGAAAGATGTCCTGGGTTACCCTTTTATCTGAGACGGGTCAAATAAACTTTGGGTTGTGTTTTATCTCAAACGGGTCAAGTGAACTTTGAGTTTTCTTTTTCCAAATGGGTCAGTAGGTTTGAAATTGCTACACTCTTGAAAAACTTGAGTTATTGTGGTGAGAGCATTGTTTTTTTTTATAAACATAACTACCATATAAAATATTTATTTATTAATTATGTGTCATTAATGCTATGTGTAACTGCATGTTTTTTTTTTGTTGATTTTCAGCTTTGTTTTGAAGAAAAATACCCAGCTCAATCAAAGAGGTGGCAGGTCCGTCTTTCATTATTTATACCATACAACATGACTGTTAATGTGAATGAGGTCATCAGTGGTATGCTTTGGGGTAAACTCATCAGGATGATGACCACTATTATATAAAATATATGTATGTTTTATTGTATTTCTATAAATATTTGATATTGTATATACACCCAAGTTTGATCATTATCTCAATCATAGGAGTAACACTAGGATTATATATCATAAGACTAGGGTTATATACCAAGTTCATTTATTCCTATATGAAACAAACGGGTTGTTTGTGTCAATTTTGTAGCAAGTTCATATTTTTCTATCTGCAAATATTATTTAGTTGCACTTAAGACATTTTTTGGACATTTAATAAAAGATGTGTAAGTTATAGCACTTTCTTTTGAGATAAAAACATAACCCAAATCAACTAATACATTAATGAGATGGATCGAAAGTACTAATTACATATGGAGACACGTGGACTTGGGTCAAAGATTCTTCAAGGTTCGTTCTCAGTCAGTTCGACTATGAAAGTCTCGGAGATAGCTCTGTATTGTTTGCACGAGCAGGTGTATGACTGGTTGAATTGGGTCAAATTCATACCATTTTTTGTCGGTGTATTAGTGTGTTGTACATTTGTGTGAAGTGTACTGGCCTAACCTATCGATTCAAATTGTTTGACTCTTTGAAATGCCCGATCCTCCCATTTATGACCTCTAGGATGATGTAAACTTCAGTGAAATTAGTAGCGAAAGTAATCGATCTTGTAGTGTTTTCATTGAAATTTTGCATTATTGTTTTTTCAGGCAACCATTTTTGAGGAATTGGAAAACCGTTTGAAGTGTAGGTTGTGATCGGGGGTGGAGCCACACTCTATCGGGTGTAATGTGACACCATATTTTTATTTTGTTTTATATGCTAAACCTATACTATGAAAAATCGAGATGTAATGCGACACCATACCTTTTGTTTTATATGTTAAACCTATACTATGAAAAATAAAGTGACCTCATATTTTTATAATATAAATAACTTGCTCTAGCTTGGGAAGCTCCCGGGTAATAATATAATTTATAAACACGAATCATAAGCAATCAATAAGTTTATAACTTTTATTACATGTTCACAATTCGTAATTACGTTTATGAAAAGTTTATAACTCTTCTATAGTCGAGACGTTTAGTATGTCATACTTTGTGTTTGATTTTAATCATGTATTAATCACAAAAGTTGTCTACAACATTTGGGTTATGCTTCAACAAGTCATGTCCTCTCTTTAAATGATGATATTTGGTTACCCAGCTTTCAACATAAAATTGTTTACTCAAATCAATGCAAGTCCTCTCAGGTTCTCAAACAATTTTTATAAATTTTCTAACATTAAGAGATTGTAAATTTTTAAATATATCTTCATTCATAATTCGGGGTAATTTTGTCTTTTAAGGTATTTTTAGATTCTTATTACTATCCAAACACTTCACGAACAAAACGCTCATTTAGGGTCTTTTCGAATGCTATTTTCAAGGCAAAATACGTGAAAGATGACAATTTCTCTCTACTCTCAACCGTTAATCAGTGTATCTATTCATATACTTGAAAATAACCATTCCATGGAAACAAATATTGGTTCTAAATTAAATTAGTGGAAACCTTCAATCTCATAAAAAAATAATAATATATGTTTTGTAAAAGTCACTGAAATATTGGTTCTAAATTAAATACTACAACTAACGTTATGTTTGCAATCAACTTATTCCTTTTTAAATGCTACTCTTTAAGATTTTAACCAACCTAAATGCTATATCAATTCATCGCTTCAAATATGTATCCAGAGAATGGCGAGAATGGCTATCATCCTTTCATCTTGGTCTGAATCATTCTACATATGTAGAACATTATCTGGTAATATGTTGAAAATTATATGGTAATTGTTACCCTTGATAAATCACATTGTTTGCATATCTATTATTATATACGATTAACATTGAATCATATTATATATATCCCCACAAATTTTATAAAACGGACCATTGTAATAAAATTAATAAAATATTAATATCCTTAAAAATAGAGCGACCCGTGGGTACCACGGGTTATAACCTAGTTTAATTATATATACTTGATCACATAAAAACCCATTCCCACAAAAGTGAGTTTTGAGCCTTTATTGAGCATACAAATACATATCTTTAAATTAAATGCTCATTTTTCGTTTCTTGTGTGAATAGCCGCTTGGTCCTTACAACTCTAGAACTTCCCACGACGATACATTCCCGGTCCAAGACAAGCATGTATGGATTTGTTAGCATTGGTGAACCAACTTGATCGTTTCAACAACCTTGTCACCGGCCCATTAAGAGTCGCTTTAACCACCCGACTTCGTTCCGTCCACGAGTGCACTTTGGAATTCTATAGCACCTTCACGTTCAATTCAAGGTGCGACCCATTTGACAACGATGGGGTAGCATTCCGATGTGGTGGAACTAGGTACTCGATTTCAATGGCACAATTTGGGTCGATTGTCGGGTTGTATGCGGAGGAAGATGCGGGTAACAAGGAAAATACCGAAGGGATGCGAGAGATAGATGAGAACGATCGCCAAGCCGCATGGGCTCAGATTGGTGAAGGGCACTACAATCCGAGCAGCACTAAGAGCACTAAGTTGAGGGATCCGCTCTACCGATACATCCATAGGCTCCTCGGCTACTCTCTTAGCCAAAGGCATGATAGCAGTGGCGTTGGGTTAAGAGATTTGGTTGTCCTCCACTGCATCCATAACCGCAGACACCTTGATGTTCCTTTCCTCCTGCTCCGAAACATGCATCTGAACCGACTTGCTACTGCACCAACCCCTATCTTCTTTGGAGGATGGGTATACCGTCTCTTCAAGCACTTCACCAACATACCTAGGTCACTAGAAAGGAGCCCATGGTTGGGAAGGGTAGATATACACATTTGCCGCTCAATGAACCTAATTTATGAGGCTGAAGACGGGACGGTTAGCTTCCAAAGGATGCAGGGGCATGCATGGAACCCGCAAGAGGCACTTGTCCTTCACGCTCCAAAACATCATCAGTACCAGAACCAACCCCACGGTGATCCGGGCCAATCCTCCTCAGGAGGCGGTTTTCCTAATTTCCAAAGTTTACATGATTTGTTGCAGAAAACCTCATGTGCACCAGGAACACCTCTAACATGGCGAGCAACACGTACAACCGGGTTGGAGCAATCGAGAGAAACATATCCGATATCCAAGATGATATTGGAAATATCTGGGAGTACATTGCGGGGCATGGTGGAGATGATGATAAGGATGAGGACATGGACTAGGCGGGAGGAGCGGAGGCGGTTGGTTGGTGATCCCCTAGGTTAACCTTTTTATCTTGAACAATTTCTAGCCTGCGTGCCGTGTGTCGAACAATTTACTTTCCTTTAGCTCTTTTATTTTCTGCATTTCTTTTTCTTTTTAATTTTGTGATGGATGGGATATTGAATGTTGGTAATTTAGGATATTTTCTATGGTTTGGTGTAGTGTTTATTGCTAAAACAGGTACATACGAGGCTTAGAGCACTAAACCTTAGTGCTACTAAAGCCGGGACAGGAAAACTAGAGCCAGAAACCTGTTTTTCAACCCTGCAGATTGTCTACACGGGGCCGTGTCCAGCCGACACGCCCCCGTGCCCACTTCCCCAGACCTGCTGTTTGTCTAAACCTGCAGACTTTTGCCAGACACGGGGTCGTGTCCAGCCGACACGCCCCCGTGTCCACTTCTGTAAGTTTTTCGTTACTGGAACCTGAACACGGGGCCGTGTCCAACAAACACGGGGCCGTGTCCAGGCGCCCAGTAACACGAATTTTTGCTTTTTCACACCTTTTACACATTTAATCAACCTAAAAACTTATTTTTGGGACACATTGAGGATAATGTGTAGGGGGGATGCTAAAACCTTGAATCTTGCAAGTCCTAAATACAAGCCTTACACAAAACTCTATTGGAACCGCTAATCACCCCAATTTTTTTTTCAAAAATTTTCATTTTTTTACTTGTCTACGTTTAATTTGGGAATTTCAAATTTCTAAAAAGGTTATATTTTTACAAATTTACAACCGATAGCGTCGTGATAAAAAGAACCAACATAAGAAAATTATGAAAAGGCATGACAAGCTTACTTAAAATTTAATTATATATACTTGATCACATAAAAACCCATTCCCACAAAAGTGAGTTTTGAGCCTTTATTGAGCATACAAATACATATCTTTAAATTAAATGCTCATTTTTTGTTTCTTGTGTGAATAGCCGCTTGGTCCTTACAACTCTAGAACTTGCCACGACGATATATTCCCGGTCCTTACCAACTTAAACCCGAGTAAGTAAATGATAGAGGCATTAGGACTAACCCTTTTTATTTCTACACCATTTTTTTTCTTTTTTTTACCACCTACCCAAAATCCCCCTAGTTAACCCCTTTGAGCCTAAACCTTTTCATTTCTTAACCCAAACCAAACACCCTTTCACCCCCCCCCCCCCAAAACTTTTTTTATTTTTAACCCTTTGTTTTAGTAACAAGCTCGGTTTTTCGTTTGACTTTAAAAAAAATAATAATAATAAAAATAATTTTTATGTTTTGGTGAAGCAAAAGAAATAAACAAACAAGTTCATCAAAAATAACTTTGTTTGAATAATAGCTTCATCAAAATAAAAATTGCAAAAATAAAAAGTCTTTCGAAAACCGACGCTTTTTACGCTTTTTTCGCCCTCTTTCTACTAACCACTAACCCAACCACCTACCTTTAACCCAAGCCTAACCCTTCACCCAAAAGTCCTCTTGATATTTACAAAGGTATATAGTTAAAAAGGAGGAGGATTGATTGCTTGGCAAGCCTATGGTAGGAGTAAGTTCCATGCCGCTCTCGAGTGATTCACTAAAATACATCTTCGGCCGAGTGTTGAGTGATCCCCCGTGAGGTATGTGAACTTCTATATAAATAGAATTTTTAAAGAGGCATGTTATGCCCTAATAAGTAATTTATCTTGTGAAAAGTTTTAAATAAATCATGATGAATAGGATTGTAAGTAAATAAAAATAGAACTAAATGAAGAATCTTGGAAATCCCGACACTCTATGACAAGCCCAAAAACCTACTCTTCTACCCATTCCATTTGGGAGTGTAAAGCCATATTATAAAGAGTTTTGCTTGAGGACAAGCAAAGATTCAAGTGTGGGGGTATTTGATGTGTGCAAAATGCAACATATAAATTACATCAATTGTGGCATAAAACTAACCCTTTTTTAGTACTAATGTTGGAAAAAGTGTGTTTTTGTCTACCTTTTGTATTTTCAGGATTAAATGAGCTCAAATTAACAAAAGAAGCAAAAAGGCATGCCCGACCTCCCCGAAAGCATCTTCCCAAGCAAAACAAGAGAACAGAAGGTTGAACACGCCCTGTGCTCAATGAGCACGGGGGCGTGCACAAGTGTCAGCATAAAAGACAAAGTTGTAGAAGCTTCCATCGCCCACCACGGGGCCGTGCTCAGCGGACACGGGGCCGTGGTCCACTATAAGATTCGTAGAATCCAGGAAAATCTTGATAGTACATATATGCTTCTGCACACGGGGTCGTGCCCAGCGGACACGGGGCCGTGGGTCAACTAATAAAGACAAGAGCAATTAATGAAGACAAAGAAGAGGATGGACACGGGGCCGTGCCCACTGGACACGGGGCCGTGCCCGTGTTTCTGTTCAGCCTATAAATAGGAGTGCTTGGCTCAAGCTCAAACCATCCCTTGGCACACCACCTCTCTCACACTTCACCCACCACCACCATAACACCATCATCCACCACCATCATTCATTGTCCATCATAGAGTGTGTGAGTCGTCTCGGGATCCAAGATTGATCGTAAGAGTTCTTGACAATCAAGGCCATGTTTGCCTAAGTCTCTTACATCACTTGGTGAAGACAAAGTGTCTAGTGTAATACTTTTTATTTTTAATATTTTCGCACTTTTTAATTGTTTATGTATTAATGACTTTAATAACTAGTTTCTTATGTTGAAGGTGATTCTTCCTTATCGTTTGTCCGTGGTGTCTTGGCATTATTTTACTGTCTATATAAAATAAAAGATTTTCACCATTCATATCTCCACGGTCTATATGGAGGTATGTTGGCTACATGGTCGGGGGTTAAGGGAACAGTTTGGTAAGAGTCTTGCCATTGTTCAGTGTATAGATCCTGCAAAGGACCTGGGTCAAATTTACTAGGACCTCCTTCAATACTTAACGGTATTGGATGGCGGGGGTCCAAACTCTTTGATCCCCTCATAAGTTAAACTACTATTAAAACTTTAACCCGGCTACTTAGGACTGTTTCCCTGCTGACTCAGACTACTTAGCCGAGGGTAACGTCGCCTTCAAAAGAGGGGCCTACCACATTATGCATTAATAACTTAATTAATTATCTTTCAATAATCAAACCCTTTAGGATTGTATCCTTGCTGATTCAAACTACTGGGTTGAGGGTAACGTCACCTCTAAAAGAGGGGCCTACTATACTACAATAACTAAGATAATATCTTAAATTGTGCAAAAGTGCGGAAATAATCAAAGGTTACACTAAACACGAGTCGGAGCCAAGTGATTCATCTTGTCTATCTGTTTTTACTTTTATTTTTATTTTTCAGCATTTTAGTTAGTTTTTTATTTTTTCTTAGTTTAAAACATTTTTCTAAACTTTTGATTTGATTAGACGTTGAGGATAAACCGGTACTAAAAGCTCTTGTGTCCTTGGACGACCTCGGTATCTTACCAACACTATACTACGCTCACGATGGGTGCACTTGCCCATATGTGTGTTTAGTGTTAGTAAATATCGTGTTTTATAAATTTAAAACTTGGCTAAAATAAGTGTAAAAGGGCTTAAAATATACTTAAAACTTATATACACACTTAACACGCATCAGCCCCGTGTCCATTCGGCACGGCCCCGTGTCCATCCTCTTTCTCTTTCTTCATTAATTGCAATTGTCTTCATTAGGCTCCACACGCCCCCGTGTTCACTGGGCACAGCCCTGTGTGCAGAAGTGAATCTGTACTATCAAGATTTGCAAGATTTTGTGAATCTTAGCGTTGACCACGACCCGTGTTGAGCTGGGCACGCCCCCATGCTGGGAACAGAAGCTTCTATCAGTTTGTCTTTTCTGCAGACACCTGGCCAGACCCCCGTGTCCGCTGGGCACGGGGCCGTGGTCAGCCTTCTGATATCTTGTTTTTGCTTGGGAAGATGCTGTCGAGGGGTCGGGGCATGCCACGTTTATTCCTTTTCTTTGTATTTATGCTAGATTTTGCTGCGTATTTGTTCCTTTTGTTTAATTAAGCTCATTTGGTCCTGAAAATACAAAAGGAAGACAAAAGCACACTTTTTACAACATTAGTACTAAAAAGGGTTAGTTTTTATGCCTCATTTGATGTAATTTATATGTTGTATTTTAAACACATCAAATACCCCCACACTTGAATCTTTGCTTGTCCTCAAGCAAAACTCTTTATTATGTGGCTTACACGTCCAAATGGAATGGGTAGAAGAGAAGTTTTGGGCTTATCTTGAGTGTCGGGAATCTAAGATCTTTATTGGGTTTTATTTTTATGTTATTTACAATCCTATTCGTTATGATTTATTTAGAACGTTTCATAAGAGAAATTACTTATTTGGGCATAGCATGCCTCTTTAAAATTCTATTTATATACAAGTTCACATACCTCACGGGAGATCACTCAAGACTCGACCGAAGATGTATTTTTGTGAAACACTCAAGACCGGCATGGAACTTACTTCTACCATATGCTTGCCAAGCAATCAATCCTCCTACTTTTTAACTATAAACCTTTGTAAATATTAAGAGGACTTTGGGGAAGGGTTAGGCTTGGGTTAAAGGTAGGTGGTTTTGGGTTAGTGGTTAGTAAAAAGGGCTAAAAGCGTAAAGAGCGTCGGTCGTCGTAAAACTTTTTGTTTTTGTGACATTTATTCAAACTAAATACTTTCAAACAAAGTTTCTTTGAGGAACTTGTTTATTTATTGATATACTTCATTCATCATCATTTTTTTTATAAGGAGTGTCACAAGAAAACCGAGTTTTTTTACTAAAACAAAGGGTTTAAAAGAAAAAGGTTTTGATGGGTAAAGGGTGTTTGTTTTGTGGGTTTAGAAATGAAAAGGTTTAGGCTCAAAGGGGTTAACTAGGGGGATTTTAAGTAGGTGAAAAGAAAATGAAAAATGATGGTGTTGAAAAGAAAATGGGTTAGTCCTAATGCCTCCATCATTTACTTACTTGGGTTTAAGTTGGTAAGGACCGGGAATGCATTGTCATGGCAAGTTCTAGAGTCGTAAGAAACCAAGCGGCTATTCACACAAGAAATGAAAAATGAGCATTTAGTTTAAAGATGTATGATTGTATGCTTAATAAAGGCTTAAAACTCACTTTTTGTGAGAATGGGTTTTTAATGTGATCAAGTATATATAATCAAATTTTAACTAGTTTGGTCATGTCGTTTCATAATTATCTTATGTTGGTTCTTTTTTATCACGACACTATCGGTTGTAAATTTGTAAAAATATAACCTTTTTAGAACTTGTTATTCCCAATTTAAACCAAGACAAGTAAAAAAAATGAAAAGTTTTTGAAAAAAATGTGGGGTGATTCACGGTTCCAATAGAGTTTTGTGTAAGGCTTGTTATTAGGACTTGCAAAATTTCAAGGTTTTAGCATTCCCCCCCCCCCCCCCCCACACTTAAATTACACATTGTCCTCAATGTGTCCCAAAATTACTTTTTTAGGTTGATTGAATGTGTAAAAAGGTGTTTTAAAACAAGGTTTTGGTGTTACTGGCCAGCTTGACACGCCCCCGTGCTGGGTGAGCACGGCCCCGTGGTCAGACTGCCAGTAACAAACACTTACAGAATTTGGGCATGGGGGCGTGTTTGGTGGACACGACCCCGTGTCGGGCAGGTTTTAAACAAACAGCAGCTACATGGTGGTGGACACGGGGGCGTGTTGGCTGGGCACGGCCCCGTGTTGACAATCCGCAATCTTCGAAAACATGTTTTGGCTTTTGGTTCTGGTTTCCGGGCTTAGGTAGCACTAATACTTAGTGCTTCCAAGCCTCCTAGGTACCCGTTTTACTTAGAAATACTACACCACGCAAAATAACAAACATCCTACCTTACCATAAGTTCAACCATCCACAACACAAACTAAAAAAATGTAGGAAAGTAAAAGAGTTAACAGAAAGTAAATTGTTCAACAATGGCACGCAGGCCATGAAATTGTTTTATAAGCTAAGGGGGTTAACCTGTTACGACCTTCAACCGTGTCATGCCACCACCAATGCCTCCATCTCAATCCATATCCTCGTCCTCGTCATCTCCTCCTTGACCCGCCATGTACTCCCGGATATTACCGATGTCATCTTGAATTTCGGAGATGTTTCTCTCGATTTCTCCAACCCGGTTGTACGTGTTGCTGGCCATGTTGTAGGTGTTGCGGGTGCACAAAAGGTTTTCCTACAAAAGATCATGTAAACTTTGAAAATTAGGAAAACCACCTCCTTGAGAGGAGGATTGGCCCGGATCACCATGGTGCTGATACTGGTACTACGGAGGAGGTGGATTTGTGGAGCATGAAGGACGAGAGCTTCTTGAGGGTTCCACACATGCCCCTGAACCGTTTGAAAACGAATAGTTCCGTCACCCGCTTCGTTTATAATCCCCATCGAGCGGCATATGACGAGCTCCACTTTTCCCGACCACGGGCCCCTATGGAAGGACCTTGGCATCCCTTGCACGAAATGCTTGAAGAGGCGGTAAACCCACCCTCCAAAGAAGATAGGGGTTGGGGGATTGGCTATCAGGTGCATGTTGCGCAGGAGCATGTATGGAACATCGAGGGCTACATGGTTGTAAATGCAGTGAAGGGCCAAAAGATCTCGCAAGCTTACAACACCAGTACTGTCATGTCATTGGTAGAGGGAGTTGCTGAGTACCCTATGGATGTAGCAATATAGAGGGTCCCGCAATTGTTTGCTCCTGGTCTGGCTTGGATTGTAGTCAGTGGCGGACCTAGGATTTGTTTTCAATGGGGTCCATTTTTTCGGTGTTTAAAATTTTCATAACAAAACGTTAAAATTTTCGGGTCGGGTCCTTGTTCGGGTCGGGTCAGAGCGAGGTTTGAACTAGATTTAAAAAAAACATAAAAAAGAAGCTATACAAGGATTGAACCCATGACCTTTTGTTGTTAAAGAGGGAGGTTTACCACTACACCAGCTTTTCTTTTCTTTTTATGGTGTCCACCTAATTGTATTTATGGGGTCCTTATAAAATTTAATATACCGGATCTACTAATTTTTTTAAAAACATTGGGGTCCGGGGGACACCGATCCTTTTCAATGTGGGTCCGCCCCTGGTTGTAGTGTCCTTCCCCGATCTGAGCCCATGCTGCTTGACGTTGGTCCGGTGGGAGTTCACGGAGACCGTCCGTGTTCTCCTCATCTCCCGCATCCTCTTCAGCATATAACCCAATGATTGCCCCAAATTGTGCAATTGAAATGGCAAGCACATTCCCAGCACAACCAAATTCCACTCCCTCATTATCGAACGGCTCAGCTCTTGACTTGAACGCCAATGTACTGTAGAACTCCATGTTGTATTCATGGACCGAGTGGAGTCGAGTACAAAGGGCTGCTCTGAGTGGACCAGTAACTAGGTCGTTGAAGCGGTCAAGCTGTCCCACTGCTTCTAAGGTTTCAAGGCATACTTGCCGTGGGTTTTCTTCGGGCCTTGTCTTGAGGATTTCAAACCGGGCTTGAGCAGCCCACTCATTCTGGCTGAATCTTGTGAACTTCTTGGCCATCTGAAAGAAAACACCAAACAGTTAGCACGAAACAGTAAATTTTTCGAAGAAAACTGAAAACAGCAAGCTGAACATGGCCCCGTGTCCACTGGACACACCCCATGTTTTCCGAAAAACTGTTGAACACGCCCCCGTGCCGGCTGAGCACGACCCCGTGCTCAGGTGTCTATTTCCCTAAAACCCAATTTTTCGTTCTGGTTTCGAAAACTTGCAAATTTTGGTCTAGTAGGGGCGGTTTTCCCCCGAAAATGAAACCCCAACTGCCGTTTTTCCCAAAACAAACCGTTTACCCCTTCAATTTTATCTTTTCGGTTCAAAAACAAGGGTTTGAGGTTTTTGTGAGAAATCAGGCAAATCTTCAAACAATTCAAGTTGATTTACTTCCTATAACATGCAACCATACTACTACTAACAGATCTAAGCAAAAATTTGGGGTTTGATTCGGTTCAAGTTGAAGAACCCTAGATTTTCCCCAAAATTTTGATGTTAAACTACATGCAAGTGCTTAATCTAACTAATTATAATGATAGAATCATACCTTGACGTTGTTGGAAGTCGGAAAAATGTGGAAATCTGCATAAATTTCCGGTGGAACCAGAGAGTTATTGGGGAAACGGGGCGTGTTGAAATGAAGAAATGAAGGAAAAAGGGGTTTTATCCCCGATAGTTGCGCGAACACGGCCCCGTGTCCGCTGGACACGGACCCGTGGGCGGGCAAAATTATTATTATTATTATTATTGTTATTTTAAGTGCACGTGTGAGTGACCCGTTTCCCAAAACTTGGTTTTAGAAATCTTACCGATTAGAAGCCTTTCCGATGTTCGTAACTTACAAGATATGATGCTGATTTTCAAACCTTCGTTTATTCGTCGGCCGCTTGTAGCGAGATTTCCTCCCCTTCATCCTCAATAAATCCTTGATAAAGCTTTAGCCGTTGGCCATTGACTTTGAATGGAATTCCATTCCGAGATTTAATTTCAATTGCACCATGTGGAAAAATATGGGTGATAGAAAAAGGTCCCGTCCACCTAGACTTTAATTTAGCAGGAAATAATTGAAGTCGTGAATTAAACAATAGAACTTGATCTCCTACCCGAAATTCATTAGGTTTAATGTGTTTATCATGCAAAATTTTCATTCTTTCCTTATAAATTTCGGAGTTAGAGTATGTGAGATTTCTTAATTCGTCTAATTCATTTAATTGACAAAATTGATTTCTACCGGCAATTTCTATATCTATGTTTACGTTTTTCATTGCCCAGTAGGCTTTGTGTGCTATCTCTACCGGCAAATGACAATTTTTTCCATAGACAAGCTTATATGGGGTGGTACCTATTGTTGTTTAATAAGTAGTTCAAAAAGCCCATAAAGCATCGTCTAATTTATCAGCCCATTCCTTTTTATTTAACCCTACGGTTTTTTCAAGTATTCTTTTTAAACCTCTATTAGTCATTTCAGCTTGTCCGTTTGTTTGAGGGTGATATGTTGTTGAGACCCGATGATAGACCCCATACCTTGTTAAGATTTTTTCAAGTTGATGGTTACAAAAATGGGTACCTCTATCACTTATTAATGCTTTTGGAGTTCCAAAACGAGATAACAATCATTTCAGGAATCTTACCACAACTCTTCCATCATTTGTTGGAAGGGCTTCGGCCTCGGCCCATTTAGACAAGTAATCTACTGTCACAAGTATATATTTGTTTCCTTTTGACGGTGGGAAAGGTCCCATAAATTCGAGTCCCCACACATCAAGAATTTCACAAACAAGAATTTCAATTTGTGGCATTTCGTTTTTGGAAGAAATATTACCTGATCGTTGGCAAGCGTCACATGTCTTTATAAGACTTTGGGCGTCTTTGTAAATGGTTGGCCAATAAAATCCTGAATCAAATACCTTTCGTGCGGTACTATCGGCACCATGATGTCCTCCGTATGGACCTTCATGACAATGGCGGAGAATTCTTCTTGCTTGACTACCATATACGCATCGGCGGATGAGTTGGTCTGTAACGCCCTGTGTCTCTAAACTTTAGACTATTGGCAAGTTTAGTCCCTGGACCTTACCTGATTGTCAATTTAGTCCCTGAACTATGTAACCATTAATACTTTGGTACTTGGTGAATTCTATGTCATATACTATATACTTGGAATGCCTAATTCTATATACTTGGAATGTCTAAATACTTGAAATGCCTAATTCTATATACTTGGAATGCCTAATTCTATATACTTGGAATGTCTAAATCTATATACTTTGGTGCTTGACTCTTGAGGCTCGTGAAACTTGGTTGAACGAGGGACTGGAGTCTTGTCACTGGCGGAAACTATGAAACTTTGAAAACTTTTGTGCTATTATCTAGTTATACTATTTCCCAATAAATACACAACGCAACGCTTGATCTAACGCGCGAAAAGAATTAAAGACGGAAATGCGGAAAAGATGGATTGGCAGAGTGGCAATCCGATCGGATTACCATCCGATCGGATGACCATCCGATCAGATGACCACCATATCAGATGGCCACTCGATCAGACCACCATCCGATGCGTGCACACCGTCCCTCTTCTCCTCTCTGACACTATAAATAGGCCTGCCACATCACCATTTTCACTTATGTGATAGCCTCACTCGAACCAGACGCACGCACTCCTCTTTTCCTCCAATTCTTGACGATTTCGGTATGTTTTACACTAGATTCTTGTACATCTTTGATCTACACATTATCCTCTACGAGATTCTCCTTTGAAATCTCACTTTTCACCGTGAAATCTCTTAGATCTGAGTTCTTAAGAATGATGTCATCATGGTGGTTTGTACAAACTACTATATGATGTCATTCTTGATAGAAACTAGCTTAGATATAAGGAATTTCATGCGTTTTACACTAAATCTATACTAGATCTAAACTTTTCAAGCTAAAAACTTATGTTTATCTTCATCTTTCTTGAACTTTTACATAAAACGGTAAGATCCGGGCCTAAACGGACTGTAGACTTGATTATTAGTCTAGAGTCGGCTTGGAAAGGGATTGTTACCGGAGAAAATGACCGGAGTACGGATTCTGACTTAAATATCATCACGAACTGACAACTGAACGGAATGGGGTGATTCCCACCTGATCGGGTCGGATGGACACTAATGGTTTTACCGTTGTCTTAACACATACCACGTCATCATTGCTTGAATAGAAACTTAGAGTTTTACAAAATTCAGAACGGGACAAGGTGACCCGATTGAGTGGCAATCCGATCGGATAGCCATCCGATCCAACAGCCACCCGATCGAGTGACACTAGCCCTTAACCCTAGACATTCTTGAAACTTGAAGTCTTAATCGTCGAGTGGCAGCTCGATCTGTCACGGCCCTTGGCCCCGGTTTGACCCGGTCCAGAGTCGCGAGGCAGGAAATCCGATGGTATCTAATTTAGTGACAGCGGAAGTCTTTTTAAACAGGATCGATTAATAATAAAACTGCTCGTTTATATATAACATAGGGATAAATCCCATAATTTACAAATAAGTGATTTCACTGGGAAATCTTTTATTTCTTAAAACATGTTTCTTTATTTATTTACATTGAGCCACTTTCTAAGCTTGTAGTGCTCCAAGGCACTTTTCCTGTGCTCACAACAGATCACCTGAAACATGTTTGAAAAAGGTTTTGTCAGCAGGGAAATACTGAGTGAATCATTCTTTTTAATAAAACGACACATTTGTTATAATTTACAGTATTAAGAGAGATTACAATGTTTCAGATATCAAACCAACTACCCACAGTAATTGTCACTCGACCCATTGGCCCATTCGTCCAATGGTGTCTGTGACTATGGTCATATCACCCCTTGGCTAACTCGTTGTCCAATGGTGAAGATTATCAAGTAATGTATACAAAACCCCACATACCGGCTGTAACTTGGTGATTACATAAACTTAATCACTGTAATTTATAACCTTTGAAAATAAAAGTAATTTGATAAAAAGAGAATGACTCACATTGTAGATTTAACGAGCAGAATATAAGCCTACTGATTAGCCTTGATTAACCTAATTTAAATAACAATGCACACACAACAGGTTAGTAACTAATACAGCAGTTACGACAATTCACGAGATTAAACCCTCACAACGATTTATTAGTGCAATACTTAACAATTCAGCGGATTCACAACGAATGACAGAGTATAGTCCGAATTCGAGCAGTACTCAAACATTCAAGTCGAAATCACGATGAATTAACAAAGTATAATCTCAATTTGAGCGGCACTTAAACAATCGTTGGATAGTTAGAATCGATCGGACGTTGAATCGTAATAGCGATCGAGTTATTACCCTGATTGCGGCATCGATTAGTGCACTGTATGTGTTAATTGTATTATTCAGAACGTAACTCGCAGGGTATAAGGAATTTTTACGTCGTTTTAATTCCTGAATTCAAGTCCCAAGGCCCTCTATTTATAGGTGAATTTTGACCTTTACGCGGCCCGCGTAAGATCTAAGCTAACCTTACGCGGCCCGTGTAAGACCTATTTTTAGGCATAGGGTTGCCACGGTTGGGACTAGCCTTGCTGACTTGACAGTTTTCGTAAATTCAGTTTCTACAGCACACAATTTAGATAATCGTTACTAGGGTGTTACCCCCCCTTGAGTTTTAGGGGCCCTGATCCTGATTCTGATGATTCTGAAAATTTTAGGGTTTGTTCAGAATCACTTGGGTTTCTCAATTAGGGTTTCCTAATTGGATAATTAAAATAATAATTAGTACTTTTTGATGAGAGTTGTTACACGATCGGATAGCCATCTGATCGAACAGCCATCCGATTGAGGAAACCTTGAATATTGAACTTGGATCGAGTAGCGACCCGATCAGACAGCCATATGATCGGACAGCCATCCGATCCCTTCTCAATTTGTGTCAAGTGGCAACCCGATCGGATAGCCATCTGATCGGACCGCCATCCGTTCCCTCACACACTTGTCACTCAATCGACTGGCAATCCGATCGGATGGCCATCCGATCGGACAACCATCCGATCCAGTGACTAATCCGACACTTGTGCAATCTCGTTGTTTTGTCCGGAACTTATCTGTTGTAATCTAATCAGGCTAAACCTAAAGAGCTCCCTTTGATCCAATAACAGTTGATCTGTTAAGCAATCACTGGGAGTATACTCGATCCCTTTTTGCTTTAAACTTTGGGATGTAACATGTATTCTACTAAACTACGATACTTGAGACTTTGCAAACTAAACTCTATCCTACGTGTATGTGAAACTTGTGATTCTTGTATTCTATTTGCGCTATGTGAACGTTTAATCCAGGGTGTGTAGTTCCGCCTTAACAATAGTAGCGCTATAGGAGATGCACCTCCCCATTATTCTCGGGGGTATTGTTAGGAGGATTCTAGTTTTCCTTGAGACTTGGGAAAACAACAAAGCATCGGGATACTTGGGCTATCACTTGTTGGACTGCGAACACTAGCATGGCTGAAATTATTTTTGTTACACTACATATGGATATAAGTTGTTTTATACTATTATGCTATTATTCAAACTTGTATACTCGCCGGTACATTTTTGTACTGACTCTATTTTAATACATGTTGCAGGCTGATAGATGCTGGAACTATGGAAATCAAGCTAGGATTGATGCTTAGAAACCCGCCTAGTTTAATCCTAGAAACTTTTGAAAACAATAGTTATGTTGGTTGATACTATGTTTTTGGTGAATGATGTTTGTTTTTAGACAATTGCATGGAAAGAATCTAATTTATATTATATCTAGTGTTATGGATTCTCATGAGCAATCTGAACGCTTAGTGCTCGTACCCCGATGTTTCCGCCATCGGTTGGGGTGTGACAGATTGGTATCAGAGCCATAACTATAGGGAATTAGGATGAGTAGGAATACTTGCCCTAGTCTATATTTCTAGGAATCTTGACTCTTATTTGTTGCTTAAGACTCATGCATTCTACCGTACCTGCTTCCTAGTAGCCCTCTTCCTGCTAAACTTACATGCCTTTCCTAAGGCTAACACAATTGACACTTGATACTTGAAAACACTGTTAAACCAAGTGTTTGTATTTTGCACGAGATTTTCCCTCAAGACAAGAGTGACATCCGAACCTTGATGGAAAATCTTCATATTATTCTAGTAGGTCTTGTCTGCGGATAAGTACCGACGCTGTCAGGGTACGATGTTGTCATGTTAGAGGTGAAACTCAGACCTTGATAACTAGACCCACTCTTTGATGATTTTATGTCTCGCCAAAGTCTCAAAACTTCCATTCAATTGGGTACGTGAAATGACCAAAAGGACAAATATCGTAGGCCTAACATCGATGACATATTTGTCTAAGTAAGTCAAGACGCGTTGCCTCAATTCGAAAGGGGTTCGAATCACTTTGGTTAGTCATCGTTCCTCTACCCGGAACACTCTGTGTTTTATGAGCCTATCTTTTATCTTATCTCGATTTTTACATGTGGTTTTAGACTTAATACTTCGTTTAACCTGATTCTCGCTTATTTTGAGACTTTTACACGAATCGCACATACGTCCGCAATCTAAAACCTTAATTCTAATCTCAGAATCAAACTAAATTTATGAAGCTTTATCCTATCATGATAGCCTATGTGGGAATCTTGATCGACTATGATACTATGTGAATCTATCTGATGAATCTATGTATTGTTGTGGTTGTAAGACACTAAATGTAACATGGCATGGAAACACGAGGGAGAAGTGACGTGTCTGAAGCATGGTGGATACGCCGCTGGTACTTCCTATATATAAGTGTTTCAGACATGTTACCAACTTTTGTACTAAGTGCCATGCGAAACTTAGTGTTTTGCAGCCCGATGATGAGTTGTTGAAATCTAATCCACGGGAAGCTACTTGAGTAATCTATGAGTAATCTATGTGTAATCTATATGTACTCTAGCATAATCTACGCATAATCTAAGTATATGTTTTTTTGAGAAACAAAATGCGAAACGTAGCCTAGCACCGAAGACGAGTAGGACGTGGCATGTCCGAAGCATGGTGGATACGCTGCTGGTACTTCCTATATATAAGTGTTTCTGGCATGTTACCGAGTCTTTGTACCACGCGCTAAGTGAAGTTTCGTAGTTTTGTAGACTCGGGTTTAAGAAGTGGAATCTATTTGGTTAATCTATGTCGAATCTGTTTAATCTATGTTGAATCTATTTGGGATAGTCTACGTTGTGGAAAAAGTGGTGGAACCTAATGTTGTGGTTAACGAAGCGTGACAACGATAACGAGGGGGACGTGGTATGATTGAAGCATGGTGGATACGCCGCTGGTACTTCCTATATATAAGTGCTTTCGTCATGCTACCGAACTTTCGTAGCACGTTCCATGCGGGATTTCGTTGTTTGTGGGTTGTTAACATGAATCTATGAGGATCTATTGAATCTATTGGAAACTATTGAATCCATTGGAATCTATGAATCTACTGAATCTACTGGAAGCTATTGAGTCTATTGGAGTCTATGAATCTATTGAATCTATTGAAACCTGTGGAATCTATTGGAATCTATGTGAAACTATTGGAATCTATGTGGAATCTATTGGAATCTATGTGAAACTATTGGAATCTATGTGAAACTATTTTAGTAGTCTATGTGAAACTATTTGACCTTTACGCGGCCCGCGTAAGATCTAAGCTAACCTTACGCGACCCGCGTAAGACCTATTTTTAGGCATAGGGTTGCCACGGTTGGGACTAGCCTTGCTGACTTGACAGTTTTCGTAAATTCAGTTTCTACAGCACACAATTTAGATAATCGTTACTAGGGTGTTACCCCCCCTTGAGTTTTAGGGGCCCTGATCCTGATTCTGATGATTCTGAAAATTTTAGGGTTTGTTTAGAATCACTTGGGTTTCTCAATTAGGGTTTCCTAATTGGATAATTAAAATAATAATTAGTACTTTTTGATGAGAGTTGTTACATTTTCCCTACCTTAATAAAAATCTCGTCCTCGAGATTTACTGGAATAAGTAAGGATACTTTCTCTTCATTTCCGATTCCAGCTCCCAAGTATATTCAGCTCCTCTCTTTGAATCCCATCTAACTTTGACTAAAACTAGTCGTTTATGTTTGAGAAACTTAATCTTTCGATCCTCAATTTGAAGAGGTTTCTCAACAAAATTCAACTTTTTGTTTACCTCTATATCTTGAAGAGGTACTACCAGTGATTCATCTGATAAGCATTTCTTGAGATTGGATACATGAAATACATCATGTACTCCAGCTAATTCTTCTGGTAGTTGTAACCGATAAGCAACTGATCCTATACGTTGGATCACTGAAAATGGTCCTAAGTACCTTGGACTTAGCTTTCCTTTCTTTCCGAATCTAACTACTCCTTTCCAAGGAGAAACTTTTAACAATACTTTGTCTCCAACTTGGAATTCTAACGGCCTGCATCTATTGTCTGCATAACTCTTCTGGCGATCTCGAGCCGTCTTCAATCTTTCCTTGATTTGAGTAATCTTGTCGGTCGTTTCTTGTACTATCTCCAGACCTGATAATTGATTTTCTCCTATTTCTGCCCAACATACTGGAGTTCTGCACTTTCTTCCATACAGTGCTTCAAATGGGGCAGCTTCAATACTTGAATGATAACTGTTATTGTAGGAGAATTCAATCAGAGGTAAGTGATCATCCCAACTTCCACCAAAATCTATTACACATGCTCGGAGCATGTCTTCCAGAGTTTGGATTGTCCTTTCACTTTGTCCGTCTGTTTGGGGATGATATGTAGTGCTCAGATTTAATCGAGTTCCCATAGCTTGCTAGAAACTTTTCCAGAAGTGAGAAGTAAAACGACTATCTCTATCGGATACAATGGAGAGTGGAACTCCATGTAGAGATACAACTTCATCTACATACAATTTGGCCAATCTTTCCATACTAAAGGTTTCTTTCATTGGTAGAAAGTGAGCTGATTTGGTTAATCGATCCACAATTACCCAAATCGCATCATTACCCTTTCTGGTTTTGGGTAACTTAGTAACAAAATCCATTGTTATAAGTTCCCATTTCCATACAGGCATTTCTAATTGTTGTAGTAGACCTGAGGGTTTCTGATGTTCTGCCTTAACTTGTGAACAAGTAAGACATTTAGAAACATACTGTGCTATATCCTTTTTCATGCCTATCCACCAGAAATTCTTTCTTAAATCTTGGTACATCTTATTGTTTCCTGGGTGCATAGTATATCTAGATTTATGAGCTTCTTCTAAAATCTTAGGTCTTAAATCTCCCTGCTTAGGTACCCAAATTCTACTTTTGTGGAATCTCCAAATTCCATCTGCTCCTTGTTCTAATTCCTTTATTCGTCCTTTCATTCCTTCAGCATCATCCTTGATTGCTGTAACTTGAACATTCTTCAATTGTTCCATTAAATCTATTTGTAGATTTAATCTGAGAGCACGAACTCGTCGTTGTTTCTCATAATACTTACGACTTAAAGCATCTGCAACTACATTTGCCTTTCCTTCGTGATACTGAATATCACAGTCGTAATCACTTAGGATTTCCATCCATCTCCTTTGTCTCATGTTTAATTCTTTTTGCCCAAATATATACCTTAAACTTTTATGATCTGTATAAATAGTAAATTTACTTCCATACAGATAATGTCTCCAAATCTTAAGGGCAAAAATTACGGCTCCTAATTCTAAATCATGAGTTGTATAATTTTCTTCGTGCTTTTTCAATTGCCTTGAAGCATATGCAATCACCTTTTTGCGTTGCATAAGCACACATCCATATCCTAGTTTTGAAGCATCACAATATACCTCAAAATCTTCAGTTCCTTCTGGTAAGGCTAAGATTGGTGCATTTGTTAATTTCTGCTTTAATATTCTAAAGGCTTCTTCTTGCTTTGGTCCCCATTCAAACTTAACGGCTTTACAGGTTAACTTAGTTAATGGTACGGCTATCTTGGAAAAATCTTTAATAAACCGTCTATAGTACCCAGCTAAACCTATAAAACTTCTTATTTCCATTGCTGTTTGTGGAACCTTCCATTTGGTAATTGCCTCTATCTTAGCAGGATCTACGTGAATACCTTCGTGATTCACCATATGTCCTAAGAATTGCACTTCCTTTAACCAAAATTCACACTTTGAGAATTTGGCATAATGCTTTTCTTTTCTTAACAAAGTTAAGAGTGCATGAAGGTGTTCACAATGCTCTGTCTAACTTTTGGAATAAATAAGTATATCGTCTATGAAAACAATTACAAATTTATCCAAATATGGTTTACAGATCCTATTCATCATGTCCATGAATGCAGCAGGTGCATTCGTTAACTCAAAAGGCATGACTGTAAACTCATAATGACCATACCTAGTTCTGAAAGCAGTTTTAGGTATGTCTTCTTCTTGTACCTTCAATTGATGATATCCGGAGCGTAAATCTATCTTAGAAAAATATCTAGCCCCTTGAAGTTGATCAAACAGATCATCAATCCTAGGTAATGGGTATCGATTCTTAATTGTAACCTTATTCAGTTCTCTATAATAGATACACATTCTCATTGAACCATCCTTTTTCTTAACAAATAGTACTGGTGCTCCCCAAGGAGATGAACCAGGTTGTATGAATCCTTTACTTAGTAATTCATCTAATTGCTTTTTCAGTTCTAACATTTCTGTGGGAGCTAACCGATAAGGTGCCTTGGCTATCGGTGTAGTTCCGGGAATTAGATGAATCATAAATTCTACTTCCCTATCTGGAGGTAATCCCGGTAAATCTTCTGGGAATACATCCGGATATTCTGAGACTACAGGAATTTCCTTAATTTCTTTTCCCTTAGTACTAATGATTACCGAAATCATATACACTATTCCTTGTTTTCGTTCATAATTAGCAACTTTCATTACTGATATGAACTTCATGGGTTTACGTGGTTTATCTCCTGTAATCCTAATCACTTCTCCAGTAGATGATTGAACTTCTATGGAATTCTGATCACAAAGGATCTTAGCATGGTTGGCTACCAACCAATCCATTCCTAATACAACATCAAATTCAGCTAAATTCATTGGCAATAGTTTTGCAGAAAATTTATGTCCTAAAAGTTCTATGTTTTCTTCTTGCAAAACTTTATCTATTTTAACTGAATTTCCTTCTGCCGTTTCGACTGTAAAAATTTTCCTAATATCGGTTAAAGGTAACTTAAGAGCTTGACAAAATGAAGTATTTATAAAACTTTGGTTTGCACCAGAGTCAAATAATACTTTTGCGTATACGTTGTGAACTAAGAACGTACCCGCTATCACATCTGGGATGAGTTCTGCCTCCTGAGTAGTTAGCTGGAATGCTCTGACATTCTTCTTTGTAGCTCCATCTGCTGGTTTAGTTTTGTTATCTGCTGGTTTGACCAATTTCGGGCAATTTGGCCTGAAATGTCCAGTTTCTCCACAATTGTAACAAATTATGGATTTCTTCCTACAGTTTTCTTCACGATGTCCCGTCATTTTGCAAAAGTTGCAAATTATATTACATCTTCCAAAATGTTTCCTTTTGCAATTTCTGCAGAATGGCGGATTTGAGGGTTGCCCTGTTCCTCTTCTTTTGAAGTTGCTATTATTACCCGTACGAAATCCTTGGGTAATTTTCTGAGCTAAGTCCTTCTTTCTGTTTTCATCTTGGGTGCGTACCAGTTCATCGGTTAGGGTATTAGCTAATTCTACAGCATCGTCAATAGTGCGAGGTCTCACAGCTTTAACAATGTTACGGATTTCGCTAATTAATCCCCAAATATAGCGAGAAATGAGTACCGGTTCTGGCGAAGCCAGTGTTGGTACCACTCTAGCATATTCAAAGAATGTCGAAGTATAACCGCGACACTCTACGCCTACCATACGATGATTTAGGAACTTATTTGCCATTTGTTCCTTTTCATATTCAGGACAGAATTTTCTTTCTACAAGACTTTTAAATTCTTCCCAGTTCATGGCATAAGCCATCCTTCTTCCTTTTGCTTGTAGCACCGTGTTCCACCATTCTAGTGCCCCGTCTTTGAAAAGATTTGACGCATACATGACCTGATCTTCTTCATAACACTTACTTATTGCAATTACTGCTTCGGTTTTCTCTAACCAACGCAGTACTGCAGTTGCTCCTTCATTGCCTGCAAATTCAGCAGGTTTGCAAGCAAGAAATTCTTTGAAAGTGCAACCAGGTGTTGCGGCTTTCATTTTCTTAGGAGGTGGAGCCTGTCGTGGATTATTATCATCATGATTGCCGCCTCCATTTATACTATGACTAAAATTATCTTCCTGAGTACGTTTACTAGGAACGATTTGTTGCGGTTCAACAGGTTTCTTTATAGCAGCAACGAATACTGGAATAGCATTAGCTATCCCTTGAGCAACAATATTTTCAATATCTTGTCTAGTCATATACTGGTTTTCCTGATTTTGTTCAGATTGATTCCCTTCATTAACTGGTTCATTACTAGCGTTTTCCATCTGATAATTATTATAAATATAACTATTAGTATCAAATGATTATAAATAAAATAATTACACAGAAGCACATAAAATCTTACAACACAGATATATATCCAAAATTGCCGATGTTTCAACTTCTATTTTGCTTTATATATTATATAGGCATCCATACACACCGTTTATCTTACAATGTTTTATTTCCCATTTTACAGAGTTATATTTAGCTATTATTATTATACTGACATTCTTCCCAACCCCACTATTCTTTGGTCAACTGGTAGTTTAGTAGCGACGCTCCCTTTCGTCGTATTTCCAGGAAATTTGTTCCCCCATTTCCCGGATTCTATTCCCTGTACCTATCAGCTCTTCACCGAAAAGACGGAGTTCGGCTAGGTTTTTGTTGCTCATTGGAGGATTGGGGATAGGTTCTGGATCAAACTGTGGAAGAAAAGAATAAGGACTATTGATGATATTTTCGAATTGCCAGTCATTTGTCCACCATTCTTCCATTTGGCCTAAAGGTCGAGTGTGGATTAGTGGGTCTGGAATAGCGGGTTCCAGATTCACAGGAAGTTGGGTTTCTAAATAAGGATATAGATTATTATGGATAGGGCTAATGACATCACAATTTGCCAGTAGACGGTCTATTTCTTCTTGAAATGTGATTTCTTCCGTTTGTCTAGAGCTTTCTCCAATTTCTATTCCTTTTTGTTTAGAATCTTTCCTGATTTCTATCTCTGCTGGATTAGAACTCTCTCCGATTTCTATTCCTTTTCCTTTGTCTATAGGGTTTTCTATTTTAGGGAGTTTCCTAGTAACTGGCTTTCTCCTGCGCACTTTCCTCCATCCTACATATCTTCTTTTCTTTTTACGTTTTGCTTTTTCCAGTGGTGGAGCTTGGAATTCCAGGGGTTCCTCTATATCAGCAATATAACCAGTAAAGTCGTGGGAGACTTCAATTGGTACTGGGTAGAGGTTGAGATTCTGAAATGCTTCCGATATCCCACTCATGCTAGATAGCATATATGCAAAATGCACAAAAATGCTAAGTTAAAACTTTGGAACAAAGTTTTACAATAAACATTAAAGTTTTATTGCATACGGATTTGTACAAAAAGACTACAGGAAAGAGAACACACTATACTTTATTTATTTACTGGAGATTAATTTTCTACTAAACCAGACTTATTGATAGTTTAGAGGTTTGCATTTTCTGCTACGGTAGCTAGCATATAAAGGTTTGCCCATTTTTCATCTAATGTATCTTCCCAAGGTGATCTATTTCCTAATTCCTGGATTTCTGAATTAAACCTCACTTTCTTGACTTGGGGTTTCTTGGTTTTCTCCTTTCCCTTTCTAAGAATCAAATTTCTTTTATCTTGGGTAAGAGGATTTTCATAATTTGCTTTACGGACAAAAATCCCTTCTTCCAGATCTGTTGGGAGTTTGGAGGAAGAGGTTCCTTTTTCTGTGGGTGCAGTATCTAATTTGTGGTAGATAGCAGAAATCTTTTGTTTACCCATACTGTAACTCAACAATTAATCAGTTAATAAAGCATATTAGAATAGCAATTAAATTTCTTAATTATTTTAATAGTCTAAAATCAATAGTAAGCTTAAATTAGTGGCTCTGATACCACCTTTTCCTGTCACGGCCCTTGGCCCCGGTTTGACCCGGTCCAGAGTCGCGAGGCAGGAAATCCGATGGTATCTAATTTAGTGACAGCGGAAGTCTTTTTAAACAGGATCGATTAATAATAAAACTGCTCGTTTATATATAACATAGGGATAAATCCCATAATTTACAAATAAGTGATTTCACTGGGAAATCTTTTATTTCTTAAAACATGTTTCTTTATTTATTTACATTGAGCCACTTTCTAAGCTTGTAGTGCTCCAAGGCACTTTTCCTGTGCTCACAACAGATCACCTGAAACATGTTTGAAAAAGGTTTTGTCAGCAGGGAAATACTGAGTGAATCATTCTTTTTAATAAAACGACACATTTGTTATAATTTACAGTATTAAGAGAGATTACAATGTTTCAGATATCAAACCAACTACCCACAGTAATTGTCACTCGACCCATTGGCCCATTCGTCCAATGGTGTCTGTGACTATGGTCATATCACCCCTTGGCTAACTCGTTGTCCAATGGTGAAGATTATCAAGTAATGTATACAAAACCCCACATACCGGCTGTAACTTGGTGATTACATAAACTTAATCACTGTAATTTATAACCTTTGAAAATAAAAGTAATTTGATAAAAAGAGAATGACTCACATTGTAGATTTAACGAGCAGAATATAAGCCTACTGATTAGCCTTGGTTAACCTAATTTAAATAACAATGCACACACAACAGGTTAGTAACTAATACAGCAGTTACGACAATTCACGAGATTAAACCCTCACAACGATTTATTAGTGCAATACTTAACAATTCAGCGGATTCACAACGAATGACAGAGTATAGTCCGAATTCGAGCAGTACTCAAACATTCAAGTCGAAATCACGATGAATTAACAAAGTATAATCTCAATTTGAGCGGCACTTAAACAATCGTTGGATAGTTAGAATCGATCGGACGTTGAATCGTAATAGCGATCGAGTTATTACCCTGATTGCGGCGTCGATTAGTGCACTGTATGTGTTAATTGTAGTATTCAGAACGTAACTCGCAGGGTATAAGGAATTTTTACGTCGTTTTAATTCCTGAATTCAAGTCCCAAGGCCCTCTATTTATAGGTGAATTTTGACCTTTACGCGGCCCGCGTAAGATCTAAGCTAACCTTACGCGGCCCGCGTAAGACCTATTTTTAGGCATAGGGTTGCCACGGTTGGGACTAGCCTTGCTGACTTGACAGTTTTCGTAAATTCAGTTTCTACAGCACACAATTTAGATAATCGTTACTAGGGTGTTACCCCCCCTTGAGTTTTAGGGGCCCTGATCCTGATTCTGATGATTCTGAAAATTTTAGGGTTTGTTCAGAATCACTTGGGTTTCTCAATTAGGGTTTCCTAATTGGATAATTAAAATAATAATTAGTACTTTTTGATGAGAGTTGTTACACGATCGGATAGCCATCTGATCGAACAGCCATCCGATTGAGGAAACCTTGAATATTGAACTTGGATCGAGTAGCGACCCGATCAGACAGCCATCCGATCCCTTCTCAATTTGTGTCAAGTGGCAACCCGATCGGATAGCCATCTGATCGGACCGCCATCCGTTCCCTCACACACTTGTCACTCAATCGACTGGCAATCCGATCGGATGGCCATCCGATCCAGTGACTAATCCGACACTTGTGCAATCTCGTTGTTTTGTCCGACACTTATCTGTTGTAATCTAATCAGGCTAAACCTAAAGAGCTCCCTTTGATCCAATAACAGTTGATCTGTTAAGCAATCACTGGGGGTATACTCGATCCCTTTTTGCTTTAAACTTTGGGATGTAACATGTATTCTACTAAACTACGATACTTAAGACTTTGCAAACTAAACTCTATCCTACGTGTATGTGAAACTTGTGATTCTTGTATTCTATTTGCGCTATGTGAACGTTTAATCCAGGGTGTGTAGTTCCGCCTTAACAATAGTAGCGCTATAGGAGATGCACCTCCCCATTATTCTCGGGGGTATTGTTAGGAGGATTCTAGTTTTCCTTGAGACTTGGGAAAACAACAAAGCATCGGGATACTTGGGCTATCACTTGTTGGACTGCGAACACTAGCATGGCTGAAATTATTTTTGTTACACTACATATGGATATAAGTTGTTTTATACTATTATGCTATTATTCAAACTTGTATACTCGCCGGTACATTTTTGTACTGACTCTATTTTAATACATGTTGCAGGCTGATAGATGCTGGAACTATGGAAATCAAGCTAGGATTGATGCTTAGAAACCCGCCTAGTTTAATCCTAGAAACTTTTGAAAACAATAGTTATGTTGGTTGATACTATGTTTTTGGTGAATGATGTTTGTTTTTAGACAATTGCATGGAAAGAATCTAATTTATATTATATCTAGTGTTATGGATTCTCATGAGCAATCTGAACGCTTAGTGCTCGCACCCCAATGTTTCCGCCATCGGTTGGGGTGTGACAGATTGGTATCAGAGCCATAACTATAGGGAATTAGGATGAGTAGGAATACTTGCCCTAGTCTATATTTCTAGGAATCTTGACTCTTATTTGTTGCTTAAGACTCATGCATTCTACCGTACCTGCTTCCTAGTAGCCCTCTTCCTGCTAAACTTACATGCCTTTCCTAAGGCTAACACAATTGACACTTGATACTTGAAAACACTGTTAAACCAAGCGTTTGTATTTTGCACGAGATTTTCCCTCAAGACAAGAGTGACATCCGAACCTTGATGGAAAATCTTCATATTATTCTAGTAGGTCTTGTCTGCGGATAAGTACCGACGTTGTCAGGGTACGATGTTGTCATGTTAGAGGTGAAACTCAGACCTTGATAACTAGACCCACTCTTTGATGATTTTATGTCTCGCCAAAGTCTCAAAACTTCCATACAATTGGGTACGTGAAATGACCAAAAGGACAAATATCGTAGGCCTAACATCGATGACATATTTGTCTAAGTAAGTCAAGACGCGTTGCCTCAATTCGAAAGGGGTTCGAATCACTTTGGTTAGTCATCGTTCCTCTACCCGGAACACTCTGTGTTTTATGAGCCTATCTTTTATCTTATCTCGATTTTTACATGTGGTTTTAGACTTAATACTTCGTTTAACCTGATTCTCGCTTATTTTGAGACTTTTACACGAATCACACGTACGTCCGCAATCTAAAACCTTAATTCTAATCTCAGAATCAAACTAAATTTATGAAGCTTTATCCTATCATGATAGCCTATGTGGGAATCTTGATCGACTATGATACTATGTGAATCTATCTGATGAATCTATGTATTGTTGTGGTTGTAAGACACTAAATGTAACATGGCATGGAAACACGAGGGAGAAGTGACGTGTCTGAAGCATGGTGGATACGCCGCTGGTACTTCCTATATATAAGTGTTTCAGACATGTTACCAACTTTTGTACTAAGTGCCATGCGAAACTTAGTGTTTTGCAGGCCGATGATGAGTTGTTGAAATCTAATCCACGGGAAGCTACTTGAGTAATCTATGAGTAATCTATGTGTAATCTATATGTACTCTAGCATAATCTACGCATAATCTAAGTATATGTTTTTTTTAGAAACAAAATGCGAAACGTAGCCTAGCACCGAAGACGAGGAGGACGTGGCATGTCCGAAGCATGGTGGATACGCCGCTGGTACTTCCTATATATAAGTGTTTCTGGCATGTTACCGAGTCTTTGTACCACGCGTTAAGTGAAGTTCGTAGTTTTGTAGACTCGGGTTTAAGAAGTGGAATCTATTTGGTTAATCTATGTCGAATCTGTTTAATCTATGTTGAATCTATTTGGGATAGTCTACGTTGTGGAAAAAGTGGTGGAACCTAATGTTGTGGTTAACGAAGCGTGACACCGATGACGAGGGGGACGTGGTATGATTGAAGCATGGTGGATACGCCGCTGGTACTTCCTATATATAAGTGCTTTCGTCATGCTACCGAACTTTCGTAGCACGTTCCATGCGGGATTTCGTTGTTTGTGGGTTGTTAACCTGAATCTATGAGGATCTATTGAATCTATTGGAAACTATTGAATCCATTGGAATCTATGAATCTACTGAATCTACTGGAAGCTATTGAGTCTATTGGAGTCTATGAATCTATTAAATCTATTGAAACATGTGGAATCTATTGGAATCTATGTGAAACTATTGGAGTAGTCTATGTGAATCAATGATAATAAGTGTGTTTCACAACACGTAACATGACACCGAGTACGAGGAGGAAGCGATATGCCCAAAGCGTGGTGGATACGCCGCTGGTACTTCCTATGTATAAGCGTTTTTGACATGTTGCCAAACTTCGTACAACATGCCATGCGAAGGTCGTGGGTTGTGGTGATAAAACTAATGTGAATTACATGAATCTTGTTGAATCTCGAGCCTTTAATCTATCATGTGTGAATCTATATTGTGAGACTATGTGAACCGAGACTTACACGATCCTCTTGTTGGATCATTAGGATGTCTGCTTGAAGGCACTCCGACACCCTCAAGAGATCCAGGGAAAAGTCTCAGAAAAAGATGATGTCCTTCATGGCCGACCAGATCGCTCGAGTCGTGCCAAAGATCGTCTCTGAGATCCAAGGATCGAACACTCTGCCCTCTTCTGTTGACTCTAAGACGGAGAAAGAAAAGTCTACCAAATTCAGCTATAAACATTTTGTCTCTTGCAACCCTAAGTCTTTCACAGGCAGTGATGGGGTGACTGCTATGCTCGAGTGGTTTGACAACATCGAGGTTACCTTCATCAACAGTGAATGCCCAGATCATCTAAAGACTAGGAGTGCGACCAGAATGTTCCAAGGCAGAGCGTTTGAGTGGTGGACAAATGAGAGAAACATCCGTTCAAATGAAGAAGCCTATGCTCTTCCATGGGCTGAGGTGCGAGAATTAATGATGCTTGAATTATGCCCTCCTCATGAACAATTGAAGCTTGAAGAAGAGTTCTGGCACTTAAAGCAGATTGGTGATGTAATCTGGCATATACTACCTGTTTCAAGCAGCTCAGCTTGATTGTTCCTCACTTGGTCTCTACTCCCAAGTGAATGATAACCAAGTACCTCAATGGTCTACCTCCTGCTATGCGTGATTCTATTGAAGCAGCTCAACTCGGGAATATTGAGGAAGTCTACTGTCTTGAAGCTAGTCTCAACAACAATCGTGTTCGTGATAAGCAGTTTGCTAATCCTGCTCCCTCCAAGTCTGCGTATCACGTTACCCAGCAGCCAAGTAGCAGCAAGAACAAGAGACGAAAGTCTCAGGGTTCAGGATGCGATGCTATTGTTCCTACTGCGAATCCTGCTGCTAAGCCTGCTCCTGCTGCTACCGTTCAGAACACTGCTGCCCCTGAAGTTAAGAAGCAGTACACTGGGTCTTACCCCATGTGTACCACTAGTAATTTTCATCATCCTGTTGCTTCAGCATGTCGTTTGTGCACCAACTGCAATCGCTATAGTCACACGACTCCCTATTGTCGTCAAGCTAACCCAACTCTACAATCTCAGCAAGCCCCAGCTCAGGCAACCCTACTAGCTATCCCAGCTCCTCCACAGAATCCAAAGCCAGTCAACGCTGTTCGTGCATGCTACAAGTGTGGAGATACTACTCATCTTCGTAACCAGTGTCCTCAGCTGAACCAGGAACAGCAGCCAGCCGCTCGTGGACGAGCGTTCAATCTCAATGCTAGCCAGGCTCGTAATAACAATGACGTCGTTAGTGGTACGTTTCTCGTGAATAACCTTTATGCTTCGATCCTATTTGATACTGGTGCCGATACAAGTTTTGTGTCCGTGGAATTTGAATCTTTGCTAAACTGTGCACGCTCTATGTTACCTAAGTCGTTTTCGGTGTAGATTGCCAATGGGAAGTCTATTCTAGTTGATTCTATTCTTCGTGGTTGTTCCTTGATTCTTAACGACCACGTGTTTACTATTGATCTATAACCCATGCAATTGGGTAGTTTTGATGTCATTACCGGTATGGATTGGTTGCGTAAGAACCATGCCGGGATTACTTGTCACGAGAAGTTTGTTCGTTTACCTCTACAGTCTGGTGATATCTTGCATGTCTATGGAGACCGACCTTCGAAAGGACTGAGGCTGATGTCATGCACACAAGCAAGCAGATGCTTACGTAAGCAGAACTTTGCTTTCTTGGCCCACGTGGTGGAACAAAAGAGCAAGGGGAAGAACATAAGCGACGTTCCAGTGGTGTGTGATTTCCCCGATGTCTTTCCTGAGGATCTACCTGGTCTTCCACCTCCTAGAACCGTCGATTTTCATATTGATCTTATACCTGGTGCGACTCTTGTCGCCAAGGCCCCGTATCGTCTTGCACCTTCTGAGATGCAAGAGTTATCTAGTCAGCTTCAAGAACTACTCGACAAGGGATTCATTCGCCCAAGTACCTCTCCGTGGGGTGCTCCTGTGCTATTCGTCAAGAAGAAGGATGGTTCGTTCCGTATGTGTATCGACTACCATGAACTTAATAAGCTTACCATTAAGAACCGTTATCCCCTTCCCCGTATCGATGATTTATTTGACCAACTACAAGGCGCGTCCTGTTCTCGAAAATCGATCTTCGTTCTGGTTATCATCAGCTTCGTGTACTCGAAGATGATGTACCCAAAACCAAATTTCGTACTCGTTATGGACACTACGAGTTCGTGGTCATGCCTTTTGGATTAACCAACGCACCCGCTGTGTTCATGGATCTCATGAATCGTGTTTGCAAGCCCTATTTGGATCGTTTTGTGATAGTCTTTATTGATGATATTCTAATTTATTCTAAAACTAAAGCTGATCATGCTCGACATTTACGCTTGATGCTTGAACTCTTACGTTGTGAACGTTTGTATGCTAAATTTTCTAAATGTGAGTTTTGGATTAATGAAGTGCAATTTCTTGGTCACATCGTTAGTAAGCAAGGTATTCATGTTGACCCATCTAAAATCGAAGCTGTGAAGAATTGGAGTACGCCTAAATCTGCATCTGAGATTCGTTCCTTTCTAGGATTGGTGGGCTATTACCGCTGGTTCATCTCGGACTTCTCTAAGATCGTTGTCCCCCTCACTTCGTTGACTCAGAAAGAGAGACCTTTTGCTTGGGGTCCTGAGCAAGAGGAATATTTTCTGACTCTTAAGACTCTTTTGTGTAATGCCCCTGTTCTGACTCTTCCCGATGGGAATGATGATTTCGTGGTATATTGCGATGCCTCAAACCGTGGTTTGGGCTGTGTGCTCATGCAGCGAGATAAGGTTATTGCTTATGCCTCCCGCCAACTCAAGGTGCATGAGAAAAATTATACTACTCACAATCTGGAGCTTGGTGCAGTTGTGTTTGCGTTAAAGATATGGCGACACTACCTGTATGGTACTAAGTGTGTGGTTTTCACTAACCATAGGAGCCTTCAACATATCTTTGACCAAAAAGAACTGAACATGCGACAGAGGAGATGGGTGGAATTGCTTAACGACTACGACTGCGAAATTCGCTATCATCCTGGCAAGGCGAATGTAGTGGTCGATGCTCTTAGTCGTAAAACTCATGTCAATTCTATCCGTATCTCTAATGATCTTCATGCGTGTATTCGTGACGCTCAGTATTCGTCAGCAAATGAAGGAAGTCTAGAAGTGGAAATCCAAGGCGCAAGGATTGAACAACTCGAAACTAAACCAAATGGACTCCAATACTACATCAATCACATCTGGGTTCCGGATCGCGATAATCTCCGTGAGCTCATTATGAATGAGGCTCACAAATCCCACGACTCTATTCATCCAGGCGCTGACAAGATGTACCATGATTTGTGTACAACTTATTGGTGGTCTGGCATGAAAATGGACATTGCTGTATATGTTTCTATATGCCTTACTTGTACGAAAGTTAAGGCTGAACATCAACGTCCCTCAGGACTCTTAGAACAACCCGAAATCCCAGTTTGGAAATGGGATAGCATCGCTATGGACTTTATTACCAAACTACCTCGAACACCTTTTGGTCACGATAATATCTGGGTAATAATTGATCTTTTAACCAAATCAGCCCACTTTCTTCCTATTCGTGAAGATTATAAAGTCGAGAAACTTGCTCGAATCTATACTGATGAGATTATATGCCGTCATGGCATACCTCTTGACATAATCTCGGACCGTGATGGTCGTTTTACTTCACGTCTTTGGCAAACCTTTCAATCCGCTATGGGTACTCATTTGAATCTTAGCACGGCCTTTCATCCTCAAACGGATGGGCAGACCGAGCATACTATTCAGACCCTAGAGGATATGCTTCGTTCTTGTGTCATCGACTTTGGTGGTAACTGGGATGTACATTTACCATTGATTGAGTTCTCGTACAACAACAGCTAGCATTCCAGTATTCAGATGGCTCCTTTCGAAGCTTTGTATGGCCGCAAGTGCCGATCTCCTCTCAGCTGGCATGAGATTGGTGACAAGCAGTTTATTGGCCCTGAAATAATTCAAGAGACAACGGATAAGATTCTTCAGATCCATGATAACTTGATCAAGGCTAGGAGCAGACAAAAGAGTTATGCTGATAATAGGCATAAGCCTCTGGAATTTGATGTTGGTGACCGAGTCCTTCTCAAGGTATCTCCGTGGAAGGGAGTAGTTCTTTTTTGTAAGAAGGGAAAGCTCGCTCCTCGCTATGTGGGTCCTTTCAAGATACTCGAAAGGATTGGCAATGTAGCATACAGACTTGACATGCCATAAGAACTAAACAACGTGCATCCAGTGTTCCACGTATCCAATCTACGTAAATGCCTAGCTGACGAGGAACTGCAGGTTCCCCTCGAAGACTTGCAAATAAACGAAGTTGTACACTTTGTGGAGAAACCGGTCGAAATCATGGATCAAAGAGTCAAGTGATTGAGGCGCAACAAAATTCCCATTGTCAAGGTTCGATGGGAAGGAAAGCGTGGCGCCGAATTCACTTGGGAATTGAAAAGTGAGATGAAGGCCAAGTATCCGCAACTCTTCGAGCAGTCTTCCTCTAAGATTTTGGGGACGAAATCTCCTAACGGAGGGGAGACTGTAACGCCCTGCATCCCTAAACTTTAGATTATTGGCAAGTTTAGTCCCTGGACCTTGCCTGATTGTCAATTTAGTCCCTGAACTATGTAACCATTAATACTTTGGTACTTGGTGAATTCTATGGCATATACTATATACTTGGAATGCCTAATTCTATATACTTGGAATGTCTAAATCTAAATACTTGAAATTCCTAATTCTATATACTTGGATTGTCTAAATCTATATAGTTTGGTGCTTGACTCTTGAGGCTCGTGAAACTTGAGACTTGGTTGAACGAGGGACTGGAGTCTTGTCACTGGCGGAAACCATGAAACTTTGAAAACTTTTGTGCTATTGTCTAGTTATACTATTTCCCAATAAATACGCAATGCAACGCTTGATTTAACGTGCGAAAAGAATCAAAGACGAAAACCCGGAAAGGATGGATTGGCCGGCAATCCGATCGGATGACCATCCGATCGGATGACCACCCGATCGGATGGCCATCCGATCGGATGACCACCCGATCGGATGGCCACTCGATCGGACCACCATCCGATCCATGCACATCGCCCCTCTTCTCCTCTATGACACTATAAATAGGCCTGTCACATCACCATTTTCACTGATGTGACAGCCTCACTCGAACCGGACACATGCACTCCTCTTTTCCTCCAATTCTTGACGATTTCGGTACGTTTTACACTAGATTCTTGTACATCTTTGATCTACACATCATCCTCTACGAGATTCTCCTTTGAAATCTCACTTTTCGCCATGAAATCTCTTAGATCTGAGTTCTTAAGAATGATGTCAACATGGTGGTTTGTACAAACTACTATATGATGTCATTCCTGATAGAAACTAGCTTAGATCTAAGGAATTTCATGCGTTCTATACTAAATCTATACTAGATCTAAACTTTTCAAGCTAAAAACTTATGTTTAACTTCATCTTTCTTGAACTTTTACATAAAACGGTAAGATCCGGGCCTAAACGGACTGTAGACTTGATTATTAGTCTAGAGTCGGCTTAGAAATGGATTGTTACCGGAGAAAATGACCGGAGTACGGATTCTGATATAAATATCATCACGAACTGACGACTGAACGTAATGGGGTGATTCCCACCCGATCGGGTCGGATGGACACTGATGGTTTTACCGTTGTCTTAACACGTACCACGTCATCATTGCTTGAACAGAAACTTAGAGTTTTACAAAATTCAGAACGGGACAAGGTGACCTGATCGAGTGGCAATCCGATCGGATAGCCATCCGATCGAACAGCCACCCGATCGAGTGACACTTGCCCTTAACCCTAGACATTCTTGAAACTTGAAGTCATAATCGTCGAGTGGCAGCTCGATCGGATAGCCATCCAATCGAACAGCCATCCGATCGAGGCAACCTTAAATCTTGAACTTGGATCGAGTGGCGACCCGATCGGATAGCCATCCGATCGGACCGCCATCCTTTCCCTCACGCACTTGTCACTCAATCGACTGGCAATCCGATCGGATGGCCATCCGATCGGACAGCCATCCGATCCAGTGACTAATCCGACACTTGTGCAATCTTGTTGTTTTGTCCGACACTTATCTGTTGTAATCTAATCAGGCTAAACCTAAAGAGCTCCCTTTGATCCAATAATAGTTGATCTGTTAACCAACCACTGTGAGTATACTCGATAATCTTTCTAACATTTGATCAATAAAAGGTAAAGGGAAATGATCTTTCCTTGTTGCCTCATTTAATCGACGATAATCTATACAAACTCTCCATCATGTGACGGTTCTTGTTGGTATTAATTCATTTTTCTCATTAGTGACCACCGTCATGCCTCCTTTCTTAGGAACTACTTGAATAGGACTTACCCAAGGACTATTGGAAATTGGGTAAATGAGTCTGGCGTCAAGTAATTTGATTACTTCATTTTTAACCACTTCTTGGTATAATAACCCTATAGAAAACTGACACCCTCATAAATTTTTCGACACCCTAAAATATATTAGAATATCCCTGTATGTCTTAAAATACACCCCGTATGTGAAAACCGAGCCCAAAATATAAAATATCATTAAAAACAATTAAAAAACAAGAAACTGGGTTTTCAGGCGGGCCGCGTAGCCCTTGGGCTAACCCTTACGCGAGCCGTGAGAAGGTAAAAGCTGGCTGAACCCTGGGCCGCCACGTGGCCCAACACATGTCGAACCTACTAGCTGACCCGGATCACCTACGTTGTTGACCATCTTTGACGCGGGCCGCGTAGGCCTTAGCCTACTTTTACGCGGGTCGCGAGAAACCAAAACTCAGCCCCTATAAAGGTGGAGCTTGGGCCTTCAGTTTACGTCGCTCAGATTTCTTTTCTTTCTCTCAATTCTGAAGTGTAGGTATTATACACGGGTATAATACCCCCATAAATAATGAAGTTCTGCTCCGTTGTAAGTATCATAACCCCTGGATACGTATTAGATACTCTGCCTGATTGATCTAGGGTTCCGTAACGGCTGTCGTGGTTCTGCCCGACTTAGTCGTTGGAATGCCGTCTCGGGGAGGGTATTACTAATGTTAAAATGGGTTATTATACTAACACGTGTGCATTTGTGTAAATTATAGATAATTCTCAGGAAACCCTAAAGGATAATCTAAGACAGCAATGTGAGTAATCTCCTTTTTGTTAACTGTTTTTACAAAACCTCATACAATTAATTATATATTAAACAGTTATTGAGTATTTGTAAGGATACAATTATCGTCGGTATGTTGGGGTTTTGTATACAAAATTTGTTACTGGAGGGGTAACATTTCCACAAGTCGGGTCTGACAGTACCGTGGGTGGTAATTGATATGACTTGGAAACAAATATAATTGCGAGATTGCCCTTAATACTGTACAATGGTTTTTATTTAAACTTGATTAAATTGGGATTCACTCACCAGTATTTCCAACTGACAAAATGTTTTCAAACGCGTTTCAGGTAACAAATTGTGAAAGCCCAATAGAAGCCAGCCGGACAGCACTGAAGGCTTGGAAAAGTGGCAATAAAGTTACCTAAAATAAAATAGATGTTTTATTAAATAAAATAGGATTTATTCCTATGAAAATGTGTGTACTGCAAACTTGGGTTTTATCCCATGTGTTTAATGTTATTAAAATGTGGTATTTTACTCTGATCAAATATTTCCTAACTACGGTCCTGATGAAAATTCCGCTGCCAAAATTAGACAATACCGGATACCACCAAACTGGCCGCGGCCGCCCGTTCCCATATCTTGAGTGTCGGGAATCCAAGATGTTATGCACAAATAAATAATTTTTCTTAACAAGTTGTTCTTAATAAATCTTGACGAATAGGATTGTAAATAAATAAAAACAAAACTAAATAAAGATCTTGGATTCCCGACACTCAAGATAAGCCATAAACTTCTTCTTTACCAATTCCATGTGGGTGTGTAAGCCACATTTAAAGAGTTTTGCTTGAGCACAAACAAAGATTCAAGTGTGTGGGTATTTGATGTGTACAAAATGCAACATATAAAGTACATCAACAGAGGCATAAAACCAACCCTTTTTTAGTACTAATGTTGGAAAAATCGCGTTTCTTTCTTCCTTTTGAATTTACAGGACCAAATGAGCTTAAAAGAACAAAAGGAACAAACAAGTAGCCAAAAAACCAACATGAATACAAGAAGAAGGAATAACGTGACATGCCCGATCCCTCGGCAGCATCTCCCAAGGCAAAAAAAAAACAGAAGCTGACCACGGGGCCATGCCCAGCCAGGCATGGGTTGTAGTCAGACCTCACACAAAAAGACAAAGACTGCAAAAGCTTCTACGCCCACCACGGGGCCGTGCCAAGCTCACCATGGGGCGTGGTCAACTCTTAGATTTGTAGAATCTTGATAGTACAACAAAGAGTTGACCACGGGGCTGTGTTCAGAGGCCACAGGGTCGTGTGGGGCCCTCTGCTGACAGATGCAATAAATGAAGGAAGAGAAGAAGCTGGCCACGGGCCGTGGCCGGAGCTCTGTTCTGATTATAAATAGGGGTACTTGGTTCACTTCAAAGGCATTCCTTGGCAAACCACTTCTCTCCCACTTTGCCACCACTCCACCACCACTACAACACCAACACCAACCACCATCATCCATCTTTCATTTTTAGAGTGTGTAGTAGTCTCGGGATCCAAGATTGATTGTGATAGTTCTTATCAATCAAAGGCCATGTTTGGTTAATCTCTTACATCACTTGGTGAAGACAAGTCTGTAATGTATTACTTTTGATTTTTAATCTTTCGGCACTTTTTAATTGGGTATGTATTAATGACTTTAATAACTAGTTTCTTATGTTGAAAGTGAATTTTCTTTACCATTTCTTCATGATGTCATTGATTTGCTCATTCGTGTCTTTACGGTCTATATAAAGCACGTTAACTACTTGGAAGGGGGTTAGAAGGGTGATTTGGTAAAGTTCTTCTCTCGTTCAGTGTATAGATCCTGCGAGGACTTGGTTCAAGCTTACTAGGACCTCCTTCAATGCCCCAAAGGTATTGGATGGCGGGGGTGCGAATAGCTTGAACCCCTCATATGTAAACTACTATTAAAACATTAAACCGGCTTCTTGGGATTGTATCCTTGCTTACTCAAACCACTTAGCCGATGATAACGTCACCTTCAAAAGAGGGGCCTACCATTTTTCACATTATTAACTTATTTAATTATTTTTCAATATTCCGACCCTTTGGGATTGTATCCCTGCTGACTCAAACCACTGGGTTGAGGGTAACGTCACATTCAAAAGAGGGGCCTATTACTATAACTAAGATAATCTCTTAAAAAGTCCGAAAGTGCAAAAATCATTAAAGGGTACATTAAAGATGAGTTGGATCCAAGTGATTCTATCTTGTCTATTTGTTTTTTATTTTATTTACCTTTCATGTTTTATATTTATTTTCATGTTTAAAAACTCTTTTCAAAATATAGATTTATTAGACGTTGACGATAAATCGGTCGAAGAGTAGACCTCGGTATCTTACAAACACTATACTACGCTCACGATGGGTGCACTTGCCCTAGTGTGTGTTTAGTGTTAGTACAATATCGCGTTTTATAAATTTAAAACTTGACTAATGCGTAAAACGAACTTAAAATATTAACAAAATCATATCACGCTTAACGCACACCAATGTGCTGTGTAAGTTGGTATATGTAATTCTTTTAACACCGAATAGTCAAGATTTGGAACTATTCGGCTATTATGTAATATAAAAACTTATGTTGATTGTGGAAAGATGTTTGATTTCACATGGGATGAAAATGAAATTACTTCTAAATGGTCACGATATCCTTAAGTGTTGTTTAGTGTCAGGATATTAAAAAACCTGTTTACTTCCTTTGTTAACACCAAGATGCTCTTTTTTTGTTTTTGTTGTTATGTTTCTAATTTCTGTTGAGTTTACCGTATTTTTAAACTTTTGTAACAAGCGAATAATGTTTATTAACCAATGTTCAGTTCTGGCCAGTAATCGGGTGGATAAACCACTGCCACGTGCCGCTGCAATTCCGTGTCATTCTCCAAATCACTTGATATAGTGGTTGATCCATTTGTTGAAAACCAATGTTGTTGATACATCTGTTGATACAGTGGTTGATGCATCTGTTGACTTTGGTCAACAAATGGATGAAAACAGATGTTTGAAACCACTGTTGGGTTAAAACACTGTTTTGTGGACAAAAAGTGGTTTTTTTTTTTTTTTTTTTTTTTTTTTTTGCAAACAGTGGTTTGACTTTGGTCAAACAGTGGTGATATATAGTCGGCGTATTGTAATTTCTGAATGAAATGCAAGCTTCAGTTGGGAACTACAAAATTCCAAGAAAGGGCAAAATGGTAATTTATGAAGACAAAGATGATGCAGCCGTAAAGCTAAGGTTCCGAAGAGATAAAATTGCTAAAGACAAATTAAACTCGAATGTTAAGTTTTAACTTTGCAATTCAGGCCTCAATTATACATGTATCTGTATACCACCTCAATTCTTCAAACTTGATGTAAAATTCAAATCAAACTGGAACGTTAATTTTTAACTTTATTTGAATTTAAGGGTGTGAATGTAAAATTTGTCTAACGTGAGACCAAGGAGTTTGACTTTAAGCAATCATCAATGGAATTGGTCAACTTTATTTGCAAGAATTGGTTTTAACTTTATTTGAATTACAGGTACCGTATAATTCTCTTTCTTATTGCAAGAATTGGCTTGAATCTAAAGTTAATAAAATGTGGTATGCATGGTTTTCTAAAAACCGCCCGTTGTATGAAACCTTTTTCAAGTAATTTGAAACTTTGTAATATTTCAATGTTTTGACTAATGAAAGCATTGCATGATGAAAGCTAATCTTTCTTTGATTGTGTTATAAAGTTTTACATTCATTCTGCTGCAATTATTCTCTGTTTTATCCTCTTCCATTTCCCAACTTAATTAAAACAACCACAATCAAGTCAAAATCAGATCCTAACTGATGTGTGTAAAATGCAACATATAAATTACATCAAATGAGCCATAAAACTAACCCTTTTTTAGTACTAATGTTGGAAAAAGTGTGCTTTTGTCTTCCTTTTGTATTTTCAGGATTAAATGAGTGTAAATGAACAAAAGAAGCAAAAATGCAGCTAAATCTAACATAAATACAAGAAAAGGAATAAACGTGGCATGCCTGACCCTCGATAGCATCTTCCCAAGCAAAAACAAGATATCAGAAGGCTGAACACGCCCCATGCCCAGCGGACATGAGGGTGTGCCCATGTGTCTGCAGAAAAGACAAAGTTGTAGAAGCTTCTATTTCCCAACACAGGGGCGTGCCCAGCTCCACACGGTCGTGGTCAACGCTAAGATTCGCAGAATCCAAGCAAATCTTGATAGTACAGATACGCTTCTGCACACGGGGCCGTGCCCAGCGGACACGGGGGCATGGTCAACTAATGCAGACAAACTGCAATTAATGAAGAAAGAGAAAGTGGATGGACACGGGGCCGTGTCCCGGCTTCTGTGCAGGCTATAAATAGAGGTGCTTGGTTCAGTTCAAATGCATCCCTTGACAAACCACCTCTCTCCCACTTCACCCACACTCCACCACCATCACAACACCCTCATCCACCACCATCATAGAGTGTGTGTAGTAGTCTCGGGATCCAAGATTGATAGTAAGAGTTCTTGACAATCAAAGGCCATGTTTGCCTAAGTCTGTTACATCACTTGGTGAAGACAAGCATTTAGTGTAATACTTTTGTTTTTTAATCTTTTCGCACTTTTTATTTGGTTTTGTATTAATGACTTTAATAACTAGTTTCTTATGTTGAAGGTGAAACTTCCTTGTCATTTGTCCGTGGTATCTTGGCGTTATTTTACTGTCTATATAAAATAAAAGATTTACACCATTCATATCTCCACGGTCTATATGGAGATATGTTGGCTACCTGGTCGGGGGTTAAGGGAATGGTTTGGTAAGGTTCTTGCCTTGTTCAGTGTATAGATCCTGCAAGGACCTGGGTCAAGCTTACTAGGACCTCCTTCAATACCCACTGGTATTGGATGGCGGGGGTACGAATGGCTTGATCCCCTCATATGTAAACTACTATTAATACATTAACCCGGCTACTTGGGATTGTATCCCTGCTGACTCAAACCACTTAGCCGAGGGTAACGTCACCTTCAAAAAGAGGGGCCTACCACATTACGCATTAATAACTTAATTAATTATCTTTCAATAATCCAACCCTTTAGGATTGTATCCTTGCTGACTCAAACTACTGGGTTGAGGGTAACGTCACCTTCAAAAGAGGGGCCTACTACTATAACTAAGATAATCTCTTAAAAAGTGTAAAAGTGCGGAAAACATCAAAGGTTACACTAAAGGCGAGTCGGATCCAAGTGATTCATCTTGTCTATCTGTTTTTATTTTTATTTTTATTTTCAGCATTTTTAGTTTTATTTTCATGTTTAAACCTTTTTTCTAAAATTTTGATTTGATTAGACGTTGAGGATAAACCGGTATTAAAAGCTCTTGTGTCTTTGGATGACCTTGGTATCTTACCAACGCTATACTACGCTTACGATGGGTGCACTTGCCCATATGTGTGTTTAGTGTTAGTAAAATATCGTGTTTTATAGATTTAAAACTTGACTAAAGTGTTAAAAAGGGATAAAATATACATAAAAATTATATCACACCTAACACACATCACTAACAAATTGTTTTATCCTTGATTGTGTTACAAAGTTTTCCTTCATTCTATTGCATTTGATCATTTATTTATCTTCATCATGTTACACTTCTTATAAAACAACTCAATCAAGTAAACTCAGATCCTAACAGAGACGATTGTCACACCCCAACCAATGGTGGAATCATCGGAGTGGGACGAGTTCGAGATTGCAAGAGACTTCATAACACTATTGGTGACAATATTTAATTCGAACCGTTTTCATTTCATAAATCAAATTACCAAACATTACATGGAATTTCAAATAACAACAAGTTCAACGGAAATATATAACAATAAGAACAAAATTGATACAACATTTTAACCTAAGACGTCTAAATGTGTATCTAGGCATCATTGCTACTTCATTTCATAGCATCGTCATCCTCAACATGTAACATGTTTAAAATAAAGTTCAATGCAAAAGCAAAGGCGAGTATACAAGTTTAAGTATAAGTATAAGTATCAAAGTTTAAAAACGAATCCACATGGCAACTTAGGTTATTCAAGATCAACATAACATGGCATGCAATATTTCTAGTCAACCCTCTATTTACGCAATAAAGAATATAATTTAACATGACATCTCGTTCACGGGTAGTGCATTACTCCTATAGCGCTATACATGTTAAATGGAGGCTCGTATAAAGCTAATGACTATTGATCACATAAGAATCACCCAAGTATATGTATCAAGTATAACAACATAGCATTCATGTATTTGGATTGTTTTGTGCATGCATAAATATTTAAAGTTTGAGTGTAGTTTATAGTTCAACATGTTACACCCCAAAAGTGGTAATCGAAAAAGGGGGAGTTCGAGTATACTCACGGTTTTGCAAGCTTCCACTTGTGAATCCACGAGAGAGTTGTTGTTATGGGAGGTTGGAACACCAAGTCCTTCTACACGAAGAAACAAAGGCGTATGAGTATTGGAGTATTTCAGTGGAGTAAAGATTCGGAGTTTTAGAACGTATGAATATAAACATATGAAAGTAATCATCTTTAACACATAATATTTTAGATGATGTAACCAAACACTTTGACAAGTGACCACTAGTTCATCATCAAAGGTTTGATTATTTAGGTAATATATAGGTTATGTGATATATAAATATGTCCAATAGTTCAAGCATGAGGTAGGAGGATGAATCCTCCATTTAGAAACCTCTTTTGTGTCATAGAAGTCATGTAGAAGGTAGGAAGAACAAGTCTTCCATTTAGGTACGTACCTCTTGGTGTTCACAACTACACTTGATGTTATGAACATTCAAGGAGGGTCATGAACATACAATAGGAAAGGAAATAATTACAACTAATCTAAGAAATCATCAAGTAATGTGTGGATTTTTAGTAGGATAGCCCAAGCTTGTCCTATAATAACACAAACATCAAGCTTAAAGCTTGAACGTTACTTGTGGGTAAAAACCCTAAACAAAACAGAAAGTTTGTGAGGTTTACACCTCTGATTTTACATGTCTCAACCTTGTTTTTAAGCCCAACTAACCATAGATGTGGTTATGAGCATAAGGACAAAGGTTTGAGACGAGATAACTCAAGTTTAAGCAAGATTTAACAAAGTTTGATTGAAAATATAAAGTTGCAGTCCACTTTGGAGCCTTTTTACTGACATTCCAGACCTTGGTTTTCCATGGAAAGCCTGTGGAAATGTTCATAAGGTCAATCCAAGCAAGTATGAAAAAGAATCAAAGAAAAAGGTTAAGAAATGAGTGAGATATGCTCACTTTTGTAAGATGTGATGAATCTGTCTTGTTTCCTAAATTCAGCTGCGATTTTAGTGAGTTGAGAGTGATTAGAAAGTGTTTAGAAAGTGAAAAATGCTTGGAGGAGGCTAGGGTTATATAGGGGATGGATTAGGGTTAGGTTGGTGAGCATTTAAGACAAGAAACACACCTTAAACCAATCAAAACTTAGCAAAAGTCGACCAATACATGAGCTAATAAGGCTGTTTATGGATCCAGATGGCTCGCGGCCCGCGAAGCCTTGGGCTTGGGCGAGTCGCGGCCGCCAGGGAATGGCTGGTGCGCACACAAGTTTCCAATATTGACATTTTGGCCCCCTTAAGTTTATATTTAGGGTTTTAGGGGTTATTTATGATATAAGGGCATATTATAGGGATCAAACAAGTAGCATTAACATAAAACAAGTATTATGAAGTATGTTTAAATGTATGAATGCCGTATTTAAGTATCGTATGCATTCAAAAGATGTAGGATTAGCATGTTTCACGTATTTGCAAGTTTCACACATAATTTCCAAGAATTACGAATATGTATCAATTGTTTCACAAAATTAAACGTATGGACATGTATGAAGTATGTATAACACGAATTTAAAAAAAAAATACAAGTTTTATTTATGATTAAAGTCTTGGATTTTACAACGATTACAACGAAATGACGATTACAAGAACATAAGACTTCCAAAAATAGAAATACAAGCAAGAACTTCTAATTATAGAAAGTACGGAGAAGCAGGGCGTTACAATGATCCCCAATAACAGTGTCTCAACATTATTTCCCTCCAGTGGCAGTGGCAATCAACAAGTGATGTTCTCTAAACTCTGATTGTTTTATAAAGACTGTTATGCAAAACTCTGTTGGATGTAAAGACTGTTGAAGACCAATTACCTGCTGAAGTCAAAGTACTGCTAAACTCAAAGGCCTGATCAACCTTAATGGAAAGCACTGCTCAGCCTCATCAGTGGTTGAGCATCATCAGCAATTAGTTTCATCAGAGTTTGCTGATCTATAAAGACTGTTATACACAAAGATCTACTGATTTCTAAAGTCTGCTGATCTATAAAGACTGTTATACACAAAAATCTACTGAAGTCTAAAGTCTGTTGAAGACCTATCATCTGTTGAAGTCAAAGAACTGCTGGAAGTCAAAGGCCTGATCAACCTTGATTGAGCTTTGGTGAAAGTTATTGAGGTAGGTGATCGTGTGTTCGTAGTTAATGTTTGTTGAAACCTAAGTTGTATTCAAATTCTATTAAGTTTGTTAGACATCTTTTATATGTAGTTATGTCTATAAGCAATTTACATTGTCAATAGGTGGGTACTCCGTTTTTTGGAAATGAGAATGGAAATAATCGTGTGTAATTGATATATTAACCGGTTTATAGTTGTCTATTAGCTATAATAAATAACACGTTTTGGTACAATTTCTATATACCTATCTTTACTTTCTATTAAAATGTGTTATTCATGGTTTTCTAAAAACCACCCGTGTTTGCACACGGGTCTTACTACTAGTATATTAATAAAAGAAAACAATGATAGACACGTGGCATCGATTAGAGACAACTACCTTTTAATTTTCCTTCCTCCACTTAATTATGGATACTTATTTTTTTAATTAAAGATAGCTATTATATAATTAACCAGGTAGATTTAATATGAAACTAATTATTAATTTTTTACTTAAAAAAACTTCACTAATTAAGTTCAAAATTGTGTTTATTAAAATTTTAAAAAGCAAAGAATAATAATGATAATTGTTTTTAAGAGTCATTAACTTGAGTGTTGTGGTGTTTTTACCCAATTTTAAAAACCTTATAAATTTATTGTGTTTTTGTGGCATTTTTATGATGTTTTTACCCCGTTTCAAAAACACCATAAAATATACATAAATACTCAGTCTAAAAAATATCATAAATTTTAATGTGTTTTTTTTAATTTATTGCGTTTTGGGCTCTGTATAGTTTTGTTAACTGGGTTTTTGTTCTTAGTAAATGCATAGTTGTAATTCATGGTGGTTTTTTTAATGTGACGTTTTATAATTCACATGCTCCTATTAGAATCTACATTATTAATCATACAAACTTGTAGTTCAACACCATAAACCTACAGTTCTAAAACACCATAAATTGTTTCTCTAAAAAGCACCATAACTTGTCGTTCTATAAACACCATAATTATGCGATTCTAAAAAACATAGTTCTAGAAAACACCATGAATCTTCAGTTTTAAAAAGTACCAAATCTAAAATTCTAAAAAACACCGTAAACCTACTATTCTAAAACACCATAAACCTATTGTCCAAAACACCATAAACCAACAATTTTGAAACACCATAAACATCCAGTTCAAAAAAACACCATAAAGCACTCAGTTCTATGAAACCCACAAAAACGCCATAAAATTAAAAACTTCATAAAAATCGTTTAAAAACCATCATAACCTGTTTTTAAAATGAAAAACGCCAAAATAACATGGCTAGAGAAAAAACGCCATAAACATCCGGTTACGAAAACACCATTAAAAACCTAGTTCATTTTTTTCAAAAGTATATAAATAGTATATTTGTTGTAAAGATAAAAAAACGCTTCATTTTATTGTGTAATTTAAAAAATGTTAACACCCAAAAAGTTATGTATGTTTAAAAAAAATGTGGAAATAGAATGTGACTTGCATGTAGTAACGCTTCACATTTTTGTACTTTCCATATTTATAAAAAGAGTAAATTACAAGTTTTGTCCTTTATGTTTGTCCCAAATTTCAGGCGTTGTCCTTTACCTTTAAAATTGATGAGTTTTGTCCTTAATGTTTACAAATCCTGCACGTTATGTCCTTTAGGGCAAACCCAGTTAGATTTTTTTGGTTAAATCATATTACACAAGGGTAATTTGGTCTTTTTACCCAGTTTTTTTTATATTATTTAATAAAATAAAAAAATGATATGTTCAACTCAACCCCTCTCTCTCTACTCTCTCTCAGACTTCACCCACCTCCCACCTCCCCACAACCTTTACCATCACTATCCACCCCACCCCACCACTGCCGGACTGAACTACCACCACCCCCACCAACCGACCACCACCAATTCCATCACACCACCTCCACCTATCGATCACAACTACCGCACTGCACCCACCATCACCGCCGCACCCAAATCATCACCATAACTCAAATCACTACTGCACCCACCCACCACAACAGTCTTGTTTTGATAACCAAACGATCAAACTACCCTCATTCAATTCATCTTCTCTTTCGATAAGATCGCAACCAATTCACACCACTTCATCGATCAAACCCTAACAAACCTTCATCACCTCCCCAAATCCCCCACAAATCACACCAAAATGACCGATTCAACCAAAAAATTATCATACTTACAAGCAATCACAGGCGTAGAAGACATCGATTTATGCACAGAAATCCACCACTTCTGCCGCCAATTCCGCCACCGCCACAGGTAACAATTGATTCCCTTGAGTAGCTGCATTAAGAACTAAAAAGGACCTGACACCACAATTGTGAAGATCTTAGGAAAAAGTGAATTTAATTCCACGAGTGCTTTTTTTTATGCCTTCACCACCACCATTCAAACCCATCTCATCATTTTTTTAAGATCTGAAAACAAGAGATATGTTAGGGTTTCAAAAGATGGTTAAGAGATATGCTCAGATCTGGTGGTGGCGGCGGTTCTTGAACTAGTACACCCTTGGAGCGGTGGTTGGGAGTGGGGCGGTGGGTGGTGGTTGGGAGTGGTGCGGTGTTGAACAGTGATGGTGTGGCTGTCATTGGTGGTGGACAGATTAGAGAGAAAGACAGACATGGGTAGAACCAGAGAGAGAGACAAGGGTTAGAGATAGTGAGATGTTCAGTAGGTTAGAGAGAGAGACAAGAGTTTTTATATATATTTTTTATTTTAAATATCTTTTTTATACTTACCCAATAGTCCCTAAAGATAAGTTCTTTTACACAATAGTCCCTATAATGGTGAAAAGACAAATGTACCCTCACATGCCTTGCACATGACCAGTTTTAACAAAAAAAATTAACTGGGTTTGGCCTAAAGGACATAACGTGCAAGATTTGCAAACATTAAGGACAAAACTCATCAATTTTAAAGACAAAGGACAGCGCCTGCAATTTGGGACATATATAAAGGACAAAACTTGTAATTTACTCTTATAAAAATGTATTCGCATTTCTATTTTTAAAAAGTTGTATTTATTTCCAATTTTCTAATATCGAGACTTTGATCATACACGATAGTTACCCGTTTACAAATACACGTTTCATATACGACATTACACGATGTTATTCAATGCTTATGCACACCAAAGTTCGTACATTTAAATTATACGAAACCGACACATATTTACGTTTATTCGATATTGATATGCACAAAATACAACAGATAAATCATATCAAATATGGTATAAATAAAACCTTTTTCAGTACTAATGTTGGAAAAAATACGCTTCTTTGTTTACTTTTTATTTTCGTGATAAAATAAGCTCAAATGAACAAAAGGAACAAATTAACGGTAAAAACTAAGATAAAAGACAAAGAAAGGAAGTTGATACATTATATCGACCCTCCGAGCTTCACCCCAAGAATAAAAGCAACAAGACAGAACACCAACACGGGGCAGTGCCTGCAATGCATGGGTCGTGCCCCAGTCAGGATTCCCTGTAGAAAAAGACAAACAGAAAACGACAAGGGACACGGGGCAGTGTCACCTCAGCATGGGCCGTGGTCAACTCTCAGATTCGCAAATCTGGGTTCGTACAACAAGTACAGAAGACACGGGGTCGTGCCATTGACACGGGGTCGTGCCATTGACACACGGGGTCGTGTGTACAGAAGAGCTGACAGAGCATTAAATGAAAACAGAGAAAATGAAAGAGACGGGGCCGTGCCCACCAGGCACAGGGCCGTGTGAGTCTCCTGTTTTCAACTATAAATAGAGGTGCTTGGCTCACTTGCAACCATCCCTTGGCAAACCACTTCTTTTACACTTGCCATTAGTCCACCACCACTACAACACCAACACCCACCACCATCATCCATCTTTCATTTTTTAGAGTGTGTAGTAGTCTCGGGATCCAAGATCGATCGTAAGAGTTCTTGTCAAACAAAGGCCATGCTTGGCTAAATCTCTTACATCACTTGGTGAAGACAAATCTTTTATGTATTACTTTTAATTTCCAATCTTTGGCAACTTTTTACTTGGGTATGTATTAATGACTTTAATAACTAGTTTTTTATATTGAATGTGAACTTTACTTAATCATTTCTTCATGTTTTGTTGATTCACTCATTCGTGTCTTTACGGTCTATATAAAGCGCGTTAACTGTCTGGAAGGAGGTTAGAAGGGTGTTTGGGTAAAGTTCTTGCCTCGTATAGTGTATAGATCCTGTGAGAACCTGATTCAAGCTTAATAGGACCAATAGGACTTCCCTTGAGGCATATAACATCAAATCGGGGGAAGTAAGAACGGCTTGTATTCTCTTATTTATAAACTACTATTAAAACAATAACCCGACCTTGCGGGACTATATCCCTACTAACTCAGACCAATAGGTTGACGGTAACGTCACATTTACAAGAAGGGACTACCACTTTTCGCATTAATAACTTATTTAATTATCTTTCAATAATCCGACCTTGCGGGACTGTATCTCTGTTGACTCAGACCAATAGGTTGAGGGTAACGTCGCCTTCACAAGAGGGACCTACTATACCAAATACCCAGATCAATAAAACTGGGTACCGATACATATACCAAATACCTAAAATCGGTACATGTACGGGGTACGAGTACGAGTATTTGGGAAAAAAATCATCTCTGCATTCCTTCCATCAAATTTATCATATAATTACATTAAAAATAACTTTATTTTTTTCTCTTTTTTCAATTCAATAACAAATTTTTTTATTTTAATCATTATCAGGGTGAACGGTGAAGTCTACCACGTGACCCACTAGGGTGAAGTTACTATTCACAACCCTTTGTATTTTGTATATATAGATAATAGATAATTACATTAAAAATAACTTTATCTTTTCTCTTTTTTCAATTCAATAACAATTTTTTATATTTTTATCATTACCAGGGTGAAGTTTGCCACGTGGCCTACCAGGGTGAAGTTACTATTCACAACCCTTTGTATTTTGTATATATAGATAATTTGTATATATAGATAATAAAGATATTTGTTGGGTACCTATTAGACCACCTTGTGAATGGGGGCGCCATTAACATCCATCGCATTCCCAATATCGACGTTAACGAAGAAGAAAGTGGGGCACACCCCAATCTAACCAGTCATATTGTTAGCTGTATAATCATTGCTCAAATTCGTACGTAGCAGCCAGTGGCGGATCCAGGAATATTTTTGACTGGGTTCACTTTTTTAGATACTCCAATTTCATGTGACTGAACATAAAGAATTTCGGGTCGGTTCGATAGTTCGGATCGGGTAAGGTTCACCACATAATAAAAGTAAGATACAATGATGAAAAGAAAATCGTCATTAGAAATTTAAACTCACATAATATAAAATACGATAGTCTTTACAAATAAAAAAAGTACCTAAAGTTGTTGACGACGAGTTTTCATCTTTTGAAAACGCTGCATTACACTCTCAACGGACACTTTTTTTAAGAACTCCTTTTCAATGTAACAAATGCAAGAATCGTTCATGTATCCATCACCCATCCTATTACGTAATTCTGTCTTCACAAGCTTCATTGAAGAAAAACTCCTTTCAACACTAGCCGTTGCAACCGGTAAAACTAGTGACAACTTTATTAAACGATAGACCAACTGATACTCAATGTGTTTCCTTGTTTCCACCATCCTTTTGGCAAGATCACTAACCCCATTCAGGTTATCAAACCGACTATTTTTTTTCATATTAGAAATGTAGTGGCCGAGTTCTTCGATAAGCTTATCTTTTTCATCAAAAGTAAAATCATACGGATACATTTCGGCCAACTTTAGCAAATTTAGTTTATTAAAGGAACTAAAATTATCACGCGGGCTCAAAGAACTCATACACGTAAGCAAGTTAGTGGTTACCTCGTTAAAACGGTTTCCAAGCTCTTGAATTTGCATGTCGAGAACCGTGTTGAAATTATTGACCACAAAATGATGACGATTGGTGATGTTGGTCTTTCTTCTTCTGTTTTTCGGGTCAACATACTCATCTTCCATGTTAATCATCTCAATATCATACTTGTCACAAAAAGATGTAACATCTTTTAAAAGTGAGTCAAAGCCTTCAAGTCGATACCTTTGTAATTCTTCTTTGGTTGATCTAACTAGCTCAACTGCATTCAAAATATCTTGGATATAAGGTAAGCAACCGAAGAAGTGTTTTTTCGTGAGAGCTCCAACGTGTATCTCCGGGCCTTGTAAGTGCCATTTCTTGACTATTTCCACTTCCGATTACAACTTCCGGATTCAATGCCAAAAGCTCTCTTTGACTTTCTCTTAGCAAATCTATTCGTTTGCACGATGCACCAACAACATTTATTAAATCTGTTATTTCCTTAAAAAATCTACAAATTTCAAGATGCTTGTTTGCAAGGGCCACGACAACAAGTTGAAGTTGGTGGGCAAAACAATGAACATAATATGCCGAAGAGTTTTCTTTCAAAATCAAAGTTTTCAAACCATTAAACTCACCGGACATGTTGCTTGCACCGTCATATCCTTGGCCTCTAACCCTACCCAAACTCAAATTGCGGTGAGCAAATAATTCATCAATTGCAGATTTAAGAGATAAAGCGGTTGTTTCCATAACATGAACTACACCAATATATCGCTCCTTCGCTCCTTAATATGTACTTTCCAATTTCTTCATTTATTTGTGCAAACAATTTTAAAAACTCTATGAAATTTCCTCTATATAAGGATGCTTCAGATTCATCATGACCCCGAAAAGGTAATCCGCCATTCAACAATCCTTTAGCGAGTATAACCGAAGTACTTAATCGGATTCTATATTCTTTGTTTTGTTCGGGTTTTTTTGGAACCGCAGGTATAGATTGGGCTTCTTTAAGTAAGTCTTCTCCTTTTTGAACCGCCCTGTTGTGAAAACTATTGCATTTACCAACATGAGTTTCGAATCTTTCTTCTTTCCTATGCCAACATTGTACCCCTTCACTCGCAAATGCATCTTTTTGTCCACTTTCTTTGAATAAGTAACAATATAAGCAATACACTCTATCAGCTTTGACACTATATTCCAACCAATTTCCATGCTTTTCTGTGTACCATTTTGGATTGAACCGTCTTAACTTATCACCATTACCAATAAGTGTTTGTGGAAAATCTGTTTTTTTCCCTTTCGGTTGACATGGACCTCGAAGCAAATATGTTCGTCTAATTTCATCTTTTTGACTAGGGTGATAAGATGAAATTGGTTTCCTTTCGGAAGGATCCCACGGAAGATCATCCAAAACGATTTTCAAGGGTTTACTAGTTGAAGATGACGATTCAATGTTAGGTGGTGGTTGCCTTTGAAAAAAACTTGAAATATTCTTCTGCATAACTGAAATATTCAAGTTTAAAACATACATCAAAACCTGTTTATTTTCAACTCAAAAACCCAATTTCAGCAACAATTAACTTAAATAAAACAAACAGATGTATAACTAGCAATTCAAGTTTAAAATCCCCAATTCAGCAACAATTAACTTAAATAAAACAAAACTAGCAATTCAAGTTTAAAATCCCCAATTCAGCAACAATTAACTTAAATAAAACAAACAGATGTATAACTAGCAATTCAAGATGTATAACTGAAACTTTCAGCACCAATTCAGATGTATAACTAACCTTAATCCCAGATTCGAATAAGAAAACAAACAGGGGCGTATGTTTTGTGACTTAACCCAGTCGGTTTTAAACAAAGCGTCGGCAGAAATCGGCGGTGGCGGAGCAGACGGCGTCGGCAGCAATCGGCGGAGCAGACGGGGCGGGCGACTGCAGCAATCGTTTGTTCGTTACTTGTTCTGCGGCGTATGTTTTGTGACTTAACCCTAAAAGGGTTTTATTACATTAAAGAAAAAAGATTAAAAGAGAGAAAAAAAAAGGAACAAAACAAGTTGATACGGGATTCGAACTTGGGTACATCAGGTAGAAAATGGCGGACATAACCAGTGGAACCAAGGCTTGTTTTGTTTATGGGTTCCCTTTATAATTTACTTATGGGTTCCTTTTCAGTTTCTTATATATATTTACACTAAAAATTAAAAACCGACTGGGTTCCCGGGAACCCGTTCTTTCTACATAAATCCGCCCCTGGTAGCAGCGTTCAGTGGTTTAGTTAATCGTCAACGCATAGTCTAATTTTCAAAATTACATAACAAATTAATATATACAATGTTATTCGAAAAAACAAATTCATGTAATCAAACAAATATCACCTAATACCATACCCGTTTCAAACCAATAAAACTGAAAAAAGAAAAAACTAAATCTCTTTACTAGTTACCCATCCCAAATGTTTAAGATAACTTCCAAAACTTTATAACCCCAACCCACTAGTTACTAGTTAGCACTATTTTATTGACTTATAAATTTCAAAACACATACAACCATAAACCCAAAAAAACAAATTCAACATTCGAACTTTCCGCTGAGTTGAACCAGTCTTCCCCCTTCCCATAACCATCTTAAATTATTCCGACGATCACTCCATACAAACCGGCAGGCAAACCATGAAGTGTTTCCACTTCAGCATCGGCCACAAAACACCCACCGACGAAGACAACAACAGAGCCCTTTCACTTTCACGGTCATCCACCAGAGCCTCATCATGGGCCCGTTCTCTCAGCGTCGCATCCACCAGTTTCGACACAAGTCGTCGGTTAGATTTCGATTCCAGCAACAATTCCAGTGACGCTGTTGGGTTCTCTGAGCTTTTGTCTCAGCGTCGTGCGAATGATCTGAGAGTTTTCACGTTTAAAGAATTGAAGTTGGCGACTAAGGGTTTTAATCGGTCGCTTGTGATCGGTGAAGGTGGATTTGGGTGTGTTTATAGAGGTGTTGTTAAGGTCGCCGGTGACCGGAATTTGGATGTTGCTGTTAAGCAGTTGAGCCGGAATGGATTACAGGCATGGTTTTCTTTTTTAATATTTTAGGGTTTTTGTTTTTATCATAGTTGCACCTTTAATTTTATTTGGAAGAATTATAAGTGAAAAAGATATTATAGATTTAAGTTTTTTCAGAGTTAAATGCTAATTTAGTTTCTGTGGTTTGGGTTATTTTGTCAGTTTAGCCCAAAGGTTTGAAACGTTGCTATTTTAGTCAACTGGGTTAACTCCACCCCTTTATTTTGTTAACTAGAAGGGCATTTTGGTTATTTTATATGTAATTATGTTAACTAGAAGGACAATTCGACCATATATAAAATGATCGAATTACCCTTCTAGCTAACATAAAAAATGGACGGAGTTAACCCAGTGGACTAAAATGGCAACGCTTGAAACTATTTGGACTAAAATGACAACGTTTCAAACATTTGGGCTAAACTGGCAAAATAACCCAAACCACAGGAACTAAATTGGCATTTAACTCTTTTTTTATATATATAAAAACCAGAAATACTATATACTCTGCAAGCATACATTTTAATTTTAATTTGGGAAATTAAAAAAATAGTCAAAGTTAGAGTAGAAATGTTCAAAGTTAGATATGGAAATTTAGCCCGTCTTGAAAGCGCGGTCTAACCCTTTGTCAGCGCTTTCCTAGCGGTCTCAACCGGCAGAGCTGATGTGGCGGTATTTGATTGAGAGAAATAAGGGCCGACTACTTTGATGAAAGCTAAATTTCTTTTTCGATTTTTAAAGTTTTTTAGTTAACTTTGACTTTTTGGAACTTTTTTTTAGTCAAAGTTGGCCAAAAGATTTCAAAAACAGATATGGAAATTTAGTCGTCCTAAAAACAACACCTTCAGCTAAAAGTGTAGGCTAAATTCTTAGCAGTCTCAGTTGCCAGAACTTCTTTAACTTATCTTGAAAAGGAGTTAAATTTACAAGTTTCATAGCATGTTGTACACCCCTTGATGCAGCTTTTGTTCTCATACAGACAATGTAGTGGTTGATGAGTGAACTAAACAATTAGGTCTAGGTAGTAATTGGTAAGATTAACAAACAAACTTTAAAGTGTCTTTTAGTTTTTTAATAAATATAAGTTTGTTTTGCATGGCAACATACTTTAGTGCCTATTAATATAATAATTGAGCATTTTCTCAAATGTAAACATCATGAACAACTTTAGGCTTGTAACTCACCATAGTTTGTTGTTTTTCATTTTGTTTTTGTATGAGAGGGAGAATTTATTAGTTTTTGTTTGTTAAAAAGTGCTTAGAGATGCAAGTAGTTGTTTTCAATAAGTTGATTATTTATTTATGTTGGTAATCTTTTTTTTAATCGCGTCGTCTCTGGCCTGTAAAACACGATAAGGCCTGTTTTGCCAGCCTTAATCCTACGCACAATTGATAATATAATTATTAAAGATAATATAATGGTGTTACAAGCACAATTGATAGCAATAAAGATTTTTTAGCAACTTGTGATTGATACAATATGAATGTGTCATGTGGGGATGATACCTTATGACTTTTCAGTGAATACATTGGGCCACTTTTTTGTTATCTTATGGATGTTGCTTGAAACTACATTTTCTAGTATTCAGGGGCATAAAGAGTGGATTAATGAAGTCAACATCTTGGGGGTAGTCAACCATCCAAATCTTGTAAAGTTAGTAGGATATTGTGCAGAAGATGATGAAAGAGGGATCCAACGGCTATTAGTGTATGAGCTTATGCGAAACAAAAGCTTAGAAGACCATTTATTGGGTCGGGTCGGTTCTACTCTTTCGTGGATGACCCGTTTACATATCGCTCAAGGTGCAGCCCGCGGGCTGGCTTATTTACATGAAGAAATGGATTTTCAGGTACACTTTTGTTAAGTGCATATTTATTAATTACTTCTTGTTGGATGATTATTTGAGAAATTAGAAGATTTAATATGTATTTTTATTTATTTATTGCAGTTAATTTTTCGTGACTTTAAAACTTCGAATATTCTTTTGGATGAAGAGTTTAATCCAAAACTCTCTGACTTTGGGCTCGCCAGACAGGGTCCAGCTGCTGGACTGGGTCATGTTTCAACAGTTGTAAGTTTTTCTCTTTCCAATATTTTTTATTACAAAAGTCAACACACTAGTTTTTATTTTTTTCTTTTAGAATAAACTAGTAATATTGCCCGCGCGCGTTGCAACGCGGGTACATCGCACATTTCGAATATCGTAAACATCAAATGAATTAGTTCAAATGTTATATGTTGCGTGAACCACACAAAAACGTGTGTTTCGACGTATCCGATTAAACTTAATGTAACCCACATAAGCATTGCGATTGGATAAAAATGTAAAGTCAAGTAAAATAAATCGAATGTATACCGTACAATTATAACGTATTATAGGTGACTCGACTCATAAATAGAAAACATAGCGTGTATAGAGGAAAAACATATACGCGTAACAAAAAGATATTAATTAGAGCTTTTAAAAAAGGAAAAAACCACAATTAAATTTCACTCGATTAAGAACAAAATTTACGAAGCAATTAACAATCATAAAATAAGTATAAAAACATATTATATTTTACGTGACTTGTTTTCCAAAAAATTTACGCCGAAATGTAGAATAACTCGAATTTAGACCGACAGGAACGTAAAAATACGCACGTAAAATGATTTTTTTAACGGAAAGGTATTATATTTAACCCCACTCGATTTTTATTAAAAATGTTTACGTCGAAACGTAGAAAACTCAAATTTATACCAAGATGTACGTTAAAATAGTTTTTTTATCGTAAAGGAACGATACGTAATATAGTTTAAAGAAAGTAGTTTAACATAAAAATTTATAATGAAATTCAAAAAGAAAAAAAAAATATTTGCAAACAACATGGATCGAACATAGATCCTTCCAACACTCAACCAAAGCAGACAACCAACTATTATAAATGTAAACTATATTACTTAGTGGTGGGCGGTGGAAAAAAAAGAAAAAAGAAAATTATTTGCAAACAACATGGATCGAACATATGTCATTCCAACACTCAACCAAAGCACACAACCAACTATTATATGAATACATTTGAGTGTGTAACAGAAATGTAAATTATATAACTTAGTAGTGGTCGGTGGCTTTTGCCACCGACTTTCTATTTTAAGAGAGTATAGAATAGAATATGGGTATTTTGAAATATAAAAAAATGCGGAATATCTTGTATCCTAAGTCGTATATAAATAGTTGTAATCCATATGAAAATTATATTTTTTTATACGCCGCCTCTGAATTATGGAATTAGAAGTTCCCTTGTCAAACATATGTTGCCATTATTAGTAATTAATGCAGATTTTTATTTTGTAAGCTAATGTAGTGTTCGGTGATTTCTATTTTAAGAGAATAGAATATAATAAATAAATATATGTATAATCCAAGTTGTATCCAAAAGAGAATTGGGCCAAAGAAGGACACAAAGTGCGGCCCAGCCATCGAATTAAGAAGAAGAGCACGGTGAGCAAAATTGGTTATTATTATATATATCAAATGACAACACCACTTTGCTACAGTGGTGTTGTCATTTTTTTTTTCTTTTTCTTTCTTTCTTTCTTTTTTTTTTTTGGTTTTTTTTCTCTTTTACTTTTACCCTTTATTTTTTAGCATTAACTCTTATAACCCCTTAACTTTCTAAATACTTTTTAATCGAGTTTTACGTCTTTATTTTTATTTACGTGTCGATATAAACTTAAGTTGATTTACATTTCGACATGATTTTTTGTGTGTTTATTTACGATTTTGCCCCTAGTATAAAATTCGTTTAATATATTTTTAGAAGACTATGGTAGTGTTTTGTTTTAATTGGTTGACTCGATTTAATTTTTATTCGTCATGCCAACCGGTAGTTTTTCCATCGTTTTAGTTTTTTTTAGCAAAAGTATGGTAGTATTTTGTTTTACTTTGTTTACTCAATGTAATTTTTTTTTGAGATCGTGTTATGCGTAGTATGTACAAGTAACTAAAACACATACGTACATGCTATGAGAAATAAATATTCGGCTTAATGCCCGCAACGCGGGCGGCAAAACCTAGTTTTCAATAAAACACACACAACGCACATTGCACACACAAAACTCATAGTTCTCTCTCTCTCCAACTTTGTTTGATGAGGCCAACCAGAACCCCTTATGGTCACCGGTGTACTAACCCAAACCGAAACCCAGCCCCAACTCGATCTCTCCCTCTGTTCATTTTATCGCCGAAAATCCAAGACAAGACCCAACTCATCGCAGATGGTAATAAAGAAAACAAAACAAAGGATGGAGTCTACCTCTCGGATCTGACCGGAAAAGAGTAAACCCAGTGGCGGTACGTGCGTGGCCGAAACAACGGACGCAGAGACGGGGCGGCGTTCGGCGAAACCCACGGTGGCAGAGGGTGGCGGAGTCAGTGAGTTTTGCGGTGGACTCGGAACTGAGGCAGTGGCTGATGTGCGGTGGTCATGGAAGTTGAAGGTGGTGGTTTGTTGGAGGTGATATTTTGATTTGATTACTTATTATAGGACAAAATGGGTGGCAACAGTATTGTCGGCTTAGTGTATTCATCGGCCCAATCACATTTTGATATCAATTAGGAATCAATTTTTATAGGACAAAATGGGTGGCAACAGTATTGTCGGCCTAGTGTATTCATCGGCCCAATCACATTTTGATATCAATTAGGAATAAATTTTGATCTGATCAATATAGTTTGGCCCAATCAAGTTTATTTGATATCAGATCTATCACGTGGCCAACTGAATTTGACTGTTTGATTAATGTGAGCATTTAATAAATGTCGGAAATTAATTGAGTTTTTTTATTATAGGACAAAATTGTCATTTCGAGTGCTTTGTCGGTGGCCGTAGCCACCGACTTTGTACTTTAAGATTATAGGTAATATATATTAAGAATTCAATGTGAACATAAAATTAGAACCCAATTAAAGGTGACAATTTTAACACATTTATTATTTTCAGTTTTGGGTTCTTTTAAAGTATTTTTTTCTACAAAGTTGGCTGAATACATCTAGCGGTGCAAACGAATCGAGGCGAGCCGAGATTGAGCTCGACTAGGCTCAAGCTCACGCTCGTTTAAATTGTGGAAGCTCGAGCTCGGTTCGTTTATTATTTATTAATTAAATTTATATTAATTATAATTTTATACATAGTTTAGTAATTTTTTATAATTTTATAGTAATTGTTATTTAAATATCTTAATTAAAAATTATATAAACAGTGGGCTCGTTTAGGCTCGTGAGCCGACTCGAGCTCGATAAGCAAAGCTCGAGCTTGTTTAGTTAACACGCTTGTTTTTAGACTCGGGCTCGAGCTCATTTCGAGCTTTATATCGAGCTGAGCTTGAGTAGCTCGGCTCTTTTCACCCTTAAATACACTTATACACAAGAAACTTGTTTTGACCCGTTACTCATTTTGTCACCTCAGTATTGTACCGGTATCATTTAACTATTGTTAAAAAATGTTTTGTAGTACTAATAACTAACACCCCCATTTTCTGTTATATGATCTTTTAAGGTTGTTGGAACGATAGGTTACGCAGCACCCGAGTATATCCACACGGGTAGATTGACGTCAAAAAGCGACGTTTGGAGCTTCGGGGTGGTACTATATGAGCTTATCACAGGCCGGCGAGCAGTAGAGCGAAACTTACCAAGAAACGAACAAAAACTAATAGAATGGGTGAAACCATACGTTTCAGATTCGAAAAAGTTCCATCTGTTAATGGACCCGCGTCTCGAAGGAGAGTACTCGCTAAAATCAGCCCGAAAACTTTCCTCTTTAGCCAATAAATGTCTTACAAAGAACCCAAAAGCCCGGCCCAAAATGAGTGAAGTGGTTGAAACGCTTGGGAAAATCATCGATGATCTGTCACCGTCACAAGCTAAAAATGAGCCCGAACTTGTACCCGAGCCAGAGCCCGAACTCGAGCCCGAGCCCGAACTTGTTACGGAAGAAAACGCAGAGAATATCGTGTTAAGAAAACAAGAAGGAAATGGGAATAACTTGAAGAAAATTTTCGATTTTAAGGAACTGAGGAACCGATCGATTGGGAGATTTGATTGGAGACATTGGCGACCGGGAATGATTAAACACAGTTCATGAAGTTGAAGATCTTTTAAAGATTTGTAGATATAATTTTAAAAGATTTATCAACCATAAGAAAGATTGTCATGTGAATGGTTCAAATGTCTCATTTTGTTTATATCTTTCTGATAACTACACATACATGCTTTATGCCTGGTAGCTGGGGTGTTCATGGTTCGGTTTTGACAAAAATAACAAACAAAACCGATTTCTGGGCCTGTTCTTACAAAAAGTTATAACGGTTTGTAGTGCCGATTTCTGGGCCTGTTCATTACTATTATAATACATATACAAATTATGCACTTAAAAGTTAAAAAAAAATGTTAATAATTAAGGTTGAACGACGTCTTAGTTTTTCACGGCTTGTACCAAGTTTCAAACCATACTGAATTGTTGAAGTGTCAAACTGTGAACCGAACCGTTTGGATCTCAAACTGGTTAATCAGTTTCTTCGGCTTTTATACACCTTTAGTTTTATGGCTACCTTATTTTGGACCAACATTGCAAATTTAACTCAAAACGATCAACATGTTAGAACAAGATAAAGTACAGGGATGACTTTATAAGTTACTTGAATTTAGAAATAAGTTCAAATACAAATCGGGTCAAGTAGTTTGATGGTCTCTTCATAAACCTATTTAGATTTTAGCCCAGATAACTATACAATTATGGACCATCAACAAAATGGCCTGATTAGTCTTCTTATCTTGAGGTCACTTGCTACATAGAGAAGCTTGAGGTCTGGGATATGCAGCGGGCCCGCTACCGGTGGAGGCAGCAAGGTTGCCAGTGCTGTGTTTCCTGGGTCGGGTTCCATGACTCGAGTGTCTTCTGGGCCGGGCTGCTTTTGGATCCTGAAGTCGTTCGAGTTCTTTGACCACTTCCGTCATAGTGGGCCTGAACCTGGGGTCGACTGATAAACATCGTAATGATAAACTTGCAACACCGTGGGCTGCTTCCGGTGTGTACTGACCTTCAAGACGGTTATCTAAAACCCGAAAGATTTTACGTTTGTGGGCCAAGTAAGGTTTGGCCCACTCGACTAAACTGTATTTGCCTGGTGGTCTGGTTTTGTCTACTACTCTTTGGCCCGATAACATTTCAAGAAGAACTACCCCAAAACTATAGACATCACTCTTAGATGTCAAATGACCTAAAATGAGACAAATGTCCGGAACAAAAAAAAAAGAAAAAAAAATCATTAGAACAAAAAATGGGAATTTTAACACGAACCCATTTGCACAATTTACGTACCAGTGGCTAGATACTCGGGAGCTGCGTATCCGTAGGTCCCCATGACCCTAGTCGACACATGGCTCTTATCACCAGTGGGTCCATCCTTGGCTAGCCCAAAATCTGATAGCTTTGCGTTGTAGTTCTACATGTTCATAATACGTAAGGAACGATACGTCATTTTTTATTAAGATAATCACTTTCAAAAACAAATCCAAACTCTCTTTATAATAAATAAATACATTCATTATTTATTTTTCAACAACAAAACGTACCGAATCAAGCAACACATTAGAAGTCTTGAAATCACGATAAATGACTTTTGTTTTCGCATTGTGAAGAAACGCAAGCCCTTTAGCAGCCCCGAGAGCGGCCTTCAGACGAAGACTCCATGATAGAGCTTGAAAGTAAGATCCTCCTATTGATCAATCATACAAAAAAAAAATGAATTTTTAATGTTTTGTTTATGTAATAAATCCAGAAATGTATGATATAAAACGAACTTACTCCTGAATAAATGATTTTCCAAGCTTCCACGAGGCATGAATTCATAGACTAAAAGCCTTTGTTCGTCCTCCAAACAATACCCAATCAATTGGACAAGATTTGGGTGTGAAAATTGCCCAAGATAATTCACTTCTGCCTATAAAAATGAAAAAGGAAATAAGTTCAAAACTCGTGATATCTTGAATTGGACGATTTGACAAAACAGAATTTAGACTGAACCATCAACTACAATTTTGATAAACAACAAACCAAACCGTTATTTTTTTCCCAAAATCATTAGCTTTTATATTCGATTTTTTAAAATGACGAAAATGATTCATGGTTATTAAACATATACATAATTACATGTTCAAAAATAAATAAAAACATACAACATAGTAAAAGGTTGAAATTTCCTGTTCCAAGTTTTAAACTGGACTGAACCGCTAAGCCGTTAAATCATCATCATCATTCTCAGTAAATCCCACCAGTAGCAAAGCTAAGGTAGGGTCTGAGGAGGGTAAGATGTAGACAGCCTTACCTCTATCCCGTAGGAATAGAGAGGCTGCTTCCAGTGAGACCCCCCGGCTCGAAAATCGTTAAATCATAAAGTAAACTCTTAACGAACCGTTAAACTATGAACTGTAAACCAACCACCCTGAACCTCAAACCGGCCTAGTTGCTTTGGTTTAGATGGTTTTAACGGTTTCTAAACACCCTAATATGATTTAGAAGGTTTATACGTTAAAAAATATGACTTTTTTTACCCGCACCAGTTTATTTTATGTTAGTTAATTAGGTTATAAACCCGTTGAATAAAGAAAATATTAAATAGTTAGAAAAACATTTAAGATTATAAAGCAACACTTTGATGTATGATATATTTAAAAAAATACAAGATAGAAAACGAACATGTTACATGTGAAATAAGATAAGTACATATATAAATTTTGGGTTCACGTAATTGTGACGCATGTGACAATCCAGTTATTTATTAGGTATATATAAATAGATAGATTAGAGATAAAACAAAAGTGAACCGATGACTACTTTATAAAAGTAGGATAAAAAGAGTCTCACCAGCCACTCCCTGTGACCTTGAAAACTTTCTTGGTTAAGCTTTTTAACAGCAATAACAACACCTGTTCCGGGCTTAGCAGCAGCAAAAGAATGCTCATCAATCCAACCTTTGAAAACCGACCCGAACCCGCCTTCACCCAACACGCTATCGGGTCGAAAATTTCTGGTAGCCAGTTTCAAATCCGAAAAGCTAAAACTTTTCAAATTAGATGACTGCAAAATCTCACCTTCACTCCGAGGAGTTGGTGTCACACATGAAATCTTGCTACTATTTGAAGGGCTAAGATCTTCAACATCTGAATTTGACCCTAAAATCATACACAAAAACTATTCAATTCAAATTTATTCACAAACTTATTTTAAAAATAGTGTACGTAATCACCAGGCGTCCCTCATTTACCTGTCCCACGGTTAATATGAGGGAGGTAAATCACGTATCCCAGAGTAAATCTGATGCAGGGGCGGAACCATAGAGTTACGAGCCGTAGCACGGGCTACGGCTCAACCCCGTATTCGTAGTGTGTGTTTTTCCGATTTTATACAAAGGATACCCCCTAAAAATACGAGGATACTCCTAATTAAAAAAAAATAGATACTTAATATTACTAAAATCCCATTTTTTTGTACGCCCAAACATTTTACAACCCGAAAACTTATAGAATAATTAAGCCCGAATGATAAAAGAAACCCAAATTAACAATAATAGAATTGAAAGGATACCCTAAATATAATTGACAAAGTTAGCCTAAGACCCAAAACAATATTATAATTGAATAAGTGATCTTGTTGTTATGATGGAAACCGGAACAAATAGTTCTTGTCCTTTGGTTTATCGTATAATGAAGCTAGCTTTGGTTTTACCGGTTGCAACCGCAACCGTTGAAAGATGGTTTTTTTTTTTTATAATTGTATGATTGCACGGTAAAAAAGAATTTCGGGATACCCTAAATTAATGGGCTAGCTCCGCAACTGATGATAACACGATTTGATCCTAGACATTCACAACATATTCTCACCTCCTTACCATTGGAACACTATCGTGCTACAAGTTATTTTAACCATACAAATTCCATCCAAAATCATTCATATAATTTGTTTAAAGATTCAATATATATAAAAAAAATTTAATCAAACCTTTTATCAAATTAATACAGCAAAACAACCAATTACAACAAGTGTCAGGTTAGCAAGCAACAAGCTTTTGATTAGCAAAACTGATGAAAAAGGAATTCAAGATTTCTTCACAAATTCCAGGGTCTAAAAGATAACAAATTGCTATAAATTTACCTCTATGAAATGGGCTCTTATCTTTGATTCCAGCACTAAAACAAACACCCATTGAGATTCTTGATAACTTCACTGTCCCAAAGTTGTTGAATTTGATGGTTCAAAGAAACAGAGGACTCATAGTAATGAAAATGTTGAAATGAAATAAACCCAGAAGGGATTTGTGACAATTTGGTTGAAAACCTTGAAGTCTGTGAACAGAGAGAGGGTGGATGAAGGTTGGGGGGAGATGTCATTAATGGGGGAAACCCCTTTACATTGATGCAGATGGTTTCTTGTATATTATTAATTATTATTAATAGCAAAGTAAATCATATGGGCAAGTTTTGGGTCCATGCAAAATCAGCAATTGGGGGATGATGATTCAATGTTGAAAGTGATTGCTAGTCAAATTGTATATTTTAAATTCTAAATTTAGTAATAAAAATATATTTGTTTTTTTTATCTTTCCTCTTAAAGAAATTAAAAGGATATTGTGCAGAATAATTAAGGGGTCCCTTATTCCCACATACCCTATATCTTATTTTCACATCCCCTATTATATACGGGCCGTATACAATTATACGGCTCGTATAGAATGTTTTTGAATAGGAAAATGCGCAGGGAATGTTTTTTTTTGTTTTATTATATACGGCCCGTATATAGTTATACGAGTCGTATACATGTGTATACGATTTGTAAAACGTATACGGCTTAATGGATTTATTTTTGTAGGTTTTTGATGTTACCACATTTATACGGGCCGTATAACTATATACGGCCCGTATATAATGGCGTTTTTTCAAATATCACGATTTTTTCCCGTAAAAACACAATCATTCTAGGGTTTCTAAACTTTTCATCACCTTTAACAATGTCGATAAACGTTGATCGGAACATGCCGCTTAAATCGGAGCACAAGTAGAGTAACGTTACCGATCAGTCCGTTGATGGAAACCTTAGCGATCGCAGAGATCTTCGTGTTGGTTATTTATCGATTCTGAATAAATATCAGAAGAACCCGACACAAACAAGTTCTACACAGTTTGTTATTCAGATCTCTATTCGGTCATTTTTCCAAACTACAACACACGATAACTTTAAACTTTATATTGTGTGATTTGACCAGGAAATGATTGGAGGTGATTGCTACTTTTAATAAGCTGTCATAGTTGTCAAATTCGATTTCAACAAATTTTTTCCTTTTCCTTCAATTTCTAAAACATTCTCCGGTACATGAAGACGTGTCGGGTTCTTGTACTGGTATTTTAATGAAGTATTGAAGATTGAATGTGCAAACCCAACCGTTTTTTACTACGGAAACGGTGGCTATGCGAAATACAAACCGCAATCTTTTGTGACTATGGGAAACACAAGTTTTCTTTTTGAGCTTGATGGATGTCCGTTATCTCAGTTGAGGCGGGCATTGTTTAAATCTGAATATAACTAGATGTTACGTGTATCAGCGTTGTTTATCACCCTGTGTGAGCATTGGAAACCCGACAAACAGTCTTGACAACTGTGACATTTTATCTATCTATGTGTGTCACATCCATCCTGTTATAGCAATCGATATGATTAATTTTACAAATTTTTTCTAATTAGCGTTGTTAACTACCAAAAGAATGCATACACAAATAGTTCTAGTGGACGAAGCAAAGAGACCGTTGTGTATCTGAATCAGGTTCTCAAATAAACACTACCAAAGATGAGTTGGTGATAAATACCGGAGCTGTTATCTCGGTTGTTCACTACTTTCGTGATAATAAAACAAGCAGGCATTGATTTTGCCAAGATTGAAGGAAAGAATCTGGCCATAAGCGTTGTGGATTCTCAGCGTTATTCGAATGTAAGTGGATCGAGTGATACGCTTATCTATAACAAAAGACGGATGCGGTTTGCATATTCAATCTTCATTTCTTCATTAAAATTACAACACACGATAAAATGCTTGGAAAATTGCATCAACTCTCGTATATCAACTTGAACGGTTGATGGTTACAAGGATCGTTCTAATAGATTAAAGAGAATAAACCATTTTTTTACCAATTTTCACTCCAGTAGTTGAAACTTGAGCGCAGGAATCAATTCAAAACCCTCACCCTCAAAATCAACCAGAAACCAAAGGAAAAAAGGGCTGATAATGGCTGATGGTTCTTCGTTGAGGAACCCAAACGTAGACGGAGATGATAGGCCTGGTAACTGGAAGAGAAAAAACCCCAGTGACGTCGTCGACGATTATGAACGGATTATTAGCCATTATTCGACCGATGCAAGAGAATGCCGAGTTATTTTCAGTTATTTCTGTTGATCCACAAATTCCATTGTTTAAATCGGAATCAGGTTCTCAAGACAAGGATCGTTCTAATAGATTAAAGAGAATAAACCATTTTTTACCATTTTTTACCCATAGTATACGAGCCGTATCAGAATATACGGCCCGTATACAATCATCGTATACATTGTATACTATCGGTAAATTTGTTTTTTACCGAGAGTATACGGCCGTATAAACGGTATACGGCCCGTATACATATGGTAACCGGAAGAGAAATCAATTGTATTTTTTTAGTTGCTTCTCTTGTTAAGTTTCTGAACCAACCGAAATCCACAAATTCCAACAGTTTCTTCATAGATTCCGTCCGGTTTCCAAACTCTTTCACTCAAAGTTAATATTGACTGTGGTGGATGCAAGCATAAAGTTAGAAAAATACTCAAGAAGATTGAAGGGTACACAACTGAAGGTTCAGTGCACGAAAAGTTTCTTACGAACGATATGTATCAGGAAGCTCAACTTGAACGGACGATATGTATCAACAACTTGTGAGTGGGAATATGGCTATGAAGAATAGTATGGATAAACAATCACCGGTACGGGTTTTGGTGTTTTGGTAGGTTGAAAGAGGTGAATTGTGATAACTCGAGTTTCCAAGATTTCCATCTTCGCATTAATTGCACGTTAACTGTTTAGGTTGTTGGTTTACACGACTTGTTTGTTTGACAACTGTACACGTTTGTAATATGTTAAATCGTTGTGTGACTAATATGTTTCGTATGGTGGGTGTTAAGTATGCTTTTATAATTACTTGATGTGCAATACACGTGTTGGGTGTAGATTGTAGTATACATGATATGTATATAGATGTTATATGTATATTGTATTGATTGTTTGATTGTGGAACCCTACACCCGAAAACACCCTCCCCACGAAAACACCAAAGTGTTTTCGTCCCATATGAAGTCGGCAAAAACAAGTTGGGCTTTGGCCCATTAGTAATTGATTTTAATTATATTGTTCCCCAGTTCACGTAAAAGTTTAATCACCAAAAACCAAAACCCTAGAGTCTCCCTGTATACGACGGCAACTCTCTTTCCATCCGAAGCCAGATTCCTCGTGTTTAACCATTCCTTGTTCGGTTAGTGTTTTACTTGTTTAAGTTTGCTTTCATTCTTATTGTATGGTTATATTGTAAACGTGTTTTTGACTGAGATACATATGATATGAGGAGATGATTTCATGATTTTATGTAAACATTTTTATCGATCTAGGGTCTTGACAGCTTGTGTAATTGGAATTACGTAACCTTGCTGCTGTATGATTTGGTATTTATGATTGTTTAAGATCTGTACATCGAATATATTCCTGTTGTTATTCAAGATCATATATGGTATTCTACGATTTAGAATGCATGCTAGATAATTTTGTGATTATGAAAATGATTCTGGTTGAATGCTGATAAGAGCGATATAGTAAATTATATGAATACATGAGTAGTCTTTAGGTGCTCTGTTCAATGTATGATTGTAGTATACAAAGTCAACATAAAAGAAATAAACACATGGGGGCTGAATCATGTATAGTAAACTGACAAATATTAGAGGATGTCTCAATTGAATTAATGGCCGACAATAATTGTTAATGGTTAGGGCAGCAACAGTGATGTGACTGAACACAAAACTCAAACAAAAGAAACTCATATCTATGCTAATTATTAATTGATCATTGTGTTTTTGTATGATCTTGAATTAATGAGGTATTGGTATGTTTATATATGTGAGGAACTGGTGTCATATTAAACATGTGCCGATATGATAGTTTATGTTAGGGTCACGTATATTAGAGACCATAATGAACATCCCTTAGGCCATTAATGAATCCACTATAATAGCTAGTTGATGCTGTGAATTGATCTAGCCGTGCATGAAGTATGAATGAGTATGATGTGATTTCGCCATGTGTCTGACACACTAGTTCTGTTAGTTATTAACTCTTTTAGTTGTTAACACTGTTAGTTGTTAATTCAGTTAAACATGTTAACTCTGTTAAACTATTTAACTCAGTTAAGCTAAGCACGTAACACAGTTAGTTTACTAGTTCTATTAGATGTTAACTTTGTTAACTGTGTAACCTTGTTGGTATATGTTAATCCAGTTAAACTTGCTAACTCTGTTAAAGTGTGTTATTGGTTAACAACATTAGATTGTATGAATTGCATGATATTGACTTACTGCTTACGTGATACATGATGTTATCTGCCAAGCACACTTCGTGACATATATTGCATGTGAAACTTTACGAACTTGAACTGATCGAGTATACGTGCATACTATAGGACTTGATTGATTACTTGTGAGCACATAGTTAAGCATACCGAGCAAACCAAGGTGAGTTCACACTTTTACCAAGGCATGGGAATTCCCGGGGTTGGGAATGGGGTTAAATGATTACTTGTACTTTCATCGTTACTGGAATACGTACCACTGACCTCGTTAGGGGAAGGTCACTTATAGATACAGCTAGACTAGTAACACATGGGAAGCCCCCACTAATCTTCGCAAACATGCCTAGAATGGCCGCGATACGAATACTAATCTTCGCACACATGCCTGGAATGGCCGCGATACGAATACTAAACTTCGCAAACATGCCTGGAGGGCCGCGATACAAATACAACTAGTCTAGAATACATGGGAAGCCCCCACAAATCTTCGCAAACATGCCTGGAAGGCCGCGATACAAATAAATACGATACATAGTTTACTAAACAAACATACGGTTTACGAAACGAATACTATAACTAAACAACCAACTGTGAACTCGCTCAACTTTGTTGTTGACTCTCTGTTACATGCCTTGCAGGTCGTTAGGTATCTATGGAGCTTGCATGGGAGTGGAGAGGAGTCGTTGTGGGACATGGACAGCTGTGTGCCATGCTAAACATTTGAAACATTTAAACTTAGGTTGGGTTTACATATTTATGCTTCCGCTAAACGCTTAACTATGTTATGGTTTTGAACACCTTTCGTATTGATGAATGACTTTTATTTATTACTTACAATGTTCAATATGATTGGTGGCTTAATCCTGGTCATGTCACGCCTCCATGCGGTGATACTCCGCGTGTGGATTCTGGGGGTGTGACAGATTGGTATCAGAGCCATTGGTTATAGTGAACTTGGTTTTAATAAGGGAAAAAGTTTTGTTAAAACCAGACTATAACCTGAACAGTGCTCAACGATCCACAACGACGCTTCGCTCCACGTGCAAGACTCAACACTATAGGTAATACTGTTCATGTTTACATTGCCTACTTGCTAGATTACATAGAACTTTGCTCATGGTATGCTTAGATAAATGTAACAACTATTGCTTGAGAACACATGTGTGCTTACTCTCTTCTGTCATCGCACTTTCGCGAACCTTTCTCACTCATGTTTCCTTTGGTATGAAGATCATGAGTGGACGCGTTAACCTAACTCAAGCCCAGTTGGCGGCTTTGATCACTGAACAAGTTACGGCAGCACTTGCAGCTGCCCAGGCAGGAGGTATAGCCTGCCATCACAACTTACTCTAGGATCTTTAGATCCTACTCTCGTAACCCAACACTTGTGCTTAAATTTTGTTCACTATTACGCACACGACAGGTCAACACGCTCAGCCACCTGTGTGCACATTCAAGACGTTCATGGACTGTCGTCCTAGTACTTTCAGTGGCACTGAAGGAGTCGTAGGACTCCTCCACTGGTTTGAGAAGCTCGAATCGGTCTTCGAGATGTGTGAATGCCCTGAGGCTCGTAGGGTGAAGTACGCTACCGGTACTCTCGAAGGCACTGCGCTAACTTGGTGGAACGCGCAAGTTCAGATGCTGGGGCTGGCGGCTGCTAATGCCACCCCATGGAATGATTTTAAGGAACTGATCAAACGTGAATACTGTAGTCGTGATGACATCCACAAGCTGGAAGTGGAGTTCTTTAACCTGAAGATGACGGGGTCAGAGATAGAAGCGTACACGAAACGATCCAACGAACTGGCAGTGTTATGTCCAACTATGGTGGATCCTCCCATCAAACGCATTGAGCTGTACCTCAAAGGCTTAGTACCAGAGATTCAAAGCCATGTGACTTCGGCCAACCTTGCTACTATCCAGGATGTTACTCGTCTTGCTCATCGTCTCACAGACCAGGCAGTGGAACAGAACAGGCTGCCTAAACGTATCGGTGCTACCACTACTATTACTACCTCTGCTATTCCCAATGATAACAAGCGAAAATGGGATGGAACCTCCAGCAAGGGTTCAACTTCGGTTCAGTCCCAGGCACAGCAGTGAAAGACAGATAACTACCAGAGCCCCAGTCAGCAGTCGTCTGGTAGTCAAGGGCAGGGTGGATATCGAGGAAATCACCCAAAGTGCAATAGATGCAACAGGCACCACAGTGGTCAGTGCAACAGGGGTCGTTGCCAGAGGTGATGCTAGGGATGACCCCAACGTTGTGATAGTTTCGACATCGTTATTGGTATGGATTAGCTACCTCAACATCGAGCAGAGATTCTTTGCAAAGAAAAGATCGTCCGCATTCCTCATGCTGGTGAAGAACCTTTGGTAATTCATGGTGACAAGGGTGGTGCGGTTGTGAGCACCATCTCCTTTCTTAAGGCCCAGAAGTGCTTGCGAAAGGGGTCACACCGCTATCTTAGCACTTGTTACTGACGCATCATCGGAAGAGAAGAAGATAGAGGATATCCCAGTAGTACGTGATTTTCCTCAAGTGTTCCCTGAAGATTTACCTGGGCTACCGCCTCATCGCCAGGTCGAATTCCAGAGCGAGCTAGCTCCTGGAGCAGCACCCATAGCTCGAGCACCTTATCGCTTAGCTCCAACTGAACTGGAAGAATTGTCTAAGCAATTGCAAGAACTCTTGGAAAAGGGTTTCATTAGTCCTAGCTCTTCGCCCTGGGGAGCTCCAGTTTTGGTTGTAAAGAAGAAAGACGGTACTTTCCGTATGTGCATAGATTACCACGAACTGAACAAGGTAACCGTAAAGAATCGCTATCCTCTTCCACGCATTGACGACTTGTTCGACCAGCTACAAGGGTCGAGCTGTTATTCGAAGTTTGACCTGAGGTCAGGTTACCATCAACTGAGAGTCCGAGACGAGGACATCTCTAAGACAGCGTTCAGGACTCGGTATGGACATTACGAGTTCCTGGTTATGCCTTTCGGATTGACAAACGCGCCTGCAGTCTTCATGGATCTTATGAACAGAGTGTGCAAGCCTTACTTGGATAGGTTTGTGATTGTATTCATCGACGACATTTTGATCTACTCTAAGAGTCAGGAGGAACACGAGCAGCATTTACGACTCATTTTGGAACTCCTTCGAGCAGAACAGCTGTATGCCAAGTTTTCAAAATGCGACTTCTGGCTTCGTGAAGTCCACTTTCTAGGCCACGTGGTAAACAAGGATGGGATCCATCCAAGGTAGACTCGATCAAGAACTGGCCTGCACCTCGTACACCAACAGAAATCTGCCAATTCTTGGGTTTGGCGGGCTACTACAGAAGGTTCATAAAAGACTTCTCCAAGATTGCACAACCCCTCACCTCACTAACTCAGAAAGGCGTTATCTATCGTTGGGGTAATACACAGGAATCAGCATTTCAGCACTTAAAGGATAGACTTTGTAGCGCGCCTATTCTTTCATTGCCAGAGGGCACAGACGATTTTGTGGTCTATTGCGACGCATCCATTCAGGGTCTTGGATGTGTGTTGATGCAATGTGACAAGGTTATTGCATATGCTTCGCGCCAACTTAAGATTCACGAAAGGAATTACACTACACACGATTTGGAGCTGGGAGCTGTTGTTTTCGCACTCAAGATATGGAGACATTACCTGTACGGTACCAGGTGCACCATTTACACCTATCACAGGAGTCTCGAGCATATCCTCAAGCAAAGGAGTTAAACATGCGACAACGTCGATGGGTCGAGCTACTGAATGATTACGAATGTGCCATCAAGTACCATCCGGGTAAAGCAAAAGTTGTGGCCGACGCCCTCAGTCGAAAAGATACTACACTCAAACGCGTGCGAGCATTACAACTTACCATCCAGTCTAGCCTTCCTACACAGATACGAGATGCTCAGGTAGAAGCATTGAAACCAGAAAACGTCAGGGCTGAAGCTCTACGCGGCTCAAGGCAACGGTTGGAACAAAAGGCAGACGACGCCTACTATGTAACGGGATGCATCTGGGTCCCACTCTACGGCAACTTACACGAGCTTGTAATGGATGAAGCTCATAAGTCTCGCTACTCAGTACATCCTGGTTCGGATAAGATGTACCACGATCTCAGAACTACGTATTGGTGGCCTAGCATGAAAGCTCACATAGCAACTTACGTTAGCAAATGTTTGACTTGTGCGAGAGTCAAGATCGAATATCAGAAACCATCAGGCCTGCTCCAACAACCAGAGATTCCACAATGGAAATGGGAGCAAATTTCCATGGATTTTGTTACTGGCCTACCTAGATCTCAACGTGGGAATGATACTATTTGGGTGATCGTGGATCGACTCACAAAATCTGCGCACTTCTTGGCTATCAAGGAAACGGATAAGTTCCCCACTCTAGCAGACGTCTACCTTAAGGAAGTTGTCTCGAGGCACGGGGTGCCAACCTCTATTATCTCTGATCGTGATGCACGATTTACTTCAGAACTGTGGTAGGAAATGCACAAATCTTTTGGCTCTCGTTTAGACATGAGCACAGCTTATCACCCTCAGACGGATGGGTAGTCTGAGCGCACTATTCAAACTTTAGAAGACATGCTTCGTGCATGTGTAATCGATTTCGGCAACGGCTGGAAAAAACACCTCCCGTTAGTGGAGTTCTCGTATAACAACAGTTACCACACCAGCATTCAAGCCGCTCCATTTGAGGCATTGTACGGGCGTAAATGCCGATCACCTCTTTGTTGGGCAGAGGTGGGTGACAGTCAGATCACAGGTCCAGAACTGGTAGTAGACGCAACAGAAAGAATTGCTCAGATACGACAACGCATGGCGGCAGCTCGCGACCGTCAGAAAGCCTACGCAAACAAGCGCCGAAAACCTCTAGAATTCCAGGTCGGGGACCGGGTTCTACTCAAAGTCTCACCCTGGAAGGGTGTGGTTCGTTTTGGCAAACGGGGCAAGCTCAATCCGCGATATGTCAGACCGTTCGAAATCATTGAGAAAATAGGCAAGGTGGCCTACAAACTAAACCTGCCCGCAGAACTCAGTGTAGTTCACAACGTCTTTCACGTGTCGAATATGAAGAAGTGTCTGTCAGATGAGACCCTCATAGTTCCTTTGAAGGAGCTCACTATCGACGATCAGTTGCGATTCGTCGAGGAACCAGTTGAAATCACGGACCGGGATGTTAAGGTCCTCAAGCACACCAGAATACCTCTTGTTCGAGTTCGTTGGAACTCCCGTCGTAGCCCAGAGTTCACCTGGGAACGAGAAGATCAAATGAAACTCAAGTATCCCCAGTTATTCGGAAACAGTGCAACTACTACTGAGGCTGAAGCTACTACAGAATTTCGGGACGAAATTCCAAATCAACGGGGGGATGATGTGACACCCCAGGAAAACCAGTAAACTACACAACACAACTAGCTTCCTCAGTAACCACGTGCTAAATTTCGGGACGAAATTTCTTTCAAGTTGGGGATAATGTGACAACTCGAGTTTCCAAGATTTCCATCTTCGCATTAATTGCACGTTAACTGTTTAGGTTGTTGGTTTACACGACTTGTTTGTTTGACAACTGTACACATTTGTAATATGTTAAATCGTTGTGTGACTAATATGTTTCGTATGGTGGGTATTAAGTGTGCTTTTATAATTACTTGATGTGCAATACACGTGTTGGGTGTAGATTGTAGTATACATGATATGTATATAGATGTTATATGTATATTGTATTGATTGTTTGATTGTGGAACCCTACACCCGAAAACACCCTCCCCACGAAAACACCAAAGTGTTTTCGTCCCATATGAAGTCGGCAAAAACAAGTTGGGCTTTGGCCCATTAGTAATTGATTTTAATTATATTGTTCCCCAGTTCACGTAAAAGTTTAATCACCAAAAACCAAAACCCTAGAGTCTCCCTGTATACGACGGCAACTCTCTTTCCATCCGAAGCCAGATTCCTCGTGTTTAACCATTCCTTGTTCGGTTAGTGTTTTACTTGTTTAAGTTTGCTTTCATTCTTATTGTATGGTTATATTGTAAACGTGTTTTTGACTGAGATACATATGATATGAGGAGATGATTTCATGATTTTATGTAAACATTTTTATCGATCTAGGGTCTTGACAGCTTGTGTAATTGGAATTACGTAACCTTGCTGCTGTATGATTTGGTATTTATGATTGTTTAAGATCTGTACATCGAATATATTCCTGTTGTTATTCAAGATCATATATGGTATTCTACGATTTAGAATGCATGCTAGATAATTTTGTGATTATGAAAATGATTCTGGTTGAATGCTGATAAGAGCGATATAGTAAATTATATGAATACATGAGTAGTCTTTAGGTGCTCTGTTCAATGTATGATTGTAGTATACAAAGTCAACAGAAAAGAAATAAACACATGGGGGCTGAATCATGTATAGTAAACTGACAAATATTAGAGGATGTCTCAATTGAATTAATGGCCGACAATAATTGTTAATGGTTAGGGCAGCAACAGTGATGTGACTGAACACAAAACTCAAACAAAAGAAACTCATATCTATGCTAATTATTAATTGATCATTGTGTTTTTGTATGATCTTGAATTAATGAGGTATTGGTATGTTTATATATGTGAGGAACTGGTGTCATATTAAACATGTGCCGATATGATAGTTTATGTTAGGGTCACGTATATTAGAGACCATAATGAACATCCCTTAGGCCATTAATGAATCCACTATAATAGCTAGTTGATGCTGTGAATTGATCTAGCCGTTCATGAAGTATGAATGAGTATGATGTGATTTCGCCATGATGTGATTTCGCCATGTGTCTGACACACTAGTTCTGTTAGTTATTAACTCTTTTAGGTGTTAACACTGTTAGTTGTTAATTCAGTTAAACATGTTAACTCTGTTAAACTATTTAACTCAGTTAAGCTAAGCACGTAACACAGTTAGTTTACTAGTTCTGTTAGATGTTAACTTTGTTAACTGTGTAACCTTGTTGGTATATGTTAATCCAGTTAAACTTGCTAACTCTGTTAAAGTGTGTTATTGGTTAACAACATTAGATTGTATGAATTGCATGATATTGACTTACTGCTTACGTGATACATGATGTTATCTGCCAAGCACACTTCGTGACATATATTGCATGTGAAACTTTACGAACTTGAACTGATCGAGTATACGTGCATACTATAGGACTTGATTGATTACTTGTGAGCACATAGTTAAGCATACCGAGCAAACCAAGGTGAGTTCACACTTTTACCAAGGCATGGGAATTCCCGGGGTTGGGAATGGGGTTAAATGATTACTTGTACTTTCATCGTTACTGGAATACGTACCACTGACCTCGTTAGGGGAAGGTCACTTATAGATACAGCTAGACTAGTAACACATGGGAAGCCCCCACTAATCTTCGCAAACATGCCTGGAATGGCCGCGATCCGAATACTAATCTTTGCACACATGCCTGGAATGGCCGCGATACGAATACTAAACTTCGCAAACGTGCCTGGAGGGCCGCGATACAAATACAACTAGTCTAGAATACATGGGAAACCCCCACAAATCTTCGCAAACATGCCTGGAAGGCCGCGATACAAATAAATACGATACATAGTTTACTAAACAAACATACGGTTTACGAAACGAATACTATAACTAAACAACCAACTGTGAACTCGCTCAACTTTGTTGTTGACTCTCTGTTACATGCCTTGCAGGTCGTTAGGTATCTATGGAGCTTGCATGGGAGTGGAGAGGAGTCGTTGTGGGACATGGACAGCTGTGTGCCATGCTAAACATTTGAAACATTTAAACTTAGGTTGGGTTTACATATTTATGCTTCCGCTAAACGCTTAACTATGTTATGGTTTTGAACACCTTTCGTATTGATGAATGACTTTTATTTATTACTTACAATGTTCAATATGATTGGTGGCTTGATCCTGGTCATGTCACGCCTCCATGCGGTGATACTCCGCGTGTGGATTCTGGGGGTGTGACATGAATGGTCCTTGTTTTTCCATGTATGTGACAAAAGAAGGATCGTTATAATCATCACAGAAGATGTGTCGGGTTCTTCTGCTAGTAGTATGAGTCTGAGTCCATTGTGATTCGTGAATGTTTCGAATCATCACAGAAGACGTGTCGGGTTCTTCTATCATGCGTATACGACCCGTATACATATGGTAAAAAATGGTAAAAACCTCTTTAGTCTATTAGAACGATCCAATAAACTAAGAACAAAGCCTATTTTCAAAACACAGGTTCATACAGTGTTGTAATAGGTTGTGGTTCATCCAAAATGACATCTAGCATTACTAATGGTTCAAGTAAGTGTCTAAAATTTTGAAAATTAAGGTTTACCTTGTTAGTTTCTCAAACACTACTAAACATCTGCTTTCTGAATCTGAATCAGAATGTTAACTTTGAGTCATAAACCGTTAATCCCAACGCTTCTCTAAAAAAATTTCTGTCTTTCCTTTTCATGAGGTAAAACCGGTTTCAACATCAAGGGTTGTATCGGAATCAAGCGTTGGAAGGATTGTAGTAGTAGGACATTGGTACCACTGTGAAAATTGCATCAGGAGGGTAGAGAGTCTGATACAATAAGGATGTTGGGAATTAAACGCATGTACGTGACAAAATAAGGATGTTCGCATAAACATATATTCGTTTCATAACCTCCTCCTATAAATCAACCACAACTGACAAAGAGCCTGTATTAGAAGCCATCATATGTCTTTTACCAACCGAAGAGGCAGCAGAAGACGTGTCGGGTTCTTCCAACATTCACGAACCACAATGGACTCAGACTCATACTACTCACCCTCCCCTGAGGAAAAGTTTTCCCGAGGACTCAAGAAAATCCACAATCAATGTATACAGGTGCAAGAGAATGGCTGGTGATATAGTAATTTTCAATAATGTAGGAAGGATTGAAGTAGTAGGACATTGGAATCTGGTTCTCAAACAAACCAACAAAATCCTGATAGTGAAAAACATCAGCAACCATTTTTTCTTTTCCTTCAATTTCGAGAACATTCTCCCTGTGTATGTGCTTGTGCTGTAGAAACCGGTGATGAATTTGTGTACACAACTGAACGTTAATTGATATTGTTTTAGACAACAACAGATAAAGAACGGATTGTTGGTGGATAACGCAAACAATTTCTCCACAGTTTGTTATTCAGATCTCTATTCGGTCATCTTTCCAAACTACAACACACGATAAGTTTAAACTTTATAGTGTGTGATTTGACCTAGGAAATGATTGGAGGTGAAGGTTCAGTGCACGAAAAGTTTCTTACGAAATGTACGTGACAAAACAAATATGTTGGGAATTAAACGCATGTCCGTAATCCCGCGTTGATAGCTTCCGTTTTATTCAGACTCCTTACAACTCTCATCAAATGCCTCACCCTTCCTTTTATTCTATAAATATTAAATAAAGAATAACACCATGCCCGTAATCCCGCGTTGATAGCTTCCGTTTTATTACAGTCATACGACACGTTTTCTTGTTCTTCAATCTTTGTTACTTGTTAATGTTTTATTTTTTTCTACTTTTAAAAAGGTTTGAGCACCTCACGACTGTAAAATATCTAGTGTGATTTACACCTTAAATCCCTTAAATACTTGAAAAATCAAATTTTCGTTCCATACGGGCCGTATAAGAGTATACGGCCCGTATACACGTTCGTATACATTGTATACGACCAGGCAAACTTATTTACACATGGTGTATACGGGCCGTATACTGTTATACGGCCCGTATGGAATAAAAAAAAACTGACAAAGTCTGCTGGCACAGACTTTGTCATTTTTTTATTCTATACGGGTCGTATAACAGTATACGGCCCGTATACACCATGTGTAAATAAGTTTTCCCATGTGTTAATATTAGGACCCATAATTAATTCGAGAAAATATAATAAAATCAAAGTCTATTTGAGCCCTTAACTTAGGGCTGTAAACGAACTGAACGAACACGAACAAAGCTATGTTCGTGATCGTTCGTTAAGGAAATTTGGATGTTCGTGAACTGTTCATGAACACACGACGAACAGAAGTTTGTGTTCGTGTTCGTTCGTTAAGGAATTTTGATTGTTCGTAAACACGAACGCAAACGAACACAAATGAATTTTAATTTTGAATATTAAAAAAGGCACCATTAATCTTAAACATTGTACACAACGAAAGTAGTTAAATATAACCATTTAAAGATTGAAGGGATGGATAATATTGGGTTCGATCGATTGGAGATAAGCTGAATGAATGAGCGTGATATCAAAAGTGGGAGAAATAATACATATGGGGAAAGTAAAAAATTAATAAAACAATAAAAAGTTTTAGAAAAATAAACATAAAAAACCGAACACGAACGGACATAAACGAATGAACACGAACGAACATAAAAGAACATATTACCGAACGTTCACGAACGCAGTCGAATGAACGAGACCTTTGTTCGTGTTCGTTCGTTAAGCTTACCGAACGAAATTTTTTGTTCGTGTACGTTCGTTAAGCTTGTCGAACGAACACAAACGAACTTCCCGCCGAACGGTTCATGAACTGTTCGCTAAACGTTCGATTCTTTTACAGCCCTACCTTAACTTGTTAAATATTGAATTTTTATTTTTATATTTAAGAGAAAATGAAAATTTTATACTTAGATTTAGAGATTAATACATAAAAGGCAAGGTAGCTTTAGTATAATAAAGTTTTTAAGCTTGTTAAAGTACAAGAAAACTTAAGGGTGAGCAAGTTTAGGTCCGGCCCGAAAATAACCGAGAATCGAACCGAAAATATACTCAACCCGACCCGAACCCAAGTATCTAGGTATTTAGATCGGTTCCAATTTTTCATATAAAATCGGGTCGGGTCGGTTCTCGGTTCTTTTCATTGTGAAACCCGACTTGGACTTATGGACCGGAACCGACCCTATATTTAGGGTAGTGAATCAGTTCTGTATTTTATGTTTGATCGGTTCTCGGGTTGGGTCGGGTCAGATTTTTCCTTTTGCTCACCCCTAAGAAAACTCTCCCGGTCTAATTTTTTTATATTAAAGTTTAGAAACTTATTTGAAATAAATACACATGTAAACAAGTTTAGAATAATAATTTGTTACTTTTTTAATTTGTTAAATTAATAAGATAGAAAAAAGTTTTGTATAAAAATTGAATGTTACTTTATCAAATATTGTAAACACTTCTAAGGACTTTAATGTATCAAACCTAAATTGAGTGATTTTTTTTCATATTTTTTTAACAAGGTTAGATAATTTGATGTGGGGAACAAAATTAGATTAAGTGTTTTAATATTTTATTTAGACCGTGGGGTATGGTGGGGCGGGGATTTGGTGCATGGGTTGACACGTGGACTTCGAGGGCACCGCTGGTCAGTTGCATGTTGGGTCGGTATGGCGGGGTGTGGCTAGCCCACGTGGGTTGGCCACGTGTTATATTTTTTTTTTCAATTATTATAAAAATACACACAAAATTGAAAAAAAAAACTAAAATTATTAGTTGGGGTATGGGTTTAACTTGGCCAAACAGTTGTTTTTTTAAATTTAAATCCTAGCCACCTATAGCCTAGCCAATCCAACCAATGAGAGCCGGCCACGGAAGACCGCTAGGCCCGCCCAACACCCGGGCTGAAACCCCCGCCCAAGGGGCCATGCCGAAACCCAATCCCACCCGGGGTGGTGACTTGGGCGTTTGTACCCAACCCACGCCCCATACCCCATAGCCTTAATGGCAACCTAAACTTAGGGGCTGTTTGTTTACCTCTTAATGAGACTTTTAATGATTCAGACATCTTACTGGTTCAGCACTTAATGGTTCAGACTGTTTGTTTCATGAGCAGATGTCTGAATGGTTCAAACATTTGCCTCTGAATGGTTAAGCATTATAAAGAGTCTGAATGGTTAAGACCTCTGATCTGAATTGGTCAAACATTTGCCTCTGAACGGTTAAGCGTTATACTAACTCTTAATGATTCAGACATTTTATTGATTCAACACTTAATAGTTCAGAACTCTTATTGATTAAGCATTTAACCATTCAAAAGTTATAAAAGAGCCCCTTATGCTATTTGTCCCTACCATGTGAGACAGGTATCATTAAAACATCTTGATACCAATATACATTGTTTCTATTTTTTTTAACACAAAACTTAATACTATTTGTTCCTACCATTTGTATATTGGTTTTTGTAGTATTTAGTTTACAAAAGTTAGAATTATCATGGCATGGAAATAATTAATTTACCCCATATTTTAACATTTAGTATTTTAAATTATCCATAACAATTGTAGCTTTTGTATTTATATAACTCAGATTGATTTTCGTGTAATTAAATTCTTTTTATAGGCTAAAACATATTGGAATTTAGCAATTAAACAAATCCAATCAACATGCCAAGTGTTGTCATGGTTAATTTACCTGGCTTTTTTTTGGCTGTTATAAACCATAATAATAATACTCATATTCTCCACATTGTATTTCACCAAAAAGTAGTCTCTAGAAAAAAACCGTCATTATACAAAGATTGTTTTCAAAAGAGAAGTGCATATTTAAAACCGAATATTAATGGACCCAAATTTGTTTGTCTTTCTAGTCGGTAAGATACAAATCGTTTGACAAGTGTGGATTACATTTACAATATCATAATATATGGAAAATCACCATTACTATAACAAGAATAGATCACAATTAGAGTTAATTACACAAATGGGTCATGTGGTTTATATCTAATTTCGCCTTTGGGTACTAACTTTTTTTTTAACAGGTTTAGGTTTTATGGTTTTGGGGAAGGTTCATTGGGGAACACTAAAAAAGTGGGGAACAGCGGGGAACCGACTCAAACGAACTCCGATTGGACTCATTCCAATGGCATTGGAACCGGCTCGTTGAACCCTAACTAAGATCTCTTAACCCTAAATCCTAACTCCTAAACTCTAAACCCTTAAGCTAAAAAATAAGGCTAAAACCTAAGCTAAACCGTAAAATCTAAACTATAAACCCTAAAAGCTAAACCCTAAAGGCTAAACCTAAAGCTAAACCCTAAAGCTAAACCCTATAGCTAAACCCTAAACCTTAAAGCTAAACCCTAAAGCTAAACCCTAAGGCTAAACCCTAAAAGCCAAACCCTAATATATTTAGGGTTTAGGGGTTATGATTTAGGGTTTAGGGTTAAGAGATCCCAGTTAGGGTTCGACGAGCCGGTTCCAACGCCGCTGGAATGAGTCCAATCGGAGTTCGTTTGAGTCGGTTCCCCATTGTTCCCCACTTTTTTAGTGTTCCCCAATGAACCTCACACTTATGGTTTTATGCCTTTGTGTAATTAACTCTTTATTTTTAGCAGATGAAAGATAAAATAGGTTTTCAGGAGTTATGACCGGATGACCGGAACACCTCTTTAAACCGTTTTCTAGTTGAGTTGAACCTCACTGTTATCATCGTTTTTAGTTGAACAACACTTAAAGCATTCATAAACCTTTACAAAATCACATCGTTTTTACAAAGTTTTCTAAAAAAAAACTTTTATTTTTCTCACAACGTACAAAATTGTATAAGTCACATTAAAAATATTATATACGTAGAGAAAGATTATTGTAAAAGAGTAAAAAATTGTACGAAGTGTAGAGACAAGTTTGACCCTTGATTTGCAAGATCAATAATTGAGATTTAGTGGTCCCTAAATATAAAATTCACATGACTAAGGCCATGTGTAGTCATAAAGCCCCTTTGGGGGTGTTATGCGACACGTGTCGCGCCACGTCATACATGGGCTTTATGGGGCGTTATATCACTAGAGTTCGTAGTCATAAAGTCCCTACCTCATCATTACTCAATTAATTAATTTTCCCTTTTTGACTAATTATTTTTTTCGGTTTTTGGATTTAATTGTGGATTAGATAATTAAAGTAAACAACTTTGGTTCTTATGATCTTTTGTATATGCGTATTTAATGTTGTTCTTTGAATGGTTATTTTCCCTCGTGTGGCTAGTTGAGTGTCTTTTCAAATAATAGTTGCATGCTAGGTCGATTAGTGTGTGTCTTTGACTATTAGATGGTTTGCTAGACGTAGTGATTCTTAGGGGTATAATTATAATTTGAATAGGGTTAAGTATTCTACCAATCTCGATAGCTGCGAGGTGAGAGATTGTCGGTTTGTATGTTGAGAAGACCCCCCTAGTTTCCTCTTTCACTATTTGCTTATCGAGTCTAATAATAAAACCATTGTTACCCTTGACTTTTGTGTTGTAAGGTAGATTGTCGAATAAGGGTGCTTTATTATTACAATAGGAAACCCCGCGAGGGAATCCTCTAAACCAATATTAGAACAACTTATTAGATTGCCATAGGTGTCTTCTCGAGAAGGGTCGAGGGTCCTGTTTGGTTGTCCTTTAAGTTAGCATCTTAAGATCCCGGTTTCCACATTAGTTTCATAACCGATAGAACGTGTCAAGCATGTATAGGATTCTAGCCTAGGTAGTGTGTTCCCCAAAATCTGAATTCGTCCTCAGTCTTAGTTTGTGTCCCCGTTGACTTTAGTTAATTTAGTTAATTTTAGTTAATTTAGTAGTTTGTTAGAACCCCCCCCCCCCCTTAAGATAAATAAAAACAAGTAAATCAGTTAGATTAAATAAGTTAGTCGAGTCTAGTAACGTAATCAGTAGAGTCTCGTGGGTTTGATACTAGGACTTACTTAGGTTATACTGCATAGACCGGTACACTTGCCGGTAGTGTGGTCTAGGTATTAGAGAGTCTTAGTTTATAAATTTAAAACTTAGTCTAGTTTAGGGTTAAAATTAGTTAGTTTAATTAGACCAGTTTTAGCACATCGGTCTACCACATTGAGACACCTCGGCTACGGGGTCCGGTTGTGTCTCCGACACCGTTTCGATGTCGGGCTCGGTTTCTTCTTGAGCCGCATGCGAACCGCCCATGGATGCAAAGGCGTGTGGACCGTGAAAGAATTGCGGAGGCATGTTTAATATTTGCGCGTACGCCATCACATTCTGGTCCATATCTTGGAAATTGCAGGACGGTTGCAGTTGGGTGGTATTCAAACGATATGAAGTTTGGTTGCTGAGTCTAGACGGAACACGAAAAGGGGTTGGAAGGGATTCATGATATTTTTTTTAATAAAATGTGAAGAAGTAGTGAAGAGAAGAGGGAAATGTTTATAGAAAAATGGAGTTGAAAGTGAGATTTTTATAGGTAAAAAAATGGATTAAAAATAAAGAATTTTTTATTACCATTGGACCCAACGGCAAATCTCAAAATCAGCGAATCTCGTCATTTTTTTTAAACCCCCAAAGGGGCGGTAGTCAAGGCGTGGAGGGGCGTTTTAACCGGATTATACACCCAAATTATGTATATTTATATTTATATCTGAAAAGAACATAACATGGCACACAACATTAATGTATAAAACCATCTTTTATACAAAGTTTCCAAACAACGGTTTCTGTTTAGAGTCGGTAATGATATATCATATCGTTCAAGTATTACGAAAGCTATGTTAAGTGTGCATCATAAACATGAATGTCTTAATATCTGGCCAAAGCTGATTTAATTCCTTCATAGATGGCATACTTAACAAGTGCATAACTAAAGTGATTGTCTCAATTTCTGGCCAAAGCTGATTTGTTACAATCATTTTGCACACATGCTTAAATGATTACATTTCTGGCCAAAGCTGATTTGTCTTCGTTTAAGTAGAATTTTAACTAAGTCTATTATTTTGATGTTAGTAATAGACAATATCACAGCTTCATAACGTAAAATGGTCATTATTTATGCCTGCCTTAGTTTAACGTGCCCTTAGATCACATTAGGACTTCTTCCTTAGTATCATAACTTGCTCATCTTATTTCCACTATCAGTGCCCAATTGCGGGATTCCACCTTTGACTGGTGATAACTTTGCTGCATGGAAGGATGCTCTCATGCTTACGCTTGGGCTGCTGGACTTTGACTATGCTCTAAGAGAAGATAAGCCAGCGGACCTTACTCCACAAAGTACTGCTACTCAGCAATTAACTCATGAAAATTGGACTAGGTGTAACCGCATGTCTCTCATGTTCATGAAGCAGTCCATAAGCAATGCAATCAGGTGAGCCATTCCTGATTCTGAAGATGCTAAAACCTACTTGGCTTCTGTGGAGGCGCAGTTCAAGGGGACGTCTAAAGCACACGCTAGTACTCTTATTCTCAAGCTGGTGACAACTAAGTATGATTGGAGGAGCGGCATTCGCGAGCACATCATGATGATGAATGATATGGCCAATAAGCCGAAGGGGCTGGAAATGGAAATCAGTGATGGTTTTCTCGTTTATTTCATCATTACTTCGCTTCCTTCGTCCTTTGAAGCATTCAAGATCAATTACAACACTCAGAAGGACAAATGGACGATAAGTGAGCTGGTTGCTATGTGCGTACAGGAGGAAGAGCGTATGAGGATGGATCGCACTACTGATGTTGCTAACTTCACCACCTCCAACTCTAAGAAAAGGAAGAACAATCATCAGAGGAAGGATGCTTCTAAATTCCAAAGGCCCAATCCTAATACAAGTGCACCCTCCAGCTCTAAGAACTCCTTAGGCAGAATCCACTGCAAGTTCTGTAAAAAGGCAGGACACATGCAGAAGGAATGCCCTGACTTTAAGGAGTGGCTGGCTAAGAAAGGTAACGATTATTTTATGATACTTGAGTCCTATAATTTAAGTGTTCCTGTTAATTCTTGGTGGTTTGATTCTGGTTCTATGGTTCATGTTACCAATTCAACTCAGGGATTCCTTACAATCCGGAAGCTGGAAAGAAACCAAAGAACGCTTAAGGTTGGGGATGATCGAGAATTAGAAGTGAAGGCCATTGGAACATTACAATTATTTATGAAAACTGGTTTATGTATTAAACTTTATGATACCTTATATGTTCCTGAGGTAACTCGGAACCTTGTATCAGGACCAAAGTTAGACATGGACGGTTTTAATGTTTCCCATGGTCATCGCAAACTCTCGATCCTCTATGATTCTGTTCTTTATGGTACTGGTATTCTGGATGGTGGTCTCTATATATTAGAACTAGATGATAATTTTTCCAAATCTTTGTTGTCATATAGCATTAATGAATCACTCACAAAGATGAAAGAGAAACGAGACTTAGAGACTTCATCCATGTTGTGGCATCAACATTTAGGCCACATCTCAAGAGAACGATTAAATCGTCTCGTAAAGGATGAAGTCTTACCTCCTCTCGATTTCTCTGATTTTGGAACATGTGTCAAATGTCTTAAAGGTAAAATGACATTAACGAATAAGAAAGGTGCCACTAGGAGCTCTAATTTATTAGAACCCATTCACACTGACATTAGTGGTCCCTACCAAATCGCTGGCATAACAGGACATACTTCATTTATCACTTTTATTGATGATTATTCTCGTTACATGTACTTGTATCTTATTAAGGAAAAATCTGAATCTCTAACAACTTTTAAAGATTATAAGGCTGAAGTTGAAAAGCAATTAGATCGTCAGATTAAAGTTGTGAGATCAGATAGAGGCGGTGAATATTATGGAAGACATACTGATGTGGGTCAAGCTCCTGGTCCATTTTATGAGTTTTGTAAGGGCCAGGGGATTATGAACCAATACACCATGCCTGGTACACCTCAGCAGAATGGTGTCGCTGAACGAAGAAACCGTACCCTTATGAACATGGTGCGCAGTATGTTAGCCAACACTAATTTGCCTTTATTCCTCTGGACTGAAGCGTTAAAAGCAGCTGTTCATATACTCAATAGAGTTCCTTCTAAGTCTGTCCCTAAAACTCCTTATGAACTTTGGACAGGAAGGAAACCGAGTCTTAATATATGAAAGTATGGGGCTGCATTGCTGAAGCAAAACTTTACAATCCTTTCCTAAGGAAACTTGACCCTAAAACAGTTACCTGTTTCTTTATCGGGTATCCTGATAATTCAAAGGGTTATCGTTTCTATTGTCCTTCCCATGTCACTCGTATTGTTGAAACCAAGCGTGTTGCGTTCTTGGAGAATTTCAATGTCAGTGGGAGCAGTACCAACCCTTACGAAGAATTGCAAGAAGTACAAGATGCGGGGGGGAGAGTCTCGTCGCTTACCATTACTCCGATTACTCCTCTTGTACCCAATGCAACTACTGCACCTGAAGTTACTGCACCAACTCCAAATTTACCTCTACAATCAGAACCCATTATACCTCATGACGAAGGCACATCAAACGCTCAAAACCAAGACAACGCTGAACCCGATAATCCACTCAGGAGGTCATCTAGGCAAAGAAGGCCTACTAATTGGGATGATTATGTTACCTACCTGACTGAAATGGATCCCGGAAAGCTCAATGATCCTATCTCTTACAATGAAGCCATTAGCAGTGATCAGTCTTCTGAATGGAATAAAGCAATGATTGATGAGCTTGAATCCATGAAGAAAAATGACGTTTGGGATTTGGTAGAATTACCCAATGGTGTCAAACCAGTAGGATGTAAATGGGCGTTCAAAACAAAACTAGATCCGAATGGTAACGTTGAACGCTACAAAGAGAGATTGGTTGAAAAGGGCTACACTCAGAAAGAGGGAATTGATTATCAAGAGACGTTTTCACCTGTCTCTCGTAAAGATTCATTAAGGATCATCATGGCCCTAGTAGCTCATTTTGATCTAGAGTTACATCAGATGGACGTTAAAACCACTTTCCTTAACGGAGACTTAGACGAAGATGTTTACATGAAACAACCTGAAGGCTTTAAACCTGAAGGTCAGGAGCATCTAGTCTGTAAGTTGAAAAAAATCCATTTACGGGTTAAAACAAGCATCACGTCAATGGTACCTCAAGTTTGATGAAGTCATGAAGAAACAAGGTTTTATGAAGAATCAAGTAGATCAATGCACCTACCTCAAGATGAGTGGGAGCAACTTTACTATACTTGTCCTTTACGTAGATGATATTCTATTGGCAAGTAATAGTTTAGACATGTTGCATGAGTCGAAGCGGTTACTCTCACATAACTTCGACATGAAGGATCTCGGATATGCATCTTACGTCATTGGCATCGAAATTCACCGAGATAGACACAAAGGGATCTTAGGATTGTCTCAAAAGGCTTACATAGATCGTGTCCTTACACGTTATAACATGCAACAGTGCAAACCCTCCGTCGCTCCAGTAGTTAAGGGAGATGTTTTCGGTTCATTCCAGTGTCCGACAACAGAGGTTGAGAAGGAGCAAATGAGCCAGATACCTTACGCGTCAGTAGTCGGGAGCCTGATATATGCTCAAGTCTGTACTCGCCCAGATATCGCTTATATTGCTGGAATGCTAGGCCGTTATCAGACTAATCCTGGCCTAGATCACTGGAAAGCAGCAAAGAAGGTCCTTAGACATCTGCAAGGGACGAAAGACTATAAACTGACTTATAGAAGAAGTGATCATTTAGAAGTAATGGGCTATTCTGATTCTGACTTTGCCAAATGCAAAGATGACAAGAAATCCACTTCGGGCTATATCTTTATGTTAGCAGGCGGCCCTATCTCTTGGAAGAGTCATAAACAACAGTTGACCACAACTTCCACAATGATGGCAGAGTACATTGCTGTTTATTACGCAACCTGTCATGGAATGTTGCTTAGAAATCTGATCACTGGACTCAAAGTCGTTAATTCCATTTCTAGACTATTGAAGCTTTATTGTGATAATTCAGCTGCCGTTAGTTTCTCGAACAGTAACAGTTCGACTGGAGCTGGTTTATATCTCGATACAAAATATATGTTCGTACGTGAACGAGTTGAGGAAAATAATCTTTGTATCGAGTATATTAGTACTAAAGATATGCTTGCGGATCCGATGACTAAAGGTCTCCCTCCTAAGATTTACGAAGAACATGTTCAGAATATGGGATTTAGTAAAGACCTTATTTGAGCATATTGTACTAGCTTATGTTTTATGTTAATGAAATTTCCTCAGTTTGATTTTGTATGTCTCTTATAATATGTTCAACCGGTATAATGGCATATAGACAAATAAAGTTACAAATCAAACAAAGGGCTTATGCGTATTTTGATCATGACGATTAGGTTTTAAATTAAGGCTATAGTATGACTAATGGGGGTCCTGAGTCGCATAATGATTCAACGGCTGTATTTCTCTGCTATAGTACTTGTTTAAGGCTAAAATGAGTGTTAACTCCTGATCAGGCTTATCTAATACTCATAGTAAATGATTACTCGGTTAAGTGGGAGAATGTAAGATTAAATATATTATGTTCTAATATTTAATCTAGTAGCCATTATAATCATTTACATTATATAGATCAAAATATATAATAACCTATTAAATAATTAGTTGGTAATTGTTGATGGACCATATTACCCTTATTAACTAATTAGGTTTCCTCCTGGGTGCTTATATAAGGAGAATTATGTAGAGGTTATAGGGTTACTCAGTTACATACTTAGACATAATCAAATAAGCATAACATCAATCGGCCTCTTCTCCATAACCGAATCCCCTATTCGGTTCTCATCATCACCATCATTAGTTAGCACCCTAAGGAGGAACCAGATCACACTGACAACTATGTCGAACTCGATGGCATCATCTATCACTGGATTCTCCACTGCACTGTCTGCTGTAACAGGTATGTTTTCATGTTTTCCATTATGTTTAGAACAAAACTGATCCAACAGTATCTTGAACATTAAGTGAATCTATGAACATAGCTATAAAAAAAAACCTGAAATACACCAAATTCTTGACAACCTTTTAGAATTTTTCGAACGATCTCTGACCAATCATCCTCAAGATTGATCACCGGAATTTCCTTGCAAACTGTAATGTAATATCCGGCTCTTCGTTCGGGTGGCATTACATAGTCATTAGACCAGCTAGATACAAGTTTAGCCATGAGTAATACTAAATCTAGTTGTATCAAATGTAGGATTGAAAATGAGGTTTTATACCGTCAAAATGCCGTCCAAAATGACAATTAGATGCCATAGGCTATATTCAAATTTATGATTTGAATTTTTTATGATAACTCTAATAAACAAGACACACAAATCAAGTTAAAAAATGCCATCTTCGACAATGTTTTGTGGCTACAATTGCATAGTTACAAAAAAATAAATGCAAAATTGTCACATCTGGCATGATGAATTAAATTAATGACAAATTTTGTGGTGAGCAATTTAGATTCTAGAAACAAAAAACCTTAAAAAAATCTTTGATAGATATGATACTGTTTTAAATGATAATAAGAGAAAAAAGGATAATCAAAAAACTGAATTTTATTGATTTATTTCTTGCATCCAAAACATAAAAACAAGCCTTTATTTATAGGCTTTACAAGAACGAATAAAAAGGAAAGACTTTGATAAATATAAAGATGATGTTGAGAATCCATTATTTTTCTAATTTTTTTTTTCTTTTTCTAACACTCCCCCTCAAGTTGAATTATGGGATTTCCAAAAATCAACTTGACCATTTGGGTTTTGGCATTCGTTTTGATTTGGGTTTTTGTTTTGGTTTGGATTTGGGTTTTTTTTTTTGAGCTTTGATTTTTTTGAGCGTTTTTTTTTTTTTGGAGCTTTGACGATTCAACTTGAATTGGTTTTGATTATGTTTGGTTTTGATTTTTTTGAGCGGAAACGTAATATTTTTGACAGGAGCACTTCGCCTTTTAGGATGCTCAGTGCCACGTCCATCCATCCTGATATCCAGCCTCAGATGTGCCCTCACTTTGAACCCTAATTATTTCTTTAGAAGCTTCACTGCCGCCATCCTTCTCATCGATGTCGTTGATAGTGGCCTTGCTGTTACCTATGGCAATGACAACCTTCCTCTCCTAATTCGGGTTCTTAGTTTTGTGGTTGTCACTCCACCAGTCAGGGAACCCCACGATTCTGAAACACTGATCCTTGGTGTGTTTCTTCATCCCATAGTGACTACATTTCAGTTTGGATTTGTCGATTTGTGATGATGATTTTCCAGTGAAGTCTGACCGCCGTTGCCCCTTCGTGATTAACCCCTGTCCATCGGTTTCAGTGGTTCCGTCAGCGACAAGCCCCGCCGCCACGTCGGACTATGAAGTTTCAGAGATGATACCAAGGATTCCTTGATGTGCCATCTCCATCCTTACAGTCGCGTAGGCTTGCTCAGCCGAGGGAAGGAGATCCCACCGAAGGATTTCTCTTTTGAGTGGGTCAAACTTCCTGTCAAGAGCATTCAGGAATTGAAATAATTTTTGTTCAGACCTGATATTGTTATATGTTGCTATGTCAGCAGAGCAGGTCATTGGATTCGGATCCCTTCGATATATTTCTCCCCAAATGCCTTGTAACTTGATCCAGAAATCTTCTAGGGCCGAGCCATTTTGCTTGAGTTCATTTGCTTTGACGTGTAAATCGAAGGTTTGTAGTTTATCCTTCCCACTGCTATATGTAACCACCAATGCGTCCCTCAACGCCTTCGCAGTGGGAAACTCGGTGAGGTTGCCGGCTAACCCTGGTTCAATGTTTTGTATGAGCCATGAGAACACGACTAGATCGTCCTGTTCCCACTGCTCGTATTGTTCATCTGACGGGTTTGTGGGGCAGGTTTTCCTGTAATATGGCTCAACAGGTTCTTAGATTTCCCCCTATAGTGACTCGAATCATTCGAGCCCACAGAGCGTAATTTTGACTATTCAGCTTGATACTGATCTTCAGGCTATCGGATAAGGTTTGTTTTGGTATTTGAGATTGGGTATTAAGGTTGGTTCGAAGAAGATTCGCAAGTTGAATTGCGAGATCGTCATTGTTGGTACGGTTGTTTGGGCTATGGTCTCCGGACATGGCAGCTGTGAGGTACTGACGAAGTATCCAAGACTTAACAAACAACAAGTGTTCAACAAGGGTTCGTTGGCAGTGAGGTTCATTGGCAGACAACAAGGGTTCGTCAAGGGTTCGTTGGCAATGACTTGACAAAGACTGTTCGTAACAAGGGTTGGCTTGGGTTGATTTGGAATGAACTGTAGTTGGATGGTGACGGAAGGTTTGATGTTTTGAATTTTCGTTGAAGGATCTTCGTGGGCAAAGAATGATGTTGCTAACAACAAGAATGTTCGTGAGGATGGTTCGTTGGGTGAAGAATGGACGAAGGTTCGTGGAAGGTTTGGACTGAAGGTTCGTGGGTTTTGACGAAGATTCGTTGGAGGTTTGGACTGAAGGTTTGTTGAACGATTGATTTGATCGAACGATTTTGGGGTTTTTGTTTTTTGGTTGAAGATTTGATATTCCAAAGTTTGTTTTTTGGTCTTACTGATTTGAGATTGATGAACAGAGCATCCACGGATCAGAAACTCTGATCTGATACCATGTTGTAAATGATAATCAGAGACAAAGGATAATCAAAAGAACTGAATTTCATTGATTTATTTCTTGCATCCAAAACATAAAAACAAGCCTTTATTTATAGGCTTTACAAGAACGAATAAAAAGGAAAGACTTTGATAAATATGGAGATGATGTTGAGGATCCATTATTTTTTCTAAATTTTTTTTTTCTTTTTCTAACAGATATACCATTGAACAAAAACTGTTTAGGCTATGCGGCATGATGATGGTCCTCCTTTGGACGATGATCCGCTACGTAGGATGGGTGTGAGGATGGGGCAAAGAGGATGGAGGTATAGAAACGGGGGGATGGACCTAAAATGTATATTTATATATTGTATGTATAGGTGTGTGAGAGAGGGAGAGGCCTTCTTTTTGTCTTCTAGTGGAGCGTCCCCATCGTCCCATACTCGACGCCAAGGACGAAGCCGGGGGGGACGGTGTTGGAGCGGCGCCGGACCGAGGACGGAGGGGGACGACCCCCTTATACCGCGTAGTCTTATGATACAAGATAAAACATTTGACAAAAGGTTTCATTATTGATACATTAACAGGAGATATTCATATGTTGTTTAAGGTTTGATCTTATAAAACTCCATCACTGCTTCAGGGTCTCTCCTTTTCTCTTCATAGAACTTGAAGAAATCTTTAAATTTGAAGGGTCAAAAACGAGGTACGCCGGTGTCGATAACCGATTTAGCTGGTTCTACGATGGTGTCTAGACAAGGACTGATGAAACTTACAATCGTTGTCCGAGCCTCCCTCGAGTTTGTCACGGCTCTATGTTCCGCGCTTCTTAGCTTCCCGTTGCTGATTATCTTAAACACATATCCATCGATTGTTATTCACGCTTTTTAGGTCGGGAAAAAGACTACTTTACAAAAAAAAAGGAAACGACCACCTGTAATTGGTAGCCTATGTTAACCACAAAAGCATGAAGCAGTGGCTCAACACCGAGCCACTAACCATCCTTGAAAACTTGAAGCCCATTAATGCTTCCTTGAAAAAACACTGTCATGATATCAGCGTCAGCATGTTTTGACAACCCTAGCGTCAAACTGGGATTCGGGCATCGGGGGTAGTGGTTGATTGACAACAATTGATCCCCGGTTAGCTCTTCCCTAAAGTATCATGGTTCAAGTCCTAGTCCTTCACGAATTAGCTCCAACATTCTCAACGATAATTTTCACACTTCTAACGAGTATTTTCCAACAATATCTCTTCAAAACAAAGCAAGAACAATTAACCTTCATTAGTCAAAAAATTTACATGAATGTTTTTTGGAAAAATGGGATGTTTTGGAAAACAAAATTTGACTTTTTTTTTAAGAGTTAATTACACAAATGGGTCCTGTGGTTTATACCTAGTTTCGCTTTTGGGTATTAACTTTTTTTTAAAAACAGGTTTAGGTTTTATGGTTTCAATTTTGTAACCCCTTTGGGTACTAACACCAAATTTGTTAATTAATAACTAAAATACCCTTGCATTTTTTTAAGTTTATCAATGTAACACATTTGGGTACTAATACCTAATTTTATTTTAGTTTAAATCAATTTTACAAAATCTATTTATTTTTTTATTTTCATCTTTTTATTATATCTCTTAATTAACATAAAATCTATTTATTTTTTTATTTTCATATTTTTATTAAATTTCTTATTTAACATAAAATCTATTTGTTACACTAGTATTTTTTTAAATAGATTTTTAAATAAAATCTACTAGCTATATAGTTTTATATAAATTAAATTTCTTACTCGTTTTAAATAATGTAAACATTACTCGTTTTCAATTTTGGATAGATATGATTGATAATAATAAATATCTTTCATGTAAAAAAAACTAAGCATTTTTTTAACTCGTTTTTTTGTTCATTTACATTTTACTATTTTAGAAAGATATTTAATTTACATAAAATCTGCATGTTACACCAGTAAAATCTATTAGCTATATAGTTTTATATAAATTAAATATCTTTTTTTACAAAAAAAAACGAGTTTAAAAAAGGCTTAAATTTTTTTAGTTTTATCTAAAATACCTAGCTATATAGTTTTATCTAAAATACCTAGCTATATAGTTTTATGTAAATTAAGTATCTTTCTAAAATAGTAAAATGTAAATGAACAAAAAACAAGTTAAAAAAAGGCTTAATTTTTTTTACATGAAAGATATTTATTATTATCAATCATGTATATCCAAAATTGAAAACGAGTAAGGTTTACATTATTTAAAACGAGTAAGAAATTTAATTTACATAAAACAATATAGGTAGTTGATTTTATTTAAAAAAAATACTGGTGTAACAAGTAGATTTTATGTTAAATAAGAAATTTAATAAAAATATGAAAATAAATAAATAAATAGATTTTATGTTAATTAAGAGATATCATAAAAAGATGAAAATAAAAAAAAAATAAATAGATTTTGTAAAATTGATTTAAACTTAAATAAGATTAGGTGTTAGTACCCAAACGTGTTACATTGATAAACTTAAAAAAATGCAAGGGTATTTTAGTCATTAATTAACAAATTTTGGTGTTAGTACCTAAAGTTGTTACAAAATTGAAATCATAAAACCTAAACCTGTTAAAAAAAAGTTAGTACCCAAAGGCGAAATTAGGTATAAACCACAGGACCCATTTGTGTAATTAACTAAAAAAATGTGTAAGACCACTCGTAGTGGTGTGTTGATTGGGCATTTTTTTTCTAATTTCCACGCCCCCTGCCCATTAAACCGTCCCTGGGGCGTTTTTCATAAAAAAAAAAAAAAATCAAAAGCGTCGTTTAAAAAACGCTCTCCCCATTTTTGTGTTGGCCAATGAGTGTGTATTCCTTTTTGTTTGGCCTATAACAATTTTTTATGTTTTTTTTATTTAAATTCTATTACAACCCTTTTAACATAATGCTCACATCCTTACTACACTCATTTTAGAAAAAAACGCCCAATAATGCCTCATTACTGACTAGACTGCCACATGACGCAAAACGCCCAATAGTGGGGTGTCTTCCACTATGCATGGTCTAAGGAGTATTTTTAATCTTGACCTTTCATATTCTCAAATCAATAACTAATATAAAAATGTGGGGAAAATATGTATAAGACCATGTGTTGTGGTACACATGAATAATGTCTCACCCAGTAGCGGATCTAAAAGAAAAATTCAAGGGTATCCTAATTTTTTTACCGTACATTCATCAGTGTAAAAATAGATTTTTTATTGTACATTTATACAACGTAAATGTGGGCTTGCATGAAATTTAGGCTTTTAATTAATATGAATTTTCAGCCAAATGTGGGCTTTTTATTAACATAGCTTTTTTGAGGTGTAGAAATTTTAATAAATTTTGTTTGCTAGGCACCAATGACGAAACCAACCTTTTTAACTAGAGGGTCACGAGTCACGACATAAAACATTTTTTGCATTGTAACTATAACTTTAAAAACACAAAACAATTATTAATCTTAACCAATATATTTTTATTAGTAGATTTGTTCAAATTACGTTACTAAATATTTCGTAATAATATGTTCCTAAATAAAAAATAATAATATTTCTCAGTTATATATACTGTTATAAAGGAGAGAAAAGAACTTTTAAGAAAAAATTTTAATTTAATAAATCCAAAACTTGTTACTCGTTTTTACAACTTGTCTAATTGTTTTACTACGATTTACCATTTTAAAAAAATAAAGTTTTATTATATGTGTTAAAGTGGGTTGTAGCCCAATAGAGTAGGTCTTGGGGCTTGTAACTCTTAAATATAACTAATATAACTAGTGATATTCCCTCATGTTCAATTTGGTTTGTTACAGTACCTGCACTCAATATAGTAATTGAAAGAGAAAGCATTCCATCGATCGAAAACAAAAAATAAAACACATATTGATATGATAGCTATATATGTTGTTCAGTTGATATTGGTTTGGTTCACTTGCATTTTATGTTTATTTTATTTCAACATTACGATATTTTTTTTTGATAACGGATATTCTGCCGCTATCGTACCAAGCCCAATCGAAATCAATTGAACAACATTTGTATCGGTACCAGTATTTTTTTATTTTTAGTTTTTTTGCTTTCAATAAACTGATATTGTATCGCTACCATATTGTGCCGAACATCATCGGTACCGGTATACATTCCGTTTTATTGTTTCCTATTTGATAACGGGTACTTTGATCGTATCTTAAAAGTTATATGAGAGAATAAAATATACTTAAATCAATTAAAGTAATAAACTAATAAAATAATAAAACCTTAGAAAAAACAATATTGAAAAAATTCAAAAACAATTGTTCCCCTCTTTTTATTACAACATTACGATATACGTTTTAAACGGATATTGTGTCGCTACCGTACCAAATTCAATCAAAACATATTGAATAACATCTGTATCCGTATCAATACTTAACTTTAATGTTTTTGCTTTCGATGAACTAATATAGTATCGCTACCATACTGTACTGAACAACATCGGTACCAGTATATATTCATTTTTATGATTTCTTGTTTGATAACTGGTACTTTGATCGTATCTTAAAAGTTATATAAAAATATATGTTTAAATCAATTAAACTAATAAAACAATATAATAATAAAAACCTAGAAAAAAACAATATTAAAAAATCAACAACACTGTTCATGGCCACTTTTTATGAATATATATAACTAGTAATATTCCCCACGCGTTACGGCGGGTCTACGGCAGTATCGGTTCGATTTATAACGGGATAGATATGGTATCGGCACTGGATATAGTAACCAAAAGATACAACCAAAAAATAAAAGTAATGATATGACCAAAATGATGTCAACACGTGTTTTACAATGATGGAAAGACGAACACCATAAAAACGAATATCGGTTCCAATAATAACGATACCAGTACCAATGTTGTTCGATCGAAATCGACACGACATTGATGTTGCTAGGACGGTGTCAGTTTAGTTAGTCACGGTAAGGGTATACTACCAACACTCGCTATAGCTTACAATATATAAAATACACTCTTTACTGCTACCAAAGTTGTTAAACGGTATTGCTTCGGTTCCTCACAATAAAAAACAAAACAAAAAATCAATTATATTTTACCCGTTCGATTTAAACAAAACTTATATTAAAATATAGATAAAAATAAGCATGTCGCAACACTATATTCGAAATTTTGTAAGGCATTACTTGTATTATTAAAATAATATAAAGGATAAACGACGTCCACATATAATAAAAATACTAAAACGTAGATAAAAAATAGACACGTTGTAAGTGCATACTCAAAATTTTATAAAACATCATATCATATAAGTTATAATAGAAAAATAAAATATGTTTAATTAATATAATAAAATAATTAAAAGCTAGAAAAATATAATAACATATATAATTTTAATTTTGTTTACTCTTCATAAACACTTTCTTTTAATATGTATAATAAAATAACTGTACAAAATAATAAAATAGCTGTACTTTTGCTTCTTCTTCCTCAATCCTCACCAAAGATACACCATTATTTCAGGCAACCGTGCAGACATCCACCGGAAGAAAAACAAGCTTTCGGTTTGCTTCTGGTAAATCCGTCATTGGTTAGGGGTATTATAATATTTTCTCAGGGGTATCCGGTACATAAAACGAAAAATAAAATAATTTTTTTCCCTTCAGAGACAAAGTTGAGGGGTAGCACGGGTGTAACGCTCCGTTTTTTCGTAAACTTCCTAAATTATAAAGATTGTCTTGCAAATCTATTTTTGGAAACTTGATTCCTTTGTAATCGTCCTTTTGTTGTAATCATCGTAAAATCCGAAACTTGGATCATAAATAAAATTCTTATTTCTTTAAATTCGTCTTATACATACTCCGTACATGTTCATACGTTTAATTTCGTGAAACCTTTGATACATTACTCGTAATTCTTGCAAACTATGTGTTATACTTGCAACTTCGAAACATACATGAAGCATATGCCTTTTGGATGCTTACGATGCCTATTTACGACGTACATGTACTTAATCATACCTCATCATACTTGTGTCATGTTGTTCATACATAACAAACCCTTATAATATGTCACACCCTGACTTTTGCGGAAGCGTATTATGTGTGACTTGCTTAATATCATTGCATTCAATTATACCAAACACTAAATGATTAAAACCGCGATGTTCATCCATAAATATGATTCAAAATATTACAACCCACATTGTTTAAGTACCAACCACAAACTTCGAGTTTAATAATACAAACCGACCAAATGTTTTTAAGTTCCACAATGGACTTCATCAAAAGACACTAATAAAACGAGGCTTTGATTCATGTATCCTATCAAAGATAAAATACATGATTCAAACCCTTCAATACTGGATGACATCGTTTCTGGTAATACATCTTGAAAACTTTAAACGCCCGCCAGATCCAAATCAATTTCTTGAAATACATGTAATTTGAAAACATCAACAAAAGTTGAGCGAGTTCATGTCTTTGTATGTGAGCTCGTAATAACTTGTAATCACTGTAAGTATGTATTTGTAAACCGGTATGAAAGCGTCTATGAACAGATCAATTAATGATTTGCAAGGTCATTAATATGTGTGCAATGGCGTAGGAAGGCTCAAACCTAGCAGATTTTGTACCGGGCTTCCGGCTGGAAGACATAGTCACCACCTTCGGGCACTTCCGGCCCAGGGGTGGGGCTCGCAACACCCAAATAGATCTATCACTCATATCCCTCGGTCCTTATACGAGGATTAATGGTCTTAAGTATGCGCCTACCCATTCACATGATCTAACAATTCATTCCTTAGCTAACCATACCATTCGAAATCATTGAAATATTTGAAACATTGAAACATGTATTTCACCCCCGAAGTTATAAACCGAAAACAGTTAAAGAAAAAGGGGGACATGAACTGGTGTAACTCAAAAATTCTGTCCCGGAGTCGTGCAACTACCTACACACGTGCTATGGTTTATTAGACGGCTAGGTCGTGTAACGACTCTTAGTCTTAGTTGTTATGACTTACCATTCTTTGAGTTATGTGATTCCAAAGTAAATAATTAGTTGTTAAAATAATAATATTTTAACTTAAATTATATTTAACAATTATTTGGAATATTAGTTTAAATAATATATTTTAACTTATTTTGTCTTGTAATCATTCCATGAATATTTCCCCAAGGATGGGTATACTTATTCTTATATTTTTAGACTTGTGTATTTTGCCAAGTGTTGGTGTATTCCGGTGTGTATTTGTACGTACAAGAATACGTATTTTCTTGTATTTATTAAGTATTTTATAGTTAATCTTGTATTTAATTTTCCCGAATAATATTTTTAATCAATAAAAATCACCAATTTATATTCTTCAAATATATGTATTTTAAGAAATCTTTTATAGAAAAATATCCATAAATCTTTCTTGGCAAAAATAATCGTATTTTCATATAAACCTCAAAAATAATATATTTTCAAGATTAACTTAGAAAATACTTTATAAATCCATTTTTCACCCAAAATAATATATTCATAATTTGTTTAAGAAAATATATATTTTCTTCAAAAATAATATATTTTCTACTTGGTAAAAATATGATATATTTTTGTAATACTTGTAAAAATTATAATTTCCGTTTCTATGGTTTCCAAAATACCGTTTAACTCATTTGTCAAAATTTGCATGAACTTAATTCCGGAATATATATATGTAATCCATATTCCTTGTTTGGTTTGTCCAAAATTTGTGTATAAATTATATATTTGTTTTCTTGGAATTTTGGTAATATTTTGTATTACAATTTTTGTATTTTGGTAAGTTATATTATTTTCAAGTCCTAAAATAATATAACTAGTACACATAATATACAAGTAGCACACAAGTGTGATTTCTAAATATATATTTTTCCTAAAGATATACTTATTCACTTTTATTTATCAAAAACCAACCTCCAATATAAAAATATTTTTCTAAGTGTTTAAATTCTAGAAAATTTTTGCCATAGTTTCCCTTTAAAATGGAGGTTTCCATGCTTTCAAAGCATATAATTTTCTTTTAAAATCATCAACAAATCATTCAAGACTTACCATGAGCAAAAATCATGCAATTTACACTACATCATGAACTTGAAATTTTGTAAACACTTGTAGTAATTTAGTATGATATTTAGTAAGTTTAGTTACCCTTTAAAACATGATTCTTTGTTCATAAATCACTTTCTTGTAAAATTTAGTCTTTTACAACTTACAAGATGATTTTTCTAAAAACAATTCTCTTGTATTTTTCTTGTTACAAATATGCTTCTAGTATTGATTTAACACTAAAAATATGATTAGTTTCTTAAAAGTCATGATCTTGTAAATCTTGCAAGTAACTTTAGTTTCTTGAGAAAATTAGTTTTGAAGTCATCCATGTTCAAGACTTTTAACATGTATTCATCATCATTTTACACAAAAACATCTTCATATTCAAGTTCATGTGAAACATAAAGGATGATCATTTAGATTTCTACAAGATTCATCCTTTCACTTGCTAGATCATGTGTTTAATCACAATCTAGCAAGCTTCTTATGATGATTAACATCATAATCACAAGAAATCAACAATCAAGATTCATACATACACTAAAACAACATAGATTCTTATGATTTTAAGCTTTATGTTAGAGATTATCTTCTTGTTCTTCATGATCTTTATGTTTAGTAACTTACATAATCTTTTAACCAACATAAAGAGAAGTAAAAACAAGTTACAAGAGTCTTACTACTAGCACAAGGCTAGGGAAGAAATCAAAGATGATGAAGATGATAAACTAGGTGGATAAAAGCTCTAGAGAATGGTCCTTCAAGCTCCAATGGCTCCAAGCTTCTTAATCTTACTTCTTGCACCTTGTAATCACCTTGGAATGGAAGGGATTGAAGTGAAGATGATGGTGGTGTGGGTGGGTGTTCACGGCCGGGAGGAAGGAGAAGGGTGAGGGAGTGAAGTGTGAAATGTAAGATTGTTGTGTCTTGTGGTCTTTTTAAACTTGTTTCCAACATCTACAAGACCTTTGTGTAATGTGCTCCTAAAGCAAGCAACAAATCATATAAACAATTCACAAAATCCATGGGTGGGCCACCCATGGTAACCGTCGATCAAGGGGGGGTATAAGGTTGAAATGCAATGGTAAGTTAGGTTATTTAGTTAGAATCTAAGTGTATAATCTAGTGTTTATATGTGTTATGTAATTATAAGATGTGTTATGATGTTCGGTGACCATAACTAGCTCAGAAATGATAAAACGATGCTTCTAGTGAAAATTTGGTGTTTCGGGTAGTGTCCGGTTGTTCGGTTGGTTACCGGTTCGTTAAGGTGCTAAATTACGCAGTTTAGTGTGCTTTATGTTCCCTTTTGTGACAGTTTTGATTCCCGACACTTAGGAAAGTTTTCTGGACCATTAAACCATAATTCTGCATTATATTTTAGTGTTAAAGTGCTGATTTTTGCTGAAAATTGCAGAATTCTGCAGTTTGTGTGAGTTTTAGGCACTTTCCGGCACTTAAACTATCACTAGTAAGGCAGTTTTACGATCCTTACTTTCCTACACACTATACTAGTGTAACTCTTGGTTTCGGGCTCATTCTGTGTCTTAACATCATGTCTATCTGGGTACTGAACTCCCGTCAGTACTTCTAGTTTGTCTGATAACTGTGCTAACTTTGTTTCGTGCATCATTTGAATCATAATGTGTTGCATGCAATAATGATATAAAATCATGCAATATATGAAGCACTTGTATCTATATGATAATAATCAGAAAGCATTCATGCCATTAATTCAGATCAAGCACAATCATTAAGTTACAAATTAATGTTTAACATGTACGGAATTACATAGAAAATTGACAGTTGTCACATTCTAACCCTGTTAAGAAAATTTCGTCCCGAAATTTTAAGTTGCGCTATCGATTGCAGGGGAGTTAGGGAACAAGTGTGGATACTTTGATTTCATTCGATCTTCACGCTCCCAAGTAAACTCTGGGCCGTGTCGTGAATTCCAGTGAACCTTGACAAGCTTAACACTACTCCTCCGAGTCATGTTGACTTTCCAGTCTGTAACCTCAACAGGTTCCTCAGTGAATTGGAGAGTGTCGTCGATATGCATCTCATCTGCAGGGATGATGACTGTTTCCTGAGTTGGACTTCTCTTCAGGTTTGATACATGAAATGTATCGTGAACACTGTTTAGTTCTTCCGGTAAGTCCAACTTGTACGCTATGGTACCAACCCTTTCCAATATCTTGAATGGCCCAATGTAACGTGGGTTTAACTTGCCACGTTTTTCGAATCGTGCTACACCTTTCCAAGGTGAGACTTTCAACAAAACCATGTCTCCTACTTCGAATTCCAAAGGTTTTCATCTTTGATCTGCGTAACTCTTTTGTCGATCACGAGCCGCCTTGATGCGCTCTCGGATCTGCATGATATTGTCAGTTGTTTCTTTAACCAGCTCGGGGCCAACCAATTGTCTATCTCCAGCATCTGCCCAACACAATGGTGAGCAACACTTACGGCCGTAGAGAGCTTCGAATGGTGCGGCTTGAATACTCGTATGGTAGCTGTTATTATAAGAAAACTCAACCAGAGGTAGATGAGTATCCCAACTGCAACCTAAATCCATTACACAAGCGCGGAGCATATCTTCCAGTGTTTGAATAGTTCTTTCGCTTTGACCGTTAGTCTGCGGGTGAAAAGCCGTACTCAGATTCAACTGAGACCCAAAGGCTTCCTGAAAGGATTGCCAAATCCTTGATACAAACTGGCCATCTCTATCAGATATTATCGAGATAGGCACTCCATGACGTGCTACTATCTCCCTGAGGTAAAGCTCAGCTATCTTCCCAGTGCTATCTTTCTCACGTATCGGTAGGAAATGCGCAGACTTTGTCAACCGATCCACTATTACCCATATCATATCGTGTCCTCTAGGAGTCCTGGGTAACTTTGTTATGAAATCCATAGAAATATGTTCCCACTTCCACATGGGTATTTCCGGTTGTTGCAAAAGTCCTGAAGGTTTCTGATACTTGGCCTTAACCTTAGCACAGGTTAGGAACTTCCCAACATAAATGACTACGTCACTCTTGAGCTTTGGCCACCAGTAGTAATCTTTCAGATCCTGGTACATCTTGTCCGATTCTGGGTGGATCGAGTACCTCGATTTATGAGCTTCGTCAAAAGATAACTTCTCTAAAACCGCCATAGAGCGGAACTGTAACAACTCTCATTAAAACCATTACTTCTTATTTTATTATGTCCAATAGGAAACCCTAATTGAGACCCCCAAGTAATATTGCATGACCCCTAAAATTTTCAGAACAGTTGAAACTAGGATCAGGGCCCCCTAAAGCTCAAGGGGGGGGGGGGTAACCCTAATGGATAATTATCATCAAAACTCGTTGTAAATCACGAAATTCGTCGAATGTTGACTCACCAGGGCAAAGATAGACACAAGGCTACCCAAGCCTAAAAGTGGAGCCGTCGCGCCACGCGCCAGGACCAGGTGGGTCTGGCGCGCCACGCGACAGGGACCATTTTTCAGTATATATAGCAGGGGTTTGGCACTTGCATGTTGGTGTTATTACGAAGAAAAATTTCACTACGTACGTTTAGTTATACCCGTTTCTTTAAAAAACAATCAAGTCTCGACCCTCTGCTGCGACAACAGGGTAATAACTCGATCACTGCTATGATACAATGTCCGATTGATTGAAACCGATCCGATGGATGTTTAAGTCCTGCTCGAATCCGGGCTATACTTTGCCATTCGTCGTGAGGGTTTTGATTTCGTGAGTTTATCGTAAAGAGTTGTATTAAGTTACTGACCTAGTTTCGTGTGCATTGTTATTTAAATTAGGTTATCAGGCTAAATCAGTAGGCAAGGTTCTGTCCAAATTAAACCTGCAATGTGAGTCATTCTCTTTTTATCAACAATGTTTTACAATACTCCAATTATTTTCAAAAGTTATAATTATAGGGATTAAGTCTTGGTTATCTTGAATCACTGGGAAGTGGGGTATTGTGCACATTACTAAATTCTCACGGTTAGGTTAACAAACCTAACAGTGATAATCATCACTATTTGGGTGAAAGGACCAAATAGTGGTATGACCATCGTCACCGGGGTGTGACACGGCGCCAGATAAAAATAAGATAGTAGCCATTGTAATCGCTCTTATGCTGTAATTTATAACTATGTGTCGTTTTATTTAACCTGAATGACTCGCCAGTATTTCCCCGCTGATAAAACATTTTTAAACATGTTTCAAGTGACCTACTGTGAATCAAGGAAAAAGTGCTACGGAGCACTAACAAGCTTGAAGTGGTGGCTCAGTAAAATAAATAAACATGTTTTGTAAAACAAGGGATTTCCTCGGGAAATTACCTTTACTGTAAATTATGGGGTTTGTCCCAATTTGTGAAATAAAATAATTGGGCATTTTCAAGTTTTGAAGATCCTGTTAAACTTCCGCTATCAAATTAAATAATAAATACCACGGGTTTCTGTCCCGCGGCTCCTGGACCGGGTCACACCGGGACGGGGGCCGTGACAGAAAAAGGTGGTATCAGAGCAACTGATTTAAGCCAATTAAGTATTTAGAAATACTTAATTTTATGATTGCCACTCTGTGAATTTAAGTTGATAAATGAAATTTTAACTTAGAATTGGGTGTGTGTGTTTCTTCATGTGTGCTAACAGCATGAATGAACTATCGGAGGCACTCCGAAACTTTACTATCCATAGCACATATATGGATATCACTGGCAATCCATCTGGCTATCAAACTGATACTGAAGAGCCAATCGTATTCCAGGCACAGCCGCAAGAGAAACCAAAGCCGAAAAAGAAAAGGAGAATCTTAGACTGGAAACGGGGCCGTAGGAAGAAGCCAGCCGCACAGAAAGTTAAAAAGACTGAGAATCCAAAGGATAAAGGTAAAGGAAAAGAGATCGGGGAAAGTTCAGGACAAGCCCAGGAAATGCCACCGTGGGAGGAGCTGGACCGCAAACTGGCAAATAGCGACCTCATCGGACCTACCGATGAAAACCTCTTCAATTACCCTGCTGAATCACAACTTCCAATTAATTTAGAGCCTGCTATCCCATATCCTATTGTCAACCCCCGACCTCTACAAGGGGAGCTGGAAGAATGGTGGACCACTGACTGGCAATTTCAGAATCTCTTGAATAACCCTAACACCTTTTCCCCCCAGTTTGACCCTGAGCCTGCACCAAACCCACCTATGAGCACTGAGAACTTGGCTGAACTCCGCCACTATGGCGAGGAGCTGGTGGACGCAGGAAATAGAATCCGGGAAGTGGGAGAGAGGATATCATGGAAATACGACGAAAGGGAACGTTGTTTCTGAAGTGCCAACTGACGGGGATCGTATGTGGTTGTGTGGTTACGTGTTTAATAATAATAAAATAATAATAAATATTAATAAAAATATAATCATGTAAAATAACTTAAAATAAAACTTTTGTAATATAACTGGTGTGTATGGATGCATACTAATAAAATATGAAAGTCGCAAAGTCGACAATTTTGGCTATACGTGATAACTTGATTATGTGTGATTGCTTTATTACGTTTGTTTGTTAGGTATTTTGTGCCAATAACTTATATATATATTGTTAATTATCAGATGGAACATTCCGTCAATGAGCCAGTTAACGAAGTAAACCAATCTGAGCAAAACAATGGAGACCAACTTCTTAATAGGCAGGATATAGAAAATATCATTGCCCAAGGAATAGCTAATGCTATTCCAGCAATCCTTGCCGTTGCCCGAAATCCAGTTGAACCTCCACCAGCTACTCCCAGCAAACGTACTCGGGAGGACAACTTCAGTAATAGTGTAAATGGAGGCGGCAACAATAACAATAACGATGATGTGATGCAAGCCCCATTTCTTAAGAGAATGAAAGCTGCAACGCCTGGTTACACTTACAAGGAATTTCTTGCCTGTAAACCGGTTGAATTTGCAGGCAACGAAGGGGCAACTGCTGCACTGCGTTGGTTAGAGAAAACCGAAGCAGTAATTAAAATAAGTAAATGTGCCGAGGAAGACAAGGTCATGTACGCGTCGTATCTTTTTAAAGAAGGGGCGCTAGAATGGTGGAACACGGGACTACAAGCCAAGGGAAGCGATGTGGCTTATGTCATGAATTGGGAAGAATTTAAGAGACTAGTAGAAAGAAAATTCTGTCCCGAATATGAAAAGGAACAAATGACAAATAAGTTCCTAAACCACCGGATGGTGGATGTTGATTGTCGAGGGTATACTTAGACATTCTTCGAGTATGCTAGAATTGTACCAACTCTGGCTTCGCCAGAACCAGCACTTATATCTCGCTATATTTGGGGTTTAATTAGCGAGATTCCGGACATCGTCAAAGCGGCGAGACCCCGCACTATTGACGATGCGGTGGAATTAGCCAACACCTTGACCGACAGACTGGTACGCACGATAGAAGAGAACCAGAAAAAGGAAGTGGCCCAAAAGATTACCCAAGGATTCCGTGTGGGTAATAGTAATTTCAAGAAAAAGGGAACCGGGCAATCTTCCACTGCTCCGTTTTGCAGTACTTGTAAAAGAAAGCATTTTGGAATATGCAAAGGGTATTGCAATTTCTGCAAAATTCTAGGGCATCAAGAGGAAGATTGCAGGAGGAAGAAATCAACAATCTGCTTCAACTGTGGAGAAGCTGGACATTTTAGACCAGACTGCCCCAAATTGGTCAAACCAGCTGATAACAAAGCCAAACCTGCAGAAGGAACTACCAAAAAGAATGCAAGAGCATTCCAGTTGACTACCCAAGAAGCAGAACTCATCCCAGATGTGATAGCTGGTACGTTCCTAGTTCACGACGTTTATGCAAAAGTATTATTTGACTCTGGTGCAAACCAAAGTTTTTTAAATACTTCATTCTGCCAAGCTCTTAACCTACCCTTAACCAACCTTAGACAAATTCTTACGGTAGAAACGGCAGATGGGAATTCTGTTAACATAGATAAGGTTTTGCAAAAAGGAAAGATAGAACTCTTAGGCCATAAATTTTCTGCAACCTGTTACCTATGAATTTAGCTGGATTCGATGTCGTATTAGGAATGGATTGGTTAGTAGCTAACCATGCTCGAATCCTTTGTGATAAGAATTCCATAGAAATTCTTACACCCACAGGAGAAATAGTGGTGATTACAGGAGATAAGCCACGTAAGCCACTGAAATTCATTTCAGTAATGAAAATGGCCAGTTATTCAAGAAAACAAGGAATAGTGTAATATGATTTCGGTAATCATTAACACGAAAGGTAAGGAACTTAAGGAAATTCCAGTAGTATCAGAATACCCGGATGTATTCCCAGAAGAACTACCTGGATTACCACCCGATAGGGAAGTAGAATTTAGAATTCATCTAATTCCTGGAACTACACCTATAGCCAAGGCACCTTATCGGTTAGCACCCACCGAAATGTTAGAATTGAAAAAGCAGTTAGATGAATTGCTATGCAAAGGATTTATACAACCTAGTTCATCCCCGTGGGGAGCACCAGTGTTGTTCGTAAAGAAGAAAGATGGTTCGATGCGAATGTGTATCGATTATAGGGAATTGAATAAGGTTACCATTAAGAATCGATACCCATTACCTAGGATTGATGATCTTTTCGATCAACTTCAGGGAGCTAGATATTTTTCTAAGATAGATTTACGCTCCGGATACCATCAGTTGAAAGTAGAAGAAGAAGACATACCTAAAACTGCTTTCAGAACTAGGTATGGTCATTACGAGTTTATAGTTATGCCATTTAGACTAACAAATGCTCCTGCAGCATTTATGGACATGATGAATAGGATTTGTAAACCATACTTGGATAAATTTGTAATTGTCTTTATCGACGATATACTCATTTATTCCAAAAGTCAGGACGAGCATTGTGAACACTTGCATGCACTCTTAACTTTGTTAAGAAAAGAGAAGCTTTATGCCAAATTCTCGAAGTGTGAATTTTGGCTACAAGAGGTGAAATTTTTAGGACACATGGTGAATCACGAAGGTATTCACGTAGATCCCTCCAAAATAGAAGCGATCACCAAATGGAAGGTCCCGCAATCAGCTATGGAAGTTAGAAGTTTTATAGGGTTAGCCGGATACTATAGACGGTTTATTAAGGATTTTTCCAAAATAGCTGTACCATTAACTAAGCTAACCTGTAAAGCAGTGCAGTTTGAATGGGGATCTAGACAAGAAGAGGCTTTTAAGATTTTAAAGTAAAGGTTAACAAACGCCCTAATTCTAGCCTTACCAGAAGGGACAAAAGATTTTGAAGTGTACTGTGATGCTTCTAAGCTAGGATTAGGATGTGTGCTGATGCAACGCAAGAAGGTAATTGCGTATGCCTCAAGGCAATTGAAAAGGCACGAGGAAAATTATACGACTCATGATTTAGAGTTAGGAGCCATAATTTTTGCCCTTAAGATTTGGAGACACTATCTGTATGGAAGTAAGTTTACTGTCTATACAGATCATAAGAGTTTAAGATACATATTTGGGCAAAAAGAATTAAACATGAGGCAAAGAAGATGGATGGAAATTCTAAGTGACTACGACTGTGATATTCAATATCACGAAGGAAAAGCAAACGTAGTTGCAGATGCCTTAAGTCGTAAGTATCATGAGAAACAACGACGAGTTCGTGCTCTTAGATTAAGTTTACAATTAGACTTAATGGAACAACGGAAGAATATTCAGAAAACAGCAATCGAGGATAGTGCTGAAGGAATGAAAGGACGAATAAAGGAGTTAGAGCAAGGAAGTGATGGAATTTGGAAATTCCACAAGAAAAGGATTTGGGTACCTAAGCAGGGAGAGATAAGAAATAAGATTTTAGAGGAAGCCCATAAATCTAGGTATACCATGCATCCTGGTAATAATAAGATGTACCAAGATTTAAGAAATAACTTCTGGTGGATAGGAATGAAAAAGGACATAGCTAGATATGTATCTAAGTGTCTAAGTTGTTCACAAGTTAAGGCAGAACACCAGAAACCTTCAGGGTTACTCCAACAATTAGAAATGCCTGTTTGGAAATGGGAACTAATAACCATGGATTTTGTTACTAAGTTGCCCAAAACCAGAAAAGGTAACAACGCAATTTGGGTAATTGTGGATCGATTAACCAAATCAGCCCATTTCCTGCCCATGAAGGAAACTTTTAATATGGAAATATTAGGCAAGTTATACGTAGACGAGGTAGTATCCTTACATGGAGTCCCACTCTCTATTGTATCGGATAGAGATAGTCGTTTCACTTCACATTTCTGGACGAGTTTCCAAGAAGCAATGGGGACCCGATTAAATTTAAGTACAGCCTACCATCCCCAAACAGACGGACAAAGTGAAAGGACGATCCAAACCCCGGAAGACATGCTTAGAGCATGTGTTATAGGTTTTGGTGGAAACTGGGATGACCACTTACCTTTAATTGAATTCTCCTATAACAATAGTTATCATGCAAGCATCGAAGCTGCCCCGTTCGAAGCACTATACGAACGTAAGTGTAGAACTCCAGTCTGTTGGGCAGAAATAGGAGAAAGCCAATTATCAGGTCCTGAAATCGTACAAGAAACCACCGATAAGATCATCCAAATCAAGGAAAGACTGAAAACGGCTCGAGATCGCCAGAAGAGTCATGCAGACAATCGACGCAAGCCACTAGAATTTCAAGTTGGAGACAAGGTACTCTTGAAAGTTTCTCCTTGGAAAGGAGTGGTTCGGTTCGGAAAGAAAGGAAAGCTAAGTCCAAGGTACATAGGACCATTCTCAGTAATCCAACGAATAGGACCAGTTGCTTATCGCCTACAACTACCATAAGAGCTGGCTGGGGTACATGACGTGTTTCATGTATCTAACCTCAAGAAGTGCTTGTCCGACGAATCCCTGGTAGTACCTCTCCAAGACATAGAGGTAAATGAAAAGTTAAAATTTGTAGAGAAACCCCTTCAGATAGAAGATAAAAAGGTCAAGTTTCTCAAGCACAAAAGACTAGTACTGGTCAAAGTCAAGTGGGATTCGAAGAGAGGACCTGAGTACACTTGGGAACTGGAATCAGAGATGAAGCGAAAATATCCCTACTTGTTCCAGTAAATCTCGAGGACGAGATTTTAATAAGGTGGGGAGGATGTAACAACTCTCATTAAAATCATTACTTCTTATTTTATTATGTTCAATAGGAAACCCTAATTAAGACCCCCAAGTAATATTGCATGACCCCTAAAATTTTCAGAACAGTTGAAACTAGGATCAGGGCCCCCTAAAGCTCAAGGGGGGGGGGGGGGGGGGTGGGTAACCCTAATGGATAATTATCATCAAAACTCGTTGTAAATCACGAAATTCGTCGAATGTTGACTCACCAGGGCTAAGATAGACACGAGGCTACCCTAGCCTAAAAGTGGAGCCGTCGCGCCACGCGCCAGGACCAGGTGGGTCTGGCGCACCACGCGACAGGGACCATTTTTCAGTATATATAGCAGGGGTTTGGCACTTGCATGTTGGTGTTATTACGATGAAAATTTTCACTACATATGTTTAGTTATACCCGTTTCTTTCAAAAACAATCAAGTCTCGACCCTCTGCTGCGACAACAGGGTAATAACTCGATCACTGCTACGATACAATGTCCGATTGATTGAAACCGATCCGATGGATGTTTAAGTGCTGCCCGAATCCGGGCTATACTTTGTCATTCGTCGTGAGGGTTTTGATTTCGTGAGTTTATCGTAAAGAGTTGAATTAAGTTACTGACCTAGTTTCGTGTGCATTGTTATTTAAATTAGGTTATCAGGCTAAATCAGTAGGCAAGGTTCTGTCCAAATTAAACCTGCAATGTGAGTCATTCTCTTTTTATCAACAATGTTTTACAATACTCCAATTATTTTCAAAAGTTATAATTACAGGGATTAAGTCTTGGTTATCTTGAATCACTGGCAAGTGGGGTATTGTGCACATTACTAATCTCTCACGGTTAGGTTAACAAACCTAACAGTGATAATCATCACTATTTGGGTGAAAGGACCCAATAGTGGTATGACCATCGTCACCAGGGTGTGACACGGCGCCAGATAAAAATAAGATAGTAGCCATTGTAATCGCTCTTATGCTGTAATTTATAACTATGTGTCGTTTTATTTAACCTGAATGACTCGCCAGTATTTCCCCGCTGATAAAACATTTTTAAACATGTTTCAGGTGACCTATTGTGAATCAAGGAAAAAGTGCTACGGAGCACTAACAAGCTTGAAGTGGTGGCTCAGTAAAATAAATAAACATGTTTTGTAAAACAAGGGATTTCCTCAGGAAATTACCTTTACTGTAAATTATGGGGTTTGTCCCAATTTGTGAAATAAAATAATTGGGCATTTTCAAGTTTTAAAGATCCTGTTAAACTTCCGCTGTCAAATTAAATAATAAATACCACGGGTTTCTGTCCCGCGGCTCCTGGACTGGGTCACACCGGGACGGGGGCCGTGACAGGAACCCATATACGTCCCATGAAATACAAGGTTCCTTCCTCGTTAGGCACCAACTTCTTCTCCATTCCTCGGAGATATTCAGCCTTAAGATTCTCCTTCCTAAGAGCTTCTTGTTGCGCGTCACGTATGCATGAAGTGAGATCCGTTTGAATAATCATTTCTAAAGCTCGAACCCTTATAGGCTTAACTATTTCCTTTCGACTTAAGGCGTCTGCTACCACATTAGACTTTCCAGGATGATACTTGATCTCGCAGTCATAATCATTCAGCAACTCAACCCATCGTCGCTGTCGCATATTAAACTCTTTTTGATCAAATATGTGTTGCAGACTTTTGTGATCCATGTAGATAGTACATCGTGTACCATACAAGTAGTGTCGCCAGATCTTCAAGGCAAATACTAATGCACCTAACTCCAGATCGTGAGTGGTATAATTATTCTCATGTACTTTCAGTTGGCATGAAGCATAAGAGATAACCTTTTGGCGTTGCATGAGCATGCAACCCAATCCCTGACGTAAAGCGTCGCAATATACCGCGAAGTCTTCAGTGCCTTCGGGTAGGGATAGTATCGGTGCATCCAATAGCTTGTTCTTGAGCAGTTGAAAGGCTTCTTCTTGCTTGTCTCCCCAGTCGTACTTCTTTTCTTTCTGAGTAAGGGATGTCAGCGGTTGAGCTATCTTAGAGAAATTCTCGATGAACCTGCGGTAGTAGCCTGCTAATCCCAAAAACTGTCGAATCTCAGTCGGTGTCTTCGGAGTTTCCCAGTTCTTGATTGCCTCAATCTTTGTGGGATCCACATGAATGCCATTCTCGTTTACCACATGACCGAGAAATTGTACCTCTCGAATCCAAAACTCGCACTTCGAGAACTTAGCGTAGAGCTTCTCCTTCTTTAATAGATCTAGAATGGCTCTGAGATGTTGCTCGTGCTCTTCCTTCGTCCGCGAGTAAATCAGAATATCGTCGATAAATACAATCACGAATTTATCAAGATATGGCTTGCATACACGATTCATCAAATCCATAAACACTGTCAGCGCGTTAGTCAATCCAAACGGCATAACGAGGAACTCATAGTGTCCATAACGAGTTCTGAATGCGGTCTTCGGTATGCTCTCCTCTTGAATCCGTAACTGATGATAGCCCGATCGAAGATCAATCTTGGAGTAGTAGCTTGATTGTAACACCCCGAAAATATAAAATTACATTTTAGAATTATAAAACATTAAATAAACAAGAACAAACTAACTAGGACTAAATAACCCAGTTAGTTACAAGTCTTGTAGCAACTCATAAGTGGGTTAAAACACTCAAAATATGAACTAAAGGAAATTAGAGGGACCAAAGGTGTCAAAAATGAAACTAATTATAATAAAAACAATTTTTAATCACAAAACACACATTTTGAGTGTGATGGGATCGATCAAACACAGAGGGGGGCGACCAGAGCTTCTCCAAACCCTAGTTCATGGTATTTGATCAAATTGAAGACCAAATTCTGTCCCAAATCAAAATCCGAACATAGATTAGTGATCACCTCAGTGAAAGGGATCATAAGGTATGTAAATTTTGTGGAAAAAATCTCATTTAAATTTCTGAATGAACATGGGGAATTCAAATTAGATGTTGCATGAGTGTTGTATAGATGAAATTAGAGTAATATGATGTTTAGGGATAAACCCTAGATGATTTCTTGTTAAAATTTTGCTTGATACTAGTGGGGTTCATAATCACCATTGTAGGTGATTAATGGGTTTTGTAGAAACTTGATAAACACTAGGATTATGATTCTCATCTAGTGTAATCCGAGTTTTAGGAAGTAATTTCTGAAATATTGATGTTAAAAACATGTGTAAATTGCCTAATTGATGTTAATCTTGGCTAAACAAAAAGTTATGAACTTAATGATAAGTTATGAGAAATTATGCCCTTAAGGTGTTTGTGAAAATGCCTAAAAGAAGATTAAAAACTGGAAATTTGAGTTAAAACGCGTGTTTGTAGAGTTATGGCAAACTATGCGTATTATGTAAACAAAAGAGTTCTAAACGGGTTGTGATTGAACTCTATAGGAAAGGAAACCGGAGCGTCAAGTGGACAAGTCGGTGGTGACGCGCGATTGAAAGGGGTGCTTTGAAAGGTACGTGACTTTGGTCCCGTTACTTTACGTATAACCGTTTGGTTTTAGCTTGTTAATAGTGTCATAATGTAGTATATGCGTTTGACGTGTCATTTAAGTGGCGAAACCCACTCGACATTCAAACGGGTCAAAATATTGGTTAGAAATAGTTTGGCTTGACATTAAAGTGAGGATTTTCACTCGTCAACCAAACGGGTCAAAACTATGTCCTTATATCGATTCTTGCGCGTAAAGATTTGAAAGTCTCATATTGCGCTGGTGCTAGATAGTGTGACAACCGGTGATTTACGGCTCTTAATTACGTGATTAACAGGTGATTAACGCAATAATAAATAGTGTTTACAGCACAAATTAACTTAATTAGGCCTTTGGAGTGCCTAGGAACGCTTATCCGACTCTACAGTACGCGTATGAAGATTCGCGTGGAATCTGCGGAACATCAAATGACAACGGACTGATATCGTACAAAATACTGACAACGCCACTATTATACGCCTTTTAATTTTATAAATTTTATTCTATGGAGTTTGGGTTACGATATCGGGTCTCGTAGGAATTACGGGCCACTTACACATGAGATGGGTTTGTGGGCCCTGGGCCCAAGCCCAAAACCCACAAGCCTAAACCTGCACATAATATATTAGATATTATCAAATCTCTACAAAATATTATCAAGATCTCTACAAGATTTGAAAATCTTTGCAAGATCTCTCCAAATCTTATAAAATCTCTATAAAAATCTCTACTAGATTTAGAAAATCCCTACAAGATTTGCAAAATCTTACAAGATCTCTATAAGCTCAACAACATCTCTATAAAACCCAGACAGCACCTTCACTCTCCTCACTCAATACAACTCACACAAATAAACCACAAACCTTACCATCTCACAATTCTTCCCTCACACAAGTAAAACACAGACAACAAAAATAACCCCCCACCTCACAACATATCCCCACTCCCCTCTTCTGATTTTTGCTCGGCAGGTAAGCCGGAGCCGGCTGCCGGTGACAGACCCCCCCTCTCCTTGATGAACTGACCGGCGACAACCACCACCGACTGGTGGTGGTGCGGCGATGACACGCCGGGGCGGAGAGAGAGAGAGACAGACGAAGAGGAGAGAGAGAGAGACGGAGATGAGCGGCGCCGCCGCTCACCGCGGCGGCAGTGGAGGAGACGGCGGTGACGATGGGTTTACCGACGATGATGATGGTGGTGGTTAAACAGCTGCAGATCTTGGTTTGGTTCGATTTCAGAGCTCTGGCCTGGCGTTTGTCGACAACAAGCTCAGTTCAGGTTGGGTTTTGGTTATTTCGTGGAACAAGACAACTTCCGGTGACTCGGATTATCAGCACTTCAGTTTGGTTAGAGGTTGGTTCTGATTTGGTTCATTTGCTTCGGATATTTCTGGGTCTCGGGTCAACATGGCTCAGGACATTCTGGGGCAGCAATGGTTCGGTGATGGTCCAACATTTCGGGTCAGACTCACTGGTCCGGGTTCGGGTCGCGTATCGGGTTCGGGTTAACACCCGGTCAAAGCTGGTCAACGATGGTCACACTTGGTCAACTTCAGTCAACAACGATCGGGTCTAGTCAGCATTGGTCAACCGGTAGTTTGGGTCGCGCGGTTCGGTCAGTCGACTCGGTTCAGTTGACTCGGTTAAACCGAGTCAACTCGGTCAACTCAGTCAACGAAAGCGGCACGAAAGACTTGGTAACGATTATGTAACACCCCAAAACCCAAATGTTTAACTCACTAATATGATTTCATGGAATATGAAATAAAATGTGATATATATGTTATTTAACTTGGTTGCAAATACAAGTTAGATAATTGTAATAAAGTTTTGTGACTAAACAATTACCACTCTAAACTACAAGGGCTAAATATGGGTAAATTGGAAGATATTTTAATTAGGTGATGGAGGTAAAGGGGAAGCCCATTTTGGGCAGACACTTATGTCGACACACACACACACATGTGTGTGTGTGTTCTTGTGAATCAAAAGAAGAAGAAAAAGAGGATGGTTTGAGAAATTGCATGGAAAATCCGTAAATTCCAAGGTGTTCATCACTTTATAAACATCATGTAAGTATCAAATTCACCTCTTGAACCTTCTTAGTTGAAAGTTTTGGTGGGTTTTGATGAATCAACCCCGATTGGGTAAATTGGAGGTGTTTAGTGGTTGGGTTTGAGTATGAATGCAATAATTTAGTGTCAATTATGATCTAATCTTCTCAATTAAGAGTTTTAATGAAAGAACCCATGTTCAAGAACTTGGGGGTTTTGATGGTTTATGATTTAGTATGAATGAGTAGGAAGAACTAGAGATTTTGTTATGTTAATGTATATATGTGAATGATACTTTATGATTTGTAGGAAGTATTTGATGAATGATACATGAAGTTGGAAGATCATGCATAAATTAGTTGTAAATTGTGCATTAAAAGGTGTACGCACACCAAGTGTTTGATGAAATGCTTAAGTGACAATTAAATGTGGAATTATATGCAAGTTGTGAGTGAATAAGTTTAGAAAGTGATAATGAAGTAGTTGTTAGCTAACTAATATGTGAAGTGTGTTTTAGATGGAGTTCATGTGGAAATTTAAATGATTATTATGATATGGTAGAAGCATGTATTAGGAGTTTGTACTCTATGCTTGAAGATATGGTACACCCCATGCGTGTAGTTGATTTGATGATAGGGATTAAGGGGTGAAAGTGGTGTCTTTGTATGGTATGTGGATTTCTAGTAAGGATAATGTCGGGTTCAAGGATAGTGTAAATTAGTTAATCTTGAATGATGTTTTTAGTCATGAAATTATGAGATGACTAGTATGGAAGGAATTGTTTATGTGGTGTGCATATATGATCTTGTGGTAGCATGGTGTTTTTACTATGTGAGTAGGGGATGTACTTGATGTCCGTAGTATAATCAACTATAATGATGCGAATATATGGATTAGATTGATAATTCGTAAGATAGACAGTTGACTTTCTGAAAGTCAACTGTATATGAAAAGCATAACAAGGCTTTGTCACAAGTGTCATGTTAGAGAAATCATTAAGTACATGCTATGTCCATATGTGAGTTTATACTAACGAAGTGGCAACCATGATGACATGAAAGTATAGGATCATGTCAAGATGGGAAAGCATGAAAGGCTAACGGAAATGATGGGAGGAAGCATGTACGAAACGGGTACTCGAGGTAAGTGACTTTCGAATCACTTCTTAGTATACATATAGATTTTTATTGTTTATGGATGAATGGAGTTGATTGAGGTATATAAAATGGCTCTAAGAATTATGTAAAAACCACACCTCTAGTGCCATTCCCGGTTGTAAGGCAAAAATCATGTTTGTAATCATTTCTACAACCCAAAAGCAAGTTTTTCCCGGATCAGAAATGCACAACCCGTCGCCGACGGCTTCTAGCCCGTCGCCGACGGGCTTCGATTTATTCAAAAGTGGCCGACGGCCTAACACACTGGTTACGGCTGGTTTAGTTTACGGTTATTTCCCGAACCCGTCGGGGACGGGTTCATACCCGTCGCCGACGGCTTGTCTAGCTCGACTTCTCCGTTTTTCGCGTCATGCATTACCGGTTGAACCGTAACGCATCCTGGGGCTCCGGTTTCCGACTCGGTAACCCGTAAAGCTCCCGAAAGGCTTCCTAACTTCGATAAATTTGCATAAACACAAATTTAATTAGAAGTAGGCCATCAAGATTAAAACTCATTTAAAAGCATAAAATTACACTATTTCGAGCACAAGTTTTTAACCACGTTTCAGTAAGTGGTACGTATGAGTTAGTATGTATGTATGAATGTAATTAGGTAATTACGTAAGTATATGTACGTGTGATCGAAGGTATGCATGGGTGTAGTTATGATCCATTTTATAAATGTATGTAAGTATGTAGTTATGTATGCATGTATGTAGATATGTAGGTATCAGTGTATGTATGTATGCAAGTAGTTATGTATGAGCATGAGCATTATGTATTTAAGGATGAAGGTACATATTGTGTAGGTATGAACGTATATATGTGGATGCAAGTATGTAAGTATGTATGTGAGTAGGTAGTAATGTATGTACGTATGTAGATGTGTATTTGTGTATATGTAAAGATACGTATGTGTATATGTATGTATGTAGAGACGTAGTAATGTATGCGTATATATAGATGTGTATTTGGTACATATGAAGGTACATATGGTTGTATGCATGTATGTAGAGATATAAAAAGGCATGTACGGGTGTAGATATGTATGTATGCATGTAAGAATGTATGTATGCGTGATTTAGATTTGTGTTGTGTAATACGTTATTAATAGGGTGCCTTGAGAATGAAAAGTAATGCAGGTACATTATTGAAGCCTCACCAGGATATGGATACGCATATGAAATGCTTAAAGCTAGAAAGATAATGACATGGAAGGTGTACGAAATTGAATCTTGTTTATGTATTATGTACTAATGTTATGGATGTATGTGGTGAATGCAGGTTGTACGAATCACGGGCGGTTACCACGAGGATTAGAGATCGAAGAATCGAGTCACAAGATAGATTGTACGGGAATAATTGAGTATGTAGTATTAGTAAACAGGACTTATGCTTTATTTTTGTAAAGGATACATATTAAAACGAACTTTTAAGTAAGCCAAAACGTTTGTAATGAAAGAAATTTTATGGCACGAATTTCCACTGCGACTTTTGTCAAATACGAATTAGGGTCTTACAGATTATTAGTGACGCGAATAAATATTTACGTTAATTATAAAGTCTCCATTTATTTCGTGAAACGAGCTCGAACCGAATAAATTAACGAGTTATTAGTTAAAGGTTACTTAGATTTATTTACTACATTGTTAAATAAATTGGCCATACATAAAGAATGTTGAATAAATTGTTGAATCTTGATAAATAACGACAACTTGTGTTGTCGGGGGCGTCCAAAAACAGAGGAAACTCTGTCCGTTTTTCGAGAAAATCCGTAAAGTAATTGCGTTTTATTATAAAACAAACATTCGGATTCAAATAATATTTTAGAAAATCAAATACGAACATACAATTACTTTTTACGACACTAAACAACTTACGAAAGCTACGATACGGGAATTATTTGCAAACAATAAACATAGTTATTTTAAACTTCGAAAAATTTGACAAACCTTTTATGAAATCAATATATATTGTTTCAAATGCCGATAACATGATTCCGTTTTATAAAAACAAACATAGTTATATATTTATTTCAAATATCAAACAATACGAATTCGTTTTATAAACATAAATATAGTTTTTATATTTATTTCAAGTATCGTACCACACGAATTCCTTTATAAAAATAAATATAGTTTTATATTTATTTCAAACACAACAACTCGAGAATTCTCTTATAAAATAGATATAACCTTTTTATATTTATTTCAAACGCCGAAACGGCATATACATAAATTTTGGCAAATATATACAAGACGCAATATATATAATACAAGTTTATTATATATTACTTTCGTACGAATATATACACAAACGACTTCTCGGGGAGACAAAATATAACCTAGTCATTTTCGTTAAATTAACAACGTACCAACGAATCGTTCGATTAACGATTCGGTAGAGCTCGGTAACACGTAGTTTAGTTACCGTTTTTGGTTAGAAACTTATAAGATATTCCGTGTTAGGAATATTGTAGAATGCACGCTAGCGAGTCTCGTCTTGGAAACGAAATCACAAAGTCGTATATAGCTAGCTTTGCACAGGAATATTCAGGTGAGTTCATAACCCCACCTTTTACGGTTTTACATTTTTCTAAATGTTTTCGGGGTGGAAAGACATGCACTTTTTGCAAAGCATACAAGAATTACATATTTCTAAACCATTTTACAAGCAAGTTTAACTGACACAAATGGTTTACGAAAAGCTTATGTTTTATACCGGTTTTCAAACAAGCGTATTTTTCGAAACGTGCATACATACGAATTCTAGTTTTCTAAACTACGGGAAAATACAAGTACAAAGAGGTACATTAAACTAAGGAATGACACAAAAGATCATGTCACGAATGGGGTAACATAAGCACCATTAATCAACAATATACCTAGACCGCAGAACAAAAGGTTAGATCTAATGGGTTTTCGGGCAGCCACACTCTTGGTGAAAACTAGTACCAAGTAGTGCTTTTGTGTCTCAGTCGTGAATCGACAACTAGAAAAATGCCTATGGTTTAGATGCTTCCTATGTCGTGTCATATGTTAATGGCCTTGCAAACCATTAACAATCTCGTATTCCTTACATATACAGAACTCAGTTACAAAACGACGTTATAAATTACATACCATGTTTTATACAAATTCAAAGCATAGAATTATGCAGGTATGAAGTCAAAGTCAGGGTGGGCATTGTAACAACTCGAAAATTCGTGTTCAAGGAAATAACAACACGTGTCATTAAGACAAAAGTGATATAAACCCGGATATAATTAAAGATGCACGACGGGATTTAAAAGTGTTGTCATGTTAATTTTACACCTCTGAACGACCTTATTATGAATCCCAAGACTAATAAACATCTGGTATATATTCAAATTCGGGGAATCACAGCAACAATTGATTCATAATTGAAATGGTGGACTCCTACGAAGAAAAAGCACGGTAAACCTTCTTTAACGGCACTTTCTTATGGATTTAAAGAAACATATCGTAATGGTAGGGTATGTAACTGTTCAAGGCACATTTTAGAGGCCCCATACTGTTAAAACAAGTCCCAAATTCAAAACCCACGAGTTGCCCTTTCAAAACACCAAAGAACAACAAATTTTTGCTCTTGATGTCAGGCTTACGGACCTCAACACTGGGGACCTTGAGGTCCGTAAAGCAGTGCCCAGCGACAGAAAACCGGCTGTTGCCTGTTTAAGCGCAATTTTCGACCTTTAAACGATTTTCCACATCTTTCTTGGCCCCTAAACAACCCCTAAACATCTAGGACACTTGTGGGAAGGTTATGGTCAGTAATAGACTTGTGTGTCAACCTTTTGTGGTGATTAAACCACTATAAAAGGGCCTTGAGTTGCAACAAAGTTCTACACACCTTCATCTGCACATTGGAGCATTTCTGGAGCTAAGGACCTCTCTCTAAGCTTCACATTTCGTGCATAGGACTTCAGTAAGTTTGCTAATCCTTCCTTAATTAAGTTTAGCTTAGTTATTTAGCTAAAAGTCAAACCATCGTAATTTCGGTTTGACTTCGAGATTAATTAAAAATGGCTCAGTCAAATCTCGAATTAAAAGTACCTTTAAGTAGGTAATTATGTGGGTAATAAACCCTTAAAAGGGTTCCCCCTGATTCCCACTCTAACTAGGTCAAATGTCGGGTCAAACTTGTTAATAAAAAATCAACAGGATACTTAAATTCTAATTTATGCATGATTAGCAATGTAGAACACATATAACCTGTTTGATCATTAATATAACTTGGTAATTAGTGTAAGAACATGTCTAAACATGTTCAACCCGACAATTTCCTGTTTAGACCCGGTTCGGAACCGAAAGTCGCATAGTTTGACTTATACTTTGACTTTCAGTTCTGACCCGTTATGGTATGTTTTAGAAATGACTTAGAGCTTTATTTGGACTAGGTTACCTGCTAGTATAACCCTCTGTGATTATACACCTCGGATCATTAGTTATCCAATTAATATGCATGATTCCGTTAATTGCCCATATGTTGACCATTATGCCCTTTTCACCTTAAAACGTGATTTTTGAAAATGTAAAAGAGTAGAAACTTTAATTACTGATATATAAACTTGCATACAAAATTTGACATCAGTTTGAGGTGTAGGTTAAGAGTTATGCTCGTTAGCGTAAAATGAAAGCTTTATGTTAATTAAACGGTGTAATTAGCGTATAGCCTAATTACACCTACTTTTTGATATCAAACTTATTACCCACTGATGTAATAAATTATTTTGGGATTTTTGAAGATTTTTAATTAATTTTAGGCTGAGCATAACTTATAGTCGTAGGCTTAATCCGGTAATTGTCGGTTTTGCCCTTACGGGCTATAAAATGAGTTTTACACATCTAAATGACTCCAAACCTTTTGCTACTGATTATAAATGATAAATAAATTATTTTAAGCCTTCTGGAATAATAAAAATATCAGCTTTAAGTATCGAACCCGGAAATGGCTTCTAATCGCCTTATTAAGCGTTTTTAACGCATAGTATGTACTAAAACTATTTTAAACATACAAGGGTTGATACCTACTGATATTTGAGGAAAATTATAATATTTTAACAGTAAGCAAAGGCTGTTAAACTCAGACTTCGGTTTTGAGCTTTTCGGCTTATGTGAATTACCAAAATGCCCCTACGGCGCATAAATTGGTTATAATTGATAAGTTTCACATATATACTTTACCCTACTGATATAACTTGGTAAAATAAGTATTTTTGCTGATAACATCAGACCTGTAACTCAGGTAAATACTTAAACTCTTTTATAAACTTTTAAATGACCAAACTACCCCTACGGGGCATAGTTTGTGTTTAAATTCATTTCGGGCATAATAAATGATATCTTACTGATGGCTCACATTATTACCCGTTACGCTTATTACGCGTTCGGTTCGGTTTATGTAACTAGTTTACATAAATTAGCCGAAACGGGTCAAACCTTATCGGTTTTATCTCAAAATCCAGAATGTGTATAATATACCCATATTAAACAAGTCTTCATACTTGTTGGGTCCAAATCACATTCTATCCGGTCATCGCTTAATCGTGCGTACGAACCGTATCTTTGAAACTAACCGGTCTAAGCTTAAGCTTAATTAAAGACCCGTTAGGATTCTAATAGGGTATTATAAACCTTCGTTCTAGATTAGGAGTACCAGTAAAAGCTACTTGCATTTTGCTTATTGTGACTATTACATTGCTCAGGTAAATACTTTTAACTTATTTTCCCTATACGGGCTTGGGTTACGGTATATAGAATACCGCTTGATCGAGTATCAAATCTTCCATCGTTGGGTGGTTAATTGAATAATTTGATCGGCTCGTTTAAACAGTCTTGTTTACTTAGAGCCTTTGGGGGGTTAATGACCATGTCCCGGATATCCTTGGCATCATTTTACGAAATGGCCACGACCTAAGCGCGGAGTGTAGGTGTACACTCGTCAGTGCAAAAAAAGTTGATGTGGTGTGTGTGTCTATTGATCTTTAACCCGGTACGTCCGGGCTACTGAACGCATAAGGAACATGTAATTCGTTCACAAGATTATATATTTAAATAATTCTCCCAAGTTATAAAATGTTTATGCCATGTGCATCCAAACCAATTTTCAATCATTTTTAAAACGAGTCAGTTGATTGTATTTACCAGTGTAAACTGACGTATTTTCCCAAAAAGATTAAGTGCAGGTACTAAGCGTAATTGGCTGGATTGTCTCCTTAGCATCAATAAAGAGTCTCGCAAGCTTAAGATGCCTAAAGTCTGTTGAACTATTGTTTCCATTTTATTTTCGATCCGTCTGTGGATAAACTTCCGAATATTGTGACATTTGATATTACAATATTAAATTCGGTTGAATTATATCTTTCAAATTGCTTCCGCTGTGCATATTAAATATTGTGTTGTTTGACTATTATGTTGCCAACCACGTCACGATACTCCCCCACCGGGCCCACCGGTGACACGTGGAAACCGGGGTGTGACAGGCATTGACGGTTACATAAACTTTACAAATACAAGAGTTTATAAATATATGGTTTTACGAACATAAAGCGTTACAAATACAAAGTTTCCATATAACATGACAAGAAAATGATTTTAAATTCGTTTTCTCAACATTATTTCAAAACCGGTTATCCAAAAAGATTTATTTCAAATCTTTTCCCAAACAAACTATGAACTCGCTCAACTTTATGTTGATTTTTCGCATGTTTCTTTCTCAGGTTACTTTTCAGAAATCATGGCACGGTTGGAATAGGAGAACCATGAAGAGTCGAGTACTTAGTGGCGTTCATTTTCTAAAAGACTTAGCTTATTTGCTTCCGCTGTGCAATGAAGATACCAGTCCAGTCACGCCAGCTCTGATAATTTCGGGGTGTGACAGATAGCAATTTTAGCAATGAATGGTTATACTTAGTTAAGGTTATGAATCCGTGTTATCGGGTCGAATGGTAGAAACTAGTTGCAAGAATTGCATAAAGTGGCAATGCTTGAATTTATAGTAAACAAGCATGAAATTCGAATACGAGCGTAAAGCCATGTAATGGTACAGATACGCCAAGAAGTTCAAGCCCGGGGAATGGGTAAATAAGATTAGAATGCCAAAGAATAAACTGGCAAACAATTTGCACACATAGTTAATGGGTCGAATAATCGAAACAAGGATTTTGTGGGCCATTCGTTCATAATGCGGGTTTCGTTAAGTGAAATTTATATGGTTAGATCCGTAATTTTAATACGGACATATAGGAGAAAGAATCGGCTAAAACAGATATGTAAATAAAAAGTTATGAGGAATTAAGCGGAAAAAAATATAAGAAGGCTGAGCTGGGCGAACCGTGGGCCACGGTCCTGAGCCGTGGCTCATAGTCTGGTAATTCTGTTTTGAGCTGGGCGAACCGTGGGCCATGGTCCTGAACCGTGGCTCACAGTCTGGCAGTTCTGTTTTGAGCTGGGCGAACCGTAGGCCACGGTCCTGAACCGTGGCTCACAGTCTGGCAGTTAATTTGTTTGTTTTTCATTATTTAAGCAATAGAACTCGTTTTTACTTAATATTAAGATGTCAAAACTAATGATTGTTGGTGCATATGTCTGTCGACTTCGTCTTGTATCGAGTCTTGTAAATAGAACGATAGATCAGGGTACGTTATACGAGAAAGTTGAGAAAACATGTAGGAAGGGCCATTTCGCACGAAACGGAATGTGGCCATTTCGCACGAAATGGCATTGGCCATTTCGTGTGAGATCATTTCGTACGAAATGGCTGGCCTATATATATGTGCCATTTCATTTCATTTGTAACAGTTCCGGATTCCAGAGCCGAAGTGCTGCTGAAGTGTCGTTTGACCTGTAACGTTTTCAAATCAATAAACAAGACAATTAAAGAGTGAATCAAGCTGTAATCAAGTCTGTATCATTGAATTCCGCCTTTGATATGGATTAGAGCTCTTTTGATAGACTCGTTTAGATCGATTCTTGATCCTACAAGTGGTATCAGAGCTCAAGAGGAAGAGTTCTTACCAAATCGGCCTTATTTCACCAAAAATTCTGATTTCTACATTTTTTTTTAAATTAACAAGATTTTACGGTTAAAATGGATTAAATTTCACATATATCATGAGTAACACTGTTCTAAACAATCCTTGAAATAATTAGACCTTAACTCAGCTTAAAACGTGATCATTTTGACAAAATTCTGACCGATTGGATGACATCAGAATGATTTCGCACGAAATGGAGTTCCATTTCGCTTGAAATTGCCATCATTTCATTTGAAGAGACCTTCATTTCACAAGAAATGACTCATTCCGTTTGAAAGCTCCATTTCACTTGAACCTGCTCTATTTCGTTTGAAAGTATATCATTTCGTACGAAATGACCCAATTCGTGTGAAGCTGACATCCATTTCGCACGAAATAGATTTCCATTTCGTTCCAAGTTCCATTTCGAACCAAATCTTCATTTCGTCTGAACTTGCATTTCGCTTGAACATTGTGATTTTGTGAATTTTCAAAACCGAAACATGGAAGAAGAGTTTTACAACGCGTTTGCTACTACTCCAGCTGCCATAGTCACAGCTGCAGAAACAATTGAAATCGAAAATGAAACGGGAACGTCTCAAAAGCCTCCAAAGCTTATGTATATTGAGGATTTTAAAGGATGGCAAAACCGTTTTGAAAACTGGGTGCAAGCTTATAAGTTTGATGCATGGTGTTCGTTAGATGTAGATTACGTTAAACCGAAAAATGAACGTGGGATTGAAAAAGCTTTTAGTGACTATTCAGCGGGTGAAAAATTAAAATACACCAGTGAAAAAATGATGATTAGTCTTCTTCAACAATCAGTAAAAGAAGATATTTTCGTGTTGCTTCAACATGAGGATACTGCTAGATCAATTTGGTTGGCGTTGATTAACAAATTTAAGGGAAGTGCTGATATGATAAAAAATAAATGTGCATTACTAAAGAAATCATTTGATATGTTTACAGCGTTTGAAGGTGAATCAACAAAAACGACTATCGATAGATATTGTCATCTTGTTCAGGAAATGAGAAGATTGGAGATCAAGAAAGAAGACGATGAATAGGTTGATAAACTTGCTGATGCACTACCACAGAATAAATGGGGAACATATTTGTTGATCTTGAAACATATGAGAAAATCTGAAAGTATAAATTTGAGTAAGTTCATTCAGAAGATTGAAGAACATGAATTGGATATTCAGAAAACTGCTATCATGAATAATCCAAATGCTCAACAGGATGTTAGTCTATACTACAGAGGAAGCAAATTTGAGACTACTTCGAGTCCGAAGATTAAGACTGCTTTCAGTGTTGATGGTTCTTCTGGAACAAATGTTAGCACTACAACTCAGAGTGGTGGATATTCGTCATCGTATTAAAGTTTTTATCCAAATTTTTCAACACCAAGTTCTCGACAACAGAATTCAACAAATCTGCAATGCAATGTTACATTGAATATACAAAATGGTCAAAATCTCTCTCTAGAAATAGCTAAGCAACACATGGCATCACTTGTTACTATGTTAGAGTCATATGAAAGCTTAGTTGCTGGACGAATTGGAAATCCGATGCTCACCAAAGAGGATTATGACCAGATTGATGCTGAAGAACTTGAGTTGATGGACATCAAGTGGTGTTTAGCAAGTGCTGTAAGAAGAGCAGAAAAATTTACACAAATCACCGGTAGAGAAGATCTTCGTGATGTTGCTACATCTCCTTTAGGGTTTGACAAATCAAAGGTTACTTGTTTTCGTTGCTTAGAAAAGGGACATTTTAAACGAGAATGCACAAACAGAGAAGCAACCGGAAGAGAAGATCCATTTAGAAACAACGATTATCATCGAAAATCAATTTATCATCAGATTGCTCAACAACCGTCATCATCTCGTGCTATTGAAGATGGACAGAAGAAAGCTGGTCTGGTAGATCAAGATGATGAAAAATTACCAGAGGGATTTAGCTGGGATAAATACATTCCTGATAAAAATTACTTAAAGAATCAAGCATTTGTTGCTCAAATCTTAGAAGAAGAAGCAGTCAAATCTAAGCCAAAAAGAACACCGATTTTTAAGGAATTAGGATGTGATGCAGACACCGATGACGAAGAAGAGTATATCAATAAAGCTAGAAAAGGTCTGGATACTTATAGTTTTAATTTGTTTTTTGCAGATAAGATCGAGATGTTGAATAAGAAAAAGGATGCTAGACTGAAGAAAGAAATGGAAGCAAGAAAGATGGTTGAAAAAGAAATTGAAGCAAGAAGGGTTGCTGAAGAAATAGAAAAGTGGAAGCTGAAAAAGCAAAAGTTGAAGAAAATTCGACAGAGAATGTTGAAGATGATGAGGACTGTGAGGTAAAAGTAGAATTTGATGAAGAACCAATTTTTGAGAAGGTGGTGGAGAAAATTGTTGAAGTGGAGAAAATAGTTGAAAAAATAGTCGAAGTTGAAAAAATCATTGAAGTTGAAAAGATTGTCGAAGTTGAGAAGATTGTTGAGGTCACGAAACCTTGTCTGAAATGCTTGAAACCTTGCAAAGATTGTGAAGAAAAAGACAAGAAAAATCGTGAACTAGAAGAGTTGAAAGAAAAACTGTTGTCTGATGTGAAGTATGTAAAAGAATCATATGATGTGCTGAACAGAACGGTTGATAATTTGAACAAGACAAACCTAGAAATGGGAGCTGCTCAGACGATGATGAGTTCAACATTAATGACTAAGCAGAGGGTCATCAATGAGTATATTGAAGACTGTGCAAAGCTGAAGCAGGATTTGGAACTTGAAAAGATTGAAAATGAAAGAATCAAACGATTGCTGCTGAGTTATACAACTTGTGATTATTTGATTGACAGAGTTTATCCTACTGTTGCAGGTCTTGAAGCTTTTCAAGATAAAAAGACGGAAGATACGGATACTGGTAAGAAACAAAGTGTCAAGTTTAACAAGTGTCCGCCTCCGATCTGGGAAAGTTATTCTCCCAGAAAACCAAATGAGGAGCAATTAAAAAAGGAAGTCAACATAAAGTTAAAGTCTGAAACCATTGATGAGTTACCAGACAATATTGACGTCACATTCACAGCGTCTGACACTGATCATGAGTCTGAGTTATTAAAGAAAGTGGTCGATAAGGTGTTGGATATGGATGAAGAGTCAAAGTCGGAGTCTAAATCTGAAAGTTCAAGTTCATCAGACAAGAGTCTGAGTTCACTGGTCAAATGGGTTTACAATAAAGAATTTCTGATGTTGAAAAATAATTTGAAAGACGAAACATTTAAAGTAGCATATACTTTGAATGATTCTGACAAATTATTTTCTGATGAAGAATTTCCAATAAGAAGTGTCAAACTTGAAATGATCAAACAGGTTTTCAAATTAACAGAAATTAATATTTCTGAAATAAAAGAAGTAAATCTTTCTGAAAAACCTAAAAAATACACTTCAAGAGTTCAACAAAGATTGAACAAGAAAAAGGGTTACAGTTCTGGTTATGGTTTTCAAAAGAAACTAAGTCATAAAAGTAATTTCAAAAAGAAAGGATTAGGTTTTATTCCTCCAGAAAAATATCAAAATGAGAAAAATTATAAACCAAAAACTAAATTTGTTTCAGGTACAAGTTCAGAGGAAGAAAAGGAGAAATTGTTCAGGAAACAGTCAAATCAAGAGTTTCTCGCTGAAAGGAAGAAAAATGTGATGATGAAATCTGAACAAAGAGTTGAAAGAAGAACATGTTTCAAATGTCAAGAAGTTGGACACATTGCTTGGAATTGCCCAATGTCCAACAACACAAAACAGGGAGTTTCTTCTAAATCTAAAATGAATAAAAAATGTGTTAATAAAAAAGAACAACCAAATGAAAATTTTAAAGTGTTCAAAGATTCGACTTTCAAAGTTGGTGAAAGTTCGAAACGTTTTTACAAAAGAAGAGTTGATTTGAACAAACAAAAATGGGTTGTTAAATCAGAGAGTAGTTCTGACAATGAATCTGACTTGTCAAAGTCAGAGGAGTCATTTGTTGTGAAAAGTGATGAGAATTGCGTTCTAGAAATGAACGAGGAAAACTTTCCACCATTGTCAAGAGAAAACCTGAAATCCAAAGTTGGAAAGATTGAAATTTCAGATCAATTCTTTGCTGATAAGGAAGAATTTGATGCTGAAAAGGCGTTTAATGGAAAAGTGAAACATATTTTTGGGAAGATGGTTGATGGGAAAGTAAAGGGCGTAAAAGAGTTTTATAAATAAAAAAGATGGTGGGATAAAGATGAGTCACAATCACCCAAGGCTGGTCAGGCTTGGGTGACAGATTTTTCTACTTAAAATTCTGACTTGCCGGAGCTCCCAAGTTGGTAATCGTGGAGCAGGAATCGGCATCTTTCTTGAGAAATTCACGAAAGTGATATTTTGACCTACAAGTGGTAGTTTTCTTGAAAGTTGTTATATTTCATTTTACAAGTGGTATGGTTGATAAGTGAACCTACAAGTGGTTGAAGAAGGTTTTTACTTACAAGTGGTTAATCAAGGTCATTAAGTTGAACTTGATTTAACTTTCATACATGTGGTTGAGAAAACAATGTGATGAAACCCCACAAACTAATTTTCCGGAAAAACCATTTGATTAAAAGAAACTTGAGTGTTTTGAAATCATAATGGAAAAATAGTTTGTTGTCAGGGGGAGTTCTGATTGTTTATGCCAAGTGAATGGCGATTTGAAGCAATTCACATCAGTTTGTCAATTTTTTTTTAAATGGTTTTGAATTTTAGGGGGAGTAAGAAATTTGAAAATCCAAAAACATTTTGAAAATTTGAAAAAGTCAAAAACTTGAGAAAATCAAAAATGAGTTTTGTTGTGAAAAAGAGGAAATGATAGTACATCAGTGGACTGTCACAGCATGCTAAAGATATGGAAAGTTAAAATGTGATAAACGGTCTCACTAAAGATGTGACAATAGGCTCAGCTAGACTAGTAGATTTGCAATAACGATACAAACTTAAATGAAAAAGCCTAGTTCTAGTGGGAAACATGGTTGAAAGCATAGTACTTAGTTTTGTCCTTCGTGATTGTGTGCCTACTCAGTAATCGCTGAATGCTAAAAGAGCATAAAAACCGGTCCGTTTGTGAACTTTCACAACTTATTGAAAAAGTCACTGTGATTGTGCATTTCTTTTTGCAAAGATTTAAACTTGTTTGATTTCTTTATTCTTGTTTAAGCATTGGACATCCTCTACGTATACGTGAGTATCGAACTGGATGTTAGTGCCTAAACATTCTGCTTTATTTTCTTGGTGTTTCATTTAAATCTTGGATCACCTCTGCGTATATGTGAATATCGAACTGGTGGTTAAGACCTAAACAAATTCAACTTGTTTTTATTTCTTATTTTGTTTAAACATTGGACTTTCTCTGCGTATCGAAAGATCGACCTAATTGTTAATGTTTAAACATTCTGCGTTGTTTTCGCACATATCACAGTTGATGAAAGTTTAAAGGCATTACTTGAGTCAGTGTATTGCATGATGAGGGGATATGTTGAGATCGTGGGGTCCATAAGAATTTAGTTCAAAATTAATATATCTTAACGTATCGGTAAGCATTTCGAAAGTTTTTAGATTGAGTTTAAGAGGAAAACAATATCGTCAATCTATGTGAATTGTTTAGAACTTAAAGTGTTTAAAGCTCAACGGTGCTAGTGATTTGTCTCAAAAACTGATATGATCCTCTTACGCAAACTCACAAAAATATTGTTTGTAAATATTTCTTTACTGCATTTCATTAAAAACAAAATCCAAAAAGATTTTCAGTGTGTTTTAGCATAAATTTTTGAAAAAGTCAAAAAGATTTTCGACATCTGGTGTTTGAAATGCTGATTTTCAAAATTCCAAGTGCTAAACATGACAAAAACAGGTTGGGAGAGTTTGTTTGAAATGAGAATTGTTTTTGAAATGATTAAATGGTTCATTAAGTTGAAACCAAATTCTGAGTTGAACGTTTTTTTAACAAGTGGTTAGCAGGGATTCTAAATTAGTTAAATCTAAATAATTGTGAAACTTATGTTTTGGATAGAGAATTGTACAGGTTACAGAGAGCCAGGATACGTTCCTGAGACTGTGAATGCTGCAAAACAAGGTCCCCGTATCTAAACCTGAGCAGAGTTTGAGCTAAGTTTCGATCCTAGAACAAAAGCTATGTCAGATTGCAATCCCGGAACAATTTAAGGGGGAGTCTGCTAACAAAGGGGAGTCTGAAAAGTCTAAAGCCAAGTTTAATCCTGAGGTTCTCGCAAGCTGCTGAAGAACTTAAGGAATCAAGAGATCTGATCAAGAGAAGATAGAGCCAGGATTGAGATTTGAGAAGAGAAAGAGATTGAAGGAAGCTTACAATGTCAAATACTTTGGAAGAGCACGAAGATTGATCAAGATTGAAGACATGTCATTCTGAAGACTCGACACCGAAGACTTCGTCAACATCCAAGGGGGAGTCTGTTGGTGCATATGTCTGTCGACTTCGTCTTATATCGAGTCTTGTAAATAGAATGATAGATCAGGGTACGTTATACGAGAAAGTTGAGAAAACATGTAGGAAGGGCCATTTCGCACGAAATGGAATGTGGCCATTTCGCACGAAATGGCATTGGCCATTTCATGTGAGGTCATTTCGTATGAAATGGCTGGCCTATATATATGTGCCATTTCGTTTCATTTGTAACAGTTCCGGATTCCAGAGCCGAAGTGCTGCTGAAGTGTCGTTTGACCTGTAACGTTTTCAAATCAATAAATAAGACAATTAAAGAGTGAATCAAGCTGTAATCAAGTCTGTATCATTGAATTCCGCCTTCGATATGGATTAGAGCTCTTCTGATAGACTCGTTTAGATCGATTCTTGATCCTACAATGATTAATGTGGTTTTGACCATAGGTGATGCTCGTTTGTTATGGATGTTGATCAAGCAAGGGAATCAAGAACCGAACACAAGTTTTGAATGCTTCCGCGCTAATCTAATATAGTTTAAAACATGTTGTTTTGTAAACTCTTTTGAATGTTGAACATTTTAACCTAGTTAGTCGACTATGTTTAAATACTATAATGACGTACATCTTAGTTATTAACTAAGTTTTTGTTGGTCATGTATTTCAAATTTAAAAAGTCCGTATTTTATGGTTATAAAATGAAATTATAAGACGAGTGTTACATTGATCCTTGCAGTTGGTCGAATAAGTCATCAATCCTCGGTAAGGGATACTGATTCTTGATAGTTAACTTTTTCAGCTCCCGGTAGTCGATGCACATTCGAAAGCTACCATCCTTCTTCTTAACGAACAGCACTGGAGATCCCCAAGGCGAGAAGCTCGGCCTTATGAATCCCTTGTCCAATAACTCATGCAGCTGCGTGGATAGCTCTTGCATCTCTGAAGGCGCAAGTCGATTTGGCGCCTTGGCTACAGGCGCGGCGCCTAGAACCAAGTCAATGTGGAACTTGACTTGTCGTTGCGGAGGTAATCCTAGCAAGTCTTCGGGGAAGACCTCAGGATAATCCCTCACCACTGGGATATCTTCAAGCTTCGGCTCTTCGGCTTCCTTATCCACAACATGAGCTAAAAAGGCAACGCATCCTTTAGGTAGACACTTCTGCGCTTTCATGCAATTGATGATCCGCAAAGGCGTATCATGCTTTTCTCCATGAATCACGATCGCCTCCTCATTTGCCATCGGAATGCGAATGATTTTCTCATGGCACACTATCTCCGCACGATTGCTAGATAACCAATCCATCCCAACTACAACGTCAAAACTTCCCAAATCGACTGGTAGAAGGTCTATTAAAAATTCGCGCTCACCAAGCTCCAAAATACACCCTCTAATCACCTCATTCGCCTCTACTAACTTTCCATTAGCCAACTCTATCGAATACGGGACGTCTAACTTATTCGCAACTAAACCAAGTACATTCTTAAAGTCTAGGGATACGAAGCTAAAATCGGCACCAGTATCAAACAGCACAGATGCACAACATTGATTAATAGGGAACGTACCAGTAACCACATTTGGATCCTGGCGTGCTTCCCTGGCTCCAATGGTGAACACCCTTCCACGAGCTTGGTTGTTTTTAGGGCAGTCCAGCTTAAAGTGCCCCATATCACCGCAACCATAGCATCCTTGGTCGCGTCCATTCCCATTACCACCCTGGTTATTGTGGTTATTGTTGTTTCCTCCACGATTTCTGTTACCAGCTTGGTTCCCATAACCACCACGATTCCCATTTCCACCAGAATTACCGTTTCCTCCCTGATTTCGATTTCCAGTCTGATTTCCATTCCCACCATGGTTTCCATTACCACCTTGTCCTCCATTTCCACGTCCAGCACCATACCAACATGCTTCCCTGGAATGCCCCACTTTGCCACAGTTCTCACATTTTTCATACCTACACCGACCGGCATGGTGAAGTTGGCAGATGTCGCACTTTGGTAGGGTACCCATGTACCCTCTTCCCTTATATTGAGCATTTGCAGTGCCAGTCTGTGCCTCAGCTGGATGATTAGTGTCTCGTCGCTTGTTGGCATTGTTGTTGTTTGCTCGGGTGCCTTTCTTGAAATTAATGAACTTCCTTTTGTTATCACTTGATGACTCGACATGAGTCTCTTTATTCTTTGTTTCAGAAATCGAAAACTTTCCCAACCGAACTGCTTCCTCGGTAAGCGCCACACTTAAGTCAATAGCCTCAGAAATAGTTGGAGGCTTGGAAGCTGTCACCATGCTCAAAATCTGAGGTGCCAATCCCCAGATGAAACGTTCTATCCTTTTAAACTCCGGCTCTACCAAATAAGGAACAACTCTCGACAAATCATGAAATCTCTGAATATATTCCGCCACCTTCGGGCCATCCATTTTCAAGTTCCAGAATTCCGTCTCCAACTTCTGGATCTCTGCTCGAGAACAATACTTTTTGTGCATTAACTCTTTCAGTTCATCCCACATTAATGCATACACAGCAGCCTCACCCAATGTCTGCACCTGAAGGTTCCACCATGAGAGCGCTCCGTCAAGAAACAGCCCAGAAATGTACGTAACTCTTTGTTCTGGAGCACATTTACTCATTCTCAATACATAGTCCGTCTTCTCCACCCAGCATATGAAAGCGACAGCACCCCCTGTGCCATCGAAATTTAGGGGCTTGCAGTCCAAGAATTGTTTGTAGGTACAGCCTGTAACACAAGCAACACCATTCACAGAAAGCATTAGCAAAGCACAATTTGAAATACCCAAACGAGTTGTAATGTGACTTAGGTGACTAAACATTACCGATTGGTGGGTTATTACCAGAGGAACCACCGCTGTGTTCAGAGCGGAGAGCCTCGTGCTGAGCGATGGCCTGTGAGATGCGCTCTTGTAGTTCTGCCTCTGTCCTTGGCAGAGGGTTGTTGGTATCGGTGTTTCTTCGAGGCAGCATCTTTCTTCTAGGAAGAAAATCGGATAGGCCAGGCCTTATTTGTTAAATAAATAAATAGTTGTCTAGGAGTCGTATGTACATATATATATATATATATATATATAAGTAATCATCATAGCAAACAACCATGCAACAACATAATCATAGCATGAACATGTAAACCAACAAGGTATTTAATGAGAACACGACTATTGAGCTTTCATTAATGGCCAACCACAAGTTACATTGTTTACAAAGTGCATCATACCAAAAGAGACATAGGGTCACACTACCCTTGTAAGATAAGTCTATCAATATTCAAAAATAATCTAGTCAAAAAGTGGTCTTCCATTCTTCACAATCTCGGCTCAATTGTAGCGTTCTCACCAAAAGTAGTGCATCTGCATAAAACTAAAAACCTACGGTGCTGATGGCGGAAGAGGAGGAGGGAAGAAAAGCAAACTGCGGACATGTGCGAGCTCCTCCTCGAGCTCATAAACACGGGGAAGCAAAAATCTAATCTGCTGCTCGGCAGTGAGAAAGCGGGCATCAAAACCCGGAATAGGTGCGGGAGCAGTAGGTGGAGGTACGAATGGGGCTGATGATGAATGTGGAGGGACAGCAGCAGAATGACATGGACAGGGTGACCGTCGGGCACCCTCACCGAACTCCAGCTCGAGAACTCTACGACTCAGGATCTCGAACTGCAACTGAAGCGACAAAAGTAACTCATCCCGAGTGTATCCAACGTGATGTGAGGGATGGTAGGGGTCAGAGATAGGCATGGTATATGGAGGGAACCATCGTAATGGCTCATCAAGAGATGCAGATGTAAATGGAGTAAAAGGTGTAGTCTGTGGGATCGAAGGGAAATCGGCTGAAGTAAACGGATCAAAACTCGGGGGCTGTCCCGAGGTACCCTCCCCTGGTCGGGGAGCGGGGATCTCCTGGAGAAATACAATCGGAAGATCAGTACGATGGGCATCAGATAAAACAGGAGGTGGGGGAGCAACACTGATTGGTGGGGCCTGTGGTACATAGGGATCAACAAGTGGGAGATCGAATGGTGCAGGGACTGGCTCCGGGATAAGAGGTGCAATATCTTGCAAACCAAACGGAACAGGGGTCTGGATCGGGAATGTGCTCTGGGACGTGAGGAGGTGTAGGGACTCGAGCAGGGGATGATGGAGCAGCCGACATAGCATCATCCTCATCTAAGTCAGTGGCGTAGAGCTGAAGTCCTGCCGCCCGCAGGGCTGAGGAAGTCACAGACTCAAAGGAGTCTGCATCTGAGTGCATGCTGGAGTCAAAAGATATCTCGATAACGGGTATGACAGGAGGAGGTACATCCAGTATAGCAACATCATCATCAACCTCCCCGTCACCCTGAGCATCAGCTGGGTGACCATCTAAAAATAGATAAACGCCATCGTCAAACAAGTCATCGAAGGGCCAATCCTCAGGAGGAATGACCACTAAGGGAACTGGATCAAGAATGGGTGCAACAATATGCTCACCATCGGGGTGACCGATGATGAGGTGGTCATGGATAGGAGCAGGGAAATCAAAAAGATCCTCGACAGGAATGCCATCAGCTATAGGTGCGTCGTCTCCAAAGTCCGGGAGAGCGAAGGGCTTAAAGTCATCCTCGTCCTCAGATAACATCTCTGGGTCGCTATCGGTGTCCGAAGTCAAAACCTCTGGTATAGGCGCCACCTCGTCGTCGGAGACGATCGCCATCGGTTCGAGCTCCTCTGATAGACCGCTCTCAGATGAGGACATGTGTACCTGTAGCATAACAATCATAACATGTGCACATATGTTAACCACTAACACTCGGTGTATGTAAACAAAGACAATCATCACTTAATCATGTATTCACATTATCCATCATGAGAGTTTTCTATCTTAACTAGTCTACCCCATGTAAACTAAACCACCAACTGTGACCTTGCTCGTGTTCTTTGTCTTTCCTTTTGTAAAACGTTTGTTCCATGGATCTTGGCTTTTTGAAAATGCAATGAAAAATATCCGGGAACTCGTTCTGATCTTCTACTCTTTCTTAGTGATGGGTTAGTTCAAGATCTGAATTCTATCCGGGAGATAACTGATTTCGGGTTTGAACATGAACAACCGGCTTGAAGCGTGAACTGGTCGGACTAGGGTGGTTCCTGTTCGATCGGATCACTAGGGTCGAGATGGGGTTTCTGTTGTTTAATCAAGTTATCATAACGTCTCATTCAAAACTGCAAAATCTTCAAAACAATCAAGTGTCAAAGACGATCAGGTTGTTGGGACGGATTGCCATCCGATCGGAATACCATCCGATCGGACAGCCATCCGATCGGCTTGCACTTGGTTTCACACTTAAACTTTTTCCAAGTTTCAAAGGACTGACGTCGAACGGATTGCCGTCCGATCGAACGACCATCCGATCGAGTGAAGTTTGGGACTTTGGGACTTGATCAATTTTCAAAGATCATCAATAACTAACGGATTGCCACCCGATCGGATAGCCATCCGATCGAGTAACCGTCCTGATGTGAGCTTGTTCTCAACTGAGAAGCCTCGCCAATCGGATCGTCGTCCGATCGAACCGCCGTCCGATTGACCGACCTAAAGGGCAGAGATACTTCTCTATTTTTAAAATGCTACAACGAAAACTTCAAAGGTCAAACCATCATACACAAACATACCCTTACCAAACAAGGTGTCAATCCAATTGAATGGCCATCCGATCGGATGACCATCCGAATGGATTGACATCGGATGACCATCCGAACGGATTGACATCCGATCGACTGGCCATCCGATCGGATTGCCATCCGATCAGATTACCATCCGACACTTGGTGCAAGGAACCGTTAATCACACCATTTTACGCGCCGCTTATCGTTTATGCTATCATTAACTGTCTAGGCTAATCTCTCAAGTGCTCCCTTCAATCCAAGGAAGTGTTTACTAAGTTAAACGCTATCTGTGAGTATACTCGATCCCTTTTTGCTTTATGCACTGTTGGGTGTTACATACGTTACTTATTCTAAATCACATCGATCACACAACGCAAACACTATTTATACGCTGACCTCTAATGCATGTTATACGTGACTCGATGAATGCTTGTTTGTTATGTTTACACATTGATTGCTGTCTACCTACCTTAGCAACGATAGTACTATAGTTTGGACTCAGCACCTGTTCACTCAGGGGTTGTTAAGGACAATACTTCACGTGTTCGCAGTGGTGAACATGTGATGCGCACTCGCTACTCGCAGTCAACTCGTAGTCATTGGTATTGATAGGATCTTTATCGATAACTTACATGCTTCACATTATACGTTGTACATGCTGGTTATGCGTAAACGATTTCGAACCCTAGTATGCTATTATCAAACTTGTATGCTCACCTTTACACTATGTGTATTGACCTATATTTTAACGTATGTGACAGGTGTTTAGGATGCTACCTGCTAGGATGCTTGCTATGTGGAAACGAGTTAGGAAGAGTCTAGAAACAAACAAAGACAATTTATCTATTTAAATCTGAGTTGTCGGAACAGTTTTATTTGTTTTGGAGATATATATGTCTGTAATAACTTACTTGCTCAATAGGTTATGGTATGGGACATAATGTTTAAGAATTCGGTAAAGTAGTTATGGAATTTCTCTCGAACAATCTGTTTCACTCAGTGACATGCCCCGATGTTTCCGTCATCGGTTGGGGTGTGACATTACACCCAACCACCAACCCTAAATCATTCACTATAAAACCCAACACCTCTCCACACATTTTCCACTTTACAAACTCACTAAACTTACTCTCAAACACTCTCATTTTAGCTGCAAATCAGTAAGAAGACAGATTCGTTCCAAGTATTTTTAAAATAATCTTTTTGTGGGCTCTCACTCTTCACATCACATGTAAGACATATTCTTTTTCATCCTACTTAGACCACCCGTAGTGGGGTTTTTTGGCGTTTTTTCCTACCCCCCCCCCCCCCCCCCTCTCGAACCTCCCCCTGGGCGTTATTTTCAAAAAAAAAATGCACAAAGCGTGCTTTTAAAAACATTCTTCCCTGGCTCCATTTTCAAAATCGGACCGTTTTCAAATGGTCAAAATAATAAATTTTATTTTTTATTTTTTTTTCAATTTTTTACCTATATAAACAACCCACTTTTCACCTATTTTTTTATAAACTTTCTCTACTCCCTTCTATACTTCTCCATATTTTTATAAAAACTTTCCCTACTCTTTTGTTTATTACATCATGAATCCATTCCGACCTTCTTTCGGTGTTCCGCCGAGACTCGGTAACCCCAATACATATCGCCCGAACACCACGCAACCGCAACCAAACTTCAACTTTCAAGACATGGATCCGAATGTATTTGCGTGCGCGCAAATACTAGGCATGGGCGGTTCACGACCGTTCTTTCAAGGTCCACAAACTGTTACATCCATGGGCGGTTCGCAACCATCTACCCAAGAAACTGAACCCGAGATAGAAACGGTACCAGAGGATTCTACACGTTGTAAACGGTCTCAAAAAAAGAAGGATCCAACCGCTCCTCATCGAAAGAGAACCTACCTAGTGTGGACAAAAGACGAGGAATAGGCGTTAACACGGGCGTGGCTCGACATATCGGAAGACCCCGAATTTGGTAAGCGTTTTAAAAAGTATATTAGTTTTATTATTTTAAATAATTCGGTCCACTTTTTTTGTATTTTTAAAATTTTGAATTTTTTATTTTTTTATTTTTAATTTTTTATGAATATAACATTATATTTTTTATAGCAAACTATCAAACATCACCAATCTTTTGGAAAAAAAATGAGAAACCTTTTTTAAGGCGATGGGTAAAGATAAATATCGGGACAAAGATTTTATTTCTCGAAAATGGACCGATATAAACAAAAAATGTCATCAGTTTCAAAAAGTCTTCCAACGCACGAGGGACAACTGGGGTAACGGTCAAAACAATGCCGGTATTTTAACAAGAGCGTTGGAAGAGTACAATCGAACGAGAGGCGGTTTCACATCTTTGAGATGTTGGGAGCTTTTACGAGGAAGTCCTAAATGGTCAAATGTACTTTAGATTATTAGTTTTTTTATTATTTTTTCGGAATGTAATTTTTTATTTCTTTTTTCCGGTTTTTTGTTTTTTTAGCAATGTAATTTTTTTTATTTAATGAAATTTTATTAATTTTAATTAAAAATAATAATAATTGGGTAATCGTTGATGGGGCATTATTAGGCATTATCCCACTATACTCATTTATGAAAGACGCCCCATAATGCCACTTTGCTATCTGGACTGTCACGTGTCGCAAAACACCCGAGGGTGAGGGTATTATTTAGTTGTACCACTACACATGGTCTTAGAAGGAGCGTTACATGTCCTATCTACAATCTTTTTAGGCTACCTAACCAAAATCTATTTTTAATGGATCTTCTTCAAATATTTATATCTTATTTATTAGTTTATTACAAATCAAATTATATTTTTAACCAACTAAAAAGTTTATGATATAAAATCACCGTTAGAACCGATCATGTACAAGAGAGATTTTTGGCACAAAGTGTAGGTAAAAAGCTCACCCATTGATCTTTCAAGATGAATGGCTCTAAACTAGGCAGTGGCATTTTTCGTAAGTATTAGGTTCAAACAATTGAAAAAACAAATAGATAAAGGATATCCTGTTCCTTTCTCATTTGAACTCCTTCTCTCATTGATTTTCAAATAGCTATAAACTTTTTCATATATTAATATTTAAAAAAATAAATTATATCATATTAACGAGCATTTTATTATCTTTAATTCAAGCAGTCTATTGTTATTGTTTTTTTTAAATAGAGTAAATTGCCAAAATCGTTCATGAGGTTTGGGCATGTTTGTCATTTTCATCCAAAACAATTTTTTTATACAATATAGTCCTTCACTTTTGAGATTTTTTGTTATTTTCATCCAAACATCTAATTTGCTTTATTTTTCTATCAAACATTTGGATAAAAAATACAAAAAATCCCAAATCTCAGGGACGATTTTGGCAAAAAAAAGTCAGACGTTTGGATGAAAATGGCAAAAATCCCAAAAGTTAGGACTAAATGGTACAAAAAAGTTGTTTTGGATGAAAATGGCAAACCTACCTAAAACTCAGGGACGATTTTGGCAATTTACGCTAAAAAATATTACATGATTTTGAATGTCAATTACGTGATTACGTGATTTTAAATACTCAACATGTGACTACGTGATTTTGAATGCTCATTATGTGATTACGTGATTTCATTATAGTATGTGAAACCCCACTAAGTGATTACGTAATTACGTTACAATAGGGGACTATGTATTATTATGTGACTACATGATTTTGAATACTCATTTCGTGATTACGTGATTTCATTATAGTATTTTATGTGAAACCACACTGAGTGATTACATAATTATGTAAAAACAAAAACATGTAATACATAATATTTCATATGAAATACCTAATATTTCAGGTCTAATCATGTATTAAGGATAAATTATATAGAAAACATTAGCCAAAATCAATCTATAATAACCACATAATGTTGTATATTAGACAGTTAATCACGTAATAAATCATAAACAATCAAGTTCATATTATTTGAATGTGTAATCACGTAATAAGCATAATTGTAATAACGTTAGTTATAACAAATCATATTGAATGTCGGATTTATACTGAATGTGTAATCATGTAATGGTTTATGTTGAATGTGTAATCACGTAATAGGTATTCAAAATCATGTAGTCAATAGCTGGGTATTCAATATCAAATAATCACGTAATGGACTAATGAGTATTCAAAATCCTGTGATTTTTTAATAAAACTATAACAATAGGCTGCTCGAATTAAAGAGAATGAAATGTTTGTCAATACGATGTATTTTACTATTTTTGTTGTTAAATATTAACGTATGAAAAAAGTTAAAGTCGTTTGAAAATCAATGGGGGAGTTGCTCACTTAAGAAATGACCAAAATACCAGTCCTACCAATGACACTTGTCCTCCTCTAATTCTCGTGTATGCTTCGTACGTAATTGTTCTCTTGTACAGGATCCAGCCTCTTATTAATATGGCTAAGGGGCTGTTTGTTTACCTCTTAATGAGGCTCTTAATGGTTCAGACATTTTACTGGTTCAGCACTTAATGGTTTAGACTGTTTGTTTCACGAGCAGATGTCTGAATGGTTCAGACATTTGCCCCTAAATGGTTAAACATTATACATAGTCTTAATGGTTAAGACCTCTTATCTGAATTGGTCAGATATTTGCCTCTGAACGGTTAAGAATTATACAAGCTCTTAACGGTTCAGACATCTTACTGGTTCAGCACTTAATGATTCAGACCTCTTACTGGTTCAGCACTTAACTATTCAGATGTTGCCAAACAACCCCTAAAATAGATTAATTTACTAACAATAATAATTTTTACATTTTGATACGAAATGATGATATTATATGTGATATTAATCGATTCAAAAGTTTAAAAGAAATATCATTTTATTCTCAACTATTACATCCAATAACTTCAACATAGATACTAAACTAAACAATCATATTTTTGTCAAAAGCCGAATGCATATATCGAATAATTTCAACATAGATACTAAACTAAACTATTATATTTTTGTCAAAAGCCGAATTTACGTAAAACTTTCAAAAGAGATCGACGAAAAAAAAAAGTTGTTTTTCTTGTGACTCAGGTTCGACTTCCACTCTCCCCATTATTTCCTGCGGCATTCAGGTGAAGGGCGAATACGGGTGGCGTTGGTTCGTCTTCGATGGGAGGCGAGGTTTTACTGATTATTCCACTGTCGTACCTTCGGCGAGTGGAGGTCAGGTTTCCGCGCATCTGGGAGAGCCAAGTGGCTGGTGGCGGTCGAGTTATCGATCTTGGCCACAACGTCCGGTGTCATGATGATTGACACGTTTCGACGTTAAAAAATGGGTCATGCTATTCACACACCCAAACCTTATTTCCACACCCTTTCGAAGCGCTCCGCTTTGGCCAAAGCGGGGCGTTTTGGCCTGTTTTCCAGACAAACGGTGATGTGATGGTGTACGATGTCAGTTGAACCGCCCCGCTTTGGCCAAAGCGGGGCGTTTAGGTTTTTTTTTTTCCGACAATGGGTGATGAGACTTGATGCCATGTTATATTTTGTACGGTGGAATGTTTAAACCCTAAACGCCCCGCTTTGGCCAAAGCGGGGCGTTTCGACCCTGATTTTTGGAAGTTGGTGTCTTCTGTCGAATGCGAACCCGAGAAACGGAATGGAGTTCAAGCAGTTGGTCGATGACATGATAGATAAAGATCTTGACACGATCATATCCATTTTCAAGTATTAGACTAGATAGTCCAAGATGAAATATATTAAAACCATTCAATCCCACCAGTCTACGATGCGGAACATAGTCCCAGATTGTCTAAATAAGCGCTTTTATCAGGTGTCATGTGGTAACAACTACAAAGGGGATATTCAGATCTCTATTCGGTCATCTTTCCGAGCTTTTACATGGAAGATATCGAAGATTTGGGTACAACTTCAAGTCACGAAGATCACTCTGCATAGTTGATCATGACGACCGTAATAAGACGGAACATAATCTCATATTGTCTTGAGAAGCGCTTTTATCATGTGTCATATGTTGGACGGAATATATGGATGGAAAGCCCGCATAGATGGTAGCATTCCTTGCAAGTCCTTTAAATTCGCATAAACATATATTCGTTTCATAACCTCCTCCTATAAATCAACCACAACTCACCACCCATAAAACATTATCCCTACCCCTTCACGAACCACAATATACTCAGACTCATACCCACTAGCAAGGAGAACTAGAATATCGATATGGTTGTTGTAAAAGCTCACATACACCACTAGTGTGTGGTTTCTTATTTCTCTCACTTTATTATTAGGGGTGGAGGATATTCAGACGGATTGAAAGACATATAAATTGGTTGTGAAGGGAGAAAAGGCAGATCCAATGAGGGTTCTAGAAAGGATCCAGAAAATTCACATAAATATATGGATGGAAAGCCCGCATAGATGGTAGCATTCCTTGCAAGTCCTTTAAATTCGCATAAACATATATTCGTTTCATAACCTCCTCCTATAAATCAACCACAACTCACCACCCATAAAACATTATCCCTACCGCTTCTCTAGACAATGTGTTATGGTGAGATTTTTCAAGTTTGCATAGTGGGAGAAAAGACCAGCACCCCTGTCAGTATTGTCATAATGCAATGAGACATAACTGAGATTTAAGCGGCGTGTTCCAATCAACTTTTATCGACATTGTTATAGGTGATGAAGAAACCCTAAAACGGAACATAGTCCCAGATTGTCTAAAAAAGCGCTTTTATCATGTGTCATGTTGTAACAACTACCAAGGGGATATTCAGATCTCTATTCGGTCATCTTTCCGAGCTTTTACACATTAATATGTGGTTCCCAATTTGTGGTAGTTGTATCATACTCGATTGATTCATTTAATTCATTTTTTCATCGACCAACTGCTCAAAATCCATTTCGTTTTATTACAGTTGTCATGATCAACTACTGCAGAGTGATCTTCGTGACCTGAAGTTGTATCCAAATCTTCGATACCTTCCAATATCAAATTTCTTCGTTTCCCATGATTATGAAACCTCATTTCGTGAGGTGGTCTTCTTTCATGTTTCCCCGCGGCATCAAAATACAGAGCTTCATCCTTATTTCTGTAAATTACACAAACAAGCATGCCTTGAACGAGTCTAGAAAACCCGTAATCCTCAACCGGCTTTGGCTTAACAATGATCGATTTGGATCGCGGCTGCCTCATAGCTCATGGAGTGTCAGCTAACCTTCACGAGCGTCTTTTCACTCTCAGTGACTGCTCAGAGATGCATGTCTGCAGAAGGTGCAAGAGAATGGCGAGTGTCAGCTAACCTTCACCAGCCTTCCTTAAACATGATCCCTGCTGGTGCTAAACCTTTTCAAGCTTGTTTTCAACGGGGATATAATGCAATGATTCCTCTCAATTGAATAGGCAGACACTTGCTTCATATGACTCACTTGAATCGTCTCGGATGTAATAACAGTATTGTTAGTGGATGCAAATTGCAGAGCTCTTTTCTATGCATTATATGCACATTTATGTATCAGCCTGCGATTTCTTCTGGAGGGTTCACCTATGGTAGTGTTTTGGTTGTTTATGAGTTGATTTGATTGTGAAATAGATAAGAAGGATGAGATATCGGCAGTTAGCTCGAAGAAGTTTCTCTCGATTATTGATGAAGTGATGTTACAGAAATTGATTTGCACAAACTGTGGAGAACTTGTTTGCGTTATATGACACATGATAAAACCGCTTCTCTAGACAATGTGTTATGGTGAGATTTTTCAAGTTTGCACAGTGGGAGAAAAGACCTGCACCCCTGTCAGTATTGTCATAATGCAATGAGACATAACTGAGATTTAAGCGGCGTGTTCCAATCAATGTTTATCGACATTGTTATAGGTGATGAAGAAACCCTAAAATGGAACATAGTCCCGGATTGTCTAAAGAAGCGCTTTTATCATGTGTCATGTTGTAACAACTACCATGGGGATATTCAGATCTCTATTCGGTCATCTTTCCGAGCTTTTACACACGAATATGTGGTTCCCAATTTATGGTAGTTGTATCATACTCGATTGATTCATTTAATTCATTTTGTCATCGACCAACTGCTCGAAATCCCTTTCGTTTTATTACAGTCGCCATGATCAACTACTGCAGAGTGATCTTCATGACCTGAAGTTGTATCCAAATCTTCGATACCTTCCAATATCAAATTTCTTCGTTTCCCATGATTATGAAACCTCATTTCGTGAGGTGGTCTTCTTTCATGTTTCCCGCAGCATCAAAATACAGAGCTTCATCCTTATTTCTGTAAATCACACAAACAAGCATGCCTTGAACGAGTCTAGAACACTCGTAATGTGACAACCGTAAAAAATCCAGGTATCCGTACAATTTAATTAACCATGATTAGTGCTTAATGACTATGCTGAATTATACTTGACTGCTTTCTGATTACTGTATCATACTTACATATGCATCACATATTGCATGATGTCACTTCATTATTACATGCAAACCATATTAACATAAATGATGCACAAAGCACAGTTAGCACAGTTAGCGGATAACTCAGAAAAATGCTGACGAGGTTCAGTACATAGACAGACAGTGTTTTGAGACCCAGTATGAACCAAAGACTAATTTTTACACTAGTATAGTGTGTAAGAAAGTAAGGATCACAAAACTGCTTCACTAGGTGATAGTTTAAGTGCCGGAAAATGCCTAAAACCCACTTAAAGTGCTGAATTCAGCATTTTTCAGCAAAAATCAGCATTTTAACAAGTTGGTAACATGCAAAAATATGACTAAATGGTCCTGAATAATTTCCTAAGTGTCGGGAATTAAAGGTGTCACAAAAGGGTACATAAGGAACACTAAACGAAATAGTTTGACACTTTAACGAACCGGTATCTAACCGAACAACCGGACACTACCCGAAACACCAAAATTATACTAGAAGCATTGTTTTAATGTTTCTGAGCTAGTTATGATCCCCGAACACCCTAACACACTATATAACACATCATATGCATAAACATTAACCATTACACTTAAGATCTAACTAATTAACCTAACTATCCATTGAAACCCAACCAATACCCCCCCCCCCACCTCATGTTCACGGCATCAAGGGTGTGGCCCACCCTTGATCACACTAAATCTCCTTTGATTTTGTTAAGATCTTGTAGTGTACTTAATGAACACATTAACCATTGGATAAACTCTTAATATGTGTATAAGTATTGGATGGAAGATCATTAGCTCATTATCTCTCACACATCAAACACACACCATCTTCCTCCTCCCTCTTCTCTCCCTCTCGGCCGTAAACAACAACAACAACATCATCATCATTCATCAATTTCCATCCAATCTCAAGTGATCCTAAGGTGTTAGAAGCCAAGTTAGGAAGTGTGGAGCTTGTGGATCTTGAAGGACCTCTCCCATTTGCTATTATCCAACACATTTGTCATCTTCAACTTCTTGTTTTCATCCCTAGCCATAGAGCTAGTAGTAAGGCCCTTATAATCTCTTGTTACTTCATATTTTGATGGTTAAAAGATGATGAACATTGTTAATCTTGAAGAACACTAAAGAACATAATCATGAAACTTTAACATAAGCTTATTAACATATGAATACATGTTGATTTGTGATGATTTGCTTCTTGATGATTGATGATTTGTGTTAGTGATGTTAGACATCATATGAAACCTACTAGATTGTGATTTAACACATGATCTAGTAAGTTAGGGTGGTGATCTTGTGAAAAACCAAGATCATCATGCTTTATGTTTTCATGAACTTGAAGTATGAAAATGATTTTATGAATAATGAAGCATATAACATGATTACTAGACATAAACTTGGATGATTTCAAAAATATTTTTCCAAATAAACCAAGTTAAATAACAAGACTTACATAGATCTTGATTCTTACTTAAATATACATTATTTTTGGTGATAAAACAAGTGTATAAACACTTGTGAAACAAGAAGATGTCATAAAGAAATGTTTTTGTAAAACATGTTTACATGTTGTAAACACCTAAATCTTTCAAGGATGAAGTTTATAAAGAAGTAAATACATTTTGGAGGGTAACTAAGTCTACTAAACACACTACCAAGTTACTACAAGTTTTTATGAAAGTTCAAGTTCATGATTGTTATGTAAATAGCATTGTTTTGGCACTTGGTAAGTGTAAGTTGTTTAGGGTTGATTGTTGATTATTTGTGATGATTTTAAAAAGAAAATGATATGCTTTGATAGCATGGACACCTCCATTTTTAGGGAAAACTATGGCAAAAATTTTCTAAAAATATAAACACTTAGAGAAATATTTTCAAACCAATATTTACAAGTGTATTTTGATCATGAGTTTTCAATATAAACTTTGCCATAATTTTTTGGTTACAAAAATACAAATATTGGAGGCTGGTTTTTATAAATAAAAATGGGTAAATATATATTTAGAATATATATATATATATATTTAGAAGACATGTGTGTGAATATTTGTATGCTTTGTGTAGTAGTTATATTATTTTAGGGTTAAAATAATATAACTTGACAAAATACCAAGAAATTACAATCCAAAATGTTACCAAAAATCACAAGGAATAAATACATAAGTTACACCCATAATATTGTGAAACCGAACGAAAGACTGTAACTTACAAAATATTCCGGAAACTACATTTGTGAGCATATTTTTGGTAAATATTATTTTGGATACAAAAGAAATGAAAGTGTGATTTTTATTATTATTACAAAGCATATCATATTTTCGACAAAGAGAAAATATATTATTTTTGGGAATAAAAATATATTTTCTTGAAATATTTAGAAGATATATGATTTTTGGGAAATATATATATTTTTTCTTGAAATACATTATTTTTGGACAAAATAAGTTTATATATATTTTATAAAGTGAGACTTGAAAATATATTAATTTGGAACTACAAATAGTTTTATCACAAGAAAAATTATGAATAATTTTTCTAAGTAATATTCCTTAAAACATGTGTTTTGGAAATAAATATTGGATATTTATTCAATATTCCGGAATAATCAAGTGTGAGTATACTTAACAAATACAAGCATACGGAAATACATGTATGAGATACCCCCATCCTTGGGAAGGAAATATAAGTATAAATACTTGAGAAGTATTATTACAAAATATTGTTTAACAATTATTCTGAAATTAAATATAATTTAAAGTTAAAATAATTATTATTTTAACAAGTAATTATAACTTGGAATAATATTGAGGACATAAAAGAAACGTAACTCAAAAACGTGAATACTGAGGCGAGGCAAGGCACGGCCCGTTCGTCTAATAGACATTAGTACATTGTATGTAGTCGTGTTTGCTGACGAGGTTTGAATTACGAGTACCGAAGACGCAAAACTGTGAGTTCATGTCCCCCTTTTCTTTTAACTGATTTCAGTTTTATTACTTCGGGGGTGAAATAAACGTTACAATTATTTACAAACGTTTTATACATGGTATGGTTAGCTAAGGAGGGTTACTGCTTGATCATGTGAAAGGTGGGTACAACACTTAGGCCATTAATCCTCGTCGTAGGACCGAGGGACATGAGTGATAGATCTATTTGGGTGTAGCGAGCCCACACCCATGAGGACCAGGGTGGCCCATGTGGTGACTATGTCCACATACTAATGCCGTGGCAAAATTCCGCTAGGTTTGAGTTTTCCTGCACCATTTCACACATACCATTGGCCTTGCAAACCATTGGTGATCTGTTTTCCTTATTGCTACATACCAGGGACATACATACATACATACAGACATACTTTAAAGGTTTATTCATACACAAACACATGAACTCGCTAACTTTTGTTGATGTTTTCAAATTACATGTATTTCAGGGAACTAAGTGGATCTGGCAGGTGTTGCATGTTTTCAAGCTGCGTTATAAATAAAAGATGTCATCCAAGTCTTCAGAGTTTAGGAGATGTATCTTAATCCTGGACGAGATACATGGTTCTAAACTCGGGTTTGTTTAAGGTCTTTTGTCGAGTCTTCGTGAACTCATTAAAACATGTTATGGTTTGTAATTTGAATTCGGTGTCAATGTTTCAGACAATTTATGTTGTGGTATTTTCAAACTTAATATATGGATGAACATCTACTGGTTTTTATCATATAGCGTTGTTATGATTGAATGCTATGGTATTAAGAAAGTCACACCAATAATCACGCTTTCGCAAAAGTCTGGGTGTGACAGCTTGGTATCAGAGCTTCGATCGTAGCGAACTAGGATTCTTTCTCGAGTCTAGACTACGATCATTAGGGCTCTCACAAAAATGTTTTCATAACATATTTTCATTGCATACACGAAATGTCCAGATCCAGGAAATAAACATTTTTACAAATAAAAGACACAAAATACATTTCAAGGAATCCATTTATGGTTCAGTCTGAGAGACTGGGTAGTCTGAGAGACTAGGAAGTTCAGTCTGAGAGGCTGGGGAGTTTAGTCTGAGAGACTAGGAAGTTCAGTCTGAGAGACTGGGTGGGATAGTCTGGGAAGACTAGGATGAATACATGCTTACATTACATGCTTATTTGATGATTGTTGATATATGTGCATATGTTGTTATTGTTTTGATTACAGACACCATGTCCTCATTTGAGAGTGAGCTGTCAGATACCGTAGACCCTATGGCCATAGTTTCGGACGATGAGATTGTCCCGGATCCTGAGGTTTTCACTTCTGACACTGAGAGTAGCGATGATGATGACTTTCAGCCTTTTTCCTGACCAGATTTTGGCGATGATATACCGCTAGCTGATGGTTTACCCGACGAGGATCTATTTCTTGTTCCGATCCCCGATCCTTTGCCCCTTGCTGCATTTCCTCTCGAGGATTTGCCTTTTGATGCTTTGTCTGACGATGATATCGATCTTTTTATTAAGGGTCCCCCTGAGGGTGCCCAGGGTGATGGAGCTCCAGTCGATGATGTCGTTGCTGTTCCACTTGTTGAGATTCCTGTCGTTGAGATTTCGTTTGATCATTCTGGTCCTGATTCATTCGAGTCTGTGTCATCTACTACTTTGCATGCACTAGGATTGCAGCGTTATCCCACCGATTCTGATTCTGACACGGCTATGTCTGCCGCACCTGTTCCTCCACAGGACTTTGAGTTTGATGATGAGTTTGATCCTGACATTGATCCTGAGCATGAGATTGACTTCGTTCCTGGCGATCAGCTTTTTGATGTACCCACTGATCTTGAGCTGGCACCAGCCGACCTGAGCCTATGCTTGCACCCGAGCCTATACATGCTCATGATCCTCTGCCTGAGCATGACCCTGTTGGCATACCAGTTGTTGCACCACCTTTACCCGATCCGATCCCTGCAACCGCTGACCATGCTCCTTTTGCTGACCAGATAGATCCCCGTTACGCATTCACCCACAACGGGTGGATAGAAGATGATGATGATTTGCCTCCTTTCATTGAGCCTGTTACTCCCCCACCTACACCTACACCTACACATGCATTAGTTGACATTGCCCCGTTTCACCCACATGTGTCTGATATTCACCGCACTGATCTGCCTATCACATTCTTACAGGATATCCCTCCACCCCATCCAGGGGAAGGCTCGTCCAATCAGCAGCCTGGTCATATCCCTCACGTGTCAGCAGCCTTTCCTTTCATGCCACAGTTTACACCTGCTACACATTTTGCTTCTGCACCATCAGGCGAGCCACTGATATGGTTTCCGCCCAACACCATGCCAGTCCCTGATCCATACCATCCCTTCCACTACACTAGTTACACAAGGGATGAGCTACTCCTGTCCCTACAGCTTCAGCAGGAGATGTTATGTCGTAGAGTCATGGAGCTAGAGAGGATTCCACGTCCTCCACCTTGTACTTGTCAGTCACCGTTCGTGACTCCACCTGCTCCTCTTCTGCCATACCCAGATGTCACGACCCCCGACCCACCCTGGACGGAATCGGGTGCCGTGAACAGTCCAGCGGTACCGGTGATTATTTTAAAAACGTTGCAGCGGAAATTTCATCAGGACCGTGAGTTAGGAAAAATATCAGAGTTTAGAAACACCGGATTTTATTTAATAAATGGGATAAACCCATGTTTTATAAAAGTAGCTTTAATAAGATAAATTTGTTTACATAAAACAATATTTATTTAATTTGATTTGATTAATAAAATAAGCCACTTCTTGAAGCCTTTTCAGTGTCGTATCCAGCTCTTATTCCAATTTATTGTAACTACCTGAAAAATGTTTGAAAAAGGTTTTGTCAGCGAAAACACTGAGTGAATTCATTCTATTTTTATAAAATATATTGTTATACCTTATAGCATTAAGGTTTTTATATTTGTTTATATTTACCCAATTCAATCAGTATTTGTCAAATAATGACAGTTCCAATGTGACAGTAATCATATCAATTATTGGCTCACTTTAGTCCAATAGTGAATTTATCAAATAATTCTATTTTACTATTATTCAATTTATCTGTCACTAGGCGATTCCTGTGACTATAATCATATCAATATTGATTATTTTTTCAATTAATGATTCTGATCATATCACTGTTGATCATTCTTTCAACTAGTGATTCTATAACACTGTTGATCATTCTCTCAACTAGTGCTTTCGGTCATGTCACTGTTGATCATTCTTTCAACTAGTAACTCAGATTATATTACTGTTGATCATTCTCTCAACTAGTAATTTTTATTCATAACACTGTTTGATCATTCTCTCAACTAGTGTCTTTGGACATAATTGTGTCCCGTGACATTTCTTTGTCAAATATATTACTTTTGGCATAAAACCATTTAATCCAGAAAATGACATATATCAATTTATGTCAAATTACAATAACTTATCAAATATAATATGTTAATTAAATAATTGTAATATCATTATTTAATATTTTAACGTGACTAAGACTAAAATATAATCTTAGTAAAATACATAATTTCCACTGTTATTGTAATCATGATAATATTAACTAACTTTCTGGCAAATAATAATGAGAATCAAATAATATATATAATCTTTCATACCAGCAGTTAATATAAAAACTTAATTACTGTAAGTATAACTGGTAATCATTTAGGATACTGTAAAAGCTTTGTAAATATAATTATTTCCCAAAAAGGTGATAAAACTGTGAGAAAATAGAGTGGACTCACAAACTGTGAGAAAAGAGAAATGAACTCACATTGCAGATTTCTACGGGCAAAGCTTAGTCTACAGATAATCCTTGATATATTGTAGATTTAATTTGAGCAGAGCTTAGCCTATTTCTTAGTCTTGTAACCTAGTGCATATAAACTAGGTAATTAACCAATACAGCATTTACGATAACTCACGAGATCAAATTCTCACAACGAACGACAAAGTGCGATACTTAAACATCCATCGAATTAACGACGAACGACAAAGTACGATACTTAAACATCCAGCGGATTCACAACTAAGGACAGAGTATAGTCCGATTTCGGACAGCACTCAACATCCCGTCGAAATCACGACGAATGACAAAGTATAACCCTAATGTGGGCAGCACTTAAACATCCATTGGATATATTGATCGATCGGACAATGAATCGTAATAGCGATCGAGTTAATACCCTGTGCAGCAGCACCCCGCTATACTAATTAGTGATTTAGTGTGTGTTAATTGAAGTAATTGGACGATATCTCCGCGCCTGAAGTGAATTTCTTCGCCGAACGAACGTACAGAAGCAAGTCCCAAAGCCTGCTATTTATACACCAATTTTGTCAAGCTTACAGACCGTAAGCTTAACAAGGTTGAGGTCCGTAAGGTAAATATTTTCTTCATAGGATAGCCACGTGTGGAACTAGCTCAGGTGAGTCGACACTTTCTGAAAATTCAACTTGGACAGCACGTAATTTAGATAATCGTGACTAAGGTTTTACCCCCCTGAGTTTTAGGGGCCCTGATCCTGATTCTGATTGTTCTGAAATTTTTAGGGTTCGCGTAGAATTACTTGGGTGTCTCAATTAGGGTTTCATATTGAATAAAATAATAATATAAATAGGACTTTTAATGAGGGTTGTTACACCAGATTTTGACGTTCGTTTTCTTACTATGGAGCAGCAGATTAGTTATCTGTTGCGTCGCGTTCATGCTCTTGAGAAGGAGTTAGCGCATGTGCGCAGTTTGCTATTCGTTCCTCCACCTCCTCCTCCTCCACCATCAGCATAGCAGGCTTTTGGTTTTATGCAGGTAGCATACTTTTGGTAAGAGTGTCGCTATTGAGCCCAGATTGCATAGCCTTTTGAAGACCACTTTTGATTTTATGACTGTTATAGTTGGTTAGACGATTTGGACAAAGGTGATGTGACCCTGTAGCCCCTTTTGATGTATGGTACATTGTAGAACATGTAAAACTGTAATCGTGGTCATTGATATATGAAAGCTCAATCGCAATATTCTCATTATATACGTTGTTGAATTACTTGTTTGTGTTGTGATTGGGATGTTATGTGCTTACTTGCGTTGATAAATGTTATTACATACTACATACTTGTGTGCCTAAGACCTGACCTATACTATCTTCTTTAGAAGATACCTCCTCGAAGAGATAACCAGCTGTCTACAACAGAGGCTGAGTTACAAGAACGGATTTCACGAGCGATAGCACAACATGAGGCCTTACGCTCTTAGCATAGCGGAGGTACCTCGGGAAGCAACCCACCTCTTGGTTGTACCTATAAGCAGTTCTTAGACTGTAAGCCTCTGAATTTCGACAGCACCGGGGGTGCTGTAGCTTTTGTCAGATGGACGGAGAAAACTGATTCTATGATAAGAATGAGCAAGTGTGCGCCGGAGCACCAGGTCACCTACATCTCTGGATTGTTCTTAGACGGAGTGTTATCATGGTGGAATCTCCAAGTCCAGACCTTGGGAGAAGAGGCTGCATATGCCATGACATGGGATGAAATGAAGGAACTCATGTGCAAGAAATACTGTTCCAGGGCTGAGATCCAAAAGTTAGAAACTGAATTCTGGAACCTCAAGATGGATGGTCCGAAGATTGCCGAATATGTGCAGAGATTTCACGACTTATCTCGCGTCGTTCCTTACATGGTTGATCCGGAATTCAAGCGCATTGAGCGTTTTATTTGGAGATTGGCACCCCAAATCATGAGTATGGTAACGATGTCAATGCCTGCTACGGTCACCGAGGCTATTGATCTGAGTGTAGCGCTAACTGAAGAGGCAATCAGGTTGAACAAGTTCTCGATCTCTAACCAGAAGAAGAAGGAGACTCACGTTGAGTCATCCGGTGAGAACAAAAGGAAGTTCTCAAACTTTAAGAAGGGTACCAGCAGTGCTAACAAGAAGAAGGATGTGAACCCACCAGTTGAAGTCAAGACTGGTGTTGAAAACAAAGGAAAAGGTTATATGGGCACTCTGCCCAAATGTGATGTATGCTAGTACCATCATACCGGCCAGTGCAGAGTTAGGAAGTGTGAGTCTTGTGGAAAGGTTGGCCATTTGAAGGAGACATGCTGGGCTGGGACTGGTCGTGGTAGTGGTGGTCAGAGAGGTTATGGCAATGGAAACAATAACCGTGGTGGAAATGGGTATGGAAACCGCCCTCAAAGAGGAAATGGCGGTAATGGTAATCGTGGTAATTTTGGGAATCAAGCTGGTAGTGGAAACCGTGGAGCAAACAACAACCAGGGTGGTAATGGAAATGGAAATGGTCGGGGACCAGGGTGCTTTAACTGTGGAGATATTGGGCACTTCAAGCGAGAATGCCCAAAGATCAACCAAGCTCAAGGAAGGGTTTTCAACATTGGAGCTAGGGAAGCTCGCCAAGATCCAAATGTGGTCACTGATACGTTCCCTATCAACCAACGCTTTGCATCTGTACTGTTTAATACCGGTGCCGATTATAGTTTTGTATCCCTAGAATTTAAGAATATACTTGGGTTGGTAGCTAGTAAGCTAGACATTCTGTATTCAATAGAACTATCTAATGGAAAGCTAATAGAAGCGAATGAAATCATTAGAGGTTGCGTAATAGAGCTTGGGGAGCATGAGTTTACGCTTGATCTTCTGCCCGTCGAGTTGGGAAGCTTTGACGTGGTAGTTGGAATGGATTGGTTGTCAAGAAACCGAGCGGAGATCGTATGTCACGAGAAGATTATTCGCATTCCAATGACGAATGGGGAAACGATTGTGGTGCATGGAGAAAAGCACGATACGCCCCTAAGGATCATCAGTTGTTTGAAAGCTCGAAGATGTTTGCAGAAAGGATGTGTTGCCTTCTTGGCACACATTGTGGATAAGGAAGCCGCTGAGCCAAAGCTAGAAGACATTCTAATTGTGAAGGAATATCCTGAAGTCTTTCCCGAAGACTTACCAGGATTGCCGCCGCAAAGACAAGTCGAGTTTCACATTGACTTAGTTCCAGGCGCCGCACCTGTAGCCAAGGCACCTTACCGACTTGCGCCTTCAGAAATGCAAGAGTTGTCGACATAACTTCAGGAGCTATTGGTCAAGGGATTTATCAGACCAAGCTTCTCGCCTTGGGGAGCTCCAGTTTTGTTCGTTAAGAAGAAAGATGGTAGTTTCCGCATGTGTATCGACTACTGAGAGCTAAACAAGTTGACCATTAAGAATCGGTATCCTTTGCCAGGTGATGTGTGCAAAATGCAACATATAAATTACATCAATTAAGGCATAAAACTAACCCTTTTTAAGTACTAATATTGGAAAAAGAGTGTTTTTGTCTTCCTTTTGTATTTTCAGGATTAAATGAGCTCAAAAACACAAAAGAAGCAAAAAGACAGCTAATTCCAACATAAATACAAGGAAAGGAACATAAGTGGACTGCCCGACCCCTCAACGGCACCTTCCAAAGCAAAATAGAGAAGACAGAAGGCTGAACACGCCCCGTGCTCAGCCAGCACGGGGCCGTGCCCAAGAAGCAGCAGAAAAGACAAACCTATAGAAGCTTCTATTGCCCACCACGGGGCGTGCCCAGCGGACACGGGGGCGTGTCGAAAGTACTGCAGGCGCATTAATTGTAATTGCGAATTACAATTAATGAAGAGAGAGAGTGTCAGACGGGCACGGGGCCGTGTTCAGCGGACACGGGGCCGTGCCCAGCTCTCTGTTCAGCCTATAAATAGGAGTGCTTGGATTCATTTCAACTCATCCCTTGGCACACCACCTCTCTCACACTTCATCCACCACCCACCACCACCATAACACCATCATCCACCACCATCATCCATTGTCCATCGTAGAGTGTGTGAGTCGTCTCGGGATCCAAGATTGATCGTAAGAGTTCTTGACAATCAAGGCCATGTTTGCCTAAGTCTCTTACATCACTTGGTGAAGACAAAGTGTCTAGTATAATACTTTTTATTTCTAATCTTTTACACTTTTTATTTGGTTTTGTATTAATGACTTTAATAACTAGTTACTTATGTTGAAGGTGATCTTTCCTTATCGTTTGTCCGTGGTGTCTTGGCATTATTTTACTGTCTATATAAATAAAAGATTTTCACCATTCATATCTCCACGGTCTATATGGAGGTATGTTGGCTACCTGGTCGGGGGTTAAGGGAACGGTTTGGTAAAGGTCTTGCCATTGTTCAGCGTTTAGAGGTCCTGCAATGGACCTGGGTCAAATTTAGTAGGACCTCCTTCAATACTTCACGGTATTGGATGGCGGGGGTCCAAACTCTTTGATCCCCTCATAAGTTAACTACTATTAATACTATAACCCGGCTATTTAGGACTATATCCCTGCTGACTCAGACTACTTAGCCGAGGGTAACGTCACCGCCAAAAGCGGGGCCTACCACAATACTGCATTAATAACTTAATTCATTATCTTCCAATAATCCACCCCTTTAGGATTGTATCCTTGCTGACTCAAACTACTGGGGTGAGGGTAACGTCACCTTCAAAAGAGGGGCCTACTACAATAACTAAGATAATCTCTTAATTATGTGCAAAAGTGCGGAAATAATCAAAGGTTATACTAGATACGAGTCGGAACTAAGTGATTCATCTTGTCTATCTGTTTTTCTTTTATTTTTATTTTCAGCATTTTAGTTAGTTTTTATTTTTCTTAGTTTAAAACCTTTTTCTAAACTTTTTATTTTGATTAGACGTTGAGGATAAACCGGTACTAAAAGCTCTTGTGTCCTTGGACGACCTCGGTATCTTACCAACGCTATACTACACTCAACGATGGGTGCACTTGCCCATATGTGTGTTTAGTGTTAGTGAAATATCGTGTTTTATAAATTTAAAACTTGGCTAAAATAAGTGTTAAAAAGGGCTTAAAATATACACCTAATATATACGACACTTAAACGCGCATCAAGTTTTTTGGCGTCGCTGCCGGGGACACAAGGATTTTAAGAAAGTTAGGAATCAACGGCCTAATCATTTTTTCCTTTTCTTTTTAATTTTTTAGGATTTTTCTTAGTTTTTCAGCTTCTGCAGAGCTCAGCACGGGCCGTGCCCGCTGAACACGCCCCCGTGCTCAATCATTGGAACTGGCAATCCTGTTTTACGTCAGACAGTAAGCTGAACACGGGGCCGTGCCCACTCAACACGCCCCCGTGCCCAAGATTCACTTACTGAAAACAGAACCGTTAGATCCCGACGGTTGGTAATTTCTGACACAAACATGAGTGATAGTAATTGTTTTTACTTTCGGCACTCTTATGGTACGTGGTGTCAATTATGTGGTGGCAACCATGAAGAAGTAAAATGCTACTTTCTAAATTATAGGCCCCACTACATGGACCCACCGACTTCTCACAACCTTAAGAGGGGCGAAAGTAAAAATAAGCACTATTTCTCCCTCGAATGCGCCCAGCCAGATATTCTAGGGGAAATGCTCCTTGATGAGTTATTTCAACTAGAAAAGCTAATTCTGAATTGGTTAAACGAGCTTAGGAAGGATTTTATTGATCCACCCCAAGACGATAACCATGAAGAAATGTTGGAACCGCATTCCGACAACCTCGTTGCTCCCGAAAATACCTTCGTTCCTAGCAAAGACTTGGACGATAGTCGTCCCTGTGTCGATTGTGTCGTGAAGGACTCTCCATCGACTTCGTTCGGTGCATACATAGACCTGAGCGATTCGGCATACACCTTCTTTAACAAGAGCCCGGGAAAGGGTTGGACTTGTCCACCTAGAATAAAAATAGGAATTACCCTCACCGACAACCTCTTGCGTTCTCGCCTTAGTCTAGGACAATTAAGGTATCTTAGGCACTTTGGGGTTGTTCCAACCAGTAAGGAACCACCCGATTTCGACGAGATCCTTGAAATAGCAAAACTCCATAAAGCAGCCTCCAAACACGGGGCCGTGTCCAGGTCAACACGCCCCCGTGCTCACCAAAAAGATTCTCTGCTGATTTGGTCAGAATACGGACAAAATGTGTCAGGATTTTCTCTGCACACGGGGCCGTGTCCACTGGACACGGGGCCGTGCCCAGTGCGCTGTCGTTTTCTTTAAATGCAGCCTGATCCCTGCTCATTTTTTACCACTTCAATTGACAGAGATTCCTGGGATTTTCACTCATACCATCCTAGGTAAGTGCTAAAAGAAGGTTCCAAAGGAACCTCTTGTCCCTTCCACTTTTACTCATTTCCTCCTCTTTCAAAATTTTTTTTCAAAATTTCCTCCATGGAAGCTTGGAAATCCCTTGATTCCAACCCTATATGTGAAGTTTGTAAGATTATTTGCTAAAGATTCTTGTTTAAAGTTAGTTGTATAACTTTGTTTTAAATTATCTAAGCTTAAAACCCAGATAAAAATCATGAAAATAATTTAAAACTCCAAGATTCTTTAGCCAAAAATCCTGCAGGCAAATGGACACGGGGCCGTGCTCGATGAGCACGGGGCCGTGTCCAGGGCTCTGTTTTGTAAAAATTTAGCTTTCTTCGGTTTCCTTCACAGAAAATGGCAAGCAGAACAAGCGGATCATCTTCAAGAAGTAACCGACAAGGGAGGAGATCTTCAACAGCAGAAGACTCTCTTGTAAACTATGTTTACGCTCTAAGAGAGGCTATTGATGAAATGACGGGAGTGGAGGAAGCATTGGTCGACCGTATCAACCATCTTACAGTAGGGCTGGAAGGCTGTCTCCATGAAGTAAACCTCTTGCACCAGAGGTTGAACCTTCTCGCCTCCCCGCCTTTGGTACCTATAATAACCCAAAGGGCGTGGAACATGGTACCCGAAGTCGTCATTCCAGCCGAATGGTACGCCATGCACCAAGAGCCTCCGCGAAGAGTGGTGCAAGGAGTCCCGGTGAATGTTCCTCCTCAGCCACCAGTTGCGGAAGAAAATGAAGCCGCATTCTTTCTTCCTAGGGAGATCGAAGAATGGCTTTAAACAACATTTAGGGAACAAATCATTCGGCTAAAAGTCCTACTATATCGGGAAACTATTCTCGAAATTTTCTTAGAATAGTAGAACTCTCTATGATAACCTCGTGTACCTGCTGACCTATTTAATTAAGTTTTAATTTTATCTAGTTTAATTTAGGACTATGTAAGTTCTCTCTATGATGAAATGAAATGATGGTTTTAAGGTTTGGATGGTTTGTAAGGAATAAAACACACTCATGGTGGTAAAGGATGAAAAAGGGAACGAGAAAAATGAACTCATGCACAAGAACAAGGCAACCCGACAATTCTCTCCAGTTCAGAAGGTTCAACACGGGCCGTGCCCAACCAACACGGCCCCGTGCTGAACCACCTGCAGAAAACGCCCAGTTCAGGTAACTGGACACGGGCCGTGTTCGCCCAACACACCCCCGTGTCCAGACTTCTGTTTCTCTTGTTTTAATTTTGTTACTGGCACTTGAACACGGGGCCGTGTTCAGCGCCCAGTAACAGAAAATTTTTGCTTTTAAACACTATTTTACACATTTAATCAACCTAAAAATTTATTTTTGGGACACATTGAGGACAATGTGTAATTTAAGTGTGGGGGGGATGCTAAAACCTTGAATTTTTTGCAAGTCCTAAACACAAGCCTTACACAAAACTCTATTGGAACCGCTAATCACCCCAAAATTTTTCAAAAATTTCATTTTTCTTACTTGTCTAGGTTAATTCGGGAAATTCAAGTTCTCAAAAAGGTTATATTTTTACGAATTTACAACCGATAGCGTAGTGATAAAAAGAACCAACATAAGAAAATTATGAAAAGGCATGACAAACTTAGTTAAAATTTGATTATATATACTTGATCACATAAAAACCCATTCCCACAAAAGTGAGTTTTGAGCCTTTATTGAGCATACAAATTTACATCTTTAGACTAAATGCTCATTTTTCGTTTCTTGTGTGAATAGCCGCTTGGTTCTTACAACTCTAGAACTTGCCATGACGATACATTCCCGGTCCTTATCAACTTAAACCCGAGTAAGTAAATGATGGAGGCATTAGGACTAACCCCTTTTTATTTCTACACCATTATTTTTCTTTTTCTTTTACCACCTACCCAAAAATCCCCCTAGTTAGCCCCTTTGAGCCTAAACCTTTTCATTTCATCACCCAAACCAAAAACCCTTTTTCCCACCAAAACCTTTTTCATTTTTAACCCCTTGTTTTAGTAACAAGTTCGGTTTTTCGTATGAAAAAAAAAAAATGTGTTGATGATGAAGCAAAAAGAAAAATAAACAAACAAGTTCATCAAAAATAACTTTGTTTGAATAAAAGCTTCATCAAAATAAAAAGTTACAAAAATAGAAAATCTTACGAAAACCGACACCTGTTACGCTTTTTCGCCCTTTTTCTACTAACCACTAACCACTATCCCAACCACCTACCTTTAACCCAAGCCTAACCCTTAACCCACAAAGTCCTCTTGATATTTACAAAGGTATAAAAGTTAAAAAGGAGGAGGATTGATTGCTTGGCAAGCTTATGGTAGGAATAAGTTCCATGCCGCTCTCGAGTGATTCACTAAAAAAATACACCTTCGGCCGAGTGTGAGTGATTTCTCCCGTGAGGTATGTGAACTTGTATATAAATAGAATTTTAAAAAGCATGTTATGCCCAAATAAGTAATTTCTCCTATGAAACGTTCTAAATAAATCATTACGAATAGGATTGTAAATAAATAAAAATAAAACCCAAAAAGATCTTGGACATCCCGACACTCTACGACAAGCCCAAAACCTTCTCTTCTACCTATTCCATTTGGGAGTGTAAGCCACATATTAAAGAGTTTTGCTTGAGGACAAGCAAAAGTTCAAGTGTGGGGGTATTTGATGTGTGCAAAATGCAACATATAAATTACATCAATTAAGGCATAAAACTAACCCTTTTTAAGTACTAATATTGGAAAAAGAGTGTTTTTGTCTTCCTTTTGTATTTTCAGGATTAAATGAGCTCAAAAACACAAAAGAAGCAAAAAGACAGCTAATTCCAACATAAATACAAGGAAAGGAACATAAGTGGACTGCCCGACCCCTCAACGGCACCTTCCAAAGCAAAATAGAGAAGACACAAGGCTGAACACGCCCCGTGCTCAGCCAGCACGGGGCCGTGCCCAAGAAGCAGCAGAAAAGACAAACCTATAGAAGCTTCTATTGCCCACCACGGGGCGTGCCCAGCGGACACGGGGGCGTGTCGAAAGTACTGCAGGCGCATTAATTATAATTGCGAATTACAATTAATGAAGAGAGAGAGTGTCAGACGGGCACGGGGCCGTGTTCAGCGGACACGGGGCCGTGCCCAGCTCTCTGTTCAGCCTATAAATAGGAGTGCTTGGATTCATTTCAACTCATCCCTTGGCACACCACCTCTCTCACACTTCATCCACCACCCACCACCACCATAACACCATCATCCACCACCATCATCCATTGTCCATCGTAGAGTGTGTGAGTCGTCTCGGGATCCAAGATTGATCGTAAGAGTTCTTGACAATCAAGGCCATGTTTGCCTAAGTCTCTTACATCACTTGGTGAAGACAAAGTGTCTAGTATAATACTTTTTATTTCTAATCTTTTGCACTTTTTATTTGGTTTTGTATTAATGACTTTAATAATTAGTTACTTATGTTGAAAGTGATCTTTCCTTATTGTTTGTCCGTGGTGTCTTGGCATTATTTTACTGTCTATATAAATAAAAGATTTTCACCATTCATATCTCCACGGTCTATATGGAGGTATGTTGGCTACCTGGTCGGGGGTTAAGGGAACGGTTTGGTAAAGGTCTTGCCATTGTTCAGCGTTTAGAGGTCCTGCAATGGACCTGGGTCAAATTTAGTAGGACCTCCTTCAATACTTCACGGTATTGGATGGCGGGGGTCCAAACTCTTTGATCCCCTCATAAGTTAACTACTATTAATACTATAACCCGGCTATTTAGGACTGTATCCCTGCTGACTCAGACTACTTAGCCGAGGGTAACGTCACCGCCAAAAGCGGGGCCTACCACAATACTGCATTAATAACTTAATTCATTATCTTCCAATAATCCACCCCTTTAGGATTGTATCCTTGCTGACTCAAACTACTGGGGTGAGGGTAACGTCACCTTCAAAAGAGGGGCCTACTACAATAACTAAGATAATCTCTTAATTATGTGCAAAAGTGCGGAAATAATCAAAGGTTATACTAGATACGAGTCGGAACTAAGTGATTCATCTTGTCTATCTGTTTTTCTTTTATTTTTATTTTCAGCATTTTAGTTAGTTTTTATTTTTCTTAGTTTAAAACCTTTTTCTAAACTTTTTATTTTGATTAGACGTTGAGGATAAACCGGTACTAAAAGCTCTTGTGTCCTTGGACGACCTCGGTATCTTACCAACGCTATACTACACTCAACGATGGGTGCACTTGCCCATATGTGTGTTTAGTGTTAGTGAAATATCGTGTTTTATAAATTTAAAACTTGGCTAAAATAAGTGTTAAAAAGGGCTTAAAATATACACCTAATATATACGACACTTAAACGCGCATCAAGTGTTAGTCAATGCACTTTCCCAAAGCGTGCTACACCCTTCCAGGGTGAAACCTTTAATAAAACCATATCTCCCACTTCAAACTCCAAAGGTTTCCTCCTTTGGTCCGCATAGCTCTTTTGTCGATCACGAGCCGCCTTAATGCGCTCTCGGATCTGTATAATCTTGTCTGTCGTCTCTTGAACCAATTCAGGACCAACAAGCTGTCTATCACCCGCGTCTGCCCAGCATAATGGTGATCGACACTTGCGTCCGAAGAGAGCTTCAAATGGTGCAGCTTGAATACTCGCATGGTAGCTGTTGTTATACGAGAATTCTACCAAGGGTAAGTAAGTGTCCCAACTGCCACCCTAGTCAATGCACCTACCACTTGATGCACGTTTAAGTGTCGTATATATTAGGTGTATATTTTAAGCCCTTTTTAACACTTATTTTAGCCAAGTTTTAAATTTATAAAACACGATATTTCACTAACACTAAACACACATATGGGCAAGTGCACCCATCGTTGAGTGTAGTATAGCGTTGGTAAGATACCGAGGTCGTCCACGGACACAAGAGCTTTTAGTACCGGTTTATCCTCAACGTCTAATCAAAATAAAAAGTTTAGAAAAAGGTTTTAAACTAAGAAAAATAAAAACTAACTAAAATGCTGAAAATAAAAATGAAAATAAAAACAGATAGACAAGATGAATCACTTGGTTCCGACTCGTATCTAGTATAACCTTTGATTATTTCCGCACTTTTGCACATAATTAAGAGATTATCTTAGTTATTGTAGTAGGCCCCTCTTTTGAAGGTGACGTTACCCTCACCCCAGTAGTTTGAGTCAGCAAGGATACAATCCTAAAGGGGTGGATTATTGGAAGATAATGAATTAAGTTATTAATGCAGTATTGTGGTAGGCCCCGCTTTTGGCGGTGACGTTACCCTCGGCTAAGTAGTCTGAGTCAGCAGGGATACAGTCCTAAATAGCCGGGTTATAGTATTAATAGTAGTTAACTTATGAGGGGATCAAAGAGTTTGGACCCCCGCCATCCAATACCGTGAAGCATTGAAGGAGGTCCTACTAAATTTGACCCAGGTCCATTGCAGGACCTCTAAACGCTGAACAATGGCAAGACCTTTACCAAACCGTTCCCTTAACCCCCGACCAGGTAGCCAACATACCTCCATATAGACCGTGGAGATATGAATGGTGAAAATCTTTTATTTTATATAGACAGTAAAATAATGCCAAGACACCACGGACAAACGATAAGGAAAGATCACCTTCAACATAAGTAACTAGTTATTAAAGTCATTAATACAAAACCAAATAAAAAGTGCAAAAGATTAGAAATAAAAAGTATTATACTAGACACTTTGTCTTCACCAAGTGATGTAAGAGACTTAGGCAAACATGGCCTTGATTGTCAAGAACTCTTACGATCAATCTTGGATCCCGAGACGACTCACACACTCTACGATGGACAATGGATGATGGTGGTGGATGATGGTGTTGTGATGGCGGTGGGTGGTGGATGAAGTGTGAGAGAGGTGGTGTGCCAAGGGATGAGTTGAAATGAATCCAAGCACTCCTATTTATAGGCTGAACAGAGAGCTGGGCACGGCCCCGTGTCCGCTGGGCACGGCCCCGTGCCTGTCTGACACTCTCTCTCTCTTCATTAATTGTAATTCGCAATTATAATTAATGCGCCTGCAGTACTTTCGACACGCCCCCGTGTCCGCTGGGCACGCCCCGTGGTGGGCAATAGAAGCTTCTATAGGTTTGTCTTTTCTGCTGCTTCTTGGGCACGGCCCCGTGCTGGCTGAGCACGGGGCGTGTTCAGCCTTCTGTCTTCTCTATTTTGCTTGGGAAGATGCCGTTGAGGGGTCGGGCAGTCCACTAGTGTTCCTTTCCTTGTATTTATGTTGGAATTAGCTGTCTTTTTGCTTCTTTTGTGTTTTTGAGCTCATTTAATCCTGAAAATACAAAAGGAAGACAAAAACACTCTTTTTCCAATATTAGTACTTAAAAAGGGTTAGTTTTATGCCTTAATTGATGTAATTTATATGTTGCATTTTGCACACATCAAATACCCCCACACTTGAACTTTTGCTTGTCCTCAAGCAAAACTCTTTAATATGTGGCTTACACTCCCAAATGGAATAGGTAGAAGAGAAGGTTTTGGGTTTGTCGTAGAGTGTCGGGATGTCCAAGATCTTTTTGGGTTTTATTTTTATTTATTTACAATCTTATTCGTAATGATTTATTTAGAACGTTTCATAGGAGAAATTACTTATTTGGGCATAACATGCCTTTTTAAAATTCTATTTATATACAAGTTCACATACCTCACGGGAGAAATCACTCACACTCGGCCGAAGGTGTATTTTTTTAGTGAATCACTCGAGAGCGGCATGGAACTTATTCCTACCATAAGCTTGCCAAGCAATCAATCCTCCTCCTTTTTAACTTTTATACCTTTGTAAATATCAAGAGGACTTTGTGGGTTAAGGGTTAGGCTTGGGTTAAAGGTAGGTGGTTGGGATGGTGGTTAGTGGTTAGTAGAAAAAAAAAGCGAAAGGCGTAACAAGTGTCGGTTTTCGTAAGACTTTCTATATTTTTTTTTTTAACTTTTTATTTTGATGAAGCTTTTTTTCAAACAAAGTTATTTTTGATGAACTTGTTTGTTTATTTTTCTTTTTGCTTCATCAATCAACACAAAATTTTTTTTTTTTTATTTTTTTTTTTTTGATCATACGAAAAACCGAACTTGTTACTAAAACAAAGGGTTAAAAATGAAAAAGGTTTTGGTGGGTAAAAGGGTTTTTGGTTTGGGTGATGAAATGAAAAGGTTTAGGCTCAAAGGGGCTAACTAGGGGGATTTTTTGGGTAGGTGGTAAAAGAAAAAGAAAAATAATGGTGTAGAAATAAAAAGGTGTTAGTCCTAATGCCTCCATCATTTACTTACTCGGGTTTAAGTTGATAAGGACCGGGAATGTATCGTCATGGCAAGTTCTAGAGTTGTAAGAACCAAGCGGCTATTCACACAAGAAACGAAAAATGAGCATTTAGTCTAAAGATGTAAATTTGTATGCTCAATAAAGGCTCAAAACTCACTTTTGTGGGAATGGGTTTTTATGTGATCAAGTATATATAATCAAATTTTAACTAAGTTTGTCATGTCTTTTCATAATTTTCTTATGTTGGTTCTTTTTATCACTACGCTATCGGTTGTAAATTTGTAAAAATATAACCTTTTTGAGAACTTGAATTTCCCGAATTAACCTAGACAAGTAAGAAAAATGAAATTTTTGAAAAAATTTGGGGTGATTAGCGGTTCCAATAGAGTTTTGTGTAAGGCTTGTGTTTAGGACTTGCAAAAAATTCAAGGTTTTAGCATCCCCCCCACACTTAAATTACACATTGTCCTCAATGTGTCCCAAAAATAAATTTTTAGGTTGATTAGATGTGTAAAATGGTGTAAAAAGCAAAGATTTATGTTACTGGTTGTCTGGACACGGCCCCGTGTCCACTGGACACGACCCCGTGGCGAACTGCCAGTAACGAAAACTTACAGAAGGTGAACACGGCCCCGTGTCCGCTGGACACGGCCACGTGTTTGACAAAAATCTGCAGGACAGAAGCCAAACAGCAGGTCTGGGAGGCGAGCACGGGGGCGTGTTGGCTGGACACGTCCCCGTGTGGACAGTCTGAAAACCTGAAAACAGGTTTCTTCCCCCGGTTTTTCCATCCTGGCTCTATAAGTGCTGAGGCTTAGCACCCCAAGCCTTGGTTTGTACTTGTTTCATCACTTAATACCACACCAAGCAACACAAACATCCTACATTACCATAGTTAATTGTTCCAAGCATAAAGTAAAAGAAAAAGAAAAAGAAAAAATAAAATGCAGGAAATAGTTAGGAAAAGTAAATTGTCTAACACTTGGCACGCAGGCCATCAATTGTTCAAGATTGCAAAGGGTTAACCTGGGGAGTCATCAATCAATCGCTTCCTCCTATGCTCCTCCCGCCTACTCCATAGCATCATCATCATCATCATCGTCGTCATCATCCCCTCCATGGCGTGCAATGTGGTCTCGTATGTATCCGACATCGTCTTGTATCTCGGATAGGTTTCTCTCGATAGCTCCGACCCGGTGGTAGGTGTTGCTCGCCATGTTATAGGTGTTCCGAGTACACATGAGGTTTTCCTGCAACAAATCATGCAAACTTTGAAAATTAGGAAAACCACCTCCCGAGGAGGATGATTGGCCCGGATCACCGTGGGGTTGGTAGTGGTACTGATGATGTTGCGGAGCTGGGAGGACAAGCGCTTCCTGCGGGTTCCATGCATGACCTTGCATCCTTTGAAAGGTTACCGTCCCATCTTCTGCCTCATAAATTAGGTTCATTGAGCGGCATATGTGAATATCCACCGTTCCCGACCATGGGCTCCTCTCAAATGACCTCGGAATGTGGGCGAAGTGCTTGAAGAGACGGTACACCCATCCCCCAAAGAAAATAGGAGTTGGTGCACTAGCAAGGCGGTTGTGATGCATGTTTCGGAGCATGAGGAACGGAACATCGAGCGGCCTGCGGTTGTGAATGCAATGGAGGACAAGCAAATCTCTTAACCCAACGACGCCACCACTGTCATGCCTTTGGCTAAGAGAGTAGCCTATGAATGTATCTGTAAAGCGGATCCCTCAGCTTCGTACTCTTAGTGCTGCTCGGATTGTAGAACCCTTCCCCAATCTGAGCCCACATGGCTTGGCGTTCGTTGTCTTCAACCTCTCTCAATCCCCCTGTATTTTCTTCGTTTCCCGCATCCTCTTCCGCATATAACCCGATAATCGACCCGAATTGTGCCATGGAGATCGAATACTTCGTTCCGCCACACCTGAATGACACCCCGTCATTATCGAACGGGTGGCACCTTGAAGTGGATGCAAAGGTGCTGTAGAATTCCAAGGTGCATTCATGGACGGAACGGAGTCGGGTTGTTAGTGCGACTCTGAGTGGTCCCGTGACAATGTTGTTGAAACGGTCAATTTGATTCACCATGGTTAGCAGTTCTGTGCAAGCCTGCCTCGGGTATTCCTCCGGCCTTGTTTGAAGAAGCTCGTATCGAGCTTTTGCATCTAGCTCATTGGCGTTGAATCTTGTAAACTTCCTGGCCATCTGCAAGAATACACCAAAAGTTAGCATGAAACAGAAATATTTTCGGACAAAAACTGCAAACAGCGGCCTGGACACGACCCCGTGTTCAGCGGACACGGCCCCGTGTCCAGGGGTCTGTTACTCAAAAATCCCATTTTTCGACCCGGTTTCGAAAACTTGAAAATTTTTGGTCCAATAGGTGCGGTTTCCCCCGAAAATGAAACCCTAAACACCGTTTTTCCCGAAACAACCCGTTTACCCTATCAATTTTATCTTTTTAGGTTCAAGAACAAGGGTTTGGGGTTTTTGCGAGAAATCGGTTGAATCTATAAACAATACAAGTGTATTTACTTTCCTTAACACTAATCTAACTAAATGCAAACAGATTTAGGCAAAAATTTGAGGTTCGATCCGGATGAACTTCAAGAACCCTAGATTTTTCCCCAAATTTGTGGTGTTTTAACTACATGCAAGTAACTAATCTAACTACTAAGAGTGATAGAATCATACCTTGACTTTGTTAGATCGATAGGAGACGTTGAAATTTCGCGAAAAATCGCCTGGAACCAGAGCTTTTGTGGGGAAACGGGGCGTGTGGAATGAAGAAACTGTTTTGAAAAATGGGTTTTATCCCGTCTGCAGCGCGAACACGGCCCCGTGTCCAGCGGACACGGCCTCGTGTCGAGCTCTTTTTTTTTTTTTTTTTTAGTGCGCGTGTGAGTGCCCCTTTTTCCCATAAGCTATGGTTAGAAAACTTACCGCTTTATTTTGTCGTCTCAATCGTTCGTAACTTACCAGGCATGATGTTTTTATTCTTCCACCGTTTGAAGCGAGATCTCTTCTTCCTCATCCTCAATAAATCCTTGATAGAGTTTCAGCCGTTGGCCATTGACTTTAAATGGTGGCCCATTTCGAGATTTAATTTCTACTGCACCGTGTGGAAAAATATGGGTGATGGAAAAAGGTCCTGACCACCTAGACTTTAATTTACCAGGAAATAATCGAAGTCGTGAATTAAACAAAAGGACTAGATCCCCTACCTGAAATTCATTAGGTTTAATATGTTTGTCATGCAAATTTTTCATTCTTTCCTTATAAATTTCAGAGTTTGAGTATGCATAATTCCTAAGCTCGTCTAATTCATTTAATTGACAAAATCGATTTTTACCAGCAAATTCTAAATCCAAGTTTACATTTTTGATTGCCCAGTAGGCTTTGTGTGCAATTTCCACTGGCAAATGACAACTTTTTCCATAGACTAGCTTATATGGGGTTGTACCTATTGTTGTTTTATAAGCAGTCCGAAAAGCCCATAAAGCATCATCTAATTTATCAGCCCATTCTTTTTTATTTAAACCTACGGTTTTTTTGAGTATTCGTTTTAAACCTCTATTAGTCACTTCGGCTTGTCCGTTTGTTTGAGGGTGATATGCTGTTGAAACCCGGTGATAGACCCCATATCTTGTTAAAAAATTTTCAAGTTGGTGGTTGCAAAAATGGGTACCTCTATCACTTATTAAAGCTTTAGGTGTGCCAAAACGAGAGAATAATTTTTTCAGAAATCTTACCACGACTCTTCCATCATTTGTTGGAAGTGCCTCGGCCTCGGCCCATTTAGACAAGTAATCTACTGCCACAAGTATATATTTGTTTCCTTTCGATGGTGGGAAAGGTCCCATAAAGTCTAGTCCCCACACATCAAAAATTTCACAAACAAGAATGCCATTTTGTGGCATTTCGTTTTTGGAAGAAATATTACCTGTTCTTTGGCAAGCATCACATGTTTTTACCAGACTTTGAGCATCTTTGTAAATGGTTGGCCAATAAAATCCTGAATCGAATACCTTCCGTGCGGTACTAGCAGCACCATGATGTCCTCCGTATGGACCTTCATGACAATGGCGGAGAATTCTTCGTGCTTCACTACCATGTACGCATCGTCTGACGAGTTGGTCGGCACACATTTTGAAAAGATATGGATCTTCCCAAAAGTAGTGTTTCACATTAGCAAAGAATTTTTTTCTTTGATGATGTGGCCATCCTTTTGCGACTATACCGCTAGCTAGGTAGTTAGCATAGTCGGCATACCATGGTTCTTCCTTGTATTCCACCATTTCCAGGGACTCAGTTGGAAATTTTTCGTTGATTTGCTCTTCCCTGGTTGCTTCTAAAGCTGGGTCTTCTAAGCGTGAAAGATGATCTGCTGCGGTATTTTCTGCTCCTCTTTTGTCCTTGATTTCAATGTCAAATTCTTGGAGGAGTAGAATCCACCTAATCAAACGTGGTTTTGCGTCTTGCTTCTTGAAGAGATATCGAATGGCTGCATGGTCTGTATAGACTATAGTTTTAGAAAGAACAAGATAAGAACGAAATTTATCAAAAGCAAATACCACAGCTAGTAATTCTTTTTCAGTTGTTGTGTAGTTTTCTTGTGCATCATTAAGTGTTTTACTAGCATAATAGATTGGGTGGAAATGCTTTTCTTTTCTCTGTCCCAAGACAGCTCCAACTGCAAAGTCACTGGCATCACACATGATTTCGAAAGGAAATTTCCAATCAGGCGCTATCATGATAGGTGCATTGACTAGCATTTCTTTTAGGGTAAGAAATGCTTGATTGCAATCCTTGTCAAAGATGAATGGAGCATCTTTTTCAAGTAACTTCGTTAGAGGCCTTGAGATTTTTGAAAAGTCTTTGATAAATCGCCTATAAAATCCGGCATGCCCTAGGAAACTTCTGATAGCTCGAACGGAGGATGGGGGTGGTAATCTAGAAATGGTATCTATTTTGGCTCGATCCACCTCCATTCCTTCGCTTGAGATCTTGTGACCGAGTACTATTCCCTCCGTTACCATGAAATGGCATTTTTCCCAATTAAGGGCGAGGTTAGTTTCCTCACATCGGGATAGCATTCGTTCAAGATTATCGAGGCATTGGTCATATGAATCCCCAAAGATAGAAAAGTCATCCATAAAGACTTCCATTGTCTTTTCTATCATGTCATGGAAAATGGCTACCATGCAACGTTGGAATGTTGCTGGGGCATTACATAGACCAAACGGCATGCGTCGATAAGCAAAAGTTCCATAGGGACATGTGAAAGTTGTCTTTTCTTGGTCTTCGGGTGCTATCGGGATTTGAAAGTAACCTGAAAAACCATCCAAGAAACAGTAAAATTTATGACCGGATAATCTTTCTAACATTTGATCAATGAAGGGTAAAGGAAAGTGATCCTTTCTTGTTGCTTCATTTAATCGTCTATAATCTATACATACTCTCCATCCTGTGACGGTTCTCGTTGGTATTAGTTCATTCTTTTCGTTAGTAATTACCGTCATACCTCCTTTCTTTGGAACTACTTGGACGGGACTCACCCAAAGACTATCGGAGATAGGATAGATAAGTCCGGCGTCAAGTAGCTTGATGACTTCGTTTTTAACCACTTCTTGAACATTTGGATTTACTCGACGTTGTGGTTGTATGACCGATTTGTAGTCATCATTCATCAAAATTTTGTGTGTGCACATAGAAGGACTAATTCCTTTTATGTCTACAAGTTTCCAAGCTATTGCATTTTTTGTGTTTTTTCAAAAGATCAATTAATTTTTCTTTTTCTAAGTTATCTAATTTAGATGAAATAATTACAGGTAACTTACCATCTTTGTCTAGAAAAGCATATTCCAAACCTTTTGGAAGTTCTTTGAGCTCAAGTGGTGGGTCTTTAGGAGACTCCTTATTTGGTTGCTCATTTCGATCAAGAACCTTAAAAGTTTGTTCTATGGCGACCTCTTCTTCAACAAAGTGGTCAATCTCTCCACTTGTATCGGGTGGTTCATCTTCATCTTCAATTAGGGGGTCATTATTGCCGAATGGATATTTCATTGATCGTTCGAGATCGACACTTCTTTTAAATGCCCCTAATTGAAGAGGTAGATTGTTGAACTTCCGGTTTTTCAAAGCTTCGTGAGTTTTTACAAATGGTCGTCCCAACACTAGAGGAGCGTCATCGAGGATGACAAAGTCGGTTGGGATTACCATTTGATTTGCTTGAACCAAGACATCTTCAACTATACCGATTGATTTTATTACTTTCCGATTGGATAGAAAAATGGGTATTTGAAGTGGAGAAAAATCACTAATACTTAATCTTTCGAAAATGTAGTTAGGCATTATGTTAACACAAAGATCTTTATCGATTGTGATATTACTAATAAACGAATTTTGAAAGAAACATGGAATCGGTGTAATGTTAATTTCAAATGGGTCTTCTTTTATTAGTGTAGTTTGATCATTAGTTAACCTAACACTTACCATTTCGTCAATTTTAGCGTTAGTATTTAACTCTTTTAAAAACTTAGCGTGAGTGGGTACTAAACAATGATTTTCAAAAGAAGGTGACAAGAGATTAATTTCTTCAAAATTAGACTCTTCTTGAATTTTAACGTTGTCGGACTCACCTTTTTCGTTGTTTAACTCATGTGTCGGTTTTTCACTTATTTGTTCTTCCATTTTAACACTTTTAGTTATCTCTTCCTTTTTTAGTTCTTCTCTTGCGCGGGACTCCTCTTCCCTTGCGCGAGCTTCTTTTATACATCGATCGATAACTCTAATGTGTTCTAATATCCTATCGGTCACTTCGGTTATAGAAAAAGAATCATCATTTCCTAAGCTTGAATCCGGTTGTTCGACCCTTTGTTCCTCATAATACTCATATGAAGTCGATGGTTCGCACCATTGTTCTTCATTGTAAGCATATGATGGATAAGGTTCGAAATTTTGTTCTTCATAATACTCATATGAGGTGGGTTGTTCACGCCAAGGTTCCTCATAATAAGCATACGAAGGTGGTGGCACATATCTTGGTTCCTCAAAGTATGAGTATGAGGGCTCATACCTTGGTTCATCAAAATATGAGTATGAGGGAGGAGGTTCATACCTTTGGTCTTCATAGGATGTATATGAAGTTGATGGCTCGTACCTGGGCTCCTCATAGTAGGTGTATGAATTGGATGGTTGATATGAGTGATTATTTTGAATCGAACGTGCATTACGACAATTAGTGCAATAATTACCCCTATAATCATCCTCATCATAGGTGTAGTTGTAACCTCCTGAGTATTGATCCATAAGAATCACTCAGCAGACCACAACTAAGTCTCGAGATCAGAAAACAAAAATAAAAACGGAAACAGAGGCTGGACACGGCCCCGTGTTCAGTGAGCACGGCCCCGTGTTCAGGATCTGTATCTGGGCGTTTTAATTAGATTTACTGATTTCGTTGAGCACGGGGCGTGTTCAGTGAGCACGGCCCGTGTTCAAGCTTCTGTTACTGTGTGTTTATGAAAAATCTGCAGCATGGCCCCGTGTTCAGCGAACACGGCCCCGTGTACAGGCTACTGTAAATGCAAAATTAAACTAAAATGCAGAAAAAAAATGCGCGCGTTTAAAAAGGTTTTGAAAAACTGATTAGGCCGTCGATTTTAAGCTTTCTTAAAATCCTTGTGTCCCCGGCAGCGGTGCCAAAAACTTGATGCGCGTTTAAGTGTCGTATATATTAGGTGTATATTTTAATCCCTTTTTAACACTTATTTTAGCCAAGTTTTAAATTTATAAAACACGATATTTCACTAACACTAAACACACATATGGGCAAGTGCACCCATCGTTGAGTGTAGTATAGCGTTGGTAAGATACCGAGGTCGTCCAAGGACACAAGAGCTTTTAGTACCGGTTTATCCTCAACGTCTAATCAAAATAAAAAGTTTAGAAAAAGGTTTTAAACTAAGAAAAATAAAAACTAACTAAAATGCTGAAAATAAAAATGAAAATAAAAACAGATAGACAAGATGAATCACTTGGTTCCGACTCGTATCTAGTATAACCTTTGATTATTTCCGCACTTTTGCACATAATTAAGAGATTATCTTAGTTATTGTAGTAGGCCCCTCTTTTGAAGGTGACGTTACCCTCACCCCAGTAGTTTGAGTCAGCAAGGATACAATCCTAAAGGGGTGGATTATTGGAAGATAATGAATTAAGTTATTAATGCAGTATTGTGGTAGGCCCCGCTTTTGGCGGTGACGTTACCCTCGGCTAAGTAGTCTGAGTCAGCAGGGATACAGTCCTAAATAGCCGGGTTATAGTATTAATAGTAGTTAACTTATGAGGGGATCAAAGAGTTTGGACCCCCGCCATCCAATACCGTGAAGCATTGAAGAAGGTCCTACTAAATTTGACCCAGGTCCATTGCAGGACCTCTAAACGCTGAACAATGGCAAGACCTTTACCAAACCGTTCCCTTAACCCCCGACCAGGTAGCCAACATACCTCCATATAGACCGTGGAGATATGAATGGTGAAAATCTTTTATTTTATATAGACAGTAAAATAATGCCAAGACACCACGGACAAACGATAAGGAAAGATCACCTTCAACATAAGTAACTAGTTATTAAAGTCATTAATACAAAACCAAATAAAAAGTGCAAAAGATTAGAAATAAAAAGTATTATACTAGACACTTTGTCTTCACCAAGTGATGTAAGAGACTTAGGCAAACATGGCCTTGATTGTCAAGAACTCTTACGATCAATCTTGGATCCCGAGACGACTCACACACTCTACGATGGACAATGGATGATGGTGGTGGATGATGGTGTTGTGATGGTGGTGGGTGGTGGATGAAGTGTGAGAGAGGTGGTGTGCCAAGGGATGAGTTGAAATGAATCCAAGCACTCCTATTTATAGGCTGAACAGAGAGCTGGGCACGGCCCCGTGCCTGTCTGACACTCTCTCTCTTCATTAATTGTAATTCGCAATTACAATTAATGCGCCTGCAGTACTTTCGACACGCCCCCGTGTCCGCTGGGCACGCCCCGTGGTGGGCAATAGAAGCTTCTATAGGTTTGTCTTTTCTGCTGCTTCTTGGGCACGGCCCCGTGCTGGCTGAGCACGGGGCGTGTTCAGCCTTCTGTCTTCTCTATTTTGCTTGGGAAGATGCCGTTGAGGGGTCGGGCAGTCCACTAGTGTTCCTTTCCTTGTATTTATGTTGGAATTAGCTGTCTTTTTGCTTCTTTTGTGTTTTTGAGCTCATTTAATCCTGAAAATACAAAAGGAAGACAAAAACACTCTTTTTCCAATATTAGTACTTAAAAAGGGTTAGTTTTATGCCTTAATTGATGTAATTTATATGTTGCATTTTGCACACATCAATTAGACGTCGAGGATAAACCGGTACTAAAAGCTCTTGTGTCCTTGGACGACCTCGGTATCTTACCAACACTATACTACGCTCACGATGGGTGCACTTGCCCATATGTGTGTTTAGTGTTAGTAAATATCATGTTTTATAAATTTAAAACTTGGCTAAAAAGTGTTAAAGGGCTTAAAATATACATCTAATATATATAACACTTCACACGCATCAAATGCTGACGAGGTTCAGTACATAGACAGACAGTGTTTTGAGACCCAGTATGAGCCAGAGACTAAGTTTTACACTAGTATAGTGTGTAAGAAAGTAAGGATCACAAAACTGTTTCACTAGGTGATAGTTTAAGTGCCGGAAAGTGCCTAAAACCCACTTAAAGTGCTGAATTCAGCATTTTTCCATCAAAAATTAGCATTTTAACAAGTTGGTAACATGCAAAAATATGACTAAATGGTCCTGAATGCTTTCCTAAGTGTCGGGAATTAAAGGTGTCACAAAAGGGTACATAAGGAACACTAAACGGAATAGTTTGACATTTTAACGAACCGGTATCTAACCGAACAACCGAACACTACCCGAAACACCAAAATTATACTAGAAGCATTGTTTTAATGTTTCTGAGCTAGTTATGATCCCCGAACACCCTAACACACTATATAACACATCATATGCATAAACACTAACCATTACACTTAAGATCTAACTAATTAACCTAACTATCCATTGAAACCCAACCAATACCCCCCCCCCCTCATGTTCACGGCATCAAGGGTGTGGCCCACCCTTGATCACACTAAATCTCCTTTGATTTTGTTAAGATCTTGTAGTGTACTTAATGAACACATTAACCATTGGATTAACTCTTAATACGTGTATAAGTATTGGATGGAAGATTATTAGCTCATTATCTCTCACACATCAAACACACACCATCTTCCTCCTCCCTCTTCTCTCCCTCTCGGCCGTAAACAACAACAACAACATCATCATCATTCATCAATTTCCATCCAATCTCAAGTGATCACAAGGTGTTAGAAGCCAAGTTAGGAAGTGTGGAGCTTGTGGATCTTGAAGGACCTCTCCCATTTGCTATTATCCAACACATTTGTCATCTTCAACTTCTTGTGTTCATCCCTAGCCATAGAGCTAGTAGTAAGGCCCTTATGATCTCTTGTCTTCATATTTTGATGGTTAAAAGATGATGAACATTGTTAATCTTGAAGAACACTAAAGAACATAATCATGAAACTTTAACATAAGCTTATTAACATATGAATACATGTTGATTTGTGATGATTTGCTTCTTAATGATTGATGATTTGTGTTAGTGATGTTAGACATCATATGAAACCTACTAGATTGTGATTTAACACATGATCTAGTAAGTTAGGGTGGTGATCTTGTGAAAAACCAAGATCATCATGCTTTATGTTTTCATGAACTTGAAGTATGAAAATGATTTTATGAATAATGAAGCATATAACATGATTACTAGACATAAACTTGGATGATTTCAAAAATAGTTTTCCAAATAAACCAAGTTAAATAACAAGACTTACATAGATCTTGATTCTTACTTAAATATACATTATTTTTTGTGATAAAACAAGTGTATAAACACTTGTGAAACAAGAAGATGTCATAAAGAAATGTTTTTGTAAAACATGTTTACAAGTTGTAAACACCTAAATCTTTCAAGGATGAAGTTTATAAAGAAGTAAATACATTTTGGAGGGTAACTAAGTCTACTAAACACACTACCAAGTTACTACAAGTTTTTATGAAAGTTCAAGTTCATGATTGTTATGTAAATAGCATTGTTTTGGCACTTGGTAAGTGTAAGTTGTTTAGGGTTGATTGTTGATTGTTTGTGATGATTTTAAAAAGAAAATGATATGCTTTGATAGCATGGACACCTCCATTTTTAGGGGAAACTATGGCAAAAATTTTCTATAAATATAAACACTTAGAGAAATATTTTCAAACCAATATTTACAAGTGTATTTTGATCATGAGTTTTCAATATAAACTTTGCCATAATTTTTTGGTTACAAAAATACAAATATTGGAGGTTGGTTTTTATAAATAAAAATAGGTAAATAGGGTTGAGTTCATTTCAGAACTCTAAATAACTACAGAACTTTCAGAACTCCTAGTAAACAATCATTTTATATATAAGTTTTTGTATTTAGGATCTTTTTATCATCTATTATATGTATTTCTTTGATTACATACATGTTAAAAGTAGTTTACATATGTTTAATTGCCAAAATTATATATATGTGTCATAACTAATTACATATATGTAAAAAAACTAGTTTACATATGTGTAATTATAAAATTATATATAAAAAATGATAACATTACTCTTAACATGTATGTAATCGTAACAATACACATAATAAATGATAAAATTATCCTAAACATAAAAATATATAAATAAAAAGATTGTTTATGAGGAGTTCTGCGAGTTCTGTAAATATTTATGGTTCTGAAATGATCCTGGCCCTTTAGAATATATATATATTTAGAAGACATGTGTGTGAATATTTGTATGCTTTGTATAGTAGTTATATTATTTTAGGGTTAAAATAATATAACTTGACAAAATACCAAGAAATTACAATCCAAAATGTTACAAAAAATCACAAGGAATAAATACATAAGTTACACCCATAATATTGTGAAACCGAACGAAAGACTGTAACTTACAAAATATTCCGGAAACTACATTTGTGAGCATATTTTTGGTAAATATTATTTTGGATACAAAAGAAATGAAAGTATGATTTTTATTATTATTACAAAGTATATCATATTTTCGACAAGGAAAAAATATATTATTTTTGGAAATAAAAATATATTTTCTTGGAATATTTAGAAGATATATGATTTTTGGGAAATATATATATTTTCTTGAAATACATTATTTTTGGACAAAATAAGTTTATATATATTTTCTAAAGTGAGACTTGAAAATATATTAATTTGGAACTACAAATAGTTTTAGCAAAAGAAAAATTATGAATAATTTTTCTAAGTAATATTCCTTAAAACATGTGTTTTGGAAATAAATATTGGATATTGATGTGCGTGAAGTGTGTTATGGTTTTAATGTTTATTTTAAGCCCTTTTACACTTTCTTTAGCCAAGTTTCAAATTTATAAAACACGATATTTACTAACACTAAACACGCATATGGGCAAGTGCACCCATCGTGGGCGTAGTATAGTGTTGGTAAGATACCGAGGTCGTCCAAGGACACAAGAGCTTTTAGTACCGGTTTATCCTCAACGTCTAATCAAATCAAAAGTTTAGAAAAAAGATTTTAAACTAAGAAAATAAAAACTAACTAAAATGCTGAAAATAAAAATAAAAGAAAAACAGATAGACAAGATGAATCACTTGGCTCCGACTCGTGTTTAGTGTAACCTTTGATTATTTCCGCACTTTTGCACTATTTAAGAGATTATCTTAGTTATTGTAGTAGGCCCCTCTTTTGAAGGTGAAGTTACCCTCAACCCAGTAGTTTGAGTCAGCAAGGATACAATCCTAAAGGGTCGGATTATTGAAAGATAATTAATTAAGTTATTAATGCATAATGTGGTAGGCCCCTCTTTTGAAGGTGACGTTACCCTCGGCTAAGGAGTCTGAGTCAGCAGGGATACAGTCCTAAGTAGCCGGGTTAAAGTATTAATAGTAGTTTACTTTATGAGGGGATCAAAGAGTTTGGACCCCCGCCATCCAATACCGTTAAGTATTGAAGGACGTCCTACTAAATTTGACCCAGGTCCTTTGCCGGATCTATACACTGAATAATGGCAAGACTCTTACCAAACCGTTCCCTTAACCCCTGACCAGGTAGCCAACATACCTCCATATAGACCGTGGAGATATGAATGGTGAAAATCTTTTATTTTATATAGACAGTAAAATAATGCCAAGACACCACGGACAAACGATAAGGAAGAATCACCTTCAACATAAGAAACTAGTTATTAAAGTCATTAATACATAACCAAGTAAAAAGTGTGAAAAGATTAAAAATAAAAAGTATTACACTAGACACTTTGTCTTCACCAAGTGATGTAAGAGACTTAGGCAAACATGGCCTTGATTGTCAAGAACTCTTACGATCAATCTTGGATCCCGAGACGACTCACACACTCTATGATGGACAATGGATGATGGTGGTGGATGATGGTGTTATGGTGGTGGTGGGTGGTGGGTGAAGTGTGAGAGAGGTGGTGTGTCAAGGGATGGTTTGAGCTTGAGCCAAGCACTCCTATTTATAGGCTGAACAGAAGCTCGGGCACGGCCCCGTGTCCAGTGGGCACGGCCCCGTGTCCACATCCTTCTCTGTCTTCATTAATTGTTCTTGTCTTTCTTAGCTGACCACGGCCCCGTGTCCGCTGGGCACGACCCCGTGTGCAGAAGCATATCTGTACTATCAAGATTTGCCTGGATTCTGCGAATCTTATAGTTGACCATGACCCCGTGTCCGCTGAGCACGGCCCCGTGGTGGGCGATGGAAGCTTCTACAACTTTGTCTTTTGTGCTGACACTTGGGCACGCCCCCGTGCTCACTGAGCACAGGGCGTGTTCAGCTTTCTGTTCTCTTGTTTTGCTTGGGAAGATGCTGTCGTGGGGTCGGGCATGCAACGTTTATTCCTTTTCTTGTATTTATGTTAGATTTAGCTGCCTTTTTGGTTCTTTTGTTAATTTGAGCTCATTTAATCCTGAAAATACAAAAGGAAGACAAAAACACACTTTTTCCAACATTAGTACTAAAAAAGGGTTAGTTTTATGTCACAATTGATGTAATTTATATGTTGCATTTTGCACACATCAAATACCCCCACACTTGAATCTTTGCTTGTCCTCAAGCAAAACTCTTTATAATGTGGCTTTACACTCCCAAATGTAATTGGTAGTAAAGAAGGTTTTTGGGCTTGTCATAGAGTGTCGGGATTTCCAAGATTCTTTATTTAGTTTTATTTTTATTTATTTACAATCCTATTCGTCATGATTTATTTAAAACTTTTCATAAGATAAATTACTTATTAGGGCATAACATGCTTCTTTAAAATTCTATTTATATACAAGTTCACATACCTCACGGGGGATCACTCAACACTCGGCCGAAGATGTATTTTAGTGAATCACTCGAGAGCGGCATGGAACTTTACTCCTACCATAAGCTTGCCAAGTGATTAATCCTCCTCCTTTTTAACTATATACCTTTGTAAATATCAAGAGGACTTTTGGGTGAAGGGTTAGGCTTGGGTTAAAGGTAGGTGGTTGGGTTAGTGGTTAGTAGAAAAGGGCGAAAAAGCGTAAAAAGTGTCGATTTTCGAAAGACTTTTTATTTTTGCAATTTTTATTTTGATGAAGCTATTATTTAAACAAAGTTATTTTTGATGAACTTGTTTGTTTATTCCTTTTGCTTCATCAACAAAACATAATTTTTTTTTCAAAGTCAAACGAAAAACTGAGCTTATTACTAAAACAAAGGGTTAAAAATAAAAAGGTTTTGGTGGGTGAAAGGGTGTTTGGTTTGGATTAAGAAATGAAAAGGTTTAGGCTCAAAAGGGGTTAACTAGGGAGATTTTGGGTATGTGGTAAAAAAAATGGTGTAGAAATAAAAAGGGTTAGTCCTAATGCCTCCATTATTTACTTACTCGGGTTTAAGTTGGTAAGGACCGGGAATGTATCGTCGTGGCAAGTTCTAGAGTTGTAAGAACCAAGCGGCTATTCACACAAGAAACGAAAAATGAGCATTTAATTTAAAGATATGTATTTGTATGCTCAATAAAGGCTCAAAACTCACTTTTGTGGGAATGGGTTTTTATGTGATCAAGTATATATAATTAAATTTTAACTAAGCTTGTCATGCCTTTTCATAATTTTCTTATGTTGGTTCTTTTTATCACGACGCTATCGGTTGTAAATTTGTAAAAATATAACCTTTTTAGAACTTGAATTTCCCAAGTTAAACCTAGACAAGTAAAAAAAAATGAAAATTTTTGAAAAAAAAATTTGGGGTGATTTGCGGTTCCAATAGAGTTTTGTGTAAGGCTTGTAATTAGGACTTGCAAGATTCAAGGTTTTAGCATCCCCCCCACACTTAAATTACACATTGTCCTTAATGTGTCCCAAAAATAAGTTTTTAGGTTGATTGAATGTGTAAAAAGGTGTGAAAAAGCAAAAATTTGTGTTACTGGGCGCTGGACACGGCCCCGTGTTGTCCGGGCACGGCCCCGTGTTCAAGTGCCAGTAACAAAATTTAAACAAAAGAAACAGAAGTATGGACACGGGGGGCGTGTTGGGCGAACACGGCCCGTGTCCAGATTACCTAAACTGGGTCATTTCTGCAGACTGTGCAGCACGGGGCCGTGTTGGGCGGACACGGCCCGTGCTGAACTTACTGTTAATGAAGAAAATTGTCGGATGGTCCTGTTTTCCTGCATGGGGTGCTTGTTCAAGTTTCCCTTGTTATCCTTTGCCATCCTCAGTGTATTTTATTCGTTTCAACACCATCCAAACACCAAATTAACTAAAACCATCATTCATTAAGTCATAGAGAGAATTACATAATAGTCTAAAAGTTAAAATACTAGATAGTTAGGTCAAAGAAACACAAGAAATCTAAACCAAGAAGTTCTAGCCTACTACTTATTCTATTAGCAAAATTTTCGAAAAGGTAAACCCCTCGGTTAGATGTGGCTTGAAAAACTTCTTTCTCCGGGCATGGGTTCCTTACACGTCGGCGAGCCATTCTTCTATCTCCCTAGGGAGAAGAAAAGCGGGCTCATTGGCGTTGGTTTGAGGAGGTGCAACCTCCACCGGGACTTCTTGTAGATCTTCAAGAGGAGGTTCCGCTGGAATGTCGTCCCAACCGGTATGATTGTTGACTCCAAGTGCTAGGTTCCAATCCTCTTGAGGGAGGATTGGTTCCATGGGAGGCGTTACAAGAATGTTTAACCTGTGGTGCAAGAGGTTTATTTCTTGAAAACTGTTTTCCAACCCCACCGTAAGATAATTTATACGGTCTATTAGGACCTCCTCTACCGAAGTCATCTCGTCAAGAGCTTCACGTAATGCCATCACGTAACGTACAAGAGTCGCTTCGATTGATGACCTTCTCTCCCTTCGACTGTTTCTGGAGTGCGCAGAAGAGGTTCCACTGTTTTGGCTAGACATTCTACGAAAACAAACCAGAAATAATTCATTTTAAGTGAAACAGTACATCGGACACGGCCTCGTGCTCGATGAGCACGGCCCCGTGTTCAACTTTCTGCAGATTTTCAGAACAAGGAATCTTGGAGTTTTAAATTATTTTTCCAACTCATGAAGCATTTTTTAACAGAAATAACTTAAAACAATGTTGCATAACTTATTTTTAACAAGATTCCTTGGACAAAAATCCAATAATCAACACAATAAAGCTTGAGAGCAAGCTTCAATGGAGGTGTTGAAACAAGAAAGATGAAGAAGAAGGTAATGGATAAAAGAGGAAAGGACAAGATGTTTGTTAGAAACTTCTTTTAGAACATACCTAGGATGGTAAGTTAGAAAATCCTTTCAAATCTCTGTCCTTGGATGGTCCAAATGTGCAGGATTCTTGGCTGCATTTATAGAAAATGACAGCATGCTGGACACGGCCCCGTGTCGGCTGGACACAGCCCCATGTGCAGGCAAGATCCTGACACGTTTTGTCCGTATTCTGACAGAAAGTCAGAAGGGAATCTTTTGGTGGACACGGGGGCGTGTTGACCTGGGCACGGCCCCGTGTCGAAGGGTTGTTTATGAAGTTTGTCTATATTTAAGGAACTTTTCCGGATCGGGTGGTTCCTTACTGGATAGAACAACCCCAAAGTGCCTAAGATACCTTAATTGCTCTAGATTAAGACGAAAACGCAAGAGGTTGTCGGTGAGGGTGATTCCTATGCTATATGTAGGTGGACAAGTCCAACCCTTTTCCGGGCTCTCGTTAAAGAAGGTGTATGCCAAATAGCTCAGGTCTATGTATGCATCGAACGAAGTCGATGGGGAGTCCTTCACGGCGCAATCGGCACAGGGACGACTATCGCTCAAGTCCTCACTAGAGTTAGAAGTATCGTCGGGGACAACGAAGTTGTTTGAATGCGATTCCACCACTTCTTCTTGGTTATCATCTTGAGATAAATTATTGAAATCTATCCTAAGGTCTTTTAACCAATTAAGAATTAGATCTCCTAATTGAAATAGTTCATCAAGAAGCATTTCTCCTAGAAAATCTGGTTGGGAGCATTCGAGGGAGAGATAGGGATTATTTTTACTTTCGCCTCTCTTAAGGATACAAGGAAACGATGGGTCTATATAGTGGGGCTTATAATTTAGAAAATAACATTCTAATTCCTTATGGGTACCACCACATATTTGACACCACGTACCATAAGAGTGCCGAAAGTAAAAAGTATCAGTATCACTCATTTTTGTGTCAGAAATTACCAACCGTCGGGATCTTACGGTTCTGTTTTCAGTAACTGAATCTTGGGCACGGGGCGTGTTGAGTGGGCACGGCCCCGTGTTCAGCTTACTGTCTGACTTAAAACAGGATTGCCAGCTCCAATGATTGGGCACGGGGCGTGTTCAGCGGGCACGACCCGTGCTGAGTTCTGCAGAAGCTGAAAAACTAAGAAAAATCCTAAAAAAATTAGAAAAATAAGAAAAACGATTAGGCCGTTGATTCCTAACTTTCTTAAAATCCTTGTGTCCCCGGCAACGGCGCCAAAAACTTGATGTGCGTGAAGTGTGTTATGGTTTTAATGTTTATTTTAAGCCCTTTTACACTTTCTTTAGCCAAGTTTTAAATTTATAAAACACGATATTTACTAACACTAAACACACATATGGGCAAGTGCACCCATCGTGGGCGTAGATAGTGTTGGTAAGATACCGAGGTCGTCCAAGGACACAAGAGCTTTTAGTACTGGTTTATCCTCAACGTCTAATCAAATCAAAAGTTTAGAAAAAAGATTTTAAACTAAGAAAATAAAAACTAACTAAAATGCTGAAAAATAAAAATAAAAGAAAAACAGATAGACAAGATGAATCACTTGGCTCTGACTCGTGTTTAGTGTAACCTTTGATTATTTCCGCACTTTTGCACTATTTAAGAGATTATCTTAGTTATTGTAGTAGGCCCCTCTTTTGAAGGTGACGTTACCCTCAACCCAGTAGTTTGAGTCAGCAAGGATACAATCCTAAAGGGTCGGATTATTGAAAGATAATTAATTAAGTTATTAATGCATAATGTGGTAGGCCCCTCTTTTGAAGGTGACGTTACCCTCGGCTAAGTAGTCTGAGTCAGCAGGGATACAGTCCTAAGTAGCCGGGTTAAAGTATTAATAGTAGTTTACTTTATGAGGGGATCAAAGAGTTTGGACCCCCGCCATCCAATACCGTTAAGTATTGAAGGAGGTCCTACTAAATTTGACCCAGATCCATTGCAGGATCTATACACTGAACAATGGCAAGACTCTTACCAAACCGTTCCCTTAACCCCCGACCAGGTAGCCAACATACCTCCATATAGACCGTGGAGATATGAATGGTGAAAATCTTTTATTTTATATAGACAGTAAAATAATGCCAAGACACCACGGACAAACGATAAGGAAGAATCACCTTCAACATAAGAAACTAGTTATTAAAGTCATTAATACATAACCAAGTAAAAAGTGTGAAAAGATTAAAAATAAAAAGTATTACACTAGACACTTTGTCTTCACCAAGTGATGTAAGAGACTTAGGCAACCATGGCCTTGATTGTCAAGAACTCTTACGATCAATCTTGGATCCCGAGACGACTCACACCCTTTATGATGGACAATGGATGATGATGTTATGGTGGTGGTGGGTGGTGGGTGAAGTGTGAGAGAGGTGGTGTGCCAAGGGGGTTTGAGCTTGAGCCAAGCACTCCTATTTATTGGCTGAACAGAAGCTCGGGAACGGCCCCGTGTCCAGTGGGCACGGCCCTGTGTCCACATCCTTCTCTGTCTTCATTAATTGCTCTTGTCTTTATTAGTTGACCACGGCCCCGTGTCCGCTGGGCACGACCCCGTGTGCAGAAGCATATCTGTACTATCAAGATTTGCCTGGATTCTGCGAATCTTATAGTTGACCACGACCCCGTGTCCGCTGAGCACGGCCCCGTGGTGGGCGATGGAAGCTTCTACAACTTTGTCTTTTGTGCTGACACTTGGGCACGCCCCCGTGCTCACTGAGCACGGGGCGTGTTCAGCCTTCTGTTCTCTTGTTTTGCTTGGGAAGATGCTGTCGTGGGGTCGGGCATGCCACGTTTATTCCTTTTCTTGTATTTATGTTAGATTTAGCTGCCTTTTTGCTTCTTTTGTTAATTTGAGCTCATTTAATCCTAAAAATACAAAAGGAAGACAAAAACACACTTTTTCCAACATTAGTACTAAAAAAGGGTTAGTTTTATGCCACAATTGATGTAATTTATATGTTGCATTTTGCACGCATCAGATATTTATTCAATATTCCGGAATAATCAAGTGTGAGTATACTTAACAAATACAAGCATACGGAAATACATGTATGAGATACCCCCATCCTTGGGAAGGAAATATAAGTATAAATACTTGAGAAGTATTATTACAAAATATTGTTTAACAATTATTCTGAAATTAAATATAATTTAAAGTTAAAATAATTATTATTTTAACAAGTAATTATAACTTGGAATAATATTGAGGACATAAAAGAAACGTAACTCAAAAACGTGAATACTGAGGCGAGGCAAGACACGACCCGTTCGTCTAATAGACATTAGTACATTGTTGGTAGTCGTGTTTGCTGACGAGATTTGAGTTACGAGTACCGAAGACGCAAAACTGTGAGTTCATGTCCCCCTTTTCTTTTAACTGATTTCAGTTTTATAACTTCGGGGGTGAAATACATGTTACAATTATTTACAAACGTTTTATACATGGTATGGTTAGCTAAGGAGGGTTACTGCTTGATCATTTGAAAGGTGGGTACAACACTTAAGGCCATTAATCCTCGTCGTAGGACCGAGGGGCATGAGTGATAGATCTATTTGGGTGTAGCGAGCCCACACCCATGAGGACCAGGGTGGCCCATGTGGTGACTATGTCCACATACTAATGCCGTGGCAAAATTCCGCTAGGTTTGAGTTTTCCTGCACCATTTCACACATACCATTTGCCTTGCAAACCATTGGTGATCTGTTTTCCTTATTGCTACATACCAGGGACATACATACAGACAGACATACTTTAAAGGTTTATTCATACACAAACACATGAACTCGCTCAACTTTTGTTGATGTTTTCAAATTACATGTATTTCAGGGAACTAAGTGGATCTGGCAGGTGTTGCATGTTTTCAAGTTGTGTTATAAATAAAAGATGTCATCCAAGTCTTCAGAGTTTAGGAGATGTATCTTAATCCTGGACGAGATACATGGTTCTAAACTCGGGTTTGTTTAAGGTCTTTTGTCGAGTCTTCGTGAACTCATTAAAACATGTTATGGTTTGTAATTTGAATTCGGTGTCAACGTTTCAGACAATTTATGATGTGGTATTTTCAAACTTAATATATGGATGAACATCTACTGGTTTTTATCATATAGCTTTGTTATGATTGAATGCTATGGTATTAAGAAAGTCACACCAATAATCACGCTTCCGCAAAAGTCAGGGTGTGACACGTAATCCTCAACCGGCTTTGAAACCTGACGGAATCTATGAAGAAACTGTTCGATTTCACGGTGAATGGGGAAATTAGCGACGGACATTATTAAAATCTGATATTGTGGTAGTTGTATCATAAGATGTTTAAATTGTTTCAAATATAATTTAATTAGAACTTAAATGTCGATGAACATTTTCAAAATCTGACATTGTGGTAGTTGTATCATACTCGATTGATTCATTTAATTCAATTTGTCATCGACCAACTGCTCGAAATCCCTTTCGTTTTATTATAGTTGTCGTGATCAACTACTGCAGAGTCATCTTCGTGACTTGAAGTTGTATCCAAATCTTCGATACCTTCCAATATCAAATTTCTTCGTTTCCCATGATAATGAAACCTCATTCCGTGAGTTGGCTATGGGAAATACAAACTACAACACATGATAAGTTTAAACTTTATATTGTGTGATTTGACCGGGAAATGATTGGAGGTGATTTCTACTTTTAATAACCTGTCAAATTCGTTGCGTGCAGTTATATTGTTGAGACAACAACATATAACATTATCCCTACCCCTTCACGAACCACAATATACTCAGACTCATACTACCCACCCTCCCCTGAGGAAAAGTTTTCCCGACGACTCAACCGGTCGTCATGATCAACTACTACAGAGTGATCTTCGTGACTTGAAGTTGTATCCAAATATTGGATATCTTCCAAGATCAAATTTCTTCGTTTCCCATTATTATGAAACCTCGTTTCGTGAGGTGGTCTCCGTTCACTTTGGACATTTGTTGGTCTTCAAACATCTAGGAAACATCATTTGAGAATACCCCTGAATTTATCGAAGCTGTAGAATGAGATCCTCGACTGTTGGGTTATCAACTTTCAACCCCATTTTCCCTTAAAAAAATTATCGATTATGTTTTTCAACGGGGATGTAATGTAATGATTTCTCTCAATTGAATAGACAGACAATTGATTTCTCTCGTTGAAGATCAGCTCCTGTTGGTCAAAGGGGATATGTTCCTTGGCCTGTATTTTGAGCTTGACGTTGCCAACAGTGGCTGAGCCTTTGACATCAAGTGGCACGATCTTACCCGTGTCGGTCTTGACTGAATTGCAACAAAAAAACACACACAAATATTCAAGTAAACTGAAGCATTAAATCAAAATAAACACACACTTATCAACATGGGGTTGAAAGATGATAACCCAACAGTGTCCAAAGTGCTGCTTCTTTTGGTATCATCACATTTTTGTACAATTTAAGACTAACTGTAATTTGACTACAACTTTCTCTCTCAAACATTTCTAAAAGTAGAAAAAAAATAAAATATTAACAACTAACAAAGATCGAAAAACAAAGAAGAAGGTGTTCCTCTTTGTTACCAAGCATGTCATCTGAAACAATTAACAGGACATTGTTGTTCAACAGGATTTGCTTCCGATGATATTTGTTAAACTTCTTCGGGATTTTCTGTACATTGGAGTATTGCAGTTTTGAAAGATAACCGAATAGAGATCTGAATAACCGATACAGAAACCGTATTTTTCTGCACTGGATAACGAATATGAACAATGTATTTATCACGAAAGTACTGAAGAACCGAGATAACAGCTCCGTTTTCATCATGAAAACTAAAAGAACATAACAATATAAATTAGTCAAAGGTATGTTATAAATTGACAAAAAAATAAAAAAAAACAACTTATTACTTGATAAATTAATAACACACACACACACATATATATATATATATATATATATATATATGTGTGTGTGTGTGTGTGTTTTTGTAAAAATAAAATAACTTTAAATCAACTTTAAATTAAATATGTCTTGTAACAATAAAAAAAAATTCTACAACCTTTCAACTAAAAAACACAATCAAATACAATCAAACAACAAACCAACAACTCTTTTTTTCACCAAAACCCTACTTTTTCCCCCAAAAATAAACTGCCAGACCAAAACGCCCCGCTTTGGCCAAAGCGGGCCGCTTCGGTACGAGGTCGCCGGACAGGAAGTGACGTGCTCAGCTTTTGTCTGTTGACTTTAATCCAAAGCGTCCTGCTTTGACCATAGCAGGGCGTTTGAGTGTGTGAATAGACTAAATGGGTGTGTGAATAGATCCGGCCTAAAAAATAAAGAAACGACAATGTAACATGAATTAAATTCTCAATTTGCAAGTGGTGCAACCTAGGTATCACGAGCCTATTTATCGGTATGGTGACCATTGATTGACCAATAAGAGTAGATAAGGATGAGTGAAACAGTATTTGTCGGTATGGTGACCATTGACCGAGTGAAACACAAACCACACCCGTCAACCCCTCTATTTTTTTTTAAATAGTTGCTATAGTGATTAGGGGTAACATCAAATAAAAAAATTATTTTGCTTAAATAGTATGAGAATGAATGTTAATTATTTATTTTTTAAATCAATGGTTAAGATGAAAATGTAGGAGAAAGGAGGAGTGCAATGTATCTTGGGAAAATTCTATTTATGAACTTTCTCTCTGCACATGCATATTCCACCCTCATTTTTTAAACGTTTATAACTTTTTTATACGACATTATTTTTTCATAAAAATTTCATCGAAAAATTGAGCGTCTTTTTATCTTTAATTTGAGTACAATATTACTATATAAAATACGAAGACTAAAAAAACTCACTAAAATGTGTTGTATTTCTATGTTGTATAACTTTTTTTGTGTTGGATTTTTGTTCTATATTTTTGTGCTGGATTTTTTTGTCTTAATTTTTTTTTCTGAATTTTTTTGTGCTGGGTTTTTTTGTACTACATTTTTTTGCTGAATTTTTTGTGCTATATTTTTTTGTACTAGATGTTTTTGTGCTATATTTTTTTGTCCTACATTTTGTGCTATATTTTTTTACTAAATTTTTTTACTAGATTTTTTTTGTTGTATTTAAAAAAAAACAAAAGGAGTGTCACATGTCATTTTCACTCCTATTTATAAGGACTAAAATGTCATTCATTCCTACTTATTAGGAGTGACACATGTCATTATCACAATTTTTCTTAAGCTATTTAGGCAAAATCTACTTTTTAATGGATCCATCCCGATAGTGATAATATTCAAAATACTTATTTTATATATATTAATTGATAACATCAATAGTCTATTTTTTCCTTTATTACTTTTTTTCTGTTTTTTTTTTACTTTAACTTTTAACATTGATATTCAAAGTTTTCAACTTTTCAAAAACTTTATAGAATGTCGGGTCAAATATAATATGTTTTTGTCTTTATTTTTATGTATGTTTTCAGTTGATCACGTGCTGTTATAAATTCGTGTATTTGTTTTATGTTTTACCCTGGTTTTGGTTGTTGTTCGGATAGCACGATTTTACGCTTCCAACCCACAACACGAGGGCTTAAGACTAGTTATATTATATTATAGCTTTACCATTTACCATCCCCGATAAATAGTTCTTTGTAAAGAGTAGTCCACGAGTCTTCTTGATATTATGTTGATATTTTCTTTTCGTTGACACATGTCAGTTAAGAGTTATCTTCCAAGCAAGTTGCAAATAAATGAATAATTAGTAGAAAGTTGATTTAATTAAAGGATATTTTAGAGTTGGGAAAATTACAAGTTTTGTCCTTTATCTTTATTCCACTTTTCAGACGGTGTTCTTTTTAACAAAAGTTGACAGATAGTGTCCTTTATTAGGTATTTTGTTGCAAGTTTAGTCCTTTACACCCAACCCAGTTAAAAAACCCTGTTGATTGTTGGGTGTAAAGGACTAAACTTGCAACAAAATACCCAGGTAAAGGACTAAACTTGCAACAAAATACCTAGTAAAGGACACCGTCTGTCAACAATTAACAGGGTTTTTTAACTGGGTTGGGTGTAAAGGACTAAACTTGCAACAAAATACTTAGTAAAGGACACCACCTGTCAATATTCGTTAAAAATAACACCGTCTGAAAAGTGGTATAAAGATAAAGGATAAAACTTGTAATTTTTCATTTAATTAAAGGAAAAGACATATTTTAGAGTTAAAAATTATTTTGAACCGTGTAAACAATCCACATGGGGTGGTGAAGGAAGACCCCAGTTGATAAAAGAAAAAGGAAAAAAAAAAACCCACAATGAATAATTATTAGAAAGTTGATTTTATTAAAGGAAAAGACATATTTTAGAGTTAAAAAGTTGATTTAATTAAGAGTTAACTGCCATTTTCGTCCCTGTGGTTTGGTCACTTTGGCCATTTCAGTCCATTTTTCAAAAATGCGCCATTTTCGTCCCCCACGTTCTGGAAATGTGCCATTTCAGTCTAAAAATCATAACCCAGTTAAGTCAGTTAGTAAATAAGGACTGATTGTGTAAATTTGTAACATTAAGGACTGATTGTGTAAATTTGAAAAATGGACTGAAATGGCCAAAGTGAGCAAACCACAGGGACGAAAATGGCAGTTAACACCACCACCACTAGCTCTGCCACCACCACCACTCCGCTGCCACCACCACCGCCACCACCGCCACCACCGCCACCACAGCCACCACCGCCACCACCGCCACCACCGCCACCACAGCCATTGCCACCACCACCACCACCGCCACCACAGCCACCACAGCCACTACCACCATCTCCATCTCTGTCGTGTTCCGATCACCTTCACCGTTTCGACGTCCAACACATTCAACCTCTCCGACCCCTCGTCACTGTACACCTACCACATCATCATCAAGACCACCGTTACTCACCACCGTTAACCGCCACACCGGTCATCTTCGAGTTCGAGTTCGTTTGGACATCGTACATCATTACCATCAATCTCGTACCCACACACGTCTCCATCCACCACCACTGATCATCATCATCAACAGTCCGTCGATCACCACCATCTCCGACGATCCCTCAACCACCATTATTCACCTGTGAATTCCGACGATAACCACCACCTCCGACCACTTACCCAAGACCACCGTCTCCCGTCATGCACCATCAGAAACCATCGTGCACCACCCATGACCAGAAAAATCACAACCCCGATGAACAAACGAACTAAACGAGGAGACGAATAACCAATTGCAACCAGAAATCTAGCCATGATCGGTCTTTAAAAAGTCCCACCGGAATGATAAAAATAGAAGCAAACACATACCTGGATTCATACAGACATATAATAGAAGTTGGAATCCCAGTGGAGATGGTATGATGGTAATTATGATGAATGACGGGAATGATGTCCGATGATGACAACAATGGTGACCGGAGTTGCAGGTTAGCCGGAGATGAGAAGGGTGGTCGGAGAATGGTGCTACGGTGGAGAACGGAGCCGAGCTGTGATCACCGGAACCTGCAACTTCACCGGAACCTGCAACTTCATCCGAACGGAGCCGAGATGGTGTGGCTGTGGTGGCGGTGGTGGTGGTGGTGGCAGTGGCTGTGGGGGCGGTGTGGCTGTGGTGGCGGTGTGGCTGTGGTGGCTGTGGTGGCAGCGGAGTGGTGGTGGTGGCAGGGCTAGTGGTGGTGGTGTTACAAATTTACACAATCAGTCCTTAATGTTACAAATTTACACAATCAGTCCTTATTTACTAACTGACTTAACTGGGTTATGATTTTTGGACTGAAATGGCACCTTTCCAGAACGTGGGGGACGAAAATGACGCATTTTTGAAAAATGAACTGAAATGGCCAAAGTGACCAAACCACAGGGACGAAAATGGCAGTTAACTCTTTAATTAAAGAAAAACATCAGACTTATTTTAGAGGAGAATTTCAAAGTGATTGAAGCTTTTGTTTGACAGGATAGCAATTCGTATGTATGCGTCTATTAACGCTCAACCCTCTTAGCTGAAATCACCACTCATTAACACTAAATTTAGAGGTATGGTGGTTGCTTGGATTCATCCAACGAGTTGTACGGCGACTATAGTATTGTCGAAAAGTGATACGGTGGGCTGATTGGGGTTCGATGGTAGTTGGAGCCGATCCTATTTACTCTACTCTGGCGGCGGAGCGTGGGTTCATCCCAGGGGCGGAACCATAGTGTTACGAGTCGTAGCACGGGCTACGGCTCAACCCCGTATTCGTAGCGTGTTTTTTTCGGTTTTATACAAAGGATGCCCCTAAAAATACGAGGATACTCCTAACTAAAAAATAAGATACTTAATATTTACTAAAATCTCATTTTTTTATATGCCCAAACATTTTACAACCCGAAAACTTATAGAATAATTAAGCCCGAATGATGAAATAAGCTCAAATTAACAATAATAGAATTGAAATGATACCCTAAACATAATTGACAAAGTTAGCTCAAATTAACAATGAACTGAAGGTGATTGGCCAAGACAATGCCCTGAAAGCGTGATTAAAACAACGGCAAAACAGAAAAACTGGCCAAACACGCCCAGGGGGTGGTTCCCCGACGTGTTTGGGCGGGATTGGCAAAAAAAAACCCCCTCAGGAGCCACTACGGGTGGTCTTATGGTGGAAATCGAAACACATAGTTCGTGTCTTTTGGTTTATCAGGTAGTAAAGCTAACTTTGGTTTTACCGGTTGTAACCGCAACCGTTGAAATGTTTTTTTTTTTTTAAATTGAAGCTTGTCAAGACGGATTTACGCAATCGAATGGCCAGGAATATTTGAACAATTCTATGGTTTGTGCGTTCGAAAAAAAAACTTTTGATAAAATAAAATACGACAATGTGATGAAACGATTTTAAGCTATGAAAAAAAGAAGAGGACAAATCTATTAGATATTTGTTTTACTTTTTTTATTATCGTTTTTTTATTATTGTATGATTGCACGGTAAAAAAAATTCAGGATACCCTAAATTAATGGGCTAGCTCCGCCACTGGTTCCTCCACTACTTATATATACTTACAAAGTTCATAATATTATATTTATATTTTTTGAATTATAAAGTATTTGTTTATTAATTTATAAAAATCTATCTGTATACTACCTAATTAATAAATAAAATGTTGGATACGTGTCACCATATTTTATATTAATAACCACATGGGTAAAACCCAAGTTTCTTATTACAACATAGGGATAAACCCTATTTTATTGAATTTAAAACATCGTCTTTTAGGTAACTTTTATAGCCACATTTTTTCCAAGCCGTCAGTGCTCTCAAGCTGGCTTTCTTCTAATTTGGCTTTCACATTTTGTTACCTGAAACGCGTTTTAAAAACATTTGTCAATGGGAAATACTGGTGAGTGAATCCCAGTTTAATCAAGAAGAGTTTTATCAATTAACACATTATTGAGAGCTATCACATTGTTATTTATACACAATTACTCATTCAGTATTGTCAATCCTGACTGGTGGGTCATATTACCCATTGGCTAACGCGTTGTCCAATGGTAACGTGTTTCACATTTTGTATACAAAACCCCAACATACATGCAGTAATTGAAGCACTACAAAGACTCAATCACTGCTTAATCATATTGTAAAGCATTTAAGGTTTTGTAAAAACAATTACAAAAAGGTTTACAAAAAGAGGATAAACTCACATTGCTGTCTTAGACTTCTTTTAGGGTTTCCTGGTGATTTATCTATAATTTACACAAATGTATATATGTTAGTATAATAACCCTTTATTTATATTAACGATACCCTCCCCGAGACGGTATTCCAACAACTACGTCGGGCAGAACCACGGCAGCTGTTACGGAACCCTGGATCAATCGGGCAGCGTATCTAATACGTAACCGGGGTTATAATACTTACAATGGAGCAGAACTTCGTTAATTAGGGGGATATTATACCCGAGTATTATGCCTACTATAAGAATTTCGAGAGAAAGAGTCGAGAGATGAACGATTTCAACTTCAAGCCGATGCCTGCTATTTATAGGGCTGTAATTTCGTTTCCTCGCGGCCCGCGTAAGGTTAGACCTCGGGTTACGCGGCCCGCGTAATAGGGGGTCTAGGCCGTAGCTAATCCGGGTCACGAATAGGTTCAACACGTGTTGACATGTGTCAGCACCGGGTGCGGCCTCGTTGTTACTCGCTCGCGGCCCGCGTAGGCAGTAGCCAAAGGCTACGCGCCCCGCGACAAACTATAAAATTTTGTTTTTTAATTATTTTTATAAAAATAAAGGTATTCGGGGTCCGTTTTCGCGTACGGGGTGTCTTTTAAGACATATAGGAATATTTTAAAATATATGAGGGTGTCAGAAAAAAAGTTTCAGGAGGGTTGTTATATCCTCTCCACCTTGTTTTAGAGCTCGTCCTCGAGATCTACTGGAACAAGTGTGGATATTTCCTTTGCATTTCTGATTCAAGCTCCCATGTGTATTCTGGTCCTCTTTTGGAGTCCCACTTCACTCTGACCAGAACTAATCTCTTGTGCTTGAGGTTCTTGACTTTCCTGTCTTCAATTTGTAGAGGTCTTTCTACAAATTTTAACTGTTCATTTACCTCTATATCCTTAAGAGGTACTATCAGTGATTCATCAGCTAAGCATTTCTTGAGATTAGATACATGAAATACATCATGTATTCCTGCCATTTCCTCTGGCAGTTGTGGCTGATAGGCTACAGGTCCTATTCTTTTAATAATCTCAAAAGGTCCAACATACCTGGGGCTTAGCTTTCCCCTCTTGATGAATCTTACCACTCCTTTCTAAGGAGAGACTTTTAATAATACTTTATCTCCTACTTGAAATTCCAACGGCTTTCGTCTGTTATCAGCATAACTCTTTTGTCGAACTCGTGCTGCTTTTAATCGTTCCTTGACTTGAATGATCTTGTCTGTTGTTTCTTGTACTATCTCAGGTCCAGATAGTTGTTTTTCTCCAATTTCTACCCAACAGACTGGAGTTCGGTACTTTCGTCCATAAAGTGCTTCGAATGGTGCAGCATTAATACTTGTATGATAACTATTATTATAAGAAAATTCTATCAATGGTAAGTGATCGTCCCAATTACCTCAGAAATCATTACACAAGCTCTAAGCATGTCTTCCATGGTCTGAATTGTCCTTTCGCTTTGTCCGTCCGTTTGAGGATGATAAGCTGTGCTTAGATTTAACTTGGTTCCCATTGCTTTTTGGAAACTTCTCCAAAAATGAGAGGTAAAACGACTATCTCTGTCAGAAACAATTGATAGAGGAATTCCATGTAAAGAAACTACTTCATTTACATATAATTTAGCTAATTGTTCCATACTGAAAGTTTCCTTCATTGATAGGAAATGAGCTGACTTGGTTAGCCTGTCTACAATCACCCAGATTGTATCATTACCTTTTCTTGTTTTGGGTAATTTAGTAACAAAATCCACTGTTATTAATTCCCATTTCCAAACAGGCATTTCTAACTGTTGCAATAAACCTGAAGGTTTCTGATGTTCAGCTTTGACTTGTGAACAGGTTAAACACTTTGCAACTTACGCTGCTATATCCTTTTTCATTCCTATCCACCAAAAATTCTTTCTTAAATCCTGTTACATCTTATCACTTCCAGGATGCATCGTATACTTAGACCTATGGGCTTCTTCTAATATACGGTGGTGTAGGTTTCCTAATTTAGGTATCCACATCCTTTTCTTATGGAATCTTCAAATTCCATCTGTTCCTTGTTCTAATTCCTTAATCATTCATTTTAATTTCTCAGTATCATCCTTGATTACTGATTCTTGTGCCTTTCTAATCTGTTCATTTAAATCTACTTGCAGATTTAATTTAAGTGAACGTACTCTTTTTGGCTTTTCATGATACTTTCGACTTAAAGCATCAGCAACTACATTTGCCTTTCCTGCATGATATTGGATATCACAATCACTAAGTAATTCCATCCAGCGTCTTTGTCTCATATTCAACTCCTTTTGCCCAAAGACATACCTTAAACTCTTATGGTCTGTGAAAACAGTAAACTTACTACCATATAGGTAATGTCTCCAAATCTTAAGGGCAAAAATTATAGCTCCTAACTCTAGATCATGGGTTGAATAATTCTCTTCATGATTCTTAAGCTGTCTAGAAGCGTAAGCTATAACCTTTTGACGTTGCATCAATACACATCCATAACCTAATTTAGAAGTGTCACAATAGATTACAAAATCTTCAGTTCCTTCTGGTAACGCTAATATGGGTGCATGGGTTAATCTTTGCTTAAGGATTCTAAAGGCTTCTTCTTGTTTTGGTTTCCATTCAAACTTATCGGATTTACAGGTCAACTTAGTTAAAGGAATGGTTATTCTAGAAAAATCTCGAATAAATCTTCTATAATAACCGGCCAATCCTAAGAAACTTCTAACCTCGGTTGGTGATTCAGGGGTTTTTCAATTGGTTATTGTCTCAATCTTGGTGGGATCTACATGAATTCCTTCATGATTGACTAAATGTCCAAGAAATTGTACCTGTTCTAACCAAAACTCACACTTCGAAAACTTAGCATAAAGCTTCTCTTTTCTCAATAAACTTAGAAGTGCTTGCAAATGCTTTGCATGTTCCTCTTTACTCTTAGAGTAAATGAGAATATAATTTATAAAGACAATTATGAATTATCCAAATATGGTTTACATATTCGGTTCATCATGTCCATGAATGCAGCTGGGGCATTGGTTAAACCAAATGGCATGACAGTAAATTCATAATGGCCATACCTTGTTCTGAAAACGGTCTTAGGAATGTCCTCTTCCTGTACCTTTAATTGATGATATCCTGACCTTAAATCGATTTTAGAGAAAAATCATGCTCCTTGCAATTGATCAAACAGATCATCAATTCTTGGTAATGGATACCGATTCTTAATCGTGACTTTGTTTAATTCACGGTAATCAATGCACATACGCATTGATCCGTCATTCTTTTTAACGAACAAAATCGGTGCTCCCCATGGGGATGAGCTTGGCTGTATGAATCCCTTCTCTAACAATTCGTCTAATTGTTTCTTTAGTTCCTGCATTTCTGCGGGTGCCAAACGGTAAGGTGCCTTGGCAATTGGTGCTGTCCCTGGTATTAAATGGATTCTGAATTCAACTTCCCTATCTGGAGGTTGTCCTGGTAGCTCTTCTGGGAATATATCTGAAAACTGGGATACTACTGGAATATCCTTTAATTCTTTTCCTTTAGTGTTAGTGATTATAGAAATCAAATACACTAATGATCCTTTCCTTATATAACTTGCAGTTTTCATCACAGAGATGAATTTTGTGGATTTAGATAACTTATTTCCTTTAATTGTGATCTTTTCACCCCTTGGTGAATTTACTTGAATTGACTTTTGATCACATAAAATACTGGCTTTATTGGCTATTAACCAATCCATTCCTAATACAATATCAATTCCTGCCAGATTCATGGGGTAAATGTTTGCAATAAATTTCTGATTTAGAATTTCTATTCTTGCTCCCTGCAAGATTTCAGAAATCTTAATGGTTTCCCCATTTGTTGTCTCTACTAGACATTCTTGTGGAAGTTTAGTTAATGGTTGATTGAGTAATTTGCAAAATGAAGTATTAATAAAACTTTGGTTTGCACCAGAGTCAAATAATACTTTAGCAAAAACATCATTAACTAAAAACGTACCGGTGATCACATCCGGGATCATCTTTGCTTCTTCTGCAGTTAGAACAAATGCTCTAACATTTTTAATATTCTTGGTGTTCGTAGCTGGAGCTAGCTTTGGACAGTTAGGCTTGATGTGGCCTTGTTCTCCGCAATTGTAGCATATCCTGTTATTAGGCTTTTTCCTGCAATCTTCCTCCTTGTGTCCAGATATTTTGCAAAAGTTACAGTATATGGAGCATTTTTCGGAATGCTTCCTTTTGCAATACTTACAGTAGGATGCAGAGGTAGAACCTACATTTCTCCCACAGTTAGAATTTCCAGAACGGAATTCTTGTGTAAGCTTCTGGGTTAGGTTCCTCCTTTGATCCTCTTCTCGCGTACGGACTAATTCATCTGTCAAGGTGGCTGCTAGTTCTACAGCTTCTTCTATGGTTTGAGGTCTAGCTGCCTTGACTACATGTCTAATCTCTCCAATTAATCCCCAGATGTAACGGGAGATTAAAACTGGTTCAGGTGAAGCAAGGGTTGGTACTATCCGGGCATATTCAAAGAATAACTTAGTGTACCCCTTATTATCCACACCAACATTCTAAGGTTTAAGAACTTGTTTGCTATCTGTTCTTTTTCATTAGGAGGGTAGAATTTCCTTTCTACCATGTTTTTAAATTCCTCCCATTCCATATTGTAAGTTCTATCACTTCCTCTAGTATGGAGGATAGTATTCCACCATTCTAGTGCTGAATTCTTAAACAGATTGGAAGCAAACATTATCTTATCCTCTTCCGCACATTTACTTATTCTTAAGACTGCCTCAGTCTTTTCTATCCAGCGTAGAACTGCAACGACCCCTTCATTGCCCGAGAATTCCATTGGTTTACAAGACTAGAATTCTTTGTAAGAACAACCGTAAGACACGGTTCTTCTTCTTTTGGAAATGGGCACTTGAAGTATGGGTCCATTGTTTACGCTGTTTGCAGATTCAGAGGGTCGCTTGCTATCATGTTTACTTTTAATTTCTGCTTCCCTAACCGTTTAAATAATATATGGCATCGCATCTATTATTCCTTGTGCCACTACGTGTTGGATGACACTGTTATCCACTTGGTTTCCATTGTTGTTGTTCGGATTTTCGTTACCCGGGTTATTGTTACTCTGGTTATCGTTATTCGGATATTCCTGATTCACTTGGTCGGCCATCTGAATTTTAAACAATTATCACGTATTAATATCACAATATAATTTCTTAATATGATTAATCACATGACACACAATTTTGATAAAAAAACGTCAAGCATTGCGACTTTACTCTTTCTTATCTATTATACATCTATTACAAACAAATACTGAAATTTGAAAATTACAATACTACCATGCATCGCTAACCACAAAGTGGTCTATACTACAACATATATTATTATTACACATATTATTATTATTATTATTATTATTATTATTATTATTATAAATTTTTTTTCATAAAAACATATTATATATTATTATATTATTATTATTATTATTATTATTACCAACTCCACCATCCCCTTCACTGGTCTGGATTCATCCAGTAATCCATATTGCGCTCGTCATATTTTCAGACGAGTCGCTCTCCTACCTGCCTCATCCTTTCACTACTCTCTAAGATTTCTTCTCCGAAAGTTCGGAGCTCATGCACATTTTCTGCACTCATTGGGGGTGCAGGTGCTGGTACTGGATCTGGATACTGGGGCATGGGATTCTCCTGAGGGTACGGATTCTCTAAGATCTCCCTAATGTATTCATCGTTGTCATAGTAGGGATCTAGAGGGTCCAGACCTGGATATGCTGCTAAGTTCGGCATGGTTTCGTCGTTTAGGTAATAGCGTGGCACATAATCCCTATGATTATCGAACCATGGATCATAATTTGGAACTAAAGGATTAGGGGCTGGTATCCTAGGTATGTACTCAGGGTTGAAATCATGCATTTCTATCTCCATCGGCTGAGTGGGGAACAAAGGTAAGGGTTGTGGGGCTACTAGTTGTTCCAGATTTGGGTCGGCAGCAATTGTTGCTAGGATATGAAAATTGGCTAAGTTTCTGTTAAGCATATCCTGTGTATGGGCATCTGACTCTCGCTTAGCGGTTGCTAGGACTCTTTGCTGTTGCAACTTTCGCATTCTTTTCCTACGCTCGAATGCTCCCTTACTGAACCATCCTCTCTTTTTCTGAGGGAATGGCTCTTCAGACTGAGCCTTAAAGACAAACATCCCTTCTTCCTGATCAGCAGAATACCCAGAGAGGGTAGGCTGGGAAGAAGTTCCTTCACTCCAAGGTGAATCAGACAACTGACGATACACGTCCGAGGGTCCTTGATCACTCATACTGTAAACTAACAAATAGTCAAATAACACATAACAATAAAATACTGATATGCACGTATTTTCATAATTTATTTCCTAACAATTTGGATAATATATTGATGTCAGCAGAACACTTCTGTGGCTGAATCAGTGGCTTAGCACTGATACCACCTTCTGTCGCAACCCCCGCCCCCTTATCTGTCCCGGGAACGGGCGGCCGCGAACACCAGTGTCGGTGGTATCATTTTGTTTATTAATTTGGCAGCGGAAATTTCATCAGGACCGTAGTTAGGAAATGTTTATCAGAGTAAAACCACCATATCTTATATTAATAACCACATGGGTAAAACCCAAGTTTCTTATTACAACATAGGGATAAACCCTATTTTATTGAATTTAAAACATCGTCTTTTAGGTAACTTTTATAGCCACATTTTTCCAAGCCGTCAATGCTCTCAAGCTGGCTTTCTTCTAATTTGGCTTTCACATTTTGTTACCTGAAACGCGTTTTAAAAACATTTGTCAGTGGGAAATACTGGTGAGTGAATCCCAGTTTAATCAAGAAGAGTTTTATTAATTAACACAGTATTGAGAGCTATCACATTGTTTATTTCTACACAATTACTCATTCAGTATTGTCAATCCTGACTGGTCGGTCATATTACCCATTGGCTAACTCGTTGTCCAATGGTAACGTGTTCCACATTTTGTATACAAAACCCCAACATACCGGCAGTAATTGAAGAACTACAAAGACTCAATCACTTCTTAATCATATTGTAAAACATTTAAGGTTTTGTAAAAACAATTACAATAAGGTTTACAAAAAGAGGATAAACTCACATTGCTGTCTTAGACTTCTTTTAGGGTTTCCTGGTGATTTATCTATAATTTACACAAATGTATATATGTTAGTATAATAACCCTTTATTTATATTAATGATACTGTCACGGCCCCCGACCCGGGTTGACCCGTTTCAGGAGCCGCGGGACAGAAATCCCGTGGTATTTAATTAATTGAGTTTAACAGCGGAAGTTTATGATCAGGATCTTTTTAAAACTGAAATATTTCCCGATTATTTTATTTCACAACTCGGGATAAAACCCCGGTAATTTACAATCATTTGATTTCACGAAGAAATCTTTTATTTTACAACACATGTTTCTTTATTTTATACTGAGCCACTTCTTTGAGCTTGTAGTGCTTCACGGCACTTTTCCTGGATCATAACAGATCACCTGAAACATGTTTGAAAAAGGTTTTGTCAGCAGGAAATACTGAGTGAATCATTCATTTTGCATAATGATGCATAGTTATTAATTACAGCATAAGAGCGATTACAATGGCTTCTATCTTATTTTTATCTGGCGCCCTGTCACAATGGTGACATGTCACAATGGTGACGATGGTCATACCACTATTAGATCAATGAACCTAAATAGTGATGATTATCCCTAGTAGGTCAATGAACCTAACTGGGAGAAAATTAGTAATGTGCACAATACCCCACTAGCCAGTGATTCAAGATATCCACGACTTAGTCCCTGTAATTATAACCTTTGAAAATAATTTGAGGTATTGTAAAATAGTTGATAAAAAGAGAATGACTCACATTGCAGATTTAATTTGAGCAGAGTTTAGCCTACTGATTTAGCCTTTTCAACCTAAATTTAATAACAGGCACACAATTCTGGGTTAGTAATCAATACAGCATTTACGATAACTCACGAGATCAACCCTCACAACGAATGACAAAGTGCTATACTTAAACATCCATCGAATTAACGACTAATGACAAAGCATCACCCTAATGTGGGCAGCACTTAAACATCCATTGAGTACATTGATCGATCGGACAATGAATCGTAATAGCGATCGAGTTAATACCCTGATTGTGGCGTCGATTAGTGATCCGTGTGTGTTAATTGTGGTAAACAGAGCATAACTCAGTGTATCTTTCGAAGTTTTACGTCGTTCAAGCGTCCAGAATCAAGTCCCAACATTTGCTATTTATACACGAAATTGGACAAGCTTACGGACCGTAAGCATTAACCCTTACGGTCCGTAAGGGTCATGAAATCCGGATAGGGTGGCCACGTGTGGGACTAGCTCAGCTGAGTCAACAGTTTTGTAATTTCGATTTTAGACAACGAGATTTTAAGATAATCGTCACTAGGGTTTACCCCCCCCCCCTGAGTTTTAGGGGCCCTGATCCTGATTCCGATTGTTCTGAAAATTTTAGGGTTTGCGCAGAATCACTTGGGTGTCTCAATTAGGGTTTCCTATTGGACAAATTAATTTAATAATTAGGACTTTTTGATGAGAGTTGTTACATTCTCCCCACCTTAATAAAAATCTCGTCCTCGAGATTTACTGGAATATTTGAGGATACTTTCGCTTCTTTTCGGATTCCAGTTCCCAAGTGTATTAGGGTCCTATCTTTGAATCCCACTTTACTTGAACTAACACTAATCACTTGTGCTTGAGAATTTTGATCTTTCTATCTTCTATCTGAATAGGTTTCTCTACAAATTTTAAATTTTTTGTTTACCTTTATATCTTGGAGAGGTACTACCAAAGATTCGTATGATAGACATTTCTTGAGATTGGATATATGAAATACATCATGTACTCCAGCTAACTCTCCTGGTATTTGTAAACGATAAGCAACTGGTCCTATACGTTGGATCACTGGAAATGGTCCTACGTACCTTGGACTTAGCTTTCCTTTCTTACCGAATCTAACAACTCCTTTCCAAGGAGATACTTTCAATAGCATTTTGTCTCCAACTTGAAACTCCAACGGCTTTCGTCTATTATTTGTATAACTCTTCTGGCGATCTCTAGCCGTCTTCATCCTTTTCTTCGTGATACTGAATATCACAGTCGTAGTCACTTAGGATTTTCATTCATCTCTTTTGCCTTATGTTTAATTCTTTTTGCCCAAATATATATATATCTTAAATTCTTATAATCGGTATAGACAGTAAACTTACTTCCATACAGATAATGTCTCCAAATCTTAAGGGCAAAATTTATGGCTCCTAATTCTAAGTCATGAATGGTATAGTTTTCTTCGGGCTTTTTCAATTGCCTTGATGCATACGCAATTACCTTTTTGCGTTGCATTAACACATATCCAAATCCTAGCTTGGAAGCATCACCGTATACTTTAAAATTTTATGTTCCTTCTGGTAAGGCTAGGATTGGAGTATTGGTTAATTTCCGTTTCAATATTCTAAAGGCTTCTTCTTGTTTAGGTCCCCATTCAAACTTAACGGCTTTACAGGTTAGCTTAGTTAATGGTATAGCTATCTTGGAAAATTCCTTAATAAATCGTCTATAGTATCCGGCTAAACCTACAAAACTCCTAATTTCCATTGCGGATTGCGGAACCTTTCATTTGGTAATTGCTGCTATCTTAGCAGGATCTACGTGAATACCTTCATAATTCACCATATGACTTAGAAATTGCACTTCTGGCAACTAAAATTCATATTTCGAGAATCTGGCGTACAGCTTTTCTTTTCTTAATAAAGTTAAGAGTTACATGCAAGTGCTGATAATGCCCTTCCTGACTTTTGGAATAAATAAGTATATCGTCGATGAAGACAATTACAAATTTATCCAAATACAGTTTACAGATCCTATTCATCATGTCCATGAATGCTGCAGATGCATTCGTTAATCCAAAGAGCATGACTGTAAACTTGTAATGATCATACCTAGTCCTGAAAGCAGTTTTAGGTATGTCTTCTTCTTGTACTTTCAATTGATGATATCCGGAACGTAAGTCGATCTTAGAAAAATATCTATTTCCTTGGAATTGATCAAATAGATCATCAATTCTAAGTAATGGGTATCGATTCTTAATTGTAACCTTATTCAATTCCCTATAATCAATACACATTCTCATCGAACCATCCTTTTTCTTAACAACAACACTGGTGCCCCCTTACGGGGATAAACTAGGTTGTATGAAACCTTTACTTAATAATTCATCTAATTGCTTTTTCAGTTTTAATATTTATGTGGGTGCTAACCGATAAGGTGCCTTGGCTATCGGTATAGTTCCTGGAATTAAATGAATCCTAAATTCTACCTCCTTATCTGGTGATAACACTGGTAACTCTTATGGAATACATCTGGGTATTCTGAACTTACAGAAATTTCCTTAAGTTCTTTATCTTTAGTATTAATGATTACTAAAATCATATATACTATTCCTTGCTTTCGTTCATAATTAGCAACTTTCATTATTGATATGAACTTTATGGGTTTACATGGCTTATCTCCTGTAATCATTATTACTTCTCCAGTGATTGCTCAAATTTCTATAGAATTCTTATCACAGATAATTCGAGCATGGTTGTTTACTAACCAATCCATTCCTAATACAACATCGAATTCAACTAATTTCATAGATAATAGGTTTGCAGAAAATTTATGACTTAAAAGTTCTATTTCTACGTTTTGCAGAACCTTATTTATTTTAACTGAATTCTCATCTGCCGTTTCTACTGTAGAAATTTATCTAATGCTGGTTAACGGTAAGTTAAGAGTTTGGCAGAATTGAGTATTTATAAAACTTTGGTTTGCACCAGAGTCAAATAATACTTTTTGTGTAAACGTTGTGAACTAAGAACGTACCGGCTACCATATCTGGAATGAGTTCTGCTTCATGAGTAGTCAGTTGGAAGGCTCTTACATTCCTTTTTGCTCCTTCTGCAGGTTTGGCTTTATTGTCAGATGGTTTGTTCAGTTTTGGACAATCTGGCCTAAGATGTCCAGCTTCTCCACAGTTGTAGCAAACTGAAAATTTCTTCCTCCTGCAGTCTTCTTCTTGATGTCCCGGAATTTTGCAAAAATTGCAATATCCTTTGCATCTTCCAAAATGCTTCCTTTTGCAAGAATTGCAAAATGGACTAGTGGAAGATTGCCCATTCCCTCTTCTCTTGAAATTGTTATGGTTATCTGGACGAAATCCTTGGGTAATCTTTTGGGCTACTTCCTTCCTTCTATTTTCTTCTCTTGTCCGTACTAGTTCGTCAGTTAGAGTATTGGCTAAATCCACCGCATCATCAATCGTGCGAGGTTTCGCAGCCTTGATGATATTACGGATTTCGACAATCAATCCCCAAATATAACGAGAAATAAGTACCGGCTCTGGCGAAGCCAGGGTTGGTACCACTCGAGCATACTCGAAGAATGTTGAAGTATACCCTCGACAATCTACATCCACCATCCGGTGGGTTAGAAACTTATTTGTCATTTGTTCCTTTTCATACTCAGGACAGAATTTTCTTTCCACAAGACTCTTAAATTCTTCCCATTTCATAGCATACGCCATCCTTCTTCCTTTTGCTTGTAACACCGTATTCCACCATTCTAGCGCCCCTTCTTTGAAAAGGTTTGACGCGTACATGACCTGATCATCCTGAGCACATTTACTTATGGCAATAACTGCCTCGGTTTTCTCTAACCAACGCAGTGCCGCAGTCGCTCCTTCATTGCCTGCAAACTCAATGGGTTTACAAGCAAGAAATTCTTTGTAAGTGCAACCAGGCGTTGCAACTTTCATTTTCTTAGGGAGCGGAGCTTGCCGTGGTTCATTATCATGATTAACATGATCATTGCCTCCGTTTATGCTATTACTGAAGTTATCTTCAGAAATACGTTTGTTAGGAACGATTTGTTGCGGTTCGATTGGATTTTTAACAGCAGCAACGATTGCTGGAATAGCGTTGGCTATCCCTTGAGCAACTATTGCTGGAATAGCGTTGGCTATCCCTTGAGCAACAATATTTTCTATATCCTGCCTAGTCATATATTGATCCCCCGGTTGTTGCTCAGGTTGATTAACCTCATTAACTGGTTCATTATTAGCGTTTTTCATCTGATAATTAATATATATAATTTATTAGTATCAAATAAATAACAATTACACACAAAACAATTATGCAGAGTTCATAACACCAATATAGCCAAAACTATCGATTTATCGATTTCCATTTATATTTAATAGTATGCATCAATACACACTATTATCTTACAGAGTTTTATTTGTAGTTATTTTACAGACTGATTTTATTTATTACTATTTCACAACCACAGTTCCATAACTCCCCTATCCTTTGTCAGTTGATTTTCTAGTAACGGCGTTCCCTCTTATCGTAATTCCAGGAGATCTGTCCCAAAATCTCTTGGATCCTATTCCCAGCATCCATTAATTCTTTATCAAAATGATGGAGTTCAGCCATATTCTCGTTACTCATTGGTGGATTTGGTAATGGTTCTAGATCGAACTGAGGAAAAAGCTTATAGGGATAGTTTTGTAACTGTATTTCATTAGTCAACCATTCGTCTATTTGCGAGTGAATTGAAGGTTTTGGAATAGTTGGTTCTAAGTTCATTGGTAGTTGTGTTTCAAGAGAGTGAATAAAAACATTTTCATTAACAGGCTCAATAGTATTATAGCTTGTCAATATAAAATCTAGCTCTTCCTGAGATGGTAACCCCTCAATTTGTCTAGAGCTTTCCCCAATTTCCATTTTCTTAGGCTTGGTTTTCTCGAGAGATAAAGCGTTGAATTCTATAGGTTCTTCTATGTCTGGTATATACCTATTGAAATCTCTGGAAACCTCTATTCTTACTGGATAGAGATTTAAATTCTGAAGGGTATCAGACAATTCACTCATGCTGTTTAGCAAAATACACACAATTACTAAGTTAAAAATCATAACAAAATTTTATAGAAAAACTTTTAAATAGTATTTCATACTGGGTAACTACCAAAACAACTGAAAATAAAAACACACTAAGTTTTATTTATTTGTAAACTTATTTATTTACTGAATAAGGTTTCTAGACTGTAGATAATAAAGGTGTTAAAACTTAAATTATTTAAGGATTTGCAATTAATTGCTACATTGGCTAGCATATAAAGATCTGTACATACTGTACACAATTAGTCCGATAATAAAACACATAATCACAAAATAGCAATTAATAAAAATTAAGTATTTTCTAAATACTTAATTGGCTTAAATCAGTGGCTCGATCAGTGGCTCTGATACCACCTTTTTCTGTCACGGCCCTCGACCCGGGTTGACCCGTTTCAGGAGCCGCGGGACAGAAATCCCGTGGTATTTAATTAATTGAGTTTAACAGCGGAAGTTTATGATCAGGATCTTTTTAAAACTGAAATATTTCCCGATTATTTTATTTCACAACTCGGGATAAAACCCCGGTAATTTACAATCATTTGATTTCACGAAGAAATCTTTTATTTTACAAAACATGTTTCTTTATTTTATACTGAGCCACTTCTTTGAGCTTGTAGTGCTTCACGACACTTTTCCTGGATCATAACAGATCACCTGAAACATGTTTGAAAAAGGTTTTGTCAGCAGGAAATACTGAGTGAATCATTCATTTTGCATAATGATGCATAGTTATTAATTACAGCATAAGAACGATTACAATGGCTTCTATCTTATTTTTATCTGGCGCCCTGTCACAATGGTGACGATGGTCATACCACTATTAGATCAATGAACCTAAATAGTGATGATTATCCCTAGTAGGTCAATGAACCTAACTGGGAGAAAATTAGTAATGTGCACAATACCCCACTAGCCAGTGATTCAAGATATCCACGACTTAGTCCCTGTAATTATAACCTTTGAAAATAATTTGAGGTATTGTAAAATAGTTGATAAAAAGAGAATGACTCACATTGCAGATTTAATTTGAGCAGAGTTTAGCCTACTGATTTAGCCTTTTCAACCTAAATTTAATAACAGGCACACAATTATGGGTTAGTAATCAATACAGCATTTACGATAACTCACGAGATCAACCCTCACAACGAATGACAAAGTGCTATACTTAAACATCCATCGAATTAACGACTAATGACAAAGCATCACCCTAATGTGGGCAGCACTTAAACATCCATTGAGTACATTGATCGATCGGACAATGAATCGTAATAGCGATCGAGTTAATACCCTGATTGCGGCGTCGATTAGTGATCCGTGTGTGTTAATTGTGGTAAACAGAGCATAACTCAGTGTATCTTTCGAAGTTTTACGTCGTTCAAGTGTCCAGAATCAAGTCCCAACATTTGCTATTTATACACGAAATTGGACTAGCTTAAGGACCGTAAGCATTAACCCTTACGGTCCGTAAGGGTCATGAAATCCGGATAGGGTGGCCACGTGTGGGACTAGCTCAGCTGAGTCAACAGTTTTGTAATTTCGATTTTAGACAACGAGATTTTAAGATAATCGTCACTAGGGTTTACCCCCCCCCCCCCCCTGAGTTTTAGGGGCCCTGATCCTGATTCCGATTGTTCTGAAAATTTTAGGGTTTGCGCAGAATCACTTGGGAGTCTCAATTAGGGTTTCCTATTGGACAAATTAATTTAATAATTAGGACTTTTTGATGAGAGTTGTTACAGATACCCTCCCCAAGACGGTATTCCAACAACTACGTCGGGCAGAACCACGACAGCTGTTACGGAACCGTGGATCAATCGGGCAGCGTATCTAATACGTAACCGGGGTTATAATACTTACAACGGAGCAAAACTTCGTTAATTAGGGGGATATTATACCCGAGTATTATGCCTACTATAAGAATTCCGAGAGAAAGAGTCGAGAGATGAACGATTTCAACTTCAAGCCGATGCCTGCTATTTATAGGGCTGTAATTTCGTTTCCTCGCGGCCCGCGTAAGGTTAGACCTCGGGTTACGCGGCCCGCGTAATAGGGGGGTCTAGGCCGTAGCTGATCCGGGTCACGAACAGGTTCAACACGTGTTGACACGTGTCAGCACCGGGTGCGGCCTCGTTGTTACTCGCTCGCGGCCCGCGTAGGCAGTAGCCAAAGGCTACGCTCCCCGCGACAGCCTATAAAATTTTGTTTTTTAATTATTTTTATAAAAATAAAGGTATTCGGGGTCCGTTTTCGCGTACAGGGTGTCTTTTAAGACATATAGGAATATTTTAAAATATATTAGGGTGTCAGAAAAAAGTTTGAGGAGGGTTGTTATATACCCTATTAATATTTTCCCTCAAGTTTTAGACTTTGCGTTTTTACCCCTTGTATTGTTACTCTGTTTTTACACTCGCTCAACTTAAAAAAAATGCAATTTTAACCCCTAGAATACTATTCATACTTTTGCAAATGCCAATGCATTTTGTGTTTACGAAATGTCTTAGGTATTGTGTTTTACACTTCGTGTCTGCCTTTGTGTTTTACACTTTTTTGTAATTGTCTTTTACGCATTGTGTTTTAACACCTGTTTTGCAATTGTCTTTTATACTTTGCGTACTACAAATCGTGTGTTGTCTCGCGGAGGCGGGCAAAATACTAGTTCAATGAAAAATGGTATAGGTAACTAAATTTATTTGATTCATTATAATTTAAAGTTTTGATATAATATATGAACAAACCTTACATTTTCTAACATATTTTAATGGAGTCATAATGTTCTTTTTATTTGTTATTTTGAAGTTTTGAAAAATTGTACCTAAGTACTTTTTTTCCTAATTTATATTTGTGTTCCAACTTCCAAACATCGCAACTAATTTACACCTAATAACATATGAATAAAAGAAAGTTTCATTGCGAAATAAAACAAACACATCCATAAAGTAGTCGTAGACACAACCACAAAGTTAAAGCTTTAAAACATAGATCATAGAAACTATAAATAGTTAACAAGTCTAATGACACAAAATATAAATAATCTTCAAACAAGTAGTAACCCTAGTTTCTATACTGAAGGTCTGAAGAAGTTCTATTATTTTAGAAACAAGTGGGTTTGAGTTGGGCTTTTAGAGTTACATTTGGTATTTTCGGCCGCATAAAAAATAACTATTTTGGACTAATAAATTGTATATGACTTATAAAATATTATTATTTTTATTTAATAATTAATTAACTTAAATGGTTTATTCGGTTATCCAAATAAACCGAATAAACCAAATAAAATAAAATGTGGATCCATAAACCGAACCAAAAACCATATTCACAATTCGGTTTCGGTTAGAAACCAAACCAAAAACCGAATTCGTTATTTGGATCGGTTTATTTGGTTACGATTACGGTTCATTTTACGGTTTTTATTTGGTTACGGTTTTTTCTGAACACCCCTAAGTTAAATAAGATAAAGAATGATAAACTTAATATGATAATTAAGTTGTATATTATTTTGTTAATATGCCTCATTGCCTTGTCGACGTTTAGTTTATGAATGCTTTGACTTTAATCAAAAGCATAAACACTGAATAAAGGCCCGTGGGCCTGGGCTGACACCATGTAGCAGGATGTCACGGGTGTGTCAAAAGTAGTCAACCCAACGACTTTTATAATGTTGACTATACACAATCATACGAAACTATTACAAGAAGATAATTGTACAAAATTTTCAATTGAAACGGGTATGGATGACATCAAACTGATTATTACTTTTTGTTAAAAACGAGTTGACGCAAACCCGCGCGTTGCAGCGGGAAGTTGATTATGAATTTATTTAATATCGCGATATGAGATGGGAAATTATTAAGCTTATGCAAAATATTCTTTTCTTATACTTTATTCCCGATCTACAATACCACACCAAAGCAATCAACTCAATATGTACACAACAAAACTCAGTATTGTCGACAAATATGGAATCCATTGACAATTTACATGTTTAGGCATCAGCACGGTGTCCAACTAACATTTAGACATAAAATTTAACAAAAGATTCATGAAAAAAATTTGGGAGATCACCGAAATCGAATTACAATTTACACAAACCTACTTGCAACTTAAATAATTTTGACTTTTCTTTACCGTCAAAACTAATATTTATTAATCTTCCTTTAAAATCAAAACTTATTTTGATTTTATTTTCAAAACAAAACTTAGTATTTTATTTATTTTGAAATATTAAAATTTTGTTTTTGAAAAAAGGAATATAAAATATGACTGTTCTTATAACAACGATTATCCTAAAAAAATTAGTTTATTATTGGCTTTCCGTTGAATTAATATAGTCAAAACAATCTGATTTTTATTTTTGTAGTAGTAGAATCACTATTTTATTTATATAACACGAAATAATTAGTTTATTATCATAAATAATTTGATTACAAAAAGCTACTAAAACTACAACATTTTAGCCATCTTAAAAAAATAAATTTCAAGTTTCTTTTGACGGTTATTAGGCGTGGAGATGATGTCATGGGACCTGTAGTCGAATCTCATGCGTGTTGCGGCGGGAATCTGGCTGGTATCGATTTGGCTTGTCGTAGTCTTCGTATGCTATCGACACGGTTCTGCACTTGATATAACAACCGGAAAAGGAAAACCCGAAACTTAATAAAGTCGTCATATCATCAAAAAATATTCAAACCAAAAACATAAAAATCAATAGCAATAGCAATAATTAAATGAATATCAAGAGCGAAAAATACAAAATGAGTACAATACATTATCTAAAAAACATTACATATCCACGAAAGGGAAACGTGAGAGGAAAATAAAGAAGCGAAGAAAACAAAATACAATTTTAAATCGATGGTTTATTATATATTGTATACATATAAATGAAACTATTTAATAGAGTTTGGATTTCAATGCCATTGAAATTTAATTTAACAAATTCTTGAAATAAAGTGTTGTGTTTGATACTTAAAAGAAAACTGGTGCATTTGAAATTTATAATAAAGTGTTGTGTTTAAGAGAAATTCTTGCATTTGAAGTTTATAAAACAATTATGTGTAAATTCTATTTTTTTCCAGAATGAAAACAGTATCAGTTACAACTTACAACACCAAAAAAACCAACTTACATTTTCAAACCATATAAAGATTTATAATAAAAAAAAAACACATTGCATGTTTTCAAAGCATATAAAGATTTATAATCATACTTGAAAATTATTTGAAAGAATATGTTCTAAAATCAAGTTTTATGTAGATCTTTCTGTTTATTTATTTCATTTCATATTAAAATTCATAATAACGTTATTTTAGTTAAACAATTGTATCTCTACTCTCTTTTTCTTTTTTTCCTTCAAAACCAACAGACTACGGTTTTGAAAACTATCAACACCACCATCTATAATACCATTTTCTACTGTAAAAGGTACACAACACACACATGAAGACTTAGATTTGTATCAGTGTACACAGGACACACACATAAACACTTTAGAGAGAGATCAGACATTTAGAGAGAAATCCGAGCGGTGGCGGCGGTCGTGTAATTCAGACGGCGTTCCGGTGATGTCCGACGAAAAGTTAAGACGACTTAGGCAGACGACAAAAAGTTCCGGTCTGACGACAGTGGCAGCGGCGGCGTTCAAAAGAAACAGAAAATATCATCAACACTTCCGTCCCTGTACAGATGGTTATCTGGCAATTGATTTGAAAAAAATGCGTCGTTGGGTTTGGTTTATATTTTGGTGATGAAGAACACAACGTGGAGGGCATGGGAAGAAAATAAACAGGCGCAGTGGGTTATATGGGTGCTGGTCCGTTCTTGCCGAAGATATTTGTCTCCTTGTTATCCCTTACATGGTTGGATATTGATCGCGTCGGTTTATTGACGGAAGTTTTATCTAAATGAAGTGGGTTGGATATTATTTTGTTATAATAGTCGAGTCGGTTTATTGACCGAAGATGAAACGGTTTGTGTTTGATAAAGGAACACGTGGCAGGGAGAAAAAAACTAAACGATGTGAGTCTTTTTGAACAAAACTAAACGGTGTGAATTTATTTTGTGGCCTTGATTAACAGTTGGTTTGGAAAGAACGTGACGTATGAAATGCAACTCAATTTCATTTATATATGTACGAATCGGTGTCTTTTGTGAATGAGTGGATGCCTTTTTTTAATTAAGGGTTGTGATGGTGTTGTGAGGCACCCTAAGTTACTTTTTGTATAGATATATATAATTGGGTGAGATGACGGATTAGGATCAAATATAAAGAAAAATAAATAAGAAGGATAAGAAGGATTTTGATCCATTGATCTAAGAATGAAGGATTAAGATTAGTTTTAATTAAAGAAAAATAAGATAATGAAAGGGTATAAAAGGAATGTTACATTTATTTACGTTTTCTCTCCAGATGCAAGTCACATGTCAATTCCTCCCATCAATTTAAAACGTTCATAACTTTCTCATACATGATTTTTTTAAAAAGGTTCACTATAATAACAAGCGTTTTTTATCTTTAATATGAGTATGATATTGCTATATAAAATAAAATAAAAAAAATACTTTTTACTGGGTTTTTTTTTTTTTTTTGCATTGTGTAAAGTTCAGATCATTGTATTTTAACTGGATTTTGTTCATTACGTTTTTACTAGGACTTCTATACATTGTGTTATTATCAAAACTTATAACACAATGTTAATTTGGGTTAAAGCCACTGCATTTTTATCAAAACTTATAACACAATTTATGACAAAATAAAGATGGTGTTATACTTTTGCACTCTATATATTGAGTTATAGGTTTTGGTCATTGTGTTTATTCTGCTATCCATTGTGTTTTAATCTATTGTTCATTGTGTATTAGTCTGTTGTTTATTGTGTTTTAGCGTGTTGTTCATTGTGTCTTTTATCTGTCGTCGTCAATTGTGTTTTTAGTCTACTTTACATTGTGTTTTTAGTTTGATGCTCACTGTGTTTTACATTATGTCCATTGTATCTTTTATCTGTTGTCATCGATTGTGTTTTTGGTCTACTTTCCATGTTTTTAGTTTAATACTCACTAGTTAAATTTCCACCCGCGCGTTGCGACGGGGACCCAATGACTGCAAAACGCGTGTCAGTAACGGCAAGCAGATACCGAATATCAAAACATAAATAAAAATGTCGTGAAAAGGATAGTAAATCCGTCCTAAAAAAACGATTTTAAATAACCTATTATATAATAATAGGACCCACACGTCCTACACGTTGGAAATTCGGTTGTTTTCAGTTCAGTTATTACGGTGCTAACACGTTAAAATATGGATGAGCTCGGTACCGGTAACGGCATCGAAAGTACCGATCCGGAAAATCATTGAAATTAGGTACCGGCACCGAAAATGCTCGGTACAATACGATATGGTATTTGAAGGTAAAAATCAATAAATATAGGTATGGTGCTAGATCGGTGTCGAACCGAAAGTAACGATTCTGAAAACGCCAAAAAGTGGATACCAAATTGGTACCGAAAATGATTTGGTATAGTAAATTTGGTACCGATACGATACCGGTTTGATTACAGGATTTGATACGATTTGCTCATCAATAATCTAAATATCCAAGTTAATTTGCATGCTACAATTCTTTCATTACGTAAAAAGACAAAAAATAAAACAAAATAAATTGTTGTGTAAATAAAACCTCATTCACACGAAATACAGTTTACTTACTGTGTGTATGAAAAGTAATCTAAACTGTACAATTACTTGCATTGCTACGTTGCTATAGGATTTGATGAGCTCGGTACCAACCGGTACCGAAAATACCAATACCGAAATCCCCAAAAGTGGGTACCGGTACCGAATAAACCTGGTACAATACGGCTTGATACGGTCGGTACGGGTACGGCACCGGTATTTGAGGGTAAAACCCGATGAATACCGGTGCCGAACAGATACCGAAAATACACTCAATTTGGTAAATTTGATACCGGTACCCGATACTATATCCAAGTTAATTTGCATGCTACAATTCATTCATTACGTAAAAAGACAAAAAATAAAGCAAAATAAATTGTTGTGTATATAAAACCTCATTCACACGAAATACAGTTTACTTACTGGGTGTATGAAAAGTAATCTAAACTGTGCAATTACTTGCATTGCTACGTTGCTACAGGATTTGATGAGCTCGGTACCAACCGGTACCGAAAATACCGTTACCGAAATCCCAAAAAGTGGGTACTGGTACCGAATAAACCTGGTACAATACGGCTTGATACGGTCGGTACGGGTACGACACCGGTATTTGAGGGTAAAACCCGATGAATACCGGTGCCGAACGGATACCGAAAATACACTCAGTTTGGTAAATTTGATACCGGTACCCGATACTATATCCAAGTTAATTTGCATGCTACAATTCATTCATTACGTAAAAAGACAAAAAAATAAAGCAAAATAAATTGTTGTGTATATAAAACCTCATTAACACGAAATACAGTTTACTTACTGTGTGTATGAAAAGTAATCTAAACTGTGCAATTACTTGCATTGCTACGTTGCTACAGGATTTGATGAGCTCGGTACCAACCGGTACCGAAAATACCGTTACCGAAATCCCCAAAAGTGGGTACCGGTACCGAATAAACCTGGTACAATACGGCTTGATACGGTCGATACGAGTACGTCACCGGTATTTGAGGGTAAAACCTGATGAATACCGGTGCCGAACGGATACCGAAAATACACTCAGTTTGGTAAATTTGATACCGGTACCCGATACTATTCATTCATTTCTCTTTAAAATATTTATAATATTTATTTATTTGTTAGTGTTCATTTACTTCCCTTATTAAATTATTCATTGATTTCTCTTTATAATATTTATTTATTTGTTACTGTTCATTTACTTCCCTTATTAATATATATATATACTAGTGAGGTTCCCCCGCGCTTTGCGGCGGGTGGTGCTATCATACCAAACCGAATTGAAACCGACTGAACAACATATTGGTACGATACTGTCACTCGTTAGAGCAATCGAAAGATAAAACCCAAAAATAAAGTCATTACATGCCCAAAAGGATATCGGCGCATATTTTACATAAATCGAAAACCATAAAAACGAATATCAGTAATGTCTTCCGAAATGAATATAAGTATTCATTCCGATGGTACTGATACAGGTACTAATGTTGTTCGACGTGGTAAAAATACTCGCTATAGTTTACGATATTAAAAAAACTCTATATTACCATCGAAGTTGTTTGCACAGTATTAGTTCAATTCGTCATGGTAAAGAAAAGACGGTATAAGTTCGGTTTGTCAAGGTACCGGTACGGTATTCATACTCGCTATAATTTATATTATAAAAAGTTACTATATACTGCTATCCAAGTTTCGCATGGTATCTGTTCAGTTGATCACGGTAAAGAAAAAATAAAAATCAACTGTTCGGTTGATCACAGTAAAGAACAAATAAAAATCATTTGTTCAGTTGATCACGGTAAAGAACAAATAAAAATCAATTATATTGATCCGTTTGATTTTGAACAAAACTTTTAGCGGAACGAAAACAAAAATGGTAAACGACGTTAATTTAAAACATTGTATCTTGAAAATTATTGAATATAAACAATATATGTTTAAAATGATTTCTAATAATAAAATATAAAAAAAATAATGCATAAATGTTAGGTTTCCTATGGCTTATGATATAAAAGAGGTACTCTATGTTGCTACCAAAGTTGTTCGGATAATATCAATTCGGTTTGTCTCGGTAAATAACAAAAAAAAAAAAACAATTATAATTGACTCGTTCAATTTTGAACAAAGCTTTTACTGAAACGCGGATAAAAATTATAAGTATGTCGCAACACTATATTCAGAGTTTTACAAATCATTAAACTATATTATTAAAATAACTAAAAATAATAAACGACGTTAATTTAAAACTGTATCTCGAAAATTATTAAATATAGACAATATATGTTTAAAATGATTTCTAATAATAAAATATAAAAATATAATATATAAATGTTAGGTTACTGTTCATGATCACTTTTGGTTAATATATATAATAATGTGTTTTACGTTATGTTCATTGTGTCTTTTATCTGTTGTTATCGATTGTATGTTTAGTCTAATTTTCATTGTATTTTTAGTTTGATACTCATTATGTTTTATGTCATGTCCATTGTGTAATATGCAACTGAGTTTTCTCATTGTGTTTTTGGTCTACTTTCCATTGTGTTTTATGTTATGTTTATTGTGTCTTTTATCTGTTGTCATCGATTGTGTTTTTAGTGTAATTTCCATTGTGTTTTTAGTTTGATACTCATTGTGTTTTACGTTATGTCCATTGTGTAATACGCAACTGAGTTTTCGATTTCTTTTTCTATATATAACAATATGGTACTCATATTAAAGATAGAAAGACGTTCGATTTTATGGTATAATTTTTTTTAAAAACAAATGATGTATAAAAAGTTATTGACGTTTAAAAAAATAAGAAAAAAAAAACAGTGAAGAAAATGTCATCAGTTAATTCCAAAAAAATCGAAAAAGAACATGCCATTAAATACGTTAAATCGAAAGTTTAATAATTTACACTAGCATATGTATTATGCCAAATTGCCGATATTAAAACAATCCGTGAAAATAAACCAAATTAAACAAGGCTCAAACTATCTACACACCAAGTGTGTAGATAGCCAACCCAAAAAGTTGTTTTGTCCTATGTGTATATCCTGCAGTGTTGAGCTGTGGCCAAAGCGCGACGTTTTGGTCAGGTCAACCAGACAAAGACTGACGGGTGTCTGACGGGTCTGTTGACCGGACTAAAACGCCGAGCTTTGGCCTTGTTTTGGTCCTGTCAGCCAGACCGGGTGCAATCTTTTGTCTGGTTGACAGGACCAAAACGCGGCCAAAGCTCGGCGTTTTGGTCCGGTCAACAGACCCGTCAAACACCCGTCAGTCTTTGTCTGGTTGACCTGACCAAAACGCCGCGCTTTGGCTACAGCTAAACACTGCAGGGTGTGCACATAAGACAAAAAACACATTTTTGGTGTGCCAACAGGCAAATGGGTTTGCAAATAGGTACACCCTTAAACAAAAGTAAAGGCTTTAATAAAAAGTTAACTTGATGTATTTTCTCATTTGAGAAAATTCGTGTACTCAAATGGAGTCTATGTAATAGCTTGTCCACAAATGGAGTCTCACTAGTAGTCCACAAATAGCTTGCTGAAGGTTGTCTTGTCACCTATGTAATAATATAATTATATTAAAAATAGCGTAAATTACGATTTTGATCCCTAAGGTTATATCACTTTTATCCTTTTAGTTTAAAACGAAATCTTTTAACATCTGAGCCCCTAATATTTTTTTTCTAACCCTTTTGGCCCTTAAAAGTAAATGGACGGGGTTAGTGTTAGGGGCCAAAAGGGTTAGAAAAAATAAGTTGGCGGCTCAGATGTTAAAAGATTTCTTTTTAGGGTAAAAGTGATATAACCAGAGGGGCCAAAATCATAATTTACTATAAAAAAATATCGTAAGCTAACTATGTAGCGCGGAAACAGGTACGAGACTGGGGTACGGAAACGATACGGGTACGGGGAACGGTAAACATAACAATCCTAGATACGGCAAAGGTACGACAACATAATATATAAAAAAATAAAAATATATTACACAAAGTCCAAAATCATCATTTGTCATTTTAACATGTCTATTCAAAAGACAAACTTGTATTCACCTAAAGCACTCTCAACTTACTAATTTTGAACATACTTATTTTTTTTATCCTTCTACACTTTCATGCAAATCACCATACAAATGTGTAACCCTATAAATTTTATACAGCCACCAGTTCTGTTCGTTGTAACACAAACCTGCAACTTCACCCTTTTCAATCAGAATTTACAACTCAATAGGAATTCACTTTTACAATTTGCTAATCACAATAATAACAACTTTAAAATCAAACGTAACCAAACAATTCATCAGCCCTCAAACCATCAACCCGCAAAAACTAAATCAATATCTCTTATTGCCTTTTCTTTCCTACACATCATCGAACAACATCATAATCAAACCATCACATGACAATTCAACCGTCTTTCGAAAATACGTCGCCGGTCAGTCAAAGTGGAAATCTCGTTCAAGTTTACATCGCATGTCCATAACACATCGGAACTTCAAAGTTTGGTGAAAGTTTGAACCCTAAATAAAATAGGATACGTCCCTGAAACGTTGAATTACCGTCCCCATAATCCGGGAAATGTCACGCTGTCGTCCCAATTTCCCGGAAACGTTTGTGGGACGTCCCCATGCCGTCCCCGTCCCCGTCCCCGTCCCCTAACTGTAACAACCCGACTTTTGAAAGTCAAAGTACAAATCAAAGTCAAAGTCAAAGGAAGAAAAGATTGCTAATTGTGATCTGTCACTCCTTGCTAAATTATTCAATTGTACTTCCCGACTTGTAATCGATACTCTGATTTAAATTGCTTTAGTTGTATTATGTGGGGTACTTGTTAATAAATAGCTATTTAATTGCAGATCAACTTATCGCTAATCGCATCGCAACTCGAACGATAGGTTATGGATATTGTTTTACGTGTGTGTGCTATTATGTGTTACTTGTGCATGTTATGTTGATGTTGAGGTGATTAATCGCAAACGCAATCGTAACTCTATCACAATGCAATCTCATCGCAAACTCGAGATGCAAGGATTTTATTTATGGTATTTAGTAGTTAGCTTATTTGTGTAACTAATGGGTAATACTATCGCATCGCTCACTCGCAACGCATTGCAACGCTCAATGCACGAAACGAAACGTCGAAACCAACTCGCACCCGCCATCCGATCAAATGACCATCCGATCGAACCGTCTCTCGTCCGTCACACTACACCGACTTTCCTCTTTTGGCAATCTATAAATAGCCCTGTCACATCACTGTTCATGATGTGACAACTCTCTCATCCGACCAGCATGTTCCAGCCCTCTTTTCTCTCGATTTCTCGCGATTCTTGTAAGTTTCTACTCCAAATCTTGTACTTCTATCATCTACACACACTTCTTCATCTTTTTCACCATCAAATCTTCACTTTTAACCATGGAATCTGCTGATTTGAGGTGTTCTAGGATGATGTCATCATGGGGTTCTTATGAACTTCAAAGTGTGGCATCATTCCACCAAGAACAACCCAGATCTAAGAGATTTCAACATGATTAAACACTGATTTCTCTTAAATCTAAACATTTTCAAGAATAGAAGGATTGAAAGAGATTTTCACGACTTTTCTACCTTTCTCCTTTTCTTTTACACTCATGCACTTAAAACCGATAGAATCGGAGCTCATTCAGGTCTTCCACTCATTTTCTAGTGATGTGTTAGTTTAAGATCTGATTCCTATCAACGAGATAACTGACTTAGCGGGTTGAACATGAACAACCGTCAAGAACAGCTAACTGGTCAGAATGGGGTGATTCCCGTCCGATCGGATAACTTGGACTTGAGGGATTTTCTGTTGTTTAACACGTTATCATACCGTATCGATCAAACCATAAACTTTCAAACTTAACGAATTTCAAAACGAGCAAGTTGTAATAACCCGCTTTTTGGAAAGTCAAGGTACAAGTCAAAGTCAAAGTCAAAGGAAGAAAAGATTGCTAATTACGATCTGTCACTCCTTGCTTAACTACTGGCTGTGCTTCTTGACTTGTAATCGAATTCTATTTTGAATTGCTTTAGTTATATTATGTGGAGTATCTATTAATAATCGAGGCTTAATCGCATGTTTTAATCGTTAATCGACTTATCGCTAATCGCACCGCTATCGCATCGCAACTCGAATTATGTATTCTGCATATTGTTTTACGTGTGTGTGCTATTATGTGTTACTTGTGCATGTTTATTTTATGTTTGTAGTGATTAATCGAAACACAATCGCAACTCTATTGCAATTCAATCGCAAACGCTAAACGCAAGTTATTTATAGTGATTGTATGTTAGATATAGTAGTTAGATTATTTGTGTAACTAATGGATAATACAATCGCATCGCTCACTCGAAACGCATCGCAACACTCAAATGCAAAACGAAACGCCGAAACTCAACTCGTCGGACCACTTCGATCGAATGGCCAATCGATCGAATGTCCGTCCGATCGGATTACCATCTGATCGGATTGCCATCCGATCGAAGCGCCATCCGATCGGTGCGCCATCCAACACTTGCTCATCCTTTCCCTTTTTGGCAACCTATAAATACCCCCCTGTCATATCACTTGTGATATGACAGCTCTTCCTCATTCGACCAGCACGCTCAAGGCCTTCTTTCTCTCGATTTCTCGCTATTCTTGTAAGTTTCAACTCAAATCTTGTACTTCTATGATCTACACACACTTCTTCATCATTTTCACCTTTGAATCTTAACTTTTAACCGTGAAATCAACCGATTTGAGGTGCTTTTAGGATGATGTCATCATGGAGTTCTTATGAACTTCATGTTTTGGCCTCATTCTACCAAGAACAACTCAGATCTACATGATTTCCACATGATTCGACACTATTTTCATCTAGATCTAAACATTTTCAAAGTTAAAAGGATTGAAAGATGGTTTCTAACTTTCTTTCAACTCTTTTACACTCAAATGCACTCAAAACCGATAGAATCGGAGCTAGTTCAGGCCTTCTACTCGATTTCTAATGAAGTGTCGGTCCAAGATCCGATTCCTATCAACGAGACAACCGACTTTCGGATTAAACATGAACAACCGTCAAAGAACAGTTGACTGGTCGGATTTGGGTGATTCCTGTTTGATCGGACGACTTGGGATTTGATGAGATTCCGTTGTTTAGTACGTTGTCATACCGTCTCGAGCAAACCGCAAAACTTTCAAAATAATCAAGTCAAGACGATCAGATTCGTTGGGACGGATTGCCGTCCGATTGGATTGCAATCCGATCGGATTGCCATCCGATCGAACGACAATCCATCGGATTGCACTTGGACTTCAACACTTAAACTTTTTATAAATTTCAAAGATCATTGGTTTCTAACGGATTGCCATCCGATTGGAAGACCATCCGTTCGAATGACAATCCTGCTGTGAACTTGTTATCTGAGAATGCCTTGCCGGACGGATCGCCATCCGATCGAACGACCTGAAAGGTAGAGATACTTCTCTGTTTTCAAAATGCTACAACGAAAACTTCAAAGCCATCATACACAAACACATCCTTCCTAAACGAATGTCAATCCGACCGAATGGCCATCCGATCAGATGACCATCCGAACGGATTGACATCCGATCGAATGACCATCCGATCGGATTACCATTCGACACTTGGTTCACTTTGCACCGTTTTACGCACCGCTCTTCGCTTATACTATCATAACTGTTCAGGCTAATCACTCTAGCGCTCCCTTCAATCCATTAACTTCCATCGCTGTGAGTATACTCGATCCCTTTTTGCTTTACGCATTTTTGGGTGTTACATACATTACTTATTCTAAATCACATCGATCACACAACGCAAACACTTTATACACTGACCAATACTGCATGTTATACGTGTTACTCGATGAATGCTTGTATGTTATGTTAACACAGTGATTGTTGCCTGACGCCTTAGCAATGATAGTACTATAGTTTGGACTCAGCACCTGTCGTGGACAGGGGTTGTTAAGGTTACCTCTTCGCGTGTCACAGTGGTGATATGTGTTGCGCATTCTACAACTCGCAGTCTTGTCTGTGCATATTTCATTGTCGATAACCTACTAGCTTCACATTAAACATGTTACATGCTGGTTATGCGTAAACACTTTCGAACTCTACTACTATTACTATTAAACTTGTATGCTCACCTTTACACTATGTGTATTGGCCTCTATTTTAACGTATGTGACAGGTGCTTAGGATGATTGCTTGTTATTTGCTGGAATCGAGCTAGGATGGAGTCTAGAAACAAATTAAATAAAATCTGAGTTGTCGGAACATTTGATCTGTCTTTGAGAAAACGATGTCTGTAATAACTGCTTTTATTTGATATATTATGGTATGGGACATAATGATAAATATCCGGTAATTTTAGTTGTTATGGATTTCTCCTGCACAATCTGTTTCGCTCAGTGCCGCGCCCCGATGTTTCCGTCATCGGTTTGGGTGTGACACAAGTCACCAAACGGACCGCCGTCCGATCGGATTGCCATCCGATCGAACGACGATCCGATCGGATGACATTGGTCTTCAACACTTAAACTTTTATAACATTTTCAAAGCATAACTAAAACTAGCGAATGGCCATCCGATCGGATGACCATCCGGTCGAATGACCATTCTGTTGTGAACTTGTTCTCTAAGAAATATATCACTTGGAACGGATCGCCATCCGAGAGAACGGCCATCCGACCGGACGACCGTTCGACCGGACGACCTGAAAGGTAGAGATACTTCTCTGTTTTCAAAATGCTACAACGAAAACTTCAAAACCATCATACACAAACACATCCATCCCAAACGAATGGCAAACCGACCGAATGGCCATCCGACCGGATGACCATCCGTCCGGATTGCCATCCGATCGGATGACCTTCCGTCACTCGCATCGTTTTACGCACTGTTCTTCGCTTATGCTATCGTTCTGTAACCAGGCTAACTCTCCAGCGCTCCCTTCCATCCAAGACGGTGTTTATTTATTAAACACTTTCTGTGAGTATACTCGATCCTTTTTTGCTTTAAGCACTTTTGGGTGTTACATACGTTACTTATGCTAAATCACATCGATCACACAACGAAACACTTTTATACGCTAACCGTTACTGCATGTTATACGTGTTACTCGATGAATGCTTATATGTTATGTTTACACAGTAATTGTTGCCTGACACCTTAGCAACGATAGTACTATAGTTTGGACTCAGCACCTGTCATGGACAGGGGTTGTTAAGGGCTTTCTGACCTGCTTCTCACTCACACACTTGTGTGTGTTTTTGGTCTTGGTGTTCCAATAACTTTCCCTCTCTAGAAACTCATGCAACCAAATGATTTCAGCCTGCTTCTCTCACACACACTTGTGTGTGTGTTCTTGGTGTTCTTCATGAACACGATGGAGAATCTTGTTTCTCTTTCTCTCACACGCTTGTGTGTGTGTTTTTGGTGTTTCTCTTTCTTTAACAATAACGATTCAGGCTTGCTTCTCTCACACACACTTGTGTGTGTGTTCTTGGTGTTTATATTGAAACATAAAGAGAGAGAGAGAGAGAGAGAGAGAATGGATGAAGATGGTTTGATGGTAAATGTACAGAAGAGAGAGAATGGATGATGATGGTTTGAAAAAGGTGATGGATGATGGGTTGGGGTATAATCGAGTGGGGATGGTGGGGAAATGTGTTAGTTGGTGAAAAGTAGAAAGCACATTCTTCAAAGAAAAGAACAAAAATACCAAAATACCCTTAAAGCATGGGTTTGGATGAGGTGATGTGGATGAATGTGGTCCACATATTCTAGTTTGCTAAGTTTTCTCAATAAAATTGGTTTTCTCCATATACTTACACTATATATATATATATATATATATAGGGTAGGGATATGGTAAAAAGTGTCTAAAATGTGAGAAGGGTAAGAAGTGTTTTAAACCATTGGATATTTGATCTAATGGTTGAGATCAATAGGGTATAAAATGTAAATTGTGTTTTAATTAGAAGGACCTTATGTAAAAATTGAAGGGCAATAGTGACTTTTCCAAACGTTTCAAATATGGTAACCATTTCAAAACCCCCATCAATCTCCTAAAGATCAGCGAATTTATGGTAACCGTCGCGAATTTATGGTAACCATCATCAATCTCCAAAAATCAGCGAATTTCTCGTTTTAAAACAACTGGATAAATTGACTATGATTCAAGTCATGGTGTTTTATCTGGAGACATTGTTCATGGCGTGGTGTTTTAAACATCTATGATTCAAGTCATGGTGTTTTATCTGGAGACATTGTTCATGGCGTAGTGTTTTATCAATACAAAAACATTCTCAGATTTTAAAACACCATGACTATGATTCAAGTCATGGTGTTTTATCTGGAGACATTGTTCATGGCGTGGTGTTTTAAACATCTATGATTCAAGTCATGGTGTTTTATTAGGAGACATTGTTCAAGGCGTGGTGTTTTATCAATACAAAAAACATTCCCAGATTTTAAAACACCATGACTATGATTCAAGTCATGGTGTTTTATCTGTAGACATTGTTCATGGTGTGGTGTTTTAAACATCTATGATTCAAGTCATGGTGTTTTATATGGAGACATTGTATAATCAGATACATTCCCAGATTTTAAAACACCATGACTATGATTGAAGTCACGATCAGAAATGAGGATGACGAAGATGAAAGACGATGACGGTGAATGATTTATGAAGACGAAAGAAATTGGTGACGGTGGTCGGAGATGCAGGTGTTCAAATCGGAGAAGATGACGTGAACTGTGATGATGATTATCTTGCAAAAAAAATACAAAATTCGATCCAATCCCTAAAAAATCTCATCGACAGTTATTTTTTTTTTCAGTTATATTGTAAATCAATTAAAAGACAAAAATGTACAATTACTAATCTACCCCTTTGAATTAATTAAGAGGAGGGACACTTGTCATTCCCAGATTATTTCTTACACTTCTTACAAAAGATGGACTTTGTACAGGATCCTTTACCTATATATATATATATATATACACATAGAGAGAGAGGATCAATAAGAAGACTCATTATTAATGATAAAGCTTAAAATATTCCATCTGAAATTGTATTACATATACACATATAAAATACGTTTATTCAAAAATGATTGCGATCCACAATGAGCATATGTAGTATTACACATATGTAGTACATGATATATTGCGTATATGCAATAGTCCTTTTTTCCAAGTTTTTTTTTGTTCTTCTTGGATATAAAATACAGGATGTTACACAACTGGAACTACATAAAAGTTTACCTTTTATAGCTTAGCACTATCATAACGTGTGATAAACATATTCCTTTAGAGTGGTTGTGGGTTACAGTCTCATGGTGGACATTAATTTAGTTTCAGAAATAGGCTTTAAAAAATAAAATAAAAAAATTACCTCTGGAATATAAAAGAAAACCGTCACCTTAAGATTTTTCATAAAATTATTATGAAATTTATAAATTAATCAAATAAATTCAGTTAGGAAATATCTAATATAACTTCTAATAAGTTAATGCCACATGTCAATACATCATTTAGTTTATTTATTTCTTTTTAATATTTGAGGGTATGTCACCGAAATAATATATGGAATTTGTGTGAAATATATATAAACAAAACAAAATATTTTTGTGTGACACAGGATAAGTATAACATAAAAGTTTACCTTTTATAGCTTAGCACTATCATAACGTGTGATAAACATATTCCTTTAGAGTGGTTGTGGGTTACAGTCTCATGGTGGACATTAATTTAGTTTCAGAAACAGGCTTTAAAAAATAAAATAAAAAAATTACCTCTGGAATATAAAAGAAAACCGTCACCTTAAGAATTTTCATAAAATTATTATGAAATTTATAAATTAATCAAATAAATTCAGTTAGAAAATATCTAATATAACTTCTAATAAGTTAATGCAACATGTCAACACATCATTTAGTTTATTTATTTCTTTTTAATATTTGAGGGTGTGTCACCGAAATAATATATGGAATTTGTGTGAAATATATATATATAAACAAAACAAAATATTTTTGTGTTACACGGGATAAGTATAGGTATTATACAAAATCGTAGCCATTCTTTAATTTTTGTATAATATATCTGTAAACACATTTTTAAATTATGTTAAATTCATTGCTTAACCGCCTAAGATATCTCACCTATCCTCGTGACCCGGTCATCACTTGTTAATCAAATGATACATAATAGAATAGAATATACAATATATAATATATTACAATATCTTAAATGTTAATCACTTGTTAATTAAACAATAAAATAGAAGATAAGATAATATCTTAAAAGTTAATAGATATGCTACCTGACCTGAAAAGACGGCATATGTGTATTTTAAGGCTTGGTTGGAAAATAAGTTATCCAGTTCTAGTGTTGAGATCCTGTACAAACAGTGCTAATTATAAGAACCGTAAGAACAGATCTGAACCATTGATAATTTAAATCAAGTGTTGATATTGATTATAAATAAAACCCTTATAATTAAAAATTACTACTAACAAATTAGGGGTAATTTTGTAAAATTGCTAGTCATTTGACCATTTTCCATTAAATACAAATTCCACCAAGGTTTTTTAAACTAAAATAACTTTTATATACTTCATTATTATTTTTTTAAAATATATCATAAAATCAAGTATTTTTTTATCTTTAATATGAGTACCATATTGCTATACCTTTTTTGTATTTATAAAAGTGATTTTTAAAAAAGTTAACAAAATGTGTTTTATAATTGTGCTGATAACGTGCTGATTATGTGTTAATTACAAAATAATACAAACAAACACCAAAACTAGATATAATCAGCACATCTGGTGTGCTGATAATGGAGAACGATTGAGGATGTTGTGCTAATGTCGTTTATGTTGATAATGGAGAACGATTGAGGACGATGTGCTGATAATGAAGAATGATTAAGGATGTTATGCTAATTATATAGTGTTGTGCTGATTATATTTTTTGTAATTATTTTTAACTAGTTATAAATAAATATGGTCAAAAGGTCTAAATTACCCCTAAACTAATTTTTTATTGATGGACACTTGTCAATTATGTGTTGGTTCTTATGGTTCTTACAAACTTAAGTGTTTGTATTTGATCCCATTCCTCCAGTTCTATTTGTAAAACGGAATGTTAAATTATGTTAAATTAGTCAACTTTTAACCTATAATTATGGCTCATTTTGTGGAAAAAAATTACATAATTATTAGAGATAGAAGATCATGAGTAATTTAAGAATATTAACTAAATTAGAGATAAATAAATTAGTGGGAAAACAACTCTGATGATGCGTAGAAATGCGACACGTGTTCCAAAACAGGTTTCTTTTATTATATAGTATAGATATTATTTGAAGTTCTCATTAGCTTAATATATTAATTTAAACTAACTAAAAAATACATAATTTAAAATTTTTAATGTTTTTACATAACTACAGGTGTTCGTAATATACGCTTTTAATCTATTTATATTTTATTAATTTGATATTTCTAATAGTTTGTGTTCGTTAACTTTTTTAAAAAGTTTGAACACACGGCTATGTGTTTTTGCTAGATATTCCGGTATCTAACTTATAATAAAAGATTCCAAATAATGTCACATGACATTCTCTCATTCAAACTCATAAATTTTATTTATAATTATTTAATAAATTTCTTTTAATATTAATATTAATAACTAATATATAGATATCATTTATTTTTATTCTTATCTTTATCTAAGATTAATAAATAACTTTAATTTTGCAATTTAGATCCTTTGTTTTTTTTTTACTTTTAACCCAAAGTTTTTCATATTTTGCAATTTAATCCCAACTTTTGTTTTTATTTTCAATTTTGGTCCACCATACTTATCATCTTTCCCAGGTTTTTCGTTCTAAATTTTGTGAGCTAATGCCCCGTTTGACTGACCCGTCACAGCACATATATTTTATCCATTTAACAAGTTCGACCAACGCGCAGGTCCTGGATTGACTTAGTTTTTTTCTATGTTTTACGTTTCGGTTTAATTTCTCTACAACGAGCGTTCGTGATTCAAAGATTTTACGCCTGCTTTTTGCTCGGCGTTATTTTTTTTCGTTTTTACGAGCTTTTCCGGTGTTGATGGTTGCTGACAGTGGTATAGCATTGGTACTACTTGACACAGTTTAATATCAACCGCTGCAACGCAGTGGCTTAATACTAGTAAATTAATATACAAAATAGAGTATCTTTTTTGTATCTTAATTTATGCCAGTGTCACTACCATGAGGAACCGATTCCGACCGAGCAACATCGGTACCAGTAATGGTATTACTGGAACTGGCATTGATATTTGTCATGGTTTTCAAATGATGTAAATATGCGTCCATATTCTTTTAGGTATATTAAGATTTCAATTGTGGAGTTTTCTATTTCATTAGTTATAACGAGTGTCGATGTCATAAAAAACCGAACTGATACCGACCGAATTCTCACTTAATTCCCGCAGCATAGCGCATGGGTATCCACTAGTATATGTTAAAATGCATACAAAAAGTCACACCGCACATGGACCTTAGACTAAAGGTAGTGGAGCGACCTCAAGGGCGTCCCCCGCCCCAAGTCGCCCCAAGTCGCCCAAACACCGCGCCCCCCACCCCAAGTCGCCCCAAGTGCCCCCTTGCCCGTCCTCTTCTCGTCGCCACCCCTCTCAAATTTTCAACTTTTGGCACAAAAATTCAAAGATTCCCCCTAAGTCGCCCCAAGTCGCCCCCAAACACCGCCCCCCCTTTTTTTTTTTTGTGCAAGACGCCCACTTCTCGTCGCTCCACTACCTTTAGTCTTACAATTCAGACTTTAGACCTTCTAACAAGTAGTTACACTACCATGTGTCCATGTCTCACACCCGTACAACCAACATAACACAACACTCTTGTCACATTTAGACTACACACTATGGTAAGGGGTGAAGAGGGAGTGGAGTGTCACATGTCTGCTACTTCAGTAGAAGAGGTTTTGCCATCCAAACTCTAAATATCATGGAGTGTCCACTTTTTTATTGTTATTTTTTTAGAATAAAACTAAATACTTAAATAAAACCCATCAATCAACAAACACAACCCACCAATCAACAACCTTTACCCCATTCATCAAATATGCCCCAAGCACGTCTCCCCCTCCAAGGCCCCCCCCCCCCCCCCCCCCCACACACACACAGATTCCACGCCACCATACAGGACGATGTCGGGGGCGTGGAAGGGCCTCACCCCTCTCCACGCCTTCACAGTCCACACCGCATGGTCTTAGACGCTTTGAATCTTGACCCATTTATACTTCAAATATTTGACCAACTTAGAGTCTAAGTTACGCCATTAAGTAATAACATAAATAAACCAGACTCCTCAAGGTTTAAAACAAGTAGGGCTGTAAACGAACCGAACGTTCAGCGAACAGTTCGTGAACTGTTTGGCGGGAAGTTCGTTTATGTTCGTTCGTTTAATAAACGAACGAACATGAACAAGAAATTTCGTTCGATTAGTTAAATGAACGAACATGAACAGAGGTCTCGTTTGTTCGATTGTGTTTGTGAACGTTCGGTAAGGTGTTCGTGAACATTCGTTGATTTGCGTTCGTTTATTTTCGTATATTTATGTTTTAATTGAAGATCTTTGTACTTTCTTATATTTTATTTGTACCTTTTATATTAGTAAACTTTTATTTATTTTATTACCCTAACAAGTAAACTAGGAAACCCACTTTCATCTTGTTTATGCATCATTTCCCTTCCATTTCTCATTATTTACATCGGCGAATACGATCGACCTCCGTTCCACAATAAGGGATTCAAGTTCGAGTGCTACTCTCTGGGCCATCTATCTTTATCCTTCGTCGCGTTCGCCAAATTTATTTGTGTTCGTTTGTGTTCGTGAATCGTTCGCGAACACACTCATTTCCTTAACGAACGAACACGAACATAAAATCTCGTTCAGTAAGTGTTCATGAACCGTTCGTGAAGACATTTATTTCCTTAACGAACGAACACGAACAAAGCCTTGTTCGTGTTCGTTCGGTTCGTTTACAGCCCTAAAAACAAGAGTAAACTGCCAAAATGGTCACTGAGGTTTGGTCACTTTTGCCACTTTAGTCCAAAACTCAAAACTTTTGAATCTGTGTCCCTGTGGTTTTAATTTTGTTGCAATTTTTCATTCAAAAGCAAAATCTGGTCAGATTTTTCAGTTAATATCTAGTTTTTTTCCTCCTTTTTAATGAAAGACAACCAACAAGGGGCTCTGCCACCTGGACCCCGCCAAGGGCTGCCGTCCCTTGGACCCTGCTCACGGGGGCGTTGACCCTTGGAACCCCATTCGGGGCTCCGCCCGAATGCTTGGAATTATAACAACTCGAACAAGCGTGTACTCCCACACCTCCTAACTTGTTCGATGTATATCATAATTCCTTTTAATTACCAAGTTAATCCCAATTACACTAAAATATCTAACAATAAACACATAACTCTTTTTTTTTTGAACGGCGATATTTCTACAACAGGCGATAGAGATCGCACCTACCCTATAACTCGGGTAGGCCCCTCCGCCCCACTCCTTCAACCACTAATTTTATCTCATTGTTTCATGATTGTCACATTATTAAAGCCACACTTATAAATATCTTATCAACTTTAGTTGAAGCGTTGGGATTAATGTATAAAGTAATTATTGATGTTTTGTTATAGAAAAGCAAGCAACTACAAGCGGTGCTTGTAGTGTGACTTGATATTAGTTGACAAGTGAGACTCGTTACTCTATGTCATTATTACGTCCCTTAAAAAGAATATATATATTATTAACTATAATCGAATGAAACAATTTCGTACAATCAATCACCTCGTAACAGTAATAAAAAGTAGGCTGATTCTATACACCCCCCCCCCCCCCTCCCTCCTGATTAGACCATTGGGTATGGAATGGATAGTCTCTTTGGAGACTACCCGCCACATCATCACGGGAGGAGGAGCATCCTCTTAGGGACTACCCAAGGGTGTGGGGGGACTACCCACTTTAATAAAAAAATCAATATAATATTAAGGGGGAGAGAGACATAAATGAAGGGAGCCCACAAACTTGGTCCGTCTCCAACGTCCTGGAGAGGACGGAGGTGCCGCGAGGAGGAGCAAGGGGGTGGTGTGGGACGACCCACTATGAGGGCGCCGGACCGGAGACGAGGCCCATACCGGGCGGTCTTACAACCATAATTAGATAGAAACCACAGGCAAATGAATTATTTAGTATCATATGGTGTAGTGGAGTAACTTTGTCCTTCCAATAATAACAATAGCAATAACACACTCGTAACCATAAGATTAGGATCAAATACAAATGGTTCTAAAAATAAGAATTGTACAAAGACTCCTAAAAATAAACTTACTACAAAAAAAAAAAAAAAAACCCCCCTAAACACCCACCACCACCCAAAAATCTAAACCCCCACCCACACAAAAAAAAAATGCCGAGGGGAGGGGGGTTTAGGTTTTGGGTGGTGGTGTAGTGGATTTAGATTTTAGGTTCTTGGACACTTGTCACTTTATAAAGCATTCTTACATTTCTTACAATTACGAGCCTTTGTAGAATAATGTAACCCCTTAACTACAACCTTAGCTACTATAATTAGCAAAACCTATATATGATCGAAACAGTTTCTAGCCCCTTTAAAATTAAGTTCACTGGTTAATCTAATATTTCAAAAGAACGACAAACGTCTCCTTAAAACGAGTACACATGATCAAAAGAGTGTTTGTCCTAGCGTTATCGGTGTGTATATATGAAGTATTTTTCTTTTATACAAGGTTGAGCATTCCAAGTGTCGATAGAAATTTTATACAAATATATAAATATGGTACAGATGTATGAATACAAAATAATCTACCTAAAGAATAAGTTAGTCAGCATGTGTTCTATTGTTGATTTAATTGTTTGGTAGAACACTAATATTAGTATTTATGAACGAATTTTTTAATTGCAAAAGAAAAGAAAACGTAGCGGGTAAGAATATTTAAGCGCAAGCGTATAACATTTGGTCGGCCCAAATTAGTTCACATTTAATAAAGGGGAAACGTAGTTATAGCTTCGAAAAGTACTTCTTGACTATGAAATTTATTGCAATTTCTTTTACAATGTTAGGATGATATATATATTTGGTAAGTTATTTCATCCTTGTCGCCCGAAACTGATTACTTGTTTACACACGTAGAAAACGATATATCTAATTATCATATGATATTTATTAAAACATAACAAATATAGTATATGAAGAAACAAATCTAAGTTGGAAGGTTTTGCCCATGACTTTATACCTTAGTGACATTTTAGGGTGAGACAAGACTTTGTGACCAAAAGGTCTTGGGTTCGTTTCCCACAAGGGGTTTTTTCTCATATTTATTGGGTTTCCTTCTGAATTGCTGTACATGAGATGGATATGATCGGGTGATTTCGCTGATGGTACAATAATACTCTAGTGGTCCGTCAGTGATCCAAATTTGCCGTTAAAAAAAGTCAGATGGCTGTGGATTGTGGTTCTACAAGTAAAAATAAAGAGCTCGAGAGCCACACCTAGTTTACGCCTTTAACTTCTAGATCTGCAAATAAGAGGAGAAATTTGGGGGACCTGAGTAGTGCCAAGAGGCAACTTCTATTACAGTTACAAAAAGTATGGTTGAGGCACCAATGTCATGCCTTAAAAAAGAGGTGAAGACTCCCCTATATAGAAGACACACGAGCCATCATAAAGGACCCCAAACCATATTGGGCCAGACCCAGTTAGGGGTGTCTCAACAAGTCTCCCAGTCCAGTAAGTGTAACGTTAGCTACATTGTGATGGACCTCGCTATGAGGTTAGTACACGATAATTAATAATAAAACAAATATTACAAGTATTATAAGTTATAGTGACCTCACGACAGTTAGTCAAGTTTTTCCCCAATCACTCCACCACTAGCTCATTGGCAATTCAAATATTTGACGAACTTGGAGTCTTAATTACCCCATTATGTAATAACATAACTTAGCTAGAGTCTTCAAGGTTAAAACAATGTTTAACACGTTTCAATTCGAGTTACAAATGAATTTTTATTAAAATTTTACAAAATAGCTCTGAACCAAATATGGTGAATTAGAATTTTCAAATATGCATCATAGAAATAGTTGTTTACATATTAAACATATTCCATCTCGAATTATAAAACATATCCCAGACTTTTGTTCCAAATATGAATTATAGTGCGGACGCATCTCATTAACGTTTTGAAAAATGAACTATTCCCCTCTCCACCCTCTTTAATATAAGAACTATTCCCCTCTCCACCCGATTGAATTCAATAGAACCTACATAAGCATTTCATTTGGAACAAATCATATAGTAAATCATATATATACCGTACAATCATAACGTATTATATATGTGTAACCTATATAAGCATTGCAATTGGATCAAATTGTAAAGGACACGTAATCAAATCAAAACAGATTAAGTACAACTAAAAAAAACCACAATTTGACTACACTCGGTTCGGAACAAAATTTACGATACATACATACATAAAATAAGCACGAAGTGTATCATATTTGATCTGACTCGTTTCCTAAAAAAGTTTATGTGGAAACGTAGACCAACTCGAATTTATACCGACACGTACATAAAATATACACGTAAAATTGGTTTTCTGTAAACGAAAACGTATTATATTTTATTGACTCGTTTATAAAATAAATAAAAGTATTTTAAACGAAAGACGCTAATTAAATGTTTCTAGCGTGTTGTGGTGGGGCCTTACGATGACGTTAACGTGTTAATGGAGGGCACGGTTGCATACTTCAAAACCAACGTCGAAGTGTTGCCGCGAACCCGGTTACGGCTATGAAATCGATGTAGCTAGGAAATTAAAGAGAAGTGTATGAAGTCGAGTAGGTTGTGTTATGGAAACTGAAATGTAGGATAACAAAAATTGAAAGTCACAAAAAAAATTGAGTTGTAAAACGATTGCTACGAAACACGAATTCGAGTTTTTTACACTCACGTTGCGACCTAATAATTTAAATAAAGTAATCTAAACTAAAGCTTACAAGAAAAGTTAAAAGGAAAAAAGAAGAAAAAAACAGAAAAAAAAACCCTTCAAAGCATGTGGTTCGAACATTGGCTCACTGCTAAACTCAACTAACATAGATTACAAATTACAAAGGAATTCATTTGTCTTTTAAGACGGAATGAAAAAGTTACGAATGGTGGTCGGTGGCTTGTCACCGAGTTTCTACTTTAATTTATTTCTATAATATAAATTAGTAACACATTGTTGTATTGTGTTGTTGTACCTTATGCATGGGGTGTTTTTCAAAAAAAATTGTGACTTTTCACTTTTAACCCAAAGGTTTTCATCTTTTGTATTTTAACTCTCTTAATTTGTTTACTTTTAACTCAAAACTTTTCATCTCTTGTAATTTAACCTGTCGAATACCCAAATCCCGGCTGAGGTTCAATGGATCTTCGCTGACGTCAAGATGTCCCGTTCCTTGTAGCTACAAAAGAATAAACCGTTAGCCTCGTTACGGGGGACCCCGGAAGGGGGATCCGTGACCAAGCTCCGGCGTGAGAGTAAGTAAACTTGCCGGAGAGAGGAAGGAGTTTATTCCGATGAGTATAATCACCGGAATGTTCCCTCAAAGGTGTGAATCAATAAATGCGGTATATGTGATTAATGTGTGAGAATGTTGGTCGGAAGTAAATGAGAGAATAGTAAATGAGAGTGTAGTAAATGAGATAGTCCCGGAGATGATACCTCTTTTTGTTACCGTCTTCTCCCTCTTATATAAGTCCCAGACCTTATCTTGCATGTGGGATATTTGTTAAGATAATCCGACGGGTTTAAGAAGACTTCGAGGGGCTCAGACACATTTCTGACCCCTAACGGTTAGATTGGCAGCGACATTTAATGTTTCAGAAGGAGAAGTACGATGCCAGCCGTGATGCTCTTCTTATCAGTCATTAATGGATGCCTGCATTTTCTGATTCCTCGTTTCCCGCTCGTTTTGTAAAGGAGAAACCTTAGTGGGCAAGTTAGGTTTCGGTTGGGCTTGTACCCTGTTGGGCCCGTATGTAGACAGCCCAAAGCGGGTAAAAATGGGGTTCCCCATTGGCCCGTCGTCAAGTCATCTTTAGTCCCTGGTTCTGAGACCTGAGGCTTATGATCCGGGGCTGAATCATAACTGTTCAAAAAGAAAGCTTACTTTTTTGGGCTTCGGATATGGGCCCACTTCTGATCGGTTGTAATTGGCTATTTCTTCTAGCTATCATTTCGCTGCATACTGACGGCGGGAATTAATACCCTAGAGACACGTGCACCTTTTTTTAATTTTGAAGGGACGAGCGACAAGACGGTTTACTGTGCGTCAGTTACTCTCCTTAAATACCCCATACCTTCTCAAATTTCCTATCTAAACCTTCTGGTTCCTTTTCTTTGTCCTTCATAATTCCTCCGATCATCATTTCTTCTCCGATCATGAGTCGCTCCGGCCGTTCTGTGATCAAGTCTGTCTTGACGGCAAAGGACTTAAAGTCTTTTGTTAAGACATATAACATCCCTGAACAGTTTTCCCCCACCTTGCCGGGTCCTAACGAACCGGCAGAATTCACACCGGATAGGATCCCTCTTTATACCTTGGCTTTTTCCTCCTGCGGGGTCCGATATCCCCTTTCTCCTTTTAAAGTTGCTTTGCTTCGTCATTTCGGGGTTTATTTTTCTCAGTTGCATCCCTTAGGGTTGATGAGAGTGGTGCACTTTGAGTTGTCCTGTGCGGCTATTTCTGGTGAACCTTTTGTTCCCTTGTTTTGTATGTTTTACAAACTGATCTCCGACGGAGATTGGTTTACCTTTGCCAAGAGCCAGAACAGCGTGTCAAAACCCTGTTACACTTTTATGCCAACCTCCACTTACCCGAAGGATTGGAAGAATAGGTTCATTTTTGTCTCTGCTGCTATGATACCAGAATCCCCATTGCCCAAGGATGTCGACGCCCCTATTGAAGATACTGTTCCTGCCTTATCAGCTAATGAGACTGTTCAAAGGAAACGCATGTGTGAAAACCCTACGAGAGCTTTCACCTTTTCTGAGGGAATCTTAGCCATGGGAGGGTTGAGTCCCTCTTACCCTGTTCGTCCCAAGGCTTTCTTTGGTAAAAAAAGTATCTTTCTGCCTTGGGTATGCATTTGTTTGTTTTTTGTTTCTTGGTACTTGTGTAGTTGTCTTTAATGTCTTTCTTTCACAGAGTTGACTTTATGGAGACTGCTTCAGGGAGATTCTATGGATGTGAAGTTTGTAGTTGGCGATGAAGTTGATCCAGGCTTGAACTGGAGTGGGATGGTGCATGTTACCGGGGGGTCTACCCAGGCAGGGGGCTCTGTTGTTGTAGAGGGGGGGGGGGGTGAGAACACCTCCTCTGATGGGGAGGAGAGTTCCCCTGATCCTGCCCCTGTTAAGCATTCTGATGGAAGTGATGATGAAGATCTGGAGATTCGTTTAGTCCGCAAGAGGAAAGCTGCAAGTCCTCAGCCAGCCCCCCTTCCCCGTGATATCCGGCAAAGGCTCCGGAGTGCCAGTGGGCAGAAGCTCCCTCCTCCTTCGAAGGCTGCTTCCGAACTTCCCCCCGCTGGGGTCAAAGGTTCTTTGTCCAAACATCTGAGGTCTTCAAGTCTTGTGAGTGCACCTTTGTTGGTGAGTCCTTTTTTCTTCTTGTCTATTCTGTCTCATCACTGTTTTATTTCTGATGTTTCTCTTGGTGCAGGGGAGTTCTCGTGATCCCATAGAGATCCCCACTGGTCCCTCCTCTTCCCGTGTTCGGGACAAAACCCCGGAAGTAGGCCTGGCTCATTTTACCTCAGCCTTTGAACTCTCTCCTCTTCATGCTACGGGGACCAGCAAACCCACTGATCCTAAGGGTCTTACCCATCGGTCCCCTTTGGCTCCTTTGTTTGCTGATGCCATTCCCTTCACCTATGTCCCTAAATGGAAAGTAACTCAGTCCTCGGTGATAGGGACTCCTGAGGCTGCCAGGGACTTCCTGAGTCATGCTGTTCCTCCTTCCCATAAATTCGTAAATTCTGCTTTGAGGGATGATCTTTTCGAGGATCAATATAGCATGTCTCTTTGCGAAGCTTTTTTCAGGGGTGCTGGCATGCTGCAGCGGATTGACGATTTGAGGAGGACAAATGAGGGTCTCAAGGGTGAGCTTAAAACCTCCCAGTCTGTTGCTGCCGGACTTAGGTGTCAAGTGGTCGAAGCTGAGAGAAAGTTGCAGGAGGAGAAGGTACATAGACTTCCCCCCCCCCCTCTTTTTTATTTTTTTTTATTTTTTATTTTTCAGCTGTTTTTTGGACTTTTTTTTTGTGGTGTTTCCTGTCCAGGGGGCTGGAGCCATGTTAGAGAGGAAAGAGCGAGCTTGGGAACAAGAGATGGCGGTGCTGGTGAGAGAGAAGGAAGAATTGGCCGCTGAGTTGAAGTATTTGAAGGAAGTTGGCTCCGTTTCCCAGGAGCAATTGAACACCATGTATGCGGATTATGGGATAACTTCTGACGATAATCAGCGGTTAGCGAAGGAGAAACATTGGTTGATCACCGAGGGTTTTGCAGCTTTCCTTACTGCAGTCTCTTAGTCAGAAGATTTCAAGAGTGGCCTGGAGGAGGTGTACAGGGCGTATCGGGATGTTGGCTACCAGACCGGATTGAAGGATGGTTATGCCTATTCTGCTCAGGGCCTGGGCAGAAAGGAAACTCCGCTTTACAACTCCAAAGCAAAGAAGAGATTATCCAAGCTGGATGAGGAGTTTGGGAGTAAAATCCCTGCTGTTCTTCAGAAGATCCTGGAGCATCCCATGATATCAATTGACGAGTTGAAAGCCCTGTTTTCCTCCGCTGGTCCTTCGTCTCCACCGTCTTTGTCTGGGGGTGATCCCCAGTGATTTCTAGACATTAACATCTTTCGATATGGTTGTAACCTGGATAACTTACATACCCTAGGATACTTTAAACTTTTGTGGTTGTTTGGAAGGAGGTCCTTCGTGTTGGGGGTCTCCTTGGTATCGAATCATGCACCTTTATGACTGTTTGTTGTTTTCTTGCCTTTGCTTGTTTCTTATTGTGGCTTTTCATGTTGCAGGGGCTTTTTGCCAGGAGTCAAGTTGGCGTTTCCCTGAAGACCCTTGGGTGTTTTGCCAGAAGATGTGCTTTGGTCTAAGCTTGTTGTGTTTGTTGTTTTGTATGCTTTTTTGCTTTTGCTAAAGTTGTTAGGGCTTTTCTTTGTACATTTATTTTGCAAATAAATAAAGAAAGACTTCTTTTTGTAGTTTGCTTACAGAAGTGTATTGTATTTATGGTTTGTTTGGAAAACCGAGATTGTCTGTTCGAGGCCAATCACTGGACAGGTTTATAATGTGAAATTATGTTCTTGGTTTGTTTTGTCCGTTCTTTTTGGGTTAGCTAGACCCTATTTTGCCCCACAGTCGGGCTTTTGGTATGTTTGATATACCTTATACACGTGTGTTCATTTATTGGTTAGGTTTATAGTATTCCTGGGCACGTCTGCCTGGTTATAACACCTGTTATTTTACCAAAAGAGGACAGATTAGTTGTCCGTTTGTCATTTACTTCTTGGGGGTTAAACTTCCCAGCATAAGTTGTTACAAAAGATCTGTTCTTGGGGGAGCCCCAGATTAATAGTTTGAATATTACAAAAGTGGCTCTTGGCCGTTTTTCCTGGGGATAAACCCCTCATATGTAATACTTCCTAAGTTGCATGAGGTTCCACGTCCTGGGGACCTCCTTGCCCTGGAGAGTTTCCAATTTGCAGCTTCCTTTGCCATTTGCCCATATGACACGATAGGGCCCTTCCCAATTGGGTCCTAACTTTCCAGTGCTTTCTTGCAGACTGGCTTCATTTGCTCTCAGGACCAAATCTCCTGGGACTAGGTTGAGCTTCTTCATCTTGGCGTTGTAATAGCTTTCCAGCTGTTTCTTATACTTAGCCTCCTTGACCGCTGCTACTTCTCTCCTTTCTTCCAGTAAGTTCAGGTTCATCCGAAGGTCTTGTTCATTCTCCGCCTCCCTGAGCTTCATCCTTGCAGTCGGGGATCCTATCTCAGCTGGGATGATTGCCTCAGCCCCATAAGTCAGGCTAAAAGGAGTTTCCCCGTTGCAGTTCTTCGGGGTGGTCCTGTATGCCCACAGTACAAACGGTAGCTCCTCCAGCCATCCTTTTTGTTTCCTCCCTAGTCTTCCCTTCATCCCTTTGATAACTCTTTGGTTGGCTCTTTCTGCCAGTCCATTGCTTTGGGCATGAGTGATGGAGGTAAACACCTGCTGTATGTGCATCTGCTCGCACCACGGCTTTAAGGGTCTCCCAGCAAATTGGACACCGTTATCACTTACCAGCTCTTTTGGGACCCCGTACCTGCAGATGATGTTATCTAGTACGAATCGCCTCATCTGTTCCCCGGTTATTTTAGCCAGGGGCTTTGCTTCGATCCACTTGGTGAAATAATCAATAGCGACAACCACATACTTGACTCCTCCTGGACCCTCCGGAAATGGTCCGATTATGTCGATGGCCCATTTCCGGAAGGGCCAAGATGTTGAGACCGGTATCATCGGGTGCTTGTGTCGATGAGTCATAGGTGCGTGTACCTGGCAGTTATCACATTTCTTGACCTCTTCGGATGCTGTTTCGTACATTCGAGGCCAATAGAATCCCGCGTTCATTGCCTTTGCTACTATCGTCCTTGGCCCCGAATGCATTTCACAAATTCCCTCATGCATTTCCCTAATCACATACTCGGCTTCTTCCATGTCAACACACTTCAAGGATGGGCCCAGGTATGACCTCCGGTATAGTTCTCCATCAACCATCTCATATTGCAAGGCCTTTACCCTTACCTTCCTAGCCGCCCAGTCTCCCTCGGGTAGTGTCCCGTCCCGGAGGAACTTTACGATTGGCGTCATCCAAGTTTCTTGTACATTCTCAACCGTAGCTACCTCCTTTGTGCTGAGGGAGGGGGAGGTTAGGACTTCCACTTTGACTTCTCGGGCTAGGTGGTCAAATGCTACTGAGGCTAGCTTACTGAGGGCGTCAGATTTTCTGTTTCTCCCACGGGGGATGTATTCCAGCTTAAAAGTTCTGAATGCCTCGGCCGTCTCTTTGACCTTTGCCACGTATTGAGCCATGATGTTGTCTTTGGCCTCATACTCTCCTTGGTACTGTTTGACGACCAGCTGTGAGTCAGTACTGGCTTCCACATGCTTTTGCTTTCATTTTTTCTGCCAATCTCATCCCTGCTAGAAGGGCTTTATACTCTGCAGTATTGTTGGTGTTTTCAAAACCAGCCTTATGGCGTAGGTTAGCTCAACTCCTTCAGGGCTCGTCAAAGTAATGCCCGCTCCGCTCCCTTCTTCGCTGGAGGCTCCATCTGTGAACAGCTTCCATACAGCCTTGTCTTCCATCTCTTTCTCTTCTTTCTCCAAGGTCTCCCATTTTAGGAGTTCTTTCTCTTCATTCTCAGGGACTTCTGCTAAGAAATCGGCCAGTATTTGTCCCTTCATGGCTGTCCTGGGTTTGAATTCCAAAGAGTGTTCTCCCAGCTCCACGGCCCATTTAGCCAACCGTCCCGACAGCTCCGGCCTCCTGAGCACTTTTTGGAGGGGCTGATCTGTCATTAGGGTGATCTTGTGCCCTTGGAAATACATCCTGAGTCTCCGGGACGCAAAAACAAGGGCCAATGCTAACTTCTCCAGAGGCATGTAGCGTTCTTCAGGGCCTTTAAGTGTTGTACTGATGAAGTATATCGGTATTTGCTTCTTCTCCCGTTCCACCATCATGACCGCACTTATGGTTGTTTTTTAGGCGGACAGATATAAGAGGAGCTGCTCTCCGGGTACTGGGGTGGCCAACGTTGGGAGCTTGCAGATATAGGCTTTCATTTCTTGAAAGGCAGTCTCCGCCTCGGAGGTCCATTTAAACCTGTCTGTTTGGAGACAGTCCTTCAGCACTTTCATGAAGGGGAGAGTCCTGTCGGCTACTTTTGACAGAAAACGGTTTAATGCGATTAGCCTCCCGTTCAGCTGCTGGATATCTTTCAGGGACCTGGGAGATCGCATCTCAGCCACAGCTTGAGTTTTCTCCGGGTTAGCTTTGATTCCGCCCTTAGTGACTACTACCCCCAAGAATTTTCCCTCTTCTACCCCAAAACAGCATTTCCCGGGGTTTAGCTTCATATTCACATCTTGCATAGTGCAGAGGGTTTCGGTTATGTCATCTATCATGGCCATCTCGGTCAGGCTTTTGATAACGATGTCATCAACGTATACCTCCAAGTTCCTCCCTCGTTGCTCCCTGAAGAGGGCGTTCATAAATCTTTGATACGTGGCCCCAACGTTTTTAAGACTGAAGGGCATCTTGGTATAACAAAATATCCCTTCGTCCGTGATGAAGGCGGTTTTTTCCTCGTCCTCTATTGAAATTTGGATCTGATGATATCCTTTATAGGCATCTAGGAAGCATTTCAGGGGGTATTGGGATAGGGAATCCACCTGGACGTCTATTTCTGGGAGGGGGTAGCAGTCCTTAGGACATGCTTTGTTTAGATCTTGGAAGTCAATGCACATCCTCCATCCTCCGTCTTTCTTTGGAACCATGACGGGGTTGGCAACCCAAGATGGGTACTTCACTTCCCTTACTATTCCAGCTCTGAGCAGCTTCCTGGTCTCTTCACAGGCGGCCCTCCTTTTACTAGGACCCATGCTTCGTTTCTTCTATTTTACCGGCTTTACCCAAGTGTACGTATTCAGCCGGTGTTCAGTTAGGCTCCTTGGGATTCCTGTCATATCCCCATGTTGAAATGCAAACACATCAATGTTGAGAAGGAGCAATTCCTTGAGAGCACTCTTGCATTTGTCACTCAGGTGGCTTCCTACTTTAACCGTCTGTTCCGGAAACCTGTCGCTAAGGACCCATTCCTCGACCCCCTCTTTCTGGGGCTTCTCGGATGTTTCCCCCTTAGATACGGAAGAAATCACTTCGTATGCAGACTTTACCCAGGCCAAGCCCTTTGGCGTTTGGAACACTAAGGCTCCGTGTGGGGTGGATGCTTGTGCTTGTAAATCCCCAATCCCAGGTCTTCCCAGGATTGCGTTGTATTTTGTGGGTGCCCGGACCATCGTAAAAGTTAGGTTTATAGTTCGAACGCGATCTCCCACCCCAACTGTAAATGGGAGTCTGATCTTTCCCAGGGGGTGTGACACACTGTTGTTGAATCCTACTAGAGGGATGGAGTCCTCCTCAAGCCTGTCTCTTACATCCCTGTCAAACCTGAGGAAACAGTGCTCGTATATAACTTCTACCCCAGATCCCCCGTCCACGTGTATTCTGGCCACTTTGTGACCGGCTATTATGGCCGAGATGTTTAGTGGGAGCCGCTGCACCTCACTTTCCTCTAGGTGTGGCATTAAGATGGGAGCTTTCATGCAGTCCGGGGAGCCCAGGATTCTGGCCTTTACACTTCTGGTGGTATCAAATTCATTCCTCCTTCTAATCATATCTACATCTGCCCTCCCAGGCTCCCTTGCATCTTTCCCTCTACGATCACCTCCTCCTTCCTTAATTTCCTTAACTAGATGGGCCAGTTTTTCTGTTTTTACCGCGGCTTCTATTTCCCTCTTTAAATACATGCAATCATCGGTCTTATGGCCAAATCCTTTGTGAAAGTCACAATACTCGCTGGGTTGTGCCTTCGGACCAGGCTTTATGGGTGGTGGCCTTGGGAAGGAGTTCTTCACCCTCTTAGTGGCCAATATTTCACTAGGGGTCTTGGTGAGAGGGGTGAAGCTGTCAGAGTAGGGGACTGGGCCTCTCCCCCGGGGTCTATATGGGGAGTATGAGGGTCTTGCCCTATCATGCAATATTCTATCAAAAGCAGGTTTTCTGGAATAAGGTGTACCTTTGCCAAGAGGTTTAGCGACCGGGGTGACCCTTCGGGGTAGGGTATCTGTCTCCTTAGCCTTGCTGACTGTGTCTTTGCCTCTGACGAAGGCTCTGACCCTGTCCATGAGATTGTCAAATGAGTGTGGGAACTCTTCCCCCAGCTTCTCGCATAGTTGTGCATGCTTTAATCCGTTTATGAAGCTGCTGATTTTCATGACCTCCGGGACATCCTTTATATTCATGCTTTCCTTAACGAACCTCTCCATGTACTGTTCTATCCGTTCGTTGTCCCTTTGCCTTATGTGCAAAATCTCGTTCGGGTTCTTGACCACCTTTCTTTGTTGACCAAAGTTTCTCAGGAACTTTTCACTCAGCTCTTCGTAGCTGTTGATTCCCCCGGGAGGGAGGCTGTCGAACCAGAGCCGGGCCCCCTCCGTCAGGGTCTGTACAAACATATGGCACCAAATTGGCATGGGCCACCGCCCCAGCTGTCCCGCACCCCTGAAGGCATGGAGATGATCTTCGGGGTCTCTTGTCCCATCATATCGGTCAAAGTTTGGGGGTAGCTTTGTCTTAGGGGGCATCGGTGCTTCCGCAATCCTCCGAGTAAACTTTGAGACCTCAGCCAGGTCCCGAGGAAGGTAGGGTTGGTCTAGACCGTCACCGCTTGGGTTTTCTTTCTCTTTTCCTTTTCCCTTAGGTCTCTTTCCCGTGATGAGATCTTCCCTTTCTTCCGAGGACATTTGTCTAAGGGCTGTCATGAAGGTTTCTAGTGGGTCACCACCACTGCTCTTGCTCTTAGGGTTTGTCTCGTCCTGGTTGGAAGGTGTATCAAAAGACAGTTTCGCCCTAAGACTGTTAAGCTTTTCATGTTTCTCTAGATCTGCTAGACACTGCTTTAACTTGTCCTTATGCATTGCGACAAAATCTGGAGTGATGGCCTCTTCTCCTTCTAGGATTTCCACCTGGTTCTCGTTGTCGTCCTCATTAGTTATGTCTTCTACTGTGACTTTGTCATGGTCATTTTGTACCGTCTGGGTGATGCGTGAATCGGGTGTAGCATCCATGTTGTTGTTCCTGAAACGAGTTATCTTTAACTTCAAAGTTCAGTGTGAAGACACCGGTCAGGCTGATGTCCCACGGATGGCGCCAATGTCGAATACCCAAATCCCGGCTGAGGTTCAATGGATCTTCGCTGACGTCAAGATGTCCCGTTCCTTGTAGCTACAAAAGAATAAACCGTTAGCCTCGTCACGGGGGACCCGGGAAGGGGGATCCGTGACCAAGCTCCGGCGTGAGAGTAAGTAAACTTGCCGGAGAGAGGAAGGAGTTTATTCCGATGAGTATAATCACCGGAATGTTCCCTCAAAGGTGTGAATCAATAAATGCGGTATATGTGATTAATGTGTGAGAATGTTGGTCGGAAGTAAATGAGAGAATAGTAAATGAGAGTGTAGTAAATGAGATAGTCCCGGAGATGATACCTCTTTTTTGTTACCGTCTTCTCCCTCTTATATAAGTCCCAGACCTTATCTTGCATGTGGGATATTTGTTAAGATAATCCGACGGGTTTAAGAAGACTTCGAGGGGCTCAGACACGTGTCTGACCCCTAACGGTTAGATTGGCAGCGACATTTAATGTTTCAGAAGGAGAAGTACGATGCCAGCCGTGATGCTCTTCTTATCAGTCATTAATGGATGCCTGCATCTTCTGATTCCTCGTTTCCCGCTCGTTTTGTATAGGAGAAACCTTAGTGGGCAAGTTAGGTTCCGGTTGGGCTTGTACCCTGTTGGGCCCGTATGTAGACAGCCCAAAGCGGGTAAAAATGGGGTTCCCCATTGGCCCGTCGTCATAACCCAAAACTTTTTTATTTACAACTTTGATCCCCCATACTTTTTATCTTTCGCAAGTTGTTCGTTTTACGTTTCGTTCTAAAATTTGCGAGTTAATACGTTGCAACGTGCGTGTGTGGTTCAACGTTTTTGGTCTATTTTTTCACATTTGACAGGTATGTCGCAACGTCTCTATTTCCCCCCTTTGGAAAGTTCGCCGCAACGGGCGGATCCCACATCAACTTAGTTATTCTTTTCTACGTTATTTTGCGAGTTAACACGGCGCAACGTGCGTGTGTGGTTCAACGTTTTTACGTCTATTTTTTTCCATTTAACAAGTTTGTCGCAACGCGTGGGTCCAAAATCGACATAGTTATTTTTTATATGTTATATGTTTCAGTCTTATTTCTTTGCATTAACACGCCGCAACTTCAGTGTTGGTGGTCGCTTTCAGCGGTGTAGCATTGATGTTATTTGACATAGTTTTAGGCCCCCGCCGCAACGGGGGTGTTTAATTCTAGTTAGTACAATATAAGATCAAGACACACCTTACAACGTTACCTACAATCTTATTTTTTTTATTTATCCTTAGTATATTTTAAATATTATTTTAACTATTTTTTTTAGATATTTAAAACGTTACACACTCACGGTTGTATACTGTGACATCACCAAACCGGAACTTTGTTAGATATTTTAGTATAATCAGGATTAACTTGTTGACCAAGTGAATTATAATACACATCAAGTAAGTTAGGAGGTGCAGGAGTGCATTCTTGTTTGAGTTGTTATAATTGTAAGCAAGGGAGTTCTAAGGGGGCGGCAACGCCCCTGAAATAGGGTCCAATGGGCAGGGCCTCTGGCTGGGGTCGAGTTGACAGGTCAGCTTGGAAAATTTTTATTTTAATAAAATTGCTTAAAAATGCATTGGAAATTATTTTATTGAATTTTTTTCTTATTTTCAATACGGGAAAATAAGGTATTTTAGGGGCAATTTTTAATTTAAAAATTATAACTGCCTAAAGGTAGTTAACCGGCGTTTTTTTTTCCAAACTCGAAATCAGGTTTCTTGGTCATTATTCTAGTTCATTACGAATTCTCATACACACTTACTAGTTCTTGTTCTCGAAATTTTGAGTTGTATCCGATTGGATTATTCGGGAGAAACACCGAAATAATTTAGTTTGAGAGTGATTACACGCCTCTCAGATCATATGTGTTTACAAAATTCCCCAACAAAACTTTTATTTTGTCTTTTAAATTTAACACGTGGGATCGTTTTATTGCTCAAAGAATAAGTAACGATAGAATCTAACCAAACTTTAACATGTGGGATTTATCGCTCAAAGAATAAGGCTAGTGGGTGTGGAGGAGGGTAGTCCTTTGGGGATTATTCGCCACGTAGGCGACCACATCATCGGGTGTGGGGGATGAGTCACAAGAGATGGGCCAATAGTGTAGTGATGAGCCCCTTTATATATACATATGTATGTATGTATATGTTTGTGTTGGATAAGGAAGAGACGGACGTCGCTAGCGGCTTTGGGAGGACGAAGACGACAGGGACGGGCCCCAAGGGGGCGGTATAGCCGGCCAAAGACTGCCCTCGACGGTCAGGGGACAAACCCCACACCGTATAGCCTAAGTAACGATAGAATCAAACCTACATATTAACACATGAACACAAAACACCACATGTAACGAGCAAAGCGTTAACCGACGTATACAAGATCCAATTTTACAATAGGATACAGAGCTTCACTTATAAGATTTTTTGTATTGCTATTGGGTTATATCACATAAATTCAATAATTTCACACAAAAAAACACACACACATGTAGTAGTCCCTAACCCGACCCAGGACCAAACCCGTGAGTTTAAAGCTTTAATTATGATCTATTAATGGAGTTGATTAATGGATGCATTTCAGCCAAAAGCCCAAACATCATTTGACAACTATATTATATATATCTAGTAAACCAAAATTCTATTAAACTGCATATACTCATTCAACCATGGTTTATTGTTTGTCCGAAGTAGCAGCACCTTGGTTGAGTTCAGCAAATCTCAACCCGGCCCGCATTGAATGCTTCATAAACTTTTCTGCACATCGCTTCACACATGCTTCTTCATGTTTATGTAACGTTTTGCGCCAGAATGTATCCACACAATCTGTAAAGCATTTCTCCACAAGCGTGTTATACGTCCTTAGACTGCAATGGTGATCATCAGCGAATTAAGATATCAGTCATTATATAACATTATAACATAAATGGAAACTATCAATTTTCAAAAGATGATACAAACGGACAACCTGTCACGAATTTGAAGTTGGTCGATTACAGTAGACATTCTAGCTTGATCTTCCGGCGCAAGAGTCCCCATATCGCCGAGCCTACTTTTGTCCATTTTTACTGTTCTCAAACACTTTTATTTTTAAAATTTGTATTGTGTTCAGGTAATTTAGGATTCTGAACTACTTTTAGGTGGTTTTTGGGTTTGTATGAGATGAAAAATACAATATTTTAAAAGGACCCGGTTTTTAATAAAATTTATATCGGCGTGTTAAAAAAATAAACAAAAGTGTGTAAATTAAAAATAGTTATATATTACAAGAGAAAAAATCAAATTATATGTTAAATGAATTGTTAGAAAAGACTTTTTTTTACTTTACTGGTTCTACAAGGGGTGGAGTCTTCCCCAAGAAACAAAGAAACCAAAAACCACTTATGATCGTTCGACATTTGAAACACTAGCTAATAAACATGTGATCCAAAGATTAAAAGCTAATTTACAAAAATATACAGACATTAAAGTGCAAAAAATCAAACAAAAAATATATAAACTATTTCATATGAATTAAGGGTTTAACCTTTACCTCGAAGCGAAAATGGCAGAAAGAGTGAAATATGAATTAGGGTTTGGGCTTGTAATATATAGGGGTGGGTTGGGCTTTTGTTTAAATCTAAGATAAAACTTGCTCACACTGGGTTGGGCTTTATATAAAGAACTCGGTTCCAAATCAGTTTTGACTTTGACCGGTTCCAAGTCAAACCGGTTTCGGTTTGAAACTGGTTCGATTCTGTTCTGGTTTGGTCGGGCTTTACTACCGGTTTGAATAGCCGTTTTCGGTTCGTAAACCTGCTCTTGCATGCACATTAATTTTTTTTTATATATAATTCAACTTTTATTAATGTGTATGTGAAAATCCCAACAGGTATACCCGATACCCGACGGGTAAATACTCGCAAAATACCAAACAATGGGACATGATTTTACAATCGGGTATGGGTATGAGATTACCCATACCCGGCCCATTGCCATCACTGTAGAAAGCGATTTGTACAATTTTCTTTATATGTAATCAGTGGCGGATCTTGCCCGTTGAACGTGCCAGGGCCGAAAGACACGGGCACTAAAAAAAGCCCGGGCCAAACATAGCATATATAAAAAATTTCGATCGAAATGCGAAAAATTAGCACTACGGCCGAAAAACTTGCCCGGGCCGTGGCCCTGCCAGTGGCCTTCTAAGAACCGCCCCTGTATGTAATGTTTTTTATATAAAATTATAATTGTTTATATAAAATTGACCCTTTTTTTCTACGGGTTTGAAACCGTTTTTTTTTTTTAAACTGGCTCGGTTTTTTACATGAGGGAGGGGAAACCGTGTGGAACCTATTGTTTGGATTACAGACCGAACCGGTTTGGTTTGGTTTGGTCCAGTTCCAAACCATTTCGGGTCGGTTTGGCCGGTTTCAAACCGGCTTTTTTGTTCACCTCTACTCACACATGTATTAAAATCGTTATAATATGTATTACTTACAATAAGTTATGTTACATAATTGGTTGTACACTCAAATCTCTTTCAAATTTCATATGATATCCATTAGTTTTTGTTTGACTTTTACAAAGTGTGCCTTCATTAGTCAATTTTAGACAGAAAATTACTAACTTGTTATGGCTTTTTCAAAGAGTGTACTCATTAGCTGAATAGTGTAACATCTCTTATACATAACCCTTTAGCCTGAAAAAAACATGTGATTATACAGTTACATAATCATCTTATGTATTACATATAAAACAATAAGTACAAGGTTTGTGCGGTTCTTGTACACATTTGTTTAATTTAGTACGACGTTGAAAACAATAGGTACAAGGTGTGTGCGATTCTTGCACACATTTGTTTCAACTCATTGCTATGTAGTATGTTGAACGATCTTTTACACATATGTATATAAAACGTGCAAACGGAAAACCAATATTAGCCGTCAAATAATTTTGATTCTATGGCTCTAGTTAAATTGATGTTTGATATTGAAAGGGTAATTTAGTCATTAATGAATTTAGTCTTGTTTGGTCTATACAACTTTAGAACTAACAACCATAAAGTTCAACTGAAAGAGTAATTCAGTCATTAGTGAATTCAGTCGTGTTTGGTCTATACAACTTTAGAACCAACACCCATAAAATTCGAATTACATTTATTTGTTTTCAAACTAATATATTTCAAGTATGCTTAGTAATTAAATCAAACAATAAAACGAGCAATTTTCTTTTTATTTAGACAGTCAACTTAATATATTTTTATTGGATGTTTTAACCGGTTAGTAAAGTTATGGTTCACATGTGAACTAACACCAGGTTCACATGAACAAACATATTTATTTGGATTTGGTTAGAAATTAGTCCAAATTTCTTGTGACTTGATATTTGCTTTTTATTTTAATCAATGTTGATTTACATATCAATTTATATATTCGTTCAGTTTGGGACAAAAAATAGAGAAGAAAACCATAAGACAATTAGGAGATCTAGAGAGACTTAGGCCACCCGGGGTGGTGCTAAGTTTGTACGTGATGGAATTTGAACACGCGTGAACATATGCAAAACACCACCGCCACCCCATAAACATCACGCGTGGACATTGAATCGCGTTAAACTTTTGACGCGTTATGTTTTGTTATGTTTTGAATGTTGTGAGGGAAATTGTTGGTTGGGGGAAATTGTTGGGTGTGGTGGTGAGTGATGGACATTTCCACTAAAAAAATGTTGTGAGTGATGGAATAAAGCTCGATGACCTGGCGGAACTTGATTGGAAGTTGTGAGTGATAAATGGGTGGTGAGTGATAACCACCCCTACCCCCCTTAGGGTCTATTTGGCAACTTCTGAAAGGTTAAGTGCTGAACCAGTAAGAGGTCTGAACCATTAAGAGCTAGTATAATGCTTAACAGTTTAGAGGCAAATGTCTGACTCATTCATATTATATGTCTTAACCGTTCAGACTCCGTATAATACTTAACCATTCAGGTAAATGTCTAAACCATTCAGACATCTGCTCGCGAAACAAACAGTCTGAACCATTAAGTGCTGAACCAGTAATATGTCTGAACCATTAAGTGCTAAACAAACGGCCCCTTAATTGATAATTCATTTTCCTTTAACATTCTACGTAGTGTCGTACTTATAGACTTGGGCTACATGGTGTGGGTAAACGACTCAAGGTGTTACCCATCACGTTGGAGCCATGTAGGAGAAGCCCCCCACACCTCACCATAACACCATCTCTTTTGCTCCTTTCTTTACCGGGACAACAACCAACACCATGACACCCCCATAACGCCCCCGTAACGCATGGGTATAGTCGTATTGGTGTTTGGCACCCCAATTTCTGTAAAAGGGCTCCACGTCGGCGATGAGTTGGCTGTTGATGCCGGTGTGCTCACGCCCCACACTGGGCAACCATACGATATAATAACCAAGCGACCCACTCTTACTAACTAATAACTCAGAGAACTAATCCGCTAGCTACATGATGAAATACAACATAAAGAAATTAAAGAATATAAATAATACATCTTAATAAACGCTTTAATATTGTAAGCCTACACGCTAACTTTTATCCATCAGAAACATCATAATTCACTACTCTTGCAATAAGACTACACGGTATGGGGTTCGGCCCCGGGTCGTCTTGGTTCGGCGACAGGCGGAACACCGTGCCGCCCCCCCCCCCCCCACGTCGCGTCTTCCCCGTCGAGTTCTCGCCGTTTGTGACGGTCCAAAAAGGTGGGGGCCCTACCAAAAGTTACCGTTTGAAAAAAAAAAAATCAAATTTCCAATTTAAACAAACAAACAAACGGTCATATTTATAAAATTTATATATTTCCATTCCATTTTCACTTTCATTCACCAATTTAACCCCAAAATTTCATCTCTCTCTCTCACATAATTTTTACAAATCTTCTTCCACTTTTATAAACCTTATACTCTATCATGGATCCCTTCAACGACCCGAACAACCCGAACAATCCGTATAACCCGACGACTCCCATCAACTCTAATGTTTTCTCGGTTCCGGGATATTATCCGACGCTAGAACCGAACCAAATCTCGCAATATTCATCAAATGCGTTTGCATCATTCCAACACTCGCCAAACCAATTCGCTCAATTCTCTCAAAATCAAGCCATTCAACATATGATGATGCGGGGTGCTTATAATTTCCCACCGAACCCGACACCACCCGTGCCGCCTCAACCGATCCCGACGCAACCCTTTCAACAATCCGAACCCAACGACGATGTGGAGGTTGTTCCCGAAACCCAACCGCCTAAAGGAAAAGGAAAACGAAACAAAGGCAAGCAAGTGGTGGGTGATCAACCGTCCAAACCGAAGACGACGACTAGGTGGACGCCAATCGAAGAAGAAGCCTTAGCCAAGGCTTACATTGGCACGTCTGACCACCCGACAAAAGGTTCGTATTTTTTTTAAGGTTTAATTTGTTTTTTTGTTTAATTTTTTTAACAGTTTGTTTTTTTTTTTTTTAAGTTTAATTTGTTTTGTTGTTTATTTTTTCTAAAGTTTAATTTGTTTTTTTTCTAAAGTTTAATTTTTTTTTGTTTTTTATTTTCTTAACAGTTTGTGTATAGGTATTTTTTTTTTTAAGTTTAACAGTTTGTATTTTTTTAAAGGTTTTTTATATATTTTGTTTGTTTTTTTATAGGTAATAACCAAACGGGTGACGGGTTTTGGGCCAAGGTTTTAGCGAAGTTTCTCGACCTTATGGGCCAAGGCGCGTATCGAGATGTCGATTCGGTCTCATCTAAGTGGCGGAAAATGAACGCGCTCATCAATAGGTTTTGCAAGGAATATAATAAGTTATATACAAGTGACCGTCGTAGCGGCATGAGCGACGACGATGTTTTTAGAGAAGCGTTGGACAAGTATAAGGCGAACAATGGTAACACCAACTTTGCTCACGTTCGCGCGTGGATGATTGTAAAAGACGAACCAAAATGGAAGCCGATTCCCAACGAGGTGGCGATGGCGAAACGCCAAAAAACATCGGAAACGGGTAGTTTTAGCGCCGGTGGATCGGACGCGCGGTGTAACATAAACCTAAATGATAACGCCGGCTTTGACGAAGAGGAGTACGCCGTACATGAACCGGAGCGTCCAACGGGCCGAGACAAATCAAAGAAGGAGCGGGCCAAGGGGAAAGAAAAGGAAATGGTGGACCCGAACATGGTTGAGTTTATGGAACACTTAAAAATGTGCAACGACGTCTCGGCCCAAAAGACGAAGGCGAAGGAGCGGGCCGTCCAAGAAAAAAGTCGTGTAGAGGAAGAAAAGTTACGCGAGAAGGTCCGATTGTCGAATGAGAAAATCCGAATTTCCGATGAAAAAATTCGGCTCAAGGAATGGGAAATAATGACGATGAATGTCGAGGACGAACCCGAGCCGAAACGTTCGATGTTGAAAAAACTACAACACGACATCATGAAAAAACATCAAATTATTTAACTCTATGTTTTTTTTATTAAGTCTTTGGTTTTTTTTATTAAGTGTATGTTTTTTTTTTTTAAGTTTATGTTTTTTTTTTAATGTTTATGTAATGTGGTTTTAATATTAATGAAAATATTTTGTTAGTATATTTGTTAAATGTAAAAAAAAAAGTTGTAGATTAAAAAAAATAAAAAAACATAAAAGTGGTGGAGGACTATGACTAGGACCATCTTTACCATGCCCTCTAGCTTTGGAGGATGGACCATCCTTGGGAGGAATATGACGTGGCGCCTACGTGGCGGATCATCCTCCAAGGATGGTCCATCACCATACCCACTAGTCTAAGACCATGTGTAGTCATAACGCCCCTTTGTGGGCGTTATGCGACACGTGGCGCGCCACGTGTACGGATGGGCGTTATGGGGCGTTATGCATTTAAGCCTGTAGTCATAAAGCCCCCGCCTAATCATTACTAAATTATTAATTTCTATTTTTTTATAATTATTTTCTAACTTTATAAAATTAAAATTCATTTCATTAAATTAAAAAAACATTACACTAAAATAAAAATAAAAACATTACAATTAAAAAAAAACATTACAGTAACATAAACAAAAAAATATATAATGTTAGTCTAAAATTTAAAAAAAATAAAAACAGAAAATAAATTAAAAACCCTTTTTCTTTCTTCTTTCTTCCTTCCCCTTCTTTTAGAAACCTGCAACAAAACAGCCCCACCCCTCTTCTCCTTCATACCGCCCCACCCTCTTCTTCGAAACAGATCTAAATTTTGGATGTATGTATGTATGTTTGAGTGGGGAAAACCAGAAAATAAAAAAAAATAAAAAAAATTCAAACTTCAATCCATCACGCCGCTATGGAAATCGCGCCACACCTCAAAATCATCTGCATACCGCCCCTTGTGGCGGTGTTACCCGGCGTTTTCCGGCGCTATGTGGGGGCATAGCGCCCCACTACGCATTACCTAAGGATCCAAAATTTATGAATGTATTTATGATAAGAGCTATGACATTAATAAATACATTTGTTTTTTTTATATTTCTGATGCATGTAAATGTTCCGTTTTTCACTTTATCTTTACACAAATCTTACCTCTTTGTTTTTACGTATATCTGATGGCATATAAATAAATGTATTTTTGTTCTCAAGTGTGAGGTTCATTGGGGAACACTAAAAAAGTGGGGAACAGTGGGGAACCGGCTCAAACGAACTCCGATTGGACTCATTCCAGCGGCGTTGGAACCGTCTCGTCGAACCCTAACTAGGATCTCTTAACCCTAAATCCTAAATCATAACCCCTAATCCCTAAATATATTAGGGTTTGGCTTTTAGGGTTTAGCTTTAGGGTTTAGCCTTAGGGTTTAGGGTTTAGTTTTAGGGTTTAGATTTAGGGATTAGCTTTAGGGTTTAGCTTTAGGTTTAGCCTTTAGGGTTTAGCTTTTACGCTGTGTTCCCGAGTTAAAAATCCCTCCCTTTCCCTCCCCTCCCCTCCCCTCCATGTCTTTCCAAATTGGAAAGACTATTTTCAGGCAAAAAAAACCCCATTTTCCCTCCCCTCCCCCTGTTAAGTGGATCTCTGGAACACCATTTTCCCTCCCCTCCCCTCCCCTCCCCCTGTTAAGTAGATCTCTGGAACACAGTGTTAGGGTTTATACTTTAGATTTTACGGTTTAGCTTAGGTTTTAGCCTTATTTTTTAGCTTTAGGGTTTAGAGTTTAGGAGTTAGGATTTAGGGTTTAGGGTTAAGAGATCATAGTTAGGGTTCGACGAGCCGGTTCCAACGCCGCTGGAATGAGTCAAATCGGAGTTCGTTTGAGTCGGTTCCCCGCTGTTCCCCACTTTTTTAGTGTTCCCCAATAAACCTTCCCCTTGTTCTCAATATTCAAATGTATGTATGTGCATATAGATTTATCTTTGAGGAGTACTTGCACTTCTCACCTTTTTCTCAATGAATCATCCTAGCATGATGTATCTATTCTTATAACTCTTAAGCTACATTAAAACCTTGACTAAATATTTGAGCCAACGACTTCTTTACATGAGAACAAATGAATGAAGATTGACAACATGAACAACTATACATGTTATGACGTAATCTTCACATTGAACGGGTAAACGTGGTTTGATGGTCTTCACACAATTTAAGGCTTGGTTTTACAATGTCATGAAAGTAATATGATTTGCCGGACCCAAGAATTTTTTCCTGGGGGTGCGGATTTTTTTTAAAGATTTTAGGCCTCTAGCTATAAAAAAAATTTGGTTCATAGCGGGTCAGACCGGGTCGGGCCATGTAAAACAAGTAAAACATATACAAACAAAGTTTCATAGTGGGTCGGATTAGATCAGGTCAGGTTCGGTCACTTTCAATTTTCAACCAATCAAACCCTGGTTATTTGCACTTGGAACATTGACAGATTGTCTTCTCTTTGCATTCATCAATATCTTCACAACTGTTAACTCTGGTTAGCAACTGACTTTTGATGGCCGATGGGGTCCAAGAGGCAATGCCTCTGGCTGGTGTCGCGTTAGGCTCCAGGTCAGCATGAAATTTTCTCGATTTTGCTTCATCCAAAATGCATCAAATCTACATCATTAGTTGAAAGTTGCTTAACAATTGATCTTTAAAATTGACTGGAACTCAATAGCAAAGTTGTTATTGCTCGATAGCATGCTAAGTCACAAGAAAGTCGGTAGCAACTTCATTACTAAAGATCAGTAGCGACATAGTTGATACCGCTCATTAGCAGTGAAGTTGCTACTCCGATTGTTTTCAAGTAGTGTCTTTCATAATTGCCAACAGTTATAACAACCAACTGATCACCAAATGAAATGTTACGATGGTTCAACCCTATAAGTATGAATCATATGGTCTAATTTGAGGATCAATTAATATTTGAATTATCAAAGAAAAAAACTTCTCGTTTTTTGAAAATTACTTTATGTCTTATCTGATTATTGATTTTGTTACAAGCTAAATACTTCAATCTAAAAGTGAATCCCATTCAGGATTCTGAAAGATATCCAAGCTATACGGAATCTAGAAAACATATTGTTTACATGTGAAATGGAGAAATGAAACTTATTTTACCAATGCAACACAAAGTGAAAAAAAGTAGTAGACAAAATTAAATAAAAATTAAAACCAAAGAGCGAATTTTACTTTAGAGTTAAATTTCATTTTAGTCCCTGTGGTTTAGGCCATTTTGCCAGTTTAGTCCAAAAGTTTCAGTTTTCGAATATGGGTCCAAAAAGGTTTCACCATTGCCATTTTAGTCCACTGGGTTAACTTCATCCAGTTTTTCTGTTAATGAGAATGACAATTCAGTCACTTTAGAAGCCCATAAGTCTAAGGGTGAGAGGGGCACTCCCCTCTTAGGGGAGTCCCCTCTCTTACGAAAACCAATCAGGTTATGCCACGTCAACTCCCCTCTTAAACTCCCCTCACACCCCAATTTGGTGGCGGCACTCCTCTCTTAGGGGACTTGCTTTTTTATTTTTTGTTTTTTTTATTTGTTGTAATTATGCATGCTTTTTTATTTTTTATTTTTTGTCTTTTTTTATTTAATAAAAGACATTTCATTAAATTAAAACTAAAAATTACATTCAAACTAGAAAAATAAAAATTACATTCAAACTAGAAAAATATAAAAACAAACTACTCGTCGTCGGAACTCACTTCAAGGTGAGGTAGATCTAAACGTCCGAGATGCTCAACGAGATCGTGTTTTAGTCTCCAATGCGTTTCTTCGTCAATGAGCTCGCTATAAGCTGTATCATCGAAGACGGGTTCGACTGGAGGATCTTGAATGTGTACCGGTGCTATCGCCCTTCCGTCGTCTTTTATAATCATGTTATGTAAAATAATGCACGTATACACGATGGACCTTATCTTTTTCACCGTTTTGGAACGCATTGGACGATTTAGTATTCCCCACTTCGCCTTTAACACACCAAACGCCCGTTCCACATCTTTTCTTGCGGCCTCGTGTTGCCTCTTGAACTTTTTTTCATTCGGGATGTGAGGATATGGAAAAGACTTCACAAACACGGACCAGCTAGGGTAGATCCCATCAGTAAGATAATACCCGCGTTTGTATAAGTGGTCGTTCACCTGAAATGGACAATTTGGCGCCGTTCCGTTTCGTTGAGTAAGAAATAACGGAGATTGTTGCAGCACGTTGATGTTGTTTTGTGAACCCGCCGGGCCACAAAAAGCATGCCAAATCCACAAATCTTGAGACGCCACCGCCTCTAACATAACCGTCGGGTATTGATGATCGCGTCTCATATATTGTCCACGCAATTCTGTGGGGCACATTCTCCAGACGAAGTGTGTACAATCCAGACCACCCAACATACCAGGTAGGTGATGTCTCTCCTCATGAGCCTGATACAATAGCGCAACGTCATGGCTCGTTGGTCTACGTAAGAATTCACCGGCATACATTGTACAGACCGTCTCGCAGAAATATTCAAGGCACTCACGAGAGGTCCTTTCAGCCATATTTAAATACTCGTCGTTTTCGTCTGGTGGGTTACCGGTTGCAAGTTGTTTAATCGCAGAAGTAACCTTTTGCAACGGCGTGAAACTTTTCTTCATTCTCCCGTCCAAGCCCTCTTGAAACCACTCGTTATTCGCTTCCACGTCACTAACAATTTTTAGGAACAAAGACTTGGACATACGAAACCTCTGACGAAAAATATCGGCATTAAATTTTGGATTTTCGACAAAATAATCGGCCATGAGTGTTTCGTGGCCTCCCACACGATCTCGACGGACAAATTTTTTTTTACTAGACGATGCCGTGTCTAGTAGCTCTGCTTGTTGGATGAGATTTTGGAAGAAAATTAAACTACCATCGCTTGACGATGAATCTTCATCGTCGGGAAAGTCGGGTAGGGGAGAAAAAAACGAGAACTTGGAATCCATTTTGTGTTGTATTTGATAGATTTTTAGAGTGAGTTTGAGAATGGGTGTGGTAAAAAATTAGATTAAGTTGGTTATTTATATTGTTAAAATTGATTTTTTTTTTTAAAAAATGACCGTTGCCCAACGTATACATCATCGATCCTTGTGCTTCTTGTGCGGTGACTCCTCCCCGATCCCCCTCCCCGATTTGCCTCACCGCAGGGATGGCGGCGGTGTTCCCGCTAGGGGAATTGGGTCACCGATCCCCCTCCCCGCTGGTGCCCCGTATACCCTAAGTATACGATGCATACTGGAAGTAATAAAATGTATCAGGACTTAAGGAAAAAATTTTGGTGGATAGGAATGAAAAAGGATATAGCAGAATATGTTGCAAAATGTTTAACCTGTTCACAAATCAAAGCTGAACATCAGAAACCTTCAGGTTTGTTGCAACAGTTAGAAATGCCTGTTTGGAAATGAGAATTAATAACAATGGATTTTGGGCCGACTTGCCCTTCTAGTTAACAGAATTACATATAAAATGACCGAATTGCCCTTCTTGTTAACAGAAAAAATGGATGAAGTTAATCAAGTTGACTAAAATGGCAACGGTAAAACCTTTTTGGACCCACATGCGAAAAATGAAACATTTGGACTAAACTGGCAAAATGACTCAAACCACAGGGACTAAAATGACATTTAACACTTTACTTTAAGAACCACCCATCGTTATTGAATTTTTAATTAAACATTACAAGAAATTAAACCAACGTTACTTTGTGAGGACAAAACCATACTACTAGATTATTGGTAATTATTATAACTAACCCGTTCGAATATTAAAACCAAGTTATTCTCTTATTCATTAAATCCGGTAAAACATCGTGATTTACATGTTAGAAAAAACATGAACTTGGAACGAACTTTCTAATTCCCAAATCAAAACAGAAATTAAACCCAGTAAAACATCGTGATTTACATGTTAATTTGGAACGAAACCCCCCCCCCCCCCCCCCCCCCCCCCCCCCCACCAAAAAAAAAAACAGAAAAATAAAGAAAAGGTAATGGGCCATTGAAAAATAAAAACCCAAGAATACCCCATTTGTTGGCCCAAATTCATCTTATATAAAAGACGCGAAACGCGCTTTCAAAATCCTCCTTCGATCATTCAATCATCTTCGAGAAATATCATCATCCCCAACCCAATCTTCTCTGATCTCCATCTTTGACCTGCGTTGACAATCTTGATTGCATCGTTCATTACAAAATAATCACAGGTACGATTCTATCTTCCTAAATACCAATTGATTACTAATTGCTCACTTTAATGCTGTTTCGAAACCCTAATTGTTACAATTGCTATGTACTTTACGTATTTTCGTTCGTATCGACTACTATGTTACGCGATTTCTTTCATTTCTTTTTTAATTTTGATTTTGTTCTGATTTCGTTCGGATTTGAAAGTTGTTTTAGTGAAACCCTAAAAACGATTGGGGCTTTTTAGGGTTTTCGTTTTCTTAGTGTTGTATGTCTAGGGTTTTTTATTCTATACACCTTAGGGTTTTAACATCACAGGTTGGTTGATGATTGATTTGTTGTTTTGTTTTTTTATTTGTACAACTGGGGTTTTTAGGGTTTTTTTTTCTCTGTTTTATGTCATTAGAGAGCATAAGATTAATCTGTATAGCTATTGAATGGAATGGGATGAGCGGTTTAGGCAGGATTTGATAGAGTTGATCCTAGGGCTGCAAACGAACCGAACGAACATGAACAAGATCTTGTTCATGTTCGTTTGTCAAGGAAATATATTTGTTCACAGACTGTTCATGAACATTTACTGAACGAGATTTTATGTTCATGTTCGTTCATTAAGGAAATGAATGTGTTCGTGTTCGTTTGTTAATTTTAGGTAACAAATACAAACAAACGTTTATGAACACAAGTAGAAACAAACAAACAATGAACATATAATATAATACACTGATACTTATTAAATATTTTATTTGTCGGAATTTTTATGTATTTAAATGAAATATAAAGACTAAAAACAATAATGAACTATCGAACACAAACGGATATAAGCGAACACGTTATCGAACGCTCATGATCATAGATGAACGAATGCGGCCTCTGTTCATGTCTGTTCATTAAACTAAACGAACAAAATTTTTTGTTCGTATTCACCCATATATTTAACGAACGCACGCAAATGAATTTCCTGCCAAACGGTTCATGAACTGTTCGCTGAACATTCGGTTCGTTTGCAGCCCTAGTTGTACCTATATGAGGATGGGGCATCGTCCAGAATAGGAGTTCATGGAGACATAGGATTATGGTTATGGACTTTTAGGGGGAACAAAGGTGTTTTAGGTGATTAGATTTTCCTAAGCTTTAGGTGGATCTTTCTATGAATATGTTAAAACTTCTTATGCATTCATGTGCTATCTGTAATACAGTAATACCCTTAATTGGCAGGTTTGTTTTTGAGTTTTCAAGATGCCGGCCACCGCAGGAAGGGTTCGTATGCCAGCAAACAACCGGGTGCACAGTAGTGCCGCCTTGCAAACCCACGGTATATGGCAGAGTGCTATCGGATACGACCCTTACGCCCCTAACAAAGAAGACAACAAGAAATCAGCTCAGCCTCAAACCTCAAACGCAGAGCCTGAGGGTGAAAACGCTTACGCTAGCTTCCAAGGGTTACTTGCCCTTGCCCGGATCACGGGGTCCAATGCTGACGAGGCACGTGGGTCCTGCAAGAAATGTGGTCGTGTGGGCCATTTGACTTTTCAGTGCAGAAACTTTTTAAGCATCAAGGAAGATAAAGAGAAAGATCCAGAAGCTATTCAGGCTGCTGTGATGTCAGGGTTAGAGAAAATTAAAGGGAACGGGAAAAGAACTGTTAACGAGAGTTCAGACGAGAGTGAGGAAGAGGACAGTGAGAGTTCAGACTCCGATTATGATTCCGAGATTGAACGGGCTATAGCTGCGAAATACGGGAAAAAGTTGACTAAGTCAAAGTCTTCGAGAAAGAAGAAAGATGATGACTCAGATGATACTTCAGAGGACGATGAGAGGAAAAAAAGAGGTAGGTCGAAGAAGAGAAGCGTTAATAGGAGGAAAGAAAAGAAGAGGAGAAAAGATGAGTCGTCTGATGATGATGTGGACCGTCGATCACGTAGGAGGAAGAGCAGGAAGGAGAAAAGGAGAAGGAGAAGCCATCGGGATCTGGATGATTCTGACAGTTCTGAAGATTTGGGTAGACGCAAGAGGAGAAGCAATAGACGGTCTGATTCTGATTCGGATGGCAGCAGCTCTGACGATTCCCGGGTCGGGAGGGACAAAAGGCGGTCCGATAGGAGGAGCAGGAAGTAGTACTCGCGATCATCGAAGGTACACAATTATTTCTTTTATATCATTTGACTTCTTTCTGTAGTCAATTAAGTCTGGGATATGGACACATGCAATGTGCTGTCTGCGTTATGTTATCTGTTAGGTCTTGACTGAGTGGCTCTTTTTTACAAGGGAATTGAGACACAATGAATTTGCCCAATTTTCTGCGCTTAATGTTATAATATCAAATCAAACTTTTGTAAAGCACAATCCTTTATACTGCATCCTCTCATTTCTGCGAACCCATAATTGTTTGAAATGTGATGTCTTGGTCATTTTCACCCATACATTAAAAGCTTCATTTATAGTGAATAAGTGTTGGGACATAACCTTTGACAAACATTATTCCTACAGTTTCAGACCTTATCCCCCATGAGTTTGCTCATAGTAGAAAAAAGATGATTTGCTATTTCATTACACGTTGGCTGTCTGACCCATTTTTGTTTTAAATACATTTCATTTTAGTAACGCTTCTCACATAGGTAGCTTGTTCAACAGAAATTGCCATATCAGCAAGACAATATATTGCGCTACATGCTGACCCATGTATTTCTTTGCGTTTATTATTTTATGACTATATATTTCCATTCTTGTGGTTAGCATCGGAAATCTCAACCCGTGCTAATCATAGTTTAGATAGCGACAACGTACCTATATGCTACGTAGCGATAGCGATGAAATAGCGTTCACTATTTCATGTATACCGATAAGGTAGTAGAAAATTTAAAAAAAAAAAAAAAAAATAGATATTTATACTTTTTAGGGCTGTAAACGAGCCGAGTCGAGCCGAGCTAGACCCAGCTCGAGCTCGGCTCGAACTCGATTCGAGCTGGCTCGGCTCGAGCTCGAATTTCAAATCGAGCTGAGATTTGAGGCTCGAGCTCGGCTCGATTAGAATTCGAGCTAGCTCGGCTCGGCTCGATCTAGCTCGAACTAACATAGAACCGCAAAATTTATTACTTAAAAAGTTCTTAAAATGAATTTCTTCATAGCCTAAGGGCCATAATTGCCATTTAATTTAACCATATGGCTAAATATGCAAGTATAAATAGTTAATTCACTTTCTCCATTGTCTTTACCTTCTTTTATAGGGGAGATACTCCCTTAGTTTTTGTTTTCTAAGCGATGTGGGACAAAAAAAATGAAGGATGTAAACCTTATCGAGCCAGCTCACGAGCTCACGAGCCGAGCCAGGCCAAGCTCGAGCTCGGCTCGTTTACAAACCGAGCCGAGCCGAGCCGAGCTGGCTTGTTTACAACCGAGCCAATTTCGAGCCGAGCTTTCTTCGAGCTTTTTTCGAGCGAGTTTCGAGCGAGTTGCGAGCCACGAGTTTTTTGAACAGCCCTAATACTTTTTATGCATTTTTAGAAGTTTAAGGACCGAATGTAAACTAGTGAAGATAGAGGAGGTTAAATGTTTAAATACACAAACTAATTTTACACTTTTTATGTAAAAGAGTAAATTACAAAAATCGTCCTTTATGTTAACACTAGATTGCAAACTATGTCCTTTATCTTCAAAAAGTACAAAAAACGTACTCGATGTTTGCAAACTCTTGCACGTTATGTCCTTCAGCCCTAACTCAGTTAGCTTATATCCTTAAATTAGATAACACAAGGGTATTTTAGTCTTTTTTATTGATTTGTTTAAAAATATTATAATAATTATAACAGACCCTTTTTTTTACCCCTTGCACATTACATCCTGCCACCACCACTTCACTAAAACCCTCTTTTCTCAATGAACCCAATCGCCGGAAAACCAATCGTTGCCACTACATACCACGGCGGCGCTCGTATGCAGCTCGATCAGGTGTCGGACACCCAATCGCAGAACCCACCATAACACGTCGTTGCAGACTTTATTTCCGCCGCCAGACTTACCCTCCACTTCCGCTACCACCGGCGATTCGGATGCAGAGTCGTTGGATGTTGACGCTCTTAGATCGACGGGGTTTATTTAAGTTAACGTCATTAGATCGTCGGACGTAAACCTTGTAATTCCGGCAAGCTTGTCCGAACACGAATGGATCTCTTTTTTTATATTCGCGGCTAAAACTTAGTGGCTTGATGGTAAGCACCTGGTGTTTGGGCAGGTTGTTGAAGATATGGATGTTGTTAAGGCAGTCGAGATGGTTGGATCTGCAAGTGCAGCTAGTTCTGCGGTCAAATTTCTTAGATCTATAATCTAATTCCCGGTTTCTTCATGTTTTGTTTGCAATTTTGGTTTAATCATGTCAGTTGTTTGACTGTGTCATTGTTGGTTATCTAGAGTTTTTCTTAGGGTTTGTGTGAGGGTATTGTGAAGTGTATTGGTTTAATGGTTGGATACTTGGATCTGAAGTGGTGGTGAAGGGTATTGTTGACAGTGGTGGATGTGTATTTGGTTGCTTATGGTGGATGAAGTGGTGGGCAGATGTAGTTATAGAAGACATTGGTGGATAAGGATTTAGTTTTTTTTTTTTTAAATTTATTTTAGCATTTAAGGATAAATGACCAAAATACTCTCATGTGGGGCCTACTTGGTCAGATTTAATCAAGAAAACTAAGTTAGGGCTAAAGGACATAACGTGCAAGAGTTTGCAAACGTTGAGTACGTTTTTCTTGTACTTTTTGAAGATAAAGGACATAGTTTGCAATCTAGTGTTAACATAAAGGACGATTTTTGTAATTTACTCTATGTAAAAAGTTACAAGTTTTAGGGACTAAATATAAACTAGTGAAAGATAGAAGGGTTAAATGTTAAAATACATAACTTAGTTAACCTTAAAAGTCTGAAATACGCCACTCGTATCTTCTTCTCACTGGTTTCTGGCCAAAAAGCAGCACCGGAGCCGGAATTCACTACCGGAGGTTGCTATGTGCCTTGTAGCAGCATATAGGTGCCACGCCACGCTATTCACTATAGCGTACCTTATGGACACTTTTAATAACTATGGTGCTAATAATAAATAGGCTAGTTTGTGTCAAAATTTTGCATGCTGAGTTTTTTTGGTCAAGGTTTAAAACAGTGGACGGGTCTACTGGGCGATATGAGAGTACTTGGGTAAACTAAGAATGGGTTACTACCGGTTTTTACAAAAAAAGTTCACTTGAACTGCTAACTCGTTACAATCCAATGATCTATTACCCATCCCACGAGTTTTGCAATCTCTACTTGTGGTTCTCTTTTTCTGCTAACTCGTTACAATCCAATGATCTATTACCCATCACATGAGTTTTGCAATCTCTACTTGTGGTTCTCTTTTTCTGCTAACTCGTTACAATCCAATGATCTATTATACTCATTCCGTGAGTTTTGCAATCTCTACTTGTGGTTCTCTTTTTCTGCTCTTGAGTCTTGACTTTTTGTTTTGGTATTTGTGGTTAGTTCCTATTTTGTTTTTCTGCTATTGTATTATCTTATGATAAATAAACACTTTGGTTAGCATTAGAATTTCTACTCTCTCTCTTTTTAGTGATATTTGAATTTCTTTGATTGCTGATTAGACTTGGGGTTTTTGTAGGAAGTTGAAGCTTTAATTAGCATGGTGATCTACTGATGAAGACGGTTAAATCTATTGTGGCATGTAAACTTGTTAAACAATAAACTACTGTTATCTACTTCTGTTTTACGGTGATTGAAATTGTATGTTACTTATGCTTGTTCAATTATGTGCTCTTTCAGATTTTCAGTGTACAAATGTCATTAACATCAGTCAGCTTTTTTTCCATCTTTATAATGTTAAAAGAGTTTTATCATCATTTGAATCTCCTTGGCTTTGCTTCAGTCAATATTTTATGATGTGGTATTAAAAACAAGTTTGGGTCTCTCTTCTATAGTGTTGGCAGGGATTCTGGTTAAATGGTTTTTTTAAGGGTTATTGGATTTTATCACCCCCAACTATTAGCTATTGGCCGCTGCCACCCCAATTATCACTTTGACCCCGTCACCACCAACTTAACACTTAGTGTGTTCTGTCACAATATCGTTAACCGATCACTAACTTTTGATCATGTTACTATACTTTTGGAGGTGTCATAGGGATCTTAGGAATGTTTTAGGGATCTTAGAACACCCTAAAACTATAGTAACAGGATCAAAAGTTAGTGATCAGTTAACGACGTGGTGACAGAACATATTAAGTTTTGTATGCATAACTTTCATGTCTACTTTGCACAAAGCTTTGTTTAAATGTTAGAAATGTAACTTAATAAAAAATTGTTTTATGTGGCATTGGGGGGCAGCATTTATTTAGGACAAACGATATTTAGTTTCAAAGTTTAATCAACAGGGTTGTAGTGAACGGATTAAAAAATAAATTTTGGCTATCATGGAGCGTTACTCGAGAGTAGACGATTAAACGATCTTGGAATGAAGATGGGAAAAAAAGCGTTAACAGAATCAAATGAATGGCCAGCTTTGGACCAAAGTTTGAACTTAAGATAAGGTGGGCCTATCAGATGCTTCGGATAAATGCTTCCCAGGAAAAATTGGCAACAACAGAATCTAATTGGGAAAGATTTCGATATGACTGGAACTTTATTCATGTATGGAGAGTGGAGATGGAAGGATCTCTACGGCTGTGGCTATTTCAGGTTGAAATTGGGTCGATCATGTATAGGGGCGTACCCACTCCAGTCACCGGGGTGGCGGGCGTACACCTGAATTTTTTTCAAGGTTATTTATCGTCGAAAATCCTGCGGGCGCACACCCTGAATTTTTTTAATGTTAATTGTCAAAAATCCTAATTGCACCCCCTAAAATATTTCATCCGCAACCCCCTAAAACTGTTGAACCCCTAAGAAAATTATATTATAAAATTATAATCATAATAATATCAACACTAGTTATTTGATTTGTTTATGTCCAATCCATAAATTACCCAATTTTTTTTTACTCTAAGCCCATAAGCCAACCCATCTACCATTTACCCATTCATTTAAACTTACTAAAATATTACGACCATCAAATTCCCACCCAAATTCCCAATCCTGCCCAGCTCACTTCGTCGTTCCCCTTCTACCCAGCAACAACCGCCGCCCGACCAGAATTCGGCCATAATCTGCCGGCGATCAACCACATTCCGACCAAGGTATGTTTTGTTTCACCCTTTTGTTGTTTTATTTGCTGTTTAACACCTTTTTTTGTTTGATTTGATGTTTAGGGAGATTTTAGAGATTTAGAAATTAGAATTAGTTAATATTAAAGTTTTAAACTTTGTTTCTTTATGTGATGCCATGTTCTACATACCATGCAAACCATCATCATGCACACTATTACCACCATATTCGCCTTAACCTACCCACGTTGCTTTTGTCTTCAGCATTTTCTAGTAGTTTAGATAATTAGTAGTAGTGGGTTTAGTGGTATTCTTCATATTTAGTTATTTTCAGTTTTAATTTGTAAGCCTATAAAATGGCAGTAGATGTTATGGGTTTTCTGATGAATGAAAAGAATGAATTAGTCACTTCCAAAAATCTCTAAATTCTCTCAAGCTCTTATCTATTTTCTTTGGATCAATTGGTTAACGATTTGGTTCGTAACAATTGGTATCAGAGCCGTCGTGATTCCCCTTCGGACCTATGGCTGCTCAAAATCTAACCTATGAAGAGTTGTTGGATCAAATCCAGTTGAGTCTTCAAAGGATGATTGATATTCTTAAAACACCACCGCCAACTTCCGCTCACGAACCACCATCACCCGCTTCTGCAATAACAACACCACCAGTTACCGCCCTCGTGCCACCACCGGTTTCCGCCGCAACACCACAACCTGCCTCACTACTACTACTACCACAAACAACCCCACAACAAACACCACCGCAAGCACTAAAAACAGTCCCGAAACCCATACCACCGGAACCGAAAACTGCCCTAAACCAAGCACCCTCAACTATGCCCTCTCTCGTTCAAAAACCCACACCAACAGTTTTCCGTACTCAATTGAAGAAGACTATGAACTTAGTGCCGACAGGGATGGAAATGACGCGGGTCACATGTGTGTTAGAGAGACGCGAGTGGCGGCCACCGTGGCGCGCCGTTGGAAGGCTTGAATGGCGACCGCCGTGGAGTGTCAGTCGTATCATGTCTAGATTTTCAACCTTGTGGACAAGGTTTCTTCAAGGGGAAAGGAATGATGTGTGCCATGTTCTACATACCATGCAAACCATCATCATGCACACTATTACCACCATATTCGCCTTAACCTACCCACGTTGCTTTTGTCTTCAGCATTTTCTAGTAGTTTAGATAATTAGTAGTAGTGGGTTTAGTGGTATTCTTCATATTTAGTTATTTTCAGTTTTAATTTGTAAGCCTATAAAATGGCAGTAGATGTTATGGGTTTTCTGATGAATGAAAAGAATGAATTAGTCACTTCCAAAAATCTCTAAATTCTCTCAAGCTCTTATCTATTTTCTTTGGATCAATTGGTTAACGATTTGGTTCGTAACATGTGATTAGAATTAGATTTAAAACAATGTTTGAAACTTCATTTATTTATGTGATTATTGAAAATTGAAATTGAAACCTTGTTTATGTTGGTTAGATATTTAGATTCTAATGATTTATTGTTATGTGAATTAGAATCATGATTGAAAAGTGAAATGGAAACATTGTTTGAAACTTTGTTTGTTTATGTGAATTGGTTATACTTAGATTAAAATGATTTATTTTGATTCGAAATAGAAACTGCGAGTAATTCTATTATGTAACAGTTTCTCAAAAAGAAAGGTGGAGAATCATCTTCCAAAACTCCCGAATACATTGACATGAATACTCTTCCTTCAGATCCTCATGATTGCAAGCCGGTTTCATCATATAACGTCAATTAACAAGATGAGATTAGAAGGGCATACATACTTAGAGGACCATGTTAACCAAGAGGTATAGACTTCCCACAATCCGTGTCATGGTAATGAGTTGGAACAATTTAAGGAAGATTGGTATGATAGATATGAGTATAAGGGAGGGTGAGAGAATAGTGTATCCATATGGTTTCGATGAAACCGATAAAAGAAGGCTTCCAATTCAACTCGCGGCCTACACTGATCATGTGAAAAAAGGATACAAAATTTGCCAACTAGGATGTTTATCAAGTCTTGTAAAGTTAATGGTTTCAACAAAGAGTCACCTATCTTTTACATTGGTGCACCGTTTATTGAAGCTTGTTCTTGTATTACCCGTCGCAACAACAGTTGTTGAAAGATGTTTTTCTGCAATGAAGCACTGAAGATCGACTTGCGTAATCAAATTGGCGATAAGAATTTAAGTGAAAGTTGTATATGTTATATTGAGAAAGACTTGCATAGAAAAGTCTCTCTAGACGATGTTATGGATAGATTTCAAATGACAACCCTTAGGACAACTTTAAATATGTTTGTAATGACGTTTCACGTGCTTTTGATGATTTTATGAATTTTAGTTTGATTATATTTTTTTAACAAGACCCGACCTGATCCGATACGAAGCGAAAAATTATATAGATAACTAAGATCTTAAACTCCTAAAGATTTTCCGCATCCCTAGAAAAAATTCCTGGATTTCCCACTAATCATGTATAAACTATGTGATAATGTACCGAGAAACTGTGGAACATCTATTTGTTTCGTATGAGGTGGCAAACGCCGTTGGGAGAGGGCCCATGGCTCGGTCTCCCCTAGGGCCCATTTTTTTTTACATATCTAGCATAATAAAATAAACCAATAAGGGACATGAGGTATTTTTTTTAGTTTTCCCGTCCTTTCTCTTCTACCTAATTATACATAATTATTTTATTAATTAAATAATGAGTTAAATGCCTCATTGGTCTCTGTGGTTTGCAGATATTATAGACTTGGTCCCAACACTTCAATAATTACAGAGTTGGTCCTAGTAGTTACAAGACTTCTAAGTATATTAAACTATATAATTATCAGTTCATTACAGATATACTAAAATCCAATATTTTAAATTTGAGTGCCAGTACCTTTTATCCTTTTAAATGTTTATAGTGCTAATAGAGTCCGCAATTTATAGCAATGATTGTGTTAATATTGTATTGTCATATTGTTATTATTCTCTCCAAAATTAGGAGATCTGAATGTACCTTTATATACGATTGAATTGTAAATGAAAGAAATCAACTTGGAATTTCAATATTCTTCATGGTATAAGCCTAAAACCCTAATCCTCCTTCCCTTCGATTTTTTTTTCTTTCTGCCGACTGCCCTTTGTGTCGTCGCCTCCTCCCCTGACTTCCCTATGGCCGATTCCAAGCTGCATCCAGCCGTAACGGTGACTAACATCAAAGCCTCTATTCCCATTATCTTGGACAATGAGGCAGCCGACTACAATACGTGGTCCGAGCTGTTTCGCATCCATTGCACCGCCTACCTCGTTTCTGATCATCTTTCCCCATGACCCGCATCTGCCGCCCAAACTACTACCTCTGATAAACAACCCGTCGCACCCCTTGCTGCCGACTCATGGGAACGTCTGGACGCCATAGTCCTTCAATGGATCTATGGCACCATCTCTCCAGGCCTCCTCAAAACCGTCATAAAAAAACAAAACAACCACTTATGACGCCTGGAAGGCCATTGAAGCCTTATTTCAAGATAACAAAGCCACCCGTGCCCTCTACCTCAAACAGAAGTTTGCTAACACTCGGTTAGAAAACTTCCCTTCTATGCATGCTTATTGTCAAGAACTCAAAGTCCTAGCGGATCAACTTCAAAGTGTTGACACTCCGGTTGATGAACCAGACCTTGTTCTCCAAACCCTCACCGGCCTTACCGAGCAATATGAAACCGTGCAAACCGTCATTCAAAACACCAAACCTCCCCCCTCCTTCCTTGAGGTTCGGTCGCAATTGTGCATGAGCGAAACCGCCAAGGCCAATCAAGCCCTTCACTCTTCAAACCAGGCTGCAATGGCTCTACATACCCAAAGCCGCACCACCCCTTCAACCGCCACTCAACCCTCCCCTCCCCCTGATAATCGGTCTGACTACTACCGAGGTCGTGGCCGTGGTCATGCACCATTCAACCAGAACACCAACCGCAACCGCTCCACTAACTCCACCTTCTCGCCCGCCCCTCAGCACCCTTACATCATCTTCCCTCAGATCTGGACCTCAGAGCAATGGGCCTCCATTCTAAACTAAGCCCAACAACTTAGCCCACAAATCAACTCCTCCCCACATTGTCCCTACCCATCCACACCAAGGCCCACAAACGGTCAGGGGATTCTTGGGCCGAGACCAGATCAAGCCCACATGGCTTCTTACAGCCCAACACCTACTGACATAGCGTAGGCACTCTACACTCTTTCGATGAATCAGCAGACTGAACCGGTTGGTTTTATGGACACATGAGTGTAACACCCTTAAATTTTTACTTGATTTAATCACTAATTTTATACATTTTTATACCAAAAGATATTAAAAGTAACATAAGTTTCATAAGTAGCATAAACCTTAGTCAACTAATGACTAAGTTGGAACATTCAATTTTTTTTAAGAAAGTGTTTACAACCCATGAACAAGGTCTAAGTATGATTAAAACATTGCGGAAGCTTCAAAAATCGTGTTCGGTTCTTCATCATTTGCTTGACCGCCATCCGTAAGATCCACCTTGTTACCTATGGTCAAAACCTTTAAAACATTAGTTCTGACATTGTTATATAATACATAAATACAAGATCCAACATCAAAATTTGAATAATAAAATACTGTTTTGTTTTCTGGTTCCACCGTAACTTACGGTGTCACCGTAAGTTACGGTAGGTTCTGGAATTTCCTGGATCACCGTAAACCAGGGGAAAACTGCCGTAAAAACCTGACCCCTACCGTAAGTTACGGTACTACCGTAACTTACAGTAGTTCCTGGAAATCCATCATTCGTTTGTTTTGTTCATTGTACTCAAACCCAACTCTCGGATTTCGCTTTTCTAACAAACCTATACATTAAATTCTTGTATTTCTAACATGTTATATATTAACCTATATCAAAGATCAATCCACCATATTCTGGAGAATTAACCATGCTTTACTTGATTATTCGACCCGTTGGCTCGTCTAAGAATCCTCCCATATGACGACTACCAACGAGTTCCAACCAAATTTGACCAATCATTCAATATAGCGACTTCACCGCAAATTTTAAACAACTCTTATTCAAAAATTCAATTACGCATTATATAATCATCAAAATCTACTTAGTGTAACGGGTCAAGTTACATACCTTAGTGTACGCCCTTCAACCGCAAATCACTACCGGCTTGTCCACTTGACGTTCCAGTATCCTTTCCTATAGAGTTCAATTCAAGACATGTTTAGAACTCTATTTAAACCTTACTTCGCATAATATACCGAAACATCATAATTATGCGTTAAATCTTTAAATTTCTAATTTAAGCCTTCTTTGAGGCATTTTCACAAACACCTTAAGGGCAGATTTTTCACATGATTATATGACAAGTTTATAGCTTATCATTTAGCCCTAATTTCACCTCAATCAACATTTTACATGATTGTTAGCCTCTAGATTTCTGAAATCACTTCCAAATTGTCAAATTACACAAGATTAACACCCACTATCCTAGTGTTCATCAATTAACACATAACCCATTAATCACCTACAATGGTGATCATAGTTTCCACTAAAATTTTACATGATTTCAGCTTGTGTTTGTTTAGGGTTTGTCCCTAAACACTATAGTTGTTCTTAAATCATCACAACATAAACATGCAACCCTAATTTCAGATTTTCCCAATTTCATGAGAATTTCAAATTAAGAGTTTTCACTAAATTTTACATACCTTGTAATCCTCTTGCGATGAGGATCACGATTCTAAGCTCGGATTTTCGTTTGGACCAGATTTGCACCTCCAATTTGAGAGTTTTAGTAGAATTCTTGGGTTTTTGGAAGTGGGGTGTCGCCCCCCGATGTTCTGATCGACCAGACACCTCCTTGTGAGGTGTTTTTATTAATTTAATTAAAATAAAGTTTTAATTTTTACAACTTAGGTCCCTCCATTTTTATCAACATTTAGTTTAGTTGATTTTAACCCTAATATAGGTTATTTTTAACTTGTAACTAACTAGGTTAAAATTCCTAGTTGGTAAATTCTCATTTAATTATACTTTATAATTCTAATATAAAGTTTTATATTTTTCGGGGTGTTACAATGAGCTACAAGACATATGCAACTACTAGGTAATCATTCCCCGTCTGTTTTTAATCCTTGCACTAACAAACAAATAATAGTTGGTAATGGTACGACCATCCTGGTAATTGGACAAGGCAATCAAACCCTACCACCGCCCTTCCCGCCCTTCAAATTAAACAATGTCCTCTATGCTCCCAACCTTCTTAAAAACCTCATATTTGTTCGTCGCCTAACAACAGATAATTTACTTTCTATTGAATTTGACCCTTTTGGTTTTGTTGTAAAGGATCTCAAGACAAAGCTCCTATCCTATGATGCAATAGCTCGGACGACCTCTACCCGCTGACCACCAACTTCATCAAGTCTCCTACCTCACCTATTGCTCTCGCTGCTATAACCCAAGAACATTGGCATCAACGCCTTGGGCACCCAGGCACCAACATATTGCATTTGTTGAAGTAGTCTTCTTTTATTAATTTAAGTAAACCAAATGATACACTTTGTCAGTCTTGTGTTTTTGGCAAAAGCGTCAAACTGCCATTTCCTGATTCCATTAATAAAACTTGTTTGCCGTTTGATATAATTCATAGTGACTTGTGGACATCGCCGATATTAAGCACTAGTGGACATCGGTATTATATCTTATTTTTGGATGACTTAACTGATTTTCTATGGACATATCCTCTCTCTAATAAATCCAATGTTTTTTCGACATTCACCCAATTCTACAACCTAATTAACACTCAGTTTGAACGAAAAATAAAACAATTCCAATGTGACAACGACACAGAATACACTAACAATAATTTCAAACATTTTTGCCAAGTCAATGGAATGCAATTTCGTTTCTCGTGTCCACATACATCCTCTCAAAATGGTAAAGCGGAACGCAAAATCCGTACCATCAACAATATGGTCAGCGCCCTCTTTGCCCAAGCCTCTCTTCCCCCTCATTCTGGCACCACGCGTTAGAAACTGCAACCTACATGCTTAACATTTTACCTAAGAAATCTCATAAATTCCAATCCCCCACCACCCTTCTTTACAACATTTTACCCACTTACGAGCACCTCCGTGTGTTCGGTTGCCTATGCTACCCCATCCTCCCCTCCACCACCATTCATAAACTAGCTAACCGCTCACAACCTTGTGTTTTCCTCGGCTACCCATCCCAACATCGTGGCTATACATGTTTTGACATCACTACAAAACAAGTATTTACCTCATGCCATGTCCACTTCGAGGAATCTATTTACCCCTTCTCCATCCAACAACCTACCTCACCTCAAACCTATGATTTTTTAGCACCCACCCTACACCCACTGTTATGGGACCAAATCCCTCCCCCTTCTCACGAACTACCACCCCCATCCCACAACATCGCCCTCTCTTTCCCTCTCGTACCACATCTGACCCAAACCCCACAGGCCCAACAACCCCTTCTGGACAATCAGGTTCCCAAATCCCTCCCAACATCACCACATGCCCACCTTCTAACCCAACCACCTCCACTGATTCACCCGACCAGCCCGCTACACCGGCTCCACAGGCCCAACCGATCAGCCCTACCCACGTTTCTCAGTCAACCCATCCCGTTCCCAACCAACCATCTCGCACCATGCGCACTAGAGCCATGGATGGCATCACCAAACCGAAACAATTTTTTAACCTCCACACCACTACCATTGCTCCTATTCCCAAAACACCCCAGGTTGCCTTGTCTACACTGGAATGGTATAATGCCATGCCAACCGAGTTTAATGCACTGATTAAAAATGAGACTTGGGAGTTGGTTACTCGTCGTCCTGACATGAATATAATTCGTTGTATGTGGTTATTCAAACACAAGTTCCGGTCTGATGGCACCCTGGAACGGTATAAAGCTCGGTTGGTATGTGATGGTTGTAGTCAACAGGTTGGTGTCGATTGTGGTGAGACGTTCAGTCCAGTGATTAAGCCCACTACTATACGGACCGTTCTAACCTTGGCCCTTTCTCAGTCTTGGCCCATTCATCAGTTGGATGTGACTAATGCATTTCTACATGGTCACTTACACGAGACCGTTTTTATGCATCAACCAATGGGTTTTCGACACCGTGCCTATTCTGATCATGTTTGTCGTTTGAAGAAGTCTCTCTATGGCCTAAAGCAGGCTCCCCGCGCTTGGTATCAACGGTTCACAGACTTTGTCCTTCAACAAGGTTTTTCTCAATGCAAGACGGACAATTCTTTGTTTATTTATCATCATGGACGTGACATCGCCTATCTTCTTATTTATGTCGATGATATCATACTTACTACATCGACTGACTCTCTACGCCACCAGCTTATGTCTGTTCTCGCAGGTGAATTTGCCATGAAAGATTTGGGCTCGCTTACATATTTTCTGGGCATTTCTGTCACTCGCAGTAGAGACATCCTATTCTTATCCCAACATGCATATGCCAGGGACATCATCCATCACGCGGGCATGGATTCTTGCAAACCCGCCGCCACTCCCGTTGACACGCAAACCAAGCTGAGTAGCGAACCTGGTCCGTTGTTTGATGACCCCACTACATATCAAAGTTTGGCTGGTGTCTTGCAATATCTTACCTTTACTAGGCCAGATATCACTTATGCGGTGCAGCAGATATGTATGCACATGCACTCTCCCTGCCTTGCTCACTGGAACGCCCTAAAACGCATTCTTCGTTACATTCAAGGCACTTCTGAGTATGGTCTTCATCTCAAGTCATCTTCTTCTCTATCCATCCGTGCATATACGGATGCTGATTGGGCCGGTTGCCCTGACACCAGTCGCTCCACATCAGGTTACTGTGTCTATCTAGGTGACAACTTGGTCTCATGGTCTGCTAAACGCCAGTCTACCATTACTCGTTCCAGTGCTGAAGCCGAGTATCGCGGGGTTGCTAATGTGGTTGCTGAGATATGCTGGCTTCACAATCTTTTGCTTGAGCTTCGTCGCCCCTGTCTAAAGCATCTCTTGTGTATTGTGATAACATCAGTGCTATCTACCTTTCGGGAAACCCAGTTCAACATCAACGTACCAAGCACATTAAGCTGGATATCCATTTCGTTCGTGAGCATGTTCAGAAAGGTCTGGTTCGCATTCTTCACGTACCGTCCAGATTCCAAGCTGCGGACATTTTCACCAAATGGCTACCTCGGATCCTTTTTGACGATTTCCGCTCCAGTCTAAGCATTTGTTCTCCTCCCGCTTCAACTGCGGGGGTGTAATAGAGCCCGCAATTTATAGCAATGTTTGTGTTAATATTGTATTGTCATATTGTTATTATTCTCTCCAAAATTAGGAGATCTGAATATACCTTTATATACGATTGAATTGTGAATGAAAGAAATCAACTTGGAATTTCAATATTCTTCAAGTGCCAATACCTTTTATCCTTTTAAATGTTTAGACTTTTTTCTTTGAATTTGGCGACATAATGAAAACAATAACTGATCAAACTAAAAAATTTATTTATCTTTAATTATATTAGTTAGTTGCTCATTTCTCTCTCTCTCTCTCTCTCTCTATATATATATATATATATATAGGAGAAAGATCCGTTAGGAACCACCATTTATTGCAAGAACCAGTATGAACACAAACAGTAATACCTAAAAAAATCTAAAAACACCCAAAAACTCTTTTTTTACTATTTGTTTTGGAAAAATCGCTATATTTCGTTTATAATAAAAAATTTTAAAATTTTTTCGAGTAATAGTTATCCATGCACATGTGCATTTGTATCATTTCTTTGACAAATTCCGTAATTCATTACAAAAATTAGACAATTGCACTTTCATTTACATTACTACATGTAATACACTACTTTTTACGTTAACAATATTAGAAATGCACATGTGCATCTATATGTATCAACATGAAATAAGTTGTGTTGGTACACTACTTTCTCTTTCATCTATCATTCCATCCATAATACACAAACATGCATATGTGCATTTTTGTCATTTCTTTAACAAATTCCGTAATTCATTACAAATATTAGACAATTGCACTTTCATTTACACTACCATATGTAATACATTACTTTTTACATTACCAATATTAGAAATGCACATGTGCATCTATATGTATCTAACATGAAATAAGGTGTTTTGGTACACTACTTTGAATATACTTTCCCTTTCATCTGTCATACCATCCATAATACACTACCATTACCTCCTACCATCCATAATACAATACCATTACCTCCTACCATCCATAATACAATACCATTACCAATATTTTCACTTTATTACATGTATATCAACACCATTTATACCATCCAATCAACATATTACATCATAAATTGACAACTATTACCAAACCATCAACCACCAGATATAACTAACCAAAAAACATGTATATGGGCCTACTTCTCCATTTAAAATCACAAACTTTTTGTACCAAAACACGTTATATCATGGTTATACATAATGATGCACATGTGCATTTTGAATATTGTTAATGTAAAAAGTAGTGTATTACGGATGAGATTGTAAATTAAAGTGCAATTGTCTATTACTGATAACATATTACGGAATTTGTCGAAGTAATGATACATATGCACATGTGCATGGATAACTGTTACTCGAAAAAAAGTTTTTTTTTTTGCTAACTAAATATAGCGATTTTTTTAAATATTAAAAAAAATTTGAGTGCTTTTTGATTTTTTTTTCGATTTTATTTTGTGTTCACATTGGTTCTCGCGGTTTTCGCAATAAGGGTGGTTCTCAAATGAACCTTACCCTATATATTACCCGATATATATATATATATATACATACTAGTATTGGAGCCTGCGCTTCACTGCGGGGTCGTAAGATGGTGTTGAAGAGGATATATTTGTTACATGGTACATTAATGGATTATTATAGACCATGGAAGCTTTAATGTAAACGATGGTAAAAATAAACAATCAACTATAATAAGGTAAATAAAAAAACTATTCAATTTGTTACGTTGTATATTGAAGGGTTAATATAGACCATGTATAATACCTCTATTAAAGTTGGGGGGGGGGGGTGTACAACGTTTTTAGAGTTAAAAGTGAGGCTTTAATCTAAACGACGCTAAAATAAGTTATAAATATAAAAAAATAACTTTATTAAACTTAAAGGTCCGTATGATAACTCTATTAAAGTTCCGGAGGGGGGGGGGGGGGGGGGACGTAAATCGTTTTTAGAAAAAGAATTATTATTAATCTTCCATATGATAAATTTATTAAAATTCACTGGTATAAACGTAAATTATCTTTAAAAAAAAAATTAGACTTTAAGAGTTAAATACTCTATTTAAATTTAAAGTTAAAAATGTAAATAATAAAAAAGACAATAATATTCCTAAATTAAAGTAATATATATAGATAAATCCAAATTTACAATTGTTCACAAATAGTTGGTATATAGAATATTGTGATACAGATATAAATATTTTTCAGTCTATACTATATAATAAAATAAATCATTTGAAGGATACTTGTCATCATACTATGCCATATGCCATGTCTTATAGATAATTATTATTTTAACTTAATCTTTTCTAATTAATTATAGATAATCCCCCTACTAAATATTATTTAGTTTAATATCTTATGAATAATTATTATTTAGTTTAATCTCTTTCTCATTTATAATATTATTTATTTGAATTAATTATTACTTTTATATTTATCTATTTACATCAAATTCAAACTTAGTTATCTAATTTGATCTTAACTATATATTGAACGTTTTGTTTAGTTTGGTATCAAATAGATTTTACGAAACTTAAAATAAAATTAACTAATATTATTTATTATTTATACATTTACGGAGTTATAAATAAAGGGTTAAATTTATTGAGATTTCGTTAACAAATTTTACTACAATAGAATAATCTATTTATATTAATCTAAATCTTTATATATATCTATACTATACTATATAATAAAACATTAATGTGTGACACCTGTCGTTCATTATAGACATTTATGATTTTCTCATCTCACTTCCAAACTTATCTTATATTAATTAAATAAATAAATGAATAATGAGCTAGTATTAAATTTTATCCTACTTTAAATTTCGAATACCATTCTTCTATTTTTCTAATAAAATATTATCCTAAATTTTAAATTGTTAATTTAAAATATTTTAAATAAAACAAATTATTTATCACGAAAATCAAACTTTGTATTAATATATTAAATATTTTTATTTTCACTATACAAAATTACATTTACTCGAGCCGTATAATACATGAGGTTTTTTAAGATATAACTTTTTATTATTTGATATATAAAATTAGATTTATTCAATTCGTACAATACACATGAGTTTTTTAAGGATATCTATTTTTTTATTATTTAGTATAGAAAATTACATTTATTCAAACCGTGTAATACACATATTTTTAAAGATGTAACTTTTTATTATTTGGTATATAAGATTACATTTATTCAAACTTGTGTAATAATTGAGGTTTTTTAAAGATGTATTATTTTATTATGCGGTAAACAATATTACATTTATTCAACCCGTGTGATACACGTGTTTTTTAAAGATATAACTTTTTTATTTGGTATATAAAATTATATTTATTCAACCCGTACAATATGGTTCTTATAGATATAATTTTTTTATTATTTAATATATAAAATTATATTTATTTAACCCGTGCAATAAAGAAGGTTTTTAAAGATATATTGTTTTATTATTTACTATATAAAATTTATTTATTCAACCCGTGTAATATACGGGGTTATAATAAAAAGGTTGATGACTCAACGGACTCAATCGTTATAGATGTCCTTTGAAGTTTGTTATTATTCCAAAAAACATTTAGTCCGATAAAGCTTAAATCTGATTTTTGTTATTCCAAAGATAATATATATTTTTTTTTAAATTTAAATTGAAGGAGCTGAGTTAGATTAGATCCTATTAATCTATTAAATAAAGAATAGAGATTGTGGGAGAGAATGTTATGTGGCATTAAATAAAGTATTTTATTAATATTTAGATCTGATATAATAAAATAAACGAATGAGTAACACGTGTCATTTATTGGTTTTGGATATAGTTTGGTTATTTGGTTAGGTTATTAGTTAATTCGGCTATAAATTTGTTAATTCGGTTTTTTGCACACCTCTATTTTCAGATTCTGTGTTTTAATTTAAAAATGTTTTTGTATTATATATGTGTTACTTTAGAAATGAAACTACAAAAAGATAAACGGCTTATAGCTTAGCGCTATTATGGTATGTGATATTTTATGTATACTTTCGTTTTTTTCAGAAAAATAATTAACCGACCCAACGGTTTTGGATATGGTTCGGTTAAGTTTTATCAGTTAGTTCAGTTATGAATTGGTTAATTTGGTCTTTTACACACCCCTACTTTCAGATTCTATTTATTATTTTAAAAATGTTTTTGTATTATATATGTGTTATTATAATCAGGGTGTTAAACAAATGAAACTAAATAAACGATAAACGGCTTGTTACCTAGCGCTATCATGGTGTGTGATATTTTAATTATACTTTTATTTTTCAGAAAAATAATTAATTGACCCAACGGTTTTTGATATGGTTTGGTTTTTTCGGTTCAGTTTTATCAGTTAATTCGGTTATGAACTGGTTAATTCGGTTTTTTTCACACCCTTACTTTCAGATTCTATTTTTAATTTAAAAAATAAATAATATCTTATCTCAAAAACCGTTTTATAATATTTTAGTCTTAATTACTAACTATATTTCTTTTATTCGACCTGTTTAATACACGAGGTTCTAACCTAGTATTAACTACATATAAAAAATATGTATACTTAAAGCCAAATAATATGAGGCCAGCTAGTTTAAACCATTAAGGGAAAATATCACGTAAATGAAATTGAACCATAGCTGCTTGAAAATTTGTACGTGGTGAAGAAAGAGTGGAAATAAAGAAAAAGGGTGGACATTGGATACAATCGGATGGTGTTTAATTTATGTGTTGGTTGTTTTTTATTTAAATATATATATACAATGTTTTAAATAAAGTTAAAAGTAAATTAAAAAAACCTGACACATCATCATTCTAACCTGTTAACCTAATAATTACATAGCATTAGAATAGTCAGTGTTGTAAGAATCGCTAGACGCTAGTCGGGCGGTGGGGTACCGACTAGCGACTAATCGGGATTAATAGGGATTAATCGGAATTAATCGGATTGAGATTTTTATATGTGATTTTTAGTTACATATATACATAAACATTTTTATGTGTAGTTTTTTAAAGTAGGCATGTTTTAACCCCTCGTTAACCCATTTTTGTAAGTAATCGGAAGGAATTTATATGGTTTGGTCCAAATTTGGCCGGCATCTAGCCAAAATTTAGCCAGAATAGGACCGCCATTGACTGCCTAGCTATTAATCGGTCATTAATCGGTGAACCCCCGATTAGTGATTAATCGGCGACTAATCGGAGACTAGTCGGGATTTTTACAACCATGAGAATAGTAAATGAAACTTCGGTGATTTTAAGGAGACAAAAAAAATTTCAGTGACTTAATTGAAACACTTGGCAAACTTGGTTACCTTTCTACGAAGTTACCCCAACAATTAAACCAAACTATTTTTTTAACCCAAATAAAAATATGCCCGCCTACCGAAATTCTTCAAGATTGATATTAAAAAAAGCCAAACAATTAAAAGTAACTACAAATTTAAACCCAAAAAATATATCATTTTGATACAATACCTTTGGTTTGTTTATTGCTATAACAGTTATTGTCATATAATGCTTTTTTTATATATGCACATATAATGGTTTTTTTTATATGATTATGAATTTATGCTACATGGGCCCATTTTTTACTCTCTCCGGGCCTAAAACACTTCAAGGATTCTTGGGGACGGCTTTGATAAACACAATTTGACCAGTGATAATACAAGAGTGTAGAATTCCCTTCCCACAATAAACATGGAGTGGAAACACAAAAGAAAGCCACTGTATGCAGTCATGCTCACTAGCTGCTGGATATTGTGAAGGGCGATAAATGAGACGTTGAACGAATCTTGAGAAGGCGCTTTCTTGGTGGGAATATTTTTTTTGTAAAGTTGCAATATCACTTTTATTTCTATGGCTTTGCTTGGGTCATGTTTTTATGATGTCGATTCAAAGCAACAAGTTCACTGTTCACATCTTTCTTCTAATTCCTGTTTACACATAGTTTTCTATTAGTGACCAAAGATGTAATTTATCAGATGGTGGTCAAAAATGATTGTCTAAAAAATGTTTACAAACGAGTTATATGAATATTATTTTAGAAACTTTTTGTGTGAACCGTTTTCAGAATACGAATTATCTTTGATTTTTATATATTAAGTACCAAATCCATCACCTTATACATACCACATGATGGTATGGGGTTATGAAATGGACAAGGGAATGGAATGAACGATATAATGGAATGGATTATTACCAATCAATGTCTTGTTTGGTTACCATGTGAATGAAATAAATCATTACTTTGTGTTTTTAGTAGGAAAGAATAGACAAAGGAATAAAATCGATGGTGAGTGACGATAGTCGGTGATGGTGGGTGGTGATAGGTGGCAGTGGTAGCGGTGGTCGGAGGTGGCTGCGTCAACAATGGTGGTGGGTGACGACGGAGGTGGGTGGTGGGTGACGCTGGTGGGTGGCGGTTGTGGCAGTGATGGTGTCGGCGGAGGTGGTGGCAAGTAGCGGCATAGGTGGGTGACGACGGCGGGCGACTGTGCTGGGTGGGGGCGGGAGCGGAGATGTTGGCGGTAAGTGGCGGCGGAGGTGGTGGTGGGTGGTGACGGCGGCAGTGGGTGGTGGCGGGTGAGAGCAGGGGTGGAGGTAGGTGGTGGATGGTGACGGCGGGGCCGAAGGTGGGTGGTGGTGGTGGCGGTGAGGGTAATCACAGCGGCGGCTGTGGTGGTGGTGGTGTCGTCGGTGGGTGGCGGCTGAGGTGGTGGCGTGTGGCGGCGAAGGTCAATGTGGGGGGTGGGTGGCGACGGTGGGCAGCGACGACAACGACAACGTTGGTGGGGGTGGTGGCAACTTTGGTAGGTTGTGCTTTTGTTAATGAAGGGTGAAGGGAGTGATGGAATGGAAAAAACAGGGGGATGAATGAAATGATTTTGAGAAAATGAAATGCTTTATGTAATGGTAATGGGTGATTCCATTCCCTCGAAACACCCGTTTTTTCATTACCTCACAATAGTCCATTCCATTCTACCACTCATTCCTGCATACCTAACGCTACCTCAGGTCATTCATCGTTATTATTATGTAATATTACATGGTATTTATTGCTATTTTTAGTAAACAAATGAAATTTAATGAGTGAAACTTATGTCTTACACTCTTATTCGACTATCAATTTATTAAAGTAAAAACTAGGGCTGTAAACACATTAAACGAAAACAAACAAGACCTTGTTCGTTCATTAAGGAATAAACTTGTTCATGAACTGTTCACAAACGCTTACCGAACGAGATTTATTGTTCGTGTTCGTTCGTTAAGGAAATGAATGTGTTCATGAACTGTTCATGAACATTACCGAACGTAAATGAACACAAACACAAGAACACAAACAAATGTTCATGAACATACATGAAAACAACCGAACATTCATGCACACAAACAAGTACAAACGAACATATATAGTATAACTAGGGTTTCAAAATTTTTGAAAACCCAAAACCAATAAAATAAAAAATATAACATATAAAAACCTTTAAGTGAATAAATACAAATGAACATATTACCCAACATTCACGAACATAATTGAACACCATGTCGAACGTTCACGAACATAAACGACCGAACGCATCCTTTGTTCATATTCGTTCGTTTAGCTTAACGAACAAAATTTCTTGTTCGTATGCATTCATTTAATAAAAACGAACATAAACAATCTTCCCGCCGAACGACGTTCAGTTCGTTTACAGCCCTATTAAAAACTGAATCACATAACCGGCTCAAACGGATTGTAATATGTTTTGGTTTAATCTTTATGAACCGAAAACAAATAGTTTTAATTGTTTTGGTTTAAACACATGCTAACTGAATGAATACTTAGAAACTAACCATTTACCGAATACACTTGTTTTTAGGTTAATGTCACACATAATATTTATTTATAAATGTTGAAATAATTCTTAATTCACAAGAGAAAAGTTAAAGATAAGTAGATAAGGTTAAAGTAAGAGTTTAGATTAAATAATAAGGGTTATTGGTTTAATTATTTATTGATTTAACATGGAGTTTGTGTTAGGTTAAGACTGAGTCATTAACTAGTATTAGGTGATAATATAATTCTTTCCTTCACAACTAGTATGACTTAAAGATTTTTAGAATCTAAAATTTATTTTAATTAAAACAAAACACATTAAGAAGAATAAATTTAGTTTTTTGGACATATCATACAACTTCTTCATTCCTTCACACATACATAACATCCAATTCCAAACTTTTAATAAATACCCAAACAAGTTGATTTAAATAAACGTTTGACCATGGTTTTCAGGACCGGATCGGACATCAAACGGTTTGACTGTTACACAATACAAGGAAACCGCAATAGAAATCCAAATAACACATACATAGATTTCTTTATTTATTACATGAAAACAAAACACCAGTTCTTGTTTGGGTCATGGCTCGATCTCCTCTTCAGCAGTTGCAAGGATCGCACTTGCAGCTACTTCCGCACTTGCACGCGTTTCCGCTCTCGGCAACCTCGGTTTCCTCAGCAAAACTGCAATTTTTATAATCCCATGATAGGGTTTATTAATTTATATATCACAGATAAAGACGGAACCAAAAGTTATAAAGTTCAATGAACTTGTTTATTTAGATTTTACATGAAAAGAAATAGAGACGCTTTTGAGTCCTGACCCTCCCTTAGTTCCATCCGATGACACATGATATATATGTATTTAAAACAATAGAAGTACGTACGTCATCCTGGGTGCAACACCATCGACGATGATAGTGGTGGTGGTGGTCGACATCTCGACGTTGCAGCTGTCGTGACAAATCACAAAAGTGGTTAAGAGGATTAAAAATTACTAAAAATATAAAAATAAGTAAACGAATTAAATATTTATATATAAAGAAGCAAGAATATAAAAAGAATTGAAATTACGAGTTGCAGTTGCAGCTGCTGCCGCATGAGCAGCTTGAGCCGCAGTTGCACTTTCCACTTGAGCAAGACATGTTGATTCGAAGGTTTTGAGATTAGTTTGGGTACTAGAAAGATTGTTGTTAAAAGCTTGGTGATTTTCTTGTGTGATAATTTGGTGTTATTTATAGAGCAACAAATGGATCATCACCATACACGTGTATGGTTTTGATATCACATGCGTATGTTCATAACCCATTGTTATATTCCACACGGTTCACCAATCACCATCACTTCTTGATTTATTGGTTGAATTTCATTCGTGTTATAACTTTCTCAAAATAAACGAACCACTCTATTTTTTTTTAAACTTGAACTTCATTAAACAACATCGAACCCGAAAATCAGGACGGACAACACAAACAAAAGATTACATATTCACAAATTTACACCAGCTCCCCCAATCAAAACTTCGCTAAAGATCTCGTCGACACTGCACATCTTACCATTGAATCTAAGGCTGTTTCTAGCCTTCCACAAAACCCAACAAGCCGAGAGCACTATACCATGTAAAAACTTTCTTTCCGTCATCCTTCTAACACCATCATTACAGAAACTGCACATATCATCGATCACCACCATGCCCCTCTTAGCAAGCGCCTCGACCATCGGAATCCTATTCATGTCCGCACGCCAGGCAAAAATGTTACATTTTTGCGGAACCCACTTACACCAATCCATGACGAACCGGTTGCTAAAATCTTTCTTTGAATCTAAATGCTTTTCACTGCAGCCACCGAGAAGCCCTCCAAACCAAAGCCCAACCAACTCCACCTGTCCGGAGTGTCAGACAAACTAACCGAAGCCAAAGCCGCCCATAAGGACTGCCATTCAACCCCTTCAACTTCAGAGTCCGGGTCGTGTCTCCATAACCAAAGGCCTTCACCGTCTAGACGATCGCACACACAACAAATTTTCACCACCTCTAAATGAAAGAGAGAGGGGAACTTCTCCTTCAACGGAACATCGTATAACCAAGGATCGAGCCAAAACATAATGTTGTCTCCCCTACCCACCACTCCCTTAAACAAGTTACGAATTGTCACGTTGTCTACCAAAGGCTTCTTTAGAACCGAAACAATGTTACACCAAACTCCACCATAAGCTCTTTCGCCGGGAGAAAGTCCCATTCGGATCCTCCAACATGCAACGCATTTACAACTTTAACCCATAAATGATCCTTCTCGTTTTTATATCTCCATCCCCACTTTGCTAACAAAGCCATATTCACATTTTTAAGGCTGCGAAGCCCGAAGCCTCCCATCTTTTTTGGAGATGCAACTCTATCCCACGCAACCCAATGCAACTTTTTATCCTCCGATGAACCCCCCCAAAGGAACTTTCTAATCAAAGATTCCAAATCCTCCACTACTTTTTCCGGGGCGCGAAAAAGAGAAAAATAATAAGAGGGAAGACTTTCAATAACTGACCGAATCAAGGTGACTCTACCACTTATAGAAAGAAAAGAGGCTTTCCATAAGGATAGACGCTTCTAAAAAATATCGAAAACCGGTCTCCAGTTGATAGCCAGGTTCATATTCGCCCCAACAGTCAAATCAAGATACTTGAACGGGAAAGACTCGGCTTTACAACCAACTAACACAGCCATCTCTTCGACCTTCCCTAAATGGATTCCAATCCCGTATAAGTTTGATTTACCAAAATTGATTTGAAGCCCCGAGCACGCGTGAAAACACCTCATAATTCTCACAACATTGAGGATGTTATCCCTACTCCACTCCTCAAGGATGATGGCATCGTCTGCATAAAATAAATGAGAAACAACATGGCCATCATTGGGAAGAGAGACGCCTTTGACTATACCAAACTGCAAGCCTTTCTGATCATACACGACAAAGCTTCCATAACAATGACAAAAAGGAAAGGGGAAATAGGGTCCCCTTGGCGCATACCTTTATGACATTTAAATTCGAAGGTCGGGGCACCGTTGACCAAAACCGAAGCCCTAGCCGATGAGATAACACCCTTGATCCATAAACAACACTGTCAACACTTATTGGAAATCCCATTTAAGCAAGAATATCCAACACGAAGTTCCAGTTTATGTTGTCGTAAGCCTTTTCAAAGTCAATCTTGAGAATAAAAACCTTCTTATTGGCTCTTTTGATCCAGTTTTGAATTTCAATGATAACAAGCAGACCATCCAGAATGTATCTCCCACTAATGAAGGTTAATTGAGACGGAGAAATTATGGAATCCAACACCCTCTTGAGTCTATTCGCCAAAATCTTAGAAATCACTTTGTTAATGATTCCCACTAAACTTATTGGCCTGTAATCTTTCAGCCTGATCGGGTCCCTAACCTTAGGAATCATAGCAATGAAAGAAGAACCACATCCCATATTGATCACCCCATGTTCAAAAAAATCAGCCATAATTTTTAAAAAATCGTCTTATAATAAATACCAAAAAATGCTTAACAAAACGAAAAATTGATACCGTCAGGGCCCGGGGCCCTATCATCACCACACTCGAACACAGCACCCTTAATCTCCTCACGCATAAACCGAGCATCCAGAAACGTGGAGTCGGCATCGGAGATCTTCTTAATATCGGAACAAATGAGCCGAGGACGGTCAACACATTCTTCAATGAATTTATTTTTAAAAAACTTATAAACCTCCTTTTTTACTAGAGACGGCTTCGACACCCAAGATCCATCCACCTCCGCACCATGAATAAAATTACTCGCTTTCCTATAGTTTATCATAACATGGAAAAACTTTGAGTTTTCGTCGACTTCCTTTGTCCATTTTATCCTCGATCTTTGTTTTAAGTATCTACTTTTCCGCTCTTCTTCCTCTTTTAACACTTTTTTACTTTCCGACATAATCCGCTCCTCTTCTTCAGTCAAATCCCTTTCTTCCATAACAGTCTGAATATTTTCGAGATCAGACATAGCCAAAGCCACCTCCTTAGAATTTCTTTTCAACATGTTGTCCCTCCAAGCTTTTAGGATAACTCTGAGATCACCTAGTTTTCTCATAAGAGAGACGTCAGGGGGCCTTCACACACGGACTCCTTCTTCAAAGCCTTAACAACCACTTCTTCAAACCCCGGTTTATCAAACCACGAATCAAAAATCCGAAAAGGCCTAGCCCCAAAGTTCACAGAAACGGACTTCAAGATGATAGGGCTATAATCGGACAAAAAAAGTTGAAAACGCCTCCACACTCGCTTCTGGCCACGAGTTGAAAAAACCTGGGTTGACCAGGAATCTATCCAGTTTGCTCAATTTCCTTCCTTTAGCTGAAGAGCATGTAAATTTTCTACCGCTCATATTACATTCAATTAAGCCAGCGTAAAAAATAAAAGAGTTAAAATTTTCAGCACAAGTCTGTTTAAAAGCACAATTCTTTTTTTCTTTACGGTTCCGAACAACATTAAAATCTCCTGTGACAACCCAAAAACCATCAAACTCTGAAATCACCTGAACCAGCTCATCCCACAGGAGCTTTTTGGCTGCGACACTCTGAGGAACGTACACGTTTAAAACATTAAGCACAGAACCACTCCCTGCAATCTTACCCCTGATATGCAAATAATTCATATTCTTAGTAACATTGGTATGATGGAACACAGACAGATCCCACATACAAATCAGCCCTCCTGAGAAATCGACCGAGTCGACACTTTTCTTCCCAAACTTTATGTTCCCCCAAAAGCCAGCAACGTCAGAGACCAACACCGAATCTTTTTTAGTTTCTTGGAACACCATAAAATTGATACCGTGTTTTGATTTCAGATTTTTGACCCACCCCTGCTTCCCCAAACTCCCAAGACCACGAACATTAAAAGATAAAAATTCATTGGTCTACCCCATTGTTACCTGATGAAACGAGGATGTTGTTGATCAGATCTGACCGGAGCCTGAAATCAACCCCCACCTGAGCACCAACCTCAATTGTCGCTGCAACTTCTACCTTATTCTCTAATCCTTGATTCCTACTGACAAAATTGAGCCGCTTAGTCTGAGAATCCGCAAGTTGAGAATCGTCCACCAAAGTATCCGCCGACGATGCCCTGAGGTTAAGGTCCAATTGTAAGGACCGCTTATTCGTTTTTATAAAATAACAACTTTACTGATTAAAGACTTTACATTTAAAAATATTCATAAAAGCTTTTAACAAAAGTTGGGCATGACCCGTCCATAAGTCGAGCATGCCCCTGTTACGTTTATAATCAAAACTAAATACAACACTACGGTTCGTTCGACAACATACTACTACAACCAAAACAACAAGTTTTGAAAAGTACGACTACTAACAAAGTTGTGCAAAGTAATCAAGTATTTGACACAAAACATTAAAGCAAATTAGCGGAAGCGATTGGCATGACATATCAAGAATACGTGCTCGCTCCAATTCTCCAAGTCGCCTAAGATGAGGATTTACCTACATTCACAACAAACTTTAAAGAGTTAATAATAATACTTGATTCACTTACAACAACATCAATATAATTCCATTCGTTTATACTCTTTCATTTCTCTTACGCTTACGATTATCCAACTAGATGGATTGGCATATACTCTCATAATGAGATGCAATGGTACACATACGACCCGGTAACATCGGGTTGATTTGCTTTTAGCATAAGTTCCTCATTCTATCCATTAAATGGATTGAACTTCATACATTCCTTATTGCATACATGACCACCCGTTCTAAACGGATAGTACTATATTCTTACTCGACTTGTTCAATTAGAACCGGTCGACTTGCATAGCTTATCATAACCTTCGTTAGCATAATCAAACCCACAAGGAGTTTGTTATTCATTTACTAATAACCATATTCATTATAACTCGGATTATTCGTCAAAATTATAAACAAAATTTAAGTAAGGTTTTGTATGCACGGAACATACCTCGATCTTGCGCACCTTCCGTCTTCTTGGTGCTTGTACCTTCTTCCTTTACGCCTACATTACAACATTCATTCTTTCATTTAGTCTATCAATTCATTCTACCATTTTTCCGTAATACATATACATTCATCTTTCAGGCATTTTATCGAACACTTGGTAGGCATTGTAGTTAAGTGATGTGTGTAAAATGCAACATATAAATTACATCAAATGAGGCATAAAACTAACCCTTTTTAAGTACTAATATTGGAAAAAGAGTGTTTTTGTCTTCCTTTTGTATTTTCAGGATTAAATGAGCTCAAAAACACAAAAGAAGCAAAAAGACAGCTAAATCCAACATAAATACAAGAAAAGGAACATAAGTGGACTGCCCGACCCCTCAACGGCATCTTCCCAAGCAAAATAGAGAAGGCAGAAGACTGAACACGCCCCGTGCTCAGCCAGCACGGGGCCGTGCCCAAGAAGCAGCAGAAAAGACAAACCTATAGAAGCTTCTATTGCCCACCACGGGCCGTGTCCAGCGAACACGGGGGCGTGTCGAAAGTACAGCAGGCGCATTAATTGTAATTGCGAATTACAATTAATGAGGAGAGAGAGTGTCAGACAGGCACGGGGCCGTGCCCAGCCCTCTGTTCAGCCTATAAATAGGAGTGCTTGGTTTCATTTCAACTCATCCCTTGGCACACCACCTCTCTCACACTTCATCCACCACCCACCACCATCACAACACCATCATCCACCACCATCATCCATTGTCCATCGTAGAGTGTGTGAGTCGTCTCGGGATCCAAGATTGATCGTAAGAGTTCTTGACAATCAAGGCCATGTTTGCCTAAGTCTCTTACATCACTTGGTGAAGACAAAGTGTCTAGTATAATACTTTTTATTTCTAATCTTTTGCACTTTTTATTTGGTTTTGTATTAATGACTTTAATAACTAGTTACTTATGTTGAAGGTGATCTTTCCTTATCGTTTGTCCGTGGTGTCTTGGCATTATTTTACTGTCTATATAAAATAAAGGATTTTCACCATTCATATCTCCACGGTCTATATGGAGGTATGTTGGCTACCTGGTCGGGGGTTAAGGGAACGGTTTGGTAAAGGTCTTGCCATTGTTCAGCGTTTAGAGGTCCTGCAATGGACCTGGGTCAAATTTAGTAGGACCTCCTTCAATGCTTCACGATATTGGATGGCGGGGGTCCAAACTCTTTGATCCCCTCATAAGTTAACTACTATTAATACTATAACCCGGCTATTTAGGACTGTATCCCTGCTGACTCAGACTACTTAGCCGAGGGTAACGTCACCGCCAAAAGCGGGGCCTACCACAATAATGCATTAATAACTTAATTCATTATCTTCCAATAATCCACCCTTTTAGGATTGTATCCTTGCTGACTCAAACTACTGGGGTGAGGGTAACGTCACCTTCAAAAGAGGGGCCTACTACAATAACTAAGATAATCTCTTAATTATGTGCAAAAGTGCGGAAATAATCAAAGGTTATACTAGATACGAGTCGGAACCAAGTGATTCATCTTGTCTATCTGTTTTTCTTTTATTTTTATTTTCAGCTTTTTAGTTAGTTTTTATTTTTTCTTAGCTTAAAACATTTTTCTAAACTTTTTATTTTGATTAGACGTTGAGGATAAACCGGTACTAAAAGCTCTTGTGTCCTTGGACGACCTCGGTATCTTACCAACGCTATACTACGCTCACGATGGGTGCACTTGCCCATATGTGTGTTTAGTGTTAGTAAAATATCGTGTTTTATAAATTTAAAACTTGGCTAAAATAAGTGTTAAAGGGGCTTAAAATATACACCTAATATATATAACACTTTATCGCACATCAAGTTTTTGGCGCCGTTGCCGGGGACACAAGGATTTTAAGAAAGTTAGGAATCAACGGCCTAATCAATTTTTTTTATTTTTCTTTTTTATTTTTTTAGGATTTTCTTAGTTTTTCAGCTTCTGCAGAGCTCAGCACGGGCCGTGCCCGGTCAGACACGGGCCGTGCCCAGCATCATCACTGGCAGTTTTTATTTTCTGAGTTACAGAGAGCTGAACACGGGGCCGTGTCGGTGCAACACGGGGTCGTGTCCAACTCCCAGTAACAGGGATCCAGAAAACAATCACTGTACCTCTGACCACGGGCCGTGTTCGCTGAGCACGGGGCCGTGGTGAATATTCTGACCAACGTTCTTTTCTGTTTTTATTGCAGGACTTGGAACCTAGGCGCCACATCTGAACCTCCTACGTAGTGCATGAGCTCCAGTTCCAGTAGAGACATAAAAGAACCTCTAGAAGAACCCGAACGCTTTCTCAGAAAAAGACTTAAAGCCAAAAATCAAGAGAAAGTTTCGGGGGACCCACTTCCAATGACCAACGTACCCTCATGGATTACCTACGGCCCACCGTAGGCAATCTTGGCGCCGCTATCAATGCACCGAATGTCGAAGCCAACAACTTCGAACTTCGGCCGCATTTGATACAAATGCTCCAAAACTCCGCAACCTTCCACGGGCTTGCGGACGAGGATCCCCATCTATATATTACTAACTTCTTAGAAATATGTGATACCTTTCGGATCAATGGAGCATCAAATGACGCCATCCGCCTTCGAATGTTTCCATTTTCACTAAAAGACCGAGCTAAGGCTTGGCTTAACACCCTCCCAGTGGGCTCGGTAAACACTTGGGATGAACTCGCCCAAAAGTTTCTATATAAGTATTTCCCTCCTGCTAAAACGGCTAAATTAATGACTGAAATTAATACATACTCACAAGAGGATGGGGAGTCCTTATATGAAACTTGGGAAAGGTTCAAGGAGCTTCTAAGAAAGTGTCCTCATCATGGTCTAGCAGTGTGGCAACAAGTATCCACTTTCTACAATGGGTTGTTGCCACACACAAGACAAACACTTGATTCAAGCTCCAGGGGACTTTTAGGTAATCGTCGCCCAAATGAAATATATAATCAAATTGAGGAAATTGCTCAAACCAATTTTCAATGGCACACTCCCCGAGGTAATAAATCTATTGCCCCGGGCGCCCATAAGGTTGATGAAAGCACCTCTTTACAAGCCCAAATCGAGGCCCTCTCTTCAAAAATCAAAAAGCTAGAAATGACAAAAACGGCCTCGGTTATGGCTTGTGAAGGGTGTGGTGGGTCACATGAAAATTGGAGTTGTATGAAAGAATTAGATGAACAACCAGAAATGGTAAACTACATTGATAATAGACCTAGGCCGTCGGGTCCTCCAACGGGTACCTACAACCAAGGATGGCGTAACCACCCAAATCTTGGTTGGAGATATCCCGGCAATAGTAGTAACCAACAAAACCAACGAACTAATTTTCAACAACCACAAAATTTCTCTCAACAACAAAGTGGAAGAGAAAGGCTTGAAGATACTATATCTCGCCTCATCTCTGACACTGAAAAGAAAAACTCGGATCGATTTCAACAATTGGAATCGAATTTTAGAAATCAACAAGCTAGCATTCAAAACGTTGAAAAACAATTAAATCAACTAGCTCAAAATTTCTCCGAGAGACCACAAGGCGCGTTACCTAGTAATACCGAAACCAACCCGAAGGCACAAGTACATCTCATCACATTAAGAAATCGAACCGTGGGTCCCGAGGATGCTCCATTGCCGCCAAATGAAAGAAGCCATTCTAGCAAACCTGTGACTCCTCCTGCGCCAGAAAAGGCTTCTCTACCAACTCAAGAGCCCACCAAGACTCCTCCAATTCTGTACCCCGGTAGGTTAAATCATCAAAAGACCGATGAGCAATTCGCTAAATTTGAAAATTTACTAAAACAATTGCATGTTAATATTCCTTTTATCGAGGTCCTAACCCAAATGCCTAAATACACAAAATTTATGAGGGATTTCCTCACAAACAAAAGGAAAATTGAATCATTGCAATTAGTTAACTTAGGCGAAGAATGCTCCGCCTTAGTGCTCAACAAACTTCGACAAAAGAAAATCGATCCCGGAAGCTTCACAATTCCTTGCTCGATTGGGGAATCTCCCGTTCGTAATGCATTAGCCGATCTTGGGGCTAGCATTAACCTCATGCCCACATCAATGTTCAAACGACCCGGCCTAGGAACAACAAGCCCTACAAAGATGAGCATACAACTCGCTGACAGATCCGTCAAATTTCCACAAGGTGTCACTGAGAATTTGTTTGTAAAAGTTGACAACTTCGTTTTCCCTACCGATTTTGTCATCCTAGACATGGAAGAAGACACCGATGCCCCTCTCATCCTCGGAAGGCCATTTCTAGCCACCGCTCAAGCGGTGGTAGACATGAATGACGGAACGTTAACATTGAAGTTTGGGGACAAGGAGGTGAAGTTTGAATGTGGAAAGAGAATTGAGGACGAAGACCCGGTCAACTACATGCAGATCATAGACTCAAGCTTGGATGATGCTCTCCGACGGTGTAACATGGGATGCAATACATCCCACTTGGGTGACATATGACCGGCTTTGGGTCTAGCCAAGGACCCTTATAAACGTGGCGCACCACGGAGGCATTCCGCGGAACTATCCTTAGTATAATTTAGATTAATTTTTTTTTTTGTTTTATAGTTAGTTTTAATTTTCAGGAATAAAACACACTCATGGTGGTAAGGGATGAAAAGGGAAACGAGAAAAATGACCTCATGCACAAGAACAAGGCAACCCGACAATTCTCTCCATTTCAGAAGGTTCAACACGGGCCGTGCCCAACCAACACGGCCCCGTGCTGAACCACCTGCAGGAAAACACCCAGTTCAGGTAACTGGACATGGGCCGTGTTCACCCGACACGCCCCCGTGTCCAGACTTCTGTTTCTCTTGTTTTAATTTTGTTACTGGCACTTGAACACGGGGCCGTGCCCGGATAACACGGGGCCGTGTTCAGCGCCCAGTAACACAAAATTTTTGTTTTTTAACACCATTTTACACATCTAATCAACCTAAAAATTTATTTTTGGGACACATTGAGGACAATGTGTAATTTAAGTGTGGGGGGGATGCTAAAACCTTGAATTTTGCAAGTCCTAAATACAAGCCTTACACAAAACTCTATTGGAACCGCTAATCACCCCAAATTTTTTTCAAAAATTTCATTTTTCTTACTTGTCTAGGTTTAACTCGGGAAATTCAAGTTCTCAAAAAGGTTATATTTTTACGAATTTACAACCGATAGCGTAGTGATAAAAAGAACCAACATAAGAAAATTATGAAAAGGCATGGCAAACTTAGTTAAAATTGATTATATATACTTGATCACAAAAAAAAAAAAAAAAAAAACCCATTCCCACAAAAGTGAGTTTTGAGCATTTATTGAGCACACAATTACATATTATTAGACTAAATGCTCATTTTTCGTTTCTTGTGTGAATAGCCGCTTGGTTCTTACAACTCTAGAACTTGCCATGACGATACATTCCCGGTCCTTATCAACTTAAACCCGAGTAAGTAAATGATGGAGGCATTAGGACTACCCCTATTTATTTCTACACCATTATTTTTCTTTTTCTTTTACCACCTACCCAAAAATCCCCCTAGTTAGCCCCTTTGAGCCTAAACCTATTCATTTCATCACCCAAACCAAAAAACCCTTTTACCCACCAAAACCCTTTTTATTTTTAACCCTTTTGTTTTAGTAACAAGTTCGGTTTTTCGTAGGATCGTTCAAAAAAAATGTGTTGATGATGAAGCAAAAAGAAAATAAACAAACAAGTTCATCAAAAATAACTTTGTTTGAATAAAAGCTTCATCAAAATAAAAAGTTACAAAAAAAATAGAAAGTCTTACGAAAACCGACACTTGTTACGCTTTTCGCCCTTTTTCTACTAACCACTAACCACTATCCCAACTACCTACCTTTAACCCAAGCCTAACCCTTAACCCACAAAGTCCTCTTGATAATTACAAAGGTATAAAAGTTAAAAAGGATGAGGATTGATTGCTTGGCAAGCTTATGGTAGGAATAAGTTCCATGCCGCTCTCGAGTGATTCACTAAAAATACACCTTCGGCCGAGTGTGAGTGATTTCTCCCGTGAGGTATGTGAACTTGTATATAAATGGAATTTTAAAAAGGCATGTTATGCCCAAATAAGTAATTTCTCCTATGAAACGTTCTAAATAAATCATTACGAATAGGATTGTAAATAGATAAAAATAAAACCCAAAAGGATCTTGGATTCCCAACACTCTACGACAAGACAAAAACCTTCTCTTCTACCCATTCCATTTGGGAGTGTAAGCCACATATTAAAGAGTTTTGCTTGAGGACAAGCAAAAGTTCAAGTGTGGGGGTATTTGATGTGTGTAAAATGCAACATATAAATTACATCAAATGAGGCATAAAACTAACCCTTTTTAAGTACTAATATTGGAAAAAGAGTGTTTTGTCTTCCTTTTGTATTTTCAGGATTAAATGAGCTCAAAAACACAAAAGAAGCAAAAAGACAGCTAAATCCAACATAAATACAAGAAAAGGAACATAAGTGGACTGCCCGACCCCTCAACGGCATCTTCCCAAGCAAAATAGAGAAGGCGGAAGACTGAACACGCCCCGTGCTCAGCCAGCACGGGGCCGTGCCCAAGAAGCAGCAGAAAAGACAAACCTATAGAAGCTTCTATTGCCCACCACGGGCCGTGTCCAGCGAACACGGGGGCGTGTCGAAAGTACAGCAGGCGCATTAATTGTAATTGCGAATTACAATTAATGAGGAGAGAGAGTGTCAGACAGGCACGGGGCCGTGCCCAGCGGACACGGGGCCGTGCCCAGCCCTCTGTTCAGCCTATAAATAGGAGTGCTTGGTTTCATTTCAACTCATCCTTTGGCACACCACCTCTCTCACACTTCATCCACCACCCACCACCATCACAACACCATCATCCACCACCATCATCCATTGTCCATCGTAGAGTGTGTGAGTCATCTCAGGATCCAAGATTGATCGTAAGAGTTCTTGACAATCAAGGCCATGTTTGCCTAAGTCTCTTACATCACTTGGTGAAGACAAAGTGTCTAGTATAATACTTTTTATTTCTAATCTTTTGCACTTTTTATTTGGTTTTGTATTAATGACTTTAATAACTAGTTACTTATGTTGAAGGTGATCTTTCCTTATCGTTTGTCCGTGGTGTCTTGGCATTATTTTACTGTCTATATAAAATAAAGGATTTTCACAATTCATATCTCCACGGTCTATATGGAGGTATGTTGGCTACCTGGTCGGGGGTTAAGGGAACGGTTTGGTAAAGGTCTTGCCATTGTTCAGCGTTTAGAGGTCCTGCAATGGACCTGGGTCAAATTTAGTAGGACCTCCTTCAATGCTTCACGGTATTGGATGGCGGGGGTCCAAACTCTTTGATCCCCTCATAAGTTAACTACTATTAATACTATAACCCGGCTATTTAGGACTGTATCCCTGCTGACTCAAACTACTTAGCCGAGGGTAACGTCACCGCCAAAAGCGGGGCCTACCACAATAATGCATTAATAACTTAATTCATTATCTTCCAATAATCCACCCTTTTAGGATTGTATCCTTGCTGACTCAAACTACTGGGGTGAGGGTAACGTCACCTTCAAAAGAGGGGCCTACTACAATAACTAAGATAATCTCTTAATTATGTGCAAAAGTGCGGAAATAATCAAAGGTTATACTAGATACGAGTCGGAACCAAGTGATTCATCTTGTCTATCTGTTTTTCTTTTATTTTTATTTTCAGCTTTTTAGTTAGTTTTTATTTTTTCTTAGCTTAAAACATTTTTCTAAACTTTTTATTTTTATTAGACGTTGAGGATAAACCGGTACTAAAAGCTCTTGTGTCCTTGGACGACCTCGGTATCTTACCAACGCTATACTACTCTCACGATGGGTGCACTTGCCCATATGTGTGTTTAGTGTTAGTAAAATATCGTGTTTTATAAATTTAAAACTTGGCTAAAATAAGTGTTAAAGGGGCTTAAAATATACACCTAATATATATAACACTTTATCGCACATCATTAAGGTACATGGTACAAGTTTATAAAGCATATTCTTACTAGTTAATCATCACACAACAATTTCATTCATTCAAATTCACCTAGCTATTTCATTCTACATCAATTTCATTCATTATTCAAGTATCACAACAAGCTTATACACTAACTTCCTAGTTTTATGATTTCTCATAATCATCAAACCCTTACTAACTTCTTAACAAGTGGGTTTTTGCTATAATCCTTTCATGCAACCTAAAATCAACACAATTCCTGTTCTAGGAAGCAATTCTAACTAGGATTTCCCACTTTGGATAAAAGAAATCGAATTGGGTTGAACCCTTCTTGTTACAAAGCATAATTTCAGAAAATTGAACTTACCACTTCACTAACTAGGGTTAGATTTTCAAAAATTTTGAGACATGCAACAGATTTGGCTTGAATCTCTTGATCAATTGAGGGAATTAGCAAAAGCAAGGGTTTTCACCCTTCTCCTTCCTGTTCGATCGATCCCAGACACACCCACTGTGTTTGGGTTTTAATTTGTTTTTAATAATTTTAAGTTTAATCACTTTTGCACTTTATCCCTACACTTAGTTGCTATTTACAACTCTAATCTTAAACCCACATTTAACTATCATTTTGCCATAAATCCTTAATCATATTAAGTTTATTATTTATCCACACTGATCTTTATTGTGTTTTCATTTTTGGGGTGTTACACCAATGAACCGGCAAACGGAGAAGAAACGGAATCTCGATTTACCCCCTTTGAATTAGCAGAATCGGTGTTGGGGCCAGGATAAGGAAAACAAAAGTGGTCCTCATCATTCTGCCTGGGTCTTTTGAGAGGCCTCTTAAGCCCGGGAGAAAACCCTTGAGGCTTAATTACACGAGTTTGGGCCAACAACTAGGGCTTCCTCAATCAAAACTTTTTATTATTACCAAAGCCCAAATTGAAATCCTCAGAAAAATTTTCACCTGCTTTGGCCCCACCAGCGACACTAACTCCTGGAACAGAGTAAATCCCAGGAATGTGAACAGATTGTGTCCCCACCTCTGCCTCATCGAAACGACCACCATTAAAATCTTCTTCCCCAACATGCATGGGAAAATGCCCCACATTAATATTTGGAACATGATTACACACGTGCGCCGCCGGAGAATCCCCATGCACCCTTTGATCTCCCTCTTGACTTTTCGGAGCCGGAACATCTTCCTTCCGGTAACCTACCGGGTTCTCCTGCAATTCTGAAGACTTGATCTCCGATCCAATACTCGAATCATCATCGTTCGTCTCATCCGAGTCCCCATCTTCATCCAGACAATCAGGTAACCAATCCCCCAGATCCTCCGAAACCCACACCCTATATTTCTTATCTTGCCAATTTAGCGCCACTTCCTCTAAAATCCTTTTACCTTCCCCTACTAACACCCCAACGCAGACCATGGACAGATCTCCATCTTCCTCCGATATTTGAGGTGGTTTGGCCATTATCCCATAACGTTTACAAATGTCAAAAATCACCTCATCAAAGAAAAGATGTAGAGGAACACCATGAACCCGGAGCCATGCCACCCTCTCGTATGCAAGAGCTTGCCCAATCCAAACTGGTTTCATCAGACTGGACCTATCTTCCTTTCTATCATCCACGAAACCTTTTCTTGTAAAAGGATCTCCTATCTCAGACTGGCCATTCTCTTTGGCGTACCTTGCTAAGTTGATCTTGAGGGTATTCTTTCCAAGCTTAATACCTTTTAGTATAGTTTCCATCTCCTTCCAGTCTTTTACGCCTCTAAAACTGACAAAACTGAACTTAAGACCATCTTTGTTCCTCTTCCTAGCAATATACGTGCCAGTGAGATCTCCGTATTCTTTAAGAATGGAGGCCAGATCCCAAGGCCTACAGCTGTCGCAACCCCCGTCCCCTAGCTACCCGGGAACGGGCGGCCGCGACCAGTTTTGGTGGTATCGGTGTTTATCATTTTGGCAACGGAACTTTCATCAGGATCGTAGTTATGAAATATTTTATCAGAGTAAAATACCACGCTTTTATAATAATAAACACATGGGAAAATCCCAAGTTTCAAGTACCCACATTTTATAGGGATAAACCCTATTTTATTTAAATAAAACATCTCTTTATTTTAGGTAACTTTATTGCCACTTTTCCAAGCCTTCAGTGTTGTCCAACTGGCTTCTATTTGGCTTTCACATTTTGTTACCTGAAACGCGTTTAAAAACATTTTGTCAGTGGGAAATACTGGTGAGTGAATCCCAGTTTAATCAAAACAGGTTTTATCAGTCTACAACATTGAGGGCGGTCGCGCAATTACATTTGTTTCCATCTACTTTAATTACCACCAACGGTACTGTCAACCCGACTTGTGGTCATGTTATTACTCACAATGTAGTAACAAATTTTGTATATAAAACCCCAACATACTGACGATAATTGTAGAATACAAATACTCAGTCACTGTTTAATATATTATTAATTAAGTGAGGTTTTGTAAAAACAGTTTATAAAAAGGAGATTACTCACATTGCTGTCTTAGGGTTTTCCTTAAGGATTTCCTGGTGATTATCTATAATTTACACAAATGCACACGCGTTAGTATAATAACCCAATATTTACATTAATAATACCCTCCCCGAGACGGCATTCCAACGACTACGTTGGGCAGAACCACGACAGCCGTTACGGAACCCGGGATCAATCGGGCAGCGTATCTAATACGTAACCGGGGGTTATGATACTTACAACGAGTCAGAACTTCGTTATTTAGGGGGTATTATGCCCGAAAATTATAATTGCTATGTAGAATTTCGAGAGAGAGAACGAGAGATTGAACGGTTTGAAACTGAGGCTGAAGGCCTCATTTTTAGTGCCTCTTCGACTTCTCTCGCGGCCCGCGAAGATGGTAGCCAAGGGCTACGCAGCCCACGACGTAGGCTGGGTAGGCCCTAGCCTGGCCCAGTCATCAAACTAGCTTCGCCACACGTCCGACACGTGGCAGCACCGGGCTGCGCCTCATGTCTCTTCGCTCGCGCCCCGCGTAGACCAAGGAGGGGTCTTACGCGGCCCGCGACATCCCTAAAAATTTGATTTTTAAATTTAATCTAATGAAATAAAGGTATTCGGGGCCCGTTTTTGTATACGGGGTGTATTTTAAGACATATTGGGATATTTTTAAATATATTAGCGGTGTCGAAAAATATTTTGGAGGGTTGTATAGCAGCCTTCCGGAATATTTGCCATAAAGAACTTCATAACCTGTGACGCCATCAAAGACGGGGAGCAACCAGAGAGACGGGAGAGAACGAGCAACGGAACGGAAAAACGTTGAGAACCCATGCAGCGAATGGATCAAACCAAAAACCTATTAGAATGAAAGGTTAGCTCAAGATTCACTACCAGTAAGGGAATCGAATAAATCTCACACTCTAATCTGACGTTGATTTCATCGTCAAGCAAACCTGGCATTCACCGTTATCTCTTCGACCCCCGGGGCTCGAAGCCTTCTAGAGTGAATACTAGCACATATTGGTCCGTGAATCCACGCATACGTTATGTTAAACGAACCACTTTTTTATTACACCAATGTTAAAGAATGGTACGGCACGTTGCGACGGTGTCGAAACGTAAAGTGACTCGAATTTAGACCGTCTAATGAAAATGTATTTTATTTAAACCGAGTCATTTCCGAACAAAATTTATGTAAAAACGTAGACCTTTTGAGAACACACATAAAAATAAGCATGAAATGTATTATATTTGACTCAACTCATTTCCAGAAAAAAAAATTACGTTAAAACGTAGACAATAATAAGTATAAAAACATATTATATTTGACCAAACTCGTTTTCGGGAAAAATTTATGTTTAAACGTAAATCACTTTAAATTTATATCGACATGTACATAAATATAAACACGTAAAACTCGATTACAAAGTTTTTAAAAAGTTAAGGGTTATACGTGTCAATACTGAAAGTTGATGGTTAAAAGTATAAAAAAAGACAAAAAGAAAAACCAAAACACTTTTCACAAAGTTTGATAATTTTATTATAGCTAGCTAATATTAAGCCCCCGCGTTATGGCAGGGTGTAAAACCATGCCAAGTAGCACCAATGTCATATCACAGTCAGCGACTACCAACACTGGAAAAACTCGTAAAAACAAAATAATAAAAAAGGAAAAAATAAAACCGAACGAATAGCAAACGTAAAATCGTTGAAGCACATACACCCGTTGTGTCGTGTTAACGCAAAGAAATTAGTCAGAAACGTAAAACATAGAAAACATAACTAAGTCGATCTAGAGTTGCGATGAACATGCCAAACGAGAATAAATACACGCCTTGCATCGGACATGTCAAACGAGAAAAAAATAGACAAAAAACGTTGAACCTCATTCGCACGTTCTGACGTATTAACTCACAAATTTTAGAACGAAACGTAAAACAAAAAACTTGCGAAAGATGAAAATATGGGAGACCAACGTTGAAGGTAAAAACATATTTGGGTTAAACTGAAAAAAAAAAGTGAAAAGCTTTAGATTAAAAGTAAAAAAAAAAAAAAAAAACAAAGAGGTTAAATTGTAAAAGATGAGAAGTTTTGGGTTAGAAGTGAAAAATCAATTTTTAAACCCCTTTTGCATAGGGTACAACGCTACGAAGCACAAAAAATTTATAAATTTATAGTATGGAAATTAAAATTTCGTTTACATTTGGGTTAAAAGTGAAAAATCAATTTTTTAAACCCCTTATGCATAGGGTACAACGTTACGAAGCACAAAAAAATTATAAATTAATAGTATGGAAATTAAAATTTCGGTTACATTTTTATACTTAATAAATCCGTTTTTATTTTTTTTTATTTTCTTCATATTTTACGATAATATAATTAAATAATCAAAAATATAAATAATACCTAATTACTTGTTCAACTTTCGTGTTCAAGTAACACATATCTGAATTTTTATTAGATATTAGATATATTTATATTAATTCAAAGGATATTAATAATTTATTAGATATTAGATATATTAATAATATTATTAATTAATATTTAATAAATAAAGGAGAAAATGCGTCTTTTATTAATAATTAGATTAGGTTAGATTTAGACAGATAAATATATTATTATTAATTTCTTATTTGTAGTTATATTAGATGATATAATATCAAGTTAAAAAAATATTTATACTACGCTGCCTTAGATCACATTACATTATAATATTGTTATATTATGTCATCATATTATTATAAACAATATAACTACTTACATTCGTGAGTCTAATCAGCTTGATGTCTCAAAATCAAAATGCTTATTAAGTTACTTTTATTATTTTACTAGGTTATAACCCCGTGTATTACACGGGTCGAATAAATAAATTTTATATACTAAATAATAAAACAATATATCTTTAACAACCTCTTTTATTGCACTAGTTAAATAAATATAATTTTATATATTAAATAATAAAAAAGTTATATCTATAAGAACCATATTGTACGGGTTGAATAAATATAATTTTATATACCAAATAAAAAAATTATATCTTTAAAACCGTTTGTTTTACACGAGTTGAATAAATGTAATATTGTTTACCAAATAATAAAATAATACATCTTTAAGAAACCTCATTTATTACACGGGTTGAATAAATGTAATTTTATATACCAAATAATAAAAAAGTTACATCTTTAAAAATATGTGTATTACACGGGTTGAATAAATGTAATTTCCATTACTAAATAATAAAAAATATATATCCTTAAAAAACCTCGTGTATTGTACGAATTGAATAAATCTAATCTTATATATCAAATAATAAAAAGTTATATCTTAAAAAATCTTATCTATTACATGGGTCGAATAAATGTAATTTGTAGTAAATAATAAAAAATGTATATCTATAAAAAACCATGTGTATTACACGGGTCTAATAAATCTAATTTTATATACCAATAATAAAAAAGTCATATATTTCAATATACTAATGGATAATACTCATATGCGATGGATATGGTGATTGTGATGATGGTATCATTCAAGAAGCAAATCAACATCTATTTGAGTGATAAAATGTTGGTATCATTGATTTATAAATTATGTAATAAAATTGATATAATAATTTTTTTAGTAATGAAAATAAAAATATTTCATATATTAATACAAGGTTTGGTTTTCGTGATAAATAATTTGTTTTATTTAAAAATATCTTAAATTAACAATTTAAATTTAAGAATAATATTTTATTAGAAAAATAGAAGAATGGTATTCAAAATTTAAAGTAGGATGAAACTTAATATTAGCTCATTATTCATTTATTTATTTAATTAATAGAAGATAAGTTTGGAAGTGAGTCGAGAAAATCATAAAATAAATGCTTACAATGAATGATAGGTGTTACACATTAATGTTTTATTATATAGGATAGTATAAATATATTTTTATATTGATATAAATAGATTATTATATTGTAGTAAAATTTGTTAACAAAGTCTCAATAAATTTAACCATTTATTTAAAACATGTAAATGTAGAAATAATAAATAATATTAGTTAATTTTATTTTAAGTTTCGTAAAATCTATTTGATACCAAACTAAACAAAACGTTCAAATATATAGTTAATATCAAGAGTAAATTACGATTTTGGCCCTTGTGGTGATATCATTTTTACCCATTTAGCCAAAAAAAACGAATCTTTTAACATCTGAGCCCACAGCGTCTTTTTTTCTAACCCTTTTGGCCCCCACCAAAAGGGTTATAAAAAAGACGTTGGGGTCCAAAAGGGTTAGAAAAAAAGACGTTGAGTGCTCATATGTTAAAAAAAATTAAGCTAAAAGGGTAAAAGTGATATAACCACATGGGCTAAAATTGTAATTTACTCTAATATCAAATTAGATAAGTAAGTTTGAATTTGAAGTAAATAGATAAATATAAAAGTAATAATTAAACTAAATAATATTTAGTAGGAGGATTATCTATAATTAATTAAAAGAGATTAAATTAAAATTATAATTATCCATAAGACATGGCCTAATATGATGACAAGTGTCCTCAAAGTGGTTTCTTTTATTATATGTATAGAAGATATATATTAATTTCAAACCCATGAATATTGTTTAGTTTTTAAGTATTTGTTTTGATTTTTTTTTATAAATATATATTTTTTATTAATTTAAACCCCCATTATTATATATGCATTTTATATACATGAATTTTATGTGGCCCGAACACATAGTTTTAACTTCATTTTTATTGGTTAAGTCACTAATTTTTTAGTCTTACTCTTGAAGTGAAGGGCTCAAATGAAAAGAATTTTTTTATAAGAAAAAAAAAGAAATTTCAACCAATAAGAATGTTTCATTTTACTTCATTTAATATTTGCATTTAATTTTAATATAAGGGTATATTGGTAAACTTATATAAATCATTAATTTGTATTCTTCCCCTTTAATAACTAATTAAATTAAATTTGTAACTTCTTTTTAAAATATATACTTTTTCCAAATTAAAAAAATAACTTAATTTAAATTGTAGAATAAATTACTAGTTGTGTAGGATAAATTACGAGTTGTGTAGGATATATTTCGAGGTGTGTATGATAAGTTTCGACTGTGTATGATAAAATTCTGTAATGTGTAGGGTATATGTAGGAAAATTTTGATATGTGTAGTTTGTAGATTATATGTAGGATAATTAATGATTAGTTGACTAATTAATAAAAAAGAGAAAAATTAATGATATGAGTTATAAATGAAATAGTATTTTACTAATATGTCATTTCTTCTTTTTCTTCTCACATTAAATTTCTTCTCAAATGAAACTTCTCATACTCTTGAATCCACACATTTATTAACTATGAGACTTGGATTATTTAACTCATGGAAATGAACACTTCATAGTGAACTCAATTACTCGAACCCTATTTATCAACGTTCTTTTTTTTATAATTTCTTTGTGAAACTAACTTGATAAATATTATTAACTGCTTTTTAAATCTTGAAGCATAAAAGTATTCACAATCGAACTTTCATATTTATGTAGGTGCATCCTTTATATTCAGTGGCGTTTTTGAGAATTCACGTACTCTGTTCGAGCTCGAAAAATGGGCCCACGTGCTTTAACGATAAACAACATAATTACGAAAATGACAAAAATTGTAGTATTCGATATACAATGCAATTACGATAATGACAAAATCATAATATTCTAATGAGTTACGTACCGTAATAAATAATACGTTAATAGTTAACCAATGATTCGTGCAGCCCTCCTTGCGTTCTTCATAGCAAATTGTTGGATCAACTCTTCACAATTTATATTATCTAAGACTTCGTTCTCGATAGCTATCATCGCCAACCCACTAAGTCTATCTTGACACATTGTAGATCGTAAGTAAGATTTTAACAACTTCAACTTTAAAAAAATTCTTTCTGCAAATGCCACAGTGACTGGAATAGTTAACAATATTCTATATGCAATGCATTCTTCTGGGAAATAATCATATTCTTTCATGTGCTCCAAAACATCTACAAGGTCGATAAATTTATTGGTTAGTGATGCACGAAATAAATTAAGCTCCATATATTGGATTGGCCCAATAAATCTATTGTTAAGTTGGGTAAATTATAAAAAAAAAACCAAATCTTTTGATAATGGGCCTCTATATTAGATTTCTCATGTGTGTACAATTTTTTTAAATAACATATATATATATATATATCGATTTTTTTTTAAAAAAAATCCCATGCCCCTCGAAAAAACGGGCCTTGTGCGGAAGTCCTCCCCGCACACCTAAAGAGCCACCCAAGTTTATATTTTTAAAGTGGTTGTTAGTGGAGAAGAGAAAATATGTTCCTGTTCATCAGTAAATTTGGAGGGTCACTATTCGCGCCCTATAATTTGTTATATTTTTTGAAAGTGGTTATGAGTGTACGAGAGAAAAAAGGTAATAAAAATAAAAGTATAAAAATGTATTATTTAACTGAAAAGAAGAAAGAAACATAGTATCTTTTAGTGTGATTATAAAGATGGAGTAGAAAATTGATTGTAAGGGTCTGTTTGGTATGGCGTAATGAAATAGATGAGTGAATGGAATGGACGAGGTAATGGAATGGACAAAGGAATGAAATGGATCATTACATTCCATAGTCTTGTTTGGTTACCATGTAGGAAATGAATAAATCATTACCTTGTGTTGTTTGGTAGGTAAGAAAAGATGAATGAATTAAATTGGCGATGGGTGGTTGCGGTGATCGGTGGCGGCTAGTGGCGGCGCGGCGATGGTGGTGGCGACGGGTGGTGGTGGTGGGTCATGGTGGTTGTCGACGGTAGCGGAGGATGGTGGTGGTGGTCAGCGGAGGGTGGCGTTAGTGGTCGGGGTGGCGGTGGTCTGCGATGGCGGGTGACAACGATGTTAGTCGATGGCGGCGGGCGGTGGTCGAAGGTGGCGGCGGAGGACGGTGGTGGTGGTCGACAGAGGTTGGTGGCGGGTGGTGACGACGGCAGATGGTGGTGGTGATGGGCGGTGTTGGTGATGTAGGGTGAGAGAGGAAATGGAATGGAAAACAAATATGGGGAGTGGATGGAATGAATTTGAGGGAATGAAATGACTAATGTAATGGTTGATTCTATTACCTTGACCAACCAAACACACTTTTTTTCATTCTCTCGCAATAGTTCATTTCATTCCCACTTCCATTCCTGTATACCAAACACTACCTAAGAGTATTCACATCCAATCCATCAAATCTACCCTAAAATTACAGTAGAAACAACTATATTTTCCCACGCGTTTCAATTAAATAATATTTTTTATAACTTTATTATTACATTTTCTCTTTCGTACACTCACAACCACTTTCAAAATATATTAAAAATTTATTGAAGGTAAACAATGTCCACTTGAATATATAGATGAATAGTAATATTTTCTCGTTTTCACTCACAATCACTTTTTATAATATAAAGTCACCCTCACATAAATTTGATGGAAGCCATGTGAAGGAGTAGGATCAAATACAAACCACATTTCGTATACAAACTGTAAGAACAATTTAAAAAGTGACTTGTGTCATCCAACCAATTATAAAGAAACGGTAAAATGATAACCTAAATAATATCAATTATCTTGAATTCTTTATAATTATGCTAACAAACAATTAATTATTTATTTGGATCTTTTTTTTGTTTTCAATGTGCTGATAAAGAAAAGTGCTGATATCATTTCATATATGTGCTAAAATCAATTATCTTGATTAATTTTCATGTGCGAATATAATTCAAAAGTGCTAATTTTATGTATGTATTGTTTTAGTATGTGCTAATTTAACTTTTTTTAGTGCTAGGATCTGTTCTTACGGTTTGTAGGATAAATATGTTTTGTACCGGAACCAACCCCGCCATGTGAATGCTAAAAATTCTTTAACGAACATAAAATCCATCGAGGCAAGGAGCATGTCTCCAATTTGAAATTCCCTCGAAATTTTTTTTTTTTTTAAATGTTATTTTAATTCTCTTGAACCGTAAGGAACATAAAATTCATCGAGGAAGGGGCATGTTTCCAATTTGAAATTCCCTCGAAATTTATTTTTGAATGTTATCTTAATTCTTGGGATGTCTGTGGGACCAATTTGATATAAGACGATCGTTTAAAACAACAAAAAAGAATATTTTATAAATATTTAAGAAGAGAGCCAAAATCTTATTTTAATTATATATCCGACGACCAATTATTATATTGAACTTCCAAGTTTTTTGATCTTTTGCGAAAGCTTAAAAAATCCGACGACCTATTATTATTTTGAACTTCTAAGTTTTTTGATTTTTTGCTATAGCTTAAAAAAAGAAGTTTAAACAACACATAACTTTTGATTAGGACTACAAAAGAACTGAACGAACACAAACAAGGACATGTGTTCGAAACTGTTCATAAACACTTATCGAACGAGATTTTTTGTTCATGTACGTTCATTTAGTAAGTGAACAAGTTCGTTCTTTAACTTCAAGTAACGAACACAAACGAACCTGCATAAACACAAACAAACATTTATGAAAACAATTGAACACAAACGAATGTTCATGAACACCAACAAACGTTTTGTGACAAGAAATGAACACAAACATATAATGAATTCCGAATAAATCAACATCTCTCATAAAAAAACATTGCGTAGATAAGTATTATGTAATATACAGGATTATGATCAAATACAAAGGATAAAATAAGTAAGAAGGGTAAGAAGCATTATAGTCCATTGATCTTGGATTTGGAGGGTTGAGATTAGTTTTAGGAAAAATAATATAATGGAAGGGCATAAAGATGATCTTACATCTATGAACTTTCTTTCTCCACATGCAAGGCACATGCCAATTCCCCACCAATTTAAAACGTCCATAACTTTTTTATACGACATTCTTTTTTAAAAGAAAATTTCATCATAATAACGAGCGTTTTTTATCTTTAATATGAGTATGATATTGTCATATAAAAATAAAATAAAAAATTCATTTAACTGGGTTTTTTTTGTATTGTGTTAAATGTTCTGCTTATTGTGTCTTTCAGCTGGGTTTTGGTTATAAAGTTTTTACCAGGGTTTCTATACAGTGTATTATTATCAAAACTTATGACACAATGTTAATTTGGATTCTATCCATTGCGTTTTTTTTATAAGAACCTATAACACATTGTATGACATAATGAAGATGGTATTATATCTGAGTTTTCTATACATTGTGTTATTTACATTGTGCTATAAGTTCAGGTCATTGTGTTTAATCTGCTATCCATTGTACTTTAATTTGTTGTTCATTGTGTTTTTAATCTGTTGTCCATTGTGTTTTAGTCTGTTGTCCTTCTTGTCTTTTATATGCCGTTATTAATTGTGTCTTTCATCTGCTATCATCAATTGTGTTTTTAGTTTACTTTCCATTGCAATTTTTAGTTTGACACTCATTGTGTTATATGTTATGTCAATTGTGTTATACGTTATGTCCATTGTGTTTTAGTCTGTTGTCTAGTGTATCTTTTACCTGTTGTCATCGATTGTGTTTTTGGTCTACTTACATTGTGTTTTACGTCATGTCCATTGTGTAATACGCAACTGGGTTTTCGATTTTTTTAAAAGTATAACAATATGGTACTCATATTAAAGATAAAAAGACGCTCGATTTTATGGTATAACTTTTTTCAAAAACAAATGACGTATAAAAAAGTTACGGATGTTTAAAAAATGGGGGGGGGGGGGGGAATAACATGTGACTTGCAGCATATTTTTCTCTTGTGGACAAAATTACTCTTCCCACTTGATTTTTCCATGGACAATTGTCACTCTATAGTGGCTTCTTACACTTCTTATTTTTAAACCCCTTGGTATTATAACTCAACTATACAATACCCTAATATTTATTCAATATTTTATTAGTAGGAATTTCGAAGTATATAACAATTAAAAACCTTTGTGAACTATCAAGCACAAACGGACATAAACGAACACGTTCACAAACATAAATGAACGAATAGGATCTTTGTTCATGTTTGTTTGTTTAACTAAACAAACAAATTTTTTTGTTCGTGTTTGTTTTTTATTAAACGAATGAACACAAACAAACTTCTTCTCAAGCAATTCACCAAGTATTTATAGAACGTGAAGATCATTTGGAGCACTACTTTTGAATTTTGATGCTTATTGAACAAGTCATGCATCCATATAAATTACAACCGTAGATACATTATATACAAGTAGTCAAAGCATGGGTGTAGTGGGTGTGTGCTTCAGAGCACCAATGATAAAAAAATAACCGAATGAATACTTTCAAATCAATCATTTACCGAATACACTTGTCTTTAGGTTAATGAAACACATAATATTTATATATAAATGTTGAAATGAAATTATTTTTAGTTCCAAGTGAAAATATAAAGATAAACAGAGAAGGCTAAAGTAAGAGCATTCACATTGAAATCTTCTTCATCTGTAAATTTAATCTAAAAGACATATTTTTCTACAAACTTTGTATACTTTTCAAAAACATCACACATCCAATTCTTTACCTCTAAGACCATGCGTAGTCGTTGGGGTGAATAATGCCCCACCCTTAGGCGTTTTGCGCCATGTGACAGTCCAGTCAACAACGAGACGTTTTTCTAAAATGGGTGTAGTGGTAATATGGGTATTTTGTTAAAAGGGGTGTAAAGAATTAAAAAAATAAAAAAAAACCCATAAAAATTGATTGGCTAAACAAGAAAATGGTTAGATGTGATTGGCCCATCAAATAGGGCTTGGGCGTGCTTTAAAAAACGCTAGGAACCAAAATCAACAAAACACGCCCATGGGGCGGCAAGGCCGGCGTTTTGGGGCGGTATTGGGCGAGATTGAGGGAAAAAACTCCCCATTACGCTTGGTCTAAGAGTGTAGTGGGTGTGTGCTTTAGAGGACCAATGATAGAAAAGTAACCGAATGAATACTTTCAAACCAATCATTTACCGAATACACTTGTCTTTAGGTTAATGTAACACATAATATTTATTAATAATATAATGTAACACTATATATATATATATATATATATATATATATATATATAGGTAGAGGTTCCTGTAAAAAAAATGGTTTTTTTTTTAGAAATGTAAGAAATAATCTACACCATAGATCTTTGATCTAATGGTTAAGATCATAATGACAAAATTGTAAATAATGTTTACTATTAAACATATTAATTTTCTAGATTAAGGGTATACATGTAAATTTAACATTTTTAAATTAAGAAACTAACATTAATGCACATGCAACTCCCCCCCCCCCCCCCCCTCCGTCTTTTTTAAACGTCAATAACTTTTTATACGTAACTTTTTTTTTTTAAATTACACCATAATAACGAGCGTTTTTTTATCTTTAATATGAGTATCATATTGCTATACTTATATAGAGAAAAAAATATGTTTCAATCAGATGTTTTGTCTATATTCATATAGTGGTGTTTTAATTGTATTGTGATTCAAAGCGTGGTGTTTTAAACACATACTTGAATGTAGGTTTAAAATACCATGGTGTTTTAACATATGGAATCTGGAACATCTACTAGCATGCAGATGTAAAACACCATGTACAATAATCATACTATGAACATTATACTAAGAACACATTCTGGAAATGGAGGTAGTGTCTTTAATAGTGTTATATACTTATGAATGGTGTTATATACTTATTGAATGATGTTATATAATTATTGAATTGTGTTATATATGTGCTGAATGGTGATTTTGCAGTGTTATTCGTAGTGTTTTTATAGAGATCTTTAAAATGGTGTTATATACGTGCTGAATGGTTGTTGCAGTGTTATTCGTAGTGTTTTTATTGAGATCTTTTAAAAAAATCATGTTCCTATAAATAAGGTGGCGGTTATGGAAGGATTTGAATTAATTGAATCAATCATAAAATTACTTGTTTACCCTTTTGAATTAATTTAGATTGAGGACACATGTCATCTCCACAATATTTCTCACACTTTTAATTTTTTTTTACAATAACCTTACCCTATATATATATATGTTGAAATGAAATAATTTTTAGTTCACAAATGAACATATAAAGATAAATAGAGAAGGTTAAAGTAAGAGCATTCACATTAAAATCTCCATCTATAAATGTAATCTAAAAAACATATTTTTCTACAAATTTTGTATACTTTCAAAAGCATCACACATCCAATTCTTTATCTCTAAGTGCATTCACATTGGAGACCCATCTATATCTATATGTTTAAATCAAAAAGTAGATTTTTCTTTAAAATTTATAAATTTCTAAAAATCTCTCACATCCAACCCTCTATCTCTACATCTATCTTACTTACATTAACATATTTTATTATTATTTTATCTTTCCTACAAACTCATAAAAAATATAGAGAGTTGAATATAACCCTATAAATAAGAAGGTGTATTTTAGTCTCTTTAAATTGTTCTCTACTATAGAGGTTCCAATGTAGTAGCATTTTTATTGTTACTTCTACTTTTATGCCCACATATAAAGGCTCCAATGTGAATGCTCTAACTCTATCTATCTCACTCACAAACATTTATTTTATTATTATTTTCTCTTTCCTATATACTCACAAAAGAATATAAAGAGTTACATATAAACCTCTAAATATAGAGGTGTAGTTTACTATTCTATAAAATGTTATTTAGAATAGAGAATCTAATGTAGTGTTGTTTTAGTGGTTCTTTCTATATTTCTCTTTATATTATATAGAAAGTATGAATACAGAGGTTCCAATGTGAATGTCGTGCCTTAAAAATATTTGGAGTTATCTTTTTTTTTTTAACGGCAAGAAACGACGTGCCAATCACCGTGACACCGGGGTTTATCGATTTATGTTAGGTTAGGATTGGGTCATTGCGATCGATATAAATATGTCTAGTGTTGGTTCGTTGGTGACTTGGTGTATCCAGTCGAGTTTTATTGTGAGTTTATAGTATAGAAAAGAGTCATGGTGGAGAGTTTATCACAAACTCGGTTGTTCTTGTTCTCGTTTATTTGTGTGTGTTTAATCTATTTGGGCCAACAAAAATAAATGCATAGTTTCTTCAACTAGTATGACTTTAAATAATATACATTAAGAAAAATAATATAGTTTTTTGGGCATATCATACAACTTCTCCATTCATTCTTTCACACATACATAACATCCAATTCCAAATACCCAAACAAGTTGATTTAAATAAACGTTTGACTGTTACACAATACAAGGAAACCGCAATAGAAATCCAAATAACACATACGTAACATAGGTTTCTTTATTTATTACAAGAAAACAAAACACCAGTTCTTGTTTGGGTCAACGCTCGATCTCATCTTCAGCAGTTGCAAGGATCGCACTTGCAGTTATTTCCACACTTGCACGCGTTTCCGCTCTCGGCAACCTCGGTTTCCTCAGCAAAACTGCAGTTTTTATAAACTTAAAATCATTTTATGATCCCATAATAGGGTTTATTAATTTATATATCACAAATAAAGACGAAACCAAAACTTTTTAGTCAAACAGGTCATTATAATTAAAGTTCAAATGAACTTGTTTATTTAGATTTTACAAGAAAAAAAATAGAGACTCTTTTGAGTCCTGACCCTCCCTTAGTTCCGTCCGATGACACATGATATATATGTATTTAAAACAATAGAAGTACGTACGTCATCCTGGGTGCAACACCGTCGACGATAATAGTGGTTGTGGTGGTCGACATCTCGACGTTGCAGCTGTCGTGACAAATCACAAAAGTGGTTAAGAGGATTAAAAATTACTAAAAATATAAAAATAAGTAAACGAATTAAATATTTATATATAAAGAAGCAAGAATATAAAAAGAATTGAAATTACGAGTTGCAGTTGCAGCTGCTGCCGCATGAGCAGCTTGAGCCGCAGTTGCACTTTCCATTTGAGCAAGACATGTTGATTCGAAGGTTTTGAGATTAGTTTGGGTACTAGAAAGATTGTTGTTAAAAGCTTGGTGATTTTCTTGTGTGATAATTTGGTGTTATTTATAGAGCAACAAATGGATCATCACCATACACGTGTATGGTTTTGATATCACATGCGTATGTTCATAATTAATTGTTATATTCCACACGGTTCACCAATCACCATCACTTCTTGAGTTATTGGTTGAATTTCATGTATGTTATTAACTTTCTCAAAATAAACGAAACACTCTATCATACCCTTTTTTTATCGCAACATTTTTATTACACCAATATTTGCCCTTATTTTTTTTTTTTGAAAGATAACTTTTATTTATTTATTTATTTATTTATTTGAACGGCGATATTCTACAATAGGCGATAGGTATCGCACCCGCTTAGCAGGCCTTCCACCCCACTCTGGCACAAGACTATGTTGTCTTAACCGGGCCCACGCTTGGCATCAGAGTTTGGCTTGGCGCTCCCCAAGAAAATTTCCAGCCCACCGGCATCCCCGGCAGTTGCATCCTCCACAAGAGTCAGGACTCTCTGGAGTAAATGCACTGTAATAGAAAACTCGGGTGTGCTCCAGGATTCGAACTTGAGACCATAAGGTCCCAAGCCTTATCCCTTCATTGCATAACCACTGCCCGACATGGCTAAAAGCAGCACAGGACCGAAACACCCACTACAACATATACAAAAGACTATTACACCAATCACCCCATACTAAATCAGAAAACCTGGACCTATTTTTGAGCCAAAAGAAGCTAAGAGACTTAACCTCCCCAAAGATCTCCTCCCTATTTACATTCACTCCCGAGAATATCTTAGCATTTCTGGCTTTCCAAATGCACCAACAAGCCACAATGACCAACCCATAGATAATCACTTTGGCCTTCTTATTATGCAAATCCACAATGTCACTAAAAGAGAATGAGAAAAAATTGGGAATCCTTACCCAAGAACACAGTCGGTTCCAAATAAAACACGATAGCTCGCACCCGGTAAAGAGGTGGTCCACCGATTTCGAATCTTCGTCACAAAACAAGGACTCTTCGGTATCTAAACTGATGTTTCTCCTAGCAAGTGCTTGCCTTGTAGGAATACGATCTAGGAGAGCCCTCCACATAAAGATATTGCACTTCGAAGGAAACCCACTTGCATTTCCTGAACGGTCGAAATGCTTCCAATTTTAGAGGCTCAAGAGCAAAAGACTTGAATGAAGCTGTTGAGAAATCGCCTGATGAATTCGGAACCCATTTCAATCCGTCCTTAACAAAAGAGAGGAAAATAGTAGAAAGCGAATCCGACAACTCGCGAAGTTCACCAAGCTCAACAACGGAAGACGACGAACTTATCCACAAAAGCGGCTGACCGCATCCCCCCCCCCTCTGGTAAACGATCGAAAACCCGACAATTTTTAACTTTTTCAAGCGAGAAGAGCCGCGGAAACTTAAAACATAACGGCACCTCCCCCAGCCAAACATCTATCCAAAAACGAATTCTTTTACCATCCCCCAAGACACCTTTAATTAGACTATTGATTTTCTGACCGTTAACCAGTAACTTTTCATCCAATCTCACAATGTTCTTCCACGTCCCTGAAATAGCGGCATTAGAAGGTAAAACGGACCAAGATCTACTATTACCGTGGCAAGCCGCAACCACTTTACTCCATAACGAATGATCATCTTTTTTGAACCTCCAAATCCACTTCGATAATAAGGCATCGTTAACTAATTTAAGTTTGCTAATTCCGAGACCTCTAAACTTTTTCGGTCGTGTAACAATATCCCATGCCACCCAGTTCATCTTTATCACCTCCTCCGACCCTCCCCAAATAAAATTCCTCATAAGAGCTTCCAGTTTGTCAATCACTTTAACCGGCGCTTTAAACAAAGAAAAGAAATAAACCGGAAGACTCTCGAGAACCGCTTTAATCAAAGTCACCCGTCCACCAATCGAGAGAGAATTAGCTTTCCAAGAGGCCAACCTCCTTTGAAAAATATTCACTATAGGATCCCAGTTTTTAACCCGGTTCATATTTGCACCAAGTGGAATACCCAAATAATTAAAAGGAGCCTCGCCAACAAGACACCCAACACGAGAAGCCAATTGAGAAAGGACATAATCCTCTACACCAACCCCAAACAGATGAGACTTAAAGAAATTAATTTTAAGACCCGAACATGAATGAAAAACCCTCAAAATCCTGGTGACAACCCTTAAATTCTCCTCTGACCAATCCCCCACAATAAGAGCATCATCCGCATAAAAAAGGTGTGAAACTTCCGGACCTCCGTTCGGAAGCTTAATTCCTAAAAACTTCCCCGTATTGCAAGCTTTGGCAACGATACAAGATAAAGCCTTCATGGCAATAAGAAAGAGAAAAGGAGAGAGCGGATCACCTTGACGAAGCCCTTTATGGCATTGGAATTCGAAGGTCGGAGAACCATTAACTAAAACCGACGATCTAGCAGACACGAGAACCCCTTTAATCCACTTACACCAAGTGGGCGGGAAGCCCATTTGGGCCATAGTCTCAAGCAAGAAGCCCCAATTAACATTGTCATACGCCTTCTCGAAGTCCAACTTGAAGATAAAAGCCTTCCTTCTAGCTTTCTTGAGCCAAGACCAAACTTCACTGAGGATTAATGGGCTGTCCAAGATAAACCTATCTCTCAAGAACGCCGACTGAGAAACCGACACAACCTTCCCGACGACTTTCTTTAAGCGATTTGCTAAAAATTTTGAGATAACTTCACTTATAATCCCAATAAGATTAATCGGACGGTACTCCTTCAAATCAACCGGATCCAAAACCTTGGGGATAATGGTGATGAACGACGTACTACATTCTTTACTAATCTCACCCGAGGCATAGAATTGGGTCAAAATATATCTGAAATCACCCTCGAAAAACCTCCAGAAGTGCTTTAGAAATCTAAAGTTAAAGCCCTCTGGCCCCGGAGCCTTGTCGGCACCACAATAAAAAACAACATCCTTAATTTCTTTATCCGAAAAATGTCCCGACAGAAACTCGATGTCCTCCGACTCGAGCTGCATAATATCAGGACACGACAAGACAAGGCGATGAGGAACCTTTTCCGAGAAAAGCATCCGATAAAACCTAAGGACCTCTCTTTTAATTTCCTTTGGTTTATAGATCCACTCACCCCCTATGTTGAGACCAGGAATACCATTGCGTTTTTCCTGTTATTGATCAACCTATGGAAAAAAAGCCTAGTTTTCGTCGCCCTCTATCGCCCACCTACAGCGAGACTTCTGTCTAAGATCCAATGCAGCCAAAAATTCCCGAGTCCGAATATTATTCGTGCACTCCTCCTTAATCCAACACTCTTCCTCTTCGAGGTCCCTTGTTTCAATGATGCCGTCCAATTTCTCCAATTCTTCCTTATCCCTCAAATAATCTTCCTTTTCTTTACATTCCGTTTCTATTCTCCATTTCTTAATGCAAGATCTGAGGTGCTTGAATTTCTTAGACAAAACCACATCAGGAGACCCCCCCCCCCTCCGAAACAAACGTGCCCAAAGCACTCTCAACCACAGCCTCAAAACCATCTTTAGCTAACCACGAATTGAAGAACCTGAAAGGTTTCAGACCGAAATTCCTCCGGTTCGTCTCAAGAAAAAGCGGACAATGATCGGAATGCAATCTCGGGAGCGCTCTCAAACAAGCGTCGGGCCAAGCCTCAAAAAAGTTTTTGCATACCAAAATACGATCAATTTTACTAAGTTTATTTGAGTTGGGGGCAAGGAAAGTAAACTTACGACCTCTCATACAGTATTCCACCAAGCCTGACTCCTCAATAAAATCGTTGAAATATTTCGTGACAACCCTGTTGAACCCAATGTTTTTCCTATCCTCAGGAAACCTAATTGCGTTAAAGTCCCCGAGTAAAACCCATTGACCGGAACCAGAAATTATAACCTCCCGAATACTACTCTAGACCACTTTATTCTCCGAAATACTATGGGGGCATAAACGTTGATCACGTTAATCTCCTGCTTACTGCCGTTCAGAAAGCCACTAAGAATCAGGAAGTGTCTTTGTTTAACGACACCATTGATCCTAAAAACTTTAGGATTCCATAAGCACACCATACCCCCGGATCTCCCTGTTGCTCCAACAGACTCAGACATGAAGTCCGAATTTCCCCAAAATTTTGTCCACAAACTGCTGCTAACCTCCTCCATTTGAGATTCTTGTAATGCCAAAATATCAATTTTGTTGTCCCGACACAAACCACTGACCCACCCAGCCTTGGCCACATCCCACATCCCTCTAATGTTAAGAGATAAGAAATTCATTTATTACACGGTTGAAAACCTTCTTCCCTGATTATCTCCTTAATCAAATTTCTGTGCTGCAGCAGATCCGCACCCACCTATTTACCTATTTTGACTGTTTCTTCTGCTTCCATACTCACCAGCTCCTCCACCGAAGGGGGAACCCCCACCTTATTAACTTCCACCCTGACCTGTTCTTCCTGAGAAGCCCCAATCGCGGATGGATGAAGGAGATCAACGTCACTAGCCCTGACATTGAGGTCCAGGTGAAACAAGGCATCATCGTTATCTTCAGCAACTTTATTCTCCCCAGGTACAAAACTATCTGGAGTCTGTGGTAATGGATTCTCCAACCTTTTCCTTTTTCTCCTACTGGGCTCACCAGGGTCACTAATGAAGTACTTTTGGGCCGCTACCTTTTTAGTCTTTTTAATTTTATGGGCCCTCAAACCTTGATTGGACTCAAAAGAAGTTAAATCAATATTAAAAACATTATTCACGGTTGCCGAAGACGGCAACTCTCCATTTTCCAAAGACTGCAGGCCACCCTCAACCTCCCTAGGAATACGAACCGAGTTATCCACCTCTACGTGAACCCCCATGTAATAATCCTTTGAATTCACCGACCCTTCGAGATCGATATTTCCTTGAACCGCGTCGATTGGATTACCCTTAGCCTGAGGACCTTCCTAGACCACCGAAGAGACCTCAGGTGGTTTAACAACAAATTCCGGCGAGTCGTCATTGATAACCCCGGTTCCATGCTCCTTTACAACTTCCTCGTCACCCATCTCTGACCATTCCTACCGATCACCAATACTATCGGGTATCCAATCATCCAATTCTTCCGAAATCCAAACCTTGAATCTCCTATCTTCCAAAGCAAACTAACCGACTGGCAATTCCTGTTCCCGTCGCCGACCAGGACTCCAATGAGGTCAAAAGTTAAGTCTTTATCATCTTTAGACAGCTTGGACGCGTGAATTACCTTACCAAAAATCCTACCGATGGAATAAAAAACTTCATTGTCCACCAGGTGAAGGGGTACTCCCGTGATCTTCAACCATGCGATACATTCAAAGGGAAGCGTCTGCCCTTTCCAGATCTCCAACCATGAAAACCAAGTCTTAACGTACGGGTCGAAATCCTTGAAAGCACACATCTCCTCCTTGTTAGGGAAAACTAAAAGCATAAAAAGACCCCCCACATATTTAAGCGAAATCTTAGGGCCATCAGGTTCCGAAATGAGTTTATCAAGTTTGATGAGAGTTGTAAGGTTAGTCGTCCTCACGATTAAGCTCCTGTCGATCCATTCCGTAAAAGGTTTTTCATAACTGGAAACCTCCACCACCCTTTCATCCGTCTTATTCAAACTTTGGTTGTCCAGAACCGAGTCCCTGTGGGAAGTGCCCAAGGGATTAAACGGAACCGAAACCTTACTGTTAAAATGACTGCCTCCATTCCCTGAATACCCGGTACCATGCGTCAGCTTAGAGCGGAATTCCGGCTGTTGAAGATCCGCCTTATTCTCAGATGCAAATTTTGCTATATTGACAATAAGTTTGTAACTGCCCATTCTCACATTCTTCAAATTGACCTCCAATTCCTTTTTGTCTTTTACCCCATTGAAGGATACGAATCCAAACTTGTTCCCTTTTTTATCTCTTTTCCTTGCCACGTAAACCCCCACAACTTCTCCAAACGCACTGAACACCTCTCCAATCTCCTTGGAACTACTACTCTCCGGAAGGTTAGTGACGAAGAACTTCGTTACCCCAAGTTGAGACGAACCCATCAACACAAAAAACGGCCAAAGAGACCCGCAACGGACCTATAAGAGGTTAATAGGATTCGAACCGCTCTAGCTAAACTATATACAATAGCCGCGAGTGATATCAGACCTACTAAGCAATCGAGGACCGAGACGAGAAACTAGGGCAAAAAACGCAGAGAAAAGAAAACGAAGCCCTACCCGAGAGGCGAATGGAATCGGGAAAAAACTGGTTAGGATGAAAGGTTAACAGGATTGCTGCCAAGGAGCACTACCGGAGTAACCTCACACACTAAACGGCGTTGACCTTCATCGTCGAGCACTCAAGCGGCAGAGAGAATTTTATTATCAATCACATAGGCATGTGCATCTCCTAAGGGTGTAAGGAGTAGTTAAACACTTGAGAGTGGCAAACTAAAAAATCAACCAATGAGAGTGTGCCATGTCAAAGTGGTAAACTATGCTCAAAAGTGTTGGCAATGGTTTAGACACTTGGTGAAGTGGTAAACTATTTAAAAAAAGGAAAAATGTGTGATTGGTTGAGATTGGAATGGACCCACCCCACACTACCCTCTCTGTCACATACACTCTTCCCCGCATCGGCATGCAATCACCGACCGACAAACAAACCGCTTCGGCAAAGGGTTGGCGGCGGTGTTTGCCGCGCGACAATGGGGTTTGCCGAGCCCACTCCGGACACCCTAAGTGAGCTAGGTCCACACTCTATCATACTTGATCACGAAACGAGAAACTTTTTAACGATGCAAAGGAGTTGAGTAGAGTTTTTACTAGTTAACTTGGTCGAGTTTCTCTTGTTTCAAGGTCTATATCCTATATTCTACCTCGGCTCATAAGAATAGTTTCATAAACAACTATAAACTCGAAACTTAAACTCATTTTACTATCTATTTGGTATTATTATTATTATTACTATTATTATTTTAACAGGAGTGGAGTAATTATATAAACCAAAACTAACAAAAAGCTAAAACAAAACGTATAAGAAAGACTACTATCTATTAGTTACCAAAGACTATTTAGCCCAACGGTATATTGGTGTGTTAAATGTTGTCCGCTTCCTTAGGGGTCAAGAGTTTAAGTCGTGTTGTGGATTGGAGTAGAATTAGGAGTAATGTAGATGAGTGTGTGAGCTGTCGTTTAAGAAAAGTAATTAGTTATTTTTCAGTTGTTTAGTTATTTTTTATGTCTTTATTTCATTATTTTGATATATAGTTATAAGTATACATAACATAATATTTATTTTTTTTCTTCATGTTTCTAAACTAGTAAGATTACCCGCGCTACGCTGCGGAATTTCGGTCTATATCTAATTTGGTGTAGTATAGCGATCCAAGGAAATATGCTCAAAAGCATATCTACACATGTTTTACATCCACCAAAAACATAAAAATAAATTTAGATTTGATAGCTGTACGGGCTGATTTTAAATTACTTGTAAAAGGAAACATAAACGCTATCTTAAATACAACTTTAATGAAAATTTACGTCTAAATGTAAACCAACTTGAAATTATACTGACATGTGCATAAGAAAATATTATTATTTAAGTTAAAGAATGGTACGGCGCGTTGCGGCGTGTCGAAACGTAAAGTGACTCGAATTTAGACCGTCTAATCAAAACGTATTTTATTTGAACCGAGTCGTTTCGAACAAAATTTACTTAAAAACGTAGACCAATTGAAAACATACATAAAAATAAGCACAAAAACGTATTATATTTAACCAGACTCATTTCCAGAAGAAAAAAAATTACGTTAAAACTTAACGTAGATAAAATAAGTATAATAACATATTATATTTGACCCAGCTCGTTTCTGGGAAAAATTTATGCCGAAACGTAAATCAATTTAGATTATTACCAACATGTACATAAACATAAACATGTAAAACTCGATTACAAGTTTTTAAAAAGTTAAGGGTTATAAGGGGACTCGGGGTGGTGCGTTATGGAGCTCGATAACGCGTGAAGAATGTAACGCGTTAACTGTGTCACGCGTTGAACTTTTGAAGCTTGCTCTGCATGTTGCCGTCTGCCTGCTCTGAGTTCATGCATGTTGCAACACCTGTGACTTTTATCAGAGATGTTTTGTCATTTTATGGGCCAAGTCAAAGTATTCAATAATTTTGCAGAGATGTTTTGTCATTTTATGTAATTTATATAGATATAAAATTGAATAGTTATTTTCTATCACTAGTGATACCACCCCGCCTATATTTCTATCACTAGTGATAGAAATTTGGTTGATGACATGGCATGATGTGATTGGACAATGGGAGTGATAGAAAGTATCACTAGTGAACCACCCCGAGTCCCCTAAGTGTCAATACTAAAAGTTGAGGATTAAAAGTATAAAAAAGTCAAAAAGTTAAAAAGGAAAACCAAAAAGTGAAAACACTTCTCACAAAGTTTGATAATTTTATTATAGTTAACTGGTATTAAGCCCCCGCGTTGCGGCGGGGTGTAAAACCATGCTAAGTAGCACCAATATCATACAACTGTTAGCGACTACCAACACTGAAAGAGCTCGTAAAAACAAAATAATAAAAAAGAAAAAATAAAACCGAACGAAAAACAAACGTAAAATCGTTAAACCATACACACCCGTTATGGTGTATAAATTCAAAGAAATTAGTCAGAAAGATAAAACATAGAAAACATAACTAAGCCGATCTAGAGTTGCGACGAACATGTCAAACGAGAATAAATACACACCTTGCGGCGGACTTGTCAAACGAGAAAAAAATAGACAAAAAAACGTTGAACCCCACTAGCACATTGCGACGTGTTAACTTACAAAATTTAGAACAAAACGTAAAACAAAAAACTTGCGAAAGATGAAAATATGGGAGACCAACGTTGAAAGTAAAAAAGTATTTGGGTTAAATTGCAAAAAATAAAATAAAATGAGAAGGTTTAGATTAAAAGTAAAAAAAAATCAAAGAGGTTAAATTGTAAAAGATGAGAAGTTTTAGGTTAGAAATGAAAAAATAATTATTGTAAAACCTTAAGCATAGCGTACAACACTACGAAGCACAAAAAATTTATAAATTAATAGTATGAAAATTAAAATTTCGGTTACATTTTTATACTTAATAAATCTGTTTTTTTTTTAATTTCTTTTGTATTTTACGATAATATCATTAAATAATAAAAAATATAAGATAATGCCTAATTACTTGCTCTTATAACTTTAATGTTCAAGTAACACATATCCGAATTTTTATTAGATATATTTATATTAATTCAAAAGATATTAATAATTTATTAGATATTGAATATATTAATAATATTATTAATTAATATTTAATAAGTTGAAGGAGAAAATATCTTTGGAGTATTTTATTATTATTTAGATTTAGATAGATAAATATATTATTATTAATTGCTTATTTGTAGTTATCTGAGATGATATAATATCAAGTTAAAAATATATTTATATTACGCTGCCTTAGATCACATTACATTATAATATTATTATATTATGTCATCATATTATAATAAACAATATAATTACTTATATTCGTGAGTCTAATCAGCTTGATATCTCAAAATCAAAATGCTTATAAAGTTACTTTTATTATTATTTTATATATATTAATTTAAAGCCCATGAATGAATATTGATTAAAGTTTTTTAAGTATTTGTTTTGATTTTTTTTATAAATATATACTAGGTTAGAACCTAGTGTATTACACAGGGTGAATAAATATAATTTTATATACTAAATAAAAGAACATTATATTTTTAAAACCTCATTTATTACACGTGTTGAGTAAATATAATTTTATATATTAAATAATAAAAAAATTATACCTTTTTAAAAACCTCGTTTATTGTGCAAGTTGAATAAATGTAATTTTATATACCACACAATAAATAAGTTATATTTAAAAAAAACCTGTGTATTCACGGGTGGAAGAAATATAATTTTATATACTAAAGAATAAAAAAAATATATTTTAAAAAACTCCGTGTATTGTACGGGTTGAATAAATCTAACTTTATATAGCAAATAATAAAAAAAATATTATATCTTTAAAAACTCTGTGTATTACACGGGTTTATCTATTGTTAAAAAAATCTTTAAAATTATATCTTTAAGAACCTTGTTTGTTGTGTGGGTTGAATAAATGTAAATTTATATACCAAACAATAAAAATGTTATATTTAAAAAAAAACTTGTGTATTCACGGGTTGAAGAAATGTAATTTTATACTAAATAATAAAAAAAAGTTATATTTTAAAAAAACTTCGTGTATTGTACGGGTTGAATAAATCTAATTTTATATAACAAATAATAAAAAAATATTATGTCTTTAAAAATCTTGTGTATTACACGCATTTATCTATTGTTAAAAAATATTTCTAAATCAAAATGGATTTTTTTTTATTTTTTAAATTAGGTTAATACTATTTTAAATTTTTGGTTTGATTAATAAGTTGTTAAATATATTTTCTCATAGTTAACAATAATAACATTAACAATAAACAATATGCATGTTTAACTACTGTTAAGTGAAACAATGTTTTTTTAGTTTAGATAAGATTTTACGATTTGAAGTTAAGTTTATGCCAATAATTTAGGGTTGATAAGATTTATATTAATTTAATTGATATTTAATAATTTAAATTAAATAATAATTATCTACAATTAAGGATGCTCTAAAATAATGACAAGTGTCCCAAAGTTGGTTTCTTTTATTATATAGTACTAGCGGTAAGACCCGTGTGCAAACACGGGTCGTTTTTTAGAAAACCATGCATAACCCATATTGACAGAGAGTAAAAAAATAATTAGTACAGACTTACAAAATTGATATAAATTAATGATCAATAGGTTTATTCAATGCTCCTTATAAAATATTATTTAGCTAGGTTATTACCCGAGATTATTTCCCGGGCTCGGGAAAATTATTATATTAATTACTACAATATTTGTTATTAATAGGACCACATTACATCATGCATCTCATTCGATTCAACAACAATGTCTTCAAATCACCGGATTAGATCATGAACCCATATTAGAGGTCAAACAAAAGCACAACAGGACCACATAAATAACATCATTTCCACTTTTACTTCAATGAACTTAAATGATAGGGTGATTTGGGATTTTGTAAAAATGTTTGTTTTTGTACTACTTTACAAAATTACATAGAATTCAAGAAAACGAAACAACGAATTAAACAGATGTTGAGTTATTGAAAGTTCTGTTGAATACTAAATGAGATGTTGACCAAAATTCAAACAGATGTTGACCAAAAGTCACACAGATGTTGACCAATAGTCAAACAGATGTTGACCTTAAACATATGTTTAATTTAAAGCCAAACATCTGTTTAAGCTAAAACATCTGTTTACGTCCAAATATCTGATATAGAAGGCTAAACATATGTTTAAGGCAAAACATGTGTTTAAGCTGAAACATCTGTTTATGGCCAAAAATATGTTTAAGATCAAACAACTGTTTAAGTCCAAACTCTGATATAAAAGGCCAAACATCTGTTTAAGTCTGAACAGATGTTTAAGTTAATCAGATCTACTGTCTTCTCACACTGTTTTCCTCTTCAAAACACTGTTGAACCTAACATGGGTTTCCATTAACTATTGACCAAAAGGCAAATATGGGTTCAAATCACTGTTTGTTATTGTACTTCTTTACAAAATTACATAAAATTCAAGAAAACGAAACAATGACTTAAAGAACTATAATTTAACACATAATCTAATTGGGCAAAGAAATCTATTATCTGACAATTCCCTGGTTTTTACAACATGAAACACAACATCATCATGCCAAATACAGTCATACATATCCATCCATTATTCTAAATTCATAAACCCATAAATGCAGAAGAATGTCACATTTGCGATTAATAAACCAAGTTTCTACTAATTGCAGTTACTATTAGCAAAAATAAGCATGATATATCATCTATATATAAAACATAAAGAGCTAATAACAGTGTTTTATCATGTTAGCTATACATAGCAACAAAACATCAAGTTAATAATTTAAAAAAAACATACAACATCACCATAAAAAATTCATAGTTATAATATCTGATATCAGAACATACTTAAATGTCGTTGTTAAAGTGAGGTAACTTGATTTAATACGATCTTCTGTTGCAAAGACACATACATGAAGTGCAACATATCACCAAACTTCAAGTTATTCTTAGTCATAAACTTTCGCCAACCATCCAACGAATAACGTGGCTTCAATTCATTTAACTCCGACTTAACATCATAAACCTCCATAACTCCAACCATGTTTTGAACTTTCAAAGGATGAAGATCAACAGAAAGACCTGCTCGTCTGGCAACTTCAACAGGAAGACGATAGATGTATTGTGTAGAAAAAAATAATAATCAGACAAATAAACATAAATCACTAGTTTGTTATAAAAATGGTATACCAGCCTATAGTCTCCTTTGTGATCAAAATGAAAGAACTCAGGGTCGAGAAGATGTCCAGAATGTTTTTTTGCAGTCTTCTTAATCTTATTTCTATAGTTAAGCTTTTTCTGAACGTTGGCGGCTCTCTTCCTCTTGATGAAAAAGTAAACATATACATGTAAATTAAAGGAATGTTGAATATATGCACAAAAAAACAGTTTATATAAGATATACTAATTAAGTGGCGAGTGTAGATACATTAACTTTGTGAGCAGATGAAGAACATCCAATATGATCACTTGTGTCGACAGCTAAGTCAGCATTTCCCTTAGTCATATTCTTGACCGTCTCCTTCCTCTCAGAAGTAACTTTACCTTTCTTCTTAACCTGTTGTCATAGAGTAACTTTAATAACCATAGTAATATAACAATCTTTAAGATGGTAAACTTACATCTTGTATTTTATTCAATCGTGAAGACATGCGTCTCTTCGACGTGCATTCGGCATTGGTTGGTAACTTCTTCTAAATAATACATTATTGGATAAATGTAACATCAGTAAACAACATTACTAATAGTTGTAAAAACATTAAATTCTTATATGTGTTAAATTAAAAATAAATATAAATAATTTTAATAATTTAGTAAGTACCTGAGTAATGGTTATTCCTTCACCTACAGACACAACTTCTTCATCCTCATAGATGTCATGTTCAACATTAATGAAATAATTAATATAATGCTAAAATAATTAAAATTTTTACTGCTAAAGCTAAATACATACGTACCTTGAATGCATTCTCAACATAATCAACCTTCGATATCTCAAGTACACTATCATCGTCAGATTCAGGTTTCTTCGAAAAGCAAATCTCAGTCTCATCTCTATAAACTACTACCTCAAAAACAACATCATCAATTATGCTAAACACAAACAAATCATCCTCAAGTATCCCAACATCCTTGCACATTTCAGGCCATCCTCTAGCAAATACAAAGTTTGTATCAACCTTAGACACCTCAACATTCCAATAGGAACCCTTATAACAGATTTGAAATATGGCACTTGGTGGGCTGTTTACATAAAATTGTTTAATGAAGCAGTCTTCGATTACCTGCATAAAATTAAAAATAATGAATACTATACGTGAAGTATGTAACTTATGAGAATAAGTACGTTTAAGATGCAAAAGGATTGAAGTTAAGATCAATAGTCATACCGTAAAACCAAATCTTGCATAACGATTAAACGTGAAATAAGATTCACCACACATCCCATCAACAAAACATGAAAGTTCAAGCCCAAAATCACCTAACGCTTTGAAAACCAACAAAGTATCCCTCGGCAGATTGAGATCTTTAACAACATTGTCCCAACCGTCAGTTATTATTGGTGTTGAATTTTCTGTTCTGACCCTCATAACCCATTTTTTACCAGACTCATGGTAGATTCGCAACTTTTCTTTTTGCCAACAATCTCCCCACTTTTGATTAGCAAAGGCTATAGGTACATCCTGTATATAATTTTTAAGTAGTGTAAGAAAATATAAACCATAACAACTGTTAAATATATATCTCAATAAAAATAAATTATGTATATAAAAACATGTCATACCAGTTTCAAAGATTCTGGGTTATCAAGAAACTTGACAAATGTAGTATACATGATAAAAACTGAATCAGTAAAGATGTTAAAAGATTGAAATTAAAAAGTTGGCTTCGAAGATGAACATTAACTTTTTGTATTAACAGAGTATCTACCGAAATTAATCATAGAAACAGGGTATGAGTTAAAATTTTTACTATTTTATTATGTTCTCAACAAATGATTCAAACACCTAACTAAACCCTTCTTGAATATATAGCAACAAACGGTTAAAATCGTATTTGTATCAAGATAGAATTTAAATTAAAAGCGTTTAAACAATATAAAGTTCATTACAATATGAATGTACATACCAGTTGCTGAAGAAAAAACAATAAAACCTCCAGTAATTGAAATGTAGAAAACGGAGAATAAGAAAGTTGAAACCCTAGAAAATGACTGGGAAGAAGAGATATTTGAAAGAAGTCAGATGATAGATGTTTGATGTGTAATGATGCTAAAAAATAATGACGGTTGTATTTTCGTTTTCCCATATTTTTCAACAGATGAAAAATATTTACACATACACCCCTTATTGAATTTGTTATTTACATTTACATTGAAAACCTTGCATAACACATATTTACACATAACCTCTGTTGGTCGTTGGGAACAGTTTGAGTCAAACAGTCGTTAGATAAACAGAAGTTATGAGAACAGATGATAACTTTCAGCAGTTCTCTTATTTTTAGCTAACATCTGTCCACTTCAGAACCTCTGTTGTCATAATGGATGACAGTCAGCAGTATAGTAAATCAACAGTCATTAGGATAAACAGAAATTATGACAACAGACGGTACCATTTAGCAGTGGATGTATTTTTAGGCAAGGATAAGTTTCAAAAACAGTTGTTTTCAATCGGTGTAACTCAATAGTCATAAGTCTAACATCTGCTATTAGCCCAACCACGGTTAGTATCAAATCCTTTGTTAAACATTTTAAGATTGAAAACAGACCTTTTATAACAGCAGATGCTTTCTTTTGTCAGACTTTAGCTACAACACACCTTTTATAACAACAAAATATACCGTAAATTCTTCCAAAAAACTGTTATTGACATACAAAATTATATAATAATACTTATAGCAGACCTTATATAATAATACTTATTCATCATTAGCCCAACCACTGTTAGTATCAACTCCTCTGTTAAGCATTTTAAGATTGAATATCATCTGTTGTTCGTTAACATCTGTTAACCAATAGGAATGACTGAAATAATTAAAATGAAGATGCAACAACAAAGATTAATACTATTAAAATTTATTCATTTAGTCAACAGTGGTAAATCAAACAGTCGATAGCATACACAGTTGTTTCATCATCAGCAGACGTTCTCTTTTACGAAAGTTTAACTACAACAGACCTTTGAAAACTCCAAATATTGACCTCTGTTGACTTACCAAACAGATGTTCAGACACAATTAAACATCAACATAATCTAAATCAAACTCAAACACTAAATAAGTAAAACTAAAACGCAGATTAATACTATTAAAACTTAGGAATGACTGATAAACAAAATTATAAAATAATACTTAGGAATGACTGAAATAATTAAAATGAAGATGCAACAACAAAGATTAATACTATTAAAATTTATTCATTTAGTCAACAGTGGTAAATCAAACAGTCGATAGCATACACAGTTGTTTCATCATCAGCAGATGTTCTCTTTTACGAAAGTTTAACTACAACAGACCTTTGAAAACTCCAAATATTGACCTCTATTGACTTACCAAACAGATGTTCAAACACAATTAAACATCAACATAATCTAAATCAAACTCAAACACTAAATATGTAAAACTAAAACGCAGATTAATACTATTAAAACTTAGGAATAACTGATAAACAAAATTATAAAATAATACTTAGGAATGACTGAAATAATTAAAATGAAGATGCAACAACAAATATTAATACTATTAAAATTTATTCATTTAGTCAACAGTGGTAAATCAAACAGTCGATAGCATACACAGTTGTTTCATCATCAGCAGATGTTCTCTTTTACGAAAGTTTAACTACAACAGACCTTTGAAAACTCCAAATATTGACATCTGTTGACTTACCAAACAGATGTTCAAACAAAATTAAACATCAACATAATCTAAATCAAACTCAAACACTAAATAAGTAAAACTAAAACGCAGATTAATACTATTAAAACTTAGGAATAACTGATAAACAAAATTATAAAATAATAATTAGGAATGACTGAAATAATTAAAATGAAGATGCAACAACAAATATTAATACTATTAAAATTTATTCATTTAGTCAACAGTGGTAAATCAAACAGTTGATAGCATACACAGTTGTTTCATCATCAGCAGACGTTCTCTTTTACGAAAGTTTAACTACAACAGACCTTTGAAAACTCCAAATATTGACCTCTGTTGACTTACCAAACAGATGTTCAGACACAATTAAACATCAACATAATCTAAATCAAACTCAAACACTAAATAAGTAAAACTAAAACGCAGATTAATACTATTAAAACTTAGGAATGACTGATAAACAAAATTATAAAATAATACTTAGGAATGACTGAAATAATTAAAATGAAGATGCAACAACAAATATTAATACTATTAAAATTTATTCATTTAGTCAACAGTGGTAAATCAAACAGTCGATAGCATACACAGTTGTTTCATCATCAGCAGATGTTCTCTTTTACGAAAGTTTAACTACAACAGACCTTTGAAAACTCCAAATATTGACCTCTGTTGACTTACCAAACAGATGTTCAAACACAATTAAACATCAACATAATCTAAATCAAACTCAAACACTAAATAAGTAAAACTAAAACGCAACATAGATTCATAAGATTAAAATTTATTCATGACATTAAAATTCCAACAATTACATCACATACTGAACAACATTAAAGTTCAAATCTAACAATAACAGCAAGAATTAAGAAACTTTAGCTTTAACTCCATCGATTGCTGAACCTCTCGATGTATATCCTTCAGCATCGTCATGAACTCCACGTCTCTATCACCGCACTCTATATTAAAAAAAAAAAAAAAAACCGCACTCTATATTACTGACAACACAAAGCTCACGAACGGAAGTTGAAGGCATCCGCATAAGATCTCTGGAAACCTGCTCTCTAGTGAACAGCCCAACTTGCAATCCATCAAAACATCTCTTCAGCTCTTGAAGAGTAGCCCTATCATCATACACATGTTCCTCGATTTGCCTGACAAAACGCTGCTTTAAATCATCTGATTTTGCATTTGTGAATGACGCCATTTGAATAAACTATATTACTCGACTTTCCTGAAAGTATGATATCTTCTTAGGAAGATTTTCTGAAAAACAGGTGAACTGACTATGAGTTATATACTGAAATTTGTAATTGTCAAAACGTGTACATTTAATATAAACATATTAATGTATATTTCAAAAACAATAGTCTTTTAATGCAAAAACCTTTTCAAACCCCAAGTCTTATGGAAAAACTGTAAAATTAAATACCAAGAAACCCAAGGGACAAAATATCGAAATTCAAAGAACAAAAGCAGATTGTCACAATTACAATTAACCTCTTCATTTACCATGTAGACGCGTTTTTAAACTCTATAAAAGACCGATGATTACTTTTGGTTCAAAACATCAACAAACTGTCCTACAAATCACTTTCTGTCAAAAATTGTTCCAAATCAGAAAACCAACAAAAAAATCTTCATGGCAAACTTCAGCTTTTACCACTGGTCAGACACCAGCGATGTTAAAACACAATTCTCGATGTGGTCACTCAAAGAACAAAGAACAGATCAAGAACTAAACAGGAAAGTCGACATAATCAATGATACTAATTACAACAAAACCTGGAATAGCATATCATTGCTCGATTAAGTCCTCCACTCTTCTCCATCAGAGTTCCAGAAGAATGCAGAAGAGTTTCTGACACAACTTCTAGAACAGGATCAGAAAATCTGCAACATGCTAACTGACATGAAATTCAAAAGAGAGCATGAAATCACATGGAGAAAGGCCAGAGTCTACGAAATCTTAGCAAGTGTTAACCCTAGCGTGTAATACTTTATAAATATTTCATTAAATTTGTATTTTTCTATGTAGTAGTTCATTTTAATAATATAAACATGCATCTTAACATATTCTAAAATGTCAGTGTAAATAAAAACTCTGAACATCATCAACAGTTAATAAAAGAAGGTAACACATGCAACCTTTCACGATGTTGCAACAATTATACTACAACTTCGATATTGAAAGGTTGACGTGTGATGGAAAACTTCATTGAAACGACGATGTTGGAACAATGATACTGGAACGATAACATGTAAACAGAATCATCAAACATTCAAACAAAGAAGTGTAATCGGAGAATAGCGGCTGAATCACGAGAAAGATGCATTTGAGAGAGAGATAGAGAGACACGCTCGCAGATATCAGCGAGAGAGATTTGAATGTGGAGCCAGATACTTATGTCTTATTTATAGGATTAGAATATATGATTTGAATTTTGAATGTGGAGCCAGAATTTTGAATTGGGAACTGGATTTGAGGGAGAGATGAAAGCGTGGAGCCAGAATTTTGAACTAGGAACATATGTTAGATGGCAGAATTTTGAACTGTGAACAGATGTTTGAATTAGGAACATAATTTTGAACTGGATTTGAGGCAGTGGTTTAATGGCAGACCTTTGAAATATGAATGCGGGCCAACTTTGAATTTTAAAGTATTTAAATATTAGGCTTTATGATGTAATAATGACATAAGAAAAGCCTTGTTGGATATGCTCTCAAGCTGACACATCAGCTTTTCTTATGTCACTTGTATTTCTCTTTTTATAGAAATTATAAATAGATATAGATTTTTTATTAATCTAAACCCCCATTATTATATTTGCATTTTATATACATGAATTTTATGTGGCCCGAACACATAGTTTTAACTTCATTTTTATTGGTTAAGTCACACATTTTTTAGTCTAACTCTTTAATCTACACATTTATTAATTATGAGACCTGGGTTACTTAACTCATGGAAATGAACACTTCATAGTGAACTCAATTACTCGAACCCTATTTATCAACGTTTTTTTATAATTTCTTTGTGAAACTAACTTGATAAATATTATTAACTGCTTTTTAAATTTTTTTTTTTTAAGGGTGAACTTCTAATGGTGACCATTGTCACATTCGCACGTTGCGGACCCTCGCCAAGTCTGTGCCCAGATAGCAGGGCCAGCGCTGAGGTTATCAGACTTGGGTCGAAGGCTCTCCCCCGGAAACCGTTCTGCCTCCACACAAGTTGTCTCGCTGGAGTAACAGCCGGATGAAAACCGGGGTGACGCTCAAGATCAAACCCTCCTCGGTGGGTTTTTCACCATCACTGCGCACAAATGTCCCACCCTCGCCACCGCCGGGGATCGAACCTTCATATTTATGTAAGTGCATCCTTTATATTTTTAAAGTGGTTGTTAGTGGAGGAGAGAAAAAAATGTTACTGTTCATCAGTAAATTTAATATTTTTTAATATTTTTTGAAGGGTCATTATTTTTTAATATTTTTTGAAAGTGGTTATGAGTGTACGAGAGAAAAAAAGGTAATAAAAATAAAGTATAAAAATGTATTATTTAATTGAAAAGAAGAAAAAAATAGTATCTTTTAGTGTGATTATAAAAATGGAGTAGAAAATAGATTGTAACAGCATTCACATCCATTCAATCAAATCTACCATATAATTATAGTAGTAACAACTATATCTTCCATCTTATTTCAATTAAAAAATATTTTTTTATAACTTTGTTATCACATTTTCTCTTTCGTACACTAACAACCACTTTCAAAATATATTAAAAAATTATAGAAGATAAACAATCTCCTCTCAAATATAAAGATTAATAGTAACATTTTCTTTTTTTCACTCACAACCACTTTTTATAACATAATGACCACCCTCGACCCTCATATAAATTTAATAGAAGCCATGTGAATGCTTTAACGAACATAAAATTCATCGAGGCAAGGAGCATGTCTCCAATTTGAAATTCCCTCGAATTTTATTTTTCAGCGTTATCTTAATTCTCTTGAACCGTAAGGAATATAAAATTCATCGAGGCAAGGGACAAGTTTCCAATTTGATATTCCCTCGAAATTTATTTTTCAATGTTATCTTGATTCTTAGGATGTTTGTGGGACCATATTGATGTAAGACGATCGTTTAAAACAACAAAAAAGAATATGTTATAAATATTTAAGAAGACAGACAAAATCTTATTTTAATTATATATCCGACGACCAATTATTATATTAAACTTCCAAGTTTTTTGATCTTTTGCTATAGCTTAAAAAAATCCGACGACATATTATTATTTTTAACTTCCAAGTTTTTTGATTTTTGATATAGCTTAAAAAATGAAGTTTAAACAACACGTAACTTTAGATTAGGGCTGCAAAAGAACTTAACAAACATAAATAAGGACATGTGTTCAGAACTGTTAATAAACACTTATTGAACGAGATTTTTTGTTCGTGTACGTTTATTCAGGAAGTGAACAAGTTCGTTCTTTAACTTTAAGTAATGAACACAAACGAACCTGCATGAACACAAACAAACATTTATGAAAACAATCGAACACAAACGAATGTTCAGGAACACCAACAAGCGTTTTGTGACCAAAAATGAACACAAACGAACATATAATAAATTCTGAATAAATCAACATCTCTCATAAAAAACATTGCGTAGATAAGTATTATGTAATATACAGGATTAGGATCAAGGGTAAAGATCAAATAGGAAGTTTATTTTGGCTAGGAAGTATAGGAAGCAATCTTAGCCGTTCATCATCTTTTTTTAAATTTTTGAACGCGGTGGCATTTTCGTCTTTTTACATTATCATATCTTCGTTCTAATTCAATTACAGATTCTGTTACTTCTTTTCTTAGTTCATCACTCTCATAACATAATTGAAGTTTCTGTAACCCTAAATCGCCGTCGATCGCAAATTCACCTCTTTTCAAACATTAATCTTGTATCGTTCGTCAATTCGATAACTTCAATGTCTTCTTCAGACTCTGCTGGTATGTTTAGCTTCAATTCGGAGTAAATTTTTGTTATTTTTTCCGAATTTCATTGTTTTACGTTTTATAATTCGTGGTTCTGTAAGTAATATTTGATTTTTCATAAGTTTAATAAATTAACATAATTTGTTTGTTTTTTTTTCATCATTTATTGCGTTTTAGTGAAGAGTTGCGTTTTATGATATTAATTAAATTATATGCATATAAAACTTTTAGTTTTATGTAATATAAAGCTATAACTGCCTATAACTGTTATTGTTGTACAATGTTTTGTTTATTCATCATTTGATGCGTTTTACTGAATGTATTGCGTTTTATGATTTTTTAGATAATAGTTCATATACAAAGCTTAAAGGTTTGTATTTCTAAATTTTATTATTAATATATTTTGTGATTTAATACTAAACACATTATTATATAGGATGTATTGCGTTTTATGATTATTTGTTAAGTGTTTCAGATCATATGATGCGTTTTACTGAACGTATTGCTTTTTATGCTTTTTATCCATATTAGTGTATATATAAACTTTAAAGGTTTGTATTTTAAATTTTTATTAACATATTTTTTGGTTTATCAATAAAAACATTATTATGTAAGATGTATTGCGTTTTAAAGTTTTTTTTAATTGTTTCAGATAACATTTCCAAGTGGGAGGAACGTGTATGCATAAACAGTGGAAGAAAGTTTTTCAAACCTAAAGTCAGTGGATCCATTACACCTGCTGTTGGAATGTTTTTTAAGTCATTTGATGAGGCTTTTGCGTTTTATCAGAGATATGCACTTGCTGCAGGTTTTTCTGCAAGAAAAAATACCTCTTGGAAAAATGGTGGTGGTATAGTGAAAATAAGATATATTGTCTGTTCAAAAGAAGGATTTCATGTTAGCAAAGAAATAGATTCTGGTTCAGTTGAGAATAGTAAAAAGATTGTTAGACGTAATAGAGGTTCAAAAAGAGTTGGATGCAATGCTCATGTGAAATTAATATTAGAGAACAATAATATGTATAAAATCTACTACTTTGAAGAAGAACATAATCATATCTTTGTGGAAGATGAAGATATTCATTTCTTGCCGGCTGCACGAAGTATCGATTATGTGAAAGAAAGTTTTATATCTGGATTGTCTGCAATCAATATTGGACCTGTTAAAGCATTCAATATTATGAAAACAATGTATGGTGGTTTTGGTGAAGTTGGTGCTAGTAAAGTTGATTGTAAGAATTATAGAAGGGATTTGAATCTTTATATCGGAGAGTATGATGCAGAAATGGTAGTTAGGCGTCTTATTAGGAAGAAAGAATGTTGTCCTGGTTTCACATGTGATTATGTTATTGGTGAAGATAGAAGATTGAAAGGGCTTTTCTGGGCTGATGAGCAATCAAAAACAAATTATACAGTTTTTGGTGACATATTTGGTTTTGATGCTACTTATAAATCAAACAAGTAAGTTTTTTTCATTTATTGCGTTATATACTCTATTGCGTTATATATGATGTTCTAATTTTTTAATGCTTTTTTAATTTGTTTTTTATCCAGGTATGATTTGGTTTTTGTACCATTTACTGGTATTGATAATCATTATAGGAATGTTACATTTGGTGGTGCATTACTTGGTTCGGAGACTGCAGATTCTTATAGATGGCTTTTAAGGTGTTTTGTTAATGCTTTTGGAAGTGAGCCTAAAGTTGTTGTTACTGATCAAGATGCTGCAATGAAGAGAGCTATTAAGGATGTACTTTCAAGAAGTAGGCATAGGTTATGTATGTGGCATATATGGGAGAAATTGAAGACAAAGGTATTAACTGTGTTTTATGATATAACAAACTGCAATTTTAAATTGTTTTATAATTGCGTTTTATGTATTATACAATAAGATCCCCAAATATTTTTATCAATAGAATTACAAAACAATTGCGTCTTACCATCAATGCAATATGTTTATCATTTTCAATATATTGTTTTTAAATTATTGCGTTTTATGTTTAATAATATTATTACTTTTTTATTCAGGTTGGTCCTGTTTTGTCAGCAAACACTGATTTTAATACAAGAATGACTCATGTTGTTTGGAATGATACTATTAGTCCAGAAGATTTTGAAACTGAGTGGCATTCAATAATGTCTACTTTTGGATTGGAAAATCATGAGTGGTTAAAAGATATGTACGATCTTCGATTTGACTGGATTCCTGCTTATTACCATGGAGAGGATTTGGCTGGTCTTATGCGTACTACGTCGAGATGTGAAAGCGAGAATTACTTCTTTGGTCAGATTTGCAATCCAAGATGTACACTTGTTGAATTTTTCACTCATTTTGAGACTGCAATGGATATTCAAAGGCATGAGCATAGGAAGAATGATCATGATACAAGGTATATTGAGTCTAAGCCCTGGAGTGACTTTGTATTGGAGAAACAAGCATCAGAAATATATACCAAAATAATTTTTAAGGATATTCAGATTGAAATTGATGCTGCCATTACAAAGTGTATGTCAAAGTCTCTTGATATTGTGGGTGATGTTCAATATTTTGAAATAAAGGATTTCAGACAGCCATGCACATCTTTTTTCAAGGTATTTTTAAAATCTATAGATTTTTAAATATCTATTGCGTTTTATTATTCCATCTATCATTGCGTTTTATCATTATATGAAAATATAGTTTTATCTGTATTATATTTAATATTCATTGCGTTTTATATTTCATTTCACTAATTTTATATAGCTTTTTAATCTTATTTACAGGTGCAATACAGCAAACAAGAAGATGGTTTAACTATAAGTTGTTCTTGCAAACGGTTTGAACAATTTGGTATATTATGCCGGCATATATTTTACGTATTACGGTATGATGATATAAATGAGTTTCCTAGAAGATATGTTCATAGAAGATGGATGAGAGATGTTGTTTCTGTTGGATCAAATCATTCAAATATTCGGTTTGATGAAATTGGTAGGAATAGTGAAATTGATAAAGTTTATAGAGAAATCGTTGTTGCAAATGAGTATGTGGTTAATAGGCTGGTTGGCGATATAGATGAGCTGTGTCGTTACAGGGATCATATTAAAAGTTATATTGATAAAGCGGATGAGGTTATGGTTTCTGCGCCGCCTCTTAGTCGCAAAGAAAGATTTGCTGAAATTGGAGGGAACATAGAAAAATCAGATTCTATTATTCGTGTCCCGATCAAAACAAGGACCAAAGGATGCGGTGTACAAAAAAGGATCAAGTCAAATCGTGAGATTGCAATTCAGAAATCATCAAAGATCCAGAAATCGTGCCGTGTATGTGGTGAAAAAGGACATAACAGTCGCACATGTAAAGATAAGGTTTCTTCTAATGCTATAGGTTCTAACAATGCAATGTAATTATGTATAGAAATTCTGACAAAATCAGATATCAATAAGTAAAAAAAAATTTGTCATTGCGTTTTATGATGTATATGTTTCATCTCATTTTGTTACTGAGTTTTATAATATCCTTCATAGTTATCAGTATCTTTTGGTTAATTGCGTTTTATCATACCAACAATATATTGTTATTGCGTTTTATACATAGAACAATATACTTTAAATTGTATTTTTTGATTATTGCGTTTTATTGTAACACAGATCATAGATCAAATTAAACAAGAAATGATGACAACACTAAGCTTCCATAAGGGATTTTCAAATCACTTATCAGCTCTTTTTGGAAAATTGCGTTTTATGATAACAGTATATTGTTATTCCGTTTTATAGATAGAACAATATACTTTAATATGTATTTTTTGATTATTGCGTTTTATTGTAACACATATTAAACATAAAATTAAACAAGAAATTCAAGTGGATATAATAAACATTGCGTTATATAGATAATGATAGTTCTAAACAAAGATGATGTTTTCAAACAACAAAATTAAACAAAAATTACTAGCATGATCAGCTTCATGGATCAAAGTTTGTTTCTTCATCGGATGAAAACCCTAAGCTTCCATCAGGGATTTCCTCATCACTTTCATATTCAACCCAAAGTTCAACCTGTGAGAGTACTGCGTTTTGAAGCTTCTCTGCAAATTTGCTAGCAGAGTTGTTGATGATTGGTATTTCAGATAACTGCTTCAAAAAACTTAGATCCTCACTGGTAGATATGTCCTTTGGGTCATACATCTCCACATCACCATCGTCCCAAGTCACTGAAACTTTGAAAGTTTCCTCAATGAACTCCCAAGATGTAATCTGGGCATCTTCAGTTGCTGATTGATTCGGATTACCATATCTTTTGTGTAGAATTCTGAACAGTGCGGCTGTTTGATCTGTGTAACAAGAAGGTGGTATACCTATTTCGTTCATCCTTTTCAAAACATTTTCATTGCAGTTTTGAAGAACAGAAGCAACGGAATGGTATTTTATTTTTTTTCCATCAAGGAATTGAAGAAATAAATTGCCTCTTTTAACCCACCAAACTGATAGTTGTTGATTATCCATTTTAGGGTTTGTGTGTGTTGGGTATTTTGGTGGTTTTTGGTGTATGATGAGAGCAATGTGAAAATAGTTTAGGGTTTCTGTTCTTATATAATCTACTGGTAGAGGAATTTGAATCAATTGTCTTAATAATAATATATGATTATTTTTTATTTTTTTCTTTGAATTGATATTTCAATCATACATACAGTATTTTATATCAGGAATCTAAAAGGCTTTTTATGGCTTTTTAAGGCTTTTGGTCTAATCAATTTCTTGTCATTAAGATATCTGTTTATTTTTTTTGTTTTGTCTTTATTGTAATTATGTTTTTAATTTGTTTTTTGTGTTATAAAATTGTAAAAAAAAAAAAATTCAATGCGTTATAAATATATTGTGTTATATGTTTGGAAAAGAATAATTAGAAAAAGTATTGCGTTTTATAGTATTTAGCATTTTAATACATTGTAATAATTTAAATAGACAATAGCATATATTAAAATGTTGCGTTTTATAAATTTTATATAAATTGTATAAATTTTTTTCAAAATAATGATTAAATAATTTTAAATGATACATATTGCGTTTTAAGATAACAAAAAAATAACTGGCATTTTAAAATAAAAAACATTGCGTTTTATAGTAAGTAGCATTTTTAACTCAAAGTAACTAGCAAGATCAAGAAAATAATGATTTATATAAAAACCAAGATAAATGAAAAAACATTGCGTTTTATAATAAGTATCATTTCAAAATCAAAGTAAACCAGCAAGAGCAAGCCTGTCTTTAATCCTATCTAAACTAGTGTCATAAGATTGTTTTTTAAGTTTCGCACTGAGGTCTCGAAACTTCTTTGAGTCCTCAATAACATAATCTCTTTGTTCGTTGATTTCGTGCAATAATATCTTCGCGATGAACTTTCTTCTTAAATCTTCAAGTTGTGCGGTCTGCTTGTTGACTGGTTTTTTGTTTTTAACCTTCTTGATAATTGCAGGTTCTTCATATTCCATGTTAAACCCACAATCCCATTTTTCGACCGGTTCTCCATTATAACATTCCATATGACGCATTGTGAATATACCACAATCAATGCCATTATGTTGTGTCCTCCATTTCATCTGCATTCTAACAGGGGTTATTCCTTTTAGATCATCTGCTTTTTCATGTCCAACAGATTTAAGGTAAGCTGCCAAAGCATCCCTCTACAGAAAAAAAAAACAAAAAGATTAGGTGGTTTATATTTGTGTTTTAAAAGCATAATTAAAAATTATTACTGTATTTTCAGGGACATTTCCATATTTAGATTCATTTGTTTCTTTTTTCGCACTGTTGTCAATGATGAATATTTGTTTCTCTTCAAGATTGAAGGATATAACAAAGAAATGCTGTATATGGAGAATCGGGACAAGGATAATTTTAAAATCCTTTATGCTTTTTAGCTTTGCACCTTTAAGAATTTTTTCTATGTTCATTGTGAATGCTTTTATCATCTTTTCTTTATTTTCAGTTTCTTCCTTGTCACAATTTGGTAAAGCCTGCATAAAATTAAACAAATTAACATTATATTGCGTTTTATGAAGGTAAATAAACATAGAGCTGCGTTTTATGAAGTTAATAAAACATACAGCTGCGTTTTATAAAACATCATTCAAACAAAGAAAGCATTGCGTTTTATTAAAGAAATAAAAATTCAATTGCGTTTTATAAAACATCATTCAATCAAACTTCAAAATACTTCATTATACGAATACAGAAAAATTGCGTTTTAAATATCATACCAGCATTCGAATAGTACAGAAAAATCTTGGAGATTTGTTGTCTTTTGATCTTCTTTTTTCTTCTTCATTCAAAATATATGACCAACAATTGATTACTTCTCCGGTGATTTCCAATCCTGGTCTCATTGTTTCAGCAGCATATCTATATAGAAATGCATGTTCTTTAATTTCAAAGAGAGTATCCCTGCAAAAAAAAAAATAATAATAATAATTAAATTATAATATTTTGATTTTTGTTTTTTTGTTTTAGTGTATATAAATGAATTTTTACATCATTTCTCCTTTTGCATGGAATGCATATCCCGATATGTTGTTTTCGTGTGCTGTTCTTGCTTCCTTCATTGCTACTTGTCTTAGATAATATGGTGAACAAAATACTTCAGGTACATTTTTCTATCGATCTGGTCGTACCATCCTTGTGATTATTTCTTCTGTTTTGCTTATATCACTTGTTGGTTGTTCTTGATGAACTGATTTTGCAGGTGTTTTATACGGATCTTCTTGTGGGTGTAGGAATGATGTGTTTTGAAGTAGATCACTGATTTCCTTTTCAGTATCCTGTTCTTCAATTCTATCAAACATTGTTTGTATTCCAGTAATTTGAACATCTTGTTCGATTGTTTTTTTTTTCAGATTCCGCTTGAATTTCGGTTTGTGCACCGTGTCGAGCATCAACTTCAACTTCATTTTCATCAACATTTGAAGACAACTGAGAAATTTTCAAATCAAAGGATGGTACCTCATCATCATGAATTTTCTTTTGATTTGATTTTTTTTCTTCTTCATCTGTCTTTTTGATAATCTCCAACATTAATGATGGAGTTTCTTCGCTAAATGATGATTGTACCATTGAAGGTTTTTCAATGTGTGTTTGCAGAACAGATGCAGGTTCATTCTCACTGATTTTTTCTGGATTGGATGATTGAACTAGAGGTGAGCTATCCTCATTGCGTTTTGTATCATCATCATTGCGTTTTACAATCAATGGTGTTGAAATGATTTGATTTTCAGTGTCTTCATTTTGGCTCAAATTTAGAAATCTTGATGGTGTTTCAATCATAGTTGAATCAATATTAACTTTCACGTGCTTTTTTGCTTGATGGTTGAATTTTTCAATCAATGACACCCATTCGTTAACTTTGTTATGAAGAGCTTCACTCGTTGGATATTCCTCCACAATCTCATCTATGCGTGATTGGATGTTTTCGAAAATATCTTCAATTCCTTTAAAATGATGATCCAAAGCAGTCACAAGATATTCTTCATGTGATTTTTTATCTTTAATGTTCTTCATATTTTCATCGCCACTTTTTGTTGAATGAATGTCAGAAAGACCTTCACTTTGATTTTGTGATGGCATGAAATTACGCAGTCGGCTTTGACTGTCTACCCACATTTTATCTTTATTTCCTATTGATGGTTTAATGAAGAACTGCCCCCATGATCCTCCACTTTCTGCATGTGTTTTCTCAGTTTCATTTGTTATAATTTGGCTGTTTTGAACATTCTCGTGATTTTCTTGATCAATCCAGTCTGTTGCAGCTTTAAGTAAGGTGATTGGTTGTTCTTCAGCATCGTCTTCATGTTTTTCTTCAGATTCATCTTCAAAAATTTCTTCGTTTTCATTCTCGGATTCACTTGGATAAACATAAAATTCATCCTTTTCATCTTTCTTTTTTTGTTTAGTCTTTCTGACTTTTTTCACTTTATCCTTTACAAGACATCTGCCCTCATTTTGCGCAGCAATTTCCAATTCATCTTCAAATTCTTGTAATGTTGTAGAATCAATTTTATCAAGTGAGAACTCTTCAGTGTTTTCAGTATCGTCAAATCCTTGTTTTTTGTATGCATATAGTATCTGTATGATTCATTGCGTTTTAGATAAATAATCAATTCATAATTTGTTGCGTTTTAAAATATAAATCATTGTAAACAAATTACAAAACTATTGTTTTGTAACTTTAAATATATTGCGTTTTACAAAAACATTGCGTCTTACACAAGCAAAGAATAGTTTTAAACACCCAAAGAATATAAATAAACAAAAATGAAAGATAATTGCGTTTTAAAATATACATTGCGTTTTATAAAGTATAGTTTTAAACAAACAAATAATATAAACAAGCAGCCTAAACAAGCATTCAGCAAATATGTAGCAATAATGAAAGATCAGATTTCATACCGCTAACAATGCAATAGGTCCATTGAAGAGCTTGTCATTTCCAGGCCATTGTCTTCTTGTACGCTTTAAAACGGTCAGCATATATTCACACCAATTAAAATCCTGGGTTTTTTTGTCACTTTTTGTAGGACCGGTTTTGACACCGTTCGATTGCGTAACGAACGTTCGACGTGTGGAATCCGTGAACGTGCGTGACCAAACACACAATAACGTACTAGAACCGTGAATCTATTGAAATATATGACGTGTATGATACAAGAATCACGTAGAGAGTACTTTCTCTCTCTAGACTTTCTCTCTCTAGACTAGATCTTCTCCAATGTCACAATGAGCAAAAGTCTTACACTTTAAACCTAAGGCTCCTATTTATAGGCCTTGGAATTAATGAGATTTCTCATTAATTACCAAAATGCCACCTTACTAATTCTATCTAAATATTACAATAAGAGCTTGATTTCTTCGGTTTCTCGCTACGGCTTGGATTGACGAAGGCGATAGACATTAATGCATCAACAAACTCCCCCTTGGATATTGCCGCAGTCAATCCGTAGTTAAACTCGTAGCGACTTGTCTTTCTCTCTCTCTTGAGTCTTCTTTAAGATTTAACGTCTTCAGCAAACATAGACTCCCTCTTGCTCGAACAGAATCCCGGTGGATCTGTCTTCAGCTTCAGCTCCCCCTTTCGGTAGTCTCTTCAGGCTCCCCCTTTCGTCAAGCTTCCGTGCTTTTGGGATCGACGCCTGGCTTTCCGTAGCAACAGATTCAGAAACCTACACATCTCAACCTCTCGTAAGACAAAATAATTTTGACTCTAAAAGAATTCACTCAAAATTCTCAAACATATAACACACAATATTGTGATTCAAATTAATGAATCATCTAAACATTTGAGGATTATCTTCCAACTTCTCATCATCTTAACCAAACCAATTGTTCATCTTGTTTAGCCTTTGAGATTTTGAATATCAGCTTTTCAACATCAGTTGTCGAAAATCTTTTTGGATTTTTCAAAAAATTAGGCTAAAACACACTAAAATCTTTTTGGATTTTGTAATAAGAAAAATGTAATGCAGAAATGAAATATGTACAAACATATTTTTGTGAGTTTGCGAAAGAGGATCATATCAGTTTTTGAGACACATCACAAGCACCGTTAAGCTTTTAATCGTTTTAAGTTCTAAACGATTCACGTTGATTGACGATATAATTGTCCTCTTAAGCTCAATCTAAAAACTTTCGAAATGCTTACCGATACGTTAAGGTATATTAATTTTGCACTAAATTCTTATGGACCCCACGATCTCAGCATATCCCCTCATCATGCAATACACTAACTCAAGTAATGCCTTTAAACTTTCATCAACTGTGATATGTGCGAAAACAACGCAGAATGTTTAAACATTAACAATCAGGTCGATACTTCCGTATACGCAGAGAAAGTCCAATGTTTAAACAAAATAAGAAAAATAAAATAAGTTGAAGTTGTTTAGGCTTTAACCACCAGGTCGATACTCCCGTATACGCAGAGGTGATCCAAAGCTTAAACGAAACACCAAAGAAAATAAAGCAGAACGTTTAGGCAACAACATCCAGGTCGATACTCACGTATACGCAGAGGATGTCCGATGCTTAAACAAAATAAAGAAATCAAACAAGTTTAAATCTTTGCAAAATGAAATGCACAATCACAGCGACTTTTCAGCAAAGTTGTGAAAGTTCACAAACTTAACCAGTTTTATGTCTTTTGACAATCAGCGATTACTGAGTAGGTACACAATCACGAAGGACAAAACTAAGTACTATGCTTTCAACCATGTTTCCCACTAGAACTAGGCTTTTTCATTTAAGTTTGTATCGTTATCGCAAATCTACTAGTCTAGCTGAGCCTATCGTCATATCTATAGTGAGACCGTTTATCATATTTTACATTTCATTTCTTTAGCATACTGTGATAGTCCACTGATTTACTATCATTTCATCTCGTCTCAACAAAACTCATTTTGAATTTTTCAATGTTTTTGAATTTTCAAATTTTCTAATTTTTTAAAATTTTTCTCCCCCTAAAATCAAAATATGTTTCAATTTTGATTTTCTGGGAAAATTTGAAAACAATAAACTGTACAAAGTAAAGTGACAACTTGACGAGAATTGCTTCAATTCTCCATCCACTTGGCGTAAACAATCAGAACTCCCCCTGACAACAAACTATTTTCCCATTATGATTTCAAAACACTTAAGTTTGTTTTAATCAAAATGGTTTTTCCGGAAAAATTCTTAATGTCCCTGATTTACCACATGTAAGGAGAAAAATCACCAGAGTGAAATTTCTCAAGAAAGATGCCGATTCCTACTCCCCAATTACCAACCTGGGAGTTCCGGCAAGTCAGGTTTTTCAGTTAAAGAGATTCACCCAAGCCTGACGGTCCTTGGGTGTTTTGAACATGCCTTTTTGATTCATAAAATTCTTTAACCCCTTTTACCTTACCCTCAACCATTTTTCCAAAAATGTTTACAACATTGGGGTTAAAGGCTTTTTCAACATCAAAATCTTTCTTTTCAGAAAAAGATTGATTTGAAATCTCAATTTCGTCAACTTTTTGTTTATAATTTTCAGCTCGCAATGGTGGAAAGTTGATATCATCCATTGGCGGAACTGAAGTTTCTCTTTTTTTATCAACAAATGGCTCCTCTGATTTTGACGAGTCAGGATCATCGCCAACACGTAGCTCCTTTGTTTCCGAAGAAACAAATTCATCGCTAACCACTTCAACCTTCTTTATCTCCTCTTTTGTCCTCAGATTTGCATCTGACGAATTCGTTTTACTTGACTTTATTGTCGAGTGAAGCGATTCATCAGCACTCTTATTTGTTGTACCCGAGGACAAAATCCTTTCGAGATACTCTCGTGCTTTCTTCCTTTTCTTTCTCAATCGATCTTTCTGCCCTTGTGAGAGTTTCACTTTCGGTTCTTTCACTTCTTGTTTTTTCTGTGCTTTGGGCTTTTCTTCGACCTTGACTGATTTCTTCATCTTTTTCTGAGATTCAGCCCTCGATCTTCCCATTGATCTCATTGGACAATCTCTGGCAATGTGACCTTTGATTTGGCATTCAAAACATCTTCTCGTCTCAAATCTCCAACTTTGGCAGTTAACAGCAATGTGTCCTCTAAAACCACAATTGTAGCACATTCTGTTATCGTACCATTCTCCACTATCAATCCAAACACTCAAATCATAACACTGATTTGATTTGTAGTACTCACGACTTCTCTTATAAGCTTGATTTGACACTTGAGCACTGTGGTCAAACCTGCACCACTTATTACTAACTTTTTGTGAGTTTTTATTTTCAGATTTTTTTGATTTTTTATAATGATTGAATGACTGAACTGATGAGCTTTTATTTTCATTTTTAAAATTTTAAAATTTTTAACATTTTGTTTTTGTTCTACATTCTTCTTAACAGGTTTTTGCTTTGAGCATTCACCTATTTCAGTCGAATGTAAAACAGTTTCTTTAAATTTTTCTTTTAATTCCAAAAATATTTTCTTTTTCTCTTTTTCATCATCAGTTTTCTCATCACAATCTTCAACTTTGACTTTGTCAAAGTTTGTGACATTGTCACTTATTGGAACAGAATTGATCGGTTTTGGACATGGAATATTCAAATACTCTGAAGAAGTCACAAAACCTTTCAATTTTGTTTCAAGCTCTTTGATTTTCTTTCGAGCTTGCTCACCTTCTTTTTCAAGTTGAATAATCTTTTCAAGATGAGAATTGATCATTTTTTGTTTTTCGATGTTGTTTTTGCTAAACACATCTCTCCCATCTTCAAGAATTTTAATTTGACTTTGAAATTCTTTTTCCATTTTTAATTTTTCATTTTCAAAAAATTTCAGTTTATCTTCAACAATTTTTACATTTTCTTTCAACTTTTTGTTTTCCAATGTCAAACTGTTCAAACCACTCAACAGTTTGACATTTTCAGATTTCAAATTCTCAAAATTTTCTGTCATTTCAAGAATCTGTTTATCATCAGATCTTTTCTCATCCTTCACACGATTGATTTCCAATGTTAAACTCTCCACATCCTTCAAGAGTTTAACGTTGTCTGCTTCGAATTTTTCGCATTTTGAGCACACAACTTCACATTTTGAAGTTCCATTTTGCTTGGATTCTTCATTTTTTGAAATGTCCTGTGTCTCTGTCTTGTATGTGCCTGCACAAAAAATTTTAACAAAATCAAGAGGATTCATACTTTCATCTAGATAACAACCCCTCTTAATATCATATTTCATAACATTTTTTGCTACAAGACACATATTGACTCTAATTCTCATTTCAATAATCACATCCAAACTTAATTTTTCCAATTCCTTTTCTATTCCATTCATCAACTCTTTCTTTTTCATTTCATTTTCATACTAGTGTCTTTTGAGCTTATTGATAAATTCATTTGGATAAAAATTTGAGAACCTAGAATCCTTTTTCAATTCAATCAAAAATTCATCCCACTCTGAAGGTAACGCGTCTGCAAATTTTGATATTTTTTCAGCATTTGACATTCTTATCTCGTACCCTTTTAAATTTTCAAGTAAGCTTTCATACCGCTTTTCCAACTCATTAACTGTTTCATCTTTCTTACACAAAAAATATTCAAATCTCTTAACGTAAATATTTTTTTGATCTTCATACTTCAAACGCCAAACCTCTTCAAACCAATTATTGAAACTTTCAAGGCTATTGTTTTCCTCTTCGTCAAACATTTTAACCACACTTTCTTCGTTAAATGACATGGTTCAAAAATTGTTTTTAGTTCAAAGTCCACAATTTTTAACTTCTTGATATTTGCGCCTTGTAAATCACCTCGAATCACCTGCAAACAAACGATCAATTCAAAACAGATTGAATATGTAACAGTGTGTTGATGAAACCAATCTAAGACTCGTGTCAAAGATTTTTGAATTTGTTCACTGTTGTTTTAGTGAAATCACTACTGAATGAATGAACTTGTTCGGAACACAATTTGGCCTTCACTGATCGGGCCGATGATATTAAAAAATATGTTTAATGATTGATTGGGCCAACAATACTAACACTTGCAATAACCGAGATCAAATTGATTTTAATAACACAATTTCCGACAAACTTATATGTTGAATTTTATGAACCGATAACTTTGAATTAATCGATTAGATTTATCAAGTGACCAACAAATTTTCTTAATATGAATGTGATTGGACCAAAATATGAAGTCACATGGGCTTATGACAATGATTGGGCTGCACAGTAAAGGATCACATGCACTCTGAAATATCAATTAATGAATCTGATGACTTATCGATTATGTTGGCAGGCACTTTCAAACCGAATAAAGCACATTCATTTAATCGATGCAACCTGACACAATATCACATGATCTCCTTTTCTCAATAACTGACAACCTCGTAAACTGTTTCACACTAATCCATGTACTGTCACGAGAGCGAATTCACAACTGACTGATAAGCGGACCTAATGAACGGAACTAGAATTTGACATATAAGCGAACCTACTTTTACACCTATGAGCGGACCTGTTTAATGATACATGAGCGGACCACACAAGCGAACCTCTAATATGTCACAATAAGCGGACCTCACAAGCGAACCTCTAATATGTCACAATAAGCGGACCTCACAAGCGAATCTCTAATATGTCACAATAAGCGGACCTCTTAATGTCACTATGAGCGGACCTCTTAATGTCACTATGAGCGGACCTCTTAGAGCGGATCTACCTGATATCACCACGCAAAATCGGACCGAAAACCTTCGATTTCTCCTAAACGGCTAGGAGTTTTGATCTGAAACTTGGTAGGGTTATAGATCAAGTGTTTTCGCACAATATATCAAAAATTCAGCCGATTCGGACCGTAAAATCCCGTTCAATTTGACGAATTTCAGTAAAAACGTGATAAAAGTGAAAAAAATGAAGAAATAGATGAAATTTGGATCTGAATCGCTGAAATCTGGTACGAATCAATGTGTTTGATCAGTGCAATCGAGCTCCTAGCTCTGATACCACTTGTAGGACCGGTTTTGACACCGTTCGATTGCGTAACGAACGTTCGACGTGCGGAATCCGTGAACGTGCGTGACCAAACACACAATAACGTACTAGAACCGTGAATCTATTGAAATATATGACGTGTACGATACAAGAATCACGTAGAGAGTACTTTCTCTCTCTAGACTTTCTCTCTCTAGACTAGATCTTCTCCAATGTCACAATGAGCAAAAGTCTTACACTTTAAACCTAAGGCTCCTATTTATAGGCCTTGGAATTAATGAGATTTCTCATTAATTACCAAAATGCCACCTTACTAATTCTATCTAAATATTACAATAAGAGCTTGATTTCTTCGGTTTCTCGCTACGGCTTGGATTGACGAAGGCGATAGACATTAATGCATCAACACTTTTCATTGATGGCAGGAATCTTTGATTAACATTACTACTCTGCATTGCCTCCGCCATGATCGTAAAAAATATAACCAAGAAATTCAGTTTGAACAATCTTCCAAGCTCATTTCTTGATTTTAATTAACTAATCATGTTGTGCGCATACATTTTTTTCAAAATATCTTTGGTGAATTGACCGCGACAGAATTTAATTATAAGATCAGTGTCTTTTGGTCTCAGTTTTTCCACAATCTCTGTTTTTCCATTTGGTATTTGAAATACCTTTTGGATGAATTCAGCTGTGATCTTAATCTTTTCATCTCCAATATTTATCTCATCATTTTCAGCATCAAAGTTTTTTACCAGCCAATATCCGAATTTGCGTGGAACTGAATGCAGCTTGAATTTTAGTATGCTCTCAAACCCTATTTCTCTAACAACATTCCTTTGGTCTTTTGACAAACCTTCAATATAATCTTTTAGATTATTGACTGCACATCTTATGTTAATTTTTTTTCCGTCGTAATCATAATATGGTTGTTGTTCTGGTTGTTCTTTTGATTTATCTTTCCTCTGTGATCTCTTTGGTTTTGATTCTGCCTTTTCCTTCTTTTGATTTTTTGTCAGGTTAACTCTTGGTTGTGGATCAACAAAATCATCATCTGATACATTGAATTGTGTTAAAAACATATATTTTTTTCATGAAATATGTTAAATGCGTTTTATGTTACCTGAATTTACTTGTTGTTGTTTGGAAGTATGCAGAACAATAGCTCGACTAGATTTTTCATCCATTGAATCAGAAACTGTTTCTTCTGATGATTCTATCACCACTTTCTTTCTTCGCCTTTTTTGTTTTTCCTGTTGTTGTTTTTCCTCTTGTTTTTTAACTTTAAATAGAATAATGAAACAATGTCAATTAACAAATTTATGATAAAACGCATTAGCTAACACCATAAAGATAAAAAGCAGTGATTCAGAGGTTTAAGATAAAACGCAATATTTTACATCATATTATTTAACACACCAAATTAAAATTACATAATCTCATTTTGTTTTTTATTATTTATTAATGTAAAACGCATTAGTCAACAATGTCAATTAAGAAATTTATGATAAAACGCATTAGCTAATACCATAAAGATAAAAAGCAGTAATTCACAGGTTTAAGATAAAACGCAATACTTTACATCATATTATTTAACACACCAAATTAACATTACATAATCTCATTTTGTTTTTTTATTATATATTAATATAAAACGCAATAGTTAACAACACATGTATTTCAGCAAATTCAAAGATAAAACGCAATGTACTAAAATTCGATTACAATTATCATAATAATAATCTCATTGTTTCTGCAAATTTATTAAGGTAAAACGCATTAATTCACAATATATAAATCCTGTAAGAAGCATTAGTAACTTAGATCATAGTTTTAACATAAAACGCAATATAGTCTCTAGTAACAAAAATGTTAAGATAGGGGATGATATAACTCATTAACTATTTTTCGGAACGGATATGATATATTAGGTCTATTGTACTTCATAAAACGTAACTTGAATTCAGTTAAAGAGCAAAAATAGATAAATATACCATTGTCTGAAATATCTTTGCGTTTTCTAGTTCTTTGTTGTTTGATTGTTGATTTTCGGCTAATATTTTCTTGTTCATCAATGTTCTCTTCAGCTGTTGATGTTTTTCGCTTCTTTGATGATTTAGGGTTTTCAGAGACTGATTTGTTTTGAGTAACTCGAATGTAAACCTTCAAATTATCTCTCGACGACGCCATGAACTTCAATGGAGTATGATTTTCTCAAATTTCTGTATGTGTTTGATCGTTCAATGGAAGTGTAAAACGTAATGCACTTTGTTTCGAAGCGTTTCTGTGTATAATCAACGGCGGTTATTTTGAAATTTGACGATAATACCCCTGAAACTCCGGAGAGCGTGTTTAAATGACAGTTTTTAATTTGATTTTGATCTTGACCGTAGATTGTGCAATTGGACGGTTATGATTGCTTCCTATCCTTCCTAGGGAAATAAACTTCCTATTGTATCTCCACCCTTAGGATCAAATACAAAGGGTAAAATAAGTAAGAAGTATTATAGTCTATTGATCTTGGATTTGGAGGGTTGAGATTAGTTTTGGGGAAAAGAATATAATGGAATGACATAAAAAAAAATCCTATTTTTAGGAACTTTCTTTCTCCACATGCAAGACAGATGACAATTCACAATTAATTTAAAACGTCCTTAAATTTTTATACGACATTCTTTTTAAAAGAAAATTTCATCATAATAACAAGCGTTTTTTATCTTTAATATGAGTATGATATTGTCATATAAAAATAAAATAAAAAATTTCATTTTAACTGGGTATTTTTTATTGTGTTAAATGTTCTGCTCATTGTGTCTTTCAGCTGGGTTTTGGTCATTAAGTTTTTACCAGGGTTTCTATATACTGTATTATTATCAAAACTTATAACACAGTGTTAATTTAGATTCTATCCATTGCGTTTTTTATAAGAACATATAACTCATTGTATGACATAATAAAGATGGTATTATATCTGAGTTTTCTATACATTGTGTTATAAGTTCAGGTCACTGTGTTTAATCTGCTATCAATTGTGTTTTAATCTGTTGTTCATTGTGTTTTTAATCTATTGTCCATTGTGTCTTTTATCTGCCGTCAGCAATTGTTTCTTTCATCTGCTATCATCAGTTGTGTTTTTAGTTTACTTTCCATTGCAATTTTTAGTTTGATACTCATTGTGTTATATGTTATGTCAAATGTGTTATACGTTATGTTGTTAGTTGCATTTTTAGGCACGTTTTTATAGCATATTAATATTAATATTTCATCATATATCATGCATATTTCATAGTCATACCTCATTATTTTGCGAAACACTTGTTTTTGTGGAATGGAATCTACTTTGGTTGGTTTTTGGTTGATATTGTAGGTGCGGAGTGCTTTCTTAGGCGACATAGGAATGATACGACTTAAATGAGAGTTCAACAAAATACATAAGCTATGTGGTGGGTTAATTTGCTTGATAGTGGGCTGCTACTCAACGAAAATAATATGGATATTATGGTTCTTTGCAAGTGGGTTTTAAATTCAATTATTTTGTTTTGGGTAATTGGGGCTTGTTGAAGTGGGCTGGAAGTATGTGGGCATGATCACCAAAAACAATCTATACTACATTTTTGGGATGGAGTTTGGACTTGTCAAAAAGGGAATCACCAACAAACAAAAGGAGATAGGCAACACATATCTGGACGGCATCTGCAAGTGAAGAAAAAAAGGAGGCACATTCTTGTTGGGGGATTTTTCGAGAAAGAACAAAAAAAAAAAAAAAAAAGAACTTGTTTTGATTTTTTTCGTAAGTTTGAATTTTGTGATTTTTGTTTCTTATTTGATTTGATTGTTCTAGCTATCATGTCCGGCTAGAGCCGTATAGTTTCGACATCAGGGTTTAGTTTCTTTGATTTGGTTCATAAACTTATGTGAAACGGTTATGTTAGATTTAATTATTTTAGTGGTTTGTTTGTGTGTTTCTTGATCTTAAATCCGGATATTTTACCGGATATATATTAGTTTGTTAATGAAACTGGCCACTTTGTTAATTATTCTAATAAAGTTCATCAAGTTTTAAAACCTTAACCAGTTTTGATTTTTGATAAAAGGAACAAATAACGGCCCGTGTTTGTCTATGAACTTGGTTTCGTTATAGAATCATACAATCTAGTTAAACATACCGAACGGCGTGTGTGTTTGATTATAATCGATACTTCTATCACGCAACCCGCACGCTAAAATCCGAACGGCGTGAGTTTAGAGTAGCGGGTTGGCTCTAATCAACGAACGGCGTTTGGTTAGACATTAGATGGAGTGGACGTCCGAACTGCGTGACGTCTAGTGTCGATACAAACTATTATTTAAAAAGGATCATTGCACCGTGACCGTTAATGATCGTAAGTCGAACCGAATCAAGAAATTGCCCTGGTGTTGAAATTAGTTTTTAACATCTGAATTTTCCAACCACTTTAATTAGCTTTTCTTTTTAATCTAAAAAATATAAATTGTTTTTACATTTAGTTAAATAAAAAAACCCCCTTTCATTACAACCGTATTTGTGTCTAAAACGTTTTGGCATAATTCGTTAATCTGTATCCCTGTGGACACGAACTCTACTTCCACTCATACTAGTAGTTTTCTTATTATTTTATTTGCTGGATTCGACACCCAACAAATTAGCGCCGTTGCCGGGGATACGGCAAATCTAACTGTTTTGTGCCAAGATTTCTTTTAGTACAGGTACATTGCAAGTCTTCCCACGAATCTCCAATCTCTACTGTTACAATGGCAGCTGAACAAACCCTTAGACGGTGGGCGACTCGTGATGTCCCACAACAGCCACTTTGCATTAACTACCCTGCCATGGAGAACTTTGAACTCAAATCCGGTCTTATCCATTTGCTACCTAACTTTCGAGGTCTAGAGAATGAAGATCCACACAAGTTTCTCAAAGAGTTCCATGTTGTGTGTTCTGGCATGAAGCCACACAACATCACTGAAGATCAAATCAAGCTAAGGGCATTCCCCTTCACTTTGCAAGATTCGGCTAAAGAATGGCTTTATTACCTACCGCCGGGGTCGGTAAACACTTGGAATGATCTAGCAAAGAAGTTATTAGACAAATATTTTCCAGAAGTAAAAGCCTCCATTCTACGAAAGGAAATCATTGGGATTAAGCAAGCTAAAAGGGAAGCTTTACACACTTACTGGGAAAGATTTAAAAAGTTATGTGCTCGTTGCCCACAACATGGCATATCTGATCACCAACTCCTTCAATACTTTTGTGAAGGATTAGCACCAATGGAGAGGCGTTTGATAAATGCCTCAAGTGGAGGAGCTTTACTTGATAAGACACCGACTCAAATTAGAGCTTTGATTACCTCCATAGCTGAAGACACGAAGCACTCAACACAAGAAGATGAGTGGTACACGGATGTTCCACGAACAGTCAAGGAAGTGAGCACTCCTCACATTGAAACCCAGCTAGCTGAGTTAACCAAAGCAGTCATGCAACTTACCAAAGACAAGAATATTGAGACACAAGCCCGAGCTTGTGGAATTTGTCTACAATTTGGACACCCCACTGATATGTGCCCCACACTGCAAGAAGATGTTGACCAAGCACAAGCACTTGGAGGCTACCAGGAGCAAAATTCAAGGCAATATGAACAATATCAAGGCAATCAAAATTGGGAACCTCCTAACATAAGTTATCCGCAAAGATCCCCACAATATCAGCAACACCCGCCCTTCCAAGGTAATCAACATCAACAAAACTATCAGTCTAGACAGCAACCACCTGCACAACAACGAGCGGGAAGCTCGGGAATGTCTTTAGAGGACATTATGAAAAGTTTAGCTACTAGCACTCACTCATTCCAATAGGAGACTAAAGCTAGCATCAAGAACTTGGAACAACAAATGGCTCAACTCGCTAGCTCATTAGAGTCTCAAGGTAAACTACCCGCACAAACTGAGAATAACCCAAAGCACAACGTGAGTGCCATTACCTTGAGGAGTGGAAAGAGCTATGACGGTCCAAGTATACAAGAAGAAGAGGAAATTGTTGTTGAGAAGAAGGACCGTGATAAGATGAAAGTACAAGAACCGATTAGAAGTGAAATGAAATTTACTCCTATAGCTCCATTCCCATCAAGGCTACGAAGCACAAAGAAGGAAAGGGAAGAACAAGAGATCATGGAGACATTCCGTAAGGTTGAGGTAAACATTCCACTTCTTGATGCCATTAAACAAGTTCCACGATATGCAAAATTCTTAAAGGAACTTTGCACATCAAAGAAAAAGCTAAAAGGTAATGAAACTGTCAAGGTAGGTGAAAACATATCCGTCGTTTTACAAAAAAGACTACCACAAAAGTGCAAGGATCCGGGTGTTTTCACGGTTCCTTGTAAATTGGGAAATCTTAGCATACCACGAGCCATGCTCGATCTTGGAGCCTCTATTAACGTCCTACCAAATTCTATTTTCAAAACACTTAATGTAGGACCGTTAAAGAGGACCGGGGTAGTCATTCAATTGGCCGATCGATCCATCGTACACCCAAAAAGTGTATTAGAAGATATATTGGTACAAGTGAATGAATTAGTCTTTCCAGCTGATTTTTATGTGCTAGACATGGAGGGTGATGGAGCCCCAAATTCAAGTTTCATATTATTAGGGAGGCCATTTTTAAAAACCGCAAGGACTAAAATTGATGTTTATAATGGCACCCTTTCTATGGAATTTGATGGGGAGGTAATCAATTTCAACATAGATGATGCAATGCGTTATCCTAGTGATGTCTCATCTTTGAATTATATAGATGTCATTGAACCACTAACTAGTGAATGTTTTGAGTTGTCTAAACATGATGTTCTAGCGTTAGGGTCAAATGGAAGTGTTGATGAAGCAGCGACAAAAGAACTTACTAAAAAGTTCAAGCTTGGGGAGAAACTGATGGATGTCACGACCCTGATGGACCCACAGAAGAAAGCAAAGTACAAGGCACCAAAATCTAAATCGCCAAGTATTTTCCAAAAGCGTCTTCCGTGTATTGAGCAAGCACCAGATTAACAAAATAAGGTCCAAGTCTAGCCAAAGACGAGAAAGAAATGCGCTTCACGGGAGGCAACCCGTGATTTCGTATGGTTCTCTTCTATTTTAATTCCATAAAAAAAAAAAAAAAAAAAACAAACAAACAAACAAAAAAAAATTGTTTTTTTTTAGTCAAAAGTTTAACCCGACCGGTTGGATTTTTTTTAAAAAATGGCCCGACCGTATGAAATTGAGTTTTTGTTTCAGAACCTTGCCCGGCCGTGTTGGAATTTCTATAAAATTGACCCGGGCGTGTTGGAAATTATTAACAACATTCAGGTCCTTGACCCGGACGTGTCAAACCCTCACCCGGCCGGGTGAACATTCTGTTCACAAAGAGAGACAAGCTGAAAAAAAAAAAAAAAAAAACAATTCTATCCCCATCCCCACATTCTCTGATCCCTTATCCTCCCACATATCCCACATCGCACCACCCACCTTCATCTCCTAATCAGCCATACTCCCCACCTTACCATCTTCAACCATAATCGACACCACCACAGCCCTACTTCTCCGCCGTCGGATATCCCTCTCAGCCGCCTGTTTTCACAACCGCCGCCGGTTCATTCTCATCCGACCGGAACCCTAACTTCTCCGCCGACCCACACCCTCCAACCAACCTCCGTCCCCGTCGCCGGTTCGCCCTTCTCCGTCATCTCCGCTGCTTACTGTCGCCGGCTCCGATCTCGAACAGCATCAGGTATGTTCTTTTTCTCTTGTTTTCCTCCGGTGACAGCACCTGAACCACCTTCTACGACTCTGCCCGCATATATGGTATTGAATACTCTCTGGTATGTCTCATGTGAATTTAATTAGATTCAATATGTGAGGCTATTTGGTGTGTGTCTTGATGTTAATTAAAACTTTGAAGATAAATTATATGCAAAGGGTGGTGTCGTTAAATTGTTTATCTGTTTATGAGATATTTGCCACCAGTTTGTGTTGACCTTGTTTTGAAAGCATTGTTAAAGAGAAAAGGGTAGCCCAACTGTCTCAAGATCACCACTGTCCAAGTGTTCGCATAAAACATCTTCGACCCGATCCTCCGCCGCATTTGTAGACGCCTTCCACATATTTCTCCGAGCCTCGAGGACGATGCTATATCTTAAGCTTGGGGAGGTTGTGATTTGAGGTAATTTCTATGTTCTCATTATATCATGTATTACATTGCATTGCATCGTATTTAGGTTGTACATAGCATTTTTTTTTCTTTGCATTGCATTTAGGTTGTATATCATGCATTAGTATTCATTTTTGAAAAAAAAAAACTAAAAAAAGAAAGAAAAAAAACCGTTTCTCTTCCGCTGAAAATGATTTGTGAAAAATGAGAAATGATATGATTTCTGGCATGTCGAAGCTTATGCGTGAAATGGTAACTTTGGGGAAGAAAACATAGATAATTTGGGATATGTTGATAGCCGATAGGCTCGGCCCTAGCTTAGGAACGCCAATGTTGTATGCAATAACCTTAATTGAATATATGTGTTTAGTTTCCCATCTTGATGCTTGTGGTCAAAGATTGATCCCGACCAAAAATCGGTTGAGTTGCATATCCTCTATCACACACCATGTTCCCCATATCATGACACCTCCGTAATTTAAAAAAAAATAATAATAAAGAGGTGAAAAATTGACCTCATAGGTTATTTTAGTAAAAAAAAAAAAGAAAGAAAAGAAAAAGGAAGGGGTAAAAGAGCACAATGTATGCCAAAAATTTGAAAAAAAATCGAAAGCGAAATAAAAAAAATATTTGAGCAAATTAGGGAGAAAAGTCCCGGCCCCTTGAAAAACGAAAAAAAGGATAATAACTATCGTGTCATGGTTTGGATGCATGGTCACATCAAGTGTGGTTTTGGAAATCTTCAAAAAGTCGTGAGGTTGGGTAGATATTGCCATAGGTGTTGGGCGTGGGGACGATTAAACCATGTTGGTAAATTTGTATATTATTAAGCAGAAAGCATTTGGTTGTGAATAAACGGGTTTGAGTTTAAAGGGACACAAAATATCAACAATCGCGGTTACACGTGTTAGTATTTCCCGGGTTCGAATGAATGTAACAAGAGTTGACAATGTTGGATGTGATCTCATTACAAGTCTGTTTTCGGGAATAAAAGAAGCGAGTTAGAAAAAAATATTAAGCATGTACATGTGTGTTTCATTTTTCGTGTTTATTTCTCGGTTTATTCCTATTCTTGACTTCCTTGAGGACAAGGAAAGGTTTAAGCTTGGGGAGATTTGTTAGTTGCATTTTTAGGCACGTTTTTATAGCATATTAATATTAATATTTCATCATATATCATGCATATTTCATAGTCATACCTCATTATTTTGCGAAACACTTGTTTTTGTGGAATGGAATCTACTTTGGTTGGTTTTTGGTTGATATTGTAGGTGCGGAGTGCTTTCTAAGGGCGACATAGGAATGATACGACTTAAATGAGAGTTCAACAAAATACATAAGCTATGTGGTGGGTTAATTTGCTTGATAGTGGGCTGCTACTCAACGAAAATAATATGGATATTATGGTTCTTTGCAAGTGGGTTTTAAATTCAATTATTTTGTTTTGGGTAATTGGGGCTTGTTGAAGTGGGCTGGAAGTATGTGGGCATGATCACCAAAAACAATCTATACTACATTTTTGGGATGGAGTTTGGACTTATCAAAAAGGGAATCACCAACAAACAAAAGGAGATAGGCAACATATCTGGACGGCATCTGCAAGTGAAGAAAAAAAGGAGGCACATTCTTGTTGGGGGATTTTTCGAGGAAGAACAAAAAAAAAAAAGAACTTGTTTTGATTTTTTTCGTAAGTTTGAATTTTGTGATTTTTGTTTCTTATTTGATTTGATTGTTCTAGCTATCATGTCCGGCTAGAGTCGTATAGTTTCGACATCAGGGTTTAGTTTCTTTGATTTGGTTCATAAACTTATGTGAAACGGTTATGTTAGATTTAATTATTTTAGTGGTTTGTTTGTGTGTTTCTTGATCTTAAATCCGGATATTTTACCGGATATATATTAGTTTGTTAATGAAACTGGCCACTTTGTTAATTATTCTAATAAAGTTCATCAAGTTTTAAAACCTTAACCAGTTTTGATTTTTGATAAAAGGAACAAATAACGGCCCGTGTTTGTCTATGAACTCGGTTTCGTTATAGAATCATACAATCTAGTTAAACATACCGAACGGCGTGTGTGTTTGATTATAATCGATACTTCTATCACGCAACCCGCACGCTAAAATCCGAACGGCGTGAGTTTAGAGTAGCGGGTTGGCTCTAATCAACGAACGACGTTTGGTTAGACATTAGATGGAGTGGACGTCCGAACTGCGTGACGTCTAGTGTCGATACAAACTATTATTTAAAAAGGATCATTGCACCGTGACCGTTAATGATCGTAAGTCGAACCGAATCAAGAAATTGCCCTGGTGTTGAAATTAGTTTTTAACATCTGAATTTTCCAACCACTTTAATTAGCTTTTCTTTTTAATCTAAAAATTATAAATTGTTTTTACATTTAGTTAAATAAAAAACCCCCATTTCAATACAACCGTATTTGTGTCTAAAACGTTTTGGCATAATTCGTTAATCTGTATCCATGTGGACACGAACTCTACTTCCACTCATACTAGTAGTTTTCTTATTATTTTATTTGCTGGATTCGACACCCAACATATGTCCATTGTGTTTTAGTCTGTTGTCTAATGTGTCTTTTACCTGTTGTCATCGATTGTATTTATGGTCTACTTTACATTGTGTTTTACGTCATATCCATTGTTTAATACACAATTGGGTTTTCGATTTTTTTGAAGTATAAGAATATGGTACTTGTATTAAAGATAAAAAGATGCTCGATTTTTTTTAAAAAACAAATGACGTATAAAAAAGTTACGGATGTTTTAAAAAATTAGGGGGGGATAGCATGTGACTTGCATGTGCATATTTTTTTTTTCTCTTGTGGACAAAATTACTCTTCCTACTTGATTCTTCCATGGACACTTGTCACTCTATGGTGACTTCTTATTTTTAAACCCATTTGTATTATAAATCAACTCGTAATATACAATACCCTAATATTTATTCAATATTTATTAGTAGGAATTTTAAAGTATATAACAATTAAAAACCTTTGTGAACTATCAAGCACAAACATACATAAGCGAACACATTCACAAACACAAATGAACGAATATGATCTTTGTTCATGTTTGTTTTTTTTATTAAAAGAATGAACACAAACAAACTTCTTACCAAGCAATTCACGAAATATTTAAGTTCATTTGCAGCACTACTTTTGAATGTTGATGCTTATTCATGCATCCATATAAATTACAACTGTAGATACATGATATACAAGTAGTCAAAGCATGGGTCATGGGTGTAGTGGGTGTGTGCTTTAGAGCACCAATGATAGAAAAGTAATCGAATGAATACTTTCAAACCAATCATTTACCGAATGCACTTCTCATTATCTCCATCATTCATCAATATTATTATAAATTTTTATTAATTAATTAAAAATCAATATCTAATTCTAAATTATTATTAAAAAATTCACTGTTGATCTATAATTAAAAACTGTTATTTTTCTACTTCTTAAACGAGCATATTACCTTAGCAGCGTAAATCAAATATAAACATAATTATATTAGTACTATCTTATATAGTTCATAACATTGGAAGGTCTTTTGTAAAAACAATTTCATAGTAAATTTTAAGATCTTTTTGTTACAAACTTCGTTTTTTTTTTCTTTTTAATTTTACTACAAAAGTTAGTTTAGATTTTTTTGAACGGCAAAAAATTAAACACACCCTGTTCGGATTTATGTCCAAGGTTGACTCCTCGACCACCATGAGACTGTGGCCCCCTAATACGCGGGAACCAGAGGGAATCCGTAAACCCTCGCCCCCATCAGGTTCGAACCCGGGAATAAATCCCCGATTCGTCCCTTCCCCCAGATGTCCCTTGAAAATGGCCCAAGCAAGAATCGAACCTGCGCCTCCACTAGGGAGGGCAGGCCAATTTACCAATAGACCAAGTTCATTTGGTGGTCATTCGGGTTCTAATACGTGTTGGTACAAATTTAACTTCGTCTACGTTTTACGTCACGTGAGCTACTTGCTATTAGAAATTCATTTTTTTTATTTTTCCCCAGTTTTGATCGCCGTTCGGTTGCTACTTAGCATGGTTTTACGCTCGTCCAACCCCCAACACTGGTATCACGGTTACGCCCCCTGCACCGCAACGCGGGGGCTTAAGACTAGTTTATTATAATATAATGTAAGACATAATATTTAGGGTATATTACAGTTTTCGTCCTTTATGTTTGTATCAGATTGCAATAGATGACCTTTAACTTCAATAATTACAGTCACAGTCCTTTATTTGTAGAACACATTACACCCTACGTCCTTTAGCACTAACCTAGTTAAAATTTTCAGTCAAGTATGTCATGTGCCTTGCACATGAGGGTAAGGTGGTAATTTTACTCAATTTATTTGAAATGTATTTAATAAATAAACAAAAAAAATTCTAAAATTAAATTAAAAAATATATATACAAGTGAACTCTCTCTCTCTCTCTTTCATGATCCCCTCCTCTCTCAACTCTCTTCTCTTTCTCTCTCACAATTCTTATCTCTCTCTAGGTTTTCTCCACCACCACCACCACCATCCTCATCCGACCACAACTACCGCCTCTGGAAATCACCATAATCTTCGTAACCACCACCTCCCCAACCTCCGGTAACCACGAGAACCACCACCATCATCTTCGCAACCACCGACGCCGGAAAGCACAAAACCTAACCACTAGAAACCTAATCATATAACCCCCTAATCTTTCTTGTCTCCACTCTCCTGTACCCAGATCTGTAAAATCGCAACCATGGTAACTGTTAGTGTGTTTCAAATCAAGTCAATCGTGGATGTTGTTACAAGATTCAAACGAAGACGATGATAGAACAAGATGTTCATTTTGATTAAATCTAGGGTTCCGGTAAAAGATGGGAATAGTTTTGAGATCTTGGGATTTGTTAAGTGGTGTTTTCAGATCGGGTGGGGATTGTTGTGGTGTTCTTATTATGGGTTCAGATCAGGTGGAGATTGTTGTGGTTTGTTGGTGATGGTAAAGTTCTTGCAAGTACAAAACAACAGTGTATGTTGCAGTTTAAAGTTAGCCAATTCGGCTTGTATCAACACTGTCACACCCCAACCGATGGCGGAAACATCGGGGCGTGGCACTAGGCGAACCAAATTGCTCAAGAGAATCCATAACAACTATTAAGTGACAATATTTAAAAGGTTCATTGTCCCATACCAATAAACAAATATCTCAAAAACAATCGTTACAGAGTTCACATATCTTAAACAAATCAAGTCCGACAACCTAGATTTTATTGTGGGTTTCTAGACTTCCTAACTTGATTTCAGTAAAGCATAACGTCCAATCAACCTGTCACATACGTTAAAATAAAAGTCAATACATAATGTAAAGGTGAGTACACAAGTTTGCATAGTAATAGTACGAAAAGCGTTAACGCATAACCAGCACGTAACACGTAACGGGCGAAACATGTAACTATCAACAATGATACAACCTAACCACGAGACTGCGTTGTAGAGTATGCGCGACACATGTTCACCGAAGCGAACACGTGAAGTAAAGTAATGTGATCCCTAGCAACCCCTGTTCACAACAGGTGCTGAGTCCAAACTATAGTACTATCGTTGCTAGAGGCGGTCTAGTGTAACACTGTATAAGTATTCAATAAATCACGTATAACATGCGGGAGCGATTAGCGTTTATAAACTGTTTGCGTTGTGTGTTATGTTTTGATATAGAACGTATGTAACACCCAAATGTGCGTTAAAAGAAAATGGGTTTGAGTATACTCACAGTGCGTGTTTAACGAGTAAACACAATCTGGATTGGATTGAAGGGAGCGCGTTGAGTTAGCCTATGCATGGAAACAGAAGCATAAGTCTACCTTAGGGCTGAATGATCGTAAACAAGGATGTCGAGTGAGATAAGTGTTCAACAGTTGATGTGAACGGATGGGTTCTATCCAAACGGATGGTCATTCGGACGGATGGTCATCCGAGCGGATGGCCATTCGAACGGATGGCTATTCGAATAGAATGTGATTTTTGCGAATCATCAAAATTTTCGAAGTCTCGTTAAAAGCATTTAAACAATGTATAATATAAATGTTAGGTCATCCGGACGGATGGCCATTCGAACGGATGGCCATTCGAGTGGGCTATAGTTTGAAGTTTTTGTAAAATTTTCTAAGTAAAAGTTTTGAGTTACGGAGACGGCATGACGACGTGTCAAACAATGGAAAGATACCAAGTCCAGTTCATGCGGCCGGATGGTCTCATCCCATTCGGACAAATGCGCAGTTCTTGATGAAGATTCATGTTTGACCCGTTAATCGGTCCATCTCTTCGGTGGAAATCCGTTTTCAAGCCGCCCCTCGACTATGGAGCGAGTCGAGAGTCTTATTGAGTCCAGATTCCATCAATATTGTGTAAAACTCAAAGAAAAGTTGAAAACAGATGAAAAAGTGTTGAAATCTTTTGTAATTAAGTTGAAAAGTGTGAAATCCTTTAGATCTAGAACCAAATATCGATTGAATGATGCTTCCCCAATAGTTTTCCTAAACAAAACGAGTGGAATCCAACTTCAAGAGGTCCAAATCAGTGATTTCAAGAAAAAGTTAATGAGTGTGTGTGATTTTGATGAAGCAGATGGTGTAGGAGTGATTAGAGATGGAGATTGGAGAAGATTTGAGGGAAAAAGCTTACTAGTTAGCCTTGAAATGAGAGTGTCAAAGTCAGAGAATGAAGGTGTACGACGGTATTTATAGAGAAAAGGCGAAGGGTAAGTCGGTGGCGAGTGGCAGTCGTTCGGATGGCACCATCCGGGCGGATGTCCATTCGGACGGAAGGCCATTCGAACGGCCGTGTTTGCGCGAGTTTGTTTTCAAACTTTGGTTCGTTTGTTGAGCGTTGCGTTGCGTTTAATCGAGTTGCGAGTGAGCGTGTAAGCGTATAAGCGTTGCGTTGATAACCACATAACATTTAAACAAATAATCACACATTTGAACAAATATAACTAAAATGCATAAAAATAAATCCGTGTTTCGAGTCTGCGTTGAGTTTGCATTGCGATAGCATTTAGTCTAAGTAAGCGATGAAATGCGTTTAAGTAGTAAGCGTTATAATAAGTGTTTAAATGCGATAATCATGACTAAGTAAGCGTTGTAATATGCGTTTAAAATGTGTTTAAAATATAGTTTATCCCATTGCGTAAATCGAATCCCAAGAGTACAGGCGTTTACGAAGAAAAGACAGCGATAGGTAACGATCCGAAAGTCGGGTTGTTACAGCCTCCCCTACTTTAGGAAATTTTGTCCCGAAATTAAGGAGTAGGCGTAACAAAGAGTTGTGGATATTTAGCTTTCATATCACTTTTGAGTTCCCAAGTGAACTCGGTGCCGCATTTGCCTTCCCAGCGAACCTTTACTATAGGAATGCGAGAGTGTCGAAGTTTCTTGGTCTCTCGATCCATGATTTCTACTGGCTTTTCCACAAAGTGTAGAGTTTCGTTTACATGCAAATCTTCAAGAGGCACGTGAAGATTTTCTTCCGCTAGGCACTTCTTGAGGTTCGAGACGTGGAAAGTCGGGTGCACGTTGCTGAGTTCCTCCGGTAATTCGATTCGGTAGGCCACTTTGCCAATTCTTTCCATAATCTTAAAGGGACACACGTATCGTGGCGCTAGCTTTCCTTTCTTGCCGAATCGGATCACCCCCTTCCAAGGTGAGACCTTTAGGAGTACATGATCACCAACTTTAAACTCAAGGGGCTTGCGGCGTTTATCGGTGTAACTCTTTTGACGACTCTGAGCTTTCAAGAGATTGTCTTGTATTTGGTGGATCTTGTCAGTCGTTTCTTGTAGTAATTCAGGACCAGTGATTTGGATGTCTCCGATCTCGTGCCATACAATAGGCGATCGACATTTTCTACCATATAATACCTCAAAGGGTGCCATTTGAATACTAGCGTGATAACTGTTATTGTACGGGAATTCTACTAAAGGTAAATGCGAATCCCAATTACCACCAAAATATATAATGCACGAATGAAGCATGTCTTCAAGGGTGCGGATTGTGCGCTCAGTCTGACAATCGGTCTGGGGATGGAATGCGACACTGAGGTTAAGAGTAGTACCGAGAGTGGATTGGAATGTCTCCCAGAGACACGAGGTAAATCAACCATCGCGGTCAGAGATGATGTCACGAGGTGTCCCGTGTCGACAAATGACTTCGTCGGTATAGATTCGTGCTAATCGTTCTACCTTGAAGTCTTCTCGTATCGGTAAAAAGTGAGCGGATATCGTAAGACGATCAACGATAACCCAAATGCTATCGTGACCTGATGGCGTGCGATGGAGTTTTGTAATGAAGTCCATGGCAATACTCTCCCATTTCCACATTGGGATTTCGGGTTGTTCGAGTAAGCCAGAGGGTCGCTGGTGTTCGGCCTTAACTTTCGAGCAAGTTAGGCACTTTGAAACGTATAGAGCGATATCCTTCTTCACTCCCGGCCACCAATACTTGGAGCGAAGGTCCTAGTACATCTTGTCGGCACCGGGCTTGAGTCAGCAAAATCTCTCGGAGATTATTGCGACTAGGAATCCAAATTCGATCGAGATAGTGAAAAATACCATTCAGTTTATTCACTAGTTGGTTTTTGGTTCCAAAGATTCTTTCTTCCTTCAAAGTGTTTTCGAGAAAGCAGGCATGATGAGCGTCGCGAATGAGGGCTCCGAGGTCGTGCTAGGCTTGAGTTATGAACACTATGTAAATAGCTCGTCGGCTAAGAGCATCAGCGACGATGTTTGCCTTGCCTTGGTGGTAGCGTATCTCACAGTCGTAGTCGTTGAGAAGTTCAACCCATCTGCGTTGGCGCATGTTTAGTTCTTTCTGGTTCAAGATGTGTTGTAGACTCTTATGGTCGGTGAAGACCGTACACTTGGTACCATAAAGGTAGTATCGCCAGATCTTTAACGCAAAAACAACTGCACCGAGTTCGAGATCATGGGTTGTGTAGTTCTTTTCTTGGACTTTGAGTTGGTGAGACGCGTACGCGATAACCTTGTCTCGTTGCATAAGAACACAACCAAGACCTAGGTTAGAGGCATCACAATAAACAACAAAGTCGTCATTTCCATTGGGTAGCGCGAGTACGGGATCGTTGAAAAGCATACGCTTGAGAGTTTGAAATGCATCCTCTTGCTCGGTTCCCTAAACAAAAGGTTTGTCTTTATGCGTTAGGGAGGTGAGAGGAACGGCAATTTTAGAGAAATCAGCGATAAATCGTCGTTAATAGCCCGCCAATCCGAGAAAAGAACGAACTTCGGACAGGGTTTTCGGTGTAATCCAACTCTTAACTGCTTCAATCTTCGCGGAATCGACGTGAATACCTTGACTATTAACGATATGACCGAGAAATTGAACCTCCTCGAGCCAAAATTCTCACTTGGAGAACTTGGCATAGAGGCGATTCCTTGAAGAAGTTCGAGAACCAAACGTAGATGCTGCGCATGTTCGGCTCTCGACTTCGAATAGATAAGGATATGATCGATAAACACGATAACGAAGCGATCAAGGAAAGGTTTACACACATGGTTCATCAAATCCATGAAGATCGCGGATGCGTTTGTAAGACCAAAAGGCATGACCACAAATTCGTAATGGTCATAACGGGTTCGAAAAGCGGTTTTAGGAATGTCTTGCTCCTGGATTCGTAGCTGATGGTAACCAGAACGTAGATCGATCTTAGAGAAACATAGATCGATCTTAGAGAAACGTAAAGCGGATAAGTCGTCGATTCGAGGTAGAGGGTAGCGATTCTTGATAGTAAGCTTATTGAGTTCCCTATAATCGATGCACATTCGGAATGATCCATCCTTCTTTTTCACGAAAAGGACATGTGTGCCCCAAGGAGATGTGCTAGGGCGTATGAAACCTTTATCAAGTAACTCTTGGAGTTTGCTAGAAAGTTCACGCATTTCAGACCGTGCGCGGCGATAAGGGGATTTAGCGACAGGGTTAGCTCCAGGAATAAGGTCGATACGAAAGTCGATATCGCGGGTAGGGGGTAGACCAGGTAAATCGTTGGGAAAAACGTTAGGAAAATCACAAACAACGGGAACGTCCTTCACAGTTTTCTTTTCCTCCTTCGCTACTACAATATGGGCTAAGAAAGCCAAGTATTCCTTGCGGAGATACTTGCTTGCTTGAATGCACGACATAAACTTCAGTTTTTTCGAGGATACTTCGCCATAAACACAGAGTTGGTCGCCATTAGAAAGAGAGAAACGAATCATCTTTTCGAAACAAACGACTTCGGCACGATTTTCACGAAGAAAGTCCATGCCTACTATGACATCGAAACTACCAAGTTGCATTGGGATGAGATCGATCGGAAATACGTGATTGTGGAGTTCGAGAGTACAATCATGGAGGACGGAACTGACAGTGACGGTTCTTCCGGTGGCAACTTCTACGTCGAAGGTTGTTGGGAGGTTAGCGCGTTTACGTTTTAGGAGATTTTTGAATTCAAACGACACAAAACAGTTATAGGCTCCAGTATCAAATAAACACGAAGCATAAATAACGTTAACAAGGAACGTACCATTGACAACGTTGTTGTCAGTCTGAGCCTAGCGGACGTTGATGTTGAAGGTTCTTCCATGGGCTGCTTGTTGTGGCTGTTGCTGCTGCTGCTGAGGATGCTGTTGTGGTTGCTGTTGCTGCTACGGTGGTTGCTGCTGCTGTTCTTGTTTCACAACGCGGAGCAGGCAGACGTTAGCAAAGTGATTAGGGTCACCACAAGTGTAGCAGGTTCGAGCATTAGCAACAGGTGTTGGAACTACCGGGTTAACCTGAAGAGCAAGGGGTTGAGCTGTTGGTGCTGGAAGAGCTTGAGCAGCTTGTTGGCGTGGACCTGAACGACAGTGAGCAGTGAAATGCCCATAGATGTTGCAATTTGCACAGAATCGGCAGTTGACCCCTGTCGGATAATGGTAAGTGCAAGTAGGGCACAGAGGGTGGATACTAGTGTACGCACGCTTGGAAGGCGGTGCGTCGGTAATAGTAGCTTGACGGTTCTGGTTGCTGGGTTGTACGGGAACAACGTTGAGTGGAGCGGTGATAGTAGCATAGTTGTTTTTGTTCTTCTTCTTTCGCTTGCGGCTCTGGCGTGAAGACTTTGAACCTTGAGATGTTGCATAGTCGGTGTTGGGTGCTGCGGTTGCTTGATTGAGACTCTTAGTTGAGGTTTTGAAATATCCAGCCAAGACTCGTTTGTCGTTGATCTCAGCTGTGAGTTAATAGGTCTCCTCAATAGTAGCATGTTTCGCTGCTTGAATAAAATCAGCTACACAGTCGGGGAGAGCTTGAATGTACTTCTTGATTGTCATATCAGGCATGGCCACCTGACTAGGACAGATAATACTCAGCTGCTTGAAACGTGCGGTGAGACCAGCGTTGTCACCTCCTTCCTGCTTGATGTGCCAGAATTTGGTTTCTAGTTTCTGGACTTCATGAGGAGGACATAACTCCTTCATCATAAGCTCCTTGAGTTCCTCCCATGAGAGGCCATAAGCTGCATCGTTACCGCGCCTGTTGCGCTGAGCAGTCCATCAATCCAGAGCCCTGGACTGAAAGACTCCAGTAGCATTCACAGTGCGCAGGTTTACTGGGCATCCGCTTTGTCTGAAGGTGACCTCGATTGAGTCAAACCACTGAAACATTGTACTGGGTCCATCTTCTCAAGTGAAGTTTGCAGTACCGTAGGCTTTGAATTGTTTAAAGTTGAAGGGAGTTCGAGGTGCATCGCTCTTTGACTCGACAGAAGACTTGCTGCTGACCTCATTGATTTCACTGACAATCTGATGTATGACTTTAGCCATTTCCTTGGCCACAAGTGAAGCAATACGCTTGTCAGCATGGTTTCGTCGGGCAACACATTGAGTGTGTGAGTCAAAGGAAGAAATTGTCGAGTGTGAGTTCTGCAGCAGATGTCATCCCAAAAGGGATTAGATGAGATTCGATTATATCGGGTTATGAAAAGTTTAGTGTTTTAAATCAACATACTTATTATTATTATAATAATTATTATTATTAGGTAAAGCTCATGAACATGTAGGCACATAAACCACATAAGCACGTATACACATAAGCACGTATGAGCATATAATTCACGTAAGCACATATTTTGCACGTATTCACCTACAAATTTTGCACGTATTCACCTATCTTTCAAGGTCGCATAGCGCGTTCGAGAGTTGCGAGCGATAGCGAGTAGCGTAGCGAGTAGTATAGCGAGAAGAGTAGCGTATGAGGCTTCTTAGTCTGTTCGCGATTAGTTAGTGTTTTAGATTAAGAGGGCTGTGCGAGTTGTACGCGTTTTGCGGAGCGATGAACGGATAGCATAAATCTCCAAAGTCAAAATACATAATCATATAAACACATAAAATCGATAACCCTTAAAATCGGCGATTGCAGGCTTAAATCGAAAATAGAGTGCCTTGGGTGTTAGGCATCGACTACCTAAAGTGATTCGATTATTCGCAACAACCTCGAGTGCACGCTTTGGCCTAATAGACTGTGATCTCACCGAAATACGACGAACGACACTCATCCTTCCAGTTACTACGTGACTCGAATCATTGGAACAGTCGAGACTTTGGTGAGATCTATAAAAATCGAAGTAGGGAGTGGAACGCGTTATTAAGATGCGGGTTTCACCCCTAACTTAACAACTTCGTTCCTGAAAGTGTGGTAAGACCACGAGATATAGATGGAGATCTTTGTCGAGATATGGATGTCACTCCTAGCTTAACGAAGATTCTCGTGCTGAGAGTAAAAATACGCGTAGAGTGAGTGATCTTATCGAGAGTTCTTGGTTTTCACACGCAATCTCGACCCAATCACTCGATTGTGTTAAGCGAGTGTTTTTGAAAACGTGTGTATTGTGTTAGCCTTAGGAAAGGCAAAATACTTTTAAACCTTAGGAAAGGTTGTATGCATTTGTTCTCCATACGAAGGCAACCTTTGAGTTGAAATGAGAGTGAGCACGTAGGTTCGTACGAAACCCCTACTGGGTTTGCACGAAGCTGGTCTGTTGGAACCTAGACTATAGACTAGGTCATTTCTATACGACTTGACCTAATTCTCTATAGCTATGGCTCTGATACCAATCTGTCACACCCCAACCAATGGCGGAAACATCGGGACGCGACACTAGGCGAACCAGATTGCTCAAGAGAATCCACAACAACTATTAAGTGACAATATTTAAAAGCTTCATTGTCCCATACCAATAAATAAATATCTCAAAAATAGTCATTACAGAGTTTACATCTCTTAAACAAATCAAGTCCAACAACCTAGATTTTATTGCGGGTTTCTAGACTTCCTAACTTGATTTCAGCAAAGCATAACGTCCAATCAACCTGTCATATACGTTAAAATAAAAGTCAATACATAATGTAAAGGTGAGTACACAAGTTTGCGTAGTAATCGTACGAAAAGCGTTTACGCATAACCAGCATGTAACACGTAACGGGCGAAGCATGTAACTATCAACAATGATACAACCTAACCACGAGACTGCGTTGTAGAGTATGCGCGACACATGTTCACCGAAGCGAACACGTGAAGTAAAGTAATGTGATCCTTTGCAACCCCTGTTCACAACAGGTGCTGAGTCCAAACTATAGTACTATCATTGCTAGAGGCGGTCTAGTGTAACACTGTATAAGCATAGTACAAGCATTCAACAAATCACGAATAGCATGCGGAAGCGGTTAGCATTTATAAAGTGTTTGCGTTGTGTGTTGTGTATTAATATAGAACGTATGTAACACCCAAAAGTGCGTTAAAAGAAAATAGGTTCGAGTATACTCACAGTGTGTGTTTAACGAGTAAACACAATCTGGATTGGATTGAAGTGTCACACCCCAACCGATGGCGGAAACATCGGGCCGCGACACTAAGCGTTCTGATTGCTCAAGAGATTCCACAACACTATTTGTTTCAATAATGGTTAATCAAATTTCATAAAAATTGTCTAAACAGCATCCACGTTTCAACCACAAAAGTATCAAATACAAAACATCCAAATATTGTTCAAAAACTCCTGAATTAACTAAGATGTGTTTCTAAGCAGCATCCTAGCATGTTTCTTGATTTCTTCAGCTACTATCAATTTGCAACATGTATTAAAATACTGTCAACAAAAATGTTGGCGAGCATACAAGTTTGAATACGTAGCATAATAGTTTAAAAGACTCATATCCATCATATAAACACATAAAAAGTTTCACCATGCTAGTTTACGCAGTCCAAGTGATAGCCCAAGTTTCCAATGCGTTAAATGCCTTTCCCAAAGACTAACAGGAGGTTAAATGTCTCCTCCTAACAATACCCCAAAGACTAACGGGGAGGTGCATAACTCCTATAGCGCTACCATTGTTAAGGCGGAACTACACACAAGGATTAAACGTTCACATAGCATAAAAGTCTCAGGTATCAAGTTTCATGTTTAACGAGGACAGAGTTTGTTTCAAATAGTTTCAAGTTTCAAGTTTCAAGTGTCAAGTGTCTTGAATATAGAATATATGTTGCATCCCAAAAGTGTTTAAAACAAAAAGGGATCGAGTATACTCACAGTGGGTGCTTATAATCAAACACTGAATAGATTGGATCGAAGGGAGGGCTGGATCAGCCTGCGTGTGGGGAACAGATCATAAGTCCTCTAAGAGCTGACCCGGTCGGGAACAGAGTGTCGAATAGTGCTAAAATCGAGTAAAAGTATCTGACTCTATACCTGAGCGGATGGTCATCCGGACGGATGGTCATCCGGACGGATGGTCATCCGGACGGATGGTCATCCGATCGGATGGTCATCCGGACGGATGACCATTCGAACGGATGACCATTCGAACGGATGGCCATTCGAACAGTGTGTGCTTGCGAACTGATAAAGTTTCAAGTGTTGAGACCATAGTGTCCTGTAAAATAAATAAGTGTAATGATAATCAGTTTGTCACACCCCCAAAATACCACATGCGGGAAACCCCGCGAGGCATGTGACGTACCAGGATCCAGCCACCAATCACATTGAACTCATAATATTTATTCAACTAAAACTTTCATTTATTAAAATATTCGTTACAAAACATTGTTTACATTTCAGCGGAAGCATACTACATTAATTAAGAGTTTCATAACCCAAGTGTATAAAAGCCTTTAGATGTGTCTCATGATTCCATGCAAGTCGACCTATGACCCCTCCAGCATCCCAGATAACAAGTCCCAATGATATAACCTATAGACCTGCAAGCATGCAGACAAGTGTATCAGACAACGCTGGTGAGTTCACAGTTTGTTAACACGTTTAGGTACCAGATACGAGTTTAAAACATTTCAGAGATTTGATGTTGTTAATAACTCGATTACCGCCGATGGCTCCAGATTATTTGCCCTATTCCCCAATGCCTCTATCAAAGCAATGGTCAAGACTGGGGTCATTAGTTCACGCCCGTCCTCCCCGGTACGGTGTGAGGGTGACAAACCTAATAGCGCTATCAACTAATACCCCGTTGCCTCCCCGACAACAAATCGGTAGAAGGGACTTGAATGATAGATATGAGTGTATTAACCAACATCCCAAGTTTAACATTCCAGTCAAACCCAATAACCCGACATTCCTCCCCGGAACGTTTACTAGATGTCCCTCCCCGGGACGCATGCTTGAAAAAAAGAGCAGTGAACTCACCTTAGATTGCTCGGTATGTTATATTACGTTACCCATTCTAAGTTGGTTAACCATACCCTACCGTGGTTACCAAGAATAGTCAGTTTCGTAAACACATATCCTATTCATGTATGCAACAAGTCACACGCAATACCATTGTCACATAACACATAGCAAGTGTTTGGATTTCATACACGTTTATAACACAAGTTCATGTTTTCAACAATAGTTGCCAATAACCTCAGGTTCATAAAGAAACACGTATTATTCCGGATTGCATTCATCACAAAGATCACTGTACAACGTGTAGCACATATCCTATTCTCGTACAAGTCCACATCTCATGTGCAAATCACACAACAATATTCACAGTTGTATTGTCTACCCACATAAGTCAAGTCAAGATTAACATTGTCAACATGCAACAGATAGAGTTTTACAAGCACATGTATCTATCTTTATATACATCATAATCTATTTACTATTCTGTCTATCACTCTTATGGCGAAGAACCTAGGCGACGAAGGACTATCCTTCGTCAGGTTGGAGTATGACAAAGTACCCATTTTTCGTCGGGGTTGCAGGTGACGAAACCTTATTGTTTTTCGTCTAGTTACAGGTGACAAAACATCATTGTTTTTCATCGAGTTACAGGTGACGAAACATCATATAACAACAGTCACACAATTTATAAAGGATAACAAGATCAAACGACGGTTATTGCATATATTCAAGCAAACCCTAATTACTGATAAATCATTGACTACACGAAACATAACAGTTTCCTTTAACATGCATTCTAGTTAAATACTAATCATTGAAATACACAAGGATCATTATCACGTTCATTGTACCAACCCTAATGATAAACAATTATCGACCACCCAACATAACAATTTCATCATTTAACATATAAATCGTTGACCATACAATCAACTCATTACACGGAATCTACCAACCCTCATATGAACAATACCGCATACAAATCATTGAATTCTTAACATAACAGTTCCAGGTTTACAATATTTCAATGAACCCTAATCATACACAAAATCACAACATCAAGACTTCATCGAACAACAAGGTTAAACACTAACCGTGATACCGAAGGGTTGTGATAGATCGAGATGGAAAGAACGCTTTGAGGTTTTGTACTGCCGTCGCACGGAGAATAGGGAGAAGGGACTCTAGGGTTTTTGTTTACGTCTCTTGGTTGCAAGGGTTATAAAATTACATAACGTTAAACAGTTGGGCCACGAAATGGATTGGGCCTAAGCCCCTTATCGACGAAGAACCTGTTTCGTCATGGTGTGTTTGGGGCGAAAGACCCCTAGTTTTTCGTCGACTAGCTTAGGTTTTTCTGATTCAATTGTGTTGTGCAGCCAAGGTTAAACAGAAACATGTTATGTCTATACATTCCACAATTCTTAAGTTTCCATGTAACACCCAAACATAATCATACTTTTAATCATTCATACACAAGGCACAAGATACAACGTAAAACGATTTGTGAAATCATGATTGTGAAACAAGTGATGCGTAGGGGAAAGACCTTGAGATTTCGGGTTGTCACATCATCCCCAACTTGAAAGAAATTTCATCCTGAAATTTGATAAGTAATTCAAAAGTGGCGAGGTGTTAGATCAGGATGACTGTGGATTTTCCCTCTGGTGCCACATCATCCCCAACTTGAAAGGGAATTTCGTCCTGAAATTCGCCAGTGACATCAGGAGTTGCTTCAACCGTTTGAACAATCGAGGATACTAGAGCTTCGTCTGATCTTTGGATTCCCACGTGAACCCCAGTCCACGTCTTGAGTTCCAACAAACTTTCGCGATTAGAATTCGACTGTGTTAATGAACCTTGACTTCCTGGTCTATGTTTTCGATAGATTCCTTGACAACTGCAACTTGTCGTTAACCTTAGGCTCTAGCAAGGGTATCACAAGTGTTCCATCGAACAAACACTTCTTTAGGTTCGAGACATAAATGTCATCGTGAATGTTACCTAATTCGTCAGGCAAGTCGAGTTTGTAGGCCATATCGTAAATTCATCTTGCCGCGCTTCCCAAAGCACACCGCACCCTCCCAGGATGAGATTTCCATTCATGACACGTTCTCCTGCAGCGAACTATCAGTGTTCCCTAAGCTTATCAGCTTCCCTGGTGGTCACGCGTTGCCGCCAAACAATTCCCGATCTAAACAGTCTTCCCAGAGGTTTCAAATACAAGTCCTGGACCTATGATTAGGTTGTCACCCACCCTACTCCAACAAGGAGATCGGCATTATCGTCCATATAATGCCCCAAACAGAGCTGTCTGATTACTAGAATGGTAACTGCTGCAGCAAAACTTGACCAACGGTAAGTATCCTTCCGATTCTTACTAAAGTCAATCACACACATGCTCGCAGCATGTCCTGGAGTGTCTGGATGGTTTGTTTACTCTGACCCTCTGTCCTATGGTGACAAGTAATGCTCATGTCTAGACGTGAGCCAGGGGTGTTGTGTATTTCCTGCCATGAATCAGGTATAGATCAAAATCGGAGGTAACAGGAGTTGGTACCCCGTGCCTAGAGACCGCCCTTCACAGGTAATTACCCACAGGATACGAAGACTTTGCCATTTTTCCTTGTTTGCAAGAAAGTGTACCGGTTACATGAGACAAATAACGATCGCCCAGGTGATATTGTCTCCATTTTGGGTTTCAAGTAGGACAGTGACAAAATCCATGGTAGTCTGTTCCCATTTCCATATGGGTGTTTCCAGTTGCTGGCACAAAGCAGTAGGTTTCTGATATTCCACCTTGACTTTCGCACAAGTCAAACATCATTCACATACTCGGCTATGTGGGCCTTCATGCCCGGTCGCCAGTACAAGATTTATAAATCCCAATAACTCCTATCAAAACCCAGGCGGCTAGAACATCTAGGCCGGTGTGCTTTGCTCAACACAAGTTCCCTACGATTGCCGTATAGTAGAATCCATATTCGTTCCATGAAGTAGCGAGTACCGTCCGCCTTGTCAAAAGTTGCTCCTCCATGCCCTGCATGGACCCAACTTGAAAATTCTCTTCCTTCAGCGCTTCAGTTTGAACAGGGTGAATCTGATCGGGTAGGCTAGAGTCAATGGTGAGCTTCATGCTCAGACATGTTTAAGTTCCATAGTCGTAATCGCTCGAGAGTTCCATCCAGCGATGCCATCATGTGTTTTAGCTCTTTCGAAACAAGGGTACACGGGAGGCCCTTGTGATCGGTCTAAGTAGTGCATTTGGTACCATCCAAGTAATGCCTCCAACTTAAATCCAAAGACCACGGTTTCCACCGCAGGTTGAGAGTCGTGAAATTTCCCCTTCGTAAATCCGCTACGTAAGTCATCACCTTCTAGTGTTGCATTGGCGTGTAATTGGGACTCTGACTTGAATCATCATAGTATACCACTTGATCACCCGTACCCTCGGGCAAAGACGATGCTCAGTTCATTGTAGAGTTGGATATCAAAAGCTGAAAAGACGTTCTCCTGTTTTATCTCCCATGGATTTATAGCACTTCGCTGTGCTAAAGAGGTTGAAGCTTCGCAAACTTCAAAAATCCCTCGATGACTCTGCGATGGTATCTAGCGAGACCAAGAAATTGCTGTATCCCCAAAGGGCTCTTTGGTGCCGATCAAATCTAATAAAATGGATCTTAGCGAGATCCCCGTGTATCCCCACTTTGCTGGTTACGTGACCAAGAAAAATGTACCTCTCGAGTCCAGAGGTTACACTTAGCAAGAGTTCGCGGGGAGCAGCTCCTCCCTCAGGAGCTCCAAGAGAAGATACTAATGCTGCTCATAGTGTTCCTTTCTCCTGGAAATGATTCAAAACGTCATTCATGAGCACGATCGATTCATGTGATCCATAAAGTTGCTGGTGTGTTGGTTAACCTAAAGGTCGCGGAATACAAAGTCGTAATGGCCGTACTACGTTCGATATGCCATTTAGGAACATTCTCCCCTTGGACTTCCATCTGATGATCGTTAGCCAACCCTCAAATTGGAGCTTGACCCTCACAACGGGTCAACCGATTGTTAATACATGGTCGAGGCGAACGGTTCTTAACTGTCACTTTGTTGAGTTCTCGATAGTCAGTACACCTACGAAAAGGCTTATCTTCACGGATATAACTGGGGCTCCCCAAAGTGAAAAACTAGGTCTGAAAAAACTCCAGTCCAACAGTTCCTGTAGTTGATTAGACAGTTCTTGCAACCCTCCTGGTGCAAGACTGTAAAGAGTAGGAGTAATCAGGGTTGCCTCTGGCGCGAGATCAAACTGAGGTTCTTCCTAACAGTTGTGGAGGTAAACCTGAAAGTTCCTCGGGTAGCACACCGAGAAGAATCACGAACAATTGGAGGATCCTCGATCCTCTTTTCCTTAGCCTTAACATCAGCAACGGTTGCTAACATAGCGGAGTAACCCCTTTGTAGACACTTCTGGGCTTTCATAGCTGAAATGACGCTAACCTTTGCACCACTCTGACGCTTTAGAATAGATAACGATTCTCCACTAGAGAGAGAGAGATACGCAAAATTTTCTTCTCTCAGAGTATATCTGCGCGATATCTGGATAACCAATCCATGCTAACTACTACATCGAAACCCCCAAGGATAGTTGAAGGGAGGTCGATGTCGAACCCTTGTCCCACAAGGTCGAGTTTGCATCCCAACGAACATATGAGGTTTCAATTGACCTGCCATCAACCGATTCCACAACGAGTTCGGCTTCGAGAAGTATCAGGGTTGAACAGAACAGAGATGAGACGAATAGTTGCCAAGAACGTGCAGGCCACCATGTTGCTATATTCCTGGCGTCACCCACGCTAATCCTAAATGCCCTTCCGCGAGCATCATTTCCCAGTATTGTTGTTTTCGTTACAAGGATTTCCAGTACTGCATGCTACGATTACGAGTACCTTGATGTCGTCGTGACTGTTGCCTCTAATGTCGTTGCTTGTAACGGAGCCCTGCGATCTTTCACCAACCAGGTCCATCTTTTCACATTCCGTGTCACTTCCTAAGGAACCACTTATTGTGCAGGCAGTTACACATTCCACACCATAGTCAATTGTCATCGTTTATGTCTTGATTAATTCGTAAGAGTTGACTCCCATAAGTCGCTTACTAGGGTTAGGGATTCGACTGAAGCCAATTTGCTGGTGGTCGTTGCCGGTAATCAGGGTCGTCCTAATACTGAGGTCGGTAAGGCACTACGCTCATCCTCTTGTCCATCGTTCTTGCAAGTTGATTGAATAATACACGGTATGTTTCTAGAGTGTTGCAGAAGTGGTCGCACTTCGGGATCTAAGGCGTCAGTATGTTAAGTTCCAGCAAACGAAGATAAGTGCGAAAGGTATAAACCAATCATTCGACGTTGCGACATCCAACTCAGAGATGTTCGTACTAGCACCTAACATTCTACACAATTTGCTAGATGTCCAGATGTGTGTTCAGGTAATACTCGGTAGTTTCTAGAGTGAAAATATCACGTTCGAGTAGGAGACAATCACTGCTATGGCCCCTATACGTTTGTTTTGTTTCTCATTGATCGAAATATGGGACAGAACCCCCTTTTCACTTGTTAAGCCTCACTGGGACTCGCATCCACCCCACATTATTATTATGTGTGCACCCACAATAATATTGTGATTTGCATGCTCATCTCAGTTCCTCCTAACTCATGTCAAATGGTTCCTCAAACGTAGATGTCAAACGGAGGTTATCAAAACGATAAGATAATAGAAATCCAAAGGTTATGACAAACTATCAACGCATCATAATGTAAGCAAGCAATTCATGTAATCATGCTATAGTGATGGGTGTGTGTTCGTACGCTACATCATAACCAAATGTGTACTAGCCATGTAATGTATGCAGCTGGTGAAAAAGACGAACCTTGCAATCTGGAGCTGAATGTCACGGTCGTATTCACATATTCAGAACTGTTTGGTTATAGTCTGGTTTTATAAAAACATTTTTAAAACCAAGTTCACTATAACCAGTGGCTCTGATACCAAACTGTCACACCCCCAAAATACCACATGCGGGAAACCCCGCGAGGCATGTGACGTACCAGGATCCAGCCACCAATCACATTGAACTCATAATATTAATTCAACTAAAACTTTCATTTATTAAAATATTGGTTACAAAACATTGTTTACGTTTCAGCGGAAGCATACTACATTAATTAATAGTTTCATAACCCAAGTGTATAAAAGCCTTTAGACGTGTCTCATGATTCCATGCAAGTCGACCTATGACCACTCCAGCATCCCAGACAACAAGTCCCAATGATATAACCTATAGACCTGCAAGTATGCAGACAAGTGTATCAGACAACGCTGGTGAGTTCACAGTTTGTTAACACGTTTAGGTACCAGATACGAGTTTAAAACATTTCAGAGATTTGATGTTGTTAATAACTCGATTACCGTCGATGGCTCCAGATTATTTGCCCTATTCCCCAATGCCTCTATCAAAGCAATGGTCAAGACTGGGGTCATTAGTTCACGCCCATCCTCCTCGGTACGGTGTGAGGGTGCCAAACCTAAATAACGCTATCAACTAATACCCCGTTGCCTCCCCGGCAACAAATCGGTAGAAGGGACTTGAATGATAGATATGAGTGTATTAACCAACATCCCAAGTTTAACATTCCATTCAAACCCAATAACCCGATATTCCTCCCCAGAACGTTTACTAGATGTCCCTCCCCGGGACACATGCTTGAAAAAAAGAGCAGTGAACTCACCTTAGATTGCTCGGTATGTTACATTACGTTACCCATTCCAAGTTGGTCAACCATACCCTACCGTGGTTACCAAGAATAGTCAGTTTCGTAAACACATATCCAATTCATGTATGCAACAAGTCACACGCAATACCATTGTAACATAACACATAGCACATGTTTGGATTTCATACACGTTTATAACACAAGTTCATGTTTTCAACAATAGTTGCCAATAACCTCAGGTTCGTAAAGAAACACGTATTATTCCGGATTGCATTCATCACAAAGATCACCGTACAACATGTAGCACATATCCTATTCTCGTACAAGTCCACATCTCATGTGCAAATCACACAACAATATTCACAGTTGTATTGTCTACCCACATAAGTCAAGTCAAGATTAACATTGTCAACATGCCACAGATAGAGTTTTACAAGCACATGTATCTATCTTTATATACATCATAATATATTTACTGTTCTGTCTATCACTCTTATGGCGAAGAACCTAGGCGACGAAGGTCTATCCTTCGTCAGGTTGGAGTATGACGAAGTACCCATTTTTCGTCGGGGTTGTAGGTGACGAAACATCATTGTTTTTCGTCGAGCTACAGGTGACGAAACATCATATAACAACAGCCACACAATTTCTGAAGGATCACAAGATCAAACGACGGTTATTGCATATATTCAAGCAAACCCTAATTACTGATCAATCATTGACTACACGGAACATAACAGTTTCCTTTAACATGCATTCTAGTCAAATACTAATCATTGAAATACACAAGGATCATTATCACGTTCATCGTGCCAACCCTAATGATAAAAAATTATCGACCACCCAACATAACAATTTCATCATTTAACATATAAATCGTTGACCATACAATCAACTCATTACACGGAATCTACCAACCCTCATACGAACAATACCACATACAAATCATTGAATTCTTAACATAACAGTTCCAGGTTTACAATATTTCAATGAACCCTAATCATACATAAAATCACAACATCAAGACTTCATCGAACAAAAAGGTTAAACACTAACCGTGATACCGAAGGGTTGTGATAGATCGAGATGGAAAGAACGCTTCGAGGTTTTCCTACTGCCGTCGCACGGAGAATAGGGAGAAGGGACTCTAGGGTTTTTGTTTACGTCTCTCGATTGCAATGGTTATAAAATTACATAACGTTAAACAGTTGGGCCACGAAATGGATTGGGCCAAAGCCCCTTACCGACGAAGAACCTTCTTCGGCGAAACACCTCATAACGAAGAACCTGTTTCGTCATGGTGTGTTTGGGGCGAAAGACCCCTAGTTTTTCGTCGACTAGCTTAGGTTTTTCTGATTCAATTGTGTTGTGTAGCCAAGGTTAAACAGGAACATGTTATATCTATACATTCCACAATTCCTAAGTTTCCATGTAACACCCAAACATAACCATACTTTTAATCATTCATACACAAGGCACATGATACAACGTAAAACGATTTGTGAAACCATGATTGTGAAACAAGTGATGCGTAGGGGAAAGACCTTGAGATTTCGGGTTGTCACACAGATCCTCTGGACGGAGGGTCATCCGACCGGATGGCCATCCAGACAGACGATCAGTGAGTAAAGTGTTGTGAAAGTTTCGAGTTAACGGAGACGATGTAACGACACGTCAAACAACGGAAACGTACCAAACTCAGTTCGTTCGGCTGGGAACCACCTCTTCTCGAACCAACGAACTGTGTCTGGTGTGCTTCATGTTTGGACTCGTCAAACTGTCCGTTTTCCGGTGAAGTTCAGTTCTCAGACCGGCTTTTGACTAAGGAACGAGTCAATATCCTGTTTGAGACCGATTTCACTACTGTTTTGTATAGTAGTTGAAGAAAAGTTCGAAAATCAAGTGTCAAACATGATGTTCATCATATCTGAGTCGGAAAACAAGTGTTATTCCGTCAGATCTGAGATAAAAGTGCAAGTTTCCCTTAGATTTCGTATGAAAACTGTGAAAATCCTCAAGATCTAGGGTCGTTCTTGATTAAATGATGCCCCATAACAGTTTGTACATCAACTGAACGGAAAAACATCTCCAAGAAACCCCAAATCAGTCGGTTTGCATGAAAATGTCAAAGTGTTCGTGTGATTTTGTTGAAGAATCTTGTGTAGAAGTGTTAAATGAATAAAGTTGTACAAAAATCTAGAAGAGATACTTACGGAATGAGCTTGAATCTCAAGAAAAGTGCTTGAAAGGACTTGGGAGTGCGTGTGGTCAGATGACAGAGGCTAGAAGTGTGAAATGAGAGCATAAGTGTGGTATTTATAGGTGACAGTGACAAGTAAGGCGGTGTAAGTGCGCACTGGGTCGGATGGCTATTCGGTCGAATGGTCATCCGATCGGATGTCCATTCGGACAGCCGAGACCCGTTTGCTAGTTTTCCGACTTTGGTTTGTTTTGCGGGCTAGATGAAGTGTTGCGTTGCGTATTGTTGTGAGTGATCATTACAATGGCATACTTATATAATTAACCCAAAAGTTTCCAAGTTTCAAGTCTGCGTTCAAGCTAGTTTCACGTCTAATATGTATCAAGTCTCAAAGTATCAAGGTATTGAGTCTCTCGTTCAATAAAGAATCTAGGTTTCTCGTTCAATAGGTATCAAAGTTTCTCGTTCCATCAAAGTATCAAGTATCAAAGTCTCTTGTTTAATAAGTATCAAACACACAACAAGTGTCAAGTTTCAAGATTCAAGTTTCAAGCGTAAAAAAAGTCTAGATTCAAAGTGTCACAAGATTCAATTACCACATAGCGTAAGAGTTTCACATAGAGTCGAAGTTTCACAAGGTATCACATCGAGCAAAGTTTCACATAGTTTAACATAGTTTAAGGCTCAAATAGGCAACACTAAATATTAAAGGGGCTAGACTTGACAAATGGGAAAAGATTCAAAAAGCAGGGCGTTGCATGAAGGGAGCGCGTTGAGTTACCCTGTGCATGGAAACAAAAGCATAAGTCTACCTTAGGGCTGAGTGATCGTAAACAGGACGTCGAGTGAGATAAGTGTTCAACAGTTGATCTGAACTGATGGGTTCCATCTGAACGGGTGGTCATCAGGACGGATGGTCATCCGAGCGGATGTCCATTCGAACGGATGGCTATTCAATTAGAATTTGATTTTTGTGAATCGTCAAAATTTTCGAAGTCTCCTTAAAAGCGTTTAAACAATGGATAATATAAGTGTCAGGTCATCTGAGCGGATGGTCATCCGGATGGATGGCCATTCGAACGGATGGCCATTCGAGTGGGATGTAGTTTGAAGTTTTTGTAAAATTTTCTAAGTAAAAGTTTTGAGTTACGGAGACGGCATGACGACGTGTCAAACAACGGAAAGATACCAAGTCCAGTTCATGCGGCCGGATGGTCTCAGCCCATTCGGACAAATGCGTTGTTCTTGATGAAGATTCATGTTTGACTCGTTAATCGGTCCATCTCTCCGGTGGAAATCCGTTTTCAAGCCGGCTCTCGACTAAGGAACGAGTCGAGAGTCTGATTGAGTCCAGATTCCATCAATATTGTGTAAAACTCGAAGAAAAGTTGAAAACAGATGAAAAAGTGTTGAAATCTTTCGTGATTAAGTTGAAAAGTGTGAAATCCTTTAGATCTAAAACCAAATCTCGATTGAATGATACTTCCACAACAGTTTGCCTAAGCAAATGAGTGGAATCCACCTTCAAGAGGTCCAAATCTGTGATTTCAAGAAAAAGTTAGGGAGTGTGTGTGATTTTGAGGAAGCAGATGGTGTAGGAGTGATTAGAGATGGAGATTGGAGAAGATTTGAGGGAAAAAGCTTACAAGTTAGCCTTGAATTGCGACAGAGTCTTGGGGAGCGGATGAGAGTGTCAAAGTCAGAGAATGAAGGTGTACGACGGTATTTATAGAGAGAGGGTGAAGGGTAAGTCAGTGGCGAGTGGTAGTCATTCGGATGGCTCCATCCGGTCGGATGGTCATCCGGGCGGATGTCCATTTGGACAGAAGGCCATTCGAACGGCCGTGTTTGCGCGAGTTTGTTTTCCAACTTTGGTTCGTTTGTTGAGCGTTGCGTTGCGTCTAATCGAGTTGCGAGTGAGCATGTAAGCGTATAAGCGTTGCGTTGATAACCACATAACATTTAAACAAATAATCACACATTTGAACACATATAACTAAAATGCATAAAAATAAATCCGCATTTTGAGTCTGCGTTGAGTTTGCGTTGCGATAGCGTTTAGTCTAAGTAAGCGATGAAATGCGTTTAAGTAGTAAGCGTTATAATAAGCGTTTAAATGCGATAATCGTGACTAAGTAAGTGTTGTAGTAAGCGTTGTAATATGCGTTTAAAATGTGTTGAAAATATAGTTTAACCCATTGCGTAAATCGAATACCAAGAGTACAGGCGTTTACGAAGAAAAGACAGCGATAGGTAACGATCCGAAAGTTGGGTTATTACAAACACTACATGTTCACGGGTCGTCATTGAACAACAAGCAGGATTTGCGAGGGATGGTGCTTCGCTGGAGATGGTTGGATTTGGTGCTGGTGAGTGTCACAATGGTGGTGGCGGATTTGGTGGTGGTGGTGGTTAAATACATTTTAGATATATTAGCAAAATTACCACCTTACCCTCATGTGTAAGGCATATGACATACTTAACTGAAAATTTTAACTAGGTTAGTGCTAAAGGACGTAAGGTGTAAGACCCATTCTAATTTAACATTTACTATATCATTAAAGTAAGCATTTTATATGAAAAATGCCACTTAACAAAAACTTTTACATCATATGTATTCAGACATGTTTAAAACATCCAAAAACATAGTTAAAAGTGTTTACATAATTCACTTTTAATAAAACAAAACATGATTAAATGCGGAAGCTTCATTTAGACGTGTGTTCGGTTCTTGTTTGTCGCTTGATCTTTATCCGGAGGCCTATAACATTCACCTAGAATCAAAACCAACATAAAAGTTAGTTTTGATAGTTTTATAACAAGTTAAAACAAGTCCATTGAGTCAAACAAACAAAATATCAAAAATTAGCAGGTTCTACACCCGTCGCGTGCCACGACGGGTTTGGTGTTTCGTTGTCGCATGCCACGACGGTAATACCCCCCACCTGTCACGCGACGTGAGGACACAACTTCGACAGAAAGTTTCTTTTTTTGTTGCTGCAATTGCTCAGCTATGTGTTTAATCCAACTTCCAACTTAGATTTAGCATAACTTTCAATTTACACATCCGTTTTACACGATTCTTGTTTCTACGCATCCATAATACAATTGTGGATACGCTTATCACCTCGGTTCGCAATTAAATATGATTTATAAGCTATTGGCTTATAAATCCTTTATGTGGTTTGTCACACCCTGTCTTTTGCGGAAGCGTATGATGTGTGACTGGTTTAATATCATTGCATTCAATTGTAATAAACAATTACATGATCAAAACGATGTTCATCCATTCATAAAATTTGAGTATTACAAACACTTGTTATTTAAGTTTTAAAACACAACCTCCATCTAGGTTACAAATCAATAAAAGTGGATGACATCTAAACCTGGAGTTTACTTCTAGTTACGACACTTGCGCCCAAGATCCATCCTGTTACCTGAAATACATGTAATTTTGGAAAACATCAACATAAAGTTGAGCGAGTTCATGCGTCTTGTTTGTATATCGTAATTCTTGCAAATCTTTGAGAGACTCCTTTGTAAACAGGTATGAAAAGTGTGTATGAACATGAATGTTTTACAAGGACTTTAAGGCACAGGGAGCACTCGTAATGGCTCCTTTAAGGCATGTGAGGACATAGGGAGTACTTGTTATGACTCCTTGAGGTCATGGGGAGTACTTGTTATGACTCCTTGAGGACATGGGGAGTACTTGTTATGCCTCCTTGAGGACATGGGGAGTACTTGTTATGACTCCTTGACTATGTCGATTACCCTCGACTGTGTCGATTTCCCTCGACTGTGTCGATTAACCTCGACTGTGTCGATTAACCTCGACTGGGACTCCGAAGCACTACTAGTACTAGTTGTGACCATGAGTGGGGTTCGGCCGTACCCGTTAGATCTAACCCTCGTCCCTAATTATGTATTTACAACTTGGTACTAGTTTTCACCAAGAATTTATGGCATTTCAATATTAAGTCTAAGCTCACATGATCTAGTATTTCATAGGCATTTCTTAAAACGCATCATACTTGGTACTCGTTCTCACCAAGGGTGCTTATTGTTTTTGTATCATACCATTTGTAAATATTGTAATATTGTAACATGTATTTCACCCCCGAGAGTTATAAAACCAAAAACAGTTAAAGAAAAGGGGGAGCATGAACTCACAACTTTGCGTTCCTGCGTCGTAAACTTCACCGGATTTGCTTATCTAGCGTCGTGACCTAAACGTGTTTATTAACGTTAGTCACTAGACTTGTATCGCACAAGTACAAGTCACTATCTTTGGTATATGTGTTCTTGCGTTAAAAATAATTTATATTTTTAACTATGTGTCTTACTTATATTATCTTCTCAACAATAAATATAAGTGTCTTGTATTTTTCACCCGAATTGTGTATTTGTATCTTCATTCCTTAGGAGTATTTAGTGTATTTTCAAGTCCTAATACACTATCACGTATAGTACATACTACATACACTTAGCACAAAATTTGGTGATCAATAAATATATATATTTTTCTCAGAAATATACATATTTAATATCAATTTTAATCTTGAAGAAATCATCATTTCTTAACACAAAAATTAGGAAACCTTGGTAAATAGTTTTAGATACATTTTTAGGGAATAAGTTTCTCAAAAACTTATATTTTCTAAGTGTCAAAATTTATAGAAATTTTGACAGAGTTTCCCCTAAAAATGGAGGTTTCCCATGTTTTCAAAACATGTGTTTATTTTCTTTTAAATCAACATCAACATCGACAACACATTGAAGTCTTACCATAAACCTAGATCATGTATTTCACACTTCATCATGAACTTGAAGTTCTTGTAAAAACTTGTAGTAACTTACCATGTTATTTAGTAGGTTTAGTTACCCTTAAAAACATGGTTGTTTGTTTGTAAATCTCCTTCTTGAAGGATTTAGTCATTTACAACTGGTAAGCACATTTTGCAAAAATGTTTATTTATAACATCTTCTTGTTTTAAAAGTGTTTCTACACTTGTATTGTCACTAAAAATAGTGTAGGTTTGCGTAAAAACCAAGATCTTCTAAAAATCATCTTTTTAAACTTGGTTTTTCTTGGAAACTATTCACAAGTCTTAGGTTCACAAGTTTACTAGTCCAGTTAGTTTATTACTTTGTAAGAAAATCATTTTTCTTTCAAGTTCATGTTTAGTCTAGAAGATGATTATTTCATGCAAACACACAATCATCCTTCCACTTGCTAGATTATATGTTTAATCACCATCTAGCAAGCTACATGTGATGATTAACATCATCATCTCAAGAAATCACAAGCAAATATCATTCACATACTAAACAACATCATATTGCAAGATTTCATCTTATTTCATGCTTCATGTTTCAAGATTCAAGTTAAAGTATTTTAGTGTTCTTGTTATTTCATCATGATATGTCTTTTAACCACCATAAATATGAAGGAAACAAGAGTTACAAGAAGCTTACTACTAGCACTATGGCTAGGGAAGATGAAGATGAAGTGGTTAAAAGCACCAGAGAGAGGTCCTTCCAATTCCGTTGCTTACAACCTTCCTAGATAGCTTTGATTCACCCTTGAACATGCTTAGAATGTAAGGAGATGAGCTAGATAATGGAGGTGTTGTGAGGGTTGTTTGGGCCGTAGCCCTTGAAGGAGATGGAGGTGATTTTGTGGGTCTTGAATGTTGATGGAGGATGTTAAGTGTTTAGAACTTTTGGTTTTTATAAACTTAACTCCAACATATGTTTACATGGTGGTTAATATGTCTAATATCATCCTAGCATATCAAATAAAATATTCAAACAAAATCAAAGTGTGGGGCCCCCATGGTAACCGTCCACTTAGGGGGGGGGGGGGGTTCTAGTTTGGTTTCAACTCTTAGTTACAAGATCTAGTTACAAGTTAGTGTTAAATTTTGGTGTTTAAGTGTGTTACATGTTTTAAGTAGTAATATGACGTTTTGTTGAAATTAATAAAACAATGCTTCTAGCAATATTTTAGTGTTCCGGGTAATGTCCGGTTGCTCGGTTAGATACCGTTTCGTTAAAGTGCTAAATTGCACCGTTTAGTGTCCTTTAAGTATCCTTTTGTAACCCTTTTAATTCCCAACACTTAGGAGGGTATTCTGGATAATAAAACATGAATTCTGCACAATATTTTGAGGTTATAAAGCTGATTATAGCTGAATTCTATAAAATTTTGCACTTAAAGTGCGTTTCGGGTGCTTTTTAGTGCGTATTTTAGCTTTCGGAAGGTCTATATGTTAACCCTTGTATGTACTCTTGGGTTTTAATGTATTCTTGTCATTGGACCTACACCCAGGCTTCAATTTTATTGTCTAACTGCTTTCTGCAGAATTGTTGACACAATGTGTCTTACCGGTGAGTTTACTAGTATTTCTAACGCAACGCTGTTCATTAACGCATAAAGTAATTCTTGTAGTGTAAAACGTGCATGAATTTACTTGTATAGTAATCAGAAATTTATTTGTCTGGTAAACTAGATCATGCACAGTCATTAAAGCACAAATTACTGTTCATTTAGTGTACGGAATGTACAGAAAAGTGACGGTTGTCACATGATTAATCGACCCATTTCATTTTAACATCACACTACATGTTATATACCAATGGTCATTTCTTGTCATTTTTACCCATCCCGGGCTTGTCAAATTGTCTCAACCCCCGACCCCTATCCCAGGGAGCGGGCGGCCGTGAGCCAGATTCAGTGGTATCGGTGTTTATCAATTTGGCAGCGGTAAATTTCATCAGGACCGTAGTTAGGAAATATTTTCATCAGAGTTAAACACCAAAAATATTTAAATTAAAGAAATGGGATAAACCCAGGTTTCTTTGATAATACATTTATAAGTGTGACAAAACCCGATTTTCATTTTGATACATCTATAGGGAATGACCCCAATTATTGAAAACAATTCTCATTTTTAATTAGGTAAATTTTATTGCCACTTTTCTAAGCCTTCAGTGCTCTCCAGCTGGCTTTTATTAGCTTCACACTAAGTTACCTGAAACACGTGTTTAAAACATTTTATCAGCAGGAAATACTGGTGAGTGAATCCCAGTTTAATCAAGTTTTAATTTAAAAGTCACAGTGTACAGTATTGAGAGCGATTACAATGTTTATATCTACACAATTACTCCATTTGTACTGTCAAACTTGACTTGTGGGTCATATTACACATTGGCTAACTCATTGTCCAATGGTAACGTATTGTCATCCTCGACTTACTACTCACAGTGTAGTACATTTTGTATACAAAACCCCAACATACCGGCAGTAATTGAAGAACTACAAAGACTCAATCACTGCTAAATTTCATTGTAAAACATTTAAGGTTTGGTAAAACATTACCAAAAAGATTAACAAAAAGAGGATAAACTCACAAAAAGGTTTACACAAAAAGAAGGATTACTCACATTGCTATTATAGGGCTTTCCTTTGTGACTTCCTGGTTATAATCTAGTTAAATAAACAATGCACACGTGTTAGTATAATAACCCATTTTAACATTAGTAATACCCTCCCCGAGACGGTATTCCAACTACTACGTCGGGTAGAACCACGACAGTCGTTACGGAATCCTAGATCAATCGGGCAGAGTATCTAATACGTATCCAGGGGTTATGATACTTACAACGAGGCAGAGCTTCGTTATTTAGGGGGGTATTATACCCGAGAATAATGCCTACTATTCAGAAATTTAGAGAGAGAAAGGAATTTGGGACGAATTGAAAGTGAAACTGATCGTCCTTATTTATAGTTGTGATTTCGGACCCTGTCGCGGCCCGCGAAAGAGGAGAAGAGAGTTTACGCGGCCCGCGAGGGCCCTAAGGCGGCACAGAGGTTGCTGAGTCATCGACACGTGTCAGCTCGTGGTGTCTTCCGGATATTGAGCTGTCGCGGCCCGCGTAAGTCGAAGACATAGTCTTCGCGGCCCGCGAGAGGCTCCTGGAATTTGTTTTATTTGTTATTTAATTATATAAAAGTATATGGGACCGGTTTTCGCATTTGGGGTGTATTTTAGGACATATAAGGGCATTCTAAATATATTAGGGGTGTCAGAAATATTTTTGGAGGGTTAATATATTTTGGTACCACTCTTGGTTTATTTAATAAAATATATATAATGCATTCACTTTCAAAAGTAAATATTATTTTATTTATTTATTATTTATATATTATAATTAATTTAGCTGCTTCACTTATTTAAAATATCATGTTTTATAAAACAATGTATATGTCATTAGAACCAGAATAATCTTATCTACATTTTGAACCAAATTTCATTAAAAATAGAGTAGGTTCAAATATAATGTATTTTTTTAATTTAATTTATTAAATGGTTCATACGTTTGCCCAAAATACCTCATATTAAATTGGTCAACTTACCCACGATGTATCCTTTTAATAACATAAGTTATATAAATAAGATTTTTGGGAATGTTACATCCTCCCCACCTTGTTTTAAATCTCGTCCTCGAGATTCCCCGAAATATGGATGAATATTAGTTTCTAGGTATATTCTGGCCTTCATTTCGAATTTCACTTTACTTTGACCAGAACTATTTTCTATGAGATTCTTATTCTTGACTGAAATATGTTTTGTATTTTATGACAGCTTTTAGTTACAGGTTTCCTAATGCGTTAATAATCGCAAGGGGAATTCTTATACTTTTGATGGCGTCTCAATTTATAGGGTTCATGTTGTTTATCTCGTCACACGAGTTATGAGACGGATGATCAAACGAAATAGTGTTTGATATCGGAATTAGAGATGTATACGAGAGATTCCTAAAATTTTTATTAACACATCTGTTCATGATTTATCCCTAATTGTCAATCATTATGGTCTTGGGATTTCCTCATAGATATACATATCTATATAATCATATATTTCACATACATCATTCATAAGGTCAATGTATTTTTAACAGATTCATATTTCCAAACAAGTCAGACATCAAGTCATGGTACTATTTAGGAAATTTCATTATCATAACATATACCCCATCTCACCCGGTCTCGCCGGAGAGGTACCCCTATCTCACCCGGACAAGCTGGAGAGTCTACTACACCATACCCAGTCTTGCCGGAGAGGTAATTATCATTGTATTTCCCTTAAATAGAATTCCTCTCAAATCATGATTTTATAAGTGCATCATTTATTATGGTTTATATCAAGAAACAAGGAAATTAGTATTCTCATGATGGATGATATTCTAGAACCGAGTATTAATAAACAAGAAATAACAGTGGCCAGGTGTTATCACTTATTTATCATACTTGCACTGTTCTAGTCCTCATTCTCACGGCATACCAAATACCTATCACACTTTATCTAAGTTATTTAGCTAATCTCAAAGCTTAGTTTCAGGAATTGATGAAATGACACCATTATTGAAATGACTAAGTCTCACAATTTAAAAGAGATATTTGATAGGCACAGGATTCGAAATGCAATGACTTTTTAGAGACAATAGTATTTAATGCCAAAAGAGGACTTACTTTGATTGTCAATGAAGGAAGACTCTGAGTCAATAATCTTATTTGGGAATAGAAGTATGAAAAATGATTTGTCAATAATCAACCCAAAAATTAATAACGTCTATTTAAATGGCAAGGATACACTGGACAATACAAATAGAATTTAGTGTATCATGGTCTAAATACATAATTGTATCAAGACTACTTGAATGATGAATCAAACGAATGACGTATGATTAGGGTTTACCATTAGCACAAGCTGCAAATTTATACAGATACCGCAAGATGTTATAGTGATTGAAAGAATTTAATAATTACGGTGACCGAACGAATTCACCGTTTTCGAAGTTAACTGAAAGTTTCAAGGAAGCGAATCTGTATATTTCAAAAGATAGGATGTTTCAAATAAAGTAAGAAATGAATATTATAGAATCAATTCAAAGATGAAAGAAATGTTGGAGGTACATTGGAATAAGAATCTTAGGTACCTTTATCTTAACACAAAATTGTATTTAAGACTGGTTTAGGATAATGAATCGATAAAGTTGTACCTCAGGTGTAAAAATGAGACAAGTCCAAGTTTCAAAGAAATCGCCACCGCAAGGTGTCATGTTTTAACAAATAATATATCGAAATTCAGACAATGAGATTACCTTGAATATGATGATCTCAATTCATCATATGGGATTTTGAATTGAATGTGTATTGTGAACAAGTTCAAACAATTGAGCTTGGGTTGGACATATTCCAACAATGGATATGTGTATTGACAAGAAATGAAAATATGGTAACTCTGAAAAGAAGAGAAAAAAAATATGTTGACTCGATTATCAAAAGTCAGCATATTAAAATCAGAGGAGGAAATTTATCAAAAATGAGTATGACGAAAATATTTATTAAAACTCACGAGTAGATGATCTTTTTGAATTGAATTCACATGCATGACAAACAATGCACAACATAGGAATTTTGTCAAGAGATGAGACAGATGAGAGTTGATTATAAAAGAAAAACAAGGACCTTTTATTGATGAAGTTTTGATCGGAATTAAAAGTCAACTAATACTTAAGTGCAGACAAAACATAAAAGTTACTATGGTTTCTGGTGTTTATGCGTTCTCCTTTACTTCATCTGGGTTACTGTTCTTGTTGTCGGGAGCCTTAGATAGTTTTGGGCAGTAGTGACGGAAGTGGCCTGGATCTCCACATTTGTAACATACGTTAGTTTCCCTTCTCTTTCTACATTCTTTTTCTGTGTGCCCGGCCTTCCTGCAGAACTTACAACGAAGTGTCTTCTTAAAATAACGTTCTCTTGCATGCTTTTTGCTGTTGCTGGTAAGTTGTGCGATTTCTGGTTTTATTCCTTTGTCCTTGGAGGATTTGTTAGAGTAGAGTTCCTTATAGGAGTAGCCGTAGGTTGCAGTTTTCTTTCATTTGGAAGATGGAGTTTTGATACGAATATCATGACTTCCGTTGATACTAGGGCTAGGTATGAAGTGATGGGTATGCTTACAGTGTATAGTACGATCTTCGTTTATAGGCACATAAATCTTAATAGCTTCAATGATCGAAGGTATGGCATTCGATATTTCTTGAGCTATTATATTTTCGATAGTATTTCTATTCAAAGAGTTTCCATTACTATTTTCAATTTCTTGATCACATGCCATTTCCTTTGACATCTGAATTTCAAACATGCTCAGATATAATTATCACAGAACTAAGAAATTATACGTGCATATTTAACACAATTATAGTCATAACTTATCAGTATTATGTGTTATTAAGGTATACATATATACATGTTATATCTTAACAAAAAAAAATGGAATCTTATATGTTTTCTTCCTTTGATGTACTAGTTTTTATACTGCGTTAATTATATTTCCAGGGCTCATGGCTTGATAGGTATTCAAAATAAAGATAAGGGATTTATATGAAATTCTAAGATTTTCTGTCATTGACCTATTTATTGTTTTTCAAGAGGTGATGCCAATACAAATATCCTTAAGGTATTTCTTGAATTAAAGTTGGGTATCAAAATAGATATTGAGTATAAATGTAGCTTTGTTTCTTCTGTTATATAAAATCTTGTCCTTCAACAGAGGACATTTGATTCTTATATATTATCAAGAAAATTGTGTCTTGTATATACAATTGTATAAATATAAAGTTTTAAAATTTCCTTTATAATATCAATTTAAAAATTTCAATTACATAATTAATTGTATTAGCTATCCTGTTTATTTTCATAACCTTGATATTAATCAAATAAATTTCTATCAAATTTATTGAAGATAATATTTTAGAATAAAAAGGGAATTCATCAAAAGTAATAAATTTAATAGAGATATCTTAACAGGTTGACTCAATTTTGGTTAGAACATATTTATAATTTAATTCAAATTCTTAATTTATTATATCTCTTTATTTAAGATTCGTAATAGACAATATAAAGTCTGGTGTTTCTAAATTCGATTCTTAATATATTAAGAAATATTAAGAATGAAGTATTATCATAATATATATACATATGAATTAAATATGATTTAAGAAAGGAATCGAACTTATCAAATGGTAAAAAGTGTTTCCTTTAGAGATATATGTATATATATTTTAAATCATATCGTTATATCGTACTAAATAATTTTTGTACATATTTTACTTCATGGATGAAATATTATTGATATAAGTCATATAAAATATACATACATTTGAAAATAAGTTTTAAGTTATTTCATGTTGACACATAGGTATTATGTATTAAAATCACAGTATCAAGTTGTTGTACGTATTCTGGTTTCATAATTACTGTTTTATAAAATATTTTGCACTTTTCTGTGGTATACGTATATGTGTTTAAATTTTAGAATTGTCGAACTGTAATAATTCGTGTTCATCATTAAATTTAAGGATTACGTTTTATAAAATCCTTTCTAATATAACTTTATTCAAGAGCCAATTATTTTATTCTTCAAAAATATTATTACCATTATTAGTTTAATTCAAAACATAATTTAATAATATAAATAACGATGATAATAACAACATATTTTAAAGATTTTTCTTTAGAGAGCATGTGTATATAAAATTTTTAATATACTAATTATCATAAATGTTGACTTTATACATAATTTCTGAATATTATGTAATTTATCAAATTTTGGATAAATAATCTTTAATATTTAATAATACGATAAAGAATTATAAAGTGATTTACAAAGTATTTCAAATTATTGTATTTAAATAATACTGAAATATTATATTTTACCAAAATATACGTGTTATCAAAACTTTGCTAAATACAAATTTTTAAATTAAATAAAATATCTTTCTTTCAGTGAATAACATTTTATATTATGATATTTTAGTGATATCGTACCTAAAATTGTTATTTTACATTTTTGGTTAAAATATTAATATCAATATATAATTTATTATACTCAAATAAATATATGGATACAGAAATGAATATTATATTAGGAATATATTCTCCTAACATATTGTAAGATACAAGAGGAGTTACATATTTGGAGAATATATAAAATCATTTAGGTATAATATATATGGGAATGGATATATAGGAAACCATTTATTAGTGAGAAAACTAAGGAAACCAACCTTTTCACCATTGATCTAGGTAATCTAATGGTTAAGGAAAAAGAAGACTTAAATCATTATTTTTATTCCATTGTAAATGCAAAGAGGGGTATATTTGTCCAAAAGAAGTCAAAGTAAGTACAAACCATATATTAAAATATATCTTTCTCTCTCTTCTTTAATTGTCACCATCACCATCAAACCATCGTCATTCTCTCTCTTTCTTCTTTCTTCTTTTTGAGAATTCAAAATATCTCATTCTCTCTCTTCCTTCTTCTTCTTCTTCTGTAAATTCACCATCATCATCATCCATTCTCTCTCTCTCTCTCCATGTTTCAAAATAAACACCAAGAACACACACAAGTGTGTGTGAGAGAGTTCAGGAGGCAGAGAGAGAGATTTAAGAGAGAAGTCTCGTCGGAGAAGAAGAAGTCTCGCCGGAGAAGAAGAAGTCTCGCCGGAGAAGAAGAAGTCACCATCATCATCATCATCCATTCGCCGGAGAAGAAGAAGTCTCGCCGAAGAAGAAGAAGTCTCGCCGGAGAAGAAGATAAAGGTGCTACGGTGAATCGCGAAACAAGATAAAAACAAGGTGCGACGGTGAATCGAAATCCCTAGATATGAGAGCAACATTTCAGTTGTTATCATCCGGTAAAAGTCACCGGAAAATGGAAGAAAACAAGAAGCAAGTGCAGAAGCAGATTTGAAGATGAACATGAAAGAGAAGCAGATTTGAAGATGAACATGAGAGAGAAGCAGATTTGAAGATGAACATGAGAGAGAAGCAGATTTAGAGAGAGGAACAACAATCTTCATCGTGTTCATCTCGAACACCAAGAACACACGCACAAGTATGTGAGAGAGAAGCATGTTTGAACCTAATTTACCTTGATTTTAGATAGAGAGACAACAATCTTCATCGTGTTCTCGAACACCAAGAACACACACACAAGTGTGTGAGAGAGAAGCAGGTTTGAACTAATTTACCTTGATTTTTTTTTGTTAAGGCTGTTGTTAATATGTTTTTGTGTGCTCAAAGTGGTCTAGTAATGGTAAATGTTTATGTAGTTACAGGTTTTTGTTTTTTGTATTAAAATCATGTTTATGTAGTAATGATCTCGTTCATTTTATATATAAAAAGTAGTTCTTTTTGCTGCTACATATGTTGTAACAATGTTACACGTGTTACTTATGTTAAAATCAGCCCTTTTTTGGACACAAAAGGAGCTACACATATGTAACACATGATTGTAACGTGTGTTACACTGGAGGTTTTACTTAGTAACCTTTTTTTGTTAAGGCTGTTGTTAATATGTTTTTGTGTGCACAAAAAGGTCTACTAATGGGTAAATGTTTATGTAGTTTACAAGTTTTTATTTTTGTATTAAAATCATTTTTATTTTTTTGATATTATCAGTTGTTCTTAGCTTACAAGTTGAAATGTTGAAATGTAATTTTAAATGGGTTGTTAGTTGAAATGTCTTGCTAGCATAATTAGCTACATATGTTGTAATAATGTTACACGTGTTACTTATGTTAAAACCAGCCCTTTCTTGGACACAAAAAGGAGCTACACATATGTAACACATGTTTGTAACGTGTGTTACACTGGAGGGTAACACATCTAAAACAATTGTTGTGGGGAGCACAACTGTCCAGTCTAGAAAACAAAAACAAAAGCTATACGACGTCAAACAAATACGAAAGGTTGTGCTAACATATGTTACATGTTTGTTTAGTGCTTGCAGCGAGGGAGTTGGTTCTACCGGATAGTAGTTGTTTGAAGTGTATGGTAACTGTTTACATATGTAACCTTTTTTTGGGTGGTTTTGCTTAGTTTTTTTTTATGTGTGAAATGATGCAGATAAAAACTCAAAATTTGGGGAGTCTTCAAGTTCAGGGCATAATTAGGTAGAAGGTAACTAGTGTTAGTTATGTTACTACTATTGTTTTTTAATTAGTAAATTAAAAATACTGGACTGTAACTTGTGTTATTATGACTTGACCATAGCAGTTGCAGCCAAACGAGAAGGGATCTTGGCAGGAAGATGGAGAAACCGATGAAGAAGGGGAACAAGAAGTCGATGAAGGGCAGGTGGTGGGTACATTTGACGTTGTACAGAAGTTACCCTCTAGTGTAACACATGTTACAAACATGTGTTACATATGTTCAACCCCTTTGTTACCAAAAATCGGGGCGGCACATATGTAAGACATGTTTGTAACTTATGTTACACTAGAGGGTAGCACATGTATGATCATTTTTGGATCATTTGTATATATTTAAGTCTGTATAAACCTACAACATCGAAACCCCCAAAAAGGTTACACATGTTATGACAGAATGGGAAATGTGTAGCAGCGTTCAATACTGTTGTTTCACTCTATAGTGTGTAACATGTGTGACATGGCGTTTGTCAGCAAAACATATAACTTGTAAGGTGATACGGTTGTATCTTTAAAACATGTTTACGTATAAATACTTACATGTTACAGGTTGTATCTTTAAAACATGTTTAAACTGGAAACTGGAAACACTTACAAAATATAAAGCAGAGTTACACAAGATGTAACATGTGTAAACTGGAAACACTTGTGTAACATTTCGGTGTAACACATGTTACATGTTGTATCTTAAAAAAACATGTTTACCTATAAGTACTTAAAAAATATAAAGCATAGTAGGAACACAACTTTTAAGGATGTTACACACGTTGTAGAGAAGATGTTACATGTGCACACACAATTAACATGTGTAACATGGCGACAAGTGTCATGTGTGTTCTTTTTTTGTTACCCTAGGGTGCTAAACGTATTACAACGTTCATAACGCACGTAAACTTATACTAACATCCATCCCTATGTCCACAGATGATCTAGAACATACTCCACATTACCATCTTTGCGAGTCTTCTAATGGCACTAAATTGTGGACACCGAATGTCAACGAGCAATATGATCCTATTAATGTTAAATCATACGTCACACCGGAAGAACTTCTTGCCATGTATAAGACTTATGACCAATATGCTGGGTTCAATGTAAAAAATATACGTTAATGCAGTTTTTTTATCTACTAATAACATTGTTAATAACAACTCTAGGTACATATGTAACATGAAGTGTATCGTTTGTCCCTTTAATTCGTTACGCTAGTCTCATATACTTATAGTTACATATATTACTTGTTTGTTCATTGATATGACATTTTGGATGACGTAATGTTGTTACATATGTAATTTTACTAAGTTTAAATTGACACCAAAGGGACCGACATATGTAACACATGTTTATAACATATGTTACACTATGGGGCAACAAATGTAACACATGTATAGCCATCTTACACATGGTCTTCACAACAACATCCATCTTCACAACACATAGCAGCCAACCAAAAAACACACCATCGTCACCATGAAAACTTGATGATGCGTTTTAATCCTTCGGCGGGCTTCGCTTCTTGATAACCATCTTCATCTTGAACACAAAACATCTTTTCACCTGTGAACAAAAACAAGTAAACAAGTGTTACAAAGTTGATGTTTAAAAAAATCTGTTTTCATCCATTTGTAAAAGAGACGTGTAAGTAGGTAAAAACCTGCTGTAACACGTGTTACATTTGATGTATCTTTACGTTGAGGAGAGGATTATAAAAAGAAAATGCACGTCTGAGTAAAAAGTTGTAACACGTGTTACAACGGTTGTTTACAGAACTTTCAAATAAGTGACAAGCCGGACGATAGCCAGTGGTACAAATGGATGTTTTGAAAAATCTAACACGTATTACAACGTTCATAACGCACGTAAACTTATACTAACATCCATCCCTATGTCCACAGATGATCTAGAACATACTCCACATTACCATCTTTGCGAGTCTTCTAATGGCACTAAATTGTGGACACCGAATGTCAACGAGCAATATCATCCTATTAATGTTAAATCATACGTCACACCGGAAGAACTTCTTGCCATGTATAAGACTTATGACCAATATGCTGGGTTCAATGTAAAAAATATACGTTAATGCAGTTTTTTTATCTACTAATAACATTGTTAATAACAACTCTAGGTACATATGTAACATGAAGTGTATCGTTTGTCCCTTTAATTCGTTACACTAGTCTCATATACTTATAGTTACATATATTACTTGTTTGTTCATTGATGTGACATTTTGGATGACGTAATGTTGTTACATATGTAATTTTACTAAGTTTAAATTGACACCAAAGGGACCGACATATGTAACACATGTTTATAACATATGTTACACTATGGGGCAACAAATGTAACACATGTATAGCCATCTTACACATGGTCTTCACAACAACATCCATCTTCACAACACATAGCAGCCAACCAAAAAACACACCATCGTCACCATGAAAACTTGATGATGCGTTTTAATCCTTCGGCGGGCTTCGCTTCTTGATAACCATCTTCATCTTGAACACAAAACATCTTTTCACCTGTGAACAAAAACAAGTAAACAAGTGTTACAAAGTTGATGTTTAAAAAAAACTGTTTTCATCCATTTGTAAAAGAGACGTGTAAGTAGGTAAAAACCTGCTGTAACACGTGTTACATTTGATGTATCTTTACGTTGAGGAGGGGATTATAAAAAGAAAATGCACGTCTGAGTAAAAAGTTGTAACACGTGTTACAACGGTTGTTTACAGAACTTTCAAATAAGTGACAAGCCGGACGATAGCCAGTGGTACAAATGGATGTTTTGAAAAATCTAACACGTGTTGCGTTGGATGTATCGTCAAGCTGAAGATGGGATTATAAAAAGGAAAATGCACAACATTAAAAAAGTTGTAACACGTGTTACAACGGATGTTTTAAGAACTTTCAAATAAACAAGTGTTGCAAAGTGGATGTTTTTAAATAACTGTTTAAATCAACGTAATAGAGACGTGTAAGTAGGTAATTTCCTTTTGTAACAAGTGTTACATTGGATGTATCTTTACGTTGAGGATGGGATTATAAAAAGGAAAATGCACAGCTGAGTAAAAAGATATAACACGTGTTACAACGGTTGTTTTAAGAACTTTCAAATAAACAAGTGTTACAACGTGGATGTTTTAAAAAAACAGTTTTCATCCATTTGTAATAGAGACATGTAAGTAGGTAAAAACAGTTAGTATTCGGATCAAAAGCCCCAAACAAGCAATCAAACTAACAAAAACAATTACTGTTCAGATCAAAAGCCTCAAACAAGCAACCAAACCAACCACAATTTTTTTTTTTGTAAAATAAACGAGATCATCAACGATTATATTATGGACTTTTTAAATGTAACTAATATATAACAACAACAACAACAACAACAACAACAAGAATCATTATCTCAATTCTAAATTTTTTTAATACATTTAAAATAACAAAAAAATACCCAACAAACTATCAAATCTATTTTACTAATACACACACAAAATCATTCAACTTTTACCAAATAAATAACATTAAGACATGGAACCAGCCCATGTCATACTTGTGAGTATGTTCTTTGTGTTCTAACAAGTTTTTTTCTCAACCAAAACCCATGTAACCAAACGATTTCTGACCTGCTTCTCTCTCACACAATTGTGTGTGTTCTTGGTGTTCTAACAACTTTCTCTCTCTAAAACCCATGAACCAAATGATTTCTGACCTTCTTCTCACTCACACACTTGTGTGTATTTTTGGTCTTGGTGTTCCAATAACTTTCCCTCTCTAGAAACTCATGCAACCAAATGATTTCAGCCTGCTTCTCTCGCACACACTTATGTGTGTGTTCTTGGTGTTCTTCATGAACACGATGGAGAATCTTGTTTCTCTTTCTCTCACACGCTTGTGTGTGTGTTTTTGGTGTTTCTCTTTCTTTAACAATAACGATTCAGGTTTGCTTCTCTCACACACACTTGTGTGTGTGTTCTTGGTGTTTATATTGAATCATGAAGATAGAGAGAGAATGGATGATGATGATGATGGTGAATGTACAGAAGAAGAAGATAGAGAGAGAATGAGATATTTTGAATTCTCAAAGGTGTTATTTTAGAGAGAGAATGGATGATGATGGTTTGAAAAAGGTGATGGATGATGGGTTGAAAAAGGTGAAAAGTACAAAGCACAATCTTCAAAGAAAAAACAAAAAGACCAAAATACCCTTAAAGCATGGGTTTGGATGAGGTGATGTGGATGAATGTGGTCCACATATTCTAGTTTCCTAAGTTTTCTCAATAAAATTGGTTTTCTCCATATACTTACACTAATATATATTATCTAAATATTTATATCATGATATTTGCAAAGTATCATATCATTTATCTTTGATTAATATTAAAATACTAATATTCGTATTCTATTATTATTATAAAAATTATATTGTATTATATTCTCATATATACATATGGATATAATAGATATACAAGATATCACGAAGTTTACTAGGACATGATATTATTAATATATATATCATTTATATATATACTATAGCATAAGTGAAAAATTCAGATATGGGTAACACATATTGGGAATTTAAGATTCGTTAAATGGCATAAAAATCATAATAAACACATTAAGATTTTTATATTCACAGGGTAACACATAAGATATTAATTTCCTAACACATAATTTAAAATTTAAGTGTCAGCAGAACACTTCTTTGGCTTGAACCAGTGGCTAGGCTCTGATACCACCGTCTGTCACAACCCCCGACCCATATCACAGGGAGCGGGCGGCAGTGAGCCAGATTCAGTGGTATCGGTGTTTATCAATTTGGCAGCGGTAAATTTCATCAGGACCGTAGTTAGGAAATATTTTCATCAGAGTTAAACACCAAAAATATTTAAATTAAAGAAATGGGATAAACCCAGGTTTCTTTGATAATACATTTATAAGTGTGACAAAACCCGATTTTCATTTTGATACATATATAGGGAATGACCCCAATTATTGAAAACAATTCTCATTTTTAATTAGGTAACTTTTATTGCCATTTTTCTAAGCCTTCAGTGCTCTCCAGCTGGCTTTTATTAGCTTCACACTAAGTTACCTGAAACACGTGTTTAAAACATTTTATCAGCAGGAAATACTGGTGAGTGAATCCCAGTTTAATCAAGTTTTAATTTAAAAGTCACAGTGTACAGTATTGAGAGCGATTACAATGTTTATATCTACACAATTACTCCATTAGTACTGTCAAACTTGACTTGTGGGTCATATTACACATTGGCTAACTCATTGTCCAATGGTAACGTATTGTCATCCTCGACTTACTACTCACAGTGTAGTACATTTTGTATACAAAACCCCAACATACCGACAGTAATTGAAGAACTACAAAGACTCAATCACTGCTAAATTTCATTGTAAAACATTTAAGGTTTGGTAAAACATTACCAAAAAGATTAACAAAAAGAGGATAAACTCACAAAAATGTTTATACAAAAAGAAGGATTACTCATATTGCTATTATAGGGCTTTCCTTTGTGACTTCCTGGTTATAATCTAGTTAAATAAACAATGCACACGTGTTAGTATAATAACCCATTTTAACATTAGTAATACCCTCCCCGAGACGGTATTCCAACTACTACGTCGGGTAGAACCACGACAGTCGTTACGGAATCCTAGATCAATCGGGCAGAGTATCTAATACGTATCCAGGGGTTATGATACTTACAACGAGACAGAGCTTCGTTATTTAGGGGGGTATTATACCCGAGAATAATGCCTACTATTCAGAAATTTAGAGAGAGAAAGGAATTTGGGACGAATTGAAAGTGAAACTGACCGTCCTTATTTATAGTTGTGATTTCGGACCCTGTCGCGGCCCACGAAATAGGAGATGAGAGTTTACGCGGCCCTCGAGGGCCCTAAGGCGGCACAGAGGTTGCTGAGTCATCGACACGTGTCAGCTCGTGGTGTCTTCCGGATATTGAGCTGTCGCGGCCCGCGTAAGTCGAAGACATAGTCTTCGCGGCCCGCGAGAGACTCCTGGAATTTGTTTTATTTGTTATTTAATTATATAAAAGTATTTGGGACCGATTTTCGCATTCGGGGTGTATTTGAGGACATATAAGGGCATTCTAAATATATTAGGGGTGTCAGAAATATTTTTGAAGGGTTAATGTATTTTGGTACCACTCCTGGTTTATTTAATAAAATATATATAATGCATTCACTTTCAAAAGTAAATATTACTTTATTTATTTATTATTTATATATTATAATTAATTTAGCTGCTTCACTTATTTAAAATATCATGTTTTATAAAACAATGAATATGTCATTAGAACCAGAATAATCTTATCTACATTTTGAACCAAATTTCATTAAAAATAGAGTAGGTTCAAATATAATGTATTTTTATAATTTAATTTATTAAATGGTTCATACGTTTGCCCAAAATACCTCATATTAAATTGGTCAACTTACCCATGATGTATCCTTTTAATAACATAAGTTATATAAATAAGTTTTTTGGGAATGTTACACAAATATTAGCGTTTTCGCTCCCATTACATGGTTTGCGCACGCATTTACGTCATGCTTGTTATCTACAATTCAAGCATACACTTTTATCAATATTCAATGAAATCAAGTTTTTCTAAGATTTGACCCTAATCCAAGGGGTCACCAATCAAATTTTGGCGTGTCCGTTTCTCGGTTTATGCATTTATTCTACCTTTTTGTTGCGTGACATTCGAGTCACTTTAAATCGCTATTGTTTTAACTATCAGTTTGACCCATTTGGTTGTCGAGTGAATTCCATCACTTCAATGACATACCAAACATTTTCTAACTATCTATTTTGACCCGTTTGGTTGTCGAGTGAGTTCCATCATTTCAATGACATACTAAACACATACATTTCGCTCTAACAACATTAAACATATTCTAACTATCTATTTTGACCCGTTTGGTTGTCGAGTGAATTCCATCACTTCATTGACTTACCAAACGCAATCATTTTCGCTATATCAACATTAAACATATTTTAACTATCTATTTTGACCCGTTTGGTTGTCGAGTGATTTCCATCACTTCATTGACTTACCAAACACATCTATTTTTCACTATATCAACTTTAAACGTATCTATGACTTAGCTTGTCTACATAAATGTAACGAGAAGACAAGTCACGCACCTTTCAAAGCTTATCCTTCAAGCGCGTGTCCGCTCCGACTTGACCGCTTGAAGATTCAACCACCTTGCCTATAGAGTTCAACCAACATCGTGTTTAGAACTCATATCATTTCATATTAAACGTAATTCGCCATATTATTTAATTACGCCTTTCATTCGAAATTTTTGACATATTAGCATTCGTTTAGGCATTTTAACAAGCACCTTATGGGCATGATTTTTATTCTTCTTCTATCTAGTTCATTACTAACTTTTAACCAAGTTTATATTATCAAAATCAAGCTCTTGGTCTAGTATTCATGAACAATATCACTATCTTGCATCATAACATCCGTTTTCTCACAATCTAACATACAAGATCATGTGTTCATCACAATGATATAAAACCCATTTAACACATACATGGGTGTTCATCAATTTCATAGTTTTCATCACTAAATCATCAAACTTTCAACTAGGGTTTGTTCCTAGACATGGATTCAACATAACATCACTCATACATTCAACATTCAAGCATGAATTTCAATTATGATTGCTTATCAAAATTTCAAGATATCACCAAATGATGAAATTTGACATACCTTGTGATCTCCTAGCTTAGGTGATCACGATTTTAGTTAAAGCCCCAATTTCTTATCTTGGTTCTCCTTTGATTTTGATCAAATGGTGAGTTTAGGGTTCAAGTGGGAGAACCCCCTTCCTGCCTTTGTGAAAACGTCGACCAAAACACACACCAAGTGTGTATTTTGAGTCCACTTTTCCTTTTTGTTATTTCACTTTCAAAGTTGACCATTTTAGTCCCTCTAATTTCGAATTTATAAAGGAAGGTTAGCTAATTCAAGCTTCTTTATTATCTACAACCTTTTAAATTAACTAGGTGAATTATTTCTAGTTACATTACCGTTGATTATGACCAACTTACGTCTTTGTGTATTCATATTTATAAATTAATTTTTGGGGTGTTACATAAGGTGTAATGGATTTCACAAATAAAGGGTTGTGACTGTAATTATTGAAGTTAAAGCCCATCCATTGCAATCCGATACGAACATAAAGGACGGAAACTGTAATTTACCCTAATATTTATATATAGATGTTGAAATGAAATATTTTTTAGTTCATAAGGGAAAATATAAAGATAAATAGAGAAGGTTAAAGTAAGAACATTCACATTGAAATCTTCATCTTCATCTATAAATTTAATCTAAAAGACATATTTTTCTATAAATTTTGTATACTTTTCAAAAACATCACACATCCAATTCTTTATTTCTAAGAGCATTCACACTGGAGACTCCATCTGTATCTATATATTTAAATCAAAAAGTAGATTTTTTCTCTAAATTTTTATTAATTTCTAAAAATCTCTCACATCGAATCCTCTATCTCTACATCTATCTTACTCACATTAACACATTTTATTATTATTTTATCTTTCCTACACAGTCATAAAAAAATATAGAGACTCACATCCAACCCTCTATCTCTACCTCTATCTTACTCGCATTAACACATTTTATTATTATTTTATCTTTCCTACACACTCATAAAAAATATAGAGAGTTGAATATAACCCTCCAAATATATAGGTGTATTTTAGTCTTTTTAAACTGTTCTCTACTATAGAGGTTCAAATATATTAGCATTTTTATTGTTTCTTCTACTTTTTCCTCTATATTATATAGGGTTATTGGATTCTAATAATCATAAGTTTCACCTGTTGGCCGAAAATAGTCTCAACTTAAAAAATTCCCGCCAATGATCCCAACTTGTAAAAGTTTGGCCCCGCTGATCCTTTTCAAACATATAAGAATTTGGTTTCCTCAATAGATTTAAGTGCACTTGGAGACTCCTTAACTGAGTTAAGTGCACATATGTTAGAAAATGATCAATGGGGGCCAAATTCTTACAAGTTGGGATCGTTGGAGGGAGTTTTTAAAGTTGGGATTATTATCGGCCAATAGATGAAATTTAGGATTATTAAAATCCAATAACCATATTATATAGAATGCCCACATATAAAGGCTTCAATGTGAATGCTCTAACTCTATCTCACTCACAGACACTTATTTTATTATTATTTTCTCTTTTCTACATACTTACAAAAAAACATATAAAGAGTTGCATATAAACCTCCAAATATAGAGGTATACTTTACTATTCTATAAAATGTTCTTTACAATAGAGAATCCAATGTAGTGTTGTTTTAGTTGTTCTCTCTATATTTCTCTTTATATTATATAGAAAGTGTGAATATAGAGGTTCCAATGTGAATGCTGTATCTTAAATATTTGGAGTTATCTTTTTTTTTTTTTTTTTTTTTTTTGAACGGCAAGCAACGATGTGTTAACCACCTGACATTGGGGTTTATCGATTTATGTTAGGTTAGGATTGGGTCATTGCGATCGATATAAATATGTCTAGTGTTGGTTCGTTGGTGACTTGGTGTATGGACTATGGAGTCGAGTTTTATTGTGAGTTTATAATAAAGAAACGAGTGATGGTGGAGTTTATCACAAACTCGGTTGTTCTTGTTCTCGTTTATTTGTGTGTGTTTAATCTATTTGGCCAACAAAAAATAAATGCATAGTTTCTTCAACTAGTATGACTTTAAGATTTCTAGAATAAAATTCTTAACAAAAATAAAATACACTAAGAAAAATAATATATAGCTTTTTGGACATATCATACAACTACTCCATTCATTCTTTCACACATACATAACATCCAATTCCAAACTTTGTTATAAATACCCAAACAAGTTGATTTAAATAACGTTTGACTGTTACACAATACAAGGAAACCGCAATAGAAATCCAAACAACATATACAAAGTTTTCTTTATTTATTACATGAAAACAAAACACCAGTTCTTGTTTGGGTCATGGCTCGATCTCATCTTCAGCAGTTGCAAGGATCGCACTTGCAGCTACTTCCGCACTTGCACGCGTTTCCGCTCTCGGCAACCTCGGTTTCCTCAGCAAAACTGCAGTTTTTATAAACTTAAAATCATTCTATAATCCTATAATAGGGTTTACTAAAATAGAGACGCTTTTGAGCCCTGACCCTCCCTTAGTTCCGTCCCATGACACATGATATATATGTATTTAAAACAATAGAAGTACATACGTCATCCTGGGTGCAACACCGTCGACGATGATAGTGGTGGTGGTGGTCGACATCTCGACGTTGCAGCTGTCGTGACAAATCACAAAAGTGGTTAAGAGGATTCAAAATTACTAAAAAAATAAAAATAAGTAAACGAATTAAATATTTATATATAAAGAACCAAGAATATAAAAAGAATTGAAATTACGAATTGCAGTTGCAGCTGCTGCCGCATGAGCAGCTTGAGCCGCAGTTGCACTTTCCATTTGAGCAAGACATGTTGATTCGAAGGTTTTGAGATTAGTTTGGGTACTAGAAAGATTGTTGTTAAAAGCTTGGTGATTTTCTTGTGTGATAATTTGGTGTTATTTATAGAGCAACAAATGGATCATCACCATACACGTGTATGGTTTTGATATCACATGCGTATGTTCATAACTCATTGTTATATTCCACACGGTTCACCAATCACCATCACTTCTTGAGTTATTGGTTGAATTTCATTCGTGTTATAACTTTCTCAAAATAAACGAACCACTCTTTTTTTTTTAAACGTGAACTTCATTAAACAACACCGAACCTGAAAATCGGGACGGACAACACAAACAAAAATTACATATTCACAAATTTACACCAGTTCCCCCAATCAAAACTACCTTTCTTGGCCCTGTATTTATACCAAAAGAAACTAACCACCTTAACTTCGCTAAAGATCTCGTCGACACTGTACCTCTTACCGTTGAATCTAAGGCTCTTTCTAGCCTTCCACAAAACCCAACAAGCCGAGAGCACTATACCATGTAAAACCTTTCTTTCCGTCATCCTTCTAACACCATCATTACAGAAACTCCACATATCATCGATCACCACCACGGCCCTCTTAGCAAGCGTCTCGACCATCAGAATCCTATTCATGTCCGCACGCCAGGCAAATATGTAACATTTTTGCGGAACCCACTTACACCAATCCATGACGAACCGGTTGCTAAAATCTTTCTTTGAATCTAAATGCTTTTTCACGGCAGCCACCGAGAAGCCCTACGAACCGAAGGCCAACCAACTCCACCTGTCCGGAGTGTCAGACAAACTAACCGAAGCCAAAGCCGCTCATAAGGACTGCCATTCAGCCCCTTCAACTTCAGAGTCCGGGTCGTGTCTCCATAACCAAAGGCCTTCACCGTCTAGATGATCGCGCAGACAACAAGTTTTCGCCACCTCTAAATGAAAGAGAGAGGGGAACTTCTCCTTCAACAGAACATCGTATAACCAAGGATCGAGCCAAAACATAATGTTGTCTCCCCTACCCACCACTCCCTTAAACAAGTTACGAATTGGCACGTTATCTACCAAAGGCTTCTTTAGAACCGAAACAATGTTACACCAAACTCCACCATAAGCTCTTTTCGCCGGGAGAAAGTCCCATTCGGATCCTCCAACATGCAACGCATTTACAACTTTAACCCACAAATTATCCTTCTCATTTTTATATCTCCATCCCCACTTACCTAACAAAGCCTCCCATCTTTTTTGGAGATGCGACTCTATCCCACGCAACCCAATGCAACTTTTTATCCTCCGATGAAACCCCCCCCCCCCCAAAGGAACTTTCTAATCAAAGATTCCAAATCCTCCACTACTTTTGTCGGGGCGCGATAAAGAGAAAAATAATAAGAGAGGAGACTTTCAATAACTGACCAAATCAGGGTGACTCTACCACCTATAGAAAGAAAAGAGGCTTTCCATAAGGATAGACGCTTCTCAAAAATATAGAAAACCGGTCTCCAGTTGATAATCCGGTTCATATTTGCCCCAACAGTCAAACCAAGATACTTGAACGGGAAAGACTCAGCTTTACAACCAACTAACACAGCCATCTCTTTGACCTCCCCTAAATGGATTTCAATCCCGTATAAGTTCGATTTGCCAAAATTGATTTGAAGCCCTGAGCACGTGTGGAAACACCTCATAATTCTCACAACATTGAGGATGTTATCCCTACTGCACTCCTCAAGGATGATGGCATCGCCTGCATAAAATAAATGAGAAACAACAGGGCCATCATTGGGAAGAGATACGCCTTTGACTATACCCAAACTGCAAGCCTTTCTGATCATACACGACAAAGCTTCCATAACAATGACAAAAAGGAAAGGGGAAATAGGGTCCCCTTGGCGCATACCTTTATGACATTTAAATTCGAAGGTCGGGGCACCGTTGACCAAAACCGAAGCCCTAGCCGATGAAATAACACCCTTGATCCATAAACAACACTTATTGGAAAATCCCATTTGAGCAAGAAAATCCAACACGAAGTTCCATTTTATGTTGTCATAAGCCTTTTCAAAGTCAGTCTTGAGAATAAAAACCTTCTTGTTGGCTCTTTTGATCTAGTTTTGAATTTCAATGATAACAAGCGGACCATCCAGAATGTATCTCCCACTAATGAAGGCTGATTGAGATTGAGAAATTATGGAATCCAACACCCTCTTGAGTCTATTCACCAAAATCTTAGAACTCACTTTGTTAACGATTCCCACTAAACTTATTTGCCGGTAATCTTTCAGCCCGATCGGGTGCCTAACCTTAGGAATCATAGCAATGAAAGAAGAACTGCATCCCATATTGATCACCCCATGTTCAAAAAAATCAGCCATAATTTTGAAAAAATCGTCTTCTAATAAATACCAAAAATTCTTAACAAAACGAAAATTGATACCGTCAGGGCCCGGGGCCCTATCGTCACCACACTAGAACACAGCACCCTTAATCTCCTCACGCATAAACCGAGCAACCAGAAACGTGGAGTCGGCATCAGTGATCTTCTTAATATCAGAACAAATGAGCCGAGGACGGTCAACACATTCTTCAATGAATTTATTTTTAAAAAACTTATAAACCTCCTTTTTGACTAGAGACGGCTTCGACACCCAAGATCCATCCACCTCCAAACCATGAATAAAAATTACTCGCTTTCCTAGAGTTTATCATAGCATGGAAAAACTTTGAGTTTTCGTCACCTTCCTTTGCCCATTTTATCCTCGATCTTTGTTTTAAGTATCTACTTTCCCGCTCTTTTAACACTTTTTTACTTTCCAACATAATCCGCTCCTCTTCTTCATTCAAATCCCTTTCTTCCATAACAGTCTGAATATTTTCGAGATCAGACATAGCCAAAGCCACCTCCTCAGAATTTGTTTTCAACATGTCGTCTCTCCAAGATTTTAGGATAACTCTGAGATCACCCAGTTTTCTCATAAGAGCGACGTCAGGGGGGCCTTCACACATGGACTCCTTCTTCAAAGCCTTAACAACCTCTTCTTCAAACCCCGGTTTGTCAAACCACGAATCAAAAATCCATAAAGGCCTAGCCCCAAAGTTCACAGAAACGGACTCCAAGATGATAGGGCTATGATCGGACAAAAAAGTCGAAAATGCCTCCACACTCGCTTCTAGACACGAGTTGAAAAAACCTGGGTTGACCAGGAATCTATCCAGTTTGCTCAATTTCCTTCCGTTAGCCGAAAAGCATGTAAATTTTCTACCGCTCATATTATATTCAATTAAGTCAGCGTCAAAAATAAAAGAGTTAAAATTTTCAGCACAAGTCTTTTTAAAAGCACAATTCTTTTTTTTTCTTCACTGTTCCGAACAGCATTAAAATCTCCTCTGACATCCCAAAAACCATCAAACTCTGAAATCACCTGAACCAGCTCATCCCACATGAGCTTTTTAGCCGCAACACTCTGAGGAGCGTACACGTTTAAAACATTAAGCACAGAACCACTCCCTACAATCTTACCCCTGATATTCAAATAGTTCCTATTCTTAGTAACATTGGTCTGATGGAACACAGACAGATCCCACATACAAATCAGCCCTCCTGAGAAACCGACCGAATCGACACTTTCCATCCCAAACTTTATGTTCCCCCAAAAGCCAGCGACTTCAGATACCAACACCGGATCTTTTTTAGTTTCTTGGAACGCCATAAAATTGATACCGTGTTTCGATTTCAGATTTTTGACCCACCCCTGCTTCTCTAAACTCCCAAGACCACGAACATTAAAAGATAAAAATTCATTGGTCCACCCCATTGTTACCTGATGAACCGAGGATGTTGTTGATCAGATCTGACCGGAGCCTGAAATCAACCCCCACCTGAGCACCAACCTCAATTGTCACTGCAACTTCTACCTCATTCTCTGATCCTTGATTCCTACTGACAAAATTGAGCCCCTTAGTCTGAGAATCCACAAGTTGAGAATCGTCCACCAAAGTATCTGCCGACGATGCCCTGAGGTTAAGGTCTAATGAACCGGCAGACGGAGAAGAACCGGAATCTTGATTTACCCCCTTTGAATTAGCAGAGTCGGTGTTGGGGCCAGGATAAGGAAAACAAAAGTGGTCCTCATCATTCTGCCTGGGTGTTTTGAGAGCGCCCAGAAGAAACCCCTTGAGGCTTAATTACACGAGTTTGGGCCAACAACTAGGGCTTCCTCAATTCAAACTTTTTATTATTACCAAAGCCCAAATTGAAATCCTCAGAAAAATTTTCACCTACTTTGGCCCCACCAACGACACTAACTCCTGGAACAGAGTAAATCCCATGAATGTGAACAGATTGTGTCCCCACCTCTGCCTCATCGAAACGACCACCATTAAAATCTTCTTCCCCAACATGCATGGGAAAAGGCCCCACATTAATATCTGGAACATGATTACACACGTGCGCCGCCGAAGAATCCTTATGCACCCTTTGATCTCCCTCTTGACTTTTCGGAGCCGGAACATCTTCCTTCCGATAACCTACCGGGTTCTCCTGCAATTCTGAAGACTTGATCTCTGATCCAATAATCGAATCATCATCGTTCGTCTCATCCGAGTCCCCATCTTCATCCAGACAATCTGGTAACCAATCCCCCAGATCCTCTGAAACCCACACCCTATATTTCTTATCTTGCCAATTTAGCGCCACTTCCTCTAAAATCCTTTTACCTTCCCCTACTAACATGTCACAACCCCTGACCCCTAACCTCTGGGAACGAGCGGATGCGAACCAGTATCAGTGGTATCGGTGTTTATTTCATTTTGGCAGCGGAATTTACATCAGGACCGTAGTTAGGAAATATTTTATCAGAGTAAAACACCTCATTTTATAAATAATAAACACATGGGTAAAACCCAAGTTTCCATACTTAATCAGTTTATAGGGATAAACCCTATTTTACTCAATTAAAACTTCTTCTTTATTTAGGTAACTTTTATAGCCACTTTTCCAAGCCTTCAGTGCTGTCCAGCTGTCTTCTATTTGGCTTTCACATTTTGTTACCTGAAACACGTTTTAAAAACATTTGTCATTGGGAAATACTGGTGAGTGAATCTCAATTTAATCAAAACAGGTTTTATCCTTTTTTACAGTATTGAGGGCAATCCAGCAATTACATTTGTTTACATCTATTCAATTACCACCCACGGCACTGTCAATCCTGACTGGTGGAAATGTTACTACTCACAGTGTAGTAACTCATTTTGTATACAAAACCCCAACATACCGACGATAATTGTAGAATTACAAATACTCAATCACTGCTAAATTATAATGTAAAACAATTGAGGTTTTGTAAAAACAGTTTATGAAAAGCATTTAAAAAGAGGATAAACTCACAATGCTAGTTTAGGTATTTCCTTGTGACTTCCTGTTTATAATCTATTAATTTAAACAATGCACACGCGTTAGTATAATAACCCAAAATTTACATTAGCTATACCCCCCCTCCCGAGACAGAACTCCAACGACTAAGTCAGGCAGAGCCTCGACATGTTTTACGAAGCACTAGATCAATCGAGCAGAGTATCTAATACGTAATCGGGGTTATAATACTTACGAGGCAGAGCTTCGCTAATTAGGGGTATAATACCTGAGTATTACTTCTAATATTTCAGAATTTTTTAGAGAGAATCGATTTGTGAACGAATTCTCAACTGAAGCCGATCCCCTCTATTTATAGGGTCTGGTCGACTCTTTCTCGCTCCCCGCGACAAAAACATCAAAGGGCTTCGCGGCCCGCGACAAGGTTAGGCTAGGTCCTAGCCTTGTCGAGTCAGGGTTGTAGCCACACCGAGTCACCCGCCACGTGGCGGAACCAGGTTGAGCCTGGTGGCACTAGGTCGCGCCCCGCGAAGCACACAACCAATGTGGTCGCGGCCCGCGAGCGGCTTAAATTATTGTTTTTATTTGATTTTTGTAAAATTAAAGGTATTTCGGGCCGTTTCTTGTATACGGGGTGTGTTTTAGGACGTATAGGGGGGTTATAAATAATTTAGGAGAGTTGTTACATAACACCCCAACGCATACCATGGACAGATCTCCATCTTCCTCCGATATTTGAGGTGGTTTGGCCATTATCCCATAACGTTTACAAATGTAAAAAATCACCTCGTCACAGGAAAGATGTAGAGGAACACCATGAACCCGGAGCCATGCCACCCTCTCGTATGCAAGAGCTTGCCCAATCCAAATGTCCGTGTGTGAAAACCAAACCTTCCGAACCTCTCCATGACTAAGAAAATTAACAGCGGCTTCATTGCAAGAAAAAATTAATAACAAATTAAATCCACCCACATATTGGAGATCCACATCCTTTATCCCAGCCGCCGACAATAACTGCTTGATCGTGACCAGAGAATTAAAATCTCGGGCTCTGGCCAGGACAGAACAGTGAAGACGACTCCTAAGGGATGACACTCCTGCATTCACCGTTATCTCTTCGACCCCGGGGCTTGGAGCCTTCTCGACGTTAAGAACCATGCTGTACGAGAAACCAGGCCTGGTGAAGCTGAACGGTTTCTTCAGACTGGACGTATCTTCCTTTCTATCATCCACGAAACCTTTTCTTTTAAGAGGACCTCCTATCTCAGACTTGGCCATTCTCTTTGGCGAACCTTGCTAAGTTGATCTTGAGGGTATTCTTTCCAAGCTTAATACCTTTTAGTATAGTTTCCATCTCCTTCCAGTCTTTTACGCCTCTAAAACTGACAATACCGAACTTGAGACCATCTTTGTTCCTCTTCCTAGCAATATACGTGCCAGTGAGATCTCCGTATTCTTTAAGAATGGAGGCCAGAACCCAAGGCCTGCAGCATTCCGGAATATTTGCCACAAAGAACTTCATAACCTGCGACGCCATCAAAGACGGGGAACAACCAGAGAGACGGGAGTAAACGAGCAACGAAACGAAAAAACCTTGAGAACCCAAGCAGCGAATGGATCAAACCAAAAACCTATTAGAATGGAAGGTTAGCTCAAGATTCACTACCAGTAAGGGAATCGAATAAACCTCACACTCTAATCTGCCGTTGATTTTATCGTCAAGCAAACCTGGCATTCACCATTATCTCTTTGACCCCCGGGGCTCGAAGCCTTCTAGAGTTAATACTAGCACATATTGATCCATGAATCCACGCATACGTTATGTTAAACGAACCACTTTTTTTATTACACCAATGTTAAAGAATTTGGTACGGCACGTTGCGGCGGTGTCGAAACGTAAAGTGACTCGAATTTAGACCGTCTAATGAAAACGTATTTTATTTAAATCGAGTCATTTCCGAACAAAATTTACGTAAAAACGTTGACCAATTGAAAACACACATAAAAATAAGCACGAAATGTATAATATTTGACTCAACTCATTTCCAGAAAAAAAAATTACGTTAAAACGTAGACAATAATAAGTATAAAAACATATTATATTTGACCCAACTCGTTTTCGGGAAAAATTTATGTCAAAACGTAAAACAATTTAAATTTATATCGACAAGTACATAAATATAAACACGTAAAACTCGATTACAAAGTTTTTAAAAAGTTAAGGGTTATAAGTGTCAATACTGAAAGTTGAGGGTTAAAAGTATAAAAAAAGACAAAAAGAAAAACCAAAAAGTGAAAACACTTTTCACAAAGTTTGATAATTTTATTATAGTTAGCTAATATTAAACCCCCCGCGTTATGGCAGGGTGTAAAACCATGCAAAGTAGCACCAATGTCATACCACAGTCAGCGACTACCAATACTGGAAAAATTCGTAAAAACAAAATAATAAAAAAGGAAAAAATAAAACCGAACGAAAAGCAAACGTAAAATCGTTGAACCACATACACCCGTTGTGGCGTGTTAACGCAAACAAATTAGTTAGAAACGTAAAACATAGAAAACATAACTAAGTCGATCTAGAGTTGCGATGAACATGCCAAATGAGAATAAATACACGCCTTGCAGCGGACATGTCAAACGAGAAAAAAATAGACAAAAGACGTTGAACCCCACTCGCACGTTGTGACGTATTAACTCACAAAATTTAAACCGAAACGTAAAACAAAAAACTTGCGAAAGATGAAAATATGGAAGACTAACGTTGAAAGTAAAAAAATATTTGGGTTAAACTGCAAAAAAAAAGTGAAAAGCTTTAGATTAAAAGTAAAAAAAAATCAAAGAGGTTAAATTGTAAAAGATGAGAAGCTTTTGGTTAGAAGTGAAAAACCAATTTTTTAAACCCCTTATGCATAGGGTACAATGCTAGGAAGCACAAAAAATTTATAAATTTATAGTATGGAAATTAAAATTTCGTTTACATTTGGGTTAGAAGTGAAAAATCAATTTTTTAAACCCCTTATGCATAGGGTACAACGCTACGAATCACAAAAAAATTATATATTAATAGTATGGTAATTAAAATTTCGGTTACATTTTTATACTTAATAAATCCGTTTTTTTATTTTCTTCATATTTTACGATAATATAATTAAATAATCAAAAATATAAATAATACCTAATTACTTGTTCTTATAACTTTAATGTTCAACTAACACATATCTGAATTTTTATTATATTAATTCAAAAGATATTAATAACTTATTAGATATTAGATATATTAATAATATTATTAATTAATATTTAATAAATAAAGGAGAAAATGCCATTGAAGTCTTTTATTAATATTTAGATTAGGTTAGATTTAGACAGATAAATATATTATTATTAATTTTTTATTTATAGTAATATTAGATGATATAATATCAAGTTAAAAAATATTTATATTACGCTGCCTTAGATCACATTACATTATAATATTGTTATATTATGTCATCATCTATCTACTATAATAAAAGAAACCAATTTTTGGACATGTGTCATTCATTGAATGTATCCTCAAATCTATACTTATCTTATATTAACTAAATAAATAAATAATAAATTAATATTAAATCATATCATATTTTAATAAAATATTATCCTCAAATCTAAATTGTTAATTTAATATATTTTTAAAAATACCTCTCTTTCCTACTTATCTTATATTAAATATATAAATAATAAATTAATATTAAATGTTATCCTAATTTATTAAAAATATAACTTTTTTATTATTTGGTATACAAAATTATATTTATTCAACTCGTGAAAAACGCGGGGTTTTTAAAAATATTTTTTTTATTATTTACTATAAAAAGTTACATTTATATAACCGGTGTAATACAAGTTTTTAAAGATATAACTTTTTATTATTTGCTATGTAAAATTAGATTTATTCAACACGTGTAATACACGAGTTTTTTAAAGATACGACGTTTTTAGTATTTCATATAAAAAATTACATTTATTTAATCTGTGTAATACACATGATTTTTAAAGATATAACTTTTTTTAAATCTATTCAATACGTGTAATATACGAGGTTTTAAGGATGTAATTTTTTATTATTTGATAGATTTATTCAACCCGATTATACACGGGTTTTTTAAAGATACGATGTTTTTAGCATTTAGTATACAAAATTACATTTATTTAATTTGTGTAATACACACGATTTTTATAGATATAACTTTTTATTATTATTTGATATATAAAAATACATTTATTTAACCAGTACAATATACGGGGTTTATAAAGATATAACTTTTTTATAATTTAATATATAAAATTATCTTTATTCAACCCGTGTAATACACGGGGTTCTAACCTAGTATTATAATAAACAATATAATTTATACTATATAATAAAAGAAACCATGTTAGGCACACATGGCGCTCTCTGAGGCGGTCTTAATTATTTTTTTAAATAAATATTATGGAAAGTCAATTATTGATAATATTAAATTTAAAATTTTTAAGTAAATCTCTTTATTTTAATATCTTATCTCCATTATCTCTTGTAATTGTTTTAAAAATCAACTAGGTTAGAACCCCGTGTATTACACGGGTTGAATAAATGTAATTTTATATATTAAATAATAAAAACTTATATCTTTATGAACCTTGTATATTGTACGGGTTAAATAAATGTAATTTTATATATCAAATAATAAAAAAATTATATATTTAAAAACCATGTGTATTACACATATGAAATAAATATAATTTTGTATACTAAATACTAAAAAAGTAGTATCTTAAAAAAACTCGTGTATAATCGGGTTGAATAAATCTACCAAATAATAAAAAATTACATCCTTAAAAACCCCGTATATTACACGTGTTGAATAGATCTAAAAAAGATTTATATCTTTAAAAACCATGTGTATTACACAGATTAAATACATGTAATTTTGTATATTAAATACTAAAAACGTCGTATCTTTAAAAAAACCCGTGTATAGTAGGGTTGAAAAATCTACCAAATAAAAAATATATATATCCTAAATAAATGTAATTTTGATATTAAATACTAAAAACGTCGTATCTTTAAAAAAAACCGTGTATAGTCGGGTTGAAAAATCTACCAAATAATAAAAAAAATTATATCCTTAAAAACCTCGCGTTTTACTCGAGTTGAATAAACATAATTTTTTATACCAAATAATAAAAAAGTTATATTTTTAATAAATTAAGATAACATTTAATATTAATTAATTATTTATATATTTAATATAAGATAACTAGATAAGAGAGGTATTTGTTTTAAAAATATATTAAACTAACAATTTAGATTTGAGGATAATATTTTATTAAAGTATGATAATATTTAATATTAATTTATTATTTATTTATTTAGATAAATATAAATTAAATGATACCTTCAATGAATGACACGTGTCCAAAAGGTGGTTTCTTTTATTATAGTAGTTAGATTGTCGTTCCCAAAATCAGTATCACAACCAATATTTGCATCCTTCTTCATGCTCTAATTCAATTAAAATCAATTCTCTATAGATACACATGTTTGGCATGGTGAACTAAATTCTTCACGAAATCATAGTATTCATTTGCAATTAAAATTAATGGTGGCAATTGTTTCATCATTATAAGTGAGTTGTTAGAATTGTTCACAAAATCACAAGTACAATTTACACTTGAAATTCATTTGGTAGCAATTGTTTATTAATTTTATCAAAATCGGGTAATATGTAACTTTCTAACCTAATAATAAATAAAAAAACAAAGTAAAATGTTATAAACCATGTAATACACAACTCATCATCATCATCATCATATCAGTAAATCCCACTAATAGCAAAGTAAAGCAAAGGTATGGTCTGAGAAGGGTAAGATGTAGACAGCCTTACCTCTACCCCGTAGGAGTAGAGAGACTGTCTCCAGTGAGACCCCCGGCTCGATAGTAGTTTTGCATTAAGCCTTGGACATAAGGCACATAACACTCAGCAATCGGGACAAAGACCGATTAGTACATGTACCCTTTTGTCTTTCAGCTATCAACGCCTCCACATGATGCATGATTAACCGTCCTCAGCGCCCACACATATATACATTATATGCGCATACCGCAAGCGGGACGTTAATACACAACTCTCTAACCTAATAAAAAATGGGTGTACCTATTGGCACACCAATGTGCCTATATGCACACCAAAAAGTGTTTTTTGTCATATATGCACACCTTGCAGTGTCGAGCTGTGGCCAAAGCGCGTCGTTTTGGTACGGTAAACCAGACAAAGACTGACAGGTGTCTGACGGGTCTATTGACCGACCCAAAACGCCGAGCTTTGGCCGGGTTTTGGTCCTGTCAACCAGACAAAAGACTGACCGGGTGTCTGGTTGACCAGTGGCGGACCCAGAAAATTTTTTCATGGGGTGCGAAAATTTTTTAAGCATCATTTGTCTATTGCTATATAATATTTTTTCGGTTCGATTCCGGTTAGATCGGGTCGGTCCTATTGCTATATAATAAGATATCGACACGTGTTTTAAATCGATTGAAAAAATAAGTAACGGTTCTAATAATATCGACACCTTACAAATGTTGTTCACGACACTCGCCTTAGAAAAACACTTTATTTTGATACAACGTTTCAACAAAATTTTGTTAGGTTGTTTTAGAAAAGTTAACAAAAGAAAGTTATCAAATAAAATTCACATCGAATAATTGTTAAATGTTTTAAAAGCATATACTAGTTATCATATTTACAAATGTAAAAGGTAGGTTATATTAATTAACACTCCCACTATTCATACACCACTGTTTTTTATTCTTACACTCTTCTTCACTTTATCTTTTTCTATATATATATAGTGAGAGATAGAAGGGATGTGTATGTGAAAACTAAGTGACTAATTAAATTAGGGTGTTAATAAAGTCACACCACAAAATCTTATTTTCACACCCTCTATAACCCGTATAGAATAATCTGACATGAAAAATATCGGGTCGTATAATGTTATACGGCTCATATAAATGGAAAAAATATTAGGACGTATATTATTCTATATGGGTCGTAACATTATATAAGGTTTGAGTCGTATAACATTATATAAGTCGTATAACATTTTATACGGGTCGTATAATGTTATATACTTATATGACTTGTATACATGAGGACAAAAAAATATTTTCTGATATTTTTTAAATGTGTAGAAATAGAAGGTTATTTGTGAGAGTGGCATAATGAAATGGAGAACAGTTATTTGTGAAATAAAAAATAAAAAGATAAACACTTGCTGCCATGTGGCAGCCCCTTAATGGCTCCACCAAAAATTTCAGACAACTTTACTGTGTATTCTGTCTATTCCACACTACAGAAACTTCTATTTACATAAATACCCCTAAAGACTAAAGTCACTTTCTTCTTCACACCTTCTTCTCCGATCCATCCCTGCAACTTTTTTTTTCAGGTGACCTTTTTAAATTTCTTTTGCTACATATCTTCTTTATCATGATGGTCAAAGTTCAAGGGGTGCGATTGCAAAATTCTAAGGGGTGCGGTCGAGATTTTACTGAAAAATTAACACTAAAAAATATTTTTTCAAGGGGTGCGGCCGCCCACCCACAAGTGTGGGTAGGTCCGCCCCTGTGGTTGACAGGACCAAAACCCGGCCAAAGCTCGGCGTTTTGGTTCGGTCAATAGACCCGTCAGACACCTGTCAGTCTTTGTCTGGTTTACCGTACCAAATCGACGCGCTTTGGCCACAGCTCGACACTGCAGGGTGTGCATATAAGATAAAAAAACACTTTTTGGGGTGGCTATCTACACACCAAGTGTGTAGATAGTTTGAGCCTAAAAAATAAAGTGAGATGTTACAATAAGTAATAGTACCTCAAAGTTAATTTTGTTAGTAAACACGTCTTGATCACTAAATGTGTTAACGGATTACATTACTCGTGTAAGACAAGTGTTTATTCAAATTGTGCAATCCACAAGTTTTTAAAAGATGTAACTATGTTATTCAACCCGTGTAATACACGAGGTTCTAACCTAGTTACTTATATTCGTGAGTCTAATCAGCTTGATATCTCAAAATCAAAATGCTTATTAAGTTACTTTTATTATTTTATATATATTAATTTCAAACCCATGAATATTGTTTAGTTTTTAAGTATTTGTTTTGATTTTTTTATAAATATATATTTTTTATTAATTTAAACCCCCATTATTATATTTGCATTTTATATACATGAATTTTATGTGGCCCGAACACATAGTTTTAACTTCATTTTTATTGGTTAAGTAACTAATTTTTTAGTCTTACTCTTGAATCTACACATTTATTAACTATGAGACTTGGATTATTTAACTCATGGAAATGAACACTTCATAGTGAACTCAATTACTCGAAACCTATTTATCAACGTTATTTTTTTTTTTATAATTTCTTTGTGAAACTAACTTGATAAATATTATTAACTGCTTTTTAAATCTTGAAGCATAAAAGTATTCACAATCGAACTTTCATATTTATGTAGGTGCATCCTTTATATTCAGTGGCGTTTTTGAGAATTCACGTACCCTGTTCGAGCTCGAAAAATGGGCCCATATGCTTTAACGATAAACAACATAATTACGAAAATGACAAAAATTGTAGTATTCGATATACAATGCAATTACGATAATGACAAAATCATAGTATTCTAATGAGTTACATATCGTAATAAATAATACGTTAATAGCTAACCAATGATTCGTGCAGACTTCCTTGCGTTCTTCATAGCAAATTGTTGGATCAACTCTTCACAATTTATATTATCTAAGACTTCATTCTCGATAGCTATCATCGCCAACCCACTAAGTCTATCTTGACACATTGTAGATCGTAAGTAAGATTTTAACAACTTCAACTTTGAAGAACTTCTTTCTGCAGATGCCATAGTGACTGGAATAGTTAACAATATTCTATATGCAATGCATGCTTCTGGGAAATAATCATCTTCTTTCATGTGCTCCAAAACATCTACATGGTCGCTAAATTTATTGGTTAGTGATGCACGAAATAAATTAAGCTCAATATACAGTGACTCGGCATCAATATCTGAGCTCTCTTCAAACTTGAGTGCATCTTCAAGATGATAACAAGACGACTTAACATCTTCGTCTTTAATATTCCTCAACTTCTTTTTAATCATTTTAATATTAGATTGGGCCCAATAAACCTATTGTTAAGTTGGGTAAATTATAAAAAAAAACCAAATCTTTTGATAATGGGCCTGTATATTGGATTTCTCATGTGTGTACAATTTTTTTTTTAAAAAATAACATATATATATATAGGTAAAGAGTATTGTACAATATTGCTTATCGTACATTACGTACGCTTCAATCTCAGCCGTCAGATCATCTTCCCGCATTTTAAAATCGCATGTTGTTTTTTTATAACAATTTCGCATGTGATATTTTTTGATGAATTCGCATGTTGTTTTTTGTACCAATTTCGCATGTGATAATTTTGATGAAATAGCATGTTGTTTTTTTTATAACAATTTCGCATGTGATAATTTTTGATGAATTCGCATGTTGTTTTTTTTACCAATTTCGCATGTGATAATTTTGATGAAATAGCATGTTGTTTTTTTATAACAATTTCGCATGTGATAATTTTTGATGAATTCGCATGTTGTTTTTTTGTACCAATTTCGCATGTGATAATTTTAATGAAATAGCATGTTGTTTTTTTGTAACAATTTCGCATGTGGTAATTTTGATGAAATCGCATGTGTATAATTTGTGTGTGTGTTACTGTTCATCTTCTTCGATTGCTGGTCGATCATTGTCAGTCTTCTTCCGTTTGACCCTTACAACTCCCAAATTAGTTCTTATTATCGATATCGCACCAAAAGGAACGAAGGGAGGTCGGGGAAGAAGAATTTCAGGCTTTTGAATTTGATTTAGGGTTTGATTTTGAACTATCATCGGTCAATTACAGAGATTTATGACCTCGCAATGACGTTTTTAACCTTCCTGGTATGATTTAGATATATTAAAATGATTAATTTAATCATTTAAATTAGTTTCGCCCGCGTTTGATCGATTGAAGATCGTACGACTGAGGGCATCGCATACATAATGCAGGATAAGAGGTATTGTATGTTAACCGGCCTCTCTCTCTCTCTCTATATATATATATATATATATATATATCATTTTTTTTTAAATCCCGTGCCCCTCGAAAAAACGGGCCTTGTGCGAAAGTCCTCCCCGCACACCTAAAGAGTCGCCCATGTTTATATTTTTTTAAAGTGGTTGTTAGTGGAGGAGAGAAAAAAATGTTCCTGCTCATCAGTAAATTTGGAGGGTCACTATTCGCGCTCTATAATTTGTTATATTTTTTGAAAGTGGTTACGAGTGTACGAGAGAAAAAAGGTAATAAAAACAAAAGTATAAAAATGTATTGTTTAATTGAAAAGAAGAAAGAAACATAGTATCTTTTAGTGTGATTATAAAGATGGAGTAGAAAATTGATTGTAAGGGTCCGTTTGGCATGGCGTAATGGAATAGATGAGTGAATGGAATGGACGAGGTAATGGAATGGACAAATGAATGAAATGGATCATTACATTCCATAGTCTTGTTTGGTTACTGTAATGACTTGCACGAAAATATCCTAAAACACTTCGTAAGTTAAAATCTGAACCCGTACATCTTTCCTATTTACAAAATTCTAAGAAAACAAGAAATATTACTTGGTCGCGGGCCGCGAAGGAGTTAGGTGGGTCTTCATGGGGCGCAACAGGCTCTGAAGTCTCCTGATAACGATCAAGGCCACGTGTCGCACACGTGGCAGGTCTAGGGTGTGACACGGCAACCCTAGCCGTAGCTAGGGTGGCACTGGCGGGCCGCGAAAGACAGCCCTCTAAGCTCTCGCGGGCCACGAGAAAGTCAAAAATCTGCTATAAATTGAGCGTTGCATGGCCAGTCCAACCTGCTCGAAAAATTTCACCAAAACTGCTTTCTTTCTGCTCAAAATAACAAATTAGAATATTGAGACGCTGCTACGATAACAGGGTAATAACTCGATCACTGCTACGATCCAATGTCCGATCAATTAAAACCGATCCGATGGATGTTTAAGTGCTGCCCAAATCTTGGGCTATACTTTGTCATTCGTCGTGAGGGTTTCGATCTCGTGAACTATCGTGAAAGTTGTATTAAGTTACTAACCTAGTTTCGTTTGCAATTTTATTTAACTAGGTTTATCGGCTTAATCAGTTGGCTACCTGTGATCGTTTAAATCTGCAATGTGAGTCATTCTCTTTTTATCAAACTGTTTTACAAAATCTCAAATTATTTTCAGTTATATTTTACAGTGATTAAGTCTTTGCAAATCTTTAATTACTGGCAGTAAGTGGGGTTTTGTATACATTACTACTGTTTTATCACCTTTAGGCGGGCGGACTTAAATCGTGATACTCGTCACTGTTGGGTAACAGGACCCAACAGTGATATGACCACAGTCACAGATCCGGTCGAGTGACAACTGGACCAGATAATTATAAGATAGGGGCAATGGTAATCGCTCTTAATACTGTGAATTATAGCAAGGTGTCTTTTTGTATAAAATAGAATGCACTCGCCAGTATTTCCCGCTGATATTTTTTTTAAAAACATGTTTCAAGTGATTTACTGTGATCAAGGAAAAGTGCCGCGTAGCACTCCAGCTTGAATGAAGTGGCTCAGTAAATAAATAAACATGTTTTCTGTAATCAGAGAATTTCCCAGTAAAATTCCTCTACTGTAAAATACGGGGTTTGTCCCGATAATAATAATAAAACACTCTGTTGTTTTCCATTTTAAACGATCCTGTTAAAAGTTTCCGCTGCCAAATAAAAACAAATACCACGGGCTTCTGTCTTGCGGCTTCCGAACCAGTGAAACGGGTCGAGAGCCGTGACAGAAAAAGGTGGTATCAGAGCCACTAGTTTAAGCCAATTAAGTATTTGAAAAATACTTAAATATTAGGAATTTTGTGCTTCTGTGAAAATTTATTTGCAATAATTTAAATTTTAACTTGGAAATTTTGTGTTTCCTTATATGTGACTAACAGCATGAGTGAACTATCTGAGGCTCTCCAACACCTCTCAATACATTGCGCTGAAATGGAAGCTACCGGTTACCAGGCCGGATACCAGGCTGATGTAGACGAGCCACTAGTGTTTCAATCCCAGGAAAAGCCCAAACCCAAGAAAAGAAGAAGGCTTTTGGATTGGAAAAGAGGAAGAAGGAAGAAACCTGCTGCACAAAAAGTAAAGAAAACTGTTGACCCCAAGGGAAAAGAAAAAGAAATGGGAGAAAGTTCTGGCCAAGCTCCAACTCTACCACCCTGGGAGGAGCTAGATAGAAAACTGGCAAACTGTGACCTTTTCGGCCCAGCGGATGAAACCCTTCTGAATTTTCCCGCGCAATCGGAACTCCCTATTAATTTGGAACCTTCCATCCCTGAACCTATTGTCAACCCCCAACCTCTTTCAGGACAAATGGAAGAATGGTGGACCAGTGACTGGCACTTCCAAAACTTCATGAATAATCCAAATATGTCCTTCCCCCAGCCTGACCCAGCCTGTAGGATCGGTTTGTGACCCAAACGAGTCATTCAGAAGAGATTTTATCAGTTTCAGATGTGGAAAATAAGAAACTGAATTCAAAACAGCTTGAATATCACTTTAAACACTGATTTGATTGATATAATAGCAATTACAATCAGTCTTCACACCGGCAGCACCTCGGTATGGAATCTATACTTTCTACCTGTTACCTTCAAATGACAACACATGACCTATATATATACTACATGCTAGACAGCTTGAAATGACACATACATGGTTCAAGCTATCAGACATCTCAAGCTAACACACATGTTCAAGCTATCACACATGTTCAAGCTATCATACATGTTCAAGCTATCACACATGTTCAAGCTATCACACATGTTCAAGCTTTCACAAGTGATGATGTCATGTAATGATGTCATCTTTATGACATCACACTTGTACAGAACCGCAATGCAACCCAGACTCGATATTAAGACGAAGACGACAGATGAATGCACTAACAGACTCCCCCTTAGATGTTGACGAGTCTTAAGTGTCGAGTCTTCGCATCTTCAGTCTTTATCAGTCTCTTTTCTTTCTTAGCATATACCAGGATCTTCTCTTTGGCTCTAACCTCATCAGACTCCCCCTCTCATCATGATGGAATCGCCATCTGGAATTAGCTATCACCTTAAGATTGCATCCTGGCTTTAACCCTGTTCAGTTCATCTCCTGCACAAATTTTCTCACCACCACATAAGTTTTCACTTAAATCAATAAGAAAAACTTACTAGTAATAGTTACATCAAGTTCAAATTAATAACCCTGATGAACTAATCTCAACATCTTTCTCAAATCAAAATATTTTCAATTCAGCACAAACATTCCTAAACCAGTTCATCATGTTCAGCACTTGGAATTTTGAAAATCAGCTCTCCAACATCAGTTGTCGAAAATCTTTTTGTATTTTTAAAAAATTTATGCTAAAACACTCCGAAAATCTTTTTGGATTTTTTTTATAACAAAGAAATGCAGTAAAGAAATATTTACAAACAATATTTTTGTGAGTTCGTGCAAGAGAATCATATCAGTTTTTGAGACACATCACCAATACCGTTAAGCTTTATACATTTAAAGTTCTAAACGATTCACGTTGATTGACGATATTGTTGTCCACTTAAACTCAATCTAAAAACTTTCAAAATGCTTACCGATACGTTAAGATATATTAATTTTGCACTAAGTTCTTATGGACCCCACGATCTCAGCATATCCCCTCATCATGCAATACACTGACTCAAGTAATGCCTTTAAACTTTTATCAACTGTTATTTGTGCAAAAACAAAGCAGAATGTTTAAACATTAACAATCAGGTCGATACTTCCGTATACGCAGAGAAAGTCCAATGTTTAAACAAAATAAGAAAATAAAAATAAGTTGAAGTTGTTTAGGCTTTAACCACCAGGTCGATACTTCCGTATGCGCAGAGAAGGTCCAAAGCTTAAACGAAACACCAAAGAAAATAAAGCAGAACATTTAGGCAACAACATCCAGGTCGATACTCACGTATACGCAGAGGATGTCCGATGCTTAAACAAAATAAAGAAATAAAACAAGTTTAAATCTTTGCAAAATGAAATGCATAATCACAGTGACTTTTCAGCAAAGTTGTGAAAGTTCACAAACTTAACCAGTTTTATGTCTTTCGACAATCAGCGATTACTGAGTAGGCACACAATCAAGAAGCAGAAAAATAAGTACTATGCTTTCGACCATGTTTCCCACTAGAACTAGGCTTTTTCATTTAAGTTTGTATCGTTATCGCAAATCTACTAGTCTAGCTGAGCCTATCGTCACATCCTTAGTGAGACCGTTTATCACATTTTAACTTTCCATTTCTTTAGCGTGTTGTGACAGTCCACTGATGTACTATCATTTCCTCTTTTATGCAACAAAAACTCATTTTTCATTTTATCATGTTTTTTGCTTTTTCAAATTTTCTAATGTTTTTGGATTTTCTGAAAATATACTCCCCCTAAAATACAAATACATCTAAAGAAAATTGAAAACAAACTGTACAAGAACATGACAACTGATATGGAATTGCCTCAATTCTCCATCCACTTTGCATAAACAATCAGAACTCCCCCTCACAACAAACTATTTTCCCATTGATTTCAAAACACTTAAGTTTGTTTTAATCAAATGGTTTTTCCGGAAAATAAGTTTTGTTGATTTTGTAAAACCATTTGTAGGTTAGGGGTTTGGTTTATCACATTGTTTTTTAACCACTTGTAGGAAATCAAATACAACTTAATGTCCTTGATTTACCACTTGTAAGATCAATCCAATCAAGCATTTTCAACCAAACATCATCTGTTGGTTGAATTCTCAAGGTGCCGATTCCTACTCCACACTCACCAACCTGGGAGTTCCGGCAAGTCAGGTTTTTCTATTTAAACAGATTCACCCAAGCCTGACGGTCTTTCGGTGATTTTGAATTCTTGTTCAACAATGGTGGAAAATTTGCATCATCCATTGTTAAACCAGAATTCTAAACTTTTACCTCAACAAATGGCTCCTCTGGTTTTGACAAACCAGATTCATCACCTAAACGTGGCTCCTTTGACTTTGACAAGTAAAATTCATTGCCTGATCGTGGCTTGTCTGACTTTGATGAGCCAGATTCATCGCCAATACGTGGCTCCTTTGTTTCTGAAGAAACAAATTCATCACCAGGAAGTGAATCCTTCACTTTCTTTTGTTTCCCTTTCGTCCTCAGATTTGTATCCGATGAATTCGTTTTGCTTGATTTGTCATTCTTTGGAGAGCAAGACGATTTATCAGAAATTTTATCTGTTTTACCAGCTGTATCCGAGGACAAAATCTTCTCCAGATACTCTCTGGCCTTCTTCCTCAGTCTGTCTTTTTGCCCATGAGAAAGCTTCACTTTCTTTTCTTGAACTTTAGGTTCTTGAACCTTCTGTTCTTTGGGCTTGACATTGACTGGTTTCTTCACCTACTTCTGAGATTCAGCCCTCGATCTTCTCAGTGATCTCATTGAGCAATCTCTAGCAATATGGCCAATCATGTTGCAATTAAAGCATCTCCTTGACTAAAAACTCCAACTCTGGCAGTTAACAGCAATGTGTCCTTGATAGCCGCATTTGTAACACACTCTGTTATCGTACCAATCACCATTTTTAGTCCAAACATTTAGATCAAAGCACTGTTTGGCTTAGGGATACTCCTTTTTTCTCTTGTTTGCTGGATTTGGATTTTGAGCACTGTGGTCCGACCTGCACCACTCATTACCAACAATTTTTGAATTTTCATTTTTTACTTTTTGTAATTTTTTATTACGATTGGATGATTGATCTGATGAACTTTTATTTTCTTTTTGAACATTTTTCAAAATTTTCTCTTTTTGTTTTTGTTCCACTTTCTTCTTCAAATGTTTTTGCTTAGAGCATTCTCCCTTTTCAGTTGATTGTGGAACAGTTTCTTGAAACTTTTCTTTTAATTTCAAAAACAAATTCTTTTTTTCAATTTTTTCGTTTTCATCAGATTTTTCATCACAATCTTCAACTATGACTTTATCATAGTTTGTGACATCGTCACTTATTGGAACTGAATTAACTGGTTTAGAACAGGGAATAGCTGAAGTATTTACAAAAACCTTCAACTTTTCTTCCCATTCTCTGATTTTACCTTCTAACTATTTGATTTTCTTTTGAGCACATTCAGCTTCTTTTTCAAGTCGAATAATCGTCTGAAGATGAGAATTTATCATTTGTTGCTTTTCAATGTTATTCTTGCTAAAAACAGATCTCCCATCTTCAAGAATTTTTATTTGACTTTGAAATTCTTTTTCAATTTTTGATTTTTCATTTCCAAAACTTTTAATTTTATCTTCAAAAATTTTTCCATTTTCTTTCAACTTCTTGTTTTCTGATGTCAAACTGTTCAATTCATTTAACAGTTTAACATTTTCAGATTTTTGCTTCTCACAAATTTCCTGCAAAATAAAAATCTGTTTAACATCAGTTTGCTTCTCATCCTTCAACTTTTTGACTTCCAATGTCAAACTTTCCACATCTTTCAAGAGTTTGCCATTGTCAGCTTCAAGTGTATCACATTTAGAGCACACTGATGCAGAACCAGATTCTTCTTTCATTAAAACTTTCTCTTCCTCTATCTTGTATGTTCCTGCACAAAAAATTTTAACAAAATCAAGAGGATTCATATTCTTATCAATATAACAACCCCTCTTAATGTCATAGTTCATGACACTTTTTGCTGCAAGACACACACAAACTCTTTTGTCTATTTCAACAATTACATCCAAACTCATTTTATCTAAATTTCCTTTTATTTTATCCATCAATTCTCCCTTCTTCTTGTTATTTTCATAATCATATGCTTTGAGCTTTTTGATAAAATCTTTTGGATGTAATTTTGAGAACCCAGAAAATCCAGAATCTCTTTTAATATTTTTTAAAAAATCATCCCATTCTGCAGGTAATGCATCTGCAAGCTTTGATACTTGTTCAGCATCTGTCAACTTTATCTCATATATTTTCAATTTGTCCAGTAAATAGTTAAATCTGCTTTTCAACTCCTCAAATGTCTCATTCTTTTTACACAGAAAATTTTCAAGTCGCATAATCCAAATCCGTTTATCATCTTGTTCATAACTGCTTGCTCTATACCAACCATATCCATCATTTAATCGTTTAATATGATCATTTTCTTTTTCATCAAACATTTTTGCCATATTTCAAACACAACCTGTTCAGACACTTAAATCTGCTTGGGCCTCAAATGATGTCTGATCACATGCAATATCACACGGGTCGAGACACTTGTTACTTGACTACCAAATATGATTGGGCCGAGAACTTTGAATCCCATAACTGTTATAAAGATCAAATGAACTAGATGATTGGACCAATTAATCCACTAAACCGACAACAATATTCATAATCAGCACATGGATCGATCAATATTGATTATCTTTCAAAACAATGTGGCCGACACTATCAAGTAACAAATTAATTTGATTGGGCCGCTTGGCTGATGTTGAAACTTGGGCCGATGACAAACCAAAATCACATGCAAACCTTGAATTCTCAATTGATCTCTATTTAACCAACCACAATACCACATGCACCACTTAATCCGACAACATTTAAATGAAACAATTCTATTGGACCTTTAATTTTGATAACCGATATGTTCACTATGGCTGATGACAAACCAGTATCACATGCAACTTTTTGAACGAAAACAACATGTGATCGACTGACATCCTTGTGAAATGTTACACACAACACGAAGCACTTTTCTCGTGAACAACAAAAACAGTTCAAGCGGTCATCGTTTTCAAGCGGTCAATGATTTCAAGCGATCAATGATTGTATTTTCAAGCGACCAGTCAATTTCAAGCGGACACGGTGTATTTTCAAGCGAGAAACCAGTTTCAAGCGGACACACAGTGTTATGTTCGCTTGAAAAGTTGATGACGTCAGCAATAATCGAACCAATTTCAAGCGAGCAGATGATTATAACCAGTTTTTAAGTTGATTTTAGTGCTGAAACGTTCCAGGATTTGTTAATACATGAATGCGCACAATATGTGAAAGTTTGAGCCGTTTTTACCGTGAAAATTTTTTAAATTTGAAAAAGAATGGTGTAGAAATCAGAAAACAGGCTGTTTTGGCAAGATCTCTTCCTCCTGAGCTCTGATACCACTTGTAGGATCGGTTTGTGACCCAAACGAGTCGTTCAGAAGAGATTTTATCAGTTTCAGATGCTGAAAATAAGAAACTGAATTCAAAACAGCTTGAATATCACTTTAAACACTGATTTGATTGATATAATAGCAATTACAATCAGTCTTCAGACCGGCAGCACCTCGGTATGGAATCTATACCTTCTACCTGTTACCTTCAAATGACAACACATGACCTATATATATATACTACATGCTAGACAGCTTGAAATGACACATACACGGTTCAAGCTATCAGACATCTCAAGCTAACACACATGTTCAAGCTATCACACATGTTCAAGCTATCACACATGTTCAAGCTATCACACATGTTCAAGCTATCACACGTGTTCAACCTATCATACAAGTTCAAGCTATCACACATGTTCAAGCTATCACACATGTTCAAGCTATCACAAGTGATGATGTCATGTAATGATGTCATCTTTATGACATCACACTTGTACAGAACCACAATGCAACCCAGACTCGATATTAAGACGAAGACGACAGATGAATGCACTAACACAGCCCCTGCTCCTTTTCCACCCATGAACCCAGAAAATGTTGCTGAACTACTGTCACACCCTGAGTTTTGCGGAAGCGGGGTTTATTAGGTGTGACTTCTTAATACCATAGCAACAATCATAACAATGCTATATGATAAAAACACGAGATGTTTATCCATTAATAAAGTTTAGAAACTACCACAATACCATTGTTTGAAAACATCAATGCCAAATTAAGTTACAACCCATGACGTGTTTAAATGAGTTCCCAAAGACTCAACAAAAGTACTTAAATAAAACCTGAGTTTAGAATTATGTATTCCGTCCAGGAAATGAATACACCCTCTAAACTCAACAACCCTGGATAACATCTTTTATTCCAAACGCAGCGTGACGACACATGCATACCCTTCCAGATCCACTAGTTTCCTGAAATACATGTACTTTAAAAATATCAACAAAAAGTTGAGGGAGTTCATGTGTATGTCTGTGTGTAAAAGCTTTTGAAGTATGTCTTGTATGTATAAATGTCCCTGGTATGTAGTAATAAGGAAAAAGAGATCACCAATGGGTTGCAAAGCCAATGGTATGTTTGAAAAGGTGCAGGAAGTACTCAAACCTAGCAAATTTGTACCGGGCTTCCGGCTGGAAGACATAGTCACCTCTATGGGCCCCGACCTCATGGGTGTGGGCTCGCTACACCCAAATAGATCTATCACTCATGTCCCTCGGTCCTACGACGAGGATTAAAGGCCTTTAAGTGTTGTGCCCACCCTTCACATGATCTAGTAGTAAACCCTCCTTAGGCTAACCATACCATGTATAAAAATGTCTATAATAATTGTAACATGTATTCTGTAAGATCGAGATTTGATCTAAACGAGTCTATCAGAAGAGTTCTAATCCATATCAAAGGCGGAATTCAATGATACAGACTTGATAACAGCTTGATTCACTCTTTAATTGTCTTGTATACTGATTTGACAACAATTACAATCAGTAGACACGTCGGCAGCAGTTCGGTACCGGAAATCAGAATCCTTACAAATGAAATGGCAGCTCAGATATATATAGGTGAACCATTTCGTACGAAATGCTTTCTTCCATTTCGTGCGAAATGCAAACACACCATACAAAACCTATTTTCTCGTATTTCGAGCTCCATTCAATTCTATCTAGACACATGACTCGATATAAGACGAAGTCGACAGACATATGCACCAACAGACTCCCCCTTGGATGTCGACGAGTCTTTAGTACAAATCTACAGTATGTCGAGTCTTCAGCCTTTATCAGTCTTCAAGCTCTCTTCCAAAGTGTCTGACAGTGTAAGCATCAATCAATCTTTTCTCTTCTTCTCTCTCTCTCTTTCAAGATATCAACCTGGCTTTCAGCCATTGAAACTCCCCCTTGAATGTTGATCTAACAATCTTCAGTCTCCTCTTTTTCTTCACAGATTCAGAATCGCAATCTGGCTCTTGAGTTTTCTAATTCTCTTGATCAGATCTCTTGATTCCTTTAGTTCTTCAGACTCCCCTTTTCAGTAAACTGGGATCATAGTCTGCACAATTCTGTGTGGAAAATCCTCAGGTATCGGAACCTGGCTAATCTGCGCAGACTCTACCCAAAAATAAATTTCACAAATTTAACAATTTTGACAAATTTATAATCCACTTGTACATATTGTTCAAAATGTTTTAACATTTAAAATTTCTGATGACCGCTTGCAGGAATAAACATTCAGATTTGACATTTTCAGTTTCAAAATCTTTTCTCATCTCAAACAAACTCTCCCAACCCTATTGTCGTCATGTTTAGCACTCAGAATTTTGAAAATCAGCTTTTCGACATCTGTTGTCGAAAATAAGATGAAATAAAATCTTTTTGAATTTTTCAAAACTTTTATGCTAAAACACTTGTAGAAATAGAATTGAAATGCAATAAAGAAATATTTACAAACAATATTTTTGTGAGTTTGCGTAAGAGGATCATATCAGTTTTTATACCAATCACTAGCACCGTTAAGCTTTAAACATTTTAAGTTCTAAACGATTCACGTAGATTGACGATATAGTTGTCCTCTTAAACTCAATCTAAAAACTTTCGAAATGCTTACCGATACGTTAAGGTATATTAATTTTGCACTAAATTCTTATGGACCCCACGATCTCAGCATATCCCCTCATCATGCAATACACTGACTCAAGTAATGCCTTTAAACTTTCATCAACTGTGATATGTGCGAAAACAATGCAGAATGTTTAAACATTAACAATCAGGTCGATCTTTCTATACGCAGAGAAAGTCCAATGTTTAAACAAAATAAGAAATAAAAACAAGTTGAAAGTGTTTAGATCTTAACCACCAGGTCGATATTCACATATACGCAGAGGTGATCAAAGATTTAAATGAAACACCAAGAAAAATAAAGCAGAATGTTTAGGCACTAACATCCAGGTCGATACTCACGTATACGCAGAGGATATCCAATGCTTAAACAAAATAAAGAAATCAAACAAGTTTAAATCTTTGCAAAAAGAAATGCACAATCACAGAGACTTTTTCAGAAAGTTGTGAAAGTTCACAAACTGGCCGGTTTTTATGCCTTTTGAGCATTCAGCGACTACTGAGTAGGTACACAGTCACGAAGGACAAAACTAAGTACTATGCTTTCAACCGCGTTTCCCACTAGAACTAGGCTTATTTATTTAAGTTTTTATTGTTATCGCAAATCTACTTCTTTAGTGAGACCGTTTATCACATTTTAACTTTCCAATTCTATAGCGTACTGTGACAGTCCACTGATGTACTATCATTTCCTCTTTTTCACAACAAAGCTCATTTTTGATTTTATCATGTTTTTGGCTTTTTTCAAATTTTCTAATGTTTTTGGATTTTCTGAAAATTTTCTTACTCCCCCTAAAATATAAAACCATTTAAAGAAAATATGACAAAAAACTGTACATAAAAATGACAAACTGATGTGAATTGCTTTAATTCGCCATCCACTTGGCATAAACAATCAGAACTCCCCCTGTCAACAAACTATTTTCCCATTGTGATTTCAAAACACTTAAGTTTGTTTTAATCAAATGGTTTTTCCGGAAAATTAGTTTTGTTGAATCCACTTGTAGGAAAAAAGGGTTTAATTCATCACATTGTTTTCCAACCACATGTATGATAGTTAAATCAAGTTCAACTTAGTGACCTTGAATAACCACTTGTAGGTATAAACCTCTTTTTCAATCACTTGTAGGTATAAACCTCTCAACCATACCATATAAACATTGAAATATGACACTTTTCAAGAAAAAAATACCACCACTTGTATGTCGAAATATCACAGATGTGAATTTCTCAAGAAAGATGCTGATTCATGCTCCACGATTACCAACTTGGGAGCTCCGGCAAGTCAGGGTTTTAAGTAGAAAAAGTTGTCACCCAAGCTTGACCAGCCTTGGGTAATTGTGGGTCATCTCTGTCCCACCATCTTTTTTATTTGTAAAATTCTTTCACACCCTTTACCTTCCCTTCAACCATCTTCCCAAAAATATGTTTTACTTTTCCATTAAACGCCTTTTCAGCATCAAATTCTTCCTTACTAGAGAAGAATTGATCTGAAATCTCAAACCTACCTTTTGATTTCAAATTTTATTTTGACAATGGAGGAAAGTTTTCATCGTTCATTTCTGGAACGGAATTCTTCTCAATTTTCTCAACAAATGACTCCTAAGACTTTGACGAGTCAGATTCATTGTCAGAACTAGTTTCAGACTTAGCAACCCACTTTTGTTTGTTCAAATCAACTTTTCTTTTGTAAAAACGTTTTGAACTTTCATCAACTTCGAAAGTCGAATCTTTGAACTCTTTGAATTTTTCAACACATTTATCTTTCATTTTAGAGTTAAAAGAAACCCCCTGTTTTGTGTTGGTTTGCTTTGGACAGTTCCAAGCAATGTGTCCAACTACCTGACATTTGAAACATGTTCTTCGTTCAACTCTCTTCTCATATTCCATCAACATTTTCTTCTTCTGTTCAGCAAGAAACTCTTTGTTTGTCTGTTTCCAGAATGGTTTCTTTTCTTCTTCTAATGAACTTGTACCTGAAACAAATTTAGTATTTGGTTTATAAGCTTTCTGATTTTTATAATTTTCTGGAGGAATATAACCTAAACCTTTCTTTTTGAAATTACCATTATGGTTTGGTTTCTTTTGAAAACCAGAACCAGAACTGTAACCTTTTTTCTTGTTCAATCTTTGTTGAACTCTTGAAGTGTACTTTTTAGGTTTTTCAGAAAGATTTACATCTTTTATTTCAGAAATATTAATTTCTGTTAATTTGAAAACCTTGTTTATCATTTTAGTTTTGACACTTCTTATTGGAAATTCTTCATCAGAAAATAACTTGTCGGAATCATTCAAAGTATATGCTACTTTAAACGTTTCGTCATTCAACTTATTTTGTGACATCAGAAATTCTTTATTGTAAACCCGTTTGACATGTGAACTCGGACTCTTTTCTGATGAACTCGAACTTTCAGATTTAGACTCCGACTTTGACTCTTCATCCATATACAACACCTGATCGACCACTTTCTTTAATAACTCAGACTCATGATCAGTGTCAGAAGCTGTGAATGTGACGTCAATGTTGTCTGGTAACTCATCAATGGTTTTAGACTTTAACTTTATGTTGACTGCCTTTTTTAAACGCTCCTCATTTGGTTTTCTGGGAGAATAACTTTCCCAAATCGGAGGCGGACACTTGTTATACTTTACACTTTGTTTCTTACTAGTATCCTCTTCCGTCTTTTTATCTTGAAAAGCTTCAAGACCTGCAACAGTAGGATAAACTCTGTCAATCAAATAATCACAAGTTGTATTGCTCAGCAACAATCGTTTGATTCTCTCATTTTCAATCTTTTCGAGTTCCAAATCCTGTTTCAGTTTTGCACAGTCTTCAATATATTCATTGATGACCTTCTGCTTTGTCATTAATGTTGAACTCATCATCGTCATAGCAACATCTACTTCTAAATTTGTCTTGTTCAGACTATCAACTGATTTGTTTAGCACATCATACGATTCTTTTACATATTTCACATCAAACAACAACTTTTCTTTCATTTCTTCAAGTTGACGAATCTTCTTGTCTTTCTCTTCACAATGTTTGCAAGATTCCAAACATTTCAAACAAGATTTAGTGACCTCGACAATCTTTTCAACTTCAACAATCTTCTCAACTTCGACGATTTTTTCAACTTCAACTATTTTTTCAACTTCAACTATCTTTTCCACTTCAACAATTTTCTCCACCACTTTCTCAATTGTTGGTTCTTCATCAAATTCTGCTTTTACCTCATGCTCTTCATCTTCGGCCTTTTCTGTTGAATTTTCTTCAACTTTTGTTTCTTCAGCTTCCAATTTTGCCTTTTCTTCAGCTATCCTTTTTGCTTCCAACTCTCTTTTCATTCTAGCAGCTTTCTTTTCATTAAGCATCTCGATCTTATCTGCAAAAAACAAATTAAAACTGAATGAGTCTAAGCTTTTTCTGGCATTATTAATGTACTCCTCCTCATCATCAGTATCTTCATCACTTTCTGATGATCTGAAAATCTTTGTTCTTTTTGGCTTAGATTTGACTTCTTCTTCTTTCAAAATTCGAGCAACTAATCCTGAATCAGCCGGAATGTATTTGTCCCAGCTAAATCCCTCTGCCACTTTTTCATCGTCTTGATTAACAAGGTAAGCTCTCTTCTTTCCAACTTCGATAGCACGTGATGATGATGGTTGTTGAGTAATTTGATGAAAAATTGATTTTTGATAATAATCGTTCTTTCCAAAAGGATCTTGTCTTCCGGTTGCTTCTTTATTTTTACATTCTCGTTTAAAATGCCCCTTTTCTTTGCAACGAAAACAAGTAACCTTTGATTAGTCAAACCCTATCGGAGATGTAGCAATTTCACGAAAATCATCTCTACCGGTGATTTGTTGGAATTTTTCTGCTCTTCTTACAGCACTTGCCAAACACCACTTGATGTCCATCAACTCGAGTTCTTCAGCATCAATTTGGTCATAATCCTCTTTGGTGAGCATCGGATTTCCAATTTTTCCAGCAACTAAACTTTCATAAGACTCTAACATAGTAACAAGTGATGCCATGTGTTGCTTAGCCATCTCTGGAGAAAGATTTTGACCATTTTGAATGTTCAAAGTAACATTACATTGCAGATTTGTTGAATTCTGTCGTTGAGGACTTGGTGTTGTAAAATTCAGATCAAAACTTGAATACGATGATGAATATCCACCACTCTGAGTTACAGTACTACCTTTTGTTCCAGAAGAACCATCAGCACTAAAAGCAGTTTTAATCTTCGGACTCGGAGTAGTTTCAAATTTATTTCCCCTATAGTATAAACTAACATCTTGTTGAACATTTGGATTATTCATGATAGATGTTTTTGAATATCCAATTCATGTTCTTCAATCTTCTGAATGAACTTCGCCAAATTCATACTTTCAGACTTTCTCATGTGTTTTAAGATCAACAAATATGCTCCCCATTTATTCTGTGGTAACGCATCGGCTAGCTTATCAACCCATTCATCGTCGTCTTTCTTTATTTCCATTCTTCTCATTTCCAGAACAAGATGACAACATCTATCGATAGGCATTTTTGTTGTTTCACCTTCAAGAGCTACAAACATATCAAATGATTTCTTTAGTAAAGTTTTTTTGTTCTTTATCATATCAACGCTTCCCTTAAACTTGTTAATCAACGCCAACCAAATTGATCTAGCAGTATTGTCATGTTGAAGCAACACAAAAATATCTTCTTTTACGGATTCTTGGAGAAGACTAATCATCATTTTTTCACTGATGTATTTCAATTTATCACTCTCTGAATAATCACTGAAAGCTTTTTCAATCCCACGTTCATTTTTCGGTTTAACATAATCTACATCTAACGAACACCATGCGTCAAACTTATAGGCTTGCACCCAGTTTTCAAAACGATTTTGCCATCCTTTAAAATCTTCAATGTACATAAGCTTTGGTGGTTTTTGGTAAGTTCCCATCTCAATCTCACTATAAACAGTTTCTGCAGCTGTTGTTGGAGCAACTGGTGTAGCGAACGCATTGTAAAACTCCTCTTCCATGTTTCGGTAACAACTTTCACAAATTCTCAAAATCACAGTGTTCAAACAAAATACAGGTTCACACGAAATAGGATTTCAAACGAAATATATTTTGGTGCGAAATGGAACTTTTGGTACGAAATGATCTTCAAGCGGAATGATCCTTGACACGAAATGAACCCTTTCGTGCGAAATGAGTAATTTTCAAACGAAATAGTGTGATTTCGTACGAAATGGAAATATGATATGCCCTTTTCGTGCGAAATGAGATCCAAAATGTCCTTTCCGTGCGAACTGATGGTTCCAAGGTGTATTTCGTGCGAAATGAATGACCTGATCCAAACGAAATGAACTATTTCGCGCGAAATGCTGCTGATGTCATCTTTTCGATCAGTTTTTTGATAAAATTGATCAAGTTTTTGTTTGATTTTAAGTCCAATTCTTTCAAGGATTCATTAAAATAATGCTTCGATTATAATGTGTAAAATTCAAACCATTTTGACCGTTAAAACTTGTTAAATTTTGAAAAGAAGATGTAGAAGTCAGAAATTTGTAAAAAACAAGCTGAATTCGGTAAGAACTCTTCCTCCTGAGCTCTGATACCACTTGTAGGATCGAGATTCGATGTAAACGAGTCTATCAGAAGAGTTCTAATCCATATCAAAGGCGGAATTCAATGATACAGACTTGATAACAGCTTTATTCACTCTTTAATGGTCTTGTATATTGATTTAACAACAATTACAATCAGTAGACACGTCGACAGCAGTTCAGTACCGGAAATCAGAATCCTTACAAATGAAATGGCAGCTCAGATATATATAGGTGAACCATTTCGTACGAAATGGACAAGACTCAATTCGTGCGAAACCATTTCGCACGAAATGCTTTCTTCCATTTCGTGCGAAATGCAAACACACCATACAAAACCTATTTTCTCGTATTTCGAGCTCCATTCAATTCTATCTAGACACATGACTCGATATAAGTTGAAGTCGACAGACATATGCACCAACATATTCCACCCCCGACGTATAAAACTGAAAACAGTAAAAGAAAAGGGGGACATGAACTCACTGTAGTGCGTCTCCTGCTCGTAACTCAGACTCTGTCAGCAAAACGATGACCTACAACGTACTAATGTCTATTAGACGAACGGGCCGTGCCTTAGCTTAGTATTAATGTTCTTGAGCTACGTTTCTTCGGAATTATTCCAAGTTATAACTTCTTCTTAAAATAATATTAATTATCTTAACTTAAATTATATTTTTGTATTAATACTTCTCAAGTATATATTTCGTATTTCCTTCCCAAGGATGGGGGTAATTTATACATGTATCTTGTAGTTCCGAAATAATATGTTTTTAAGTCCCACTTAGAAAATATATATAACTTATTTGTCAAAGAAATAATGTATTCTAAAATATATATATATTTTTCCCAAAAATAATATATTTTTACTCCTTGTATCCAAAACAATATTCACCAAAAATATATTTAACGGTATTGTTTTGGGATAATAAATTTCACGGTACTTTGTTAAGTTATATAACATACCATTTCACCGAGCATGCAAATAATCACACAAGTGTCTATATATGTATATATATTCTAAATATATATTTATCCGTTTCTATTTATAAAATCAACCTCCGATACTTGTGATTTTCATGCAACATCTATGGTGAAGTTTATATTGGAAAACATAGTTCAAAACGTACTTGCAACACTTGTTAGAAAGTATTTTCTAAGTGTTGGAATTTTTAGAAAATTTTGCCATGGTTTCCTTTGTAAATGGAGGCGTCCATGCTAATAAGCATATCATTTTCTTTTCAAAATAATCACAATAATCATCAACAATCAATCTTTAAACAAATTTACATCACCAAGATCAAAAACTATATGCGTTACATATTAATCATGAACTTGATATATCACAAAAACGCGTAGTAACATGGTAAAGCGTTTAGTGGCCTTAGTTACCTTCCAAAGTGTATTCACTTCTTTAAAAATCCCATTCTTAAAAGAACTAAGTGTTTACAACTTGTAAACATTTTCTACAAAAATTATTCTTTTGAACTCTTCTTGTAAATAAAGTGTTCTTACACTTATTTTATCACCAAAATGGTGTAAGTGCAAGTAAAGGTCATGATCTTTTTAAAACCGACTCTTGAACTTGGTTTGTTTAGAAAAGTCTTTTGTAAATCTCGAATCTACATGATCATCAACCTACTTGTTTTACTATAATTCAAGAAATCATCTTTATTTATCAAGTTCACATTTTTATTAGAAGATGATTATTTTATGTAAGCACATAATCACCTCCTAATCTTGTTAAATCATGTTTCTAATCATCATTTAACAAGTTCCATATGGTGATTAACATCACATTACCAAGAAATCAACAAGTAACCATCAACATATACAAAACAACATCATACTAGCATTATTTCATTATATTTCATCTTTATGTTCAAGATTTATGTTCATGTCTTTTAGGGTTCTAGTGATAATCAACATACTACATCTTTTAACCATTAAAGTAGAAGTAAACAAGGGTTAATCAAGAACTTACAACTAGCTCAAAGGCTAGGGAAGAACACTTGTGAAAAAGATGATGAAATTTGGTGTGTAAAAGCAAGTAAGAGAGCTCCTTGATGATCCACAAGCTTCAAGCTCCAAGAATCACCTTCTAACACTTGAATTAAGCTTAAAAATGGAATGATGATGGTGACAAGGTGGTGGTGGTGGCGGCACTAGAGTGAGCCTAGAGGGAGAGAGAGATGTTGAGGGAGTGGGGTGATCTTGAGTGAAGATATGAATGAAGTGATGTTGTTATCTCAAGAACCATACTTATAATAATTTCACAATATCTAGTTCACCAAATCAAGCAAGATATCAAATAAAATAAGGAATTAAATCTTGGAAGTATGGTGGTGATTTTGGTGGGTCCCTTGGACCGTAAATGGGCATGGGGGGTGTTAATTGTAAAATTTGAATGATAGTAGGTAAAGAGTTAGGAGTTAAATGTAAAAATCTAGTGTATTATGTGTATGGTGCATTATATAATGTGTTGGGATATTCGGGGACCATAACTAGTCCAAAAATAATAAAACAATGTTTCTGGCAAAAATTTGGTGTCCCGGGTAATGTCCGGTTGTTCGGTTAGATACCGTTCCGTTAAAGTGTTAAGTTGTTTCGTATAGCGTCTTTTATGTAACTTTTTGTGTCACTATTAATTCCCAACACTTAGGAAAGTATTCAGGACCATTTAGTCAATTTTCTACAATATACTAGTATGTTAAAAAGCTTAATTTTGCTGAAAAATGCAGAATTCTGCACTTAAAGTGAGTTTTAGGCACTTTCCGGCACTCAAACTATCACCTAGTGACGCGGTTTTATGGTCCCCACTTCCCTACACACCATATAAGTGTAGTATCTTGTCCCTGGCCCATACTGGGTCTCAAAACACAGTCTGTCTATTTACTGAATCCCGTCTGCATTTTCCTGTCTTATCCATTAATTGTGCTAACTATGCTTTGTGCATCAAGTATGTCAATAAAGTTTGTATGTGATAAAGATGTGACATTTTGTAATATGTGATGCACATGTAAGTATGATGCAGTAATTCAGAAAACGGTTAAGTAATTCAGCATAGTCATTAAGCACTAATTAATATTAATTAGTTGTACGGATACCTGTAATTTTGACGATTGTCACATTCACCCCCCGTTAAGAAAATTTCGTCCCGAAATTTTAAGTTCTGCTACTAGTTGCAGGGGTCTTGGGGAATAAATGTGGGTATTTTTCTTTCATGCGATCCTCACGCTCCCACGTGAATTCCGGGCCATGTCGTGCATCCATCAAACCTTGACGAGTTTGACACTACTCCTGCGTGTTTTGTTGACCTTCCATTCAGTAACCTCAACGGGTTCTTCAGTAAAGTGGAGTGTGTCGTCAATATGAACTTCATCGGCAGGAATGACCACTATTTCTTGAATTGGACTCTTTTTCAGGTTAGATACATGAAATGTATCATGAACGCCGTTTAGTTCTGCGGGTAGATCCAACTTGTATGCTACCAGACCAATCCTTTCCAGGATTCTAAAGGGTCCAATGTATCTGGGGTTCAACTTCCCACGCTTCCCAAAGCGTGCCACACCCTTCCAGGGTGAAACTTTCAACAAAACCATATCTCCCACCTCAAACTCCAGAGGTTTCCTTCTCAGGTCCGCATAACTCTTTTGTCGATCACGAGCCGCTTTGATGCGTTCTCGGATCTGGAAAATCTTGTATGTTGTCTTCTGGACCAATTCCGGACCAACAAGCTGTCTATCACCCGCGTCTGCCCAGCATAGCGGTGATCGACACTTACGTCCATAGAGAGCTTCGAACGGTGCGGCTTGTATACTCGTATGATAGCTGTTATTGTATGAGAATTCGACCAAGGGTAACTGAGTGTCCCAACTACCACCCAAATCCATTACGTAAGCTCGCAACATGTCTTCCAACGTCTGAATCGTTCGTTCACTCTGTCCGTCTGTTTGCGGATGAAAGGCAGTACTCAGATTCAACTGAGAACCAAATGCTTCTTGAAAGGATTGCCAAATCCTTGACACGAATCTTCCATCTCTATCAGAAATAATCGAGAGAGGCACTCCATGTCGTGCGACAATCTCTCTCAGGTATAGCTCAGCTAGCTTGCTCGTGTTATCTTTCTCCTTGATTGCCAAAAAGTGTGCAGATTTGGTCAGACGGTCCACGATTACCCAAATTGTGTCATGACCTCTGGGTGTCCTTGGCAATTTTGTTATAAAATCCATAGAAATTTGCTCCCATTTCCACTGGGGTATTTCAGGTTGTTGCAAGAGACCTGAAGGCTTCTGGTATTCGGCCTTAATCTTGGCGCAAGTCAAACATTTGCCAACATATATCGCAACGTCGCCTTTCATTCTTGGCCACCAATAAAAATCCTTTAAATCTTGGTACATCTTATCCGACCCTGGATGGATCGAGTACCATGACTTGTGAGCCTCATAAAAAATAACGTCTCTCAGACCACCAAAGAAAGGAACCCAAATTCTTCCTAAGAAACACAACGTTCCATCCTCCTTTGGTACCAATTGCTTCTCCATCCCATGGAGATATTCATTTTCAAGATTTTACCTTTTTAGAGCTTCCCTCTGCGTAGTACGAATGCGCAACGAGAGGTCCGTTTGGATGATCATTTCCAAAGCCCTAACCCTTATGGGCTTGATTCTTTCTTTCCGACTCAGGGCATCGGCGACCACGTTCGCCTTCCCTGGGTGATACTTGATTTCGCAATCATAGTCGTTCAACAACTCTACCCATCATCTCTGTCTCATGTTAAGTTCTTTCTGATCGAATATATGCTGTAGGATCTTGTGATCAGTGTAGATTGTGCATCGCATGCCATATAAATAATGTCACCAGATCTTCAATGAAAACACCACCGCGCCTAATTCCAAATCATGCGTGGTGTAATTTTTCTCGTGAACCTTCAACTGGCGAGAAGCATATGCTATAACCTTCTGTCGCTGCATCAACACGCAGCCTAAACCTTGACGCGAGGCGTCACAATATACCACGAAGTTGTCAGTGCCTTCGGGTAGAGATAAGATCGGTGCGTCACAAAGCTTGTTTTTCAATAACTGAAATGCTTCTTCTTGTTTGTCTCCCCAATCATACTTCTTGTCCTTTTGTGTGAGGGAGGTCAATGGTTTAGCGATTTTCGAGAAATCCTCAATGAACCTACGATAGTATCCTGCCAAACCTAGGAACTGTCGAATCTCGGTTGGCGTTTTCGGAGTCTCCCAGTTCTTAATCGCCTCGATCTTAGCGGGATCCACATGAATTCCATTACCATTAACCACATGACCAAGAAATTGGACTTCGCGTAACCAGAATTCGCACTTCGAAAACTTAGCATACAACTTCTCTTTCTTAAGCAGCTCTAGAATAGCCATTAGATGTTGCTCATGTTCTTCTTTCGACTTCGAGTAGATCAAAATATCGTCGATAAACACAATCACAAACTTATCGAGATATGGCTTGCAAACTCGGTTCATTAAATCCATAAACACGGCAGGCACATTTGTCAACCCAAACGGCATAACTAGGAACTCGTAGTGTCCATAGCGAGTCCTAAAGGCCGTCTTTGGAACGCTCTCCTCTTGTATTCTCAACTGGTAATAACCTGATCGTAGATCGATCTTTGAGTAAAAACTTGAACCTTGTAACTGATCGAATAGGTCGTCAATCCTTGGCAAAGGATATTTGTTCTTAATTGTCAACTTGTTCAGCTCCCGGTAGTCAATACACATGCGGAAACTACCATCCTTCTTTTTAACGAACAAAACTGGAGCTCCCCAAGGCGAGAAGCTTGGTCTGATGAATCCCTTATCTAGCAACTCCTGAAGTTGCGTCGACAACTCCTGCATTTTCGAAGGCGCAAGTCTATAAGGTGTCTTGGCTACAGGCGCGGCGCCTGGAACCAAGTCAATATGAAACTCGACTTGTCTTTGTGGCGGTAATCCTGGCAAGTCTTCTGGAAAGACTTCAGGATACTCCTTCATGACTGGAATATCTTCTATCTTTGGCTCTGCTGCTTCTTTATCCACAATGTGTGCTAGGAAGGCAACACATCCCTTCTTCAAACAGTTTCTAGCTTTCAAAACAACTAATGATCCTCAAGGGTGTATCACGCTTCTCTCCATGTACCACAATTGTTTCTCCATTCGCCATTGGGATGCGAATGGTCTTCTCGTGACATACAATTTCAGCTCTGTTTCTTGACAACCAATCCATTCCTACTACCACGTCAAAGCTCCCCAACTCGACTGGCAGTAGATCCAGTGTAAACTCGTGCTCTCCAAGCTATATTATGTATCCTCTAATGACTTCATTCGTTTCAACTAGCTTTCCATTAGCCAGTTCAATTGAGTACGGAATATCTAACTTACTAGCAGTTAACCCAAGCATATTCTTAAATTCTAGCGATACAAAACTATAGTCGGCACCAGTGTCAAATAGTACAGATGCAAAGCGTTGATTAATAGGGAACGTACCAGTGATTACATTTGGGTCCTGGCGTGCTTCCCTCGCTCCAATATTGAACACTCTTCCTTGTGCTTGATTGAGCTTTGGGCATTCCCCGCTTAAAGTGCCCCATGTCTCCACAATTGAAACACCTTAGTCCTCGACCTTTCCCATTACCATTACCCGCCCCTATTGATGTTCGTTCCCCGGTTACCAGCTTGATTCCCTGCATTTCCACGGTTTCAATTCCCGCCATTTCCTCCCTGTTGGCGGTTTCCATTCCCTCCTCCATAACCTCTTTGATTTCCATGACCAACACCAGTACCAACCCAGCATGTTTCTTTTGAGTGGCCAGTCTTCCCACAAGACTCACATTTCCTGAATCTGCACGGGTCGGGGTGATGATATTGGCATGCATCACACTTGGGCAGAGTGCCCATCTACCCTCTTCCTTTGTTTTCGGCACCGGTTTTGGCCCTAGCTGGTGCGCTTCCCTCTTCTTTTCTGCTAACACTGCTGGTACCCTTTTTGAAGTTGGAGAACTTCCTCTTGTTTTCTCCTGAGGATTCAACGTGTGTCTCCTTTTTCTTTGGTTCAGAAATTAAAAACTTGTTTAGTCTGATGGCTTCTTCTGTAAGTGTCACACTGAGATCAATGGCTTCGGTAATTGTTGGAGGCTTTGATGTTGTTACCATACTCATGATCTGGGGTGCCAATCCCCAGATGAAATGCTCCACGTGCTTAAATTCCGGTGTAACCATATAGGGTACCACGTGAGACAGATCGTGGAATCTTTGCACATATTCGGCGATTTTTGGGCCGTCCATTTTGAGGTTCCAGAATTCCGTTTCCAGCTTCTGTATTTCAGCTCATGAGCAGTATTTCTTCCGCATGAGCTCCTTCAGTTCAGCCCATGTTAGAGCATATGCCGCCACCTCCCCCAGGGTTTGGACCTGGAGATTCCACCACGAAAGTGCTCCATCAATGAACAGACTGGAGATGTAGGCAACTTGCTGATCTGGTGCGCATTTGCTCATCCTTAGCACCGAATCGGTCTTTTCTGCCCATCGAACAAAAACCCACAGTACCCCCGGTGCCATCAAAATTTAAGGGCTTACAATCCAGAAATTGTTTGTAGGGACAACCTGTACAGGCAATAACGTTTACAGAAAGCATTAGAGAACGCACATGGAATGTTCAAATGTAATGTAATGTGTCTCAAGCGTCTCAAACATTACCATGTGGTGGGTCGTTGTTCCTTGAGGTATTCCCACTAGTTTCGGCGCGCGAGGCCTCATAATCTGCTATCGCTTTTGAAATACGCTCCTGTAATTCTGCCTCAGTAGTACGCAGGCGAACGTCCCTTCGTGGAGGCATCTTCTAAAAGAAGGTCATATCGGTCAGGTCATAGTAAGTATGGTAAGTAAGTAATATGCGTGGGTAATAACATCCATCAACACAAGTATTCATATAACATCCCATGTTATAACACCAAACAAATAATCCAACAACGCATGTAGTGAGAACGTTGCCATTGGGCTTTCATTTAATCATGACCACAATATAGTTTTACATGTTTCACAATACATCATACATCAAAATAAGATCATAGGGTTACATCACCCCTTGCCCAAAATACAAGTCAGTCTACACAAGTCATATACAAAAACGTGGTCTTCCAAAAGTCTTCATATGTTCGCCCAATTGCGACACTCTCACCAAAATAATCTACCTGCACAAGACCAAAATATCGCTACGCTGATGGTGGTGGTGGTGGTGGAGCAGGTGGAGGAATAAAAAGCAGACGGCGCACCCGCGCCAACTCCTCCTCGAGTGAATGAACGAGCTGCAACAAGCAAGCAACCTGCTGCTCCATCGTGAGGAATCGAATACCAACATCAGGATAGGGAAACAGTGGAGCAGAGGATGACGGACCGGTATGAGGTGGAGGATGCGGGATCCTCTTAAGCTCTGCGACTCGATGACCTAACATATCCTGATGTAACTGCAGTGACAAAAGTATATCATCCGTAGAGTATCCAACATGGAAAGGGTGGTACGGATCAGATAGAGGCATGACGTTGGGAGAAGACCACATAAATGGCTCGCCCATGGGTGCTGAAGAAGAAGCAGGGTGAGCAAACTGTGGCATAAACTGATAGGCTCCTGACACAAAAGGTACGTGACCAAAAGGATGACTCGACGATCCTTCCCCTAGACGGGGAGGAGGAATGTCCTGAAGAAAAGTGATAGGAAGGTCGATGCGATGGATATTTGACACATAGGGAAAATGAGGGGCAACCTCAATCGGTGCAGAGATGGGTGCATGAGGGGGGAGTGACCGGTCTAACATATGGGGGATACTCGTCGTCATCGTCAATCCACCCATTGTGGGTGTCAGTATATCTAGGATCGATGTGTGCGGCAAACGGAGCACGGTCAGCAAACACAGGGACCGGATCAGGTAGTAACGGTGCAATATCTGGTATCTCAGCAAAGACAGGGTCAGGCAGAGGTGCAACAACGGGGATATCAACAACTGGTGGTGCAACGACTGGGGCGTCAACAACGGGTGGTGCAATGACTGGAGCATCAACAGGAATAGGGTCGTGCACCGTAAAGGGGTCGTGAGCAAGAATAGGCTCTAGTGCAACCAAAGGCTCTGGGTCGGCTAGAGCAGGCTCATGATCAGCGGGCATGTCAAGAAACTGATCATCAGGAAAAACAGGGGCCTCAACAGGCTGCTCCTCAGGGATAAACTCAACCTCCTGGTCTGAATCAAAATCAAGTGGGAAGTCAGGGATGAACCCCAAACGCAGCTGTGGAACAGGCGCCTCAGACGTAGCAGTATCGGAATCAGTGTCTGTGGGATATCGCTGTAACCCCAGCGCATGGAGAGTAGAAGATGACACTGACTCAAAAGAGTCTGGACCAGAAGAATCAGAAGGAACCTCCATAACAGGAACCTCAACAACAGGGACAACAAGGTCATCAACCGGAATATCAGCAAGTGGAATATCGTCATCCATCGGGGCCCCGCCATCCTGGTCATCCTCCGGGGGACCCTTGATGAATAGATCGATGTTGTCATCCGACATATCAACAAGTGGCAGATCCTCAACAGGAACTGCAGCAAGGGGAACCGGAGCAGGGATCTGAACAAGGGGTAGATCCCCATCAAGAATACCATCAGCGAGCTGAACATCGTCCCCGAAATCCGGCAAAGCAAAAGGCTGGAAATCGTCATCATCACTGCTGTCAGTATCAGATGTATAAATCTCGAGATCTGTGGGCATCAGATCATCTGAATCTACTGCTATGGGGGTCTAGTGCGCCAGAAACTCCACTCGAAGAAGACATGACGTCTGTAACAAAACAATCACGACAATTGCACATATATCAACAATCATCAAATAAGCATGTAAGCAGTAACAATGTAAGCAAGTAATCATCCTAGTCTTCCCAAGACTACCCACTTAATCTCCCAGACTAAGCCCCCCAGTCTCTCAGACTGAACTACTTAGCCTCTCAAACTTAACCTCCCAGTTTCACAAACTGAACTACCCAGCCTCTCAGGCTAAAACTCCCAGTCTCTCAGACTGCCTGAACTAGTCTCTCAGACTACCCAGTCTCTCAGACTGAGCTACCCAGCCTCTCAGGCTAACTCCCCAGTCTCTAAGACTAACTCCCTG